>OZ014478.1:24664259-27192809 GCA_963965965.1 Trididemnum nubilum
CCTGATGCAAACAAAAAAAAATTAAAATTAATTAACTTTTACGCAAGAGTTTCGATTACTTACGTTACAATTTTCACTCAAGGCAAAGAAATTACAAGGAATTGAAGAGATTTTGCTGAACTTATTTGCTTTGAAAACGATATTACGTTATAAAAAAAACAAAATTTTACAAACTTTTTGAAAAAGTTATCAAATGATATTCATTTCAAGGTAAAAATTATTGTTTTAAACAAAGAAATCGTAAGACCTCAACTATTTTTCTCAAAGCTATCTCTGTATAAACAAAATTATTTGGAAACTTGTAAGGTTTTAAGTTAGTTTTCAACTTTTTAGAAAAAAATTTTTATTCAGTGCAAAGAAATTGTGAGGTTTTTAGTACTTTTGACCAACTTTTTCTACGAAATCAAGGCAATGGTTAAAAATTTTACAATACTAGGTAAGTTTTTAAGGTAAAGCAATCTTCTAGATAAAGAAACGTAAGACTGTAAACATTTTTTTTTTAAATTGCTTTACGTAAACAAAAATACTCCAAAAAAAGTTAATATAAAGCGATGTAAAGCGACTAAAAAGCCAAAAAGTTTAGAGAAAATATTAATTAAAAGTTATCAAATGATATTCAATTTTAGGGTAGAATTATGTTTCAAACAAAGAAAATCGTAAGACTTCAATTATTTTTTTCAACTAAACTAACCCTAAACAAAAACACTCCAAAAACTTGCAAGATTTTATCCAATACAAAGAAATTGTGTGACTTTGAGTTATCCTCAAACAAATTATTTTTATGCAAACAAAAAATTGCTAAAATATTTAAGAGATTAGAAGAATTTTGATTCAAGGTACCAAACACCTCTATTTTTCAAGTAAACTTATAACCAAGATCACGAAAAGAGGTTTAATTTTGAACGATTTTCCAGAATAATTACAAAAAAAATAAATAAAGTTTTCAAACAAGAATTTTAATTCAAGCGAAATAAATGTTTAAGATAGTTTACAAAATTTCCCCATATTCCAATAAAATTTTAGGTAACGTTTCGGTTTTTTAGATAAAACTCAAGAAAATGCAAGTCTTTGAATGTCTTTGATCAAGCAGTTCTAATGCAAACAAGAAAAGGGTTAAAAATTCTTCTATGTTAGGTAAGTGTTTAAAGTAAAAGTAATAATCTAGATAAACAAACCCAAAATCTTGATCAAAGTATTGCAACACAAAGAAAAAAGTTAATAACTTATAGTTCAAGTTTTAGGCGAGTTTTTGGATTTATTTACGTTACAATTTCCACTCAAGTCAACTATATCGTAAGATTTTAAGATATTTTGACCTACTTACCCAATAAAACAAGTTCAAGTAATAAAAAACACAAGTTCTTATATAAATTTTGCTTAAAAATTGTCAAAAAAATATTCCTTTTAAGGTTGAATTGTCGTTTTAATCAAAAAAATTGCAAGATTTTGCGATATTTCTGCAAAAACATCTTGATACACCCAAGGAAATTGTAAAACTGACTTAAATTTTATAACTCGACACTATAAGGCAAGATTTGATATCGAATGACACCGAAAAAATTGCAAAAGAGCTTGTTTTAAAGTATAGAAGTTTAACATTGGGATAAGAAGTTGAATAAAATTTTATGGTATTTTAGTAAATAAACGGTATAAAATAAAACATTGATAAAAAATTTGTTATTCCAAGTAAAGCTTTCTTGTTCAGATTTGAAAAAAAGATTATTTTTACTTAATATTTCAATTTAAAATGAAGAAAAGTAAGACTTTTTTACCTTTTTTAGAAAATTATTGCTACGAATACAAAAAGGTTTAGAATTTTTGAATAATAAATATTGTCCTATTTTGACTGAGTGATGTACTTTAAGACAATGACATTTTAATCTTTTAGAATATTTTCTTCCCAATGTTGGTAAAATTTAACGCCTAAGAAAAATGTTCGCTTAAAACTGTTAAAGATTACCGTTTTCAAGGAAAACAATCAATTTAAAACAAATAAAGCGAAAGAATTTAACATTTGGTTACAAAAAGCATGCAAAGCATCAAGCATTGAATTGAAGCCTGTATTGCATTGAATGTATTGAAGCATGTAAAGCAATAAAAAACACAAGATGTTAAACAATTTTAACGATACTTAAGCTGAAAAAACTTCATTCAAGACGAAGGAATCATACGATTTTGAGATAGTTTGGACAAAGCTGTTCGTAACAAACGCAAGAAAATTACTCAAAAGTTACAATTTTGTAGAATCTTGTTGTTTAAAGTAGACAAAAGTAGCCACTTATTACGTTAAAACTGTTAATCAAGTCTTAGAAACCTGAATTGGAAAAATAACCGCAAAAATTAACTCCTAAAATTTTACATATTTGTATGTCTAAGAACCAAAATACCGGTACTTGGAAACTTACAGAACGATTTAAATGTTTGGTTTTTATCTTTGAGGCACGGCTTTGTTGTAACATAAATTATCAGGTTTGTCAAAAATCAGCTCCATATTTTAATGCAATCACAAACACAAAAAAAATTGTTTATACTGGTACAAATTTATAGATTATACAGTTGCAATTGAGCTATTGCGACGCGTTTCGACCTTGCTCAAGGGTCTCATCAGGCAAAAAAAAACTATGAAAGTCTCCAAAAAGTCAGGTAAGCACAGCACTGGAAAATTTGTTTCACAAGCGCATAAGTAATTACATCAAAACCTGCAGTACAACTCCAAATACGGGCAAGTTTGCCAGAGTAAAAGGTTGGGCTAAAAAGCACAAATGCAGCATTGCATGTGACCACACAACAGGGCGACTTATAAAGACAAGATCAAATAAAATTTCGTGAGAACTTGCCAAATTCTCAAAAGTTTAACTTTTTACTTTTTACTCTGGCTCTTTACCCAACCCTTTACTTTGGCAAACTTGCCCGTATTTGGAGTTGCACTGCAGGTTTTGATGTAATTACTTATGCGCTTGTGAAACAAATTTTCCAGTGCTGTGCTTACCTGACTTTTTGGAGACTTTCATAGTTTTTTTTTTGCCTGATGAGACCCTTGAGCAAGGTCGAAACGCGTCGCAATAGCTCAATTGCAACTGTATAATCTATAAATTTGTACCAGTATAAACAATTTTTTTTGTGTTTGTGATTGCATTAAAATATGGAGCTGATTTTTGACAAACCTGATAATTTATCGTTGACTGCCTTGTGAGCGACCACTTTGTGTAGATCTCCTAAACTTTTGAGAATTTGGCAAGTTCTCACGAAATTTTCTTTGTTGTAACACGTTATCAAGTAAAAATCAAATTGGAACGACTCGTTTTTCAGGTCTAAACATACGATTCGCTCTGTAAAAACCGTATTTTTCTAAGTTTTAAACGGTTGTGATATAATTTCGCATCGCATAATTCGCAAGAAAAAACCATTCTCACATTTCTTTGCGTTTTCAGCTGGATTTAGGCTAGGCGATGCTGCTGTCGGATGTTTGATTTTTTTTTTGTGCCGCAACCATAGTCGAACATTTTTCAACTTTCCTAAGTCGAAGCTAGGACTATGCAATTCGAGGTTTTAAAAATTAGAAATCTTTTGTACTTTAATTTGAATACCTTTCGAAACGTTCAAGATTTGCTTTTTCAACGCTCGGAGGCGGGACAAAGTCGGTTCAACGCTATACCTGAAACAACGCGTATGGTGTGTTTATTTGCAATGTTAAGTGAAACTTCCCAAGCGGTCAATTCTTATATTCATATATGGAATCTTACAATTTTTTTGATTAAAACGACAATTCAACCTTAAAAGGAATATTTTTTGACAATTTTTAAGCAAAATTTATATAAGAACTTGTGTTTTTTATTACTTGAACTTGTTTTATTGGGTAAGTAGGTCAAAATATCTTAAAATCTTACGATATAGTTGACTTGAGTGGAAATTGTAACGTAAATAAATCCAAAAACTCGCCTAAAACTTGAACTATAAGTTATTAACTTTTTTCTTTGTGTTGCAATACTTTGATCAAGATTTTGGGTTTGTTTATCTAGATTATTACTTTTACTTTAAACACTTACCTAACATAGAAGAATTTTTAACCCTTTTCTTGTTTGCATTAGAACTGCTTGATCAAAGACATTCAAAGACTTGCATTTTCTTGAGTTTTATCTAAAAAACCGAAACGTTACCTAAAATTTTATTGGAATATGGGGAAATTTTGTAAACTATCTTAAACATTTATTTCGCTTGAATTAAAATTCTTGTTTGAAAACTTTATTTATTTTTTTTGTAATTATTCTGGAAAATCGTTCAAAATTAAACCTCTTTTCGTGATCTTGGTTATAAGTTTACTTGAAAAATAGAGGTGTTTGGTACCTTGAATCAAAATTCTTCTAATCTCTTAAATATTTTAGCAATTTTTTGTTTGCATAAAAATAATTTGTTTGAGGATAACTCAAAGTCACACAATTTCTTTGTATTGGATAAAATCTTGCAAGTTTTTGGAGTGTTTTTGTTTAGGGTTAGTTTAGTTGAAAAAAATAATTGAAGTCTTACGATTTTCTTTGTTTGAAACAATAATTCTACCCTAAAATTGAATATCATTTGATAACTTTTAATTAATGTTTCTCTAAACTTTTTGGCTTTTTAGTCGCTTTACATCGCTTTATATTAACTTTTTTTGGAGTATTTTTGTTTACGTAAAGCAATTTAAAAAAAATGTTTACAGTCTTACGTTTCTTTATCTAGAAGATTGCTTTACCTTAAAAACTTACCTAGTATTGTAAAATTTTTAACCATTGCCTTGATTTCGTAGAAAAAGTTGGTCAAAAGTACTAAAAACCTCACAATTTCTTTGCACTGAATAAAAATTTTTTCTAAAAAGTTGAAAACTAACTTAAAACCTTACAAGTTTCCAAATAATTTTGTTTATACAGAGATAGCTTTGAGAAAAATAGTTGAGGTCTTACGATTTCTTTGTTTAAAACAATAATTTTACCTTGAAATGAATATCATTTGATAACTTTTTCAAAAAGTTTGTAAAATTTTGTTTTTTTATAACGTAATATCGTTTTCAAAGCAAATAAGTTCAGCAAAATCTCTTCATTCCTTGTAATTTCTTTGCCTTGAGTGAAAATTGTAACGTAAGTAATCGAAACTCTTGCGTAAAAGTTAATTAATTTTAATTTTTTTTGTTTGCATCAGGATGATTTGATCGAAAGATTCAAAATTGTTGTGCTTATTTGTCTTGAATACCGTTTGCACCTTAAAAGTGTACCCAACATTGTAAATTTTTAATGATTTTGTTGTATTCATAGAATAGTTTTATGAAAAACGATTCCAAGTTTTGCAATTGTTTTGTTTGTTTGTTTGTTTGTTTGTTTGTTTGGAATAATAGTTTTATTAAAAGCATGCAGCGCTTTCATAAGGTGTAGTTTTTCATAACTACCGTAAAAACCTCTATTTGAGCGCTACCTTTATTAGAACGCTACCTCTAATAGAACGCCCCTACAAAAGTTTCAAAAATAGGGCACCACCCTTTAATTGAACACCACCTTTGATAGAACACCACTTTGAAATTCATTATGCTAATTAGTAATCAAATGGTTTTCGACATCACAAAATAATAATTGCTCATTTACCTGTATACCAACCCCAGCACAAAACTGTCGAGGACGTCTACAACAGCGACGTGTCAGTTGATTTTCACCAGTGAATTTTTGATTGCTTACCAGTAGCTGTGTTACGGTAGGTGTTTTTTCCTTTCATTAATAAAATTTATTTTTCTAAACTGTTAACCAAATAGTCGAAAAATAGAGCGCCATCCTCTAATTGAACGCCGCTGCAAGGAAAAGGTTGAAGAATAGAACGCCATGGCGCTCAAGTAGAAATTTTACAGTATATTTTGTTTTTAGGGATAAGTTTAATAAAATATAATAAAACACAACTTCTTTTGAGTGAAAATTGCAACGAAAAATAATTCAAAACCTGTCTGAAACTTGAACTTTTTACAAACTTTGTCTTTGCGTCAGAGCAAGGGACTTCTTTTTGGAGTGGTATAAAGTCATTTCGGTCAAATTTCTGTAAAAACAGACTTAGGTTTTGCGTTTTTGGGAACAAAGGAGCTGTGAAGTAACCTTTGAGGAGTTTTCAAGTCAAACAACTCCACGAAATTGAAAAGAATTTTAGTTTTACTTGAGAAATTAACATTTTTTTTCTTAGGTTTTTTTTTTGTGCGGAAACAAATAAAAGATATTTGCGGCGATGCAAGCTTCAGATCTCGGGTAAAAAGATTTATCCTTCGGGTAAAAGTTGAAGGTGTCTGCAATGCGTTAAGTCCTATAAAACTGAAGACGTCCGCGGATATGGAAGTTTTTATGTAATCTTGATAAATTAGCCCTTTCGGGGTAAAACGATAGACGCCTGTAATGATGTAAGTTTCTAACCTCGATCAAATATAGCTTTACTCCTTCGAGGTGAAATCGAAGACGTGTGAGGCGCGATATGACCGCTAAAATTCAAGATATTCTGCGGCGATGCATGTTTTAACCCTCGGTCAAATGGTTTTATAGCCCCTTTGCGTTGAAATGGTGGATATTTGCAGCAATTTCAGCTTTCAATCTCAGCCAATAGATTTTTTTAACTTTAAAGTTTTTTAGTTTAATTATGAGGTGTTTTTAGCTTAAATATCGCTAAAATTGTTTAACATCTTAATTTTTTTATTGCTTTACATGTTTCAATGCAAGTCATTTTTTGTAAAAAATGTTAATTTCTTTCGCTTTGAAGTTGCGGCGTAGTACACTTTTATATTTGGTCAAATACATTTACGAACAAATTTTTTTTTAAACTGCCTGCGGCGTTGCAGACTTTTATTCTTGGTCAAATAAATTTGCAAATTTTTTTAAAACTTAGGGTTCCCATTGGGAGCAATATAGGAAAAGTCGTTCCATGCTTTTAATTTTGGTCAAATAAATTCACAAACTTTTTTTTTTTTAACTTAGGATTCCATTTGGGAGCAATATTAAAAAAAAAAAAGGCGTTCCATGCTTTTAATTTTGGTCAAATAAATTTACAACCTTTTTTTAAAACTTAGGGTTCCTTTTGGGAGCAATATTAAAAAAGGCGTTCCATGCTTTTAATTTTGGTCAAATAAACTCGCAAACTTTTTTTTTTAAACTTAGGGTTCCTTTTGGAGCAATATTGAAAAAGGCGTTCCAAACTTTTAATGTTGGTCGATTGAGTGTTTGGAGGCTGTTGTTCTGCTGGGGATTAAACCGCTTGTTCTGGGCATTGAACCGGTACTGCGTGTTCGTTCAAGCTTATTATTCGCAATTTTTTAGATGAGGGTTTGCATAAATGATTATTTTTCTCCTAGGTAGGGTGAAATTGAACATGACGCTGGTGGTAACAGCGGCAGATGCGTTAAATCGGTCAGTGGTTGGTTCTCTTTCAAATTTTCTGTTACATTTTCGCACTCTAATTTCAAAACCGTTCATGTACTGCTGTTTTGTGACGCAGTATAGCATCATTTCGAGTAAAGGTTTTCTGACAATAGGTACATACGTTCATTTTGATAGAATGACTATAGAGCGTTAAAACTCTCGAGTATGTATCGCAGCGAACAAACTTGCTAGTCCTTGCGACACCAAGGTGATCGGAAATTAAACAAATTGGATTATTTTACGTCATGCAAGCAAAACAGCGTTAACAAATTTTAATCTGGTGAGTGAAAGCAGTTGAAAAGATTTTTTGAAGGCGAATTTGCGGCAAGCCATCTGAGGTTTACAAATGTGGCTACAACAGCCTTTTATTATTTTTAATGCAAAAATCAAAGGATAATACTATTTTTTCATATCGACTCACATATATTTTAGCAGTCACTGTTGCAATATTTTACTTCAAAAGTCAAAGAATAATATCGACCAACTTGTATTCAAGTTCGCCACCATATTACTGAAACATAATACCGCAGTCATTCGGACTCCAAAATAAATATGCAACCATATTTCAAACATATTTCTGCATTACCGTCTGAATGGTTTAAAAGTTTACTTTGTTTTCATAATTTTTAATTTTTTTAGATTGAATGTATCGAATTGTTGGAACCTTGCAACTTTCGAAGCAATTTTGCGACAGCTAGCCGCCAGTCCAAAGAACGGCCCATGACATTTAAAGTTCAGTCCAAATTTTCAACTTTAGACTTTGACTAACCACCTTCGGTAGTTTCATTTCCAGGGAAGCCTTACAAGTTTTAGACTTTAACTAACCGCCTGCGGTAGTTTGATTTCCAGGGAAACCTTACATATTTTAGACTTCAACTAACCGCCTGCGGTAGTTTGATTTCCAGACAAGCCTTACAAATTTTAAACTTTGGACTCACTACCTTCGGTGGTTTGGTTCCCATGAAGTGTTACAAACTGTAAACTTTAGACTCACCACCTGTGGTGGTTCGGTTTCCAAAAAGTACTACCAATTTTACACTTTAAGACTCACCACCTTCGGTGGTTTGGTTCCCAGATAAGTATTTTAAGCTTAAGACTCACCACCTTTGGTGGTTTGGTTCGCAGCGGCTCTCAGGCTAATGTTTTAAAATTTAGGGTTTTTGCCGCATTCCTCCACTAGAGATTCAGTTCATAACCTGAGATTGACAGACCTATTCTAGAGCGCTCTGTGAAAAGCTTTTGAAAAAATTCGCTTTTAGAAACTTCCCCAAAAAGAAGTCTTAATTCTAATCTCATTAGCTCAAGCAAATGAAAAGAGTTTGTAAAGACAAATTTACAACAGACCAGATTGCTCTTGCCTTCACACTTTAACCTCAAATTTAAAGCTCTTGACTCACCACCTTCGGTGGTTCGGTTCTGAGGTAAGTTTTACTAATTTTGAACTCACAACCTTCGGTGGTTCGGTTCTTAGGTAAGCCTTTCAAAAACTTTTCACTTTGGACTCACCACCTTCGGTGGTTCGGTTCCCAGGTAAGCCTTACTAATTTTAGACTCACCACCTTTGGTGGTTCGGTTCTTAGGAAAGTAGTTTTTAAGCTTAAGACTCACCACCTTCGGTGGTTCGGTACTTAGGTAAGCCCTACAAAAATTTTAACTTTAGACTCATCACCTTCGGTGGTTTGGTTCCCAGGTAAGCCTTTCAAAAACTTTTAACTTTAGACTCACCACCTTCGGTGGTTCGGTTCCCAGGTAAGCCTTACTAACTTTAGACTCACCACCATCGGTGGTTCGGTTCTTACGTAAGTTTTACTAATTTTAAACTCACCACCATCGGTGGTTCGGTGCTTAGGTAAGCCTTTCAAAAACTTTTCACTTTGAACTAACCATCTTCGGTGGTTCGGTTCCCAGGTAAGCCTTACTAATTTTAGACTTACCACCTTCGGTGGTTCGGTTCTTAGGAAAGTAGTTTTTAAGCTTAAGATTCACCACCTTTGGTGGTTCGGTAAACTTTAGACTCAGCACCTTCGGTGATTCGGTTCTTAGGTAAGTTTTACTAATTTTTAAACTCACCAATTTCGGTGGTTCGGTGCTTAGGTAAGCCTTTCAAAAACTTTTAACTTTAGACTCACTACCTTCGGTGGTTCGGCAAACTTTAGACTCACCACCTTCAGTGGCTCGCTTTTTAGGTAAGTTTTATAATTTTGAACTCACCACCTTCGGTGGTTCGGCAAGTTTTAGACTCACCACCTTCGGGGGTTCGGTTTTCAGGCAAATCAATTTATAAACTTTAGGGTTAAGTTAGGGGTAGGGTTTTTGCCGCATTCCTCCGCTAAAGTAGCAGTCCGCATTTTGTGAATCACTCCGCAATCCTCCGTCACTCCACAATCCTCCGCCTCCGCAATCCTCATTCACACGAAATCTCTCCTTCTTTACTACTAGCGACACTGTAGCAGGTAGAGAAATTCAAGTATCTTTGGGTTGCATTAAAGAGTGATGAAAAGCTTGGAACTCAAGAGGAAGGGCTGGACACTAAAATATCCAAGGCTACTGCGGTAATGCAAAGACTGTTTAGTGTTCACAAACCACGAATATTTCGGAAAATAGGATGCAATTTTCCTAAATTGTCTTTGGCCTTATTTGTTATCTTGTTACTCAAATATATTTGTCACTCAAATTAGGTTGCTTATGTTTCAGCAATGTATACAACTCATCGAATTTCATTCAATTCAAAAATATACCGTTTAAACAAAAGCAAGCTAAATTTTGCAATGTCACTAGTGGAACAGCGCCTGAAATAATGTTACTTTTAAATTTAAGTTTTGTAATTTTTGTTGTTTCTTTTTTTAGCTTTGGTGACTCATTGACTGCATTCGTAAACCGACTTATTGTGTTTGCGCCTATTCTGCGACATATTCCACCGATATCCTTCATTCACAAAAGATTTCTAAAGGGCACCCGAACTTTGACAGGTAACTTGCATTTTAAAATTCTTGGTGCAGTTTGTGTATTCCATAATTCTCAACTAAACTCTTCATTCCGATTTTTAGAAAAATGCAAGAATTAAAATTTGGGTTAAATAAACAACTCAATTTTGATGAAGCGAAACCCTCGCATTTCTCACTTTCAAAAACTAGCATTTACGGATTTTTTCTCGCAGGTTTTTTGTTTGACCATGAACGAAAGTAATAAAAAACAAAATTCTTGTTTAACTCATTTTCTAAAAAATGTGGCGTAAAAGAAAGCTGAAGGTGTCTAAAATCAAAATCGATGGGGGTGTCTAAAGTTAAGACAATTGTGTTGGGTTAGATAGGCGTTAACTCAATTCTTTTTAATTCAGTCGTTCTAGAGATATTCTACGACGGATAGGCCTTCTAAATCAAAATTTTTATCGGCAAAAATCGAACCTGTCATGTATAATAATTTTGAATGCCTGAGATATAATTTTTTGCTGTGTTTTAATTAACGTGTACGTGACTATTTCTTTGTTTTGCCACCTTTCTGATTTGGAATGTTCGAGATAATTCCTTTCTAGTACAGTATATTCTACTGTCTTCTATCAGTCATCAGAATATTTTGGTTGTTTACCATGCTTAATTGCTTTATTTAGACTTAAAGTTTGTGACGTCATAATTATGTTAGAATTTGTTTATCGTAAGCTCGTGTTTTTTTTCTATTGTGACATATCATGGATTTTTCTGGGATATTCGATAGCTTTTGTCGTAATATAAATAGGTGGGTCGTATTGCATTCTATGTTCTAATATTCTAAGAGTGGGTGTTTTGAGATATTAGTTTCGTAGGCAGTTAAGCCGAGTTTGTGTATCTGTGGTTGGCTCGTATAACCGTTTAGTGAGAAGTGTTAGTGGAGCGATTTTGCTCAGCGATAGGGGTTTTGTGTTTCAATCCTAAATAAAAGTTTTTATTTAAGATTGGTGTGCTGCTTTCTGAGATTCAAGAAGCTAAAGGAACTATCAACTGCCATTTTCGATTCGTCAATTAACGTCTTAGTCGTTCTCTAGTTTTAGTCGACGTTGACAATTCTAGAGATTAAAGATTGTACTCTAGCCTAGTATCAACAATCGCCACAGAACCATATAGCTCGTAGACGTTCTTTACACTTTTTAGTGTTGCGTGGAAAAAAAAACTTTTTTTTCCGAGGAAAATCGTTTCTCGAGACATTCTGCTTGCGAAATCAAACCAACTACAAGCCGAAATCTTTTTATCAAAAAAAGTTCTGACTGAATATTTAGCAGTTTCAAAATCTCAAGAGTTATACGAACATTCTTATAAGTTACTTCAGTGTGGTGTTTACAAATAGTCAAACTGCTGCCAAAGTTTCACTTTTTTTACAAAAACTCTTGTTTAGAATAGATTTGGTAAATAAGAAAGGGTATAGGTAAATGAGCCTGAACTTTATCAGCTACGAGTTTAAGTTAACAAATTTTTTTACGTGCATTCAACACTGTTTTCGAAAAACGGGAAAAAAATCGCAAAAAATAAGTTTACCAACATGACCCATTTCAATTCTTGCAACTCATCAGTTTAAGAAAGTCGAAAAAGAAAAAATTTTATGCTGTCTTTTTAGATTTAAAATTTCGGTCATCTTGTTTCAAGTAGATTGCGCAATTAATCAGTTTTGTTGATTTTCCTATTTCAAGTCTCGTTAAGTACAGGACTTGTTAGAGCTAGGTGAGTGTTGAGGGTGTACTGTAGGTCAGTGGTTCTTAAACTTCATAGAGGTACCGAACCCCACAAGTTTTATGCCGGTACTCACCGAACCCTTTGTTAAAATTCAAAATATATCTGTAAAAAAAGCAGGGGTACCCAAAGTTTTTGAGAGGCGGGCCATATTACACGTTTTTTATCTTTAGCCGCATTACACTTTTTGAACAAAAACAACAACTCTGTGTACTATATCACTACACAGAGCCATGTACAGAATTTTGCTAAAGGAGGGCCTTGAACCAAAAGCTAACATCTTTCCATGCTGAAGTTTGTACACTATCCAGCACCCGATGTGTTGAATAAAATGCTGCACGTTTAAAATGCATCATAGTCTAGATCTGGGAGCGAAGCACTCTGACGCTGGACGATTTTAGCAATTTATTGAAAAAAAGCCATTTTATCGCCATTTTGAAGAAATTTTGCACTTTTTTAGAGCGACTTTAAAGAATTGCATTGCCAAGCCAATTCATCCCCCACCTATTGGTCAGGTGTAAAACACGTTTAAAAGCTGTAATAGCATATTTAAGATTTTTGAATTTTGAAAGTTTTTGAATTACTTGGCTAAAGAAGAAACCTAATCAGCCCCAGCAACGCCTGTTCACCAATAGGTTCATTATTGAACACATCTTGGACGAAATACGGGTATACACTATACAGCCGCTGTGACCTTCGTTTAGAAATGTAAACTGCGCAGTGATAAAAATACAAATAATAAAATAAAAACAGTTACACCCCAGCTTATGATGAGGCCAATGTAACGCAAATGTGCTGCTTTCTAACTCGAAGAGGCGTTACTAATCAAATTACATTAAAAAAAAATTAATTAAAATTGAAGTTTGAAAAACCGGTGTCGACAAACTTGACAAAAATAATTTTTTGGTGAAAAATTGCAAACGTCGAGAATAACTTATCATAAATCTCGAGACCAGTTGCGAGCCGCAAAACTTGTTGTGCGGGCCGCACTTTAAGCAGCTCTGGCCTAAAGCGAACTATGCATCTGTTGCTCATCAGTTGTGTGCGTCAATTGACGCGCTTGGTCGTGTTAATGTTAAGTAGAGGACATTATGAATGCTTTACACGTAGCGTGTGTATACTTATCCTAATCTCTGCTGAATCCCTGATACTGATTCATCAAACCCCTCGTGTTCAACCGCACCAAGTTTAAGTACCAACGGTATAGATAAATGAATTAATTGAACAACTGCTGTTTGAATTCAGAGAGGTTTGGGTTTTCCCAAAGTGTTTTGACGGCCAAGAGCTAGCAAAGTATTCGGAATCAAGATAAAGGTGGATTTACACAATATCCGTTTTTCGTCCGTTTTTGTCTGTTTTTTTTTTACGTTTTTGCTTCTCCGTGAAAAAGTATGCCATTTTTCATCCGCATTTTTATATGTCCATATCCGCACTTACCAAATAGTCACATTCTGGACAAAAGTTTTCCGAAAAATTTTTTCGTGAAGTGGTACAGCTTTATTTCAAAATATCGCTCTTATCATTCATACTCAAAATTTTTGAACAAAATTTTTATCTATGTATAGCAGTCTACTTAGTGCGGATATGGACTGATAAAAATGCGGATAAAAAACCGCATACTTTTTCAAGAAGAAAAACGTAAAAAAACGGACGAAAACGTACAAAAAACGGATACTTTGTAAATTCACCTTAAGTTTTAGAGCTTTAGGCGAAGTAGCCAATTGCCTATTGTGGCTATTAATTACTTACTATATAGCCTATACAAAGAAATGATTGCATGTTGAAGGCTAAAGCATCGTAGCTAACCTGATCTTAAACTAAGTTTTGAGTTTTTAGTGAGCCAGTACTACAGTAGGTTTTACGCAATTACTGCACAATTAGTTTAGTCATTAAGGTCAGAAGACCAGTTAGTTTTTCACGTAATTATGCAATTGTAAACTTCAATGCAAAGCACTTTAGCCAACATTTTTCCTGTAAGTTTGCTACGGTTATTAGCAGGCATCTACAAAGCCATTGTTTCAACAGCTGCAGCTGTAGTCAGTCATTTGAAACGGTTTTGACGCACTGTCGTTCGGTTCGGTAATGTTTGAAAAGCGTTTCTTCTTCGTCTAAAGGGAAAAAGAATTGCAATTAATTTATGATTTCTAGGCCGAAGATAATCAAAATTGGTGCCAAAAAATTCTCAAAAATTGCCAAAGTTGTTTCACCGTGCCTTCACACTATAAGTTTTTAATTAAAAATGTTCTAATTGCCCTTTTAAGTGCATGTATAATTTTATATGTAAACGTTTGTGATAAAAATTGTAAAAAAAGTCTGCGTCATTTTTAGATTGGTTGAATGGATATGTGAAGGAGCATGAAAAAACATTCGATAAGAACAACATAAGAGATTTTATTGATGCATTTATTGCAGAGAAGAGAAAAGGAGAGGATGACTCATTCCAGGTACAGCAAGAAAAAAACATATGACCCTTGACCTAATAAATGACTAGTCAAGTAGAAAAAATTTAATGGGGTTCGTTTATTTGTCTTTTGGTATAAAAAGAGGTGAAGCATTCAGCCCATTACAATATTTTACAATAGCTAAAAATAAAAGTTTTGAAAATTTTTGTTCTTCTTTTGGGGCTGCGGTTGCAAAGATAGTCTCATTTAGCATATACGAAGAGATATCCTCCAGCAAAAGTTTTTGGAAGCCCTGATGGTTTGTTTTCTCAGCCTAAATTTCCCAAAAAAACGGGAGACTGAACAATAATATTTTGTATTTACCTTTTCATTGACATCTTGTGTTTAATCCAATCTTAAAAAATCTCCCCTTTTTTCAAAAATCCAGACTGAGAAAACAACTTAGGGTTTCTAAAATCTTGTTAGAGGCAACATCTCTTTATATTTGTTGAATATTGTTGCAACCGCAGCCCCAAACTGAAAACAAAACATTTCAAAAATTATATTTCCATTTTATTTATAGTAAAATACTGGGATTGGCTGGGTGCTTCACCCTCTTTAAGCAACGTATCAAACACAATACTTCCACCCATTCCGCGTTTGAGTATCGAGGCTGCTCTACCATCGAGACGTATGAGGTGGCCAATGGGTGGGCGCTCACCAGCTGCAGTAGTTGCCTGAGCGATTACGGAGTTTCCATTGTTTGAGCGATGTAGAAATGGCCACTACTTTCCCTAATTTTTAGCATATCGCCAAGACTTTATCATGTGATATTTTGTTGCACAATACTCTTCTAAACCACAGAAATAAACGCGTTCGTTTCTTAATCGGAAAGTCTTAGGTTTTAATCTTGGGCCGGTCAGATTAGATACAGAGTTGCAACAGCTCGCCACCCCTGCAACATTTCTTTGAAAAGAGCTGTATAGCCCGAGAGCAATTACGTGGAGATGGCCCCCTCAAACTCGTTTCACGCTTTGGCGTAATACAGCCAGAATAATGAAAGATTTGATTTAATTTACTGTAAATTCACTTCTATTAATACATTGAATCGCTTGTTTCTGTTAAATTAATTCCAACAAAATTTGCAACGACTTCATGATATTATTGAAGTCATTTTCAGGATAATAATTCTTTGTTTAGGATGAACAGCTCCTTCATTATATTCACGACTTATTTATTGCTGGAACAGAAACAACATCTAGTACACTTTACTGGAGCTTGCTGTGCTTGCTTCACCACCCTGATGCACAAAAGAAACTTCGGGAAGAAATTGAGAAAGTAATGGGTAAGAAATATACGCATTAAGTCTTTCTTTCAACTTTTTGACTGCACAGAGCTGGACAGCGCTGATTCGAGCTTTAGGCTTGTATCAGCAGCCCGTACCATATCTAAACCAAGACGCCAAGCTTTTTAACATTTTGACTATTCGCGTATTGTTGAGCTTGATTATTTTTAACAAGGTTTTTATCTACTTTGCTTTTTTTCCTTCTTCCTCAATTCTTTTTCATTTTTCTTTCCTCATTTTGTTTCAACTGTGTTTCGTCTTGAATTTGACGTTTATCGACAAAGCTAAATCTCGCAAAATTTACTATATACAGTATATTCTACAGGCTTGTCGGGAACTGTTTCAATGACACACAAAACGCAGATGCCTTACACAAACGCGTTCATGCAAGAAATGTATCGGTATCGAACATTAGCTCCAACAGGTGTTCCGCATAAGGCAAATGCTAATACCGAAATAGACGGATATATCATTCCAAAAGGCACTCAGGTATAATTAAATTTGTCATCAACTTTGTTGTGGACCTTTTTTCCGTATTGATGAACTATAGTTGAAAATGGCTCTGGAGAGAATAAAGAGTGCATCAAAATACTGTAATAGGCTACATAAATGAATTTGATGTACTGACGTCTTGCTAAAGCTTATAGTATCTTCGGAGCTAAAAAAGACACAGTTACATTGCTATAAAATGCAGTAATTACGGAATTTTGCAATGACAGCAAGTGTAATATAATAGTGTTTCAATTTTTTTGTTCTGAAAATGCTACATAATTTTTGGTAACAGTAACGCAGTGCAGTACTGTATTCTAATGTTATAGATTGTGAAATCTAATTTAAGCATAGCCAATAATAATGTCTAGTTTCTGTATTGTTATAAATAATTATCATCTCTGCTAAGTTTCAGCGTTGTTTTATAGTTGATTAAAGGCTAATTTAATGTGATCAGCTATGAATGATAACACGAATACTACAAAACAAAGTTTGTTTATTGTTAAAAAGTGCAAAAACTGATTTTGTCAAAAAAACTATCAAAATATTTTTTCAAGCCGAGTAATGAAATAAAAACTAACGATGAACACTGACAGCATAACATAGAATACATAGAATACTGTACATAGTGAGCTTGCGCACCGGTACTAGGTTTTCCTCATTACATGCAGCATTATCCTTTGCGTGTTGTGTTAAGGTACATGCAATGTGGTAGTACGTATAAAAATCAGCCTATGAATTATTTCTTTTTTCAACTAGCTTAAGATTTTGGAACCATTTCAGACTAAAAAACATTGTGTTTATTTACCTCTGTTACATGACAGTTTGCATTAAACGATTAACTGTTTCTTATAATGCAACAGCTCATTTTTCATAAATAAAAACAAGTAAAATGATAAGCTACTAAAACAAAATTTAAAGGAAAATTAGTTGACGATGTTGAGCACAAGAGGACCAAATTTTGATGGTGGGCTCTCAGCGCGAACGAAACGACAAATAACTAAAGATTGGTGTGTAGGAAAATTTCTAGTTTTTGTTTATTTTTAACAACATTACTTTGTGACGTCATAATTAAATGACGTCACAAAAACTGCGAATAGCCTGAGCTTCAACGCTGTAAAAGAGTCTGATTTTGATTATATACCCGATAACGACATAACGAGCTAGAGCGAAGAGTACGAGTATCTCGAGTTTGCACTTACAAAAAATGCTTCATTTTATGGTTCGGGCCATAAAAAAAGGAGAAGGAGGTAATGCCGTCACGCTGCGAAAACGCCCATAAAATTTTGAAGCAATCACTTTTATTTGGCATTATTTACTTCCGCTGACGATGTTACTATTATGACGTCAAATGTAGTTACCGAGTCTTGCTTCACCACTCAATGCGGACACACGCCACACTTAAGTAAACCTCCTGTATAATATTAATACTGTACTGATACTATAATTAAAGCCTCTCTAGAATCGTCATGCTTTACTAGTTACAAGCACAAAATATTTTACGAAATTAGAAAGCAATTCCAACATTCGTATAAAAGTAGCGAAATTGCAGACTCAAACTAAAAATAGTCTGCAACCGCAAGTCCGCAATTTAAACTGGTAAAGTCCGCAAATCCGCAATTTTTTTTGTTAGTCCGCAATTGCGGACTTTCCCAGCTCTGATTATCGTACTTGCACAGTTGCACTCGCACAGGGTACTCCGCTGTTTCCATTCGAGATTGCTAATGATATGTTCCACGTTTGTGCTTCGTTGAGCTTTTTTTTGACTCGAAATTAAAAAGTATGTCAAACGTATGAGCAAATTAATTTACTTAGTAACTTGCCTACTTCGACTTTTTGTTTATCTTCAGTAAAAAATACTTACTTGGCTAAAGCGCTGGCTAAATAACTGATTCTGTACGATATCTTCGCATAGTTCACACTTGACACACTAATCGTCCATCATTAACAGCAGATTGTCAATCGAAACCTGAAATGACTTTTTAGTATTATCTTTTATCAAGTTCATTTAGCGCAACCAGAGTTGTAAACCGGCCGACTAGTTCAGGCTCGAACCCGACCCGAACCCAAAAATGTAAGCCCAAACCCAAAAACTAATTTGAAGCCAAAATCATGCCGAAAAACCCAAAAGTTAAGTTTGGTTTGAAAAATTGAGCAATGTTGCGAAGTTATTTTGATTATATATTTGTGCACCTAAGAAACAAGCACGCCTCAGACCCGAATTAAGTCAAAAATTTTTGTCATCTTTAGGCCCGAACCCGACCCGAAAAGCTCGGCCCAACTTACAACTCTGAACGCAACCATTGACAATCCACGTGTTGCATGACGTTGCTTTGTTATTTCTTGAATACGAACAGCAATACTCGAACGGTTTTTTGTTTTTTATTTATGCAAAATGTTGGACTAAATGAAATGTGTGCTGGCTCAAGCAGATAGATAGGTCTGTTCTAAGAACGAGTTTAAACTTTAAAGTAATAGTTGTAGCAGTCGTTTGAGTCGCTTCGCTGACTCTTCACGTAGTTGTTTACAGTTTGTGTTATTTCAGCTGTTCATCCCTCAGTAAGGTGATCACAAGAATAAAAAAATGAATGACTAGCGTCGGTTTTGATTGGTTTCAAAAAAAAGCAAACTAAAACCAAAGAGCAAAACAACAAGCTGGATTCAGAATCAAAAACCTAGCTTGGACCAATACGCTAAATTTTGTCAATGCGCTAAAATTTGTTGTGCACTGAATTTCTTTTATGTTTAGATCATCAGCAACCTCTGGGCTGCTCACAATGATCCAAAGCTGTGGAAAAAACCAGAGAAATTTCTTCCAGAACGTTTTTTGGATGAGCAGGGAAATTTCATCAGTTCTAATTACGTGATTCCGTTTTCGGTTGGGCCTCGTCATTGCTTAGGAGAGCAATTAGCTCGAATGGAAGTTTTCATCTTCTTAGTTGGAATGTTGCAGAAGTTTGAATTTCTTCCCGATCCAAATGAAAATAAATTACCAACCATTGATGATGCAGCGATAGGAATTGCATACATCCCTTTGCCCTACAAACTTATTGCAAAAGAAGTTTAATCTAAACTCTCAAATAGTGTGTCAATGTGTGGGTGCTAATACGTAATCTTCGAAACAAGTATAACAATATATGAATTTGACGGAGAATCTGCCAGTCAGTAAAAAATTACATTAAGTATGCTATAATAAAGAAGTGATTTACCATGTTAATATCGTAGAGTTTAGCAATAAAGCGTTGTTTAATGGGAGTTTTGTTGTTTACCGGACATTCCTAAGCTGCTAAACAAAATCTTTAAAAAGCATTTGGATCAAAAATTATCGCCTTGTTTTTCTCTCAAAAAATTTTGACAGATCTAAAAACTAACTCAACCTTGTAACTTTAAATAAGTGTTTTCGGCAGTGTTGTTGTCAAAACAAAAGTAAAGGGTTCGAATTAGCTGCTTTTCAAACAAATTCAAGCCAACTTTCCAAAAGTTAATTTTCTGTCACAATACTGGTAAAATGACAACACGAAAATTAGAGGAAAATTGTCAACTTTGAACAGCAACATCTTGAAAACAGCAATACGTAGAAAGTTTAAATTAAGTGAGAAAGCTTTTTTTGGCTTTTTCTGACGTTTTGTTAATAGCAAAAAGCTTCCAAAAAATAGAAGCGAAGAGCATTATTCTTAGTTCCTAAAAGATTACGATTTTACTTTGCATGGATGTTTTCGCAACTAGGGACGAAACTTAAGCCATGTGTTTTGCACTTTTGTTTTGCACTTTTGTTTTTGGTAAAATCAGGTTTTGCACTAAATTTTTGCCCGGACGTTTTCGCGCCTGGTTTCCCGACTCAAATTGTCAAACTTATTGGTGAAACGCTCCGACGCGAAAACGCACTTACATCATTTGTATTGACAGTATTGCTGTAGTGCTAAGTGGATGGGGTTAGGTGGCACGTGGACAAGATCTGATTTTTCTGGGTTGAAAGTTTTTTTTCCAGAACTGGAGTGTTCAGCACCTTGGTGGATATCAAGCGAATCACAAACAGGTGTCTGGGAGAGGAACATCAGCGGCCGCCGGAGACCATGTTGGTGTTGGGGCGATGTCCCCAGTACTGAGCAATATTTGAAAATTTTCGGAACAAATCGTGGTTTTAACGCCATTCGGATACAATTAGCACATTTTCAAAACCTGAAAGACATAAAATATTATTGCTATGGTTTGAAATCCATTTAAGCCAATAATTTGTTTAGTTTTTTTAGCCCATTCCCCACTTTAGTTCAAAACTCGTTTTAAAGTTTGCAAATTTAGGTTAACATTTTGGCTAAGGGGAGAGAGTCAATACTCTTATTTTGCAAATCAGTTCTCTTATACTGTATAGTTTTGTAGTTCTTACAAACATCTTTTTCATAATTACGTTTTTCTTTAACTGTTCGTACGAAATCGCGCGTAAAAACGGATAAATATTAGCCAAACAACATTTAAGATTAAATTGCATTACATAATTAGCTCCGGGAAGATATTAAAGATATGGTGCACAATAGACTTCTAATTAGTGGTGCTATTCAGCTGTTTCGTACAAACCGATTGCTAAATATGGAGAACTGGTTGTTGAAAATTGCTTGAGTAGGTTTTTTTTATGTAAGATGATGATGATGTTGCTTGATGATTTCTTCATGTTGTTGCTCGCACGAACGCTATTTTCTACTAATACTTATAGACATTTGATCAAAAACAGTAAAGCCTTATCTAAAATAGTAAATTTCTAAATGTTTCTGACCGTGGTACGTCCATCATCAGTAAAAACAAAATCTTATTCAAATAGACATCGCCGCCATATCAACAAAGGAAAATTATAGATACGGCTAAGCACCAGCAGCACAGCAGCTTTTAACTTAGTAAACCCCAACACTAAACTATGCACTCGATGCGATGCCACTTTTTCAACAAAGTAAAAGCGTTTTTCTTACCTTGATACACTACTTTGTAGTGAAACGTTTTTGGTAAAAATCAGCCGGAGGCATAGCTTAAATCAATAACATGTTATAACTCAAATCATCAATACAAATGGCAAATTGGACCCTATCAACACGTAGCCTTCACAATACTGTACGTAATAGTAGGAGAACAGTTTGTTGGGCAAAACTAATAGTTGGCCGAGACAATATTGCTTTGAAAAAATTTAAGTTGCTAGCCGATTGAATTGTAGACGGTAGGGCATTATTACTATTAGACAAAGACATCATAATTCGCGATGCTTCCGGTAGTTTTAAAACTATGAATTAACAATTTATAAACGTGTATGTTGAAGCTCAATGTATTGAATTGGTCATTGTGCCTATTGCAGGTATATGCCCCCAATGCCACGAGTGAAAATCAGGCTTTTGTGAATGAAGTAATTGATGCTCTTCTACGAGTATCAGCTACTGAATCTACAGTCCTTATGGGAGAATTTACCGCACATGTTGGAACAGACACAGATACGTGGAAGGGTGTGATCGGAAAACATTGAGTCACTGGACTGAATGAGAACGGAAGGTATTTATTGCAGCTCTGTTGTAGCAACAGACTCAGCATCATGAATACCTTTTTCCAGCACAGAGAGGTTCACAAGTATACATGGTATCGACCTAGTATGGATCAAAAATCTTGGATAGATTTTTGCATAGTTTCGTCAGATTTGTTTTCTGATGTGCTGGACGTTCGAGAGAAGCGAGGTGCTAAATTGTCAACTGATCACCATCTGGTAGTATGTTTCTTACGACTTTCAAAACCTTGGCCAAGCAAGAGATCCAACAGGTCGTCTGTGACCTACCGAATCAAGTGGAAGGCTTTGGAGGACAAAGAAGTAAGAAAACAGTTTGCATCCGGTATATCATCTAAGTTCAGACAACTTCCTGGTGTATCCGAGGACATCGAGAAGGAATGGCTGCTGTACAGGTTAGCAATCATTTCATCAGCTGCTGAAAGTTGCGGACGAAAACGACTTAGATTGGCGGGCGATAATGAGAAAAGAACACTTTGGTGGAACCAAGAGCTTAAAGAAGCTATTCGAGCAAAGAAAGATGCGTTCAAGGCCTGGCTACTGGACAGAACGTCATCTGATTTGCAATCCCGGTACACTGAGGCGCGAAAAGCGGCAACTTCGGCAGTAAAGAAATTCAAGGAGAAGTTATGCCATGGGAAGAGTTTGGTCGTCGGTTGGATTCCAACTATTTTTCGGCAAATAAAGTATTTTGGCAGACCATCCGCCGTTTACGTGGCAAAAGATCGAGTATCACGTACTCCATCAAGGATTCTGACGGTAACATTTTAACGGATGAGAATGAAATCCTTTCACGATGGAGAGAATACTTTGAAGATCTTTTGAATCCTGTAAAGGCATCAACTCGTGACACTCACGAAATGACACATCTAGGGGAGGATGAAGTTTTCACTGCAGTAGAAGTGGCAACGGCAATTAAAGGGATAAAATCTGAAAAAGCTGCTGGTAAAGATGAAATCAGACCCGAGATGTTGAAAGCGCTGACTGGAGAAGGAATTCTCTGGTTAATGCGAGTGAGTCAAGTTGCGTGAAAGTTTGGCAAAACTACCAGACATTGGCAAGCAGGTGTGATTATTCCGATATTCAAGAAAGGTGATCGCAAGCAATGTACAAACTACAGAGGAATATCACTCCTTAGTTTGTCAGGGAAAGTATGTGGCAAATGCCTTGAAAGGAAATGGCGAGAAATAGTGGAATCAAAACTGGAAGATGGTCAATGCGGTTTTCGTCCGGGTCGCAGCACCACGGACCAAATCTTCACTCTGAAGCAAATCTTCGAGAAATCTTGGGAGTATGGCAAAGATCTCTTTGCATGCTTTGTCGATCTTGAAAAAGCATATGACCGAGTTCCTCGGGATAAACTTTGGAAGGTTTTGCAGGAATATGGCGTTAATGGTCAATTGTTACGCGCTATTAAGTCATTCTACTGCAGACCCAAGGTTTGTGTTCGGGTAAATGGCTAGCAATCAAAGCCGTTCTATGTGGGCGTTGGACTCCGGCATTGGTGCGTTTTGTCACCTCTCCTTTTCATTGTTTACATGAATTGGATCGACAAATGCAGCCAAGCTGATGAGTGTGCCACAACTGGAAATTGCGAAATCAGTCGTCTGCTATTCGCTGATGATTTGGTTCTGCTTTCTTTCACAGAATCTGGCCTCCAGCGCGCATTAAATAGCTTTGCAGATGCATGCAACACCGCCGGATGGAAAATAAGCACGGCCAAAACTGAGGTACTTCATCTTTCAAGAAACCCTGATCAGTGCGTGTTACAAGTGAATGGAGCGACACTGAAGCAGGTAGAGAAGTTCAAGTATCTTGGGATTGCATTTACGAGTGACGGAAGGCAAGACGAAGAACTCGATACCCGAATAGGAAAGGCTAGTGCAGTAATGCGAGCTTTGCACTACTCGGTTGTCATGAAACGAGAATTGTCGAAAAAGGCAAATCTCTCAGTTTTCAAAGCAGTTTTTGTCCCCATTCTCACTTATGGTCATGAATCTTCGGCAATGACCGAAAGAATGCGATCACAAGTGCATTCGTCCGAAATGAGGTTTTTACAAATAATCAAAGGAGTTGCACTGTTTAACAAGATGCGTAGCTCTGAGATTGGAAAATCTCTTAACATCAAGCCGTTACTCCTCCGAACTGAAAGATCTCTACTCAGATGGTTTGGCCATGCAAGCCGAATGCCTCAGAAAAGACTCCCCATTCCCCAAACAAGCTTTACTTGCCAAAGCAAACGGGAGAAGACCAGTTGGACGACCTAGAACTAGATGGACGAATTACATTAAGGATGTTGGATGGAATCGCTTGGGACTTCGCCCAAGCGAAATGATGGAGGTGATGGAAGACCGTGAGGTGTGGCGGCTCAATCTTGAGCTACTGCCACGCAACCCTCACGGAAAAGCGGGCAATGAAGAAAGAAGAAGAGAAGAAGAAGATAAACGCACGGAGTATGCATTCAATTGTTATAGCGAATGTCGCCTAAGTGGCGTTGTGCTTTATCAGAGTGTAAATATTGCGTTTGCTGATTCTTTAGTACTGTCACGATGCAAAGACGCAAATATGAAACTGTGCTGTTATTTACATAGCTTTAACAAGCAAAAAAACCTCAAAGGTTCAAGTAACTCTAAAAATGCTGTTTATTTCATTTAATAAACTGCTGGATTTACTGCATTTCGACCAAAAAGTTTAAACTAGTTACGTTTGTGATGCGGCATTAAAAGCAAAATTAACCAGGGTTTTGAAGGGAGCAGCAATTAATTCCGTTTACCAATTTATCGCGTACTGGAAATGTGGACTGACTGTAAAGATGGAACATAGATCTAAGTCAAGTCAAGTCAAGTCAAGTCATTTTTTATTTTTGTCTGTATCCGAAATAATACGGTAACAGAATTCACATAATCAACAATAAACGATAATAATAAACAGGCTCATATACCTCTTAGAGTCAGTTGTCACGACAAGGAAGCTGCGAAAAGACCTTATCGGTCATCGAGTCAAGCAGCCACCCAGATGCCAACATATTACAATTTTTGATAGTAAATAGAGGTAATAAGAAATACATGAGAAAGAGTGTGAGTTATATTATTGAAATAATTCCGCAAATTCGGTTGAAATCCTAAATTTTAAGACTCATATGAATCCACAAAAAATTTTTTCAACTTTTCTCTAAAGGAAATTGGAGATAGTAAGCGTATTGAATGAGGAATGGAATTCCAAATTTTGACGCCCTGGTACCTAAAACTATTTTGCAATCTGTTAGATCGAAATCGTGGGATATATAAGAGATCATTTTCTTGAGTTGTAGATCTCGTCGATCTCTGTGAGATTTTGCATGCCTTTTCAAAATATTTGGAAAAGTTATTCGGAAGATATTGAGGTTTGTGTACAATATTGTACATTAATTTTGATATTTCAATTTTGTACAAATCGGTCAATTTTGGAATGTTAAGTTTAAAGTAAAATGGGGTAGAAGTCCCTGCCTAAGCTTTAGTCAAGTTTTCTCGAAAGAGAAAAAGGCAGTACATTTAATAATAATAATGCAGGTTTATCGACTTCAACTACACCTGGTAAAAGCAGGTCATTTGCTCCGAGGTCATGTCATCAATTATATACGCAATAACAAATAAGCCATGTACCATAGAGCCAAGCAAGTGAAGTAAATACGTACGGTTATTGCAGACAACGGAAATAACAAATTCGAGTGTGTTGCAAGATTGCTGTAGCTTAAGTAAAGAATCAGTAAAAAACTATGTCTATAGATCGAATGTCTCACAAAATAAGTGATTTTTTAAATGACCCTTGAATCTTACGAAATTTAATTCATTTTTCAAAGCAATTAGTAATTCATTCCAAAGTGTAGGAATATAAATCCAAATTGCACGATTTCTAAAGTTGTTGAGATGCACTTTAAGAAAAATAAAACTAGTAGATGTAGTACCAACTGAAACTAAGGATTTCAATTCTTTAGGGTGTGCAAATAAAGTGGGGTTAATGCATTTATACGTCAGTAAATATTTTGCACAAAATTCTATGCTTTATCGGAAGTCAGTGGAGTTCAAGCAGTAACTCAGTGACGTGGTCATATTTTATCTTGCTGTAAATCAATCTCGCATTTTCAGGGAATATCAAAAAATTTAAAACAGTTATGATTTCGAAGTAAAATTTTTCGTGTCAACAAGTAAAGTGTTGTATTGCTGAGAAAAAATGTTGCAATGACCAGAAACTCTTTTTTCTCAATGCTCGGTACCGCATACCAGAAATTAATTTGTAGATTAATTCCTACTGATAATTGCCTTGTTTAGTCGCGTAGCCAGGGGGGGCGCGGGGGGGGCGGCAATAGCCCCCGCATTGGCCTGTCAATCAAAATGCAGAATAAGGAAAATACCACGTTTTTAGCTCTTCTGAGACTGTTTTTTGTGCTGGAATGGACTAAAAAGTGATTTTATAGCATCTTTTGAGACATATATTCAGGGGGGGCTATTTTGTCAAAAATTAAACTCACAAATCAATCAAAACTTTTAAAAATGCCAAAAATAAGCAATCAAATTTGATCGCTAGTGTAAAAACGCCAAACATAGGTTTTATCAACAAATATATTATAAACTCAGGAATAAAGGGGGGGGTGGGCATTTAGTGTAAGTTAATTACCAATCGCTTCTCTCAAATATCTTTCCTTTAGCCCCCCCCCAAATTATTTTTCTTTATAAAATATAAACAAAATAGATTACTCCATGTGAGTTCTATTGAATAACAAGATTTTATGATTTACCAGCAAGTAAACAAGAGAACTGCAATGTTATCATTAGCCACTTCCCACATAGCCCATTAATGCAACCAGTTGAATCATGTTGCACTGCCAATTTCTATGCTACGTTTTAAAAACATTATTTTTCATTAAAATAGCCCTAATATTAAGCTATTTTTGCAAAAAAAGGCAAAATTTTCGAGCGTTGGGGGCTCCGCGTCCAGACCCCCGTGCCTCCGGCGGCTGGGGATTCCGCCTCCACACCCCCAAAACAGCCCCCCCCCCCCATTGCAAATTTCTGGCTACTCGCCTGGCAATATTCATACTGATAATAGTCTTAAAAGTTCTGTTTTTTGTAATAACAATTTAGCTACAATGAAATAAAATAACGGTCAAAACCTTTTATAATAAGGTTTGCTTAACGTCCGATCTTCGCGATTATGACTGCAAGCATAAAGCAGTAAGCAGATAGCAAGCAAAACAAAGAGCACCAGAGTTTTGGTAGCTCGTTGCATTATTCAGACTAATACAATTGTTCTGAAAAGAGCACGGTCTGGCTACCCAAAAATGTCGCAATACCACCTGGTCACCCTCCCAAAAATAATACTGAAATGGAGGACATGTAACAAGGTTTATAATAGTCTTATACAATCATACAAGATACTAAATAATGGGAAACGTTTGTCGAACAGATTGTCAAGTCAAATATTTCAGATTTGGTGACGTCAAACCGGAGAAATTTTATGAGTCACAGGTAAGAAGTCAAGTGTAAAAAAAATATTTTTTGCCGCGTTTGGACAATTGTCGTGCATAATTAAGACGGTGCACGTAAATCATGTAATCCCGAACAGCCCTTGCCCTAAAACCTGATCCCTGCTAAGGCAACCCTTACCTTTAAGGGTTCAAAGTTTATTTTTGTTACACGTTTTGTTTGTATAAAAACACAAGGTTCATTTTTGCTCAAAATTTAAGAAATCATGTTAGGCTCAGCAACAAAAATAATATTAAAAACAACCGGGAAAGAATAAATTTTAAAGCAAAAAAGAAACTAAATTTTGTGCTGATTCAAAGCGATGAAATTTAAGTGATTTTTTGGCATTTCCAAGCAAAAATCGCAATAATTCTTGAAACTGTAGGGTGCTGTTGAGCACTGCGCAGGCAACTAAAAAATTTTTGGCTTTCGTTGAAATAAAAATGCTCGCTTTTTCGCTTTCGCAATTTTACGATGATGCAAAAACAGCAAAAAAAAGCGTTTACTCAAGCAGACTGATGTGGGAATAAACAGTTTTACAAACATGGTCGCCATAGTTGATAACGATGATGTCAAAATTTAAGAACAAAGTAGGAACAAATGAGGCTAAAAGTTGGCTAAAAGTCAAAAATAGCCAGCTTCAACCCAAAATTTGCTTGTTCTTATAAAAAAAGTGCATCTTTTTATTACGCTAAATTGTAAAGCAAGTTTAACACCGGGATCCACCGAGTCGTTGTGGTTACTAGGCTCTACCGTTTCTCACAAATCAATCGCTGGAACAGTTGGCAACACTCAATAGTTTTCGATTTGACAGACCTGGAAATTAAATCTCTGATCCCCGCTCCTGATCAAGCATTACAGTAAGTATTTGACCAACTAACTGGTCGGAATTTTTTAATTATTTAGCAATAAACTCATTTTCTATTAAGTGATACCGGTACATTGTTGTTATTAGTAAGTAGCACCCCAGTACATTTTGTCATACGTGATAAATAGGGCAAGTTTTTTTCAACTTTTTTACAGCTTCCAAAGCACTCAGACTTTATGTTGCGCAATGTTTTAAGCTGTTTTCATAAATTTCATTTTGCAACTTTTTTCGATTTTACGAGCAACTTTTTACTGCGACTTTTATAAAGTTTTGCGCGTAAAAGAGTGATTTGAAAAAAAACTCAATAGTTTTCGATTCGAGGTTTCAGTTTAATTCTCTATATTTCCTTTGAATTGTTTCGGAATGGCTGCGTCTCAAGATTACCTATGATGCAAAAGTTGGTTTGCATTGCGGAAGTTCAGCTACAACCCCAGAAAAAGTCTGGCTCCAACTCCAACTAAGTGTCGTTTAAACTCGTTGTACGCATAGGCTTAGATACATCTTTTTACTTCGACTTTCGTTAAAAATAAATGCAACTTTTTCAAAATTTAAGTGCAACAAAAACTTGTCCTAATTTACATATTTTCATTTTTTACTTTTGGCTTAAGCGCTCTCCTTTTTGAAAACTCTTCGTTAAGTGCCAAACCTGGCCTCGGCTTCTGATCATACATTCTACGATATCTTTGTCCCAGAAGAAGTTCCTCTTTCGAAAATTTCTGATGACGTCATTGCATGTCATTTTTGGTTTGGCCCTCCCCCAATCAAAAATCCTGGCTATGCCTATGCACAGGAGGGCTTTTTGGGCCGTGCCCCCCAAATCACTGCTTGTGCCTCCTAAGCCAGAGTAAACTTTTGTAACTAGTACAAGAGGACCAGCAAGCTTTGGCCCAAAAACACGTCACGACAAACCCTTTTTTTCTGTGAAACAGCAAGACAGATCGAGTAAACGTGATCAGGTAGCCTAAGATTTTGTGATAAAGACCTTTTTTATTTTTTTGGTCTTCACCTCCAAATTTGAGGGCAAAATCCATTCCAAAGGAGGATAACATAGGATTTGGAGCAAAATATTCACCAGATTGCTGAGGCACTCCAAAGGCGTCTGGTCTCGACCGCGTAAGCGTCTCCCCAAAAGTTTTTTGTCCCCCCCCATCCCCGAAACCAACTATTTTGGCTCCGGGCCTGTCACTGTACTGTTCTACTTGCAGTGCACGAACTGTACTGTGGGCCTGCGACCAGATAGCCAACAAATCATCTTGATTTGTTTTACTAAATGAGGAAGCTTTTGAGGAAATATCGCGGAAAACCGTCTTTGCAATTTCTAAGTTTTTAGCAATTTATCGAACTGTAATTTAGTAATTATCGCATTTTCGTTAAAAAGATGCTGCTCGAAATCGGCTTTATTGAAATCGGTTTTATCAGTTCAAATTGGCCCGCTATTAGCCTAGCCACATTATTTGTTTAATTTTGATTCAAAAAAAATAGGACCACGTACGACAAAACTCGCCTACACGTATGCGAGGTACGACAAAATGGCACAAAGGTAACCTTGTATGTTCTACTAAACTAAAATAACGTGGTAACAAGAGCAGAGTGAAAACAAACAGAGAGGAAAATCTTCAAACGGTAACGCGTGAAAAATGTGAATCAAAAAAGTCTTGGAAGGAGTTTATTAGGAGTAGCGGCAGCGGCAGAATATTTGCTTGAAAAACAGCGCTTCAGCGGCGCTGCCGCTTGTCGCTGGTGACGAAAAAAGCAGCGGCGCTGCCGCTACCGCTACCGAAAAAGTAGCGGCGCTAGTAGCGCCGCTGGTGAACAGCGCCGCTGTGCCCATCACTGCCAATAGCTGTAAATAGTAATGTCAAGCACTTGGAACTATGGATTACGAAAACCTTAACTTTGACATTCATCACAAATCTGTTGAACGTAAAATCTTCGACGCAGTGGATATTATCTACTCAGTAGATCGAAATGCTATTTACCCAAGAAAATTCTTTTGCAGCTGTATCATGCTACCAACCTAAAGGTCTTAAAACTGAACAAACTTTACCAATACGGAGCTGGTAGTACCATAAGCAACATCCATGTAACGTAAACCAATACTTAACAAAGTCCAGTCAGACATTCCCGCCCTACACGGTTCCACTTCTCTCATGCTCACTATCCATGTATGAAAAGTACGATGCTGCAACAATCTTTTTATACCAGGGTGTTAAAACCTGGAACTCTATTCCCTACAACATCAAAATTCCCCTCCTTCTCTCGGTCTGATTCTAAGCAGTTCTTGTTTACCAATATTTAACTAGAATTTTTACTAGAATTGTCTCATTTCATCTCTCTTAAGTTAAAGCAATAACTTCAAACAGACCTGAAGCTCTTATGAGCAAGACGGTGCATAGTCAAGGGCTGTTTGACTAGATGACCGTAACAGACCCTGCCACTCTCTGGTCATGAAAAAAGTTATTTTTTGTTTTGCTATTGTAAACTACTTTTTTTGTAGTGTGTCATTCATTGCATTTTAAAGCAACAAATAATAAATCGAACTTGAACTTAAGAAGATGCATTGGGATGTACTGTAGTTTAAAAGTTTGAAATGATGATAAAATAAATTAAATATTTTGAATTGATTGTGCCATGGATTTACGCCAATGTAAACAATAAAGTTTGAAGCTAATAAGACTTAGTCGTTACTATTTGGTTCAATTGTTTTCAATTTTAGTCTAGAAAATTTGTAGATTCGTCCACTGGGTGAAGTAGAAGGAGAGTCATTTGCGTAAATAATTTGGTTCTAAGGAACAGTACAAATGTCATGTTGCTCAGGCAAATAAAATGATGGTGATGGGCGATGTGGGGCCGTAGGCGTAGCCAGGATTTTTGATTAGGGGGTGGGCCCAAACCACAAATCACACGTAATGACGTCGTTAGAAACTTTGATAGAGGAATTTTTTGTAGGGGCAAAGATATTGTAGAATGGAAGATCAGAAGCCGTGGCCCGGTGTTGGCACGTAACTAGAAACTCGTTCAAGGGAGAGGGCTTAAACCAATAGTTAAAATGCGAAAATGTCTAAATTGGAAGACGTGTGTTGAGTAACGAAGTGTACTGTAATTCAAACGTGTCATACACGGGGGTCTGGGGGCAAAGCCCCCAGCTGCTAGGCGACTTTTTGTACTGTTTTGGAAAAAAGCTATTTTAATACCATTGGGTCACATTTCGCACGTATTCAGTGCCATTTGAAAGTACCAGATTTTCAACATTTGAAAACCAGTTGAAAAATTTAGGTTGTTTAGTCGGATTTAGATAGAGTTGGGCCCTGGGCACTTTGGAATTTTTGCAATATTTTCCTACCAAATGCAGGTGAAGACCAAAAAAAGTCTTGTCTGAGCGCGGGGCCCCTGGCACTGTGCCAAATGTTAAATCCGTTCCAGGTTGTTATTGCATTACATTCATAGATAGGTTAGATCAGGGCCTCAGTTAGCAACTTTTCGGATAAAAACCCTTAGTTTCACTCGGGTTACACGTTTAAATTAGTTGGCAAACATTAAATTGAAGGGCCCGGGCCCCCTGGATCAACAATATTGTTTAGGGGCCCATTTAAATTGGGGTCCATTTATATATTATTGTAGAGGGCCGATTTAAATTGGTTGGCAAAAATTAAATTGAAGGGGCCCGGGCCCCCTGAATCAATATTATTGTTGGTTACTGTCGTACGCGTGTACTGTTGTTCCCGAAGATGCTAAAAGAAACTGAAACAAGAGAGCTCCGGAACTAATCGCAAATTTTTTCAATGCCTTTCTTGTTAATTTTTTCAATGCTCTGCTGCAATTTTTAGGTTATTTTGCCATTAAATACCTTATGTTAAATTTTACAAGATGTCTTTTGGCCGCCAAAACGTGTGCGCTCATTCATTGATGGGCAATTAATCGGCTATAAAGTGACATCACGCGCACTACAAGGTAAAGAAGAGATTGGATCAAAAATTAGGATTGGAAAAATGTGGAAAAACTAAAGTTCTTCAACTTAACTTTTCCGACATTTTCTTTTCTTAAATTGTTTTGAAAATTTAATTGTGTAACTTCCTTTAAAAGTCACAAAACCTCCTTTTTGTTTAAAAAAATTACTAAAATTATTCAACGGATTTTGCCCTTGCCCCTAGAACCCCTTTTTTTCTAGGACTTTAGCTTGCAAACACCGGGTGCGGTACCTCAATTCATTTTTAAAACATACATTATTTACAGTATTTTGCAATACTTTAAGATAATAATATCGTAGTCGCTATGAAATATTCAAAAACTATCATAACACTTAAAAAATTTGTGAAAAAAAGTTGTTAAAACAAACAGTAAGGGTTGTGTTTGAAAAACTACTAAAAAGGTGAGGATGGGGGATCCATAATCAGTGGGCGTTTGCACCTGGGTCTTAGCTGATGAAGTTAAGGCCTTAAAATGACCATTTCCATGTTTAGCATTTAATTATTCTCATTTTGAGTAACGGCCTTAATTGTTTCTTACCACTATATCGCTACGGAACGTAATCAACAATCCAGATAACGCGTAAAGCTTTAAAATTACATTCGGTATTTTTAGTAACTGCCATTTTCGAATTATCATGAAAAACTTAACGAAATGCAATGTCTTAAATACATTCGTGCTTGAAATTAGAAAATTTGACGATCATAATTTTTAGAAAAATTGTGTCCTTAGTCCTTGGCCTTGGCCTCAACCATTCCTGTCCTTGGCCTCGAGAGGGCCTGTCCCCGAAAAGTTTGTCCTTGGCCTTGGAATCGGATTTTTTTTGAGTCCTTGGCCTTGGTCTTGGCCTCAAACCTTGTGTCCTCGATTCCACCTTTGATGATCGGCTTTTTTTTGTTATTTCGAATTTGGGATCTTGGGTTGGAAACTTTTAAACGCAGCAAAAAAAATCTGTATTGGCATGGAATGAAAAATTCTGAAATCTACCCTACCCCCAGGGAGCTTACTGAAATGCCGCTAAAACATCGGATAGCAAAAGCATTTTCCATGTTTGCGATCCATTTTATTCTAATTACGATCATTTTACCGTTTTAATGTTTTTTGCAGTTTGCCATGGCCCAAAAGCAAGGCCGTATGGTGTAACATCCTCCCAAATACTCTGTACGTTAAACTGTTCTCTCTGTTTAGGAGTTTCAATTATTAATCTGTGGGTATTGATGACATCATGTATGTCCAGCGGAATATTTTGTACTACAGATTTTGTTGAAAGAAAGTCAAAAAAACATACACTGCTGAGTTATGACAAAGCAAAAGCACCCAGTAATTCAGCAAAATTTTACTTTGCAACTGCCGTTAGTTTAAAGTGCGCTACGTATAACTGTAAGTCACTAATTAATATTAGGTAATGATTTGCCTGTAGAATTACAAACAGAACGACAAATGACAAGTAAGTTTTTTCAAACATTTGCGATGATGTAAAATCAAGATATCCGTGTATGTAGGCTATCCAGCAAAATGCGAAAATAGGAAACCACAGCGGTTAAATTTGTAACGCTTTTGAGGGCATTGAACTAATACTATAATTAACTTGCACTAGTTTGCTCAAGTGATAAGTGCGTAGTCATCAGCTACTGTAAACGTTGTTGTGCGGTTAATTATTATTGAAAGAAACACAACAGCAATATTGCAGTAAAAGCAAGCAATTGTTATAAACAAAAAAAATTAACTTATTAGGAACAACGTAGAGTTTATGAAGAACAATGTACTACAGTAGAGAATCAACTTAATTTTAATGATAAAAGGCACCAGTTGGCAGTAAGGGTTTTTCCATTATATTTCAACAAATGCCAAATAGCCTAGGTTGGAAAATGTATATAAAATGCTTATAGATCATTTACATAGGATGGCACAAGCTAAATAAAAAAAATTTTTGAAATCGACAGTCTCGTGATAAGATATTGAAAATTACCACTAGATGTTAGACGAGAGTATGGAAAAATACAAAAATCAATTTTGAGGATTGTACTTATGGCAGAAAGTTGGTTTTTGTGTCAAAAGTTATGCTTTTGGGGATGGGGAATCTACATTTGAAATATAATTAAAGCTAATTTTGCTATAAAGTTGTGTTTTGATAGTTTTTTAGGTTTTTGGGGGGTAAATTGGGGTCAAAAATTGGGGATGAAGGATTGAATAAAATTTTGAAACAAAAATATTTTTGGGTAGTATAAAGATTGTTCTTTCTTTTTGATAAAGAATTTTGGTTGACAACTTATTAGCAATATGTGTAAACAGAACAATTTGTTTTGCTGTTATATTCAGCTACAAAGATAATGCTACAAAACAAGCCCGGCGCCAGAATTGCGTGACTGGGGGGCATAAACAAATTTTGAGGGGGCACAAAAACTTTAACACTTCGAATTCGAGAGTGCGGACCAAAATACAATGATCTTCTTTGCGAAATTCCAGAAAGTCTAGGGCAGTGGTTCCCAACTTTTTTCTAACCGTAGCCCATTTTGATTTTGAAAATTTTCCATGGCCCCACTTTCAAAGTATTGCTTAAGAATGTGACCAAAATTTTCCGGCCAAATCAGTTTTAAAGTAGATTGAAACGGTTTTTTTGGTCAAAAACAGGTGATCTCCAAAAAAAAAAAGGTCTTCACCAAAATTCAAGTGGTTTTTTCCGGCCGAATCCAGGTGATCTCCAAAAACATTCAAACACGACTTTTACCAAAATGCTCTGTGGCCCACTGCAAAATGCTCTGTGGCCCACCGGTGGGCCATTAACCACAGGTTGAAAAGCACTGGTCTAGGGGAAAGGCAAAAAAAAATAAGGTCTTTAATTTTCACGAACTCTGGGATGAAGACAAAAAAAGCAAAGAAAAAAGATGTACAGTTCAAAAGTTGCGTGAAGGTCCTCGAATTCTGGGGTGAAGACCACAAAAAAAGGGTCTTTATTGCAAAATCTCTGCAAAAAAACAGTTCTTGCTTTTGATTTCTGAGGTGATAACTAGTCGTTTGGGAGTCTCAGTCTTCGAACTGCACTAGAGTGACACAAAGCTTGTTTCTTTCTTTTGGCGCAATCCTTGCTTGGGGGGGCACAATTCTCGTTTGGGGGGACACAGCTCAGGAATGTCCCTGTGGCGCCGGGCTAGCTACAAAAACAGCACATGAAAATTCCTTCATTTACAGTAAAATGAAAGTATGGATATGTAAAGAGAAAAATTTTGAGTATTTTAGTTTTACCCAACAATGCAGCTGAGCAAATAACAATACAGCTGCATGTAACGAACATTAGTAGACGTTCTGGCCATAAATTATACCTAGTATTATATTGCTCTTGTTGACTAATATAATAAATGCTAGTCAATCACAAGATAAGTGTCATTGTTGCAATGACGTTTAGTGGATTTTTGCTTTAAAATACAGTTTTAATCATTGCAAAAGCTTTGTACAGGTTGCTTCAAAAGTAGCGTTCCAATTATATTGGTATGTTATTTTTGAAACACCCTGCATATACTGTTTAACTAATTTAGCTCAAAAATATCATGAGTAAATATAGTGATGCAAATGACAAAATATTTCACATGTGAGTTCATCTCTAAATCATTGCTACTGTTTATCATTTTAAAGATTAAGAAACCTTGCATTGCAAACTTATTTATAGTACAATAGCAATTTCACTTGGAATGAATTTAAAAGACTGGCCAGTTGATCAAGCAGTAAAGCGTTCACCTCTATAGTGGGAGGTAAAATCTCGGACCAGTCAAATTAGACAGTGTTGCCAGAGGTTCGCCACTGCTGCGACATTTCTTCGAAAGGAGTAGTGTTGCTTGGGCGCAATGACGCGGAGATGGGCCCCGCAAACGCATTACATCTTTCAGCGTAATACGAGTATGAAGAAAAATTTGATTTTGATTTGATAAAGTTAAATGACAATTGAAATCACATACCATAGGTGGAGTCGAGGACACAAGGCTCGAGGCCAAGGCCAAGAACACAAAAAAAATCCGAGGCCAAGGCCAAGGACAGCCTTTCCGAGGACAGAACCTCTCGAGACCAAGGACAGGAATGCTCGAGGCCAAGGCCAAGGACCGAGGACACAGGCGCAAGCGTTCTCCTAAAAAAAAGGTTTTCGAAAATATTTTTCAGGCGATCTCCAATTCATTGGCGTACCCAGAATTTTTGATTAAGGAAGGCCTAAACCACAAATCACATGAAATGACGTCATCAAAATTTTTCCAAAGAGGAAGTTTTTGCTGCACAAAGACATCGTAGGATGAAAAATCTGAAATCGGTGTTGCCTGTTTGCACGTAACCAGGATTTTGCAAAGGAAGAGGGCTTAAACTAATAGTTGAAAAATGCAAATATCTAACTTTGAGAACGTGTTGAGAAAGCTAGTGTGACTCAAATGTTTCACAGACGGGGGTTTGGGGGCGGGGGGCGGGGCCCCCAGCCGCCGGAGGCTTTGGGGGGCTGGGGTTGAAGCCCCCAGCCGTTGGGCGATTTTTTGTAAATTTTTGGAAAAAAAGCTATTTTAATGCTATTGGATCACATTTTGCAAGTGTTCAGAGCCATTTGAAAGCACTAGATTTTTGACATTTGAAATCCATTTTGACAATTGAAAAAACCAAATTGTTTAACCTCCTTTTACTTGCAATTTAAGTCCAAAACACGTTTAACATCTTGCATTTTGGAGTTAAATTTTAATTGTTAGTGATTTGGTCCATGTAGGGGGAAGTAAAGTGCATTGTCTATGGCTGCATTTATAACAGTAAATAATAATCCACTCGAAGATTTTCTTTAGAGATTTTTGTTTTGACATGAAATAACCAGTTATAGGAGTATCTGTTCGCCAGGACCCAGGACCCTCAATTGAAGTTCAACGATTTGTTCAATCAGCATTTTCCGTGGCTATTTTTTTTTTAAACTATTTTGTACGTAAAAGCCGGCGAGGTTGGAGGTGAAATACTGAATTGTTTTTGAAAAATGGTACAATAGATGGTTACGTCTACTAGCCATGTTATTGCCTGGCCGAATTTATATCGCGCTAGGCCCCTGGCACTTTGGAGATTTTTGCAGCATCTTTCTCGGAAATATAGGTGAAGACCAAAAAAACCTTACGATTTCAGCTCGGGGCCGCTAGCTGGTACTACGTCATATTATGGTAAATCCGGCCCTGATTAATGCATTACGTTCACAAAAAAGCTAAATGTGGGCCTGAGATAGCAACTTTTAAGACAAAAACTCTCCATTTTCTCCGGGTTATACGTTTAAATTGGCTGGCAAAAATTGAATTGAGTGGGATCCGGCGCCCCTGGTCTTCAATATTGTAAATTAGTTATACTGTTGTCAACGAAAAATGCTAGAAAGAAACTGAAACTGAAGAAACAATAGGCTTTTTTGTCACGTTTTTGTCATTGGTGAAATTTCAATTGGGAGTGGCCCTGCCCCCCTACCCTTGCCTATGCCTATGCTCCAAGTGAGAAAAACACAAAAGGTGTTCACAAATTTGCGCGAGGTTTCTGGCGTTTTCCAACAAAATTTCAACTGTGCAAAAAATAGTGCTGTCCTCAAGCCGAGGACAGGGCAATTTTCTAGGACTTGAGGCTTTGAGGCCAAGGCCAAGGACTTGAGGCTTCGAGGCCAAGGCCAAGGACTTCAAAATCTGTCCTCGAGGACGTCCTCGAGGCCAAGGACGTCCTCGAGGACTCCACCTCTGTCACATACACAAAAGAATATCAAGGTCCTGGTAGAAAACGGCACAACTAAGCTGACTCAAAATTACGTAATACATGAGTATTGACCTAAGTAAGCGATTCCGATGTTTGATAATATGGTATTTTTTAATAACTTCTTTGTTATAGCCAACATCTTTTTCATAATGAGCACAATTTAAAAATTTAATTCTAATAACATTGAGATGCAAACTTTAATTGACCTTATTTATTAAATCAATTCTATTACAGCTAAGGTTTACTAATTTTTTTCCAGTGATTTGATAATTATTGCGCAAAATTTTAATGCATGGCCAAAAAATTAAACATTTTGCTCTAGAAATAACCAAAAAAATTAAAATATTTTGCATGTAAGCTCTAAAATAATGCTTGCAAAATTGGTGAGATTGATCAAAATAACTTTGACTAAGTTTAGTCAGCACTTTACACAATATTACCTAATTTGCCCAAACAATCACTAATCGATATCATTTGGTGAAATATAATCAACTAAAAATCATTTATGGCAACTAAACTTGTAATGAAGCACTAGAGAGAATAATCTCTGATTATTGCTTAATAAGGTAAATTTCTTGATTCTGATACATTTGGTGATACTCGATATCATTTGGTGAAATATAATCAACTAAAAATCATTTATGGCAACTAAACTTGTAATGAAGCACTAGAGAGAATAATCTCTGATTATTGCTTAATAAGGTAAATTTCTTGATTCTGATACATAGGCTAGCCATATTTTTGTTGTATAATCATGAAACAACTGTAATTGTTTTGAAGCAATCAATATTTCTATTCTTACAGAGCTAGCAATAAATTCAAAATTTGAAAAAACAAAGTAAGAATTTTTGGAAGCTTGTTTCAAAAAAAATACAACATTGGTGATGAAGACTACAATTGTCATGAAAAAATGAAAAAGCAATGAAAAATGTTTGTTGGCGTGACTTTAAGGCATATTTGTTTTTGTTTTTTATTTCGTGCAATCCTTCATTCCCATTTTCGGGCCTCAACTTAGCACCCAAAATTTAAAAAAAAACTTCAAATAACAGACTTTTCTCATAAATTATAATAAAAATAACCTGAAATCATGATTCCTTGCCCCTAAAAACATGCATTTAGATACAAAACCAAGTCGATACCTTTAGTAAAACTCGTAAAATCTAAATTTAAAATTTTTCATGCTAGCGTCTCCCATCTAGTGGTGACTTTCAATACCTCAGCAACCACTGGGCCGATTTGAAAAAATTTTTGTGCAGGTTGATCAGTACGCCAGCCTCTATGTAAATGGTTAATTGACTCTTTTCCACAGGTAGGGTAAAAAATGCTCAAATTTTTTTGGAAATGTAATTGAATAACCCGTAACAGATTTGCGATTTTCCGCATCAATACCAACATACCTTGCTTGCATAAAAAATTGAATTCTTAAATTTAAAAAAAGTACTCTTTAAAAATTGCTTGACGTTTATGGCAAATCAATTAGCCATTTTCTAAAAGTTTCTCCGAAAGTTTTGTTAATTTCCAGATTGAATTTAATTCTCATTGGTGCATCCCACCCTAAATGCCTAAATTCAAAATAATACTTTAACTCTAAAAAAAAAGAACTTTTAACTCCGCCTAGATCTTGAAAAACAAAGAAGCTGTATCAAGTTGAGTACAAAGGATTTTCGAAAGAGGGTGCCACAAATCATATCCACAAAAAGTTGCGCTAAAATAAAGATAATTTTATGATGAGTGCAAATATACCTGCACTTATAAGCAGCTTGTAAGCTGCGCTAAATCAAGCAACAGTAGCTGCTATCGCTATATGTATTAGCTTGTCATCGCTATAACCTATAACATTGCTTTAAAAAATTAAAAAAATAAATACAAAAATATTTTACTGGCAATCCAAATGGAGGCGGGACATGGCAAAATGCCCCTTTAAATACGCCCCTGGCCGTATCAATTAAGTCTTTAGTAGAAAAAATCAATCGTTGAAGTTTTTTTATTTATTTATTTTGTTAGTGTATGTATAGCGTTGTTTAATTAGCTGTTGAATGTTGAGAAACATAAAATTTTTTGTTAGTCTCAATGTAATGTTGAACTATCTACGGATGTTTGGGGCCGTCCAATTGTTTTTTTTTTCGCATTTGCTTCGCAAAGTAAAGCTGATTTTTCGGGAAGTCTTTTTTGAGGCATTCTGCTTAGTTCTTACCAGGCTAAACCATCTACGCTAATGTCTTTCAATTCAAAGAAAGAGCGTCTTAAATCTTTTTTATATTTATTTTCTATTTTTTATACAGTATAATTTAGGCAAAGAGGTTGATTTGCAGAACCATATCAAAGCAATAAGCAGCAACTTTTTTGGATTTAACATTTTTATTCAAAGCAAAACATATCGAACGTTTTCGGCTTAAAACAATTAAGCCCTCTTCAGGATATTATAAACAATAATACATGAACATCTGTAAAGGAAATAGAAACATTACGGCAACATAAATTACGTATACCTGACTAATAACGTACATTATGTGAGGAAATACTTAAAATTATTATCTAACAAATTAAAAATGCCTTTCCAGTTTTGGAGCAAAGCAATCAGATTAAAATTACAGTCAAACAAGCAACAGCATAAAGTTTTTAGCGTGAAATGAACCAATCCAGTTAGAATAACTATTAATGCGATTGTAAAGGTGAATTGAATTAAAAAGAAAATCAAGTCAAATCAAGGTAAGAACTAACTTATGATATTATGACGTAACAGAAAATTTGGGAAATTAGAAAATACTTAGCAAGAAGGAGGCACCTTTAGCATAAAGTTGCTTATTTAATTTAGGATTTAGTTTTTTAATCAAAAGAGCTTCTTGGATTTTAGTTTCATACTCAGTATGGCAACTTTTTAAAATCTGGAAAGAAATTCATCCAATAATCGCAAAAGAAAATTCAATTCGTTACTATGTTCGCAAATATTTAAAAGGTTATGGTGATGAAATTATCAAAAGCTTAATTCCATCAGGAAGCAATCCTGGAAAATTGTATGGCCTAATAAAAGTTCACAAAGATGGCAATCCAGCTCGACCTGTGGTTTCCATGATCGGTACTCCTGAATACAAATTAGCAAAATTTTTGGACTCCATCATCAAACCCTACATTCCTGATTCGCACATTATTCAGTCAAGTGAAGAATTTTTAAACCAAATTAATACTTTCAATTTCAACTCATCTAATCAATTTCTGGTCAGTTTTGATGTAAAATCGCTATTTACTAACGTTCCTTTAAGCCAAACTATTGATATCATTGCTTATTACATTTTTTCTTCTGACCGTAATAATCATCCTCCCATCACTAAAGAGGTATTTGTGAAGCTGATGCACCTGGCTACTGAATGTATGTTTCTGTTCAAGGATGAACTGTACAAGCAAGTAGATGGTATTGGTATGGGATCCCCACTTGGTTGCACTATGGCTAATTTCTTTTTGGGACACCTGGAAACGTTAATTTTCAAAGATCAAATGTCTTGTCACCCTGAATTATATGTTCGCTATATTGATGATGTGTTTGCTGTTTTTGATGATGTTAACGCGTGTTCGTCTTTTTTGAATATTCTAAACAGCCAACATGATAATATTAAATTTACTATTGAAAAGTCCACAAACACTTTGCAATTTCTGGATGTTGATATCAAAATTAGTGAGAATACTGTTGATACATGGGTCTGGAGAAAGCCTACTAATACGGGTTTATTCCTTAACTTTGCTGCTATATGTCCCATTAAATGGAAATCTGGTTTAGTATTTTGTATGCTCCACCGTGCCAAGTTAATTTGTTCAAGTGATTGGTTATTTTTCAAAGAGGTTGAAATTCTTAAATCGTTATTTTTATCTAACAATTACCCCCCACAGTTCTTTGATAAAATATTGCGCAAATTTCTTGCGCTTTCATCCCATCATACTCAAGAAAACGAAAACAGCGATGAATGCGAGACTTGCTTTTTTAAAGTTCCGTATATAGGTTCTGCATCCAAACAATTTACAAAAAGTCTGTCTGAACTTGTTTATCGGGAATTTGGTTTAAAGTTAAAGGTAGTTTACGATACATTTAAGATCAATCGCTACTTCCAGCTGAAAACAAAAACACCGCATGCTCTCTGCTCCAATGTCGTGTACCAGTTTCGATGTTCGTGTGATACGAACCTTGCCTACGTAGGCATGACTACCCGACATTTGGCTGCAAGAGCTTGCGAACATTTGGTTTTAGCTGGACCGCAAAAAAGCGCTATAAAAGAACACATACGCGCATGTGCCATTTGCCGTGAAGAAAAGTACACCGTAAACTCTTTCCAGATTTTAAAAAGTTGCCATACTGAGTATGAAACTAAAATCCAAGAAGCTCTTTTGATTAAAAAACTAAATCCTAAATTAAATAAGCAACTTTATGCTAAAGGTGCCTCCTTCTTGCTAAGTATTTTCTAATTTCCCAAATTTTCTGTTACGTCATAATATCATAAGTTAGTTCTTACCTTGATTTGACTTGATTTTCTTTTTAATTCAATTCACCTTTACAATCGCATTAATAGTTATTCTAACTGGATTGGTTCATTTCACGCTAAAAACTTTATGCTGTTGCTTGTTTGACTGTAATTTTAATCTGATTGCTTTGCTCCAAAACTGGAAAGGCATTTTTAATTTGTTAGATAATAATTTTAAGTATTTCCTCACATAATGTACGTTATTAGTCAGGTATACGTAATTTATGTTGCCGTAATGTTTCTATTTCCTTTACAGATGTTTATGTATTATTGTTTATAATATCCTGAAGAGGGCTTAATTGTTTTAAGCCGAAAACGTTCGATATGTTTTGCTTTGAATAAAAATGTTAAATCCAAAAAAGTTGCTGCTTATTGCTTTGATATGGTTTTTATACAGTGTTGCATGTTTATTTTTGTTGTTGCATGCAATAATGGTATGTAGCTAAAATCTCGATTGAGGACTTTCAAAATTTTGGAATTCAATTTTTTTTCCCTTTTCTCGTCATAGACCGAATGGCAACTACTCCTAATTTATTGAAAAAAAAATTGAATATATTGAATGGTTCTTTGACAATTGTTCTGAGTAGCATGTTGAAAATATTAATTACATAAACTTGGTATGTATTTCCTTGCACGGCCTACTAAAAGAAGACAAGAAGACTGCCAGACACACAGGCGTAGCCAGGATTTTTGATGGGGGGGCGGGCAAAGCACAAATCACATGCAATGACGTCATCAGAAATTTTCAAAAAAGGAACTTTTTGTAGGGCAAAGATATCTTAGCATGGAAGATCCAAAGCCGTAGCCTGTTGGCACTTTACCAGGATTTTGGTAAAGAGCGAGGGCGAAAACTAATAGTTAGAAAGTGCAAATGTCTAACTTAGGAGACGTGTTGAGTAAGCTAGTGTAACTCAAACGTATCACAAACGGGGGTTTGGGGGCGGAGCGGCTATAGGGGTCTGGGGGAACATCCCCCAGTTGCTGGGCAATTTTTGAAAGTTTTCGGAAAAAAAGCTATTTTGATCCCACTGGATTAAATTTCGCACGCATTTCCAGCCATTTGAAACTACTAAATTTTTAACATTTGAAAACCAATCGAAAAAATTTAATTGTTCAATCCTCTTTTTACTTGCCTTTAAAGTCCAAAACACGTTTAAAATCTTGCATTATGGTGTAAAATTTTAATTGTAAGTGATTTGGACCATGTAGGGGGGAAGTAAGGAATATTGCCTCCTGCAATATTTTAGCAGTAAATAATAATCCACTCGAAAAAATTCCTTAGAGATTTTTGCTTTGTCATGAAGTTAACCAGTTATAAGAGTACATGTACGACCAGGGGGCCCAGGACCCCTGAATTGAAATTCAATAATTTGTTCAATAAGCATTTTCCCCTGCTAATTTTTGTTTAAGTATTTTGTGCGTAAAAACTGATGAGGTGGCGGTGAATCTTTGCTGAAAAATAGTACAATAGATGGTTACGCTTGCTAAACATGTTATTCCCGGGCCGGATTTACAATGCCCGGGGCCCCTGGCACTTTGGGGATTTTTGCAGTATCTTCCTGCCAAATATAAGTGAAGACCAAAAAAGTCCTACTATCTGAGCGCGGGGCCCTGGAACTGAGCGATATGGCAAATACGGCGCTGGTTGTTGCATTACGTTCATAAAAAGTTTAGATGAGGGCCTGAGGTAGCAACTATTAGGACAAAAATTCTTGATTTCACCCTGGTGATACGTTTAAATTGGTGGGAAAAAATGAATAAAGGAGGTGCGCCGGGCCCCCTAGCCGTCAATATTATTTATTGTTAATTACTGTTGTACGCGTGTACTGTTGTACACAAAAATGCTAAAAGAAACTGAAAATGAAGAAACAAAGCTTTTTTTGTCAAATTTTGTCATTGGTGGCATTTCGATTGAGGGGTCCCGGGCTTCTTGCGCTACCCCCTGGTTACGCCTATGATTTTGACATAAGATCGCGCCATTAAGTTCTTTCATAAAAAAAAACATTTAAAGCAAAATTAAAATAACTTTTTTTTGAAAACGTGGAGGACTCAAATCAAGTCACTTGACAGTTTTTTGAAACCTCGAAGAATTACATGACATTGTAATGACGTGGACACGTGGTCGTCATAATTATTACTTACTTTTGTACGCGTAAATCCTAAATTAAAGAAACTGCAATTTCGGACAAGGACAACATACTGGCTATGCTCTCATTGTATTTATTATTGGTGGTATTTTAATTAGGGGGTTTGCATTACCGCCTGTGTTATAGCATTAGGTTAATAATAACGTTAAACGAGGGTGTGGGGTTGCAACTTATAGGACAAAACTCTTAGATTTTTCACAGGTTTTGCATATAAATTGTTAAAAATTTGAATTAAGGGGACCCGGGGCCCCCTGGTTGTCAGTTGTGGGCCTCGGAACCCTCTGGTTGTCGGTTAGGGGCCCTGGGGTCCCTTGGTTGTTAATTAGTTGTCCTGGGGCCCCTGGTCGTCAGTCAGGGGCTCTGGGGCCCCATGGTTGTCAGTTAGGGGCTCTGGGGCTTCCTGGTTGTCGGTTAGGGTCCTCTGGTTGTCAGTTAGGAGCCCTGGGGCCTCTTCGTTGTCAGTTACGGGCCCTAGAGCACTCTGGTTGTCGGTTGGGGGCACCGAAGGCCCCTGGTCGTTAGTTAGAGGCTCAAGGGCCCCCTGTTTGTCAGTTAGGGGCCCTAGAGCCCCCTGGTTATCGGTTAAGGTCCCCAGGGACCCTGGTTATCAGTTCAGAGTATCGGGGCGTCCTGGTTGTTATTTAGGGGCCTCTGGGCTCCCTGGTTGTCACTTAAGGATCCAAGTGTCTCCTGGTTGTCGGTTAGGGTCCCCAAGGCCCCCTGGTCATTAGCTAGAGGATCTAGGACCCTTGTTCGTCAGTTAGGGGCCCCTCATTGTCAGTTAGGAGCCCCTGGGGCCCACTGGTTGTCAATTGGGGGCTCAGAACCCCCATGTTTGTCAGTTAGGGAGCCCAAGGCCCCCTGGTTGTCGGTTAGGGGCCCCCTGGTTGTTAGTTTGGGGTTCCGGGCCCCCCTGGTAGTTATTGAGGGGCCCCGGGGCTCCCTCATTGTCATTAATTTTATTGCTAATTACTGTTATGTGCGTAATTACTGAAAAAAAACAGCAACTAAACATCGCTAGACTATGCTGTCATATTTTTTGCCATTGATGGTATTTTAGTTGGAGGTCCGGTCCCCCGCTCTGGCTACGCCTATGGCCAGACATCTCACCTAACAGCGAGAAAGTAAAAAAGGTAACTATTGCGAGTCGATATGTTTAGAAAGCGAGTTAGATGATTCGTCCTAATTGATAATTGAAACGACCGACGCTTGCGTCGCGTGTTCTTTTGATTTTATTCGGCCATTTTTAAACTAACGATTGCGAAGTTTCAGACTTTTGCTTCTAACTAGGACAAGTTTTTATTGACCTAAAAACAAAGAAATTGACCTAAAAGTTCAAAAAAAAAGACTTTCTTGACCTAAAAAGTTTAGACTGAATAAACGACATTTTTTGAGATTTTATATTCAAGCAAATATTGAACAAACAAAAACACGCGCAATTTCTCAACGAATCTTGCTACACAAGGCTATTGCTATCGCAAAACGAGTCAAGTCTTTGGACATAATTAACTCTGCAATCTAGAAATCACCAGGTGGACGCATTAAAGTGGAAAATCAAGTAATACCGCACATTTTCGGCCTTAAAATTTCTTTCTTTGGCCAACAGTTTTTTCAACATGGAAAAGCTTCTTTCTGCAGAAGCAGACGTGGGCTGAGAATTTTGAAGCATGTGATACACAGCTGGTGATATATTTTGCCTTTCCATATTTATTATTTCAGAAATGTCATTGTTTTGCATTTTTTTTAATGTATTGGTTGATGTTACAAGTGTCTCCACCAAAGTTAAGTTTTTGGATTGCTTGCACTGCTTTTTTAATGATATACTTTCGCACTTTCCATCTTTTCTATAAGCTTAACTAGGCATTCATATTGGTCTTTGATTTTGAGCAGTTGACCAGCTAAACCACTTTTTTGCGAGCTAAACTTTGCTTGAGTTACCAAAATCCCAGAACCTACAAAACTTTCCACAACTGCTTTCACTTCAGGTAAATTTTTTGCGTAATACAAGGCAGCATTTAACCAGCTTCCCGATCTTGTAGGAACAGGCTGAGATGGGTAACCAATAGTAGAGAATTTTGCCTGTCTGATTTTATTTTAAATTGTTACTGCTTTGATTTTTGCAATCAGCTGATCCACATCTTCAAAGTGAGATTTAATTTTCAAAGCACAATTGTGCAATAAATGTGCTACGCACGCCACGTGAAACAGCTTGACTGGGATACAGAGATTTTAGTGTTATACCAGCAGCAATCATATATATTTCGCGGCATCAGACAGTAACAGGCAGAAGAAGCTTCTGTTGATTCCAAAATTTCTAACAGCATCGTCAACAGCTTGAGCAATGATGTTGCTATTAGAAGTTGACAGTCATACAAGTAACTGACGTGTGGTGTTTCAAGGCTTCCCACAAGAATATTCATGTATTGCGCGCCAGACACAGCTCTCTCATCAACAATAAGGAAAATTTGTTTGTCATGAACAGCATTTCGTATTCGCTTTAATTCATCTTCGCTTAATTGCAGTGCTGTTCGTCCACAAGTAGTTTCAGATGGTAAGCTGAGACCAATATCACGAAAGAGGTTTTATTATGCGTATTGTTAAGCTTGTACAAAGGAATATCTGCAGACAAAAATGCCTTGGTTACCTTTTCAACAAAATCGGTGTCACTGCTCCTTAAAAACGTTTGCGAAGTTTGGGGGATAAGATCTTCAGATCTGCTGCCTAACGCTTTTTGATGTTTCGATGTATTTCGATGAGAATCAACAAGAAAGCGTTTGTTGCAAGAAACCGCACAGTTACCCAAATTGCAATATAATTCATTTTTAATACTTTGCATAAACTCGTCTGGGAATTTTTAAACTATGGATTGAACTTTAAACGCATTGGTAGTTTTAACTTTCGGCATTATTTAAGAATCTAAATCACCATCTGGACAAATTTATATACTTTATTAATTGAAATCGAATTACCTAGGTAAAAAAATTTTAATAAAAATCTTGAGGAACAGTTTGCTTCACCGATCATCAGGGGCATCTACATGTTTCAATTTTAAATCTGCTCTAACATGTTACCAAGCACTTCTTGAAGTATTGGCACCACAATTTTTTTTGATGTGTTACTTCACTGGTTTGACAGTTGAATTCACAGTAAACTATTGCCTGTTTGGTTACATTTGCACTAAAACCTGAAAAAGAGCTGTTTTCCTCTTCCTAAAAAAATCAAAGACGAAAATACGCTTTGTATATTAAGTTCCGTTTGATAAGTAAACTGCATCGATTTGGAATAATGGTGCCTCCTGCATTTTGCACTGTGAAAGCCAAAGCTAACAAAAATTGGCAGTCCAGCATTTAATTACACTCGAAGTTTTTGTAAGTGAGACTTTATGCAAACGTGTAGCCTTAGTAAGCTTGCAGACTGCACTTGCTTAAATAAACTATAATTCACTTCTTTATTTTTATTTACTATGTAGCAGACTAAATAATAAAATGTTAGTCCAAACTAACAACGCAGATGCCTCTTTGTTTCTGAATTAACAACCTAGATACCTGTCTGCGTTACACTGCAATCATTTTTTGCAAAAAACTTAAACAATATTGATCCTGCTAAACTAGCCACAAGATGCACGAGTCACAAGCAACTATTCAATTGCAACATACTCGCATGTTTTATAATCCAATTTTAACTATTGCATCACAATCCTTTGATTGCGACAGATATGGTAATATGTACTACTGCCATGTGACAAGTAAATAACGTGTAAATGAAGCTTTTAAATTGTCACTTTTTCGCACCAATACTTCAGGGAAATTTTAAATAATGGTGATGATGATGATAACTATACAAAATTGATTTTATTGACCTATAAAAAAATTGACCTAACGACAAAAAATTGCCTTTTTATTGACCTTTCAAATTAAAAACTCAAATCTTACTCCTTTCATCCAGAGTTCTTGCAAAAAAGCACAAAAATCAAGCTTAATACCAAAAAATTAACTCTATTAAAAAAACTTGCCCCACTTATAACTCCAGAATGGCTTGGTTTAGCTTTATGAAATAATGACAACAGTTTGAGATTATTGAGTTGTACGTTTGTACCAAATTTTGAGGCAATTAGTCACGTGATTTTGGTTTCACGATCCAAAAACCGCCCCAAAAGTTTGACTTAAAAATCGGTCTCATTCAAAAACGGCTCAAGTGCAGAAAAAATATTTTACGCGGTTATATGTCTTAAGATATCCTTTCATCCCAACCAACCAACTTTTGGCTGCAATGAGTTTTTTTTTCTTCTTTTTTTCCTTTTTTCCCCTTTTTTTCTTCCTAAATCTTGTAAGCTCTTCTAAACCACAAAACATCAAAATATTATTTTTGCGTAAAGTTATGGAGTTACAAATGCAATTTGTCACCCAAAAGTTTTTTTGGGGCGACTCCCTCTGGAACCCCCCAAGATGAGGCCCAAAAAAATCAGTTTTTTGAACAACTCAAGCTAAGATGCCAGTTTTTTTTTTGATTTAAGTAGATTTTAAACAGACAAATGTTTTGACATAGTTTGAGGGTGCTACCCACCAAATGTACCCCAAAAATCAAGTTTTTGAACAGCATAAGCTAGGGTGCCGGTTTTTTTTTTGATATAAGTAGATATTTAAGGGACAAATGGTTTGACATAGTTTGGGGGTACCACTCCCCCTCTCCGGGGACACCCCAAATAGACCCCCAACAATCAATCTTTTAAACAGTTTAATCTAGGGTGCCAGCTTTTTTATATCAGTAGATATTTAAAAGACAAATACTTTGAATTAGTTTGGGGTGCCACCTTTCAGGGACCCCCAAAAATCAATTTCTTTAATGGCTTAAGCTAGGGCGCAAGTCTTTTTTAAATTCGTAGATTTTTACGTCGGTCGTTAAAAAGGGTTGCTAATCAGCAAGCTCCCATCTAATGTTGCTTTGGTTTCACGGCATAAATCGAGAAGCACTGTACTACATTTAGAGATGGGTACTTGCGCCGCAATAATTGCGGCGCAACTATTTTACTTGCAATAGGGCTTGCGCCGCAATTATTTTTAAACGGTTGCGCTGACGCTTGCGCCGCAAGTAATTTAGCAATTTTGAGTGCAATCGCGCAATGGCAATTCAAATACGATAAGGAACAATTTTTTTTCTGTCAGTTGTGATTAAACTTTGGAAAAAACCTTGACGAGGTACATAGGCTTAGTAAGGATGTTTGATTAGGGAGGAGGGCCAAACCGCAAATCACACGCAATGACGTCACCAAAATTTTTCGAAAAAAGAGATTTTTATGGGACAAAGATAACGTAAAATGGAGGATCAGAAGCCAGGGCCTGGGTTGGCATGGAACCTAAATTTTGCTGAAGGCGGAGGACTTAAACCAAACATAAAAAGGATTTCCAACATTGTCTAAATTGGGAGACGTTATGACAAACTAGTTTAACCCAAACATATACAGACGGGGGTCTAAAGGCCGCCGCTGGGCGATTTTTTGTGTTTTTTTTTTTGAAAAAAAATAGTTATTTCAATATCATTTGGATCACATTTCGCACGTTTTTAGAGCCATTTGAAATAACTAAATTCTTTAGATTTGAAACCCAATTGAAAAAATTAAATTGGTGAGTCTTTCCTGTACGTACCGATCAAGTCCAAAACACGTTTAAAATCTTGAAATTGGGCGTAAATTTTGTTGGTGACTTAACCCAGGTGGGAGAAGAAAGGTACATTGCTTCCTGCAATATTTTTAGCAGTAAATAATCACTCGAGTATTTTCATTGGAGATTTTTATTTTGCCATGAAAATACAGTAACCAGTTTTGGGAGTAAATGTACGACCAAGGGCCCAGGCCCTCTTAATTGAAATTCAATATTTGTTCAATAAGCATTTTCTCCAGCTGATTTTTTTCACAAAAGTATTTCGTCGCGCAAAAACTGGCCAGGTGATGATAGATTCCTATGTAAAATTAGTGCAATAGCTGGTAACTATGTAATCATGTTATTTCATTGAGTTCACAATAGTGGTTAAACGGGGGCCTAAGGCTGCAACTTTTAGAACAAAAACCCTGACTTTCTCCGGGGTTATACATTTAAATTGGATGGCAAAAAGTTTGATTTGAGGATGCCCAGGCCACGTGGTCGTCAATATTAATATTAGTCTGTTGTACACGCCTACTGTTCTATGCGAAATTCTTGCCCCCTCCCCCCTGGCTACGCTTATGACGAGTTAGGTTCATATAAGCCTCGTCATGGGAAATTCCAATTGTCTACTGCTAGCACAACTTCTATTGGATTTACAGCATATGGGTCTTTCGCAGAAACGTTTTTCTCTAAAATATTTTTTGCTGTTTTTTTTTCAAAAAAATTTTCCAATTAAGTAATTTAAAAGATGGTTGTAAAATCAAATTTTAAACTGAAAAATTATTTTTGTAATTGTGTTTCTAGAAATACACTACTCGTTTTAAAAAAATCTTAGAGTTTTGGGCATTAAACGCGTTACGTGCAACAATCTGAATTTTTTACCAAAATTCAAAAACAAGATACAACAACAACTATCAATTACAACTTTTTTTGTTAGTCCTTGAAAACTTGAAAGATATTGCGAACAGGAGTGACAGCAGTGGTATAGCTCTTATATACAATACATAGATAGTCAATTTCTTTAAACAAAAAGCAGGATAATTTTTTCGGCCTTCTTCATTGTTGGAGAGTGATGCTAATTGCTCCAGAAGCGCAAAATATGTATCGCAAAACAGTGACTCCGAAATCGTTCGCTTTCCACCACTTGAAGACTTTATTAGTAAAAATTTTTTAACACCCCGGTTCCTTTAAGTGCGGGTATTGAGAGTGTGTTTGGTTGGTATAAAGACGTTTTTCTACCAAAAAGACTAAGCGATGCACATTTTCAAATGCTGGTATTTATTAAACAAAATCAATAATTTTTTGTTTACTAATTTGCTAGCGTGCACAATTTGTTTTAAATATTGGCTTCGTACCGTAACCTAGTGAGGTTTGAGGAGTAAATGAATCAGAATTATACTTTTCAAAACGTCATACTTGCGCTTGCGGCGCAATTATTTTTTTGTGCTTGTGGAAACGCTTGCGGCGCAAGATTTTCGTAGTTGCGCGTGCTCTTACGACGCAACTTTTATGACTAGCGCTGTTCACCTCTGACTACATTGCATAGTTCATAGTAAGAAGTCTGCTGTCTGCAGATAGAAGCATATACTCAGAGTTAGTACCCTAATACTAAGCTACTCTGCAAACGGCAGGAAAACAAACACATTTAAAAGGCGCAAAAAGTCGAAATGATTCGAGAACAAACGGATTAAAAACAACAAAGTGAAGAGATATCGACGTTTAAATGGCGTTGCTTTTCATATTTTTCCATTTGAATTTTGTCGCGTGTCGGCATTTGTTGATGATTTCAGAACGTTTGTTGAGAGTGTTGGAACAAGTCGAAAATAAAATTTGGTATTTCGCTTCCAAGCAGAGTTGGCATGCGCGGTTTCACTATGGTAGGCTGGGACATGGCAAATAATTTTCCAGCTGACGGAGTAGTTCAATCCGGCGACTTTACATCTCCGAATATATTTTGATAATTCGGTGGTGCTTGCTCTATGTCGGTGTTTGAATGACGGTAGATGATCATAGTAGCGGGATTTGAACTCGGTTTTGCATAGTCCATAGTACATCATGGCATTGCTGTTACTTACATGTATTTGAGTAAGATTTGCTGTCACCCCCTGAAGAGCCTGACGGCGAAACTGCCTGTTGGGGGCATTATTTTAACGATTTTATAGATTGCAATATCTTGACGTCCTTCATGGTTGACTCCTGGGAAGCCATGTCAACTTCCACTGGCAGTTAGGTGGCCATAACAACCACCAACCCTGCAGCTCCAATGATATTTCGATTTTATAGATTTTATAGATGGGGATTTTATAGATGATTTTATAGATGATATTTCGATTTTACTCGATTTTATACATGTTTTTTGTGATCTGGCTCTGACGTAGCGTCATTGCCCTCTTTGCTCGGTTCGCAACAAAAGCACTTTGTATTCTGAAATTGGCTTATACCTCCTTCAGTTTCTGAACTTGAAAACTGTGGTTTAGATGAAAGCTCAGTTGAAGTTACCGCTGTTGTTGCTAGCTATATAGCTAAAAAAGTGGTCCAAGACACTATCTGCTTAGATTGCAAAAAATACTTAATTTTTAATCCAAAAGCTGAAAGTCACTCTGCATTTGGGTGCTTTGAATGTTTTTTGGCTTTGTCTCGTACAGGGTTATCGCTACCGGCCTCTGATATGACTCAGTACGTTTGCAAATCTTTTGCGTTGCTTGAATTGTGTGATTACATGATTTATAAAACTGAACTTCACAAAAGAGACGCCGCAGAAAATGTGCTGAAATTTAGCGATCTTCCCCTATCATTTTTATGTGAAAGCGATTCACAAGTAATCAAATTAATTAATCTCATAATTTGCTACGTTTATTTTAATGATTCTCAAAAATATTTAATAATCAAGTTTGAAGAGAAGTCTTCTTCTTTCTTCATTGCCCTCTTTTCCGTGAGGTTGCGGGGGCAGCAGCTCGAGATTATGCCGCCACACTTCACGGTCTTCCATCACATCTATCATTTTGTTTGGGTGAAGTCTTAAGCGATTCCATCTAAGATTATCAATGTAATTGGTCCATCTAGTTCTAGATCGTCCAACTAATCTTCTCCCATTTGCTTTGGAAAGTAAAACGTGTTTGGGAGTTTTTGCTGAGGCATTCTACTTACATTGCCAAACCATCTAAGCTGAGATCTTTCAATTCGGGCCAGTTTGTCGAGCGGTAACGCGTTCGTCTCTAAAGTGAGAGGTCTGAGGTTCAAATCTCGGGCTGGTCAAATTGGACACAGTGTTACCAACGGTTAGCCACCGCTGCAACCTTTCTTCGAAAGAAGCTGTGTTACCCGGACGCAGTGACGCGGATATGGGCTCCGGAAACTCGTTACACCCTTTGGCATACTACTGCGAGTATGATAAAAGAATTTTTTTGGCCAGAAGTCGTTGAACAATTTAAACAAAGGCAAAGGAAGCTGCGAAAAACATAATCAAATTGAGAGATGCAAGTCCTGTTTTTACTGCTCAAATTTAAACTGTAACTAGATGAGAGCTTACTGAAGAGCAAGCCCTTTAACCCTATATCTACCGGGCTATTCTTAGACCCTATTTGTACCGGGGGGGTGGCAAATTTGCCCTCCTATTTAAAACCCGATTGGTAAGTGATAGAAGTAAGATTTTTTGCTTGTTGAAGCTATTTCTTGTTAAATTTTTAAAAATAAATATTTTGAGGTTGCGACGTCACGAAAACAATGATGACGTCATCAAAACCAGTAAATCCTTATAACAGCTTGTAAATTCGTCTAAATGCTACGAAATATTATTTTCAGTTTAAACTTTTGTTATTTCTAAGACATTTCTGACAAAGTCACGGCAAATGATGACGTCACAAGCATGATGACGTCACATGCATGATGACGTCATCTATAATATAATGTGTTGATTATTATCTGTAAATTTTTGTAACTAAGATATGGTATATTTCAAAATTTTAGAATACTGCAGTATTATTTTTATTATATCATTCGACAGCAGATGAAAATGAATATTGTGTTATGCAAACGCAATTTATTTTGAAAAGCAGCAAAATAAGAAACATTTTTGAATTATGACGTCATCAATGACGTAATGATGATGAAATGCATTTATCAGTAAATAAAATACTTTATTCCAGCTAAAGATTAGCATTGATAATTAATGAATACGCAGTACAATGAATAGAATACGCGTACTGATAAGCATGCATTGTGCTCAAAACTGCATGAAAGCCCTTAGGTGCCTCTGACAAACGCAAAAATGACGTCACTTCTGGTTGTCTGGCTGACCCCAAACTTTTTAAATTGTGTGTTATTAAATTTGGTTCAAAGTCAGGGTGCATCAAGGCAAAAATTTTTTTTCGTTTAGGAGCTATATTAAAATAACTATGAGGGGGGCAAACTTGCCCCTCCCGGAACAAATTGGGTTAAACAACCGACACAACGTAAATATTAAGAATTGACTTTGGAGGAGTTTCATATGGGGGTTCTCGAAGGGGTGGTACCCTCAAACAGTGTCAAAATATTTGTCTCTTAAGCATCTAAACGCCCTATCTTGGGTTGTTCAAAAAAGTTGATTTTTTGTGGTCCGTTTGGGGAGGTCACAGGAGGGGGGTGGTACCGTCAAACCATATCAAAATATTTGTCTCTTAAATATCTACTGATATAAAAAAATAACTAGCAACCTTGCCTGAGCAGTTCAAAAAATTGATTTTGGGGGTCCATTTGGAGGAGTTACCGCGGTACCCCCAAACTATGTCAAAATACTTGTTTCTGAAACATCTACTGAAAAAAACAACGCCCTAGCTTTAGCCTTTCAAAAATTGATTTTAGGAATCCATTTGGGAAGGTTTCTGGGGGATGGCCCAAAAAACTTTCGGGAAACAAAATTGCGTTTGCAGCTCAACATCTTTACACAAAAATTAGATTTCGATGTTTTGTGGTTTAACAGAAGAAGAGCATACAAAATTTAGGAAGAAAAAAAAGAAAAAAACCTTATTGCAGCCAAAAGTGGGTTAGTAGGAATGAAAGAGCATCGTAAGACATATAACCAGGTAAAATATTTTTGCCGTATTTAAGCCGTTTTTGAATAAGACTGCTTTTTAGTCAAATTTTCAGGGAGGCTTCGGGTTCTAATACCAAAGTCACGTGACGTATAATACCTCGAAATTCCGTACAAACATATAACTCATTAATCTCAAGCTACTGTCAAAATTTCATGTAGCTAGACTAAACCGTTCTCTAGTTACAAGCAAAAGTCTAAAACTTCGCAATCATGAGTTTGAAAATGACCTAGTAAAAACAGACCAATATGCGACAAGAGCGTGAATCGTTCCATTTACTTTTGCAGAAAAACATTGCATGAGTGTTGGGGTGTTGGCATATACTGCATTTCAACTTTAAGTTAAGTTTTTCACAAAACTGCTCAATCAATCTCATGAAATATAAATTAAATTCTTTAAAAACAATAATCTAGGAGTGAACCATAGGTTTTATAAAGCTGTTTTGTTTCCTGTTATCGCCGACACACGGTAGCTTTTTTCGAGTTAAGTAAACAAAGCGACGCACAAAAGTTACCCCTTTCGATTTCTGGCTGTCAGGCGAAATATCCGGCAGTCTTCTTTTAGTACGCTATTTTTTTTCTTATCCTATTTTGTTTATAATTTAGTGTTGCACTTCCTAAATTAGTGCTTGTTTTCATTTACTGTTTATTAAGATTATTGTGATGAAATAGATCGGATTATAAAACTTGTACAGTGTCTTTCCAGTTTCTGTTCACTAAAATTCCTGTACTAGTGAGAAAACATAGATAGATTGAATTACTTGGCAACATGTTGAACCAAAATGCAACGTATGCCAGCGATTATGCTTGGGTAATTGGTACTGTATCAATTATTTTGCTTTACCTTATCAATTGGTACCGAAGACCAAAAAACATGCCACCAGGCCCGAGAGGTTTACCGATTGTCGGCTATCTTCCATTCATGGGAAGAAGAATGGAGCAAACTGTTTATAAACTGAGCAAAAAGTTGGGAAAGATTTTGACAATTCGAATGGGCAGTGATGATGTTGTTTTTTTGAATGATTACGAATCAGTTTATAAGGTAAGTGCAAAAGAACGTTCTTGTCCACGCGTGGCGGAGTTTTGATTTCTGGCTTTAAAAGTTACTGTGAGTTAACGTAGCCGATTCATTACTTATTGCAACAAAACGGTTAAAAATATTTAAAAAATTACCTCGTAGCTAAACCATTTTTAAGCTACGAGACATAGAACACGGTGGCTAAAGACCAAGACCGATATTTCAAAGCTAAGACCGCAAAGTGGTATGAGGTCATGAAATCTAGAACAGGACACTCCTGAAAACAGATTCTTTAATTTTTGATCTCCGACAGATTACGGTATCGAGGAGATCTGTTCGAAAAAATTTTAAGGTCCAATGAGATCGAATTCGTTCAATTTTTATTTGAAATGGCTATATGCCAACAAGTTTTGTAAATTTGACAATGGGTTTGTTTGTTTTGATTTGCGATTTAGTTTTTGGCTTTACTTGTTGGTAGTGTTTAAATAAGAAAATTGATTTTTCAGGCTTTCGTAAAAAACGCTGCATCGTTGTCAGGACGACGACCGCTTGCTCATATTGAAGCGGTAACAAACGGTAATGGGATAGGTTCGCTTGATTATGGATCCAAATTGAAAACCCAATGAAAATTTGGGTTGATGACTTTACGTGGGTAAGAACGACCAAAGTATGAAATGTATAAAATTGTGATTTGTTTTCGCGTTTATAAACAGTTTCTAACCACATGCGAAATCCTCCAAAGCACGAAGTACTTATTATCGCAATAAAAAGAATGCGGACCACCAAATAGCTATTTAGCGCTTGACACTCTGTCCGGTGGCAGGAGGATAAACATGCAACTACAGCAACAATTACAACAGTGCCAACTTTTCACTGCTTTAATTCAAAGCCGCTCGAAAAGGGATGTAAAAGCTGCTAACAGACCGTGTGGTTTAAAACGTATTGGCATTAAGCCTGACATAGTTGTGACTGTTAAGAGTCGATAGTTGAGCATTTTTTTTTCACCAAAATAAAGTGTCATTTGTATCCTGTACTGTAATCTGTTTTAGATTTTTCAAAAAAGGCTTCGATTATAGTTTGATAATCATCAGTCTTTCGTTAGTCAATATCAATCTAACAGCAGCTTAAAATGTTTCGATTCTTGGTATTAAAAAACGGCGTTTACTAAATTTTGTCAAAATTAAAATTTCAGTGTTTTAGTTCTTCTAGGAAAATGAAAAACGTCATCGCAATGCTTCATAAAATATTTTGCAGGTTTGGAATGGGGAAGAAGCAAATGGAACTTATCTGTTTGGAAGAATTGCGGTGCATGAATGAAGAAATAAGAAAAAACTGTAGAAGACCATATGATATTTCGGTAAAATGTTTGTATAACTTTGCTTCAAGTCAAAAACATTTTCAGGATATTAGTTTTGTGGTTATAAACAACATTTGCGCTGGTATCAAGTCGATTTTAGTACGATTTCAAATTTTCCGGTTCATTTCTTCGGAAAACCGGCAAGCTGGTCAAGCGGTAACACGTTCGTCTCTGGAGCGGCAGGTCTGGGGTTCTAATCTCGGGCCGGTCAAATCGGACACAGTGTTGCTAAAGGGTAGCCGCCGCTGCGACGTTTCTTCGAAAGAAGCTGTGTTGCCCGGGCGCAATGATGCGGAGATGTGAACCGCAAACTTGTTACACGCTTCAGCGTATTACAGCGAGTGTAATGAAAGATTTGACTAGATTTGATTTGTTCGAAAAAAATTTTTTTGAAAATTATTGGTCGATCATTTACTACTTGTTTACATTATTTTCTATTTTGTTGAAAAAATACTTCTCGAAATCGGTGTTGTGAAAAAATGAGCAACATACTTGTAATGATGTCAGCGAGCGCTCCTCAAAAAACATCAATTTTCAGAGAAAAAAAAAATCAGATTTACATCAAAATCACAAACCGACTTTTGAGTAAGAAAAACATCAGAACTAAAACAAAATTTTTTTCTGAGATAACCTCATTTCCAAAACTGCTGCCAAATGGAAGTGGGTGAATTTAACATTCTATAACCTTATTTTCATTAAAAACATCAAACTTTAACCAAAATCACCAGATTTTGCTTCGAAAACAAATTACATTAGAGTTTCGTTAAAAACATCAGACATCACAATGCAAGTCAAAAACATCAGACCTAATGTGAAGCCACCAACGCTGGCTTCACTGTATACTTGAGGTAATAAGAAGGTACATTGGCGTTGCTAGGGGGCCCGCCTTTCCTCTCCCAATCAAAATGCCACCAAACATAAAAATGTGACAAAAAAAAACTTGTTTCTTCAGTTTCAGTTGCTTTTAGCATCTTCGCGTGCAACAGTATATTCGTGCATCAGTAATAAACAATAAAATTGATCCAGTGAGCCGGACCCACTCAATTCAATTTTGCAAACCAATTTAAATGTATAACCCGGGTAAAATTAAGAGTTTTTGTCATAATAATTGCTACCTTAGGCCTTCATCCAACTTTTCACGAACGTAATGCAATAACCAGGGCCGGTTTAGCATATGGCACAGTGCCAGGGACCCCACGTTCAGATGGTAAGACTTTTTTGGTCTTCACGTATATTTGGTGGGAAGATGTAGCGAAAACCCCACAGAGCCAGGGGATCACCCAATGTAAATCCTGCCCAGAATAACATGGTTAGTAAGCGTAACCATCCGTTGTACCATTTTTCAATAACAGTTCACCTCCACCCCCACAGATTTTATCCACAAAATACTTTTTTTTAAATATAGGTAAAATGCTCATTGAACAAATTATTGAATTTCAATTCAGGGGTCCTGGGCCCTCTGGCCATACATGCACTCCTATAACAGGTTAATTTCATAAAAAAACAAAAATCTCCAAGGAAAATCTTTGAGTGGATTATTATTTACTGCTAAAATATTGCAGGAGGCAAAGCACCTTACTTTCCACTACTTGAACCAAATCACTAACAATTAAAATTTAGCATCAAAATGCAAGATTTTAAACGGGTTTTGGACTTAAATTGCAAGTACAGTAAAAGGAGGATTAAACAATTTAATTTTTTTAATTAACTTTCAAAAAATGTTAAAAATCTAGTACTTTCAAATGGCTCTGAACACGTGCGAAATATGATCCAATGGCATTAAAAAGGTTTGTTTTTACAAAAAAATTAGAAAAAATTGCCCAAAGGCTGGGGGCTTTTCCCCCAGACCCCGTTTATGATCCGTTTGAGTTACACTAGCTTAATCAACACGTCTCCCAAGTTAGATATTTGCACTTTTTAACTACGTATTAGTTTAAGCCCTCTCCCTTCAGCAAAATCCTGCTTAAGTGTCAACAGGCCACGGTTTCAGATCTTCCATTCTACGATATCTTTGCCCCACAAAAAGTTCCGTTTTGAAAATTTCTGATGACGTTATTGCATGTGATTTGTGGTTTGCCCCTCCCACCAATCAAAAATCCTGGCTACGCTTATGAGAAGGTGTCCCAAACCTTGCTCCACAAACTATTCCCCTCATAAATTGTAAGTTGGGCCGGGTTTTCGGGTTGGGTTCAAGTTAAAGAATGACAAAATGACTGGCTAAATTGGAGTTTGATGTACGAACTTGCCTTGCGTTTTAGCCTTTTTACCGGTGTTATAAAAGCGTAATTGAAATAACTTTGCAACATTGAATGTCGACTTCGTTTAAGCATCAACATGATTATTATTGCGTAACAATTAAATTTAAGTCATTTAAACCGTTCATCTTTTTAGACCTGTCGTAGCTTTCTCGATTTTTTGGGACTGGTTAAATGACTGACAAAATGACTGGCTAAATTGGAGTTTGATGTACGAACTTGCCTTGCGTTTTAGCCTTTTTACCGGTGTTATAAAAGCGTAATTGAAATAACTTTGCAACATTGAATGTCGACTTCGTTTAAGCATCAACATGATTATTATTGCGTAACAATTAAATTTAAGTCATTTAAACCGTTCATCTTTTTAGACCTGTCGTAGCTTTCTCGATTTTTTGGGACTGGTTTAGGCTTCAATTCACTTTTTGGTTTGGGCTTGTATTGTCCGCCCATTTACTTTATAACTCCGATTCCCCTTATCCGAGAAAATAGATTTAATTCTTTTGACTCCGTACGATTGACAACCCTGCATTGTGCAATTTTGTGACATAAAAAGAATAACTTTGCCAAATTTCTTGCAGAATAAATAAGCCGCACGATGATCGTTGACTGAACATCGTGTTCTTTGTTTTGTAAGAAATTGTGTAAAGTCATCCTTTTCTGATGTCTGGGACGCAGGGTTGCCAATGGTGCGGATAAAGAAAATAGTTGAACAAGATTTAGGAAATTTAATTATTAACTCAAGTAGTTCTCATTTCTTCAATGAAGCGGAGCTCGATCAGTATCTCTTTGAGCTTAGCACTGGCCAACTTAATAACCGCAAATGGAAGTATTTTCAAGATGGAGCTATGAAAAACGATTTAAAAAGATTTCTTCACCATTTATAGCAGGCATTCCATTTAATTTTTTACAGTAGGTCTTTGTTAATTTGCAGTGGTTGAATTCTAGTTTTAGTTGATAAATAAGTAGCTAAACAAATAGATAACAACAAAGCGACCCAGCGCCAAAGTGCAAAAGAATGAAAAAATATGTATATGATATATGTATTTGTGAAACTATTCAACATGAGCTAAAATGTGCGTCCACTGGTTTTATGTTTATTACAATCATCGGGCACATTAAATCTCAGCAAAAAAGCAAATGCATCGTACATCAAATGAATGGGTATCGTAATTCTCTATTTAATACAACTAACTTAACCACTTACCGTCGAAAAGTTGCAGTCCATCCTTTATTAACATCTGCCTTTTCCCATTACTGAAATCCGAATCTCTAGTATACCAACTCACTCTGATTAGCTTATTCACTGCAGTCCAATCAAGTAGGGAAACTGATTTCTGCTTATTTTTTTGTTGCTATCGAGGTGAACTTCAACTTACAACTGAGAGGACCAAAATAAAATATTAGTATACCTGTATAACCAAGTGCATCACAAATCGAAATTACATACGAAAAAAACATAATGACCAAATTAGGTGTGCTAAAGTTTATGTTGGAATACTATCTTTTACTGTTGTCGAAATAAAAATTAATACTGTGGTAAAGATATAGGACAAACTGGGAAATATGCCTTACAATCTTAACACGCTTAAAACCACAACTGCACGCCACAACGCTATAAAAAATAACACGAAAAACTACAAAACGAAAAAACATTAAGATTTTACTCTGCTCGGCTTATACTTTCGGCGGTGGCGGCAACGGGACACAAACTCATCTGTCTTGTTAATGCAAGTGTCATCAGCCATCGCAATGAGCATCTTTTCTGTTCTGCACAAATTACATCTTCGTGTCCCGCACCTGTAGGTTCTTGTTGAAAAATTTACGAAACAAACACTCCAAACTGATCTAGACTGGGTCTAATATGCAATTTGAGTAACACTAAATCAAAAAAAGCTCTGATACCAGGTATTTTGGCTGAAAAAATTAATGCTAAAGTGGGCAAAAAATCCATATTTTTCGACGAAAATGCAAAATTTTAAATTTTTGCCCTCCTCTCCCTGCAAACCGAATGAGCTGAAAATTAGTATGTGGGGTTGCTATCACCAACCTAACAATTTGCGCGGGGAAATGGGTAAAATTTGAAAAAAATTTTTTTTGAACAACTCTAATATATTCAGTATATGAGATCGAAGTCAAAGCAATGCTGATATGAATGAGACGAATTGACACATCTGGTATATAACAAGAAGAAACAAAGGATGGTGAATAGCTGATAATTATGTTCAGGATTACATTATGCATTATATGTCCTATAGATCCTCCCAAATGTATACCATGCTCAGAATGGCTAAAAGAGAATGAAGATGATCACTGAGTAATTACAATGCTTTTTGTTCCGTAGGAACTTCTGAAAAATGCAATTTCGAACATTTGCAGCATTACTTTAGGAAGAAGATTTGATTATGATGACACTGTTTTTCTTGAGATGATAAAATATGTAACCAATGCGTAAGTAAAATGACCAAAAGTTCAATTAAAATCATTCGGCGTAATTTTTGAATCAAAATCAATTTTGATGTAAAAACACCGTCAACAGTTACTGTGTGCCATATAATCAGTACTTAAATTGTAAAATTTTGCATGGGGGACGCTTTTGCAGCCTTGACCAAACCTTAGTGAAGATTACATAATTCCATCGACGAAATTGAATAAAGACCAAAAACGAAAAAAGGTTTTCGCCAGAAATCGAAGTGCTTTTTTGCCAAAATTAGGTGAAGACCATAAAAAAGGTCTTTGCCGACGGTTGAAGTGTTTCTCCTTCTACATCGCTGAATTTGGGGCTATATTCGACTGGAATTTGTAGGTCTTTTTTCTCTGATCATCCAGCGCTCAAATCTCAATGAGGGGACACCAAAATCTTGATGGGGGGACGCTCAATCTCGATGGGGGATGCTAACTCTCGATGGGGGGACGCGTCCCCCACGTCCCCCCTACAACTTAAGTACTGCATATAATAAATTAATTTTAGTTTTGCCTTGAAGATTTTTTCCAACGTTGGTTTCCTAATATATAAAACAACAACTGCGTAAGTAAGACCATATCTTAAAAACAAATTAAAATGTCTATTGAATCTTGCTTCCGACTTGCATTAAATGGCTTTGCATCTGCAAAAAAACACCACCGAAATGAAAATCAACAAGGCTAAAACTGATCGAGGTACTTCATCTTTTGAAAAACCCTGATCCGTGTTTGTTGCAAGTGAATCAATAAACACTGAAGTAGGTAGAGAAGTTCAAGTAGCTTCAGGTTGCAGTTACGAGTGATGGAGAGCTTTGAAGCCAAGACGAAGGACTGACACCGGAATATCAAGGCTAGTGCAGTAATGCAGACTTAAAGAATTCGGTGTTCACGAAACACGTATATTTTTGAAAAAGGATAAGCTTTCCATTTTCCAAAATTGTCTTTGGCTTTATTTTTACTCGTCACTCAAATTAGGTTGCTTATATTTCAACAGTATTTGCTACTAATCGAATTTCATTCAAGTCAAAATTATACACTTAAAGCAAAAGCAAACTATATTTTGCAATGCCACAAGTGGAAGAGCACAAAAAGTAATGTTAGTTTCATATTTAAGTTTTTTTTTTAATTTTTGCTGTATCTTGTTTTAGCTTTGGTGACTCATTGACTGCTTTCGTAAACCGAATTATTGTATTTGCGCCTATTCTGCAGCATGTCCCACCAATATCCTTCATTCATAAGAGATTTCTAAAGAGCACCCAAACTTTGACAGGTAAATAGCATCTTAAACTTTTGGAGCAGGCTGTGTATTCTATAGTCCTCAACTAATCTTTTGTTTCGATTTTTAAAAAAATATAAGAATTAAAATTCAGCTTAATCAAAAAACTCAACTTTAATAAAGCGTAAGCAACGCCAATCTCACCTTCAAAAACCTTTTTTCCAGCAGGTTTTTTGTCTGGCCATGCACGAGAATAATAAAAAAATAAAACCGTGTTTAACTCATTTTCAAAAAAATGTAGCTTAAAAGAAGAGTGAAGGCAAAATAAATGCGGGTGTCTAAAATTCTGTCAATCGTTTTATGTTAGGTTGGCTTTAACTTCTTTCTTTTTAGTTCAGCCGTTCAGGTGATATTCTACTTCACACACGACATGGGGGCCACTTTAATCAGATTTTTATTGGCAAAAATTTAGTCATATGGCTCGTAGACGTCCTTTACACTTCTATTTTTCAGTGTTTCGAGGAAAAGGTTTTTTTTTTTAAGGAAAATTGTTCTTGAGATAGACATTCTGCTGGGCAAAATCAAATTATCTAAGCCGAGATCTTTTTATCAAAAAAGTTGTGACTGGATGTTTACCAATTTCAAAATGTTAAAAGCTATACGCACCTTGTTACAAGTTACTGCAGTCTGCTGTTTATAAGTAAAACCGCTGACGACGTTTCACCTCTTTTATATAAAATCTTGTTTAGAACGCATTTGGTAAATAAGCATGGGCATGGGCCCAAGTTTTATGAGTTGGGATTTCAAGTTCCTGCCGTTACAAATTCTCTTAAGTGCATGTGTAATTGTATACGTAAACATTTGCGTTAAAAACTGTCTGGCTTTTATTTAAACACCTGCTTTGAGCATAAGTTTATGAAAACGTAAAAAGACAAAGACTGATTTATTTTCGGATTGGTTGAATGGATATGTGAAGGAGCATGAGAAAACATTCGACAAGGACAACATAAGAGATTTCATTGATGCATTTATAGCAGAGAAGAGAAAAGGAGAGGATGACTCGTTCCGGGTACAGCACGGAAAAAACGCATGACCTTTGACCAAATAATGACGTTTCAAATGGAAAAACATTAATAGAGATCATTTTTGCGTCTTTTGGTGTCAAAAGGGGCAAAGCATCCGGCCAATTTGGTATTTTATAATAGCTTAAATCAAAATACAACTTTTGAATTTTTTTGCTCTGATTTTGGGGCTGGGGTTTTAAAGATATTCACCCAATACAAAAAGATATCTAGCAGCGTTGCCAGGGGGGCGGGGGATACAGCCCCCCTGTTGGCCTGAAAAGTACGCAAAATACCACGTTTTTTTGTGCTTTTGAGGCCGAATTTTTCTCCAAAACCGAAAATAGCCCACCCATTGGTATTGGCAATGAGAATTGACCAAGGATTCTGGATGTGATTTTGACCAGAAAACTGGGTTTCAGCCTGGATGAAGACCTTTTTTTTGTGAAGATCACCTGAAATTGGACAGAAAAACCGACTCAATGTAAGTGAAGACCTTTTTTTTTTTTGAGATCACCTAAATTTGGACAGAAAGACCGACTCAATCTGAGTAAAGACCGACCAAAACCTGGGTCTAGATTGTTTGATGTTGATCCCAGCCTCCGAAACAGCCCCCTCCCCCAATGGAACTTCCTGGCAACGCGCTTGGAGATAACCCTCCAACAAAGTTTTTGGAAACCCTCTGATGGTTTGTTTTCTCGGCTCAAATTTTTAGGGAAATGGATAGACTGAAAAGCAATATTCAGTATTTACCCTTCCAATAATATCTTGCGACCAATCAAATTTTGGAAAACCTCCCCCTTTTTTGAAAATTCTGGTCCAGCGAACAACTTAACGCTTTGAAAAGCTTTTTAGGGGGATATCTTTTTATATTTGTTGAATATCTTTGCAACCGCATCGCCAAAATGAGAATCAAAATTTTAAAAATTATACTTTGATTTAAGTATAGTAAACTACCGGAATTGGCTGGACGTTTTCGTAAATCGATATTCATCCACCTACTCCGCGATTGAATACCAAAGCTGCCCAATTATCTCAAAGTAGAAGGTGGCCGATGGGTGGGCAGTAGGGGTACAAGTTATTTTGAACATTACATCCCTGTATCATAATTCGATGAATTTTTATAAAAGATACAAGGATGTCCAATTTTTAAGTTGATTTGATGTATAAAAACCTCATGCACAAAATAATTTTAAGTCATTTAATTTAACCAATTCTTAAGTTCACACACAACCTTTTCCGGTTTTGAACAAAAACTACAAGCGTCACATAGATAGCAGTAATGATGTTCAGAAAACAAACAATGAAGTCAGTTGGTCAAATTCATGCCATTTGATTAGATAATCAATGGCGATGGGGGGAGGGAAGATTGCTCTTCTTTCTGTAGAACCCCTGCAACTCCTGCGTTACCTTTATTGAATCCTCACAGCATTTGTTTTAGGTGGCAATAATGGTGGGTGATCTCTTTTCTAGTGTTGTTTTTAAAGCATTTGGGAAAGGTGACATAGGCAGGATTTTGTAGTGGTTGGGTGGGGGCTTTTTTTAAAATTAATGTGAAGACCAATCAAAAAAGGTATTCACTTTACAAAATCCGCAACTTTTACCAAATTTATGATGAAGAGTAAAGGAGAAAATGATAAAAATTCTTCACCTTTATGGAACAGCAATTTTTATCAGTTTTGCGCCGTATTTGGATTTCATACTTTGGCACCGCACGTACTTTTCGCCAGTCTAATTCCAAAGAGGTTTGGGGCTTTCCTGATTTTATGGTTAAAAATGTTTAGGGTTTTCACATATCAAATCAAAAGCCATGTCATAATGCCCCCAAGCAGATCTACGTCCCTGATTTGAGACCTTTTACGAATCCATCCAGAGCTTATCAAATTCCTCATCGCGGAAAAATTGCTGCAAAACCAATGCATTAGCATCAAGGCAATGGGGTATAAAATGGCAAGAGAGTTCCAGTGTACATTCTTAATATTGGAAATCTGCTGAAGTTCACACAAAAATCTAACTTTGTTTCTGGATGAAATGACGGAGAACATGTGTAAGGTGGTACAGAAATTTTATGTCGTCCTTCCAACTACTTTTTTCCTTGGTAATCTGAGCTTTTCCACTGCTAATAGCTTCCTTCAGTTGATCATATATGTTTACCAAATCCTTTACAAAGAAGTATTCAAAGTTAGGAGATTTGGTTCAGCTATGCAGTTCATCATCCTGGACTAGGCAAAGAATGCGATCAAATACATGGTGCCTGTACCTGATAAAAATGGATGAGCCCCTTTTTTTCAAAATGACCTCCCTTGTTTTCTATCCAATGTCGACATTTCTCATGTTGCCGCCAGTGAGCATTATATTAAATGATTCCCACAAGTTAAACTCGGCCTAAACGCCATCGATTATTTTTTGCAATGGCTTCAACTGTACCATCCTTCAGTTGAAGGTTAGCCAAATTGATTTTCCATTATTTTTTTTAACCACAAATTGATGTTCAATACCTTTTATTTGTTTATCAACAAATCGTGTAAGCTCTAATTCTTGTGATGAAATGTGCTAATCAAATGCTGAATCACTTCAGCTGCTTTACCAGAGAGAGTCGTATGGCTTTTCTTTGAAGTTGCCTACGGTTCGCCATCGCTGCGTCATTTCTTCAAAAGAAGCTGTGTTGCCCGGGCGCAATGACGTGGATATGGGCCCCGCAAACTCTTACACGTTTTGACGTAATACAGCGAGTATACTGAAAGATTTGATTTAATTTACTGAAAATGCACCTCTATTACTTATTAGCAACGATTTCGCAATATCATTGAAGTCATTTTCAGGATAATAATTCTTTGTTTAGGATGAACAGCTGCTTCATTATATTCACGATTTATTTATTGCTGGAACGGAAACAACATCTAGTACACTTTACTGGAGTTTGTTATGCTTGCTTCACCACCCTGAAGCACAAAAGAAACTTCGGGAAGAAATTGTGAAAGTAGTGGGTAAGAAAGTAACGCATGCATTCAGCCTTTCTTTTAACTTTTTTACTTCACGCATATTGTTGTACTTAATTAATTTCAATAAGGTTTTTATCTGCTTTACTTTTTTTTTCCTTCTTCCTGAATTTCTTGTCATTTTTCTTACCTCATTTTGTTTCACCTGTGTTTCCTCTTGAGTTTGATGTTTATTGACAAAACTACCCCACAAGATTTACTATACATATTCTGCAGGTTTGTCGGGAACTGTTTCAATGACACACAAAACGCAGATGCCTTACACAAACGCGTTCATGCAAGAAATGTATCGGTATCGAACATTAGCTCCATCTGGTGTTCCGCACAAGGCAAATGCTAATACCGAAATAGACGGACATATCATTCCGAAAGGCACTCAGGTAGAATTAAATTTTTAATCAAATCTGCTGCGGACCTTTTTTCGTATTGTTGAATTGGTTGAAAATGGCTCTGGAAAGAATAAAGAGTGCATCCAAATAATACATAAATGCAATTTTAATAACTGACGTCTTGCTAAAACCTTATACTATCTTCGGAGCTGACAAAAAATACAATTACATTGCTATGAAGTGTAGAAAGTACGGCACTTTGCAATGACAGTAACATTAATATTATTCTGTATTTATGTTTTTAGCTTTGAAGATGCTAGTTTTTAGCCAAAAGTCAGTTTTTATAAATTTTTAGCGAAAAGTCAAGTATTGCAAGTATTTCTGCATTTTGATTGCACTCTGTTTTTTTTTTAAATCATTATGCGTTCGCATATTTTTTCTCCTAGTTGAAAATATATGCATTGTGAAAGAGGGGTACTGCAATGATACTGTATTCTTTCTAACCACTTGAGGTGCAGTTTTTGTTTACACTTGGAAACCAATTCTATTAAGATGAAACCGTCTAAATTGCATAAACTGCCATCATCCGTCATTTTACGTTTAAAAAGCATAGTGGGAAGTTAGCATAGTTTTGTTAGTAACCTATATTTGTTCAATTTCTATTTTTAAATATTAGAGCAGCAATTTTTTAATTCGCAGGTAGCAAATTTTCGGAAGCCTTAAATTTTACAAACACTATTTTAGCTTTGTTTTGCTTTGGATATGAGCAAAAAAATGGCAATAAAAGTGACTGTAATTAACCCTCTTTTCAAACTAACGGTAACTGTAACTAAGTTACCATACTTGCAAAGGACAGTCCGCTGTTTCCCTTCGAGCTTGGACTCTAAATAAAGAGTCTATTCTTCGAGATTGCTAATCATATTGCGCTTTTTTTTGTCTCGAAAATATTAAGTTTGATGAAAGTAGGAGCAAAGTAACTTATGTAGTAACTTGCCTACTTTTACTTTTTGTTTAACCCCAGCAAAATTACCTTCTAGGCTAAAGCGCTAGCTAAAGAACTGATACTGTACAATCCTTTTCCACAGTTCACACTGATTGTGCATCATCAACACAGATTGTCAATCGAAACCTATAATGACTTTTTAGTATTTTCCTCCATCAAGTTTATTTAGAGCAACCCATTAAACATGCACTTAGTGCATAACCGTGCTTTTTCTTGCAATGATTTTTTTTTCGTTTACATTTAGAAATTATTTGAACAGTAAATTTTTAAACGGTTTTTTGTTTTTTATTTATACAGATTGTTGGATTAAATGAAATGTGGGCTGGCTCGAGCAGATGGGTCTATTGTGTGTAGTAGTTTGGAGGAATGTTTGTAGCGGTCATTTGAGTCGCTTCCCTGACCCTGCACGTAGTTGTATACAGTTTGTATTATTTCAGTTGTTCATCCGTCAGCAAGGTGGTCACAAGAATAAAAAAATGAATGAATATCGTCGGTTTTCGATTGGTTTTCAATAAAAAATAAATAAATAAAATAAAGTAAAACCAAAAAACAACAAGCTAGACTCAGAATCAAAATTCTGGATCAATGCGCTAAATTTTGTTTTACGCGTAATTTCTTTTATGTTTAGATAATCAGCAACCTCTGGGCTGTTCACAATGATCCGAAGTTGTGGAAAGATCCAGAAAAATTTCTTCCAGAACGTTTCTTAGATGAGCAGGGAAATTTCGTCAGTTCTAATCACGTCATTCCGTTTTCGGTTGGGCCGCGACATTGCTTAGGAGAGCAATTAGCTCGAATGGAAGTTTTCATCTTCTTAGTTGGAATGTTGCAAAAGTTTGAATTTCTTCCCGATCCAAATGAAAATGAACTACCAACCATTGATGATGGATCAGTAGGATTGGCATATGTCCCTTTGCCTTACAAGCTTGTTGCAAAAGAAGTGTAAATAAAAATCCCAAATAGTGTGTTAATGTGAAGGTGCTAATGTGTAATCGTCGAACAAAAATAATAATATGTTAATTTGATGTAGAATCTGCCATTCAGTAAAAAATTGCTACATGTATATAATAAAGTAGCAATTCACCGTGTTAATATTGTAAAGCTTAGCAATAAAGCGTTGTTTAATGGGAGTCATGTTGTTTACCGGACATTCCTAATCTGCTTAAACCAAATCTTAAAAAAGCATTAAGGTCAAAAATTTTAAGCTCGTTTTTTTTCAAAAAATTTTGACAGATCTAGGGACTAACTCCACCAAATTTGAGCTTTCTATGACTTTCCGTTCCAAAGATATGACAATTTACATTTCCTATTTGACCGGCTTTTTCCCCATCAGAAATTTTGCCCGGGTTGCCACCTACAAATAAAATTTCAAGAAGTTCCTGCATGTTTGTTACTCTCAATAAGTGCTTTCGGCAGTGTCGTTGTCAAAACAAAGTAAAACGTCCGAATTGTAAATTAGTTGCTTCTCAAATAAATTCAAGACAACTTTCCAAAAGTTATTGATTTTCAGTCACAATGCTGGCAAAATGATCACACTCAATTGAGAGGGTAATGTTAACTTTGACCTGTAATATCTAGAAAACGTAAAGACGTAAAAAGTTCAAATTTGGTGTGAATGCATTTTAGACTTTTCCCGACATTTTAGTCAACAGCGAAAAACTTGTCTTGAATATCCTTCTAAATCTTTCGGAAAAATAAAAGCGAGTAATCGAAACGCTAAGAGCATTAATTTTAGTTTTTGAAAGACTACAATTTTACTGTGCATTTACACATAGTGGTTTCCGCAGCTAGGAACAAAACTAGGTCCATGACTTGTGTAAACGAGGTTTTTCACTTTCTTTTTGGTAAAATCAGGTTTTGCTTTATATATTTTTGGAAGGTCGTTTTCGCGCATGGTTTGGCGATTCGAATTGTCAAACTCAATAGTGAAACGCTTCGACGCGAAAACGCGATCACACGATTTGTATTGGCAGTATTGCTGTAGTGCAAAGTGGATGGAATAAGGTGGCGCGTAGACAGGATTTAATTTTCCTGGGTTGAAAGTTTTATCCACGACTGGAGTGTTAAGCACTCTGGTGGATATTAAGCGAATCACAAGCAAGCGTCTAGAGGCAGGGACACCAGCGGCCGGAGACCATCTTGGTGTTGGGGCGGTGTCCCCATGTCGCAGTCACTGCTCCAACCAATGACGCAATAAATCAAGCAACGAAATACCAACAAGCAAGTCTCAACTCCAGCAGCATAAGTTAATAAACAATCCAGCCAATCGCTTATATGTTTTACAACCGAGACGGTTAACCGCAATCGGAGCGCGTACTTTTTGACCCTTGCACGCTGCCGCTACACCCAATTCTGAGCGATATCTGAAAGTTTTTGGAACATATCGTGGTTTTAACGCCATTTGGATGCAATTTTATACATTTTCAGAAACATTTGAAAAAACTAAAATGCTATGGCTAAGGTTTGAACCGATAATTTGTTCAGCTTCTTCAGCCCAATCCCTACTTCGTGGTCAAGTTCAAAACTGGTTTTAAAGTTTGCAAATTTAAGTTAACCTTTCTAAGTATTTTTACTCAGAGGGAAAGGAAGTCAGTACTCTTCTTTATAATGACGTTGCTCTAAAAGTTTTTGATTCAAAATCGTGCGCAAAAACTGATAAATATTTGCCAAACAATATTAAATTAAATTGTTCCTGAAGTGAAATGGGTAGATAGATCTAATTTAATAGTTCACAGAGACATCTCGTCTTACAACCCTACTTCATTTGTCATCACCGTAATGCTCTCTCCGCGTCTAAATGGGTAATCATTTCAACCCCTAGTGACGCAGGTAAGGCGGAGCCCCCCATCGCGGGAGCATTCCCGCGTTTCGAAGTCAATTGACTTCATCATCAGTGTGAAGAAGAGTCGACACAATGCAAGGAATTTTGATCCCTGAATTAGGCAAACTCAACCGGTAAATTTGAATTACCAAGCTATCGGTATAGGCTATCGTCTTCATCTCGTAGCTTCAGCTGCTAAAAAAGCAGACCTAATTTTTTTCCGCGCACTGCTCTGGACTAGAGTTTCGCGTAATACCAACGCTCATCGGCAGAGCTGACGTTCAAACCGAAATTCAAAAAGTAAACTAAGCTGGCTTACAAGCTGAAATTCAAAATCTGAGTAAACTAGCCCATAAAATTAAAATATGATTGCGAAAAATAATTGCAATTGTAACCATGGTAACTCGGGAGAAAAAGGGGGAAAAATTAAAACTCTGGACAGGGGACCAAGTGGGCTAATAGACAGGGATAAAAAATTAATTAAATAAAATGCGCTAGGGGACCAAGTGGATAAGGGGGCTGGTGAGTCAAAAGACAGAGATAAACAATTTACCCAGTGTGAATACAATAGGGATATAAAAGACAGAGATAAACAATATAATACAATATGTGCTAGGGGACCAAGTGGATAAGGGGGCTGGTGAGTTAAAAGACAGAGATAAACAATTTACCCAGTGTGAATACAATATTTATATTGGCAGAACTAATTCAATAGTTCACAAGACAACACGTCACACGTCCAAAGTGATATTGCACCCATTCTGTTTATGCAGTGGACAATCTCTTAACCACAAACAACGATAATTTAACAGGTTAAATTATTGCTAAAGTGAAATAGGCAGAACTAATTTAATAGTTCACAGAAACATCACGTCTTACAATCCTACTTCATTAAATTAAATTGCATTACTTCATTAAACATTAAATTGCGTTACATAATTCGCTTTGGGAAGACACTAAAGATGTGGTGCTTCAAAGACTTCTAACCAGCGGTGCTATTCAGCTGGTTCGTACAAACCGGCCGCTAAATCTGGAGAACTGGTTGTTGAAAATGGCTTGAGTCGGTTTTTTTCATGTATGTAGATGATGGTGTTGCTTGATGATGATAATTTTTTGATGATGATGATGTTGCTCTAACGAACACTATTTTCTACTAATGCTTATGGACATTGGATTAAAAACAGTAAAGCCTTATTTAAAACAGTAAATTTCTTACACGTTTTGGACTTAGCTACGTCTATCATCAGTAAAAATAAAATCTTTTTCAAATAGACATTGCTGCCACATCAACCCTGGAAAATTATAGATACAGCTGCTCTCATTGTTTGATTAACACCAGCGGCACAGCAGCTTTTAACTTAGTAAACCCCAACACTAAACTATCCTCTCAATACGATGCCACTTTTTCAACAAAGCAAAATCGTTTTTCTTACCTTGATACACTACTTCGTTATTAAACGTTTTTGGTAAAAATCAGCCGGAGGCATAGCTTAAATCAATGACATGTCATACCTTAAATCATCAACAAAGACGGCAAAATGGACCCTATCAACACGTAGCCTTCAAAATATTGTACGGAATAGTAGTACAACAGTTTTAAAATTAATAGTTGGCCGTGATAATATTGCTTTGAAAAAATTTACGTAGCTAGCCGGTTGAAATGTAGACGGTTGGGCATTATTACTACTAGACAATGACATCATAATTCGTAACGCTTCCGGTAGTTTTAGAACTATGAATTAGCGATTTATAAACGCAGGACGCAAGCATTCGATGGTTATAGCGAGTGTCGCCTAAGTGGCGTTGTGCTTAGAAAGATCAGAGTATAAATATTGCGTTTGAAGCGTTCTTTAGTATTGTCACGATGCAAGACACAAATATGAAATCTATGTTGTTATGCACATAGCTCTACCAAGCGGAAGAACCTTAAAAGCTCAAGCAACTCTAAAAATACTGTTTATTTCATTTAATAAACTGCTGAATTTACTGCATTTTGACCTAAACGTTTAAACTAGTTGTGTTTGTGTTGCGGCATTAAAAGTAAAATTAACTTCGGGGTTTTGAAGGGAGCAGCAATTAATTCTGTTAATCAATTTATTGCGTAGTGTAAATGTGGACTGACTGTAAAGATGGAATGCAGCATCGCTACTTATAGGTTTAAGTACCTGCCTAAGCTTTAGTCAAGTTTTCTGGAAAGAGGAAGAGGCAGTACATTTAATAATAATAATAATAATGCAGGTTTATCTACATCAACTAGACCAGGTAAAAGTAGGTCATTTGTTTAGAAGTCCTGTCATCAATTAATTACATAATACCACATAAGCCATGTAGCATAGAGCCAAGCAAGTGAAATAAATACGTACAGTTATCACAGATAACGGAAATAACAAAACATAAATCGAAAAACAACAAATTCGAGTTAGTTGCAAAAATGCTGTAGCTTAAGTAAAGAATCAGTAAAAAATTATGTCTATAGATTGAATGCTTCACGAAATAAGTGAGTTTTTAAATCATCCTTGAATCTTTCAAAATTTAATTGATTTTTCAAAGCAATTAGTAATTGATTTCAAAGTGTAGGAATATAAATCGAAAATGCACGATTTCTAAAGTTGTTGTGTTGCACTTTAAGAAAAATAAAGCTAGTAGATGTAGTATCAACTGAAACTAAAGATTTCAATTCTTCAGGGTGTGCAAATAAAGTGGGGTTAATGCATTTATGCGTCAGCAAATATATTTTGCACAAAATTCTATGCTTTATCGGAAGTCAGAGGAGTTCAAGCAGTAACTCAGTGACATGGTCATATTTTATCTTGCTGTAAATCAATCTCGCATTTTCAGCGAATATCAAAAGATTTAAAACAGTTTCGATTTCGAAGTAAAATTCTTCGTGTCAACAAGTAAAGCGTGGTATTGCTCAGAAAAAAATGTTGCAATGACCAGAAATTCTTTTTTCTCAATGCGCGGTACCGCATACTAGAAATTAATTTGTAGATTTATTCATACTGATAATTGCCTTAGTCATACTGATAATAGTTTAAAAAGTTCTGTCTATTGTAATAACAATTTAGCTACAATGAAATGAAATAACGATCTAAAACTTTAGTGATAAGGTTTGCTCACCGTTGAATCTTCGCGACTATGACTGCAAGCAGTAAGCAGGTAGCAAGCAAAACAAAGAGCACCAGAGTTTTGGTAGCTCGTTGCATAATTCAGACTAATACAATTGTTCTGAAAAGAGTACGGTCTAGCTAACCCAAAAATGTCGCATTACCATCAGGTCACCCTCCCAAAAATAATACTGCAATGGAGGACATGTAAAAAGGTTAATAATAGTCTTATACAATCATACAAGATACTAAATAATGGGTAACATTTGTCGAACGGATTGTCAAGCCAAATATTTCGGATTTGGTGACGTCAAACCGGAGAAATTTTATGAATCACAGGTAAGAAGTCAAGTGTAAAAAAACTCTTTATTTTCTGCCGCATTTGGACAATTGTCTTGCATAATTAAGACAGTGCAGGTAAATCATGTAATCCCGAACAGCCCTTGCCCTAAATCCTAATCCCTGCAAAGGCAATCCTTACCTTAAAGGGTTCAAACTTTGTTTTTATTACACATTTTGTTTGTGTAAGAACACGAGGTTCATTTTTGCTCAAAATTTAAGAAAGCATGTCAGCCTCAGCAACAAAAACTAATATTAAAAACAACCGGGAAAGAATAAGTTTCAAAGCAAAAAAGAAACTAAATTCTGTACTGAATCAAAACGATGAAATTTGAGTTATTTTTTGGCGTTTACAAGCAAAATTGCAATAATTCTTGAAACTATAGGGAGCTGTTGAGCACTGCGCAGGCAACTAAAGCATTTTTGGCTTTCTTTGAAATGAAAATTCTCGCTTTTTCGCTTTCGCAATTTTACGATAATGCAAAATCAGCAAAAAAAGCGTTTACTCAAGCAGACTGATGTGGGAATAACAGTTTTACAAACATGGTCGCCATAATTGATAACGATGATGTCAAAATTTAAGAACAAAGTAAGAACAAATGAGGCTAAAAGTTGGCAAAAACTTAAGAATAGCCAGCCTCAACTCAAAATTTGCTGGCTCTTATAAAAAAAAGTGTATCTTTTTATTACGCCAAATTGTAAAACAATTTAACACCAGGATCCACCAAGTCGTAGTGGTTACTGGGCTGTACTGTTTCTCACAAATCAATTGCTGGAACACTTGGCAACACTCTATAGTTTTCGATTTGACAGACCTGGAAATTTGATCTCTGGCCCCCGCTCCTGATCAAGCATTACAGTAAGTATTTGACCAATCAACTGGTCGGAATTTTTAAAATTATGTAGCTATAAATTCATTTTCTATTAAGTGATAACGGTACATTGTTGTTGTTTGCTAGTTGCACACCAGTACATTTTGTCATACGTTATAAATAGGGCAACAGAGGTCGAGTCGAGGACACAAGGCTCGAGGCCAAAGCCAAGGACACAAAAAAAAATTCGAGGCCAAGGCCAAGCACAGCTTTTCCGAGGACAGACATTCTCGAAGCCAAGGACATGAATGCTCGAGGCCAAGGCCCAGGACCAAGGACACAAGCGCAAGTGCTCTCCCCCCCAAAAAAAGGTCTTCACAAAAATTTTTCAGGCGATCTCCAAAAAAAAAAGGTCTTCATAAAAATTTTTCGGGCGATCTCAAAGAAAAAATAAAATAATAAAAAAAAACGTCCTCACAAAAATTTTTCAGGCGATTTCCACCAAAAAACGTTTTCCAAAAAATTTTTCAGGCGCTCCACAAAATTTTAACAATTCAAAAAATAGTGCTGTCCTCGATCCGAGGACAGGCCAACTTTCGAAGACTTGAGGCCTCGAGGCCAAGGACTTCAAAATCTATCCTCGAGGACGTCCTCGAGGTCAAGGACGTCCTGAGGACTCCACCTCTGAGGGCAAGTTTTTTGCTACTTTTTTACAGCTTCCAAAACACTCACACTTAACGTTGCGCTATGTTTTAAGCTGCTTTTATAAATTTTATTGTGCAACTTTTTACGGCAACTTTTATGAAGTTTTGCGCCAAATGTAAAAGAGAGAATTGAAAAAAAAGCTTTGAAACTGCAGAATTTTAGTTTATTTCTGGTATATTTTTTTTGAATTGTTTTGGCTTGGCTGCGACTCAATGCTATCTATGATGCAAAAGTTGGTTTGCATTGCGGAAGTTCAGCTACAACCCCAGAAAAGGTCTGGCTCCAACTCCAACTAAGTGTTGTTTAAACTCGTGGTACGCATAGGCTTAGTTAGATTCAACTTTTTGCTTCAACTTTCGATAAAAATAAATGCAACTTTTGAGTGCAACTTTTGTTGAAAATAAATGCAACTTTTGTTGAAAATAAATGCAACTTTTTCAAAATTTTAGTGCAACAAAAACTTGTCCAAGGGATAAGATATCATGTTAGCCTTACTATACATTGTTAGAATTATATTTTTGCAGTGATGCAGCAGTCGACTTGTTTTCCTCGTTTATAAAATTCTTATCTTCGCCTATGCTTTGGCCTGGATCATCGCAGATGTAACAATTAACAATCAACCTAATTACTGGATATTTTTAACGAACTGGAGCGAAGTGACTGGATGCTTGTATTTTCTTCTTTCTTTAATCCTTGTCATTTACGGATACGCCATCAGAAACAAAGAGCAGACAGATCAAGGTTAGTGTAACAAGGACTGCAGGCAAAAGTAATGAGGGTGTCTGTAGCAATCGTATTAGATTGGATTAGCGGTGATCCTATCCTCTTGGCCCAGCCGTTCCAGAGATATTCTACTTCAAACACAACTTTGGGGCCTCCGTGATTTTGATTGGAAACCCTGACGTTAATAATCTTGGCAAAAATAGCATCTAGTTCTTTATAAGGCAAAGTTGGCAAAATCAAATTGACCACTTTACAGCAAAACGGCTCAACGCAACAACCTAATCGCGGCGTTGTCCCAGAATACAATAGAACTAAGATGGCATCGCCAATGCTATCAACGTTGGGATTGAAAATAAAGAGTAAAATCAGGGAGGCCCCAAAGGCGTGTTTGAAGTAGAATATCTCTGGAACGGTTGGGTCAAGAAGGATGGAGTCAACGCCGATTTAATCTAATGCGACTGCTTTTAACTTCAAATACACCCATTGATTTTGCCTGCATACATCGTTTTACTTTTTCCAGCTTGTTTTCTATAGACTTCTGGTTATGTATATAAGTTGTGCATGGCCAAATGATGAAAGCGTAACTGAGCGGAACTGAGTAACGCTCAATAACGTTTTTGCGACGGCTCCGATCAGTGTCATTGGCAAGAATTTTAAAAGGGGTGTTCAAGTCAAAAATGGATCGCAGACGTGACGGATTAAGTTTCAGATTTTTACAACTTTTCAAGAAAAATGACTTAATTTTAAGAGTCAAGACTATTTCATTCAAGTTTTTGTTTTAAATACAAGTTTTTAGTGCTAAATAATATAAAAAATAAACACGAAACGTTCCTGCAATTCTCATCCTTTCCTGCGCTGTTGGTAAAATCAAGAAATGAAATTAGAGTTTTCCTAACTATTTGCAGCAATATTTATTTGCAGCTTAAACTATTTGTAGCAATATTTATTTGCAGCTTGCAAGACAGCAAGTGCTACATTTGCGCTACTATGTTGCGTAAGAGATACGAGCTCTCGCTATTGTTGCTTAGGCTACGTCACTAGCAAGTGATGTCAAGGTCCTTCTCCAACTCTCTTCATGGCAGTAACCTGAGCCAACTATGAGGTTGGAGGTCAACAAACCCGTAAGCGAAGCTCGCGATAACAGCTAAAAAACTACGTTTGTCGAAAGCGTGTCTGAGTCTCGATTTTCAAGCAAAAAATGTTTAAAGATTGTAAACTAAAAAAGGTTTTTTGTTGTGGTTTTGAATTGTCATTTCGGGATCAGCAAGTCCTTCTACTCTAATCGGGGCTCTATAGCTTTTCGAAACAGGGCAGGCACGTTGCTATTGGGGGAGACTGTTTTTTCAATTTGTTTACCCCCACTCCCCTCAAGCAAATCTCACTTGGCCGTATAGTAAGGACAGATGTAGCAAAAATACGCAGTCTCGTATGCACGATTTTTTTGCATTTGCAAAATTTTCGATTTATTTCAATTGCACAAATTTACCTGTACCAGCATGCCATTCATAGATTGGTTAGACAGAACATAAAAGAATTTTGTTTCAAAATCAACAAGAACTACCAGCAATTTTGTTTTCTACTCACGTGGACAGTTTGCTAACGCTCAAACGAAACGTTATTTAAAGCTTAGATATATAAGTAAAATTCATTTTACGTGAGGTGACAACAAGTGATCAATAACTTCAAAAATATAAAAAAAAGTAATTTTAAAACTTACAGGCTTGATGAAAAAAAAATCAGAAGCTGTATTTCAGAATAATAAGTTGAGAAAACTACACCAAAATCGAATTAAACTCGCATCATGAATCAAAACTACTGTATTCCATAGCAACCGGCAAAAACTTGCCATTTCACGACAAAGTCACAGACCCGGCGCCACGGGGGGGCATACCGGGGCCGTGCCCCCCCAACTGACTGCTTGTGGCCCCCCAAACGAAAATTGTGCCCCCCCAAGCGAGGACTGTGCCCCGAAAAAATTAACAGGCTCGGGGCTTCTGGAGCGCAAATCGAGGTCCAAATTAGTGTTTTTTGAGGACTGACACCAGATTTTGTGACGTTTTTGGGATGAGGACCTTTTTTTTTTTTCTTTAGAAGATCACCTGTTTTCGGCCGGAAAAATCGCTTGAATTTCCGATTTTGGCAGGAAAATCCCTTAAAATTTTTGCTCCTCACCTTGTTTATTTCATCCAAACTGGGAAAATTTTCTCGTGCCCCTGTGCCCCTCTCGAATTCACACAAAATCAGCTTCTCGTGCCCCCCAAAATTTATTTATGCCCCCCCAGTCACGCTATCCTGGCGCTGGGCCTGCAAAGTCATCAACATTCCCAGCTGCATTGTTTGTTTTAAGGACTCCAAATTTTTTGCACGCTGAATTTTACTCACTGGTGTAATTTACCATTTCAGTGCTTCAGAGGCGGCGTCACGGGGAGGACATGTCATCCCAAATCCCTTTCAGATTTGTTTACCGAATTCGCCCAAATCCGAAAAGATTTTTCGAGAGGGTTTAGGCAGTCGAGTACGTCTTTCAGTTGAAGTTAAGTTTAACTCATCCTTAATCTTACCTACTGCATTCTACTGAAATCATTCTTTGCACATATTTAGAGATTTTTTTTGCTTTTCCGATATACTGCATTGTGCACATATATTAGTGCATAATTTAGCAGCACGTTCCAGTTGTATTGTGACAAAACCAAGAAAAAATTGTTAGCTTCAGCGCTATACAGTAGTCACTAATTTTGCATGCTATCACCATATCGAGCTACTATATGCACATAAATAAAATGTAATTTAGTAATTAAAATCACTGGTCTGATGAGCATTATCACTGTTGGGATTTTAGCTTTGCAGAATTCATCAAAAGCCCTACTTTTGCGGGACGGCTGTGCTATAGAGCCGTCTAATTCAAATCCACCATTTTTTGTTGCGTTGTGCGTGCGCAAATCAAAACCAAATATGCAGGATCTGCAAGGAAACATGAAACTGCTACAAACTGCATTAGTAAAAAAAATCTATTGGTTTTAAAACCATACAATGGCCAAGATAAGCAAAAAAATATTGCTTTTTAAGTTTTGTGCTTGCTCCTCAAAATATCCGCTGGCTATGTGCCTAAAGCAAGGTGAGTTCCGCTTGTCACCCAGTAGCTACGGCCCTGGCCCTGCAACAAGCTGCTCCGTGCCTTTCTAATCGCGTCGCACTAAAAGTTTTTAATCTTTAGTATTTTGCCAAAACCTCAAAAGATAGAGGTACCTCGCAATTGCCCCTAAAACGCTTCGTGGTTCTGAAACCTTTTTAGGTTAATCATGACCAAAATTAAAGAGACATGGCACAGATATCTCCCATACACATCTTAAAATGTTTTAGGGTTTGAAATAGAACAAACTGCCTTCGTTGTTTCAAATTCGGGACCTCGAGTTGAATAATTTTCAAAGCAATAAGATTAATATGGATTGAAAAAATCTTGAATTCTACCCCATCCACAGTTCCGCACCTACTATAGCTGAGTGAAAATAATCAACTAAATTGCCAGGAATCGAAAGCCTTTTCCACCTCATGGGCGTTGAGAGGGTAAGCATGATGGTATGAATTACCAGGTCCGAGATATTTTTTGAAGTACTCGCATTGATATAGGCGGCGCGTACGGGTTGAAACTTGGTCTGCAGCAAATATTGCGAAATAACAAAGAAAGCGAGCCACTTTGAATTCGAGAGAAAAACAGGCCAAATTTTAATGAAGATCTCATCTTTTTTGGAGGGCCTTCAACCTAAATTCAGGTAAAAAAATGGCCCAAATAAGCGGAGCTCTTTTTATATTTGGTCTTCAAGAAAACCCAGTCCAAATTGCTGCGAAGATCTTTTTTTTTTGGTCTTCACTATTGTGGCGACTCTGGTGTTCTTTGTCGTGTTTATTGTCACGTCACCAATTTTAGTCTCTCACGCTTTGGATATTGGATGTCGGGCAATGGTACGATATCGCACTCCTCTTCCGTCGTTGTTTATCTGATAGCGCATATTAATTTTGGCTCTGCTCAGAATGGCGTGTTTGCGGTCAGCCGAATCCGTGAGAGAATTCGTTTCGGCTGTGACGTCAACTGAAGCAGTAGCCGGTATATATGCGCTCATCAGAAACTCAGTCACTGTGATTATTATATTGACCAGTGTAGAAGTCAGTGCGCTTGCTTTGCTTTTGCTCGCACAGCCTGCTGGTTTTTGCCAGCAGGATTCATACAATGAAATAAGGAACAACTTTGAGACTCATATTTTCCGAAGTCACTAAACTATGAATCTGTTTGAGTAAAACAGCTGCTCGATATAAAAGCTTTTGTTTTCGCTTGGGGTCATACAAGGGCTCGAAATTTCTCTCAACGGCCTCGCTGCTCCTTTTGATTGTAATTACCTGATTTGACTTTTTTTTAGTTTTTCCATAGCATAACCCCAATAAGAGTATGACACAATTGCGAAATAACGATATACTGCCAAGGGCCGCATTATTTGGTTTGGTATGTTTCATTCTCTTAATCAGGCGCGTAGCCAGGAATTTGAATTGGGTGGGGGCTGTTTTAGAGGCTGGAAACAACATCAAACCATCTTGACCCATATTTTGATTGGTCTTCACTCAGATTAAGTCGGTTTTTCTGTCGAAATTTAGGTAATCTCCAGAAAAAAAAAAGTTTTCACTAAAATGGAACGGTTTTTCTACCCAGATTCAGGTGATCTCCAAAGAAAAAAAAAAAGGACTTCATCCAGGCTGAAACCCAGTTAGTTTTTCTGGTCGGTATCGCATTAGGTTCTTGATCAACTCTCATCGCCAATACTCTTGAGGAGGGGCTATTTTCGTTTTTAGTGCAAAAATCAGCCTCAAAAGTGCTAAAAACAGGATATTTTTTATACTCTTCAGGCCGATGAGAGGGGCTCGAGCCCCCCCCCCCCCCCCCCCCCCCGCCTGGCTACGCTACTGCTCTAGGCTACATTTTGGACACAGAGAAGACTCAGCACGACCTGTAGTTTTCTTGTGCCGCTATAAGTTGCAATTCCCAGTTAAAACTTGCATTAGTCTATTTAGTGGAGGCTTCTTAAGGTTAAGAAGACGTATTGTTAGTCGTGAAAATAAAATTTTGTGAGAACTTGCCAAATTCTCAAAAGTTTAGGGGACCTACACAAAAAGGTCACATGCAATGCTGCATCTGTGCTTTTTAGCCCAACCCTTTACTCTGGCAAACTTGCTCGTATTTGAAGTTGTACTGCAGGTTTTGATGTAATTACTTATGCGCTTGTAAATTTTTCCATTGTTGTGCTTACCTGACTTTTTAGAAATCTGCATAATTTTTTTTCTCGCCTGATGAGACCCTTGAGCAAGGTCGAAACGCGTCGCGATAGCTCATTTGCAATTCTTTAATCTATAATTTGTACCAGTATAAACATTTTTTTCGTGTTTGTGATTGCATTAAAATTTGGAGCTGATATTTGACAAACCTGATAATTTATAATTTATTAGTCGTGAAAACGTTCAACCTACAGACTCCTTCATCCTCAAGCAGTCTTTTCGTTTATCCCAAGTAGATTTCCATCTATCTGTGGACCAGTCCTTAACCGTGCTAACGCAACTGGCACATGGAACTGCAATTAAAGATTCAGGACCATGTATTTTGATTTAGATCCTGATTTGGCTAAATAGTGTGCCACTTCGTTACCATGTATCTTTGAATGTTTAGGAATCCAGGCAATACTGACGTAGTTTTGTTTCCTAACTGATTTAGGTTTCTAATGCAGTTGAGAAATGTAATTGATGTTACAGTGTACTTTATGAGTGCTTTGATAGCTGCCTGACTATCGACCAGCACAAAAATACTTTGATTCTGCTTTTTTCCCAAAAGCAAGTTCTTTACCACGTCTGAAATAGCGAAGACTTCTGCCTGGAACGCAGTACTATGTATTCCTAGGTGGAAGAATGCTTGTTTTGGGGAGTTGTTTGGGTATTCTGCATAAAAAATTCGCACCTACTCTCCCATCTAGTTTCGAGCCATCAGTGTAAACCCTGACAGTGTTTAGATTTAGAACGTTTTCAGATCTGATAGCATTCTTTTTATCCATAATTTGACATCCGAAATTTCTCTCAAATATCTTAGTTTTTCTTTACTCGGTCAGCTGGCATTTGCAGCAGAGGTAAGAATCTCCTAGCCTCATTGCAAACATCAACATGACTTTTCGTTATCTAAAACGAACCAACTGGGTTGACATGCCAGACCCCACTAATAGTGATTCTGAATGACCCTCGCACCGCCTCAGCCAATACGAATTCCTCAATGGGAATTATGTTGAACAACATTTTCAGAGCACCAGTAGGGGTGCAGGAAAAAGCTGATAATATCATTAGGCGAGCAAGTCTCTGCACTTTTGTGAGTTTCTTCACTGGATACTTTTTGTTGAGACCGCCAGCCCATAACACATATGCATACCGGTACGACATGATTGGACGCATCATAGCTGTATATATCTATTTCATCATACATGGTTTTATTTCCCATGGTTTACCCACAATTTGTATACATTGCATTAATGCTGTAGTTGCTTTGCGGGTAATTCGGGTAATACGTGGTTTCCAAGTTAGCTTGCTGTCCAGAGTAACACCTAACAGCTTTGCTTCCTTAGAAAGTTCAAGTTTTGAACCACTCATTGACAAGGAAGCCAAATCTGGATTCTGTTTGTGAGTGAACAGTACAATTTCGGTTTTCTTGCTTGTAAGCTGTAGCTCTTGTTCCGAAGCCCAGTTTGCAGCAATATTTATTGCTTTCTGGGCTATACCTCTGATCCAGAGCATATCAGAACCAGTGAGTAACACTGCCAGATCATCGGCATAGGCTTGAACATAAAAGCCCCTGGTACGTAATTCTAGCAACGGGTTGATTAAGACACAGTTCCACAGAAAAGGGGACAGGATACCTCTTTGTGGGTTCCCCTTTACCACTTCTCTTTTAACTTTATCACTACATAATTCTACTCGGACTGTGCAATGTCTTAACAAACTCTCTATCCATGAGGTGAGAATCTTAGACATGCCCAGCCCTCGCAGAGCCGCAACAAAGCCATGGAAGACGACATTTAGAAGGCACCAGAAAAATGCCCAAAGCCGGCTTTTTCTAACAAGGCAATGCTCTACACGGCGCACTAATTCATGCAAAGCAGTTGTTGTAGAAACACCTGCACGAAATCCATACTGCGATGGAGAAAGCTTTGCCTGCACCTTATTATCTTTATTAATATGATACAGAATTAGTTTTTCCTACCATTTCAGTTGGAAAGAAGTTAAAGTAATCAATTGGGTTATGATTTTTTGTCTGCAAATGCCTGATTTTGGAAGTGATAAACTTAATGGCATGTTAGTGACGAATATCACTTTCTTTTGCTTAGCATTACGAAAACCTGGCGCACCCAAGCACCGAAAAAATCTTGTAATTCTCTAAAAAATCATATTTAAATTATCCAATAAAACACAACAAAAATAGCTACCCACAGCATATATGAACTGAATCAGTAAGTCGCACACCCAATCAGGCCCGGCGCCGCGGGGGGCATTCCGGTACCGTGCCCCCCCAAAGGACTGCTTGTGCCCCCCAAACGAAAGTTGTGCCCCTCCAAGCGAGGACCGTGCCCCGAAGAAATTGATAAACTCGGGGCAACCGGAGTGCAAATCGAGGCCTGAGACTCGCAAAGCAGTGCTTATCGCTTCAGAATTCGTGGAAAATCGAACGATTTTTAGGATAAAAACCAGAGTTTGTAGATATTTTTGAACCGAAGACCTTTTTTTTGGTCTTCACCTCAGAATTCATAAAAAATCGAACGATTTTTGGGATAAAAACCAGAATTTGTGGAACTTTTTGAACTGTAGACATTTTTTCTTTGGTCTTCACCTTTTTCGTTTGATCCACACTTTCGAATTCACACAAATAAAGTTTTCGTGCCCCCCAAAATTTTTATGCCCTCCCCCCCATCAGTCACGCTATCCTAGCGCCAGGCCTGTGCCCAATCATACGAATTAAGTTTGTTAGAGAAGAGAAGTAGCATGTCCAAGGTAACTTTTCAAAAAGTTTAATTTTTTCCATGGTGCCCGTTTCTCTTTGGCTATCACGTTTGATCGTACCATCTTAACTGCTGATGGAACATCAGCCCAATGAGTCTGAATGTTAGTGTTTTTGGGCGTGCTATAAAAAGTTACGACTAGCAAAAGGAGGTCTTGGTTACATCGATTTTTACTCTTTTTAGTAATACTGATAACTAATTCAAGCTTCTGTCCACACAGTTACAGTTTACAGTTGATAGTTTTGTACTGACTTGTGGTTTTAAAATAATTGGAAAATTTTGCTTTTGCGTAAGAAAAACATTTGTGGCCAGTGAGAAGAAATCTTGGAAGAAAAGAAAAGTCTATCAAACTTGTGAATTTTGTATGCGTATCGGCCAGGCCACCCATAGCTTTAGAACCTAAAACGGTTTCAGCCTTGCTTCGACCCTTCTGGCTACAGTTCTTTTTGTAATCATGAAAGTCTTTAAAAATCATACTGTGCAATTGTTTGAAAAAGCATTATTAACATCTCCAAATCTGTCAAAAACCTGGAAAATTTCAACGTTTTGGGTGCGCCAGCTTTTTTTTCGTTCCGGAACAAAATATTAGTGTGAAAATACTTAATATATAAAAGTTCATTGATTGCAACCCCAGGAATTTAATTCCATTCCAAAAGTTGAAAAATTTATAACTCTAGTAATCATACGGAAGGATTTAGCTTCAACATAGCTTTCCTTTTGGGGTTTGGGAAGAAATATACCTGTGCCTTCTTTCCATGCCATGGGCACATAGCTGTGTCTCAGGCATGCTCAAAAAATTACGTGGTAGTATCCTTTCAGTTGATTCCAATCTTTCTGCAACAGCACAGGGTAGAGCCCGTCTGGCCCTTGGGCTTTGAATGGTTAAATTTTGTTAATATCTGCTTTCAACGCTCGAATGAACACATGTGTGCAATCATCTCGTTGTCTTCAGGTCTCATGAATGGATTGTCCTCTAAATCGGACCTGGTTGCTGGTTTTTTGTCTGCTGGCTACCCAGTGATAAGATATCGAGTAGGTAGTTCAAAATTTCTAGTGAAAACTTTGTGAATTCTCCTCTAATTACGTTGCTATAACATGCTCCGTTTCATTCCTCCGAATAATCTTAATCAGCCGAGCCGTTCGTGTTTGACTATTTATGCTCTCTACAAAGCTATGCCATGAATCGCGCTTTGCTCTTCTCACAGCTTTTTTGAAATAGGATAGGGCGAGCTTTTGAGCTTCCCTATCTTCTTCTTGTTTTGTTTTAATGGCTTTTCTCCAATCTCGGCCAGCCTCTTTTCGAAAGCTTGCTAGCTCAGAATTCCACCAAATGTTATCTTTCTTACAAAGCGACTTTTGCATAGGGCAAGCAGCTTCATAGAATTCAGTTATTACTGAATGAATCTTGTTTGCCAGCACATCAATGTCTTTTTTTGAGGAAGTTTCTGGTACTGGTGGTAAAATTTGTTCATTTAATTTTTCATCGAGTTTGTTTACATACTTGTTCCAACATGTTGGACGGACATTGCGAAGCATTTTAGCCTGTTTTTGGATTCTGCTTTTAATCTGGAACCTAAAATACATGTGATCCGAAAATGATGGCACGTTACTAACATACCTACCAACTACTCGGTCGCATGCACATCGGTTCACCAAGGTTAAGCCCAGAACCTCTTCACGCGTTTTAGTTCTGAATGTTGGTTTATTACGTACATTGCACAAATTTAGGTCTGCACTAACACATTACGTTAGGAGATCCTCTCCTCGAGGGTTTATATTGGAGGATCCCCATGTAGTGTGATGGGCATTTACATCTATTCCTACAATAGTATGGGTTTGTTCGTTATCTGTAAAGACTGAGAGATCCTTTAGTAAGTTGGGCGGATCTGGTTCTTCGGCTACCATGTATGCCAATACAAAAACAAAACTATCTCCCTTTCGGCACACATTGTTAACTCTAACTGCCACAACATTTTCATCCGAAAACATCGGGATTAGTGAAGAGCAAAGATCAAAAATGGCGTAAATGCACGCCCGAAGACTTTTACCCTTTTCAATACCTTGAAAGAGGTTCCAGCCTCGCAGATTACTTCTGATTTTAGTGGCATATGTCCATGGCTCTTGAACTAACACTAACCCAGAACGTATGTTTTTTGTTGCTTCACACATGTTATAGCTAGCTACTTTACATCTGTGTAGGTTGATTTGCCAACACTCTAAATTACGAGAGGATAACTTAGGTGCCGTACTGCCTTTATTTCATTTATTGAGTTGTTCGCTGTAATCCAGAGCCATTCTTATCTATATACACTCTATCTATCCTATATATACTCACGCACAACGTTTTATTATTAGAACAGCTGATTGGGCTACTTCTTACTGCAGAGAGAAGCTTTGAAATTGCGTTTTATTATTAGAACAGCTGATTGGGCTACTTCTTATTGCGGAAAGAAGCTATGAACTAGAAGTCATCGGCTTATCTGTTCCTGCCGAAGAGCCAGGTTCAGCTGTATGCATTACTGCCTTACAAGTATCATCATTCTTTGGCGATCGCGATGACGCCTCCAGGTTCTGATTCTGCTTGGCACCTTTCTTTTTCTGAAACTGCACCCGTCAATAACCAACGTAGGGATTATATTGCAGCTCTTTAAGCGAGATTAGCAAAGGTTCCCGAACGGATACTACATGTAGCACCCCTTCGTTTCCCTTCACTGAATGCTTTGCGTCCAAATCCTTGCGACTGATTTTTGCATTGCAATGAGAAACCAGCTTAAGGGTATTGAATATGCTTAGACCTTCATCCTCTGGTAACCACATTCCGACGATTTTTGCTGGAGGCAAGTCTTTGGGTTTTTTTTGCATCATAACCTTGATGATCTACCAAGGACCGTTCAATCGCCTCGACCACATGTTTTGCCCACTCCAAGGTCTTCTCATCCTTACAAATCATGAGCACTTTATCTTCAAAGATAAAAGTGCGTTTGATACGGACGAGAAAGCCCGGGTCGGTACGAAGAATCATTTTGGTGATGGCACTTCGAACCTCACGAAGATCTATATGCTGTCCATACCACCATTCCCTTCAGACTCTTTTCTTGCTATAGTTAATTTTTGATTGCTGGCCTTCACAACCCCAGCATAGCCAGTCCGGGTGCTTGTGCCAGCCGTCATTTTCTTGGCTTTGCCTCCTTGCATATCATGAGCGACTTCATGTCGTCCACGCTTTTTCGGGAGGTTTGTTGTAGAGGATAGAGAATCCGAAGATTCTCTAGCCCTTTTGGTTTGACCAAAGGAGTGATCAGAAGACTCATGATCATGGTCGGACAGTGTCATAGCAGCCAAACTCTTCATCACTCGCTTCTTTTCTTTTCTCTTCCGTTTTCTTTTTTCGTAGTTTTTCCCCGCTTCACCTCAGACCTGCAAGCAATTTCCCAGAAATTACTTGGATTCTAAGGCTCCACAAGAGAAAATGAGTTGGTATTCGGTTTCACAACTGACCATGCCACTTTTGCTGTATCCTCAGTTTTTGAGACCGACTCCTTTAGCAAAGGAACCTTCTCATTTTAAAAGCTCAGGTTTGATGTTTTTTTGGCATCTGGACTTGTAAGCGCAGATGGCCGAGTTTAATCTTTGTTGGCATTGTCACTCAAGAAGTCATTGATTCTTAGCTGTGACCGTGCCACTTCTTCTGAATTTAGGGGTGTGATCCGTGTTACTTTTCTTTATCTATTCACATTTGACATCATCATAGGGTTGGTTTTCTTTAAACTGAAAAAAGTCCCAAAGATCAGATCATTCAGATTGGCAGAAGGCTACAAACTGCCATTTCTATCAATGATGACACACCAACACTGCAAATGACGGGCTTATCTTTGGAGCACTGCCCTTGGCGGAGCTCCCCCCCCCCCAATACAGCTGCAGATTCCTACCCAGGTGCCATCTGGAACTACAGTTGCAAAGGAATTTTCACAAGCTGATGGACACGAAGTCCTACTTTGGCTAGACTAAGACCAGCATGCTTTTTATCTTGTGGCCGGAACCCGGCAGCGTGTTTTATCCGCTGTACTCTATACTCGCATTGATATTCCGCCACAATATTGGCCTATCACCAACGGTTTCCAGTTTAGCCCGCAGCCTCCTTTTGGCTTTAGAGTCAAGGATCGGAAAATTAGAAGGCAGGACGTCGCAGTATCAGGCCTTCAATCAATCAATCAATCAATCAATCAATTAATCATATTTATTTTTGTCACAAAATTAAAACAATAATACACGAGATCAGTTATTATGTATTTAAGTGTAGTAGACTATGAGGGCTGCGATCTTCAAGTCAAGCAGCCACCTAACTTTTGTTGGTCAATAGTTATTGTTTAATAACTATTAGCTCGTGCTTCGATTCAATTTTGTGTTAATTTAACGGAATTGATTTTATGTAATAATTTTATTTCAAATTGCATACTGTCAAGGGAAAAGTTGAACAGAAAAAAAAAGTTTTTTATCCTTGCAAAAATCGTAACACTTGTAAGATCAAGTGTGTTTTGTGGATTTTTTTGAAAGTTGAAAAATTACTGTTGTTATTCGTAATTTTGTTAAATATATCGTTCCATACTTTAACTCCTTTATATTTGATGGATCTTTGTAATCTGTTTGTGCGGAATCTGGGAATATGAAGTTGATTTTTCTTAGGTGAAGCTCTCGTACTTCTTTTGTTAATTGCCAAGACACCATCAAAATAGATATCGAATTGAACCGAAAGTTGCTTGTGAATGAATTTATACATAGATTTGGCTGTTTCTTGACTTAATAAACTATTTGAACTAACTATATTGTGATCTTTGTATAGTAAATGCACACTCTAAAACCGCGTTGCTCGAGAAAATAATTTACTGTAATTGCTCTATTTTGCAAAGATTTTAGCGGAGTTGGGCAAGAAAGACATGTTGCACTCCACACAATAATGCCATATGTGAGATGAGAATAAATGAAGGCAAAGTAAATTTGTTTTAGTATTCGTATGGGAACAAATTGCCTTATCTTCGTCATAACGCAAACTGCACGAGAAACAGTAGTTCTAAGTTGATTGATATGATTACCAAAATGGAGCTGATTATCAATATTTATACCCAAGTATTTTATGCTTTTCTCTGCTTTTAGAATAGATGAATCTAGTGTGATGAGTGCATCAGGTGATGGTTTGTTTAAGTATGGTGAAACAACGAGTAAGTGGGATTTGGTTGGATTTATTGAAAATTTATTAGTTTTGGCCCATCTGGTAACATTGGCTAGGTCTTGATTTATGCTTTTTTCCAACTGGGCAAAAGATGGGTGATTGAGAATTAAACATGTGTCATCCGCAAATAATCTAGGGAGGCTATCATTGGCATTAGGAAGATCATTGATGTATAATTGTATAGTACAAAAAAAGTGGCCCTAATGTAGAACCTTGAGGCACTTCTAGTTGGATATGCTGTAGTGAGGAGCTAATATCACCTAAACTAACATATTGTTTTCCATTCAAAAGATAAGAAGCAATTAGCTTATGCGCTTTTCCTCGAAAACCGTAGTGGCCTGATTGTGTTTTTGAATCTGTGCCCATTTGTGTGTCTTGCTTAAGCTTTTCAACTTTCAGGCAAATAAACTTATGTTATGTTATGTTACGTAGTGATGGAACTTAATTAATAGTCTTTCGTGACAGACCGTGTCGAAAGCTTTAGTTAAATCAAGAGTTTCCAGCGTAGTGGAATCTTTATTCTAAATGTTATGGTAGGCAGTTGTTATAATTTCTAAAATTGCATGTTGTGTTGAATGGTGAGGACGAAACTCGTATTGTGTTGATGTTAAGATTGATTTTTTATCAACAAATTTGAAAAAACACGGATTAAAAATTCATTTTTCGTATATTTTAGAGAACGGGGATAGCAAAGATATATATAGGGCGATAGTTATTGACGATTTGTTTGTCTCCGGACTTGTAAATAGAGACTACCTTAGCAATTTTAAGAATATTTAGAAACATGTCTCAATCAAATGATGCATTAATTACTTTAATCAAAAAAGGTGCTATTATTCTAACAACCAGTTTAATAAAAGTGACAGAAATATTACCGTGCCCAACTGATTTTTTCATAAGTAATAAATTAATCGTGCTTATTATTTCTTTTTCATCAACCGGTTCAAGAAATATTGAGGAGGAAACCCTGTCGGTTAAATACCTAGTTACACTTTGACTGCTGTTATTTTCCATTTTTCCTGCCAGACGTTTGCCAATTGTCAAAAAAAAATTATTGAAATGTTCAGCCATTATCGATTGATTGTCTCAGATTTTGTCGTTTATTTTTATGTTGTTGGGAGAATTTGCATCGGCGGATTTTTTGTAAAGAAGTAAATTGATGGTTTTCCACATTTTATGACACTTGTTATTGTTTTCGTCGAATTCTTTATGAAAATACATTTTTTTGGAAAGCCATTTGACTTTTGTTAATTTGTTGGAGTAGGTTTTAAAAAACAGTTTTTGAGCATCATTTCCGTTCAAAAAGTTGTTTTTATACATTTTTTGTTTACTTTTTTATAGAGATTAGAATCCCTTTCGTTGTCCAAGGCTTTTTAAGAAATTGATGTTTTTTGCGGGATGCTCTTTTTATAGGGGCGTGTTTATCAACCACAGGTTTGAATAAAGAAATGAATTGTTCCAATACGCTATTAACATTATTTTCGTTGTTTAAAGGCGCTAAAACAGACTCATTTTTAAAAAAGGCTTTTATGTCTTCTTCAAATAGTTTTTGACTAACAGCTGCATAATTTCGGTAAAACCTTCGTTGGTCAAATATTTTATGTTTTGGTGCGTTGTTATGGATTAGACAAAATATAGGAAAGTGGTCAGTTATATCATATTGGTAAATACTTGATGTTATAGTTCGAGTTGTTATGTTGTTTGCAATGTTACAGTGACCCGAGTAGGTTTAGTAATGACAGGGAATAAGCCAAATCCTCATAGAGTCTCAAGATAATGCCAAGCCTCAGTTTGACGTTTTTCAGGGCCCAAATTAATGTTAAAATCGCCCATAAGAACGAGATCGTGGGGTTGATTTACATATGAGTCAAGAGTTTTACTCAATTCATCTGTAAAGTAAGCAATATTGTTTTTCGGATGTCGATAGATTATTTCTATTGTTGTGAGGTGCTTCTAGTTAAGTTCGATAGTTTGATGAATAAGCTTTCATAACCAGAAGTATGGATAGAATTAGTTCTTAGGATCTCATAGTTAAGAGAGTCAGATATATAACGTCCCACTCCCCCAGCATTTGTGGGTTAAGCAGCATGAATAAAAGTATAGTTCGGAAGGGAGATATCTAGGAGAGGCTGGTGTTTAATTTTGGTTTCCGAGAGGCCAATTAAATGCGGTCTTGTGGGTAGATGGTCTAAAAGTTCACATCGCATGTAATTTTTTTGAAGTGATCGGATTTTAAGGCGCAAAAAAATAGATTTTGCGAAATTGAGCAAGTTGTTTTGGAAGTTTAAATCATGATGTTTACACGGGGAAATATTTTTAGGAACAAGTGACATGATATCTGCAAAACTATTGAGTGTATGGAAAAAAGAAGATGTTTCAGTGGTTTCTTGACCCTACGAGAAATATTGTAGCAGGTCGTTTGCAGCGCAGCCCACGATGCTTTTAGACGTAGCCGTAAAAATCAAATACCGCTACGCTTTTTCAATCACAAACGTTACCATGCAAAGGAGAACAAGTTAATCAAATTTAACATAAGCTGCATTCATTCTGAAACAGAAGTTTATACTCATCGCATATTCAGTGAACAGTTCCACGTGCCAATCCCGACCGCAATAACCGCCTCCCCATCGCCAACTTATCTGGAAGTTAGCACTCAAAATTAGCACTAAAAATAAAGTAGACTTACTACCCTAATATCTCACTATAGAAAGCAGCGAAAACAAAACTACAGCGGCCGAGACCGGGAGTAAAGGATCGCCGGAAAGTTAACTCTATCAATCAAAAAAAAAACAAAAAAAACGCTAGTATCCTAGACTGATTCTAGTAATTTAATAAATCACTCATCCATATTGTTACACATCTTCAACTTCGCTTGCGCTATTGCCTGGTCGCTAATTCCTGCACTCCTTAACCGCGCCCATCTTCCTCGGCCGGTTGCCATTGCCTCAATTTGCCGGTGTTTTCATTGTTTCCACCCGACTCCACGTGGAGATCTGAGGTTGGACTCTGTCAAGCTTTGGCAACAATTGTAGGAATCTATGTTATCTTGAATAGTGTTAAATTGAAATTAATTCTGATGAATTAGTGTAATTATGAGAGGCTGCAGACTCGACGACCTTGCCAGTCTTTCCAGACTGGCACTTTTTGGTCTTTCGCAGTCTCTCATAAAGAAATAGCTCCAAGAATTTTGCACGCGTTTACGAGTAATTGCTATTTTATCCAGTTGGCTGTTTTTCCTGCAATAAAAAAATTGCATTATCGTTAACGCCACTGTCGCTTTCTGAATTACTACAGAACAGGAAGATTAAGTACTAAGTCATTCATTTGCTCCACGTTTACGTTTTCTTTTCTATTTTTTTTTTCAGGGTTGAAATGGTTTCACATATTGGTCTGGATCCTTTACACTACAGCTCTTACAGGAGTATTGGCAACTGATATTGCGTTTTGGGCATTACTATCTAGAAATTCTTCAGCATCTTTTCTTTCAAGTCCATTTAACATACACGAACATGCCATCAACTATGTACTACTTTTGATTGATTTATTTGTGAACAAAATTCCTTTGCGACTTTTGCATTTTGTCTACCCAATCGGATACGGATTGGTGTACACCATATTTACAGTAATTCTATGGGCTGCTGACTATAGAGATGCAGTCTATGACGTTGTTTTGGACTGGGAAAGGTTTCCTGGAAACGCAACTTTGATCACAATGTTGTTTTCATTCATTGCTTTGCCACTGATTCACGTTTTGTGGCACTTCTGGCTTTTCAAGTTGAGATCGTTGATTGCTGAATCGTGGTGGGATAGCAAGAACAGGAAACAACAGCCTATTGATGATAACGTGGAAATGAATGAGCAAAAAGATACCGAAAAAACAAATGAGGCCTATTAATTCTGAATGAAATCATTTAATGTTATTGTTTATATTATTAATATATGCGATTTGGCCTTAACGAAAAGTTAAAACTAAAAGCTAGGTATGGCCAAGGTAAAACAAGTAGGCCAATAAAATTTTCTAGAATGATTACGATAATTTTGGATTTTGTTTTTTGAAGTCTGGGGTATAGAAATTAAACCTTTAACAACAAGGTGATGAAAGTTGCTTCAGCTTGAGCTAAACTCTCGATTTTAATACGTGTTACTGCCATTTTCTTTCTAAAATTGAAGTTATTGAAACTTGCTTATACCGCAGTGTTCGTTTGTAAATAAAAAATGTGTCTGTCAATGCTCAATGTGTTTTAAGAGTTTAACTTCACTACGAGTATAAATTCGTTTTTAAGTGCCAATAAAGTTATCAGAAATTTATCATTCTTAATCGATATAAATTGTTTGAAGAAGAAATCAAATGAAAAAGAAAATGTTTTAAGGACTGTTGATTTTATTTTCTAAAAAAGAAAACTTAAGAGAAAAATTCTGCTGGAGACGTTTGACATAGATGTTTCATGGATTTCAAATGCAATTTTGTACAACTCGGTTTGCCTATAAAAGTAGATAAGCCTACTGTATTGTTGTTGACAGAAGAAGTGATTGCGGATTGTTTGCGAATATTTGCACTAAGCCATCACTGCAAACAATTGTTATACCTCATAATGTAGGCTTCTAGCAAATCGTCAAATTTTCTTGTTGCATATATTAAAACTTATTTTGTCGCTGAAGAAGATTCTTCGTATTTGAGAATGAACGGGTTAGGTAACTAGAGGGTAAGGGGGCTGACCTCTTTTTAAAAGTCACTTTAACCACCCAAGCTTTTAAACGTCTTTTGGGCATGACTAGAAGGATGGAGGTTGGTGTAACAGTGTGCAAATCACACTTTAAAGTTACGACCAAATTGGTTCCACATGACCGCTTATTAGATTTGCATGTGATTTTGTGCATGAGTAATTCCATCGTGAGCATTTCGTAATCTGTGATTTTACTTCATTCTGATTTCGAGTTAGAACAAGTTGCAGCGTTCGAGTTTTCTCCGTTATTTTATTTTCGATAGAATCCTTGAAGTGTCACTGTTATCTTTAGTTACTTTACATTGTGTCAGAAATGGGATTTGAACCAACGCCTCCATTCGAAAACCAGAATAGGCCTATTGGTGAAGTGCTTGAGCGCCACGATTTGGAAAACATGCATATTGTTTCACGACATGACACAGAGCTATATGTACTGCATCGCAATATATTGATTTGACGAGGCTTGACAGGCTAGTATTTTTTTCATAGCGTTAACAATTCAACGTTTTTACAAGAAACCACAAATTTTTCTGCAATTGGTGGCAACTGCTTCATGCTCATAAGGGGCTGTTCATAAAAGACGTCTTTTATGAACAGCCCCTGTTGCAAAAAATTGCAAAAAATTGCAAGAACAAAATTGCAAAAAATTGACCCCCCTCCCCCCCCCCTGTCCGCAAAATGTCCGCAATGACTAAACCCCCCCCCCTCCCCCTTGTCCATGCGGACACAAAAATGCGTTAATTAGACACTGACACACACAAAGTTTTAATACAAAGTTTGCACGGTTTAATTATATACTAAGTTTTAATACAAAGTTTAATTATATAATAAGTTTAATTACAAAGTTTAATTATATACCAAGTTTTAATACAAAGTTTACACAGAGCAAGCACAGCGCAAGTTGACGTAAAACGTACAGTCATGTGATTTGTTTTGTGTGCGCTTCGCGCCCTTAAATCACATGACTGTACGTTTTATGCGTGGTTCACACTGGCCCGGAAAACCGAAAACGGAATAAAACAATCTGCGATTTTCCGTGGCGGAAAAAGTTGAAATATGGACGTCCGCATTCCAGAAACCCCCTCCCCCCTTGTCCGCAAATGTCCGCAAATCTATTACCCCCCTTCCCTCCCCCCTGAGTGCGGACGTCTTTTATGAACAGCCCCTAAACCAGCTTCCGTCTGTAATCTATTTGAAACGCCTTGGTTCACTCGAATCAGCTGTAATTTATTTTCTATTCCAAGTATTTTAGCAATTTGTTTAGCCCCTACCAAATAGCAAAAAACATGATTGCATCAAAATGTGGCAATGCAGTGTTTCTAACTTTTCATTGCAACCATGAATTGATCGCATTTTTTGTTTGAAGCGTGGACATCAAATGGTTAACTGCAATGGCGCAACTAGGAGGAATTTAAGGGGGCATCAGCCTCTCCTCCCTAACTAACTCACTTAAAAAAACTAAGCAAGTTTACAAGCATTTAAACGTGCTTTAGACATAAATTGTGAGTATAAGGGGGAGGGGGCTTCTGCTGATACAAAAGTATTTTTAATTTAATAATTTTCCCCAATTTACCGCATTATTTTGTTGAGACTTATTATGATGCTTGAATGCTACCCAGTATGATTATGTGCAATAAAATTTTGGGTAACAAACAGCAAAAACGATCACTTTTTTCCGACAAAAATAACTTATTGCTGTAGTAGAAGACTGAAGTCAAAACCAAACTTTTTCAGACCAAGATCGCCACCATTCTTTTGGCAGCTCTCTTTAAAGCAAAGTCGAGTATTGTTCTTTTACCTTGAGAATGGAACCCGCTACAATAGAGTCAGCAGCGATTCTATATCATGTCTGAGCAATGATAAAATGAATGCAGCAATAAAAGTAGATGTACAGTTAAAATTATAAATCAAGCAGATTGATTTATTGTCAAAAAAATGAAAATGAGAAAAAAAGGAAACAAAACTAAGCAACTGCTTTTCGCTATTAATTTTGTTTTAGTGTTTCAGAATGTAAATTTTTAATCGGTTACCTGTAACTTTGGCACACACAATTACACACTGTTCTGGTGATATTTATAGAAACTATACGAGTGTTGGTATTGGGTTTCTGCTTGTGTTTGTTATCCAGTGAATTATACTACAGTAGTTAACTCTTTTCAATTTGCAAAAACGGAAATAATCTTCCAACCATTTTGTGACAATTTTTTATTTAAAGTCCTTTTGAGCTCACCAAGGATGGCAGTACGGTACGGTACGGTACCTAGGTACGGTACGGTACGCCTCAATTTTTGCTAAGAAGTACGGTACGCTTTTTTTTGTAATGGTACGGGTACGGAACGTTAGTACGGTACGGTTCAAGGAGCGAGGTACGTAGTACGCAAATTCTGAACGTACCGTACCGCCATCCTTGGAGCTAACACAAAGAGACTACGCACAGAGCAGGACAGCGCTGTTTCGAGCTTTAAGCTCTCATCGGCAGACCTCAGCTTCTCTAACAAAGTTATTCCACAGCTGGACAAGACTCTTGGCCGAACTGGACAAACCTTAAGGGCTTGCACAGCGGCAGAGGCTTTCTAGGGAATAAACGATTTTTCACTTGTGGTAGGCTACTAAAAAACAAGTGAAAAAAATCGCTGAACCCTTGTAGTAAGGATGGCCATAGGCCATCCCTACGACAAGGGTTCCCCTTGTGTGACCACGGAAATCATAACCAAAAAGTTTGACGTCCTTCGTGGTCGACTCCTGGGAAATCATAACGACTTCCACTGGCAGTTAGGTGGATAGATCAACCACCAACCCAGTAGCTGCAAAGCAGCTCGAGTAATAATATGCACAGAGCTGGACAGCACTGTTTCGAGGTTTTAGCTCACATCGGCAGCCCTCAGCTTCTCTAACAAAGTTATTCCCCAGCTGGACAAGACCAGCTGGGGAAAGAGGCTACATTAATATAGCTGAACGTGAGGCTTCAGCGTATTTTTAAGAACCGCGCAACGGAGAAGCACTAGCAAAAAGCGCAAACGCAAGCATTCATTCAAGATTAGAAATTAGAGTTAAAATGCATTAGAATACTTTAAGGTACCTTTGAAATCCATTGTTTCGATCATTTTAAAAAGTTAAAAAGAAGTTAAAGTTAATTCTATTCCGATCTTCACAACAAAATTTCGACAAAGCGAATAAAAAAATAGCGAAAAAGTTTGATTGGGAAAAGAATGGGTTATTGTTCCAGCAAACCTTCTGTATATTGAACAAACGGACCAGCAGGATAACGATTTAAAATCTATCGAAAGGTTTTCTTCGATGAGGAAAATACGGCAATGTTGCTGGTAAACTAAACTAGATCGGAAACTGCTTGATGGAAATGATTCAATATAATGACAGTGATGCTTTAATTTTTTTTGACACATTAGCTTAAAATCATTGGTTTGAATTAGTACGCTGCTTTTTCTGCCACACTTAACAACACTCGCGGTGTCTGTTTGACCCTGAAATGGCAATATGGTGATCAACTTATGTTAATCAATCAGTTGAAATTTATCAAATCACACCACACGACCTGCTTAAACAAAATGGAATTGAAAGTAGATTTTTGAATCTTGGAATTTGTCTAAGCAAACTGGATTAGTAGTGAATACGACGATGCTCTGACTTACTTCAATCGAGCGATCAAAATTTATAAAACCCAGAAGTGGGCATTCGGTACTTTAAAAGTACGGACAGTACTTTTACCGCTACCTTGTTGAAAAAGTTTCGACGGATTTTTATTTGTTGCAGTTTTGAAAAAGTATCGACGGTACCGGTACCGTTATTCGGCACTTTTTAGAAGGAAAATTTTGCTCGTTTTGGAAACAAAAATTTTGGTGATTTTATGCGTTGAACAATGATTAAGTCTTTTATTTGAGTAGTGGTAACTGGTATAACATGCTCAATGAATAAATCTATGGGAACAATTATTTTTAAAAAAATCAAATCTTAATTATAGTCGCTGTATTACGCCCAAACGTGTGACGAGTTTGCGGTGCCTTTCGCCGCGACACTGCGCTTGGGCAACACAGCTCCTTTCGAAGAAAAGTCGCAACGGAAGCGAGTTTTTGGCAACTCTTTGTTCGATTTAACCGGCCCAGATTTTGAACCCCCGGCCTCCCGCACCAGAGCCGAGTACGTTACCGCATAGGCAATCTGGCCGGTGGAAAAATTATTACTTAACAGATATTATTAAAGGCTGTCCATACAACACGCACTCCGCATTCAGGGAGGGTCGTTGAGTGCACACATTTTGCGGAGAGGGGGGATTCCTGCATTCTGACGTCCGCATTACAAAGCATGAAAATTTAGTCGCCTTCATAGCTCTGAAAATTTGATTCCGTTGCTTTAAACACATTTTTTGGGTAAATTATATCAAACCTTACGCTTGGTTTATGACCTACGATATCTAAACATTAGGGTGGAGGGAAAATTTTTTTTGTTTTTCTTTTGGAACACAAAAGTAGTAAAAAGTTGCTCCGTAGCAATTCTTTTAAAATGGTACGAAAATTATTCAAAAATTTTAAAGTCTTTGGGTGCCCCCAGAGCCATAAAAAATTGATTTTTTTCGAATTTTTGCATAAACGGAAATCCTCATAAACGCACTTGCCTCCTGCAGTTTTTTGCAAGCAATCACCTTAAAAAGCTTTTTAGCGATTTTTATTCGCAATAAAAAGTTTTTCATTAGTAAATCGAAAACTTTCAGGTGACCAAAAAAACATCTGAAATTGGTCAATTTTTTCTATATTTTGCATCAATCATTGTTGAAATTTAACAACACAGTAAAATAAGATCCTTTTTGCAGTAAGAGTGTTTACATACTAAGCTTTTAAGTGGCGCTTTGAAAAATCTTACTACTTTTGATCTAACTAAACACTGAGGTCCGGTTTACGACATTAAACATCAAATTGTGATTGCATACAAGGCTATTTTTTTGTTTATTCTAAACAATAAGTCGGTACGAGAGGGGCACCGTCTTCAATCGTGCAAGCTGCCAATTGGTTAAAATAAATAAAAGATATGCTTGGTTAAAACAAAAATACTAAAGTCTTTCTGTGGCTCCGTCTACGTGAAGAAATAATAACGCAAAAATGTTTCATTTGTTGGCAGTTGACACACTATAGCCAACTACAAAGGCCATTGCAGAACAGTTTCTAATATTTGCATAGGTGGGCAAGTTAATGCAAAACATTAGCTTCGTTTACCACTAGTCCGTTAACAAAGTTCACACCTCCGTTAACGTTAATCCGTTATTTTCAGCTGTTATTAACGGAAGTTAATAAAGTCCGTTAATCCGTTAACATTTTGCGTGTAATTTACATTTCTTTTTATTCACTCTCTTCTAGAACACGTATTGACGTGATTGAGCTAATTGAAAGGAAATATTTATTGCTATGGTGGTCTTTTTGTGGTTTTGGAAGTTACATTTTACAGTCTAATCTAATTTCAAGGTAAAATTAGGTTCAAATGCATTAACGAAGCTGCGATCGGAAAATTTTGAAAATTACAAACAGCAATAATTAACAGACCTATAAGGCTGCAGCTTATTATTTGCCTCAAAAAAGAACTCCTTTCTGCGCTTTTTCTTCTATAAAACTCTTGCTAAAACGCAATATGTGTTACCAGTGCAAACTGGTTTGTACCGGTACGATGAATAAAAGTTGCGAGAAATTAACGATAAAAACGTTAACGGAAGTTAACAAAACTTAACGGAAGTTAATTTAGTCCGTTAACATGAAAAAACTTTTTTACGAATTAACGAGTTAATGAAAAAGTTAACTTCGTTATTTACGGATTAACGATTAACGAACTTATGCCCATCTATGAATATTTGGATTACACCTTTTCTAACTTCAGTATTTACTGCTGTTCTGTTGCGAGTGGAAGACGGTCGTACCGTTGCCCCTCTCGTACCGACTTATTGTTTAGAATAAACAAAAAAATAGCCTTGTATGCAATCACAATTTGATGTTTAATGTCGTAAACCGGACCTCAGTGTTTAGTTAGATCAAAAGTAGTAAGATTTTTCAAAGCGCCACTTAAAAGCTTAGTATGTAAACACTCTTATTGCAAAAAGGATCTTATTTTACTGTGTTGTTAAATTTCAACAATGATTGATGCAAAATATAGAAAAAATTGACCAATTTCAGATGTTTTTTGGTCACCTGAAAGTTTTCGATTTACTAATGAAAAACTTTTTATTGCGAATAAAAATCGCTAAAAAGCTTTTTAAGGTGATTGCTTGCAAAAAACTGCAGGAGGCAAGTGCGTTTATGAGGATTTCCGTTTATGCAAAAATTCGAAAAAAATCAATTTTTTATGGCTCTGGGGGCACCCAAAGACTTTAAAATTTTTGAATAATTTTCGTACCATTTTAAAAGAATTGCTACGGAGCAACTTTTTATGTTCCAAAAGAAGAACCTTTTTTATGTTTCAGAATTGTGTTTCAAAAAGAAAAACAAAAAAATTTTTCGCTCCACCCTACTAAACATACTGAAAACGTGTTTTTAAAGCGTTTCAATATCACATAAAGAGCAATTTGTACATATATTCTGGTAATCTGGACTCAGTAATCAGATATGTTGCCAATAAAGATGAATATTCTCTACCATAAAAGGTCTCAAACATAGGCGTAGCCAGGATTTTTGATTGAAGGGAGGGCAAACCACAAATCGAATGCAATAACGTCATCAGAAATTTTTAAAAGTGGAACTTTTTGTGGAAGTGGAACTATATCCTAGAATGGAAGATCTGAAACCGTGACCTGTGTTGGGCACTTAAACAAAATTTTGTTTAAAGGAGAGGGCTTGAACCAAAAGTAAACAGTGAAAATGTCTGATTCGGGAAACGCGTTGAGTAATCTAGTGTAACTGAAAGTTATCACAGTCGGGAGTCTTGGGGCGTAGCCCCCAGCCGCCGGACGATTTATTCAATTCTTTGGCAAAAAAAGCTATTTTAATTGCATTGGATCACATTTGGCCCGTATTCAGAGCCATTTGAAAGAACTAGATTTTTAACATTTTAAGCCAATTGAAAAAATTTAATTGTTCAAACCTCTTTTAACTTCAATTTAAGTCCAAAACACGTTCAAAATCTCGCATTTTGGGTTTAAACTTTGTAAGAGATTTGGCCCAAATAGGGGAAGTAAGGTACATTGCCTCCTGCAATAATTTACTGTAAATAATATTCCACTCAAAGACTTTACTTTGAGATATTTGTTTTGTCATAGATATAATAAGTTGTAGAGCTCACGTACGGCCAGGGGGTCCAAGACCCCTCATTTCAAATTCAATAATTTGTTTAATGAGCATTTCTCCTAGTTAATTTTTTTTAATGTTGTTGTGTAAAAACTGTCGAGGTGGAGGTGAGTTGTTATTAAAAAATGCTACAATTATTGGTTACGCCTATTAACCATGTTATTGCCCGGGCCAGCTTTACATTGCACGGGCCCACGGGACTTTTGAGATTTTCGCAACATTGTCCTGCCAAATATAGGTAAAGGCCAAAAAAAAGTATTACCATCTGAGCGCGGGGCCCCTGGCACTCTACCTTGTGGTAAATCTTCCCTAGTTATTGCATTGCATTTATAAAAAGGTGACATGAGGGCCTGAAGTAGCAACTATCAACTTTTAGGACAAAAACCCATAATTTCACTCGGGTTATACATTTAAATTGGTAGGCAAAAATTGAATTGAGTGAGCCCGGGCCCCCTGGTCGTCAATACTATTGTTAATTGCAGTTGTACGCGAAAAATACTTGTTACGTCGCGTCAGCTGCAGTGGGTACCAAACCTGGCCTTGTCTGCATCTTGTCAAGCTGATCTTCGCTACCCTTTGTATTGCTGCTACCACGTGATGTTTCACTTCACAAGAACCAGCCAGTTTGTTACTTCTTTGCTTTTCGCGATTTGCATAATTGCTAATTTGCCTACCTCTCTGCTAGGTATTTTGCCAGCTTGCTGCGTAGTTATTTCCTTATTTACATTTATTCTTATCTGACTATGGTCAAGGCAATTGTCATTTTTTTGAGCATTCCCAATTGGTACTATGGTTTTCTGTTTTGCTACTTCTCCCTGCAACTGGCTGGATAAACTATTGCGAAACCGCTCTATCATTATAACTCCAATACCTATACTGGAGCTTTTAGATATGAGTGTGATCGGATAATTTCAGACTCAGCCAAAATGGCAAATTTGTTAAATACTTACTTCACTAACGTTGGACCTAAACTTGCTGCAGAAATCAAGCCTATAGAAGTACAGTTCTATCATTCTTGTACGTCTCTCATAGTCATCTTTTCACCTAAATCCAATTACAGCATATGAAGTCGTGGAACATCCCAATTTTTTCAACCCTGCTAAAAGCACAGGACGTGATGGAATTCCAAGAAAATATCTCCAAATGAGTGCCCAAATTATTGCACCATTCCTGACGAAACTTTATAACAAATGTATACAACATGAGATATATTTAACTTCTCTAAAAATAGCTCAATTAGTTCCTCTCTTTAAAAGTGGTGCTTAGGACTTATGTAATAATTATAAACCTATATCTCTTCTAAATCCATTAACTACAATATTTGAAAAATGTTTGCACCAGCGATTATACTCTTACTTCAGTAAATTTAAATCACTAACTCCTAATCAATTTGATTTTCGACAAAATTCCTCCACATCACATGCAGTGAGACAACTCTACGATGAGTTGGTTGAAAATCTTGATCAAAAGAATACCACTTGTGCTTTCTCTTTAGATCTAAAAAAAGCATTTGATACTGTTAATCACAGTATTTTGCTACAAAAAATTAAAAAGTATGGTATTCGCGGTCTGCCTCTGCAGATCCTTTCAAGCTAACTTAGTGATAGAACATAATACACAATAGTAAATAATCACAAATCAAAGCTTCCTCAGTAAGCTGTGGCAGATCTCAAGGGTCAACCCTTGGCCTTCTGCTATTCACAGAATACGTAAATGATTTACGAAAATGTTTTAGTTTAAAACAAACCTGTTTGCTGATGATACAGTACTTACAATATCTAATACTTCTGAAACAAAACTTAGCTTCGAAGTTAATAGGGAGATTGTAAATGTAGAATTATGGATGAAAATGAATAAACTGACTATTAATTATGATTAAACCAAATGTATGATATTTACCCAAACAAAGCACTCTAACAATTGCAAAGTAAATATAAACAATCACAAAATTGAGCAAGTAAAGCAAATGAAATATCTGGGCGTTATTTTTGATGATAAGCTCACATGGAAGTCACATATACAACATGTTTGTGCTAAACTTTTCAAAGGTTCATAGGCATTGTTTAAATTAAGAGATTATGTGGATATTAACGTGCTAAAAACAGTTTACTAGAGCTTAATCTACTCCCATAGTCAGTATTGTATTACAACATGCGGAGTTGTATTAGCAACTGCTATGGAACCAATGGAAAAAAGGCACAAACGTGTCATTAGAATAATAACCAATAGCTCCTTTCGACGCCACACCACTCCTATATTCAAAGAACTAAATTTACTAAAAATAAATGATGTGCTTAAACTAAAAATTGCCGAAAAAATGCGCAAATATAAGATTAACCCCCATCTATATTCCAACCCAACCCATATCGGACATCGAAAATATTCACAAATATAACACTCGGCATTCATTTAATCAAAATTACTTTCTTCAACAAAAAAAAAACAGAAGTGGGTGAAAAGTCTTTTTCATTATTGCACCTTACAATTGGCAAAAAACACCATTAGAATTAAAGGGTTTACCATTATCTAAATTCAAGACAAAACTGAAACAGCCTTTAATTAGTAAGTGTTAAGATAAGCCTTGGTGTCATTTAGTGCACATTGATAGAGTTCCTTATCTGGCATTTGCATCAATGGATTGATGTAGAACATAGCTTTGAAAACTGCATTTCTAATTTGTGTCTAATTATCATGCTATATTATTTTTATGATTGTGCGTACAGTGTGTATAAATTGCTGGTATGATGTTTATTATCACTAGACTTTAATTAAAAAGCTGATAACTATGCACTCTTACACATAAAACATATTAAAACTGTATTTTCGTATTACATTAGAATATGTAATAGTGTCCAAAATCAACTGAACTAGGCAGTCCCGTATGTTATTGTTTGTACTGTATTTAACTGTCTAAATATATAATACACGAATGTGTGAGGTGGCAGTGGGCCTAGAAGACCATATGGTCACTCCCACTGTTTCCTTGAGCAACTGCGTTTGCAAAGGAAGACTACTAACACAAATCCTCTTAAGCATGACCTAGCTATTGAATATTTAATAAAGCTAATATAAATATTGTTTAGTAGCTTAATATAAAATTTTTAAAAATTGTCCAACTAACTATATTTATTACTTTTTCAAGTTTACTCTAATTACTACGAACTACTGTTAATGCTATTGTTAAATAATTTTGAACTAACTTTGCCCTTAACCAATCTACTACATATTCCGACTCAACAAATTAATGGTACGAATAATACGGTTATTGGTCAAACTGGTATGTATATGTGTGATTGGTTTATTCTGCATGCTTTTCTGTATTTGCACTTAAATTTCTCTCTCTTTCTCTCTCTTCCTCTGAGCTACCGGTATCGTTCTCGATCGCTCAACGGCTCTCTAGCTCAATCGCTTGGTCACGTTCGCTCATTCTACTTTTTGCTGTACAAGTGTACTAGCGACATCATCTTTCACGGCGAAGTGACAACCTCAATAGCAATCTAACTGTTTACAATTTGAGCGCGTTTTGAATTATTGGTGTGAGGTTAAGAACATCTCCCAGCCAGTTTAAATCTTGTCAAGACTTTAGAATGCAAAAAGAAACTGAAACTGTAGAAGCAATAGGTTTTTTGTCATATTTTCATCACTGGTGGCATTTCAGTAGGGGGAAGGGGAAGGCGGGCTTGCTGCCCCTCCTCCTCAGGCTACGCCCATGGTCTTAAACGATGTTTTTGGTGACTTGATAATACTACAATAAAATTGAAATAGCTATTTCTACCTTTCGTAAGCTCTCTACTGTGTCCTCGCGAACACGGGGTTGAGGCAATGAGAACACTTTACGGATAAGAAGGATGGGATCAATGTTTCGTGATTTTTTGCGGCCGTCTTTTACGAACAGCCCCTTATGAAATTATATACTGCAAAAAATGTTCTTTTGACAAGAATATCACTACAAAATGACTTTATACTAAGGACAGGCTTGTATTCACTTATCAGGGCAGACAAAAGAGAGAAGTACTCAACGCAAGATAGCTGACTTTTATGATTTGCTCTGTAAAGCAACTTCGTTCCGAGTCGGTGAACTGTCAGTAATCCATAATCATCCAGTAACCACTTCTTATTAGGTGGGCAAGGCCTGAAAGTGCTTCCCCGTAATTTCAACTTCTTTTGAATGATTTTAATTCCATTCCTCACAAAAGTACCGAGTACCGCTTTAAACGTGCTAAAAATTTAACAACGGTACCAATAACCGTACGAAAAAAGTACCGCGTTACAGTAACGTGGTACTTTTACATCGCGTTACTGTCCACCTCTGATAAAATCTTACCCCCACTAAGTCAGAAAGAGCAGAAAATTGCTACTTTTCAGGCTTATTGATAATTGCTCTAAAAAAGGTCATTCAAATAAAAATTTTTGTCGCAACTTTTTTGTCGAAAAAAACTTGCCTCAATCTGCACTTGCAGTCAAATCAAACCATTTTTGTGCAAGTCCACTAGTCTTTTAGTTTCGATTGCCATAATTGGACAATTCTTGCACATAAAGTTTAACGGGGGGTGGGCTCGGTAGGCTAGGCTTAAAATTGTTTTGCCAGCGTAAGCTCAGATAGGCTTCTAACATAGCTGTCTTGCTTGTTTCTGGAGCGAATTTTTGAACAAGACTATTTTTTCATGCTTAAAACGCAACCAAATGCAGGTAAAGAACATTTTTTTGTCTTCATCTCAAAACTGGCGGAAAAATACTAACATAATTCTGACGGAGTCGTTTTTTGCAAATGAAAATTTGAAGGTTAATAATGGGTAGAGCCTACACCGAGTACTTAAATGGTAAAATTTTGCATGGGGGAGAGGCTTTTGCAGCCTTGACCAACGCATTTGGCCTGAGAAAGCACTTTAGTGAAAATTATGTAACTCCGTCGCCGTAATGGAATGAAGACCATAAATAAAAGGTCTTCACCGAAAATTGATGTTTTTTCCCGAAATCAGGTGAACACCAAAAAAAAAGGTCTTCACCGCAATTTGGGACTATGTTCGGCAGAAATTTGTATGATTTATTCGTACCACCAGGCTCTTTTTCGTCTGATCATTCAGCGCTCAAGTCTCGATGAGGGCACGCTGACTCTCGATGGAGGGACGCGTCCCCCCTACAATTTATGTCCTGCCTACACCCATCTAATTTTTAAAAACGGTAGCACTGACTCACCAGCGCAGATCGAGTATCCAGCATTGTGAGGTTATGAAAATTTAGACAATGGTAATAAACATTGATTTCTTTTCTTAGGGTAAACGGCGAAATTAAACGGCAATAAGAAAAAGGATGTTTAATTACTTTACTTAGATAACAGTTGACAAAAACTGATTGTTTACCGTTTGCATTTACAGAAATTCGATGTATTTAAAGTACTTCAATAAAGCCGGTAGTTCGAGCGGAAACGCGTTCGTCTCTGGAACGGGAGGTCTGAAGTTCAAATCTCGGGTCGGTCAAATTGGACACAGTGTTGCCAACGTATTTCGTCAGGCTGAGCCTCCACGATGATTAGAATTCTTGGTCCTAATTGAAATTGTAATCCACAGCCAACAATCTTTCGATTAATAGTCCAACGCTCTATCAGCTGTACTAGCTTTGCTGCTGCTGAAATGACTGCTGAAAACCCAAACATGCTGCCGCATTTGATTTAGCACCCCCTGTTTTAATCTTGATCATTTGATTTTAATTCGGAAATCAATGTTGAATTAAAAAAAAAATTTTTGGAGTATCAAGTACTGTATCAAAATATTGGCTTAAATTGTCAGCAAAATCTTTGAAGATTTTTACGTGGTTATTATTATTTTATTTTAATCATAAAAATTACAGCCAATGTGCTTGATTTAAGATTATTTCGCACGTTTCGGCTCTCTTCTGGTGCCATTTTCAACGAACAGTTAAAACTAGTAATGACTGAAATGAAAAATAAAACCAGGGTATGTCTTTTACGCATTAAAAATGCGGAGTGCATAACATGAGGAGTCGAGCCTGAGATTAGGTATGAGGAGTTGGATGTAAAGTGATTCTGTACAATTGTAATGGATGCAAAGTGATTTATTATTTTATGCTGTGCAGTTACTAATTTTTAAATACATTTTTTTATAAAAAAGCAGAAAATTTTGTGTTGAGGCTGGCTTTTATTCAATTTTCAAAAATATTCAGCCTCAATTTGTTCTTAACTTCATTGGAAAATAAAGTAACGCAAATACACGTATTCTTGCTTGGTTAAAAGTTGTCTTCTGCCATTAATAGATCATGATCGATCACTATTTTAGACAAATCAACTATGGCAAAGACCATGAAAACTTTGTTGATTAACCTGCTTAATAATTTTTTTCATGCTGAGGCTGGCATTGTTCTTAAATTCCGAAAAAATGAGCCTCGTGTTCTTTAAAAACTGCTCCCATAAAAAAGTGTTCTACATGCCTAAGAAGATAAACTGTACTTCTGGCATTCATCCATGTGCGTAACTAAACGGTTTATTTCAGGCTTAAGGCAATTACTGCGCGATAAACAATAGCCACACACAGTGTCATTCTAGTTGAACCATTCCTGGTTGAACTTGATGTTCCTTTTTTCTTACTTATAATCAGAGAAAATATTCTTAAACAAAAAAAACATGCTGCTGGAATATTGCAGAGAAGCTTTTCGTCTGATTTGAGATCAGTAGTAGAACAATTCAGGTTTAACTCCGTCTGTGGCAATAATGCGCAGTCAGTTATGCATTGCGACATTTAGTATTGCAACAGACCTAACCCTAAATATCTGTTCAATTTGCGTTTACATTTTGTTTTAATTAAATAAAGTTAAGACTAGGATAAGTTTTTAGAAAAAGTATTACGCTATAGTTGAATCGTTTAGTGCGGTTGATTTAAACTAATGACGTCATGATTTTTGTTTTTGTGTGATTCACATTTTTCTCATAAATTACTTGAATAAAACGTAATGAGTAAGCAGCTAAGTCAAGAACATGATTTAGCCCGGAGGCAATATTATCTTAACCAAGTTCAATACTCACACGTTCCTTGTTTCCAAAATTTTGGATGGATCCTGAAATGCTTTCTTTGAAATGGTAAAATCGGTTGCATTTGAACTTTGGAGGCATTTAGGAGCCCACCTAGGCCCTCGCTTGGACACAAATTAACATCACAGCCTGCAGATTAATATCAGCAAATAGACGGGCTATACTGCAAAATTTAACTTGATTTCAGAGATCAAATCAATTTTGTAACTGCTGTTGTTAAAATCATAAAATACACTTTAATTCTTAATTAAATATTGTAAAAATTTAGACAATGGTAATAGACATTGATTTCTTTTCTTAGAGCAAACGGCAGGAAACAAACGGCAATCAGGGAATGGATGTTTAATTGCCTTACTTAAATAACTGCTTGCAGAAATTGATTGTTTACCGTTTGCATCGGCAAAAATTTAATGTATTTAGAGTACTTCAATAGAGCCGGTAGATCGAGCGGTAACGCGTTCGTCTCTGAAACGGAAGGTCTGAAGTTCAAATTTCAGGTCGGTCAAATCGGACACAGTTTTGCCAACGGCTCGCAACCGCGCTACAACATTTTCTCTGAACAGCTGTATTGCATGGGTTAAATAACATGGAAATGGGCCGTTATACGACTCGTTATGCGCTTTGGTGTAGTACATCGAATATACAGTATAATGAATAATTTGGTTTAATTATTTTAATACAGCAAACTACTAAGAGTCAAACTAACTAGCTATTGCAAAACTACCCGCTTTTTGTTGTCTCGATTCTATTGACACTTTTTGTTCAGTGTTTTTCTGGTATTTCCTGATTGTTGGACTCTGTTATCACTGTTTTCGGGTTTTGTTCTTAATACGTGTTGAGACAGTATACAAATAAATTGGGGGGTTCCTAATTTATCTGAAAGGAAGAAAAAGAAACTGCTTAGAGGTCGTGGTTGGAGCAAAATTCGTTTTACGATTCCCACGAACCATTGCACATTTGCATAGTGTAGCCCTCTATTTTTGTATAAATTTTCATTACCATTCCCTGAAATTTTCTCTACTTATAACTTTCAATGAAAACTTTGCAATTCATTAAACGAACAAAGTTTGACAAGAAAGACAAGAGATCGGAGAAAAATCGGAAAACTTCTCCACAAAGAAAGAGGCGCTGGCATTAAAGAGAGAGAGAAGAAATCTGATATCCGCGAAGCGAGATGAGCTAATTAAACCTAAACATATTAGAGATTTCTGGGCAAATACCTGGAACATATAAGCATCGCTAATCCATATGTATTATCGAAGTTAGCTAATATCGCTAATTTATAGCGTTTAAGCGCGGCTCTGATCTGAGACTGTCTCACCACACTAATGCAGCCTCAAGCCTTCGGAAGTAATGGGGGTTTAGCCGCCGAGGTTTTTGTGATTTTTCGAAAAAATAGCCATTGTAACGCCATTAGGATTTTATTTTGTACGCCTGGAGAGCTATTTGAAAAGAATTAATTGCTAAAATGCGAATGCCATTTGCAATAATTAGGTTGCCTGGCCAAAACCAGCCAGTTGATCGAGCGGTAACGCGTTTATCTCTGGAGCGGGAGGTCTGAGGTTCACATCTCGGGCCGGTCAAATCGAATACAGTGTTACCAACGGCTCGTCACCGCTGCGACATTTCTTCGAATGAAGCTGTGTTGCCAGGGCGCAATGACGCGGAGATGAGCTCTGCAAACTCGTTACACACTTCGGTGTAACACAGCGGGTATAATGAATGATGTGATTTGAAGTTGCCTAGTCCCTCAGTCTTCTTACTAGCGGATCAAGTTCAAAACACATTTAAACGCTTGCATTTCTGGGTTAAATTTTTCAAGTGACTAGGCTGAGGAGAGGCTGAAATCCCCCCTGGTTGCGCCACTGCATGTATTTTCTTGTCAACGGACAGCGTTAAACGCTAACTGATGAACGCTTTTCGTAGCGATAAATATTTCGTGCGCGGAGAAATTCGCACCTGCCTAGGAATTTTAAGTGTTCCTTTGGATTTCTTCAAATTCTTATCAACTGAATTTGCTGCTTGTACGAAGCCACCAAACAGGGATAATTAGTATAAAACGTCTTATCCAAAGTCGCAGCAATGTGACCAGGGTGAGGGTTGAACCCCAGATCATACGATCACGGTCGTAGTAAAACCGACGCCTTTGCCCTCTTCGACACGCTGTCGAGATTTTAAATTCTGTTTGCAGTACTTTAGATCTTGTTTGCAACTCTTTCGTCAGTGTAGCCGCCTCCTGAAGGGTAAATTGTTTGGTTTTAGAGGCAAATAAGCGTTAAACGACGTAACCGATAACAATTTTTTTTTTTTTAAAGTCAGACGTAATGGAGTTAAAAATGTTCTTTAGTTCAAAATGCGTACTTTGAATTTTTTGATACGTCACTGTTCTGAAAACCGAATTCATCTTGAAGCGTTACAACAAAACTCTGAATGCAAGCATAACTTTAGCTTATTTAAATAGTGTTTATGGTACAAAATGTTCGTACTTAAATATTCTTTAACATTATAAACCCTGAGGCGCTTCAAAGCGCCTACGTTTTTTGAAATTTTGAATGTTTAAAGATTACATTTTTAATGTTAAAACCATTACAAGCTACATTGCGAAATAGTAAGCTTATCATAGAATGAGTTCAAAACGATTTTTGGAAACTTTTTGATAAATTTATAAGGGGTGTTTCGAATATTGACCAGCCGGTTAAATCTTTATGAGGCCTCAACACTACCAACTTAAACAGCTAATCAGAGTCACCGAGTCTGCGATTTCCATCTTTTCTTAAAGATAAATTTATCTTTTCACTTTTTTTATTAGAGCATGTAAATTTTGGGTTGAGACCAGCTGTTCTTAAATTTTCTCGTATTTTCAGCCTCATTTGCTTTTAAATTATATTCATTCGTTCTTACGTCGTTAAACTTGTCTTTTGCAGTAGATACTAGAGAGATCCTGATTCTTCAAACACAGTAGTCTTCAGATAATCAATAATGGCAATATTGAAAAGGCTAAGAAATTTATGCTAATTGCTTACAAATGCTTTGTGCTATAATCATCACGTGTTCTTAATTTTTTTTCATGATGGGGCTGGCATTGTTTATGAAATTTTGAACAAAAATGAGCCTCGTGCTTTCATAAAGTTGCTCTTATCAAAAAAGGTGTTTGCATGTTTACTCTTTAGTTAATTTTGTCCTTCACGCAACATTTTATTTCACTTTTTTCCTTTTCTTTTTTTTTCTTTTTTTTCAAAATAGAGCTAAAAAGTGTTCAAAAGTAAACTTTTAGATGAGTATATTAAGTGCATTAAATGACGATTTTCACAACTAAACATAAAAATGAATAATTAAACAAGTAAAAATGAAACTAATTAGGATAAAATATACAGGCGGCAAACTATTGTGATTAACCGTTGGAAAATTTTGTTCCCCATTCCCCTAAAAATGTGTCGTTACGCAGGATATTGTACTCAGTTCTCAACCACGCCCAAACGCGGCAAAATTTGTAAACTTAATCACGATCAAGATTAGTGAACAGTCATAACAGAAGTAGATTAAATAGCCTGCAGCTTTGGCGCGATCAAGAGCATGAAGTGAACAAGGCGTGGTTTATGTCTTAAAATTCTCCAGGAATACAGTATGTTATCAAATTAAGATGGCGCAAAACAACTGATTAATCCCGTTTGAATTCTGTTTTTAGCGAAATCAAACGTATTCAAGTTTATTATAACTTTTTCCGAAGCTTGAGATTTGAGGAAAACTTTAGAAACAGTCGAATATATTACAGATTTATGGTAGATAAAACTCTTTAAAGAAGGCAGTGGTAAGGCTATTTATTCGTTTACAAAGCATGGCTATTCTATCCCTTAAGAATCATAATATATGGCTGATTAAGATCAGATATCAAAGCAGGAAAACAATGTTATGAAAAGAAATGAATTGAAAACATAAAAATTTATCGTGAAACTTATTTTAAAGTAGATTGCAGGAAAATTCAGATTATTATTGAAAAAAAATCTTTTATCAATCAAGATCAAAATTAGCGCAAAATTGAATTGTTTGTATCTAATTATAAAAAATTTTTGCGCAAAATGATAGTGTTTTCATCCATTTGTAGTTGTTGAGAAACAGCATCCTTACTTGACGTTTTGCAATAAAAAAAGATAGTGCTGCCCACCGTGTGTGGAAGACAGATGGGCAGGTGGCATCTTGGCTCAAAGACCGAAACGTTCCTTCGCTGTCTTCTGTCCAAGACAACTTGCTGAATCAAGATGTATAATAACAAAGAAAAATTTCTTTCTGTTATTCCAAATAATTGTTTGTATGTTTTCGTGCTGTTGTACAAGTGTACATAAAATTAAAACTGTATAGGCTAATCAAAAGTAATGTATTCAAGCTTAATATTAATCGGCCTAAACCTCGTCCTGTTTGCCACGTCCAAGACTACAACTTCTATTTCAAGTAAGTAGCAATATCAAAACTTTTAATCTTAAAACTTACAGAAGAGTATAAGGCTTAGTCTATTTTGACGTACAGTAAAATCGTAAGCGTCCCAGCATTCTTTTTTTTTTTGTTTTTATTTTAATTTTTCACTGGTAAGGCGTTACACCGGGCGTACAAAATTTTGGTTCAAAATAAAACAAAATATTTGATCGTACGCTCACGATTTCACAAGTGTAGGCTGAGCCCAAGTCATAAATAAATAATGTTTTTGGATATTTAAGGTTTCTAAGCTATAGCACGTTGTCAATTATGGTCATCCAAACAGCATGGCTAATGTCTAAATGTGGAAAATGCCCTGGATTATTTTGTACCAATACTCTAATGCGATATGCTTACGGTAAAGCATGGACTTTTGTTCTCTTGTTTAGAGTCCATAATATTGCCTCGTAAATGTAACTTTGGTCAGTGGGCTACTTTGGCGAGGCGATCCGATTAACTTTCCACTTCTTTAAAATGCCAATTAAGCGCTTTGTTAATTTGCACTTTGCGCAATAATGTGATTAGACTTACAAACACAGAAGCAAATGATACTTGAATACGTTTTCCATTACAAGAACTTTTTATGTTGAAAACCAATCATATTCTTGAGCAAAAATTTAATGCCGTAATTGAACAGAAAAAGTTGTCTGTGTACTTCAATGTTAGACACGAAACGACAAACTGTGTCAATGGTCAACTTGGAAAGCTTGTGGCTGGGTTGTAGTCAGACTGCTCCACCTCGGCAGATCTTATTGAATAATGCACTTGTACAATGTACATGTTGTTATATCTCAAGATAAATAGTTTATCCAAGCCGACCGAGATAAACACACTAGATAAGAATGAATTTTGTGATGAAAATTGTTTTCCAAGCTTTGGGTATACCGTAGCTGAATCATCATACTATACAAGCAAAAACAAACTAATAAAATCAGCCATATAGTACAAAAGAAACTTTTGTTATTTCATATTGTCATTCGTCGCTTGAGTAAATCTTACTGTAAATAGCGGGACAAATGTTTGATCCAGTAAATGTGCTGTTATTCAAGTTCTGGAGTCACCTTCTGGAGTTTATCGGTTTTGGAGACACATTCAAGTACTAGAAATTTTCATGTTGGACAGGATATAGGTAGTGGATAGAGCGTCTGCAATTGAACAATAAACTTGGGTTCAATTCCCGGTCAGGTCAAACCAACTTCCAGAAAAATTGGAATTTACCCCAGCTTCCCATTTTGACGTCCAGCAATAAAATGGGAGAGTGTAAAACCTCCACCGTGTATGGTAGTCAGGTTGCCTCTGGGCAGGTGACAGCATGTGCTTAAATGGAAGATCGAAAGGTCACTTTGCTATTTCCTGGCTAAAGCAACTCGGTGTTATGCACGATATAGTGTGCGATCTATTCTTTTGTGCCGCATTTGCATGTTGTCTTCGTTTGTTGATGTAGAGAGGAAGAAATCGACAAGTAACAGCTACAGTATGTAATGGTATCTTTTAGAAAAAATGTCATCATTCTACGTAAAACTTAAAGATCAAAAATGATAGGAAATTAAGAATTTGATTAATGCAAAGTTCCACCCAAATTTCTTTGAACTCCTAGTTTTATTTTCATGAACTTTCTTGTTTCTTTTTTCAGTTTGCAATGGAGGAGTAGTATTGGACAACAAATGCCTTTGTAAACTGGGATACACTGGAGAATTTTGTGATGTTATTCTTGATAAGGAGAATATGCCATCTATAGCGAAAAACGAAAAAATTACTAAAATTGTTACACTGGACAAAAAGATCAAGTTAAAACGTTTCAAAAGAGAAACAAACGATACCAATGAAGGCTTTGCGTCTGGTTCTGGCGAGATGATGGAATGTTCACCTGGTCAAGCACGTGTTGACGAAGAATCAAACTGCCTTGATGTTGTTTCGTTTTATTTGTTGGTAGACCTTAATGATGCCAGTTTTGCGTCGATGGTGGAACAAAATGTAAGTTTGTCGATTTAGTATCGATCTGGAATAGCAATAACACATTAAATTACCGTACCATTATGAAAAAGAGGTAGCGAAGCAACACTGCAATCTTCGAGTCAAGTTGTTTACCTGCTCAACTACCCATGCAAGGCATAACTAATCAATGGGTAAACAAAGCAACTACTCCCAGCCCAGCGATTTGTGGTCTCACACCTTTTTTGGTCATCGTACAATTTTCAGCTTAGGATTTCTCAACCTGCTGATTTTTCTTGGGATCCGATGACTCTTTTTCCACTAGCTCTGTTGTCACTTCACCGGATCCCTGACCCTACTACAACAGTAAAAATTCGCTTTGTCGTGCAAGAAACACTGAGGAAAGCTACCGTTGGTTTGATCAACGAGAATTCAAACCCCAAATAACCATTTGAGAAGTCGAATAATAGACTTTTGGCTGCTAATTGGTGTTAAAGTTGGTTTGTGTGCTTGAATATGGTTGAGACACTTTTGCCTTTTATGAAATAGTCGAAGCATATCATAATAGACTACACTTCACAAGTAAAAATTCTTTTTTTTCTTTTCTTTTTTTGTTCTTGACCACCACAACAATAGCTAGAGCATGGTAACACAATAATAACACGTAGAGTCAGGAAAAGGACGTAGCGACACAACGTCAGACGTTAATACATGCAGAGGATATTGAAGATAAAAAGGCGATTTTTATTTGCATGGTTGCTACACCTGTCACACCAGTTTCATGTACAATGTAGGCCTAATCAATGACACTCATCAACATGCATGTGCAGGCACACAAGATGGAAGTAAAACTAACGGCTGGAATAGTAGATCGAATAATTGTTGAAGAGGAAAGAGAGGGGCAGTGACCAGTGCAAGGCCAGGCACGGTTACGTAGGTGGCCAATGGGTGGCGCAACCGGCCCAAAAACTGTGTTTAGCTCAACGTAGCAAGGTGAGGAAAGAAAAACCACCTTGAAAATGAAACCTCACCGGGTCCGGAAACTCTTTCAAGCAGCAGCTGGCCATAGTATTAAGATAATAACAATTTATATACAACATACAGCAATACAAGTCACACCATCAACATTGCTTCTAAATAAATTGCTGGTACAAAGTACTATAACTTATGATCGCTTCGAAATCTCAGTCAGAACAAATTTATACCCATTAAAGGAACGTAATTTGTGTCCATGAAATGTTGATGATGTCTGTATCTCAGATCAGTTGGGCAGAGTCCGGTGATACTCAACTTAAAGGATAATGGCTTTAGTTTTTTTGCTGTGCGAACTACGGAATTCACCAGCAAGTAGTTAAATTACTACATTTATGGTTAAAGTAATTTTAAGTTTTAGTAAATCATTACGGAGTCATCAGGTTTTGAGCTAAAGTTTAGCACCCCAGGATTCTGCCAAAGTGTTCAACTATAAGTCATAAATAGTAATAAAATACTAGCAAAAAAAAGACAAAAACAGTAAGTTAAAACAACATACGGATAACGTAAACAAAGATACACTATAGAAACTATTTTTATAGGGGGAGCAATAAAGTTATAGTAAGAAAGGGATGAGTGACAATCGTTTCATAGAGTATAATTGAACATACCCTAGCAAAATTTTATATGTCTAATGATTTTCTGACTGGATGTTAAATAGATCTGAACCAGGAATTGATAGATATAATATCTAGCTATCGAGATCAATAACCAGCATAAAAAGCAGTACGTATTTAAAGCTCAAATCGGTAATGAACTACTCAGCTTCAGTTTTTGTTTTGTTGCCCAGTTGAACGTATACTGCGCGTAGTCACCAGCATACAATCCTGCTTTCTGCTTAAATAAATAAAATAATAACTGCAGATTTTCAAGGATGTAGGAATGGGATTTTAAGATTAGAGACGACAACACAATATAATCCTTCAATATACTCTGACAGTATATACAGACCCAAAAGCCTAGAAAAACTTTCCGAATTTTCCAGGAGTTTTAAAATAAGCACCAAGCAGAGATACCTTTCGGGACTAGCCCCGTCCAAGAGTGCAACAAGATCAGCAAAACCACACTATAATTTTAAGCATAAAGGGCAAATTAAAAAATTAAAAACCTCTACGAACTGTTTCACCTGTAATCGGGATCACCAGGGGTAGATAGATGTTCTATTTAAAATTAATGTCTTATTTTTATTCAAATAGATTAAATTCGATACTATTTTGAGTAAAGCACCCCTGATGATCCCGATTACGGGTGAAACAGTCTTTTGTGTTTTGAATTTTTTAATTTTTATTATGTGACGGGTACTGTGCAGGGCATGGTATGGAATGGAATGGAAAATGGAATGGAATGGAACGGAAATTTCGGTACGGAATATGGAAGATGCCAGAATGGAATGGAGTGGAACGGAAGATTTCAAGAATGGAATGGAAGGCAATCTTCGATACTTTCATACCAATTCCATGCTGGATTTTGTGCATTGTATTTACAAAAAAATATATACGGATGTCGGGTAATAATATTGTCACAGAAGTATTCAACTTCAATATCTACGCGTAATATTTGTCGACAAATTGCCATACTTTGGTTGTGTATATTGCGCAAACAGTGTATCTATTGCATCATAGTACATACATTGCAATTTGCAGCATTGATGTTATGGTTGACGGCTTTGACAGGTTTGACTTTTTTTTTGAGATTGACAATTCTCAATTCGTAATTTTTTTTTTTTTTTCATCCCCGTTTCAGCCTAATTTTATGTTTTTAGTTTTTATGCTTATAGTAATTCTTTGTGGTGTTAAAGCTTGGTATTTTTATTTCAGTAAACTTTTTTTATCAGTTTGGTTATGCCAAATTTTATGGTTGGTGCGAGCGCAAACTTGTACGATAATCATTAAGCCATAAGCATAACCAGAGGGCCTGGGGATCCGCCCCCATTTGAAAGCTACCAACGATAAAAATGATGACACAAAGCCAATTTTTTATTCAGTTTCAGTTTCTTTTAGCATTTTTCGAGTGCAACAGAACACGTGTAGAACAGGTCAACAGCGATTAGTATCAACATTAATATTGACGACCAGCGGGTCAGGGCCCCCTCAGTTTAGATTTTGCCGACCAATTAAAGAATACAGGCCGGAATAAAGTCAATGATTTTGTTTTGAAAAATGGAATCTCAGGCCCTCACCTAACTTTTTTATGCAATAATGTTTTAGGCCCATAGCTAACTTTTATACGAGATTGGAATAACATAATAGTATTGCAATAACATGATTATAGTAACCATCTACTGCATCTAATGTATCAACTTTAAACAACTTTAAATCCATCTCCTCTACCAACCAACTTTAAATAACATTCCACCTCCACCTCGCCAGTTTTCACGCGACAAAATACTTTTGAAAAAAAACTAGCTTGTGGAAATGCTTATAGCGCAAATTATTGAATTTGAATCCTGGTTGCACATAATTACATATATTCCTAAAACTGGATATTTTCATGGCAAAACAAAAATCTCCAAGGCAAATCTTCGAGTGAATTACTTAATGCTAAAAATGTTGCAGAAGGCAACGTATACCTTACTTCTCCTGACGTGGGTCAAGTCACAAAATTTAACTCCAAAATGTAAGATTTTAAACGTGCTTTGGACTTGACCTGCAGTGGGAGGAGGGATTTTTCAATTGGCTTTCAAATCTCAAAAATTTTGTTCTTTCAAATGGCTCTGAAAACGTGCAAAATGTGATCCCGAATGGCAATGCTGGGCACCGCAAGTTTTTTTAAGTCCGCAGTCCGCAAATCCGCAATCGAATTTCAATTTTCTTTGTTCGCAACCGCAAGTCCGCAATTACACGTTTAAAAGCTTAGTCCGCAACCGCAAGTCCGCAACGACGTTTCAGGATTTTTGAATCCGCAACCGCAAGTCCGTAACTTCGTAATTCTTGAAGTCCGCAACCGCAAGTCCGCAACTTCATAATATTTTAAGTCTGCACCGCAAGTCCGCAACTTTTTATGAACCGAGTAGAAGAGTTTTGCAATCAACCATGTCCCGACGTGATCTGCTCAGAGTTGATTAGCAAACATAAGTCAAAAGTTGTGACTTGTGGGAAGTATAGCAAGCGTATGGTGATGGATACATTCGACGTAAAAAAAGAAATAACTCATAATTGTTGATTGTAGTAAATGTACCACAGCATGACTTGTTATTGAGTTGCTTTTTCGGTTGGCAAACTTAAGAATTGCTCAGCCCCTCTTTCTTTCACGTCCATCTCAAAACAGATGTAAACGCTTGTATTTTTCGTTAATGTTTTTAAGTGACTTGGGTAAGGGGGTTTGTAGCCCCAGCCCTCCTGGTTGCGCTACTGCTTCTACAGTAGGTGCCTAAACTGCATGGAAGCATAATGCACAACCCGCGGACGAACCCTAAAAATGGTGCAATTGAGCTAGGGGTTTGAAGATTAAAAGCCATTGGATTACAGTGCGAAGCCATCAAATAGCGGGGCACAATCCGTATTTCCGCTTACAACAATATATTCTAAGAAAACATTTTTTTTCGAGGCAGGAAAAGGCAAAGGCAGTAGAAGGCAAAAAAAACATTTAAATCACTAATCGTATTACTAAATTTGTAGTCCCTAGTATCTATAAATACTGTAGGAACGAGACAACCACAAGCTACCAGCAGTGCCGTCGCCAGACCAAACGAAGTGAGAGGGTCCAAGCCGAAAAAGGGAGCACTATAAAATAGACTGAACTTTTGCACATAAAAACTGATACTTTACAGCTACAATTTTGTATTGATCTTTGAAAAAAGAGACGTATAAGCCCGACATTATTTATTGGTTCTTTTCGTATGCGCCCCGTATAATTGCTTGAAAAATCTGTTTCTAGGAGTGAATGCAACCAGAAGCGCAACTAGGGTTTTGCTAAGAGAGAGGGGGCTTAAACCACAAGCAAATGTTTTTTGCACAAAAACTGTCTAATTTAGGTCCCGTGCTGAACAAACGTTGCAACTCAAGCGTGTCACAGAGGAGGCAGAGCTCCCATAGCTGTTGGGTGATTTTTGCAATTTTGCGGCAAAAATAGCAATTTTAACGCCATTTAAATCACATTTCGCACGCTTCAAAACTATATCAATAATTACAGAAAAATGCTAAAATTCAGAAGTCATTGTAAGATTTAAATTGTCCAGCCTCTTGAGCCCCCATATAGTTCAGGTCAAGTCCAAAACACGTTTAAACGCTCATTCTTGTTTTGGTTATATTTTCTAAATGACTTGACTAAAGGGGACTGATGATCCCTTAACCCCTTCCACCTGATTGCGCGACTGACAGCGACCTAAAATAAATCTTGAATGTGCTCTAAAAAATAAAAACAGCTGGTATTTAAAAAAAATGTTTTCACGTATTATTTCAGGTCATAATCACTAACGAAATACCGGTAACGCTTCTAAAGGCATTCATCCCTATTGCGCGACATATCCGTAAAGGCGTGTTAATAAGACGGATTATTGGGTCACGTTTATGTAAAGCAGTTGGTGGCCAGCAATTTCGCAAACAATCGAGAAAACTTCAAACGAGAATTTGTCAAACTCGCAAAAACAGCATGTCAACAAAAAGAAAGCGATTTAGTCAAAAAGCAGACTTAGTATTTTTGTCAGCCTGAACTAAAAAAACTTGATATTTTTGCCGAACGTGAACTCGAAAAAATTAAATTGTTTCTCATGTTTGATTGGGTCAAAACATATATATTTTACGAAAATAGAAAGGATTTTCAATATTTGTATAAAACTTGCGGAATTGCGGACTAAAATTAAAAATAGTCCGCAACCGCAAGTCTGCAATTTAAACTGCCAAAGTCCGCAAGTCCGCATGTCCGCAACTTTTTTCGTTAGTTCGCAATTGCGGATTTGCGGACTTGCGGACTAACTTGCGGACTTACCAGCTCTGCCGAATGGCATTAAAATAGCTATTTTTTCCGAAAAAATTATGAAAAATCGCCCAGCAGCTGGCGGCTACGTCACCTGCTTCCTCTATTATGCGCTTGAGTTGCATTAATTTGCTCACCACGTCTCCCAATTTTGATATGTTTAAAAACGTTTTAACGTACGGTTGCAAAGTTGCAAAATATACGTTGTATTGCTTCCGGTCTAAAAGTTTTTTAGTATGGAAGTATGGAATGAAACATGGAAGAAAATTTTAGTATGGAATAGAATATGGAATGAAATATGGAAGAAAATTTTAGTATGGAATAGAATATGGAATGCAAGATTTTTAGTATGGAATGGAAATGGAATGGAAATGGAATGGAAATGGAATGGAAATGGAATGGAAATGGAATGGAAATGGAATGGAAATGGAATGGAAATGGAATGGAAATGGAATGGAAATGGAATGGAAATGGAATGGAAATGGAATGAAAATGGAATGGAAATGGAATGGAAATGGAATGGAAATGGAATGGAAATGGAATGGAAATGGAATGGAAATGGAATGGAAATGGAATGGAAATGGAATGGAAATGGAATGGAAATGGAATGGAAATGGAATGGAAATGGAATGGAAATGGAATGGAAATGGAATGGAAATGGAATGGAAGAAAATTGCCTGCATGGAATATGGAAAAATCCTCTTTCATTCCATTTCATACCATGCCCTGGTACTGTGTTATGATATTCGCTCTGACGAAAGCTGTGGAGTGCTTTTTTTTTAATCAGTTAAATTTAAATTCTTCTCATTGTAATCTTTACATAATTAGATTAATCCAGATTAACATGCTGCTTTATTATCACTAATTAACAAAATCATATTTCGATAGATTGATGAGGCATTCCAGAACAATAACAACTTTGTCAATTTGGTCTTCACCCCTAATGCAACTGAGCAAGCCATGCAGAAAGAAAATGAGTCAACGTTATCTATAATAGGGGCAATAAATTTCAAATCACAGTCCAACTACACATCAATTGACGTAACTAAGCTCCTATCGACCAACAGAGCAATCAGAAGCCTGGCTTATCTTGAATTTATCGGAGTTCGGGGTAAGTTATGAATATCACTAAACATAGGTTTTAGATCCAGTGCGTGTTGGGTCAATTGTTTGAAGTCTGTGACTAACCGCAAGAGAAAATAAATTAAACTAATAAATTTATTTCCTAAATTAGAATTATTTAACGTACAACAATCGATAAATTTATTCAACGTACAACAATCGGCCAAATTTTAAATAATATAAAATGAGTCGATTTTAGCACCAAAAGAGGCCACCATCAGTCATATTTAATAATCAGTGGTGTAAAAAGTAGTCGAAAATTGTATTCAAGGAAAAGTTTCGTTACTGACGAAAAAACTACTTGAAGTAAAGTACAAAGTACTGACCAAAAAAAGTACTTGAGTAAAAGTAAAAAGTGGTCGGTTTAAAACTACTCAAGTAAAAGTATTTCTAAAAGTATTCAAGCAAAATAAACAAAATATCCAATCGACAACTATGGCAAACAACTGGTCGATACCAGGGGTGCCGGAACGTCAAAAGGGCAAGGGGGGGCAGCTTTTTCAAGAGGCACTTTCAATACTGTACGAACAGTCATTACCACCAACATTGCAGAAATACTGTCCAACAATTAAACACTTCACCAAAGCCAAAGTACTGAGTACGTCGAATAAACAAAATAAAAAATAACAACAAACGAATTATCAATTAAACAAGAGCAGTCTCTACCGCAGAATGCCATCGAAGGTTTGGGGGCAACGCCCCCAACAGCCGGAGGCAAGGGGGTTTGGGGGTGGAGCCCCCAGCGCGCGAAGATTTTGCAATTTTAGTGCAAAAATAACTTAATTTTAGGCCCATTGCAGCAAACATTAATGCTTTTAAATTGTAGCATAAAAATTAGCAGTGCTAAAACATGATTAAACCGGCTGCGTAAATGAGCAAATTGGCTATGAGGGCGGTGGCTAGTGGTAAAATTTCAGCCTTTTTATAACAAGCTGGTAAACCTTAAAACAAAAATATCACAAATTTTAAACTAATTCGTCTGCATTTACAAAACAAGGTAATTTTGAAGAAGATGTTTATTTCCACCACATCCCTCATCTCCATCCCCACCGAGTATTTTGCTGTTAGGTCTGGACAAGAAATGGATCTTGCTCCAGTTATTGCAATGAATATTATGTGTTACAAGTTTTTCTTATTTTAATTCGGTTTGAGCAGGGGTCCGGATCACCTGGATTCGCCTTTGGTAACGTCAGCGTCAATCGTTCCAACTAGGGCTACAAACAAACTTAGAAATTTGAATGTCTGGCGCCAGAGTAGCGTGACCGGGAAGGCATAAATAATTTTTTTGGGGGGCACAAAAACTTTGTTCCCTCAAATTCGTGAGTGAAGACCAAAAAAACAAAAAAAGGTCTTCACCGCAGAATCTGCGAAAGAACGGTTCTTCTCAAGAATTCAGGGGTGATGATCAGCATTTTGGGGGTCTCAAGCTCAGAGTTGTAAGTCGGGCCGGGCTTTTCGGGTCGGGTTCGGGCCGGGTTCGGGCCTAAACTTGTCGGCCCGTTTACAACTGTGCTCAAGCCTCGAACTGCACTTCAGTGGCACCGATCCTGTTACTTTCTTTGGGGCACAATCCTCGCTTAGGGGGGCACATTTCTCATTTGGGGAGGTACGGCCCCGGAATGCCCCCCTTGGCGCCGGATCTGAGGCAGTGCCGCCGCCAGAGCAAATGAAGTAAGGGGGCACTAACTAAAAGTGGAGAAGCACTAAAATTAGCATATAAAAACTAATCTTCAGATCGTACGGCTGCAACTATGCGCAATTTTAAAATGAGGCCGGTAGCGCGCTTCTTAGCTCGTTTTGTCTGCGGCCCATAGTCGCCTAAAAATCTATCTAGAGCAATGAATGCTACCAGACGTGCAATCAGAATTTTGCAAAGAGGAGAGAACCAAAACTAAATTTCTTTTTTGTACAAAAACTGCCTGATTTAGCTTCCGTGCTGAACATACTAATGCAACTCAAACGTGTCACAGACGGGACATAGTCACTAAATATTTAGTGACTGTGAACGGGGCTTGGGGCGGAGCCCGAGCCGCTAGGCGATTTTTGCGATTTTGCAGCAAAAAAGTAGCGATTTTAACCCCATTTTAATCACATTTCACACTTTTTGAAGCCATGAGTAACTCAATAGCTAAAGTTTTGAAGTAATATCAAAGAATTAAATTGCTTAGCACCTTCAACTCCCTCCTTACTTCTGGTCAAGTCTAAAATACGTTTAAACGCTCGTATTTTAAGGTAAAGTTTTCCAAGTGAGTTGGCTAAGGGGGCTTAAGCCCCTTCACCTTTGTTGCGCCACTGACTGCGACCTCAAAATCTTGAGTGTGCTCTAAAAATCAAAACAGCTGGTCTTTGAAAAAAAAATGTATCACGTACCAGTAACGATTCTGCAGGCTTACATCTATCTTCCGCGACACATCCGTAAAGGCGTCTTAACAAGACGAAATATTGCGTCTGATTTATGTGACACAGCAGTTGGTTGCCAGCAATTTTGCAAAAAAATCGAGAAAACGTCAAAGGAGAATTACGTTTGAACGTACTTATTCCGTTTTCTATCACTGTGTGTTGCATTGTCACTGAGTAATGTTCCAAAAACAATATTTTGAGTAAACCTAAATGGGGGGCACAAGCATCCGCTAGGGGGCAGGGCCCCCCTGGCTACCCCGTAGCGACGGCACTGGCCTGAGGCTTACAGACATTGATTCTTGAGTTTTTAATTTGAAATTTTGTAGCACTGTATGTCTTCGTAGCGTAAGTTTAAACTAATGGAACTAAATCGGGTGTCACAGCTCACAGGCTAACCAAATACATTCCACAAGATTGCTTTTTTATCTTATCGATACGTTATTTAGAAATCATTTAACACCCGCAATTTGTTATTATTGATTTCAATGAACTTTTTAGCGTCAATCAATGGAGAGTAATTTTGCTTACAATGAAAGATATTTTTTTTAGAAAATGAAAATTGTACTGCAACGTGATTTGAATCGACAAAAATTTTTGTTAAGTTTTCTTTCTAGAAAGGGCTCTTTTGGTAGACAAACCACTAAACTTTAATTCCTCAAATGCTTCTTGTAACCCCAGTACGCTTTTGCGTGCCATCAGTTTAAACTGACGCTAGGAGGATATGAGTTAAATTTCATCCAATTGATCAGCTTTCACGAGCCAGCAAAAAAAAAACTACTATGTAGTATAGCCTACTGCAAGTTGCTACTAACTTTTTACTGTGTTAAATGCTGTAGTGCACAGTGGGGTCATTTGTCGGGTCTATTGTTCACAAACCATTAAATTAACTGTTAGATTTATTGTTTATAAACAATTAAATTTATCCTGCTTTGGATAAGCGAGCTTTGAGATTAGCAAGCGTTTGCTTCGTACTTGCTATCGTACTGAAATGCAAAGGGCAGTACTCAGTGGCGGATCTAGAAAATTTTGGTGGGGGGAATGATAAAATTTATGAGCACAAATTGTGTATAATCTCAAAATTTTGCATGTTTATGATTAATGTTCTTGACCTCGCGCAAACTTGTTGGGATATTCTTGATCCGTCCCATCCCAAAAACGTTACCAGTATATAAAAATTTGTTTTAAATTTAACCAATGACATAAAACTAGTTTCATGTCATTGATTTAACCAATTCAATTCAAATTAATAACATAAAACGCTCTTTTCTCAAAAATTAATAACATAAAACGCTCTTCCTACGTCAAAAATCGTATTTATTAAACTTTCGCTTGCATAACCGTCTGCATCTACACAGAACAGGCGCGTTGCCAGAAATTCGCAATGAGGGAGCTGCTTGAGGGGTCTGGGGGCGGAGCCCACAGCGATCAAAAATTGTCCATCTTTTTGCAAAAATAACTAAATTTTAGGGCTATTTTGATAAAAAATAATGCTTTTAAAACGTGGCATAGCAATTGGCAGTGCAAACATGATTAAACCGGTTGCATAAATGGGCTATGTGAGAAGTGGCTAGTGGTAAAATTTTTTCTTGTTTACATGCTGGTAGATCATAAAATCCTATAGTTTAATAAAACTCACACGGAGTAATCTATTTCGACTATATTTTATAGAGAAAATAATTGGAGGGGGGCTCATGGAAAGATATTTGAGAGAGGTAATTAGTAATTAACCAATACTGAATAGATCCCCCCCCTGTTCTTGAGTTTATAGTATTTTTGTTGATAAAAACTATGTTAAGCATTTGCAATGAGCTATATTAAATTTGATTGCTTATTTTTGGCCATTTTTCTAAGTTTTTATTGATTTGTGAGTTTTATTTTTGACATATTAGCCCCCCCGAATATATGGTTCATAAGATACTTTAAATCACGTTTTAGTCCATTTTAGTCCAAAAACCAGTCTCAGAAGTGCTAAAAACGAGGTATTTTTCTTATTCTGCATTTTGGTCGACAGGCCAATGGGTGGTGGGGGGGCAAAAGCCTCCCCCCTCCCGCCCACCCTTGGCTGCGCTACTCACACAGAATGAGTAAAAACTACCTGCATCGGACTTTGATATTTCTATTGTCAAAAGTCTATTTTGTCAAGTGTTCATTCAGCATACCGCAACTAACAATGTAATAAAACTACATTCCAGAAGACATTTTACTTGATGTTCTATCAAATTGACACACTTTTTGAGCGAAACCGCACTACTGTATTGCGCAGGCGCGTAGCCAGAAATTCGCAGTTGGGGGGCTGTGTTGGGGAGTGGTGGAACATCCAGCCGCCGGAGGCCAATGGGGGTTTGGGGGCAAAGCTCCAAGATGCTGGAGGTACGGGGGTCTGGAGGCGAAGCCCCTAGAGCTCGAAAATTTTGCATTTTTTTGCAAAAATAACTTCATTTTAGGGCTATTTTGATTAAAAAATAATGCTTTTAAAACGTGGCTTAGAAATTGGCAGTGCAAACAAGATTAAACTGGTGGCATAAATGGGCTATTTAGGAGGTGGCTAATGGTAAAATGTTAGTTCTCTTGTTTAGATGCTGGTAAATTATAAAATCGAATAGTTCAATAAAACTCACACAGAGTAATCTATTTCGTATACAGTTTATAGAGAAAAATAATTTTTGGGGGGGCTAATGAAAAGAGATTTGAGAGAAATGATTGGTAATTAACTAATACTGAATAGCCCCCCCCTCCCTATTCCTTAGTTTATAGTATATTTGTTGATGACACCTATATGTTTAGCATTTTTACACTTGCGATCAAATTTGATTGCTTATTTTTTACCATTTTCCAAAGTTTTCATTTATTTGGTGGTTTTATTTTTGACAAATTAGCCCCCTTCCCCCTGAACATATCTTTCAAAAGATGTTTTAAATCACTATTTAGTCCACTTCAGTGCATAAAACAGTCACCAAAGTGCTAAAAACGTAGTGTTTTTCCCGTTCTGCATTTTGGTCGACATATCAATAGGGAGGCTATAGCCCCCCCTCCACGCCGCTGGCTACGCTAGTGGTATTGCGTGTGGTTTGAGCGAAAATGCGGAATAATTGAACTCCTGTTGTGTTATGCCTTTATCGTTGAAAAGTGCGAGTTGTGAATTTTGCTAGTTTGGCGCTTTCAAATCATTCGGACCTGTAAAAAACTAATTTCTGCTTTGTAAAAAGTTTGCTGTAAAAATAACTTTTTCCTCCCCCCGCCCTACCCCACCCCCTCAATGGCTTCAGAAATTATATCGCAGTCACCCGGCCTATCGAGTATTCACTGATTGCTTTTTTTTAATGTTTAATATTATGCATATGAACGTTATGTTTAGGCTGGTGGGGGGTATGCATCCCCCCCTAAATCCGCCACTGGCAGTACTGCCCCCCTTGCCCCTCCTGGTAAAAGATAAGGGGGGGCAACTGCCTCCCCTGCCCCCCATGTTCCGGCACCACTGGTCGATACCTTCAAATCACTGCCACATAGCGCTTGGTCTTCTAACCACTCATTCTCTCAAGAAGTCATAAATTATTAATTTTTGCAAGGTTTTTGTTATTATATTCAAGACAGTCAATCAAAAAGAACTACAACAGCAAAATTTTGAGATTTGAAAATCATGGCGCGCAGAATTTACATGGAATCATTTTACAAAATCTTTGCTCAAATCCTCATTGCCATTGTTAAATTATGCTAAAATGTTAAAAATACTCTAGACGTGTCTTATCAGTGTATAATAATCTACTGTATCTACAGGGTGGGCCAAAAGTTCGCATCATAGCTATTTCAGTGTATTTCGCGATAACCTTTTGTGGATTAATTAATCAAAATTATTGTGGATTTTTTTAATTGAATTTATTTCACAACATGTGAAGGTAGGCAGAAGCCTAAAGAACATTACGTCACTAAATCAAACAAAATCATTGTAGATAGCCCACTTAGGTAGTCAGGGTCTCTACTTGGACGAAATTGATCGTCATATTGAAGACATTTTGTAATTGCATTGCACATTATATCAGGGTACCGTACAATAACGTTTATGGCATATATGGTGTGTGATTTTTGACTCACTCTGTGGAATTTAGCAATAGAAACATTCAGTTACCATAGGACGCATTTTTGGCAAAGATTAATTGTCTAATTGCTTCTTTCATGGGTTACTTTTAAATTTAATCGAGTAAACAATAACATCTATGTCGGTATGCGGTAAAGCGCAGACACCAAACAACGAACGTGAAACCAAAACTGTCTTGAACATTGAACTGCTTTTCGCCAGACTGGATCTGATTACGTATACGTGCGCACGTGGAAAAAAGGTATTGCTGCAGTCACTGTGATGGTCTGACAGAGTCTATGGTCTGACCTGTGACGCAAGAGTTGCCAGCCAAAAAAAGGAGCAAAAGACAAATAACTTAACTAAATTGAACAATTGCCGGCGGAAAAGTCAACCATTCTGACGAATTTGTTGTTCAAATTTAAAATTATAGTACTTTCTATTTTCTGAATCAAAATACTACTTAAGCAGCGTTACTTCACTCTAAAAGTAATCAAGTAAAAGTAGCCACAAAAAAACTACTAAAAAGTACTCGTTACTGGAAAAAACTACTTGAGTAATCTACTCAAGTAAAAGTATTTCGTTACTTTATACCACTGTTAATAATGCATTTTAGTTAATGTGACCGATGGTGGCCCTTTTTGGTGCCAAAATCGATTTCATTTCATTTTTATTTTATATTATTTTAACTTTGGCCGATTGTTGAGCGTTAAATAAATCTTGTTTTAATTCTGAAATGATTGCCAGCAGTCGCCAGTGTTACTTCACATCAAGGAGAGATTCTTTGAAGAACGTAGATTTTAAATTAGTTCAACAATAATCAGCAAAACGTTTTTCTGCAGATCTACGTTCGGACCGTAAAATCAACGAAGCAATTTGCCAATAAGTAAACCATTTAAATACTTCTTTTCTAAAGCAAATGAATGAATGTTGCAAGACGGAGACGGGGTATTATTTAATACTTCCGTGTGCGCCATTTAAACCCGGAAAGAGCCGAGTGTGTAGTGGTGATTGGTGGGTGAACGGTTGAGAGGCCACGACTTTCACTACTGTGTGTTTCACGTTGAATCCTCTTTATTAGCTTTTAAATACTGTAGTCAGTATGCAGTCCTTGCTAGCTCAACTGACGAGGCTTGGTATTTTATGAAATTAAATCGAATCTATCACAGAGAATGATGCTATTATTAAGTTCCATTATTGATCTTCATGGAGTAAAGGTATTCACTTGATGCGTAATCGGCCACCGTATGGATGCACCGTCAACACTAAATCTCCACCATTCAAAATCTAACACGATCGAAAATCCAACATAGATGATATAACTGTGCAGAGCACCCTGAACTTTTGCCAGACTAACTACGAGGCTGCTCGACTCAAAGACCGAAAAGTCCCTCGCCGCCTCCTGGCCAGAGCAACTTAGTGAATAAAAATGTAACAGTAGGACCCGGAAAGTGAACATTTTCTAACCGATCCAAAGAATAGACACCTCATTACCATGCTTCTCCGAGCAAGAATATTAAAATCGCTAGTTTTCTGTACTTAATTAGGTTTGTAAGAGAAGACGAAGGATTGATACCAGTATAAGCAGTACGTGAACACCAGGACTTTGTAAATCAGTGAATCCGCAGATCCTCCAAAGAGCCTTTCCACTTTAGAATGTATCCAATATTTGCGTCGCATTTGTTGGAAGTGTCTTTGTATTACCAACTAGTTATTATTTATTAACATGTCTAATAATACTGGTATTATTCTTATCAGATTTGAACGAATGCACTGAAATGGAGAATGCCTGTTCTGGCTCCGACAACATCTGCGTAAATACAGAAGGATCTTTTACTTGTCGTTGTGATAGCGGAGTAAAGAATGAAACCCCTCCTAACACAAGGTTAGATAGTGGATAAGTAATGGCAATAGTACAGTAATATCGTTAGTTGCAGTGCTGTCGCCCAAAATAAATATCGAACAGTATCGACAAAAGTGGTTTTGGTGCGGCCAAAGTGCAACGGTATTTTCAAAAATATCGTTGCCATTTTTCGGTAAGTTTCAGGTAAAGACCAAAAAACGATCTTACTCCAATATATCGTTGCATTTTGCTTTTAACCTGAGATGGGTTCCAACAAAAATGTAGGATAGTTGCGAGGCTATTAGTTTGGGGGCCTACTTTGGCAAAAAAAGCTGTTACGCTTAGCCTAACCTCGACGGCAGTGTGAGTATGCAGCATAGTTTTACGTCTGGCAATTGCATCGGTTCAATACATTCGTTTGCTTGAAGCCGAAATTCTTTGCCCTAATTTGTCAAGCTATACGTCAACGCTAAAATCGTCATCACACAAACAATCTAAAACGAAAGATTATTCCCGCCTAGCGCCAAAAAATTCAAAACGCTTGAGGCTTGAAATAGTTTAGCGATTAAATATTTAAACGAATTTGTTTGCATGCGGCACAATCATATTGGACACCAATTAATTTTTGATGCAATGCGAAATAAATATGCCAGAGGCTGATAGCATTTCTTTTCTGCCTTGACCTTCAATTACAATTTGCTTTTCTAAAATAAGGTGCTACTAAATGCCACTTTCCTCAACAAACCTGTAGCTTGGTTTCATACTTCACCATAAACGGAATGCTATTTTAATGATATGACGAGACAGCAAAACGTCGCCTTTAAATTGAACGCGGTGTACAATGGGCCAGGTGGTTTTCTGGTAACCTATAATCAGTACTTAAATTGCAAAATTTTGTTACAGGGGACGCTTTTGCAGCCCTGACCAAATGCATTTTGCCTGCGAAAGTACTTCAGTGAAATTAATGTAATTCCGTCGCCCAAATTGAGTGAATACCAAAAAAAAAAGGGTCTTCGCTGGAAAATGAAGTGTTTTTCCCTCGAAATTAGGTGACGATCAAAAAGAAAAAAAAAGGTCTTCGCTGCAATTTGGGACCATATTTGGCCGGAATTAGGGATTTATTCGTGCTGGCTGACTCTTTTTCGTCTGAACAACTAGCACCCAAATCTCGATGGGGAGATGCCTAAATCTCGATGGGGGGACGCTAAATCTCGATGGGGGCACGCTAACTCTCGATGGGGGGACGCGTACCCCCCCTTTCCCGTACAATTTAAGTACTGCCTACAATCCCTTTTCTTTTAGGGCGGGGATATTCAAACTTTTTTGATAAAGTGCCAAATGAGGTGGAACAAGACTGCGGGCGGCCAACCGCCGAAACCAAGCATGATTTGTGGGACAATTTTGTTCAGTCAGAAACAAGACCTTCAGCCTGCTCATACAGCGGGTTGGGTTTTATTGGAATCGTTCGTTCGCGCTTGTTGTGAGAATTCTGAAGGTTGGCTAAAATTAAAAAGTGGGCGCGGACCGGACTTTAGACAGCCCTGGCGTAGGCTTTTGTATGTAGTAACGCTGTTTGGCGCGAACATTAGTCCACATACTTGCATGTACTCAAAGCACAAAATTAGTAGGCTTTGAAAAATGCGGTTTTGTCTGAGATTAAAACTCTGCTAGAACTTGATCTACTTTAACCCTTAAAAGGCCAGTTCAATTTTGTAACTTAGAAGGCCATGTGGGTCAAATTTGACCCCATAATGTAATGGACAGTGATTGAATGCAATTTTGATATTTTTTATTACAATCCAAATTTGGATACAAAACAAAAGTCAGAACACACACCACAACTTCAAACACTTCCTCTTATAATGTCATAATGACGTCATTTTCATTACTCATTTAAGACAAAGCAACTTTAGCATAATCAATAGTTGTGTTGAAAAAAACTGGTAAAGAAATTGTCTCAAGAGTTCAAAACATAATCCAAATCTGCAGTTATTCACTTTCTTCGCCCTCTTCATCTTGGATTCTGCAAGCATCACATACGATTGTCATGCTCATATGATCCCTGCAGGCATATAGTGCACATGATTTTTAGCTTCATAACTATCTACGTCTTCATCTGTGCTTGTTTCGGTTGCTGAATTGTCCGTATCACTATCATCTAGTTCATTCCTGTCATCTATGTGGTAAACAGAATCAACGTCACCTTCACAATCTTCCTCTACCACGTTTTCTTCATCTTCCGAACTTATTTGATGATTGTCATCTAACCGATCACAGCTTTTATCATTCAAATCTTCATTGTGGTCTATGTCGTACAGTAGCCGATATACTTCATCTTCGTCCAAGTGAGGTTGTCTACGCGCCATTTTTTACTCAATTACATTTCTAAATCTATGATAATTACCAAAACAGTTTGATTTAAGCAAGAAAAAGTTGTAACATAAAAGGCCACGTGGGATCATATATGACCCCAGTGGAATATAATACAAAAAAAGATAAATAACTGTTTCTGATAATAAAAAGCATCATTTCGAAATATCATACTATAATCGTGACAAAGTCAAGGATTCTGGTGCTTCCATGAGGTTAGATAGAAAGCTGACAACAAAAACAACAAACTTGGGGCCATATGAGACCCCACGTGGCCTTTTAAGGGTTAAGAAGCAAAATAATATTAAAACTGTTCCCAGAAAAGACCATGCTTAAGAGTTGACCACGGCGACAAAGCAAGACTAATGTGCCTAATAGAAAACCGAAGACCGTTTGCGCACTTTTTGTAGAACCGAGATCATTTTTGAAATCTGCAAAATTTCCAAAAGACTAAAATCAACTCTTATTTGTATTTTAGAGCAACACAAAGCAGAATTTGCCAGGCACCATCTTGTCGCAATTTTACATGTTTGAATTTTGGAGAATGTTTTATTGATGCGGAAAAGGAAACCAGATGCAGGTACAGATAGGCTTAAATTCTACAAAAAAATCAAATCATTCAAATTTTAATGTTATTTTGATTTGATAATTCCCAATTGCAATCAAAATAACTTGTACTGATGATTTTCTCAATTCGACAAAAACTATTGAAAAACTAGAGCCCAAAGCCTCGTTGCGTTATTTCGCAATTGTAATTATGATGATATAACATCTCTTAAAAAATGTAATCCAGCATTTCGACCACAATTCGTATTTTATTTTTCTTGGAAAAAACAGTCGAAAAAGTCTAATTTTTATGCTCCGAAATAAGTTGGATTTTTCAGTCATGTAATCAATTGCTTAGCACAGGGTTTCTTAAGGGGTCAGAAGCGGTTCCCAGAGTGGCCACAATGAGGAAAGGGTTCTGGGAGATTTATCTTGCTTTTTTTTGAGCCGGTGGACTTACTCTCTAAATTAGCCCGTAATTGGCTCAAAAACAGTCATAAAACCTTTGCTATTTTTTTGCGGTCTTTACCTTTTAATTAATGCAGATCACGGTTCAAAGTATTCTGGAAATATTTTTTCATGCAGTGGACCGCAAGTGTTGAAACTTTTTGCCAGGGAACTATGGTTCATGAAAGGTTGGGAATAGGATCTACGAAGGGAGGTTTAGGAAGTAATTCGTGCTCCGGCTTAGGGAGGCCCGGAAGATCCCAAAAGTACTCCAGTAATGTATTCTGTAAAACTTCTCAATAAGGTACAGTGAAGCTCTTAGTTATTTATTTGGGCTTTTACCTGCAAGCATACAAGTCGATGGTCGAACCCTAGCCAAATTCCGGCGAAGACTTTTTGTCTCCGCCTAATCTACGATGGAATAATTGCAATTATCAGTCTTGGTACCCCCTGAAAGAATTTCTCTCTGAGGCCCTGGTTGGGAATCACTGACTTAGCTCAAATACGCTGTTGTCGACCGTTTTTGCGTATTTACGTTACCTTTGGTCAGTTTTTGATGTTAAATTTGTTCTCATGTTTGCCACAGTTGCATTAATGGATATGGAGGAGAAAGATGCGAAGATTGGCTTATTTGGCCGTGGTATCAAGCTACAATAGCTTTGGGGGTGATATGCGGCTTCTTTTTATTGCTTTTTGTTCTTATTCTGGTAATCGGCATCGTAAAACGACAAAAGAAGGAAACGAGTAAAGATATTCCGATGGTTACTGGTTACAAAAACCCATCGTATCCAGAAGAAGCAGTAAGTACCAAATTTCACTTTTTACGATCTTGATTTTGAAAAAACTTCAAGTCTTTATCAAATTATATTATCTCACGCATACGAGGATCTGATGGCTGACTGGGAACTACATAGCCAATTTGCCACCAACAATGGCTCGTATTTTGATGCTAAAACTTACTGTAAGTCTGGAAATCTCAAAATTTATCGTTTTGAGACCAGTGATTTAATCGAATCCAAGGCATTCACGTCTTGAATAGCAGACGATCTATGCTGTATCTACTTTATCAAAAGCTGTACGCAAATTCTAATGCCACGAAAAAGCTTGGCAATGTTATTACCACGACAAGACTACTTTATTTTTCAACTGAGATTTTTAAAGCAGCAGAGGGGTGAAAACGCCCTTTCAATACAATAACCTGCCTTAACCAGAAATATAACCTTTACTTTTCTTTTGAGTGTACTGTATGCTCAAATTGCAGAGCTGGGCAAGTCTGCAAGTTAGTCCGCAAGTCCGCAATTGCAGACTAACGAAAAAAGTTGCGGACATGAGGATTTGCGGACTTTGGCAGTTTAAATTGCGGACTTGCGATTGCGGACTACTTTTGATTTTAATCCGCCATTTCGCAAGTTTTATACTATAATTGAAATTCTTTTCTATTTCTATAAAATATTTGTGTTTTTACCCAGTCAAACATGACAATTCAATTTAATTTTTTCAAGTTCAAGTTCGGCAAAAATTTCAAGTTTTTTGAGTTCATGCTGACAAAAATACAAAGTCTGCTTTTCGACTTAATCGCTTTCTGTTTGTTGACAAGCTGTTTTTTCGAGTTCGGCAAAACAACAGTCTTTTTTCGAGTTTAAGTTCTCATTTGCAGCCCTGGTTCAAAGTACGGCTTTGTTGTTTTTTACCGTGAGTTCACAAAATTAGCCCTGGTGTATCATTTTTGTACTGGTAGCCATCCAGTGACGTCGCTACGAAGGGGCCATGGGCGCCATACCCCCCTAACGACTGCTAGTGCCCCCCATTTTGGTTTATTCAGAACGCTTTTTTGGAGCATCACGTAACGACAAGACAATAGGCAACAATGGAAAAAGGAATAGTAATGTTCAAAGATAATTCTCGTTTGAAGTTTTCTCGATTCTTTGCGAAATTGCTGGCCACATACTGCTGCACATAAATGTGACCCAATAATCCGTCTTATTAACACGCCTTTGCGGATGTGTTGCGGAATAGGGATGTATGCCTACAGAATCGTTACCGGTATTTCGGTAGTGGTTACGACCTGAATCAATAAGTGAAAACATTCTTTTAAAAGATCAGCTGTTTTTTTTTTAGAGCAAGCTTAAGATTTGTTTTAGGTCACAGTCAGTCACGCAACCAGGGGAAAGGGGTTAACGGGGCATCAACTCACTTTTACCAAGTCATTAAGAAAATATAAGCAAAAAAAGAATAAGAGTTTAAACGTGTTTTAGACTTGACCTCAAGTATATGGGGGGCTTAAGATGCAAGACAATTTAAATCTTTCAATGACTTCTGAATTTTAGCAATTTACTGTAATTATTCATATGGTTTAAAAACATGCAAAAAGTGATTAAAATGGCGTTAAAATTGCTATTTTTGCCGAAAAATTGCAAAAATCACCCAGAGAGCCCCTTCTGTGACACGGTTGAGTTGCATCGGTTTGTTCAGCACAGGACCTAAATTAGACAATTTTTGTGCAAAAAAACATTTGCTTGTGGTTCAAGCCCTCTCCTCTTAGCAAAATCCTGGTTGCGCTTGTGGTCGCATTTGCTCCTGCAGACAAATATGTTTCAAGCGATTATACGAAACGACCGGATACAAAACGAGCTAATAAATGCTGCCGGGGTTATACGTCTCTTTTTTCAAAGATGAATACAAAATTGAAGCTTTAAAATTTAAACTATTTTTACGCTCAAAAGTTTAGTCTATTTTAGTGCCCCCCATTTTCGGCAAGGGCCCCCTCACTTCGTTTGCTCTGGCGACGGCACTGTTGGCAGCGTGTGGTTATCTCGTTCTTACAGTATTTATAGAAACCACGGAAAAAAATTTAGTTATGCGATTAGTGATATGATTGTTTATTTGCCTTCTACTGCTTTTGCCTTTTCCTGCCTTAAAAAAAATTGCTTTTTTAGAATATCTTTTTGTACGCGGAAATGTGGATTGTGCTTTGCCATTTGATAGCTTCTCACTGTAATCCAATGGCTTTTGATCTTCAAATCCCTAATTTCATTGAAGCATTTTTAAGGGTTCGTCGGTGGATTGTGCATTATGCTTCCATGCAGTTTAGGTACCTACTGTATAAGCAGTAGCGCAACCACGAGGGCTGGGGGCTACAACCCCCTTAGCCAAGTCACTTAAAATCATTAACGAAAAATACAAGCGTTTAAATCTGTTTTGAATTGGTCGTGAAAGTAAAAGGGGCTGAGCAATTCTTAAGTTTGCTATCCCGAAAAAGCAGCTCAACAACAAGTCATGCTGTGCTACATTTACTACAATCAACAATTGTGTGTAATTCCTTTTGATTGCATGGAATGTATTCACCATACGCTTGCTATACTTTCCACAACTTTCAACTTTTGACTTACGTTTGCTAATCAACTCTAAGTAGATCACTTCGGGACATGGTTGATTGCAAAACTCTTCTACTCGGTTCATAAAAAGTTACGGACTTGCAATGCAGACTTCAAATATTACGAAGTTGCGGACTTGCAGCTGCGGATTCAAGAATTTTGAAACGTCGTTGTAGACCTGCGGTTGCGGACTAAGCTTTTAAACGTGTAATTGCAGACTTGCGGTTCCTGATTAAAAAATTGAGATTCGGTTGCAGACAGGCGCGTAGCCAGAAATTCGCAATGAGAAGGGCTGTTTTGGGGGTCTGGGTGCAAAGCCCCAGCCGCTCGAAAATTACGCATTTTTTTGCAAAAATAACTCTATTTTAGGGCTATTTTGATTAAAAAATAATGCTTTTAAAACGTGGCTTAGAAATTGGCAGTGCAAATATGATTAAACTGGTGGCATAAATGGGCTATTTGGGAGGTGGCTAATGATAAAATGTTAGTTCTCTTGTTTAGATGCTGGTAAATTATAAAATCGAATAGTTCAATAGAACTCACTCGGAGTAATCTATTTCGTATACAGTTTATAGAGAAAAATAATTGGGGGGGGGGGGGGGTTAATAAGAAGAGATTTGAGAGAAATGATTGGTAATTAGCTAATACTGAATACCCCCCATATTTCTTAGTTTATAGTATATTTGTTGATGACACCTATGATTAGCATTTTTACACTTGCAAACAAATTTGATTGCTTATTTTTGGCCATTTTTCAAAGTTTTCATTCATTTGTTAGTTTTATTTTTACAAATTACCCCCCCCCCTAAATATATGTTTCAAAAGATGTTTTAAATCACTATTTAGTCCACTCCAGTGCATAAAACAGTCTCAAAAGTGCTAAAACCTTTAGTGTTTTTCTCATTCTGCATTTTGGTCGACATGCCAATGGGGGGGTTATAGCCTCCCCCCCCCCCCTTTGGCTACGCTACTAGTTGCAGAGTTGCGAACTGCGGACTTAAAAAAAAGCTTGCGGAGCTCAGCACTGTCAAATTGTTCCTGTAACTGACATGCCGTATCTTTATCTCAGTTTTTGTTTTAATGTTCTGTTTAGCAAATTAATATACATTGCAGCACCGGTAATAGCTATAATGCAATCCATTTCAACTAGTATGCAATTGCTTTCTGCTTGCTTGTTCTTAATCTTCATATCATTTCGTCGGCATATTTTGTGTTTTGTTTTCAGACTGCGTTTGATGGAAAAGAAGAAACTAATGGAAGTCAAGCAAATAATGCGGTGAGGAAGAATTTTCGCTGTAGCATGTAATAATTGTTTTTCAGCCTTTTCAAAAAAACCCTTTTTTTGTTTTTTCGCGATAACTCTAACAAAAAAAGAGTTTTCCTTTGGATTAGCTTAAAACTAAATTGAATCTATTCACAAATAACTCCTGAAAATTGGAAGTCGTTGGATGAGGCAGTTTTCATATATTTGAATTCCTCTTTACTTTGTTGTTGCCACTATATTAGTGCTGCAACAAAACTGCATTAATTCAACATCTCACTTTAGCAATGTTTACCATTAGGATAAGTGTAAACTACATACTTAGAAAGTAAAAAAAACTGCTAGCTTTTTTGCTAGTTGTTTTTCAATTGAGCAGCGCTAACAGGCAGAGGAAGGAAATTGGAAAATGTCTCAAACTACAAGCGTTTGGTCACACAGCAGTACAGTAAAAATTATATCATATGAAAGAAATGTCAAACTGCTTTAGAATAACCTATTAATTTTATGCATCTGTCGTTTGTAGCGATAAAGTAGAAGCAGGACCGATCAATGGTCGAGTGAATAGAGCGTATGCTACTGAAACGGAAGTCCTAGGTTCGGTTCCCGGGCGGTTCAAAGCAAAAACTATAAAACTTGGTATTCACAGCTTCCCGGCTTGACGTTCAGCATTAAAAGGAATAGTGTGAAGCTTCCACTGTGTGTGGTAAACAGGTGGGCAGGTGGCAGCTTTACTTGAAGACCGCAAGATCCCTTCGCTCTCTCTTGCTCAAGGCAAATTGGTGAATAAAATGTAATTAGAATTAGAGGAGCTTTCCGATCAAAAATGGTTTGATTATCTTATTTACTTTCTTAATCTATCATTAAAATTTAATTTTCAATCAAAATGGAGATTCATCAGAATTGTAATTCAAAGCTTATTTTCTTGACCTTCAAACGGTTGGTTAAAATAAGCCTTCAGCACCTTCAAGAAGTCGATTTAAAATAGAGAGAGACACGAAAGCGTTTTTGTGATAATATAGTTTTCGGATCGAGGTAAAGAAACTACTACGATAAATTACGGTACAATAATATTTGCAGGATGATTCGGAGAAAGGACAAGCGACTACATCAACATTTAAGCCCAATGATGCTGGAGATGACAAATTATAAAACTTTTTTACAACTAGCAACACTTTTATCTCTTCGCTTTCGCTTGCCTTGATGTGCCAAGCCAAATTTCAGTCTAGAGTGATTAACGAACTTACTAACTCAATATATGCAGCGTTTGGTGCTGGAAGAAAAGACGAAATAACAATTTTTTTATTGGACTAGTGTACATTGAAAGCGAATTGAGAAAAAATGACGTTTGCCATTGCACCATTTATTGCTGGCAAACTGATAGTGATTTACGAAGCAAATCCCAGAACAAACTTCAGTACAGTAGAACATGGACTGTATAACACAAAAGCGATATAATTCTGGTCCACAGTCAATATTCCAGAAAAAAATTTAAATCTGCTGCTTCTGTTTGATTGCAACAGGTAGATTTCCAATATCTAATAAGGTCGTATTTTGCAATGCGTTTTTTAAAGGGACATTCAAACTAAGTTTTTCATTGTAAACCAAAACATTTGGAAAAAGCCTCAGAAACTAACATAGAAAGCCAAAAATACATTTTCACCAAATTTAAACTTTTTACATCTTACCGTATTCAAGATATTAAAGTTCAAAATTAAAAATTTTCTCCTCCTTCAGTGTTGCCATTTTGTCAATATCACGACCAAAGATTAACTTTCGGAAAGTTAGCATACATTTACTTGGAAAGCATTCAATTTAAAATTCTGATCCTTTACTTTTTCATGACAACAATTCTGGGCAAAACACCTATTGAAAATTACAAATATGCAGTAACTATTCGAAATTTAGTTTCTAATTGGCAACGCTAGCAAATATTTCTAAGGGGAAATCTAAGCTGTTATATCGCAGAAACGGAAGGTTGTAGAATGCTCAAATTTGGTGAAGTTAGTCTGCTGATTTTGTCGCAAAATTTTTGAGAGAAAACCGAGCAAAAAATGTTCGATTTAATTGCCTTTTTAAGCGTGATAATTTGCATATTTTGCATGTTTTTTTTGCATTCAAGTCTGTCACTTGACGTGAGCAATGTTTGTCAAGGAGGACGTAAATACTTTTGTAACGTAAAAAACAACAACATGATTTCACAAAATACATGAAATTGTTACTGTTGATAATGTTTAGTGCTCAAATCCCTTTGGAATTAAGTATTCAAATGAGAAGATTTGGAAATTTTGCCAGCTTTTGAGAGAATGTTGATGAATACAGAAATATTGCATACTTTTAGTATGACTCTTTAATAATTTACTGTTACGAGATCATTATATTTGATGTAGGTTTGGTATAATTTTCATGCTTTCAGGCTGTTAGAGGAATGCTTGTAATAAAATAATGGGCTGCCTATCATCCCTCGGCGTACTAGTCTTACTGTATTGTATTCATGCAAAAAATTGTCTTCTCTGTGTCCTGTACTTCTTTTCCTCCTGTGTCTTATACAATACCTGGCCTACAAAACAAAACTGAAGAGTTTTAAGATGTACAGGGTGTTTCAGAATAAATGCCCCCCCCCTGAGCTTACAATGAAATTAAATAGGTTTTTTAATAGTGTGGTTTGAAGTTCATTAATGTAAATTTCTACTGAGCTATTTTTCATTTCATTTTTATGTCAAATTACTGAGTAAAATGAATCCACATAGTTAAATGAATCCACACTCAGGGAAATTTAGATGGATTGATAAACCTTAGGCAAAGCCGAAAATGGTATTGCATTCTTAGCACTTCTGACCTAAATCTTCATAAAAGATTGGTTGTCACGCCAAAGGTATGTTCTGAAGGGCGTACAGAAATGTATAATAAGCTTAGTAAGTCATTCTTAACGACCTGCGACGATTTTGTGACTGTAGTACTATGGAAAATTAAGTTTGAGTCTCCGCCTTGTTGCAATTCCTTAAGATTATACTCATCAAGAATGCAGGCTGTGGTGCAGGCAAGTGAAGGTTCCAAAAAATAAGATTTGGTGAAAAACTTAAATAAATTCTTGCTCTGAATCTGCATTATTTTAGTATTTTTGTATTTTAGTTTATGCTGTACAGGGAGGGTTCTAATTTCGAAACATCCCATATGTCAATTTAGTCAATTATTATTGTTAGAAACGGTTCGATTTTGCTTACATAAAAGGTTTTTGCTGGTTGTGGAAAATGTCACCGAGTCAAACTTACAGTAAAATGAGCTATCAACAAAAAGTAACAAAGACGTTTATCGTCCTTGCCCATAGTAACTTGTAGCAACCGTCTATCTTTTTGCATGAGGCTTTCCAATGGTGTTTATCAAAACATCAACAACATAAACAGCATTGCGTAACCTCATTTAAAAGGTTGTGGTTGTAGACTCATTTTAAGATTAGATTCTTATTGTTTGACCTTGCAATGGTGTTCACGAAAAAATCAACACCATTACGTCATAACATATATCAAGGTTGCTATGAAAGCATTTATATAATCAATATTTATGATGCAAGGGTTTGTGATGAAATAGTCACTAAGCAGAGGTGGAGTCCTCGAGGACGTCCTTGGCCTCGAGGACGTCCTCGAGGACAGATTTTGAAGTCCTTGGCCTTGGCCTCGAAGGTGAAGTCCTTGGCCTTGGCCTTGAGGCCTCAAGTCCTCGAAAATTGGCCTGTCCTCGGCTCGAGGACAGCAGTATTTTTTGAATTGTTAAAATTTTGTGGAGTGCTTGAAAAATTTTTTGGAAAACGTTTTTTTGTGGAGATCGCTTGAAAAATTTTTGTGAAGACCTTTTTTTTTTTTTGGAGAGCACTTGCGCTTGTGTCCTTGGTCCTTGGCCTAGGCCTCGAGCATTCCTGTCCTTGGCCTCGAGAGTGTCTCTCCTCGGAAAGGCTGTCCTTGGCCTTGGCCTCGGATTTTTTTTGTGTCCTTGGCCTTGGCCTCGAGCCTTGTGTCCTCGACTTCACCTCTGTCACTAAGTATGAGGACCATAGCAAAACCTTTTGTAAAAAGGTAGCGCGTTTGCGAAAGTGCCGTTAAGCTGAAATAAACTGATTATCTTGTTCTCGAAGTTTAATATTGTAGAGTGTAAATTGATATAATGAATGATGTCTAGGACCATTTTATTTTGACCTAAAAAATCTATTTTTTGAGTTTATTTTAGCTAAATTTTGACTTTATTTTGACTTAAACTGGGATGACCGTTGCCGACACACAAATTTCAAATAAAAATGTTTCATAATTTGCAATTTACAAAATGGAGTTGAATTCAACCAATTTAAAACAATGCTCCATAACAAAAGCTAAAAAATTAACGTTTAAAACCCTATAGTATGTTGTTTCATCTCTATTCTGGACCATCAGAGGTGTCTGCCAAAACTAAAAACAAAATTTAAATCAGAAATTGAAATTAAGTGTAAAATATGAAAGGTCGGCTGTAACTGAGCTATGATAACTCAAAAATGGTCCTAGAAAATACATGGGGTGGCCCAACTGCGGCCCCTTTTATTGGGCCACCTATGAGACTATCAACACCCCTGATGATGCCGAATACTGATGAAACAACCTGTTGCAGGCCAGGGTTTTAAATTTTATTTTTATTATGGCGTGAACTGTTTTGTAATTGGCAATTTAAATGAGTTTGAAGATTGTAGCTTACAAATTTTTATCAACAAAATTTTGACAAAAACCTCAGTCAGCCAGTCTTGTGGCTAATGCAATTAGAGTATGCGATGTACAATAAAAAAAAACTAGAAAGCTGTACACATTTTCATGTTAATTAACGTACTCATTTTGTCCACTATTGTTTTAACGATAGTGTTTTTATTTATGGAACTTTTAAAGCTTGAATCGTACAACTTCAATGAAACACAAATAAAACTGCGTATAAAACTTTGATAGTTGCTCAAAAATTCAGAAAAGAAAAATTGTTCGCATTTTGACCAATAAAATTTACCAAACAGACTCCTGACATCCAACAAAACCAATGTTCGAATACGTTTCATGATGTAACAAAGCCCTGAAAAAATTGACTTGATTGACCTTTGTGGGCCCTAGCGATGTCATAATCTTGAACCCTCTATTTTTTAACTTTATTTTAAGTGGAGTATTTGGCCAACGCATTTTGCCGGGAGAGGGGGACTAAAATGCACCCGTATCTCACTAAAAGTTATGGGAACACCAAATTTTGCATGCGGCTAGGTGTTCACCAAAACTTTTAAAACTGGTCGTGACTTGATGACGTCGTCGTGGTGACTTTATGGTCATATTTTGGAAAAAATGATGTCACTGAATATTTTGCAAATAGTTTTTTTTTGAAAACCAAGTTATAAAATTCCAAATGCAAGGTGGTTATGTCACAAAAATGTCTAATGACGTCATTTAAGTTAAAAATGGACTAAAAAACGCTTAAATTTGAACCTGTCAGTAGTTAGAAAGGCTGACATTGTCGAATCGAAAATTGAGGTCTGGGTTCGATTTCTTGATCAGTCAAATCTAATAACCAGCGCTGTGACAACGCTTTCTAATAAAGAAGCCTTTTTAGATCAGGCGTAATGAAGGATGCAGAGATGAATCCCGCAGACTCGTTACTCGCTTTCGGCATAATTCAGCATTTCAACGAACTATTATTCGAATATCGTAAAACGAAAGTAAAATGTTTCATTTAGTTTATTCTCTTTTCAACGAATATAATTTTTAAAGTTCATTGGCTAGCGGCAAAACGATGATGTACGGTGATTGCATCTTATCACCAAAGATTGGCACTATCTTTAAAGATCATAATTTGGTTTGTAGCATCACAATCCAACTTAGCCAACAATAAAAGTAAAACGGGGTTGGTTGTTAAATCAAGCCGGAGTAGCTCGTAGGTTGTTTAACCGAGCCGGTCAATTCCATTACGACGCGTTCTTTTGATCCAGATGTTACACTGACGAGCACGACAGGACGTTGGAGAGGTGAACGTTCTCCTTTTGCTTGTTGGAGATGTTGAAGTACCGTCGCCAGCGTAATGAAAGGGAAATAAATGTAGCATTATGGACTCTTTATCAGTAGACTGGAAACTGAAAGTTTTGTCTTTTTTTTCTTCTTCGGTTCATGTTTCTAGAATATGCCGATTCGTCCCATTAGCATGACCTTTTTCATGTAGGTTCACTCGCGCTATGAATATGTCAAATCAAATCAGTCGAATAAGCGTGACCGCCAAAAGAATTCGCAACCAGAGCAGACTTTTTTTCTTCAATGCTCTTTTCTTGTTCTCCGAGCGTCTGTTTCTAGTCTACTAAATAAAGAGTCCATGGTAGCATCACACTCCAATGTAGCCAAAAGTAAAATTAGAAAGATTGGTTTTTAAATCTAGTCGGAGGAGCACATAAGTTGTTCAACCGAGCCGGTCGACCGCATTGGGACGCGCTCTTTTTACCCAGATGTTGTAAATTATTACTCTCAAGATCCCTTTGTTTCAGTTAATTTATTTCTGGGTTTTAGATGTTTCTTGTTCGTGATCTTCGAGATGTCTCTTACTAGTGATATTGGTTGTAGCAAATGTGCTTTGATATTATAAAATGAAAAAGCCTATAGATTGATGTTGATATTTTTTGTTTAACAGTAAAATGTCAAGAAGACATTCAATGTATAGACGTCGAGATCTCAACAGTCGAGATCGATACTCCTGTCGTCCTGTCGCAGTGTCTTGGACGTTAAGAGGCGGGCACTCCACCCCCTCTCCCTTTTTCCCGAAAGATAGTCAAGCCTATACTTTTTGTTACAAACTTGAATCTCAGCATACAACTTAGACTTATGATGCGGTCAAGACTTTATTCTTACATTTTTATTTTCATCTAAGTTTTGACCAGAAATGAAACATTCGTGGCAAAAGCAGTGAAGGCCGTTTTTAACCTTTCCCCCTTCTGCTCAGGACCGCCCCAGTTGCTGAAGAAATTCTGCCTACGCTACTTTAAAGTGCATTAGATTGCTTGAGTTTTATTGAAAAAAATACATAAAAAACGCAAAGGACAAACATAAGGAGTTTCAAAATTAATTTCTTTTGCCGTTTACATGTAAGGTAGCAGAGTTGTTACATCGAGAAAACTGAACACCAATTTGATGAAATTATGCAATAGTTGTGGGGCACTGCCAATAATGAATCCCACATTCCGCTCTTTCGTCAGGTGTCTCTACTGCACCACTTATTTTGGAGCATCTGCACTGGTAATGGGTACGTGTGATGCCATCATTCCCCGTGACGAGGCGGCTTTGTAATGACGCAAGATAACCATCTGAGCTTATGGAACACATAACACCAGTGATGATAAAATTCTGTAACCAGAAACGATAAATTATTATAAGTAGTACCAATTACGTATCAGAAATTGCGGAGTCTTAGCAATTGGACAAAAATAGGCCACATATTTTGGATTCCAGGTTAAAAGTTTCGATCTAATTATGATGAGAACACTAGCCACGCCTAAAACATGGCAACAAGCGATAAATGATAATTAAGCTACTCGTAAAGGGTGAAATACTGCATTACTAAGTTCTGCGGTATGAAAAAAAAAGCAAAAACTGAAGCCGTTTAATGGTCGATTTTAGGGTAAAGACTTGAAATTATGTTTCAATTTATGTGCCCATTTCCACTTTGAATCAAAGTCAAAATTTAAAGCGTTTAAATTGCACAACTTGATGCCATCGCGCAAACCCTTGTATTGCAGTCTTGCGCCGAAGTGTGTTGCTAGTTAGCAGGGTCTATCTTCGCCGACCGTGACTATTATGCGCGGATGTTTAAGCGCGGGACGTTTATGCGCCGCCGATTTGGTGCCGGGAATTTTATGCGCCTGGACTTTTAGGCACCAAGACTTTTAGGCACCAGAGGTAAAAAAAAATTTTTGTCAAGAAGGCAAGTCCGCTGGCTGGAGATCGCATGCGTCTGGATTAGGTAAAAAAAACTTTGCAAGTAAGTAGTGGAAAACATTTTTAGTAATTGAAAAAAAAGGCAATAAGAAATCAATTTTTTGTAAAACTTTTTCCGCTCTGCTTCCATCTATCTGCTTTTGAAGTCACTTTTTTCAAAACTTCTAACCCCGCCCTCTGCCAACAAAAGGAATTCTTGTACAGCTTAAAGGTTGTACACAAATGACGCTCTCTCAGCAATTCTTTTCCAGCCAATCATTGGTCGGCTTTTTCCTATAGCCACTCCTTTTCCTGCGCTCTCTACTCTGACGATTCTTCTTGACAAACATCGGATGAAAAGCTTCAAAAATATTAACATTTTAATCAAAGTAAAACTTTTTTGTTGGAAAAAGTTTTTTTTCACAAAAGCTTTTATTTGAAAAAAGACTGTTATTTGAAAGAAAAAAAATTTTGGGGGGAAAAAAAACATTTTTTTGTAGAAAAAAATGTTTTTTGGAAAAAAAACTTTTTTTGGAAAAAAAACTTTTTTTTGGAAAAAAAACTTGGTTTATTGAAACAAATTTTTTTCTTTGAAAATAAAATGTTTTTTGGAAAAAAATTTGGCGGTGCTAAAAGTCTCGTTGCCTAAAAGTCTCGGTGCCTAAAATTCCCGGTGCATAATCGGCGGCGCATAAACGTCCCGCGCATAAACGTCCCGCGCATAAACGTCCGCGCCTAAAAGTCGCAGACTGCTATCTTCGCGTCATTGCGCCAGTAGGCATTACAGCTTCATTCGAAAAATTGTCGCAGACTTCCCGCTCCATAGACAAACGTGTAACTGCTCGACCAACTGGCCAGTTCTTGTAATCAACTGTAGATTTACGGAGGAAAATTCATCCTTCTCTTGCTCCATCCATCTGTCCTTGTAAAACTAACTATTCAGAATCAGATACCTTGTCAGCATAATATTCGCCGGTATACGTGACTGCTAAAGATGTGGAAATTCCAATGTCGTAGAATTCGTGCGTGCAACGCGCCATTGCAGTGTCTAAATAACGCATTGTATCGCAAAAATTGATTAGTCAATAAAGACAGCACTAAGTTTATAAAACTAAAAAATTAACCCAGATGGATCACTCATTATGCAACAAATTGCAAATTTTACAATGTAGGCCTATCGCCAGAACCTTCATTTCTTGGAAGCTTTTTGTGTGACACTACTTGTCAAGAAAGCGGTTCGAAAAAATAAACATTTTAAATAAATAGGCACTCAAGTTCTATATCACCAACAAACAGTTTGCGATGTCTGAGCACTTTTAAACAAACCTTACGACGTCTTAACTCTTTTAAGAAACGTACATAATGAAGTCCCTGCATGGTTATGTAATTTTGAATGATTATTACGCCTTTTACCACAAGCGATGAGTTGCATGACTGTATAAAATAGATAGCCTATAGTCTTGACAAAATATATCTCGTATCCTGTGCAAATACGACATCCATCCATTAGCCAGCACTCATGATAATGGCACTTACTTGATACATCGCCAAAAATTTCTGCTATTTGATCGGGAGTTAATGATGAAACAGCGCTCTCGAGCAACCGAACAAGTTCATCTTGTGATAGTTTGCTCCTGTTTTTCACTACAGCTAGAGATTCGTTTAATTCTTGAATCTATAACAAAAATCAATTGACAAAAATTTGTTGTTGTTTTTTCAGAGCGTTAAATATCAAAAACTAGTAAAAACAAGCCTTGTGGAGGCAGAATAGTTTGTTGGATTTTTATTTTTTCAGTTAACCGGTAGCGACTTCGTCTCTGCCGCAGGAGATCCGAAGTTCAAATCTCGGGCCGGTCACACCAGACTCAGTGTTGTCAACGGCTTGCCACCGCCGCGACATTAGAGCTGTGTTGCCAACAGGCGCAATGAGGCGGGGATAAGCCCCGCAAAACTTGTTACACGGTTCGGCTTCGACGTAATGCAGCGAGAATGATAAAAGATTTGATTTGATCTAAAGAATCGAAATCTGCTTTTGCTGAGACGGGAGTTAAATTTCGAGTTAAAATTCAATCTAGTTCAAACTACAGGCAAAACATGAAAAACTAAAAAGCAGAAGTATATAAATTTATCAAAGCTTTAATAGTCTTGAGTTCGTAGAATTTATTGCAGAGTTAAAAATAAAAGAAAATGCTCTAAACGAACAGCCAGCACCCATTCTTACAACTACGCTAGTCTAGCGGAGGAGAAAAACATCAATTTCGTTAATTTTGACTGATCGTTATTACGTGTAGGCTAGAAACAATTGAGTTGCAATCACCAAACTTACTTTATTGCTATAGTCGGTTAAAGTTGAGTTCAATTTTAATTTTGTTTTTTCAAGTTTTGATTGCATTAAACTTTTCCATGCTTCGAATTGAGAAGTAAGTTCTTTGGCTGATAGCAATAAAAAAAATTTTCAGACAGAAGTAGACAATGTAACTTAAAGTTTTTTGTACAAATTACAGTACTATTTTTTTAAAAAAACTCAATTTTAATGTAAGTGACATGATAACATGACTCCAGTCCTCAATATAAATGTAGCACGCCAAAAATATTGAGTAATTTTAAAATTTTAATGCCATTTCTTGTTAGCTACTTGTACTAAGTAAAGTTCTTTACAAAACTAGAATGTACTTGAAAAAACATCACATAGACAATTAGACTTTTTTCCAAAGCAGACATTCAAACCATGAGGCTCAATAGGCATAGCTTGCTGGACCAACTATAACCGGTACACTAACTTTTTGCATAAGGTTTTGCACTGATGTTGATAAAAATTTTCTGCACGATTTTATCACAGTTAATGGTTATTGCCATAGGTGGGCACAAGTCCGCAAATCGTTAATCCGCTAATAAGGAAGCTAACTTTTTCATTAACTCGTTAATCTGTTAAAAAGTTTTTTCATGTTAACGGACTAAACTAACTTCCGCTAAGTTCTGTAACTTCCGTTAAAGTTTTTATCGTTAATATCTTGCATCATTCATTCATCGTACCGGTACAAACTAGTTTGCACTGGTAACACTTGTTGCGTATTAGCACGAGTTTTGCAGAAGAAAGCGAAGAAAGGAGCTCTTTTTTGTGTCAAATAATAAGCTGCAGCCTCATAGATCTTTTAATTATCGCTGTTTGCAATGTCCAAAGATTTTTCAATCGCAGCTTTGTCAGAGCACTTGAACTTATTTTTATCTTGAAATTAGATTAGACTGTAAAATGTAACTTCCAAAACACAAAAAGACCACCATAGCAATAAATATTTCCATCCTTACAATCAGCTCTACAGCGTCAATGCGTGTTCTACAAGCGAATGAATGAAAAGAAATGTAAATTACATGCAAAATATTAACGAATTAACGGACTTTATTAACTTCCATTAATTAAAGCTGAAAATAACGGATTAACGTTAACGGAGGTGTAGAGTTTGTTAACGGACTAGTGGTTAACGAAGCTAACGTTTTGCATTAACTTGCCTACCTATGGTTATTGCATCACAAAAGTGTGAATCACGAATATTATTACTTAGGCTATAATAGGTTTTGCATTAATCGTACTGGTATCTTTTTATGACGAAAGAGTGTTGAATGTTTTTATAAACAACATTGCAAAGCCTCACGTAAAAAAGTACATAGTTTTGATTTCACCTTTAAAAGGGCATTCAAGTCAAATGTTTCACTCTTGACCAAAATGTTGGGTTAAGCCTAAATACACTCTCACCAAAATTGAAGTTTCTACGCCTTCCCGTTTTGATGATATTGCAGTTCAAAATTAACTTTGCACTTACTTCAGTGTTGCCATTTTGTCAGACAGACAATATTAACTCTTTGAAAGCTGGCTTACAGTTATTGAAAAGAAGCTAAACTTACAGTTCTAAACCTTTACTTTGTTTTGGCAACAACTTTGCCGCAAACATTTATGAAGAATGTGGAACATAAGCGGTAACTTTTTTAAATATTGTTTGTAATTGGGAACCCTGGCTGAATTTTTTAGCAGAAAAAACACTTCTAAACGGAAATCTAATCTGTTTTATCTTGGAAACAGAAAGGTCGTAGAAAGCTCAAACTTGGTATAGTTAGTCTTCAGATCTGTCAAAATTTTTTGAGAGCTTTTGAGAGCAAATCGAGCAAAATATTTAGACCTGAATGTCCAATTAAAAATACTGTATATTTTTGAAAAGATTATATTTCCGGTACAAATTTTCACGTAGACTACATACAATCGCACTCGAGCTAATTTGTTCTTGAGATACCACAAAGACTTGATATTTTAACCCTGCACATAATTTAACCGTTTTCTTTGTTTTCTTTTTTTATGTTTTTGTTTATGCTCGTTTAAACTCGATTCTGGTTTTACACCAACTTTTGGGTTTTGACGGACAATGGACACGCTCAAGATTCTGCAAACTCATAACAGCAGACCTAAAATACAAAGCATTCAACAGGCCACTGATTTTTCTGATTCTCAATGGTTTGAAGTCTCAAAATTTTTAACCTAACTCACCATTTTTTTGTGGCTGGATAATTACGACAGCGATCGTCACCACAGAGCTTATGATGCAAATTACTAACAAGGATATCAGCACACAAGCACATTTGTTGCTCATGACGGGTCTATTTTTGGTTGGAGGAGGAGGAAGTGGAGGAGCTTGTTTTTTTTCAGAACTGACACGCGGTCCAACTTCTTTGTATGCTGGAATTAGTTGTTCCCTGGAAAATCAAATGATGAATATGCTAATGAGACGCTGTAAATAGTCTTTTGTACTCACTGTAGTTTTAAAAAAATAAAGCATGTCTTTAATTTCAACAAAATATTGTATGTATCAATTTATTGATTTTTACAACACTGAAATTTTAGTAAGACTTTGCTGTAAGTAGTAAGTATAAGGCCTGGCTCAAAGCTATATCCAAATTTGTTCCACCTCTAAAGCATTTGAACACCGGACTGTAAAAGACTCGAAATTTTTTCATTTGGTTAAGGTACTTTGGTCAAGGCATACAGAGGAAATTTCGCATCATTTACAAAGTTTCGATTGTTTATTCTTCACGCTGACAGTAATCCAAACAAATCGAAAAATAACTCAAACTGGCTTAATTTAATTGTAAACAAGTCCAAAATAGGAACCCTGGGAAGCAGGAATGAAAAACACCAAATCAATCCCAGCAAAAACAATAGTTCGATAAATTGATGGCGAGCAAAAGCTCTGAGGACAAAGGTTCAAAAATAAACAAAACGGAACCCACCCAGGACAACTTTGACTAAGTCTCCAGGAAGGACTTCGATAATAGCCAGAGGTGGAGTCGAGGACACAGTCTTCGAGACCAAGGACTCAAAAAAAATTCGAGGCCAAGAACAGAAATGGTCGAGGTCAAGGCCAAGGACCGAGGGCAGAATTTTTCTAAATTATCGTCGGTAAATTTTTCATGATTTTTAAACGCTAAAGTGCTTAAGATATTGCATTTCGTTAAGTTTTTGATAATAATTCGAAAAAAATAGTTTTTTAAAATAATAGCGAAAGCCATTTCGAAATTTTACACGTTAGCAGCTGATGTTGATTTCTCACCGTAGCGGTATCGTAGTAATGAAGCAAGGTCTTAACCTGCGAATGGAAATATAGCCAGTACTTAAATTGTAGGGGGGACACGTCCTCCCATCGGTAGCTAGCGTCCCCCATTGAGATTTGGCCTCCCCAAATGGAAAGTTCAGCGTCTCCCCATACTGGGTAAGCCATAAATATCTTTTTTTTTCTGATTTGTTTGGTCTTCATTCGAATGTGACGGTCAAATATCGCACAAAAAAACACACTCGTATATTGCACAAAAAACAAATATCGCACAGTAAAACCACGAACAATAAAATTGTCAAATAAAACCATTTGCTTTGGTCTTCATTTCAATTAAGCGGATAAAAATCGCACAAACTGGGGTGACGACCATGTTTTTTTCGTCTTTATTCGAATTTGATTGTGAAAGAATTGCAACAGAAAGCGATTGCTTTTGTTGTTCTTCGGATTTCGGTCCAAAAGTCACACTAAGTTGCTACCGCATTGCGAATGCGTCTGGTCAGGCTGCTTAAGCGTCCCCCCATGCGATATTTAACAGTTTAAATGCTGAATATAGCTAAATTATAAACGTAGAAATGGTCAATTTTAAGGTCATAATTTCATCAGTTAGTGCCCCGATGCAAACGTCCACTAATTATGGATTCCAACTTTTTTAGTAATTTTCTAAACGCAAACCTTATTGCTTGGTTAAAACATTTCTGTTCGCGGAATTTTTCTAAAATTATTGTCCATAAATATTGCAAAATACTGTGAATTCATGTTTTTGAAATAGATTGAGGTAACATAAACGGTATATTTGCAAGCTCAAAAGCTTTTAGCATTGAAAAAATGTAGGGTTTTGGAGCGAGGGCAATATCCCCACGCCCTCGGTTAAGTAATTTTAGTTATTTTGGGGGAAAACAATAATCAATTTTTGTGACTTTAAAGAAGATTACACATTTAGATTTTCAAAGCAACTTGAAAAGAAAATGCCGTAAATGCTAAGTCAGAAAAACTTTAATGTCCACAATTGTCGAAACGGAAAAATAATAAACCATTAATTATTTGCTAAAAACTCCCAATTTTTTGTGGAAACTCGTAAAAAATTTATTAAATACTCCAGACATTCGAACAATTATAGTTATATTTAATTTCACGCTAACTGTAATTTCTTAATGATCTTTCATGCATCGTTTTTTGTCCAATACTATAGTTTGTTATTTGAGATTCTTAGCGGCGATTTCGAACGCACAAATTATTCATTGGACGTGGTTTTGCCCCCCAGACCGCTTGCCAGTGGTTAGAGTTATTCTTTCTTATCTCAAAACAAATTCTTTGCGCTCGCGTATTTTCAGAACAAGTTGGCGTTCTCAAGATACGTTTTGTTAGTTATATCGAGATATACTAACAAATTTACTGTAATATACCAAAATGCCTTCCCTGGTAATACTGTATTACACTTCATTATCTTGCACATATTTTCTTCTAAATTCATACGCGGAATAGGCTCGGTCATGCTTTACCATTAGCAAGTCAAAATGGTTTATCCGGACCCTCGGATTCCTTGTTATGCCTCTGGATGGCTTTACAGTAGTGCTTTGCAGTTTGTACGGCCAGCATCGGAAGTATTAGCAGAAATAAGAACAACAATTTTTTGCAATGCGTTTTGCCTCCTCATTCTTCTATTAGAGCTTTCACACAATACCATTTAAAATAAGTTTTGGTATGACTTGGCTTAGTTGGCTATCACATTCTATTATTTTTCAAATAACGAAAAGAAACAACGAACTGACAGGCTATCAGATATGTCGTTTTTGTTTTTTTTTTAACCAATTAAAAAATAATGCTGTCCTTGAGTCGAGGTCAGAACATTTTTGAGGACTTGCAGGCTTCGAGGCCAAGTACTCAAGCTGCGAGGCTAAGGCCAAAGCCTAGGACTTGAAAATGTGACCTCAAGGCCAAGAACGTCCTCAAGGACTCCACCTCTGATAATAGCCAAATAAAGTGTTGATCTGAATGCAATTTCTGAGTTTAATACAATTGCGAATTCTGAAATAAATTTTCAATGATCCAGAGTAAATTTCTACGTCCTTCCTCGACAAATGAAAAATTTGGCTGAAACCCAAAAAAAGGAGTTACAGCGCGAACATTCACTGGAAACAATTTCAAATAATTGCGCAACAATCAATTTACATACAGTAAAAAAACGCGTTAAATCTTTTGATTGACAATTTTTATCACGTGTTGATGCACAGCTTTATATCATTTAAGAAGCTTTATGACTAGGGTCATTTTTATTTTGACCTAAAAGAAATTTTTGACTTTACTATTGCTAAATTTTGACTTTATTTTGACTTTACGTATTTTGGCTAGGTATGACGTTTTGATGTACGGGTGTTATAAAATATGCACTCAAGCGGTGCACGACAACATAACGTAGAAAATAGAGCCATTCTGCCAACCGGTTGCGCGTAAAAAAATTGCCAAATATAGCTTATACATGTTACTGCCTCTACGATTTTTTAATAAACTTCATATAATACAATTACCAGAATTACTTATTTATTGAAATACATTAACATGTATTTTTTGACATTTTTGATATCAAAATTTGTGCCTTTTCTCAGTAGTTTGCTCAGCATTGAGAATGATTGATCAACAGCGGCAGAGGTTGGTTGAGCTTTTGCAACAACTTTTTGCAACAGTGGAGCCATAGTCAAGTTGGTACAGTTTATTATTGCTTCTAAATTTGAGTTGGATAGTCGCTTTTTGATGTAAGCTTGAACTGAGCAGGGGTCATCCAGAAAACACATATTTTTCAGCAGTTCGTATGCATGTGTTATTGTCCAGTCACTTGCTTCTAATAGCTGGACGTTAGTTGCTAGAATCCGGTATAGATAAATACAAACCAAATCTGGCACCAAACCATCCACATTGATAGCTTCTTTTGTTCTGCAGTCTAAGTGACCTTCACCAGTCCAATTGTTAACAATGGTATGAACAGTAGGAAGGTTTTCTCTGCAGTATAATACAGCTCTAATCCAAGTTGCCTATCGTGTAATTGCAGGGACCGGAGGTGATGGCAGACCAGCTTCACGAAAATCATTTTGCGATTTTTGTTTTTGATTGTTGCTGCCTTTATTGTCGCCACTACGTCATCAATAATTTTAAAGAAAGCACGAACTTACATAGCGCAGTTATGTAGTAAGTATGTCACTTGCATAGCACACTTGTACATAACTGCGCTATGCAAGTGACATGCATCGAAAGTACGGTATAATTTTTTTAATGTTTTGCCAGCCAAAAACATGTACCGAGAGCATCTGCTAAGAGCAATGCAAAACTTTTTCGTTTGGTCCCAAGTTGTCGCAATACGTCAGCCACAGTGTGTAGAATAATACTGCTATTAACATTGCTACTGCTTTCAAGTGGAAGGCACTCAATAAGAAATATTTCGTTTGAGGTATCCAAGCTGCCCACTAGTACATTAATGTATTTTTGCTTGTCCACTTCTGCTTCATCCACAATCAAAAATACTTTTTTATCCCGAGGTAGTTCTCGAATATTCTCCTCTTTTTGGGACGCTAATTGAGCAACGCTTGCACAAGCTGGAGTTTCAGAAGGTAAAGGTTTTCCCATTGCAACAAACAGAGATTTTAAAGCAAGATGATTTAGTTTATGGAATGGGATATCTGCTGCTAGAAATGAAGAGACCAGTTTTTCCTTGAAGTTCCCTCGATCGAGTTGTATATAGGTTTGTATACCTTGAGAGCTGCTGGTCGTTACCAATTCGCTTGGTGAAGCTTACTTTTTCGGTGACTCTCCACAAAAAATTTTTTGTCACATTTGACTAACACGTCGCAAAAATTGCATCGTAAATCGCCAGCTGATTTTCCCCAAACTAATTTGGAGATTGGCAGCATATTTCCCTAACTTTCGCTGTTGTCGATTTTGCTTGTTTAGGCATTTTCATCCAATTAAATTTTTCAAGCTATGCAATTATTTCAAAAAGGGCGTGTGTAGAGAGCGTAGCGGTTTTGTAGGACTACGTATTTGTGTTGCAATAAAGCATTTTGTATTAACAATGAGAACTGAGAATTTGAATTTTTTCACGTGTATTTACGTGCTCAATTATATTGCAAACTTGATTGCAGCACATTTGTGACATTTGTGAAATTCTACGTAACTTTACGTTGAAAGGCTTTCTTTCAAATTGTCTAAAACAACATACTACGAGTATAAAATGTAGACAGATGCTGAAAACTCAAAAAAATAAAGAAGAAATTAATTTTTTTTGTTCTTTTTTCCAGAAGTTTTTGATGAGAGACAATTTTGACAAATTTTGACTTCATTGAAAATTTTGACTTTATTTTGACTTATAAACCCAATCAAACACAACCCCTGAGCAACCAAAATCAATTTTAGTATGAGTTTGATTATGTAACAAAGCCCTGAAAAAAATTTGACTTTGTTGACTTTAGCGGGCCCTATTTATGACCAAATGTGCACCAAAATTTAAATGCATCAAAACGAGGGCTAGAAACCATACAAGAAAAGCATGACAAAACTGAAACGATCGACGTAGCACTGACTGTAATATTATTGTATTTTCCACAAAAAAAAATATGACTGTATATCACAGATATCCATAGGTGGACACAAATCCGTTAATTGTTAATCCGTTAATGACGAAGTTAACTTCTTCATTAACTCGTTTAATTCGTTAAAAAGTTTTTTTTTATGTTAACGGACTAAATTAACTTCCGTTAAGTTTTGATAACTTCCGTTAAGGTTTTTATCGTTAATATCTCGCACCATTTATTCATCCTACCGGTACAAACCAGTTTGCACTGGTAACACAGATTGGGTATTAGCACGAGTTTTATAGAACAAAGCGAAGAAAGGAGCTCTTTTTTGCGGCAAATATGCTGCAGCCTTATAGATCTATTAATTATCGCTGTTTGCAATTTCCAAAGATTTTCCGATCGCAGCTTCGTTAGTGCATTTGAGCCTATTTTTATCTTGAAATTATATTAGCCTGTAAAATGTAATTTCCAAAACACACAAAGACCACCATAGCAATATATTTTTCCTTACAATCAGCTCAACAGTGCCATTACGTGTTCTAAAAGTGAGTGAATAAAAAGAAATGCAAATTACACGCAAGATGTTAACGAATTAACGGACTTCATTAACTTCCGTTAATTAAAGCTGAAAACAACGAATTAACTTTAACGGAGTTATGAAGTTTGTTAACGGACTAGTGGTTAACGAAGCTAACGTTTTGCATTAACTTGCCACCTACGTAGATATCCACAATAATTTTAGTACATCTTTATACTCTAGCAATTGGAAAGCCATGGTGCCGCTTTTCTTTAGCCAAATCTGCCTCCACTTAGAGAAGATGACAATTTTTTAAGTTTCGCAGTTTATGTTTGGCTTCTTTTCGTTTGAATTTGCTGCTTTTGATCATAAAGAGCCTAATTCAAACACGTAGCAATGTGCTGATCAGGGTGCAGATTGAGCCAAGGTGTCGTAAAAATATCATACAAGCAGGGTGTTGTAAAAAGGCACATTTATCCTCTCAACCAGGCTGCCGATCAATATTGGGTCTATACAATTTTTCTGCCGACAGAATTGCACTTCTATACTGTACTGAATTTATGAACACCACTTTTTGAAAGCGATATAGGCTACTGTAGATGTAAATGCTGCACATATTTAAAACTACATAAGAGTTATTGTTTTTAGTAGTAGATTTTTTATTTCTGGTTTGTAAAATACTTACGTTAGATATGGTTTACTTTGATCATATCGTGCGGTGCTTCTGTTGGCCATGAAACTGTTTCGGACTCCTTCAGATTGATGATTAATCAGAAGCTGACAAATCAAAATATCGTTAAGAATCTGCTCAACTACAGCATAATGCATATAATAGCCCTTAGCATTTTTGGGGGTCTTTTTGTTGTCTTTAGTTAATACACCCACATAATTGCCCTTGGCCTCAACTTGTACTTGCTATTAGAATTTTGTATGTCGCCCTCACAAGTTCTTTGGCGTGCCGCACTGCCGCTTGATTATGGTTTACTGTTCCAAAAACATAAAAAAAATTGCGAGGTGTCGGTTCACAAATTTTCAGACTGCAAGAACATCTTGAGATATCTACACCTTCTCAAGGTGATGCGATGTCTCTCATGATCTTTCTACCGGAAAGAGGTTGTTTATAAAAGTTAAACTCAATTTTTTTAATATTCGGTAGCAGTTCTCTGTTCACTTGCTCATGCTGCTCAGTGTACAATAGGTTGAAAGTTTCTCGACAAGACGAAAATTTGGTGTTTTTGTGGCATAAAATTCTCAATTTATGGCATCAAAATATAAAATCGAAGTTTCAACTTTACGCTTGATGTGATGCAACAACGCAATTACGCATCACAAAAGAACTTGATTTTTGATAATAATGCAACAATAAATACCTTTGTTAACGAAAGCCAAACGAGTTTACCAGCGTACGCTAACGCTCTGCTCAATCAATCACCTCACTAATCGACTTTCGTCTTATATCCCTTGTCAATATAGCTAGGACTGCAGGTATACGAACATGAGCGGAAAAAAAACAAAGTAATGCAAACTGACCAGCACCAAAACCAAAATATTAAAATCTACAATTTTACATAATTATTGGAAAATGTTAATCATATAAAAGAAAAAAACCTGTAGTTGCAGTATAAAACTTTTCTTGAACTTCAGGATTTCAATATTTGGGCTAATACTGTTTAAAAAACAAAGCTTCTATCATAGAATTAATTTTGAGAAAAACTTAATTCAAACATACTGGATCTCTAAAATCTTGCAATTCTTCGTACGCATGAGTTGGTGTGTATTTATCATGTGATCTCAAAGTGGCGTTTTGGAGCGATGTTGGGGTTGGATGATCTGTAACAGTACGCAAATTCATTACAGAGAAAAAACAGGATCAAAAATTAAATGCGCCAAAAAAATATCAGATATTAAGTTCAAGTGCACCTAGACAGAACATCACTAACCGCCATAATGGAAAATTAGACCAAATATAAAGTGCACGTTTAATGAAATATTTTTTCCGGAAAATGTCCGCTTCGGTGCAACTTTTTTTAGCCACTTTTGATGAAAAGATTTTATTTTACAATAGCTTTTATTGTTGCTATTTTAGAAAGAAATGCAGATAGCTAGTTTTGAGTATAACTGATGAATTGATGTGTTGCGTTAAACAAATTTGAAACTTACTTGTTTTGAATTCTTTACGTAGTGGAGGTTTTGCAGGAGGATTTAAATCCGATCTTAGAAAATCCAAGGAAGTACTTCTTCTAATCCCTTCATTGCTTAGGTTGACTTGCTGCTCAGGAAAGAGACGAGAAATTTCAAGAATATCAGCGCACGATGCATGAGAGACACCTCGTGAATGCTTGGGTACTTTTGGAGGGATTGGAATCTCGGGAAGCGGAGATGTTTTTTTTCGCAATCCGTGCAACAAGTCCATATCATTAACTCCGTTCCCATTGGAGCGAAATTCTTCATCAACTCCGCTTTTTAAAGGAACCGTTTCCATCACACTGAGGTCTACCATTGCAACATTTTTAAACAAGTCATTACGCCAATATACTCTAATCGTTATGCTGAGCAAAATTAAAGTAAAATGCTCGATGTCGGTATGGACATAACATATTTGTTGTGATAGTTGGAAGAGGTTGCTACATAATATGCGTACTTGCTTCGTCGTCAATTAACAGTATGGCTACGGTACGTCCTCTTTTTACAAAAAAAAAATGAATGGTCCACCGGGGACACTCAAAAGTAGCCAAATGTCACCTTTTTCACTATTACAGTTGTTTTTTTTTATATACTGCTCAGTTTCAAAACCGTACACCCAAATTGGTATTTGGTAATTGTTCATTTTGCAGTTGTTACAATAGGCCTACATCACTAGCGTACTATAACTGCCATAAATTTTCACGAGCAGCCTTCGCTGGTCAGACGTAAACGAGTTAAAAGAGTATTTAGCAGTAACTGTGGGTGTAGAATAGATTAGAGCGTAGATTTGTAAATTAAGGGGGTGTTTGCAAAGTAAAAGTTATTTATTTATTGGGAAATAACGGGCAGAATATTTCCAACATTGCAAAACTATAGAATTTTGTAGTGAACTGTTAAAAATCGCCCAATTCTTCTGCATTATGGTTCTTGATGCAAATGTAGAACGCATATTTTTCATGATGCAGCCTTAATTCTGCAAAAAAAGCGACAACCTCTCAGTTGGGTCCGTTTGTTTTATTTTAACGGTTGTGTGCAATCCCAATCATATTTCGTGTAAGCAATTTTATGATCACGTTAAAGCAGGGCCTACGAGAAGGGGGCAGGGGGGGACAATGACCCCGGGGCCTATGGTGTTTAGGGGGCCCATAAGCTCGAGAGCTTTGTGTCATTTGCAGATTATCAGATTTGTGCCGGAAAAACCGTCGAAGTTTCGGTGAAGACCTTTTTTTTTTTTTGGAGATCACTTGATTTCGGCCGGAAAAACCTTCAAACTTTCGTGAAGACCTTTTTTTTTTTTTTTGAGATCACATCAATTTTCGGCCCAAACAGCACCATTTTCTCCGTCTATTTGGACTTCACAAAACCAGAATTCCGTCATATTTGAGCTGGCCCCGGGCCCACGTTCGCCTCTCGGCGCCCCTGCGTTAAAGCTGATCCTCCGTTATCGAAAAAAGTCAAGGGAACTGAATCTGCCGAATATATTCGGTTTGTCTTGCTTTAGTTTCTATTTTTTTGCCATAACGTTCGCAGAATATAGTCCAGTGGGATAATCTTATCCTATCCCTGTTGCATTTTACTCGCTGGAGAAACCTGTCCTCTTTTTGGGCAACTTAAATATGGTAGGTCTAATTGACAGCCTCCTAAATTAAAATAGGTTCTTGGTATTCTTTGGTAGGCCAAGAAAGCTTCGCAAGTTGCATCTCTTGAAGCATCTTTCCTCTGCGAGCATTTTTTAAGTTTGATGTTAAAGAATAGTTTAATTAAATATCAGTCTGTTACTACACAAATGGACCAAATCTACAGAATGAATATGTAGCAATTGGTTTCAAATAAATTTACAGTACAACAATCTTTAATTTTTGATGCCTCATTCCTAAACAACTCTATAGTAGTTTTGGCGTTGCCACTATATATCTCTTTTTATTGCGATATGTAATAACATTTTATTTACCAAAGAGACAGACAGCAAAGAGACATTACGGTTTTTAAGTCCAACTGCCACCTGCTCACCTGTCTAGTGTCGACTACTTTGTACTACACCCGTTGGAGGCTTTACAGTGTCCCTTTTGTTGCTGGACGTCAAGAAAGAAAGCTGTATATACCAACATTTATTGGTTTTTGTTTGACCCGACCGGGAATCCAAACCCAGTCTAGACACTTTATCCACTCGACCACTGATTAATGTACGCTAAAAGGGTATTTAAGTCGAAAAAAATTTTGCTCGGTTTTTCTCTCAAAAAAATTTTGACAAATCTAAAGACTAAGTTTACTAAATTTGTGCTTTCTACGACTTCCGTTCCCAACATATGACAATTTAGATTTTGCATTGTAAAGAATTTTTTCGCTTAAAAATTTGGTCAAGGTTCCCAACTACAAACAAAACTTCAAAAAGTTACTGCGTGTTTGTAACTCTCAATAAGTGCTTTCGTCAGTGTTGATCTTTCTTCCAACACTTAATTTTCTGTCATAATGCTGGCGTGATGGCAACACTGAAGTAAGAGGAAAATTTTTAATTATGAAGCTCAATATCTTGAAAACGGCAAAACGTAGAAAGTCCAAATTTTTGAGAACTCATTTTAGGCTTTTTCCAACATTTTGGTCAACATTGAAAAACTTAACTTGAATGCCCCTTTAAGCAGGGAAGCAAAGAATATCAGCTTTCCATAAAATCTTTCGTTTGACCCAGCTGGAATCGGACCTGAGTTTTCAACTTTAAATAAGTCACCTCATTAGCTACAATTACGTGTACTCTATTAGTCAATTCACTTCATCCCTGAGCAATAACAAAAAGAAACTTGTAATTTCAGTAGTGTAATCCTTATGACAGCCATCCTTCTGCGTAATTGTACCATTGTAATTTCAACTAAATTAGTAACTTCTAAAATCGTTATATGTCTTGCAGTTGAAAGTTACAGCTCAGCAACAAATTTCTGCTTAAACATTTGCAGCAAAAATGTCTCCTAATTCAAAACCAAAAACTATTTTTTCGTCAAAACTTGCAGGCAACAAGTTTTATTACCAAAAATACACTGCCATGAAAGTTGAAACTATTAAGACGGATTTACAGTTTATATCGCCTCTGCTTTTAGCCACAGGCCAATTTCTTGCTCCACTGAACACTGCACCTGTAACAGTACTGCTTTACTGTTTTCACCAAGTTTTTTTCCTCATAACTTTTTATCAGGATATTTGTTTTCAAAACTTTGTTTTTACAGCAAACATTTCGCTATTTACACTTGTAAAAAGAAGTTGATTCGACTTATTTTGCAGAAAAAACTTACAACGGTGTACTAGTGATTTGGGCTTAAAAGTAAATTTGAAAAAACTGGAGGGTTTATAACCCGATCCCATGCGGGATTGCACCTACAAGCAATTGTCCTTTTATACCGCGCACTTTGCTCGTCCACTTTTTACAATCTACTGGCGTTTAGATTTTTGATCAGGCCTACTTGGCCAACGCAATAGTCCAGGTGTTTGGTCTCCATTTAGTTTTTTCAAGGACACAATTACCGCCAGATCGGGAGTTGAACCTACAGCCAACAATCTAATAAGTTGTTCGAACAACTAATTTTCGCTGCGGTAAGGAAAGTATAGGGTGCTAGCGAATAGCAATTCGAGCCCTCAACAACAGTATACGCTAACGTATTTCAGTAATAATTTGCTCCTAAAAATGACTGATGCGTTTTCGTAAAACTGTAATATCCCTAATATCTATCTTAGAAATAAGCTTGTCGCAGCATTCTTGTTGTTTTGGTTTCTTTTCAATGTTCAGCTCAACTGCTCTTGGATTTGTTTTTAACAGCAGCAAAGAGGAACCGTTTATCGAAATTAATAATTAACTAACTGAAGAAAAAAGGACGTCACAGAAAAAAGGGAAAAAGAATTCAAATTTGGAAAATAATTCTACATTCAAGCCATGATTTAAACTAAGTCTGCAGTGATTTCAATAAGAGCGCAAATTCTTACGCGCAACTAGCTCTCAAAAAAATGATTTTTGAAATTCAAACTCGAAAAAACTAAGTTTTTGCAATAAAAGAGAAGCTGAAACGAAAAAACTATGGAAAGATCTAACAACATTATTTTTGCTGAACTTGGAATTCCCAAAAGGATGTAAACTACAAAAATGAACCGTATTCGCATTCCTGCTACGCAAAAGGATATGCAGAACTGAAAACTCGTATAAACGACAAAAAAAGCAATTAAGCGAGCTACCATAAACGTGGCCAGTGGAGAGGCTAGAGGCTCATCCACCCCCCAATTAAAATGTCTCCAATGATAAAAATAGTAATAAAGCGTAAGTTACTGTTTTTTCAGTTTTTTTGTAGCGTTTCTGCGTACAATGAACCATAACATTAATATTTCTGACCAGGGGGCCCGAGCTCCCTCAATGCAATTTTTGGCCAAACCAATTTAAATGTATTACCCGGAAGAAATTTAGGGTTTTTGTCTTAAAGGTGCAACCTCAGGCTCTTATCGATTCTTTTTATGGACATAACGCAATAACATGACTAGTAGCCATCTATGGTACCAACTTTAAATAAAAATCCACCATCATCTTTTCAGTTTTTACGCGATAAAATACTTTTGAAAAAAAAAATTATCGAGGGAAAATGCTCACGAAACAAATTACTAAACTTGAATCGAAGGGGCTTGGGCCCCTTGGTCGCTCATGTACTTTAAACCTGGTTATTTTCATGACGAAACAATTAAAACTCTTCAAGGCAAATCTTCGAGTAAATATTTACTTACTGCTAAAAACTTTAGAGGAGGCGATGTACCTTGCTTTCCTCTCCCCCCCCCCCCCACTTGGGCCTAGTGACTAACAAAATTTAACACGAAAATGCAAGATTTTAAACCTAGTTTAGAGTTGACCTATAAGTAAACGAAGATTAAACAATTTAACTTTTTCGATTGGTTTTCAAATCCTTAAACTTTACCTGTACAGTAGTTCTTTCAAATGGCTCTAAACACGTGAGAAAAATGTGATTCAAATGGCATCAAAACAACCATTTTTTCCAAAAAATTACCCATTGACTGGGGACTTTGCTCCTAGACTCTCATAGCCTCCGGAAGCTGGGAGTTCCGCCTCCAGACCTTTGCGACACGTTTGAGTTACACTTGATTACTCACAACGTTTCCGAATTTAAAGTTTTGGAAAACTTTTTAATTCTTGGTTCTAATCGTCCTCTTTTTGCAAAATCAGGGTTACGTGGCAAACTAAACCCCGGCTTCTGATCCACCATTTTATGATACATTTATCTCACAAATACTCCCACTTTTCGAGGATTTTTGATGACGTCATTGCATGTGATCGGCGGTTTGCCCCCCCCCCATTCAAAAATTCTGGCTACGCCTATGCCAACAACTATGCAACTTTATGGATCTGGATTTGCATTTTTTAGTTGATTACTTTTTTTTATTATTAAATTTATAACTTTTTTATTAACGTAGCCATATTTAACGATGTGTTTTCTATTTGTGAACATAGCCATTTTTAATGATGTAGTTTTTTCATTGTGAACTCATAGCAATTTTTAGTGAGTGCATATTCGTTTGGTATCAAAATTTATACAGCTAAAAAAATTAATCATAAGTAAATCTTGCATTATACTCGCTATACTACACCAAAGTGTGACGAGTTGGCGCCTTGGCGGGGCCAATTTTCGCTTCGTTGCTCCCAGGGATCACAGCTTTTTTCGAAGAAATGTTGCAGCGGTGGCGAGCCGTTAACAACACCGTGTCCCATTTGATAAGCCCGAAATTTGAACCTCAGACCACCCGTTCCAGACACAAACGCGTTACCGCTTGACCAACAGGCCGCTTATTAAACTTCAAGGAGACTGTTCATGTTTTTCAACGTCAACTGCAACCAAAAGTCAGGGGTCGGCAACCTTTTTGTAGTCGTGGACCAAAAACAAACTAAGCAAGGTCTCAGCGCGCCGGAATAAATTGTCGCTTACAATGTGGTCCTTAAAACTGAGATTTTTTGGCATTTTAATGTAATAAGAATTCGGCTTAGTTTATATGAGTTTGGATTCAGTGACTCGGATGCTTTTGATGAAACTAACTCAGCGGTAAGTTTCTGCAAACTTGTTTTTGATGAAGAAAAACAAATTTACTTGAGCACATCACTGTCTGAGGGAGCGGGGCTGAGATAAATTTCCACAAACGATTTGTGTATTTTTAAGAAAAATGAGTCATTTGTAATGATTTTCACAGTTCACGATTAAGGTTCTTCGGAGGTGGTTTCCTGTTTCAAGCTCCAATGTCCCTTCATTTGAGTTACTTGATGATGGTTGCTATACCTGTCTCCACCCAAAATCTTTATGTCACAAATATGAATAAATATGATGCTGTTTTAGTTTGAAAGTTTATTTTAGATTCGGTGCTATATTTGAAAAAAGTACATTTTGCCAATTGCCATGCGCTTGCTTATGGTGACTTTCATAGATGAATTAAGTTTTAGCACGCTTAAAAGTCCAGATCTTCTCTGAGGGTAGGATCATTAGCGTACGAGAGTATCTGTATTTATTTCATCTAACCGGTAGCTTCTACGGGGCTTAAGACCGTACGACGGGTGTACAGAATTTTGTTTAAAATCAACCAAGGCTAAGCTTGCGCGCTCAGTATAGATCGGGTCCAAGTGCTGCCAAACATTGACGCCTAATTCTTTTTGGCATGATTGTCTTCATTCAAACTGTTTTTCAGAAACAGCAAAAAGTAATATTTCGCTTTTAACATGTAGCAGTCGTAGCTGCATCTGCATTGCTGCTCAACAAATTATACTTGAACAAAATTCTCAAAATTTTGATAAGAGGTCGCGGGCCGGATGATTTTCCTTCGCGGGCCGGATCCGGCCCGCCTGTTGCCGACCTCTGCTATAAGTTTTCAAAGGCTCTTCAATTTAGTTGTTTTGTGTATCGTTGCGGTACTGTTGCAAATATACACTACACAACAGAAACTTAGCATCCACAACACGGAACAACCGAAACAAATCAATCAGGAAGCAAACGGTAAAAAGATATATTAAATACGCAAATCGAGATCGCAAGCTCATAATAAAATTTAATGATAATGTCAAGGCCAGGTCCATTGACCTTCTGGCGGTTGAGAAATGAGGGGGTCCCAAGGCTTCCACATACTCATGTGCCTGGCTAACTTTAATTCTTTCTTTGTTATTTCAATAACTTCTTCTAATTGGCCTGCATTAAGCGCTTTTTCCAACTGTTCCAAATCCGCAGTCTGAAAATGTGGAATTCATTAGTAAGATAATAGTACTGTGTAATGAATTAATGGTTGACATTTGACAGCAATCAAAAACTACTGAAAAGCATGTGTCTTCGAGCGAGATGACTACAGACTAATTGTCGCACTAAATTTTAACTCGAGATAGTCGACCACACTCAGGATTTGGGGCATTTCTCCGCAAGCAACTGTGGGAGTTCTTGAGCATCAGACATCTCAAAGAAAGGTGGGAAAATGGACTCAAGAAGCTCAAATTTGGTGAGAATGAATTAGGAAATTTGGGCTTTTCCCTACATTTCAGTGTAAAACTTGACCTGATTTGGCCTGTTAAGAACATCCAAACGTTACATGATTAGAAAGGCAGGGCTAGCTGCAAACGTTCATGAGGAAGGCCATAATTAAAAACATATTTTGAACATTTAACGACCTTAGTCACGCACACTTTTACCGCTACGACTCTGTATTGCATCTCCCTGCATTACATTTTAGTAACTGTTGTATTTCAGTGTATTAGAAAATAAATATTTATCATACTCGCTGAAGCATGAATAGAATTACCAAACTCATCTTCGCGTCATGACAGCAAGGCATCAATACTACTTCTTTCAAAAATATCGCAAAATTGGCAATGGCAACACTGGGTCCGATTTGACCGGCCCGGAAATTAAACTCAGATCTCCACAGACGAACGCGTGGGCCCTCGTACAAAATTTAATTTACATTGTTTGCAAGCCGGCGTTTTTATATTTCATCGCTAGCGTGATTGCTGGCCTAAAGGCTACCAGAGCGGAAGCTTATGGAAGAGCCACCAGAACGGCGACCACCTAAAGAAAACAAAACGAAAGTGGCACGAATCCTGCGGAAGGACATTGCTAAGATTCCGCGCTAGTGTACCTTATATAGCTCAGAAAGCAGGGACTAAATTCAATTTAGTAACACACTTAGTCGGAAACTCAAAAACTTCACCTTTTCAACAATTTCAAGATTCTTTTGCGTGATTTTTTCAGTATATTTTCTATAGGCAGCTGTCTTGGGCATTGGGGACAAAGCTTCCAATATGCCGGCGTATAAAATCTTTAACTTCTCTCGAGGATGAGCTTCCACGGCTAACCCAGTAAGTCCCGTAGTCTGAAACATCGAAGTAGCTAAATTATGCTCTGTAGTACAAATTCTGCGAATTACGGTTCCACAATTTTCGAAACTTACGATTCAAATTTATCGTTTAGAAAAATTTTGAATTAAATTCATTAATGTCTAAAATTAAACTCAGCGAAAAAATTTGGAGTGAAGTCAAATTCAATCCAACTTTGTTGCATAAACTACTTCCTATAAATGTTTCTTTAAAATGCATTGGCCAATTAATTGCAACGAGTAAGCTGAAACAGTAGAACAAAAACAAATGCAGCAAAACTTGAGGGTAGGAAAATTATCGGAAATAGAAAATACGGTCGAAATTGACGATTTCAAAAAATCTAAAACTCAAGGATTTGAAAGACATCAAAAATATTTGACGGACTCAAATCCAACTCTATCTCTTCAAAACAAAGTAGATGTATATTATAAGGCCATTTTCTTAACGAGTTTTAACACACCGGGCGCCGGCATTCAGAATAAACCAAACAATACTTACTAATTTAGTTGCCATGGTAACTTTTGTGTCTGGAAAAATAACACTTGCTACTACATAGATCTACGGTAATATATTTATATCCTAAAAAAGCACAATAGTCGACAGATGTAAACTGCGCAAAACATGTAGCATGAAATCAACAGCAGCGATTTTACTTTTATAGTTTAAAGACAAACAGAAGTATTCTAGTCTTAAACAGAAACTCAAAAAAAGCTTTACGGCTTAATTATCCTGCATCAATTCATTTCGTGGATATTAAATCACCAAATCAGAGTCAATTGTTAAATACTTCAATTAGACTATTTCATTACGCTAAAACTGGTGTTTGACATAATGAACACATAAATATAGATATTTTAATGGTTAGGTACAAATTCCACATGCTTGAAGGGTTGGTTATACGAAAACGTTCCCAAAAATATAAAATTATTTGGAAATGGCATTGGCAACATTAAATTTTTTTTTTGCCTAAAAAACAATAAGATTTAGGGTCGTTGGAATACAAAAATTCAAAGTTTAAACCTGGGACAACAACAACATAACACAAGCTAACAACAATATCATTTCCATGTTTGTCTTTCTACAGTTACTGAATCAAACATGTTCTAGTTCCAATAATTGCAACAATGCAACTGCACAAAGGTTTTAAAGATCAATATCAAATGATGATGAACAGCAAAAATAACACAATCATCACACATTTAGATATATCTCAGTAATCCGAGAAAATCCTTCATAAAAATTAAGCAGATAATTTTATAACCTGCGAGTATACAGTTGGACTAATTCAAACACTGCGTCACTGGCAGAACATTGATTTTCACAATCCTTAAAAAATTTAATGTAAAAGGCTTATTTTGCTCGAAAACATCTGATTGAGTAATTTTTCAATAACATTAATCAATTCTGAGGCAGTTGACAGAGCTTATATTTATCAGAACTGATCATTAATTGTCAAATTGGTCAAGATAAAAAAAATTTCAGTACCAATAATCACCTGACCAAAATCATGGCAATAATTCAACTTTTAAGATGTTAGATATCATGATACATCAACACCTTTGGATGCCAGTTTCATTTTTATTTTCAAAATTGCTTCTTCAATTTCGTAATTTTTACTCACTAAGTTTACCCAGTTTGCTTCTAAATCATGTAGTTTTTCACCAGCTTGAATTTGTTTTGTTTTACGTTCCCAATTTACTTCTTGGATTTTCTTTTTTATGTCTTGGATTTTCTTTTGTGCATCTTGCAGCATCAGAACCACTTGATCGTTATAAACTTTCCAAGCATTACAACCATGCTCCATCATGAGTAACAAATTTTCAATCCGAACTTGTTGATGTTGCAACTGGGCTTGAGAATTTTTAACACATTCTTCCCAAGCGGTGATATCATTTCTTTGCCCACTTGGAGGTGTTGGAAGTTCATAACGTCTCATGCTTAAAAGTTCCATTGGTTGTCGAGCTGACAAGCGTTCAAACTCATTTTTCATTACTTCTGTTTCAAAGGCATTTAAGTTTGGAGCTGGCAGATAATGAAGATAGTTTCTGGTTGGTCGGTACCTTCTTGTTTCCTCCTCAACCATTGCAATAGCAGCATCTCGTACACCACTCTCCTCATACCCTTTGTCAAAATAAGGCAAAGCATCAACTGTAACTTCACCCGCCATAGTTTTGATTTTACTTTCAGCAATTAAAGTATATCAGTATCTGATTTACATTGCCTAGATTTGGACCTACCAGCAAATAAGATAGTATTAAAACTGATCAGTGGTTTTTTGGCAATACAAACAGACAATCTACCACTTTGTACAAAACAGTAGACTCTGATTCGATTCTTAGCGAGTTCAAACACTAAAGACAAAAAAATGATATAAATTTATAGCTACTTCATCGACAAGATTACGAATCAAAAAAGAAAAGAATCAAAGCATGAAACCTCCGGCATAAGGTGTAAACTCGGTGAGCCATAGACATATAGCAGTATGAAGCAAACACCACAAGACTCTTTTGTTGTTTTCTCACTAATTATTGATCAATATTGGCAATATACTATAAATCTGTTATAAAATAATCAAAGTTTAAAAAATTTTGTTACACTAACACTATATGTTTTTATGCATCAAAAGAAGCACTTGCTTATTACTGCTGGTAAACGGTAACGCTATCTAAGAAACCCAGCTAGTACTCTGAACTGATAAACATGAAATTTCTTCAATACATTACATACCAGATCAATTTTTTGATTTTAATATAGGATTACAAAAGCAAACATGAATGTGAAACTGAAAGCAATATCAAGAAACACATTGAACTACTTCTGTTTCCACTTTGGCAATTTTAAAATCACTTTTAAAGGGCATTCAAGTCAAGGTTTTTACTGTAAACCAAAATGTTGGAAAAGCCTAAAATGCATTCTCAACAAATTTGAACTTTCTATGTCTTTTGGTTTTCAAGATACTACAGTTCAAAATTAACAATATTTCTTTCACTCTAGTGCAGTGTTCTCTCTTTTGGCTCATCAGCAAGTGCCCAGATCTTTCTAAAAAATTGTGCCCAAAGCTGTAAAAATAGATTTATGGGCCTTAAATTTTGCACCAATCCATTATTTAAGTATACTAGAAGTGATATTTCCACAAAATTTTCTACTTTTTTGAAGCTATGTTATTGCTTTTAATAAGCTGCGTGTTTTCGCAAAAGAAATTAATGACAGAATCTACAGCATTACACATACATTCATAAAGACATCTTTAACATTTAAAGTTCTCTAAGATCCCTGAAACGCAATCACAATTACCTTCAACCAGGGCGAATTTGAAACCTACACTAAAAATAACTTAAGTATCAGTTAAATACTTTTCAAGATTAAGAACGGTCTCCTACTCACTGGCGCACCCAGAAAGGGGGGTTTTGGAGGTCGAACCCCCTCCCCCCCCCTTTTGGAACTCAAAAAACAACATAATTTTGTTGATATGACGCAGTTTGTAACACTTTGCTATATTTACTTTTCCCTAAATAATCACTTAAGTTGTAGTTAATCACTTAACATGTTGTTTTACGGCTGTAATTTGATGCAGCAAGATATTTGCCAAACAATTGAGATTTTTGCATTCGTTTCAACTACAGTATTGCTGACAGAAACATTGTGTAACTATGTGTATTTGATATATCCATTGAATAATGGATATATTATACCCAATCATAAACTTCTGAGCAGAACAGAGCTTGACACTAAAGAGACACGTAGCCATTTAGTGAAAAAAGTCGCCCTTGTGCAAAAAAAACCTACTGTGCCAAATGCACTTCAACAAAAAGCAAACAAATCCACTGTTTGGAGCAAAAACCAAAATAAAATTACATTTAAATGACGAGATTGTTATTCTGCAAACATATTCACGACTTTGAAAACAGCTTTTAATAGTGTCGGACGAGGATGGCAGTAATGTACAGTGTTCCCACTAAGCCGATTTTTTTCAGTGAATCGGTGATTTGTTGGAGCAAGGGCAAATAAATTTTGGCAATATAGTAAACATAGCTTTAGATAATTCGACAAATTTGTGGAAATATGACATTTGGTATACATTAATACTGGATTGGTACAAAATTTAGGGCACACAAATGTCTTTTTAGAGCTTTGGGCACAATTGTTTAAAGAAAATTTAGGCACTCGCCGATTAGCCATAAAGTTAGAGGGAACACAGCCGTACAGTACGTTCAAAATTTGAACACGGCACACTTCAAAACTTTACCATACCAACAAAATACACCAAAAAAAACTTTGCATGTGTACATTACCTATGTACTTCTAATTGGATGGTACCAGAGTTGTAAACGGGCCGACTAGTTCAGGCCCGATCCTGAAAATATAAGCTCAATTCATGACTGAAGTTAAGTTAACTTAAAAGCTAAGTTAACTTAACTTTTAAGTTAAACGAAAGTTAACTCCGAAAAACGTAAGTTAAGTTAGCTCCGAAAAACGTAAGCGTAATTGGCAAGTTATTTTGATTATATTTTTCTGCACCTAAGACAAAAGGCACGTCTTGGGCCAGAATTAAAGCCCGAAATTTTGTCAAGTTTAGGTCCGAACCTGACCTGAAAAGCCCGGGCTGACTTACAACTCAGGATAGTACACAATAAACATACTATACTTAAAAAGGTACAGTACGTGGGTCAATCAAAGCTATAAACGTACCGTACTTTAGAGGTACGATACCTACACAAAAAAATTACTAATGTTTTTTTCAAAATTCTCGTTTTCCGTGCTTTAAAAAAAAGGTTTAACTGCATATACATCCTAAAGTGGAATGATTCATGAATATCAGTTTTGCTAAGTTTGGAGCTTTTCAACTGCTGTGATGCCTTTTGGCCTTAATTCTTGGGAAGATAGATTCATTCATAAAGAGAGCTGGATGAAAATGTTCAATCAATGTAAAACAGCCTTTTTTAAGGCTACCCATTTGCCAAAGAGCTAATCATAGCTCCGACACTATTAAAAGCTATTCTGAAATTATGTACCACCAACAAGCTTTTTGAATTTAAAAGCATACTCACTTAAAAAGTTTAAGTGAAATATGCGATCTTTTAGCATTTAAACAAATTTTGGACTTGACCGGTGTGTAAGGACTGATTGGACTGAGCAAAATAAATTCTTTCAAACTCTTCTAAATCTTAGTAATTTAGCTTTTTGTAATTGCTCTACTAACATGTAAAATGTCATCAAAATGGCGTTAAAACGGCTATTTTTTCCTGAAAAAATTGCAAGAATTGCCCAGCAGCTGGGGCCTTCGCACCCAGGCCCCCATAATGGTAACTTGTTCTCTCGTACACGATCTTCACAACCAACAGCTTTCAAAATTGTTATTACATGGATTTGGAATAAACAAATGTTGCAACAAAATGCAACAATTACCGCAAAACCCTGTTTGACTATAACTAAATTAACTACAATTGGGTACTGGTTGCTTTTTGGAAAATTCAAGCCTTACCTTAAAAACTTCTTGGTGAGCCCCTGCTCCTACTTGGTCAGTAGGCCCTATTTAAATTTTGATCAACTCATTTTCTTTTTTGCTTGACTAGTGCAAGGTCACATAATATTGACGTCATCATTTTAACAAAATAATCTACAAAAATATTGCTAATTTTTAGATTTAGACTATTGACCAGAGATGGGCCAAGTCATTGATGAAGACTCTGCTCAGAGTCCGAAGATTTAGACTCCAAATCTGCTCCAGAAACCTGCTTGTTCACAAATTTTTAAATCCGCTCAGAGTCCAAAAACATTTTCCATATTTTTCTATCGGTACCGGTACCATAAAATGACTAAACTTAGAACACCACACTCTAAATTTGAATAGCTCCCCTAGCAGTTGGTTTTGAGTTTTACTAGTTATCTTTTATTAAAGGGGTTTTTGGAACTCGTTGAACCATTCCATTAAAGAAAAAAAAATTAAAAGCTTAAAACCAGCCACTAGGGGTCTGAAGTTCGAATTGATGTCTGAAGTATAAGTAGTCGTTTTATCAAACCAGATATAATTTTAAAAGTATTGCTTTTATTTTCTTACCTAATGTGCACCAAAATATATGAGGCCTTTGGTTTAATCAAATCTGAATTAAGTATTGTCAAATGGGGTGACTTTGAAGATTACACTAAAACAAACTTTATTATCAGTTAAATAGGGATGTACCAATTAATCAGCATCGGTATCGACAGTCATTTTATTTTGCTGTTCAATTTACTATCTCTCAAGCTGGCATCGCTGCCCGAACCCTAACTCTAATCGTAAGATTTTAAAGAAAAAAAAAGAACTGGGTTACGATTTAACTCTCTAGCGCTATTTCTGCCAAGTGCGTCCAGCGCGAATCGATACCCGAACCCTCAGCTTGGCAGACATGTGCGCTTGCCACTACACTGTCTGGGCTTCGCATTTCATGTGTCAAAGTGCCGTATTTACATCGAAGCAATGAGAAAAAAGCAATATAACAGGCAGATGGTGCAGCAGCGATTTGGTGTTCGAAATCGCACCAGACACTTCCTTTGGATCATCACCCACAAACGTCAAAAACATCACAATTGACTTATTTTTTAAATTATAGAACAAGCAAGTTGCTGGGTTTAAATAGCCAAAATTAAGCATGCGAGGAGATGTCTTATCTAGCTTAAGAAGGAGAGCAGTGGACCGGTAATCCAAAGGCTGCAGGCTCAATTCCTGCAGGAGGACAACTTTTTCGCATTGCTTGTTTTTGGGTAGTCATTGTTCTGGTGGCTTTTCTGTAGGCTTCCGCGCTGGTAGCCTTTAGCCAGATGGCACGTAAATAATTAAACAAAAAAGTTTTTGCATCACACTAATCTTTCAACAAAGCTATTGATTACAACAATTGCTGTGGTTTTGAATGCAGCAAACATTAAGCTTGAAAATGAAACACATGTAGGTCTGAAGCTGCCAGAGGTGGGCAGAGTGCAATTAGAAGCACAAAGCTCGACTTTTGCAGTTTGCAACCTCTACAAATGCAGAAGTTGCCTGGCAGATTAAAGTCTTTAAAATTTGTTGCGCTTTAATTGACACTGCATTTTCTTTTTTTTTTTTTGGTTAATTGCACAATTCTATACACTGAACTTAATTTTGTTCCATTTCGCTCAAAACATTGTGATAAATGTCGGCCTACTTTAACAAATTGTTTACTCTTTTTCTGTCTGATATCGCAAAAAATGCGGTATTTGCATTGTGTTGTGAATTTTCAATTGCAAAAGTTAGGTTGTGCTTTAACTTGGTACAAAAATCTCATTTGGCAATTGCAGAATTGCGTGGCACTTCAACTGAATCAAAAAGTTCATCGCAGAAGTTGCACTGCGCTTCAAAAAATGCGCATTCTACGCTACGCTTTTGCTGGTTGAAAAGATCATTGTGCTTTTGGTGTGACATTTCTTGTGCCCACCTCTGGAAGCTTCTGTAAAAAAGTTACCAGTACATAAATAATGCTGCTGCCACTCACAAGCGCTGTGACTGGTGTGACACTAAGCTACCAAATGCCATTGAAGGATACTACGCATCAATCGAATGATGTCAGGGACATACAGTAAGTTACAGTACTGGACAAATTATTAGCCCTTTTTGCAAAAAATCAGTCATTTTTGCTTTATTCTTTTTTAATAGTACTTAAACACACGTTTGGTTGACATATGTTTATAAAAACTAAAAAAACAAACTGCTTAATACTTTGTTTTGCCTCCTTTAGCCTGTTTTAATGCAGCAACTCTCCTAGGCATGCCATTAATTAATGAAACCCACAAAACTTTGATTCTTTCAGAGTGAAACCAAACACGAATCAGACGTTTTGTAAGCTGAGTTTTGTTGGTTACAGAAACTTTATGGATTTTATCTTTCAAAACATTCCATAAACTTTTTATAGGATTCATATCAGGTGAATTAACCGGCCATGGCAGTAACTTTAAGTGTTCTATTTCATCCCTTCCTGGACTTTCTTAGCAGTATGGCATGGAGCCGAGCCTTTCTGGAATATGCATGGATTACTTCCAAACCATTAATGGATCTGTGGCTTCAAAAGTGAACGTAGCACCTCGATGTACTTTTTTGCATTCCTAGTGCCTTGAACAATCAACAGCCTACTGGTACCATGTAGCCTATAGAAGTAGCCCCCACACCATAATTTTAGTTGGAAACTTGACCGTCTGAGGAATGCAGTCTGACCGAGACTCTTCATTCCTTCTTCTTACTGTCTGAATTCTGTCATCCAGCACAGCTATGGTTGATTCATACAAGAAACTAACCTAGCAAACAGTTTAGTAAGTATACACTTGAAATCAAAGCCAGAGTGTGCTAAACAAACTTTTTTTTACTGCTCCCAATCCATTGAAGTCCAGTCACTGTGCTCCACAGCCCATGCATGACGACTGGTTTTCATTTTCTCTGTCAAACGAGGTTTTTTTCTTGGTCTGTGGACTTTCAGACCAACTTTAAACAATCTTCTACTAACCGTTCTTTTATGTACCACGAATCCTAAAGCAGCTAGACCAGATGAAATTTTTCTGCACGACCTCCTTCTGTTACTAAGACACATCTTTACTATGTTTCTGTCAAGCCTGGGGGTGGTTTTGCCTTTTCTTCCGCATTTTCCTGTTCTTTTTGCCTCAAAATCTTCATTATTTCTCAGTTTCTTCTTTATTCGACCGATTGTACATGTTGAAATGTTTAGTGTCTTTGCTATTTTGACAATTTTTAAAGCACTATGCTTCAATAACACCTTTACTAGCACTTTTTTGCGAAGACTCAAGTCACTTGCCTTACTCATTTTTAACCACCACAGACATTCAGAGCAAAACGAAAAAGGCTAAAAATGGTGAATTTTTCACGTGCTTTTTGTGTACTACAGCACTATGCATTTAAGCAACTCATATAGATGATAATTACGTAATAGGAAGTGTCTACTGCACCGTCCCGGTTTCGTACATCAAATCGCTGGTGGACCGGATTGCGTTTTTTGCATTGATTCGATTTAAATACAGCCTTTGACACTTCATATTCAAAGCCCTGATGGCGTAGTGGTTAGTACGCTTGACTACAATGCAGAGGGTTAGGATATCAATTCCCGCAGTACACACTTTTTCAGAGTAATGCTAGAGAACAATTTCGCTTCAAAGTCCTTTTTTTTTTTCTAAAATCTTATTATTAGAGTTAGGGTTAGGGCAGCAATGCCAGCCTGAGAGATAGTAAATTGAACAGCAAAAGAAAATGACCGCCGCCACCGGTGCAGCAGCGATTAAATGTTGGAAACCGAGCCGGTGCAGCAGACACTGCCTACATAATAACATTGCACAGGTTAGTCATAAACCATTTTAAAACTGTTTATATAATCTTGTTGATCAAATTTGCTTAAAAAAACAAAAAGGGCTAATAATTTGTCCAGTACTGTATTTTTTAATGGTGAAGCCAATAGTTTTTCACTTGATTTTGCTTTCAGGGTTAACACCTGCTTGTTTGCAAAGCGGCGCTTTAATGTAAACACTCTCCATTTAGAATAACTCTGTCCAGCATATATATAAAAGGTAACTGTTCTTTTTTGTATCTCCAACTGAAGAGAGCTCAATAATCAAAGATCAGAGCAAATTATAATTTTATCAGGGTGTCAAACCGTTTCAAATAACGGTTCGGGTTCAGGTTTAGCTTCTGTTCAAAATATTTTAGCAGTTCAGGTTTGGTTCGGGTTCACTTGAGCACCATTTTTGAAGTTCAGGTTTGGTTCAGGTTCACTCAAGTAAAATACTACTGGTTCAGGTTCGGTTCGGGTTCATTGACTTAAAATTTAACTGTCATTACTCGTTTCGTCCAGAAAAAAAAAGGAGAAATTGCTGATCCTCAGAGGCGTCGCAAAGAATGATGGCACCCGGGGCGGAATTTCGTGGTGGCGCAAATAGGTGAAGACCAAAAAAAAAGGTCTTCGCTACAAAACGAGTTGGTTTTCAGTCCGAAAGTATGTGATGACAAAAAAAAAAAAAGGTCTTTGCCTACCAATCAGTTGGTTCCCGGGTGTCTCAAAAGAAAAAAAAACCCAAATGGTGTCACCCCAAAAGGGTGACACCCGGGACGGGCCGCCTTAAATTTCGAAGCCGGAAAATTTTGTTGTAAAATTTCGAAGCCGGATTAGAGCCAGAGTCAGTTAAAAAATTTCGGAGTGGATCCGGAGTGGAGAAATTAGCCACTCCGCAAAGCTCTAAATCAAAGACATTCCAGGCGAAGGCAACTTTGCACTTGTAAGTGAAGGTTTAAGTGCATGTTGGTAGGTAGTTCAAAGCAGTGTCCCCACTAAGCCGATTTTTTTCAGCGAATTGGTGATTTCTTGGAGCAAGGGCAAATATTTTTGGCAAAGCAAAAACATAGCTTTAGAAAACTTGACAAATTTGTGGAAATATGACATTTGGTATACATTAATATTGGATTGATACGAAATTTAGGGCACATAAACATCTTTTTAGGGCTTTGGGCACAATTGTTTAAAGAAAATTTGAGCACTCGCCGATTAGCCATAAAGTTGGAGGGAACACAGGTTCAAAGTCGCCCCAGAGAGCGGGGCGACTTTGAACACTTTTTGAGATAGAATATATATATATATGGCTTATGAGAGCAAAATATATTTTTAGTTATGACAGTTCCAGTTGCTGAGGCCATAAGTGTTACGTTCAGCCTATAAGCACTTTTCTTGCCTAAACCTGGCGGAAGTGACAACTAAAAATGATTCAAAAACGTTCAAAGTCGCCCCGGTTGATGGTACTTTTCTAGACAATAAATAGTTTTTAAGACCTGCATCTTCACACAGTCAAAGAAATTCTATTTTCGTTGCCATATCATCATCTTAAATAGAGTTTTCTTCAACTGAAAATGGCTTGTTACTCCACAAAAAATTATTTCGCTCAAAATTCCAAAAAAATATTGCTTAATTGCAACATAACAAATGCTCCCCTCATACTCATTACTAACTGTACTACACTATCAGCTGCTTACAAAACAAAAAAATTTAAAGAGACCCTACTATAATTCTGACTAATTAGTATTGAACTGTGACATCATAAAAAGCATGGTGCTAATAAAGCAAAAGGGTGGAGTGAAAACTAAAAATTTTTGAATTTAAAAAAGCGATCTTGAAATATGGCCCCAAATATCGATTGAAATACTTCTATCACAATTTTGAGTTCTTGCAATCTCCAGTGGCCGTGCAATTTGATCATACGGGCTCAAAATAACCAATTTTGCCATATATTTCTCATTAACCACATATGCTAGAAAGTTAGTTTTTAGCTAAAAAGTTGCAGAAACACTAACAGCACATTTATATCTCTATTAAAAAGAACTTTGCCATAAAAACGAACATAAAAAAGTTACAGGCTACAGCCAAATTATTGATTACAGATTGACTGATTATTGATAAGTTTTCAGTGCTCAACTTCAAACGCATTGCAATTCACCATGGCATTGAAAATAAGTCAGATGAGGTTTAAATTTATGTATATTTGCACTTTTAATGTGTACCATGCTGCCTTATCAGCTTAAAATAGTTTCTTTAATGGCAATTAACCTTACTCAACTGGACAATGTGCGGCACAGCATACCGTAGTAACAAATGTTTAAAGTTCATGCTATTGCATCATCTAGTATTGGTTGGCTCTAGCATCATCATTTTATTTTGGCTAAACTTGAGAAATTAATTATATCTAGTTAATTCAAAAATCGTTTAGATTGTACAGTTCAATTCAAAGGCACTGAAAGATGCCAAAGTACAAAATTAGAATCAGAAAAGCTATTTGTATCGTGATTAGAAAAGCTACGGTAGTTCTAAAGGAAGAAAATTTGACTGTGTATTTAACTAACATTGTGATCAGCCTACCATTGTTTATTGTATTGTCAATACAGCATATACTATACAGGTACGATACTTGCTGGCATAAATTGAGTTATTTTTGAAGCAGCTTGCTAACCAAAAAAGATCCATGTCTGATGTTACTTGTACAAAGTTGTACGTAAGGGGGAGAAATTTTTCAAAGTTCTGATATTTCTGCCAAACATTTACGATATATACCCTTGTGTTCGGCTTTCTGATTTTCAAAAAAAGGATGATCATTAAGGAAGAGACTTGGCGAATGCTCCATTCGCGCAGATATTTTGAAATAAAACCTAAAAATACTAACCCCAAACCCTACCCTTAACCATAATACTAGCCCTAACCCAAAGCCTAACCTAAACCTGTAAGTGTAATAGCCTAATCAAAATAAAAATTTCCAAAAACGAGTGACGTCTCTGGAATCTTTGTTTATTTAACCGCGCATGATTCATTCGCCAAGTCACTTCGGATCATTAAATGTAATCTCAAGCCATATTGAATTTCACATTGCTTTCTTTGTTTACTATCAATATCATAGCAAAAAATATCAAAAAGTTTATCAGTATCTTGCAAGAAATTAGTTTCAAGCTCTTTGTATCGATGGTTAAGATTTTTTTGGGTACCGTATTTAGTTAAACCACTGACGTTTAGCATTACGTGATGGTTTTTATGTTTGGAAAAGGCTTGGCGCAGGTTCCGTGCGCGCAAACATTTTGTAATAAAGCCAAAAAAAATAGGCAGTGGCTAAGGTTACAAGACCGTAATTTTCGTTTTCGGAATTAAAAGTTACGTGACCACTTTTGCTGTTAAATTTACTATCTCTCAAGCTGGCATCGCTGCCCGAACCCCAACTCAAATAATAAGATTTTCGAGAAAAAAAGGATTATATAGCAAATGAGCTCGCTAGCGCTAATTTTAAAAAGCATGTCCAGCAGGTATCGATATTCCAACCCTCAGCATTGCAGCCAAGCGCAATACTGTAATCACTATGCCATCAGGGCTTCGAATTCGGAGCGTCAAAGTGCTGTATTTAAATTGAAAGATCTCACGTAACTTTTAATTCCAAAAACGAAAATTACGGTCACGTACCGGTAACCTTAGCCACTACCAAAAAAATAACCCTAAGCCCTAACCCTAACCAGTAACCTTAACTCTAATCCTAGCCCTAATCCAAAGCCTAACCTGAACCCTAACCCAAACCTATAACTGTAATAATCAAAATAAAAATCTCTGAAAACGAGTGACGTCACTGGAACCTTTGTTTATTTAACCGCACAAGTTCCGTGCGCCAAGTCACTTCGTTTATGTTTTTGCTGCGACAGTAGACTTCGATGACTGTACAGTCGATTTTGCTGTCCTAATTAATAAACTCTGAAATTCTTAGTGCAATACTCAGCTCATGAATAGAATAAACATTGCACCAAATCCATATGTTCCTTTACAGCAATTCGAGCTGTGTCCAACTTCCTGAAGTGATTACTATCAGTAACGGGTTTGTTGCTATTGAACCGGTTAAGTCTAGAACTCCAAAAAATGCAGTCAGAATCGACACGCTTGAATGATTTACCACTTTTAATTTTGTGTGCAAGAATGGCAGTTCTGTACGGTACGTTGGTACGGTACGCCTTTTTTGTATTGGTATGGGTACGGTACGTTGGTACGCTGTTTGAATTAAAATCCCAGACTTTTCGCACATTGCACCGGATTTTTGTATGCAGAAGCAAAAGACAGCTGAAGCCGACGCTCAATGTGTGAATTGAGATCGCTGATTTATAGACTAGTGATTTCAAAGTCAGTTAAACTTGCGAGTAGTTGAAAGCAAGAATGGCAGTATGGTACGGTACGCTTCAATTTTTGCTAAGTACGGTACGCTGGTACGGTACGCCTTTTTGGAATGGTGTGGGTACAGTACGTTGGTACGGTACGCTTCAAAAATTGAAATAAAGCTCGGTACGCTGGTACGGTGCGGTTCAAGGTGCGAGGTACGTAGTACGCAAAGTCTGAACGTACCGAACCGTACTGCCATCCTTGTTTGTGTGTTTGTTTGAAAGTTTTGGGAATACGAAACAAAGGCATTTTTTAATAAACAAATGCAACAATGAACCAGCTTTGTGAATTTAAAGGGACAGGAAACTCAAAATCAATGTTTTTTGAGTTTTGAATCGTGTTAATAGTACTTGCAACACCTAATAGAGATGATCCGGTGATATTTTTATAACTTTTTTCAAAACTGAGCTTTTTTTGGTTTCTTCTCAAGTAGCTGTAAACATAGTAACATTTTCAATCGAGGCATCTATGACGTCATAATGACCTGTGACGCATGGTTCATTCATAATTATCCAGTGGACTCGTTGCACCATTTCGGTCTGTTTTGAAGAAAAAAAGCACCGTCTTGCTGGAAAAGCAAGCGTGCTTTTTTTGCTAATTCAATAGAACGGGTCTAGTGCAATATTGCTTAGTGTACGAATGGAAAAGATGAATGCAAACAATCGCTGATTTCGAGAGAACCTGCATTTTACGCGCTTGCAGAAAGTGCTCAATGTATAAACACAGAGCTAAAATAAAACGTAAAACCAGATCTAAAGCTTTTAGATCTGGTTTTACGTTTTATTTTAGCTCTGTTTTTATACATTGAACCTGCATTTTATGTTGTCAGCGAAAATCTATTTTGTTTTGCAATCTATGCAATTACAGTAGAATTTAAAAGGGGTTTAATTATTATCTATTGATCATTCGGAGTCAACCTATGTAAGTGCAGCAGCACATTTAAAAAAAGATTTTCTGTCGGTCGTTGTGAGGTAGCTTAATTCCAAATAAAATGCAGCACAAAGCAGATATTATATGCATTATCTTCGTCGGGATGATTTGATTTGCTCCACATTTTTGCAGCGTTTCACAATCAGCATATACCTGGGTTCACACTGGAACTTTTTTTTGGTTACACACTATCGAAGTGAGGGGCATGGCCACCTTCCCCCACCTGGCTACGCCCCTGCGATTGCATTACCTATTCTGATTGATTGATTGGTTCCATCTTTATCCTTTTTTGACGGGAAAGCGACAATGGTGCTATACGTTGGATGAATCCTCACCCGCTTAGGAGTTACCGGTGTTTTGTCGAACGTTTTATTGCTCCTTCCCATTTCCACCAAGCAGAGATAAGCGTCGTGAAGCGTTTTATCTAAGGACGAAACAATGCCACGAGGGCGCGAGTTGAACTGCAGACCTTTCGATCATGACCACCGTAAAAACGGCGCTCGACCACACTGCCGACCATGTTAGTCGTAGTAAATACATTCATGCATTCTGTTATGCATTATGCGCATTATCTACAACAAAAATCGGCAAGATGGCCGAGCGGTAACGAGCTCGACTCTGGTACGGTAGGTCTAGGTTCAAATCCTGGATCGGTCAAATTGGAGAGTTGCCAACGGCTCGCCACTGCTGCAACTTCTCTTCGAAAGGAGCTGTGTTGTCCAGGCGCAATGTCGCGGCAATGGGCCCCGCAAACTCGTTTCACGCTTCGGCGTAATACAGCGCGTGTAATGAAAATTTGATTTTTTGAACATATCTACAACTAAATTAGAGAATAAGAGTGGTTGTTATCACCAGGTCTACCGGGGATGGTAATTAATAATAGGTTAGCCCAGCCTCACTGCTCTTCAGGTAGAGGTATCAAAGAAACAATGAACAACGCTATTTATTCAACCTAACTTTTCGCTCGGCTGGTATACGCTCTAAAACCAAACTACGTACAGTAGTTTTACCGTAGCAACGGACCTGGTTGCTACCGCAAAACTATGGCAATCACCAATCAAAATTGTCAGAATTGACCACCAATTGACGCAAAATAAAAGTTGATACCAGAGCGTATATGGCCGAGCATCTTCAGAGGGGAGATAACGGAGTGCCACGCACCCTCCACTACAAGCAAAAACAGTGCATACTTATACTTTACAATCGGCCTACTATACAAAATTTTATTCTTGTTTTCTGACTGTTTTTGCTAGAAGTAGATGGGTGCATGACACTCCTTTACCTCACCTAGGTTGTCTATTAAAATCAGCAATTACAGTATTTGCATTCAGCTTTTCCGCTACAACGTACACTAGGCTACATACAGCTGTGCTATACCGTCCTGTAACTATACTATCGAATTAGCAAAAAAACAGGCTTGCTTTCTAGCAAAACGGTGTTTCTATTTTCTTCAAACTTTTAAACTTGTATGCTATGACTACCATCTACACTTCTACACTACGGGGACTTGCTTACTGCTTCTAATCACTGAGGTCTCGAAGCACAAAAAAATGAAATCTGCACTAGACTTAGATGATGGCTTTTCGAAAAAGCAGCAGCAGAAATCGCAGCACAGGTTTGGACTGACAACATAGGCCTACTGTGTTATGCAGTTTCTCTCGAAATCGTGTGAACACTGATGCTTTATATTTGTGCATTCAGCTTTTCCATTAAAACGAACATTACGCTATACTGCGCTACCCGTTCTATTGAATTAGCAAAAAAGCACGTTTGCTTTTTCAGCAAGACGGTGCTTTTTTTCTTCAAAACAGACCGAAATGGCGCAACGTTATTACGCGTACGCGATTAGTCCACTGGATAATTATGAATGAACCATGCGTCACAGGCCATTGTGACGTCATAGATACCTCGATTGAAAATGTTACTATGTTTACAGCTACTTGAGAAAAAACTAAATAAAACTCAGTTACGAAAAAAAATTTAAACTATCACCGGATCAGCTTTGTAAGGTGTTACAAGTAATATTTAAATGACTAAACCTCGATAAGAATTACAGTTGTGTTCCCTGTCCCTTTAAGTCAAGCAATTATCAAGCAATCACTTAAGCGTGTCGATTCTGACTGCGTTTCTTTTGGTGTTCTAGCTAGCCTCTTCCTATTGAACGAGGATCACCGAAACAAGCCAATCCGCAACAGACGGATGAAGGCTCCAACACTTGACGTTATGATCGGAAGTCAACCACTCGGCCACGTGACCACTTAGTTACATCATGGCAATTGAGAATAAGAGTTTTAAAGTGGAACTCCTGCCTAGCGAGGCTATATATTATAAAATACACCACAAAATTCTAAGACTTTTGCAAAAAAATGAACTCGCTACGTTTTATAGTTTTGATGAAATCCGCAAAAAACTGCGTGAACTGCAAGTCTGATGATGTTGGTCTGTACTTTATTGTATCTGTACATTATATTGTTTGGACATAAAATTGCTAGTTAAGACTAAAAACTCGTTAGCAGAAGCGCTTGTATTGCATTCTTTGCTAAAATACTCAACCTGCTTGCAATCTTCAGGTCTGAAATTGGTGACGATGAGCGAGAGGTGAAGTACAGACCTACGTCATCAAACTTGCAGTTCACGCAGTTTTTTGCGGATTTCATCAAAACTATAAAACGTAGCGAGTTCGTTTTTTTTTTTTGCAAAAGTCTTAGAATTTTGTGGAGTATATTATAATGTATAGCCTCGCTAGGCCGGAGTTCCCCTTTAAATTAACGCATATCCACACTGTATGTATGTTCACAAACGAGTCCGTATCCGTTAACTTCGTTAAATCGGTCTTCGAAAATGTTTTTAGAAGCTCTTTGATAAAAGCATTCAAAGTCATCCCAGGCTGTGGAAACTGAAGACTTAGGCCTAGTAAGTGAAGTACGTGCGTATATGCTGATTGTGGTTTCAAAGTCGTCCCAAATGGTCCAAATTATCCTAACCTTCAAAGTCGCCCCAAATGGCCGGGCGACTTCGAACGCTTTTCGAGATAGAATATCTGGCTTATTACAACGAAATATTTTTTTAGTTAGGCTATAGCAGTTCCAGTTACTCAGGCCATAAGTGTTATGTTTAACCTATAAGCAGTTTTTTAAACCAGGCGAAAGTGACAAGTCAAAATATTGTAGAATGAGTAGGTGTCGTAACGTGTTTTTTTTTAACTGCATCTTTTCGAAAAAATAAACCTCTGACTGACTGACGAACTGACTGACTGTCTGAAAATGGGTCCAAAATATTCAATTTATTCCAATATTCGCCACAGTTGACGGTATGCAGTTAGGTTACCGGCAGTGCTTAAACTGTAAAATTTTGCATGGGGGGACGCTTTCGCAGCTTTGACCAAACGCATTCAGAATGCAGATGAAACTTAATAAACTTTATGCTTCAAGTTCCAGATACTGTCCCCAAATTCGATTGAAGACCAAAAAAAAGGCCTTCAACGTAATTTGGTACTATATTCGGCCGGAATTCGGAATTTATTCGTACTGACAGCCACTTTTTTGTCTAATCATCCACAAGCTTAAGTCTCGTTAGGAGGGTCGCTGATATCTCGATGGTGGGATGCTAATTCTTGATGGGGAGACGAGTTCCCCCGCGTCCCCCCTACAATTTAAGTACTGGTTACCGGTATCTGTTAGTAGGTTAGTTGTTATCTATATCAACAGATAATTTATGTCAACAGATAACCTGGCCTAAAGGGAAAAAAAAGAAAAAAAGAAGAAAGGGAAAGAAAGAACAACAAAGAAAAAAAAGAAAAAGAAAGAAAGAAAAAATCTCATCGCGGCCAAAAGTGGGTTGGCAGGGATAAAAAGGGTATCTTAAAGGCGGTGAATTATCCAGCCAATTCTGGTGGTTTATAATAGCTAAAATTGAACTATAATTTTTGATATTTTTTTTGTTTTAATTTTGAGGCTGCGGTTGCAAAGATATTCAACAAATGCAAAAAGATATTCCCCGAAAAACGTGTTTGGAAACTCTGAGCTTTATTCTTCCCGCCAAAACTACAGTTCTCAAAACTATTAGGCCTACTGTGATTTTGGCGGGAAGAACGGAACTCAGAGTTTCCAAAAACTTTTTTCGGGGGGATATCTTTTTGTATTTGTTAAATATCTTAGCAACCGCAGCCCCAAAATTAAAACAAAAAATGTCATAAATTATAATTCAATTTTAACTATTGTAAACCACCGGAATTGGCTGGATGATTCACCGCCTTTAAGACATATAGCTATGTGAAATATTTTTGTCGTACTGAAACCGTATTTGAATGAGATCGCATTTTACGCCAAACTTTTAAAAAGCCGTTTTCGGGTCCTGAAACCTAAGTCACGAGATCTTTTGCTTCGAAATTTGGTACAAACATACAACTCATTAATCTCAAACTGCTGTCAAAATTTCATGCAGCTAAACCAAACTGTTCTCGAGTTGTAAGCAAAAGTCTACAACTTCGCACTCGGTAGTTTGAAAATAGCCGAGTAAAAACCAAGAAACACGCGTCGCAAGCGCCGGTCATTTCAAATAGCACTGGATGGGAGCTTGCTGAGAAGCAATCTCCCTGAACGACCATCGCATGTTGAACAATGCGATTCTCAAAAAAACAAACTTTGGTTTTCCCGTTAAGAAACTAATCAGAAATATCTTCTGGAACACCCAAGAGGGTTTGGAATTTCAAACATTGTCAAAATATATATTTTATGGACAACATAGTGACTGATAGTGATAAAAAAAATCCTATCCAAGCCTAAGCCGTTGGAACTATGTCAAACTATTTGTCTCTTAAACATTTGCTGATATAACAAAACTAACGCTCTAGCTTGAGCCGTTCAAAAATTGATTTTTGTGGGATCCATTTGGGGGGTCTCCTGGGGGTGGTACTCCCAAACTACGTCAAAATATTTGTCTCTTAAATATCTAGTGATGTAACAAAAAACGATCTTCCAAGCTTGAGCCATTCAAAACATCAATTTTTGGGGCCCCATTTTGGGGGGTTCTGGGGAAGTGACCCCAAAAACTTTTGGGAGACAAAATTGCAATTGCAGCTCAATAACTTTAGGTCTACACAAAAATTAGATTTCGACGTTTATTTGGTTTAGGAGAAGAATGTATAAAGTCTGGGAAGAAAAAAAAAGGAAAAAAAAAGAAAACAACCTCATCTCGGCCAAAAGTAGGTTGGTAGGGATGAAAGGGTATCTTAAGACATATAACTAGGTAAAATATTTTTGCCGTATTTAAGCTGTTATTGAATAAGACCACTTTTCACGCCAAACATTCGGGACGGTTTTCGGGTTCTAAAACCAAAGTCACATGACCAATTACCTCGAAATGTGGTACAAACATGTAACTTATTAATCTCAAACTGCTGTCAAAATTTACTGTAGCTAGATCAAGCCGTTCTCGAGTTATAAGCAAAAGTCTGCAACTTCGCACTTGTTAGCTTGAAAATGGCTCAGTGAAAACAAAAAACTCGCAACGCGAGCGTCGGTCATTTCAATTAATAATATTCAAGACTTCTTGAGACTGGTGAAAGAGTGAGGGGTTAGAAGCAGAGGTGGAGTCCTCGAGGACGTCCTTGGCTTCGAGGACACATTTTGAAGTCCTCAGCCTTGGCCTCGAAGCTCAAGGAAATTTTCTTACATAAGAGGAAATTTAAGAGTTTGAAAAAATTTATTTTGCTCAGTCCAGTCAGCCCCGCACACTTAACTGGTCAAGTCCAAAATATGTTTAAATGCTGAAAGATCGCAAATTTGGTGTGAAATTTTTAAATCAATACGTTTTTAAATTCAAAAAGCTTGTTTGTGGCATAGAATTTCAAAATAGCTTTTACTAGCGTCGGAGCTATAATTTCCACTCTTTTGAGTAATGGGTAGTCTTAAAAAAGGTTGTTTTAGATTGAACATTCTCATCCAACTTTTTCCATGAATCACGCTGGGATGTTGAAAAACTAAAATGCGATGCTATATATGGAGGTTGGAGGTCGATTACACTGAAGTAGACAATGAATTGTTATTATGACGTATGATGCTGTAAAATCATAACCACAATATAAATATCACATAGCAATATCACTCAGTTGTGACGTGTGTCCGCATTTTTTGAAAGGTAAAAGCAGAGCTTTTTTTTTTTCTAAATACTTTAGTAATTTAGCTTTTTCAAAATACTCTAAAAACGTTCAAAACGTCATCCAAGTTGCGTTAAAATGCTTTTTTTCTAAAAAATTGCAAGAATAGCCCAGTGGCTGGGGGCTTTGCCCCCAGGCCCCCATCTTAGTAATTTAGCTTTTTCTAATTGCTCTAAAAACGTGCAAAACGTCATCCAAATGGCTTTTTTTTCTGAAAAATTGCAAGAATTACTCAGTGGGCAGTGGCTGGAGGCTTTGCTCCCCAAAAAATCTTAGTAATTCAGCTTTTTCTAATTGCTCTAAAAACGTGCAAAACGTCATCCAAATGGCGTTAAAATGGCTAAATTTTTTTGAAAAAGTTGTAACAATTGCCCAGTGGCTGGGGCTTTGCCTCATGCCCGATAGGGGTAAGTTGCTGTCCAGCACGCGATCTTCACAACCAACAATTTTCAAAATCGTTATTACAAGGTTTTGAATAAGCAAATCTTGTAACGATGCAACTATTACCGCGAAACCCTCTTTGACTATAACTAAATTAACTGCAATTAGGTACGGGTTGCTTTTTAAAAAATTCAAACCCCCTTCAAAAATTTCTTTGTGCGCCCCCTGGTGGTACTCCCAAACTACGTCAAAATATATGTCTCTTAAATATCTACTGATATCAAAACTGGTGCCCAAGCTTGTGCCGTTCAAAAAGTTGAGTTTTTGAGGCTCCATTTTGAGGGGGTTCCTGGGGGTGACCCCAAAAAGTTTCAGGAGACGAAATCGCGTTTGCAGCTCAACAACTTTACACAAAAATAAGATTTCGAAGTTTACACAAAAAAGGAAAAAAACAGGGAAAAAAAGAAAAAACCTCAATGCAGCCAAAAGTGGCTTGGTGGAGATAAAAGAGTATCTAAAGACATATAACCATGTGAATTATTTTTTGCCGTACTAAGCAGTTTTTCATTGAAACGGCTTTCTACGCCAAACTTTTGGGGCGGTTTTCGGGTTCTAAAACCAAAGTCACGTGACTAATTGCCTCGAAATTTGGTACAAGCATGCTACTCATTAATCTCAAATAGCTGTTAAAAATTTCATGTACCTAGATCTAACCGTTCTCGAGGTATAAGCAAAAGTCTGAAATCTCACACTCGTTAGTTTGAAAATGGCCGAGTAAAAACAAAGAAACACGCGACGCAAGAGTCGTTCGTTCCAATAATGTGCATTAATGCGCGCTTGGCTTTGCTCCACCCAAGCCAAATCATACTGATAAAGAATAAATAAGCTTTGACGAGTATTTTCAAGTGATTACCTATCACACATTTCATTATTATGCAAAATTTTAGTGACTATAATATTACACGATATCAATTAACATTTTAAATCAACCGATGTGAGAAGCAAATATATCGAATAAGATGAAGATACACCACTATGTTACTATAGATTTCAAATCAAAGTTTAGGCTTTGTCTTTTCACAGCACTGTTCAGAATATTACGACCAGATGAATAATTTGGTCAAAGAAAAAAAATGTAGGACAGTTTCCGGAACTTTTGCATTTAGTACATAAACCAGTGTCATGGCAATTTATTCTAAATAGATGCTGACTCAAGCAGCAATTAGCAGTTTGAAGTCCGAGAATTTTTTTGGATTGAAAGGAGAGTACATTTTGGACATTTGGAATAAAAATTTGTATTGGCCACCGGCGGGGTATAAGTAATGTAATGATGATTTCATTTCTCAGAAATTGAAAATATGATCCCGAATGAATAATTTGACTTCTGAACACCATAATTTACTTTCGGCTCGTTTGATTTGAACATCATATGATAAGCATTGTACGACAGATCTAAAACATGTTTGGTTTAGCTATCAGCAATTTCCTTTCCAGAAATCCAGTAATGACTAGGAACCCAGAAAAAAATAACTTTCAAATTCCAATGGTAAGATAGTAATCATTCAATAACAAAATTTTATTTAAAATATAATGCTTACCTCACTTCAGTCTTTGAATTTAGAGCTTGCAAAACTGACTAATAATCGGTTACAATCAGGCTTTTTCAGGGCCTATTTATGCCTATTCAATGTAAAGCCGTTTTAATAGCATACAGTTCAGCTGAGAAAACAGATCTTAGGTTATTAATCTCGATTGATTTTTTGTACTTTGGTTGCGGTGCAAAGAAAGCAGAACTGGTGCCATGCTGGCTTTTGGAACCGTCAGTAAATAAAAGAGTGAAATTCGCATAATCAGTATTAATTTACATATGAAAAACAAGAATCAAAATCAACCAGATCTTTCATTATCCTTGCTGTATTACGCCGAAGCGTGTAACGAGTTTGCGGGGCCCATCTCCACGTCATTGCGCCTGCGGGCAACACAGCTCCTTTCGAAGAAATGTCGCAGCGATGGCAAGGCGTTAGCAACACTTTGTCCGATTTGAGCGGCCCGAGATTTGAACCACGGACCTCCTGCTCCAGAGACGAACGCATGACCGCTTGACCAACTGGCCGATCTTACTAAATCATTTATTATGTTTTTTCTGCAAAGAAAAAATATGTTTAGATCAATTACCCGTTTGTCAATTAACCAAGTAGGAATGTCAGGCAATACAATAGTATTTAAATTCAAATTAGGTTTACCAAAGAAATCTTTTGTTCTCATCTTAAAAGAACTGAAACTGGCATTGTTTGGAAACCTCTTCTGCTAACTGTACTGAACAACAGATGAGATAGGGTGATTTTTAAATGTTCCAGGTAAGCTTTAAAATTCAGAATTGCTGTTCAAATTTTAGTTTTAGCGGCATCTCGTTGCAGTGAACCTGCAAACAATTTGTAGGGGTGCTCATAGGCATAGCCAGGATTTTTGATTTGGGGGGAGGGGGCAAGCCACAAATCACATGCAAGGATGTCAACAGAAATTTTCGAAAGAGGCACTTTTTAAGGGACAAAAATATTGTAAAATGAAGATCAGCAGCTGTGGCCTAATTTTTTACGTAACCAGGATTTTGCTGAAAGGAGACGACTTGAACCAAAAGTTAAAATGTCTGAATTGAAGACGTGTTGAGTAAACTAGTGTAACTGAAAGGTAACACTGATGGGGGTCTGTAGGTAGGGCCCCAGCCGCCGGAGGCTGTGGGGGTCTTGTGGCGAAGCCCCCAGCCGCTGGGGGATTTTTAGAATTTTTTTGAAAAAAATAGCTATTTTAATACATTAAATAACTTTTTGCACGTTTTTAGAGCCATTGAAGGAACTAATGTTTTAACATTTGAACGCCAATTGAAAAAACGTAATTGCTCAATTCTCCTATTTACAATTTAAGTCTAAAACATGTTTAAAATCTTGTATTTTGGGATTTAATTTGTAAGTGATTTGGCCAAGGAAGAGGGAAGTAACGTACGGTAACATCCGTGACAAATGGACGCGTCCCAATGCGATTGACCGGCTCGGTTGAACAACCTACTAAGCTGCTCTTCGAGTTGAGTTAATAACCAATTGATCCGATTAAACGTTAACTTGTGGCTACGTTGGAGTCTGGCGCTGCAGTACATTGCCTCGTGCAATATTTTAGCAGTGAATAATAATCCACGTGAAGATTTGCCTTAAAGGTTTTTGTTTTGTCTTGAAAATAACCAGTTGTAGGAGTGTATGTACGAACGTAGAGGGCCCAGGCCCTTCAATTCAAAGTCAATAATTTGTTCAATAAGCATTCCCCTCGCTAATTTTTTTCAAAGTATTATGTCGGGTAAAAACTGGAGAGGTGGAAGTGAATTGGTGCTGTTTGGGTGTTGATTAGTGCGTGGTTGTGTTTATGCCTTGGAACTGCTGGACAGATATTTTTTGAGTCCGTCAATAAATAAATAATCATGTTATTTCCCGGCGCTGATTTACATCGATGGGACCCTGGCACTTTGGAGATTTTCGCTACATCTTCCTGCCAAATAGAGGTGAAGACCAAAAAAAAGTCTTACCATCTGAGCGCGGGGATCTGGCACTGTGTCATTTATGTGGTAAATCCATTCCTGGTTATTGCATTACATTATATGAGGGCCTGAGGTTGCAACTTTAAGAACAAAAATCCTTAATTTCTTCCAAATTATACCTTTAAATTGGTTAACAAAAATTTTAATTGCGGTGGCCCGGGCCCCCTGGTCGTCGATGTTAATATTTTATTGTTCATTATTGTAGTTCGCGTTTTCGCGTTTCTGCTCCAGCCAATGACGTTGTGGAAGCTAGCAGCGAAATACCCACAACCAGGGCCTGTGAGAGGGGGGTTCAGGGGGTACATCGTACCTGGGCCCGGGCCTAAGGGGGATCGGGCTCAAGGGACCCGGTAGAGTTCAGGTTTCCGCGTTAAGTTTTGGTATTGTACCATAGCACCGTAATCAAACTTGCCTACAGCAAAAATATCAGTCAGCCTATTCACTACTGGTAATTGGTCGCTATTTTTGATACGCAGCCTTTAGGGCATCCGATAGTGGCCGATTTGATTAAAAAAAGAGAAAAATGTATCAAAAGCCATACACTTGCACCGAAATTAACGTTTTGTTACATTTTTCTGACTTAAGAGCCAGTGGCGTCGCTAAGAATGGTGACACCCGGGGCGGAATTTCGTGGTGTCACCCTTCATAATGTATAGTATGCTGCAAAAGGTTATATTTGAAAGATAGCGGTACTACTTCATTACTGTAGATAGGGGTTTTATTTTGCTAGCTCAATAACGTCTCATTGTAAGATTCTAAAACTTGGAAGTATGAACAACACACGTCTAGTATCAGGCGCGTAAACAGATATCTGCAGTGGAGAGAAGGACTGCGTTCGAGGGTCTGGAAGCTCCGGCGGAGACCATTGGGGGTCTGGGGGCAGAGCCCCCAGCACTCGAAAAAAAAATTTTTTTTTGCAAAAATAACTTACTTTTAGGCTTATATTGATAAAAATTACTGCTTTTCCAGCGTGGCATCAGGGAGAACTCTGGTTGCATAGAAATTCGCAGTGCCAAAACATGATTAGGCTCAGGCGCGAGACAGAAATCTGTAATGAGGAGGGGTGGTGTTTGGGGGTCTGGGGGCTTCTCGAAAATTTTATATTTTTCTGCAAAATAACTTAAATTTGGGTGTTTTTTGATAAAAATTAATCTTGAAATGTAGCGTAGAAATTAACAGTGCAAAAACATGATTAAACTGTGTGTCGACTCCTCTTCACACTCATGATGAAGTCAGTTGACTTCGAAACACGGGAATGCTCCCGCGAAAGGGGGCTCCGCCTCACCTGCGTCACTAGGGGTTGAAATGATTACCCATTTCGACGCGGAGACAGCATTAAGGTGTTGTCAAATGAAGTAGGATTGTAAGACGTGATGTCTCTGTGAACTATTAAATTAGTTCTGCTTATTTCACTTCAGGAATAATTTAACATGATTGAACTGGTTGCATAGATTAGCAATGGCTATGTGGTAGGTGGCTAATGGTAAAATTTCAGTTCTCTTATTTACAAGCTAGTACCGTAAATCATAAAATTTTATAGTTCAATGAAACTCACTAGGAGTAAACCATTTCGTCTATATTTAATAGAGAAAGATAATTGGTAGGGGAGGTGGGGCGAATGGAGCGATATTTGAGTTGAAGTGATTGGTAATTAACTAATACTGAATAGCCACCACCCCCCTATCCTGAACTTGTATTTTTTTTATAAAACCTATATTCAGCATCTTTCAGCACGAGATCAAATTTGATTGCTTAGTATGGCGATTTTTCAAAAATTTTACTGATTTGTGATTTATATTTTTGGCAAATTAGCGCCCCCCTTCTAAATAAATGCTTCAAAGGAAACTTTAAATCATTTTTTAGTCCATTCCAGTGTGCTAAACATTTCCAACGATGTTAAACATATTGTTGTTTTCTTTTTTTTGTTCGATTTTATAAAATGGTGTCACCCCAAAATGGTGACACCCGGGGCGGCCCGCCCCCCCTTAGCGACGCCACTGTTAAGAGCCTTAATTTTACTGTATAACAATGTACGAGGGCCCACATTTCCAGAGATCCAAAAGCATTTTAACCTCAGAGAGCGTAGTCAAAGTTGACATACTATAGGCTACTACTATCATAAAGCAACTCACTCTGTCTGTATGAATTTAATAGATAGGCTATTTGGGTTTGTGAAGTCCATGATTGCAGATTACTTCTTAAAACTTTTATCAGTAAAATATTTAGATTTGCGGTATTAAAGTCATTATATTGTATAGTATTGGGTCAATGTCATCATCCCCCACTTCACATAGATACTTTCTTTCATGTATATCACGTTTATGCTCGTCAATATAAGCAATTTGGTGCTGGGATCAGGGGCGCCGGAAGCCGAACGTGGGCCCGGGGCCAGCTCAAATGTGACGGAATTGTGGTTTTGTAAATTCCAAAATAGACGTAGAAAACGCTGCTTTACAGTATGGTCCGAAAAATGATGTGATCTCAAAAAAAAAAGAAAAAAAAGGTCTTCTCCAAAATTTGAACGTTTTTTGCGGCCGAAATCAAGTGATCACCAATTGAAATAAAACTGTTTACATGCGACTTACATGGGCCTTTCACTTCTCAATGTCATTTGGATGGGCCCCCTCTCGAGCTCATGGGCCCCCTAAACTCCATGGGTCCCGGGGTCATTGTCCCCCCCTGCCCCCCTCTCGTAAGCCCTGGCTGGGACGTTGATCGAATGCTGTATTTTACCCTTGAAAAACATTAAAAGTGCTAAAGCTTCAGGGGCTCTGCCCCGGACCCCGCTGGGGGAGCTCACAGCGCTCCCCCATACCCCCTGGCTGGATTTAAACCAATTGTATGTCAAGTTGTGTTTTTCATAGGTTCGAACTGTATGCAAATATCGTTATCCCCTTACTTTTAAATGAAGATCTACACCCATCGGACAAAAAATGATTTAACGGCATTGGCCCCCGATAAGACTTTGGGGGCCCGGTATTGACCTTCGTACCCCCTGGAAAATTTTCTCTCTGAGGCCTTGCCCACAACCGAGAAATAATTGGAACCGATATCTTCTTAAGTCAACAGACCATAGCAGCTCATAGGTTGTCCAACCGAGCCGGTTAACCGCATTCGGAGCGTGCTCCTTTTGAATCACTACAAAACTGGTAACCCCGACGTGATTGGATGGTCGACGCTGGTGTAGACGACGTTGGCAGGCCCTTCCTCCACTATGGATATTGATTCAATTATGGAAGTTGAAATGGATGATGATGGATGGAGGGTGGCTTAATGTTGCCCTAATCTGACTCCTGACTGTGCAAGTTTACACCAACCATTATTAAGTTTGCAATCAGTCTTGTTAAGAGTAATTTTGTACAACAGTCAACTTTAACAACGGTAACAACGCTTATATAATAATGACTCTAGCCAGGCGCGTATCCAGAAATTCGCAATGAGGGGGGCTGTGTTGGAGGTTTGTGGGCAAAGCCCCCAGCCGCCGGAGGCACGGGAGTCTGGAGGCGGGGCCCCTAGCGCTCGAAAATTTTGCATTTTTTTGCAAAAATAACTTCATTTTAGGGCTATTTTGATTAAAAAATAGTGCTTTTAAAACGTGGCTTAGAAATTGGCAGTGCAAACATGACTAAACTGGTGGCATAAATGGGCTATTTGGGAGGTGGCTAATGGTCAAATGTTAGTTCTCTTGTTTAGATGCTGGTGATAAATTATAAAATCGAATTGTTCAATAAAACTCACACGGAGTAATCTATTTCGTATACAGCTTATAGAGAAAAATAATTGGGGGGGCTAATGAAAAGAGATTTGAAAGAAATGATTGGTAATTAACTAATACTGAATAGCCCCCCCCCCCCTATTTCTAAGTTTATAGTATATTTGTTGACGACACCTATGTTTAGCATTTTTACACTTGCTGCGATCAAATTTGATTGCTTATTTCTTACCATTTTTCAAAGTTTTCATTCATTAGTTAGTTTTGTTTTTGACAAATTAGCCCCCACCCCCCTGATTATATGTTTCAAAAGATGTTTTAAATCACTATTTAGTCCACTTCAGTGCATAAAACAGTCTCAAAAGTGCTAAAAACGTAGTGTTTTTCCCATTTTGCATTTTGGTCGACATGCCAATGGGGGGGAGGCTATGCCAATGGCTATAGCCCCCCCCCCCCCCCCCTGGTTACGCTACTTACTCTAGCTACAAACTTAAACTCGAAAAACTCTGTAAAATTCGGAGAAAATGCACAAACTTTAATCTTTCAAAAATTCGACAAACTCTAACAACTTGGCAAGCTCTTTAAGCTCTGTGAACTATTTAAACTCTCCTTTGCCACGCCCAGAATAAGTTATATACAGTATAGCCTACAGGTTCCATCTCTGCCTCTTTTGTCCTAATGCGGTCAAAATTTGGTAAAAAGAAACTAACTTGAGCTCGCGCGCCCGCAGATACAAAAAGATGGAAAACCATTCGTTTTAAGAATCTGAATCACTCAAACGAGGCGGATATGGAGCAACTCTGATACATTGCAGAAATATGACACAAAAACACACTGAAGCGTTCGGAATTCTTTTCACTGGGATAAATCATCTGGTACATGATCTGCGTGATTGCAGCATTTGCACGCGCTAAACATGATCAGTTTCTTCACGCCACACCACCACTGCTTTCAAAAAGGTGCAATTAAGGGTGTCGCAGTTCCTGCTCCAGCCAGTGACGTTCTGGAAGCTAGAAGCGAAATAGGTTAACCACAACCAAAAAATAATTGGAGCCGATATCTTCCTAAGTCAACAGACCGTAGTAGTTCAAAGATTGTTTAACCGAGCCGGTTAACCGCAATCGGAGCGCGCTCCTTTTAACCCGCCACAGCGTAAACTGCTGTACGCGAAAATGCGGAGAAAAACTAAAACTGAAGAAACAGTAGCCTTTAATGTCACGTTATTTGTCATTGGTGGCATTTTAATCAAAGGGGGGCGAGCTCCCTGGGCCCCCCTGACTACGCCTACGTGGCTGCTACGCATAGAGCCAGTAATATCTTCAAGCAATCAGTTTAAATTTTTTAAATTTGTTTTAAAGTTGAATCGGAAGAGTTCCCTACAGTAGATCTCCATTCCGTAAGCAATTATTGGACGGATTAATGCTCTGTAAATTCATAAAAGAAGACATATTTGTCATGCACCTAACTCATATGTTCATTATACAATGGATTACCTTGAAAAATAATGTCCAAGTATTTAAATTGATGTTTTACTTCAATTGTTTGAGTGCTTAAGATTAAAGAAACTTGTTTTTCTAAGCGTTGCAAATTTGTTAATTGATATTTTAAAACCATTGATATTGCACCATGCATTAAATTTGCTAAGTGAGGATTGAGCTGGTTTGTTCAAAATTTTAATATCAGTATCAGTTTCCCCAAAACACACTTTGTCTGCAAAAAGTGCAACTTCGGAATTTAAGCAGGTCGATAAGTTATTAATCATGACAACGAACAACAAAGGATTTAGCACTCTTTCCAGAGGTGGAGTCCTCGAGGACACATTTTGAAGTCCTTGGCCTTGGCTTCGAGGCCTCAAGTCCTCGAAAATTGGCCTGTCCTCAGCTCGAGGACAGCACAATTTTGTGAATTGTTTAAATTTTGTGGAGCGCTTGAAAAATTTTTTGGAAAAAATTTTTTCGTAGAGATCGCTTGAAAAATTTTTGTGAAGATCTTTTTTTTTTGGAGAGCACTTGCGCTTATGTCCTTGGTCCTTGGCCTTGGCCTCGAGCATTCCTGTCCTTGGCCTCGAGAGTGTCTGTCCTCGGAAAGGCTGTCCTTGGCCTTGGCCTCGGATTTTTTTTGTGTCCTTGGCCTTAGCCTCGAGCCTTGTGTCCTCGACTCCACCTCTGACTCTTGCTTTTAAGATGCCATTGTATAAGTTTTTAACTTGTGAATGATCTGAAAAGATTCTAACTTGAAAAGATCGGTAGGTCAAAAAAACCTGTAATAAAATTTAACATAAATCCATTGACACCCAAATTTTGTAGTTTAATTAATACGATATCTTTATGAACTATAAATCAAATGCTTTTTCAATGTGAAGAAACACAGCTAAAACTGATCTTTGGTCGGCCAGTGCCTTATGCACTGTGTCGTGTAAACGCAACAGAGGATGCAGAGTATGGTAATGACATACTGGCAGCAAGGTTAAAAAGTTTCAATATCCTGCCCCGAACTTTTGCGCCACGCCGATCAAATTGCTAAAAGCACGCCGATTTTCACGGATAAAATTTGTGTCCTGCTTTTCTAATTTTTTCTTCAGCTTCGATTTAGCTGATGTAAAAAAGGTCTTTATTTCTTGGGATTGATGTATTGGGGAGTTTTCCATCTTCCACAGTGCGCTACGTCAAAGCTGTTTTACGGTTTCTGCTGCACATTGGCGCCAGATTTTATGATACTGGATTTCTGGGTGGGAGTCTGTCATATTTTTGTCTCCTTAGTTTGTGTATTCATCCATTCAGGATTGTTTAGTGTGATGATGATTTTGAATCATATGATATTATGACTAGTGAGTAATCACCATATTATTAATATGACTAGTGAAGAATTAGTAGCTTGGTTCAGTAGGCTGGTAGGCCAAGTGTGTACCTGTTCTAATTAGACATAGTTAGTTTACCGGTATGTGGTGGTCCTAGGCCACTGCCCACCACCAACCCTTTTCACAAGGCCTATTTCAGTTTAATCTTTTGTACTGTACAACTGCTTTTCTAGTTTTTAGTTTGGCAGTGGCTATTTTGCCTCTAGAGGCAAAATAGCCCCATGTTCAGATGTTATAGTGCTATTTGGAGGCAAAATAGTCCTAAGGGCTATTTTGGCGCAAATGCCAAAATAGCTCAAAGGCAAATGCTAACCCAAACTCTAACCCTAATCCCAACCCTAGCCCTAACCCAAACAACTAGTTGTATTTTGCCTCTAGAGGCAAAATAGCCATTTCCTCACAGTTTGTATTGATTTACTACAAGTACATGTTTCGACTCAATTGATTATTTACTCTGTACTAGCCAACATGTTTCGACTCAACAAATTAATGGTATGAGTAATACGGTTATTGGTCGATTTGGTATGTATATTTGTGTGATTGGTTTGTTCTGCATGCTTTGCTGTGATTGCACTTAAATTCCCCTCTCTCTCTCTTGATAGTTTTCTTGCAAAATAATAATAATAATAATTTAGAAGCCGATCCAGTGCAAAAGCACCACAGCAAAACACATACAAACCACAAAATGTCCAACAGATTAGTAAAATGAATTGAAGACATAAGGGCACAGTCTTTGGCTAGCCTATTGACAGATTGATTTAGTAACAGGCAATGAGTCGGCCTACAGTAACTAACAGTAGTCTATATTTCCAGATTTCAAGATATACTGTAGCCTACCGTACATAGTTTGTTTGAAATTCAAGTGTAAAAGCTTTTTTTTTTGGCAGTGTCTGCTGCACCGGCCTGGTTACCAACATCTAATCGCTGCTGCACTGTCGGCGCTGGTCTTTTCATTTTGCTGTTCAATTTACTATCTCTCAAGCTGGCATCGCTGCCCGAACCCTAACTCTAATTGTAAGGTTTTAAAGAAAAAAAAGGAATTATGTAGCGAAATAGCTCTCTAGCGCTATATTTGCCAAGCGTGTCGGGCGCGAATTGATGCCCTAACCCTCGGGTCGGCAGACATGCTCACTTGCCACTACCCTGTCTGGGCTTCGCATTTCTAGTGTCAAAGTTCCGTATTTAAATCGAAGCAATGAGAAAAAAGCAATATAAGAGGCTGCCGGCATAGCAGCGGTTTGGTGTCCGAAACCAGGTCAGTGATCTAGACACTTCCTTTTTTTCGATCAAAATGTTTCAGTGTTTGTTGCATGAAAGCTTTTTGTTGGACAGTTGTTAAAAAGAATCAATTTTAGCTTAAATCTTAGTCAGTTAGTAGGCCTCACTGTAGTTGGTAGGCCTAGTATTCACAATTCCTTACAGTAAGAATTGATAGGCCTAACAGCCTAATCTGTACAGTGTAGTATACACTCAATTAAACCAGTATACAGTCAGGTCAGAGGCGAAGCCAGGATTTTTGATTGGGAGGGGCCCAAACCACAGATTACATGCAATGACGTCATCAGAAATTTTCGAAGAGGAACTTTTTATGGGACAAAGGTATCCTAAAACGGAAGATCAAAAGCCATGGCTGGATTTTTCACGCAACCAGGATTTTGCTGATGGGAGAGGGCTTGAACCCAAACTTAAATTGTCTGAATCAGACGACGTGTGTGAGTAAAGTAGTGCAGCCGAAATGTATCACAGGCGGGGGTCTTGGGGCAGTGCCCCCAGTCATCAAAGGTATCCTAGTATGCTACGCGAAAACACTCTAGGATATAGGCCCCCAGCTGAGCAATTTTTTAAATTTTGAAAAAAAAAACTGTTTTAATGTCATTAAATCACATTTTTCAGATTTTTAGAGCAATTTAAAAGAACAAGATTTTTACCATTTAAAAGTAATTAAAAAAAAAAAATTGTTCAATCCTTCTTTTACTTACACTTTAAGTCCAAAACACTTTCAAAATCAATTATTTTGGGATTAAATTTTGTGATTTGGCCCAACTAGAGGGAAGTAAGATACATTGCCGCGTGCAATATTTTTGCAGTAAATAATAATCCGCTGAAAGATTTGCCCTAAAGATTTTTTTTTTGTCATGGAATAATTACTTGTAGGAGTACATGTATGGCAATGAGGCCCAGGCTCTCTTAATTCAAATTAAATAATTTGTTCAATCACAAATGAGCATTTCCACTCGCTGATTTTTTTTTCAAAAATATTTTGTCGCATAACTGATAAGAACTGACGAGTTGAAGGCGAGTTGTTATTGAAAAATGGTACAATACAGAATAGATGGTTATGCCTACTAGCTATGTTATTGCCCGCGCCAGATTACATTGCATGGGCCCTTGGTACTTTGGGGATTTTTGCAACATCTTGCCGAGTTTAGGTGAAGAGCTAAAAAAGTCTTACCGGTACCATCTGTGCGCGGAGCTCCTGGCACTGTGCCATCCGGTAAATCCGACCCTGGCTATTGCATTGCATTCATAGAATGGTTAAATGAAAACCTGAGGAAGCAACTTTTTGGACAAAAACCCTTAAATTCACCCGGGTTATACATTTAAATTGGTTGGAAAAATTGAATTGATGGGGCCCAGGCCCCATGCTTGCCAATATTATTTTTAGTAACTGTTTTATGTGTGTACAGCTGTACACGAAGATGCTAAAAAAAACTGAAACTAAAACAATAGGATTTCTGTCACATTTTTTTATTGGTAGCATTTCAATTGGGGGAGGGCTGGGCCCCGTAGGCCTCCCCTCTGGCTACGCCTATGAATCAAGTAGGTAGCTAACAGCTAAGCCACGCTACAAACACACCAAAAATGCACTGTTATGCAAACACCTTGGGCTCTAGGTCTATTTTCTCAATAATTGCCTAGTCTAAGTTCACTTAGGATAATATCCCTTTGAACAGTGTACATTAGCTTAGTTTGTAATAGGATCACTGGCAATCGTACAAAATACTGAGATACTGGTATGCGAAATCTGCATAAACCAAGTTCAAAAACCTAGATTAAAAAGCCTAATTATATTACTGTATTAATAAGAAAATATATCGGTAGGCCAGAGGCCATATTCAGATAGCCTACTGCCATAGGGTGTTTGTTAAGCAGTCCATTTTCAGCATGTTTGTAAAGTGGCCCTGACTCTAGTACAGAGTATAACAAATTACCGGTATTCATTGCTACCAGTTACTTCATCATTTCAGTTTTGGACTCTTTAAGGTAGCTAGTTACTTCATCATTGGACACTTTATCATTGTGACTTTCTCATTTCTGATTTGTACAATTTTTTGTCTTATGACTTTACCAGTTTACTCTTTATCAATATCATCTTTGGGATGGTTAGTTTGGGGTTAGTTTGGGGTTAAAACATCATAACAAGTTCATCATAACAAGCATCATAACATCATAACATAACAATAATCATAACAAGCATCATAACAAGTTTAAAGCATCATGGTTAGTTTGGGGTTAAAGCATCATAACATCATAACAAGTTTCATAACAACATAACATCCCTGATCGGGGTGTGTTAAATGATTTGCCTTTAAATTCAACTTGTGTAGAAAGAGACCAAAAGTGTGAGCAAGTCAAAGTGCTGCTGTTGAAGATGATTAGGTCACCATCAGTGTTCCCTCTAAGTTTTCGCCTTCTGCGTAAGTGCCAAAAAAGATTCAAAAGTCACTAAAAGTCTGTGCAATAATGCCGTGATGCCACAGCTTAGGTTCTGTGAAGCTGCCGTTCCACCAAAAAGTCAATCTAAAAAAAACAAAAAAAGGTCATTGCGCTGAAACCCGAAACTTTCTGCAATATATGACTTGAAAAAAACAAAGGTCATCACCAGGGCATGCTCTGGAATATAATGGAAGACAATTTTTCCATACTCCATACTGGCAATTTTCTTCCATTCCATTTTGATTTCATACTTCATTTCTACCAAGGTGAGTTTAGATCGAAAGCTAGGCGTAATTTGTATTGTACCTTTGCAAGTAGTTGCTTAAACAATAGTAAGCAATATGGTATGATGCATCTTATCCCATATCTGAAGCACTATTGCAATGAGTTATCATAAATTCACTCAGCATGAAAATATCAACCACTTAATCAACAGACAATAAGTTGACTGGTATGCACTGGCTTTAATGATTGCAAGTTTGTAACCTTACCAATTCCATGAAATTTGGCATAGCCAAACTACCAAAAACATTTTACAAAAATATCGAAAAAAGTTTAAACGCAAAAAAAGCAATGACAAAGAATTAAGCTCAATTGAGGAAGGAAAAGTAGTTACAAATCTTTGTTACAATAGATGAAACAATTTTGTCTTTTGGCAAATTCGGTGCCATGGCTACGGGAGGCCAGGGGGGGGAGCTTGCTCCCCATTATGGTTTGCAAAGAAATACTTTTTTTGGAATATCATGTAACAACAAGAAAACCGACAATGATGCGAAAAGGAATAATAACCTACATTAGCTGTATATTGAAGTTCTTAAATGCGGAAAGTTTAGTGGTTCAATTTTCAAATACGAGATTTAACATCCCAAGTTTACATCTCTGAATGTAAGAGGTCATCAAGTAATTTGACTAGTCATATCAATTTCAAAACAATGAACATTTTCATCTTATTAAATTTAAAGTATTCTAAGCCCTTAGGCAGTGTTTCTCAAACTGTATATGAGTCAGGATGCACAGCAAGTCGCTAAGCGTGTATGAATATAGTGGCACAACTACAAGGGAACCCCCCCCCCCCAGCCAAGTCACTTAAAAAATTTGACCCTAGTATGCCAGTGTTTAAACGTGTTTTTGAATTGGCCTGTAAGTAATGTAGGGGCTGAATAGCGTAAGCTACTTGATTTTTCTAGTGGCTTGTAAATCTCAGCTATTTATGTCTTTTAAGTAGCTTTGAAAACATGCAAAATGTGATCCAAATGGCGTTAAAATAGTGATTTTTTCTCAAAATATCAAAAAACCACCACTTTGCCCTGGCCACCCAATTGATTCATTTTTCAAACAAAATATTTTGACTTCAAAGCCTTTTGTCTTCAGCAAAATTTTGGTTGCATGCCTGGTTGTGGTTATTTATGAGAGTAGAAATGTAGACCAACAAAATCGCTTATTTTGTTTTTTAACCACTTCGAGACGGGAAACGTACATGTACGTCAAATTTTATTTTACATTCGAAGACGGAGAATGTATATGTATGTCCATCAGCTTTACCAAAAGGACGGCTACCATAAATGAACGTTGCAACCGCTGTATTGCTTCACAGTAGTCTGGTTACGTAGAAGGGGGATTTACCTTCTTCGCATTGTTCGAAAACAAGAAAAGAAAGGTAGATTGAACGCAGTAGTCTAGATGTTAGGGCAGGAAAGGTGTAGAAAAAAACGAGGTTTTTTATCTTTTTTCATATAATTTATTGAATTTATTGATTATGTTTTATTAGTGGTAATTGGGTTACTGGTAATATTGTGCTATTAGTACTGATTGTCTAAGGTACTGTAAATATTGTAATAGTTGCAACATGAAGCGTAAAAGAGCTGATATTACGATTGATCAAGCTATGTCCCAGATGGATTTGGCTAGCTCAGGATCGTCAAGTGAAAGTAGTATTGCTGATAGTTCGGATCTTGCAAGTTTTAGCGAAGATGAAAATGAGGATGACTACAGTCTCGATTCATCCGTAACTGTATTTTGCTGCTTTCATTTCGTTTACGTAGCTGTTTCATTATAACATTATATCCGTAGCTACTGATTATGTCGTGACGTCATGCTTGATGTCACAATACACACTATACGGGCCAATGACGTCATTATAATACATTGCATGAACATAAAATTACTTCCTATCATGTGCATGTCGGTCACGTCCTATCATGTCCTATCACGTCATCAAAACGGGTGATAGTGAAAAAAAACGCAAAAGATATGAGAAAGTGAAAGTTAGAAAAATAATACCGTCTGAGAGGTAAAGCAACAAAAAAAATCCCGTCTCGAAGTGGTTAAAAGACCAGCTGTTTTTATTTTTTGGGAGCACACTCAAGGTTGTTTAGGTTGCAGTCACTGCTGCAGATGGACTTACATGCTGTATTCCCTCAACTTTATTGCTAATCAGCGAGTGCCCAAATTTTCTTTAAACAAATGTGCCCAAAGCTTTAAAAAGACGTTTATGTGCTCTAAATTTTGTACCAATCCAGTGTTAAAGTATACCAAATATCATGTTTCCACAAATTTGTAAATTTTCTAAAGCTACGTTTACTATATTGCCAAAATTATTTGCCCTTGCTCCAACAAATTGCTGATTCGCTGAAAAAAATTGGCTTCATGGGAACACTGCTTACATGTCTCTTTTTTTGGACATGAATGCTGAATTTTGAAATGGTGCATAATTTGCAGCCATACAAGATCAGTTTTAATATGCAAAAGTTCAGTCTATTTTAATTCCCTCTCACGTCATTTGCTCTGGTGATGGCACTATGCAAATTGTCATTCTCAAAACAAAAATTAAGCTCAACATCAATACAGCTGCAAATTACAATGAACATATTCTATGATCTGATGATGCAATGCCTACACTGTTTGTGCAATGTTCATGACCGAATTACCCTCTTAATTTGTCAACAGATGTTTAGCTGCTAAACGCTTCCACATATTTTTGGCTATTACTATCCATATATATTTTTCTTCGAATAGCATGAGCGAAATCTAGTATGGAATTTGTATAGAAGTATGGAAGATTGTCTTCCATTCCATTTTTGAAATCTTCCATTCCATTCTGGCATCTTTGTAGCCTATTTCACACCAAAATTTTCCGGTTCATTCCATACCATGTCCTGGTCATTGCGCCGCCGACCCGAAATAAAAATGCCGATTTTTAAAATTAAAACGCCAGAATCAAACTTGAAATCAAAACATCGAAATTCAAAATGCTGGAAACTTATTAATCAAAATCATCGTTTTGCACTTGTGAAAAATTTGTGTGAAAATGCCAGAAAATACTGCGCATTTTTTGCATTTAGAGGGAACACTGGTCACCACCATATCAAAGTATCTAAATGGCAAAGTAACTTGGCATCCATATTCATCTGTTCACCAAGTTGCCTTTGGCAGAGGAAACTCGGGCAGTGCATTTTAAAGGGACATTCGTGGTTTTTGAGTCTTGCTTCCACTCTACACCTGTGTACCACACATAGCTGATGGTGTAGGCTTTATAGTCACTTTGCATCTAATCTATTTGTTTCTGAAAATCAATAGTAAAACCACCTATGCTATGAAATCATTAAAATAATGCCCTCAACAGGTTGTTTCACCATTTTAGCTCTTCAGGAGGGTGACAGCAAATCATATTCAAATAAAAACACTTGTTTCTGTAACTCAATTAGAAAAGCTGTAAATTCAGTACCAATTATTAAAGTCTTTAGTTTGTCTCAACAAGGAATCAAATATGAGTTGAACATTTCTGTGATGGACTTTTTTTCATTTTTCCATTGTTCAGTTTACAGTTTAAATGTATCGAAAAGACTTTTGCAACACTTTGTGTATTTTTGCATTGCATTTTATTAATAATTTTGTCAGAAATAGTGTTTAGTGTATTAATGTACTATAGAGCAAGCAAAAAAGTTGTAGTTGTTATTAGTATTATTACCAATATGCTGTTGTAATTTTGATTAGTTTGATTTTGTGGTATTACCGAAGATATGAACTTTGCATTCAACAGATTTATGGCATGTGAAAACCATTTAAACTGTTCACTGCATGGTCAGTGTTACAATGGCTTGTGTATTTGTGAGGTACAATTTACTGGCTTGAATTGCACTCAAACAAATATTGGATATACTGCTGCTTTCAGTGCAATTTTTTCTCTGCTCTTAATTATTGGTGCTGTACAGTTGTTCATTTGCATTTATGCTGAATACAAGAAATTAAAGCATCCAACAATATGCTGTGCTTTTCGTCTTACAACGCAAAAGTTACTTCTTGGGGTTGTAATTGCTGCATCTTCGACAAGAGTTCTTTATTTTTCTTTACAGGGTGTAATACCAGAGCAATGGCTTATTCCAATGGAAAGTGCTTATCACCCTTTGTTGATTACTGGTCTTTCCTTAGTGGTTTGTTATTGGAGTGAAGCTTTTTTTTTGGAAACAGTAAATACAGATGCATCTCGTAGAGCAAGATTTCTCTCCAAATCTGTTGTTGCATTCTCTGCTTTTAATATTTTGATTTACATCATTTTGACTGCTCATATTATCGCCACAGGTGTTGGCTGTTATCAGCCTGGTAGTGAAGAACTCTGGTTAAATGGTGCATTTCAAGCTTCCTTTGGAATATTACTCTTCTTTGTTTATGTTGTTTTTCTCGCTATTGGAGTAGAGATCTTTTTTAAGCTTCGTGGTGCTTTTGCTCTGGACAACAATGATGCTCAATCAACTACCAGTCGAAGTGGTATTGTTAATTCAAGAGAGATTTTCCAAAGCAGATTAGCTCTGATTTTTCAGGCATTACTTACGCTTTTGACTATATTGTGCATTATCTTTGATGCTGCTGGGAACCTTTGGAAAGACAAAGTGAATTCTCGCACAAGAAATGTACATGAAATAATGTACAGAATTGCAGAAGTTGGAACAGTTTTGTGGTTTCTTTGTGTTTTATGGAACACGTCATGTCCTGAAAAGTTATGGTTTCTCAATCCTCGTTGTTTGCTACAGCTTACTGGTGATGCTGGAGAAAGACTATTATCGGCTGCATCTGTTGAAGGTGGTGTGGTAAAAAGAAAGGATAGGCATAGAAATTACAATACTTTTGTTGAACCTTCTGACATCGCTGAAGCATCTAGCCAAGACGAAGGTGAATGTTGGATTTGTTATGATTGTGACGAAACCGATGCAGGTCACTTGATCTCTCCTTGTGCTTGCAAAGGTGGTATGGCTCTTGTTCACCACAATTGCTTACGTAAGTGGCTTGTGCAACACTCTCAAGTGGATAAGGTGCATTGCAAAGTTTGTAAGCAAAAATACAAGGTTGAACAGCAAAAAATTAGTTTTGTTCATTTGCTCCAGGACTCGAAACGATCAGTGATAATTGTTCCAGCTGTTGCGATAGCAGTGTCAGCTCCCTGTGCTAGTGTGCTGGTATTTCTGCTTTGTGACACCTTACCCACTTCTGTCAAAGTATTGGTTATTGGGGTCACCATACTGCTTGAATTAGCAGTTTTCAAATATCTTGGAGTGAATTTCTCAAAGCTATATCAAGTGACTAGAACATCTGCTCTCAGAATTCTTAATCAGTCTGCTTCTTCGAGCATACAATCACTTGATGACTACTAGAAGGAAAATGCTACATGGATAAATGCAGAAGAAATAAATCAAGATGACCATGTAATAGTGTCATAATTGAGAAAATCCAACTTTTATGTAGATTAGATCCCGAGTGGTCTTCTTTAAAACTGTCATTGTTTAAAGTTTGCTATTTGTGTGCAAAGATTCTACTGACATTCTACAGTACAAACTTATGGTAACCACTTGATTATTGTGATGGAAACTGAAATTGAATGATTGTAGGAATGGCCAAATCCAAATCGCAAGCTTTGAATCTTAAGTTTGGTAGAAAAATGAAGTGAACACAATTTTGTTTAATTGTTAGGCATGCAAGCACATATTTAAAAATGCGCAAGTTATATAAACCAATTATTTACAAAATGTGCTCATTTATGTGTTGACAGTTATGGCTTCTATCACATCAAAAAGTGGAATTGAATGCTTGACTGGGGTTTACGGTTGATTTTTCAAAAGTTTTGTGATGCAATTGCATCACAGTTGAGTATGCAAATTGTATCACTATATTGAATCAGCAGTACTGGTATCACAAAAAGATTTTGAATTATTTTGGAATCAAATTCGATTTGAGATTCAGTAGTGGGCATCCCTAAATGGCTATTTGATTAAGCAATGACAAATTTGTTTATTTTTGCTCTTTTGATTATATGTTGTACATTATCGTCTTTCTTATCTACCTCAAATGTAGGAATACTGCGATTAGTTTTTCGCTTTGAAAGTGAATTTTAGTAATCTTAAGCAGAGGCATTGAAAATATACCAGTCTTTGATGCATCAGCCATGTGTTTGTACTCTGGAAATGTGTTAAAATTGGTAACCTGTGTGTAAGCTTGAGTTCTTACCGTATATAACCAAGAAAAGCTATCCATTTTTGCCACATGCAGGCCATGATTAAAGCATGGAGTTCTAAATAGTAGGATCTAGACTAGAAACTAGGTTTTGGTGGAGGACAAAATGAGGCCAACAACCAAAAGCCATGCATCTAGTTAAACTCTAAATTTGGTTCAATATAATATATGGCATTTTAGATTGAATATTTTTAAGATAGCTAAAATTGAATATTATACAAACTGGATTTATATATTAAAACAAAAATACTGGATTCTATTCCAGTAGAGGTTAAAGAGATTGACTTTATTTATTTTATAAGTAAGAGAAAATATGTGATTTTATACAGTCATTTGCATCAAACGTAGGTTGTAGCCCCCAAAATGAAATTGAAAAAATTCCATTTTCAATTCCAGTACAGGCAAATTCAAATATTACTTTGATAACCTCGACAGAGCTGCTTGAAACGCAATTTCTGAAGATAATGCAAGCAATATAATGAAACTGAATAGTCGGTATAAAATATAACAGATTCAACAGTAGAGATTTTCTATTTAACTTGTAACTGATACATACCGGTACACAATTTGACATAACAGATTTGCATGGTTATTAAAGAGTTTACTCAAAAGCTATCTAGCAAATTTGGTTTCTCATCTCTGCTTATAATATTTTTTAGCACTTATTTACAAACCAGACATTAAAGATCAAAACAACAAAAAAACGCAGTTACAAAACAAACAATCGTTAGAAAAATAAAAAAAAGAAATCACAATGAAAATTAAGACAGCAAATCAAGAATATTAATTATTACGCAGCATAGGTATAAGAGTATGAAATAAGTTTGTTATCCAACATGCAAAAATATATCACTTGTTACTGTAACTCTTACCAGTAAGTTTACAAATCTTCCTAACTGATTTAAGGGCTTCAGACTTGCTGATGTCCTGAACCAAATTTTTGGACATGCAATAAAGAAACGCAAAGCAATTCCTTCTAAAATATTGTGTGTTCAAACACATAGCACTGTTAGCACACACTGACCAAGGGGATATTATCGAGCCATTGTAAAAGACTGTGGACTCAATTTCCTTAAAAATTACGCGTTGGTCCATGCCCTTCAAAAATTAGAAGCAATGTCCACATCTTGGTTTTGACTTAGTTCTGCAATTGTGGCTTCTCTGCATTTCTCGCACCTGTTCGATTTCGCTAATGATCTGCAGCAATATCCAGTAACGTAAAATATCTATACAGCATCATTCTTGGAAGGCAAAATGTTTATGCGAAGATCTCCATAAAGAGACTCGGCCTTTAAAATCATGTCCTGGGCAGCGTTTCCTCTTAGATTTTGGTGAATCATCATGCGCCCAAAAAAAAAATTGGCAATTATCTTACAGTAAACAATGGAAAATCCAAAAATAAGTTGGCTTGTGCCCAATAAAAACTTTGATTTACTGATAAAAACCGGCTTAATAGTTACATAGGTTTTGGGCCTCAGCAGGTCTCCTCTTGGCAGCTCTTTAATCTGCTTGACTGAAATTTTTAAATATTTAACTAGCGATCGAGTTTGCAGCTTACAGTGACTTCCAGAAGCTACCTCATTGATATGTAGTAGTTTGCCCCACTAATTGGCGAATGTGACCAAATTGGGATTTGTTGTTGTCGAACTGCATTTTCCCCAGCAACACGTATTTGAACCAGCATTTTTTCATGAAATATTTTGACAAACCGACAATAGCTTGACAACTTTGTCTGAAAGCCAGGAAAGTTTCCTAAGTCAGACCTGGAACCTGCATTACATCAAACACCGATTTTAATTGCAGCAGTCATATGCCGTTTATAACATCAGATTTGGTTTCAACTAATTCTATGCACAATGCCAAAACTTTAGAAAGTCTGTGATTGAATTTATTAAGTCGTACAGGCCTAAATCTCAATGGGTGAATCCCTTTCATCCTCCTGGTTGTGGGCCTGGTGGATCTTAAGGTTAACAGGCCAATAGATGAAAGTTGAACAGAAAATGTGGTTGGTGCAAATAGTAATGCTGTCTTTAAAATCCTTAATAAAACTTGAAATTAGGAGAACTACTCTAGAGTATATTTTACAACTTATAAATACAACGATTAAAATTTGCCTTAGCATTCTCCCGAAATATGGTGTAAGCACTAAGATCCATTAGAAAATTCACTTTCTAGTCATCTGATTGCCTGACAGGATCACGAAAAATGCTACGTTCGCACATACCAATATCAGGAGAGGACTTGTTTAATGCAGACCAAAGTTTTGCAAATAATTCCAATATATATTGCAACAGTTCTCTAAAAAAAAACATACTATTTCAAAGCTGCTATAGTTGATTTATTGAGCATGTCAAGAGCCAACGTTGCATTCACTTTCACAATTCTTTTTTGGTGTATTATGGTTTCTGACAGCTTATGTGCTATCTTCAGTGGCTTGTGGCATTCTTCATTGTACACAGCTTTTACATCAGAAAATAAGGCTTTTTTGCTCTCTGGTGCAAGTTGTAGTAAAACAGGTAATTCAAGCACTCTTGCAGTCAAAAAGTTATTGTTAATATTCTGGACCACATGGGTTGGATCTAAAAGTAAAAAACTTTATCGTCGGTCAACTGGTTGATTGTGGATTCTTTCCACACTCCATCACAGAGATAGACCTTTTAGAATTTTCTGTTGGATACAGCATTATCCAGTGAAAAGCCAATGTCATTGAACCCAACATCATGCCAAAGAAGCATGACCTTTTTGAAACATTGATTTTGTGTTTTTGCTTTTAGATTTTTATTGGGTATATGCCAACCATATCCTTGTATCTGCTTGAAAAAGATTTTATCACAAAACACAATGCAGTGTTGGCAACTTCACAGCTATCTGTCAAACCTAGAATTTGTCCTCCACTAGCTTCCGCTCATTTCAATAGATAGATTTCATCAATCATCATAGAACATTTCGATCAGAATACCTCAGTTTCAAGTAGTTAAAGTCATTGATACCAGTTCTCTGATCAAGATTCAAAGTGATTTTGTAAAAAGTTTTGACTGATTGCAGCATCAATACCTGCTATTCCAAAAACCTTTCATAAGCTCGTGCAATAGCTGAATGAATGATATATGATATCATGAACCAGGTGGTGGAGTATCTTCTGGAATGCTTGTTTTATGTCATTAATTCCAGTTGTTTTAGTAAAAATTTCTGCAAACGAATTTCTTCGTCATCAGCTGATATAGCCGAATAGTTATCAATCAAAACAGTGAATTTGGATTTGAAACTTTCTTTCAACATCAACTTATGAGTTTGGAAATTTTTCACAAAAGCCATTAAATTTGAAAATTCAAACAGATGTGTCACTTTGTTGGATGATATAACGTGAGCATAACAAGATGCAGGAACAAGTTGTTGATTCTGAAAAATGCTAACCTTAAGTTTGTTTTTCCCAATATAGGAATTCTTTTGTGATGTAGCCCAAATTTATTTCTTGCTAGGTGTGTTGCATTAAATATTCTTGATGCTGTATGTCATCATCAATTTTAATCATCAAAATTTTCTACCAAATCTGTTTTTTTTAATTTCTAATCATTCTTCCATTCTTGCTGCTTCGTTTAGTCGCCTATTTGTTTAGCTAGAAGGTCCAGATCAAGATATTGGTTTATTGGTTTGAAAATAAGCAGGAAGGTCTTTAAAAATTGAAGGTTGCTTTATGCAAGTTGCTTTATCCAAGTTTGAAGAAGATCTTTGTTTTTTAATGGAGAAGCATGAAATGTTATGTTTGGATCTTTATTTTGTATATCCTGGTCTGCAGTTGATTGCAGCACATTTATAAACCATTTTGGAATGTTCACTTTGTTTCATAAACTAAAGCATTCTCACTACTGTTTATCATACGTAATGAAAAGCTGAAACAGAACATCAAATTTGAGGGACACGGGTATCATAGAGAATCAGAAATAGCCTATATCTGTGTTATATATCGATACAACAGTATTGATATGTCAATGGCCTAGTATATACTGGTTAACCTGTTGACCACCTGCTACTGGATCAGTATGGTACTGGTACATAATATGCTGTAATCAATAGGAATCAGTTATATTCATCGAAACTGTAGACAGATAAACGTAGCTTAGGCCTCACTTAAACAACTGACTTAACAGTTTGTAAATCAACTGGTAAAATACTGGGATGACTTAGCCTACACACTTACAGATTCTGTACGACGTAATTAGCATGAATTGCTAAACGCGTGTAAACATAGATAAGGCATTTTGCAATTTTCATATTTTGCTCCTCATCGAATAGCAGCTATGCAACCATTAGATCAATTTTTATAAGCATTTTTTATGGGTGCAAGCTGACTCATTTTTGGATTTTCTATTGATTATTATAGGAAGATAATCAAATTTTTCGGCGCAGGCTGACTCACCAAAACCTAAGAGGGAACACTGGCTGGCAGTAAACCAAACCCATTGACTAATTAGTACATCACCTGCTAAGATAGCAAGCTAATATCACTAGGCTATCAAAAAAAAAATCAAATAAATATCAGCTATACTAATTAAAATCAAAAAACACAGCTCAAGCTTTAAGTTAAGGCAAAAATCAGACGATTTTTCAGGCTACCAAACATGGAAATTTAGTCCCCATGACCCTATCAAACTTGCATCTTAAAACTATCCACCTCAACCCACAGCCACAGTTAATCTATTAAAAAATCAGAACTCAAACCGGTTTGAAAAGGAAACCACTGTACTGCAATCATTGTACGTAATATTAAAATTTTTCAGTACTGGAAACTAAGGTTTCAGAAATGCTTTCAAGCTGCAAAGTTTCTCACTCTACTCAAACACGCTCATACTCTCCATGATGCACTAAAAGAATTTTTTCAAATAAGTTATTGCATGCACACCCAGAGAAGCATGAGAGTTTTCGCTTTCATGTTTTGTATGTTTGTCGAAATCTTAACTTGCTGTCTCACTGTGACGGAGCTCAATTGCTCAATTTCTTTGGCCTCGTTTTGTGCAGCAACGCTTTCATTTTTTGCTTAGTTTCCAGTCCCAATCCTACTATTTAGAAGTCCATGATTATTGTATTTTTGATCTAGTATTTTGCAATACAACGATGCAAAGAAAATTTATCTGTTTTGCATTCAGGCCTTTCAAATTTTCTAAGCCATTACTGGTACTAAAATGTCCCATAACATTTTAGTCTGCGAAAATATTGATATATTTGTACCTCCTACAATTCTACATTCAAGACTTACATATTTATATTGAAATTTTTGCTGAAAATAAACCTGAAATATGAAGGTGTATTGGTCCTCGGCTATTTTATTAACCCATAGCAAAAACAGTAAGCACTGCCAATCAATTAAAATTGATGTTACAAAATACAATAAGTAAAGTCTTCATTCTTAGAGTTACACATAGAAAATAGTTATAATACATCATATGGGAAAAGTTTTTGGACTGGTATGTTTGCACTGCCTGTAAGCCAGGTGCAAGTGTGCAACAGCAAGTTGTGCATCAATTCAAAAGGAGCTAATGATATATCCAATTAAAAAAAAAAACTAAATTGTTTTACTGGCTTACATTGATTCAAATAAAGTTGGCATAAAGTGACTTTCACTGAGAAACTAGTGAGTGTCATATTTTTGAACCGTAAGATGCAGTATCATTAAAAGGCTTCTTGCAGTTTTATTTTCATGCATAAGATGCATTAAATGAAACAACGCTCTAGTTTGCTGGAAATAACACTTATCAGTGTGTAAATAAATAGCACTGTTAGCCCCCATAAAGTTGACTAGCATAATCAATGCATAACACAAGTAGATCCTGATGTAAGATGCACCAGTTCAGAATGTGTTTAAATTTTTCAAAAAATAAACTATTTTCAAGAATGCTGTAATGTTCAAAAAATATGGTAGCAGAGGAACTTGGACCAAAAAATTTGTAAAAAGCAAATTTTGAAAATGTAGAAATAGGAATGTCCAATTGTCCATTGCAGAATAATGATGTATTCTAGAATAATTCCGAATCTATTTTTTCAAAGCCTGAATTCCGAATACTTACCAAATCCTAAATCTATAAAATGGCCGTCAGTACTATTTGATATCAATTCAGCATTTAACTGTTTGACTACTGGAAAACAAAAAAGTTCAACATTTTGTTTCATTTTTAATGAATGTATAGGCAGTGCAAGGATTACAGCACTATAAATCACATGATTATTGGATATTCTGATTCTGCAATGCTTCATCAGTTTGTCTGAATTTTTCGTTTTCATTTTAATCATCATTGCTAGTTGTTTTCAGTGTAAAGACGCAGGCCTGCAACCAGGGGGCTTAGCCCTCCTAGAGAAAATTATGCCATTGTGGCATCAGGGTCGAAAGGACGCGTCCCAACGTGGTCAACCGGCTCGGTTGAACAAATTTATCACTTGCAGTTTTTTTTTCACAACTAAATGGAATCCTAGAAATGGAGCCGGTTCAAAATAGGATCCAGTTCTGTAGGATTCTGTATTCTGAAATTGGACATCCATATATAGAAAATAGTGAAAGTTAGTGCGCAAGATATAACTCAGATTTATTTGAAACAATCATGTTAAAAACTTCTGCCATTAGTTTGGATGCATACTTTTGGCTTGGCATTATGGGTGGCAATCACATCAAAAATTGTATCGCACTCTGTTATTTCAAAAATATTGCATCGAAACGCGCAAAAAAAATCCACATCCATTATCGCCTGAATGAATGTGAAAAAATTCTGCAATTTTTGCAATTAATCCAATTTTTTGTCATTATTTCTGTTGGTTTTTTCTTTGGGCGAAAGTTTAAAATGTTTTAGGATTTGTTTTGCCACAATCACCATATGTAATAAAATAAAGTCTTGCACTGGCTAATCTTCAGTTTACAATATTTTAGGTCGCAAACTTTAATTTCAAAGTTAATTCAAACATTGATAATCGCAAACTAGCTGAGATTTTATCGCATCTAACAAATTTCAAATTACCAGTATTTTAAATCTTTGCTTGATGAAATCAGTCTATAACAGAGGGGCAAGAAGTATGCTTGATGGGTATTATATGTAGTTATGCTGTTTATTTACTTGTACAAATGTGCAGATACTGTGACTAAATGCAAACCAATGCAATGAAATAATTAATTAGTAGTTTTATTTATTCCTATACATTATGATTGTGGTAATAAAGTTGGCCCTTCACATATCCTTTGTCTCAGTAACCACTGGATTGTTACATAATTTGATGCACAGAAAGTCTATCTTCGAAAGAGCATCTCTGTTAAGATGCTGTTTTTTACTGTGGTAATATATTGATTAGATGTACTACTGTATGTACCATTATATATAAGTTACCCAATCCTGTTTTTCTTCCAAATTTCAACTTAAGCATGAATGTGAATGTTTCAGTTCATAATGCTACTTTAGGACATAATCTACGAGGGCTTGATTTTTCTTTGTAATGAAGTGTGTATTGTATTGCGTATTGTAAATTGTTCTGATGTTAAGCATTTGAATAATTTTTGGTTGCCTATGATGCTTCATAGATTGCAAGCATTATATTTTCCAACATTGGCACCCTTCTACTCTTAAGAATATTATCAATTAATTGCACTAGTATAATAATTTTGTTGAGGCATTAAGTAAAAAAGGCTTTGTTATCTGAGTATCACATTTACTAATATGAAGTATATTTGGATTTTATAGCTCGTATAATTTATAATCAGGATCTTTATGCATGGCTCTTTTTACAATAAATTTGCAGAACTTTGTTAATCTCTGAGAATTTTTTTCATTTGCGAAAACCATGACAAGACCACAATTGCAGTGTTATTAAGTTGGTTATTGCACAGAGCTATTGTATTGGCTGCAGCAAATGATTTAGCATAATTACACTGTTGGTACAATGCCTGAATAGTAATTTCCACATAACTGAACCAAAAGTATTAGTATTAATATATTGTATTCATTTTATGTGTTGAGTTAACTGTGGTCAGTGCAGTCCTCTACCAGTGTACACTACATTGTTTTATTTGTAAAAACTGTCAATTGTTTGCAGGGTGTTTCAAAAAATTGTCATTATTGAAAATGCTAATATCTCAAAATTTATGTGCTCTATGTCAATCAAACTTGACAGATATTGGAGTGATAGGTCATGTTTAAAATCGTCATTTCACTCTATTGTCTGCACAACAAATGTGTTACTGGTTTTGGAAATTTTGTACTAATTTTTAAAGTGCACTCCATTTTACATGAGGGAGTGGCGAATGTATTGAATTCTGCCACAGTGATATTTCCGAGCCTATATTATAATGTATCTACAAAGCATGTTTAGGTGCAGTAAAATGCTACATTTTTATGGTATAAAAAAGCTTTTAAATGTTGTAAACAATAGAACTGTTTTACATGTGTTACAAGATGAATTAAGGCTATGCAGTTTTTTACATGTAGCTAGGTAACTGCTGGCAATTTTTTTTTTTTAAATGGTATGATCTATATTAAATTAGGAGTGGTTTTATTTGACATATTCCTGGCCCTGCTGTTCCAGAGATATTCTGCTTCTATACACATCATCATTCAATCAGTCAGTGTAGTAGGCATCGTGGTGGAATGGGTAACAGTGTTGTTTTTATAGAAACTGTTTTCGTGATCTGGGTTTAACCTTCACCTCGGTCACGTTGTTGTGTTCTTGAAAAATGACGCTTTACAATGATTATCTTTGCTTGGTGGCTTCAAACAAGCAGCAAATTCAGTGGACAAGAATTTGAAAAATCCACAGGAATATTGATCGAATCTCTGGAAACTTCTAAGTAGGTGCATATTCCTCCAAGCACGAAGTATTCAATGCAATGAAAAATATGTGGTTCATCCAAAAGATAGCGTCTGACGCTGTCTGGTGCAGGAGGATTAATTAAATATCCAATACAATAACAATATTCAACACACCATTGGTTCATTGTGTCCTCAACTTCGACATATTTTTGACTATTTTTGTGCCATGTTAATTGCCTTGTCAGTGCCATTGTAATGCATTGGTAAATACTGCTTTGGTTGAGTCGTTTTTAGCATCACACTGTCAATTTAAACCGGAACTGTTGCGAGAGTGAAAACATTAATTAGGGATCTCGGTAAAGATTTCAATAATACAAGTCAAAGGACATCACAATGTCTTTGATGTAGGTTATTTCTGGAACAAATGGGCTGAGAAAAATGTAGTTAATGTAACTATAATATAATACTATTGCCCTAAGTTATGAAATCCCATTGATTGAACCTGCAGTTTTCCTTCAAGTGTTCACGGCAAAAAAAGCTTAAGTTTACTTCGAATGGTAACTTGTATGGCTTTGAATAACAATAATATTTGGATAAAGAATTGGTTGCTATGAGGCACAACATGTAAATTGAAACAGTTCCTTCTAGTAGTTTGCTTACCATGAAAAAGCTGATACTTTTATCAGGAAATGTTTACTCTTTTACTAGCACGTCTAAATTTCCTGATTTAGTGCTAATACATGTGCGGTTATTCAAAGTCCTGCCTTTTTGTCAATTTGACCTTTGTAGAACTGCCATATGGCCTCTGTAAATTTGCATTTTAAGCTACCACTGAGCTTATTAATTAGTAAGTTTCGATGGTACCGATAGCATGGACGTTTAAACAATATAAAACTTGACAAATCATACTTCCATGATTATATGTAGCTGACGTACCATTGTTACTCGTTTTAGCTTCTAAACTTAGTGCTATACCAATTATAACCAAGGTGTCTTGTAAAGCACGTTGTTAAAATTTGATAAACTTTAAAATTATTGAAGCTAAATTTAAAAGTTGTTTCTGGAAGTCAATAAAAGAACTTTTTCCTAAAAAATTTTTGTGGATATTTACATGTTGAATTTACTAGCATATTAACTTGTAGACTGGTATCAATACTGAACAGAGTTTTCTAGAAGGTAGAGCATTGCCATTGACTCCGATTTTACTTTTTCTATGGCGCCAATTACATAGTCATTAATATCTCTTCTAAGTGCAATTATACATACCAAGCAGCTTGGCTTGCTTAAAAGTATACGCAACGTGGAATACAAAATGCATTCTTTTTTTTGTTTTGATTTGTCATTGTTTAGTGTGCGTTATTTTGTGTGCTGTTTGCTTGCAATGCAGTGTGTTATATAAATTTGAATTGCATTACATTTTTTTTAGATTTGTGATTTTAGGAAATTTACTTTTGTGTATGTACTGTACATAAATTTTACATAATATGCCTGGAGGTAGACCACTTATTGCTCTTCTAGATGGAAGAGACTGCAGTGTGGAAATGCCCATTTTAAAGGACATTGCAACTGTAGCGTTTTGTGATGCTCAATCTACGCATGAAATACATGAAAAGGTACCGTATTCCTTGGGTTTATTTTTTAGCTTTGATATAAATTTTTATTAGATTACTTTATACTAATTGGTGCTTTAGTGCATAATGTTCAAATAATATTGCATATCTCTTTGCATGCAAGAACTAAAATAAAGGTTGCAATCAGTGTTCCCTCTAACTTTTAGGCTAGCTCATGGGTGCCCAAATTTTCTCAAAACAGTTGTCCCCAAAGCTGTAAAAATACGTTTATGTGCCCAAAATTTTGCACCAATCTAGTTTTAAAGTTTACTGAAAGTCATATTTCCTCAATTTGTCGACCTTTCTGAAACTACAGTGTGTTCATCATTGTGCCAAAAATTATTTGTCCTTGAGCCAACAAATCGTTGATTCACTGACAAAAATCGGCTTACTGAGAACACGGTTTGCATTGGTCTGAATCACTAAAATAATTAAAAAATTGTTTGCAAAATTGAATATATGTCATGAAAAATTACGATAAAATAAGAAACCCAGAATGCCGCAATTACTGAAATACTAATCTAGATTGTAAAGTTGTTTGTGGGTCGTTTTTCCTAAACCACACAAACGGAGCTATCCCACCCAGTTGCCTATTGACATAATTGCAGCATGTTGATTGTGGCACGATCAGAGCTGTTATCATTCCCAGGGGCGTATTTAGGGGGAGGCCATCGGGCCATGGCCCCCCTTTGGGTCACCAGGATTGCAAAATTGCATAGAAAAGTGAGCAAAATTGAGGCATGGCCCCCCCCTTTGCTAGTTGATCATCAGGATTTGGGCTCGAAATCAGCTGATTTTGAGTGAAGACCCTTTTTTTTGCTCTTCACCTGATTTTGGGCAAAACATGGGACTAAATTTGAGCATGACAATTTCACATTCTGATCTATGTTCTTGTCAAATTTTCTGAAGTTTCTGGCCCCCCCTTTTCAAAATTCTGCGTACGTTACTGATCATTCCCCTAATTGTTGGCAAAGCCAGAAGTTTTTGAATCTAATTCCCAAACCTGAAATTGTGACTAAACTGCAATAAAACGTTAACTGCATTTGAAAATTGTTTGCGAAGATTAGCTTGGATGGTCAATAAAGACACTTTCGCACAATGCAGTACACGTGCAATGACATGAAGAAGGGGGGTCTGCTATTCTGCATTATGTAGCACCTAGCGCTACTGGTGTAATGTTAATTTGACAATGACTTTTTTTAGGTTTTAAATGAAGCTGTCGGGGCATTACTATATCACAGCATCACCTTAACTAGAGAAGACTTGGAAAAGTTTAAAGCTGTAAAAGTTGTAGTTCGAATTGGCTCTGGGTTTGATAATATTGACATAAAAGCCGCAGCAGACTTGGGTAGGTTTGTGTTTATGATAAATCCTCATTGTATACAATAGTACATACCTTTACGGTATATATTTTAATTTTGAATTTGTTACCAATTTCATAACTGACTTGAAAACTATGATTGATTGACCTGGGCTGCTAACTTGAAAAACTTGGTTATTTTTGCAGAACTCAATGTAATTTGCTTCGAATTGAGTATCTGACACAATTTGTAAATCACAGTGTCCTTAACGGCTTCGTTAACAAGTGATGGCAATTTACATGTTTTTTCAATTTATACGTTTACTCGCAATATATTAAAAAAGCTATGTTGGATCCAAGATTCACATGAAATGTGGAAAATATAATTTAATACGAGCCTTAACACAGGTAGAGCTTATTAATATATTCATTGTATGCATGGTGACAAAAAATGGTCAGTTTACACGTTTTTGTTTCCAGGTATTGCCGTGTGTAATGTCCCATCTGCATGTGTGGAAGAAGTTGCAGACAGTACGCTCTCGCTCATACTTAACCTCTACAGACGCTGCATGTTTCTTCACATGGCTGTAAAAGAAGGGGCACGTCCACAAACTGCTGAAAGTATACGTGAACTTGCCAATGGTGCGACTAGATTGAGAGGAAATGTATTAGGAATTATTGGTTTAGGTATGTGCTTAATCTTGGATTAACTATCTTTTGAAAGAAAGAATTAATCCTGAATGACATGTTAATTCGCAAATGAATTTGACTCAATCACTTTCAGCCAATGCCGAAGCAAAAAGCATTAGCGTAAAAAACATTTTTAATGTGGCAGCAATGGGCATCTGACATTAGATAATTAGATACTTTTTGTTTTTTAGAAAAAGCTTAAACTTGTGAGCGAAATGCTTTGTACTTTAGCAAATGCGCAATGCGCATATATTTCTGAGCAACTTGAAAACGTATGATCCAATCAAATCTATATGCCAAAAATAAAATCCCTCCTCGTCCACTATCGCAGCATAGCATAAAATTTTGCAATACCCCTTGTGAACAGTTTTAGTTGTTTCGTCACTTCCTTTTTATGCGGAATATCTCCGTCATAGCGCGTGTATCCTTCTGCTAATTAGTTAAATCAGCCTTGTTGCACATGAAATAGCACCCAATGATTCAAACATTAGGTATTTTGTTTGCTTGATTCGCTTGGTTAGGTTCTGTGTTTGCTTTAGTTTGAACAATAGTTGGCAAGATTTGCAGAAAAAAAAATTTTTTTTTTGTGCAAATGGGTTGGGCACACGAGGGTCGTATTGGTATAGAATTTACTCTCAATCAATCATTTTTCAAAGAGGGCAAAATAATCCGACATTGATGACCTTACGACCTTAGAAACAATGATCTTTTCAATGTTCTTAAGAATGATGGTTAAACAACTTTAAGTTGGGATGTCTTTGCTAAAAGGGCTACGTAGGTGGTTTAGATACGTTTTGAAACCATTTCAATTGGTTTTCTTCAACGTTGGATAGACCAAAGCTGGGCATCATGATGCCAGGCAACTTACCCCGGGAATCCTGACGCCAAAACCTTTAAACTTTCGCGCTCCGCTTTTTTTCTTTTCTTTTTTCCGCGTTACGCTGTTTTTCTCAAAACAATTACCGTTCGGTTATTGTGACGCAAGTAAGTATAATATTGCTAACTTGGCAGGAATCTCTATTTTGCCGAAACAACTCGAAAGCGAGTTGTATTTTCGCGAAACTAATCTTGATAAAATCCGAAGCCAAGTTAGCTAATCTGTAAAAAAGCTGGCGGTAAGTTTCAACGATGTCCGAATGCTTTAACTAAATGTTATTGGGACTTCGTGTGAGCGCGTAGTACTGTTGTTTTAGCTCGCGAATTTCGGCGGATGAGGATTGATTTGCTCATAACTAGCAAACTGTAAAACCTAATTTGGACTCGACATGAGAATTAATGAAAGCGTCATGTGTACCAATTTTGGGGATCCTAGGTCACAGGATCTTGAATTAACACACAAAAAAAAACATTAAAAAACGGCGATTTTTGGCTTAAAAATTTATTAATTCGCTTATAACTCGAAAAGCACCTGGCGCGCAAAACTAAAATTTGTACACAATATGGGTGCTTACGAGGTAAGGCTAAAAAGAAACGGGACTGAGGTCACAGATTGCGCAACACGATTAACCATCAGTAATCAACACTTTTACAGTGTGGCGTAACATGTGTTCTTTGTTTAACAGCTGTTTTGACACAATATCGCAATTATTTTTGCTTTTTAGGAGCCATAGGTGAATGTGATTGATTACTTGTTGAAAAAAATTGCTGTGCGAGATCTGATCGAATTTTTAGGCCATATGGAGTTCAATTGCAGAAAGACGATTGAGCAAAGAATTAACATTAAATTTTGTGTCAAACTTGGAAAAACGGCGACTGAGACTTTGAAGATGTTGCGTGATGTTTATGGAGATTCTTCCATGTCCAGAACAAGAGTTTTTGAATGGCACAAGCGATTTGTGGAAGGCAGGGAGGATGTGGAGGATGATCCGAAGTCAGGGAGGCCTTGCACTTCCACAACTGATACCAACATCGAAAAGGTTCGGCAGTTGGTTCGCAGTGACCGTCGCTTAACAATTCGCGTCATTGCCAATGAAGTTGGGATGGACAAAGAAACGGTCCGCACCATTTTGGTTGACACTTTGGGCATGCGAAAGGTGTGTGCCAAAATGGTGCCAAGGCTCTTGACTGAGGAGCAGAAAGCTCAACGATTGAATGCATGCCGAGACATCCTTCAGCAGATGGAAGCAGACGAAAAACTCTTAGAAAACGTCATCACAGGAGACGAGTCATGGGTCTTTCAATATGATCCGGAAACAAAACGACAGAGTCGTCAGTGGAAAAGTGCGTCCTCACCCAGACAAAAAAAAGCCCGCATGCAACGTTCACAAGTGAAAGTGATGCTGATCACCTTCTTTGACCATCAGGGAATGGTGCATCATGAGTTTGTTCCTAAAGGGCAAACAGTTAACCAACACTTTTACAAGGAAGTTCTGACTCGTCTTGTCAACAAAATTCGTCAAAAACGAAGAGCTTCCTGGGCAGGAAAAACTTGGATCTTGCATCACGACAATGCTCCTGCCCACACAGCCCTCAGCGTCAAACAGTTCTTGGTCTCGAAAGAAATCACCACGTTACATCATCCACCTTATTCGCCGGACTTAGCCCCTTGCGATTTCTTTCTTTTTCCAAAGCTGAAAGGGATTCTCAAGGGGACACGCTTCCAAGGAGTCGAGGATATCAAGACTAGCGTGACGAGACACCTCAAAACCATCACAAAAGAACAATTTTCACAGTGCTACAAAGCGTGGTCAAAAAGAATGGAAAAGTGCATCAAAGCCAATGGGGAATATTTCGAAGGGGACAAGTAGAGATGGCTTAAGACTTGTATGTGTTAGACAATGTGGACATTGCATGATATGCATCTAAATAAACTTCTAAATTCAAAAGTCCCGTTTCTTTTTAGCCACACCTCGTATAAGTGGTTTATGCAAACCGAGTTGGGGGGTGCCGGATCACGTGACCAAAACGCTACAGGCCGAAAATGGGCAGAAAGTTGGCGATTTTGAACCGATATATCTTGGTTAATACGGATTTTGATGGAAAATAATCTGTGATTTCTCAGCACACTATCAACCGCCTTTCTTTTTGTTTATGTTCGTTTACCCCAACCTGAATACTATTTTTCTTTTTTCTTTTTTTTCTCCGGCTATTTACTTTTAAACCGCTAAACACACTGTATTCAAGGTTTGAGCGATTGAAGGCATCAGGGAGGACTAGTGTGGGACCGAAATCGGGGGTGCTTGGTTGGGGGGGATCTCCCTCAATAGGGTCCTCCAAATTTTTGAAGTTTTAAACCGCTACAACTAGATGGATCAAATTTTCAGAGTAGGTAGTTATTAAAATAAACTAAACCTAACAAAAACCGGGGGCTCCACAATGAGGGGCTCCCACCAAACGGGCACTCCAAAATTCAAATTTTTTAACCTTTAGAGCTAGACACATGAATTGTTGAAATAAAGTAAATATATGGGAAAGACAAAATTTGAAAAAAATTTGGGGTCCCAAAATTGGGTTTTCCTCCTCAAACGGGGTTGTCGAAATTGGAACTTTTTAACCACTTATGCTAGGCACATGAAAGTTTAGTGTAGGTAAATATGAAGAAAAGATAAAATTTGGGGTTACCAAACTTGAGGGTTTCCCTGAAACGTGGCCCTCAAAAATTTTTTAGTCGTTGAAGGTAGATGTATCGATTTTTCGGAATAGGTAGATATTAGAAATAAACTAAACCTAACAAAGAATGGGGGTTCAAAAATGGGGAGTCCCCCCTAACAGGGTCTTCCAAAATTCAAAGTTTTTAATCTTTTAGACTGGAAACATGAAGTGTTTGAGGTAAGCAAATATAAAAGAAAGATAAAATTTGACCAAAGCTTGGGGGTACCAAAATGAGGACTCCCCTCGAAACGGGGCCACCAATATTCAAACTTTTTAAATACTGATGCTAGACTCATGAAATTTTTAGTTACGGCGAATACAAAGAAGAGGTAAAATTTGACAAAAATTGACAAAATTTGACCAAAGCTTGGGGGTACCAAAATGAGGATTCCCCTCGAAACGGGGCCACCAATATTCAAACTTTTTAAATACTGATGCTAGACTCATGAAATTTTCAGTTACGGCGAATATAAAGAAGAGGTAAAATTTGACAAATTTTTGAAGTTTTGAAACATTAGACCTAGATGGATCGAATTTTTGGAATGAGTAGATATTTAAAAGTAAAGTAAACTTAACAACTAAACAGAATCATAAAATAAATACACAAACAAAAAATATCTGATCGAAGACAGGAAAAAAAATTCAAACACAATCTAACATCGAAACATTCAAACTGGAGGTCCCTAGATAACGCTTGCGATGTCATAATTAGTTGAGCTTAATGACTTTGATAAATTTAAGCTACATGGCTGAGTTTTTTCCACGAAACTGTCACCTGTGCGTTGAGAAAGCTTACTGTTTCTTGTTGCTCAAGATTTTTAAAGAATTTAATTAAGGAAGTTTTAGAGCTAAATAATGGATTTAATGTACAGCGTGTTTCGAAATTAAAATTAAATTTCGAAATTCGAAATTTATGTTTCGAAATTAGGGTGCCTCCCTCTACTGCTTACTTGAAAATTTATGAAGTTTTCTTCATTAAACTAGTTTGAAGTTCATTAACGTAAATTTTTACTAAGTTCATTAACGTAAGTTTCTACTATGCTATTTTTGATTTCAGATTTCTTCCACTTTCATGTCGAGTAGCTGAGTTAGATAACCCACATAGCTAATAATTTAGAGAAAATTAAATGGATCGATAAAGAATAAAAGCCTGAAATGCCGGTGCATTCTCAGCACCTCTCACCTTCTAACCTAAATCTTCACAAAAGCATGCTGGGTAGTCATCTCAAAAGATCGTGTTAATTTAAGGGCGTATAGAAAACTGCGACGGTTTACCAAGTTATTCTCATCGACCTGTGACAACTTGTGAGTGAAGCAATAACTAGAAAAAATAAATTTTGATTTTCCGCCTTATTTGCAATTTGTCAAATTACACCACTCGAGAATAAAGGCTATATGACAAAAGCATGAACGATTTAGTAAAAACTTGCTTTTGTGAAGTTTTAAGTTTGTATAATTTTGGTACTTTTTTATTGTAGTTTATGCTGTTGAGGAGGGGGCTTTAATTTCGAAACAACCGGTATACCAATACTATAATATGTTGAATTGCGATGCGAAAGAAGCGTTTTCAGAGTATTGCATGGCTGTAAGTTTGGTTGATGCAACGAAATTAGCTTGTGAGTCGCTGGAATTTTAGAGACCGCTTTATGTTATTTCAAATGGAGTGGAAAACTGTTAAAAAGTGCTGAGATTTGACGTTGCATTGTTAGCTGTCATGCGAGCTTTTTGGTTGACGTTACTCGATTATTTTAGATAACTTCGAGAGATTTAATTGTTGAACTCGAATAACCACAAAGCGATTTAAGTTGAAACAAAATTTGAAAGGGGCGCAATTAAATTATTGATTTGATTATTAACGATCACATTTTTTACAAATTCATTTTAAGCAATCGGATCACTAATTTAAGCTTAATAAAGTTCAGAAAAAGTTGGATAATGCCGCGAAGTCCCCAAATATCGCTTGCAATGTCGCGTTCTAGTATTATTTGATAAATATTTTCTTTAACATACAATTCGTTTTCTCTATAAAATTGACCTCACAGATTATTATTCATAAACTATCTACATGGTCGTTTAACAATAGCAAAATGTATTATTTTTAAATCGCGGCATTCGGACATCGTTTGAAACTTATCGCCAGCATTTCTGCAGATTCGCTAACTTGGCTTTGGATTTCATCAAGATTAGTTTCGCGAAAATACAACTTACTTTTGGCTTGTTTCTGCAAAATAGAGATTCCTATGAAGTTTGCAATTAACAGAAAATATTATGCTTACGTCACAATAACCGAACGTTAATCGTCTTGAAAAAAAGCGTAGCGTGGAAAAAAGGAGAAAAAGATAAAAAAATGCGGAGCGCGAAAGTTTAGAGCTTCTGGCGTCAGGATGTCTCGAGCGTTAGGATTTCCCTGGCGTCAGGATTTCCGGGGTGAGTTGTCTCGTGTGAGGTCGGTCGCGTCAGGGTGTCGCGGACCGGGATAGACGGCATACTTGGTTAGGCTGTGGTTAGACGTGGTTGTGGTTCATACAGTTGATGAAGTGTTTAGGCTTGTAACTATGTTCAAATTTATCTGCAATGCTATAATTTATAATAAGGTTTTATCTGATGATAGTGCTACAGGTTCGTGTACGTAAACGTCTCAGCGTAAAAATTCACAGCGTCTAAACTCATCTTACAAAGTAACGTACGTGGCTAAAAGTAAAGACCCTGGCCGATGAACGGTGGAGTCGTAAGTCTTAACCTCAAGAACAACAGTCTTAAACCACAAACGATTTGAAAACGGGTTGAATCATTGTTTCTGACCTCAGCACTTAATCTAACCCGGTAATTGTTTTGCAGGTCGTATTGGTACTGCAGTTGCTCAACGTGCTAAAGCCTTCGGATTTGAAGTTATATTTTATGATCCATATTTACCGGACGGGATTGGGAGAGGTCTGGGAATAACTCGAGTGCCAAGTTTACAAGTAAATTTCTATTTTGTGCTGAGTTTTCTTAAGAGCTTCTTACGAAACTCGTTATTTTGCTGCGGGGTCGGAAAATTTGTCGTTAATATCTCAATAATTTTGAATGCATAATAATAAGTGCATTTTAGTTTGTTCTTGGGCTCTGCGTTAATTAAAATAATCTCAAAAAGTTGTAGTTTACGGTGATGGCTTATTATTGTTTTTTTTAAACTTTATATTAGCTTTTTTAAAAGACATCCCCATATTATTAGGTTAACGAGGTCCAAGGGTTTTAGCTGATTAATGGCTTTTTTATTCAGGAACTATTACGTCAAAGCAGTTGTGTGTCGTTGCATTGTAATTTAAATGAACACAACCGTCATTTGATCAATGAATTTACAATAAAACAAATGAGAGGAGGCGCTATCCTAATCAACACAGCTCACGGAGCTTTGGTCGACGAAAACGCACTAGCTATCGCTTTAAAAGAAGGAAAATTACGAGGCGCAGCTTTAGACGTTCAGGTTAGTCTTTGAAGAGGCTTTAACTGCTTTATACTGTACTTACAATTGCATCGTTATTCACCAAGTTTCTTTGGCCCAGAGACAGCGAAGGGACCTTTCGGTCTTAGAGTTAAACTGCCACCTGCCCAGTGCCCACCTGTCTGCCACACTAGGTGGAGACTTCACACTATCTCTTTTATTGCTGAACGTCTTGTAGGAGCCGCGAATACTAATTTACATAGCATTTGGTTTGACCCGCTCGTCGAAACTAGCCAGCAAAATAAATTTCTTTATAAATAGCATTGGATTTTGTTCAAACTTTGCAAACCAAGCAAAAATGGATTGGAAACAGAACCTAAAAGACCTGCACCATTAGCTAACAAATTTTTTTTAAGTTTCTGGAAGTAAAGGTGGTTCAATGCACGTACTGTATTAATACAAATAGCCTGTTTCTTTATAGACAGTCGTATCATATGAAATTTGCGTGTAGAGAAAAATGGTTAACCTTCAGTTGACGTTCAACTTGTAGCCTGAATGGAAGGCTGTGTAGCGTGTGTAACTTTTATTTAATTAGCCATATGACCAAGCGGACTTTGCTGTTCCTTTTTTTGGCTCTTATCAAACACAATCAGTAGTGTTGATTTTTGCTACGTAATAACACCGCAAACCCGTGTTTAACCAAAGCGCTGACTCAGCCCTTTAATAAGTTTTTCTTTTCATCTGCCTACTGCTCTTTCATTTCATTTCATGCTTATATCATGCTCTTGCTCTTTCATTTCAAGTTGCTATTTGACTTTGATGTGATATGCAAATTGGTTAGATTGTGTATAATCGATGGTTTGGAATCGCTTTCAGGTTTGAAAGATACGAGCTATTTTTTGCTTAGCAAATTTTCAAATTCCATTAAATAAAATTAGTGGGTGATACCATCTTTTCAAACCAGTGTTGTAATAGTTACTTTCAGCACCCTTGCCTCTCCGAGAGATCCCCACCCCGGTCTCCCTATTATTTCAGTTGTTTGGGGCGAATGGCGCTGAGGTATTTTTTTAATGTGCTTTTCTGATCAGCAAAGCAGTTTTAGAAAAGGAAACGAAGCAATTGATCATTATCAAAATTTGTTCCAAATTGCCAAATGTTTTTGGTGTGAACCGCGCAGTGCACACGGCACTAAGGGGATTTCCACCTTTCAAAAACACCAGTAGCTTACATATTTTTTCAAAAATTTTCAGCAGATCTAGTTTTTCCAGCGTAAACAATATAGCCAAGACTGTTTTAACGAAAGTCTTGATAGACTATTGCATTTCTCGCGGATGGGTCTTGCGCATCACCAATTTTCTACGAAGATAATTGGAAGTTGGAACGACTCAAGTATTGTTACAAATCACTTCAAATCGTTTGAGTTATGTTGGAGCTACCGCCATGTAAGGCGCTCATTAGCTTAAACAACAAATCAATTTGGAAACTTAATTTATTACAATGCAATGAAAGTTTCACACAAGGTTGTGAATTTGCCTTCTTGCCTGAAGTTTGCGCAAAGCATTTTCAGTCATATTTGTTGATAGTATATTTCTATATGTGCTTTGAAACACCTAATGGCAAATTCACCGTACGCAAAAATGAGTTTTGCTAAAAATATGGAGCCAATTTGACGCAAATGTGGACAATAGACATGATTATGTAATATCTTCGCTATTCGGGATGATAATCTACTCGTACTTGTTGTGTTCATGTAATGCGGGCTGTTTTTTTTCTCAAAGTTTGTTACTTGCTCAAACCTACTTTTTTCCAAATTAAGTTAAAAACTTACGAAGTCTTCAGTAAACCAAAGTTTCAAATGTGGTACTTTCTTTCAATTACAAAAACTAGCTTATGATGGCTTGCTCGCAACTGGTCGAGAGTTTATATACCTCTTTCACACGTCCATTTTTCTGAAACCGTTTTTCGGTTTGTTTTTGAAAAAGAAAAAATGACTGCAAAAGCAAAAAAGCAAACAGTTGCCAAAAGCCCCAAAATCAAGCTGGGTTAAGTTTTTCGCTCAGAGTTTTCGGCTGAATTTTCAAATTTAGACATGATTGTTTGATTATTTCGGAATTTAATTAGGTCGTTGTCGTTATTGCGAGCATAATTTTAGCTCTTCAATGCAAAATCTTTCTTAAGGCCATTTTGATTGAATTTACAAATTTCTATCATTCACTGCAAAATTAGGAGAATACACGAAAAAATGTAGAAACCAAGTATTCAACAACAGAAGTAGATTTCCAAAGCGAGAACAGAGCTAGTACCGCCTCGTCTCCATCGCACTTGACCAAACAGCTTTTTTACATAAGAATGGCGTCATCAGAGTTACAAACAGGTCGACTAGTGCAGGCCCGAACCCTAGAAGTGGTTTAAAGCCAAAACCAGACCTGAAAAAAACCCAAAAGTTGAGAAAGAAGGTGCTTTTTGCTCGTTTGTGGTTGAAATAAAACTGCTTACTGCTGAGCAAGTGTGGCGCAATAACGAAATAGTGCTGTAATAATCGTATTTATGCTTCAATGAAGTCGTCATTCAGTGTTGCCAAGTTATTTCAATTACGCTTTTATAGTACCTAAAAGGTGAAAATACAAGGCAAGTACGTAGGTTAACCCCGACATTTTGTCAATCTTCAGCCCGAACCCGACCCGAAAAGCCAAGCCCGACTTACAACTTCGGACGTCATAACGTGTCATGCTTAGAAGTAAGGTTTTCATCCAGCACATATTTTTTAGGCCGAGGAACCGTTTGCTTATATGAATTCTCCGTTGCGCGATGCTCCTAACTTAATAATAACTCCTCATGCGGCGTGGTGCAGTGATCAAAGCTCAAAGGAATTGCGTGAAGCCGCAGCTGCTGAAATACGACGAGCTATTACAGGTACGACGTTTGAACCATGCAATAGTAGAATCCGGAAGCTCATTTCCATACGGTACTTTTACTGCTTTTAAATTGCAGCTATTGCCAGTTGCCGCGTGATTTAGCAAGTTGTCTTTGGCCCGTAGACAGCGATGAGACATTGCTGTCTCCCATACACGGACAATTTATACGCAATTCGTTTTAATGATAAACATAAGCTAGGAATTTTGTAAACAGAGCTGGGGAGCCGGGTCCGCAAAAAATCTACAAGCTCCAACTCCGACCGAGCTGAAACGAAAAATCTTGCAAAAGCATGAAATAATTATTTAAAACCATATTTTATACCGTAATAATAGCGGTATTCAAATACCGAAACAGGACTTACCGACTTCCTTGCAACTGGTAAGTGACAATGATGCGGAGTGGAGCCATACTTTTAAAAAATCACTGCTCAGGAGCTGTAGCCATACGTGTGAAAAAAACGAGAGCTCGGAGCCATGCTTTTTTTAATGGCTTTCTGCCCTGTTTGTGAAGGCCATTAAATACTGTAGTTTGACCTTACTAGTAATTGAACCCGAATTGTTCTTGTCTACGACTCTACGGTTTTCAGTAGCAGTTGTTTTACCCATCCGACCACAGGTCGGTTTGGATGTAAACATTCTTGAGATATTTCCTGCGTATGTTCTGTGCGTATTTGGTATAGTGTTCCGTATTTACGCTTTCAAAATCGTGTGTTGATTGTGATGATGCAGAAAGCAACAAAGGAAACGCTGTACAGGTAAATAAATGACATTACGTAGGTAACCTGCTCCAGAAAAATGATTAATTGAACTGCAAATTGTGGTATTAGCCTTAACTTGATATTAAAACTAAAGTTAAGGTGGATTTACACAGTATTCGTTTTTCGTCCGTTTTTTACCTTTTTGCTTCTCCGTGCAAAAGTATGCGATTTTTCATCCGCATTTTTATATGTCCATATCCGCACTAACCAGATAGTCACATATTGGACAAAAGTTTTCCGAAACAATTTTTTTGTAAAGGGATACAGCTCTATTTTGAAATATCGCTCTTATCGTTCATACACACCATTTTTGAACAACATTTTCATCTCTATATAACAGTCTACGTAGTGCGGATAGGGACTTAAAAAGTTGCGGATGAAAAAGCGCGTATTTTTTCAAGAAGTAAAAACTTAAACAAACGAACGAAAAACGGCTACTGTGTAAATTCACCTTTAGATCTTGCCGTTATGAATCGTTCAAAAAGACTTAGCAGCCAGTTATAATTGAAAGGTAGTGGTTTAGCGAACAATCTTTGTTGAATATTATTCTGTTTGTGCGTGGGGCGGAGATACACAAAATTACCCAACGCCCATGCAAGATTGCAGGTGTTTATTTGCGATTTCTGTAATGGTTTAAAAAGCTGTAACGTGACTCTACGTCTGAGATGGCCCATTTCAAATAATATTGAACTGCAGCACCAATTTGAGGAAAGTATTTTCACTTTTTAGTCTGGTAACTAGGGGATTGATAATTAAAGACCGTACTTATACTCCTGTCTGTTATACAGTATTATGAACATTTTCACGAGCATTATCTAGTCAATATTAGCCTGCACAGCGCTTCGTTAGTAATATTGTCTTACTGAGTGAATAAGGCAGTGTCTATTTGTTTTGGAAGCTGAAAGCTGCTCAATTTACCATGCCTTTTCAAGATGGTGTGTATTATTTTAAACCAGTAAACGCTGCTTTTTTGAAAAAATGTATTTGTTTCATACTGCTACCAGTTATGGTTTAGATTTTTTTAGGTGCGAAACCAAGCTTCGCCATTCGTACCATAAGCAAATGTATTGTATAACCGCTTCTTGATTTTAGATACGGTTTGAAAATTCACAATTAGCTCCTTTTTTGTTTTGAATGTGCCGATGCCTACACTTGAAAAGTTTTGTTGCATCAGTTCTGGTATAACTATTATTCTTTGTTTTCTGCTCTCTTACATCACTTGTTTTATTCGGTATTTACTACAGTCACGAGTTGCGACAGTTAATTGAGACGTGACCGAGTCAATGCATCACGTGATATGACTCTGCAGTATCAATTGGTTATGCTTTATAATTACACACAGTTCCTACTTATTTGTTGATGAAATGGCATACGACACGCCACGGTGATTTCTTTTTTCAGGGCGAATTCCGGACAGCTTGCGAAACTGCGTAAACAAAGACCTTTTCCCGTCGAAACCAAACGTACCTCCGGTTCAACAATGGGCTATCGATTCTCACAATACTCCCATGGTCCCTCCCCAATCCGGACCGTCAACTACGCATCAAGATTCGAACGGAAACAATTACCGTTACCCTCCCTTGGTCCCTCCAGCATCGTTAGCTCAGATCGCATCTCACTCATTTGGGGTTGGGCCTGACATTACTGTAAGCGAAGCCGCTATACGTGGCCCTCAGTTTTCTACAAATTTGCTTTCAAGCGCTTATCAAGGAAGACCCACATCAATTTCCCCCGTAGTAAACAAGCCGTCACCACCAGCTTTGCCCATTAAGCCCGACGGAGATGCTGGTAGTAAAGAGTAAAAGGGGCTACGGGCTATGAACCAGCAATCTTGCCATTTTGCTATTTATTTCGCCCCGTCGAAACTCTTTCTCTGATCGCTTGGAACAGAGTGAACTTTTGCAAATCGGACTATTGTCAGAAATTGGAACCACGCTAGTACAGAACTAAAATGTTTAATTGTGTAAGGCCTCATACATAGCCAGTGCGATTGAAAGGCTTGTGCTTGTTGCCACTACTGGTATGACTGGTATGTGCTATTGTGCTGTTTTAATGGTAATTTATGTGCCTTTATATGGTAAAAGAGGACTGTATTGAGTCATAGAAGGTTTACACCAAAGCGCGTCGTTTTGACTGAATAAACGGTTGAACACAATTTGTCTGATTAAACAGTCCTAAAAATAAACTTCTTGCCCGAAACTAAGGCCGATAATTGTCCTCGCCTTTCGACTAATAGTATAGTACGAGCTCTGACAAAGGGTTCGTCAAAAATAAGAATTTACGTACAGTTACAAATTTTAAGGTTTATGCGCGGAAACAGCCTCAGTTTTCCCCACCCGTCACAATATTTTGTTGACATCACCTAATTTCGGTTCTTCCGAAAATGGTTATGTTTCGTCATAGAATGGCTTTACCGGTATCCTATTGGTAATTTCACACCTAAATTAGTATTTTTTCCACGTTTAGTGTTTTTTGTTTTTTTTTTATCGACGAAGTAGTTTGTTTCAAATGTGCAGCTTTCCAACAGATTTCCGTTGCTTAACGATGTACAGAAATAAAATCGAAACTGAAAATTGGTATACCGGTAGTTGTTTTGTGGTAGGCATTTTTGTTTGGAATGTTAGCTTGCTTGATGTCGGGTGTTTCGTATTATTACCGTCTTATACACGTTTCGTCAGGGTTGGGAAAGCCTACTGGCCCAAGCTATTTTTATGCAGCCTAGCCTTCTTTTTTCAAAATATTGGTCATTGTGATCCAATGAACACGTTTCATAACCATTAACGTGCTTAAGTGAAACAGAAAATCGTAAACGTAGACTAACTCCAAGCAAAGCACTTGGAAAAGAGGCCAAAACTTGTTTATTACTTCACAAAAATGAATTATACCTATAAATATCTAGATTCGAGAGCCTAAAAAGTTAAAATCATCACCAATTATCACTCATAAAATGTCACTGATAAATTTAAGTTCTAATTTGAATGGCTGGCTAAAGTGGAATCTTCATAGGAAGCGTTGAAGCAGGGACATACTTAGAGATACACAGAGTATATTTTTATAAAGGTACGGTACTTAAGTAAGCTGTTTGAATTTCCGATTGTCCGAACTAAAGCACCGTACCATGTTTGGAGGCTTCATATGAGTTGAACAGCTTCAAACTTGGCAAAATGATAAGTTATTCATGGATCCTATTTTAGAATTTTATGCAGTTAAAGCCTTTTTTGAAGTGCAAAAATCGTGAACTTGGGAAAAATCCTTTTCTGCAATTTTTTTTTGACCTACGTACCGTACTTCTCAAGAACGGTACGTTTAAAGCGTACCATCCTTTGACCTATGTACCATACGTTTCAAGGTTGGTACGTTTTGAGCGTACTGTCGTCGTTAGTGTCCTCAGTTGGTATCGAACCTTCGTCATTATGGTTCTCACCGGCAGTGCAAATTCTTAATCCGCGCTTAGGCGCTGTTTTCTGTAAAAGCACGAGATGAAATCTTGGTCGACGCAGATCGGCGTTTAATCTGACTAGTCATATAACTTTTCAAACAAAAAACAATATTAAGCATTAGGCATACATTAATAGTTCACATCATAAGGTTGCAACCGAACGATCAAGAAAAAATTGCTCGAAGCAAAAGCTACGAAAAAGCATGTGATTATAAACAGTGAAAAGTTGCCGGCGTCCAGCCAGAAATTCGCAATTGGGGACTGTTTTAGGGGTCTGGGGGCGGAGTCCCCAGCCACCGGAGGCTATTGGGGGTCTGGGAGCAAAGCCCCCAGCCGCCGGAAGCACGGGAGTTTGGGGGTGGAGCCCCCAGCGTTTGAAAATTTTGCATTTTTTTCGAAAATATTTTATGTTAGGTTTATTTTGATAAAAATAATGTTTTTAAAACGTGGCATAGAAATTGGTGGTGCAAACTTGATTAAACTGCTTGCATAAATGGAATATGTGGGAGGTGGCTAATGGTAAAATTTTCGCTCTCTTGTTTACATGCTGGTAAGTCGTAAAATTCTTTAGTTCAAGAAAACTCACACAGAGTGATCTATTTCGGCTATATTTCGTAGAGAAAAATAATTGGGGGGCTTATGGAAAAAATTTTAAGACAAGTGATTGGTAATCAACTAATACTAAAGAGCCCCCCGTTATTCCTAAGGTTATAATATGTATGTAAACCTATGTTTAGCATTTTTACACTAGCGATCAAATTTGATTGCTTGTTTTAGGCCATTTATCAAAGTTTTCATTAATTTGTGAGTTTTATTTTTGACAAATTAGCTTCCTCCTCCGTAAATTTATGTTTCAAAAGATGCATTTCAATCACTTTTTAGTCCATTTCAGTGCAAAAACCAATGTCAGAAGAGCTAAAAACGTGGTATTTTCCATATTCTGCATTTTGATTGGCAGGCCAATGGGGGGCTATAGCCCCCCGCCTACCCTACTGAAAGTTACTCTGACTCATGACACGACATTCCAGATTTTCAGTATTGCACTTAGGTTAGTCACTGACGATATTGCATTAAATAGCAAAAAAACTATTTACTATGATTAAATATTTCGTATTAATGTGAGCGTAAAAAAGGAGCTAGTTTGGTTTTCGCAATAAAATGATATACGTCAGATCATAGGGAGGAGGGTTTGAACCCCCACCCACCTGTGTACGCCTTTGCGCCAAAGATGTGGAAGCGGTTAACTTTTTGAGGAAGCGGAAGCACGTTAACGAAAGAGGTTGGAAGCGGAAGCGAAAGTGTTGAAACGGACTGGAAGCGGAAGCAATTTCTTCAAAATCAGGCGCTTCCGGATTTTCAAACTGCCTACAACCGTTGGGGTAAAATGTAACAACAATAATATTATTTCTAGGCGCATAACAATGTGTGCAAAATTTCCACTTTAGTTACTACCATAATTTTTGACGTTTGTGCTGCCTAAATTATCGCAATTAATAGAGCCATAAGCACATCGTCTTCGCGAGAGATCATATACGTGATACACCACCAATACTACCATGGCATCAGAGTTGGAGGTTTTACTGAGGCCAGCAGTGGCCACGATGTGGTTAATTTTGCTCCTTCTTAATTTGCTGTGGTTGCTGCACGTGCTCGCAAGTGTCATTGCCAAATACGCCTTTTAGTCTCACCTGTGCTTGAAACCTTGTACCTAGCCAGTCGCAACTGTTACAAATTGAAAGTTACTAACCGATAACTAAGATCCTGCTGTTACTGGTTAGTAGGGAATAGGGATGATAGCTTACAGTAGGGGATACTGCAGTTAATTAGTTACCGGCACAAAAAATAAACTGTTTTTAGACTTATAGCCCTTGCAGTATTCCGCTCAGGGCCAGGGTTAAGGCTGGCTGATCTTAAATTTTCATGATTTTTCAATCTCGTTCTTTTTCATTCACTTTTTTATGTGCCAAGGTTAGGGTTTAAGTTTGGGTTAGTTAGAGCATGGATCCTAAAAGTCTTTTATGGGTCGTGATTGAAGAACTGCAATGGGTTACATAGGCTTAGCTAGGATTTTTGATTGGGAGAGCCCAAACCACAAATCACATGCAATCAGAAATTTTCGAAAGAGGGACTTTTTGTGGGACTAAGATATTGCAGATTAGCAGATCAAAGGCCGTGGACTGAGTGTTGGCACATAACCAGGATTTTGCTATAGGGAGAGGGCTCAACCGCCCCCAAAAAGTGTAAATTGGAATGCGTAATGAGCAAAGTAGTGTGTCTCAAACGTATCATAGATGGGGGTCTGGGGGCGGAGTCCCCAGCCGCTGGAGGCTATGGGGGAGTCTGGGGGCGAAGCTTCCAGCCGCTGGGCAATTTTTGGGAAAAACTAGTTATTTTAATGCCATTGGATCACAATTTTTATGTGTTTAGAACCATTTTTAAGAACTAAATTTTTAACATTTGAATGCCAATTGAAAAAATTAACTTGTTCAATCCTCTTTTAACTTACAATTTAAGTTCAAAACACGCTTAAAATCTTGCATTTTGGGGTTAAATTTAGTAAGTGATTTGGCCCAAGCAGGGAATGCAAGGTAAAATGCCTCGAGCAATATTTTAGCACTAAATAATAATTCACTCGAAGATTTTCCTTAGAGATTTTTGTTTTGTCATAAAAATAACCAGTTGTATAGGAGTACATATACGACTAGGAGGCCCAGGCCCCTTCAATTCAAATTCAATAATTAGTATAATGAGCATTTTCCCCAGCTATATTTATTTTCAAAACTATTTTGCCGCGGAAAAACTGGAAAGGTGAAGATCGATTCTTATTTAAAAATGGTACTATACATAGTTACGTCTACTCACCATGTTATTGCCCGGGCCGGATTTACATTGCGCGGGGCACTTGGCAATTTGGAGATTTTCTCAATATCTTTCTGCCAAATATAGATGAAGACCAAAAAAGTCTCACCATTTGAGCGCTGGGCCCCTAGCAAATACTGCGCCATATTTTGGTAAATCTGGCCCTGGTTATTGCATTACGTTCATAAAAAGGTTAGATGAGGGCAATAACAACTGAGATAGCAACTTTCAGGAAAAACACTCTCAATTTCTCCGGGGTTATACCAGGGATATCCCTGGGTTATACATTGAAAATTGATAGGCAAAAATTGGTTTGAGGGGGTCCCGGAGCCCCGGTATGGTCGTCAATATAGTTGCTAATTACTGTTGTAAGCGAAAAATGATAAAAGAAACTAAAACTGAAAAATAATAGACTTTTCGTCTCGTTTTTGCATAGGTGGGCACAAGTCCGTTAATCGTTAATCCGTTAATACCGAAGCTAACTTTTTCATTAACTCGTTAATCCGTTAAAAAGTTTTTTCGTGTTAACGGACTAAATTACCTTCCATTAAGTTCTGTTAACTTCCGTTAAGGTTTTTATCGTAAATATCTTGCACCATTCATTCATCGTAACCAGTAGCGTAGCCAGGGGGGGGGGGGGGCAGGCGAGCTATAGCCCCCCCCCCCCCCCATCGGCATGTCAACCAAAATGCAGAATAAAAAAAATACCACGTTTTTAACTCTTCTGAGACTGTTTTTGAGCTGGGATGGACTAAAAAGTGATTTAAAGCATTTTTTGAAACATATATTCAGGAGGGGGCTAATTTGTCAAAAATAAAAGTCACAAATCAATAAAAACTTCGAAAAATGCCCAAAAATAAGTAATCAAATTTGATTGCTAATGTATAAATGCAAACATAGGTGTTATCAAACAAATGTATCGTAAACTCAGGAATAAGGGACGAGGAGGGGCTATTCAGTACTAGTTAATTACCCTTCACTTCTCTCAAATATCTTTTCATTAGCCCCCCAATTGTTTTTCTTTATAAAATATAGACGAAATAGATTACTCCGTGTGAATTTTATTGAATAACAGAATTTTGTGATTTACCAGCATGTAAAACAAGAAAACTACAATGGTATCATTAGCCACCTCCCACATAGCCCATTAATGCAACCAGTTGAATCATGTTACGCTGCCAAATTCTATGCTACGTTTTAAAAACATTATTTTTTAGTAAAATAGCCCTAAAATTAAGCTATTTTTGCAAAAAAATGCAAAATCTTCGAGCGCTCCGCTCCAAAGCCCCCAAATCAGCCCCCCCCAATTGCAAATTTCTGGCTACGCGCTTGATCGTACCGGTACAAACCAGTTTGCACTGGTAACACTTGTTGCGTATTAGCACGAGTTTTACAAAAGAAAGCGAAGAAAGGCGCACTTTTTTGTGGCAAATAATAAGCTGCAGCCTCAAAAGTCCATTAATTATCGCTGTTCGCAATTTCCAAAGATTTTCCGATCGCAGCTTCGTTTGTGCATATGAACTTATTTTTATCTTGAAATTAGATTAGACTGGAAAATGTAACTTCCAAAACACAAAAAGACCACCACAGCAATAAATATTTCCTTACAATCATCTCAGCAGCATCAATATGTGGTCTAGAAGCGAGTGAATAAAAAGAAAAGTAAATTACAAGCAAAATATTAACAAATTAACGGAATTTGTTTACTTCCGTTAATTAAAGCTGAAAATACCGGATTAAAGTTAACGGAGGTGTGAGGTTTGTTAACGGACTAGTGGTTAACGAAGCTAACGTTTTGCATTAACGTGCCCACCTATGCATTTTTGTCATTGGTAACATTTCAATTGGGGGGGGCGGGCCACTTGGGCCCTTCTGCCTCCTGGTTACGCAAATGGGGCCTTCAGCCGTATGGTAAATCCAGCCCTGGTTATTGCATTACGTTCATAAAAAGGTAAGATGAGGGCCTGAGGAAGCAACTTTTAAGACAAAAACCCTTATTTTCATTCGGATTATACATTTAAATTGGTTGGCAAAATTTGAATTGAGGAGCCGCGGGCCCCCTGGTCGTCGATATTATTGTTAGTTACTGTTGCACGCGTGTACTGTTGTACGCGAAGGTGCTAAAAGAATTCGAAACTGAAGAAACAAGGCTTTTTGTCACCTTTTTGTCATTGGTGACATTTCAATTGGTGGGGGAGGGCCAGGCTCCCTGTGCCCGCCAATAGTGCATTAGCCATGATTCCTAGATCTTGGTTACTTGGTTATGATGTGCTTGGCTACTGTATAATAAAAACTTGGCTGTTTTTTTTTTTACACTAATTACAATTAGCTGTTTCATACTGAGCAAGAATGTGGAAGCTGGAAGCGGAAGCGGTCAAATTTTTGTTGAAGCGGAAGCTATTGATGAAAGAGACTGGAAGCGAAGCAAACTCGGAAACGATTAGTTCTATACGGAGCTGGAAGCGGAAGCAAAAATTCCGAAGATGAGGAAGCGAACTCGGAAGCATAAAACTTCAAGAGGAGCTGGAAGCGTAAGCATTAAAAATTTCACTGCTTCCACATCCCTGCTTTGCGCATAAGTGAGCTATGTGGGTAAAGGTAACAGGTAAAGGTGGCTAAAGGTAACATTTCAGTTCTCTAATTTATAAGCCGGTAAATCATAAAATCATAATTTGAAAAAACTCACAAGCATTTTTATTCTGTAGTTTATAGAGTGAGACAGTTGGGGATGGGGGGAAGGGGTGCCGAAACCCGGGGGGATGTATCCCCCCCAAGAATTTGACTGTCTCCCCCCCAATAGTTTGAGTATGGTCTACATCTGCATCCCCGCAATAGTTTGACTCTGATGTGCATCTGAGCGTAGGTGTCCACTTGAATTCTGGGAAAAAAGTGTTCCATGTTTGGTGAAGACCTTTTTTTTTGGTCTTCACCTGAAGTTGGGGAAAAAAGTGTTCCACTTTTGGTGAAGATCTTTTTTGGGGGGCTTAATTTAATTTGCTCACCTGAACAAAATCATGATGGAGGTTCATTCCCCCAATGTTGAAAATAGGGCAAAATTGGGTTAAAATTGCAAATTATCCCCCCCAATGCTCAACAAAGATCGGCACCCCTGGGAGGGGGGCTAATGGAACGAGATTTGAGTGGATTAATAGTTAACTAATACTGATTAATTAACTAATACTAAAAACCCCATCTCTATATTTTTCATAAAGCCAATGTTAAGCATTTTTAGCGGTTAAATTTGCTAACTTTGGCAATTTTTTGAAGTTGTTACTAATTTGTAAGTTTTGTCTTTGACAAAACCCCTTCTTCCCCCAGAAACTCTACATGTTTCAAAAGTTACTTTAAATCATGTTGGTGTCCAAGCCATTACAAAAAAAAAAACAGGCTCAGAAGTGCTAAAAACGTGATATTTTCTTTATTGTGCATTTTAGTCGACAGACCAATGGGGGGGATTAAACCCCCAACCCCCCCTGCGTACGCCCTTGCACACGCGGCTTGTTGTTGAAAAGCTCTATATGGCCAGAGCAATCTTGAGCAAATTAAGGCGACTTGCTCCTCAATCGGTGTTGAAATGTGTCTATTATAGTTTGGTTTACCCGTACCTTTACTATGGTGTTACATCTTGGGGAAATACTGCTACCAAATACACTAAGACCAGCACTTAAATTGTAGGGGGGACGCGTTCCCCCATCGAAAGTTAGCGTCCCCCCATCAAGATTTAGACGTCCCCCATCGAGATATGAGCGCTGCATGATCAAACGAAAAAGGGTTAGCACGAATAAATCCCGCAAACTCTGGCCGAGTATGGTCCCAAAATGCGGCGAAGACCTTTTTTTTTTGGTCTTCACTCGATTTCGGGTAAAAAAACCTTCAATTTTTGATAAAGACCTTTTTTTTTGGTCTTCACTCAATTTTGGGGACGAATAACATAATTTCCACTAAAGTATTTTCGCATACAGAATAAGTTTGGTCAAAGCTGCAAAAGCGTCTCCCTATGCAAAATTTTACACTGCTGCCTATTATACCAGCAACTAAATTTAATGAATCTATGCCAATTTTATAAATTAAAAATATTAAAATTTATGTTTAAATATAAAAATAAAACTCTCCTAGACTGTTTTAAGAACTACTTTATATCTCCATCAGAAACCCATAATTATCCTACAAGGTTTGCTTGTGATGACAACTGGGCTGCTGCATTTCAGCATAAAAAGTTAACTTCAAAATAATCGATTTAATATACTGGTTATAAAATATGAAATGAATTACCACTGGAAATAAAGGGTTACATAGAAAAAGTTATTTTTTCTTTCAAAAAGAGTAAAAAATTTCATATTGGAAAATGGGTAGCTATAGTTTCTTCTTACTAAAGAAAGCATCCTGACTTACCTTGATAAGATGGTTTTCCTGGCTGAATAATTTGCAATATTGGTTTTACACAGACACAGTTGTCCTCGGCAAACTCTTTCTGTCCTCGGAAAGATTATTGTCATAGCTGGGTGATTGAAGTTTTGTCTACGTGTGTGTTGAACGACGTGTATTTTTATACCTGTTCATTTATTGGCATTTCTTCTAAATTTGCTGCACTATTTTTTATTTGTACTGAGTGGATCTTGTTTGTGTGCTATCAATATTTTATACTGAAGATGAGAGGTTGCAGACTCGACGACCTCACTTTTCCTGTAAAGAGGCCCGAGCTTTTTCCAGAAATTGGCTAATGGTCTTTTCGCAACCTCTCATCAGAAATGATTATTCTGTAATTTTTTTTGCCTCATTTTGCTGCTTGACTTCGTATGCTTATTTATTTTGCAGAATGTCTTTCTAAACAAAAATAAATGCCAATTAAATTGAGTTGCTAGCAGCGAACAATGGGAATTAGAGAGACTGATTTTATTTAAATAGCGTCACGTTGTGCATGTTTTTATTTGTGATTAAACTTTGACTCTATTTGAATATGAGTGTAGGCTAGGCTGATAACAGTGATAAAGGATGTGGTGAGAAGAATTAGAAGATTGGATTAATTCTAAACTGGACATTCGACGTGGATTGGACCCTGGAAAAAAATAGTAAAACCAGAAAAAGGGGACAGTATTGTCATTACGAGAGGTCCCTGGTTCAAATCCCGGACGAGCGCCCAAAATAATGTTGCGTTCCAACCCGGGTTCCCTCACACAATCACTTACTGTCCCTTCTTCCGGTTTCGCTATTTTTATCCAGGGTCCAATCCACGTTGAATGTCCAGGTTAGTATTGATCCAATCTTCTAACTCTTCTCACCACATCCTTTATCACCATTATCAGCCTAGCCTACACTCATAGCTTATTCAAACAGAATCAAAGGTTAATCTCAGACATGCACAACGTGACGCTACTTTAATAAAATCAGTCTCCCTAAGTCTCCCCAATTCCTATTGTTTGCTGCTATCAGACGCTTACTAATATCTGCTTTGCAAAGTCATTATTTGCAGAGACACAGGCAACTTTGCAGCCACGGATAACGCCGCTCTGCGTCGCCAAAGCTTTCGTCTTGCGCTTTTGCAGAAAACAGCGTCTGAGCGCTAATAAAGAATTTGCACTGCCGGCGAGAAGCATAATGAACACGGTTCGATACCAACTGAGGACACTGACCTCGACAGTACCATCCAATGGAAACTACGTAGGTACTGTACCAGTGCCGTCGCCAAAGCAAACGAAGTGAGGGGGCACTATAGCCGAAAACGGGGGGGGGCACTAAAATAGACTAAACTTTTGCACAATTAAAAACTGATATTTTACGGCAACACATTATGCGCCATTTTACAAATTTTGTAGTCATGTTTGAAAAAAGAGGCGTATAAGCGCGGCAGCGTTTATTAGCTCGTGTCATATGCGACCCGTATAATTGCTTGAAAACTCTGTCTGCAGGAGTGAATTCCACCAGAAGCTGAAACCAGGATTTTCTTAGAGGAAGGGGGCTTGAACAAAAAAGAAAATTTTTTTACACCAAAATAGTCTTTATTTAGGCTCCGTGACAAACAAACCGATTCAACTCAAGCGTATCACAGAGGGGGCCAGTGGGCAGAGCCCCCAACCGCTAGGTGATTTTTACAATTTTGCGGCAAAAAATAGCAATTTTAACACCATTTAAATGGCGTTTCGCAAATGTTTTAGCCTTATGATTAATTACAGCAAATTGCTAAAATTCAGAAGTGACAGAAAGAATTAAATTGCCTAGCCTCTGGAGCCCCCCTTATACTTACGATCAGTACTTAAATTGTAGGGTGGACGCGGGGGGACGCATCCCCCCATCGAGAGTGAGCGTCCCCCCATCGAGATTTAGCGTCCCCCCATCGAGATTTAGCGTCCCCCCCATCGAGATTTAGGCGTCCTCCCATCGAGCGTTGAGCGCTAAATGACCAGAGGAAAAATAGCCAGCCAGGACTAAAAGATCCTACAAATTTCCTGCCGAAAATGGTTGCAAATTGTGGCGAAGACCTTTTTTGTTTGGTCTTCACCTAATTTCGGGGAAAAATGGCTTCAATTTGCGGCGGGGACCTTTCTTTTTTTTGGTCTTCATTCAATTTTGGCGACGGATATACATCATTTCCACTAAACTTGTGGAAAGTTGGTCAAGGATGCAAAAGCGTCCCCCCTTGCAAAATTTTACAATTTAAGTACTGCTTACGATCAAGTCCAAAACACGTTTTAACGCTTGTTTTTTTTTGGTTTATATTTTCTAAATGACTTGGTTAAAAGGGGGTTGATGCCTCCGTAGTAGTTATGTATATGGCGTGTTCGGTGCACAGAGGTCACGTGACTGCACTGTAACCGTCCTTGTGTCTCAAATTAAGAGAGGTCACGTGACTGCACTGTCTCAATAAAAATCATTCAGTGCAAAGCAGGTCACCTGACTCTTAAAAAATGCACTGGAAACAAAATGACTTAAAATGCACTGAAACCGTCCTTGTGTTTCAATTTTTTTTTTAAATCGTGGTTCTCAGTCCCCCCTCCCGATGTTAGTAGGAGGTATTAAACTCGCAATTGAGCGCTTGTCACATGTAACCAACTTGTGCTCATAATTACGCTTCAGTCGCGTTTAATTCTTTTCAATAATTAGTTTGATTTTGTCATTTTCTATAGGTTTCACTTTAATTGTAAAGCCATTGCTATCAAATATTTTCACTTTGGGTTTACCGTACGCCTTTTGTATTCTTTCAATGTCTTCTTTTGATAGAACATCACTTGATACTTTTGACCACTCGTGTTTATAAGTAGGATACATGATAGAATCTGTACTTTGTGAATGGGTTAAACCTAAACAATGACCTATTTCATGAACAGCTACTACAAATAAGTTGTGTTTGGGAGGTGTTTCTTGGTCTGTCCAATCTTCATCAGCATCGAAATGTAAATCACCCCCAATTCCTGAACCTGGATAAAATCCATGAGCTAAAACACCGCCTTTACCTTTAAAAGGGAATCCATCGCCATGTTCCTTTGCACAAAAACTAATTTTTATGTCACATGGCTCATTTGGCTGTACTTTTTTAAATTTAAGTGCTGTAGGTTTATCCCAAACTTTAAAAGCAGAATCAATTTGTTTGTGTATCGATTCTTCTGTAAGTTTTGGTGTTAAGTTCGTGATACAGTAAGTTAAAACACGTTTATTCCACTTTTGTTTTATATCTTCTATATTTTCTGGAACTGATAAGTTTGAAGGTTGAAATCCACAAAACATCTTTTATTTATATGTAGATTTAAGTTGCTCTAATTCTTCAATCGGAATCCAGCTATTAAAATCATTGCTGTATCCAGACCACTTAACTAATGCCGATTTCTTTTTATTATCTTTGCGAACAACTTTTTCTATTCTGAATTTAGTTTGATTCGTTTTCAAAAGTTCTTGTTCATAGAAAGTTCCAGAAATTGAATCACCACGAAGATCAGTGATTTCGTAAGTGTGTGGATTGGTATTTAAAACTTTAGAAATTAAAAACAGTTCCTCTGTCCAGTTTGGAGTAAAACCCTTGTCAAAAAGTTTTCGCTTGTATTTTGAAAGTCTAACTGTGTCACCAACTTTAAATTTTGCTTTTGTTTTTATTGGTTTAATTTTAGCGTACAAATTATAGTAAACAATTCCTTGATTTTCTTTTTTGCTTGCTTGAACAGGCGTCATTTTCACGGATGAATGATAGCTGTTATTGTACTCATCAACTATCTCAGGTAGCATGTCTAAGTACTGAGTTGAACTTTGTTTTGTAAATTGCTTCCACATTTTATTTTTGATAGTGCGATTCCAGCGTTCAACAACAGAACTTTTTTCTTCATTTTCAGTTGAATATAATTTAATGTTGTGTTGGTCCAACAGGCTTTTCGTATTTTTGTTGTAAAATTCTTTTCCCTTATCAGTCCATAAGAATTTTGGGATTCTTTTTTCTTTGAAGATTTTCTTGAAAGCATTAGCAATAGTTTTACCGGTTTTGTCTTTCAAAGGAACTATCCATCCGAATTTAGAAAATACGTCAATCACCATAAGTAAATATCGGTAACCTTTATTCCATTTGCTAAACTTTTGCATTTCTACTAAATCAGCCGCCCATATTTCATCAATTGATTTGCTTATAACTCGGCGTCGCAGAAACTTTTTCTTTACTGGTTTGTGTAGTTCATCAGCTAGTTCTGTTTGCCACGACGCCTTTTCCCGTTTTTTGCACCTAACCCCAACTTATATTTAGTTCCAATTGCTGCTTGTACTAACTTTTTATCAAACGATTCCCGGATACCTTTCGTTTTTGTTTGCGATAAACTGTCTAACATATCTTTATCACATTTTAGTTTACCTTTTTTATTGTCATTATCACGGTAACAAATATCATGTTTCATTGCAATAGCATCTATTTGATTGTAAGGTTCTTGCCCCGGTAAAGGTTGGTCGTTCGAATCAAGTTGTTTATCCAAAGGATTATATGGCCCAGTGTACTTGTGACTTGGAAGAGTGAACCCACCTTTTGGTTTTGGTAATTTTCCTATCGCAGCATGAAGGTCTAACAAGCCTCCTTTTTTGTTGGTTTTAATGAAACTATGCTTTGTAATACCACAACTAGCACAAATGCAACGTAACATCAGGCGACCATTTCCTTTTGCTTTTATAATTTCATCAGAACCTGGAACACATTTAGTTTTTTTCTTTTCTCTAACACAATAAGTTTCCATCTTTAATATATGATACATAAAACTTCATAAACATTTCATTAAAAGGTGTAGGTTTTTCATGAAAATCTAGCAATAGTTCGTTTGCTGTTCTCCCCTTATTTCGCTCTGTTATATAATACACACAGTAGTAACCACAAAGAATTGAGTTAATATTTTGAATTTGAGCATCATTGTAAATAATGTTTTTGTTTGTAGTCTTCATATATTTAACAACTTCATTTGGGGGTACAAGTCCAAAGCTGTCGAAGTATTCTACTTTATCTGATTTTTCTTTGTTGTAAACACAAACCCAATGAGTTCCACTACCCGCAAAATAATCTTGCAAGTTTACGACAGCTGACTCATTTTTATTCATTGCTTTTGGTAACATATCTTTGCTAAATGTTCCTCGATAATTGTCACACTTAATCATGATTTTATCAATGTCTAAGTTTGTTAATGGTTTCATTTATTTACTGCTTTATTAGTTGCTCCTTGGATGGCCCCGGAAGCAGCTGCTAATCCTAAAGTTGGCAAAACCTTTTTAGCTAAAAACGGTAACACTAGTTTTCCTAAATTAAGTAAGCTACTTAAGAAACCACCTTGTTTTTGCAATTGCGTTTTACTAAAGTTTATTTGTATACCGTGTCCAGACGCTTTTGATTTGTTAATTCTATTTATCTGTCGACTCGTCAGTTGCAAACTAACGTTGCCTTTAGTCTGTAAACTTGCATTTGTTAGTCTAACACTTACACTAGTTTTGCTTTTATATGCATTTGCAATTTTTTTCTTTTGATTTTGTGTCAAGTTCAATGAGTAATCGTGGTACATTTTATATTAGACTTTATAAAATCAAACCCAAGATCGGAACATTTTTGAAAGGAGAATTTTTTCCTAGTATTAAACCTTTTCCGAGAATCTGAGGTTCGTCGAAGCGATAAGACCTACCTTGTCTTTTTGTTCCAGGCAACATAAGCCCTTTACCCTTTGATCCAGGTAACACAAGTCCTTTTCCTCCTAACAAACTGGGCAGCAAGCTACCTGCTAAACCTGCTAAAAGAGTTCCAATAAAACCACCCTGTTTTGAAATTTGTAGTTTTGATAGCTTCAAAGTAACACCTGAACCTTTTGCTTTAGCATCATTTATTTTGTTAACTTGCGTCTTTGTTAAACCAAGAAAGTCTGATCCTTGTAACTGGTGGTTATTAAATGTGAGTGTAAGCCCAGTTTTGTTTTGAAAAGCTTGTTTTATTTTTTCTTTTTGAAATTGTGATAAATTTAATCCGATTTTAACATACATTTTTATTTATACTCAGATAATTATATTCATTCGACCTGAAAGTCCTTCTAACTGAAGGTATCTATCAGAAAGTACGACTGCATAAACATAGAAAGCTTGGTCAGCGTTATTTGCAATATTTCTAAAGTTACCACCAAGACTAAACCTTATTTCAATATCTGCCGAGCTGTTTTTAAGTCGTTCATTGTGTTTACTAACATCAAAATGATGAATTGGATACAAACTAGCCCAGTCTTCAGCTGATAATTGACAGCCCGTGTCGGCGTCTTGGTATTTGTTTACAGCCTCTAGAAAACTCATGTATAAACGCGAATAATTTCTATTTTGTGGAGTAAAATTACATTCAAATTCTCGTTCAGGATATTGAATGCTGTTTATTCTGCAACTAATACGTCTTAAGTTTGCATTGTCAAAAATCATATTATTTAGCTGCTGGTTGTTATCTCGTTCACTCGATTGAAACGCAACAAACACATGCCTGGGAAGCTCTGTTCCCGGCTGGGTTGTTATTCTCCAAGTCATGCTTGTTTCTGTTGACTGAAACATTGTTCGATACACTCTCATTTGTTCAAAGTATAGCTGTTTTATATGTCCTTTTACTAACATAGCATCTATTTCCGATTCAACTCTTAAACTTGGTTTCACTTTAGGCATCCACAAAGAGATATGACTTATGTTAAACTTACCAGCAGCAACACCATTTGCACGTAAAATATAGTTATTAGATGTTTCTCTATCCACGACTATACTGTGTTTAACACCCCTAAAAACCTTATCGATATCACGACAAAATCCAAATATTTGGGAAAGAGGAAGCATTAAAGTAATTTGCTTATTTCCCGTAGTAATGTTTTGTCTTGCGGTGAAACCAATATTTGCTTGTAGATTGTTGTTGTATATTTCTACGATTGCTCTAATACCATCACGTACAGCATTTGCATTCGCATCATCAGCTACACCACCAAAATTTTGTTTAAGAGATGGGGAACCAGTTCCAGTGTCTTTAAACCACAGCATGTTAGAGGCGGTTGATCTTGAGTAATCATCACTAAAGCTAACTAAATTGAGTATTGTTGATGCTTGAGGTAGATAAAGGTTTATGTTTTCTATAGTTTGGTTATTTAATTGATATTGCGCAGTTTGAAATAAAGACCAACCGTTATTTACTAATGAAATTACGTCATTGTTATTGTAATTAGCATTCGCATTAGTTTGAAGTTTTCCTCTGATTTCTAGGTATGCTTTATGCGGTAGAAGAAAAACATCTTCATCTTTTGTTTCAATAATGTGCTGACCATCTTTGTTCATATTATTTGAGTCTCTCGGAAGGTATTCGACATATTCAAACTCAGTAATTGAATTGTCCACTAAGTTTGTTTCTTTAATTTGCAAATATGGGTTCGTTAGTTCTGTCATTTTATAATTAAGACATATAATTTTTAAATCCTGATCCAGCAATTAAATTACTTAGGATAGCTCTCGATCTGTCGTTGAGATTTTCTAATTCTCTGTCATTGATAATACGCTTGTTTATTGGTATATTTTCTAAGACTGGTTCTAATGTCTTTTTTGTGGGTTCTAAGGCTTTTTTCAGTAAAGGTGCAGCTAGTTTTTTAATCTCAGTCTTCACTCCAGTAGGAATTCTGTTAAGAATCTTAGAACCAGTGCTGATTACGTTTCTTACCTTGTCGTAAACATTTTTAAGCAAACTTCCACCTATGATTTTCTTTTTATGAAATCTAGTTTCTCTTTGTGATAACATTTATAGTTAAACTACATAATCTCTCTCAGGTGAACATAGTAAGTCACTCGTTCATTATTCATATTTACAAAATTGTTATCTTGATCTTTTATAGAGAATCGGATACTATCAATTTGACTTAAATTTTTGATTGGAACGTAAATGTTTTGCTTAGGTTCAACTTGAATCAAATATCCCGGTGGTACGTTTGGACTAAGAGTATAAAGTAAGTCACTAGACGCTCCGTTTATGTAACTTCCATCAATTAAGCTGCAATGAATCTGAAGGCTGTTGATATTTGTAATATTAACAGGATTTTGACTATTATGAATTCCATTTACACCCAAAAATGCCGAACCAAATCCTAAAACGTCACCTATTGAATTTGGAATTCGAAAATCAACTATGTAATCATTTTTAAGTTCAATTCTTGATTTTAATGTATTAAAATTTGGTGTTATAGTTATATTATTTTTGTCATCACGTCTCTGTTCCATCAAGTACTTGATTTCATTATTGAGATCTTCAATATTATAGCTCCCTGGAGGAATCGATAATAGTCGTGCAGCTACTCCATCTGGTGAATAAAAAAATTTATTATTGCTGCTCGTTATGTTATGCCAAGAGTACCATATTTGAGCATTGATTAAGGACATCTCGTAACTTTTTTTAATGTCTAGTTGCAACGGTGGATTAAAGCTAGTTATAAAATCTTCTGATTTTCCTTGTCCTTTCCTAGAGTCAAAGAAAAGTGGTATTGATGTCATTTTAATATATTGTCAAATAATTTTTGGTGGTCGCAGTGTGAAATGCATTTGTTCAATTTTAGTTTTTTCAAAATGTTTGCAATTTCTTGATCCAAACGTTTGTTATTATTGCCGGCTTGTTTGGCTGCTACTAGTAAATTAAGTCTTTCACAAAGTTTGTTGGGATCTTTAAGCCCTTTTCCAAAGGTAACTTCCATTCCTCCTAATAATTTATTTAATTTTTCTCTGTACTTTTTAAAAGTTTTTATTTGCTCATCAATCACTTCTGTATCAGCATCGCGTCTTCTTCGTAAACCACCTAATCTTTGATTGATTAATCTAGCTCTGTCTTTCAATGCGTTTATGTAACCTGGCCCGCGTTTTACAAGCTCCACAATATCAGTCTCAAAATTGTTTTGTGTAAGCAATTCTTTTTCTTCGTTATCGAAAGCACTCTCAAAATGCACAGTATAAATTGATCGAGGTTTATCTTCAATGGCAAGCTGTTGCTGTATGTGTTGAATTAGTTGGTCTTGCCTTTTATCAGTTTTTTTCTGAGTTTCTTCAAACGTTTTAGTAATGGGACGAAATACTTCAGAGGCAGACTTTTGCAGTTGTTGTTTGGCTACAATTTCTTTTTGCAGCTTTTGTTTCAAAAGCTTTCGGTTATTAATATAATCCTTTACAAGTTTATTTCTGTTTTTCAACTCTTCTTCATTTACAAATGGCATGTTTACTATATAGCATATAAAGCTTAAGCCCAAAAATGGTCAAAGCATTTTCTGTAACGAAGGGGTAGGTGTTTGGCTGTTTTGTCCAGCACCATAAAATTGTAAGGATCTTTGGTTGCTTCACGGTAAATCGACTCCATTTCTTCTTTTGTTATACCTTTAGCATGATCGTCAGTAATGTGTCTGATATCTTTGTTGTCTAAGTTCCCGAAAAAAACAAAACAGTTAGTGTTTCTTCTTATGTACTTCGGAGTGTTGAAGTATGACTGAGTGAGGTAAATACAGTTGCAATTTCTGTTTCTAGACAAAGAAAAGTATTCCATCAGTTTTTTCATGTTGTCTAGCTTAATGTCGTCAAAAACTATTACTTTTTGTTGAGGGTCAAGCTCTTCTACTGGAGGCAAGTCTTCAGGGCTTAGCACTTCAATACCTTGCTCTTTTAAAAATCGATACTTATCTTGCTCAGGATTAACAGTATAAACACAACAAAGGTCGTAATTCATCCACTTGAGAACCATGTTTAAAAGCAAATTTGTTTTTCCTGACCCTGTCGATCCTACTATCATGTAATGGCAATCTGGTAGAAGATAATGATGTTTGATTTGCTTGTTGTCCCCACTTAAATATTTATCAAAGTTTATTATATTCATTTATAATAAAGAAGGACAAAATGAATATTTCAAAATTTGGAACAAGTGGAAGTCAATCTTCAAGTACTGTTAAGGTTGTAGGTATTGAACACAAAGTTTCCAAGTCAGGAGATATAATGTATGGTGATTTAAACTTAAACAACCACAAAATTACAAACTTAGCCAATCCTGTAACAGAATCAGATAGTGTAAATAAAGGATTCTTGGATAATGCAATTAGCAACATTGTCCACTTTGCCGAAAGCTCTGAGTTTGGTTCGAGGTTGGCTACTTTAGGTATAAACAACGATGATCAATATGTTGTATCGCCCTCTCAAATTCAAATTCAGAGGTCTCAAATATATGGTGTGGAAGTACTTGGTCGTCTACCAAACAGGGTCTTTCGTATAGAAAATATTCCACCTAACAACGCATCAATTGAATTAGGTGAATCATTGATTCTAAGAGGACTTGTTGATCCCATTCTACCTTCTGATGCGGCAACTAAACAATTTGTTGAAAATTTAGTTACAAATGTGAGAGATAATATTAACTTACAAGGATTACACACTATCATAAATTTACGAGATCCCACAGCACCGGGTGAAGCAGCAAACAAAAATTATGTTGACCAAATAACGCAACACATTCAAACCGAAGACGATAATGTAACCATTTCACGAAACTTAGATATGAAAAATCATACCATTTTCAACGTAGGTAGACCTTCCGAACCTACCAGTGCAATAAATAAACGTTATTTTAAACGAAATATATATCGCCCAAAATTTCAAATATTTTTGGGTGCTTCTTCGAGGCCAATTCCATCAAGTGCTATTCATTCAGTTCGTACTAATACAGATCACAATTTACATTTCGTGAGTGCACCTCTTGTCGCTGGGAACGATTTTCTGTCTTTGCAATCCGATAGTATTCATTTGAGAGATGAGGTAACCAGCAGTTACATCGAAATAAGCGTAAGCGGACTTGTGAAAGTTACCAGTTATGACGATGAAGACAAATTACATATTGATATAATTCGTGTTAGTCAAGGAGAAACAGATAAAATATGTAAAACAACAGTAACACCCCCATTCGATTGTTTTAATTTAAACTGCATGGTTTTTCCTAATCCTTCTCGAGATGTGTTTCGCATACAATACAACTATGTTTCTTCAAATTCTTCGGTATCAATGAATATGAGCAGCGTTGTAATTAAAGTTAAACAGCTTGAAGTGGGTGATCAACCAGAAGCGTAATTGTATATCGTAAAATAAACAATGGACTTTAACCACATTAGTAGAAAATTGACTCAAGAACAAGTGAATGAATTGACAAAACTGTATCACACTTATCACAAACAGTATTGGTGTTATAAGAAAATGTTTAAAAAATTTAAAAGAATGGACTTAGCTCTAAAGCTGTCATCTGTTATTTTTACTACAACTGGGGCCGTGGTTGGTTCTGTTACATTAAATCCGATTTTCTTGGCGTCTGTTAGTGGTACAGGCGTTCTTTTACAGACAATAACGACGCAGAAAAATTTTTCCAAAAAAACTGAGTCTTGTAGATATGCTTATCAATCGTATCAGAAATTACTCAACAAGTTAAAATTGTTTTTAAGATCTGGTGATATTGACGAGTTTTTCGAAAGAGAACTTGCTATGGTTGATGACCAAGTTGCTGATATATGTCCACCAATTTCTGAAAGCTATGAAAAATTACATGCTAAACGATTTGTTTCCACATGATTTCATATTTTTTACGTAATGCATCACTAATTTTGTATGAAGGTTGTTTGGGAATGTCTAAATATTCTAAGATTTTATTTATAAAAAAATCTATCTTAGGAAACCTTTTACCAGTGAAGCTTTGTAGTTGGTTTTCCACGGTTGTCCAAATGTCCATAAATGCTTGTATTTCATCAGCAGACAATTCAAGACGTTGTAATTTATTTTTAACATAAGCAGTTCTACTGTAAACTGATTTACGTAAGACAACATTACGTGGGTTATAATCAATCCAGTCGTTTACAAAATATGGGTGATGAACTACACCACAGTTAATACAAGTTCTATTTCGATTTATAATTTTTATGTCAGGATTTTCACAACAATTTTCATCCATCTTTTTTTTATAATAGCATATATTTTTTAAAATTAATAATGACCATAGGCAAAACTATCAATTCCATTAGAAAAAATATATCGTTTATCATCAAAACACGAAAGAGACTTCTTGTTGATTTCAACGGAAAAAATTTTGTGGTTTTCACTTCTAATTGATTTCATTTTATGAAACATTTGACGATTATTGAAGAGCGTGTTTTTGTAATCTTCGTGCTTTAACAGATTCCTCACTACATTTTTTTTAATTCCTTTTGCAGTTTTGCAACCTCTTTCATCATTTGTGACATAGCTGTACATTTTAGATCTAAGTCCAACAAATTCTACTATTGGCACACCTGCGGTTTCATCTTTCATCTTTCCAATTACTTTTTTGTTTTTTAGGTCATAAAAGTCTGAGGTTTCTTTGTAACCACTGAAGTCGAATTTGTCTTTGTCAGCCCAAAAATCTTTGTATACGTCTTCTGTTTTTATATCATATGTTACTGAATCTGTATCTGTAAATAAGAGTTTTGCATTCTTGCCATATTTCTCTCTAATGTAATTATAATGAAAATCATACATCAACGTTTTTGAAATATCGAGAATACACATTCCTACATACGCGGGGCGGTTTAGGGTTAAAGATTCTTTAATTTTATGAACTGCAACAAGATTTTTATTAAATATTTTGCTGCTAACGTAGGTTGGTTTTGCACAATGCTTTAATAGTTTTTCTGGTTCGTTGATCAGAGTAACATTGACACGTTTACGAAGATTTTCAATTGTTTTTCCAAACACTGAGTTGTTCATAAGTTTAAAAAAATCTTTCTCAAAGTCAGACTTGGCGGTTTTTCGCTTTTCTGTATTGAAATCAATATACTTTTTTAACCAAGGTGATTCGTCAAATTCTAATACCCGATGTACTTTTGTAACTTTTAAGCCTAATTCAATATACTGCTTTAAGTTTTTGTAATAAAGAACATAACTCTTTTTTGGTTTTAAATTAGGTATTAATTTTTTAACTCCTTCAACTTTTATATTAAACTGAGTTTGTAATTGTTTACAGTAGTCTGAAAGGAGGTGATGTTTAATTTCCATTTTTTCTGGAGCTAGTGGATAGTCATTGTGACTATCATGAAGGTGTTCAGGATAGTCCAGGTCAACTTCTAGTATTAGTCCTTTTCCTTTAGGTAAATTTGCTAAATCAATTTCTTTTTCTGATAGCCATTTAAAACCACCCGTTGGTAAATTTTGGCTCATTGCCCATCCGTATAAATTGTTTGCATCAAGATATGTAATATAATTTGATGGCTGCTTTGAATCGTAATTATTCATGTATTTGTTGTTAGCTTTAGCATATCTTTTAGAAATGTATGAAACTCCCCCTCTCACACCTTTTTCAATGAAAAGAAATTTGTCAATATCTGTCATTAATTCCAGTTTTATTTCAGTCATTTTAAGCATTGCATCCCATGATAAACCGGGAGAAGTAAAATAATGGCAAGGGTCTAATTCGTAATATTGAAGACAAGTCTTTCGAAATTTCTCAAATACATCTGCTAACAGCAAAACATCTGATTTAAGGTACAAGTCGTGGTATTGTCCCATGGATTCTAACATGAAAGTAGTCCACACATTCTGAGCATGCTTGTAATCCTCATCGTTTATATCTTCATCGGTTAAAAGACTATAGAATTCCTTTTTTGATGGGAGGTTTCTGTCGTCAAACTTATCAAAGCTGTTCATATAATCATAGGGATAAACTCCTTTTCTTTTCATTAGTTCTAGTTTTTCATCCTGAAATTCTTGTGATGTGTATTTTAAGTCAGGAAGTGGAACGTTCTTAACCAGAGTTTCTAATGAGCTACTCATGAATTGGAAGCTATCAATAAATTTTAAATATCTGCCTAAGAAAAAAGCCATGTATTTTTCTAGATTGTTTGGAATTACTTTGATATCCTTTTCAAACTTTCCTATTTCTTGCATAATAAAATGTGAATCATAACCCCTTAAATTATGAAAGATTACAGGTATCTTATGAGTAAGTCTGAAATTTCTATTACATTCATTATGTGCCGCCCCTCTGTATTTTCCTGTAACGTGACAATGATCTCTAACCCTTTTGTCTTCCTCAGAAAAGCCTTTTTTACAAATGTGACATTTTGTAGCTGCTTGAAAGTTTTCTTCATCTTTGTTCGTTAAATCCATAGGTTGATTGAAATGTTCATTTTTCGTTTTTTCACAATAGTCAACTTCTTCCAACATAGCTTCCAAAAATTTATAAACAGCGTTTTTACCTCTATACAGTTGAATTGGTCTACTGAATTTATCGTCATAGCAACAAACTATCTTGTAGGAATAGCCGCAATCGATGTGTTTTTGGTATCTTTCTGTGTAGGACTTTTCATCATTTGGCTGACAGCTGTCAATCTTTTGAGTTATTGCTTCAAAATCAGCATATATAACAAAGGGAACTGGTAGTTGTTTATGAAAGTTATTAAACTTCACCGAGCTACCTTTTTTGGGCATTTGTATTGCTTGCTTTCCATTTATTATCATGCAGTTTGGTGTGTGTTTGTGTAGAATTTCCTCGCTGCTAAAACATTGAAGACAATATCTGCAGAAATGTTTTCTGTGTTGGTGCTTGCTTTGATTATACATAAATCTATTAAAGTCTTTTATCCAAACATAATGTTGCTTTTCGTCTTCCATTATCAATAACAAATCGAGAGTTGTTTCACACACCTTTTTAGACACAAATAAAGGAAAGCGTTGCTTGTTTTCATAACCAATAACATTAATGCTGATGTTATTTTGTTCTTCAATTTTTGGTATTTGCTTGATAGACACTGGAAACTTTATACCATCATAATTTAGTGTGTCTACATATTTTTTGTAATGACTTATTCTTTCGCGATTGCTTTTTACTTTCTCACTGTATACTTTAGCTAAATGACACCACCTAAAGCATTCGTTGTCTTTGTTTTTGATGTTAATTAGTCCTTTCTTAGCATTTCTAAGTTCTTCCGGTAATGTAATATAATTTGATCCATGAAGAGGGGTATATTGAGCTATGTTAACGAAGTGCCCATCGACAGAAAATATAGACCATCCAGAACCTTCACTAAGCCAATTTCCAATTTTATTTATTATTTGATTGGATGCATTTTGTTGCATTTCACTCACATCATCTTTATTTAAGATGACAATTGCTCTGCTGTTAAAAAAAGCTGTCTTGGTTACTGCTTTGTCTTCTGTTTGTTTTTCAAATGTAATTTTAAGAGTAATTGTTACTTTTAATCCTTTCATTTTAACCAGGTCTAACCGTAATTTATCTTGCACTACCTTCTCTGTTTCATTCAATTGTTTCAATGGGCTGTGATCAACAATATCAACATCATAAGATTTAGCATAGTTTTTCAGAGCAGTTTTGAGTAATTTCACCTTAATTGTCTTTTTAGGAAAAAGATTTAAAATTTTTTGAAATGCTGCTGAAGCACTTGCTTTAATAGTTGGTGGTATGTAAGCCATCAGCCAATCGGCAAAATCATTTATACGCTTTTGAACTTTACCAGCTGCATTAAGAGCTATTTTCTTTAAGGTTGGGGGAAAATTTCTAAAGGGTGACGGTTTTAAAGTAGAAACTCCAATATCTGGAACCGCCTGATCTAAAATATTTGGTTGGTTCATTTTTATTATAATAGAAATATAATCTTTAAGTAATTTTTATGCTTAAGAAAATTTTGTCTGTAGTTAAATAAAAATGAATGATAAATTAGTCATTGAAAATCGTGAGTTTTATTTTCATCCAACACACAAAGCATACGCTGGGAGCATTGATGGTTGCGTTGTTCATGTTGTTGCTAGAGAACCAACATTTGGAAGCATAAATGAAAGAGGTTATTATGAAATCACTGTTGAAGATTACTGGGATAGAATCTTGGTTCATAATTTTATAATGAATTTAAAGCTTAGAAGTTCAAATGAAATTATTGTAAAAATTTCGACAAACAAAAAGATAAGCTACGTTTAACTTGTTAATCAAGCATTTTCTTTGACTTCACTGGGATTCGAACCTGGTCTTCTGTTTCTTGAGTGACGTAATTTCGCGGAACTGGTGGTTCCGCGGCATTCTAGAATGTTCTTCTCTTAAGTGACGTAATTTCGCGGAACTGGTGGTTCCGCCGCATTCTAGAATGTTCTACTCTTAGAGTGACGTAATTTCGCGGAACTGGTGGTTCCGCGGCATTCGAGAATGTTCTTTGACTTCACTGGGATTCGAACCTGTTTGTTACTGTAAAAGTAGAGCGACGCCTTAACCCACTCGGCCATCGCACCTTGCTAGTCGATATGGAAAAAACGCGTATTTTAACTAAATACGCGATTACTAAAGAAACCGTTTTACAAAATCGTTTTTCAATTAAGCGTGCGACAGTTTTGAGTTCATGACCTTCGAGAAAACCGATTGCCCTACGTCACAATATGTCACGTCTTATATAAACAATACGCTGCTTCAACAAAAGATTGAAGCTGGTTCTCATAACGACAAAAAAAATCGACAATGAGCACAAGTTGGTTACATGTAACAAGCGCTCAATTGCGAGTTTAATACCTCCTACTAACATCGGGAGGGGGGACTGAGAACCACGATTTAAAAAAAATTTTGAAACACAAGGACGGTTTCAGTGCATTTTAAGTCATTTTGTTTCCAGTGCATTGTTTAAGAGTCAGGTGACCTGCTTTGCACTGAATGATTTTTATTGAGACAGTGCAGTCACGTGACCTCTCTTAATTTGAGACACAAGGACGGTTACAGTGCAGTCACGTGACCTCTGTGCACCGAACACGCCATATACATAACTACTCTCCGTAGCTCCCTTAGGCCCTTCCTCTAGTTGCGCGACTGACTGAGACCTAAAAAAAATCTTCAGTGTGCTCTAAAAAAATAAAAACATCTGTTCTTTTGAAGAAATGTTTTTACGGATTGTTTCTGGTAGTAATCACTTAACGAGCAGGCGCGTAGCCAGAAATTCGCAATGGGGGGACTGTTATGGAGATCTGGGGACGGAGCCGGAGGCGCGGGGGCCTGGGGGCGGAGCCCCCAACGTATGAAAATTTTGCATTTTTTGGCAAAAATAACTTAATTTTAGAGCTATTTTAATATAAAATATTGCTTTTAAAACGTGGCATAGAATTTGGCAGCGTAACATAATTCAACTGGTTGCATTAATGGGCTATGTGGAAAGTGGCTAATGATAACACTGCTGTTCTCTTGTTTACATGCTGATAAATCATAAAATCCTATAATTAAATGAAACTTACACGGAGTAATCTATTTCGTCTATATTTTATGAAGAAAAATAATGTTGAGTAAGTAAACTAGTGTAACTAAAACACACCACAGACGGAGGTCTGGGGGCGAAGCCCAAAAAAGTCTTACCATCTGAGCGGTAGGCCCCTGGCACAGTGCCATAAAGTAAATCCGGCTCTGGTTATTGCATTACGTTCATAAGATTAGATGTGGGCCTGAGGTAGCGACTTTTAAGACAAAAACCCCAATTTCACCCGGGTTATACTGTAAATTTAAATTGATTGGCAAAAACTCAATTGAGGGGACCCGGGCCCCTTGGTCGTCAATAATGTTGTTACTTACTGTTGTACGCGAAGATGCTAAAAGAAACTGAAACTGAAGAAACTAGTCTTTTTGTCACATTTTTATTATTGGTGGCATTTTGATGGGGAAGGGGGCCGGGCCCCCTCCTTCCTGGCTATGCCCATGTATACGAATGCAATTTTTTTTTTGGTTACGTTACGTCAGTACGGTACGGTAAATTTTTTGATGTACGCTTTGTTCAAATTTTGAACATACCGAACTGCCATTCTTGTGTGTGGTTGATTATTTTATATCTGGTTGAAGCTTTACGTTGCGTAACAAACATCGCTTTGAGTGCAATCACAATTTATTCATCAAGCTGTGTCGCTGAGGAGACAGCGAAGGGACTTTATGGTGTTCAAGTCAGGCTGCCCCCTGTCTACCACACACAGTGGAGGCTCCACGATGTGACCCTTTTAATTGCTGAACGTCAAGCAGGGAAGCTGTGACAACCAATTTTTAAGTCTTTGGTTTGACCAAAGACAATGGTTTAACCTGGGATGGTTTAACCCGAACGGAAATCAAACCCAAGTATGCGTGGCTAATTCTACAAAAATTTTTGCAAACATTTTTTCTGATGTCACGAAATGTCGAAACGTAGGGTTGCCAATGGTAAGGAGTAAGGACTAAGGAGTCAAAAGCTTCAAATCTATTTTCGCGGATTAGGGAAACAGCAAACAGTAACCAAGGTTTTGACTGAGGTTAGGAGACAAATTCCAAACATCTCCGTGCGTCTAAAATTTCCCAGTTTCAGAGCTTTTTTTGATTTCACTATACGTCTTTTTTTGCAGGAACCTTAGAAACCGTGAACTCCCAGCAGTTTTTTTTTTTGATTTCGTACGTTGTAGCAGTGTAGCGCCACCAACAGTGAAAGTTGCAAAAATGGCATTCTGCTAGAAGTTTTTTGAGCAAGCATGGATCCTACGGAGCAATGCAAAGCGTATAAAAGCGACTTAAGGCAAAGTAAATGGACTTTAGGACAGTTCTGCCAGCGTTGATGTTTTTACTTCAAATCTGATATTTTTACTTGCAATCTGATGTCTGATATTTATGATGGAAATTTGGTGAAGGTAATTTGCTTTCAGGAGCTAATCTGATGTTTTTTAATCATAAGAAAAAAGCAAGGTCTTCAGCCTAATTTCACCTCTGTTCATGGATATTTCTGTTGTAAATTAGCTGAAAAAGCCCGGTTTTGTGGTTTTAATGTTTTTTCTCTGAAAATCTGATGTTTTCTGAAGAGACCTTGTTGGTATCACTTCTTTGGGCAAAAGTACATAAAAGCAGGCTACAGACTGCTCACTTAAACTGTAAAATGTTCAATGGGGGGACGCTTTTGAAGTCGTAAACGGAAAAAAAAGTGTTCCACGTTTGAATTGGCCACCGATACCTATTTTTTTGTCCAAACTCTTGGTTGAGACTATCAGAAAAAAGGTTTTTGCGTCCGAATCAGCCAGGATACTAAGCTGAATTTTGATGGAGGGTTGCTAATTCTTGATGTGGGGTCATGTTGCCCCTACAATTTAAGTACTGGCAACACTGTATTTAAACTGTGGTCAAGGCTGCTTTAGACTACTTGATGACTCAAACTGTCAAAAGTTACCACCTTAAGCACTAGGCCTACAGGCCTATATCAAGTCTCAATGAAGTTGTCACTCAAAACACAGTGTAAAAGCGTACCAATTGGCCCAGATAGGAAGAGCTGCTTGGTTGCTAGTCTTCCTGCTTGCCAGCACAGGCTATGTCAAATAGGCCATAAAAGTACATTTAGTGCAAGAATAAGCAGACTTAGCTATAGTAAAACAAGAGTTCTGAGTTGTGGGTAAAGAAACTAGGTACCATCAGTATCGGTATATGAGCAAAAATTTTTGTTCAATCTATCGGTATAGCCTAGTTAACCTGAAAGGTAGCTCTTTAAAGAATTGCTTTACAAATGGCCTTGCCTAAATTAATTGTAATTGCTTGATCACTTATTAAGTTGTCTAACGTAGTCCAGAAGATTGCAAAGAGGATTTTCAGTGTTTTTGATCAAGAAGTCACCTGTTTACAACACTCATGTAGGCTTCACACTGTCCCTTTCATTGGTGAAGACCAAGCAAACAGGTACTGGTACCGGTAAAGTTGTAAATAAGCCTCAAAGGCACTAATTTGAATAGTCTTTGGTTTGATGTAACCAGGATTCAAACTCAAGTTTACTGTTTCAATAGCTGATGCTCTTTCTTCTTGATCATTTCTCAGTTAAAGTATATTGCTGTGAATTAGCCTACAGGTTTATGATCTGTTGAAGCTAGGATACTACCGCTTACTTTTCTAGTTAGAGCTGAATAAAGATGTAAATTATGACTCATCTCCAACTAATTTTTTTCATTATATGACGGTTTTCCTTCACAAAATTGGTAAAACTTTACTAGCTTTGCTTGCTGCTGCTGCAATATTGTTACTTATGCTTTTTATTGCTTATTATTACTTTTTTATCCTAATGTTACTTTTGCTTTTCATTGCTCTTTGTTTTATTATGTTTTGTTATGTTTTTATCGTTGATATGTAAAATTTTGACTGCGGTTCGAGATATCATGGCTGGCATAGATGATTTGTCTACTTCAAATGCTATTCAAGAACCATCTAATCAAGAAATCAAAACAGAAGAAGTTGACTGTACCGATGTTGATAATTGTATTAAAAACATCTTGTCTTGGGAAATGGTACGGTAATTATTTTCAATACAAATTATTTTACTTTTTATCAGGTTTTTGCTGATGATCGGCATAGCATGATCTAAATGTTTATGAATTTAAATTATAACAAAGGCTATTTTGTTTTTGACTATTAATATTTGCATTGTACTCATATTCGATATTAAATTTTTTTGCTTAAGCATTTAGTTTATCGAGTATCCCATACCTTACCTTTCATTAACGTTTACTTAGTGCTTGTTGAATTTAAACTCAAGAACACAAGAATTACTTGAAGAGAACAAGTTTTTGAAATGTCAAGTTGAAATGATGAAAACAAATCGAAATTCTGATAGAAGCAGCATCTCAGATTTGCAGGAAATAGTAAAAACTCTTCATGAAGTGTTGAAAAAGCGTGTGGATCAGGAAGGTAAAGAATATAGGACGAGACTGTATTACCAGAAATTTTCATCAACTTTTTTATTAAATCTGACCCAAATCTAAACCAAACTCAAAATCTTTACTCAAAAACTAACTCAAAACCAAACGCAAACTGGAACTTAAACCCTAATCATAAATCTTAAAATAATAAATGAAAAATCTGTAAATAAATTTTCCTCATTTTTATTTTATTCTCTTTAACTTAAATTTTTTTGGTGAAATAGTCATTCCCAAGAATGTTATTATGGAGCGCTGAAGTCAGATCACAAAAATTTTGGAAAATTTTTTTATCATGTTTAGAGATCAGAGTTAACTTGCTTATGCCCTGATTCTGCTACATACAAACTTTCTGAAAGCTGCACACATCTGGATTTTTGTAAACGGAGCTTTTTGCATTGATATTTACACTTTAAGCGTTGTTGTGCACAGATGCATTTCTGCAAACTAATGTTGGCCCAGTAGTAGCAGTACTGCGCTGTCACTCACAGGTAATAGTGATTACATCTTTATTCTCCAAGTTGCCTTGGTTGGAAGACAGCAAAGATCTTTTGGTCTTCAAGTAAACCTGCCCACCTGTCTATTACACATGGTGGAGGCTTCACACTGCCGTTTTCAATGCTGAACTCCAAGCAGGGAAGTGTGTAAACCAATTTTTAGTCTTTGTTAGACCTGACCTGGAATCGAACCAGGACTACCGTTTCAGTAGTAGACATTCTATCCACTTGGCCACAGTTCGATTTAAATCAAAATTTTACAACTTTTTTTTAAAAATCAAATTTTTAGTCACTTACTTTTTGCAACAGGCGATTTAAATCAAAATTTAGCAATTCAACCTAATACATTCCAATAAAACAAAGAATGCAAATCACTGCTTCATGCTTAACTGTTTTTGGTCAAACTTGCTTCCAAGGTGGACAGCGTAGATCATAAAAGTTGCGTCGCGAGTGCCCGCGCAACTACTCTAAAATTCTTGCGCCGCAAGCACACAGTATCCGTTTTCGTCCGCTTTTGTTCGTTTTCGTACGTATTTGTTTCTCCATGAAAAAAGTATGTTCTTTTTCATCCGTATTTTTATATGTCGTATCCTCTCCAACCAGGCCGCCACTTTCTGGATAAAAGGTTTCCGAAAACAGTTTTTATAAAGGGATACAGCTCTATTTTAAAATTCGCTCTCATCATCCATATGTGATTTTTTTAAACAAAATTTTTATCACCATGTTACAATCTACTGTACTTAGTGCAGATATGCACTTACAAACATGGGGACAAAAAAGCGCAATTTTTTTCATGCAGACGCAAAAGCGGACGAAAAACGGATACTGTGTAAATCTACCCTAAAATTGACTCACTGCTCAAACTGCACTAGGCTTCGGCACAAAACCAATATAAATTATTCAAAACAAATTATGCATGTTACCAATAATAGGTAAACCAAGAAAACATTTGATTTTTTCTCAAAAATATAAGCATTATTGAAAATGTGCGTCACTCAACCCCGCTCACTTAGGGCAAAAAAACATCTTGACCCAATGTAGAAAGACGCTTAGTATCTGTACTTAAAAGAATGGGGGTGTTTAATTCCACAAATAAAGTCTTCATGTGGTGGCAAAGGAGCGATTTCGGAGTCAACTTTTTTTTAATGGCTCGTCAAGGAAGTCGGTTACTAACTTCGATGCATTTGTGCTCCTGGAGCAATTTGCTTCACTCTCTGACGAATGGAGTATACTAAACAAATTATTGTGTTTTTTATTAAAAAAAAATTGAACTAAGTATTAGTTAAGAGCTACCGATGATGTTACTCCTGTCTTTCAAGTAATCCCGGTCTAGCAAAAAAGTTGTCACTTAGTTTTTGTTGTTCCTTGTTTTTGAGTTACGGTAAGACTGTTGCGAGTAACGTATTAAATTTTGTCGAAAGCAATTTTTAAGGTTGTTTAGAAACGGGTAGCGTTTTTCTGGAAAGACAATCACAACAATAATTTTCCGGTTTAAGATTGATTTAACAACCATTGTTTGAAATAGTCAATTACAAAATTTAAAAAATCGGCTAACCATTTCAGAGACACGTTTCAGCGAATGAAGACCCCTGTTGTGAATCCAGTCGAAGTTTTGTAAGCAGTAGACGAATGCAATTTCCCGTGACGAGGCTTTTTTGAACTTATGAGTACCTTGTCAATGTTTTTTTTTAACTTTAATCAGACTTGATTAAAAGACAGTCATTTCTAATCGTTTTTGAATTGCGCTCAAAATTGCTAAAATACTTGCGGCGCAAATGCCCACATTTGCTTAAATGTTTAAGGGAAGGAAATTATCTGATAACGTTAGCATACCAGTCAAAGGAGGGCCTTGGTTAGCCTTTCCAAAATTTGTCAGATGATATTTGAATTTTTTCCTCCGTGAATTGATTGGTTGAGTTTACATTTACTGAGTTTTTGATACGGCTTTCTTCAAGTTACCGTTATTTCAATAATAAGATCTATTTAAACAGAGGACCTCAGACGCACCCAAGAGGATTTGGCGCTGAGTAAAGATAAGTTAGCCCAGACAGAAAGTAAGTTAGAAAGTGAAAAGAAGCGATTTAAAGAAATTCACCAAATGCAGCAAAATAAGCATGCCACAGAAATGTTGAAGCTCAAAGAAGAATTAAATGAGCAACGTAAGTAGAGTTTAGGTCACTATTAAGCTACCTGAATTAAGCGGAGAGTCTTAGAAAATTGACTCGAAATTTTCGTTTATTTGTAAAAATCCTTAATGCTTTAACCTAAATGTTGTGAATGCTACTAAATTGTTTAAAATAATTTGGTAATTTTTGATATCAGAACATTACAATAACTTCATATATAATTATCTGTTGGTCGTATTCTTCATTCAGTTGTTGATGTTTTTTTGCCAGTTGTACATGTTCAAGTTTTTTAATCGTACTGTGTATTATTTTTTGAGGTATACAAAAAGAGAAAGAAACAAATGAAATTGTCGAAGGTTTAAACATAGGAATTGCTGCTGAAAGTGAAAAAAGAAAAGAAATGGCCAAGAAACATGAAAATGATATAGTTAAGATGCAGATGGAGGTACGAGATTCAGGAAATGACTTGAATCGGGAAAATTCCAATAATCGTTCGAAAATACTGTAATATCCTCCTTTTTTGGTTTTTCAAGGCAGTAGCTTAACCAGGGGTGCTGAACCCTCTCTTCTTTAGGCATGTCATTTGGAGAATTTAAACTAAATACGAATTTATGAAACTTCCAAACGTGTTTTGAACTTGACCAGTAAGTAAGGGGAAGGGCTGTGCAATTTATTTTTTTACCATAACATCCAAATCTTAGCTGCAGTATTTATTCTTTGAAATGGCTCTGAGAAAGTAAACTTCAAAATGTCATCCTAAGGGTCTTCAAATGGCTATTTTTCCAAAAAATCACACATCGGCCAGCGTCTTAGTACTCCGGCGGCTGTGATACACTTAAGATGTATCAGTTTGCTCTGCGCACTGTCGCTGGATACATTTTTCCGAAAAAAAACACCTAGCTTTTCGTTCAAGATCCCCTTAACAAAATCTTGTTTGTGTGGCTGATTCAAGGCAGAATTATTGCGATGGAAAAGCACTATATTTTCTCAATCGGGGTGACTATTTTATCAGATAATTGTAATTGAAACTATCGAAATAATAATCCACACATTTTTCGTTGTTTTGTTAGGGTCAAGTTTGGATTTGGTTTGGGATGGAAGTAGTACAAAATTAGATTTGCAATTTCCGGTTGAAATATAACTTACATTTTTTAATTAATTAGTTACCTCAAAAAATTTGAAATCTTCATAAAAATAATATGTGAATGCGACATATTGTTTGTTTGAAGGTGCAATAGATGAACGAGAATATTATGATTTTAGACTTAAAACTAATGTAATGATTACTACAGCATCGCATGCATATCAAACTTTCAGTATTTCTACTAAAGGCCACCGGGCTCCCTAACTTCATATTTCCAGTCCACAATTGCTGTTTAATGTCAAATGATTTACCGTTTTGTGCGTGCGTAAATAACTTGCTTCTCTGGCGTAACTGACAGGGGGCATTTACCCCTTAATGTGGACCCCTTAAAAGTGGGTGTCAGGTGCTACAAAAATCTGGAGGAGTGCAACAAATCTATAATGAAGATCTTCTTATTTCGGACTTCTCCTAAATTTAACAAAAAAAGGCTACGAATTCCTGGCGAGGACCTTTTTTTGGTCTTCCCCTAAATATGACGGAAAAAAGCTACGAGAATTTCTGGGTAAGAACTAGATTGACTAAACAGAAAAATGCAGTGATTTTTGGTTAAGTTTGCCCCTCTAGCGCAAATCTTTAGTTCGCCATTGACTTTCTTTAAATGGTTTGGTATCGATGGCTTCAAGAATTAATGGAAGCAAACACGTCATTGAAACGTACATAGAAATAGATCAACTTGGTGCCGCATCTGGACTACATCAATCGCCATATTTATTCTGCAGTATGAAAGCAAGCTGGCATTGGTGCAGGCACAAAACAGTCGTCTTCAGTCGAATTCTAACAATGTCAACTTTGGTAGCAATGAGGTTTTCCGAAAGGTATGCGAATAAGTACAGCAAAATCTATCTGAAACTATTGGGTATTACAAATTTTTGCTGATTTTAGCTCTGCGACGCCTAGTAAAAAAAGATTTTGTGCAACCCTGAACAATAGACATTATGATTCTATAAGAAATTTATGAGTTAGCTTCCCACTTTTCTGTAAAATTGGTAGAACTCTTCAACTACATAATGTTAATTCGACAATTACTAACATTTTTTTATGTTCTGGATTTAATTATCTTCATTCGTCAGGTTATTCTAGTCCGGAGACGGCGAAGAAACTTACGCTCATGGAGTCGAGCTTCCACTGGCCTACTATATACTGTGGAGACTTCTCACAGCCCCTTGAATGCTGAACATCAAGCGAGGACGTTGCCTGTGCCCGCTAAATTTTGTTCCTAGACAATAAGATTACAATAGTTAATACCACATAGGTAGCCTTAATCTTACACCATTAAAACTTTGGACTATACGACTTGATGTAAGCATTTGGGATGTTCGTGCATTTGGTGTGCCTGTCTGGAAAATCTTTGACCTAAGCCTAGACAGTAGAGAAGGACCAAACAATAGCGGAGAAGGACTCTGCTCTTTCATTACACGCTTCAGCGCTGTACAGTGAGTGGAGTGTATTTCATTGTAAAGGATATAATTTTTTTGTGCAGAAACTACAACATATTCAAGAAGAATCTTCGAAAGAAATTAATCGCTTGAAACAAGAGGTTACTGTGCTAAAGCTGAAACTAGAACCAAACACACCAAACAATGAAAACAGTTCTGCTCTGCCATCCGCTGGCAGACCAGGCATTTTGAAACGTCGACGATACCAAAGATAGAAACTGCATTGTTCGAAGCGTATGCATTATGCAATTTTACCAGTTTTTTTGAAATATGGGCTAACATTTGAAAAAATACTATACTGTATTAAAATTTTTTTGTAGTGAGAGCTGTAATTTACAGCTTCATTGAGATGGTTGTTAATAATTTGAATGACGCAATAAAACATTATTTTCATGCATAGTTTTCTGCACTTTAGCTGGATTGTGTCGAAAACTTATTCTCACCGAACCTACGAGCTACTTATATGACCTTTAAACTTCACGGGATATGGCAGTTTCGAGTTAGCATTTACTCCGCCTTAGTATTTCCAGTTGGTGGTCTAGCTGTCACCAGCCTAACTATAGGCTTTCAAACAGAACCTAAAAAATGTGCTATTTGTGTTGCAGTGGTTAAACAGGTGCACAGTACTTGGCTCGTATGCATAATGAATGAATTGCTGAGTTAAAAGTAACTTTCATAAATTGTCACTCACTAATTTTTTATAAGCTTTTATAATGGCCACGCTGACGTGCCGTGCTGCAAAGCACGCGATAGAATATGATTATGAATTTCTATGGTTGTAAATTATTGATTTTCTAAATCGTGAGATCTTTTGTCGTACTTTCGATCTTCTGTTCTTATAGCAAATAACTTGGCACATTCCAAATTATACTAAATAAACATAATACAAAATATAAAACATTGCAGTCACACAGAAACAAAACGACACAAGTAGTCGGCAACGACTGTATTTTGAGCAATCTTTTTCTGTCCAAATTTCATTTTTTACTCCTGAATTGGAATCGGCCTTGCATTCTTCTTTTATCCCAAATATTGTGATTATTCCTTTCCAAAGACATAATCCGATTAAAAATAGAATTTTTTTCCAGAAACTATCTCTTTTTGATACCTTCGATCCTTCAGTTCTCGTTTTTGGACCCCACATCATTTCCTCCCTTGAAAATAGATTTTTACTTGTTTGATTCGCGTTTCCTCTACTGCAACTTTTTCTCTGCTGGTCTCTATAGTTTTGCTTTGTTTGTGTAGTTTTGCTATATTTGCAAAATGATTCGCGGTTTTGACGTTGTGACATGAAATGGAATGAGATAGAGTTATTTGGGCCTAAGTACGTTTCTGCTCCTTTTTCAACGCCGTTTGAATCATTGCTGGTACATCCATTAAAAGAGTAGATTTTATTGCAGCTCTTATTTCTTCTTCTTAAAGACTGATATAGTAGAAAATTTCTCATACTAGTTCTTCGTATGTGTAGCTGTATAACCTCTAGTTTTGAGCTTATACGTTACTTCTAACTATTGGCAAACTATATACAGTCTTTGTTGAGGATTTTGCAGTTGAGATTCATTTGAATTTCCGTTATGTAAATCTGACTTGAAGAAACGCTCATTGAAACAGCTATATTTCTACGCTCTGTATTGGGATTATTTTGCATTGTTTTGTGCAACAATGCAACAGCTTTCCCGTTCTTATAATTTTGCTTTTAGCTGTAGCTACGATCGTTTGATTAAATTTTAGGTCAAATCATAAAAACCTCTTGGGAATCTGCTTGCTTTTTCAAATTATTTCGAGGTTGTTTTACTCAAGCAAAATCAATAATTTCTTATTTGTTGGCTTAACTTAGCTGCATTCTATTTTAATCAATGTAAGTCTTGGTTTACTGCGTATTTGTTTTTTGGTATTGCCGCCTACTGTGTTGATTGTTTTGCTGTGGCAATGAACGATAGCTCAGTGATAGAGTATTAGGCTTGTGATGGAAAAGTTGCTGGCCCTGGGTTCCATTTTCAAGCTGGCAATGCGTTGTTGTGTTCTTGGAAAAGACTCTTTACGCTTATTTCCCATTGAGACCACAGTTTATCACTTGTGGTGGCCCAACCTGATGAAAGACTTGCAAACAGAACCCCGAAAATGCTTCTGCGTTGGTGTGGTTAGACAGACACAGAGTGCCCGGTTCATACGCACCAACGAATCACACTTCATCGAAGATAGGGTTTTTCCCTGGAATTGGCAGTACTTGAGGGACGGACTTTTTCAAATACGAAGTTTCTAACCTCTTAACAATTTCTACATTGTAACTCATATTTACTAAAGAACCATTTAGGTCTATTTTTTCACTCGTGACCAAGAAGTTTAGAAAAGTAAATTTTCGTCATTAAATTTGAAGTTTCAACGTGTCAATGTTATTAAGTCAAACAAAGTTAGCAATTCTTTGTTGAGTTAAATGTTGCAATTTTGTGAGCTCCGTAACAGAAAATTTCAAAAAACTTCAAAATTTTACTTTAAAGCTTTGCAGCAGTGTCGCAAGCTCGCTACAGGGCGTCTTCAGGCTAAGGGCCTTGGTTAAGTCACTTAGAAAATTTAACCTCAAAATACAAGTGTTTAAACGTGTTTTGGACTTGACCTATAAGTAAAGGGGGGGCTGGGTAATTTAATTCTTTTGAATTACTTCAGAATTGTAGAAACTTAGTTCGTTCAAATGTCTTTAAAAACATCCGAAATGTGATCAAAATGGTTATTTTTGGCCGAAAAATTCCCCAGCGGCCGCTCTAGATCCCTATGATCTCCAGCGGCTGGGGGATCCGCCCCAAAATCCCCTTCTATGATACGCTTGAGCTGCACCAGTTTGCTCACCACGCCGCCTAAATGAGACATATTTCAAACAAAAGTATTTTTATTTTTGGTTTAGGCCCCCTCCCCGCCCTTTCGGAAAATCCTGGTTGTGCACCTCCTTTTCAGTAAGTAACAACCCGGGCCCATTGCTTTATTTTGGAAACAACGCTATCATAAAGCACTCTTGGTTGGTTGCTGAAAGCAACTACTCTTTAAAAGTTGTTTAATTTTATTAACTGTTTTTTTGCTTAACGAGCCAGAACAACAGCGCGGCAGCAGCCCTTAGAGTTAACGAGTATTCAGCCTGTCAATCTTCGCACGAATCAGAAGTCTTGTTTTGCAAAATTGTTGTCGTTTTTTCGACAATATTTTTGTGTTAAATTAAACAAAACTTTTGAATACGACTGAGCAATGTCATGCAACAGTGACTTTTCCGATTGTCTCATAGTATTCAATCGGTGACGCTAAAGAGCTTAGTTTCTGCTCATCAATACTTAGTTTCAAGGTGTTAGTGTTAAACAGTGTAATATACCGCCTCAACATTCTTATTCCACTAGCTTATTTTTTAAAAATTTATGACAAATGTACTTTATATCCGTGTAAAACTTGAAACAGTCGTGAAATTGAGCTCTCAGTTGTGATAGATGCAATTCAATCACACTGCTCCTTCCTTGGATGGTGCTCTGTTTAAAAACACAACACAATTTGCAGCGTCCAGTAATCTAGCTTTCAAAGAAATTTTGAATTTGGCATAGTCGTATTTTGCTTAGTAGGCTTATGAAGTTATGGTTGACCCGGAAATGTTGTAGATAACAGTATGCCATACCGTTAGCTGCATCATCATAAAACAACCTTTTGGCTCTGTTGTTTCGGCTACGTTCTGCAAACAAGATGAATCAGCGTTGTTTTTCGTTTATACCTGCTCCTACGTTTTTTTTTCCTTACGGTAATGAAGCTACGCCTCGCATTTTCAGTTGGTATGGATGCTACGAATTTCCTATAATGGTCATAATATGCTGATTTCGAAATATAAAGCGACATGCTCATTTATTGTTTAATCGTAAATGTAGTTACTGAAACGTTGTCGAACTCTATACCCTTTTTTTTATATACTTTTTTTTACATAAAACCAGTAAATATTGGGTTGAGGCTGGCTGTTCTCAAAGAGGCATTCAAGTCAAGGTTTTCTTGTTGACTAAATTGTGGGGGAAAGCCTAAAATGCATTCTCACCAAATTTGACCTTTCTATGTCTTTCCGTTTTCAAGGTATTATAGTTCAAAATTAACAGTTTTCCTCTTCAATATTGCCATTATGACGGAAGATTAACTTTTCGAAAGCTGTCTTGCATGTTCTTGAAAAGCAGCTAATTTGCATTTCTGACCCCTTACTTTGTTTTCACAACAACAATGCCACGCACAAAACACTTACTGAGAGTGAGGAACATGCAGTAACTTTTTGAAATTTTTTTTGTAGTTGGTTATTCTTGCGAAATTTCTAAAAGGAAAAAGCTTAGGGGAAATCTAAGCTGCTGTATCTCGAAAACTGTAAAGATCTACTATTTAAGATCTTACTGGGATCACCAGGTAGTAATAAGATCTACACCTTGATGATCGCGGTAACGCGTGAAATAGGCCAGTAGAAAATAAATGATATAATTGTTAACCAACAGCTGTAAGCCTGTTAAATAAACTGCTCTGGATCTCATTGGAACATTAAGCTCTATTCTGCTGGTTGTGTCAGCAGCTTAAAGTTGCTATTAACAGTTGTTAATTTTTTGAATTTGAGAATCGCCGAATGAGTTTAGTTCTAATGGTTGGTAAACTCCGGGTGAATTTTACTAATAATGTGCCTTTATCTGGTTAATGATGTCATTACTCATTTTATTTTTAAATTGCAATTTATCGAAAATTTGCTTTTCAACATCTCAGATCTTTATTTTAAAATATGCGATTTTTCGTAGGTATCAATACCATTCCTCTTCAAGAAGCATTTGAAAGTAGAGTATAAGCAGTACTTAAATTGTAGGGGGACGGGGGGGACGCGTCCCCCCATCGAGATTGAGCGTCCCCCAATCGAGATTGAGCGTCTCCCCATTGAGATTTAGGTGTCCCCCACTCGAGATTTGAGCGCTGGATAATTAGAGGTAAAAGACCTGCAAAATCCGGTCGAATATAGCACCAAGTTTTGCTGAAATAGTGATTCAGAAGAAAAAACACTGCAGATTACGGCGAAGACTTTTTTTGTTTTCACCTAAATTCTAGCGAAAAAACACCTCAGATTTCGGCGAAGACCTTTTTTTCTTTTTTTTTTTTTTTTTGATCTTCGCCTAATTTCCGGCGAAAAAGCACTAAGACTTTCGGCGAAGACATTTATCTTTTTTGGTCTTATTCAATTTCGTCGACGGAATTATGTAATCTTCACTGAGGTTAAGTCAAGGTTGCAAAAGCGTCCCCCATGCAAAATTTTACAATTTAAGTACTGAGCATAAGCAATATAAAGCACACCAACGAAAAGGCGGTGCTAATGATCACGGAAAAAGGCATGTCAATTCCATCTACCGATAGCAATATTTTGATAACAATTAACTTTCATCGTGGTATTTGGTTAGTTGGTTGCTTATTTTCGTTTTCATTCTGTGTTTGCCTCCCTGCAGGACACAAACAATATTTTGTCTTGGATTTAGCAAAGCACTTCACTCGTACCAGTCTATGTCACTGCTGATAAATTGAATTGTGAACTAAAAAGCATTACTTTGTTAATGAATAACTAATTAACTACATTATGAAAATCCCCTTTTCAAAATGTTTAGTTTTAAATCACATCTCGGTCTTATAAGGCATGCAACAATAGTAATTTGGCGTTAAAAATGCACCGCTTACGGTATAGAAAATTGTTGAAGTAGTGTAATTGTCGGATATTGAATTTTTTGCTTTTACCTAACCTAACTGTACAGTTATTCGTACTAATGACGTCATGAACTAACGCAAAACATCGTGCAGAATCGGAGTTTTCTGTTTTCGACGTGATTGTATCTTTGGAATTGGAACCATTTATCAATCATTGACAAAATTCATTCGTAGCGCAAGTGCAATAATAAATTAAGAGAAAAACGAATTAACGCATGCCAAGTAGGAGAACCTTGCCTACTCGACATCAAAGTCGTTGTCGAGACTATCAGTTGTAAGATCAGACAGAGGAAGTTTATCACAATACAGAAAAGATATCAGAAAACAGATAAATCTACTGAAGATTACCCTAGCAAGTGTTTTGCCGCAAATCAGATGAAGACCACGGTGACGTTTGGTTAGAGCAAGTTAAAAATTAAAATATGTAAAATGCCCCCACAGGCTGTTTCGAATAATGTTCTCATTCGAATAAGATTTACTGTCACCCCCTTGAAGAGCGTAACGGCGAAACAGTCCGTTGCGGGGCATAGTTGCTGGTGTTTAACTGATTTTAATTTGAAGATTGCACTATAACCAAGTTTCTTATTTGTTACTGTCAACGAGTGCTTATTGAAGCAGTAGCAGTATTCCAACAAAAAATGCTTTAAATTCTCAACAACGTGTGGTTCTCTCTTGTGGAACGGGGTTGCAACGAAAATGCAACATCACATAACCTTAGATGGACTGAGGAACCTAGAAGGAAAGTGACGCTTTTCACTAAAGGACTGGGCACCACATTAGAGGCCACTGCTAATCAGTACCTAATAGTCGCCTTTTGCGGCCGGTTAAATTAGCGGCTTTGCTCTTTTACTCTTGATGATACACGAGGTAACTGCCTAGCTGTTTCGTCTTTTGCGGTCATCAGAAGGGTTACGTAAGCTTATTCAAATCCAGTCTTATTTCAATTCTGTTCGAATAAGCCTACAAGCGCATAACACAAGAGCGAACTTGGGACTGATTCCGACTTGAGTGTGATTGGAAGGAAAAGTGATTTTATCTAACTTTAGTGGATTCGTGTCAAACTTGAAAACAGACTCAAGTTCGACTTTAAAAGTTTTTAAGTCGTGATGCAATCAGTATTAATTTAATCGGTTATCAGGTTTTTTCGATTCCCTAAACAGTGGAACTCCCAGCATTACGGTGAATCACAGGTAGTACGCATACCCGTTACTACAGTAAATCGGTTCCTGGTCCGGCCAACACAATACTCAGAGCAATTGAGACACATTAAGCGGCGTATAGAGTACAATTACACCAAAGTTTGGACTATCTAGACGCTGAGAAAGTTTAAAGGACCGGCCATTTTTGTTGATAACCACTGATTTTGTTTCAGCCTTGTTTTTGGATACCATAATTACCGCAGAAAGCACGCACAGTGATTTTACGGCACGACTTAAAGAGACAAATGTTGATAAAAAGTTCCGAAAGAGCAATGGTTTTATTCGTGAGTTGCGATTGAATAGTATAAGAGGTTTTTTGTACGTAAGCTTTGCATCAAGGTTTAGTTCTGTCTGTTTCTGGCTATAGCAATCAATTAAAGTCTAGTACGGGAGGGGGGGACCATTTATGCTTGTTTACGAACTAAAATATACAGCATACTGTGATTCTGTTTCAACAAAAGTTTGTTGTTTTGAACTACAGTACGTAAAAATTCATCAGCACGTTCTTGTTTTACTGTAAATTAGCTGCCTGTAAGAAATTATAGTAGTTTGTTTTGAATAACAAAGAGTCACCGGTATGCTTTTGTGTCAAATTACATAGAAGCCTACCGGTAGATGTTACAGCAGTTTGAATACTATGCAGATTAAGTCTATTGTGAATAGCAGTAGTAGTAGTTTATTCTTTCAGCTTGTACAAAAAGAGGCACACAATGACATCTGTAAAAGCTGTACAACGTGAAACTACAGTCTATGTATACAGGGACGTGCGGTCAGGGGAGGCAGGTGAGGCCGTGCCTCACCTGTAGAATTGTGCAAAAAAAAAAGAAAATAAAGCATATAATTAAAATAAAATGGTTTCATACAAATCAAAATATTTATCAAAAGCTTTATTAATTTTTGTCATATTTACTTTTTTTGTGCAGCCTATTCACTGCTTTTATGTTATGTCTTTCGCATTAAAACGCCCAAACTATTCGGTGTATTATTGCCATCACTACGGCGCGCATTGAGCATCGCTTTAAATATGCGAAGTGAGGCATTGTCAATTGTGCCTCACTTCAGCTAAGCAAATTTTAATAAACAAACTAAAAGTATGCCTTTTTTCTCAAACAAATTGCGGACAACGCATAATGCTTTTAAATCTGATTTTGCGGCGCGCCTCACCTGTGACGTCATAGAATGAGAAAAAGTTTAAGCAGTTTTTTCGTAGTCTTTCGTTCATTGCGAAATTGAACAAGTTATTTTTCTGGCCGAATAAAAACAATTTAATACGAAAAAATGAACTAAAATGGAAGAAAATTTAGTCTCAAAGCTGAGAGACTTTCTAAACTAAGTTTTTTATCTGAACTTGAAGTTATAGAAATTGCTAAATTTATGTACTCTTATTATCACTCCAGGTAACCTAAAAATTTCGACAATTATTTCAAATATGCTTGCAAACTTCATGATTATAAAGCAAGATCGATTACTGCAGACAATTTTTATTTGGAACGAGCTGAAATTCGAAGCGGGCAACGATCTTGCTCGTGCATTGGAGTAAAAATATGGAATAATATTTCACCAACTTTTGAAGAATTACCAAAATACTCATTTAGCAAACAAATAAAATTGTCCATGCTAAGTAATTACTGAAGTACTTACAGTCTTGATAAACTCGAGATAAGCCTTAGTGTGCTCTTTTCTTATGCTAACTGCTATTTTTGGTTGAATCCTTAGTTTTGTTTCTTGTTTGTTTTAAAAATGGTTAAAAAAAAGCTACCCCCTCAAAAAAACTTATAATAATTACAATAATAAATTAGTTATAAGTGCAGCTTGACTCGATGACCAGAAACAGGTCTTTCGCTGTCCTGTTTGCTTGATAGTAAGTGATTCAAACTACAGTACTGGTAAACTTTGCAATTACCTATTAATTTCTACGCCTTCATCAACAATTACTTCTGCTAAGTGTTACAGTAAATTAGCCCCCATTTATTTCCTCTATTGGCATTGATAATCATTCTATTTGTGCGCGTGAATATATTTTTTCATTGGTGTTAAGTTTCTGGAAATTGAACTCAAGTGAACAAATAATCTGAATTGAATTGAATATAGCTAAAAGAAAACCAATTTAAAAGATTTGCTCGAGACATCATTACGAAAGAACCCCTCAATTCAAAAAGAGTAGAACCGTACTCAAGAAAGAGTGGTTGCGCTATAAAAATCTTCATTTGTGCTTTCATGTTTCAAATAATAATGTTGGGACTGAAATCGGGTTTTTGTGACTAAGAGAATTTGCCAAGAAGACTTAGCCAGCACGAAAACTTCAATTATGTCCACATTCAAAGCCAAATAATAGGCTAGGCTACTTTCATGAATTTTCGTTACTTCAAGAATTGATTTGGCTTTAAGTGAACAGTAAAAATTAAACGAATAATTAAATATCGAAAAATTTGGTTTTTGTTTAATGGTTACAGTGCCGCCGGGGACCAAAAGTGGGCCCGGGGCCAGCTCAAATATGACGGATTTCCGGTCAGTTTGGTCCGAAAAATGATGTGATCTCCAAAAAAAAACAAACAAGGTTTTTACCGAAATTCTAACGGTTTTTCCGGTCGAAATTAGGTGTTCTCAAAAAAAAAAAGGTCTTCAGGCTTCACATGCTGATTTCTCAGTGTCATTTCGATGGGCCCCCTCTCGAGCTCATGGGCCCGCTGAAGCCGACGGCAATCCTGAAGCCCATGGGCCCCCTAAATTCCATGGGCCCCGGGGTCATTCTCCCCCCCTCTCGGCGGCCCTGAATAGCTATAAAAACAATTATTTGCTTGTCATTTATTGTCTTAAATAATTTTTTTGCGAACATGAGTGTGAAAAAAAATTGTGCCTCACCAACCAAAGCCTCACCGCACGTCACTGTATGTATACTGTGGATGAAGCGAAGGCGCAGTGCTCATCATGTCAGCTTCACCCACACTCCCACTTCATACTTCAGACCTAAAGCAAATGGCGATAAGAAAAGCGCAAGCAAAAATTTATTTACACGCTTGTGACGCTGTTTTCGTTATTAATTGCTTAATTGGTTGTTATAAGATGGAAATTATTGAAGTGTGATGCGTGGTTTGGGCTTTAAACTTAGAAAGTTGCTTGTCAATTGTTTATAAACAAATTCTACGTTCGTAAACACTGAGGATGACAAAATCAGAAATTCATTATCAAAATTGATTCGAGGTGTTTCGGCTCTAATATTGAGCGCGTGGTGACTTCTGATTTAAAAAGCTCGAGAATATAGATTGAAACATTTCTATGTTTTTTTTTAAGTAAAATTTTTAAAGACACACAAGGTTCAAGCCCGGTTTACACTGGGTGTAAAATCGTGAGCGTACGACCGTACCCTTAGTTTATGATTAATCAATTGGCAGCATGTACTCTGTTGAGGCGGTACGCGGGGTGTACTAAATTTGTTTAAAATAAACTTAAAATGCGTTCGTACGCTCACAATTATACGGGTTTGTAGACCGGGTCTAAAACCTAAACAAACAGTGGAACAGTAGTCTGTTTTGTACAACTAAGCGATTGCAAATAGACAGATATTGATGACTATTCGACGGAAATGACATATTGTACAATAATGACGTCATTTGAATTGATCTTGTTTTTATGATTTTACAATTTTGATAACTACAATGATAATGTTTAACAATACTCGTTTATTTTTCTTCAAAATAGAAAACGAAAATTTGCCAGTACTTTTTCTCTTAACGATGTAAAGTTTGAAATCGAAATTTCAAGAAAGTTTTCTCCTTTAACGTTTTGATTGGATAAGCGTATGTAAATTAGTTCCGCAAATAACGGTAGTTGAAAAATCACCCGTGTAGGTCTCACTTAAATAGCTCATTTGTGTTTTGTATTACATTGAATGCAATGATTGCTGGCTATACTCTATTGATTTGATATTTTAAACTCAAGATGATAATAAACTAATCTTGCATTGATTAATTGTTACTGTGGTGTAATTAAGAATTCTTGAGTTACAACTCTTTATCGAATTCACGCACCCAAACCGTCTAAGGTAAGTTTTTATAGCCAATGACGCAGCCAGGATTTTGTTTAAAAGGTGTGTTCAGGCTAAAAAAGTGTAAAGCTTCCACCGTGTGTGGTAGACACGTGGGCAGGTTGCAGCTTGACTCAAAGACTGAAAGCGCTTGTCGCTGTCTCCTGGCCGAGGCAACTTGGTGAATAAAATGTAATTACAATTATGATTATTATAATTACAAAAAGTGAAGACCCAAGCTTGTCCATGGGTATAGGATTCCCATGGGAATTGTCCCATGGGATGGGACAGCACGCATTGCATTTCCCATGGAACCTATGGGACAGCAATATATAATATAACTGAATTATCTCTGTCAGAAACAGTTGATGAGCAGGAAACTGAATATGCACAGTGACTCGGAATATATGAGTGCCAGAATGACTATGAACTGTGAAATCTTCTGAACTTTAAAGTTAACAAAGTCAATAAATTTTGTCGTTTTGTATCTCTCTTTGTACGTGTAGTCCTATAGAGTACACATTATACTTAAATTGTCATAAATTTATTAACTTTTATTGAATTGTATTTGGATGGAAATTTTATGGGATGGGATGGGACAGAAAAATAATTATGTCCCATGGACAAGCCTCTGGAGACCAAACCAGGTCTTTGTCTTATTGAAAGTTTATGTTTTGGCCAATTTCATGTAAAAACCAAAAAGGTCTTCAAATTGGGCTGAGATTCAAGCTCGAATACGAGCAATACAATGATAGGCATGACTATCTTTTGGAGGATAATCGGCAGATTTTTCTTTCACTGCGCTTCTGTATTACCATTTCACGCAAATTAATCAACGATATTTTACATCTTGTCGATTTAAAACAACCGTTCAGTTAGTCGAAAGGTAAAGCGTGCGTCTTTTGAGCGTAAAGTCTGAGGTTTAAATTTCGGGCCGGTCAAATCGGACGCAGTGTTGCCGACAGCTCGCCACTGCTGCGATATATTTTGTCGAAAGGAACTGTGTTGCCCGGGCGCAATGACGTGGAGGCGGGAGATGGGCCCCGCAAACTCGTTACACGCTTCGCGTGATACAGCGAGTATAATGAAAGATTTGATTTTTGCTTTAATTTTAAACTAAAAGTAACACGAAATTTAGACGACACCTAGTAAGTGAGACAAATCCTATAGCTTTTAAATTCGATTAAAGGCTAAGAATGGTTCAAATTGAGAATTTTCGATTTCCGATATAAACTTGACAAGTTGAGATTTTTGCGTCAATGTTTAGCATTAAACTGCGTATGCATGTGCAGAGTTTGAGACAAAGCCTACTTAATCACTTCTTAATTGCGCCAAACTTCTGATGACGCCATCACTACGCATTATTGCCAGAACGTAATTGCGTACAGAATTTCCTGCTGTAGGTATAGTAGAGTCACCTCGGATACGTATAGCTTGCTGCCTATGGTTAAGCTTGCGTGTAGAATAATGAAATCATCATTTCCGTGTGCATTAGATTAGAGCTGGTTTGTTTCGTCTGTTGGGGTCGAAGTGCAAGAGCTTTAAACTGCCATGTGCACTGTTGAGTTTAGAAGTTAGTCGAATGGCAAAATTAGGAGAAAAATTAGGCTAAAAGATTTTTAAGTATCAATTCGGTATATGTCAAATTTTTCATGACATGAGTCATTTTTAATTTGCAGAAGCATAACAGGTTCATATTGGAGTTAAGCACAATAATTTCAGGTTACAAGAGAGAAAATTTGTGACGCCCCTCAGAGTCTATTCTAACTTCTTCTTGAGAATTGTCAGAATTTATGCTCAAATGTGAAATGGAAGGTGGTGTTCTATGAAAACACTAAACTTAGCAACATTTATAAGATAAAGCGATTTAGAAAACAGTTGTTTCGCAATATTTTTACATTTTTTCTTTACGCTCCACCCTGCAAAAACTCTGAGCAAACCTACTTTTAAAAAAATAATAATGTCCTCCAGCAGTCGGTTGCTTACTAAACGAGTGATATAATGAATGCATCGGTTGTTTTCAAACCTGATAGGTTTGGTAAAAAAAAATCGATTTCTGCCGGTTGTTTTCAAACCTGATAGGCTTGGTAAAAAAAATCGATTTCGGTTCGGTACCAATAATCGCCATCATAACTTCACATTGTAATTGTTATTACATTTTTATTCACCAAGTAACCTAGGCCAGGAGACAGCGAAGGGACCTTTCGGTCTTCGAGTCAAGCTGCCACCTGCCCACCTGTCTACCACACACGGTGGAGGCTTCGCACTGTCCCTTCAATTGCTTGAACGTCAAGCAGGGAAGCTGTGAATACCAATTATTATAGATTGGTTTGACCCGACCAGGAATCGAACCCGTATCTACCGTTTCAGTTGCAAACGCTTTGTTCTCATAGATTACCGATCAGTTAAAATCGAGGAAAGATTTTGTGTATAAAGATGTGGACTTTAGATTTGATGCAATTTACTAAACTTCAAAAATGATGTCTTCTGTTTATTTTGCCCAAAACTGAGTAGTGGGCTTGTAAGAGTAGTTCGTAAGTTAATCGCAAATCATAAAATGAAGGCCGAGAATTATAGTAAACTTAATTCAGTGCTTTCGTTAAAGACATACCAAGTAAATTAATTGATTTGTGCTTTAAAGGAAAATGTTTTGTGTGAGTGATACTTTCATGCTTTGGCACGGGGCTGCTGGATCACTTAATTACATCATCACTGTAGTCTTCGATTTTATCTGAACTTGTTACACGAGAGATACGCAAAGCCTCTATCATCTTCGTTAAAGTTATTTAAAAATGTTACCATAATTAATAGCTGGGTCGTTTGTTTTCCAGAATTTCTGGAGAAAATGCTGAATTTTGGAGTTCCGCAATGTTTTAAGATTTATTCGAAACTCTGTTGTTGCATGAATTGTGTCGTAACTAGTGATGTAGTTTATAGATGTTTAAATTTACGATGGAAGTAAAAGTATTTGTGAAAAAGTTGTCGCAATGGTCTATTTTGAGCTGGTTAAAACGCATTCACAAAAAAACGAATGATTCTGAGTCCTTATTGCAACTTTACTAAAGTTACAATAGAAGAATTTCAAATCACTTTCTTTATATGGAAACAATGCTCAATAACAGCGCTCGTGATTTGAGTAAAAAGTATACCGCGCAACATCATTTTTTGATCACGTGACTATAATTGTTGCCGCTTACTAATTTGGTATTTACTATGCCATTGTTACAAGATGTCCCATCGTTTAAATAACATGCCTACGTATTATTCACTGAATTTTGCTTACATTGTCATAATTTGCTTGTATCCGCAGTTGTTGATTACGTCAAAATAAGAGTTCAGAAATTTAACGCAGGACAAAACGTCAAGCAATCTATAATTAATCGTTCTGTTTCGAATTAATAACGCTGCTAACCTACATTCCTACAGCGAGATAAGGTGATTTTTAGTGCAGAAGTTTTTGAAACAAGTTTCATGAAGTAAGAAAATGCAGATAGCGATTTTTGCCTGTTCGATTGCAAGCAAAAATTGTTGAGTTTGGTATTTTTTAAACCATAAATAATTTCGAAGAAATTCTAAAGTAAAAATTGTACGTGTTCGGTCAATTTCCAGTCTATTCGTAGTATTGGTTCCGCATAAAATCATATCGAATTGTTAAGGAAATCTTCCAGCATTACTCCAACGCAAACAGCTAAACAACTCATTAAGAGGTTAAAAAATGGGCTATACCGTAAACGATGTCATATCATTCTTTTAAAATAAAAGTACTAGAACATTGGGTCTTACCAGAAGAGAATGTTTAAGTGCGATAATTAATTGGCTATCTTATTCCATAAGTCGTTTTTGAATGCTATAGCTCTGCAATGAGTTTGTAAGTAGGCCTACATTAGATTGAAGGTCAAGCAAGATATATGATTCTACTAAAAATGGAAAGTTTCGAAAACGCGTAGACGTTCTGTTATTAACTCGTATCATTTTCTGTTGCAGAGTTTACTTGATACCGCTATTTTAGTCCTAAGCTTAAAGTAACGCTTTTTGTCGATAGAGCGATGTCTCAAACCAAGAAGAAGAGTGAAGCCGTTGCAGCAAGATCTAACAACTCCATAGCAATATCTAATGATTCTCTTACGATAATCCGAAGTGGCAGTAAAGGCAGTTACGATATGGGCCGCAAGCCTAATTATGAATATTCCCATGCCTACTTGACTTTACCCAATCCCAAACGATCTCAAAGAAATGGTACCTTAAAATCGACACGAAAATCTACAAAAACCGAGTCAAAACCGTCTCCCAAATTGTCAAAGTCAGTTTTTTACACTAATTCCGACTATAGCGATGAATCAGAGAAGGTTTACCCAGCGTCTTGTACCCATACTGCCCGCCCCAAAGATGAAGCGCCTTTGTACCAAAGCGGTAGTGTTGACGATCTCAGCGGAGATCTTTCGAAATCTTTGTCATTCCAAGATTTGTCAAGTTTGTCCAAAACAAGAAGGAAAACAGAAAAATACGGAACACTCAGGAGCACAAGATCCCAGCGGATATTTCGAAGCATGTGAGTGCAATAAAATAGTAGCTTCTTTTTCAACAAACTGCTTTTATATGTTAAATACTTTATTTGGGGGCAGAGTTTAGCGTAGCACATGCGAAGAGACTGTCAAGAACACCAGAAAAATTTAAAAGCACTTTAATTCTTTCAATGGCATTGTCTTTACGCACAAGCTTGTTTTGAAGTGAAATGCAATATTTTGTTCATTAACAAGTCTTCAGATTCCGACCAAAATTTTTCAAATGTAGAATAAGATCAATAAGAAAGCTATAGTTCTGCAGTCACTGGCGTAACTGACGGGTGGGCATTTGCTCCTCAAATGTGGGCCTCTCGCTTAAAAATGAACTTTCAGATACAACGAATTTCTGGAAAAAAGCGCAAACCTCTAGTTACGCCACTGTTTGCAGCAACACATTTGTTTATAGCTTGAAAGAGTTGCTTAAGAGTTTCTTGCACTGGTCAAACCAATGGTCAATGCCTCAAACCACAGTTACTAATTTGATCTTATGAACCCAAGATACCTCTATCTTACTGATCGATCTTCGTAAATTATAAGCCCTGTTTGTTTGCGCCGCTGTAATTAGCGGGTGCTCTGTCGCTTACTATATAGAAATTTTTCTTCGGATTAGCGACAATTGAAAAAGTTACCTTTTATTTACACAACTTTTCAAAATTTCGAAATCTTGAGACTGCTTTTGTTTTCTGACAAACGTGCAAAATATAGAAGTTTTAAATTGCAAAAGCAATACAATTTACAAATTTTTGAGAAATCTTTTGTATTGAGACAAACAAACGAGCAAAAATAGAAGTTTTAAAGTTGCTAAAATGAAATAATTTATACTTCGTTTTTTGTATTTGGCCTATGAACGAATTAGAATGCTATTAGAAGAAATGAGCGATCTTTTAAATAATAAGCAGCAAAATATGAAAAAAAAATTATGGTATTTGTATTTTTGGTAAGAAAGTGTATGCAGCTACATATTACTGTAGTATTGGGCTTAAGCCTTGAAGTCAAAATGTGATCAAAATTTTTCGATGAAACTTGATTGATTGCTTATAGCAAGGATAAATTTTCGAGTTATTACAGCAAAGCACTTCATAATAGGAGATGCCTAATGGCATGGTTTCGCAACCTTAGTTGGCAAGCTTAATTGTCAAATCGTGATCAAATGCTTATACTTTCATTTCAGTATTTTTTCGCATGCGACAGACTGAAAAAAGATTGATTTTTTAAAGACTTAAAGGTTTTGAAGCCAAATTTAAGCTCCTCAAGTCTTTACTTGAACCCTTAAGTAGTAAAAACTTTTTACCCATTTGGATTTTCTGTCTGTTCAAAATCAAAAAGTGACGCCGGCATACTCGACTGGGATAACAGGTGCCAGCTTTAATCCATAGTTTGCTGGTCTCGAACAACATTATTAGTTAATCTAAAAACAAAAGCGATTACCAGAATAGAACTTAAGCATAACAATTTATTAGACGCGTTTCGCTTTAACTTAAAGCATCATCAAGTTAGTGCTTTAATTCACTCTATTGATGATGCTTTAAGTTAAAGCGAAGCGCGCGTAATAAATTGTTATGCTTAGTTCTATTCTGGTAATCGTTTTTGTTCTTAGATTAAGCAGAAACTCTGACCGTTGTGCTCCAAAATTACTATTTAAGTTTTCGCATTTGATTTTGGTCTGTTTGTTTCATCTCTTTTTCAATCAGACTTGTAGGTAAAATGTCATGGAACCATGCGCTTATAAATCAGTAAAAGACCTAGCGTCAGGTAAGTAGGGCACTAGTCTAGATGGGTCCCGACACCCAATTTTTAGGATTCTTCCGTTTGTGGGGTCCAAATTTATTGGCTTGGACTCAATTTAGGCCAGAATGACGAATCCTGAGCTTTGATGACCTGTATGATTTTTGTTATATTTCGGCCCGAAAAAGGCTCCAACCGGAATATTGCTTCTGGTCCCGAGAATTTTAACTCGTCACTACTTACACTTTGCGTTTTACAAGGAATTTTTTTTCAATATTTTTTAGGAAATTGAGCTCAAGCAGCAAACTGAGTATCAACGACTCCATTTCGGACGATTATTCCGATGTCTCCATGAGCGGCAGCCGGAGGCAATTAAATGCAAGTACGGAATCTGGAATTGAAACTTACTACCAGTCCTATGATGATTTTGGCTTGGACGAGTCAACCCTCAACCACTACACCGCTAAAATCCCAACTCCAAAACGCGACAAATGCATCCGGAGTTCTTCCTCTTATTCCGGAGACGTTTGGAGAGATATTGGATCTGGAGGCGGAGTGGTTCAAATCATTGGATCGGATGTCTCGTTACACATCTCCGGTCGCACTCCGACCAAAATTCCAGACCTTTGCCAGAATTGTGCCATTTCGACCACCAAAAGTTCAAGGCCACGAAAGCACAGCGCAGCTGGAACAAGGACCTTGGACAGAAAACACAGTGGGGGAAAGATGTTCTCAAAAAAACTAGTTTCCCGCGCCGCCTCCACAAAACTACAACAAGAAGGTCCCAAACTGTCCGATTACGACTGCCCCATTAAAAAGGACTCAGTTATTGATGGCCGCCTAGTGATGGGACTGGAAGACCCACCAGATAGTTTACTTCTCAGTAGCAAAATTGAATCGTCGACCGATCTTTCTCCTCAGAAAACAGGCCAAACTTTTGTGATTGCCGGGCCTGCCGTTCGACTTGACTTGAAAGACGCAAGAACAATTAAAAACGGTTCGATCATTCAACTTCCAACCAACGTGGTGTTAGCGGGTTCCAGTGAATATACGGTAAGACTTTACGATTACATTACGTTTTTTCTTCATAACATGCCCAAAAAAAGCAAAATATGATAAATTTTTGTGAAGTGCCGTTCAAAAACTTAGCTTGTTTTTTCTTTAGTTACAGTATTTTCTTGAACTTTTTATCTTTGCATAAAATTTCTATGTACACTAGCACTTCCTGTCCTATTAAATGGTTGGAGAAATTTCTACTCTTGTTAAAAAGGCATGCAATAACGATGTGGTAATTGGAGCTCACTTTTTCAAAGATAGCATAGGAAAAACGAACGTTGAACATCCATTCGCGAATTCCGCTCTTGTGGACATTCGTAACCTAGCGCTCTAACGTTAACTATTCAAAATATTACTCAAAATGTCGAAATATTGTTCAATGTTTGTTGAAGTATTATTAAAAATGTTACATTAATTTGAGAAAGTGCAAATTAGACTGTGGAATCGTTGTGTGGGCAATCTTGTCACTCTTTTTCAGTGTTTGTTCAAGTTTCCCCTTTAAGACTAGAAATGAAAGTAATTTTTCAGCAAACAAAAAGAATTACATATCCAGGATAATGGCTGAGGTACTTTTTAGCATACCAAATAACAAATTTATCAAAGATTTAATAAAAAGAATTCGGTTTTGTGTCTGGTGACAGCAGTTTGCCTTTACTGAATTTTGTTTTATGATAGCTGCATGACATCTAACGCCTATACCTGATGAATCATATTTGATGATAATTGATTAGCTGTTATTATTGTTGGCTACACAAAGGTTGACTTTACACCGGATATAATTTTGCGTAATATCTGAAAAGCTTTTAATTGTTCACTAAATTAATATTGGCATGCCAATTTATGGATTTTAGCCAGTTTTGGATAGCAAAATCTTTGTTCAGAACTACAAAATTTCGTAACCAAAATTTGGCATTTAACCTGTTTAATGTTTATGTAAAGGGCAAGGAGAAAATATTGTTACAACATCGCCAGCAAAGGCACACGCCCCACAAAAACTCGCCCTTGCTTTGGGCTGTAGATAAAGAACTAACTCGAATAAATTTTATTGTAAAAGCGCAATTATTTTTAATTACCTGGGACAAAAACAATGTTTTGTGAGTTTAACTATTGCTGGCTCCGATTCGATTCCTGAACTAACATTACGTCCTGTAGGCAGCAAAGCACTTAACGCTGGTTTCTTTTCGGGGTCAAATAATCAACCTATTGTAGTTACACAGTCTACAGCAAATTCACCCAAGAAGGTACTCTGTGGTGATGTGATGAGACAGATTCGGCGTGCCTGGTTTTTACGGGTGTATGTAAATAAATAAATCGTTCGCAGTTCTTGACTATTTGAGACGTTATTGAAAGATAATAATGGGTTAAAAAAATTAATTTATTTCAGTCAAATGGAACCGACAGTCCTTCAGATTCAATATGCTCGTTTGCCTGCCTGCAGAGCACGTCATTTTACGGTCCTTATAAAGAGCTGAAGTCCTGTTATTTATACGGTGAAAACCTACAAGCTGCACTCGACCCTACGCAGGTTCTGACGTCTACTTCTGGTATGTGTAGGTTGTGTTTGGATCACTTATACTGTTGTTTGTTCTAGTTTAGTAACTTCTATGATGCAAACAGTCCAAAAGTATGCTTTATAATAGTATTTTTCTATTTTAGCACAGGTAACCATTTTGTATTTTTAGCCTATTTAACAAAGTGTATCCTGGTGGCATTAGAGTTTGCTTTCGAACCTTGGTGGCACTAGTTTTCTATGCATGATTCCTGATATAGCAGTGATCTGAGGATGGGATTATGATCTAAATGTAAAAATTATCGTTGACTTTCAAAGATTTTAGTATTTTTTTACAAGAAAAAATGATTTAAATCTCTGCTAGCGTTTACACTACGTACCGACAATTGCAGTATGTTTAGTCTAGCAGGAAGTTACACTAAAAGTGCTTTTCCTACACTTTCGCATAACTAACAAATGCATTTTCATGCATAGAAAACAAGTGCCTCCAAGAGAGGTAGCTGGGGAATACGAATACCTTTGGTTTAGATATGCTGAGGGCTGCTGATGAGAGCTAATAGCTCGAAACAGCACTGTCCAGCTCTGTGCATCAATGGCTCAAGCTGCTTGCAGCTGCTGGGTTGGTGGTTGATTTTGCCTTCTTACTGCCAGAGGAAGTCTTTCTGACTTCCCGGGAGTCGGTCATAAAGGACGTCAAGCTTTTCCAAATGCATTTTCAGTTTTTTGTGGAAAATGTGATAAAGCCCCATTTAAATTTTCAATCTTATTTCGCTATACAGTTTTCTACGCAGTCAAAAAAATTTATTGAGTATTTTTTGTTTTCATGTTTGAAGGAAACATCCACCAGCTACAGTATAGGTATATCCATACAAGCTATGTTATAAGATTTAGCTCGCTACGGTATTATACGTATTCATTGTTTATGTTCTTTCATATAGATGACTGTAACGCAGTGGATGCATTTTCTTGATATGTTTTAGGTAAAAACAATTGCCAGATACATGTTGTGCCTGTTGTGAAATCTGCCAGTCACCACTACTCGTCGGTTTCGGTTTGGGAAGGAATATCAAAAAAGTCTTTTCATGTTGGTATTTACGGACCCCGGTACAGTTACGAACGGAATTCCTTTTGTGTATCCGTATCCAGCTCCGGATTTAATCCTCCATTCCTTAAAATTCAGCCGGACAAATCCATGTAAGTTGCAAGCTAAACGTCATTCTTGCTCGAATTCGAAATGTTGCTGAGCTACTTGTTTACGGTATCATAGCAGATTACCACAGTTCTAAAGCATTAAGAATTAAAATCCTATGAAACGCAACACTCTGCTTCAGTGGCGTAGCTAGAGGGGGGCGGCCCGCCCCGGGTGGAACCATTTGTGGTGACACCTTATTATGATATGAAACCATAACTCCACTGATTTGTGATGAAGACCTAGTTTTTTCAGTTTGTTTGGCCTCCAACCTCATTTGCACCGAAAACTCAGTAATTTTACGACGAAGACCTTTTTTTTTTGGTCTTCACCTGTTTTTGGACCTAAAATCCACTACGTTTACTGCGTAGGCCTTTTTTTTTTGGATCGGAAAAGGGTGACACCACGAAATCCCGCCCCGGGTGCCACCATCCTTAGCAACGCCACTGGTCTGCGTTACCCGTAAATGGGATCATCGGGATATAGCTTATTTAAATAGACTCTATTTGAATGATTTGATTATATCTTCAAATAGGTTCCATTCTGTTTGAATTGGATATACCCCTACTGTTTCCATTTTTGGGTGAAACAGGTTTTTGAATTTTACAGGATTTTGTTTTTTGATGATTTGAAACTGTGGTTATCTGCTGTGATGTACTCTACGCTATTGAGCACTTTTTAAAACCTTGATAACAACCAACGATTACTGTCTTCTTAACTGTATATAAACGATAAAATCTAGTTAAAGTGAAGGTGATAAAGAAGGTTTTGGAAACGGCAATCATCTTGGACAGAATAGCAATGTAGTAGTTGAGGACTCATTAACTTACAAGACTTTCAACGAGTTTGGCCTACTTTATAACTTGTTTTTGGAAGAAAGTTCTGCAACTCTTGAGTTTTTCAACCTCCTTTTGCTGGAAATCAATGAGTGCCGTAGTTCTAACCATTTTGCAACAAATTACTTTATCGTTTTTGGATAGAGTGAAACTTAATATCATCTAGTTATTTGTACCTAAGCCATTGTCTAAACTCTAAAGAGTCCAAACCTGTGTAACTAATTTTATTCAAAACAAACCAACCTTGAAATTTGATTTTCATTTTAAACGTTTCGAACCAGCTTAGTTCGTCATAAGTAACAGCAATCGAAAAACAATAAAATTACTTTTGCTGATGATGAACTAAGTTAGTTCGAAACGTTTAAAATGAAAATTAATTTTAAGGCTCTTTTGTTTTTTAATTTAAAATCATCGAACTAGCTGATTTGAATTCGCCAAATTTTATTGAAACTACGAACAGAACAGAAATGATTTTTTAGTGGATCAAGACAAAATGCGGAGTAAAACAATAACTCAAATACATTCAGACAATCCATGTTCCACAGGAGGCTACGAAGGGACCGGTAAAGGTCTTTGCGTCAAGCAGCCACAAATTTTTTTTATAAATATTTTTTATTCAGGCCTCCTTCAACTTTGCGTCTAATGAATTCTCATGTGATTGTCACTCACAAAGTTCAAGGATATAAGACTCATTTGCGGACATCCTCAACATCCACCTTGATCCTGGATTCCGATCTTTCCAAGTGTGTTTTTACCGAGGAGGAAATGTGTACGGAGTCGCGTATCAACCGAGTTTTTGTATTGAAACAAGATACACCCCCCAAATCCCTAACCAACCCCGACTTGACCAGTCAGCGCTTTATAGTCGAACTGAAAGGCCTATCCGACCGCCACGTGCTTAGAATGAAATGCAAATGCCCAAAGTTTAAATCGTTTGACTTTCCACGCGCTTTATCGCCTCTTGTGGCTCAGAGACTCGCTGCGGCGATGGAAATTTCTCCAGCGGCTGTAATCGAGTCCAAGTATCAAGACACGGCTTTCCAGTGGATTATTTCTCAGCAAGAAGACCGCTCCAACTTCCACGAGCGCAAAGACTTATCAGCTACAAAACGAGAAATCTTTGGAGTGAAACTTGGTCAGACGCTCAAATCTACTGCAAATAAAAACAAGTGGGTTTTTTGTAATTTTTTGTTTATTTCTATCAAAAAAAACGTCAAAAAGTGCATTTTTGACGTAAAATTTTTTTGAAAAGTGTATTGCTAAAAATTTTTAAGTAATGTTTTTTCATCTATCTGAAGTAGGGATTTTTATTTGGCACAAACTTTAATGGGTTACGACAAAGCCTTTTTGAAAGGTCGAAGCTAAGTCTAGGTTGTGTTCATACTGTACCAAGTTGCATTTTCTGATGTTTGCAAAAAAAAACTTTCTCATTAAATCATTACGCAGATATTTCACGAACTGCTATCATTTTTTAATTCCAGGGCTCTTGCCAACCATTCGCATTTCCTTCAATATTCGCAAGACGAATATCTACCACTACTCAGCCGTTACACCTTGCTTATTAATGACGTAACTGGCAACCGAAAAGAATGGTGGATTTGTTACCACAAACACAATGTTGGTAAGTGGGTTAATTGACAATAGATTTTTATAGAATGCAAGTGAACTTTTGGCCCTTCGTAGTGGTATTTTGCACAATAAGATAATTCAAGCTGAATGGTTATTTTTTAATTAATTAAAACTCCCCAAAAGTATTATAGTCCAATGGCCTCTGACTTAGTTGTTTTGTTTTTGCCCTGATCCTTTTGCCAGTAAAGCTTCTTGGTACTAGACTACAGTGCACTGTGAAGTAGTTTTTTGTTTTAGCTTCTTTTTTGCAGATAGATAGTATTTTTTGTTGCAGCTAGTACAATACTTGGTTTACAATACAGTCTCTAAAAAGATATTTTCCATCCGTTATGTAGGCGTCAACTTTGCTCTTAATCAATTTTTCTGTTTTTAAATCGTTTTATGCCCCCACAATTACATGACAAAACATTTCTTTGCATGAAACCAGAAGCGCCTAGCTGACGAATTGAAAAAATGCAATGTTAGCAAATAGGAAACAATCGCCATTTAAAAACTTTATAGCGAATTGATTGCTGTAAGCAGGAAATTAATTTGATATGCAAGGTCACAAGAGCTCAAATTTCAAACTGGGCAAATGGTACTGAAGTCAGCCTTTATTATAAGGCTGTTTTCTTCCTTGTTATTTTGAAACTAATTCAAAAAATTGTGAACGATATTATTATGATTGTTTTGGTCCTATGACAATCGCGAATTCAATCGAAGTGGTGAAATAACAAAGCCTTATGCTTGTTCGTATTGTAACAAAAAAAAAATGCTGCTTTTTGTGATTTAACGTAATCAGGTGTGAGATCATTTTACAGTATCAATCATCAAATACGATTAGAAAAATGTGAATCATTGTCATCGCGCTAAAAAGTAATCACTAGAACTGACATCATTTTTGCACGACCTGCAGGTTAAGGCAAGCATGCAAAACAATCACATTTTGGACACGCTATTTAAAAACAGAAAAAAATTATAGTTCTTCTTAAAAACTTTGTGAACCATATCATAAATGATCTGAAATCGAAACTTTCGTTTTTTGATAGCTAACTTTTACGAAATTCATACTTTAGGGCTGATCCGAACATCAGCTGTAAAAGTTCTGGATTTCGACGAATTTGCTGCTTGGGACGGAACGAGAATCGCAGCTGGGAAACTAGTGAACGCCGTCACAGCTCCAGGTAAATTATGTAATATATACAGGCCCGGCGTTACGGGAGGGCATTCCGGGGCCGTGCCCCCCCCCCCCCCAAGCGAGGACTGTTCCCCGAAGAAATTAACAGACTCGGGGCTACTGGAGTGCAAATCGAGGCCTAAGACTCCCGAATTGGTGTTTACCGCCCTAGAATTCGCGAGCAAGAACTGTTTTTTTGTAGTTCTTGTGGACTTACACCGGATTTCATATAACTTTTGGGACGAAGACCTTTTTTTTCTTTTTTTTTTTTGGTCTTCACTTAAGAATTCGTGAAAAATCGCAAGAATTTTGAGACGACAACCAGAATTTGTGGAAAAATTTGTACTGAAAACCTTTTTTATTGTTTTTTGGTCTTCACCTTTTTTGTTTGATCCACACTCGAATAAACTTCTCGTGCCCCCCTCGAATTCACATAAATAAACTTCTCGTGCCAAAATTTATTTCTGCCCCCCAGTCACGCTATCCTGGCCCCGGGCCTGTATATATACTAGGTTTAAAGAACATGAAAATCACAGTTTTCAGTATCATTATTAAGGTCTTAGCTTTGGAAATTTTGGCTAAATTCTCTGTTGATAAATATTTTCCTCATAGCTTGGCTGTGCTGAAATTGTGAGCTTACAAATTGATATTACATGTTTGATTAATTAACATTGAGACTCAAATTGCTACTTCACTTAGCTCTTAATAATAATCTTGAATGTCAAATATCATAGCTTTTGTGCTAAATGCATTACGTTCTGCGTGTCAACTTCATCGTCAGCAAATTGACCACAGTTCTGGGCATAGGCATAGCCAGGATTTTTGACTGAGGAGGTGGGGGCAGACCACAAATCACATACAATGATGTCATCAGAATTATCTGAAAGAGGAACTTTTTGTGGGGGTAAAGATATCGTAAGATAGAAGATCAGAAGCCGTGGCCTGTGTGTGTTGGCACTTAACCAGGACTCTGGTCTGCTATAGGAAGAGGACATAAACCAAAAGCAAAAATGTGAAAATGTCTAAATTTGAAGACATGTTGAGTAAACGAGTGTAAATCAAACGTATGACAGACGGGGGTCTGGGGGCTTCACCCCCAGCCGCTGAGCGATTTTTTGTAATTTTTGGAAAATAAAAGCTATTTTAATGCCATTGGATCACATTTCGCACGTGTTGAGCCATTTGAAAGAACTAGATTTTTAACATTTCAAAGCCAATTAAAAAAGCTTCGTTGTTCAATTCTCCTTTTACTTGCAATTTAAAGGCGGTAAATCATCCAGCCAAATGCGGTGATTTACAATAGCTAAAATTGAACGATAACTTTTGATATTTCTTGTTTTAATTTTGGGGCTGCAGTTGCAAAGATATTCAACAAATGCAAAAAAATATCCCTCGAAAAAAGTTTTTGGAAACTCTGAGTTTTGTTCTTCCCGCCAAAACCACAATAGGCCTAATAGGTCAGAGAACTGTGGTTTGGCGGAAAAAACAAAACTCAGAGTTTCGAAAAACTTTTTTCGAGAGATGTCTTTTGCATTTGTTGAATATTTTTGCAACTGCAGCCTCAAAATTAACACAAAAAATATCAAAAATTATAGATGAATTTTAGGTATTATAAACACCGTAATTGGCTAGATGACTCACCGCCTTTAAGTCCAAAACACATTTAAAATATTGAATTTTGGTGTTAAATTTTGTAAGTGGTTTGGCCCAGGTAGGGGGAAGTAGATACATAGTATTTTAGCCGAAAACATTTTAGCAGTAAATAATAATTCACTCGAAGATCTTCCTTGGAGATTTTTGTTTTGTCATGAAAATAACCAGTTAAGGAGTACATGTACGACCAGGAGACCCAGGCCCCCTCAATTCAAGTTTAATAATGTATTCAATGAGCATTTCCCCTAGTTCATTTTTTCAAAAGCATACTTTTGGGTAAAAACTGGCGAGATGGAGATGAATTGTTATTGAAAAATGGTACAATAAATGGTTACGCCTAATAACCATGTTATTTCCTGGGGCGGATTTACATTGCGCAGGGCCCTGGCACTTAGGGAATTTCATAACATCTTCCTGCCAACTATAGGTGAAGACCAAAAAAAGTCTTACCATCTGAGCGGGGGGAGCCCTGGCACTGTGCCATGTGGTTAATCCGTCCTTGGTTATTACATTATGTTCATAAAAAGTTTAGATGAGGGCCTGAGGTAGCAACTTTTAGAACAAAAACCCTTAATTTTACCCGGTTATACATTTAAATTGTTTAACCAAAATTGAATTGAAGGGGCCCGGGCTCCCTGATCGTCAATATTATTGTTAATTACTGTTGTACGCGTGTACTGTTACATGCGAAAAAGCTAAAAGAAACTGAAGAAAGAGTAGGCTTTTTTGTTACATTATTATCACTGGTTGCATTTCGATTGAGGAGGGTGGTGGGCCCCCTTGCTACGCGTATGGTTCTGGGCGATATCAATCAATGAATCAATCGTTTTGGTGACGTCATCACTGTTTTTGACTGAAGCATTTTGTCATTAATAATCGTGAATTATTTTGTGTTTGTTTAAAATGAATATCACTTATGACGTCAGGGTAACGAATTTTTGTTAAAAACTAGACAAATTAATGATTTTTGATGATGTCTCTGCGATGGCATCATCGATTTTAACTAAATTTTAAAAAATGCAAGTAGAAATTAACCCAATTGCCTCCAAAATTTGCAGTTGGAAAGTTTACTGTAGGTTAAGAATGTTGCCATTCGTGGGGAAAATTCTTTCCCAACGGTTAAAATATAGGCTGTGAATACCTTAGTCAAAGTTAGTTTAAAAATTTATTATAGCTGATCTAAAAAATTTTAGTTTTGCTGCTGAAATCGGAACATCACACCATTCGCAAACTGCTAATGAACAAGATACAAAACTGGAGCTCGTTTTCTAACTCCCTCCAGTTTGGTCAGTCGTTTGCTGCCACTGCGATCGGCAAAGAACAAAACCAATCGAAAAAAGAAGAAAAAATATCATTTTACCTTCAGAAATACATGGTAAGAAAAGTAATTGACGTAAAACTAGCATACGAAATGTTTTGAGTTATAACTACTTTGCAAGCGATAATCTACGACAATATGCGATCTTTGGTGGACAAAAGCATACCAGGAAAGCGAAAAAATACTAAAGTAAATGCATTTGGAAAAAACTTGAGGAGATAGGAATTGATGTCGTCTTTTGTAGAACAGTTTAAATCTTTTACGAATAATTTTTTCCGGTATATGGGTGGTATAATTTTAGCTATCCTATTCATCACCGGTCACCTTTTTACCATCTAAAATCGATTTCCGCAATTTAGCTATTTCTTTTAATGACATCATTATATACGGAATAAAGTTGATAGTGATAAGTTGGAAAATATTACGCAAAACTGTTGAATGCTAAATCTCAAAAGTGAAGATAAGGTCAACTTCGAATATAAGGGAGTTTCACTTATAAAATCGTTCCAAAAAAATATTCTAAGGGATAGTCATTCGGTTTTAACTTAAGCGAGATATTTAGGTGAATGGCGTCAATTGAGCTGGCCCCGGCAGATACATTATGTTCAAAGTTGGCTGTAATAATTCTTTAAGTAGAGTAGAAATAATTTCGCTATTCTCGTTGTTTGCTCTGATGCATCGCAGTTCGAAAATATAAAAAAATCAAATTTTCCTTAATATACTCGCTGATTTACACTAAAGCATGTGACAAGTTGGAGAGACCCATCAGGAGTTTGTTGACCCGAAGACTACAAAGTCCCAGACTCCTAGTCGCTAAGTGTTTACATTTTATCTCCTCGCTGTTACGCGTAAAATTAGTTATTCGAAGCTGCGCACTTTTGCTGCAAAAGTGTTTGTCTGAACAACACAGCTGCTTTTGAAGTAAAGTCGAAACGGTGGCCAGCCACTGTATCCAATTTTACCCCCTCCCCCCCTGTAATTATACCGCAGACCCCCTGTTCCAGAGGTGAACTCGATGCCTTTACCTAACTGGCAGATATCTGCCACCAGTACAGTTTTTATTTCGTTTTTGTTTTGAACAGGATTATTGCTCCAGTTGTGGTAAAAACAATCAATTTCACTGTGAAGTGTTGAAAGCTCTTCTGTATTCCGAGCATTACGATCTCGCCCTTGAACTAGTGACGGATCTAGCTCTACTAAACACCGCTACTAGCATAGAAGGTGATTGGCTGCAACTTGCAAGTTTGCTCATTGGGAAATCAGCCGAAGAGGAATTTCAGAAATTCGTCAAAGAAGATTTCGATTCCGAAACTGAGGTAATTTTTGACACCAAGAAAATGATTCAATAGCACATTTCGAATCAAAATAATAAAGTAGAAGTTATAACCAAAATTCTATAGTGCGATTGAAAACAATAAACGAATTAAACACCCAGACGTCAAAATTACTAAAATATCAACTGCTGTTTTAAAATAATCTAACGTGTACAAGCCGGAATTACCATAATTATGGCACAGTGCCAAGAGCCCCCGCGCTTAGATCGTAATTGCTACGAAAACCTTTTTTTTTGGTCTTCCATTTTCGGGCTCTGTGTATGCATGTAATGCAGCTGGCAAAAGAAATCCAACTAGATCACAGTATTGAAAAAAATTTTCTACTTATCTTGCTGATTGTTAACACCGTCACTACCCTTCTTCCTCATGTTATTGGACAAAATTTAATCTTTTCTTTATCCATATCTTATTTGTAATAAATATAATACTACGTGTGACTTGTCAAAAAAATTGGTGCTTTATTCGTGGTATTTAAAATATTATTTTTACATATTTTAGTAGCAGTTTCAGCATTACGAAATTTTCGCCGAAAACCTGAAATTTACTTTGTTAAATATTTAGAATATTTGGAGGCCCATGCATCTCTTTCTTTGCTACTGGAGAGAGCGATTTGAGGACAACCACAAAGGGGCACTGTTTGCACTTCACCAGGCCATTGGAAACTTACCAGAAACTGCCAATTCAACCCAGCAGATTCTTACCAACTTGGTAATTTTGTCTGGCAGTGTCGAATCACTCAGTCAATATGACACTACTTTATAATTTTGTCTTGTGTTTTTTTTTATATTTATTATGTGCTTTTTTCATTTGTGCAATATTATTTCGATTCAGTAATAAAATCAATTCGTTGCTAACCTTTGTTTTTATCAGCAATAGCCGAGATGGTTGAGAGTATTTTGCTGAATTTGCTGTTAAGCAGTAGTCAAAAACAATGGTGATTGGTGAATTTTGGCAGCAAGTTCACTTTTTTGTTTACAAAACATTTTCGGTGCGAAAGTGCAATTTTTGGTGCAATTATCTCTGCTTGGTGGCTTTAAACAAGCACAAAATTTATCTGGAAACAGCTAAAAATTGGATTGGAAACCTTGGAATATGATCAGCTCCTACAAAGGGAGGCGGATTCGGCCAAAATAGAAGCCCAGCCCTTACTTTTCGTGATAAATCAATACACGACTTTTTTTTGAAACGTTTGTGAACCACAACCCACATATTAGCAAGGGATATATTAATACAGAAGTTGCAAATATGAAGTACAGTGGCCAAGATAGACAGTGTCATTATAATAAGCCAAACATAAAGCATTCATTCATATACAGTATTTTTTTAGAATTGTTTAAATTCAATATAAATTTTAAAGTTTTGTTATAGGAAATGCTAATTGCCAACCTGCGCAGTGTGCATAGTTAACTTATAATAAATCTAATCAATCAGTGACGCAACCCGAGGGCTGAGAGGGTCTTAGCCAAAGCCACTAAGAACAATTACTAACTTAACCCCAAAATACAACCGTTTAAACGAGGTTTGGACTTGACCTGTAAGTAGCGGGGGGAGGGGAGCTGGCAATTTAATTCTTTAAAATGGCTTCCGAATTTAAAAAAATTTAGTTCTTTCAAATGCTTCTAGAAACGAGCAAAATGTGATCCAAATGGCGGTTTTGACCGGAAAATCACAAAAATTACCCAGCGGCTGGGGGCTCCGCCTCCAGACTCCCTTCTGTGATACACTTGAGTTGCACTAGTTTGCACACCATCACGACTAATTGAAAGATTTTTCAAACAAAACTAATTTAACTTTTATTTTTCACCACTGTAATCCATATTCTTAGCTGCGCTCCGAAGCATGTATAAAACCAATACTTGTCCAAATGCACACTATACGCACAGTTTATTGTACATAGGTGCCACAAACCTTGTTTCGCTGTTCCCCTATTCTGGCCAAATAGATTTAATTCGTTTGATCCGTACCATTGGCAACCCAGCGTTTCGAACTTTCATGACATCAGAAAAGAATGACGTTGCAAAATTTTTTGTAGAATAAGCAACGCGATGTTCGATAACCAAGCATCGCGTTGCTAATTCTGCAAGAAATTGAAATTTTTTGTAGAATAAGCAAAGTGATCTTCGATATTCAGCGAGAAATTTTGCATGGTCATCTTTTTCTGATATCATGAAAGTTCGAAACGCAGGGTTGCGACTGGTACGGAGTCAAACGGATTAAATCTATTTACGTAGAATAGGGGAATAGTGAAACAAGGTTTGGGATACTTTTTATTACCTCAAGTAGTTCTCATTTCTTCCATAAAAACGATATCGTGCAGTATGACTTTAAATATTATTTTTGGCTGGTTCTTCATTGTCATCGATTTCCTTTTTCTTAGTTGTACTTCGAAAAAAGTTCGACACGATTTTTATCGCTCTTTCGACTCCCAGTATGCTACATACGGTCCCTACCCCGCTTAACATTAAAACGGCAATAATTCCAATAACCAAACCTGCGATAAGGTTTCTTGACGAAAGTGGTGAGCAGGTTGCAGACCTGCCCATGGGTGTAAAAACATTTCTCGCGCTACAGTTATATTCAGCTGTGTTACCAGTGTAGCCTTCCATACATTCAAAAGGTAAAACATCGCCCAAGCCTACGCTTTCTAGTCCTTTGTCTACGGGAGACAAATGATCATCTTCCATTCCAGAAAGGGCGCAAACAAAAGCTACTTCGGGGCACATGTTGTTTTCAGCGTCGTTTACATCAGCTGGGCAATTTTGAAGGACTACATCTTCATTCAAGCACTCTTTTGTAAAGCTAGTACTGCAGGGTGTTGAAGTGAGGCAGTTGCTATCACAGTAAATATCTCTAGGAAACGTGCAAGACGGAGTAATAACAGTCTCACTGTCTTCGATAATTGAACCTGAAGTAATACCGATAACTATGGAGCGATTCTTAGGCAACTTTCTCACGGTTAAAGAGGAGTCGTAAGGGCTAATCGGGGAATTCTCGATTGGTTCGTTAGTGACGTCGTAGTTTTCAGCAGAAAGAAAAGAATTTTGTGTTTTTTCCATACTGATTTGCCCATTCGTAGTCCAAGTAAGAGAATAGAGGTTGAATCTCTCTGAACCTTTGTTGGCTACCCAATTGAAACTGAAACTACTGCCAGCAACTTCAGTTGGATTTACCCGAGCTATTACGGTGAGTTGAGTGCACTGGGTAAACTCGACTGAAGTGATTGTAAATTTTTGACCGAGTACCATCAATACCAAGCTGCTAACAATCAGCAGATAATTGAAAATACTAAAATACTTCATTTGATATGCCTCAAATTGACTTGCTCAAGCCCGAAATGGTTAACTTAAACCATCAGGTAATGATGACATTTTTCGAAACAAACTCAAGCGTTTTCAGTTCGAAACAAATTCTATGGTCAGCATCACAAAATTAGAACACTGCAAACCAAATTTTTGTCACTGCTTCTCTATAAAAATAAATTGAATCTCTCTGAATAAACTGATAAAAATAAACTGAATCTCTCTGGAACTTACTGCAGGGTCTAACCCAGTCTATGGTCTAACTGGTAAGCACAGTGTGGCGTGTCAAAAGGGAGCGCGCTCCGATTGCGGTTAACCGGCTCGGTTGTACAACCTATGTGTGAGCAGGCGTGAATGGTTGATTGGATAGCAGCTGGTGCTAAGGTTGTGTGCTTGAGGGGTTGGTTGTGGAACGCCCTCCGATTGCGGTTAACCGGCTCGGTCGTACAACCTCTTGTGAGCAGGCGTGAATGGTTGATTGGATAGCAGCTGGTGCTATGGTTGTGTGCTTGAGGGGTTTGCTGTGGAACGCGCTCCGATTGCGGATAACCGGCTCGGTTGTACAACCTCGAGTGAGCTATGATCTGTTGACTTATAAAGCTATCGGTTCCAATTATCTTTCATTTGTGGTTACTTCCTTGCTAGTTTTCCACAATGCCACTGGATGAAGCAGGAACTGCGACAACAGGGTCGCAACCACAGGGGCAGGGGGCTCGTCTTGCCCAGCCTAAATACCCTTCAGTTAAGCCCAGCCTGGAAAAATTTCACTCATCATTAGTGTAGCTATAACGTAACAACTGCGGGTACATTTACAGCCCCGCAAGTGCGTTTGGCTCTCTAGCCTTCTATTCGAATCTACTGGTAGGCACCTGAGAAATAGAGGAGAATGTTAAAGGGGGTGAAGCATCCAACCAGTTATAGTAGTTTACAATAACTAAAATCGAAAAATAATTTTAGAAATTTTTTCGTTCCGTTCTCATTGTGGGGCTGCGGTTGCAAAAATATTCAACAAATACTAAGAGACATCTCCGTAAAAAGTTTTTGGAAATTGTGAATCAGTTTTCTCACCCTCAACTTTCATGGAAGAGAGGCTAAATAATATTACCCTTCCGGTAACATCACGTAACCTATCCAATTTTGGTAAAACCTTTCCTTTTTTTAGAAATTCACTCAAGGAGAACAAGCTCAGGGCTTCCAAAAACTTTTTAGGAGGATATCTTTTATGAATTCTCTAAATATGTGAGTAACCGCAGCCCCAAAACAAGAACAAAAAATCCAATCAAATCTTTCGTTATAAGTTACTTGTTGTATTACGTTGAAGCGTGTAACGAGTTTATGGGGCCCATCTCCGAGTTATTGCGCCTGCGGGCAACACAGTTCCTTTTACAGCGGTGGCGAACCGTTGGCAACAGTGTGACAGATTTGAACCACAGACCTCCCGCTAAAGCCGAACGTGTTAACACTCGACCAATTGGCCATGTTAATTTTAATAATGGTAAACTACCGGAATTGGCAGGATGCTTCTCCACATTTATTCAGATTGCGGAGAATAGATAGGAGCGCTCAAGTTATAACCCCTCCATTTGCCTGTCGACCAAAACGCAGGATAAGGAAAATACTACGTTTTTAGCACCTCTTAAGACAGTTCTTTTACACTGGAATGGACTCAAAAATGATTTAAAGAATCTTTTTAAGCATTTATTTAATGGGTGGGGGGCTAACTAGGCAAAATTAAAACTCACAACTCAGCGAAAACTTTGATAAATGCCCAAAATCAATAACCAAATTTGATCGCTTGTTGAAAAATCCTGAACTTATGCTTCATCAAAAAAATATGTATGCTCACAGAGCTGGGCACCCGCTACTTGAAAAGTAGCGGCGCTGCCGCTATTTGGCAAAAAAAGGAGCGGCGCTGCCGCTAATCGCTACTCAAATAAAAAAGTAGCGCACTTGCCGCTGCCGCTGCTTGCATGCAAAACAGCGGCCGCTGCCGCTATTTTTAAAAAATAAATAGTACAAAGAACGACGGCATTCAAATACGGTATCTAATGGTGAAATTTCAATTTTATTTACGAAAGTTAATTATTCCAGCCTTTTTGATATTGGTTCAGATCACGCCCGTAGCCAGAAATTCGCAATGGGGGGCTGTTTTGGGGGTCTGGGGGCGGAGCTCCCAGCCGCCGGAGGCCAACGGGGGTCTGGGGGCGAAGCCCCCGACCGCCGGAGTTTGCGGGTTTGGAGGCAAACCCCCAGCCGCCGGAGGCAGGGGGGTCTGGGGGCGAAGCCCCCAGCGCTCGAAAATTTTGCATTTTTTTGCAAAAATAAGTTCATTTTAGGGCTATTTTAATTAAAAAATAATTTTTTAAAACATGGCTTAGAAATTGGCAGTGCAAATAAAATTAAACTGGTGGCATAAATAGGCTATTTGGGAGGTGGCTAATGGTAAAATGTTAGTTCTCTTGTTTAGATGCTGGCAAATTATAAAATCGAATACTTTAATAAAACTCACACGGAGTAATCTATTTCGCATACAATTTACAGAGAAAAATAATTGGGGGGGGCTAATGAAAAGAGATTTGAGAGAAATGATTGGTAATTAACAAATACTGAATTGCCCCCCCCCCCTATTCCTTAGTTTATAGTATATTTGTTGATGACACCTATGTTCAGGATTTTTACACTTGCGATCAAATTTGATTGGTTATTTCTTACCATTTTTTAAAGTTTTCATTTATTTGTTGGTTTTATTTTTGACAAATTAGCCTTCCCCCCTGAACATATATTTCAAAAAATGTTTTAAATCACTATTTAGTCCACTCCAGTGCATAAAACAGTCTCAAAAGTGTTAAAAATGTAGTGTTTTCCCCATTCTGCATTTTGGTCGACATGTCAATGGGGGGGCTATAGCCCCCCCTGGCTACGCTACTGGCTAAAAACGTGGTATTTTCCTTATTCTGCATTTTGGTCGGCAGTCCATTAGCCCCCCCCCCCCCTAAATAAACGTTTCAAACTATGCTTTAAAGCATTTTTTAGTCTAATCCAGTGCAAAAGAGAGTGTTAGAAGTGCTAAAAACGTGGTATTTTCCTTATTCTGCATTTTGGTCGGAAGTTCATTAGCCCCCCCCCAAATAAACGTTTCAAACTATGCTTTAAAGCATTTTTTAGTCTAATCTAGTGCAAAAAAGAGTCTTAAAAGTGCTAAAAACGTGGTATTTTCATTATTCTGCATTTTGGTCGGCAGTCCATTAGCCCCCCCTCCCAAATAAACGTTTCAAACTATGCTTTAAATCATTTTTTAGTTTAATCCAGTGCAAAAGAGAGTGTTAGAAGTGCTAAAAACGTGGTATTTTCCTTATTTTGCATTTTGGTCGGCAGACCAATGGGGGGATCTATAGCCCCCCCCCCCCCTGGCTACGCTAGTGGTTCAGATTACAATCGGCATTAGCAAGCTTAAATGGTAGACAAGTAAGCAAATGACCATTCACTTAGGTGTTGGCATGCTCCTTTCAAAAAAACAAGCATTTCAAAATGCTGATTGGTTAAACCAGCGCTTTAAAAATTACTTAGGAAGTTACCCTTGGAAGTTACACTAGGAAGTTAAATTTCTTATCGCATTTTCTGCACAAACAAAAGGCATTAAGAAATATCAACTCAAATAAGTTAAGGTTTTGCCATTAAAGCGCAATGACATACAATATTCAGCTTCTATACAATTCTGTCCCGGCTCTTATAGCTCTGAAGTAGTCGATCTGTTTATCACACTCCGGCCCTCAACCACTAAAACAATTCTTCGCGTAGAGATCCGAAAGGAAAATTTATCAATCGACCGAGTTCCAAAACATTTCTTGGAGTTTTGGAAAAATGGTAGGTGACTCACGTCCCTGCGATGATTTCGTCCAACTTTGACACAAAAGTAGATCGAGCGTTTAAGATATTGGTGTTTACGAAGTCGAAGGAGATACATAGTAATGACGTACATGTTTAAGCAAATGATGCTCAATGCGATTCATGTTACACTGAGTATTTTTTCTTCGAGTATAACTCCATAACTAAGTTGTCTTTGAAGCTTATTTATTACCTGGTTCTATTTGTTTGTTCAGTTCTCAGCGCACTATGAATTCAATTCTTAGTTTTACTGTTAACTGTTGTAGCAAAATTTATTTTACTAGGCATTGCCGTAACTACTCAGGCCCGGAGCCACGGGGCATAGGCGTGGGGGGCCCTGGTGGCCCGGGCCCCCTCCAACTGAAATGCTACCTATGATAAAAATGCGACAAAAAAACTATTGTTTCGTCAGTTTTAGTTTCTTTTAGCATTTTTTGCCTACAATCGAAATTGACAATAATATTAACGAGCAGGGTGCCCGGGCCCTCTAAATTCAATTTTTGCCAATCAATAAAAATGTATAACCCGGCTGAAATTAAGGGTTTTTATCTTAAAAGTTGCTACCTCGGGCTCTCATCTAACCTTTTTAAAAACGTAATGCAATAACCAGGGCGGGATTTACCATATGGCCCAGTGGCAGAAGCCCTGCGCTCAGATGGTAACACTTTATTTTTGGTCTACACTTATGTTTGGCAGGAAGATGTTGCGAAAATCTTTAAAGTGCCAGGGGCCCCGCGCAATGTAAATCCGGCCCGGGCAATAACATGGTAATTAAGCGTAACCATCTATTGTACGGTTTTCAGTAACAATTCACCTCCATCAACCTCGCTAGTTTTTAGTTTTTTCGCTAAAAAATGCTTTCGAAAAAAAAAAATCTATGAGAAATGCTCATTGAGCAAATTATTGAATTTAAATTGAGAGGCCTGGGGCCTCTTAACCATACATGTACTCCTACAACTGGTTATTTTCATATCAAAACAAAAATCTCTGAGGAAAATCTTCGAGTGGATTATTTACTACTAAAATACTTATAAAAATTTAACCCCAAACTGCAAAATTACAAACGTATTTTCGACCAAATTATCAGTAAAAGGAGAATTGAAACAATTTAATTTTTTTCAATTGGCTTTCAAATGTTAATTGTGTACTTCTTTCAAATGGTTCTGAACACGTGCGAAATGTGATCCAAAGGCATTAAAATAGTTTTTTTCTTAACAAAATTCCAAAAAATCGCCCAGCGACTGGGGGCTACGTCCCCAGATCCCCGTCTGTGATACGTTTGAATAAACTATATTTTCATTTGTAACTTTTGGTTTAACCCCTCTCCCCTTAGAAAACTCTCGGTTAAGTGCCAAACCAGGCCACGGCTTCTGATCTTCCATTCTACGATATCTTTGTTCCACAAAAATTCCTCTTTCGAAAATTTCTAATGACTTCATTGCATGTGATTTTTGGTTTGCCCCTCCCCCCCAAACAAAAATTTTGGCAACGTCTATGCATGGGGGATGGCATTTCGAGCCGTGTCCCCCCAAATCACTGCTTGAGCTCCCCAAGCGAGAGTAAACTTCTGTATTAGCACAACTAGCAAACTTTTTCCCAAAAATAGGTAACCACAAACGCTTTTTTCTATGAAAGAGCAAGACAGATCAAGTGAACGTAATCAAGTAGCCTTAGATTTTGCGATGAAGACCTTTTTTTTTATTTTTTTAGTCTTCATCTCCAAATTTGAGGGCAAAAACCACACCGAAGAAGGATAACACAGGATTTGGAGCAAAATATTCACCAGATCGCTGCCGCATTCCGAATTCGTCTGGTCTCGGCTGCGTAAGCGTCCCCCCCCAAGTTTTTGTGCCCCCCTCCTCCAAACACACTACTCTGACTCCGTGCCAGGTACTGTACTGTTCTATTCGCGGTGCACGATCTATACTGTGGTCTGAGACCAGATAGCCAACAAATCATCTTCATTTCTTGTGCTAAAAAATGCTAGCACTTTGAGGAAATATCGCGGAAACCGTCTTTGCGATCTGCAAGTTTTTAGCAATTTATCGAACTGTAATTATCGCATTTTCGTTAAAGAGATACTGCTCGATATTGGCTTTATTGAAATCGGTTTTATCAGTTCAAATTGACCCGCTACTAGACCACATTATTTGTTCAACTTCGATTGAGAAAAAATCGGACCATGTGCGCAGGCGCGTAGCCAGGATTTGGAAAAGGGGGGGGCTATTTTGAAAGAGTGAGAAGTGTGCAAACGACCTTGACCCGAATTGTGATTGCTCTTGAATCAGTTTCACACGGTTTGCACGAAAATTGAGACGAAATTTCTCGTAAACCTCGGAAATTTAAAGGTTTTTTCCGCCCAAAATCAGGTGGTCTCCAAAAAAAAAAAAAAGGTCTTCACCGATTTGGAGACTGATTTTTTGGCCGAAATCTCAAATTCAAAGGTTTTTTTCGCCCAAAATCAGGTGGTCTCCAAAAAAAAAAAAAAAAAGGTCTTCACCGAATTTGAGACTGGTTGTTCGGGACAACTCGGAATTCCAAGCGTTTGAGGGGGGGCTGTTTTCCTATGGGGGGGGCTATTTTTTATTTTTCACCAAAAATCGACCTCAAAACCACCAAAAAGGTGCGATTTTGCATACTTCACAAGCCAGTGGGGGAAGCTTGAGCCCCCCCGCCCCCCCTCTGGCTACGCTACTGCATGTGCGATAAAATTCGCCTATACATACAGTATAAGAGCAACGACAAAACGTCACAAAGGTCTTGTATGTTCTACTAAACTGAAATAACGAGGTAACAAGAGCAGAGTGAAAACAAGCGGAGAGTAGAGACTCCAAACGCTAACGTGTGAAAATGTGAATTGAAAAAGTCTTGGAAGGAGTTTATTAGAAGAAGCGGCAGCGGCAAAAATTTGCTACAAAAACAGCGCTGACGCTTTTTGGGCTAAAGAAACAGCGGCGCTGCCGCTTGTCGTTGGTGACGAAAAAAAGCAGCGGCGCTACCGCTACCGAAAAAGTAACGCCGCTAGTAGCGCCCGCTGGTGAACAGCGCCGCTGTGCCCATCACTGTATGCTCATAAATAGAAGGGGGGCTATTCAATATTAGTTACAATTAACAATCAGTTCTCAAATCTCGTTCCATTGCCCCCCTTAATTATCTTACTCTATGCAACTTAGACGAAGTAGATTACCGTACTCCTTGTAAGTTATTTAAACTATGGAATTTTATCATTTACTAGCTTGCAAATGAGAGGAATGAAATTTTACCATAGGAGGGCAAGTTAATGCAAAACGTTAGCTTCGCTAACCACTAGTCCGTTGACAAACTTCACTCCTCCGTTAACGTTAATCCGTTATTTTCAGCTTTAATTAACGGAAGTTAATAAAGTCCGTTAATCCGTTAACACTTTGCGTGTAATTTACATTTCGTTTTATTCACTCGCTTCTGGAGCACGTATTGACGCTGTTGAGCTGATTGTAAGGAAATATTTATTGCTGTGGTGGTCTTTTTGTGTTTTGAAAGTTACATTTTACAGTCTAATCTAATTTCAAGATAAAAACAAGTTCAAATGCACTACAAAGCTGCAAGATATTAAAGATAAAAACCTTAACGGAAGTCAACAGAACTTAACGGAAGTTACTTTAGTCCTTTAACCGCACTTAACGGAAGTTAATTTAGTCCGTTAACATGAAAAAACTTTTTAACGGATTAACGAGTTAATGAAAAAGTTAGCTTCGTTATTAACGGATTAACGATTAACGGACTTGTGCCCACCTATGAATTTTACCATTAGTCACCTTCTACCTATAGCCAGATAGCCTACTTCATTTATGCTACCAGTTTGATCATGTTTTTGCACATCAATTTCTATGCCACTTTTAAAAGCACTAAGTTTCATCAAAATATTCCTAAAATTAAATCAAAATATCCCTCAAATTTTTGCGCAAACATTACAAAATTTTTGAGAGCTTCGTGCCTGCGGCGTCTTCGCCCCCAGACTCCCGAGACAGCCCACACCCCATTGCAGATTTCTGACTATGCACCTGCTAATAATCCGAACAAACTGTGCCAGGTGTCCGTAACATGACTGGCTTTTCAGTAATTTCGGTTTATCTACTTAATGAGCAACCTATAGCCTAGTTAAGGTTTGAAAAGAAATGTAGGCTAATTGACAGGGCGAGATTAGACCTCTGGACGATTGCATTGCAACACGAGCCTCCACAAAATCCCGCGAAAACGTACATGGTTTTCCTTTCACACCATTGACTTGCCGACTAACCTTTTTGGTCTTTGCGTATATTCAAGCCATACTTTTATTGCGTTTTTGGCGGTGTTTTTTGTGGTTGACACTTTGTGGATGCACCTGCTGTGAGGGCTTGAAAGGGGCGGAGACAATTACCCCAATAACCTCACATAATACGGAATTGAAGGAACGTTAATTGAAGGAAGGCTAAACTTTTTCTATTGCAATCTTCTGTACTCTTCTTTCTGCCGACACAAATGACCTATCGTTCATCAGCAACACATCAATTACATAGCCTTTTCGCCAAAAACTGTTCAAAATAATCTACAGGCTGTGATGCTTATAACGTAACAATGCGACAATGGCCCCTAATTTATAACGAAAAGACCGGCAGCCTATTATTATTGCTTATTTCATACACAAGTGGCAAGCATAAACAGCATGAAGCTATTGAATCCGTTTATGTCAGACATAGGCGTAGCCAGGGGGGGGGCCAGGGGGCCCGGGCCCCCCCCAATCAAAATACCACTAACGACAAAAAGTTATGACAACATAGCCTGGCGATGTTTAGTTGCAGCTTTTTTTCAGTAATTACGCACATAACAGTAATTAACAATAATATTAATGACAACAAGTGAGTCCTGGGGCCCCCAACTATTAACTAGGGGGCCCTGGAATCCTTAACCGACAACCAGGGGGTCCGGGACCCCTAACTGAAAACCAGGGGGCCCATAACTGACGACCAGGGGCCCCAGGGCCCCTAACTAACAACCAAGGGACCTTTAACCAACAACCAGGGGCCCCTTAACTGACAACCAGGGGGCCCCTAAACGTCAACCAGGGGGCCCCGGAGTGCCTAACTGACAACCAGGGGGCCCCGGGGCCCCTAAGTCACAACCAGGGAGCCCTAGGGCCCCTAACTAACAACCAGGGGGCCCCTAACCAAAAACCAGGGGGTCAGGAGCCCCCTGACCGACAACGAGGGGCCCTCCTAACTGACGATCAGGGGGCCCCAGGGCCCCTAACCAACAACCAGGGTGTCCGGGAGTCCCTAACTGACGACCAGGGGGCCCCTAACTCACGACCAGGGAGCCCCAGGGCCCCTAATTAACAACCAGGGGGCCTGGGCTCCTAACCGATAAGCAAGGGGCTACGGGGCCTCTAACTGGCAACCAGGGAGCCCAAGGGCCTCTGACTGACGACCAAGGTTTCCAGGCCAGGGGCCCCTTAATGCAAATTTTTAACAATTTATATGCAAAACCAGTGAGAAATCTTAGAGTTTTGACCTAAAAGTTGCCACCCCAGGCCTTCGTTTAACGTTATTATGTACTTAATTATTTACTGCTAAAGTATTGCAGGAGGCAATGTTCGTTACTTCCCCCTATAGATTAAATCACTAGCAATTAAAATTTTACACCATAATGCAAGATTCCAAACGTGTTTTGGGATGTAATTGCAAAAAGAGGATTGAACAACTAAATTTTTTCGATTGGCTTTGAAATGTTAAAAATCTAGTTCTTTGAAATGGCTTTGAACTCGTGCGAAATGTGATCCAATGGGATTTAAATAGTTTTTTTTCCAACAACTTACAAAAATCGCCCAGCGGCTGGGGGCTTTGCCCCCAGACCCCCACAGCCATCGGCGGATGGGGGCTCTGCCCCCAGACCCCTGTCTCTGATACGTTTGAGTACACTAGCTTACTCAACACGTCTTCCAAGTTAGACTTTTACACTTTTCAACAATTAGTTTTCGCCCTCTCCCTTTACCAAAATCCTGGCAAAGTGCCATCAGGCAACGGCTTCAGATCTTCCATTCTACGATATCTTTGCCCCACAAAAAATTACTTTTTCCAAAATTTCTGATGACGTCATTGCGTGTGATTTGTGGTTTGGGCCCCCCAATCAAAAATCCTGGCTACGCCTATGATGTCAGAGGTACCCAAACTTTTTAAGGAACGGACAAGCAGAGTGGTAATTTTGATGAAGACCAAAAAAAGGTCTTCACCGCATTTTAAAGTGATTTTTGTCGGAATTTTAGGTGGTGACCAATGGAAACAAAAGAAAATTGATTTGGTTTCTTGCATTGTCGAAAACACTGAAGCTTTAGCAGAGAACTCCCCGCCGGGAGTAGGGTTAGACTGTGGTAAGATTGGGTTAAAGCTTAGAGGGTTAGGTTTCAGCGGTTTGAGGTTGGGGTTAGAGTGATTCGCGGTCTGAGCGCGAAACCACTTGTTCATTAAAAATTATTTATATTTGAACCTTGGTTTACCTCAATCTTATCGTTTTGAAATACACTTTTTATTCTTACCCTTTAAAATGCTATCGTTTGCCGTCTCACGAAGAATGATTTTGGGTTACCCGTTTTTTTATAAGAGCACCAGGCTCGTTTTTGCTCAAAATGTAAGAACAGTTTAAGAAATTAAGAACAATGCCAGCCTCAGCAACAAAAAATAATATTAAGAGAAACCGAAAAACCATTTAATTAAAATGTTTATATTGTAGACCTAACTGTAATTACACTTTAGAAAATTACATTCTAGCTATACCATAGTCACTAAATATTACAGTGACTGTGGCTATACTGACGAAGAATAAAAGACGCAAGTCTATTCCGAAACAGTATGTCTTAGGCTGTTTACAAAGGCGTAGCCAAAGGGATGGGGGGTGGGGTGGCCAGGGGGCCCCCCCATTAAAATGCCGCCAATGATAAAATGTGACAAAAAAGCCGCGCTGGGCACTTCCGCAAATTGGTCCGCTAACCCGCAAATTGTGGACTCAAGGTTTTGGTTTGCGGATTTGCGAACCGATTTTGAAATCTACCGCAAATGAATTGAAATCTACCGCAAATCAACAACATCGCTGGGATCGTTTCTTTGCAATTTGCAAAATTATACGTTTTTACGATTCATTGTATCGACAGAATTGGGTGGATGTATTTATAAGTACAACACCCCCTTACAAAGTTCTCTGCTGTGAAACGATTATTTTCTATGGGTGCTGCTATTCTTACAGCAAAATGAGTTAGCCTAACGCGTCAAGAAGCTTTTAATGGCTTGTTTTTCTAAGGGAAACTTTGACTTTTTAAAGTGGCACGGGGTTGCACAAGACGACTTTGATAAGATGCCCAGCACATCTAGTAAATAAGTAGGCTACAGGCCTACCAACATTTTTAATCTTAGTTTTATCTTTTTAGGGTTTTAGTTTTTAGTTTTGGTAATCGTGTTTTTGGACTTCATGCGTTGCCGCTCAAGAAGTTTCTGAAGATATTTGAAAATTAATATTACTGCCCGCTTTAGAATCCTGAAAAAAATTCTGCATCCTGGGTAATTTTGTTGAAATTTGATGATGTATACATGATACAACACTACGCATTTTTGATTTTCCAAAGTTCGTGTATCATCCAAATGATGCGTCAAAACGCTTAATTTTTTTATTGAAGAAATGGCAGAAATTTCTGAGCAGTTTGCGGCGTTGCTCCAAAATTTTTCAAAAATTCACGAGCTAACTTAATCATTTTGACAAACTTTTTGTCGGGTAAATTACAACGGAACATTTATCTTGTAGATTTTTGGCTTCACCCGCAAACAAGCGACAGTCGAAACAAATTTATGATTTAACATAAAACCTATTATAAAATCTGCGTTACATACCGATGACCTTGACTTAAAACCCAAATTTTCTATTTTTTCAATTACCTTAGATGATGACTGCTCAGCGCCCCCCCAAAAAACATAAAATTTAGAATAAGAGTGAGTTTTCAATCAAAATCAATATTTGTACCCAGTGGCCTACGCAAAAAGTTTTCGAGAAAGGCCCAAAGCTTTGTACCACTGTGACATTAAAAATCAAGTTTATGGAAAGTGCTAAAGGCAAGACCTTTCTAGGGTGGTCCGGGGCATGCCCCGAGAAAATTTTGCAAAATTACACGGAAAATACGCGTTTTCGCACATTCTGGAGGCAAGTTTAGTGTAATACTTTTACGAGACTAATAAGAAGAATGAAATCGTAAAATGAAAATGCTTCAAAAACGTTTCGTAATTAAAAAGCTAGATCATTTGTGAAGGAAGAAGATAAACCAAAACAATGATCGATTTATTTTTACATTTACGCACAATGTAAATTAACGAAGGATTTTTAACTCAACGAACATACTGTAATTAGAAATTAGAACGAGCGACGAAAGTAACTGGGAGGTGAGGTTACTCTCTTCCAAGTCTCCCACTCCAGCCACCATTATCGAATTCCGCTTGCAGTTTTGTTCAAACTAATCTGCGTACATTTTCACTCTGCCATGCTGCTCACATCTATACTATAACTTACAAAAACAGGTTATTAAATAAATCGAAGAAAACTTACTGGTGTTTACTACAGGTCTATAGCCTTTATGGAAAATATGAAACATTGTTATACTGCTATAAGTCTTTTCTATTTATCAAACCAGAAAAAATAAGAGCAAAGTTTGCGGAAGTAAAAAGTCATTTGCGGTTGCGGAAGGGCAAAAGATTACCGCAAACTTACGGATTTGCATTTGCGGACCACCCATTGTTATTTTGCGGAATTTGCGGTTGCGGAATAGAGTGTAAATTTGCGGTTCCCAGCACTGCAAAAAAGCCTATCGTTTCTTCAGTTTCAGTTTCTTTTAGCACTCTCGCGTACGACAGTACATGCGTGCAATAGTGATTACCAATAATATTGACGACCAGGGGCCCGGCCCCCCTCAATTAAATTTTTGCCCACCAATTCAAATGTATAACTCGGGTAAAATTAAGGGCTTATGTCCTAAAAGTTGCTACCTCAGGCCCTCATCTAACCTTTTGTGACCATAATGCAATAACCAGGACCGTATTTACCATTTGGCACAGAGCCAAGGGCACCGGGCTCAGATGGTAAGACTTTTTTTGGTCTTTCACCAATATTTGGCAGGAAGATATTGCGAAAATCCCCAAAGTTCCAGGGTCCCCGGGCAATAACATAGTTAGTAAGTGCAACCATCCATAGGTGTAGCCAGGGAGAGGGGGGCAGGACCTCCCAATTGATACGTCACTAATGACAAAAATGTGACAAAACGCTTATTGTTTCTTCAGTTTCAGTTTCTTTCAGCATTTTTTGCTTTTAACGGTAATATTAACAACAATATTAACGACCAGGGCCCTAGACTCCCCTCAATCCAATTTTTGCCAACCAATTTAAATGTACAACCCGGGTGAAGCAAGAGTTTTTTTTTCCTAAAAGTTGCTATCTCAGGCCTCATCTAACCTTTTTATAAACGTAATGCAATAAGTAGGGCCGGATTTACCATAATATGGCACAGTACCAGCTAGGGGCCCCGTGCGCAAATGGTGAGGCATTTTTTTGGTCTTCACCAGTATTTGGCAGAAATATGTTGCGAAAATCTCGAATGTGCCAAGGGCCCCGCGCAATGTAAATTTAGCCCAAGCAATAATATGATTGAGCAAATTATTTAATTTGGGTTGAGGGGGTCTGGGCTTCCTGGTCGTACATCAGTGGTTCTTAAACTACGTTCGATCGAACCCCAGGGGTTCGATCAGTCAGTATCAGGAATTCAGTGGAGAGTAGGATAAGTATACAGACGCTATGTGTATTTACGGAGCAATCACAATGTCCTCTGCTGAACACTAATGCTACTTAGTCAACGCACACAGCTAATATGCAACATATGCTTAGTTAAGTTTGTGCCAAGGCTGTCCAAAGAGCGGCCCGCGCAGCAGAGTTATTAACGGGCCGGCAAGCACAAGCTCGAACCAGGCCACCGCAGAACCCGAAAATATCAGCCCGGACCCGAGAATTGATTTGAACCCAAAATCTGGCCCGACAAAGCCCAAAAATTAGGTTAGATCTAAAAATATGTACGGTTATTGCTCGTAATGAAACTACTGTTGCTGATAAATTGTGACGTAACAATAATACTTGTGTAATAATAATCGCGTTATTGTTTAAAAGAAGTCATGATTCAATATTATTTGAATTATGGTTTGATAACATTTCCAAGACAAATACACAAGTCAAGTACGTACATCACGCCTGAATTAAGCCCGGCATTTTGCCAATCTTAAGTCTGAAACGTTGGCCTTTACATATGCTAAGGTGTTTCTATTCAAAACTATTTTTGTATCGTTATTTGTATTTTTATCACCGCGCGCAGTATGCATTTCTAAACGAAGAGTCACCGCAGCAGCTGTGTAGTGTATACCTCGTAATTCGTCCAAGATGTGTTCAGTAATGCACCTATAGGGGAACAGCCGCTGCTGGGCTGATTAGAAGCTTCCCTTTTTAGCCAAGTAATTCAAAAACTTTCAAAAATCCCCAATATGCTATAACTTTTAAACATGTTTTAGACCTGACCATTGACCAATAAGTGGGAGATGAATTGACTCAGGAATGCGATTCTTTGAAGTCGCTTTAAAAAAGTGCAAAATTTTGAAATAGCACTAAAATGGCTATTTTTCTATAAGTTGCAAAAATCGCCCAAGCTACTGAGGACTTCGCTTCCAGATGTCGCTTTCTGGTACATTTCAAACGTACAGCAATTTATTCAACCCATCGAGTGCTGGTACTGTACAAACTTCGGCATGGAAAAATGTTAGCTTTTGGTTCAAGTCCTTCCTTTAGCAAAATACTGGATATGCTGCAGTGGAATAATCCACAGGGTTGTTTTTTTCTGTGCTATAAAAAGTTCATCTACCTACTATAATTCAACGAACGAACTTTGATGTTTAGTGAACACAAAACGAAGTTTAATGTCATTTAAAGTTCACTCCGGTTTAAGAAGTATTTAATTTGGTAGAATAATGCAAAGCTAACGTGAGCAGTTTATTCGGGAAAAAAATCCTCCAAATATTTTAGGAAATTTTTGCAGCACACTAAAGCTGAAATAAGAGTAATGCGGCCCACTTCTCAAAAACTTTGGGCACCCTTGCTATATTTTGAATTTGTTTTTGAGTTTGTAACAGATTAGTTTAAATTTCAACGAAGGGTTCAGTGAATGCCCGCATAAAACCTGCAGCGTTCGGTACCTCCAACAAGTTTAAGAAATACTGTCGTACATGTTAGTACTCCTACAAATGGTTACTTTTACGACAAAACAAAAATCTTCGAGTGGACTATTTATTTCCTGATAAAATATTGCACGAGGCAACGTATCTTGCTTTCCCTTACCTGGGCCAAATCTCTTACAAAGTTTAACCTCAAAATGCAAGATTTTAAACATGTTTTGGTCTTAAATTGAAAGTAAAAGGAGGATTGAAGAATTTAAATTTTTCAATTGGCTTTCAAATGTAAAAAAATCTAGTTCTTTCAAATGGCTCTAAACACGTGCCAATTGTGATCCAATGGCATTAAAATAGATAGGTTTCCAAAAAAAGGATGGGCACAGCGGCGCTGTTCACCAGCGCCGCTACTTTTTCGATAGCGGTAGCGGCAGCGCCGCTGCTTTTTTCCACCACAAGCGACAAGCCGCAGCGTAGCTGTTTTTTTTTTGCCGAAAAAGCGGCAGCGCTTCAGTGCCCTATTTTAAGCAAATATTTTGCCGCAGCGGCTACTGCTAATAAACTCCTTCCAAGACTTTTTCGATTCACATTTTCACACGTTAGCGTTTGGAGTCTTTACTCTCCGCTTGTTTTCACTTTGCTCTTGTTACCACGTTATTTTAGTTTAGTAGAACTTACAAGGTTACCTTTCTGACATTTTGTCGTTGCTGGTATATGTATAGGCAATTTTTATCGTACGTGGTCCTATTTTTTCTGAACCAAAATTGAACGAATAATGAGGTCTAGTAGCAGGCCAATCTAAACTGAAAAAACCGATTTCAATAAAGCCGATTTCGAGCAATATCTCTTTAACGAAAATGCGATAATTACAGTTCGATAAATTGCTAAAAACTTGCAGATCGCAAAGACGATTTTCCGGGATATTTTCTCAAAAAGCTAGCATGATTAAAACACATGAATATGATTTGTTGGCTATCTGGTCACAGACCACAGTGACAGTATAGTTCGTGCACTGCAAGTAAAACAGAATTGTAACTCACCCGGCGCCAGAGTATAGTGTGTTTCGGGGAGCACAAAAACTTTTGGGGGGACGCTTACGAAGCCGAGATTAGACGCATTCGGAATGCGGCAGCAATCTGGTGAATATTTTGTTCCAAAATTCTATGTTATCCTCCTTTGATATAAATTTTTTCCTCAAATTTGGAGGTGAACAACAAAAAAAACGGTCTTCTTAGCAAAATTTTAGGCTACTTGATCACGTTCACTCGATCTGTCTTGCTGTTCCATAGAAAAAAAAGCGTTTGTGGTGACCTGTTTTTGGGCAATAGTTTGCTTGTCCTCTTGTGCTAGTACAAAAGCTTACTCTCTCTCGGGGAGCACAAGCAGTGATTTGGGGAGCACGGCCTGAAATGTCCCCCTGTGCATAGGTGTAGCTAGGATTTTGGATTGGGAGGGGGCTCAAACCAAAAATCACAAGCAATGACATCATCAGAAATTTTCGAAAGAGGAACTTTTTGTGGGATAAAGATATCGTAGAATGGAAGATGAGAAGTCGTGACCTAGTTTGGCACTTGTCCAAGAGTTTTCTAAAGGGAGAGGGCTTTTAAACCAAAAGCTAACAATGAAAATATCTACATTGGGAGACGTGTGTAAGTAAACTGATTTAACTTAAACGTATCACAGATGAAGGCCTAGGCGATTTTTTGTAATTTTTTGGAAAAAAAAAGCTAATTTGATGATATTGGATCACATTTCACATGTGTTCAGAACCATTTGAAAGAACTAGATTTTTAACTTTTGAAAGCCAATTGAAAAAAATTAAATTGTTTCAATGCTCCTTTTACTTACAATTTGGTCTAAAATACGTTTATAATCTGGCATTTTGGGGTTAAATTTTGTAAGTATTTTAGTAGTAAATAATATTCCATTTGAAGATTATCCTTAGAGATTTTTGTTTTGACATGAAAATAACCAGTTATAGGAGTCCATGTACAGTCTACGGGCCTGAGGCCCCTCAATTCAAATTCAATAATTTGCTCAATGAGCATTACTCCAAGCTTTTTTTTTTGGAAAGTATTTTTTCGCGTAAAAACTGGCGAGGTGGAGGTGAATTGTTATTTAAAACCGTATAATAGATGGTTACGCCTACTTACCATGCATGTTATTGCCCGGGCCGGATTTACACTGCGCGGGGCCCCTGGCACTTTGCAGATTTTTCGCAACATCTTCCTGCCAAACATAAAATATAGACCAAAAATAAAGTGTTACCATCTGAGCGCAGGGCCCCTGGCACTGTGCCATATGGTAAATCCCGCCCTGGTTAATGCATGACGTTTTTAAAAAGGTTAGATGAGAGCCCGAGGTAGCAACTTTTAAGATAAAAACCCTTTATTTCACCAGGGTTATACATTTTATTTGGTTGGCAAAAATTGAATTGAGAGGGGTCGGGCACCCTGCTCGTCAATATTATTGTTAATTGCTGTTGTACACGTGTTACTGTGGGTACGCGAAAAACGCTAAAAGAAACTGAAACTGAAGAAACGATAGTCTTTTTTGTCACATTTTTATCATTGGTCGCATTTCAATTGGAGGTGGCCAGGGCCCTCTCCGGCTACGCCTATGCCCTATGGGGCCGGGCCTGAGTAGTTACATCAATGCGTAGTGAACTAAATTTTGCTACAACAGTTAACCGTAAAACTGAAAATTGAATTTATTGTGCGCAGAGAATCGAACTAACAAATCGAATCAGGTAATAAATAAGCTTCAAAGACAACTTAGTTATACTCGTAGAAAAAGTACTTAGTGTAACGTGAATCGCATCGAGCATCATTTGCTTAAAGCCGCATTTACACGGGCGACTTTTTTGCGTGCGATTTTTTGATAAAAATGGATCTGGCAAAGTTGCATTTACTCAACGGCGGTTTTGATTATGATAACTGGGACCTTACTGATGGAACTAATTGTCTTAAGTTGGTTTCATACCAATATTGTTATAATTGAAAACTTTATAAGAGAATCGGTGCTGCGATAAAAAATCGCAGTGAGATCAGTTCCGATTTTGTTTTAAAAAGGTTTAGAATATCACTATCGGAATGGAAACAACTTGAGACAGTCTTTTTCAGCAGTAAGATAACTTTCATCACAATGAAAACCATTATTGAATAGATGCAACTTTGCTTTATCCATTTTTATCAAAAAATCGCACGCAAAAAAGTCGCCCGTGTAAATGCGGCTTAACATATACGTCATTACTACTTATCTCCTTCGACTTCGTAAACACCAGTTCTTAAACGCTCGATCTACTTTTGTGTCAAAGTTGGACGAAATCGTCCCAGGGACGTAAATCACCTACCATTTCTACAAAACTCCAAGAAATGTTTTGTAACTCGGCAGATTTAAAATTTTTCCTGTCTGATCTCTACTCGAGGAATTATTTTAGTGGTTGAAGGCCGAGCGTGTGAAAAACAGATCGACTATTTCAGAGCTATAAGAGCCGGGACAGAATCGTACAGAAGCTGATTACTGTATGTCATCGTGCTTTAATGGCAAAACCTAAACTTATTTGAGTCGATATTTCTTATTGCATTTTGTTTGTGTAGAAAATGCGATAAAGAATTTAACTTCCTAGTGTAACTTCCAAGAATAACTTCCTAAGTAATTTCGCAAGCGCTGGTTTGACCAATCAGCATTTTGAAATGCTTGTTTTTTTGAAAGAAGCATGCCAACAACCAATTGAATGGCAATTTGTACTTATCTACCATTTAAGCCTGCTAATGCTGATTGTAACCTGTACCGATATTTTAAAAGCTTGAATAATTAACTTTCGTAAATAAAGCTGAAATTTCAGCATTAGATGCTGTATTTGAATGCCATCGTTCTTTTTACTATTTATTTTTTTAAAGTAGCGGCAGCGGCCGCTGTTTTTGCATGCAAGTAGCGGCAGCGGCTCTACTTTTTTATTTGGGTAGCGATACGCGGCAGCTTTTTTTGCCAAATAGCGGCAGCGCCGCTACTTTTCACGTAGTGGGTGCCCAGCTCTGGAAATCGTCCCATAGTCACTTAATATTACAAGTAATATTGAGTGACTATGTTCGCCCAGCGGCTGGGGGCTTCGCCCTCAGACCCCGTCTGTGATAGGTTTGAGTTACACTAGTTTGCTCAACACGCCTCCCAGTATACACTTTACTTTTTACTTTGGATTTAAGCTCTCTCCCTATGGCAAAATCCTGGTTACGTGCCAACACACAGGCCACGGCTTCTGATATTCCAATCTACGATATCTTTGTCTCACAAAAAGTTCTTCTTTTGAAACATTTGGAAGAAGTCATTGCATGTGATTTGTGGTTTGCCCCCCCCCCCCCCAATCAAAAATCCTGGCTACGTCTATAGCTGTTTATCAAAAGCTTTGACTGTGCCTCAAAGATTCTGGCTATTGCCTATGGTTTATCATTACTATCTCAGTGCAATGTTCTTAATAATTACATTTTATTCTTTAAGTTCGAGTCAAGCTTCCAATCTGCTCACCTGCACATGACCAATTTATTTTTCGGACAAAAGTTTGGTGCCCCCCCAAATCATTTTGAGCTTCAACACTCATGAATGTTAGGACGAAGGGTAGTTCTTGGTTGACTGTAGACTCCAAGTTCGACTCCCAATCCAGCATCAAGCAAATTTCAACTCTGACTCACTGGAAAACCACCGAACCTTCCTCCCTCGTATTGGTGATAAACAAATACTAATATTGTATTTGCCAATGAAGCTTTTCCCACAATTGAAAACGCAATGTGGTTATTAAAAAACCAGGGCTGCAAACTCGATCGATTTTTATTCGAGTTCAGTCTATTTTAGCAAATCCGAATTCAAATCACGTTTCTCGAGTTCAGGCTGACTAAAATACTAAGTCTACAACTTGATCACTGCAAGTGCTCATTGCAAATAAAGACATAGCTACTTCGCTTGTCTGATGCAGTCGGTTCGCGATTGTATCTCAGCAGTCGGGAAACACGCGTTCTCAAATTACATGGCTTCATCAACAAAAAATATTTCTTTCCGACAACTTTTCAATCTTTAAATTTGGTTTTTAATGAACTCAACTAGTATAGGTTTTTCGAGTTCAGAAGAAATAATTTTTTCAAGTTCGGTTAAACGATCGAGTTTTTTCGAGTTCACAGGCCTGTAAGAAACGCATCAGTAATGTTGCAACTACGAAAAACTTCAAAAAATGGTTTTAAGACCCGAATCTTATAAAAAAAACAATGTTTTAGAAGTAGCACTTACAATAAGTGGCTCAAAATAGGTCTAAAAAATGCTCAATCAAAACAGAATAATTAGAGTGCAATAAAACAGTGTATTGAAATTATATCTGAAACAACAAAAAAATATACTTTGATACGCACAGAGTACACTAGTGTAGAATGAAAACTATCAACACGCAAACATCTACATTAAAATCGCTGTCAATTTGTGACTTGGGAGTGTCAGCTTCAAGAAAACATCAAGCGACTGGTGATTGTTTTTCTAACTTCCCAAACATAAGGCTGGCACTAAAACCAAATGTTGAGATTTTCGGAGACCTCGTCGATGCTACGTAAGTAAAAAATATAGTTTCAGCATTTAAAAAAAAAAAAAGATTTGGAGTTTGTAAATTTGGTAACAGGACCAAAAAACAAATTCAATTGTGATGAGTAATGGTGTAACTAATTACGCTACAACCAACGTTTTTTCAACGCATACAAGCCGGCTTTATCAGGATTAATTTAAGAGAGCCCAAAGTAGGGTTCTTCAAGAGAACAAACTAGCTACGTTAGGGGACTATTAGAAAAAACACCGGGAGGTGATATTGCATTCGGGAACCCTAGCTGCTAGGTATATGGTTCAAAAAGCACTGAAGACCTTTTTTTAATTCTATCCAAAATCAGACCGGAATTTGGCTGATGAAACAAGTAAGACCTTTTTTTGCGCTTCACCCTTTAGTTGATACAAATGTTTGTACAAAGTATTCTGGAAACCCATTTTTCGAGCAGGGAGCCACAAGTGTTGGGATTCTTTACAAAGGTTGGGAACCACTCGTCTAAACATTTACACCGATGCGCAAAAATCATTGAATTTCAAAACACTAAAATAATTCGGCCAAGTTTCCGACTCTATGTGCACTAACTATCTCGCAAATCAATGTAAACTCATTGAAACTAAAATTACAGGCCACTTTGAGTACCACACAAAATAATGTGAACATTGCACCCAGCTGTAAAATATAACTGCATAAACATTACACATTGCGTACACATGCAGTAACTGTAACATATCGCTCCATGAGTGCCGTAATGCTTTGTTCGAAACTATGTTTTGAGTTGTTTAGTTTCAGTTCAGTTGTCATTAGCCCGAGTTCGGCATCATAAACTGACGATCTAGATCACTGGATTGCAAACAAATTTATGTAAAATAATAATACAAATCAGTGCTAGGTAAGCTTTTTTTGCAAAAAATGTGCATATCAAATTTATAACCTTTCCGGTGCAATTAATTCAATTTTTTCTGGCGTGAAATTACTTCCGGGACAATTCCAGTTAAGTACCTATCTTCGGCTTCAGTTTTAGAAGTCATTACATGGTACATTCTAGCTTTAAAATTTCAGCATTTGAATTTAGCTTTTCTCGGGATACATGAAGTAACGATCAAAATAATGTAGGCGCTATTGGAAGAATACTAACCAGAGGTCGCGTGGATAGAGCGTCTGCTACTGAAACGATAGACCTGAGTTCGATTCCCGGTCGAGTCAAACCAAAGACCATAAAAATTGCTATTTACGGCTTTCCTGCTCGACGTTCAGCAATAAGAGCGTGAAGCCTCCATTGCGTGTAGTAGACAGGTGGCAGCTTGACTAGGAGACCGAAAGGTCCTTTTGCTGTCTCCTGGCCAAGGCAGCTTAGTATACATATTGTAATTACAATACACAAGCGTGAGCTTGATAACATATCACGAAACTTTTTCCAGGCAAAAAAACTCACTTTGTAGTTAATTTCTTTTTTCAAATGTTTTTTTTTATTCAAAGGTTGGTAAGGAAACCTCCAATTTACTAAATATAAGAGTAACACATAGATGCCATTACATTTTGTTCTACCAAAGAAATTGCATTACGAACGCATTTGTAACTGCTAATAATAAAAAATTCTAGCAGTATTTCACAAGATCACAATTCCAACGCACATTCAAAAATCCATGACTGTGTGAAGAGAAAAATGAATTTCAAAACAAAAATGTATAGATTAAATTTAAAATGCTTACAAAAAGACAAAATAATCAAGAAACACTCAATAGAGTCAATATACAATTATAAAGAAAAACAATTGAAGAAAAGTGTATTCTAATCTAAATAAAACAAACCGCACAGTGGAAAATACTACTAGAATAGTAATTTTTTACTGAAGAAATGAAACATAAAAACGTAGGTACAAGGAATGTGGTGAAACAAGAGCGTCTGTTGGCTATCTGAATCCTTTCATCTGATAAAAAAGTTTTAGAAAGATACTTCGAAAGCAATTACTGGTTTTAGCAGCTAATTTAGCATTGGCTGCAAGCGTATTTCCAAATTATCTTGCCGTTCCTCAGATAATTATTTTAAAAGTTACAATTGTTTTGGTAACTTTAATCAATCGACTACACAACGAAAAATCGCCAGTATATAACAATGGTACAAAAATCAAAATATGTAAAAACACCAATAACATTTTATCCCAACAACATAAAATATCGTTAAACTCTTAAGAGGGGTGACTGTATATTTAAATATTAAAATTCGCATCAAAACTAACCTGGACGATACAAGAACAGCAGAAAGCTAACCAACTGGTGAGGTTCCTACCATCCCCACCACCGAGCCGCGGCCTGGCCCCCTGTTGGTTAGCTTTTCGCTGGTTCTTCTATCGTCCAGATTAGATGTCATTTGATGTGAACTTTTAATGTTTTTACTATTTAGATTCACTCCAAAGAGCATAACGGCGAAACAGCCTATTGTGGACACCATTTTACAAAAATTTTTTTCACTAATTCTAAGTTTTAACTTGCTCTGACCATGCGTCATAGAGGTCTTTATTACAATAGTATACATTTGTCGACCAAAAATCTTCTAATTGACACCACAAATTGAGACGTAGACACCATTACATTGCATAGGTCTCTGAACAAAAATGAAGGCTTATGAATGATTAGCTGAGCAATAGGAGATAAAAACTTGACAAATTAAAATACGATTTGAAGACAAAATACACAGAGTAAAAACGTTACAAACAGCAGTACTTTCACAGATCGTATAAACATTTTTGTTACTGATCCATTGATCTTTTGTTAAAAAAACTTTGATCAATTGTAAAAGATCAGTATGACGCATTAATAACCGCCTTAAAAAAGCCAAATAAAAACCAACAATGTCGATGTCTGAGCACAAAAAGTTAAAGCTAGCTTTTAACAAACAACTATCAGCGGCTCAGCTGTGCTCGGCGGTCGTTGAGGTCATTTTGTTACTGTTTCTGGCTTTGTCTTGCTGGACCAATTCTTCCAAAAAGTCGGCAACTCGCTGCAAAGAAAAGTTGTTGTTACAAAACATTTATTATATCCACACCACAACTATAAATCCAATCGAACAAATAAAAAAGAATGTTTCGACAATAGATAGTCAGAGTTACGCCTCTAAATATATTACGGAATTGCAAACACTCGCTGCCATAGCGTTTAAAAATAAAACTGAAAATTTTTGAAATGTATGTTATTACCCGAGAATATTTCACGGCGTTCTGTAAATCGCTTCATGAAAAATTCCACAAAACCAACGATATAGGTTAGATGCAGATAACAGGGTCACAAATGTATGAATAATACAACTGATCACAAATACCTGAGTTGTCGATCAAAATTCTATTTTCAAAGAAAACGCCAGTTGTGGCTTCAAAATTTCTCCGAATTTGGTCAAAGAAAAATTAACAAAATTTCGAAATCAAAAAACTTACCCGGCGATCAAATGACTTTGCCATTTCTAGAGCAGTCTTACCATGCTGTAAAATAAAAAAATAGAAAAATATATAAAAAACAGCAAAAAATTAGTTTACTTTCTCCTGTAAAAACATCGATTTTACATAAACATAAAAATAGGAAATACCATGCTAGTGCAACACAACCATCGAATGAGCTATTTTAAACGTATGTTTTTCAGTTCAATTTCTCACAAAACGGGCTTCAGCTACGAACAGATGCTTTGCTAACAAAAGCATTGCCTCACAGCAAGACACTTTAGCAAAGAAATCAAAAAATCTTCCAGTTTTGGATGAAAACTCTCCACCTTATGATAGTGCATCAACCAGAAAACCATAACCACGCACTGGAAAGCGAGATCAGACGCTGCTTCAACATGGGGGAACTGACGTTGAATATTAAAACTTTTTAAAACCTCATACTGCACCATCTAAAAGAGCTTTGATTTTTGAAACTTTTAACGTGAGAAACATTCTTCGATTCTCAGAATTAAAAAACGTGCAAGAAAATTTGTTTTAAAAGCTTCAACCAAAATGTCATGTTTAAACTAAAATGGGTAACGCTAAGCCAATTGTTCTTATGTAAATAACAATTATAGACTTTGATAATAATTTAATCGTGATGTTTGACGTTTGCAAGTTATAATAGACTTCGTAAATTTGCCAATCATTCAAATAAAAAATTCAAGACTTTGCCAATCAATTAATAATCCGATAAATAGCATCAAGTTACCTTGGTTTTTATATAAAGATCGGCACCACAGTCAGTTAGTTTCTTAACCAAGTTCAAGTACCCATTGAGGGTGGCGATCATCAGCGGAGTTTTTCCGTCACTGTGTACATTGAAAATCGTAAATATCTTCGAGAATCTTTTATTAGAAATGAAATTAGAACAGCGCTATCTAATTGTTTTCTGCCAACGTGACGTGTGTAAAATCTCTGTTTGCTTGAAAAGATAGCGCTGTTATCATCATTCACAACATAAAAGTCAACAGTTTCAAAACGACCTTAAGTTCAACAATGGAAATATTGCAGCAGCCAAAGGTAGGCAAAGCGCAATTTAGATGCGCAACTTCCGCAATAATTTTGTTTAATTTTCATTGAAATATTGTCAAATGTCAACCTTCTATGGCAAAATAACTTGCTCTTCTTACATAAAATTGCAACGATACAAAGTTCACCTTAATTTGTTGTGGAAGTTAAGATTGCGCTTCAACTTCACCAAATAGCTCATTGCGGAAGTTGCGCTGCGCTCTTAACAGTTAAAAAAACGTTGCACTTTTAGTAAAGCATTGCCCGTACCTTTGACTGCAGCACTAGCATCACAATAAAACTTCGCTTATAGAAGTTATTTTGATTTTAACTGAAAACGAAATTAGCCCTGAGTTATCTCACTACGGCCTTGATAAATATAGCTGAATAAAGATAGCTAAAATTCAAAACCAAAATCTCTGACCTCTACTGTTGCTTTATTAGTTAGTTAACATAATCACAAACTACCACAAAGAATTAACTCAATCTACTTGAAACGGTTTTCCTATCGCACTTCGAAAGCGTTTCTCGCATCCCACAAAAAATAACGCTGAGACAAGCAAGTAACTAAGAATTAGCCGACTCCTTGAGTAAATCTACAGCTTTTAACATTCCCCGAGTCGATCGGTCAACTTTTTTGGGACCAGCAATATCACTACGTTTGGGTCAATACTAACACTTTGCTTCCTCGTGCGGAACGTGATGTGCTTGCTACTTACATGTCCAAGGCGTTGACATCTGCTCCACCTTGCAAGAGGACATCGGCAACCTGTTCATCGCCATTCAGCGCCGCACAGCGCATCAAAGGCGTCCACCCTGATGTGTGATCTTTCAAATCCACCTGAGCAAAGTACGCCGTTACCTTAGGTCATAGCCAATCCAAAAATTTACGTAGCTGAAACACAGCAAAAACAAAGTTTTTAATTCAATTTAGGGTCGTATGCACCAACGTGAATTAAATTTGATCAGATCGACAAAATTCTAGGGAAAAATTTGAACAAATAATCGTGCATATGGCTGTAATTATAAAGTAAAAATAGTTTCTCTTGAACTTACGAATTTCGTTTATTTTAATCTAAGTTCAACGATGTAAAAGACAGAAAACTGATAACATCGGATCAAACTTAATCCTAGTTGGTACATACGACTTTTCAGTATATCACAAGGAAAGAGAACCTATCATATAATTTTTACCAAACCAATTCGGTGAAAATCTAGGACATTCATCTAGTACGGCGTCGAGTGTTTTTTTTTTTTCCAAAAAAGACATTTCCTGGTGTAGAAATGCTTCTATTGTGGTAAGATGTTGGCAGGAAAGTGATCAGATATGGTGAACCTGATAATAATCGAACCTTATAAAAATACCAAAGATCATCCCAATAATCAGGAAAAATGGAGGGTCAATTTAGTGCTCACCGGTGCACCATCCTCCAATATCCACGCGATAAGCTTGATGTTTCTACTGTCAACAGCCCAGTGTACAGCCGAGCTTCCACCTCGATCTGTGACCATCCACTCGGCACCTTCCTCGCGGAGCCGTTTCGCCACCTTCACGTGGCCACCGAAACACGCCAACATCAAACTGAAATCCACACTTTTGGTTAAAAACAAGAAATTAACAATTTGCGAACATTATGTAACCTATTAGTGTACAACTGGGCTAGCAGATATATCATCTGCTATCCAAAGGGCTTCGATTCCCGGCCGCGTCAAATTAAAGATAATAAAACAGCTATTTACAGCTCCCATGCTTGATGTTCAACAATAAAAGGCCGAAGTGAAGATTGCCTACGCGTGGTAGGCAAGTGTGCATGTGTAGCTTGATTCGAGATCACAAGGTCACTCGAGTGTCTGTTGTCCAAGGCAACTTAATAAATTACGATGCAACCCGGTTACAAAATTTTGGATACGGTAAGTTAAATTAAGGTAGGCTCGGATTCAATTCCAAGTCGAATCAAACCTAAGACTTTAAACATTGGTATTCACAGCCTCCGCGCATGACGTTCAGCATTAAAAGGGGCAGCGCAAAGCCTCCACCATGAGGTGGACAGGTCGACTCGAAGACCGATAAGTCACGTCGCTGTCTCCTAGCCAACGCAGCTTGTTGAATAAAGATGTAATTAGCGAAGTCAAGAGAACATATAAGTCAGCCAAGTTATCTATCAGTCCTACCACTAGTGAAGAGCCTTCACAACCTACTTAATAAGAAAAATAGCAAATTTACAAGCGAGATTGATTTGCTGTATTGAAAGCTAGTTGTACTGCGGTGTCAAAACATGAGCCGAGAAAAGTATTGAACAAGCACAAGCAATTTAGAGCATGTGAAAGCCATTCAAAAGATAAAAACAGGAGATAAGCGATTGTGATTAACCGATCTGGAGTCACCACAACTCTATGGAACGCCAGTGATTTTGCCATATCAAATCAGCTTAAAATTTACAGATCTTCAAATATGTTTCATACTCATTTTCCTAACTATATTTCGGCCCCAGCACGTTTTTTCAAGTTTCGAGCCGAGATTGGAACTTGTTACTAAAACCACATGAATTAAAAACCGCAATTCGTCATCACTAGACATTTTTGAAGCACTAAGTAAAGCGCACTTCCACTTTCGAATGCTTTTTATGACAGAATTGATCGAAGTCTTACACGAGCCGCATTTAGCAAATTTTGCTATCATCAGCAAAAATCGGTCAAAGCATTCTAACCACGACGGCTACGGACTTGAGAAAAACTAACTAGGACATGAAGAAAAAACGATCATTCGTCAAGAAATAGAACGGTAGATTCGGGCTCGACTCCTGGTCAGATCAAACCAAAGACAGTGAAAATTGGTATTCACAGCTTCCCTGCTTGACGTTCAGCAAAAAAGAGGAGCGAAGCCTACACCGTGCGCGGTAGACAAAAGGCAGCATGACTGTTGGCAGAGGCAACTTGCGTTACGAAGATGTAATTAGAGTTACAAACAATGCAGACTTATTCAACCAAAAACTTTGAATACCAACCTATTTTTTCCACTGCTATTTTGAACATTAGGATCTGCATGAGCTTTAAGAAGAGCATCAACTACCCTGCAATTCAAAGTTTAGAATTAAGTTTAATGCAGTGTTGCCTGCAGAACATTGAAATACACAAAAAGACAAATAGAAGAATTGCAAAGACAAAATTGAAAATTTTTTCTTGTTGACGACATAGCTGAAACTAAATTTAACAAAGGAGAACATCACAAACATAACTGCAAATTAGGTTATGTAATATGCATATGAAGTTTTAAATTCGCGTTTTTCTATGTTATTGAAAACGAAAAAAAGATAACACAAAAGATTTCTAGCTATGTTAGTACAACAACTAGACTGCATCTGCAATATATTCTGTAAGTTTTTAAGCGCATGGCAGGATACTACTTACTCATAGAGTCCTCTTTGCGCTGCATTCATCAGCGGAGTGTAGCCTAGCTTGTCACACACGTCAATCTGCACGTCTCTGCAAACAAAAAAATTCGCAACAAATGAGTTAAAATAAAGGGAGAAAATGATGTTTCTTAGACCTGGTTAACACTGGGCATCAAATCTTGAGCGCATTCTTAGTTTATTTTAACCAACTGGCAGCTTGTACTCTGGTAGGGCAGTACACCGAGCGTAGCGAATTTCTGTTTGAAATAAAATAAAAATAAGCTCGTACGCTCACAAATTTACGCTCAGCGTAGACCTAGTCTCAATCTCGTTTTTCAAGGCTTCCAAACTGGCCTAGCGCAAAATCTCTTGATATTGTATTGGAAAAAGTTACGTATTTTTGAGTGTTAATGCATGAAAATGCAATGTGACCCGTCCTTCAATAAAACCAGTAACCTAGAAACACAGATAGTAGTACACAGTACATACCCAGAGGAAATGATTTTTGTGAGAGCATTGATGTCTCCCTTTGACGTTGCTTTGTGTAGATGATCGCTGTTGTACGGTTCATCTACAAAAAATTACATTATTTTGAGCAACAATCAACAAAAAGTCATGTAGTGAAAAGATAGCAATCTTCTATAGCAGAATATAAACGAAACAAATTATCAAGCAAAAACTACAACACCAAACTAGCCATTTTAATTAGGAAACAAAAAAAGTAATCAGAGTCTGCATTGTAACAGATTGCCTTCAACATAATGAAAGCGAATGCAACACAAGCAAAAGAGCTTTCAGTCAAAAAACTTTAAATTTCTGAATACAATCTGATGAACTTACTGGGATGTGTTTGCTTGAAACTACTAATTTATTGGCTTAAAAAATGCAAAGAAATTAATCATAGCTGGGTGAAAACGATTAACTAAAAACTAATAACATGAAAGGTTTGGAACAGTCGAGATAAAGGGGGTGAAGCATCCAGATGGCAGTTTACAATAGCTAAAATCACAATATAATTTTTGAAATTTTTTGTTCTCATTCTGGGACAGCAGTTGCAAAGATATTCAACAAATACGAAAAGGTATCCCCAAAAAGTTTTGGAAAACTGTGAATCTGTCCTCTTCAACTGAACTTCCAGGAAAAAAAGGAGACTGAATAATATTTACCTTTCCAGTGCCATCGCATGATCAGTATCTCTGTAACCATTAGGCCATTTTTATTCAGCAAATCAGCATTTTTATTGGGCGCAAGCTGACTCATTATTGGATTTTCCATTGCTCGCCAAAGAAGAATCGCCGAAGAATTTTTGGGCCCATGCCGACTCACCAAACCCTGAGAGGGAACATTGATCAGTCTAATTTCAGTAAACCTCCTCTTTTTCTAAAAATTCAGGCTAAAGAACAAACTCAGGGTTTCTAAAAACTTTTTTTGGGGGGATATCTCTTAGTAATTGTTGAATATCTTTGCAACCACAGACCCAAAAACGAGAAAAACTTCAGAAACTATATTACGATATTAGCTATACCAAATTACTGGAATTGGCTCGGTGCTTCACCCCCTTTAAAATTCAATTCCTTAAGACAGTAATACACATGTTATGAAAGTGAAATCACACAACTGGAAAGATTAAAAAACAAACTATATGTTTTAAAACGTCACCTGTAGTGTAAACTGTGACGGTTGGGCTGACTCCTATGTCAGTTTCTTTAGCAATTATTCTCAGCCGATATTTGTAGGGATGCACAGGATTTAATCCTTCTATTTTGTAAGAGTCGGAATAGCCTCTAAGTAAACATGAACCAAAAACATGAATATACCACACTATGCTACTGAGAAAATTTCAAGCAGGTAACTTAAAAAATAGCAAAATTATTGCTGATCAATCAAAAGTAAAACTTTTCTACGAAGGCAATATAATTCAGTTCAATATTGAAGCTTATCTGCCAGTGTAATAAACACTTTGGCTTCTCAATGCTTGCTTTTCAGTCTTCACAAACAATGATGAAAGTGAAGAATATTTTCTAATTTTTTAATTGCACTATTTTGAATTGAAGTACCAGTGTATTGGTGTTAACAATAAGCAACTTCAATACTATAGCATGTTAACTTACACATAAACACTCAAAAACTTGTGTGTTTTTGGGTCTTCTTCTTCAAGTGAATATTTCAATCTGAAACCAACAAACATCATAAATTCTTCACAAAAATTGCAGTGATTAGTCATATTATGGTAAATAAAGCAATAATAGCTACTTGACATAGACATCTGACATATCAGTTTCACTTGTGGAAGTTCATATTATAAGAAATTCAACATTTTTAAGATGGTAATACTAAACCTTTGGCTATTATCACTATTGCAGGAAATTCATTAATCTATTTAAAATATAATCTTTTAACAACATAAATTTGGGTGCTAACCTGACATTGTAGAGTTGTACTTAATAAATCTGAAATAAGCATCAAGTTCAACAGAAAGAAATCTTACCTCTTATCACCTTTTGCGGATGCAGCATCAGGTCTTTCCCATATCAGCTCTATGCTATGATGGTCGACTCTACCTACTACAGGAGGTTCAACCACACCTAATCCAAGATTTGCAACCTCAGCTGAAAAACAGCTAACTTTCATTCACAAACCATCTAATGATAACATCCTAAAAATAAGCATTTCTCCCTTATTGTTCAATGATTCCATTGTTGTGTTTTTCTGAAAAATGTTAAGTTTATTGTAACTTATTACCAGTAGCACAAACATGCTACAAAACAAATATATATACCTTGGTGAGCGTAGCAATAATCTGTAGTATTGTTTAGGCCAGGCGCATAGCCAGAAATTCGCAATGGGGGGGCTAATTTGGGGGTCTGGAGGCAGAGCCGCCAGCCGCCAGAGGTCAATGGAGGTCTGGGGGCAAAGCCCCCAGCTGCCAGAGACATGGGGGAGGAGCCCCCAGCGCTAGAAAATTTTGCATTTTTTTGGAAAAATAGCTTGATTTTAGGGCTATTTTAATAACAAATGTTTTTAAAACATAGCATAGAAATTGGCAGCGTAACATGATTCGACTGGTTGCATTAATGGGCCATGTGGGAGGTGGCTAATGATACCATTGTAGTTTTCTTGTTTACATGCTGGTAAATCACAAAATTCTGTTATTCAATAAAACTCACTCGTAGTAATCTATTTCGTTTATATTTTATGAAGAAATAAATTGAGGGGGCTAATGGAAAGATATTTGAGAGAAGTGATGGGTAATTAACCAATACTGAATAGCCCCCCTCCCCCATTATTCCTGAGTTTACAATATATATGTTGATAAAACCTATGTTTGACATTTTTACATTAGCGATCAAATTTGATTGCTTATTCTTGGGCATTTTTCAAAGTTTTTATTGATTTGTGACTTTCATTTTTGACAAATTAGCCCCCTCCCCCGTCTGAATATATGTTTCAAAAGATGCTTTAAATCACTTTTTAGTCCATTCCAGCCAAAAAAACAGTCCCAGAAAAGCTAAAAACGTGGTATTTTTTTTATTCTGCATTTTGGTTGACAGGCCAATGGGGCGGCTATAGCCCCCCCCCCCCCCTGGCTACGCTACTGGTTTAGGCAATATGAATACAGTACAAGAATGTGATAGTACCAGCATTGCAAAACAAAAGATATCAAGAGAATTCTGAACTACATAGTAACACTCATTGACTGATTGACACAATTCCACTAAAATATGTTGAAGATGAACATAAACAAAACTACAGTACGGTATAACTGAGTGATAAGCATAGTTCAAACAAATAGTGTAATAAAATAAACAAGCATCCAATTCTACCTATATCTGTATACTTGGTGCAAGCAAATATCTAAACAGTCCGACACAGACAGCAAAATCTGAAATGACTAATAGCAAAAACCACCATCTACTTTTTTTTTTCAGTTATTCAATACAGACAGTAGAGTTTGGAGTAAAGATATGGTAGCTCTGAGCTGTTATTGGGTATTTCGGCAGCCCATTCCAGATTTAATTATTGTACATTGTATCTGTGCAGTGTAGGCTTAAAGGTTCAATTTTTCAATCACAACTATCGGTAGTTCAGTTAATCAGCAGGCTAGTTGATTCTTGATTTTATGTCAATAATCCACTTATTATAATACTGTATAATTTGGCTGCTTTAAGCTTAGGCTTAGAACTTACCATGATGCTGAACAGGCGAAAAATTTTCCACATGGGACCTACGAGCAGTTCTTGCTAGTCGCTGCAACATGGTTTGAGCGCTTTTACTAGTACTGTAAGTGTAATCACTGCAGTAGTTTAAAATAAAAACTGTTACTCTTATCACTTCAGACTTAGACCAATTGATTAAAAAGATAATTATAGCAACTTAAACAAAAATATGTATACATATATATATAGTCAGTGGTTGATACCAGGGTTTTGAAAGTGCTTGATAACTGAGTGTTAGAGCTAATATCACAGTATATATATATTCTGAGGGCATCTCTCTTTATGTAGAGCAAAATAACAACCAATATGGGTTTTTTTTTTCAAACTACACACATATCAGTTAAAAAACTAATGACTATTGATGTGGTAGTTAACCGCTACCATATAAGTTGAATCAGATTTGCTAGTGATTTTACTAAGTCATCTACTTTACTAGGACAAGTCCAACCATTAATCTTAGATACAACAGTATCTGTTCAACTAATTCATAATGATCATTTGAGGAAACCAAAAATATAAATCTCTAAACAATCAGTGCAGAGTCTGAGAGTAAGCTACAGCTGATAGGACAATACCAAAAGGTGAAAACGTAGGAAAATGCAGAAGTTCAAGTTCAAAGTTTTATTTGGAATGGTACAATGCAACACAAATGCAAACTACCAAAATGTGTATAATGAACAACAAAATGTGCAAGTATTGGTACTGGTATGCAAATAGAATACAACTGAACAATATAAGCATGTAACCAAACCAGGAGACAGCGAAAATGACCATACGGTCTTTGAGTCAGCTGCCACCCAAGATTATTAAACTAAAGCAAACTGGCACACAACACTCACTCAAACACACACACACCTCTATCTGATATAATACATATACATCAGTAGTTTCGGCAATTTGGTTTCCACAAATACAAAACAAAAAATCTGTATAGACAATAAAATAAAATCAAGACCTATTAGAACATTGCACCAGCATGAACAAAATGGGCATCTTACAGAAACTGTGTAAAAAAAAAATTATTTTCTTTTTCCTTTCTGCTTTCCCCTTTTTTCCCCCTTTTTCTCCTTTTCTTTTCTTTTATTTTATATGACTGATAAAAAGATATTAAGTATGATTTGTAACGTTTTTTAAATGAGAATGGAAGTGATTTGAATTCACTGGGTACCTCCAGCCATATTTTAGGCCCCATGAATTGAAATGCTCTTTTGCCAAAATTAGTTCTTACTCTGTACTGCTGGAAGTAGATAGTTTTTATTTGTTGAGTGTCTAGTGTTTCAGTTATGCTGCAAAGAAACTGGTTTGAAGCAAGAAAACTGAGATTTATATACATGTTTTTTAACACGATGCATTAATTTATTTATTTCTAGTTTGTAAATATCAGAACTTTTAGAATATTTAACTTGTGAAAAATGGGCAAGAAAGGATCAGTAAAAGATGCTTTTACTCTGATTCTGACAATTTTTTTGTGCATTTTTTCCAGAGGATTTATCGCGATTTTGCATGCACAACCCCACACTGCTATGCAATATATACCGTACTGAAGATGAGTATAAACCATACTATTATATAGTAAACACTTTTAAGTGCCTACTTGAATTTACCAGATTTTGTAATTTAATTAATGCTAAATATACCCTGGCTAACTTTGTGCACACCAGTTTGATGTAGGCTTTCCATGTTAATGTATTATCGGAAATCGGGAATCGTGCTAAAAGGTGAGTTAGGCTGTTAGAGTTAGATTAGGGTGAACTTTATTTTAACACCAACTGCCTTTTTCTACTTTCCCATCGGTTAGCATGATTTCTGCTTTTTCCTACTTTTCCGCCTTTTAGTCATGTCCCATCTGGTATATACAGTACCGCCCAATGAGTAGCCAGTACCGGCAGGTAGGCCAGAACTTTGGACTGCGGAACTGGCCTACAGGCCTAAGCCTATCTGATTACTAATACTATGCCTACAGGTAGGCTACTTCACAATTCAAGTTTTAATATTAGGCTACTGTTTAGGCCTAGACTAGGCTATACCAATCAGTGGTTGAGTGGATAACAAAGTGTCTGCTACCGCAGACTGAGTAGGCTACAGTAGGACCGGTGGCCTACGGAAATGCTGAACGATACAGTACAGAGCAGAATCAGATTCCCAGTCAGCAAGTCAGGTCAAAAGAAAGACTACAAAATTTGGTATTCACAGCTTTCCTGCTTGTTGTTTAGCAATAAAAAGCAGAATGTACTGTAGCTTCCATCATGCGGGGTAGGCAAGTGGTACTTAGCTTGACTTGAAGACCAGGTCCCTTTGCTGTCTCCTGACCAAGGCAATTACAATTATACCAATAGTACAGTAGTTTAAAACTATTTACTAGTCTATGCTGTAAACCAACACCTGAATAGCCTACCATAACCTCGAAACCAGAAGGCCTACCAAAACCATCACCTTCCAACCGAGTTACAGGTTGGAAAGTTTATTCAAATGCACTGGTGTTAAGCAGTAGCCAAGGCTATGCAATAGCCTAGGGTATTACCACAAGTACCGGCACCGAACAGAATTAACGACTACGGGTAGGCCTACCAGTACCAATACCCATCCAGCCCAGCTTACTGATACAGGCTGCATAACCGCTAGCCTACCAACTACACTGTGCCGGTATCGTTAGATATGCACGATAGGCCTACGCAGTGCCGTCGCCAGAGCTAATAAAGTGAGGGGGCACTAGCCAAAAGTGGGAGGGCACTAAAATTTGCATAGAAACTAATCTTCAGATCTTGTACTGGTAGGCTACGGCTAGTCGGCTATAAATACGCGCAATTTTAAAATAAGGCCGGCAGCGTTTCTTAGCTCGTTTCGCCTGTGGGCGAAATTTTTTTTTCTACCATGGTTTTGCAGATTTATTACGTCACATCCGCATCCTATCCATACTCCGCGCTCACCTTGGCTTGATCCGCTGTATTCACAGGCAAATTAATGCAAGAGGTAGGTTAGCTTATAGGTTAGTGATCACAGGTAAATACGCCTAATATATGTTAGCGTATCTAGTTAGCCTAGTATCTAGATAGCGTCTGACAAGTTGTTGTAAGCATCACGGTTAAGCTGTTGACTCGAGTCTGAGCAATTGTTGCTATATTAGGCCTACTAGATACCGGTATAAAATTTAAATAATAGCCTAATATCATACCAGGGATGTCTAATGTGATGGTAGTCAGATAACGATGATGTTAGTGCAATTCAAAGTTTTAATCATGTTATGTATATTTACTTACTACTCGTAAATGGCAGGTAATAACCAAATAATTGATTTTTTGATACAGAATAGACTAGCTTACAGTAAACAGCGTCACTCTTGCATTCAGTTAATGTTAGTCAGTCGATTCATCTGTTCGATGGTCAGAGTAACTACCGTAGTAAGTAAATTAAATTTCTCCTAAGTCTAAACAAATAGCTTCTGGATTTTGGTAGGTCTCAGTAAGCATAGTAGCCTAGGTGAGGTATGCATAGGTGGGCACAAGTCCCTTAATCGTTAATGCGTTAATAACAAAGCTAACTTTTTTATTAACTTGTTAATCCGTTAAAAAGTTTTTTCATGTTAACGGATTAAATTAACTTCCGTTAAGTGCTGCGAACGGACTAAAGTAACTTCCGTTAAGTTTTGTTAACTTCCGTTAAGGTTTTATTTGTATCTTGCACCATTCATTCATCATACCGGTACACACCAGTTTGCTCTGGTAACACTTGTTGCATATTAGCATGAGTTTTATAGAAGAAAGCGAAGAAAGGAGCTCTTTTTTGAGGCAAATAATAACCTGCAGCCTCAGAGGTCTATTAGTTATTGCTGTTCCCAATTTCCAAAGATTTTCAGGTCGTAGCTTCGATTGTGCATTCGAACTTGTTTTTATCGTAAAATTAGATTAGACTGTAAAATGTAACTACCAAAACACAAAAAGACCACCAGAGCAATAAATTTTTTCTTACAATAATCAGCTCAACAGCGTCAATACATGTTCTAGAAGCGAGTGAATAAAAAAGAAATGTGAATTACCCGCAAAATGTTAACGGATTAACGGACTTTATTAACTTCTGTTAATCTAAGCTGAAAATAACAAATTAACGTTAATGGAAGTGTGATGTTTGTTAACGGACTAGTGGTTAACAAAGCTAACGTCTTGCATTAACTTGCCCACCTATGGAGGTATGATATAGCCATACAGTAGTAAGGGGTTAGGTTGAGAGTTCACTATTCAGTTCAGGGTTACTGGTTAACGTTGGCGTACTTACCGATTCTGTGCTATGCCAACTACACCATCCTTGAGATATTATACTTCGCTCTCGGTTTTGGCTTGATGTGCACTGTTAACATCAAAATGTTAAGAAGACCTAGGGCTATGTCAGATGTGTAGGGTAGGTTTATTTTGCTGTTTACATATTTTAAGGTGTTGAGCCTGAGTTAATTGTGGCAATTTCTTGATAGTTTAGACAATGGTAACGCCAAATTTACTACTGGTACTAGCTACTTCTACCGGTACAACTCAGATTAAGTAGCCTAAATCGTTTGTCTCTAACCTGCTCATAGAAAGTTTAGTACCCTAATTTTTTTACACAATAGGTATTAGATTGTTGAACTTAAGAAATGTTCACATGTTGTACTCTATGATTATTCAACATACGAAATTGTGTTGCAGGCATAAAATGTTACCCAGCATAGTATACAAGTAGATCAATTTTTTGATATGCCCATGTTGTAGTCTATTTTATTTTTAAAACGTAGGTATGTTCTGTTGTGGTGATCTGTGGTAACCAGTCCAAACAATTTGCAATTAGTATAGATTCCTGTTCTTACCATTAGTATGTGACCTATGAAGACGGAAAAATGCATTTCTTGTGTAGAGTGCGGGCAGGCAATGATATCCTGTACAATTTATTGGCAAGAAAAAAATACTGATTGTGTACATGCTTAACAGTAAACAAAGAAGCTATAAGGTTTGTTTGCCAAAGTTTCAAGAAGTATCAAGCATCCAGCATCTGTACTACATTTCAAGGATTCTTCCAATCATCTTTTGTATTTGTGCTTACTTTTCAGTCAAAGCCTACTAACAATCGAAGTTGAAAAACATGACTGCTCTAACACTTCAGAGTTTTGGTTATAGCAGTTCAAAAGAAGCCTTGTATGCAATCTTAAATTGATTTTTTGTGGAATTGTGAACATGGACTAATGAAAACTTTGGTTTTACCAACTGGATAGTGCATCAGTATACCAATACAGAGTTTGCAGCTTATGCAATAGTGATATACTGTATGGATTGGGTTTGTTTGAGCTGATAGGTAGGTGTTGTTTTTAGGTAGCAAAGTTCATATTTAGTCCTTTAATACATACCGGTATTTAACTATTTAGCGTATTATATAGGCAGAGGCTGCTGTTACGTTACATAAGAAAAAGAAAATCGCTATTTTAACCCTAACCCCAACCCTAAACCTAACTTTAACCCTAGGTCTAACCCTAACGATAATCCTAACCCAAAGTCAAAATCTAACCCAAACCCTAACGATAATTTAAACAAAAAAGAGTAAATGAGCACTCACTCTTTACTCTCTTATTCTCTTCATGGGCGTTACATAACGTAATGCTAGCCACTTCGTATTATATATTATGTCTTATTAACAAAATAATGGGATTTAAATTGCATCATGGTTTGAAAGCGTTCGCAGTTTTTTACTGTTAAAATGGTCTTGAAACAGTAGTTAATTTGTTGAGGTATATGATCAATGACTGCTTATTTACATACCTAAAAGAGATTTACTTGGAAACTTTGAGGTTGATCAAATAGCAAATTACTGAATGGTTTATGATGCAAAAAGTATCAAAGTCACCCTTAATCACAAATTGCAGAAAAGGACCACAGAAAAAAATCTGGTATATAAAGTCTTTTCCAATTCAACCTAGTTTGTTTTTTTAGTGGGATTTCCCAAGCATGACGTTCTTGTTAGAGCACTGTTGAATTGAATGCTGACATCTTGATTTGGTCTTCTTGGAAATTTTTGGTGGCCTTCCTGCTCCATGCACTCTTCTACCCCGGCTGATATTTGATCTTCTTGCTGGAGTTGTTCCAGAAATGGGAATCTGAATTGAGGTAGATAACCTATGTTGCGTTGATGTTTATTGTGCATACTTTGGTTTTATTTTTGAAACAATTGTAGCCAGAGATGGCTTTTGTTAAACGTGTACAGTGCAGTATTAAATTGAGAATCTGCAGTGATTTTGTGAAAGTTATTAACAAATGACTGTAATGCTGGTCCATGATATTGAAGGTTTGTCTTGCATGTTTCAATTACCGGTATGGTCTGAAAGCAGTGTGAGGCATGATTGAGCAGGTCTTAATGCACGACATTAGTATCTGTCTTTGCTTGTAGATACTGAAGAAAGACTGTTAACAAGGCATTTCATCAAACTAAAAAGTTCTTAACCTTTTTGATTTTGTTATTAAACACACTTAATTGATTGTATAGTCATTGAAAAGATTATATGTATCAAAGGTGCGTTTAGACAGGAAACAGCAAAATGCCTAAATTGCACTTTTGCAATGTTTGCTAGTCTTCATGGGGGACATACGCAACAATTTGTGAACGCTGATGTAAACAAACATTCACCAACTTAAATCTTTTATTTATTTGTTGTATTATGCAGAAGTGTGTAATAAGTTGGCGGGCCCATCTTTGCATCATTGAGCCTGGACAATGCACCCTTCAAAGAAATGTTGCACAGATGGCAAGTGGTTGGCAACACTGTGCCAATTTCACTGACCCAAGATTTGAACCTTAGACCTCACGCTCCAGAGATGAATGCGTTAGCGTTCGATTAACTAGCATCAGCAAATAGTCCCCGAAGTAGCTTTGCATCAAGTCTAACTGCCAATTTGCTGTGCTTATTTGTATTGTAACTTTTAGTTGATCAGCTATAGATCACACATACTAAAGAGACATTCTAATTTATGTAATGGTGACAGAATTAGTGTCGCAGTAATACATACTTACTGATATTTGGTAATTTTTTTTTTGCAGTTTATGCTGGTATGAAAAGTTATACTGTGGTGTGAAAAGAATTCTATGAATGATGATTTCACTGGAAATTTTTAAGTTAAAGTGAGTGAAATAAAAATTTTCATTATTCATCTTTGCATTTTTTGTTTGCCTTTTTTAAGATCATGAAGAAAGTAGGTCAACAAGCTCACATGGTCTTATGTCTGTCCTGCGTTGAAAAACTGCTGCGACTTTGAAGCCAGTATATGTCTGTGGTTGTTTCGGGCATGGGTTGGAATCCCTTCTGTAGGCATTTTTCTAACAATCAGAGGCTGATTCAGATTGTGACTTGATATGTCTTATTTTTGTGATTTTTTAAGGGTTAAGATTTGGGTTAGTTTTAGAGTGAGTTTTGGAGTAAGAATTTGAGTTTGGGTTAGATCTGGATCAAAATTAATAAAAAAGTAGACAAAAATTTCCAGTGAAAGAGTCTCGTCCGAAGAATCATTATTTGACTTAGGTTATTGATAGTGTTGTAATGCCATGCCAAACTATCCCCATCCAGTTTAAGTTTTTTTGTTTGGTTTCACCTAGAACTTTAGCTGAAATGGTATCAAATTAATGCTAACTTTGGCAAGGTTTCCTGGTTTGACGCTTGAATATATATGCGTCAGTTGTTTCTTTTTCTTATTAGTTGTTTTTAGAGCTGAAGGTAAATCAGACTGCACTAATTATCTTCTCCACTTTTTCAAAAAACAAACTTTAACTGCTTTTCAACCTCTAAAATTAGTTTTTGTTAGTCTTTTTCGAACTCTGTTTGCAATCCTTAACTGTTAAATGCAATGGAACATCGAAGTATACATTTTTACAACTCATTTTGTTTTTAGAGAAATCTGACCATGGGATCCAGCTTCGAAATACAACCGCTATTCGAAACATTACTTCAATTGCTTGCAAGACTCTGCAAATAAACATTTAACTGTCCAAGCATCATTTTTAAGATGTACAAAAAAAGAATTTTGGAACAGAGAAGTTTGTGAAAATCATCTAATACGAAATCTGATCCTTGTGCAACAAGACACTCATTAGCGTTTTTGATAAAACCATCTTCATACGATAACTCTTTGTATTATTCCTGGCAACAAAAGAGACATTAATTTTATGCCTACTTGTTTCACAATAGTGAATATTACATGTACTATTTAATCAGTTAAATTTGTTTATTTATTTAGTTTTGATAATTAATGTAATATGCTTTTCAAATTTTGCTGATTAATTTAGTTTGGTTTAGTTGCAGACAAATGCTGTGATTGAAGTATTCACTACGTCAGTATTTGTATCAGAATTCTTTATAGCAGCGTACCTATTAGATCGCACGTAATTTTTTTTTTAAATATTATTTTGCTAGTTAAGTATTCATAAGCAAAGCATAAATTAATACGTTTGAGTTTGAAGTGTTTAAATAATGTTGTGTGTTTTTTTTTTCTGCAAGATTTCTTCCTTGTTCATAGAGTAAATGCTTTTGCATGTTGGCTTTACTTGCCCTTAACTTTTCATAGACTGTAAGGCTGTTTTTACACATCTGCGCTTGACAACCACCAGAAACAAAATTGTGAAATAATTTTTTTTAAGTTAACAAATATGTGAGTATTTGACTAATCGTTACTGGTTTTAAAGTAATTAATGCAGGCGTTGCGTAGACTAGATACCCATGCAAAAGTTCGTTATTAAGTTATGAGGATGTGGTTTTGAAATGACAAGAGCTTTTTTCAAAATAGCCATTGTGTCAGTCATAACAATGTTATGAGAAAGCGGGATACTAGCGCTAACATAACGCTTTTTATTGCTCTTGGTGACAACGATTTATCGCTTTAAAGGTTTTGTCACAAACGATTGTTATTCTGAGTAAAATGTTCATGCCTTCGAAGCAATTTCAATCAAAGCAATTCTCGAGTTTTGTACCACCAGTCAACGTTTCAAATATTACTACTCTACAATATTTAGATCTATGCGATTTCATAATTAAGTAGCATAAACGTTCTCGACCAAAGTGATGTTGCTTTAAATCTAGAATTTGATGAGAGGTTGTAGACTAGACGAACGCGTTTAATCTCTCTGGATGCGGATTCTAAATCTCGTTGCAATTATTAGTTTTCCCTTCGCATATTTTGTTATTCGCTTGATCGCGCTCAACAAAATTAAACTAAAACAAATATTAATATTGCAATTAAGAACAGGAATGTGGAAGCACCGCTTTGTTAATTGCTTCCACCTTCTTTACACGAACTTATGTTTTGATCTGAAATTGTTTCAGTCAACTTTTTTTTAGGATTTTTCAAAAACGGCTTATGTTCAGTATCATCTAGACAGACTCATGGAACAAAAATGTCGTTACTTTGTTTGTTTTTATTTATTTTTTTGGCTGCACACCAGAGACATGCAATAAGACGCTTTTGCGTGGAGCCTATATGGCTCGAGGTTTTAGATTCAACATAAAAATAGCTTGTCTTTAATCATTTATGCTGCATATCTGTACATGGCTGTAGTTATGGGTGAAATGAATCTTCAACGGTCGGAGAATTTTTCTTAAAAATAACTCGTTTTTAGGTATGGTAAATTTCAACTTTAGTGGCAACGTCCATTTTCTGCACAGCAAAATAACCAACACTCATTACGAAGCTTATTCTGCTTCGGGATATATTCTGATTATTAGAACAATCCCATAGTTACAGTCACCGTCGGTCAGTGGTGTAAAGTAACGAAATACTTGAGTAGATTACTCAAGTGGTTTTTTCCAGCAGCGAATATTTCTTGAGTAGTTTTTTAGTAGGTACTTTTTCTTGCTTACTTATAGACTGAAGTAACGCTATTTAAGTAGTATTTTGCATCAGAAAAGTACAAAGTACTGTAATTTTAAGTTAGAACCTCAAATTCGGCAGAACGATCGACTTTTCTACCGGCAATTGTTCAGTTCAGCCAAGTTAGTTGTCTTTTTCTCCTTTTGCGGCTGGCTACTCTTGCGTCAGAGGTCAGACCACCACAGCGACTTTCACAATGCCTTTTTTCTACGTGTGCGATTACGTATCACATCCAGTCTGGCGAAAATTTGTTTAAGATGGTTTTAGTTTCACGTTCGTTGTTTGGTATCTGCCCTTCGCCTCATACTGGCATAGATGTTTGTTTATTCTATTAAAAGTAAATCATGAAAGAGTCAAACAGAGATATATAGATTTGCGAAAAATGTGTCCTTTGATTACTTACCGTCCTTTGATTACTTGATTACTATCGCTAAATTCTACAGTGTGAGTTAAAAATCGCACACCATATATGCAAGAAACATTATCGTGCAGTACTGTAATATTTATTGTTCAATGTAATTACAAAATCTTTTTAATATGATGATCAATTTCGTCCCATGGAAACTCAGACTATGTAGATGGGCTATCTGCAATAGATTTAGTGACGTAATGTTTATCAGGCTTCTGCCTGCCTTCACATATTCTGAAATAAATTAAATTTAAAAAATCCGCAATAAGTTTGATTAATTAAATCCAAAAAAGGTTATCGCAGAATATACTGAAATAGCTATGGTACGTAACTTTTAGCCCACCCTTGAGTAAACTGTACACTGATAAGGCACGTACAACGAGTTTTTTTAATTTAAGCATAATTTAACAATAACAGTAAATGAGCATTTGAGCCAAGATGTAATAAAATGATTCAAAGTAAATTCTGCGTGGCATGATATTCAAATCTCGAAGTCTAACAGTTGTTGTTCTTTTTGATTAATTGTCTTGAATATAATAAGAAACTTGCCAAGTTACAATTAAGAATTCATAACTTATTGAGAGAGGAGGGGTTATAGAAGACTAAGCGCTTTGTGGCAGTGATGTGAAGGTAATTGGCCAGTTGTGATATGTCGAGTGAATAGTTTCTGTATTTTGCTTGAATACTTTCAGAAAAACTTGTACTCGAGTACTTTTAAAACTACGTTTTCACTTTTACTCCAGTCCTTTTTTGGTCAGTACTTTACTTCAAGTAATTTTTTATCAGTAACGAAACTTTTACTTGATTACAATTCTCGAATACTTTTTACACCACTGGTTGCGGTCCGTTATAAGACGTCCATAACTTTATAAAGACTAAAAACGTGATCTTGTTTGGCTTACAATTATAAAAAAAATACAAATAAAAGTCCAAAAAGCTTTTCAGTTGTAGTGAATGGTCGTGACTGTTGGTTAACTTGTAAGAAAATCTAGATATAGAAAGACATTGATAAACGTTAAATTTTTGAATTGATAGTGGGCTAGCTGGCCCTCGATAAAAACAATAACTTTTCGTCGTAACTAGTAGTTCACTCACAAACTTGCGATCAAGCGTTTAATGTGTGGATGAAGGGTGCACATTTATTGTTTCAACTTTCGCAACTAAGAAATACAGTTTTCACATTTCTGCATAGCAGACTGCCACACTATGCTTACGGAGAAAATAATTAATGACGAGTTTTTCATGCAATCAACAATACTATAGCGATCCCTGTTTTTCTATGCTTTTATGAATTTGTTTCTGCGATGTGATTTTGTTTTTAAAAATTCTTAAATATACGGTAGCAATTTTTCAGATTGAATGTGTTATAAAAAGTAAACAGCGAAGCCCGCTCCTGGTTTATGTGTGTCTTATTTTTAGGCGGAAGCAAATAAACGGGCATTTCTTTTACTCAAAATGATCTTAAGTTTTTGTACTACTTGAAAATGACGTCTTAATCAATATCCTTATTTACGCTTTCACCAGAGAACATATTAGATGTTGTCGTTGGTCCATCTTGTACATTGTAGAACTTGATTGTGTATACTGCACAGCGCAGCCGTCCTAAGAAAATTAAGTGGGTTGGTGTAAACCTGCTGCATCGACAAGTTTAGAGTAAGGTCTGGGGGTTTCAGACCTCCTCCAAATTGTTGTCTGCGTCAATTTAAGTCATATGTCCCATGTGAAAACAGAAGACATGGATTGCATGAGCCAATAGCTATACAGTAATTCAAGCTACTTCAACAATTGTTGGTTCGACTCCCACCAGCATCCTTGTTGCTTCCTTGGATGAGTAAATGCTTAGCTTTATCGCTGTTGTTTCTAACGAGCAGTAAAAAGCAGCAAAAATCTAAATTCATCCATACTATCAATCATTCTCATCAACCTACTCTGCAAAACTGAACAAATCGAACCGAAGCAAACCGGTATCTCTAATTTTGTTTATTGAAATGCAGAACTGATGCAAAGAATGAAATGAACGGAAAAGCATAAAATGAAATACTTGTAAAAACTATTGACCGAAAAATCACGACAAATGCTAAAAAAAGTATCACCAAAGTCCCAATCAATTAATCCTGATAATCGCATAAAAAAAAATTATGAAGCGGTCTGGAAGCTGTTTTTCATCTAACTCGGTAGTTTCCAAAGTGGGGTCCGCAGACCTTTTAGAGTTCTTGAACCACTTTCGGAAGGTCCGCAAAACAAATTTGGTAAAGCGTTACTTGGCTCATAGCCTAATAATTTTGCTTCCCACTCCTTAGCATTTGGGAGGTACGCAATCTGTGCTTGCGAGAGTTATTTTGTGCTTCCTATGCGTTCGTTGCGATTACACTACCCGACTCCCCCATGGTGTCACAGAGAGAAAAGTTCAGTTCATCGGTGGCTAATGCTATAGATAGCTACTTCTGTGGCCTAGCAGAAGCTCAGGTTTTTTGTATCTGTGTTAGAGAAGAAAGGAGTGGGCGTCTGGAAGTAACTGCACCCATCCCATTAAACTTCGTTAATTACTGTACATTTGCGCTCTATGTAGGCCTATTTTTCACAATACGGTACATTGATCTCGTAGTTGTGATGGACAAATTTTAAGCTTTGTAGATAAGGCAGCCAAACATTTAAAATTTGCATGGGGACTGCTGTGAATTTTTTTAGTTTGGGAACCACTGATCTTACTTAAAACCAAAATGCCTTTGTACGGGTTAAAACGCTTTACGTTGTCGCAAGACAGAAACATAACTGAGCCTACCGCTGCATAAAAAAGACAAAATAGGTGGAGCCTACCCATGACGACACCATTGATTTAATTGTAAACCATAACTAGATCATTTATATTTCAATTATCAACTATAAGTAGGGTGTAAGTGACTTTGATGACCGTACGGTCTTGTTCGTTGTCTCCCAAGTTTTTGTATTTACCTGTGGTGTATTTAAAAAGTTGATGTAAATAAATATGATATTGCTCAAAACTAAAAATCCTTATCCGCTCATTCCATCATCTTTTGTGGTAAGCTGTGCCTTCGCTCAGGGATATCGAGAACAACCATGCCTAAATCCTCTTTCTTCTATCCTCCTGATGAACTCTGCTATTTGAAAAACACTGGAGAGGCGATTCAGGCGAATACAATGCACAAAATTTAGTATTTCATTCGTTTTTCGTCTCTATCAAACGATAATTGCGCACGATATAACGATTTTCTATCACCTTGAACTCATTACTTGGCGCTTAACGCCAAAAGCTCGAATAATTTCAGAGTGGAAAATCTATTTAATAATAATAATGTACCGGTTCAGCACAATTTTGCGACGGTAAAATTTAAAAATACAATCGTCCATCATATCAAATGTATAATACCATCGTGCCAAACATATTCCATGGACAATGAGAGCCAACTCAGTTCAGTACGGAAGAAACAGAAGTTTCATTTAGTAGCATCCACAATAAGTTGGCAATAACAAATATCCAGAGTCAAAATTAAATTATCCAACACCAAGCAGTGCCGTCACCAGAGAACAACAAAGTGGGGGCGCACTAGCCAAAAGTGAGGGGGCACTAAAATAGACAGAACTTGCAGATAAAAATTGAAATTGTACGGCTACAAATTATGGGCAATTTTAAAAAATCTGTAATCATGTCAAAAAAAAGGCATATAAGGCCAGCAGCGTTTCTTAGCTAGTTTCGTCAGCGGCCTATAATCGCTTTAAAAATCTACTTGCAGCCGTGAATGCGATCAGACGCGAAACCAAGATTTTGCTAAGAGGCAAGAATTTAAACTAAAAGTAAATCTTTTTTTCTACAAAAGTTGTCGAATTTAGGCTCCATGCTGAGCAAACAAATGTAACTCAAGTGTGTTACAGACGAGATCCTGGGGGCGGATCCCCAGCCGCTGGGCGATTTTGCAGCAAAAATAGCAATTTTAATGCCACTTTAATCACATTTCGCTCGTTTTTGAAGTCATATGAGTAATCAAAGGGCACAAATTTGGAAGTCATTTGAAGAATTAAATTCCCCTACCCCTACAGGCCCCCTTACTTCAGGTCAAATCCAAAACACGTTCTAACACTCGTACCTTGAGGTTAAATTGTTTAAGTGACTTGGCTAAAGAGGTGAAGTCCCATTGGCCTCTTATCTCTTGAATGCGCCATTGACTGCGACCTAAAGACAGGGCCTCAGAGAGAAAAATTTCCAGGGGGTACGAAGGTCGATACCGGGCCCCCAAGCCTTATTGGGGGCCCATGCCATTAAATCAATTTTTGTCGGATGGGTTTAGACTGTAGATCTTTATTTAAAAGTGAGGGGATAACGATATTCCCATATAGTTAGGACCTATGAAAAACACAACTAGACATAAAATTGCTTTAAATCCAGCTAGGGGGTTTGGAGGAGCGCTTTGAGCTCCCCAGTGGGGTTCGGGGCAGAGTCCCGGAAGCTTTAGCACTTTTTATGTTTCTCGAGGGTAAAATACAGCATTTGATCAACATCCCAGCACCAAACTTGCTTAAATTGACAAGCAGAAAACGTGATATACATGAAAGAAAGTATGTGATGTGGGGGATGATGACATGCACACAATATTATACAACATAATGACTTTATTAATGCAAATCCAAATATTTTACTGATAAAAGTTTTAAGACGTCATCTGCAATCATAGACTTCACAAACCCAAATACCTATTAAACTCATACAGATAGAGTGAATTGCTTAATGATAGTAGTAGAGTATGTCAACTTTGACTCTGCTCTCTGAGGTTGAAATGCTTTTGGATCTCTAAAAATTTACGCTCTCGTACATTGTTATACCATAGAATTAGCGCTCTCAAGTCAGAGAAATGTCACAAAACGTTGACTTTGGTGCAAGTGTATGGCCTTTGATACATTTTCCTCTTCTTTTAATCAAATCGGCCACTATTGGATGCCCTAAAGGCTGTGTAGCAAAAATAGCGACCAATTATCAGTACTGAATAGGCTGACTAACATTTTTGCAGTAAGCAAGTTTGATTACGGTGGTATGGTGCGATACCAAAACTTAAGGAGGAAACCGGAACTCTTCCGGGCCCCTAGAGCCCGGCCCCCCCTAGGCGTGGGCCCTGGTACGATGTACCCCCTGAACCCACTCTCACAGGCCCTGCCTTAAGATCGTGAGTGTGCTAAAAAAACAAAAATAGTTGGTCTTCTTAAAAACGTTTTCACGTACTGTTTCAGGTCATAATTACTAACGAAGCACCGGAAACGATTCTGTAGGCTTACATCTTTTTTCCGCGACACATCCGTGAAGGCGTGTTAATAAGACGGGTTACTGCATCACGATTATTATAGCAGTCGGTTGGCAGCTATTTCGCAAAGAATCGAGTAAACGTCCAATGGTAATTATGTTTGAACATTATTATTCCTTTTTCCATCATTGTCTTGTCGTTAGGAGATATTTAAAAACAGTATTTTGAGTAAACTGAAATGGGGGGCACAACCAGCTATTAGGGGTGCACGGCCTCCTGGCCTCCCCGTAGCGACGGCACTGACACCCAGCAACATCAAAGTTAGTTAATCTTAAACAAAGTAATTTTAAACCAAAAAAGTGCCATATTTACGAAAAAATAGCAAAATATTTTAAGTTAAGACTAAAAGCAGTAAAATATACAAGCCAGGCTAACTGTGAGAACAAACATTATGACTTCGATGTTATCCTACATTAATTTAAAGCATACATTTTCTGTTAAAACATACATAACTGTTTGAAACAATTAGCAGACACTTTACATTCACAGCTGGCACATAAATTAGCCTAATACAACTAAACCAAACTAAATTAATCAGCAAAATTTGAAAAGCATATTACATTAATTATCAAAACTAAATAAATAAACAAATTTAACTGATTAAATAGTACATGTAATATTCACCATTGTAAAACAAGTAGGCATAAAATTAATGTCTCTTTTGTTGCCAGGAATAATACAAAGAGTTATCGTATGAAGATGGTTTTATCAAAAACGCTAATGAGTGTCTTGTTGCACAAGGATCAGATTTCGTATTAGATGATTTTCACAAACTTCTCTGTTCCAAAATTCTTTTTTTGTACATCTTAAAAATGATGCTTGGACAGTTAAATGTTTATTTGCAGAGTCTTGCAAGCAATTGAAGTAATGTTTCGAATAGCGGTTGTATTTCGAAGCTGGATCCCATGGTCAGATTTCTCTAAAAACAAAATGAGTTGTAAAAATGTATACTTCGATGTTCCATTGCATTTAACAGTTAAGGATTGCAAACAGAGTTCGAAAAAGACTAACAAAAACTAATTTTAGAGGTTGAAAAGCAGTTAAAGTTTGTTTTTTGAAAAAGTGGAGAAGATAATTAGTGCAGTCTGATTTACCTTCAGCTCTAAAAACAACTAATAAGAAAAAGAAACAACTGACGCATATATATTCAAGCGTCAAACCAGGAAACCTTGCCAAAGTTAGCATTAATTTGATACCATTTCAGCTAAAGTTCTAGGTGAAACCAAACAAAAAAACTTAAACTGGATGGGGATAGTTTGGCATGGCATTACAACACTATCAATAACCTAAGTCAAATAATGATTCTTCGGACGAGACTCTTTCACTGGAAATTTTTGTCTACTTTTTTATTAATTTTGATCCAGATCTAACCCAAACTCAAATTCTTACTCCAAAACTCACTCTAAAACTAACCCAAATCTTAACCCTTAAAAAATCACGAAAATAAGACATATCAAGTCACAATCTGAATCAGCCTCTGATTGTTAGAAAAATGCCTACAGAAGGGATTCCAACCCATGCCCGAAACAACCACAGACATATACTGGCTTCAAAGTCGCAGCAGTTTTTCAACGCAGGACAGACATAAGACCATGTGAGCTTGTTGACCTACTTTCTTCATGATCTTAAAAAAGGCAAACAAAAAATGCAAAGATGAATAATGAAAATTTTTATTTCACTCACTTTAACTTAAAAATTTCCAGTGAAATCATCATTCATAGAATTCTTTTCACACCACAGTATAACTTTTCATACCAGCATAAACTGCAAAAAAAAAATTACCAAATATCAGTAAGTATGTATTACTGCGACACTAATTCTGTCACCATTACATAAATTAGAATGTCTCTTTAGTATGTGTGATCTATAGCTGATCAACTAAAAGTTACAATACAAATAAGCACAGCAAATTGGCAGTTAGACTTGATGCAAAGCTACTTTGGGGACTATTTGCTGATGCTAGTTAATCGAACGCTAACGCATTCATCTCTGGAGCGTGAGGTCTAAGGTTCAAATCTTGGGTCAGTGAAATTGGCACAGTGTTGCCAACCACTTGCCATCTGTGCAACATTTCTTTGAAGGGTGCATTGTCCAGGCTCAATGATGCAAAGATGGGCCCGCCAACTTATTACACACTTCTGCATAATACAACAAATAAATAAAAGATTTAAGTTGGTGAATGTTTGTTTACATCAGCGTTCACAAATTGTTGCGTATGTCCCCCATGAAGACTAGCAAACATTGCAAAAGTGCAATTTAGGCATTTTGCTGTTTCCTGTCTAAACGCACCTTTGATACATATAATCTTTTCAATGACTATACAATCAATTAAGTGTGTTTAATAACAAAATCAAAAAGGTTAAGAACTTTTTAGTTTGATGAAATGCCTTGTTAACAGTCTTTCTTCAGTATCTACAAGCAAAGACAGATACTAATGTCGTGCATTAAGACCTGCTCAATCATGCCTCACACTGCTTTCAGACCATACCGGTAATTGAAACGTGCAAGACAAACCTTCAATATCATGGACCAGCATTACAGTCATTTGTTAATAACTTTCACAAAATCACTGCAGATTCTCAATTTAATACTGCACTGTACACGTTTAACAAAAGCCATCTCTGGCTACAATTGTTTCAAAAATAAAACCAAAGTATGCACAATAAACATCAACGCAACATAGGTTATCTACCTCAATTCAGATTCCCATTTCTGGAACAACTCCAGCAAGAAGATCAAATATCAGCCGGGGTAGAAGAGTGCATGGAGCAGGAAGGCCACCAAAAATTTCCAAGAAGACCAAATCAAGATGTCAGCATTCAATTCAACAGTGCTCTAACAAGAACGTCATGCTTGGGAAATCCCACTAAAAAAACAAACTAGGTTGAATTGGAAAAGACTTTATATACCAGATTTTTTTCTGTGGTCCTTTTCTGCAATTTGTGATTAAGGGTGACTTTGATACTTTTTGCATCATAAACCATTCAGTAATTTGCTATTTGATCAACCTCAAAGTTTCCAAGTAAATCTCTTTTAGGTATGTAAATAAGCAGTCATTGATCATATACCTCAACAAATTAACTACTGTTTCAAGACCATTTTAACAGTAAAAAACTGCGAACGCTTTCAAACCATGATGCAATTTAAATCCCATTATTTTGTTAATAAGACATAATATATAATACGAAGTGGCTAGCATTACGTTATGTAACGCCCATGAAGAGAATAAGAGAGTAAAGAGTGAGTGCTCATTTACTCTTTTTTGTTTAAATTATCGTTAGGGTTTGGGTTAGATTTTGACTTTGGGTTAGGATTATCGTTAGGGTTAGACCTAGGGTTAAAGTTAGGTTTAGGGTTGGGGTTAGGGTTAAAATAGCGATTTTCTTTTTCTTATGTAACGTAACAGCAGCCTCTGCCTATATAATACGCTAAATTGTTAAATACCGGTATGTATTAAAGGACTAAATATGAACTTTGCTACCTAAAAACAACACCTACCTATCAGCTCAAACAAACCCAATCCATACAGTATATCACTATTGCATAAGCTGCAAACTCTGTATTGGTATACTGATGCACTATCCAGTTGGTAAAACCAAAGTTTTCATTAGTCCATGTTCACAATTCCACAAAAAATCAATTTAAGATTGCATACAAGGCTTCTTTTGAACTGCTATAACCAAAACTCTGAAGTGTTAGAGCAGTCATGTTTTTCAACTTCGATTGTTAGTAGGCTTTGACTGAAAAGTAAGCACAAATACAAAAGATGATTGGAAGAATCCTTGAAATGTAGTACAGATGCTGGATGCTTGATACTTCTTGAAACTTTGGCAAACAAACCTTATAGCTTCTTTGTTTACTGTTAAGCATGTACACAATCAGTATTTTTTTCTTGCCAATAAATTGTACAGGATATCATTGCCTGCCCGCACTCTACACAAGAAATGCATTTTTCCGTCTTCATAGGTCACATACTAATGGTAAGAACAGGAATCTATACTAATTGCAAATTGTTTGGACTGGTTACCACAGATCACCACAACAGAACATACCTACGTTTTAAAAATAAAATAGACTACAACATGGGCATATCAAAAAATTGATCTACTTGTATACTATGCTGGGTAACATTTTATGCCTGCAACACAATTTCGTATGTTGAATAATCATAGAGTACAACATGTGAACATTTCTTAAGTTCAACAATCTAATACCTATTGTGTAAAAAAATTAGGGTACTAAACTTTCTATGAGCAGGTTAGAGACAAACGATTTAGGCTACTTAATCTGAGTTGTACCGGTAGAAGTAGCTAGTACCAGTAGTAAATTTGGCGTTACCATTGTCTAAACTATCAAGAAATTGCCACAATTAACTCAGGCTCAACACCTTAAAATATGTAAACAGCAAAATAAACCTACCCTACACATCTGACATAGCCCTAGGTCTTCTTAACATTTTGATGTTAACAGTGCACATCAAGCCAAAACCGAGAGCGAAGTATAATATCTCAAGGATGGTGTAGTTGGCATAGCACAGAATCGGTAAGTACGCCAACGTTAACCAGTAACCCTGAACTGAATAGTGAACTCTCAACCTAACCCCTTACTACTGTATGGCTATATCATACCTCCATAGGTGGGCAAGTTAATGCAAGACGTTAGCTTTGTTAACCACTAGTCCGTTAACAAACATCACACTTCCATTAACGTTAATTTGTTATTTTCAGCTTAGATTAACAGAAGTTAATAAAGTCCGTTAATCCGTTAACATTTTGCGGGTAATTCACATTTCTTTTTTATTCACTCGCTTCTAGAACATGTATTGACGCTGTTGAGCTGATTATTGTAAGAAAAAATTTATTGCTCTGGTGGTCTTTTTGTGTTTTGGTAGTTACATTTTACAGTCTAATCTAATTTTACGATAAAAACAAGTTCGAATGCACAATCGAAGCTACGACCTGAAAATCTTTGGAAATTGGGAACAGCAATAACTAATAGACCTCTGAGGCTGCAGGTTATTATTTGCCTCAAAAAAGAGCTCCTTTCTTCGCTTTCTTCTATAAAACTCATGCTAATATGCAACAAGTGTTACCAGAGCAAACTGGTGTGTACCGGTATGATGAATGAATGGTGCAAGATACAAATAAAACTTTAACGGAAGTTAACAAAACTTAACAGAAGTTACTTTAGTCTGTTAGCAGCACTTAACAGAAGTTAATTTAATCCGTTAACATGAAAAAACTTTTTAACGGATTAACAAGTTAATAAAAAAGTTAGCTTTGTTATTAACGGATTAACGATTAAGGGACTTGTGCCCACCTATGCATACCTCACCTAGGCTACTATGCTTACTGAGACCTACCAAAATCCAGAAGCTATACTACGGTAGTTACTCTGACCATCGAACAGATGAATCGACTGACTAACATTAACTGAATGCAAGAGTGACGCTGTTTACTGTAAGCTAGTCTATTCTGTATCAAAAAATCAATTATTTGGTTATTACCTGCCATTTACGAATAGTAAGTAAATATACATAACATGATTAAAACTTTGAATTGCACTAACATCATCGTTATCTGACTACCATCACATTAGACATCCCTGGTATGATATTACATTAGGCTATTATTTAAATTTTATACCGGTATCTAGTAGGCCTAATATAGCAACAATTGCTCAGACTCGAGTCAACAGCTTAACCGTGATGCTTACAACAACTTGTCAGACGCTATCTAGATACTAGGCTAACTAGATACGCTAACATATATTAGGCGTATTTACCTGTGATCACTAACCTATAAGCTAACCTACCTCTTGCATTAATTTGCCTGTGAATACAGCGGATCAAGCCAAGGTGAGCGCGGAGTATGGATAGGATGCGGATGTGACGTAATAAATCTGCAAAACCATGGTAGAAAAAAAAATTTCGCCGCCTGTGGCCCACAGTCGCTTGAAAAATCTATCTACAGCAGTGAATGCTACCAGCAGACCAGACGTGCAACTAGGATTTTGCTAGTGAACGACGTTAATGGGGCCACCTTCACAAGCGGAACCTCGTCCGGCAGAAGAGCGCCTAGGGACTCCCAGGTCGTCATTCAGCGAAACCCCCATGGCGTTCGAGTCTTAGGCAGAGGGGCTCGTTCGAAAAATAAGCGACAATCTCCACCAGCCAGCCCTAGTGGCAGCTCCACCAATGTGCCCGCTACACGTTTGGAAAGGCGAATGGAGGCAGCGCAGAGTATTCGTACTCGAGATAATGTCGCACACTCACGGGTCAATCATCACCAACTGCTGTTGGGCAATTGGAATATCCTCACCCTCACAGGAAAAGAGCAAGAATTGGTTGAGGAAGCAAAGCGGTATCATCTCGATATTATCGGAGTTTCTTCAACCAAACGACGTGGCTCTGGAACTGTGGATCTGGATGGCGGATGGAAACTCTTCTATTCTGGTGCTGATCCTAGTATGTCTGCACAAGCGGGTGTGGGGATTCTCACAAGCCCCCGTATGTCAGACTGTGTGTCAGATTGGATTCCTTTGGGATCACGGGTCTGTATGTTGAAGCTTAAGGTATTGGATCGGTCATTGTGCCTATTGCAGGTATATGCCCCTAATGCCACGAGTGAATATCAGACTTTTGTGGATGAAGTAAATGATGCTCTTCTACGAGTATCAGCTACTGAATCTACAGTCCTTATGGGGGATTTTAACGCACATGTTGGAACAGACACAGATACGTGGAAGGGTGTGATCGGAAAAAATGGAGTCACTGGACTGAATGAGAACCGAAGGTATTTATTGCAGCTCTGTTGTAGCAACGGACTCCGCATCATGAATACCTTTTTCCAGCACAGAGAGGTTCACAAGTATACATGGTATCGACCTAGTATGGATCAAAAATCTTTGATAGATTTTTGCATAGTTTCGTCAGATTTGTTTTCTGATGTGCTGAACGTTCGAGTGAAGCGAGGTGCTGAATTGTCAACTGATCACCATCTGGTAGTATGTTCCTTACGACTTTCGAAACCTTGGCCAAACAAGAGATCCAACAGATCGCCTGTGACCTACCGGATCAAATGGTAGGCTTTGGAGGACAAAGAAGTAAGAAAACAGTTTGCATCCAGTATATCATCTAAGTTCAGACAACTCCCTGATGTATCCGAGGACATTGGGAGGGAATGGCTGCTTTTCAGATCAGCAATCATTTCATCAGCTGCTGCAAGTTGTGGCGAAAACGGCTTAGAATGGCGGGCAATAGTGAGAAAAGAACACCTTGGTGGAACCAAGAGGTTAAAGAAGCTATTCGAGCAAAGAAAGATTCGTTCAAGGCCTGGCTACAGGACAGATCGTCATCTGATTTGCAATCCCGGTACACTGAGGCGCGAAAAGCGGCAACTTCTGCAGTAAAGAAATCCAAGGAGAAGTCATGGGAAGAGTTTGGTCGTCGGTTAGATTCCAACTATTTTTCGGCAAACAAAGTATTTTGGCAGACCATTCGCCGTTTACGTGGCAAAAGATCGAGTATCACGTACTCCATCAAGGATTCTGACGGTAACATTCTAACGGATGAGAATGAAATCCTTTCACGATGGAGAGAATACTTTGAAGATCTTTTGAATCCTGTAAAGGCATCGACTCATGACACACACGAAGTGACACATCTAGGGGAGGACGAAGTTTTCACTGCAGCAGCAGTGGCAACTGCAATTCAAGGATCTGCGATTCAGGCAACTGCAATCAACTCAAAAATCTGGAAAAGCTGCTGGTGAAGATGAAATCAGACCTGAGATGTTGAAAGCACTGACTAGAGAAGGAATTCTCTGGTTAACGCGAGTGTGTCAAGTTGCGCGAAAGCTTGGCAAAACTCCCAGAGATTGGCAAACAGGTGTGATCATTCCGATATTCAAAAAAGGAGATCGCTAGCAATGTACAAACTACAGAGGGATATCACTAGTGACGATCGGTGAGGGGCATCAGGGTATTCTTTGAATACCCAAACAAAATCATCTCATCTGTATTTATAAAAGTAATATATCTTTTAAATAGTATTTTATAATTTGGTTATCTTTGCTTTCATGGCTACTTGGCCACAAGCATAGCGTATTCTGAGTAGCAATTGGCGAAACCTAGTGGCAGGCAGTCAATTATTTGAGTTTTGGCATTGTGGCGCTAAACGTTGGTATGCAGTCGCTGTAGCTTGATTGCGCTGAAAGGTATCAAAGCGAAGTTGTGAAAACCCAAAATGGCGTGGTAAAATGAAACCATGTAACACCCCGCCTCTGTATTAACCAATCAAATTTGGTCAAGTGAAGAAACGTCACGATTGACGTCATCCTGGGTTTTCAGATAGCGAGCGTGATTACCTTGCCTTCAACTGCCTGCGCTTGTGGTTGCGCGATCAACCGTTACAGACCTGTCAATTAAATTAACTACCCTGAAACATCATAATACTTTCTCCGTATCAAACAATTGACATTAAAGACTTGCAAGGTTTTTTAGCAAAAATAACCTAATAAGAGGAAAACTTAAAATTCGTCAAAGTAAATTACAACAGCAATATAACACAAAGAATGCTGTGGATAGTTTATAGGGATGTTCCTTCACTCAAAAAACTTTTGAAGAAAAAAACAGCAGTCGTTGCTGCTGGTAGACCCAAATCCGTTGAAAGATCGTTTTCTGCCTTAAAACGTATCAAATCATTTTCTCAAAATAAAATGGAACAAGACAGACTTTCAGATTTAGGCCTTATATACATCGAGCCACAATCACTGACAGGAGTCATGGAAACCAAATCTTTTCAGGATTTAGTAATAACTGAATTTGCTTCAGCGAAAAGCGAATGGAATTTACTTTTAAATGACTTTCTTGCATCTGCAGTAATTCTGAAACTTTGCCGATTTTAGTGCTTTGCCTTTTGTAGTAAACAGTTTTGTTTGAATTGCTAATCAAACGGCCAAAGCTGTTTCAGCTTGTACTATTTCTTTGCTTTTTGCAGGCAACTGATCATTGGATGAGGTAAAGGCGTGTTAAAAGTTTTAATCAATTGCTTGAATTGAGTGTAGAAGTTATAGTTTATCTTTTTTTATATTTCTACACCTTCACTATACTCATTTCACTCAACAACTGAAGCGAGACGAGAAAAATTAACTTCAGCTACGCTACCCTCAATTTGAGCCAAAACTTTTTACTCCCAAACGTGTTTTTGCTACTCCCCCCAGTCAAACTTTGTCTTTCAATTTTTATTTTTAAATGGTACAGTACATAAACAGTATAAATATCAAATGCCACCTATACGTATGGACATAATTCTATATGCGCAGACCGGATGCGCAATTACTTCATGTACGAAAATAAACGACGCAATAAATTTGTAATTGAATACCCAAAACTTTTTGCCACCGATCGTCACTGGATATCACTCCTTAATTTGCCAGGGAAAGTATATGCCAAATGCCTTGAAAGGAAATGCCGAGAAATAGTCGAATCAAAACTGGAAGATGGTCAGTGCGGTTTTCGTCCGGGTCGCAGCACCACGGACCAAATCTTCACTCTGAAGCAAATCTTCGAGAAATCTTGGGAGTATGGCAAAGATCTCTTTGCATGCTTTGTCGATCTTGAAAAAGCATATGACCGAGTTCCTCGGGATAAACTTTGGAAGGTTTTGCAGGAGTATGGCGTTGATGGTCAATTGTTACGCGCTATTAAGTCATTCTACTGCAGACCGGAGGTTTGTGTTCGGGTAAATGGCAAGCAATCATAGCCCTTCCATGTGGGCGTTGGACTCCGGCAAGGGTGCGTTTTGTCACCTCTCCTTTTCATTGTTTACATGAATTGGATCGACAAATACAGCCAAGCTGATGAGTGTGCCACGATTGGAAATTGCAAAATTAGTCGTCTGCTATTCGCAGATGATTTGGTTCTGCTTTCTTCCACAGAATCTGGCCTCCAGCGCGCATTAAATAGCTTTGCAGATGCATGCAACACCGCAGGAATGAAAATAAGCACGGCCAAAACTGAGGTACTTCATCTTTCTAGAAACCCTGATCAGTGCGTATTACTAGTGAATGGAGCGACACTGAAGCAGGTAGAGAAGTTCAAGTATCTTGGGGTTGCATTTACGAGTGACGGAAGGCAAGACGAAGAACTCGATACCCGAATAGGCAAGGCTAGTGCAGTAATGCGAGCTTTGCACTACTCGGTTGTCATGAAACGAGAATTGTCGAAAAAGGCAAAACTCTCAATTTTCAAAGCAGTTTTTGTCCCCATTCTCACTTATGGTCATGAATCTTGGGTAATGACCGAAAGAATGCGATCACAAGTGCAAGCGTCCGAAATGAGGTTTTTACGAAGAATCGAAGGAGTTACACTGTTTAACAAGGTGCGTAGCTCTGAAATTCGAAAATCTCTTAACATCGAGCCGTTACTTCTCCGAATTGAAAGATCTCAGCTTAGATGGTTTGGCCATGTAAGCAGAATGCCTCAGGAAAGACTCCCCAAACAAGCTTTACATGCCAAAGCAAATGGGAGAAGACCAGTCGGATGACCTAGAACTAGATGGACCGATTACATTGAGGATCTTGAATGGAATCGCTTGGGCGAAGTCCCAAGGAATGATGGAGGTGATGGAAGACCGTGAGGTGTGGCGGCTTAATCTTGAGCTACTGCCCCCCGCAACCCTCACGGAAAAGCGGGCAACGAATTAACAAATAATGTAATCTGCTTATAATTAACAAATGATGTGGTCAGCCAAACCACCGTTATTTCATATATAATTATATAGATGAGGCTCCCAGCATCTACCTAACGTCAAACCAAACAACACAGAGTACTTTTTTGGGTTATATTTGAAAGTCTTTTTTTAGGCTAAGCCACTACGGCAGGTTGGATGCTTGGCCTTAGTAAGAAAAAAACCGTTAAGTGTTTTCGAAAAGACGAACCCATTTTTTCACAAAGATGACCAACTAAGGAATCCAACCGAAAGCCAACTTTCTGCGATCATTAATCCGTTTACACTAGTTTGTAAAGTAGTGCAATGTGCTGTCATGAAATGAAAGTAAGGCAAACAAATCTAATTTTCAAGAATTAAGCAAAAACCCGACTTGGAAGAAGTCATGCCATCCATATTAGAAGAAGTTATGCCTCATAATATTGGATTATGAATGTTGTGAATTTCTGATAAAGGCAAAATAAAATTCCCGCTTCATTTTTATTAAGAGTTTTTATCGCTTGAAAAATTTACGAACATGTTTTATATTGGACTGAAGTTATATGTTATGGTCTGAAGTTGAAGCCAACGAAAGAAATGTTAGAACTTTTTGTAATCACTATATTTTTTAACTCGATCATTTACCGGTGCTAAACTTTCATCCCAGCTATTTTGTAATTTTAGTCCTGATCAGGGGCGTATTTAGGGGGGGCCATTGGGCCATGGCCCCTTCGTTTGGTTGCCAGGATCGTATAATTGCACAAAATAGTATGCAAAATTGCGGCATGGCCCCCCCTTTGCAAGTTGGGCATAAGGTTTGATCACTCAAAGGGGAATGTTTTGTGCGTTTCGTTTAGGCTTGCATACCCGTTTAGGCGAAAAATCGGACTAAATTTGAGTGAAGACCTTTTTTTTTATTTTTTTTTTGTGTTGCTCTTCACCTAATTTTGGGCGAAAAATTGGACTAAATTTGAGGGAAGACGTTTTCTTTTTTTTGTTCTTCACCTAATTTTGGGCGAAAAATCGGACTGATTTTGGGTGGAACAATTTCTGATTCAGATCTTTGTTCTTCTTAAATTTTCTGAAGTTCCTGGCCCCCCCTTTTCAAAATCCTGCGTACGCTACTGGTCCTGATAATTTTTTTCAATTTTTAAAAAATATCATAAACTCAAAAATTTATTAGTTCTTCCTAGCGACTAACGTTATTGTTGCTATTAGCACGCGTGCTGGCTAAACTGATTTCAAAAAATACATGCTATGTTATTGACGAAAAAGGGCTAAAGTGAAGGTCTTGTTAGCGTATACGATAATGTTTAAACTATAGCTGACATCTGCAGATTTCGGCAATATTTTCGAAAAAGAAAACATTCAAACCCTTATTTTAGTTCCAGATTTATGTCGAAGAGTCATGTATTACTTAGCATGTTGTATGCTTTCCTGAAAGACTACTCTTGCAAAAATCTGGCACAAATCCAACAAAGTCTAAAATTATTGAATTTCATTGATTGATTTAAATTCTAAATTTCAGTATAGGTGGTGATTTACAGTGATGGGCACAGCGGCGCTACTAGCGGTCGCGGCAGCGCCGCTGCTTTTTTTCGTCATCAGCGACAAGCGGCAGCGCCGCTGTTTTTTCAGTCAAAAAAGCGGCAGCGCTTCAGCGCTGTTTTTTAAGCAAATTTTCTGCCGCTACTGCTATTAAACTTCTTCCAAAACTTTTTTCGATTCAGTTTTACGCGTTACCGTTTGGAGTCTTCACAATTTTTTTTTCATTCTGCTCTTGCTACTACATTTAGTTTAGTGCTACCTTTGTGACGTTTTGTCGTTGTTTAATAAAGACGAGTTCTATCGCGCGTGGTTCTATTTTTTCTGAACCAAAATTAACAAATAATGTGGTCTGCTTGTGGGCCAAATTAAACCCTGTGTGTAAATTATCATACAAATCAATGCGTTGGTAAAGTTTATCAATTGTTATCGTTTTGAAAAAATTGCAAGAAACTGAAACTCCACAAATCATTTTTTTACGAAAGCAAGTAGTAAGTAGTGTACTAATGCTATTTGACAGTTGGTTTCTAACACTACCTTCTTACTCGTACAGAATGCACATACCCACTAGACAGTTGATTTTGATGCAGGTGTTCTTCGTTATTGTCAAGAGATACTGTTTAAAATCGGTTTTATTGAAGAAATGAGAAAGAACTACTTGTGGTAATAAAGAGTTGACCCAAATCTTTTTCCACAATTCCGAATTCCTCTTATTTGCGAAAATACGTTTTAATCCGTTTGACTAATACCATAGGTGGGCAAGTTAATCCAAAACGTTCGCTTCGTTAACCACTAGTCCGTTAACACGCTTCACACCTCCATTAACGTTAATCCGTTGTTTTCAGTTTTAATTAACGGAAGTTAATGAAATCCGTTAACTCGTTAATATTTTGCGTGTAATTTACATTTCGTTTTATTTACTCGCTTCCAGAAGACGTATTGACGCTGTTGAGCTGATTGTAAGAAGATATTTTTTGCTTTCGTGATCTTCTTGTGTTTTAGAAGTTACATTTTACAGTCTAATCTAATTTCAAGATAAAAATAAGTTCAAATGCACTAACGAAGTTGCAATCGGAAAATCTTTGGAAATTGCGAACAGCGATAATTAATGGATCTATGAGGATGCAGCTTATTATTTGCCACAAAAAAAAGCTCCTTTCTTCGCTTTCTTAGGTAAAACTCGTGCCAATACGCAACAAGTGTTACCAGTGCAAACTGGTTTGTACAGGTACGATGAATGAATGGTCCTAGATGTTCACCATAAAAACCTTAACGAAAGTAAACAGAACTTAAAGGAAGTAAATTTAGTCCGTTAACATGAAAAAACTTTTTAACGGATTAACAAGTTAATGAAAAAGTTAGCTTCGTTACTAACGAGTAACGGACTTGTGCCAAGTAGCGTAGCCAGGGGGGGGGCGGGGGGGGGGGCTTTTGAGGCTGTTTTATGCCCTGGAGTGGACTGATTAGTGATTTAAAAATCTTTTGAAACACATGCTCAGGGGGAGGGCTAATTTGTCAAAAATAAAACCAACAAATAAATGAAAAGTTTGAAAAATGGTAAGAAATAAGCAATCAAATTTGATCGCAAGTGTAAAAATGCTGAACATAGGTATCATCAACAAATATACGATAAACTTAGAAATAGGGGGGGGGGGGCTATTCGGTATTAGTTAATTACCAATCACTTCTTTTAAATCTCTTTTCATTAGCCCCCCCCCTAAATATTTTTCTCTTTAAACTGTATACGAAATAGATTACTCCGTGTGAGTTTCATTCAAGTATTCGATTTTATAATTTACCAGCATCTAAACAAGAGAGCTAACATTTTACCATTAGCCACCTCCCAAATAGCCTATTTATGCCACCAGTTTGATCACGTTTGCACTGCCAATTTCTAAGCCACGTTTTCAAAGCATTATTTTTTAATCAAAATTGCCCTAAAATGAGGTTATTTTTGCAAAAAAATGCAAAATTTTTGAGCGCTGGGGGCTCCACCCCCAGACCCCCCATACAGTCCCCCCATTGCGAATTTCTGGCTACGCGCCAGCTTGTGCCCGCCTATGACTAGTACTATTGGCAACCCTGCTTTTTGCAATTTTATTAAATCACAAAAGGCGTACTGTACTGTAGATCAGTAGTGGTAGCCAAGGATTACAGATTCCGGTGACAATAGCCAACTTTTCAGATTTGGTGATAGCTAGGCTACTCACTGCCAGGGCCTGTGAGAGGGGGGTTCAGGGGGTACATTGTACCCGGGCCCGGGCCTAGGGGGCCCCGGCTCAAGGGGCCCGAAAGAGTTTAGGTTTCCGCGTCAAGTTTTGTTATCACACCATAACATCGTTATTAATCTTGCCTACAGCAAAAATATCAGTCACCTATTCAGTATTGGTAATTGGTCGCTATTTTTGCTACACGGACTTTAGGGCATCCGATAGTGGCCGATTTGATTGAAAAAAGAGGAAAATGTATCAAAAGCCATACACTTGCATCGAAATTAACGTTTTGTTACATTTCTCTGACTTGAGAGCCTTAATTCTACGGTTTAACAACGTTCGATGGCCCACATTTCCAGAGATCCAAAAGCATTTCAATATCAGAGAGCGGAGTCAAAGTTGACATACTATAATACTATCATAAAGTAACTAACTCTATCTGTATGAGTTTAAAGGCGGTGAATCATCCAGCCAATTCCGGTGGTTTACAATAGCTAAAATTGAACTATAATCTTGATATTTTTTGTTTTGATTTTGGGACTGCGGTTGCAAAGTTATTCAACAAATACAAAAAGATATCCCCCGACAAAAACTTTTTGGAAACTCTGAGTTTTGTTCTTCCCGCCAAAACTACAATAGGCCTAATTGTTTAGAGAACTGTAGTTTTGGCGGAAAAAACAAAACTCAGAGTTTCCAAAAAGTTTTTGTCGGGGGATATCTTTTTGTATTTGTTGAATAACTTTGCAACCGCAGTCCCAAAATTAAAACAAAAAATATCAAAAATGATAGTTCAATTTTAGCAATTGTAAACCAAGGGAATTGGCTGGATGATTCACCGCCTTTAATAGGTATTTGGGTTTGTGAAGTCTATGATTGCAGATGACTCCTTAAAACTTTTATTTGTGAAATATTTTGATTGGCAGTATTAAAGTCATTATATTGTATAACATTGTGTCAATGTCATCATCCCCCTTCACATACTTTCTCTCATGTATATCACGTTTTCTGCTTGTCAAGTTAGGCAAGTTTGTTGCTGGGATGTTGATCAAATGCTTTATTTACCAGAGGTGGAGTTCTCGAGGACGTCCTTGGCTTCGAGGACGTCCTCGAGGACACATTTTGAAGTCCTTGGCCTTGGCCTCGAAGGTCAAGTCCTTGGCCTTGGCCTCGACGCCTCAAGTCCTCGAAAATTGGCCTGTCCTCGGCTCGAGGACAGCACTATTTTTTGAATTGTTAAAATTTTGTGGAGCGCTTGAAAAAATTTTTGGAAAACCTTTTCTTGGAGATCGCCTGATTTTTTTTTCTTTTTTTTTTTGGAGATCGCCTGAAAAATTGTTGTGAAGACCTTTTTTTTTTTTTTTTTGGAGAGCACTTGCGCTTGTGTCCTTGGTCCTTGGCCTTGGCCTCGAGCATTCCTGTCCTTGGCCTCGAGAGTGTCTGTCCTCGGAAAGGCTCTCCTTGGCCTCGGATTTTTTTTGTGTCCTTGGCCTTGGCCTAGGCCTCGAGCCTTGTGTCCTCGCTTCGACCTCTGATATTTACCCTCGAGAAACATAAAAAGTGCTAAAGCTTCCGGGGCTCTGCCTCGGATCCCGCTGGGGGAGCTCACAGCGCTCCCCCAGACCTCCTTGCTGGATTTAAACCAATTTTATGTTTAGTTGTGTTTTTCATAGGTCCTTACTGTTTGTGAATATCGTTATCCCCTCACTTTTAAATGAAGATCTACAGTGGTGGCCGTAGGAAAGGGGGGGCCCTGTGCAAATTAAATGGTGGGGCCCTTTTCTTTACACACCACTTTAGCAATGCTGATTTTTCGGCCGAGAACGGACTTTCAAACCTTTTTTTCGCCCAAAATCAGGTGATCTCCAAAAAAAAAAAAAAAAAAAAGGTCTTCACCGAAGGTTTGAATTTCCGTTTTCGGCCGAAAAATCTTGAGGTTTTGTGCTTAAAATCCCCCCCACCAAAATTTTCTAGATCCGCCACTGGGGGGCCCCCCAGAAGTGGGGGGCCCTGTGCATTTGCACACTTTGCACATTCTTAAGGCCACCACTGAAGATCTACACCCAGCGAACAAAAAATGATTTAATGGCATTGGCTTCAATAAGGCTTGGGGGCCCAATAAGATTTGGGGGCCCGGTATCGACCTTCGTACCCCCTGGAAAAATTTCTCTCTGAGGCCCTGCTCACTGCTACTAGTCAATAATCGCGTTTCTTAGTTTGCAAGAATTTTTGCAAAATTGTGCCTTTTATACTGTCACAAAATTGCGAATGCAGGGTTGAAAATGGTACGGAGTCAAACGAATTAAACCGCATTTTCGCAAATCAAGGAAATTGTAGAAAAAGGTATGGGGCACCTCTGTGTTAACTTGAATGGTTCTCATTTCTTCAATAAAACCGATTTCGAGCAGTATCTCTTTAACGTAAATGCGATAGTTACAGTTCGATAAATTGCTGTGAACTTGCCGTAGGCCCGACGCCACGGGGGGCATTCCAGGACCGTGCCCCCCCCAATTAACTGCATGTGCCCTCCAAACAAGAACTGTGCCCCCCAAGCGAGGATTGTGCCCAAAGAAAGTAACAGGCTTGGTGCCACTGAAGTGCAGTTTGAGGCCTGAGACTTCCAAGATACAGGTTGTCACCCCAGAATTCGTGAGCAAGAACTGTTTTTTTGCAGATTTTGTAATTAAGACCTTTTTTTTTTGTGGCTTCACCCCGGAGTTCGTGAAAATTCGCGCATTTTTTTGAGATGAAGAGCTATTTTTTGTCTTCACCCCAGAATTCGTGAAAATTCGCGCATATTTTGAGATGAAAACCTTTTTTTTGGTCCACACTCTCGGATTCAAAGTATTAAACTTTTTGTGCCCCCTCCCAAAATTTGTTTATGCCCCCCACTCACGCTATCCTGGCGCCGGGCATGACTTGCAGATCGCAAAGACGGTTTTTTGCGATATTCCCCAAAAGGCTGGCATTGAGTAGGACAAATGATTTGTTGGCTATCTGGTCACAGACCACAGTATACTTTGCGCACTGCAAGAAGGACAGTAAACGCTCCAATCATAGTAAAATAAATTTTGCTCCAACAGTGAACAGTAATACTGAGAATTAAATTTATAGTGCGCTGAAAATTGAACTAATATATCAAACCAGGTAATAAATAAATTTGAAAGATGATTTAGTTATGGAGTTATACTCGTCGAAAAAATACGTGTAACGTGAATCGCGTTGTGAATCGTTTACTTAACATGTATTTATATAGTAGCGATCAGTAGCATGTTGCCTGCGCTATGAAGTATGTCATTACTGCGTACGAATCTCCTCCGAGTTCATAAACACTAGTTCTTAACCGCTCGATCTTCTTTTTTTTGAAAGTTGGATGAAATCACCTACCATTTCTACAAAATTCCTAGAAATATTTAGAACTCGGTCGATTGATAAATTTTCCTATCCTATCTTCACACAAGGAATTATTACAGTGGTTGAGGGCCGAGCGTTTGATAAAAGCATTGACTACTTCAGAGCTATAAGAGCCGAGACAGAAGAGTACAGAAGCTGAACACTATATGCCATCGTGTTAAAACCTTACCTTATTTAAGTGATTTAAACTATTTCTTATTGCCTTTTATTTGTGTAGAAAATGCGACAACGATTTTAACTTCTTATTGTAACTTCCAAGGGTAAATTCTTAAAGTAGTTTCTGAACCGCTGGTTTGACCAACCAGCGTTTTGAAATGCTTGTTTTTTTGAAAGGAGCAGGCCAACAACCAATTGAATTGTGATTTGCTTACTTATGATAAAAGCCTGCTTGCTAATGCCGATTGTAACCTGTACCAATACTTTAAAAGCTTGAATTGTAACTTTCGCAAATAAAGTTGAAATTTCACCATTGGGTACCGTATTTGAATGCCATCGTTCTTTTTGCTAGATATTTTTCTAAAGTAGCGGCAGCGGCCGCTGTTTTGTATGCAAGTAGCGGCAGCGGCGCTACTTTTTGATTTAAGTAGCGACAAGCGGCAGCGCCGCTGCTTTTTTTTGCCAAATAGCGGCAGCGCCGCTACTTTTTAAGGAGCGGGTGCCCAGCTTTGTAATTCACCAGCAATGAAATTGTAAAAAAAAATGTAAAATATTATAGTACGCAGCGCTGCGCTGACGCTGTGACGTAATCCAGATTTTAGTTGCCACGCTGCGCGGCGCGGTGTACCAACAACAGCGCGCGGCCGCGTACGCTACGCTGTTGCCATCTCTACACTACATGGTGAAAAATCAAGTTTCCAATTTTTTTCTATTTTATTATTGAATATTTTTAAAAAAACTTTGAGATTTTTATTTGAATTAATAAACTTTGGGCTTGAGGAAATCGCAATAGGCGAGCGAACTGTTACATTTATGCTTTCTCAATTCTTAGAAATCAGCATGAAGCATGCTCGAAGTTGTCGGGAGCCCACTATGACGTCATAATGGTTGTTAGAAATATGTAATTTCAAGTGTTTTAGTGCAATCATTGATCTTGAATCAAGGCAAGGTCTTCTTGGCTGCTCAAGGTTTTCTATCGAAGTAGAGGGCGGACGAGATGCTTTTGTGACGTCATAATGCATATTCATATTGCTTAATTTCCCATTTATGCTTGCTATTGGACGGCCTGATTTAACCTATTGCCAAGATTGAATAAATGCAAAATAGCCAAAAGAAATAAATCGGATCGAGTGAAGGATATAGTCGGTAGACGACTATGACATCACAAAGCTGTTACAAATTTGCCAATGTCAATTGATTTGACTGCAACATTATCCATTATATAGTACAAGGATTTGGTTGCTGCTAGGTTTCATAAGGAGTAAAAAGGGTCGTGATCGATGCTCTCGTGTGTGACGTCATAATCCATTTTAGTTTTGTTTCAATTTCCTGTTCAAGCTTGCTGTAGAACAGTCGCACTTTAAGCTAATATAAGCATTGAATAAATTCAAGATAGTAATCGAAGTACGTAGTCATGAGACCACTATGACGTAATAAAGCTGTTACAAATTTGCGAATTTTAACTGATTTGACTGCAATTACTCATCATAAATTATAACAAGGTTTTACTTGAATATTGCAGCTGATTTCATATCGCGTAGAAGAGGTCAAGATCAATGCGTTCGTGCGTGATGTCATCATGCGTTTACGTTTTCTCTTCTTTCATGCATTATATTTTGCTTTTAATTGACTGAAAACGGTTTCAAGGGTGAGTTCTTCTCAGTGATATACCATGGATTTCTACAGTATTGAAGTAATCAATTAGGTGATACTGATAGCCCTAAAGTTCTTCAAAAAAATTATCCTCTTTGATTACTAACTTAGTTCTTAATTGCTTGACTAAACAAGTAAACACAGCATGATAAAACCGAAAAAACGAGTCGTCAATTATGAACCGTCACTTTCTTTTTTTGGAAGCTCTGCGACTCATGTATGAGCGCGGATGCGCTCTCCTTCTCTCCGATTTAAGCTATTTCCCATATCAAGCCCTAACCCTAACTAGATGGGAGTTTGCCAGCAAACCCAGTAAACGACTGACGTGTAGCTAATGCTGTGACGCTCAAAAGTACTTTTTGTCTAACGTAAAATCAGCAATTATCCAAAAATATCTGATTATGGAACCTCCAGAAAAGTAGAGTCAAAATATTTGTCTGTTAAATATCTCCTGATATCATAAAACACTAGCACCCTAAGTTGAGCTGTTTAAAAAATAGATTTTGGGGGTCCATTTGGGGGTTTCCCGAGGAGGGTGGCACCCCCAAACTATGTCAAAACATTTGTCTGTTAAATATCTGCTGATATCAAAACAAACTGGCACCCTGAGTTGAGCCGTTCAAAAAATTGATTTTTGGGGGTCCATTAAACTGCGTCAAAATATTCATCTGTTAAATCTCTGCTAATATCATAAAACAGTTGCACCCTAAGTTGAGCTGTTCAAAAAGTTGATTTTTGGGGGGTCCATTTGAGGGTTCCCGGGGGGGAGGTGGCACCCCCAAACTATGTCAAAATATTTGTCTGTTAAATATCTGCTGATATCATAAAAAACTAGCACCCTAGTTGAGCCGTTCAAACAATTGATTTTTTGGGGCCCCATTTTGGGGGGTTCCCGGTGGAGTTGCCCAAAAAAATTTTGGGAGAAAATATTGCGTTTGCAGCTCAACAACTTTGCACAAAAATTAAATTTCGATGTGTAGTGGTTTAGGAGAAGAAGAGCGTACAAAATTTAGGAAGAAAAAAAAGGAAAAAAAAACACATCGCAGCCAAAAGTGGGTTGATTGGAATGAAAGGATATCTTAAGACATACAACAATATGAAATATTTTTTGCCCTACTTTAGCCGTTTTTGACTGAGACCGCTTTTTACGCCAAACTTGCGGGACGGTTTTCGGGTTCTAAAACCAAAGTCACGTAACCTATTGCCTCGAAATTTCGTACAAACATACAACTCATTAATCTGAAACTACTGTCAAAATTTCGTGTAGCTAAATCAAACCGTTCTCGAGTTATGAGCAAAAGTCTGAAATTTCGCACTTGCTAGTTGAAAAATGGCCGAGTAAAAACAAAGGAACACGCGACGCGAGCGTCCGTTGTTCGAATAATGACGACCTCGTATCCACGTCATAACATAGGTGTAGCCAGGATTTTTGATTGGGGGGGGCAAATCACAAATGACATGCAATGACGTCATCAGAAATTTTCAATAAAGGAAGTTTTTGTGGGGCAAAGATATTGCAGAATGGAAGATCTGAATCGGTAGCATGTTGGCACTTAATCAGGATTTTGGTAAAGGGAGAGGGCGAAAAGTAGTTGATAAAAAGTGCAAATGTCTCACTTTGGAGACGTGTTGAGTAAGCTAGTGTACTCAAACGTATAACAGACGGGGGTCTGGGGGCGGAGCCCCCATGCAGCCGCCGGTGCCTATGGGGGTCTGGGGGCAAAGCCCCCAGCCGCTGGGCGATTTTTGTAAGTTTTTGAAAAAAAAAGCTATTTTAATCCCATTGGATCACATTTCGCACGTGTTCACAGCTATTTGAAAGAATTAGATTTTTAGCGTTTAAAAGCCAATAGAAAAAATTTAGCTGTTTAATTCTTTTACTTGCTATTAAAGTCCAAAGCACGTTCAAAATCTTGTATTATGGTGTAAAATTTTAATTGTAAGTGATTTGGTTTATGTAGGGGGAAGTAAGACATACGTATTGCCTTCTGCAATATTTTAGCAGTAAATTATATTCCACTCGAAGTTTTTCCTTAAGAGATTTTTGTTTTGTCATGAAGATAACCAGTTATAGGAGTACATGTAGGCGAAGGGCCCAGGTCTCCTCAATTGAAATTTAATAATTTGTTCAATGAGGGTTTTCCTAGCTATTTTTTTAAAAGTATTTTGTGCGTAAAAACTGGCAAGGTGGAGGTGAATCGTTATTGAAAAATGGTACAACAGATGTTTACGCTTACTAAATATGTTATTCCCGGGCCGAATTTATATTGCGCTGGGCCCCTAGCACCAGAGGCGCCCGCAGAAATTTTTCCGGGGGGGGGGGGGGGGGGGGGGCAGGTGACGTATCCAGTATCTACCGGATCAAATAAATCTTTACAGCTGCAACAAGGATTTCGGAAAGGGGCTTGGAACCAAAAGTTAAAATAATCCTGCTCAAAAAATGTTGCAATTGGGCGGCATGTTGAACAAACTGATGCAATTCAAGTGTATTATTCAGGGGGGTCGGGGGGCAAAGCCCTCAGTCGCTGGGCAATTTTCGCAATTTCTTAAAAAAAAAACATTTTACCGTCATTTGGATCACATTTCGAACATTTTTTAGGCCATTGGAAAGAAAAAAGTTGCTGAGATTAGGAATCTACTTGAAATTCTTAAATTGCCCATCCCTTTCAGTGTTTTTTATTTCCAGATCAAATTCAAACCACGTTTAACGCTCGCATAATTACGTGAGTCAAGTTTTCCGAGTGACTTGGATAAGGAGAAGGGGAAGCTAAACTTCCCTAGCTTCCTCGGTTGCTACACTGACTGCAACCTGAATTTTGCTAATGGGGATGATGGGGCTTGATTTACGTAAAGATTGAGAGTTTTTGCTTCAAAAATGCCTCAAGTTTGCTTCAAAAATGCTTTTAAAATAGCAAACAGGTACAACTTAAGCATATCACAAAACAGGGTCTGGGGGCAAAACCCTAACTTGTAGGCACTTTTTGTGATATTTCAGAAAAAAATAGCCATTTTAACCTTATTCAAATCAACTGTCGCATCTTTTTACAACCATTAAAAAAACTGCATAAATACAATTGAAAAGCCCTTTAAAAGATTTGAATTGCTCAGCCTCTTCAACCCCCTACTTTATTCACAGGTCAACTCCAAAACTTGGTGTAATTAAATAGATTAAATGCTAAATAGTTCCTTCACTATACTGGTTTTTTTTTTAGAAGCTTAGGTTAAGCATTTTGTATTAAACAATCAATTTTGGCTGCTTATTTTTAGCCATGTTTTGAAGGTTTTATCAATTAATTTGTAAGCGGTATTTTTGACAAATAAGTTAATACCCCCCCCCAAAAAAAAAAGCAATGATAATAAATGTTTCAAAAATGGCTTTAAACCACTTTAGAGACCATATCACTGCAAAAAACTGCCATGAAGGGCAAAAGTTGTGGTATTTTCCTTATCGGTCTGTAGGTCAATTCAAGGGGGCACAGCCCTCTTAACTACGCTATTGATTACAAGTTTGGTTTTGATTTCGGTTTCTGAGCAAAATTAATTTAATGGCGAAGTAATTATTATTTTTGTGTTCATATAAGCACAGCGTAAATTCGAAATATCAAACGCTGTATTGTATTTAGATCCTGATAAGAGCTCAATGACACGGGCGCGTAGCCAGAAATTCGCATTGGGGTTTGGGGGCGGAGCCCCGAGCGCTCAAAAATTTTGCATTTTTTTGCAAAAATAACTTAATTTTAGGACTATTTTGATAAAAAAATAATGCTTTTAAAACGTGGCATAGAAATTGGCAGTACAAACATGATTAAACTTATTGCAAAGATGGGCCATATGGGAAGTGGCTAATGGTAAAATTTTAGTTCTCGTCTTTAGATGTTGGTAAATCATAAAATCGTATAGTTCAATAAAACTCACACGGAATATTCTATTTCGTCTAAGTGTTAAGCAGGAAAAAAATTAGGGGAGACTAATGGAAAGAGGTTTGAGAGAAGTGATTGGTAATTAACTGATACTAAATAGCCCCTACCCCCCCATTCCTGAGTTTACAGTATATTTGTTTATGAAGCCAACGTTCAGCATTTTTATATTAGCGATCGAATTTGATTGCTTATTCTTGGCTATTTTTCAAACTTTTCAGTGATTTGTGAGTTTTATTTTTGACAAATTAGCCCTCCCCCTCCCTCCTGAATACGAGGTGTGTTTGAAAAATAACGGGACTGTGCGTGCTTCTCGAACAATTTTTATCGCTGTAGCGCCGTTTTGTTGTTTTTCTTATTTATTTATTTATTTATTTTCTTTGTGTGAGTTTCAAACCTGGTTTTATTATTTTCGTTAATTTGCATTTGGAAGCCACGACTCGTTCTTCAAGCCAAGTATTTAATCCGTTGAATCGTTGCAAATGTTGAAATCTGTTAAATCCGGTTGCCGTGAAGATGTTCTTGTTTCTTTTTGTATGACGTAAGTTACTAATTTTCGAGTTGACCTAATTGAGTGCATATTGTAAACTTTGCAAGCTGAAGCTTTAAATCGCTATTCAGTTGAGCGTCTGCAGTTAGCAGCGGTGAATTTTTGTCAGCAAAGAACTACAGCTTGAAATTTGAGATGTCGCTGCCTTTGCAGCTCGTATTGGAGACAGCTGATCTTCTGTACGATTTATTTTTGAGTGCCAATTGCCTTGGTCTCTAATTCAGATAGTTCGCTGACTCAATCCTGACAAATATTATTTTCCAACATTCCCTTCTTTGTGAGCATTAACTGCAGCGAGTTTGACATCGGCCAGGCTTCAGTTTAAATATTAAACATTTGATTTGATCGCATTTGGAATTCTCCGTCTGCGTTGAAAAATTCATCAGTAAGTACAATGTATTATTATGTTAAGTTGTTTGTTAATTGTGAAAATAGATTCTAAATTTGAATAAGTTAATGAGATAAACGAGTTGTGTGATATTTTGTTTTCATTGAAGCATTAATTCCAATTTGTTTTGTTTTTGGTTCAAATTTAAGCTTGAATTTATTCCGTGAAATATTTCATGTGTTTTTTGAGTGTCTAAATGTTTATTTTTTCTCAGAAACCGCTTCCCGTTTTCGCTTCCGCTTACCTATACACCAACAAATAAAGGACAAATTTTCTAAAAAGAAAAGCGTGTTTCGAATTCTCGAGGCAGACGGTAGACAAATCGAATCCGTAACAATCGCAGAGAAAAAAGCATTGCTTTCTATGATGTCACAACACTATGTCTTATGGTTTCGAAAACAAAATTTCAGCATTCTGTGACAACTACATTCTTTTTTGCACATTTTTTCGTCAAGGCACTTTCTTTGTGACCGCTTTGTGAAAATTTGATAAAAGTAATAATTTTTGGCTTTTTTTTCTTTGGTACGAAGGATGAGCGTCGAACAACGAATCAACCTGAAATTTCTTGTCCGTCTTGGAAAAACTCCAACTAAAGCTCTAAATTGCTTCAAGAAGTCTGTGGTGATGACGCGTTGTCAAGAACTCGTCTTTTTGAGTGGCACAGGAGGTTCATTAGGGAAGAGAGAAGGTGGAAGATGATCACAGGAGTGGGAGACCATCCACAAGCAGATCAGATAAAAATGTTGAGCGTGTGAGACAAAAGGTGCAGAGCGATCGCCGTCTTACTGTTAGAATGATAGCAGATGAGCTGGGTATGAATAGTGAGAGGGTTTGGAGGATCATTACCGAAGATCTGGGGATGAGGAAGATCTGTGCAAAAATGGTGCCAAGGTTGCTGAATGAAGCACAAAAGGAGCTGCGTGTGCAAGAGTGTCAAGACGTTTTGGAGCAACTCGAAACTGAACCCAACTTGCAGAAAAGAGTTGTTACTGGCGATGAGTCATGGATCTTCGAGTAGATCTACTCACCAAACGGCAGAGCCTTAAATGGAAGAGTGCATTGTAACCAAGACCCAAAAAGGCGAGGGTGTTCAAGTCCAAAATCAAAATGATGCTGATCGCTTTTTTTGATGTCCATAGAATTGTCCATGCAGAATTCTTGCCACAAGGTCAAACTATTAATCAGCACGTCTACAAAAACATCTTGCGACGTCTGATGCGCTCAGTGAGGCAGAAAAGAACAGAACTGTGGAAAACGAGGTCACGGCTGCTTCATCATGACAATGCTCCAGCTCATAATGCCCTGGGAATTCGGGAGTTTCTTGCCAAAAATAAGATTGCTGTACTGGAGCAACCACCCTACTCTCCAGATCTGGCCTTTTGTGACTTCTTTTTGTTTCCCAAACTCATGAAAGTCATCAAAGGAACTCATTTTCAAGATTCAGAAGCCATTAAAACAGCCGTGACGAGAGAACTCTGATCGATTCCGGAGGAATCCTTCCAGGAGTGCGTGAAAGCGTGGCAGAGGAGATTGGAAAAGTGCATTCGAGCCCAAGGAGATTACTGTGTAGGCGACATTTTGTAAAATTTACTTGTCAAATAAAATAAAACATTTATAGACCCAGTTCCGTTACTTTTCAAACACACCTCGTATATGTTTCAAATGATGCTTTAAATCATATTTGAGTCCGTTCCAGTGCAAAAGACTGTCGGAGAAGTGCAAAAAACGTGGTGTTTTCTTTATTCTGCGTTTTGGTCGACCGGCCTATAGAACTATAGGATGGTGGCTATAGCCCCCATCTCTTCTGGCAAAGCTACTGCAATGACAGATGGTGAAATGTTTAAAATTGATTGTTTGATCAAATGATTTAATGCTTATTTCTAGGGTGTTGCTTACGCTCGTTTTTAAGAAAATGCTGTATGATAATTCACGCAACATAGCAATCCTGTTCCTTTTGCCCCCGCCCTCTGCACTAACGCAAAAATGGTAAAAAAAAGCTTCACAAAGTGTTGTTTTCTTAGTTTAGATAGATGTGTTTGGACTTATTTTTCAAATTTAAGCATAAAAAATACATGACATCTCAATTTCCAGGGGGGGGGGGCAAGTGCCCCCCCCCTGCGGGAGCCCCTGCCTGGCACTTGATGGATTTTTGCAACGTAGACCAAAAACAGTCCTGCTATCAAAGCGCGGAGCCTTGACACTGTGCCGTATGGCAAATATGGCAATGGTTACTTCATTACGTTCATAAAAAGTTTAGATGAGGGCCTGAGGTTGCAACTTTTAAGACAAAAACCCTTCATTTCATCCTGGTTTGGTTATACGTTTAAATTGGTTGGAAAAAATTAAATTAAGGGGGTGCGCCGGATCCCCTGGTCGTCAAAAATATTTAGTGTTAATTACTGTTGTACGCGTGTATGTAGTACGCAAAGATGCTAAAACAAATTGAAAATAAAAAAATAAGGCTTTTTTGTCAAATTTTTGTCATTGCTGGCATTTCGGATGTGAGGGTCCTTGGGCCACCCCCCCCCCCCCCTGGCTATGCCTATGATTTTGAGATTAGATCGCGCCCTTAATTTCTTTCATAAAAAAAAGAAGCATTTAACGCAAAATTAAAATAAGTTTTTTTCCAAAACGTGGAGGACTCGAGTCAAGTCACTTGACAGTTTTTTGAAACCTCCAAGAATTTTATGATAGTACTTTGACGTCGACACGTGGTCGTCATTATCATTACTTATTTTTGTACGCGTAAATCCTAAATAAAAGAAACTGCGATTCCGGACAAAAACAACATGCTGGCTATGCTTTCATTATTTTTGTCACTGGTAGTATTTCAATTGGGGGGTTTGCATTACCGCCGAAGTAATAGCATTAAGTTCATAATAACGTTAAACGAGGGCCTGGGGTAGCAACTTTTAGGACAAAACTCTTAGATATTTACAGGTTTTGTGTATAAAATGTTAAAAATTTGAAATAAAGAGCCCCTGGTCCAAGACCCTTGGTCGTCAGTTAGGAGGCCTGGGGTCCTCTGGTTGTTAATTAGGGGCCCTGGGGCCTCTAGTTGTCAGTTAGAGGTTCCTGGACCCCCTGGTTGTCGGTTAGGGGCCCCCTGGTTGTTAATTAGGAGCCTGGGGCCCCGTAGTTGTCAGGTAGGGGCCCTGGGACCCCAAGGTCGTCAGTTAGGGTCGCCGGAGCCCCTGGTTGTCAGTTAGGAGTCCCGGGACCCCTGGTTGTCAATTAGGGGCCCCCTGGTTGTCAGTTAGGGGCCCCCTGATTGTCAGTTAGGGGCCCCCTGATTGTCTGTTAGAGGTCCCCTGGTTGTAAGTTTGAGGCCCCGGGCCCACTGGTCGTCAGTTATGGGCCTCCTGATTGTCAGTTAGGGGCCCCCTGGTTGTCGGTTAGGGCCCCCTGGTTGTTAGATAGGAGTCCCGGGCCCCCCTGGTTGTCAATTAAGGGCCCCTGTTCGTCAGTTAAGCGCCCCGAAACCCTGGTTGGCGGTTAGGAGCATCGGGACCCCCTGGTCGTTAGTTAGAGACTCAGGGCACCCTGGTTGTCAGTTAGGGGCCCCTGGTTGTCGGTTAGGGGCCCCCTGATTGTTAGTTAATGTTCCCCTGGACGTTAGTTAGGGGCTCTGGGACCACTGGTTGTCGGTTTGGGGCCACAGGATTTCCTGGTTGTTAGTTAGGGGCCCTGAGGCTCCCTAGTTGTCAGTTATGGGCCCCTGGCCCCCCTGATTGTCAGTTATGGCTCCCGGGGCCCCCTGATTGTCAATTATGGGCCTTGGGACCCCCTGGTCATTAGTTAGGGAATCTGGGCCCCCTGGTTGTTAGTTAGGGGTCCCGTGGCCCCTTGCCGTCATTAATATCATTGTTAATTACTATTATGAGTGTAATTACAGACAAAAAACTGCAACTAGACATCGCTAGGCTATGTTGTCATAATTTTTTTTATCATTGGTGGCATTTCAATTGGGGGGGGGGGGGGCGGGCCCCTTGGGCCCCCCCCTGGCTACGCCTATGCGTCATAATAATATCATGCAATTCTTGAGGTTTCACAAAGCTGTCAAGTGACTTGACTTGCGTCCTCCACGTTTTGGAAAAAAAGTTATTTTAATTTTGCTTTAATTGTTTTGTTTTATTAATTTTTATGAAAGAATTTAAGGACGCGATCTTATTTCAAAATCATAGGCGTAGCCAGGGGGATTGCCCAGGGCGTTCGGCCCCTTACAATCGAAAAGCCACCAATGACAAAAGTTTGACAAAAAAGCCTTGTTTCTTCATTTTCAGTTTCTTTTAGCATCTTTGCGTTCAACAGTACACGCGTACAACAGTAATTAGCAATAAATAATATCGACGACCAGGGGGCCCGGCGCACCCACCTCAATTCAATTTTTTTCAAAGAATTTAAACGTAAAACCAGGGTGAAATCAAGGGTTTTTGTTTTTAAAGTTGCTTCCTCAGGTCCTCATCTAAACTTTTTATGAACGTAATGCAATAACCAGTGCTGTGTTTCCCACATGGCACAGTGCCAGGGCCTCACGCTCAGATAGTAAGACTTTTTTTGGTCTTCACTGATATTAAGCGGGAAGATGTCGCCAAAATCCCTTAAATGCCAGGGGCCCCGCGCAATGTAAATCCGACCCGGGAATAACATGTTTAGTAACCGTAATCATCAATCGTACCATTTTCCAATAACGATTCACCTCCACCTGGCCAGGTTTTACGCACAAAATACTTTTTTAAAAAATTAGCCGTAGAAAATGTTGATTGAACGAATTATTGAATTTTAGTTGAGGGGGCATGGGCCCGCTGGTCGTTCATGTACTCGTATAACTGGTGATTATTTCCTGCTAAAATATTACAGGAGGCAATGTTCCGTACTTTCTCCTATATGGATCAAATCACTTACAATTGAAATTTTACCCCATAATGCAAGATTTTAAACGTGTTTTGAGCTTTAATTGCAAGTAAAAGGAGGATTGAACAATTAAACTTTTTCGATTGACTTTCAAATGTTAAAAAACTAGTTCTTTCAAATGGCTGTGAACACATGCGAAACGTGATCCAAGGGCATTAAAATACCTTTTTCTTTCCAAAAACTTGTAAAAATTGCCCAGCGACTGGGGGCTTTGCCCCCAGGCCCCCGTCTGTGATACGTTTGAGTACACTAGCTTACTCAACACGTCTCCTAAGTTAGATATTTGCACTTTCTAACTATTAATTTCCGCCCTCTCCCTTCGCCAAAATCCTGGTTAAGTGCCAATAAGCTGCGACTTCAGATCTTTCATTCTACGATACTTTTGCTCCACAAAAAGTTCCAGTTTTGATTTTTCTGATGACGTCATTGCATGTGATTTGTGGTTTGGGCCACCCCCAATCAAAAACCCTGGCTACGCCTATGACCGTTCTCAACGAAGAAAACTGAGCTTTTAGCCGCGCCTTTGAAAGTATCGAGCCGCCGAATAGGCCTACAACAAAATGCTGCCGATGTCAACGCAGAAAAAGAATGTTTCACGATCATCAAGCGAAAATGTTTAAAGAAATTTTACCTCATTTGTTTTAATCGACAATGACGTATTTTAACATTGTGCCCGCTGTTTTCTCATATTCCTTCAAAGACGTAAATGTGTGCCCGCTGTTTTGTTTACTTTCGCATATTGATTACCCAATTTCTCGTACTTCAAACTTGTGCTAGGCCTTTTCCAAATTCATTCTGAAAAGTTATCAACCGGAACTGCTGTAGGCTATAGTTAATAAACATTCCATCGTTGTCAACTCATGAAATTATTGAACTTTTACTTAGCGAAATTGAAGAAAGGCGGCCCTTGTGGTTTTAATCAAAATATTGAAAATTTTCTTCTGATCGCAAAAAAGTTTCCGGCCCAGTATTCGCTAGTGATACGTTTTTGATGATGCTAATATTTTTTTAGTTAAAATTTGACATGTCCACTGACAAAAGAGCTTGTTACATTTTGAAGCAGTTAAGATAAATTTCAGTAAATAGTTTTCAGCTATTTCTTGCTGATTTTGTAACAAACCAAACAAAAACGCTCTTATTGTTATTTAATAATAATAAACTTTCAATTTGCCTGACATCCAATTATTGAGCCCTCTGCAACCGCAAGTACCGAAAAGAACATACCTGGTTTAATATTACTTGATCAATCATGCACTATTATACAAATTTTGTTGGTGATAGATGATATAGCATGAAAAAAGCTACGCTGTACGCTAAAAGGTTCCACACAAGCAAAGTTATTTTGACGTTTTCCATTTATCTATTTCATGTCATTGCAGGCCGAAAAAAAATTCATCGCCTGCACACGCAATTTGCGACAAAACTCGTATAGTTATTTGTTACAAAAGCTGCAGCTTTTCGCTTTTGGGAACGTGCTAGTATCATTTTGGCAAACGAGGAATAACAATGAATTGACAAAGCGCATAATACTAAAACTGCCACGGCAAACTTCAAAGAAATTCCTTAACTACTGCCTAAATGCTTTTACAACGAAAAAAATACATGTGAAACCTTCAGCAATTTGTTGGCAGAAAAAACCAGATGCTTCCGTCTGGCAATTAGCTTTTTAAGAAAATAGCGTCTAGATGTGATAGCTCCAAAATTCGTCATGTGAACAAATTGTGTAGAAAACTTGATCGTGTGATCCCGGCCTCAAACTATGTCAAAATATTTGTTTAATATTTAATAATATTAAAAGCAGTTAGATTCCTAGCTTTAGCCAGTACTTAAATTCCCCCCATCCCCCCATCGAGATTGAGCATTCTCCCATCGAGATTTAGGCGTTCCCCATTGAGATTTGAGTGCTGGATTGTGGGAGGAAAAAGTTACTGTTCTTGGCCGGAAAAACCGTTTAAATTTTTGATTTCGGCCAGAAAAAGCCTTCCAATTTCGGCGAAGACCTTTTTTTTTTTGGAGATCACCTGTTTTTGGCCAGAAAAATTGTTTAAAGGCGGTAAATCATCCAGCCAATTCCAATGGTTTACAATAGCTAAAATTAAACTATATTTTTTGATATTTTTTGTTTTGATTTTGGGGCTGCGTTTGCAAAGATATTCATCAAATACAAAAAGATGTCCCCCCGAAAAAAGTTTTTGGAAACTCTGAGTTTTGATCTTCCCGCCAAAACCACAGTTCATTAAAGGAGGCCTTCATTTGAAATAGGCTATTATTTAAATAAGCCGGAATATTTTTCTGAACACGTTATCGAAAGTTCCGTCCAGAAATTCCTCACCGTTCTTGAGATATCCTCTAAAATCCGCTAATACTCCGCTAATTCGTGACGTCACTTGCCCGAGTTTGGCTGAGTTTGTATGGGCTGTGTAAGGTATAGAGTAGGTAGGCAACAGTTTTGAATGTTTATCCTTGTCTAAATTAAGTGAATTATACCCTATTTTATTCAAAACTGTCTACTCTATACCTTACACAGCCCATACAAACTCAGCCAAACTCGGGCAAGTGACGTCACGGATTAGCTGAGTATTAGCGAATTTTAGAGGATATCTCAAGAACGGTGAGGAATTTCTGGACGAAACTTTCGATAACGTGTTCAGAAAAACATTCCGGATTATCTAAATAATAGCCTATTTCAAATGAAGGCCTCCTACTATTAGGCCTACTGTAATCTTATTAAACTAATAGGCCTAACTATCTCTAAACTATTAGGCCTAATAGTTTAGATATAGTTAGGCCTAATTAGGCCTAAACTATTTAGATAGGCCTACCACAGTTCTTTAAACCATCAGGCCTACTGTGGTTTTGGCGGGAAGAACAAAACTCAGAGTTTCCAAAAACTTTTTTCGGGGGGATATCTTTTTGTATTTGTTGAATATCTTTGCAACCGCAGCCCCAAAATCAAAACTAAAAATATCAAAAATTATAGTTCAATTTTAGCTATTGTAAACCACTAGAATTGGTTGGATGATTCATGGCCTTTAAATTTTTGATTTCGACCAGACAAAGCCTTCGGCTTTTGGCAAAGACCTTTTTTTTTTGAGATCACTTGTTTTTGGCCGGAGATATTGTTCAAATTTTTGATTTCGGCCAGAAACAGCCTCCGGATTTTGGTGAAGACATTTTCTTTTTTTTGGAGATTACCTGATTTTCACTGAAAATTTGCCTCAATCCAGTTTAGGAATAATGAAAATTTGGGTCAAGTTCGTTTATGGAACACACTCCGAAAAAATCCTGGCTACGTGCCTGTTCTTCACTAAGGTTCACTCAACGCTAAAAAAGCGTCCCCCCATGCAAAATTTTACAATTTAAGTACTGGCTTTAGCCATTCGAAAAATTGATTTTGGGGGGGCCATTTGGGGGAGGGGAGTTTTTAGAGAGGTACTCCCAAACTATGTCAAAATCTTTGTCTGTTAATTTTGTTAAATATCTGCTGATATCATAAAACACCGGCACCCGAGCTTGAGCTGTTTAAAAACTTGATTTTTGGGGGTCCATTTGCGGGGTCCCTGGGGAAAATGATACCCCCAAACTATGTCAAAATATTTGTCTGTTAAGTATCTGCTGATATCAAAACAGACTGGCACCCTAAGTTAAGCCGTTCAAAAAATTGATTTTTGGGGGGTCCATTTGGGGGGGGTCCTCGAGGAGGGTGGCATCCTTAAACTATGTCAAAATCTTTGTCTGTTAAATTTCTGCTGATATTATAAAACACTGGCACTCTAAGTTGAGCCGTTCAAAAAAATTGATTTTTGGGGGTCCATTTGCGGGGGCTCCGGGAGGGGCACCCCCAAACTATGTCAAAATATTTGTCTGTTAAGTATCGACTTATATCTAAACAAACTGGCACCCTAAGTTAAGCTGTAAAAAAATTGATTTTTTGGGGTCCATTAGGAGGTTCCCAGGGGGTGGCACCCCCAAACTATGTCAAAATCTTTGTCTGTTAAATTTTTGCTGATTACAAAACACTGGCACTCCAAGTTGAGCCGTTCAAAAAATTGATTTTTTGGGGGGTTGCCAGGGGGGCACCCCCAAACTATGCCAAATTATTCATCTGTTAAATATCTGCTGATATCAAAACAGAATGGCACCCTAGGTAGAGTCGTTCAAAAAGTTGATTTTTGGGGGTCCATTTGGGGGGTCTTCGGGGGGATGGCATACCCGAACTATGTCAAAATATTTGTCTGTTAAATATCTGCTGATATCATAAAAAACTAGCACCCTAGTTGAGCCGTTCAAACAATTGATTTTTTGGGGCCCCATTTTGGGGGGTTCCCGGTGGAGCTGCCCAAAAAAATTTTGGGAGAAAAAAATGCGTTTGCAGCTCAACAACTTTGCACAAAAATTAAATTTCGATGTGTAGTGGTTTAGGAGAAGAAGAGCGTACAAAATTTAGGAAGAAAAAAAAGGAAAAGAAGGAAAACAGAACAAAAAAAGGAAAAAAAGGAAAAAAAATTCATTGCGGCCAAAAGTGGGTTGGTTGGAATGAAAAAGTATCCTAAGAAATGTAACCCTATGAAATATTTTTTGTCGTACTTAAAGGCGGTGAATCATCCTACCAATTCCGGTGGTTTACAATAGCTAAAATTGAACTATAATTTTTGATATGTTTTGTTTTGATTTTGGGGCTGCGTTTGCAAAGTTATTCAACAAATACAAAAAGATATCCCCCGACAAAAACTTTTTGGAAACTCTGAGTTTTGTTCTTCCTGCCAAAACTACAGCAGGCTTAATTGTTTAGAGAACTGTAGTTTTGGCGGAAAAAACAAAACTCAGAGTTTCCAAAAAGTTTTTGTCGGGGGATATATTATTGTATTTGAGGCGACTTTTTACGCCAAACTTGCGGGACGGTTTTCGGCTCCTAAAGCCAAAGTTACGAGACCTATTGCCTCGAAATTTCGTACAAACATACAACTCATTAATCTCAAACTGCTGTCAAAATTTCTTGTAGGCCTAGCTAGATCCAACCGTTCTCGAGTTATGAGCAAAAGTCTGAAATTTCGCTCTCGTTAGTTGGAAAATAGTCGAGTAAAAACAAAGGAACACGCGACGCAAGCGTCTGTCGTTCCAATAAATAAAAAAAAGCTACTCTAGAACTAGAATCAACCAGTCAATAATTTTGTCATGCTCTCAGAGCTGAGACCTTCTGCCCATACCAGATACTGAGATACGTTAGGCCTATGATATGAACACTCATTGAAGTTTATTGACTGCACGTTGATCAGTGAGGTTGAATGATACCACAATAGGTTAATGTGTAGGCTTTATTTGATTCAAATTTAGGTATTGGCTGTTTAATATAATTTGTCAGTCAGTGCAGGTTTACTTCAACAAATAATTAGCATTTGATTTCTTTTATGAGTAGGCCAAGTACAGGGTAGGGTACATTCAGGATTAATTTTTCACACGGTACCAGATCACCTTCACAACATTGTTTTGCCTTGGTTGGCATTGCTTCAATTCATATTGCAATGTATACAGCAGTTATTTTATTTGTGATGGTTGGCATAGTTTTGGGACAAGATTGCAATTGTCCAGATGTTTGTCCACAGGTAGGTAACTCTTTTTAAATTTATTGAATGAGTATGAGTATAGAGCAATTTACTTAGGTTTAAATACAAGGAAGAGGCTTGGCAAATACTGCATTCGCGCAGACATTTTGAAATAAAACCTAAAAGAACTAACTCTAAGCCCTAACCCTAACCTTAACCCTAATCCTAGCCCTAACCCAAAGCCTAACTTAAATCCTAACCCAAACCTATAAGTGTAATAATCAAAATAAAAATTTTCATAAACGAGTGACGTCATTGTAATCTTAGCTTATTTAACCACGCCTGTTCAATTCGCCTAGTCACTTCGTAAATACAAATATTCTTGACATTCAGTACATCTCTGTAGTCCAACAGTATACAGGAATTATGGTAAAACTTACAGAACCACTACTGTAGCAAAAAATAAAAAGCACTAGCACAAAGCTTTCCATAATTTAAATCCAAGCTAAAAATTAACTCTGGTTTCAAGTGGCACTTTTGGTTTTTCATTTCTTGTGCTCCTATCTAGTGTCAGTTGAATGTACTAAGGTGGTAATGTTTTAACTTTTTTTGACTGCCATTGTCTTTCAATTCATGAACGATAAATTAAATGTATGCAAACTGTGTATTTATGCTTTATACTTTTTGCTACTGAAAACTGGAATATAACATTGCCAGTGATATCTTGGGACTTTGCGAAAGTAGGCCTATCTAACTTTACTGAACTAAAGAACTTCACAATTGTGTTAAGTGTGTTTATGGTTGTTGATAGTCAGCTCTGAAATACCATCGCTTCAAATTTTGTAGGAAAAGGCTTGGCGCACGTTCTGTGCGCGCAGACATTTCGTAGTAAAGCCTGAAAAAACTAATCCTAAGCCCTAACCCTAGCCCTAACCCTAAGCCTAACCTAAACCCTAACCCTAACTCTAACCCAAATCTACAAGTGTAATAATCAAAATAAAAATTTACGAGAACGAGTGACGTCACCGAAATCTTTGTTTGTTTAACCGCGCACGTTCCGTGCGCCAAGTCACTTCGAATTTTGTAATGTCCCATTAACTTGATTGGGTTTGTGGTTTTAATAACAGCTTTCAAAATTTAAATGTCTAGGAAAGGTATCTATAAAATGTCAATCAAAATTTTAAAACTCTGCTTAGTTCTCCTGTTAATTTTTAAGGAGTTTGTTGAATTTTCACTGCAGCACAGTAAATTGTTAAAACGGTGGTTACGGTACAAACAAAACTCTCCCTAAAGCAAATACTTTGACAGTAACTTTTTGCTCCGATTAAAACGACAGAAAAAAACTTTTTGATCTGAAAATGCCAATATGATTTTCAGATTTTGTAACTTACTGTATTTTGACCAGAAATTTGACACATTATCCAAAATACCGTATCAATTCTACACCCTCAACTAGCCCACTGCACCCTAATTTTAACAAGAATTTTATGTAAGCACATGTATGAACAGTTCTACTGATTTTTCTCGAAATTTAAGAACTAAATCAAAACGATGTCTGCCTTAGCAATTACATGGAAAAAGATACGTGCACAAACAAAATTTAGAAACTAAAAATCAAATTCTTATAGATTTGTAAGTGATATTGCGGAGTCTAAGTTTATGGTGACTTCACATTGAAAAATTATTTTGATTTACTCAACACTTAGCTTTCCCAGAACCAAAGGTGTAATGTTTAAAGTCAAACAACTATTAACCAAAATTATCTACTTCTTTTGCACATTACACTCTTTTTAGTTCATTTTAACAGCTTTAAGATTATTTGCTCTCAAAGTTCCAAGGTCTCAAAAAGTTATCAAAATAACGAAGTAACGTTAATCAAAACACTATTAGGAGTTCCTAACAGTTTTTCATTTTATTTTGAAATAGCATAGAGCGATCTTCAAAATTCCAGCGACATTTGAACTAAAAAATATTATTACATAAGCCTAACTTAACACTAAGCACAGCCAGAAATATGTACGGATTTTATAGTTATTTCTATTCTGAGAACGCTATTTCGTAGTGCAACTCAACAGCCAATATATTGGATATTGTACAGTACATTCTATTACAAAAATTATTCAGCACAAAAGCTTTCTAAATAAAATTGTTCAAAAACTTTAAAAAGCTAGTAAAAGATTTTTTCAAGGTCACTAGTGACAGTTTTGAAAAAAACTCGGCCATCCAGCTTAAAAGGGCATTTAGGTCGGAAACTTTTTTTTGCTCAATTTTTTCTCAAAAAATTTTGACAGATCTGAAAACCAACTTCACCAAACTTGAGCTTTCTACGACCTTCCGTTCCTGAGGTATAACAGATTAGATTTCCCTTTAGAAATTTTTCCAGGGTTGCCAATTAGAAACAAAATTAAAAAAATTGACTGCATGTTCTTGATTCTCAATAAACATTTTGTGGCAAAGTTATTGCTAGACAAAGTACAGGTTTAGAACTGTAAAATTAGCTGCTTTTCAATAAATGTATGTCAGCTTTCTTTAAGTTAATCTTCTGTCACAATACTGATAAAATGACAACACTAACTAAGTGGAAAATAGCTAATTTTGAACTGCAATATCTGGAAAACGGGAAGCTGTAGAAACTTCAAATTTGGTGAGAATGCATTTTAGGCATATACCTAAATTTTGGTCAAGAGTAAAAACTTGACTTGAATGCCCTTTTAAATCTAACAAAGCCATTAAGCTCAAGTACTTCAATGCCTTAAATGTTGGGAGTCCCAAATTTTGTCAATTTTTATCTTTCCTTCATATATTAGTATTAAATTACATCTTTTCTGAAAATTTCTTGTGTCTAGCATAAGTGGTTTAAAAGTTTGGATTTTGGCGACCCTGTTTAGGAGACCCCCCTCATTTTGGTACCACCAAATATAGTCAAATTTTATCTTTTCTTATTTACCAACAATGAAACTTTGATGTGTCCAGCTTAAAAAGTTTAAAGTTTAGAGGGCCCTGTTTGGGGAGAACCACCCCATTTTGGAACCCCCAATTTTGGTAGATTTAGTTTATTTTTAATATCCACCCATTTCAAAAATTTGATCCATCTAGCTCTAATGGTTTAAAAGTTTAAAATTTCGGCTGCTTCGCTTGAAGGGAACCCCCCTTTTTGATACCCCCAAAATTTTGTCAAAGTTTTTCCTTTTTTCATATTTACCTACTCTGAAAATTTCCTGTGTCCAGTGTGAGTAGTTGAAAACAGTGGCGCACCGAGGGGGGTTTCAGGGGTCAAAACCCCTCTTTTGATACTCAAAAACCAGCATAATTTGTTGATGTAACATAGTTCATAACACTTTGCTGCATTTACTTTTAAATAAATAATCACATAACTTATTGTTAATCTCTTTAGATGTTGTTTTAGTGCAGTGATGTGATCCTGCACGAGATTTACCAAGCAACTGAGATTTTTGCATTTGTGTCATCTACAATATTGCTAATTAAAACATTTTGTAACTACAGTATGTGTCCTTGATAGATCCATAGATATTAGGTAATGGATATATTATACCCGATCATTAACTTCTGAGCAAAACAGAGCTTGACGCTAAAAAGAGACAGACGGCCATTTAGTGAAAAAAGTCACCCCAGTGCAAAAAAAATACCAAGCCAAATGCACTTTTGCCAAAAAAAAGCAAACAAATTCGCTGTTTGAAGATGAAACCCACTGCAAAATTACATTAAAATGTCGAGATTTTTAATCTGCAAACATATGCAGGAATTTAAAAGCAGCTTTAATTGCGATGTAGCTATCATTTCCAATTGATCTTTCTATATTTTTGCATTAACTGTATAGTATTTTAGATGATTTTTGCTGCATCATACATCATAATAACATCCCATTGTCTATTTCAATGAAATTAATTTTTATATAAGCATATACCACCGCATTTTAGCTTTTCTTCATTCCAGTGTAGATTTGTGAAGAGAGCTGGACGAAAACCTTTAATTTAAAACAGTCTGTTTTAAGGTAACGCATTTCTCATACAGTGGAAATGATAGCTCAGTGATATTAAAAGCTATTTTGAAATTCTGTACCGCTAACAAATTTTTGAATTTAAAAATGTATCCACCTAAAGACTTAAGCCAAATATGCAATCTTTCAGCATTTAAACATAATTTGGACTTGACCAGTAAATATGCAGGGGCTGATTGTACTGAGCAAAAACAAATTCTTTCAAACTCTTATAAATCTCAGTAATTTAGGGTATTTTCTAATTGGTCTGAAAATGTTCAAAATGTCACTAAATGGTTTTAAAATGGTTGTTTTTTCTGAAAAAAAAGATTGCAAGATTTTCCCAGAGGCTTGGGGCTTTGTCCCCATACATTTCATCATGTTCAAAATGTCAAAAACGTTCGAATTGTCATCCAAGTAGAGTTAAAATGGCTGTTTTTTCTTAAAAAAATTGCAAAAATTGCCCAACAAGCTGAGGCTTTGTCCCAGGCCCCCATAGTGGTAACTTGTTCTCTCCCACACAATCTTCTCAACCAACAACTTTCGAAATCGTTATTCAAGGGTTTTTGAGTAAACAAATGTTGTTACAAAATGCAACTATTCCTGCTAAACCCTGTTTGGCTCTAATACCGAGCATTTTCATTAATAATTAAAATAAATTAACTACAATTGGGTATGGTTGCTTTTTGAAAAATTGAAACCATCCCTTTAAAAATTTCTGGATGCGCCACTGGTGAAAAAGTTTGAATTTTGGTAGCCTTGATTGGGGGACCCCATTTTGGTATCCCCAAGTTTGTCAAATTTTATCTTTCCTTTTTATTTACTTATCTTAAAAATTTCATGTGTCTAGCTTAAAAGGCTAAAAAGTTTGAATTTTGAAGTGCCAGTTTGGGGGAAACCCCCATTGTGACACCCCCAATTTTTGGTTTATTTTTAATGTCTACTTATTCCGAAAATTTGATCCATCGGGCTGTAACAGTTTGAAAGTTCAAAATTTTTGATCTCCTGGTTGAGTTGAGTTCCCCCAACCTGGCACCCTCGATTTTAGTCGCACACTAGTCCTCCCTGATATCTTCAGTCACTCAAAATTTAAATACAGTGCGTTTAGTGGTCTAAAAGTAGATAGTACGGGAAGAAAAAGAAAAAAAAAGTGAGAAAAAAGATGCCAAAACAAGAAAATTAATTGGGTTTCAAGTTGGGGTAAACGAACATAGCCAAAATGAAGGTGGTTGATCCTTGATAGTGTGCTCAAAAATCACAAACCATTTTTCATCAATATCTGTAATTACTGAGATATATTGGTTCAAACTTGTCAACTTTTTGCCCATTGTCGCGCTGTGAAATTTTGGTCATGTGACTGGGCGCCCCCAAATTTGGTCAACATGAAACATACATAGCCACCCACATTGTGTCTGAATTTCAGGTTTGCACATCAAGTGGTTATGTAATTATAAGCAATTTAATAACTTTTCAAGCCAAGAATTACCGTTTTTTAGTGTCTCAATTCACGATCATGTGACCTAGGATCCCCAAAATTGGCACACGTGACTCTTTCAATGATTCTTATGTTGAGTCCAAATTTCAACTTTCTAGGTTTTACCATTTGGTAGTTATAAGCAAATAAATCCTTAGATGCCAAATTTTGCAAACAAAAACAAAGTTACTCTGTGCTTGTGCAAAGTCCCAATAAGGATTGGTATATTTTCTAATTGCAAATTTCTAACTGCTACAAAACATTGTTAAGGTTTCATGCAAATACGAAGAGTTGAGAGTTCGAGACGCCTGTGATTGTTGCAATGTGTGTCTTGGATTAGAAGGAATGGATTGTGGAGGAACAACACGAACTCCTTGTGCATTAGCTAATGATAAATATGGTTTCAGCTGCATAGCTAGTAAGTTAAATTCATCTTTATCACTTCCTTAATTTCATAATTGTTTAAAATTGGTCCTGCTGAGATATAGCTAAATCAAACTTGACATTTTTTGGTCAAAAAAATGTTTTTCTTTTTTTTCTTGGTGTGCTATTCTGTATCTTTTGCTGAAAAAACAAAGTTTCGGAGTTACAAATATTGTACTTGTGAAATCAAATTTTCGAGTGATTTTGCAAAAAGAAGCTTGGGTGCATATTGCATCATAGCAAACACATGTTAGTAAAATTAAATCTTCAATTGCCAAAAACAAAGGAACATTAAAACTTGATTTTCTAGGAACTTAAACTGAAAAAATTGTCTGAAGTTTGATTTTGCAAAATCTTGGCTGAGTAGCTGGGAGCTTTGAGATAGCCACAAGTCAAGGTTTATTTTTTACTGTTATTGACTTACATTTTCACAGTACGGCAGAAAACGTTTTGATCACAATAACCAAAAAAAATTTTTTTTGTATATATCCTTGCGGTTGTAAAAATTAACCACAACTTTTTAAAAATGACAGAAAAAATATTTTCAAATTTGAACATTCGACCGAAAGCTCTGTGCGAAAAAATAAACTGGAAGATGTTACTTCTTGGTTAAGCTTACTTTCAAACTCTTCTTTTGTCTTTTTCTACCACAAGATGAATTCCCATGTCATTTTCTGACTATTCAAAAATTAGAATTAAACCATTTAAACTAAAATAATTGGATATGAAACTATGTATTCAATTAATGCAGTGAAAGTGGTGAACTCCTCTGGCTTTTTCTAAAAGTAATACAGTATTGTACAGTTTAAAATTTTTGTTCAAACATTTCAAATATAGCTTACCATATTTATTTGATCAGAAGCCGTGGCTTTTATTTATTTCTGTGGTCACTTTCTGTAGTTTCTATATTATAAGTTTTTTTTTGTTTTTTTTTATTATCGAGGTCGACTTTTATCTTTTGCCATTATAATTAGCAACCGATCCTAAAATTTATGCAGCCAAAAAAATTTTCAAACTGGTTAAAACTATCATACTGTAGAATGTAGATGAGTTTCTGTTGAAAATTATTTGCGTGAGAAATCAAAACCGATTAAAATAATCGATTTCCTGCAGTGTGTGTACCTATTGTTCCACTAAGTTTGCATTTTTTCGGCTTCTATTTTTTCTTTTTCTGTTTTGTGTGGCTTTTAATCCAGGGCGGTTTATAATCAAAGAAGTACTGTATCCTAATGCAAATCGTTTGTGGTTATTGAAACAGTAAATTTAACCAATTAAACTATTCCCGAAGTGAAATACGCCGAACTAATTTAAAAGTTCACAGAGACATCACATGCAAAATTTCAGTTTCTTTGCATATTTCAGTCATCTTCTCATTTTTTGGTTTTTTAGCATTATGATAAACAAAGTACTAAGTATTGTTTGAAGTGTGGACTAAGTAGTTCAATACTGAGACTGCACTAACGTGCCTTTTTCAAGCAAAACTAAATCAACTCTTAATGATTTCCATTTAAAATATCATATTTGAACTTTTCGACTTTTTTAGATCAAAATGGAGATAGGAGCTTGGGACATTGTCATTGCAAGCACCCAAAGAAAGGACCATTTTGTGGTCAAGATGGAATAACGTACAAGACCAAGTGTGATTTACACATTGCATCGTGGATTCGTCAACAACGCAATTCAACTGAAATTGGAGTCGCTTATCATGGAGAGTGCGAAGAATGTAAGTTGGTTAAAAATTTGCAGGAAAAATTCTGTGTTTGTTACGAATTTGAATAAAAAAGATAGCCGCTGCATGAAAATAAGTGCTTGATTTACTGTATTTTTCTCATTTGTTTTAACTCTATTTTACACTGGTTATTTGACCAACGCATTATATACTATTGAACCAAAAGCCGTTGGGAACACCGACTTGGCTTGTGGGTCGCTGTTCATCAAAATTTTGTATTTGAACACTGGTTTTGAGTCGATGACGTCATCGCTGTGACGTCACGGTTGTATTTTCAAAAAATGAGGTCATTTTTTGATGATGTCACAGGCATCGTTTTTTTTTATACTAAATCATAAAATTTCCAACCCAAAGTACTTCTGTCGCAAAAACGTTTTATAACATCATTTGGGTTATTATGGGCCAAAAAATGCTCAGATTTTGGAAAGTGACTTCGGCAAACCTCAAAATTTTGAAACTTCTCATTACCTTAGTAACCTCAAATTTTTAGGAGCTATTTGTGATGAAATTTGACCAAAAGTCAAGTTTATTGGAAATAAAAATCTTTTTGTTGAAGGGATTTATTTTAAAAAAATGAGAGGAGGCAAAAATGCCCCCCCTACGGCGTACAATTGGTTGACTTGCTTTTTAAGACAAGTAGGCAATAATTCAAAAGTTTGTCACGCTAACCTGACTGGAAAAAAAGCATTAAGTGTAACCTGTTCAGCGTTCACTGTTTTGTGCAAAAATGTAAGATTTGAGTTAGCTTTGTAGAAGTTATTAATCTGGAAGAGTGCTGCTAATTGGTTATGACCCGTTAACATTTTTATGGGAATTCAGTGTATTTAGTTTGCGATTTAAAGTATCTTTGGAATCGCTGAACAGCAACAAATCCACCTCAAACAGCATTGATTTTATGGTTAAAATTGAAATGGCTTTTGAAAAGTTAAGGCTCTCTTTTATCAATTTTGTAATAAAAAATTATCAAGAAATTTTTAAGTTTTCTGCAATTTTGAATTTATTGTCTGATTTAACTTTTTCATTTTTTGTATATATGTTTTAATAAGGTGGATAACTTAAGATTGCTGCTGTACGTGCAATTATGAAGAAATGATTGACCTAGTTGGGACTTCGCGCAAGCGCGTAGTTGGGACTTTGCGCGAGCGCGTAGTACCATTTGTTTTGTTCGCGAATTTTGGCAGATGATGATTGATTTGCTTATAACTAACAAACAATAAAACCTAAAAACTTGAAATTTGGACTTAACATAACAATTAATGAATGCGTTTTGTGTGCCAATTATGGGGATCCTAGGTCACGTGATCGTGAATTGAGACACAAAAAAACATAAAAAGATGGTAATTTTTGGCTTGAAAAGTTATTAAATTGCTTATAATTCCAAAACCACTTAGCAAAGCTGAAATTTGGACACAATGTGGGTGTTTATAAATACTTTACGCCAACCAAGTTTGGGACGCCCGGTCATGTGACCAAAGTTTTACGGGCCAAAAATGAGCTGAAAGTGGATGATTTTGAACCGATTTATCTCGGTAATTACTGATATTGATGAAAAATAGTTTGTGAGTTTTGAGTACACTATCAACTGCCTATCTCTTGGTTATGTTCGTTTACCCCAACTTGAATACTATTTTTCTTCTTTTTTTTCTTTTTTACTTTTTTTTTTCTTTTTATTATTCTTCTCCGGCTATCTACTTTTAAACTGCTAAACGCACTGTATTCAAAGTTTGAGCTATTGAAGATAGCAGGGAGGACTAGTGTCCGACTGAAATTGGTGGTGCCAGGTTGGGGGAATCTCCCTCAAACGGGTCCTCAAAAATTTTGAACTTTTAAACCGTTGGAGGTAGATGAACCAAATTTTTGGAATGGGTAGATATTAGAAATAAACTAAACCTAACAAAAATTGGGGGAGCCACAATGGGGGGTTTCCCCCAAAACGGACCCTCAAAAATTCAAACTTTTTACCCTTTTAAGCTAGGTACATGAAATTTTTAGGGTAAGTAAATATGAAGGAAAGATAAAATTTGACAAAATTTGGAGGTACCAAAATGGGGGGTCTCTTCAAACGGGGCCAAAAAACTTTAAACTTTTCAACCACTTATGCCAGACATATGGAATTTTCAGAATAGGCAAATATTACAAAAACATCAAATTTGACAGTTTGGGGGTATCAAAATGGGGAGTTTCCCCTCAAACGGGGCCACCAAAATTTTGAACTTTTAAACCATTAAGTTAGATAAATCAAAATTTTGAAGTGGGTAGATATCAAAAACAAACTAAACTTAGCAAAAATTACGGGTTCCAAAATTGGGGGTTACCCCCAAACGGAGACCTCCAAAATTCTAGCTTTTTAACCTTTAAAGCTGGACACATAAAGTTTGGAAGGTAAGTAAATTTAAAAGAAACATAAAATTTAAAACAATTTGGAGTACCAAAATGGGGGTCCCCCTTAAATGGGGCCGCCAAAAATCACACTTCCTAACCACACATGCTAAACACATGAAATTTTTAGGGTTGGCAAATATGAAGAAAAGATAAATTTGACAAAATTTGGTCATTTCAAGATGGGGGGTACCCCTCAAACGGGGCCGCCAAAATTCCAACTTTTTAACCACTCATGCCAGGCACATGAAATTTTCAGGATATATGCAAATATGAAAAAAAAATTATGACGAAATTTGGGGGTACCCAAATGAAGGAATCCTCTTCAAACAAGCACATCAAAACTCAAAATTTAAACATTTACGCTGGACAGATGAAATTTTCAGGATAGACAAAATGAAGATAAGATAAAATTTGACAAAATTTGGGAGTACCAAAATGAAGGGATCCCCCTCAAAGAAAAATGCTGAAATTCAAAACTTAACCACTCACCCTGGACTCAGAATAGCAAATATAAAAAGATTAAATTTGACAAAATTTGAGAGTACCACACTGGGGGTCCCCCTCAAATGAGGATGCAAAAATTCACACTTTTTACTTGTATAAGCTAGACACATCACGATTTCAGGATACACAAGCAAATATGAAAGAAAGATGAAATTGGACAAAAAGTTTGTGGCACCAAAATAGGGTTCCTTCAGAATTCAAACTTTTCAACCATTCAAGCTAGACATATAAAACAGAATAGATAAATATAAAACATATATAAATAGGCAAATAAAAAACAAATATAAATGCATGAAACAAATATATAAAACAAATACAGTACAGGCAAATATAAAACAAAGATAAAATCAGAATAGATAAATAAAATATCACTAATTTGAAGTGCCACAATTAGAAAGTCCTCCTCCAACGGGTCCTTCAAAAGCTTTTACCTCTCAAGCTAGACAAAAAAAAACGAGGATCTCATACTATAGGGGTGCTCCAATTGTGTTGGCACCTCTCCCCATTAACTACAAAAGCTTAACAAACTAAATCTATTGGATTTGTTAAAATGAATCAAAGATTAAAGCTAACAAATTTAATTGGCCACATTAAGGAGATCATGCCAAATGGGCTCCTTAAAATTTCAAAATTTTTATTTCGAAGTACTCCAGCTAGACATAATCAAAGAGAACCGATAGGCTAATATAAGAAAAAGATAAAACATGCCAAATTTGGCAATACCATGTTGGACAATTAGCCCTTAAATGGACCTTCAAACTGTGCGTTAAATTCTCACAATGAATTGGTATCAGAGAAAAGCGGAAGAGTAAAATCTGTGGGATTACTGCAACATTTAACACGTTGAAGTACTTGAGCTTAATGGCTTTGTTAGATATAAGCTGTATGGCCGAATATTTTTACTAAACTGTCGCTGATGACATTAAAAAATCTTCTTGCTCTTCAAAGTTTTTGAACAATTTTATTAAGAAAGCTTTTGCGCTGAATAATGAATGTAATATAATATACAGTACAATATCTAATATGTTGGCCGTTGGATCGCACTGCTAAATAGCGTTCTCAGAATAAGAATAGTTGTAAAATGCGTGCTTATTTGTGGCCGTGAATAGTGTAAAGTTTTACTGATGTAATAAAGTCGCTGGAATTTTAAAGATCGCTCTATGTCGTTTCATAATAAAGAGAAAAACTGTTTGAACTCCTCATAGTTTTTTGATTGACGTTACTTGATTATTTTGATAACTTTTTGAGACCTTTGAACATTGAGAGCGAATGACCTCCAAGCTGTTAAAATGAACTAAAAAGAGCGCAATGTGCGAAAGAAGTAGATGATTTTTGGTAAATAGTTGTTTGACTTTAAACATTACACCTAGTGTTTTGGAAAGCATAGAGTTGATTAAATTATTATAAGTTTTCAATGTGAAGTCATCGTAAAGTTAGACTCTGTAATACCACTTACAAATTTATAAGAATTTGATTTTTTGTTTCTAAATTTTGTTTGTGCACTTATCTCTTTCCATGCTAATTGCTAAGGCAGGCATTGTTTAATTCAGTTATTAGATTTTGAGAAAAATTTGTCGAACTGTTCATGCATGTGCTGGTATAAAATTCGTCTTAAAAAAATGTTGCAGGGGGCTAGTTGGGGTGTAGATTTGATATTTCGGATAGTGTGTCAAATTTCTGGTCAAGATAATGTAAGTTGCAAAATTCAAAAATCATGTTGGCATTTTCAGATCAAAAGTTTTTATTTCTGTGCTTCAATCGTAGCAAAAGGTTATTGTCGAAATATTTCTTTTAACGAGGATTTTATTTCTAACCGCAATTTTAACAATTGCGCTGCTAAGCGAAAATTCAACTAACTCCTTAAAAGTTGAAACGAGATCTGATAGATATTTATAGATGCCTTTTTTTGGACATTTAAATTCTGGAAGCCGTTAAACAAAAACTTGACTAAGGTAATGGAACATTATGAAATTCGAAAACGATGTATTTCAGATGTGATTATTAACAACTATAAACACGCATAACGCAGTTGTGAAGTTCTTTAGTTCAGTAAGTTGAATACTTTCGCGAAATCCCCGGATATTGCTTGCGATGTCATATTCTAATTGATAGTATCCTTTTGCATATTATTCCTGAGTTACTGGCACATCTGACGTGATAGACCACCTCAAGCTAGGTTTAGGTTGGTGTTATTTAGGATTGGAGTAGGTTGTTGTTGTTGTAGCGCATATTTATCCTCCTGTCACCGGACAGCGTCAGACGCTAACTTGTTGGACGATCCGCACACTTTTCATTACCGGGACTACTTCGTGATTGGAGGAATCCGCACCTGCTTAGGAGTTTCCGATGATCCAATGTTCGTGTAGATTTCTTCGAATTCTTGTCCACTGAATTTGCTGCTTAGTGGATGTTCGAAGCCACCAAGCAGAGATAATCATTGTAAAGCGTCTTATCCAAGGACGCAACAGCGTGACTAGGGTGCGGGTTGAACCCAGATCATTTGATCAGGGTCGTCGTAAAAACGACACCTATACCCATTCTGCCACGCTGCCGACTTTAAATTAGGATTAAATGTTGATTAGGTGTTAAGTTTAGGTTAGGATTAAAGCCTACGTTGAGGTTCAACCTGTGACGTCAGATGTATTTGTAACCTGGGAATAATGTGCATAAAGGTGGATTTACACGGTATCCGTTTTCGTATGTTTTTGCTGTGGTATGCGTTTTTTCGTCTGAATTTCCATAAGTCCAAATCTGCACTAAGTAGACTGTTACATATTGATAAAAATAATGTTAAAAAATTTTGTGTATGAACGATGAGAGCGATATTGCCTATCTTATTTTGAGAATCAATTTTTTGTGCACGATTTAATGTGATGCAATAAGTAACTTTTTCCAATCATAACATTACGCAAAAATTAATTGTTTTGATTGTAAGTATTTCAATTATACGTTGAAATGATAGTCATTGACGTTGCGATTTGTTGCAAACGCATTTTTAATGCGAAAAGTTTGGAAACTACACCAGTAGAAAGCTTTCTCAACTTACATGTTTTATTTTATTGTAACGAAAGTGAACCTAAAATGCGTCTCTTAATAATCTTGCTTGATGTTGTTTAATACGCTGTATATTGTTAGCTTGCACGTCGGGCAAGTCAAACCGAAAAACAACTTGCCCGAGGCAATTTCAGGTTGCCTCGGGCAAGCGTTAACTTCGAACCCTGACTTTAAGAATACTTTGCCACCACGCAGCGTGAACGCGTCGGTTCCGGTACGGAATGTCGAATCAAAAATCTCTTGTATGTGGTACAGGCGCAGTGGTATTGCATAAGATGTCAAAATTTTTCCGCTCGGATTTGCCTTATGTCTAGTGGAATCCTGGTTGGCGACCACCTCGCTATGAGGACCACTTCGGTGCGGTCCCGTGGGTGGTCACCGGTCTGGTAACTGGGGTTCCTCTGTATCCAAACTTGAACCGTGTTGATTTTTTTTGAGGTAAGAGGATTCCAGGTTTCATTCTGCTGCATAAAGACACTTCGCAGTACGTTTAGGTCTCTGCATTTTGAAAATCGATTTGCTGGTTATAATGTCCTGGTTTTGAATACTTAAGCGGTTAAAACAGATTCTAATTTGTTGTGACTTAAAATAAATAGGTTATTGTCATTTACTCTCAGTAGTTTTTTTGTTTTATGTGTTATTTCCATAGGTGGGCAGGTTAATACAAAACGTTAGCTTTGTTAACCACTACCACTAGTCTGTTAACAAACTTCACATCTCCGTTAACGTTAATCCGTTATTTTCAGCTTTAATTAACGGAAGTTAATGAAGTCCGTTAATATTCTGCGTGTAATTTACATTTCGTTTTATTCACTTGCTTCTAGAACACGTATTGACGCTGTTGAGCTAGTTGTAAGGATATATTTATTGCTATGGTTGTCTTTTTGTGGTTTGCTCGTTACATTTTACAGTCTAATCTAATTTCGAGATAAAAATAAGTTCAAATGCACTAACGAAGCTGCGATCGGAAAGTCTAAGGAAATTGCGAACAGCACCTATGAGGCTGCTGCTTATTGCCACAAAAAAGAGCTCTTTTCTTCGCTTTCTTCTGTAAAACTCGTGCGAGCCAAGTCAACTGACCGCGACAAACTGACCGCTAACAACGGTTACCAGTGATCTCGTCACAAAGTGATTTCGTCACAAAGTGAGGGTTTGGGCGTGATGTCTCTGGGGATAGTAAAATATTTCTATGACCCCCTTATCAGCCAAACGGCGTCAGTTGGTTCGCGGTCAGTTTGTTTGCGGTCAGTTTGTTGCGGTCAGTTGTCGTGGACCCAAGCTCGTGCTCCTACGCAACAAATGTTACCAGTGCAAACTGGTTTGTACCGGTACGATGAATGAGTGGTGCTAGATATTAACGATAAAAACCTTAACGGAAGTTAATTTAGTCCGGTAATATGAAAAAACGTTTTAACGGATTAACGAGTTAATCAACTTCGTTATTAACGGATTAACGTACTTGTGCCCACTTATGGTTATTTCTAATTCATTGAGGCGCAATGACGCTCAAGCTTGAATGGGAGGCTCATTTGTCATAACGGATTGATATTATTCACCATATTTAAAAGTCGAAACAGATCTAAGTTTTCTTGTTTGGTCGGTTATTGATCTAAATTTTTTGTGACTGTCTGAAAATGAATTAGCCAAAGGCAAAATGATCCCAATTAGTTTTTAAAAATTATGTCTAAATTTAGGACAGTTAACCCAAATTTGTGAGTGAAAAAATTAACTCAGAAACAGAGCTCCATACAAGTAACTGGCGAGATAGGCCTTAACGCCTAGTCGCCTATAGTCAATTTGGTCGCATTACAATTATCCTCCCGCGAGAATTGATTAGCGGGGGAATATTTTGCCAATTTTAAAATATGAATGGGAGAAAACGAACGGACAAAAGTCCCGTACTACTTTCTTCTGAAAAAAAAAGTCTTAGTTCTTAACTGCTGATATAACATAATATGTGTTATTTTGGGTTTAGCCGAAAGTTTTCAGCAATGAAAACACTTCAAAAAGTTTTTTTCTATGTATAGCTCCTTTAAACTCGGCAGTGTTTGTATAGTGAATATTACAATGTGGTTTAAGATTGTTGTTTCATTCTATCACAGCGTCTTTTAAGTTAGTAATAATACATGTGTGTATGCTTTGGTGACAGGTTTGATTATAGCTGCGTTTCAGTTTATCATATGGTTATTTCTTAACATTGTCGAGAGAGAAAGAGAATCGGTTGAATTAATTAGCTATAATTCCATAGCAATCGAGAGTCATAAATAAGTTTTATATCTACACTGCAAAACTTGACTCAAGATGAAAGTTTTACTAATTAAAAAAATGATTTAAAGTTGATATTAGCTCATCAGTGTGATATAAACGGGTAGAGTTTAAATATCTTTTTAGAGTCGTTTTAGCAGAGTCCCAGTTGTGCAGTGTGTACTAGTGACTAATTTAAAGCACGTGCGGTTTCGGTGAATGGCCAAAAAATCAGATTCTGTAAAAATATCAAAAAATAGAAGCGGCTCAACGTGGCTCAAACATCATACTTGCTTTTAAAAAAGTCCGGAAAAATTCTGCACCTGTTGTAATGTTAGTAAGTTAACTTGTTAGTTGTGACCCCAAATTCCAAACAAGAAATGAAGCCTTTAAATTAATGCGCACTTTTTTAAGCGAAGCATTTTTACCTCTGATGAGTTAAAAGACAATCAACTCAGAAAAACGCATGCGCTACGGCCTTACGATAAAAGTACTGATAACTTGCTCAAAATTGAGCCTTGTGATGAAATTTCATCATCATAAACTTCATCAAACAGAAAAATGCTAAATATGTCACTTTTCGATTTCTTCAGTCAAACTGCAACTCTATCGGTGCTGTATTGTAACCGCCTACCGCCAAAACCTTCTACCGCTCAAAATTGGTGTTTCGTTAATTCTAGAATACGACTGGAGATGGATTTGCCAGACTCATTTAGCTAAGTCGTTTATGTCAGCGGCTACTTTTTTTGTCCAGAACTCACCACGGATAAGTAGATAACTTGGGCTCCACATTTCCAAAGTGTTTGCAAAAGTGGGAAATTTTCTTCATCTACACATATCCATGATTCAAAACGTTTTTTTTAAGTCTCATCCATTTTTCAGATTTTATCTTTTCAGTCAGTCATTCTTTTTGTAAAGCACTTAAAGAGCTCGCTATCTGAAACGGGTGGTTTGGGCTTCTAGTTTCTGTTTCCAGGTCAAACGCAGATCGCCTGTATCTCCCGCTGCCCGGGCTTGTTGGGTTGTGCTGCCCAGGTGCAATGCCCCCTTGGCGGAGATGGGCGCGCCATTTGGTTGCACATCTCCCTCTGCGTAATGCAGTGAGCGCAATGAAGATTTGAATTTTTAATTGGGAACAAATGCACGTCTATTTAGCAGTTGCTGATTAGTTGTATCCAAATCGCTACTTTGGGAGCGTTTTATCAATAAGCGTAAACTTGTCAATGGTGGTTGTTTGTTGTATATCACTAACGACTAGCAGTTTGTCTCGCGATAAAGTTGCGGTTTTGGGTAAGTCAAAATTTATGGTTTCCTGCATTTTTTTTAGCCTTGGTTAAACTGTCGCGTTTGTTTTACTTTCTCGACAGAGCGATAATACAGTTTGGTCTGGTTTGTCATGCTTGACGGATTTCTTCTTGCCGCAGAGAGACAGCATTTTCAACATCAAAAAAATTTTTTATAAGCAACTAATAACTTTTTCTATTTCTCTTTTCAAAGTATTTCGATAAGTGTCAGTTAAAAATTTCTTTCTGCCTCGGGTTATAGCATTGTCAAATTTATTCGCTATTTATAAGAGCCCTTCCCCTCTTTAAAAACCCGCCAGCGTCAAATTAACGAGACAATTTTCTTCACATACTCTCATCCAATTATATTGATTCGTCAAGGTTTTTACCATCTGCAGTTGGTCGGTTTTTAACAATAACTGGAGATTTTTTCAATTTAGCCACACAGCAAGAAGAAAAATTCCAAATTAAATTGCTTTGTTATTGTACCTCTTACTCCATTGCGCCAAAGCTGGCAAGTAAAGCTTTTATGTTAGTTTTACCGTTTAGTTGGATCTACCGTAAAAACATGCGATATTGAGTTTGAAGTGAATGTTGAATATTTTTATTCAGTACCAAGATTAACCAGAAGACCAGAGAATGTTAACAATAGAACCGGCGAGAAAGCTTATCTTGCTTGCGAGGCGTACGGCATTCCGACACCGCACATCGCATTTCGAAAGGTAAAGAGAAGTTTAACTTTGTTGACTATTCGACTACGTTTTATTAGCTGTCTGTCTCGAACTAGCTCATAAAAACTATCAATTAACCTTACTCGAAATTGGCTATTTCGTTGGCTATTGCTAAATATAGTTATAGCTTAGGCCAGTGTTTTTTGGGGGTAGTTAGATACGGGAAAAACGGTTTTGCAAAATGCTTCTGCTTTTTGTGTGTGAATTTTTGTATATTCTTGCTCAACTTTAACTAGTTAAAAAATGTTACATTGCTTTAACCTTGTAGCATATAATGAAACTATATGAAGTATGAATCTCACCTTTTTACATTTGCTTTTCCATATTTTCAAGGTTCATTATGCTCATTAACGAAGTAAGTCGTTTAAAGTCAACTCACACTTTAACCTGAGCGAGATTTCAAAAACGTTTCTATATTGAATAAAAATCGAACACCGAAGCAACACGATTTGATGTTGCTATTGCAGATTCATCGCACGGACAATGATGAAGAATTCTTCGAAGAGATGCCGTCTGACCGGTTGAACATGGCTGTGCAGATTCGTGGTGGTCCGGATAAGCATAAAATCTCGGCCTGGGTTCTGGTAAATTCTTTTCACAGGCATTAAACCTTTGAATTAGGCATTCACATAAACGTGCTTGGAGTTTTTATGTTTCAAGCATTTAATATATTTTCAACTATGCCGTGGACTCATACTGATTAATTTGCTTTACACCCACCACGCATCCTGGCCAGAAGGTCGAGCGGGAACGCGTTTGTCTCTGGAGTGGGAAGTCGGAGGTTCAAATCTCGGGCCGATCAAGTCGTACACATTCCAACGGCCCGCCACCGCTGCGGCATTTCTCCAAACGGAGCTGTGTTGCCCGCTGGCGCAATGACGCGGAAATGGGCCTGGCCAACTCGTTACACACTTTGGCTTAATACATCGAGTACTAAGGAAGATTGGATTTGATTTGACCTGCCACTTATCCACTTCACTTTTTGCGCAGTTTTTCTCAGCTTAGTTTTAAACAAATATTAGATGCTACAAACAGCATGATATGCCAAGTCACTTACACGCTTATTGTCACTGGACTTATTTTGAAGCACTGTAACATTTTAAAGCTTTTTGATAAACACCAGTGAGTGCTTTAGGAAGAATTGAACCCGGTTTTACCTTCATTTTGATTTGAATCTCAGTTGCTTAACAACTACACCACGGTGTTATACAATTTGCTTGCTGCTTTCACTTCAGTTTGTACTTTCAAAAGTCAAAGATGAAGGAAATGAACCTGTGATTTTCAGCAGTTACACACTAAGTGAACTGGTCTCTATTCTCGTTAAAGTACCACAACTTTGAAACGGAACGATTGTTTTGGTTGGTTTAAATTTTCAAATGGCATTTGAAGTGGCGGCGATAGCGTAATTCGCAGAACGTCGGTTAGCAATCGAAAGGTTGCTGGTTCTAGGTTCGCTTCCCGAATTCGCAAAGCATCGTTGTGTTCTTGGTAAAGACACTTTACACATATTTCCCATTGGGGCCAAGCAGTTAACCCGTTGGGGTGACCCAGCCTTACGTAAGACTTGCAAACAGAACCCCCAAAAAAGGGTGCTCTGCATTCCCATGAGCGAATGAATGGCATTCCAAGTCATTTCTTTTGACCTTCTGATTTTGATTCATTTTGTGACGTAATCTTCGATTTTACGTTAATCTTAACATTAATGGGAGTGACTACTGACTATTTCACCGAAATTTTTAAGCTGAAGTTTATAGAACAAAAACGAGGGATATTCATCCGCGCATTTTTCATGTACTTTAAAGGCTACAATTAAGGTTTCAGTTAGGGTCTGGGTTAGGTTCGGGGTTAGGATTAAAGCTTGGGGTTAGTTTTAGAGTAAGTTTTTTTTAGAGTTAGTTAGTTTTGAGTTTGAGTTAGATTTGGGTTAAAATTAATAAAAAAGTAGATGAAAATTTTTGGTAAAATAGTATTTTCCAACGTTATTTTCCTTTTTTTTTTAAGGTTGATCCGCTCACGCACGACGATTCCGGGTGGTACGAGTGTCTCGCTTCCAATACCCAAGGCTCCGTGTCGGAAAAGAGCTATTTGGAAGTCATCAATTAATTTCTAGAACTTCGGAAAACTTTCAGTATGGAGTAGACTTTACGAAAGTTGTTTTGTAAATTTAGTTACTTTTCTTTTAATGGTGCTTTTTCTTATTGCGCTTTTTTACTTCTTTCAGCATATTTAGGTGCTTTTTACTGCTTGTAAATATTCGAATAGCGTTACTTTTTTTCACTTGTAAATACCTTATGAGTCGCGAAATATTAATATCACATTCAAAAACACTTATCTGTAACGTTCTAGTTTGATCTCGATTCTTAAGAAGTAATTTTCATGTGCCATTGGCGTTTTCAACAATCGCTTTTGCTTTTCAGCAGCAGCACTTTTCAGTTTGAAGCACTCTCATTGAAGCTAAAACATAAACAAAGTCGTAAAACATGAATCTTGACTAGGTCGTACGACGCCGACGTAACTACCAGTGGAAGAATGGCCGATTGTAATTGTATAAATAATTTTAATGAAATGCAACTTTAATTAAGGTGCAAATTTTGCTTTTCATGTATAATCAAAAGCTGAAGTTATTGCAGGCTTTGGATGTGAAAGAGTTGACGTTTATTTACTACATCAATTTTTTGCTTTGTATAAGTTGGAACATTTTCGACTTTTTTTGGACGCAAAATAGTTTTGCTGTACGTATGTATATAACGCAATTTGAAGCATGTTTGCATTTATTCGTCAATTTAGCGTTAAATTGTAGAGTTACTAACCAGGGCCCTATCTTCTCGTATATTACTGTACATAAATTGCCACTTGCTATGTAGTGTCTGATCCAAAATAGTACCGATATCAAATCCAAAAACTCTTAGAAGACATGAAAACCTTTTCTATTACTCCGTTTGCAAGAATGCTAGTCTCGTTTTTTGCTTATTCTTTTTTCGTTTAAAAAACAAAGTTACTTTCAATAAATAGCGAAAAGTTTGTTTTACTAACTCAAAAATGCTTAGTTATAAGAGGAGCATGACTTGGATACTTTTAATGCCAATTTTTTTTTGCTAAAATTTTAATATCCATTGTCTTTTAACTTGTTCAAATTTGTTTTATTTTTTTGATGGTTTTCCCAATTTTTTTACAAAGGTACAAAAAACATACCAGAAAAACAAACATGCAAAAACTAAACAGAAAAATGAACTTACTGGAGCGGAACGCCTACTCAACCCAATTCTGTTGTCGTCGTTTTTAATTGTATGTTATCTATATAGTTGTTTTATTCTACATAATTATGTAACCATGAGGGTAACTATAGCACCGCCCAGTATTATAATTGTAGATAAGGTATATCCTTTTTTTGTATCAAACTGGCTTTGCAGTTGAAACTAGAATGGGTATTGGGTGACCTGTTTTGCATCCTTATTGGGCTGAGCAATTTAACTGACTGCAAGGATATTACGTGACCTGTAATAAATCTGAAATCCAGGGCCGCGATGGCAACCACCACTTAGCCTTATGGGACCATGGTGAAGGCCAAGAAAGGTTTTAACAGTCGAAGCCCGTGGCAGTTGCTTTGTTCGCCTCCCGCTATGTCCACTACTTGACATTAGAAATGTAAAAACTCACATTAGAAAATGTACCAACTAAAGCCGAAAAACGGCAAAGCGTTTCTTGATGGTTAAAGTAATTATTTAGCTCTAATTAGATCTGATTTTATGTTTCTTAGCCCTCTATTAGGGTGCGTTTCCTAAATGAATTCTTACCGAAAATTAACCAATTTGTATCTCTTTTATTCCTATCTAGTTTTTACTGCAAATCCAGTATTTGTGTATAAGTATATACGTGATTTGAAATCAGTACCAATCTCTTGTTCCAGCTGACTTACCAGTAGCATTACAACTTCTAACATAAGGCCGATATTTGGCCATTAGCTCACGCACACTAATTCATATGTAAATATTCATTTTTCGCGTCAGATGAAGTGTATTTAGCTCATGCGTGTGAAAGAAATAACAAAGTAGCCGTTTTCTTAAATACAATTTCCGACTATGTTTTTAAAAAGGGAAAACTTTCTTGAAAAGAAGTCAAAAAATAAATCAACCACCCCAAGAGTTACTCCACATATCTGTCATGATAGCCTACCCACAAAATATAGCAGCCCAGTACAGCTGCTGTTTCAGGAAATATTACCTCTCGTCGGTTAGGCTAGCTAGGTAGGCTTATCAACTCATATGGCCCTTACATGCATAGTCTACCTAGATAAGCCTACCTAGCTAGCCTAATTGACGAGAGGTGATATTCCTTGAAACAGCAACTGTACTAGGCTGTTATATTCTTGTGGGTAAGCTATCGCGACAGACATGTGATGTAACTCATGGGGTAGTTCATTTGTTTTGTGACTTCTTTCCATATCTATATCAGTTTTCCCATAATATTGCTATTGTCACATATCCTTTAGATTGTGTTCAGTTTTATTTCTGGCAAACAAAAATATAAAATAATGATTACAAGAAAATGCTAATTTACTATTCGCCGCAGGTATCGGTTCGTTTTTCATTCATTCATATTTTTTTTTATTCTTGGCCACCACAGCAACAGCGAATGCATGGTAACACAATAATAACACGTAGAGTCAGGAATATTCTGTACTAGCTGAAAAATTTGTTTGCTGTTTTTTTCCTGGGCTTTTGGATGTATAAATATTATATTATAATTTTGGTTGTATTTTGCTGGCTACTGGTGCTAATTTCCGCTAATTAATTGTTGTTTATCATATGTGAGTTGTAACTTGTTTTAAATTTCAGCATTCTCAAAGTTCATTGCATGTCTTGCAACCAGTAGTGAATTTAACCTTTAGAAAGCATTAAAATTAATACTCGCTCTCGTTTCCGTTTCGTTGTTTGACGTTTCAACAGTTTTTTAAAAAAGTTACGCAATTCGTTTTGGTAAATTTTAGACGCAAGTTGAAATACGCGAAAGCTTTCAGACTAAAAATACACTTTTTGTATTGTTACATAATCGATTTTTAAAGATTTATTATCTTTTCTTTAGCAGAAAAAAATTGCGATTCTGATAAAGTTGCTGATTTTTCAACGAAAATCCTGGTCTTAATTGCGCTTTGCTGAGCAATCTATAGAAGAATGGAAACGAGGTGCCCCAGCTGAGCTGAGCGTTTGGCACACTACCCAGTTCTGTATGGGGATGTTACATGCGCACAACTGCACGTTGCTATTGTACACTGCTTATTTAGTATTAGATCTAACAACATAGGCACTACCAATTAAAAAGCCCGCACTATACTGATCATAATATCTCTTGTAGGTCTTTCTGCTTTGTAAATAGCTCTTATCACATTCGAATTGGTGCTTTTACATTTGTAGATTATTTACTGTTCGTGGTCTTTCATCTCAGCTTTCTTGCACGCGTTTTTATCGCAGTATGTTGACATTGTTTCGCAGTAAATTTTGGCTGTTTTAAAAACCTGATAAAAAAAGAAAACGCATAAAAAACGATTTTTTTCTGTCGGTTTTCAACTTGACTTAATGCCGAATATTTATTGCGGTTGGTGAAGTAGTCGAAGACTAAAAAATACCATTAAACGAGCATGTTTTGATGTGTGGTACAAAATGGTAAAATTTTGAGCCGAGCTAGTGTTAATTGGAAAATAAGTGATGATAAACTTAATCAAAATTAGCTCAGTCGAAATTCTGTTAAAAAGAAATATACATACGTTTCGGTTATTTTCATTTAACCATTGTCAATCTTCTTAGGATAGATCTTCCCTTTTTCTCAATAGTTTCTTTTATTATTGTAACTTTGGTGACACCGAAAAACTAATGTGCTTCATAGCTAATAGAACTGCAGTGCTTAAATTTGCTGCAATAGATGTCGATATAACGGTGCTTAAATTTTGCGTTAGAGTTAGCCTTTTGTAGCTGCATGCTTAATTCGCCGTCCTATATATGAAGCAGTTGTAATGTAGCCGCTTAACAATCACTTGTATAAAGTAATCGTGCACTAACGCCTATGTAATCACTTGTATACTCCTAATCATTTACGCTATTTAGATTATGCTTTGAAGCAGTGTGGTTCCGCAATTGCAGTAATTTTCCAGACCTCTTCCGTCGGGCCTCTTTTCCAATATCGCTTTTTGCTGCTTTTTTTTGAAATCTTCAAAAACTCAAGAAATTTGAAAAACAGCCGGGGCAACATTTAATAGCCCACGATCAGTGGCGTACGCAGGAATTTCGAAAGGGGGGGAGGCAGGCGCGTAGCCAGAAATTTGGAAAGGGAGATAAAAACCAGATAGAAAGATAAAGAACAAAAAAAAAGGTCTACTCTCAGATTCAGTCCGTTCTTCTGCCCAGATTAAGGTGAAGAACAAAAAAAAGATCTTCAGTCAGATTCAGTCCGTTTTTATGCCCAAATTCCAAAGGGGGGCATGGCTCAATTTTGAGTACTATTCTGCGGTATTCATACATTACTGGCAAAGGGGGGGGGGCATGGCACAATGCCCCCCTCCTTGAATACGCCCCTGCCTCCGATGTTGTTTTTTGATCTTTTCTTCTATCAGATAAAAGCCTAAAATGTTTTTAGCCTCACGACCGGCCAGGGCTACCCAGCAACCCAATTGACAACTCTTCTTGTCCAGTTTTCTGGACACCACTTTTATGCTCTGGTTCTCGATTGTTCTCTTTTTTGGTCTGTTTTTCTTTTCTAAAACCAACTTGAAAAGTACCAAAAAAGTATGCGTGTAAGATAAGGCAATGTTTTGAGTTTGCTTTTTCATTATTTTCTATTCCGAGAGAGTCGCGATCAATAACCAGCGCAAAAGCCCGAAATCCTGGTCGGTCGACTCCCCACTATGTACCGAGTTTCCAGCTCAACTACGCTTGTTTAAAAACTGCCTTGTTTACAGAGTGGCTTGAAGCGATATTTGTACATAATTTTGTGGCTCGGCTGTGTGAATTGGGTCTTAGGAAGATCATCCGTCACAATTCTATATCCTCGTGTAATCACTATATTACTTATTCTATCCAATGTGCGTGTAAATGCGCTTTGTGTTATTTCGTTTTGTGTATGCTCTTGTCGTTGCAACGTCCATTGTTTAGGTTTGCTCCTTTCAAATGCAATTTATTACGATTCCGGTACGATTTTGAGACGATTTATCGATGTTCTGAACGTTTGGAAAGTGAGTTTGGATGGTTTCGTTCAGTCAGTAACTAAGTAATTGCTTTGTACAAAATACGCAAATAAATGTTAGCAGTGTACAGGATCCGTCTTCATTGATTGTCTCTTCGTGGAAGGAGCTACAACTCGAGGTTGAGCCAATAGCGTATCCGGGGGGGGACTGCAGCCCCCCCATTTGGCTGCAGAGTATGCAAAATACCATGTTCTTAGCTCAAAAACGGACCATATCCAAATAAAACCTTTTTTTTTTGGTCTTCATCTAATTTCGAGCTCAAAAAAAGGTCCAAATCTAAGTGAAGACCTAATTTCGGACACAAACCGTTCTAGTTCGGTTTTACACATCCGAAACAGCTCTCCATTGCAAATTTCTGGCCACGCACCTGGGTCGAGCCACCACTAATCATTAGTAATCGCGGTCTTCCACCACCTGCGGCAGCGATAGCTCAGTTGGTAAGCGTCGGGCTAGGGATCGAGAGGTTGCTGGTTCTCCGTTCGATTCCCGAACTAGCCGTGCGTAGTTTTGTCATTCGTTGTCGTGGTCCAGCATGACAAAAAACAGAACCAAAAAAATGTAATGAATTAGCGTTGCTGTGGTTAGAAGCAAGTGCCTGGTTCAGTGGTTCACGCATGATTAAACAAACCATCTGTTTTTTTCGCTTTCTGAATGCATAGTAATTCGCAGAAATTTCGGCTCATTCTTTATATTTACATGAGTAATTTACAGCAGAAGAGGATCAATCCCTTCCCGTGTGATTTAAGAGTCCAATCTTTTAGCCGCAGCGCCATCCCCGAGTAAGGTTTGAATGTTGCCCGCATTTGATTTCAGGACTCATCGTTCCTCAGGCCTTTCCACCTCTGATTTTGCGATTAGACTAAGCAAAGCATTATGTTGTAAGGTTATGAATGGCACAAGAAAAGGCGCTGTTTCGCAATCTCGAAATTTCTATTGGTAAACCGAATGATATTTCGAGATTAAAACACTTCAAAGTGATCTAGTTGGTCTAAAGATTGAGGTGACGGATACTTCAATTTATTCGATCTAAAAAAGTTGATCCCCTCGAACTTAATAAGCCTTCTACGAGGAGCAGAATAGAAAAATCAACAACCGATCAACCAGATCCAAAATATGGGAAAGTATCGGAAAAGTACAATATTTTAGGATCAATATAGTACTAACGACAAACCAGGCACGCAGCCAGGGGGTCAATTGCCCCCCTAAAATTTCAGTTTGTTCCCCCAAACAAATTTCACCGAAATCCTTCAGTTTTAGGATGTAAAGAAAAAAAAAAGTGTTGTGTTATTTTAGATTTGATATTCAAAAGTCGCAGGAAATGGTGGCTTTCCGAACTGAAGACCTTTTCTTTTTTTTGGTCTTCACCGTAATTTGGAATCAAAATCAGCCTTTCATTTTGTGAAGACCTTTTTGTTTTTTAGGTGATTGCCCCCAGCGGGAAGCTATTGCCCCCCCCAATTTTCGTTTGCCCCCCCAAAAATTCCGTTCTGGCTACGTGCCTGCTACAAACCACATCAAATAATAAATTTTTCTTCTCTTTAAAAATCAATTGATAGCTAACATTTTTCACATCGTAAAAATTAGCTGGATTATTGTTATGGTTCGCCCTCCAAGATTCGTAATTGAGTTTTGGTAAATACGTGTCGGTTCTTAGTAAAATTGCAACGCATACAAAATATAAAAGAAAATAAAAAACAAATTATGGGATGCCCGTTGTCTTAGCAACTGACAACACGTGACTTAAATGTTAATGAAGCGGAACGAAAAGAATGTGTGTCGTCATCGCTGATTTTTTTTTTAGTCACTTCTGCGCATGAGTGGTGCTGCTTGTTATGAAATAAGTTCTGTCAATAATCTCAATCAAAAATGGAAGTGGATAATGCAGAAGAACAAGACTGGGTTGATGCACCCCCTGAAGCTTTTTCAGGTGAGTTGAAGACTAGTATAACGTGTAGCTAATTAAGCTGAACGATTTTAGATAGCAAATAGTTTTTGGAACAGTCGAATTTGTCGAGCAGTTTCGATCTAAACTAGCCGCCATTTCTCACGGTAAATGACGTAATCGGTGAAGCGTGCTTTGTCTCTTGTAGCGCTGAACAAGTCGTTTAAAGCATTTCGGTGTTTTATTTACAATAAACTAATCAGAATTGTGTTCATTCCAAACCTGCTACAATCTTATACTGTAGCACATATCTGCTAAAAAAAGCTATAGGCCTGTAGATTCTCTCAATGTTTGCTGTCTCTCACAAGAAAACGGTAGCTTGTTGGACTGATCGAATCTGACCTGTATCTTCATTAGCCTACTGTATCTTATGCATGAGATGCTGCATCAGACATTCAAGAATGTGGGCGTGCAATTTTTGTGTTCTGTTAGGCTACTCTGCTTAAAAGTGTATTTGTTTACTGAGACTAATGGTAAATGAGACATATTTCCAGTATATTTTGCATTCATTGTCTTAGCATATTTCTACATACAGTAGCCAAATATTACAAACTAGTAATTTTTAATTACAGTAATTAATGTAGTGACGATCGGTGAGGGGCATCAGGGTATTCTTTGAATACCCAAGCAAAATCATCTCATCTGTATTTATTCAAAGTAATATACCTTTTAAATAATGTTTTATATTTCAGTTAATTTTGTTTTCATGGCTAGTTGGCCATAGACATAGCGTATTCGGCATAGCAATTGGTGAAACCTAGTGGCAGGCAGTCAATTATTTTAAGTTTTCGGCATTGCAGCGCTAAACGATTGATATGCAGTCGTTGTAGCTTGACTGCGCTGGAAGGTATCAAAGTGAAGTTGTGAAAACCCAAAATAGCGCTGCAAAGTGATAACCATGTAACACCCCGCTTCTGTATTAACCAATCAAATTTGGCAAGTAAAGAAACGTCATGATTGACGTCATCCTAGGTTTTCAAATAGCGAGCGTGATTACCTTACCTTAAGCTGCCTGCGCCTGTGGTTGCGTGATCGACCGTTACAGACCTGTCAATTAAATTAACTACCCTGAAACATCATAACACTTTCTCTGTATCAAACAATTGACAGTGAAAGACTTGCAAGGTTTTTTAGCAAAAATAACCTACTATGAGGAAAACTTAAAATTCGTCAAAGTAAATTACAACAGCTATATAAACGCAGCAAACGTTGTGGATAGTTTATTGGGATGTTTCTTCACTCAAAAAACTTTTGAAGAAAAAAAAGCAATCGTTGCTGCAGGTAGACCCAAACTCGTTGAAAGATTGTTTTCTTCCTTAAAACGCGGCAAATCATTTTCTCAAAATAAAATGGAACAAGCCAGACTTTTAGATTTAGGCTTTATATCCATCGAGTCACAATTACTGACTGAAGTCATGGAAACCAAATCTTTTTAGGATTCATTCATAACAGAATTTGCTTCAGTAAAAAAGCGAATGGAATTTACTTTTAAATGACTTTCTTGCAGTAATTCTAAAACTTTTGTCGATTTTAGTGCTCTGCCATTTGTAGTAAACAGTTTTGTTTGAATTGCTAATCAAACGGCCAAAGTTGTTTCAGCTTATACTATTTCTTTGCTTTTTATAAGCAACTGATCATTGGATGAGGTAAAGGCGTGTTGAAAGTTTTAATCAATTGCTGGAATTTAGTGTAGAAGTTATAGTTTATCTTTTCATTTTTCTACATTTCCACTATACTCATTTCGCTTAACAGCTGAAGTGAGACGGGGAATATTAACTTCAGCTACGCTATCCTCATTTCGAGCCAAAACTTTTTACTCCCTAACAAGTTTTTGCTATTTCCCCCCCAGTCAAACTTTGTCTTTCACATTTTATTTTTAAATAGTACAATACAAACACAGTGTAAATATCAAATGCCACCCAGTGTTCCCATTAAGCTGATTTTTTTCAGCAAATCAGCGATTTTTCGGAACAACGGCAAATAATTTTTGGCAATATGTTAACCATAGCTTTAGAAAAGTCGACGAATTTGAGGAAATATGACATTTGGTATACTTTAATAACAAATTGGTACAGAATTTAGGGCACATAAACATCTTTTTAGCGCATTGGGTATAATTGTTTCAAGAAAATTCGGGCACTCACCGATTATCCTAAAAGTTAGAAGAAACACTGATGCCACCAATATGTATGGACATAATTTTATATGCGCAATCCGGATGCGCAATTACTTCATGTACGAAAATAAACGACGCAATAAATTTTTACTTGATTACCCCAAACTTTTTGTCATCGATCCTCACTGAATTAATGCGTGCATTGTTACAAATTGTTTTCTTTTTGAATGCTACTGGTAGTTGCCAATTTTTCTTGAGCTATGAAGTACTAGAATGTGACATTGCAAACAACAGGCTATATGGGTACTTCATTACAGATTGCCTTTTGCATCAATTACTTTGTTTAATTAAATGATCAATGCATTTAATTAAACTCGGCCATGTTTGAGGAAGATCCCCTTATTTTGGTACCCCCAAATTTCCTTGTACTTGGCTATCCTGAAAATTTCATGCATCCACCGTGAGTGGTTAAAGTTTGAATTTTAGTGGCCCCATTTGAGAGGGACTCCTTCATGGTGGTATCCCTCAATTTTGTCATATTTTATCTTGAACTTATAGTTATTTATTCTGAAATTTCATCTGTCTAACGTGAGTGGTTAAAAAGTTTAAACTTTGGTGGCCATGTTTGAGGAAGATCCCCTTATTTTGGTACCCCCAAATTTTGTCAAATTATACCTTCATAATTGTCAACCCTGAAAATTTCATGTGTCTAATGTGTATTGGTTAAAAAGTTCCAAATTTTGGCAGCCTCATTTGTGGGGACCTTCCATTTTGGAACCCCCAAATTTTATCTTTTATATTTAGTTTAAAATTTCATGTGTCCAGCTTAAAAGGTTCAAAAGTTTTAATTTCAGAGGGCCCTGGTTAGGGGTATCCCCCAATTTTTGTTAGGTTTAGTTTATTTTTAGTATCTACCCATTCCAAAAATTTAATCCATTTAGCTGTGACGGTTTATAAGTTTAAAATTTTGGTGGCCGTGTTTGAGGGCAACCCCCCATTTTGGTACCCTTAAATTTTGTCAAATTTTATCTTCATATTTGCCTACCCTGAATATTTCATGTGTGCAGTTTGAGAGGTTAAAAAGTTAAAGTTTTGGTGGCCCCATGTGGAGGAACCCCCAGTTTGATTCCCCCAAATTTTGTCAAATTTTATCTTTTTATGTTTAGTTACCTTAAAAATTTCGTTTGCCTATCTTGAAAGGTTAAAAGTTTGAATTTTGAAGGGGACCGTTTGTGGGGAAACCCCCTCGTGGCACCCCCAATTTTTGTTAGGTTTAGTTTACTGTTAATATTTAACTATTTCGAAGATTTAATCCATCTAGCTGTAACCAGGGTTCGAAATTAATGCTTACCCGAGGAAGCTGAAATCTTGGGCAAGTTATTTTTCGGCTTGACTTGCGCGACGGGTAAGCTAACAAAATACAGCATATTAAACAACACCAAAGAAGATTATTGAGAAATGCAATTAGCTTCGCTTTGTTGCAATAAAATAAAGTGCAAGTAGAGAAAGATGTTGCTTGGTTTGTTTTAGCACTTTGCAACCATTGCAATGAAAACTTTGTTTAATTGTACGCACATAGTTAATCGCAATTAACACGTCTTAATCGAACGCAAAATTTTCGATACTCAGACGCTCTTTGCAACTGTTTGACATGAAGTGCTAGGTTCTTTTTTCGTAGAAACATTTTCCGACACTTGCCGCGTTTCAAATATCCTAAGTACAACTATACCCTGTGCTACATGAAGACAACGTCTAGAATTTTGTAATTTTTTTGTTATGATTATTTTAAAGATCTTTTAGCTCCTATAACTTCTGCAAAAAAATTTGGTTTTCTAGCGGGTATATAGTTTCTAAAATATTCGCGATCGAAAATTCATTACCATTAAACAATCAATTTTTTGCGTAATGCATTTGGAAAAAGTTATTTATTACATCACCTTACCATAACAGTCACTTAATTCTCGAAATAGGATGATTCTCAAAATAGGATGCACAAAAACTTGATTAGGAAGGAAACACAAAAACTTGATTCTCGAAATTGGATGCAAGTACTATGCAAATTCATTCTTTTTGCCAAGAAGTACATTTTACAATTTTTTTTCCAAAGTAAACAGGCTCACAACTTGTGCCTATTCATTTTTGGCAAGTTGAATTTTCCTCGGGCAAGTAGACATTTGATATCACTTGCCCGACTGGCGAATTGTTAAAAAAGTTAATTTCAACCCATGTGTAACAGTTTAAAAGTTCATAATTTTGGAGAGCTCGATTGAGGGGAATCCCCCAACCTGGCACCCCCAATTTCATTCGGACACTAGTCCTTCTTGATACCTTCAATCGCTCAAACTTCGAATACAGTAAGTTTAGCAGTTTAAAAGTAGATAGCTGGAGAAGAATAAAAAAGAAACAAAAGTAAGGAAAAAAAGAAGAGAAATATTATTCAGGTTGGGGTAAACAAACATAACCCAAAGAAAGGTAGTTGATAGTGTGCTAAAAAATCACAAATCATGTTCCATCAGAATTGATATTTACCGAGGTATATAGGTATATCGGTTCCATTGAGGAAACCCCCAAAGTGGCACCTCCAAGTTTGATTATCTTTCAATTTTCTTTTACATATTACCTTTCTGGAAAATTTTGGTTTCCTAGCTCAAGCTTTTGAAATTTTTTTATTATTTGGAGTCTAGTTTAGTGATCTCCCCCAATGCCCTACCCAAATTTTGTTGTCTTTTTATTCTTTTACATTAATCTTTCCTAAAAATTTCAGTTTTCTATTTCAAGCAGTTAAAATTTTTGCAATTTTGGGGAAGGGGACCTCCAATGTGGCACCTCAAAATCCATTAAGTTTCATCTTCTAGAGCCTATTTACCCTTAAAATTTGACTCGTGGCATCTTCAAATTTGTCGAATTTTATCCTTTCAGATTTGTTTGCGATCAAAATTTGATTCGTTTTGATCGGATTTCAAAAATTTTTGTGGCCTGTTAGGTAGAAAATGCATATGTGATTGTAAGACACCCAAATTTTGTTATCTTTAATAATAAGGAAGTGACCAATCTTACGTTATGTAGTGCCCATAATGAAATTTTAAGAGAGCAAAGAGTGTACGCGCGTTTGCACATTACTCTTTTTTATTTTTTAAATTATCGTTAAGGTTTGGGTTAGATTTTGAGTTTGAGTTAGGATTAGCGTTTAAGTTAGAGCTTGGGTTAGGGTTGGGATTGGGGATAGAGTAGTGTTTTTCTTATTCTTGCATAATGTAACCGCAGCCTCTTCCTGATAATAGTCATTAACGTTTAATCTCTTAAATTCTTTTTAAAATTTTTCCATGTGGCAGCACCAAATTTTTTCAAATTTTATCTTTTATTTGTATCTACCTATCATAAGAACTTGATACGTTTTCTGACTTAATTTTTTTTCAATTTGGGAGACCTGTTGGGAAAAATTGCCCCATATGGCACTAACAATTTCAGGTTAGCACTAGCTGTTACTGTCTCTATACTTGCTTAGTTTTTTAAGTTTAGGGTCTTGGACTAATTAGAATCAAAGAGACAAAATCAAAAAAAATCCATGTAAGGTTAAGAATGACAGCTACAGAAAAGTGATCAGTAGCGTGTTCAGATGTCGCAAGCCAAACTAAGAAAAATAAACCAGTACTGGTATATCTTGATATTTAGCGAGATATACTGGTTTATTTTTCTTAGTTTGGCTTTTGTTAGTTTTGCTTTTAAAATTGCGATCACATTGCTGGACAGCCCCAAAATTAATATCTACTTGCTTGCTGTTATTTCCATCTTGTGTATAAAGCCATATGTTGAGTTTAAGCAAATTACCAAAATTCCAACACTTATTTTGCCATTTTTTCTGGTTTCCGTTCTCTAAAATTGTGGTCCTGTGATCGATTGCCATAAAAGTTTTATAGCATTCAGCTTTCATCTATCCCCTTGTTATGTCCAAGTTTCAGCTTTCTACATTCAGTCGTTTCTAAGTCATAAGCAACTTAATAAACTTCAAATACTGGTATGTCACAAATCATTGAGTAAAAACAAAGGTCTTTGGCACATGGGTGCACCCTTGATGTCTCAAAAACTAACGTTTTAATTTACATAGTTCTCTAATACTGTTTTAAATTAGCAAATTTTGTTTTAATAGAAATTTAGTTAGCATTGTCCTTTTCAGTATTTCTGATTTGCTTAAAAGTATTTTTGTTAATTTTTCATAAAAAGATTCTTGACTATGCATTATTGTGTTTTACTCCACTTAAAGCTGTTTATGATTGATAACCAAATTTCATCGTTTTTAATGATGCTTGCTGCAGATTTTAGTAGGTTAGCATGTTATGTTCTAAAGTTTTTTTTCTTTTCTGGATGATGTTATCTCAGATCTGCGATGACCAAGAATATTTATCAATGCTGTTGATTTTTTGGTTTAATCAAGTAAGATTCGTTTAGAGCTGGGTTTTGTTATCGGTCACTTAGAGGTCATAATAAATTGACCAAAATTTTTTGTTAGTGCCTGAAAATAAATTTGGCAATGCAAAATGATCGAAAGAACAGCAAGATTTTGAATATTCTTGAGCTATAATCGCATTTGAAATAAAATAAATGAATTTTGAAATGACCAAATAATTATGTTTAAATTCAGACATTTGACAGATCTTAGCGAAAAAATACACCCAGGTTTTAAAAAACTTTTTTGTTGACTGCTAATCATTATGATTTTGTATTCTATGTGACTGATATTTTCGTTGTTTGTAGAGGAAGAAGCCAATGAAGTTGCTGTTGAAAAGAAGAAAAAAAGCAAGAAGAGAGATAGGAGCAAAAAACCTAAGAAAAGAAAGCATGACTATGTATGTAATGTTGCACTATTCCACTGCATGCTCTGAATGATTATCACTCAGTACTGAGTAGTTCCTAAATCTTTAGGTTGATTGTAATGATATTGAATTGAGCAGATGACACAATACTTCAAATACCAGATTTTTGGCTAATGTAAAACTTCCACCCAGCTACAAAGAAAACAAACTCAGATTTTAACCTGCGAGGGTAAAACTTATGAATCAACGCTGCTAGGTTTTTTTTTTATAATTGGATCCATGGTCAAATGATGTGCTAGAAATAACTTTTTTTGAACAATTTTAACCATTGTTTTGTATGTAGGTACTGTACCATGTGTGTAATAACACACTTTTTCGAATCACGCAAACTTTTTAGAATTATATATCAATCAAACATTGAGATAAATGTACAAGGGAGAATCAGCTTTTAAATCTAAGAAATTGATAATTTTTAAATTACCAAGAAAAGCTAAGCCTTGATGAAACTAGAAGACAGTGTCGAGCTATCTTTGAGGTGGCGTTACACTTAACCAATAACTTTTTTTGTATTTTGCAGGATAGTGATGGAGAAAGAAAAGGTGGATCAGATGTGCCTTCAGATGCGGAAACTAATCCAGCTGGTGCTGCGTACGATCAGATGGAACACACCATTGATACCATGGAAGAAGAAAAACCAAAGAAGAAACGTCGAAAAAGACGCAAGCCTAACTATGATGAAGCTGACGCTGAAGTTGCTTCGATTATGCCCAGAGAAAAACCGGTATGTTCAATTCAAAAAAGAACAGCTGTTTGTTGTGAGTTTTAGCCATTTTTGGCTGTTTGTTTTTTTATATTTCAATTTGCAATTTTTGGTTGTCAGTCGCGAGTTGGGGATAATCTGATTCTGTTTAGATTGCCACTTGACCTAAAAACTCTTAAATGGTCCGTTTTTGGCCAACCTATTTCTTTTTTCTAGATTGAATGTGTTTGTTTCATTTAAACACAATACGATTCAAAATCGTTATTTTTTTTATAGAATGAATCCAATCTTAAGAGCAAGATATCATAAGTCTGTTAAAAATTGAAATTTTGCTGTAAAATTATCAGATAATTTTAATCCAATCTTAAGAGCAAGATATCATAAGTCTGTTAAAAATTGAAATTTTGCTGTAAAATTATCAGATAATTTTCTGCTGTTATATATCACCAACCAAAGAGCAGAAAATTATCTGTTAATTTCAGAACAAAACTTAAAATTTCAAAAGGCTTGTAATATCGTGCTGCTACGTTTAGGGCTCATTTTCGAAAGGAGAATAACAATCATTTGTTACTTTCTAACTTTAAATAGTACTCCGGCCAATTGTTCAAGCAATAATGTGTTCGTTTCTGGAGCAGAAAATCTAAGGATCAAATCTCGGACTGGTCAAATCAGACACAGTGTTGCCAACGGCTCACCACTGCTGCAACATTTCTTCGAAAGAAGCTGCGTTGTATGGGTGCAATGACGCTAGATGGGGCCCGCCAACTTTTACCCTTTTTTCTTTTTCCTCCTGAAATCAGATTTGATTTGTTAAATAGTCTCCTTTTTTCTTTTTCATTTATTCTCTCATATGCTATCGCATGTATTTTCAATAGGAACTGAAGTCATCAGAAGCATTAATCCAAGAATGGAATTTGGAGCCGTTTGGTTATGAATTCACTGACCAAGATTACCAGGCATGTTTAACTGTGCATTTGAAATACAGGCAAAAATACAACACTGAGCTTTGACCTTCTGCAATTCGCAACAGCAATGTACAGTTTGATTTGAACAAGCGAAATTAATTTATAAATTAGTCATAGGAGTGTCATAAGTTGCAGCTCTCCCTCATCTTTTTTCCCTTTCAATTATGTAAATTTCCGCTCTGTGAAGTCTTAACTCTACTTGTTTGAATTTGAACTGATAATGGGGATTGTAATTAGAGAGTGCGGTAAAAATTTACTGGTAAAAATTTTCCGGTAAAAAGAATGCATTTTAAACGCTGCAATCAACTACAGATAGTCATATATTTAAATAGCGATTATCGTGGTAAGAGGTAACATAAGTCGATACCGTATTTAATCTAATGTGCTTTGCATTTTTCACCCCATTTTTTTGCAGAACTTGAGAACTTACAAAGCTTTCAACAATTTCGTCAAACCTAAACTGTTGGAAGTTCAAACCAGAATATCGATGACAAAAGCTCATATGCTGACGTCAGCAATGTGGCGTGAATTCTCGGAGACTTCAAACTTCGCTCTTTACACAGTTGAAGAACCCGAAGAAGACCCCAACATTGTCGTCCGACCGTCACCCAGAGGACCAATGGCCTCGGTTGATCTTTTACCCTCTGAAAAACAAAGCAGAAGTAAGAAATTTAGTGTATGTTATTTCAGTAATGAGAGGTGCTATTTTACTGTTATAGTACGCTATTACTGCATTATAGAGTAATCTGCTAATCTAGGATGGTTATTTGTGGTTAGTTGGCTACCTTGCGCCAATGCTTCATTCAGTACAGAAGGTGTGCAATTTGTTGCTAATACGCTTAGTTTCATCGTCGTTGTTTGACTGTTCGTATGAATATTCACAAACAAAGTTCATGCAGTAAGTTTCCCGTTGATCCATCTAGTTGAATCAGGCCTTTTTTCGCATTTGGAGCTGGGTTTTGTGGACAGACAATGATATCGTGGCTTGCGATTACTAGTTGGTATATTTTACCACTATTTTAATTGTGTGAAGCACACAATAATCAGTGGTACAAATATGAGTTAAAACGACAATATCTGCCCTCAAGCTTGAGTTGATGCCACAACTATGCGGAAAAAAAAAATGCAAGATGTACCGAAGGAGTAATGTAAGTTACTCGGTACTGCACTTGCTTGCTTACCATAGATTTTGCACTTTGCGTTTGCACTTTCATGCTTTGAACAATTTGTGAAACAAAGCTTCTAATTTTTGGTTTCTCTAATTTCTACATCTTGATTTTTAGGTCGAAGTAGTACGCCGAAAACTGGTCCCAGGAGAGAAAAGAAAGTTGCTCCACTTCGAATTCGCTTGCCAACCAAACGGAAGAAAAAAGGCGCTTCGGTTGGTAGCCAGCATCATTTAATCTGTGACCTCTTTAAAATGGAATTGCACAATTGCATTTCACTATAAGAACTGCTTTATGAACTGCAAGTATTATACACAATACTTGTTCTTAGGTGTATGTTTGAGAATTTAACATTCTCAATATGACTATATCGATTTTTTTTGTAGAATTATTGATACTCACATTTTTGCATATTCCGGTATCAGAGATTTTAAAGCTTTGGTACATGCTATTTGAGCTTTTTAGCTTTTTAATTTTTGATAACTTTCGCACAAAGAAACCTAGCACACAACACACACAAATTATGAATGGCAGAAAAAAAAACTAGTTTACAATATTTTTTGCATATCAACACCGAGTAGTTGAAACTTTTTCTAATGTACTCTGAAGCGATTCCTCCAAAATAAAAGCGCCCCCGTCGCTTCCGCCTAAGTGGAGGATAAATAGGGATGAACTGACTAACTAATCAACTAAACTTTAGTTTAAATCCCAGTGGGATCAAATGAAGGAATTTTAAGATTGGTATTCTTAGCTTTCCTGCTTACCGACCGAGATTGAAAGAAACAGTTTGAAAAGGTTAACACCACGTCTGTTAGAGAGTTGAGCACTGGGCTGGTAGCCTCGTGGTTTTCCAGATAAAAAAGTCAGAAGTTTTGAGTACGAGAAAGGTTTTTCTCTTGTCTCAAAGCAAATTGGCAAATAGAAACTTTACACAAAATCCATTTCTGCTTCAAGAGTGAAGATGAAGCTTCTCCGTCTGAAAACGAGTCTGATTTGGAATTCGAACAGTCCTTAGCTGCAGCCAGCATCGCTGCCGCTAGCGATAGTTCATCCAGCCGCCCCTCGTCAAGACGAAGTAACAAACAACCAGGAAAAGGAAAGAAAAAAGGCACGGGAAAAAAGAAAAAAGCAACAACCAATAACGGTAAAAATTATATGGTAATTTTGTGTTTCATTGATGTAATTTTAATTAAGATTTGTTTTCGTATTGTGCTTTCCAATGACTTCGGTTTGCCGCGCTAGTGGCTCTAGATTTTGAGTGCTCTGCTCAAGTGCTCATCTTCCCTATATAGCAAGATGTACGAAAACATTTCTTGAAAAAAAAAGCTCTCCAAATGATTTGGCCAGATCTTAATTTGTGAAAAAGTGCACAAAAAACATCTTTTGGTACTTGACCTGTTTAAGCTATGAGCTGTTCTTCACTTCAATAAAATTTAAACGTACCAATACTTTCTATTTCATCTTTCGAATTGTGATTTTATGTGGTAGCTTTAGAAGACCGAACTTTTAAGTCAAAAATTCGATTTAAAAATAATTTAATGTGGTTTTAGAAGCAGATGGTTATGACACCGATCATCAGGATTATTGTGATGTATGCAAGCAGGGCGGCGAGATCATTTTATGTGATGGGTGTCCTCGCGCTTTCCACCTCGTTTGTTTAGAACCTCCTTTAGATAAACCCCCAGAAGGCTGGTGGCCATGCCCCGTTTGTGTAAGTGTATTTTTTGAATTCAATAACTTTCATCTACTGTACTTTTTTCTGTTTTCCGAACTAAATAATTAAACAGTTCGTATGAAGGTTGTTTAGGTATTTTTGTGAATGACGTATGGCTGGTTGCTTTTTTCTGGTGGTAACTGTTGGCTATGTTACGTGATCCTTGTTTTTTTTGGTCATTGACCAAATTTTTTTTGGGATGGGCCGAAAACAAAGTAGCCTTCTCTGTCAAATTGACTGAAAAAATTAATATGGTTTTGTGTTGTAGAGCTAGAATCATGCTTTCTATGTCGAAAATAAAAAAAATCTGTCATTTGACCAAAAATTCCGAGTCAAAAGAAACAAACCCAGTTTCCTTGTAGAAAAAAGAGGTAACTGCTCTCACGAAAAGTAACGTTTTCCTACATCTATTTTAAGATGCCTATCACAGCACAGAAGTATTTGAATTAGTAGGCACTCGCTTATTTATGCAAAACCAGAAGGCTGCTTGGAGCTAAACGCAATACTCGATAGTAATCTCCTTGACGCTCGCTAGAATCGTGCCTCATGTTCCAACGTTGCTATTGAGCCCATGCGTTTAAAGGTAAAGAACGGAGTGACACAGAAGAGCCGTGCTGAGGAGGATGAGGAATTTGAGCCCGAGGAGGAGGAAGAAGAAGAGCCTCATGACGATCACATGGAGTTTTGCACGATCTGTAAAGACGGAGGAGACCTCCTTATCTGTGACACCTGTCCGCATTCGTACCATCTCAACTGCCTCAATCCTCCGGCTGCCCATGTACCAGAGGGCGAATGGTCCTGTCCTCGTTGTACTGTAAGTTCAGTAGTATTAGTGAATGAAATTAGCTTTCACATAATCAGCGTTTTTTTTTTTTTGCATTTACTTTCTCTGAGAGAGTGTTACATCAATTTACTCTTGTTGGCTATATTTTTGAGTCGTACGCATTTTTTCAATAGTTCGTTTACAAGTAATATAGATTACTAAGATCGTTCTTAGTAGTTAGTACTATGAATTTTGATCATTAGCTTTTTATGTAGTGTTTTTTGTATCCACTATCCAGTCTTGTGTTCTCGTTTCATAGCCTTTGTGTGCCAGTCTTTGGTGTTGGTAGCAGACGGATATCGCAGCTAGGCGGAGTTGAGAATCGATTGCATTTCAAAATCAATAGTCTAAGATTTGCCTCTGTGTTCTTAATCGCATTGTTATTAAATTTGTTTGCAACATCTTTTTAGTGCCAGCCTTTGAAAGGTAAAGTTCAGCGCATACTCGCTTGGAGATGGCGAGACGCCCCTTATACAGAAGTCCCGGATGATAGGCCTGGACACGAGGGAAGCATGAAGAAGCTGTGGGGATACAAGCAGAGAGAGTTTTTGGTAAAATACGTTGAATTCTCTTATTGGGACATCGAATGGGTGATTGAATTACGAATGGAGATTTTCTGTACGCATCAGGTTGGTATTTTGGGGTTGTGTTGCTTTAGCTGGCAAATAGGCTTTGTCTTAGTGCTATTTGATTTTGTGCTTAAGGTTTGCTTATGCCTGAATCATTTGCATGTAAAGTTTTTCAGCTGTCTAATTTGATAAGCTGAGCTTCTCGTCCTTGAAAAGTTGTTTTGGTCGCTATTTTGCAATAAGTCACACGGTTTGTCATTTTGAACCGTCGCCAACGGATAGGAAAATCTTAAAATTCATTTTTTTGTATTGATAAATTTTGAGCCACTTAATTTTAATTACATGCAACACTATTTTAGAACCAACCATTGTTAGTATGATGAGGCTAATGTTTTCAGCTGGTAAAAGAAATTCCCAGTTTTAGAATACTGCACTTTTATCTATATATCGTAGGAAGTAAGAAATTCATCAAAATTAATTTATCATCAATCGCTCATACTTTATGGTTGTTAACTATTGGTTCAGCTTCAGTTTGTTTTCATGTAAAAGACGCACTACAATATACGATAGATTAGCGGACTGCGGTCCATATTGTATTTCACACTTTTCACAGTTGCAATCTTTCCAGTGAGACGGTGCTAGTAAACAAGCATCACCATGGTCCAGTGTCACAGGAACTGGTGAGAATAAAGACAGATTTTCATATTTGACTGAGTGTTTTTTATTTTAACAGTGGCGGTTATATAGTCGTCGCAACGACATGGATGAACCAACGCCGTTTGATGAAGATGATGATTGGACAAACAAGGATCTCATCTCAAGATATTATCGATATGGTATCCAACCTGACTGGCTTGCGATTCACAGAATCCTGAATCACAGGTATGTCAGCAACTGCAATGCAGCATTTGTAATTGAAATTACATTTTCATTTACTAAGTTAAGTTGTTTTGTCCAGGATACAACGATAAGATACCTTTTGATCTTCGAATCAAGTTGTAACCTGTCCACCACAGACGGTGGAGGCTTCACACTCTCTTTTTCATTGCTGAGCGTGAAGCAGGCAAGTTGTGAATACTTCTAATTTTTATAGTCTTTGGCTTGACTTGACCGGGAATTGAACCAAGAGACTATCGCTTTAGTAGCAGACGCTCTATCCACTCGGCCACTGATCGGTTATCGTTTACCCGTGGTTCAATCCAATAACATAAATTAGTATCCTATTTAGCTAAAAATGTTTCTGTACCTTATTTTTGATTTTTTACCGCCTGTTTAATTCAAGGTAATTTTTACTAACTCGTGTGGTTCTTGCAATTTAATGATTAGCCACTCCACAATTTTTCGTTAAAAAATTGGATGTTGATTTATCTCCTTAACAACTCTAGTGGTATGGGCGCTCTCTGGGTCTCTTGTGGGTTTCAACTGGGTCTCTTACTGGGCAGCCTCCGTAGCCCCACCTTTGGAAGAGGCCGGGCAGCATCACCATCACCTCTAAACCAACTTTTTTTAAATTAAGTTTTTATGAGTGAAAAAACTGCATTTTAGGAAAGTGGGCCGGAGCTCTGTTGTTCAATATTTGGTGAAGTGGAGGAATCTAGCTTACGACAAATCGACTTGGATGAAAGAAGACAGAGACATACCGGGACTAAAAGAAGAAATTCAGAAATACAAAGATCATCGGTAATAATTAACTTTGTTATTGCCTTATGTTCATTTATTGATCTATTTTTAAAAACTGTAGTATTTGCAAGCGGTCCGAAGCAACTTGTGGTGTTTGAAAATTTGTGGCTTAGAATTTTTTGTCGTGTTTTGAACACCCTAGAAAATGGGCCGATCTATTGCGCTTGTGGAAGAAGATGAGTAGATGCAATGCTAGTTGATGATTTTCTGGCTTTTTGGACAAATTTTCCATCACGATGCAACATTTTTTACACACTGAGTGGTCACTTTCTGCAATGTATTGTCTACGACGACGATGTTGAATTAGGTACCAGCAAAATATAATTTTGCTGAAAAATCAAACGTTTCTCATTTGCTCGCCATAACGAGATTAGTTATACAATTTTCCCTAATGCACTTAGGTAATTGTCATGCTTCAATGACTCCAGCCTTGTAGTGTGTTTATTTTTTTGACGTCATCGTTTCCGTTTATAGCTTGTCGATTGAAGGGTCACGTGATCGAAATAAGAAAAAGAAGAAGAGAGAAGATAAGAAAAAAGACGACAGGCCCGACGTATGTTTCGACTGTTAATTCGGTGTTATCATCGATTTTCCTATTGGTCAGTGCCTAGATGCACATGGCACACATTGTGTTTTATGCTTGGGCAATAACGCATTTTTCGAATGGAGCAAACTCATACTTATTTTAAATATTGAAAATCTTAATTATTATGAAAAAATAACGTTGTTTAGGGCTAAACACTTTCGACCTCAGTTCTTAAAAAGTTTTTCGGTATTAGTTTTTGGGTAGAACTTGCTCATAGTTGTCAACTGTGTAATAGAGCTTGATGCAACTTCATTCTCTTCAGATTAATAGCCTAACCGTTTCCGAATCCTGTATCCAAGTCGTTCGTTTTTGTTTTTTTCGATTGTTAGTCTTTATCAGCTACGTCCAGAATCGCGGAGTGGTTGAAACAACTCATACTAAAGTCCTTCCATCAATTAGAATGCCAGATTATTAGAAACTCGGTGGTTTCTGTTGTAAACAGTCCTGCTCCATGCAGAAGGTGAATACTAGTGATGCCGCACACTCAGCACCTCGTAAGAGGCGACCAATGTGCAACCCGTCAGCAGTGGCCACCTGTGGGATGATGGGGTGCTTGTTCTTTGAATGGTGGTGAAATGACCACTTTTCTCTCGATGTTCACCAGTCCAGCTTGGTGGGTTTTGTGGTGTAGCATTTCGTTTCGCTATGCTCTCATTTACCGTAAAAAGCAGCCGGTTCAATCCAGTCAACCACACTTCATGAAACGCTTCCTATTTGAGCCGCACCGTTTTCAAACGTCAACTTGTTCAAGCGTCGTTTTCCAGTTCTTACTAGTTTCCAACCGATCGACCACAATCCATGAAACGTTTCCATTTCTAGTCGCAGACTTTCCAAACGTCAACTGATTTTAGCCTTGTGTTCATCTTTAGTTTTCTAATTCTTTTCAGTCTTTTCGGTCCAAATGGCATGCTGCAAGTAGTTTTTAGCAGAGGTGGAGTCCTTGAGGACACATTTTGAAGTCCTCGGCATTGAAGCCTCAAGTCCTCAAAAACTGCCCTGTTCTCGGCCCGAGGACAGCACTATTTTTTGAGTTGTTAAAAGTTCGTGGAGCACCTAAAAATTTTTTTGGAAAGCGATTTTTTCTGGTGATCGCCTGAAAATTTTTTCTGAAGATCTTGTTTTTAATGGAGAGCACTTGCGCTTGTGTCCTTGGCCTTGGCCTCGAGCATTCCTGTCTTTGGTCTCGAGAGGGTCTTATCCTCGGTTGGGCTGTCCTTGGCCTCGGATTTTTTTTGTGTCCTTGGCCTCGAGCCTTGTGTCCTCGACTCCACCTCTGGTTTTTACATCTCAATACTTTCTGCTTAGATCTACTTCCTGTAAATGATCGCTCATATTTTTAGCCTGCCGTGAAATACGAGGACCAACCGTCTTTCATCACTGATCTGGGACTCTCTCTACACGACTACCAACTTGAGGGTCTCAACTGGCTACGATTTTCTTGGGCTCAGGTATATACTATAAAAAAAAAGCTTTATTTCACCGGAATTTTTTATTGTAGTTTTTGTTAATTATGACTCTGATCTTATCTAACTTAAATGATCTTACCAAACTTTAACATTTGGAGAGTAATGATTACTTTCCAAATGCAAACCAACTCAGACTCGAGCCCTAATCTTGACCTTTAAAAAAGCAAAGAATGCGCTGGCGAATATTTCTCATTCTCGCTTTAACTTAAAATTTATCATTGAAATAGTCACTCCTTACTGTAAAATAGTTGGTTTGTAGTAGTGCATAGGTTACTAATTAATTACACTTATCATTATTCAGTGTTATTCAGCTCAACCGTTGTATGCTAAAAAGTACTCGGAAATGTTTGGTGTTATCACTACGCTTAAAAGCAATGCACGCTTGCAAATACTCTTACATGTCCTTCCTTTCTAACCATTTTCAACTGTGCTTTTAGCCGGATTCGAATTGTACTGTTTTGACAAAGAATCTCAGTATCTTTTCCGTTTTGGAGATTAGTGAAAAAAATTCGAAGCTTGGAAATAAAATTAAGATTTTTTAGTCACAAATTTAGCTTGTTCGTGTTTAGCAATTTTTCATGTTTGCTTTCTCGTTCTACGTCAATAAAGCATTAAGTTTTCTCTTATATTTAGGAAACGGATACAATTTTGGCTGATGAGATGGGTTTGGGTAAAACCATCCAAACCATCGTTTTTATTAAGTCCTTGATCAGTGAGGTACGCTGGAAACTTTTTTTCTTATCTGTATGCATTGTCGATTTTTGTAGCTCAGTCACACAAATCTCTTGAAAACATACTAGTGAACTTTAACCAAAGGTGCCAGTTTCCGAGTGGTTTTTTATTTCATTGCATAGAGTGCCTGGGATATTAGTGAAATTAATGATTTCAAAATTGACCATCGATCTTCGCTTTGTGTTCGTTTTTAACTAAAAAAAATTTCAATCGTAATTGATCTCTTTCTTGCTGAACAATGAAGCAGGGAAGCTGTGAATATTTATACTAATTTCTATAGTTTGACCCGACTAGGAATTAAACTTAAGTCTACCGTTTCAGTAGCAGGCACTCTTTCCATTCGACCACCGTTCGGTTATCGACATCAGTATTTCAAAGTGTAAAGTATCTCTAGACGACTGAATTTGCCATACTACATCCAAGAGTTAGCGTCTGGCGCTGTCCAGTGACAGGAGGATGAATAATTTGCAACTACAACAGCTACAACGTCTCTTCAAAACTTTCTATACTTGGGCATTTTTTTAACTCAAAATTTTCCAAGTTTGTTTCCGCGCAGGGTCACACGAAAGGTCCGTTTTTGATCTCCGTCCCTCTTTCGACCATGATTAACTGGGAAAGAGAGTTTGAATTGTGGGCCCCTGATCTTTACGTTGTATCGTATTACGGTGATCGTGATTCAAGAACGGTTATTCGTGAAAACGAATTTTCTTTCGATGACGGGGCGATTCGATCTGGATCAAAGGCCTACAAAATGAAAGTAAGTAGGATTTTGCTACGTTTCTGGGTGTTTACTGTTTATTTTAAACTTCTTCAGACAAATAGTCATTCTGCAGTGTGGTAGAGAGGTTAAAGAGTAGTTTTGAGATACCTTATAGCACGATGTGAATTCAACTCCATCCTTAGTTCTGGTCTTCTGTGGTTGGTTGATGGAGGACAGCGCTTTATGTGCTGCATTTGATCCAAAGAAATTGAGTCGCGATATGTGAGTGGTTTTGGTTTGACATACTGTGCTACCAGCAACATTCAATCTCTGTTCGAAACGCCTATGGAAACCACAGGTCTGTTAGATTTACCATCAAAACAAGAAGCAGCTGTAAAACAATTCTTCTCGAGTTATAAAGTTATTTTATGAGATGCTTTAAAGTAAAGCTATCTGCTTGACTTTCACGAAAAATTGTAGAAATTCATGCCGTCTCTTCGCGACAAAGCGCTAAATTCATGTAAAATCGACTCAGTTTTATTTTCTGGACAATTTTTTGTAATGAAACTTTTTTGACAACTTTTCAGTCTGGATGCCTAGTGAAATTCCACGTTTTGCTGACGTCATATGAAATGTGCACGATCGACGCTAACACACTCTCATCCGTGGACTGGGTCATGGTGACCATCGACGAAGCCCATCGTCTGAAAAACAATCAGTCCAAATTTTTCAAGTACGTCTGATTTGAAAAGATTTCAAATTTGAAATATTTATCAAAAAAGGTGCAGTTTTGCACGTAGATCCAATTTCATAAAACGTGGAATTAGCAACTCCAAAGAGAAAGTTGTGAATATGGGACTGGCCACTTAGGACTTCCTTAAATGTGAAAGTATTGACGTGCGTAGATCAGGAGCGGTAACCCTCATAAGTTAGCAGGCAATAAAAATGATTGTTAGGCAAGGTCCTATTCTTAAGGCAACGAATGAAGCGCGTTAGAAGTTCAATCTAATTTTTAAAAACCTCGTCCAAAACTTGGAATCTCGTACGGTGGTGACATAACATTGGATTGTCTGTTGCCGTATTTTACACCGCAAAAATACTGGATTGGCCTCGAGCGATTGAGCTAGGCGGTTTTATTTTGAGCTACTTGGGTATTGAAGATTTGCCACAAGCATTATGTACTGACAATTGTGAGTTGAAAAAAATCACCCGATTGGTGTATTTGAATGATTGACAGGTGGTAGACTCAAGGTAGGTAACTTAGTCCCTTTGGTATAAGTATAAGGTGAGAATTAGTTGCAAAGGTTGTGTATTTAATTATTCAAAACTTATATAGCTATTTTTTTTTGCAGAGTGTTGTCCGACTATTCGGTGAAGCACAAGTTGCTTCTGACCGGGACGCCGTTGCAGAATAACCTGGAAGAACTATTTCATCTTCTCAACTTTTTATGCCCTACCAAATTTACGTAAGTATTCTCACCATTGCACAGTACTGTTCTGCATTCTATAAGCCATTAATCAGTATTTTTGTCAAGCCTCAAGAACGGAAGTAGGTTATGCATTTGTGCGATAGGAAAATTGCACGGAACAGAATAGCTTATGGTTATTGTGCACTCCTAACCAAGTAGCAACAGAAACGGGGGTTTTGTTTGAAATTTCTACTATTTACTCTTTGCGATTAATAATGAAAAATTTAATTGTTCTCGTTAAAAGTTTTATTACGGCACGTTCTTCGTTGTTGACTTGTTCTTTTATCATTAAATTAATGGGCAAATGTGAATGAGCTATTGTGCAATGTTGTTATCCAAGTTTTGAAGTCCACGTGTCGTAGGTTGTATGAAGGACAGAGAGAGCATACAAGCTTTCAGCACCTACAGGTGCGATCCAAAGCCTGAGTGTATCGTCATGCACTGACTTAATGTTGGAGAGGATAAAAAATGTGCAGCTCAGAATCTTAAGATTTTTTTAAAACTAAGTTTGATTTAGTCGAGGATGGAACGGTACTCTACTATATTTCGTTTTCATTTATTTAGCTGATGATGTAACTCATTTTATTTTTTTTAGCGATATGAATGGATTTTTGGACGAATTTGCTGAAATAGCAAAAGAAGATCAAGTGAAGAAGCTCCATGAAATGCTGGGACCTCATATGTTGAGACGACTTAAAGCTGATGTCTTAACGGTGATTTTGATTCGGAACTGAAGTGTTTTTCACAGCCATTGATACAGTTATACACTACAGCTTGTTCTTCGGAGTATACAGGGTGTACGAAAAATTTTAGAACCGAAAAAAGGCTGAGCTATCCACCCCTCAAAAGAATGTATCACACCGTGCCAGTTATTGTACCTTTTGTTATCTAAGTTTTTGCCACATTAGCCGATCAGATAATTTCGACTGTTGCATATTACTCGGAGATAAAATACAGTACTGTATTAATGTCAACTCCGTTTCATTCAGGGTTTGGTCGGGAAAAGCGAGTTTATCGTTCGTGTCAATTTGTCGCCCATGCAACGAAAATTCTACCGCTACATTCTTGCCAGAAACTTCGAAGCTTTGAATTCTCGAGGAGGTCCAAACAATTCCTCCCTCCTCAATATCATGATGGACCTCAAAAAATGTTGCAATCATCCCTATTTATTTAACAAAGCTGCCGAGGTAAGAATTCAAAGTTTGCATTTTTTGTTTTACCCCTATAGTATTATACAGGGTGTCTCAAAAGTAAGTATACACTTTCAATTTTGATTTGCTTTTTAAGTACTCATCATAGGGCATTCATTTCTTCAGAGAACATAGCATGGATAAGCAGTAAAATTTAGGTATTGTTTGCATTTTTCATCAATCCACATAATGACTAGGAGATTAACCCAAGAAATGGGGTGCAAAATTGCTGATTGACAAGAACCATATGGATCAGTAAGGGAAACTCAGCCCCTCTTTAACAGGGAATTGAGGTTTTTCCTCCCAGAGCTGAGAAATAATGTTAGATAATGCTTCGGTTGAAAAGCTGAGAAATAATGCTTTGGTTAAAAATTGTTTAGCAAGATGGAGCTCTTGCACATTACGCCAGGAAAGTCAGAGATTACTTAAATCAGTTGTTTCCCCGATAGGTGGATCGGGCGCAGATGTCCTCTGGAATAGGCAACTTTTTTCTTTGGGGTTTCCTTTAGAGTAAAGTTTACTCCACATGGCCTCAAAACCTTGAAGAGTTGAAACAAAAAATTAGAGTATCATGAGGACTATAGCTACACAAGATTTATTGTAAAGTGTCAGGCAAGAATGCATCAAAGCGTGGTAAAACGTCTCAAAATTGGTGTTTTTTACGTTGAGATCTAATATCCTGTCAATAAGTAAATTCAACGAGATAGTAAGATGGTAATCTGTTTCTAGTAGTTTATAGGATATTTTTGTAAACTTTTGACAAATTTCAATTAGCCATTAGATTGTTATTCAAATTTTAAAGTGTATATTTACTTTTGAGACACCCTGTATATGTGTTATCTTGTAATAATGGTACCTAAGCGATCTCGATTTAGTAATTTAGTAATTGGTTATTTAACATAAGTTGTGGTTCGTTTTGGTGTTTACTAGCCAAAGGGTATTGCACTCTTGTAGGTTAGATGCTCTAATGACTATCTGAAGTGGTTTGCTAGGTCACTGTTTCATTGTTCGGAGCTAGCGATAAACCGTTAAATCATTATAATTGTTTAATGGTGCTATCATATTGGTGCAAAATGCAGATTAGTGATTACTGGTTAGTTTAAGTGACAATAATTTCATAAATAGTACAAGATTTACAAGGTTACTGCAGACTATGCTAAGAGTTCAGAATTGTACTGTATTTGTTTTGCTTTGGATTACCACCTGAGAATCGTGTGAAGATGAAACAGGTTGAAGGGGTTTTCTATTTCTTGTTTACTGTATTTTGTATTAATATTGAAAAGATATTTTTGCCATTTTTTGACAAATGAAAAATGACTTCTTTTTTTGAGAGAGTGCTCAAAAAGCGAAGCTGCCGGTAGTCGTTTTTTTTACTCAGTAATCTTCACTTAGTTTGTAAGATTTTGTTGCTTCTAAGTTGGTTTGTTTTGACATTTTTGTAGGAAGCGAAACGAGCACGCAACGGGGCTTTTGAAGGAGTCGAGCTGACGAAAACCAGTGGAAAACTTATTGTGCTGCAAAAGATGCTCAGGAAACTCAAAGATCAAGGAAATAGAGTACTTATATTTTCACAGGTAATTAAAAGCGATTTTAGATTTTTCATTTCGAAATTTTATCCACATTCTACAAATCTACAATTTGACATCATTAGTGTCGTTGCAGGATAGAAGCTGTAAATAATTACTTGGGGCCTGGGCAGTTTTGTAAGCAATTTGTGGAAAAGAAGTTGCATCTCAGAATTTTCGTTTAGAGTTCAGAATTTTGTAGGAATTACAGAGGAACTAAATGAGCACTTTAGAATCATTGAAATTTTTTTATTCAATGATTGTCAACCTAAAACTATAGGTTTTCGTGTTTCGACCAGTAGCTTAGGCCACCTTTACGGCTAGCATTTAGAAGCATAAGTTATTCATCTATACAATTTATTATTGTAATATACAGTGCGAATAAGCTATCGCGACGCGTTTCGACCTTGCTCAAGGGTTTCATCAGGCAAAAAGATTAACACATATTTAAACATGCAATGATATAAAACTGCAATTACCAAATTTGGAAATAAAAATTGCATCGATATACACATCTGCTTTGTCTATGCAAATTTTATAATGACGTCAAACAACTTATGACATGTTCATACAAAAATCACAGGGAGAGCACGAGCTAAATGCATGTGCGACACATTGCTTAGTGAATAAACACTTAACTAAAACTGAGCACTCTTTCTCAGTTTTCAAAAGCCTATATCATGTGGTAAAACCTCGAAATTAAGAAAGACACTCAATTTTCACTTTTTAAACATTTTTGCAGTTATCGTTTTTTTAACCAAGCAAAGAAAGCCTTCTGGATTTCACTAGAAACTTCATAGCGAAGTTTCAGTTATAATAGAAGTTGTTTAGATGACGAGAATGCTTGACATTTTGGAAGACTTTCTGGAATACGAGGGCTACAGATACGAGAGAATTGACGGTTCCATCACTGGTTCGCTGCGACAAGAAGCTATTGACAGATTTAATGGTTAGTTAATAGTTGCTTTAGTTTCAAGAGCAGTTTTGAGTAAAAAAAGTTTGTAAAGCTTTACGTTTTCCATCTAGGAAAGGATTGATAGTGCCGAGCTTCGTTTTCTCGCTGGCTATCTTGCATTGAAATTTCTCAGAAAGTCTATTTTTGAAACTCTTTATTGGTTTTTGGTCCGGATTTGGAGGTTCGCTCGTTTGCTAGACTTATTAGCCCAGTTTTCACCCTCCTAAACTACCAAACTTCTTTAAAATGATTAACTTTTAAAAAAGGTTCAATTCTTTCTTGATTGCCTTTTTACTGCACTAAATTTATCGTTGTTTAGCAATATTTATTCTTTAGCGCCATCGTCCGATCACTTTGCATTTCTTCTTTCAACACGAGCTGGCGGGCTTGGTATAAATCTTGCAACAGCAGACACGGTGTTTATATACGACAGCGATTGGAATCCCCACAACGATATTCAGGCTTTCAGCCGAGCTCATCGAATCGGTCAAACTAACAAAGTGATGATCTATCGTTTTGTCACAAAGAACTCTGTCGAAGAAAGAGTGGCAGAAGTAAGTACTGTGCTTTGGTTTACGTGGCATTGTAGTTTTTAATGTGCGTTTGGTTCTAGTCGTCATAAAAACGGCTACGGATGGGATTCAAACCCAGAGACCTAAACTGGTTTTCAAGTCTCAACAATCTTTCAGCGTAGGATAGGCGTTAGACCACTCTGCTAACGTTGTTTAACTGTTCACCGCACCGCGTCATTTTTTTACCTCTTATCTTCAAGCTTTTAAGTGACTGCAATTGTAAATGAAAGTTCGAGTTTTACGAGACTGTTCATACTGAACATGCTTGTTGTATGTCTAATTGCACAATGCACACTCTGCGTGTGTACCTGCATAGTGATTTCGTGCAATTTGCCTATTTCATATTTACCATCAAATGCAGTAAATAGATGGTGCGCGCATTGCGAGTTGCTTGCGGAAAATGTTACGTACGATCTTTCCCCCATCTTTAATAAATGGAGTTGAATAGTTCAGCAAGTTATAGTCAGATTTGTTACGTAGGTAGCCAAGCGCAAGATGATGTTGACACATCTGGTGGTGCGACCTGGCATGGGATCATCCAAGACCACCATGATGTCGAAGCAGGAGCTTGACGATATCCTTCGATTCGGAACCGAATCTCTCTTTAAAGATGATGACGGTGAGATACCAACAGTAAGATCATTGCTTGATTGGCTTGAAGAATACGATCGAAAGCCAGTATGCCATTCTAAAAGAACTTGAAGAGGAAGAAACCTGTAGTTTTAACTGTTCGGATTTAAAGAAGTAACCTATACGTATTTACACGGCCATCGTCGTAATTCGAAATCGTAGTTAATTCGAAATGAGATTACTATTTTGTTGTAATGGTACGGGTATTGCGAGTTAGCATTCCATATTCTAAAACCATTTAAAAACTGGTTTGTTTTGGTTCTAGGAGTTACAGTAAAAATTCTGTCTTCGTACTTCTTTTTCCTGCTGAATATCATCAGGTTTCCCACTAATGCTTAGAAGCACGTGTTTAGAAACTGAAGGAAACGACTTTATACATTACGACGATAAGGCGATTGATGCTTTGTTGGATCGAAGCAAGGAAGGCGTGGAAGCGAAGGAGAAAGAAAACTCGCAGATCAACGAATACCTTAGCTCCTTTAAAGTGGCCACCTACAAATACAGCGACAAACATGTTGAGGTAAACAAGCTATTCGGAAAATTTCTTGAACCTTTATCACATACTACCGTAGTACTGGAGAGCATTTTTGCTAAGTGTACCCTTACAATTGGTCGTGCGTAACGCGTTCGTCTCTGAAGTACAAGGTCTCAGGTTCAAATCTTGGGCTGGTCAAATCAGGCACAATGTTTCCAACGACTCGCCACAGTTGCGACGTTTCCTCGAAACGAGCCGTGTTGCCTGCAAGCGTAATGACGCTGAGACTGGTATAGTGAAATATTTGATTTGTTGCAATCTATCGCTTTATTCAGGCAGCCTTGCCAGCCTGAGAGATGGTAATCGATGTGCTCAACGAAAGGTGCCTTGCAAAAACATACTATCGGGGAGGAGGGCATTCGATGATTCTCCATTCCTTCGTCATCAAACAATGACGTAACTGCCCCACGTGCACTTCACCATGCAATATTCCTCACAGTTTTGATCCGTATTTGAATTTTTATGCAAAAAAAAGGAAATTATGATTTCCTTCTAATTACGCAATGAAAATGAAACAATTTGATCTAGCCTGAACCGGAGCGCGAAATCATCAAGGAAGCAATGGATCAACCAGATCCGAATTATTGGGAAAAGTTATTGCGTCATCACTACGAGCAGCAGCAGGAGGAGATTGCTTCGACGCTCGGCAAAGGAAAACGAATTCGGAAACAAGTCAATTACTACCACGCTGAAAATGCAACCACGGCCGACGTGGAAAGATCAGGTAGCGGTAAATCGATTTCGCAAACTTTTTGTCTCCTGGTCAATCATTACATTGTTGATTTAGTTTTGGAGAAGTGGCATAAACTAAAGCGTAGAAGTAATTTTTACAAAAGTTTATTTTTTTTAGGAGTCGGTATTTTCTGATTCGCTATGTCTGCAGTTCTACCCTGAAATAATCGCTGTGCACTTTTTTTTATGAAACTAAATTTTGGGTTGAGGATGGTTCTTAAATTTTCAGAAATATCAATTTAGCCTCATTTGTTTTTACTTTCGTTAGAAAATAAAGTGAAACTAATCAATTCCTGCTTCGTTAAAAGTTGTAGTTTGCTGTTGATCATGGTTGTTATTGAACAAATCAACAATGGCTGTATAGAAAATGTCAGCAAATCTCTGTTGATTACTTACAATTGCGTTCTTCTTCATTTATTGTGTTTTATGCTGAGGCTGGCATTATTAATTTGTTCTTAAAATTTGTACAAAAATGAGCTCCGTGTTCATATAAAATTGTGCTTGTCAAATTGGTGTAAATCTTGAGGAAACAGATGTTGTTGTTGTGGCGCATATTTATCCTCCTGTCACCGGACAGCGTTAGACGCTAACTTGTTGGACGATCCGCACACTTTTCATTACCAGGACTACTTCGTGATTGGAGGAATCCGCACCTGCTTAGGAGTTTCCGATTATCCAATGTTCCTGTGGATTTCTTCGAATTTTTGTCCACTGAATTTGCTGCTTGTTCGAAGCCACCAAGCAGAGATAATCATCATAAAGCGTCTTATCCAAGGACGCAACAACGTGACTAGGGTGCGGGTTGAAGCAGATCATTCGATCAGGGTCGTCGTAAAAACGACGCCCTTACCCTTTCGGCCACGCTGCTCGACTCTGTTTCTGAGTCGAATTCCTGATTTTCGCTGTTAAGTGTTACGTTCTAAAACTAGCAAGGTAAAAAAGCAATCGTGAAGTCACGTAGCAATCCCCTATTGCCCAATAGCGAACAAGTTCATATTCAACTGCTTAAATTGTGCGAACAGAAATAATGTTTGTTTATAGGTGGATGGGAAGACAATGGAAGCGACTACAGTGGAATCAGTGAGGCTGGGGAAGACGAAGATGAAGAATTTGATAACAACCAGGAAGGTAAAGGGAAATCCATGCTGCATTTTTTACCCAAACGATGCAAATGTACTCTGTTTAGGTTAATAATTTCTGCCACCCTTTTAATCGGTTTTGATTTCAGGTTGTGTAGAAGCTTTCTCTATAGTTAAACTCCAAATAATGACAGATTTTTTTCAAGATATGTTTGCCTAGCTTGGTTCTATTTTATTTTTTCTCGAATGAGAACCAAAATATTTGTAGCTCCCAGACCGGCAATTTCCTCACATTTGATTGCGTTTCTTGTTTAGGAAAAACCCGTCGTAGAGGCAAGGAAAAAGACAGACCGCTACCTCCAATGCTGGCGCGCGTGGGTGGAAACATTGAGGTCAGAGAACTTGGTTCCACTTCTAGTACTTTGCTATAGCAGATGATCAATACTGGGCCACTACTAAGGATAGAGATCAGTTAAAATAAGGCTACTTGCAAGACTCGTAGAATGGCTATCAATTTGCGTAGATTTTCCTTGTGATTTATTTTAGCGCCCGTGTGGCAAATCAAGTCAAGGCACTCTTGTGCTATTTGGCTTGTGTACCTTGCGTTCTTATGACGTCAGGTATGGCAACGAGGGCAAAATTACAAAGACTGCACATTTAGAAAATAATTCTCAAGACTTTGAGTTGTTTCAAAGGCTGTGCAGCACAATAGTTTGTTTAATTTGCGTATTAGTTGATGCAGGAGCCATTTTGCGCATGAAAACATTTGACATCGTAGCGGCCTTGTTGAGTCAAAATCACTTGAAATTGCAAAAACAATATTTAAAAAGTTTTAGTTATAATTTTATTGTTTACTCTCCAGGTCCTGGGCTTCACAATGCGACAACGTCGAACTTACCTCAACTTTGTCATGCGATACGGAATTCATCCGACAGAACACTTTCACAGTCGCTGGCTCGTTCGTGAACTTCGTGGCAAATCAGAGAAGGAATTCCGGTAAAATTTTCGCTCTTTTTTTAATTGAACTCGAATTGCATTTAAAGGCTAGTCTACGCTTGGTTTAAAAGTATAAACGTGTGCTGTGCAAGGTTGTTGTTTTTTTCCAACTTCTGTAGCTTGCTCGCTGGTAAGACAGCAGGCCTGGCGTAAGTTACTATCGGCTAAAACAAACAAACTATTATACGTTCATTCAACGTCAGAAAAGGTAGACCAGGCTGACGGCGGTTCTACTCTAAAACTGGCTGGTACGCAAATTGCGCGGAGCGGGATGATGTTACTGTAGTTTTCCGTCATCTTTGTTTCGCACGTTTCAGCTGTTGTAGCAACCGAAGTAGGAATTGGGAAATATGCGTGCGAACAGACATGTATTATATTAAATTGCAGAGCGTATACATCTTTATTCATGCGCCATCTTTGCGAGCCTGGACCTGACCACTGCGAGACATACTCAGACGGTGTCCCAAGGGAAGGGGTGTCTCGTCAACAAGTTTTAACAAGGATCGGTGTGCTGTCACTCATACATAAAAAAGTAAGAAATTGTAATTACATCTGTATTTACGAAGTTGTGTGGCTGGGAGAAATCGAAGTGATCCTTGGCTCTTGGATTCAATCTGCCACCCACCCTTTTATATACCATCCACGATGGAGGCTTCTTGAAACTCAACATCAAGCAAGAAAGCTGTGAGTATCAATTTCTGGTCATTGGTTTGATCCGACTGGGAATCGAACCCGTTACACAGTTTCAGCAGTAAACGGCCTGTCCACTCGACCACAGATCGGTTGAAGTAGTCTGCTTGCTTAACTCTTGCTTCCTGTGTTAATGCGCTTGTTTTACTTCAGGTTCGTGAATTTAAAAGCATCAATGGTGAATGGAGTCTTCCTCGACTAAACCCCGCCAATCAGCTAAAAACTAACACTTTAGCCACACCTCGATCTAACACCCCCATTTCTGGGGCCTCGTCGATGAAATCCGTCGACTCTCCTGCCCCAGCTGCTCCTTCCCCCGCTACTCCTGTCAGTGTATCTAAACCAGAACCTCAACAGGAAGCGGAAAAGCCAGCTGAAACAGTGCCTCCAGGTATGCTAATACCATTGTTTGAACGATCCTAACACATTTGATTATTGCTGTTGATACGTTCTAGGCCATAATGCCATCATTTAAAGCCTTCTAATTTAGATGTTAGCGTTTGAATTTTTTTGTAACTTCAAAATAACTACGTAAAATGTGCATTTTGGTAATCGGGTTTGTGAAATTTTGGCTATTGTGGTTTCGATGCATTTTGGAAAGTTTGTTAGTTGCGCGCGATTTGTTGGTAACCGCGGTTTACGTAGTGGAGTTTTCACCGAATTTAAATTCTGTTGCTCCACCACATATCGCGTCCAGGCTTTTTTTCAAGCATGCAGTATTTCAGTTTCTGCCTCACTTAATACCAGGCTTGTCCATGGGAATAGGAATGCATGGGATGGGACAGTACGCGTTGCATTTCCCATGAATGATAATGAATTGTAAACTTTCAAGTTAACTGAGTCAATAAATTTTATTTTGTATCTTTCTTTGTACGTGTAGTTCTATCTAGTACACATTATGCTTAAATTTTCATAAATTTATTAACTTTTATGGAATTGTATTTTGATGGGAATCCCATGGGATGGGACAGAAAACTATGTTGCGTGGACAAGCCTGCTTAATTGTTACCATTTGTGCTTAAGGCTAGAATTAAGCCCGTTTCGAGAGTATAAAACGAAAACAGAGAAAGTTTTTTTAAAAACTGATTGTTTGTGAAAGCTGATTTTTTGACATTCAGTAGTATTTAAAATGATTTTTTGGTAACATAGTTTCTGAACTTTATCTGCGGTATGGCGCAAAAGGTAAACGTTCTTCCTACCTAGGTCAAGACAAGTTTGAGATAAAGAAGACATCGACAAGCTTACCTAGCGTGAAAAGTCGTACCGCTTTTTGTATAGATATTTCGCGAACACTCGTTTTTTCCAATGCTTTAAATAGTTTTCAAATGATAGTTAGTTCAAAACATCTCAGAATCTGAATAGCGTTGATGAGATTTGAGAGGGAACATTAGTTTTAAGACAGACTTAGAAATGCAGCTTATGTTAAATTTTATAGTTTTTATTTAGCTATTTTGCGTATTTAGCCAGCTTTTTCGAATTTGATAAAACAGCTGTAGGTCTAATGTAATTGCCTGCTGTGTTAACAACTCACAAAAGGCATTTGCAGCAGTGGAGATTTCTGAAAAAATGGACCAGTCGGAATCTTCAAATTATGCAGGTATGTGTTTTGTAGCAAAGACTTTTTTGTGTGATTTTAGACTGAAATTCGTTACAAATTAGTCATTGCAAGTTGGAGCATGTTTTCAGAAACGAAATTTGGAAGACTGCTACTATTTCTTAATAAGCTAATGATTCGTTTGCTTTTTCAATATCTTTAACGGTTTCATCAAGTGTTTAACATAAAAGATTTTAGCCACGCTATTGACTATTAGCTACGTTTTCATCGAAAAAATTTGTTCAAGTTTGTTTGTTTCTAGAAGGCGAATCTCCTGATGTCACAAAGAACCAAATTTTGAAGAGCGATTCTGCTACCCAGTGTTTATTTCAGGCTATGACTTGGCGAATGCTGCTATTGAAAAGGAAAACATTTAATATAAAATTAATAATTTAATATAAAAACATTTAATATAAAAGGAAAACAGAAATATAAAATTCTGAACGAAAATGCTGTTTATTTCAGGCTATGACTTGGCGAATGCTGCTATTGAAAAGGAAAACATTTCTGATGATAACGATGACAATCAAGCTGGACCAAAGCGTGCAAAGTCTAATCCATTTGGCAAAACAGATATCATCAAACAAAAGAGACTTAAAGGGGAAGGCTATACGAACATTTATGGCAAAGAAAGAAAACCCAGAACGATTGGGCCTCCTTGCAGTTCGACTTTTTGTCTCAGATCGTCTTTAAGAAATTGCCAATCTTTTGATGATGAGCAAAGAACAAAAATTTTCAAAATGTTTTGGGAAATGGACGACTGGAAGGAACGAAAAGCCTTTGTTTGTTCATTAGTTAACGAGGTTGGAGTCCTTATTCGGATACCATGCATAAATTCAAGTCTGGCTTGAGAGAAAAGAAAGTCTGCCAGCTGTTAACGAGTAGCGTTAAGTTTTTCAAACGTACTGTACAATAATATTGTAATTCAAATCTTAGTTTTTTGTTTTACCTCGAAGTATGAACAGATGAAGCAAATCTAGTTTGAAATTAACGGTTGATTTGATGACGTGCTCCAGCAACTTCATCCATCAAGGTACCTCACTATGCATAATTATTTTCAAGTCAGTTTTCTGGATGCCTATTCCAGCTTGTGAAAAACTTGGAGAGCTCACTCTGTGCAGAATATGGCACATACCATCCTGCATGAATTATGTACGCAATTTCTGCTATACTTTCTTATAGTGCTAAACGTACCGGAACAAAATTTAGTCCAAAATGCTATGTACTTATTCATACAGGTTAACGTGTGCTATTTTCATTTGTTTTAGTACAATGGTTTTCAAAATAACAAGGCAATTAACTCATTGTTACTTAAGTAATGGCATTTGCTCTTGCAGGTTGAAATCAAGCAGAAAAAAGTTATGCAATCGAGAAGAAGCAAGTCTTATATTTTTCACTTTCGAAACCGTGACAATATTTCTCTCCCTGTATGCAAACCCTTTTTCTGTTCTACATTGGGTCTTTCAACAAGAACCGTCGGCGTTTGGGTGACCAAAGTTGACCGAGTTTCTCCCAGTAAAAGACTTCTCGAAAATGGTATTAAAATTTTTTGCAATGAAGCTGTTAAAATTGCTTTGTTGCTACACTTAATTTGCATCTTAATAACATGACTTTTTGTTACGTCATATAGGATTAGGATAATTTTTAAACTAGAGGCCTGATTTTAAGGTTGCCATTAAGGCTCATTTCTTTGCTGTAGTGTATTATTAACTTTGCATAAGTTTATCACGATGTTTTGAAAGACATCCATTAACTTCAAAACTAATAAAAATACCCAGCGTGTGTGAATAGATCGTGATGCAACGGAATCTTGTCCCAACAATCCACAAAGAGCTCCAGCGATGAGCTAGAGAAAGTCACGTATTCTACACCACTCATAGATGGATTGTTACCCGATCGCCAACAGTTGACCTCTGTTGGTTAGTGCCGATTGGCTGCTATTACAACTCTTAGTGCTTGATGGCTTCACTGATCACTATTCCCAGAAATTACCGGAAACCATCATCAATTTCGCAAAGTACTATGGAATTTACAGCAAGTGTGTTAAAAGTAAGATGCGTAGCTAAATTGGAATTAAAAGACCCAACAATTTTTTTGAACTTTGGATTATCTCAATTTGCAGTATGAGCAGCAGTGTTTTGTAAAATACAATATGCAGTAGCAATTAAAACTGTTTTAAAATTGTAGGTTGCGTAAGTGAGTTGTGTTTAATGTAATTGCTTTCCGTGCCAATTTCTCGCCTCGTTTTGACTATAAATAAAGACTTACCGCTTATTGCTATTGTTGTATGCTGGTGGTTAGCACGCAGTTCTCTCAGCATTGTCAACGTGAAACGAGAAAAACTTCGATTTTTTTAATTTACAAAGTAGGCTACTGATGGAAGTTTTGGCGTTTTAAAGTTAAGATGTTTTCGAATATATTGAGCTCAAACCAAGCCATGCACATAATTTCCTGGAGATTTTTTTATTGACAAAGATATGTCTATTTGCTAAATCGGCCTTTCTGTGAAGTTCTCTAAATTGTTCAGGTTGTAACGTGTTTTGCTTAAAATATAGTCAAAAGCTTCTCGGACCCATAAGCAATCAATTCTAATTTATATATTACTATATTTCCTAAAAACGATTTCACCTCGGTGGGGCATCAGTTAAATCCATAGGTGGGCAAGTTAATGCAAAACGTTAGCTTCGTTAACCACTAGTCCGTTAACAAACTTCACACTTCCGTTAACGTTAATCCGTTATTTTGAGGTTTAATTAACGGAAGTTAATAAAGTCCGTTAACTCATTAACATTTTGCGTGTAATTTACATTTCGTTTTATTCACTCACTTCTAGTACACGTATTGACGCTGTTGAGCTGATTGTTAAGAAATATTTATTGCTGTGGTGGTCTTTTTGTGTTTTGGAAGTTACATTGTACGGTCTAATCTATTTTCAAGATAAAATTAAGTTCAAATGCTCTAACGAAGCTGCGATCGGAAAATGTTTGGAAATTGCGAACAGCAATAAGTAATAAACCTACGAAGCTGCAGTTGATTATTTGGCACAAAAAAGAGCTCTTTCTTTGCTTTTTCTGTGAAACTCATACTAATGCGAAACAAGTGTTACCAGTGCAAACTGGTTTGTACCGGTACGATGAATGAATGGTGCGAGATATTAGCGATAAAGACCTTAACGGAAGTTACTTTGGTCCGTTAACAGAACTTAACGGAAGTTAATTTATTCCGTTAGCATGAAAAAACTTTTTAACGGATTAACGATTTAATGAAAAAGTTAGCTTCGTTATTAACGTTTAACGGACTTGTGCCCACCTATGGTTAAATCTCATTCAGGGTAAAAAAAATTGCATAAACATTTTTTGTGTTAAAACTTATTAAAAAGATTGGGGCTGGATGCATAATCATTGTAACAAATTAGCTTCCTGAAACAAGTAGTGTAAAATCGATAGGTAAAATTAAAATAGTAATTGCCTTGCTTCAGCCTTTGTTTTTTGATTTGTTCGTTTTCTGCAGATTACTTGGTGCCAAGCGACTGAAAATAAATAAGGGGAATGCTACGCACGTTTTTATGCTTAACCGACATATTCGCTCCATTGCTTCCACCGGGTGGAAGTAGCTTGGTCGCGAGAAAACTATTTCCGAAACAAAACAAAAAACTAGCCATTAAATTCTTTTTCAGATACAGATGCAAATGGTGACAAAGAGGAAACTCCTGCAGAATCCAACGTTAAAGAAGAAACTTCAGTGGATGAAAAACAAGAAGGAGAAGAGAAAAAGGAGCCGGAAGAAAAGATGGAAGTAGATCCAAAAGAAGAAAAAGTTGAAGTAAAAAAAGACGAAAATCTTGAAGTAAAGAAAGAAGAAAAGGTTGAAGTGAAAAAAGAAGAAAAAGGTACTATTTTAAGTAGATTTTACAGTAGTACTATCTGTGCGTTTTCTTTTCTGTGTCCATGGAAATTCACACCAGCATGTATCAGAAAGATAAAAAAAAAAAAGATTACAAGTTTGATAATAGGGATACTAAGTGCCTTCCAGCGAATTAAAATCTTTTCCGCTGTTGGAGTTGCATATAGCTTTGCTCACTTGCTGCGAAATTTATTCTTTCCGCTTTTCCTTCAATGTTACAAACCACACTGGTTGGTAGAGCGTTAGCTGCTGAAACAGTAGACTATGGTTCAATTCTCGGTCGGGGCAAACCTAAGACTAGAGAAAATTCACTACCATGGCTGCAGAGCCCCGAAGCAAAGCATTTTTGCCGGAGCCTCTAACTGCAATTGTGTAGCCGGAGCTTCCAAAAAATCTACAAGCTCCAGCTTCGATTTTCCTGAACTGAAAGACCTTTCCAAAGACAAGCTAGCATCCGCATAATTGTTTAAAACCTATATTAAAAATAAATTTTAACTTAAGGTGTTTTAGTCTGTTAGCGGTCCATATGTTTTTTCAATGTGGACAACCACTAGGATGTATCGGTAGTCAACAATCAGTTGCGCATCCATGGGGAAAAGACTAAAGGGGATGAGGTCCCCCGTCTTCCACTGGTCGCTTCAAAAATCTAGCCCAAATATGCTTGCCTTTAAAGGTGTTTTGGACGTATACGGTATGTAAGGCAGTGGTGGCTAATGCGGCTGAAAAAACCAACTGTCAAAGAACTTCCAAATCTTAGCAATTGGCTTGGATTAAATGGCCCGACCAACGTGCGAAATACCATTCATATAGCGCTAATATAGCAATTTTTTAACGAAAATTACAAAAATCACCCAGCGGCTGGGGATTCCACTCCCGTCTATGAAACAGAGAAATTTTAGCTCTGGCTTCAAGCCTCTCCCCATCAGCAAAATTCAGGTTGCGCTCTTGTTAGCAGTTGACTTCACTGGGATGGAGTACCAGAACAAAATGTTCCGACTTGATAGCAATTGGCATGTGACAATGATGCGAAGCCAGAACCATAGGTGTGAAGAACGAGAGCTCCGGAGCCCTACCTTTTTTTTCACTGGCTCCGCAGCCCTGTTCACAACTTCCTTGTTTGACGCTCAGCTTTAAAAAAAAATACGCGAAGCCCCTCCACCGTATGTAGTAGACAGCACAGTGGTGTAAAAAGAACTCGAAAATTGTAATCAAGTAAAAATTTCGTTGAACAAAAAAATACTTAGTAAAAGTAAAAAAGTATTCGTTTTAAAAGTACTTTTAAGTTCAAGTATTTCTAAAGTATTTCTACAGTTCAAGTATTTCTAAAGTAAAGTATTTCTAAAGTTCAAGTATTTCTAAAGTATTTTCGCAAAATAAACAAATTACTCAATCAACAATCTGCAGTGTATGACAACTAGTCGACTACCTTCACAATGCTTGGTCTTCTAACCCCTCACTCTCTCAAGAAGTCATGAATTATTAATTGATGCAAGTTTGAGATTTGAAAATCATGCCTAGCAGAATTAAATTGAAATCATATCATAAAAGCTTTGCTAACTCAAGTTAATTGAACAATTGCCGGTAGAAAACTCGATCGTTTTGACGAATTTGGGGTTCAAATTTGAAACTACAGTATACTTTTCTTAATCAAAATACTACTAAAGTAGTGTTACTTCACGCTAAAAGTAATCTATTGAAAGTAGAAAGTATCTAAAAATATAATTACTTTAAAAGTGCTAGATATCGACAAATTCTACAGAGTAGGTTACTTACGTAGAGCTATTTTCTTTACACCTCTGGTAGACAGGTGGAAACTGGGCAGGTGACAGGTTGACTTTAGACCGCGAAAGTACCTTCGTAGTCCCTGGCCAAAAGAATTTGGTGAATAAACATTAAGCGTGTAATTGCGATTTTGGTTATCAACAAGAAATGAAATTAGTTGTTTTTTAATTTTAGACATCGAATAAAATAATTTTTAATAATTTTAGATGAAACCACTGCCAATCAATCTTCTGAAACTACGACGAAACCAGCTGAGGTCGCAGGTAAGTAACTTCATCAGCTGGATACCATGACAACACAAAGCGTTTCTTATCGAATTTAATTTTTAGACTCGACCAACAAACCAGTAAAGAATGAAGAAGCTCCTAAAGAGGAAAGCGCAGAAAAAACAAAAAAGCAAAAGTTTATGTTCAATATAGCGGATGGAGGTTAGTTTTATAAACATCTTCGTTTCTTTCATTTGTTGTTGGCCATATTGCGATTGCCGCGTTTATTTCGCTAGAGCCTTGGCAAGGTTTTGTAGCCTTGTGGCTTTTAGGAGTAATTTGCGACAGCCAAGGTCGATGCTTTTGCAAATTGTAAAATTTAGTTCTGATTGTTCTTTTTTAGGATTCACTGAGCTACATACACTGTGGCAAACAGAAGAGCAGGCAGCGATTCAGTCTGGCAGAATCAACGAAATCTGGCACCGGAGACATGACTACTGGCTTATTGCTGGTATTGCTATGTAAGTAGTCTTGTGTGGATTTCAAAATTCTCGGTTTTTGAAATGCTGTACAAGTGTGCAACATACATTGTTCAACAATTTATACCGTGTCAAAATTTTGTAGTTTTTGTAAATGCTATAAGCCTTTTCGAATTTCTTGTTTGAAGTTGCTGCGTAAAAAGTTTTTTTGAGGCCCAATTTAGTTATGTGATTCATCTGCAACATTCTGCGATATACAGTGTTTTACCGAGTAAGCTTAGACCTCGCACATTTATTGGTGAAAACGATGTGATGCGTTACAAATACCGCAATTGTCGCTACAGAAAAACCAAAACTGTTTGACCCCAACTATCAAGACCCAGCCATATTTGTTGAAAGTGGAAAGTTTCCCGAGAAAGTTCGATCAATTTCCCATAGCTGTAAGACAGTGATGGAACTGATCGAAGGTTGACATATATCCTACAACAGCCAGGCTTCCTGCAATCAACATTTGGCAAATGCTTCGCTTGCAATAGTGCATCAAAAACAAGAACAATGCTGTCATTACATTAAGCGGACCGTGACTATTATTAAGCACGGACGATTAGGCGCGGCCGATTTTGCAGGAGGACTATTAGTCGCCGAGACTTTTGAGTGCCAGAGCAAAAAAGATCGACTTCCTTTATTGTACGTTTTTCAAAAAACTTTTTCCGTTGCATGTTCGCAAAGTTTTATTTTTTAAGTCAAACGTACGCAATCTGCGGTGCTTGGGCATAAGTTGCTTGTGTAATCTTAGCACTCGTAGCAAGCCGAGTGATGTTTCATGGTTATTTTTGTATACCTGTACTGAACAATACAGTACAAATTTCTGAAACTTTTCAGAAGATTCATCTCCCAGCAGATTCCTGTTTTTGATCGTTACACCATGTTATAAATATAGTAAAAACAATGTTTAAATAAATGGATTTTTTTAAAGTTTAATCGTTACACCTTGTTGTAAATAACCTACAGTAAAAACAATGTTAAATTCTTGCAGTTAACTTCTTCAGAATTATACAGTATAAAGAACTTTTGAAGTTGTATAGGATTGTATGCTGCTCCAAATTATTATTGTTTTGTTTTTAAAATATTTTTGCAGTGTGAGTTGAATTAAACGTAAACATTGTTACGAATAAACTTAAAAATATCAATTTAAATTACTTTAAAGTAAAACTTATATTTAAAGTAAATATAAGTTTTTACTATATTTACATGGTGTAACCATCATAAATAGGAATCTGCTGGGAGGTGAATCCTTAGCTTCTGAAAAGTTTTATACTGTATTGTTTGGTACAGATAGACTTAAAATGATCGTGACACGTCACTCGGCTTGCTGCGTGTGCCAATGATTACACAAGCTACTCGTGCCCGTGCGCCGCAGAATTTCAGACCGTGGGCTGCAGCCTGCAGATTGCATACGTCTGGCTTAGAAAAGAAATCTTTGCGAACATGTAGTGGAAAAAGACAATACAGGTATTCAATTTTTTTGCTCTGGCGCTGATAATCTCGGTGCATAATTGTATCTCGTCTAAAAGTTGTAAACCGACATTAGGCGCTGTGAAAATGAATTTACCAGCACTGAAGCTATCCAAATATGTTGCGATAGAAAAATTATTGCGAAAAGGGATAGGCTCGTGTTTTAAAACGTTTTCAGAAAACTAAACCATCATAACAAAAATAAATACATGAAAACCTTTAAGAGGGACAACGGTGACATCCGCACAAAATTTTCAACACTAGCAAAGTGGACTACATGTTGGTTAAAGTATATTCTGTAATGTCGGACACAACTGGGTTAAACACCGGTAGAAGTTTGTCGTCAAGAAAACGCCACCAGACGACGTTTGGAAACAAAACCATTGGCATGGCGTTCATACTTTGGATTGTTTGTTTCATGCCAACAAAATATATTTCACTCGGGTCATTACTAAAACTTGAAGGCGAAAAGAAGGGCCGGGGAGCGATGCTGGAAAGAGCTTTAGTGAAATACTTCTTCAATAGTAGAAATACATGTAAAAAGCAAAATGGTTTTCAAGTCGAAAAGAAACACGAACCAAAGACGGACGTCGAGCATACACTAATGATGATGCGCTTGCATACCTTGTCCAGCCATCATTATGTGGCGAACGTTCCTAAAATCACAATAACAAATGCATATTATCTGCTTGCTAATTTTCGATGCTTGCCATTTGGATATGGCCATTGGTCAAATTTAGTTAGACTTAGTTTTTGCATTATACATATGTGTGGTAGACTATACTTAATGTAATAGCATATTCCGCTCATCGTTTTGTCTACTGTAAAGTGTAAATGCGGCTTCCATGCTACTGTCGCAGACACCGAAAACTTTCCCACGAAAAATGTATAAATTTATGTAATTTGTTAAACACTCTCACACTGTTTGACACAGTTTCGGCTTCAACGATGGAAACTATAAACAGTTGTGAATAAAATTCTGTTTTCGCTTTATTTCCGCTGTACCGTTTAACTGTTTTTTCAACAAATTCATACTCTCACATTGATGTTGTTTGGGCGTGAAGAACACGCAAAAAACTCAGAATAAAATCAACCGAGTAATATTAGTCTGTAACAACGACTTAGCGACACTACTCTATAACTCAACGAAAAGTTTCGTATCGAAACATGGAGCCCGACTAGCAGATCGGCGCGATTACCGTTCGGTTATATCCGGTCTATTGGATATATAGCGCGGAAAGCGATAATTAAAAAAGCAGTTTTTGAGCTGTCGGATACACTGTATTAAAATTCAAGTGAAATTACTTTGAATCTTGGTAACAGTGGAATTTTGACGCTATCGATTCAACGTAAAACGTTTTGACCCAAGCAGTTTTAACGGATGATCGTTAAATGTCTGAATGACCAGCTGTAGTTTTTTAAAGTTTGTTGCGTTCTTTTGTTTTTAGACACGGTTATGCCCGGTGGACAGACATCCAAAACGATTCTCGCTTTGCAATTGTCAATGAGCCATTCCGAGCAATGCACGAAAAAGGAAATTTCTTGGAAATGCAAAACAAGTTTCTTGCCAGACGTTACAAGGTACTAATGAAATAATGTTGCAAAATTTTGAATCCTACCTTTTGCCATGACAATAATACGTAAATGCCACATTTTTAATAATTAGTTGTGATGTTTTGAACGATAATGCATAGGCTGCAGGCTTAAATCTGGTCGGAAGCCAGTTTTTTCGAATTGCTTGTTTCAAGCAGTCCCCAACTCCCCATGTGAATCTTTTAATCTTCCACGCCTGGTAATGTATAGGCCGCGCCGATACCCTGTAGGCTACAAAGCATGCAAATGATTAAGTACAAGTTCTTTTTGGTCTTGTTCAGTCTGTGAAGCAGCAATTTTGGATACAACTGGCCCTCAAATTTGTTCTTTAATTTCAAATTAGCTACAAATGCAAACCATTTTAATGCCGATAAATTGGAAGTGCCGGCAGAATAGATAAATGCGTTTTGCACAAAGTTTGTTCCTGTGAAATATGATTTTCTGGTTCTCAGGATTCAGTATAGCAACATGTAATTATTTCTGATGTAATGTAGTGGTTTTTCTGCTATTTTGGCTTACTTGATTTGTTCTTGCAGCTTCTGGAACAAGCTCTTGTTATTGAGGAGCAACTTCGAAGAGCTTCATACCTCGGTTTGATGCAAGATCCAACTCATCCATCCATGGCATTAAATGCCAGGTAAAGAGATTCCGATTACGTTGCATATGCCGCATATTATTAGTATATTTTGATTTCAACTTACTTTCATGTGCAAGTTCTAGCTTTATTTAAGGATGCTGTACTGTACTATAGGATTTGATTTGAGTTACAAAAGCGAATTTTAACTCGAGTTTTGCTCACACAATAGTTGGCAAGCAAAATTTAAATGAAACGTGGTTTCAGCTCCTTATTCAACTGTTCACGAGTCCAGCTAAATACTAATAGTTTACACTAATTCTTCAAAATTTTGTTAACTTACTTTTCAAGCTGTGCTCAGGTTGTTTTGTTGTTTTTTTTTGTTCGTTATTGCGTAAATTTTTTAGGTTTGCCGAGGTCGAGTGTCTTGCTGAAAGCCATCAACATTTATCGAAAGAATCCCTTGCTGGAAACAAACCTGCGAATGCTGTGCTAAGAAAAGGTAAAACTAATGCAATACTTGTAAATTATTAGATACGTTTATTATATCCATAACTGTATGCCTGCTTGACTATTATTTTTTCGAAAAATGTTTTGAGAGTTTTAAGATAAGGAGGAACGTTTTCGTCGTCGAGATCATACTTCATTTTCAAACGCTCAAATAAACAGGCGATTGTTGTGACAGATTGCTCAGTAGACCAATTAGTCATTGCAGTTCAGAAGTTTTGACACTATTGCCCCAATTAGGCCTGCAAGTGAACAATTGATTAGTTCTCATTAATTTCAATTGTACATCCCATGGAGATGGTAAGGTCGTAAACATGACGATTGTTTAGTTCTCAACCAACTTGAAGAATTGTTGGCCGATATGAAAGCAGATGTGGGCCGACTTCCTGCCACGCTAGCTCGTATTCCGTCGGTGGCATCTCGTCTACGCATGTCGGAACGGGGAATTCTAAGCAAACTCACTCAAGGCGATGGCCAAACGGTAAGTAGCTTGATACTGTAGATCTACCGAGTTCTTTTCCACCTTGTAATTTTGTTGGTTGGGCGTGCTCATTCACTGCATCGTCTCCTGCCCAGGCCTTTGTTTCTTCATTACAGTTATTTCTGTTTGAGAATTTGTTGGTAATGTTTGTCGACTTTCATTTTGTTAAATGTTTTTTTGTATTGTTGCAGGCTAATCCATCCGTGAGTTATCCGCCCTATCACAAAATGCTACATGGACCATTTTGCTCTGGTAAGTAAGCTTGTTTGCATAAACTATCTAAGTTTAATACTAGTTTCAATAGACTTTTTTGTGCTGTCTGGCCCAAGACTTGATCATCGGAACTAAATTGGTCTTCCCTACGCTTTGAGTTATTTCGGGCCAGAAGCCAGCTTCTAAGTAGGAAGAGGCTATTCAGAAATTGCACCTGCATTCACCTATCGATGAAGCGGCGCTGCAGTGACGTAGTCACGATGGTGTCAGCAGTACCACCCTCACTGTGCGTTCATTGAATGGTAACGCTTCCCCATTGATAAGGACAGTTACGAAATATTCACTTTTTCTTTATATTTGAGTAAACCTTTTTAACTTGTGGTTTTTTATAAAACTAGCGACGCGTAACGTACGTCATGAAGGAGAAAGTTTTAATTCCACCTTTAGCCGGTCGGTGGTTATGACGACAATACAACTCCTTGAATAACAATAAAAATATTCGTAATTGCATATTTAATATTTATCCAGCTGTCACCGGACAGCGTTGGACGCTATCTATTGAATAAATGATCTGCGCTTTTTATTCCTATGAGTACGTCGTCATGAAGCAGAAATCGTGCTTGGAGGAATATGCACATTGCACCTGCTTAATAGTCTCCAGTAATCCAGTGTTCTAGTTCTTGTTCATTGAATTCGCTGCTTGTTCGAAGCCACCAAGTAGAGATAATTATCGTAAAGCGTTTTATCCAACGGAGCAACGTGGCCAGGGTGCAGGTTGAACCCACATCATGCATTTGGAGTCGTCATAAAGACGACATCTACCATATCGGCCACACAGCCTGCTGTTTCTTGAAACTTTGACAGATTGTTCCCTACTAACATTATTTGTATTTAGGCCAGCCAATCACTGGCTCTGCCAAGGGAACGAACATTGCTTCCAGCGCCAAAAAAACAGTTCCTAGTGGTGACGCTAAAATCAACTATTCGCAAATGCTGCAACGAAATGGGACTCCAACTTCCAGCGATAGTGCGACACCAAGTGGAAGTGGCGAAGCCAAGAAAGACGTAGTGATCACAATTGAGGATTAAATTTCGAAGAACGGACTGTACAAATTTGACGATCTCCGCTAAAACGCTTACAATTCACTAAGCTTTGTTCAGCAAACATGGTTATTGGCCAATTTCATACAATACAGTACTACCCCGTCACTAAATCCCATCTATTCTGTTTCTGCTACTCTAGGCTGGGGCATGTTCCTTTTGTTTAATAAAACACAAGGGAATCATTTTTTGCGTTTATTTAAAACTTTCTCAATAAAATTTGTTGTTGATATTACGATATGCTTTTGCGTAAAGGTCTATTCTAAATGCGACGCAGTGTACATTGTACAATTATTCGGCTGTTTTATTAGAGAAATGTCTATCTAGAAAATTATTATATCGCGACGAAATCATTGGGAGATATTGCAACTTGAAAAATATTGATCTATCTACATGCTAAAGAGCTGCAAAGGAGTAGACAAGCTAACATTTGAATTGCGTTATCTTTTAAATTGTTACGCTAATACTGACTGGACTACTCTTGGGCTAATATTCGCAGCAAAAGCCTAATACTACGGTATTTAACTGTTAACAGCAATGACAAATGCAAGAGAAGAAAAAGTTCGATAAATTTGTGGGAGTTATGTAGACGTAGTTTTATTGGAACCGCTTTTTGTCGAACGAGAGCTACCGGTAAAAGCACGGAATCGATATTCGAGTTCGTGTTGCCTCTTCATTTTCTCATCCAATAATTCCCGCTGTAATCCCTTCCACTGCGATGAAAATTTAAAATATTGGCATAAGTTAATTACGAAAAATCGTAATATTGTAGCAAAAGAATAATGAAGATTTAACTATTATACAACATACACTAGGCTTGGCTTATACAGCAGCCGTAGTCTAAAGCAATAAATTGAAGTGTTATTACTTTCAAACCAACTTCCAACATTCATTTCAAAATCCCCAATTGTAATCAGTGAATCGGTATTTCCGCTTTTGCAAAGACAGTACCCTCGAACCTCCCTTATCCATATTGGGCATACCTTCGTTGGAAAGCTTTTCTGGACATTACCAATGCCTCCTTTAAGCTATTTCTTTAGCTTGGCTTTAAGCTATCATGAGCCGCAGTGTTAAGTCCTTCGATGTACAGTACACTGTCAAAAAACGCATGTGTTCAGTTTAATTAGTGTATGAGGTTATATTGACGTTTTAGTCTTGCAAGACCGCAGGCTAATAAAAATCCTACCGTGACGGAGTCGCCTTCTGCTGGTGGAAGACTTTCGTTTTTCAATTGTTTTATTTTATTTTGAATTTCGAGGGAATGTTGTTTGATCTTGCGCTGAATCATGGCGTTTTTTCTGCAAAAAAAAGTAGTACCCTAAAACCTAGTTCACGTTCATACCTGTAGACGCTGTAGTCCTAGCTGTACTGACGAGGAATAAAAGACGAATGTCGATTCCGAAACAGTATGTCTTAGGCTGTTAATCATAGGTTTGATTGTGCCTATTAGACTCTGTATACTGTCCATAGCTTATCATTAATTTTCTTAGTACATTGTTTTTAATAAAACCTAGTTTATTACGGATAAAGTAATAAATGCTTTGCGCGGGACAAAGTCCCGAATTGGACAAAATTCTGAATCGGACAAAATCCTGAATCGGTCAAAGAAACGTGCTTAATATAATTCAATGCATTTGACAGCTTGCGGCTAACAGATCAAAATGATCAAATGTGGCTCATCAAACATTGAACCGATGATATGATCACGAAGAGAAACTACTATTAAATTTAAATGCTTCCAACTGCCATCGTAGTTGATCAATTCAAGTAGGTGAGCTGCTCAAGGCTAATCCAATTTAATCTATGTTGAAATGTTGCTAAAAATTAAAACTTTAATTTGCTCTGCACTACAGTATATTAACTTGTGCTCTGCACAAATAAATCTGGTAGTTGATTGTTTAAACTTACAAATAATCCGCAGCTTCGCCACAGCTAAAGGGAATACGGACACGAACCACAAAAAATTATAACATTTTGCCCAGCACGAACTTAAACTCGGTAAACTTAAAGAGAAACTCGATTGGTCAAAATTAGCTGAACTTGAACCAGAGATTAGGTGTCATGACTGAAATTCGAACAAAAAATCGACCGAATTTGTATCCGTGGTCTGTCGTTGTCTGAACTTTCACCTGACAGATTTGAAAGGCGGTTTATCAAGAAGAAACTTTCGACTGGAACTTTTCTGTGTTGCTGCTAGTAGTTTTTCGTCTTTTGTCATTCCTAACTCAGCTAGCAACTTTCTGGCTTCTTCGAGATGATTTTGACTACTTTTTCGCACCACATTTGTTCGAGCTTTTTCTGTCACTCTCACTTTTGGCCGTCCATTTCGCAGCAACCAACGACGTCTGAGTCTAAAACGAAAAAGCACCCGAATATAATTCACTGAAAAGGGTCTTGAAACGCGTCGTTGTGTAGAGGATAGAAAATAATTAGCGCTTATAGACACTAATTAGCGCTAATTTTAATTGGTGCTAAGCAATCTGATGCGGTGCTTCGAACTGATGACTAACTTGCAAATAGAATCCCATTAGAGTGCTCCAGTGTTGAACTGCTGGTGTTATCATTACACAGACGCAAATGCCTGGCTAACATGTTAGAAAAACTTTCAAAAATTATTCCAAAAGTCAACTATAAAATTACAAGAATTTCCAGTAGATCAAAACTTGTTATTTAACTCTTGAGTATAGATTTACATAAAATCAATTTACCCAATCCTTCTACGCTCCTTTTTTTATAAGAAGCAGTAAATTTTGAGTTGAGGCTGGCTGTTGTTACTTTTTTTGCCAATTTTCAGCCTCATTTGTTCTTAATTTGTTCCTAAATTTTAAGAGCATCAATGCCAATTTTAGCGGCCTTGTTTGCAAAACTCGATGCTTTATCTGCTCGAGTAAAGGATTTTTCGTAGCCTCTTCCAGCATCGCAAAATCGCACAGATGAAAAAGAGAGCTTTTGTTGATTCAAACGATTGCCAAAAATTTTCTCAGTTGCCTGTACAGTGCGCAATAGCACACTGTAATCTCGGAATTGTAACTTTGCCAGTAGATATTCGAAAATTATTAAAACTTTATCGTTTTGAATTAGTGCAGAATTAATTTTCATATATTGATTTGAAATTTATTCTTTTTCCATTTGTTCTTAAATTATTTTGCTGCAGAGGCTGGCATTGTTTTTAATTTAAATTTTGAGCAAAAATGAGGTTCGTGCTCTTATAAAATTTAGTTAATAAAGAATAAAGAGCGTATTTCGTAAACCAGAAATTTGGAAAATACTTAAGAAAATAAAACATTCCTGTAGGTTTCTTAAATTTCAATGCTAAAAAAGAAAATCAACAACTTTTTTTAAATTTTTACTAATTTCTCTTCAAAAAACAACTAAAATTGTTTCTCTTCAACACAAACAGAATTAATTACAAAAAAGACCATAGAAGTAGGCACGTTTTAATGCGTTTAAAAATAAATAAGACAAAAAAATCTTACTTTCCCACTTTGTAGTTAGGGTAAATTTTTTCCACTTTCTCTTCATGAATATTATCGCGAATTTCGGGTTGACCAGTGTCGCCCGCAGAAGGGACTGGGGACGTAGCTTCGATTACTAAACAATATTAACCCTATTATGACCTTTTAACCTTCATTACGTTGAATTCACTCTATCTCTATTCAGAATAAGGTAAAAGGATTGGTCTCAAAACAAAATAAGAAATTTTTGCGCCACAGTAATTAAGAAAAAATCCCTTGCCTAGTTACGGAAGTGGTTTGGCAATAAGAACGCCTTCACGTCTGCATTAATGACAGTAACTTTTATTGGTGAGTGTTTACTGCCGCTATCGTGTGTACGAAAAATGTTTAGATACACTAAGCACTTAAAGTAAAATGTTTTTGAAATTAGTCGCTGTGTCATTTTAAGCAGAGTAGTATGCGCTCGAGTTTTTACAAATGACTTCTGTTTGATAGATGCTTATTTACTCTCCTGTCACGAAAAAGCATCGGTGGCTCAACACCTTGAATAATCCGTTCTTACAGCAGTTGACATGCTCCGTGCTTCCACATAGATTTTCGACTTCTTCACACAAAAATTAGCTGCTTCTTTTAAGTCACCAAGCAGAATTATTTCCGACAGTAGCTTAGTTACAGACTAAATAACGTGACCAGCAAGCGAATTCAATCCATGTCATGCTATTGCATGGCTGTTAAAACGACTCTTTACAACCGCCTCCGTCAAAAATCCGAGTTTCCAATATCAATGATTCAGGTTGAATGACTTTTGCTGGCTTTTAGCTATAGTAGCCGCGAGAGCACTACAGAAATCATAGAAGTTAAGAGTGTGTTAAGCATCAAACAACTAAGGCTATACAAAAAACGAAGTACCTGGAGTGGAAGGGAATTTCTGCGTCGTTCCGTTCCGAAGTCGGTTTTGTTGGGCGTTGTAAAGCCTTCGTAAAATAAAAACACTGTATCACTGACTTGTCTTATCTGGCATAACTTTTTTAACTGCACTGCGCTGCACTTTTTCGCTTTCCTTACTGGATCTAGCGCAAATCAAAAAACAAAGGTTCATTAATTATTATCGATTTAATTTACATTTCGATTAGTTGAAAAAGTGCAGCACGGCACACCAAAATCACGCAATCATCTATATACTAGAGCAAAACGTATAAAAAATGCATCTTAGAAATATTACTCTAAAGCTAAAGACACTACCTATTGCTTATAAACATACTTCTACCTATTACACAGCAATATAATGATTACAACACTTTTAAATGTTAAGTAACTGTAAGATAAGGCTGTAACACTATTTGAAAGAGTTCCGAGCATTTTATTGCGGCAAAGCGCGATCACTAACCGCTCATTGTAGTGACGTCAGGGCAATATTTTGAAAAAATGACGCCATTTTTTTAATGATGTTATAGTCAGCTCAAATTTTGCACATAGGTTTGTTTTTGAAAAGAAATAACAAAATGCCCAAATCAAAGTGGTTACGCCACAAAAACTTATGACGTCATTTAAGTTATATATGGGCCAAAATGCTCAGATTGCGAAAGTGACTTCAACAAACCTCAGAATTGGGAAACTTTTCCTTACCTTACCTTAGCAACTTCAAATTTTCAGGGTTTATTTGTGAATATATTTAACTCAAAGTCAAATCGGTTTGAAGTAAAAATCTGTTTTCTAAAGTAATTTATCACAAAAAAAAACAAAAACAAGAAGGGGATATTTTTTGCCCCTCCTCCTGTGTGAAAGAGGGTAAAGGAGACGTTTTAATAGCATGTGACAATTGTGGAGACTAATTTACGCCCTTCCATTTCTGATGTTATTGATTTCGGTTTAACTGCTAGTGCTATGTGATTGTTACTCAGCCCCTGCCGAAACGCATTACATGATGTCCAAACGTCATAGGGTCGAAGAACAGTCGCAGAGCGCAGCAAATCTAATTATTAACAAAAAAACAACAAAGGCATTCAAGTATGAACTATTAATAGAAATAAAAGTACGACTCAGGAATAACTGAACAGCTATTGTCTGCAAATTAACTGTTGTTTTTAAGTACAAGGACGCGTCCACAACTTTACGAGAAACTATCTAAATTAAGAAAAGCTAGAAATAGAATAATCCGAAAGTAGAGGGTATAAATCAAATTGTTAATATGGCATACACCATCACTTCAGCCATTAAGTGTTAATATACTGGTCGAAAAAAACAACTGATCTAATCTAGCCACCACACTGGGAAGAGCTATTAACAATGAGTTTGGACATGGGAAAAGTTATCTATCGAAAAAGCAAGGAAAGATTAGCACGATCATAGCGGTATCAATTAATTAGCGGAGTTTGTAAGCAATCTAGTTCAGTTTGATTGTAATATGCTGAGTGGGAATAATTCACTACGTCAAAGTTACTTCGAAATCATAAACAAAAAAATCACGAACCTAGATTTAACTATGTTCGGTGAGAAAAGCTGGCGAAAATAAACAAAACTACAATTGCTATGCTAAACAACACAAATGACACAGAAAAAAAATCACAGTTCTAAAGGTTCAAAACAAGCACTTTAAAGGGGGTGAAGCATCCAGCCAATTTCGGTACTTAACAAGTGCTAAAATCGAAATGCAATTTTTGAAAATTTTTGTTCTCATTTTGGGACTGCAATTACAAAGATATTCAACAAATAAAAAGAAAACCCCTTAAAAAAGTTTTTAGAAACCCTGAGTTTGTTCTCCCCGCCTAAATTTCCAGAAAAATTGGGAGGTTTACCAAAATTGGATAAGTGACGTGACGTTACTGGAAGAGTAAATCTTATTTAGTCCATCTTTTTCTCTGGAAGTTCAGGCTGAGAGAACAGATTCAGGGTTTTCAAAAACTTTATAGGGGGATATCTCTCTGATATTTGTTGCATATCTTTGCAACCGCAGTCCCAAAACGAGAACAAAAATTTGAAAAATTATATTTTAATTTCAACTATTGTAAACTACCGGAATTGGCTAGATGCTTCAACCCTTTAAAATAAAAAGAAAACCAACACATGAAAAAAAGCAGCGACAATCCAGAATCGAAGAGCAGCTATGGACTATAGTGGTACAAAATATGAAACTGAAGGGCGGTTGGCACAACAGAATGGCACATGAAGAAGCTCCACTAAACACAGTCAGATAAAAGTTTTAAAAAAGTGATGAGTAGGTTGGTTCGACGTTGGAAAAGTGATAGTTTTAGAAAACGCAATTACTGTAGCAAAAATTAATATTAGTTAAAAGCAAGAATCAAATTTAAAAAGAACGTAAGAATTTGAAAGAAAATTCCAAGTACTAAACGGAAAAAGAGGAAAAACAGGAGGTTAGCGACCGAAATAAGAATGTAAAAGCGCTACTGTTTAGCAAGTGATCGAACTAACTTTCGTCGTTGTTCGACAAAGGCACTTTGTCGTTCTCGCATCATACGAAGTTGTTCTTTGCGGGCATCGGATTGATGTCTGAGATGTAACAACGACAGCTCTTTGTTGTTTTTCAATCTGTGAAACGATCAAGCAAAAACGTTTTATCAAAACAATACGATAAACCGAGCGCAAACAAAAGATTTCTCACTCTCATATTTCTAAGCTGAAACCTGACCATTTTATCATTTACTACCTCCATGTATCGACCAAAAGAGTTTAAATCAATGCACGCAAAAGGTAACAATTAGTGAAGTAGTATCGTATATACTTAAATTTGTTTCAAATGTACACAAAACGGACGCTCTTTACCTGCCTCCGCGTACTGACTCGGAAAAACCATCGGCGTTGAATTTTCCTTTGTAGTCCTGATACGTCATTGGCCGGTGCAAGGATGCAGGAACAGGCGTGCGACCGTTTCGCTGAAACAATTAAATTGGAAGTAAAATCAATTCTTTTTTGGCCTTTTGCATTTATAGATAAGGCAAAACTTATCCAATATTAATTCCTCATAACACAGAAACGAGATTGGAGTTTCTCTCTTAATTTTGCTTCGTAATTTTAATTATTTCAACAATTTTGTTCTCATGTCTAGATGCGTTTTTCAGAGTGGAATCGTAATTTGAAACTTTTTTCTTTCGATTCCGATAACACAAAAGGAGCTATTCGGTTCCACCGGCCAGTTGGCCGAGGGGTAATGCGATCGTCTCTGGAGCGAGAAATCTGAAGTTTAATTTACGGAAAGGTCAAGTCAAGCACGGTTTTGCCATCGCTGCGACATTTCTGCAAAAGAAACTGTGTAGCTCGTGCGCAATGACGCGAAGATGGGGCCCCGCTAATTCGTCACACATTTCGCCGTAATACAGCAAATAAAATAAGGTTTTTGATATGTTTGTTTTTTCATAGCTTCTCCTATTCCTACAATATTATTACAACTAAAAAGTGAAAGTTAAAACAGAAAATTGAAAACCTTTTCAGTTTTCACCCCCAAAACTATTAGAACTGTCATGCTGGTTAGGGGACATCCGCCTCGTGAAACAGACTTACCAGTAACTGGAAGTCATCGCTGTGAGGCGACGAAATCTTGCGATCGGTGAGATTTATGTTTTCAGTCAGAATTTCTTCCTCAGACGAATTACTATGGTTGTCGGTGACATTAAGGCTTTCCATTTCTTTTATTACTAAACAAAAATCTTACTTATGCGTAAAATTTCCCTTTTTCTGTGACGGGGACAAAATAGTAGATTTGAATCGGTTTTAAAAACCAATTAAAAACCTCGACCCGATAGTCAATTGTCGAAATCGATTTTAAATTTCATAACAATCTTATCAATTAATGCATATATTTTCGTTTTCTAACATAATTACGGTATGGAGTTGCAAAAAATGTTGAAAATATCCAGTAACAAATATATGATTTGCGTGAATATTTGCAATAAAAACCATAGGGAAAAGGATCTTTCGGTCTGTAAGTCAAGCTGCCACGTGTCCGTCTGTCTACCACACACGGTGGATGCTTCACGTTGTCCTTTTTTGTTGCTGAACGCCAAGCAGGGAAGCTGTAAATACCAATTTTAAAGTCTTTGGTTTGTTCCGACAGGGAATTAAACCCAGGTCTACCGTTTTAGTGTCAGACATTCTATCCGCTTGACCAATGATCGGTAGTGGAAACTGAAACCTAAGATCACATTTTCTCTACGACTTTACGAAATACGAGTATAACCTTGGCTGAGCTTGTGAATCACTGAAAAGTTGCGTACCAATGCTATCACTTTGTCTTGAGCGATTTTGTAATTCTTGGTAAAGAAATGAAAGAATAACATAGACTCCCTGGTCCACTATATGTTGAGGAGGATATTGCAGTGGATTTCCTTGTAAGCTTAAACCTGAAAAAAACAGCATTCAAAATCAACTCATATTGAAGTCGCTTAAATCAGCATCAAAAAGTCGTTTTAATCGTTACCGGTAACAAAACACGCACTACGAGCATTTGTGAATTAGCAGTGAAACTTTACTTAAAACATGTAACTACAGCAGTTGATTTACCAAAAAGAGACAATAAAAAAATGTCCATGGAAAGTGATCACGCAAAATTCAAGACTTGAGCTTTTCAAGTATATTAGACTTTTCAAGTATTTTGTTTGATAGATTTTTCAAAAAATATAGATAGATATCAGATATGTCGACTCGAGGGTGACATGAGCCAAAACCCCAAGCCAACTAGAACAACAGCATCGGCATTTGACAAATAACTCACCTATGCAATATTCGTTGATGCGGCACCTTTAAGCTTGTGATTATTCTAATTGTTTTATTTCAATTAAGAGTCTGGCAAACTGAAGTTTACAACTATTACTGAAACAAACCACCTCACAATATCTACCTGTTATTGTCTTGGTCATTCCCAATTGAAGTGGTAAATGTGTCAGGCAATTCTCTTCTAATAACAAGTGCTTTATGCACCTGAATAGATTTGAAAACCATTAAATCTGTGATCTAAAAATGATCCAAACACCTGACATAGCAGCAATTAGTGCAGAATACAAATTCTTTTAGCAGCTTACTAGCTCAGATGAGAATGAAATAAGCGGCATTATTATCTTGATGTTGTAGTTAAAAAAGATTATCTGTTTTCAGCAGCTAAATAAAATATTCTAAAAAATCTATCGACATTTGTTAACCGCTCATACCAAAGACGTTAGATAAATCACACAATCTTAATGCGATTTTCACTCAACTGCATCTACACTTAAAACGAGATAAATTTTGAGAAAATTAATTTAATGATCAACCACATTTTTACAAAATATGAAAGCTTCTTGGTGGTTGAAAATTTAACACAGACAATGCCACCAGAGTGTCAGTGTCTAACCATTCATTCTTAGATTTTGGCAAGTCTGTCTACACCTAAAAATGAGTCATTTTTTGCTAGAGTAATGGAAAAATTAAAAATACCGCAGTTGGTTTGCACCAATCAATACCGAAATCTCCAAAGAAAAGTAGCTACATGGTTGCACAAGGCTACCATTATATTTCTTTGAAATTAAGATATTAATGCAACCTAAACTAATTACTCTGTATTGTAGAGATCATATACTTTCAAAATAGAAAAAAAAGAGGTGAAATTGCAGAAAACATTACATACTGGTAGCTTAAATATATTATTTTTGCTGTAGCAGCAATGGTAATAAGATAGCAATGGCAACAAACCAAAAATGCATTATCTTTAATTCTTTTTTTTATCACGAAGCTTGTTATTGTTGCACAAGATAACTTACTGATGTCGACCGATAGAAGCTGGCAAGGAAGTGAGTTGATTGTTTCTCAAATCAAGCCATAGCAAAGCAGGCAAACGATCAAAAAAATTCTCAGGTAAATCAACTAGACAGTTTCCTTCCAAGTATAAATGCTAAAAATGAAAAAGCATTGCATGGTTAAACAGAAAAAGGAAATGAGATACTAACTGCATTGGCAATGTTAAATTTCAAACTATTATACACACAGCTGCCATGAGTTGAAAGAGCCCTTCTCCCTGTCAATTTTGCTGGATAACACGGCTTCTTTCAAAGAAATGTCAAAGCAAAAGTGAGATTTTGGCAACACTGTATTGGATTTAATCGGCTTGGGCATTGAGCTGGGCAAGTTTGTTACACAGCCAAATGCATCCTCATTTAACCAGTTGCCAAACAAAACAATTCGGCCATAAACATGTTACACATTATGGTATATAATTTTTTCACAAATTAGTGAAAAATGTTTTTTAAAAACAGGCAAAACAAAAACCAAAAAATCATTAAAAGCAAATATAGTTCAAAGTGGTGAAAAGTAACTAATCCATTCAAATCACTTCAGATACTAAACTGGGATATTTTAACAAAAAATTATTTTAGCTTGATGGAAGTTAGTTCTGTAGTCTGCCCAAAACACAACATACCTGTAAATGGGCTAGTATAAATAACTCTGATGGAAGGATTCTTATATTTCTGTTGCATATATCCAAGCTGGGATTATCTCCTTTGTGGTTAATTAATAGCTTCTTTATTTCATCATCTTTTTCAATTGCTGTATTTAATTGAGCTGGATTTCCATTTCTTGCAATGCCATTCGTTTCACCCGTATGCATTGCTTTTTTTCGAGTAGAAAAATTATCGATTGTATACAGATTTAGACAAGTAAAACTTCAAAAAAGATCAAAAACCAATTTTTTAAAAACTGAAGTGAGCACAATGCAAACTGCAGCTTTAAAATATGATCAGTTTGACAATAGAATGCAACTAGAACAATGCTGCCGAGGTTTACACTGTGAGTAATGAAAGCTTTATTTTACCAAAAACTTTAATCTATTTTTTTAATAACAGATAATTCTGATTTGAATCTCCCAAAATAAAATTTTTGTGAAGAATTCGTAAAAAATCGCAAGAATTTTGAGACGACAACTAGAATTAGTGGAAATTTTTGAACTGAAGATCTTTTTTCTGGTCTTCAGCTTGTTTGTTTGATCTACACTGGAATAGTGTTCTCGTGCCCCTCTCGAATTCACATCAATAAACTTCTCGTGCCCCCCCCCAAAATTTATTTCTGCCCTGCCCCCCAGTCACGCTATAGAGGCGCCGGGCCTGGTAAGTATTAACTACTAAAAATGGAAGAATTTTTGAAATTTGGGAGGTTTAAGAGAGATTGTGAGAAAATCCAGGGAGGCATGGCCCCCTTGCCGCCGCCCATGACTGTACAGTGTACTACTATCTGCTATAAACCTGATGAATTGAATGGATTGAAGACAATGTGGTAGGCCTACTTTCAAATCTTTAAAAAAGTTTTTTAAATTTTAAATGTGACCAGTTTAATGTTGTACGGGCCTATGTAGAGTAGGCGTAGGCATGATAATTGATATTCACTCTGGCAGTCTGGCCAATGCTGTGTTAAGCACTTTTTTGGTTCAGATGAATTCAAACTCCAGTCATTCCTGGAAAGACATATCTTCAGATCTTATCTCTGATTGATCAAAGCATGAATGAACAGGCTACTCTATACCAGAAGGCCTTTTGTTCGCTCAACTACACCGGTATAAACGCCACAGACTTGAGACTACTCAGAGACCGCCATGTACCAATCTCAAAAATAAATAGCGTCCCTTTTGCATGACAACCAAGCCTACTCCGTAAGCGGAACTACCGTAATTTGATAAAAAAAAATAACCCCAACAAATAGATTAATAAAAATAAATGAATAATTTAATAGTAATAACATCTGCATTAACCACATTGCTTTGGTAAGAGTCGGCCAAAATCTTTTAGTCTTTGAGTCAAGCTGCCACCTGCCTATCTGTCTACATTGTACAACAATGGATTTGTAGTATCCGTGGAGCAATACACGGTGGAGGCTTTTAATAGTTCATACTCATACTGACTCTTATAGTGCTAAACTTCGAACACGGAAGCTGTTGTGAATACCAATTTTTATTCTTTGGTTTGACCCGACCGGGAATCGAAACTGAGTATACCGTTTTAGTATTTATTCGACTATTTTTCCGAAACTTTTTTGTCTAAGCATAGACTGTTTATTAGTAGCAGAGAAAAAGAGAAGAGGATTGAAGAAAAAAAGTTTGCTATTGTTGCAAAGGTTTTTTGTGGTCACGCCTATTCGAACGATTTATATTGGACCATTTGGACACACTCGCAACGCGAATGAACGGCCAAGAAAAAGTCACTAGCGGACATATAAAAAGTGCTTGAAAGTGAACAGGAGAAAGAGAATTACGGATAAGTGGTGATTGCTTTTCATGGTTCCGTAAAAGTGCGTTTACACTGGACGCGAAGTAACGCGAAGCACTCAAAATCTGACGTCATCTTGCGAAAGGTTTCAACCGGTCGCAAACTTCGCGAGCGGTTGCTTAACTACACTAATAAGACAAAATTGTTTTTGAATGGTTGGCCTATTTTGAGCAAGTGACGTAATTGACCACTCGTGAAGGTTGCCAACCTTCGCTTTGCGTTGCTTCGCTTCCAGGGTAAACGCACCTTAACTTCCATTTATGTAGCTGTCTATGCAAGGGGTGCAGTAGTGTATCAAGGGGGGGGGGAGCGATGAGGGTTGTAGACTTCCCATTGGCTTGTAAGGAAAATACTACGTTTTTGCACTTCTAAGCAGGGATGTAGAAACAGTCGAATTTTTAATGCTTCCGCTTTCAGCTCCTCTTGAAGTTTTATGCTACCGGTACCGAGTTCGCTTCTGCTTCCTCATCTTTGGAATTTTTTGCTTCCGCTTCCAGCTCCAGATAGAATTAGTCGCTTTCGAGTTTGCTTCCGCTTCAAGTCTCTTTTATCAAAGTGCTTCTGCTTCCACTTCCACAAAAATTTAATTGCTTCCGCTTCCACAACCTTGCTTATTATGAAACAGTTAATTGTATTTAGTGTAAAAAAAAACAAGCAAGCTCACTTTGTAAGCTATTTTATTTGACTTGTGTTGTTGACAGGGCTTGGTATAGAATGGAATGGAAGACGATTTTTCTATATTCCATACTGGCAATTTTCTTCCATTTCATTTCCATTCCATGCTAGAAATTTTCCATTTTATATTCCATTCCATAGTAAAATTTTCTTCCATTTTCCATTCCATTCTTCCATATCACGAGAAGCTAGTCGTGCAAAACTTAAGCAGGGAGCTGCACTCAAGCGTAACGGTACGACGCTTTCGTAAGCAAAAAAGCTGCTGCCATGTAATTGCTATACCCTCAGGCTGGCATCGCTACCCCAACCCTGACTATAATACAAGGTTTTGAAGCCAAAAAAAGACTGCTCCGTGTTTGTAATCCCACCCATCCTGTTACTCCAAACTGTTCCATTCCACGCAATCGCAACCCCAGTGCGAATCGAACCTGGGTACAATGGTTGGAAGCTGAGCACGATAACCACTACACCGTGCCGCTTGCAACAATGCATTGACAAAACGTCGTATTTTAACCAAATGTATGAGAAAAAGGCAATAGAGAGTCACGCTTAAATGCGGCTCGCTATGTGACGTGTGCATGAGTAGCTTCTACTTTGCATATCTTAGAAATTTTATGCTGGAAGCAATGCAACGTATATTTTGCTGCTTTGTATCAGAGATGGAAATCGGTCGGGTCGACCGGCACCGGTCGGGTTGACCGGCCGGTTGGGTTACCGGTCGGGTCGAGATTCTTCAACCAGGTGCCGGTCAAGCCGGTTGAAACACCGGTCAAATTGTCCTTTTTTACCACGAAAAGACATAAGCACCAACCGAAATATGCATATATATTTTATTAAAAATAAAACCTTTTTCAAAAAAACATTATTAACAAACCATACCTTTTGAAAACACTTGTTGAATGGTTTCAAGCTATGACTGGTATGCTGTAAGCTTGAAGACATGCACATCCAGGGGCGTAATTAGAGGGGAGGGGAGGGCATTGTGCCATGGCCCCCCTCCCCCTTTGGACCACGGCACAAAGCAAAAAAGTGCAAAATATACGTATTTGAACTGAAATTTAAAAAAGCTTTTTTTGAAAAGCTTTTTTAACTAAAATTTACCACACTCTACTCTGGGCAAAAAGGACATAAAGCTCTTATTTTTTTACATCAAACTAGCCATGGCTTGTTCTGAAGTAGCAGCATTTCTACAAACTGCTGAGGCACAGTAGCGTAGCCAGGGGAGGGGCGGGGGATGCTATAGCCCCCCCCATTGGCATGTCGAACAAAATGCAGAATGAGAAAAATACTACGTTTTTAACACTTTTGAGACTGTTTTATGCACTGGAGTGGACTAAATAGTGATTTAAAACATCTTTTGAAACATATGTTCAGGGGGGGGCTAATTTGTCAAAAATAAAACTAACAAATAAATGAAAACTTTGAAAAATAGTAAGAAATAAGCAATCAAATTTGATCGCAAGTGTAAAAATGCTAAACATAGGTGTCATCAACAAATATACTATAAATTAAGGAATAGGGGGGGTTACCGGATCAGTTAATTACCAATCATTTCTCTCAAATCTCTTTCCATTAGCCCCCCTCCCGCAATTATTTTTCTCTATAAACTGTATACGAAATAAATTATTCCGAGTGAATTTTATTAAGCTATTCGATTTTATAATTTACCAGCATCTAAACAAGAGAACTAACATTTTACCATAGGTGGGCACAAGTCCGTTAATTGTTAATCCGTCAATAACAAAGCTAACTTTTTCATTAACTCGTTAATCCGTTAAAAAGTTTTTTCATGTTAACGGACTAAATTAACTTCCATTAAGTTCTGTTAACGGACTAAAGTAACTTCCGTTAAGAGTTTTATCGTTAATATCTTGCACCATTCATTCATCGTACCGATACAAACCAATCTGCACTGGTAACACTTGTTGCGTATTAGCACGAGTTTTATAGCAGGGAAGAAAGGACTTCTTTTTTGTGGCAAAGAATAAGCTGCAGCCTCATAGGTCTATTAATTATCTCTGTCGACAATTTCCCAAGATTTTCCGATCGCAGCTTGGTTAGTGCATTTGAACCTATTTTTATCTTAAAATTAGATTGGACTGTAACATGTAACTTCCAAAACACAAAAAGACCACCATAGCAATAGATATTTCCTTACAATCAGCTCAACAACGTCAATACGTGTTCTAGAAGCAAGTGAATAAAAAGAAACGTAAATTACACGCAAAATGTTAACGAATTAACGGACTTAATTAACTTCCATTAATTAAAGCTGAAAATAACGGATTAACGTTAACGGAGGTGTGAAGTTTGTTAACGGACTAGTGGTTAACGAAGCAAACGTTTTGCATTAACTTGCCCACCTATGCATTTTACCATTAGCCACCTCCCAAATAGCCCATTTATGCCACCAGTTTAATCTTGTTTGCACTGCCAATTTCTAAGCCACGTTTTAAAAGCATTATTTTATAATCAAAATAGCCCTAAAATGAAGTTATTTTTGCAAAAAAATGCAAAATTTTCCAGCGCTGGGGTCTCCGCTCCCAGACCCTCGTGCCTCTGGCGGCCGGAAGCTTTGCCCCCAGACCCCCAGCCTCCGGCGGCTGGGGGCTCCGCCCCCAGACAGCCCCCCCATTGTGAATTTCTGGGTACGCGCCTGCAATCATGTCGTGTGCAAGTATGTCCTAGGCTGGCAGTCTCAACAAAAAGTATCTAGTGAGGAAACTCACAAAGGTGCAGAGACTTGCTTGCCTGATGATTTCATCAGCTTTTCCTGTCATCCCTAATGGTGCTCTGGAAATATTGCTCAACATAACTCCCATCGAGGAATTCTTATTGGCTGAGGCAGTGCGAGGGTCATACCGAATCACTGTTAGTGGGCTCTGGCATGTCAACCGAGTTGGTTCCTTTGGGAAAACGAAAAGCTATGTTTATGTTTGCATTAAGGCTAGAAGATTCTTATGTCTGCTGCAAATTCCAGCTGACCGAATAAAGAAAACAAAGTTATTCGAAAGAAATTTCAAATGTCAAATTATTGGTAAAAAGAATGCTATCAGATCTGAAAGCCAGAGGTGGAGTCGAGGACACAAGGCTCGAGGCCAAGGCCAAGGACACAAAAAAAATCCGAGGCCAAGGCCAAGTACAGCCTTTCCGAGGACAGACACTCTCGAGGCCAAGGACAGGAATGCTCGAGGCCAAGGCCAAGGACCAAGGACCAAGGACACAAGCGCAAGTGCTCTCCAAAAAAAAAAAAAAAGGTCTTCACAAAAATTTTTCAGGCGATCTCCAAAAAAAAAAAAAAAAAGGTCTTCACAAAAATTTTTCAAGCGATCTCCACAAAAAAAACGCTTTCCAAAACATTCCACAAAATTTTAACAAATTCAAAACATAGTGCTGTCCTCGAACCGAGGACAGGCCAATTTTCGAGGACTTGAGGCCAAGGCCAAGGACTTGACCTTCGAGGCCAAGGCCAAGGACTTCAAAATCTGTCCTCGAGGCCAAGGACGTCCTCGAGGACTCCACCTCTGCTGAAAGCGTTCTAAATGAGAACACTGTCAAGCAAAATTCGGAAATGCAAACGCTTTTTCGGCCCAAAAACAGGTGATCTCCAAAAAAAAAAAGGTCTTCACCGAAATTGAGACGGATTTTTCGGCCAGAAGCGGATATTCAAATGCTTTTTCAGGCCGTATCACGGCATCTACTTCACAACTTCGGCACCCAATTTTCTTTGGGGGGGGACTATTTTCATTTTTTCACCAAAAATTGGCCTCAAAAGCACCAAAAACGTGCGATTTTGCATACTTTACAGGCCAATGGGGGGGGCTCGAGCCCCCCCCCCCGCCCTGGCTACGCTACTGCTGTCAAGGTTTACACCGATGGCTCAAAACTAGATGGGAGAGTAGGTGCGGGTTTTTATGCAGAATGCCCAAACAACTCCCCAAAACAAGCATTTTTCCACCTTGGAATTTACAGTACTATGTTCCAGGCAGAAGTCTTAGCTATATCAGAAGTGGCAAAGAACCCAGTTTTGGAAAAAATGCTCAACCAAAATATAGTTTTACTGGTTGATAGTCAAGCAGCTATCAAAGCACACATAAAGTGCATTGTAACATTAATTACAGTGTTCAACTGCATTAGAAACCTAAATCAGTTAGGTAAACAAAACCACGTAAGTATTGTGTGGATTCATAGGTGGGCACAGCTAACGCAAAAATAGCCCCGCTAACAGCTATTCCGTTAATTGAAAAGATCAGCTTCGCTAACGCTATTCCGATAACACAAATTTTTCGTAAGCGGAAGCTAACGTTAATTAACCATAAAAGTATAATATGAGACGGAAATAACAAAAAATCAATTTCGTAACTTGTACCTATCATTTTAATATTGCGTTTTTCAATTGATCAGCCAAATCTAAACATATTGCTTCTCCGAAATTTCCGAATTCCAACAGTATGTTCAATCGCAAGGTATTGACACGGTTTTGGGCTCTTCAGTCAGACTGCTAAGCAGTAACCACAACGGGTACAGCCAACTGCTCAGCCTCAAAAACCTAGGCAATCCGGCAAAACGTACTGTAGCTGGCTTTAACTGCAACTTTGCTTCCAGATACAACATTTCAATCTTCCTGCTGCCTCTTTCTAAATGATCGCTCTGCATGAAAAATGAAAGAGCGCTCTGGTGAATTGATAATCCGTTGGTGGCGGCAGCCAGCTGACAACACAAAGTAACTGAAGTTGAATATGACATGAACAATTTTAATCGTGCTTTTTCCAAACGCTGGTATCGAAATTTTGACCTCGTATTGGCTCCTGATCGCGCTTGGCCAGCATTATGATGTCATAGACTGGAGTGATTACCAACCTGAGAAAAGCATTACCATATCGAAGCACAATTTTTACGGCAATAATTACCGTTCTAAAACCGACTTACATCGTATACTTGAAGTACATATTTTTCTACCCAGCAAAAACGGCTAATTGTGGTAAATTTTAGACTATACTTTATTGAAACCACAGTTGCAACTATTTTTTTCTAGCGGATTGGCTAAAAAAATTAGCACGGATAACCAGTCCGTTAACATTTTTACTTCAGCGGAACCGCTAATCCGCTAATCAATAAGTTAGCTTCGCTAATTAGCGGATTAGAGATTTGTGCCCACCTATGCCTGGATTCCTGGACATGCAGGGGTACATGGTGACGAAGTGGCAGACTATCTAGCCAAATCAGGATCTAAATCAAAAATGCATGGTCCTGAACCTTCTATTACTGTCCCGTATGCCAGCTGTGTTAGCACGGTTAAGGACTGGTCCACAGATTGATGGAAATCTATGTGGAATGAACGGAAAGACTGCTTGAGGATGAACGAGTCTGCAGGTTGGACGTCGTCTTATCGACTAACAATACGTTTCCCTTACCTTAAGAGGCCTCAATTAAATAGAGTAGTGTAAGTTTTAACTGGGCTCTGCAATCTACAACGACACAAGAAAACTACAGGTCGTGTTGAGTCTTCTTTGTGCCCAAAATGTAGCCTAGAGGATGAAACACCAAATCATCATGTAGGCAATTGCAAGCTTTACCAAGATATTCGTGTTAAATATTTTGGAATCACCAAAACCACTGTTCACACTGTGGTAACGAAATGTAACATTAATAAACTGGCCACGTACTTAAAGGAAGCTGGAAGGCTTTCTGAGTTCGACTAGTAACCAAACAAAACAACAATAACGTAGCATTTACAGTTGCAATGGGCCCAAATGAGGCCTATGCAATGTGTTGGTGGGCTTTACCGAACGGTAGCAGATTCGCTTGCACCGCTGCCCATTAATAATAATAAAATATTTCTGGCGATCTCCAATTGCGAAAAACAAAAAAGGTCTTCGCAAATTTTCCACGAAGCTTCTGGCGTTTTCCAACAAGGTTTCAACGGTACAAAAAATAGTGCTGTCCTCGAGCCGAGGTCAGGGCAATTTTTGAGGACTTGAGGCTTCGAGGCCAAGGACTTGACCTTCCAAGCCAAAGACTTCAAAATGTGTCTTCGAGGACGTCCTCGAGGCCAAGGACGTCCTTGAGGCCAAGGACGTCCTCGAGGCCAAGGACGTCCTCGAGGATTGTACCTCTGCTATTTGTCAACACTATAACTTACGAATCAATAAAAACTTTGCAAATTGTATGGGGCGCCATTTCGAAAAAAAAGTGATTTAAAATTTGCACCTATACTTTTTCTTACACTTTAGTGACCAAATTTGACGATATAATTTATATCGTAAAGTGTAAAAACGGATCAAAACTTTGCAACTACTTTTTCCTACACTTTAGTGACCAAATTTGACGATATAATTTATGTCGTCAATTTATATCGTAAAGTGTAAAAACGGATCAAACCATTTTGACGATATAATTTGCTTCTGCTTTGGCTTGGCAACATCGAATACAATTGGCGAGAGCTCGAGCTGAACAAGTAACACAGCAGATAGTTAGCAAGTCGACTCTTAACAACTGGATTGTTGCACAAATAAACGGTACACCCAAAAGGGACGGTTTTGAGCAAACCAGTGCAGAACACTATCCTAACACAGCCTAGTCAGCAGCGGTGGTCTTATTTTAAAAAAATGTTTTTGCCAACATAAACGAAGTTGAGGAGACACCTGGAGTAGCCTGTAATTCAATGCATAAACTTTTTTGATTCACCCCACCCTGTTTAACTAACTTTTCATTTCGTTCCTCTCAAGGTGAAAATATGTTGCTGATTAATCCACACATTTTCAGAAAGCTGGAATGGCGGAGCCACCAAAACCGTGTTACCTTGACTTGCCAGTTTTCCTTTAGGTGCCGCCTTCATTCACCCATTTTTGCTTGTGATAGGATTGTGAATTGCCAGATTACTGTCTGGTCTGTACTAGGCTTGCATTAAAGTAAGTCTAATACGCAGTGCCGTCGCCAGAGCAACCGAAGTGAGGGGGCACTAGCCGAAAGTGGGGGGGCACTAAAATAAATTAAACTTTTGCACATAAAAACTGATGTTTTACGGCTACAAACTATGCGCTATTTTAACAATTGTGTGTTCATGTCTTAAAAAAGAAACGTATAAGGCCGGTAGCGTTTCTTAGCTCATTTCGAATCCGGCCCATACGATTGCTTGAAAATTCCGTCTGCAGCAGTGAATGCAACCAGAAGCGCAAACAGGATTTTGTTAAGGAGGGGGTTTGAACCAAACTATAATTTTTTGCATAAAAATTGTCTAATTTAGGCCCCGTGCTGAACAAACTGATGCAACTCAAGCGTATCACCGAGAGGGCCTGGGGGGGGGGGTAAAGCCTGTAGCCGCTGGGTGACTTTTGTGATTTTGCAGCAAAAATAGCAATTTTAACGCCATTTTTATCCATTTTGCACGTTTTTGAAGCCATATGAATGACTAAACTAAATTGCTAAGTTCAGAAGTCACTAATTAAATTGCCTAGCCCCTTCTGCCTCTTTTACACTTTACGTTAAGTCCAAAACATGTTTAAACGCTTGTATTTTTGGGTTATATCTTCTAAATGACTTGGCTAAAGGGGACTGAATCCCCTTAATCCCCTTCCCTTAGTTGCGCCACTGACTGCGACCTCAAAATCTTAAGTGCACTCTAAAAAAACAAAAACAGTTGGTCTTTTAAAAAAACGTTTTCACTGATGGTTTCGCGTCATAATCACTGACGAAATACGTTACCGGTAACAATTTTTCAGGCTTACATCTCTCTTCCACGACACTTCCGTAACGGCGCATTAGTAAGACAGATTATTGCGTCACATTTTTGAGCAGCAGTTGGTTGCCAGCAACTTGGCCAAGAATCGAGAAAATTTCAAAAATAATTATGTTTGAACATTATTATTGCTTTTTCCATTATTATTGCTTTTTCCATTATATTATTGCTTTTTCCATTATCTGTTGTGTTGTAGTTACGTGATGTTCCAGAAACGTATTTTGAGTAAACCGCAATGGGGGAGCACAAGCAGTCGTTAGGGGGGGCACGGCCCCCCACTGGCCCCTCCGTAGCGACGGTACTGCTAATACGCCCACTTTGTTCCGGTAAGAACAGTTTAAGCAGTGATATTAGTACCGGCAATTTTTTTATTCACTGGTCTAGTAACAGCAGCCTCAGCCTTTTTTATTTATGATGCCTATGAGATGTTTACAATGACAAACTGGCAATAGAAACTATTATACATGTCATATGCCTAAGATGAGCGAAGATGCACTCAGTAGGCTAAGTTATGCAGAATGAAATCCCACATGTTCATCAGCTGTCTGACCGGAGGTAGAGGCGAGGACACAAGGCTCGAGGCCAAGGACACAAAAAAAAAAGCCAATGCCAAGGACAGCCGTTCCGAGGACAGACCCTCTTCGGTTCAAGGACAAAAATACTCGAGGCCAATGCCAAGGACCGAGGATACAAGCACCAGCATTCTCAAAAAAAAAAGGTCTTCAGAAAAAATTTTCAGGTAATCTCCAGAAAAAGATGTCCTCCAAAAAATTTTTCAGGCGATCTACAAAATTTAAATAATTCAAAAAATAGTGCTATCCTCGAGCCTAGGACAGGGCAATTTTCGAGGACTTGAGGCTTCGAGGCCAAGGGCTTCACGTTCAAGGCCAAGGACTTCAAAATGTGTCCTCGAGGACTCCACCTCTGTGTCTGACCTTTAATTTATGCTTATTGTAACTGTGATTTATTGTTTAGGCCTGGTAGGAAAAATTGCCGGTACTATTATTATTACTTCGTAAACCATGCTTACTGGAACAAAGTGAGTATATTAGACGTAGTTTAATGCTAGCTTAGTACTGACTAGACAGTACTCTGGCACTTCACAATCCTATCACCAGCAAAAATGAGTGAATGAAGGCCAAGGATGGCTGTACGGTATGGTACGTTCAGAATTTGCGAGCCACGTACCTCGCACATAGAACCGCATCGTACTTCAGTTCAATTTTTGAAGCGTACCGTACCCACGTACCGTACCCGTACCATTACAAAAAAGGCGTACCTTACTTCTTGGCAAAATTGAGGCGTACCGTGCCTACGAACCGTACTCCCATCCTTAATGAGGGCGGCATCTAAAGGAAAACTGGCAAGTCAAGGTAACACGGTTTTGGTGGCTCCGCCATTCCAGCTTTCTGAAAATGTGTGGATTAATCAGCAACATATTTTCACCTTGAGAGGAACGAAATGAAAAGTTAGTTAAACAGGGTGGGGGGAATCAAAAAAGTTTAAGCACTGAATTACAGGCTACTCCAGGTGTCTCCTCAACTTCGTTTATGTTGGCAAAAACATTTTTTTAAAAATAAGCCCACTTCTGCTGACTAGGCTGTGTTATTGTAATTGTAATTACATTTTATTCACCAAGTTGCCTTGGCCAGGAGACAGCGAAGGGACCTTTCGATCTTCGAGTCAAGCTGCCACCTGCCCATCTGTCTACCACACACGATAGAGGCTTCACACTGTCCCTTTAGTTGCTGAACGTCAAGCAGGAAAGCTGTGAATACCAATTTTTATAGTCTTTGGTTTGACCCGACCGGGAATCGAACCCGAGCCTACCGCTTAGTGTTCTGCACTGGTTTGCTCAAAACCGTCCCTTTTGGGTGTACCGTTTATTTGTGCAACAATCCAGTTGTTAAGAGTCGACTTACTAACTATCTGCTGTGTTACTTGTCCACCTCGAGCTCTCGCCAATTGTATTCGATGTTGCCAAGCCAAAGCAGAAGCAAATTATATCGTCAAAATGGTTTGACCCGTTTTTACACTTTACGATATAAATTATATCGTCAAATTTGGTCACTAAAGTGTAGGAAAAAGTAGGTGCAAATTTTAAATCGTTTTTTTGAAACGGCGCCCAATAAAATTGGCCCAAAATAAGCAATCAAATTGGCCGTAAACATGTAACACCAGTCGCCTAGCCAAGATTTCGCAAAGGGGGGGGGCTTTTTTTGAAGTTAGATTCAACCGTAAACTAACTGGACCCAAATTTTCATTTGTTCTCAATTGGAATGAGGCAAATTCAGAGCGTTTTTCTGTCCAAAACCAAGTGATCTCCAAAAGAAGAAAAAAAAGTCTTCACCGAAATTCAGAGCGTTTTTCTGTCAACTGACACCCACTTCTACCACTCATCTCACGATCTTTGGGAGGGCTATTTTCGTTTGGGTTGGCTATTTTCCGTTTTAGGGCAAAAATTAACCTCAAAACTGCTAAAAACGTGCTATTCAATGGGGGGGGGGGGGGGGGGGTTATAGCACCATTTCCGCACCCTTGCTACGCTGCTGTGTAACACATTATGGTATAACTTAGAAAATTGTTGAGAGTCAATCTTCTGAAACAGTGCTCGATGATATACGAAGTAAAATCAGAGCAAAATATAACTATAAAATCACAGTAAAAGGTTAAAAGCACAACAGTCTGTTTCGTCCTAAGGACTCGTCAGGTGCTATTGTAATCTGAAAAGAAATGTTATAAACCACAACGTCAAATTTCTAAAACTGCATATTATTGAAAATTATTGAAAAACCTGTCAAGCTAAAACACTACCACAGACTGCAAGTTGCAGTGTTGAAATACCGCATTGATTAAAACATCGCTTAAAAAATAAAATATTACGCTCGAACGTTTTTCAACTTGTATTTGTTTTTGTGCCTGCATTTCCCCGTAAGCTCTGATCTTTTGTGAAGCGCAGTACGTTTGTCAGCTCAAAGAATTGCGAGTTTCTCAGTCAGGCATAAATTGCAGGATCGAGACCCGGGTTGGTAAGCAGTGGCTCGATCAGCAATAGACCATTTGATTGAAGGTTCATGGCCAGAATCTTTAGCATTCCAAAATGCGTTTGAGAGTTCTGTCGCATTTTTTTCTCTCGATATCTGAAAGAGTGGGTGTGGTTGTAATAACGGGTCTTGAATTCCGTTTCGGTGCATCCAATGTAATGTTTGGAGGAGCCATCAGATGTAATCGAGGCTTTGTAATGACAGCCTTTTCGCGGCATTCTGCATTGAGAGGGCAGTTCGCTGAGTTGCGGCAGTTGCAAGGAGGGATGGTGGTTTTTGGTTCCTGCCTGTTACCGAGAATGTTTTTGTTGTGGCTGGATATAATTGTAGCCATATTGGGCATGTAGCTGACTTTTAGGGTATTGCGGTTGCATACTTTCCGTAGATGATGGTGAGGGGGGAAGTGCTTATCGACAAGCTTTAGGAATTCTTTGCCGATGTTGTTCTTGACACTTTCGCTAAAGGGGGACATAAACCATACTATATTGCGTTTGCGATTTCTTCTTCTTGCGCCGGTATCAACAGCATGGTCGTCGTAAGCAAGTCCTTCATGATAACCACTTGTCTTTATGGCGGTATTGTACGGGGTGGCGGCCTTTTCAAATTCCTCGCGGTTGCAAGAGAGCTCAGATAAGCGCTTCGACAACATGGTGGGCAGTTGTTTTTTAATCGTTGGCGGATGATTGGATGCCGTATTGATATAGAGAGGCTGGTCATTGGGCTTACGATAAGGCCAGTACTTTCCAGATTTTACTGTAGGTTAAATGTTTTAATCAATGCGGTATTTCAACACTGCAACTTGCAATCTGTGGTAGTGTTTTAGCTTGACAGGTTTTTCAATAATTTTCAATAATATGCAGTTTTAGAAATTTGACGTTGTGGTTTATAACAGTCCTTAGGACGAAACAGACTGTTGTGCTTTTAACCTTTTACTGTGATTTTATAGTTATATGGTATAACTTATAATTTTTTCTCGAATTAGAGCAAAAAGTTGTTCAAAAACAAGCAAAACAAAAACTAAAAAAATCATTGAAAAATGTTGTAGGTTTCATTGCACCAAAAAAAAAAACGTATAGGGATTAGGAGAGAGACTATCGGGATTCAGTGTTAGTTAATTGCAAGTCACTTTCTCCATATTCTGTTTCACTAGCCTCCGTCCGATTATCTTTCTTGAAATATAGACAATTCAGAATTATCCTTGTGAGTTTTTTATTGATATATGATTTTATGATTTACGTGATTGTAAATAAGTGGACTGAAAGTCTACCTTTCTACCTTTAGCCACCCCCCAATATTAGCCTGTTTATGCAACGAGTTTAGTAATGCTTTTACGGATATAATTGCGGTGCCATGCACGTAAGCATTGATATTTATCAAATTAAATTATTTTTGCAAAATTACAACGTTTTCCGACTCCTGGGGGTAATTCGCCCTCACCCCCAATAGCCTCTGGCGGCTGCCTCGAGCCCTCAAAACAGCCCCCCCCATATTGCAGAGTTTTGATTACGCGACGGCAAGAATGCCCTAACTTTTTTGATGCAGGGCCAAATTAGACCCAGCGAGGTTGCGTGCGGGCTATTCAAATTTACGAAAACCAAAAGGAAATACAGTGGCATTTTGCTGTCTAAAAGAAGGCGCAGGCCCCAAAAAAGTTTTTTTTCCGGATTTTGAGCCTAGTTTTCTCCCGAATTCTAGCTGAAGACCAAAAAAAGGTCTTCGCCGGTTTTGTACCACTCAAAATCAAATCTTCACTATACTAGCCGTATACTTCCCCGAAGCGTGTAATGAGTTGGCGGGGCCTATCTCCTCGTCATTACGTCTGGACCACACAGCTCCTTTTGAAGAAATGTCGCAGCGGTGGCGAACCGTTGGCAACTCTGTGTCCGCTTTGACCTGTACAGGATTTGAACCACAGACTTCCCGCTCCTGAAACAAGCGCGCTACCGCTCGACCAACTGGCCGGAGTGGCTTTGGACTAGGGTTTCCCATTTTTTCAGATTTTCAGCTTCCTCGGAAACAAGAAAAATTCACCAAAAAATATCCCAGCCATTCAGTAATGCCTCAAACGAAAAGCTAGCCACCCATAAGTTGTTACCAGCCAACGGTCTAAACATCGACTGCCTTGGTAGGTTTGCAGATCGTTACTTAGTTTAATTCTCAAATTTGGTTGTACCATTATCAGAGGTGGAGTCCTTGAGGACGTCCTTGGCCTCGAGGACACATTTTGATGTCCTTGGTCTCGAAGCCTCAAGTCCTCGAAAATTGCCCTGTCCTCGGCTCGAGGAGAGCACTATTTTTTGAACCGTTGAAATTTTGTGGGAAAACGCCAGAAACCTTGCGGAAAATTTGCGAAGACCTTTTTTTGTTTTCCTCAAGTGGAGATCACCTGAAAAAAATTTTTGAAGACCTTTTTCGCCTGAAAAATTTTTTTGAAGACCTTTTTTTGGAGATCGCCTAAAAAAAATTTTCGAAGACCTTTTTTTTAAGAAAACACTTGCGCCTGTGTCCTTGGTCCTTGGCCTTGGGCTCGAGAGGTTCTGCCCTTGGCCTCGGAAATTTTTCGTATCCTTGGCCTTGGCCTCGAGCCTTGTGTCCTCGACTCCACCTCTGGCCATTACTATTCTCATCTGTCTAAAATTTCGGCTCCTTGCAGAGTATAGCGCCTTGCTCTCAATTTTGATGCTAAAATTACGTACTATAGAAAGACCCACAACGCTTTCAAATTCTGCTTAATTGGTTATCAAAATGTATGAAAATTTCCTGGATCCCAACACAAATTTCTCGGGAAGTGGGAAATCTAAAATCCCCAATTTTCCGGAAAATTTCCTGTCCCGACGTCCTAGGAGAAAATCCTATTTTGGACCTAATTTACTCTCGTGTTAGCGATCAGATATAGTCCAAAATATGGGTTGAGGGCTGCTCGCCAGAATTTTTCGTCCACAATAACTGGCAATACCTAACTTTGCCTGCGGGCCAAACTTTCATTTTCAAAGCGGGCCGGATTAAACTCTTCGAGGAACGGACTTTGGGCAAAATGAACAATTCAGATCTAATACTGTAATAGGTTTTTTAAAGAAAAATTTTTATCGAAAGTTTGAAACAGTGGTACTTTATCATCATCAATTTACTATGGAAGATCAAAAGCACAATAATTTATGATGTTAATAACAACAACAACCAAAACAACAGGCTACTAACATCGTGCAATAGCAGAGAAAAATAAATTCCGTGATGACTGACGTAAAAATGCGAAAAAAGCATGTGTAAAAGCATGATCTTCTTTTTGAACCTTGAAGTTGGCAAATTGAGTTGGTTATTCAAACAGATACTGTTCGAGATCAGTTTTATTGAAGAAATGAGAACTACTCGAGGTAATAAGAAGGTGCCCAAAACCCTTTTCCATTATTCCCCTTATCCGCAAAAATTGATTTAATCCGTTTGACTCCGTACCATTAGCAACCTGCGTTTCGAAATTTCGTGATATCAGAAAAGGACGCTTCGAAAAAATCTTGCAGAATATCGAACGTCGCGTTGCTTATTCTAGAAGATACTTTGCAAATTGACTATTTCTTGCAGAATAAGCAATGCGATGTTTGATTGTCATCATACCGTACATTATTCTGCAAGAAATTTTGCAAAGTCATCCTTTTCTGATATCACGAAACTTCCAAACACAGAGTTGCGAATAGTACGGAGTTAAACGGATTAAATCTATTTTCGCGGACTAGGAAATAGTGGTATAAGATGGGGCACCTTTTTATTGCCTCAAGTAGATCTGATTTTTTCAATAAAGCGGATATCGAGCAGTTATGCAAAAAGATACATGCCAAATTGTCTAATTTTCAAAACAGCACTTTGACGTTAGTAAACGTTGCCGAATTAAGCGTTTATTTTGAATCCATATTACACTTTAATTTTGGCAGCAAGCAATTTTTTCCATTTAAACAATTACGCAAGAAGTGCACAAATCCAAGAGTTTATGCGATGTTCCTTGAAGATGCAGTAAATGACAGGGGTATGAACTCATCAGTTTAAAGTTTTGTGCAATCGTTTAAAAATATTTCCAGTGATAGAAATTAATGTTTGAGTTTCGCACTTCTGGGCTTCCGTAGTTTTTTCGTGATTCGATCATTTCTGGGCCATGACACAGCAAATAAGCTGATATTGGAATCAAAATTCGGATCTCAAAAGTCGAATGCAAAATGTAAAAACGCTTAGGACCTTTGCACTTCGAGCACATTGTGCGAAGTGAGAAAAATTATTGCTTGCTTCAAAATTAAATTTCTAAATCCGCAATAAATATTCGATTTCAAAACGTAACACTTTGCATAGTAACAAGAGTTGAATGTGCATTTTGGCATTTGTTAATTTGAATATTTTTCGCCATTTGACGTATATTTTTGTAAGTGTGTTGAAAACGCAATTGAAATGTGTCATTCTTATTTGACATTTACTGTATTTAAAGGCGGTGAATCATCCTGCCAATTTCAGTGGTTTACAATAGCTAAAATTGAACTATAATTTTTGATATTTTTTGTTTTAATTTTGGGACTGCGGTTGCAAGGATATTCAACAAATACAAAAAGATGTCCCCCCGAAAAATGTGTTTGGAAACTCTGAGTTTTGTTTTTCCCGCCAAAATCACAGTAGGCCTAATGGTTTAGAGAACTGTGGTAGGCCTAATGGTTTAGAGATAGTTTATTTCTAAATAGTTTAGGCCTAATTAGGCCTAACTATCTCTACATTATTAGGCCAAATAGTTTAGAGATAGTTAGGCCTAATAGTTTAATAAGATTACAGTAGGCCTAGTAGTTTAGAGAACTGTGGTTTAGGCGGGAAGATCAAAACTCAGGGTTTCCAAAAACTTTTTTCGGGGGACATCTTTTTGTATTTGTTGAATATCTTTGCAAACGCAGCCCCGAAATCAAAACAAAAAATATCAAAAATTATAGTTCAATTTTAGTTATTGTAAACCGCCGTAATTGGCTGGATAATTCAACGCCTTTAAATGCGCAGTTTTTGTCAAATCAAATCTTTCATTATACTCGCTTTATTACGCCGAAGCGTGTAACGAGTCTGCCGGGCCCATTTCTGCGTCAATGCGCCCGGGCAACACAGCTCCTTTCGAAGAAATGTCGCAGCGGTGGCGAGCCGTTGGCAACACTGTATCCGATTTGACCGTCCCGAGATTTGAATTTCAGACCTCCCGCTCCAGAGACGAACGCGTTACCGCTCGACCTTTTGTTATCTTTGAAAACGCAAAACAAAAAAGCTTTGTCCTTATAGCACACTTGCTGGCTCATTCCTTATTGGTGATGCTGATAAGTTCTACAGTAATTCACTGATCATCAAGTCATGGCTCCATTCCTGAGAAATAGTAACTGAGGAATGACTGCTAACCGGTAAACAAGTTGCAGTTAAGATTTGGCTCAATATCATAGAAAACAGCGAATCACATTAGCGACAAATGATCATAACAGGATCTCGCAACAAAACAGATAAAATATATGGGAAAAATTAGAGTGAACTTAAAATTTTGGCAGTTGTACCAAAGACTAATCACTTTCAGAATTCTGGTGGCAAATGTATAGACATCATAAAATCAAGTCTAAAAGCTCCACTGGTGGGGCAGAAAACTTTTGCCCACGTTTCGATAGGCTATGTTCAACATTCCACTCTCCAACAAAAATCTGGAAACGCTATATAGACGACACTTCGTTATAATCAACAAAAACTCGGTTGAAAATTTTTTGAATCATTTAAAAAATATTGAAAAATCAATCAAATTTACAGTCGAAAAAGAAGCCGATCATACACTTCCTTTTTTAGATACAATGGTCCGACGAAATGAACATGGCAATTTCACCCCATCAGTCTACTGAAAACCAACCAACAGCAACCGATATCGAAACTTGACCATCATTTTCAACACAAACTATCCATTGTAAGTTCACTAATTGTCGTAATTGACCGGGTCAGTGCTCTATGCTCTACCACGAAAAATCGCCAAGATAAAATCAAACACGTAAAAGATACTTTAAAATTGAATTCGTACCCGGAGCACGACCCTTATCAAGAAACTTTCAAACCGCACTGAACAACAATTCAAAGGCTTTGCCATTATACCTTACTACCCCGGATTGACAGAAGAAATACGGCGTTGTTTGTCTTAGCACAGTTTGAAAACCCATTGGCTAGAAACTCGCTATTCGCAAAGACTCAGTGGACCCTAATATGTTACAGAGAGCAATATATCAAATTTCTTTCCATGACTGTGACTTTTCATACATTGGCGAAACAAAACGCAGTTTTTTTCACCCGCAAAAAAAAAACACTTAGCAGACAATCGGCATCTACGATTCGACAAGTCAGCACTGACGAAGTAAGCTTTTCAATTCGACTAAGTATGGTTTTGAAAACGAAAATTCTATGGGCTGGACCAACGGTAAAATTTTAGACTTCGAACTTGACTTCACAAAACGCCGGTTTATCGAATCATATTTCATTAACCAAATCCCAAACTCTATGAATTGGCAGGTATTCGGCTACTCTACTTCAAACCCCGTGACGTTATATTTCTGTTTTTCACGCTAAGCCGATCTGTCACTTTTTTGTTTCCAATTTGTGGCAATTTTGTGTTAACGTATGATTTATTTTGTCGCACTATTCTTTCATTAATCGTAAGCTTGTTTTTAACTTCGCATTCTAGCCCTGACGAAGATAGGTAGTGCATGCCCTGAGCATAGCCAATAGAAACGTTGGCAAAAAAGTTTTGTGCCCCACCAGTAATTGTGATTATGACAATTGTGACAAAATAAGAGTCTGAGCGTATAAGTTGAAGTGCAAGTGATATAAGTTAATCGCGCCGATCTCATTTCAAGGCCGTAGCCAGACAACATGTTCCGATGGGGTTCAACATACTATAACGGCAAGATTGTCATTTATACAGCTCTCAGCTAAGTCATTACAAAAACAATTTATCGCACCAATATTAGTTTTTTCAATAATTGCTCCCTTACACGTCGCCACATTCTACGAATATTACACTTTGCTCATTTTCTAACTCATGTTTTTGTTTCTTCTGGGTGGCTGCTTGACTTGATGAAAAAAAGGTCCATTCGCAGCCTCCCCTTGCTGTTTAACACCTACTGAGTATGCAATTATGAAGCTATTAGTTATTGCAATATCGTTTTTCTCTCGCTTCGTGGATGTGTTACGCAAAAAAAAAAAAATCAATTCAATTCAGTACAAACCGATAAAACTCGTGGTTAAATATTTTGCGCCTGCACCCTTCCGACTACGGTTTGTCGTATTTTAGAAACAAAAAATACACGTGGAGAATCAGGGGCGTCAAATTCGATGATACGGCTCCTTATCATGCATTTTGCTAAATTGTAAGAAATTAAATTCTTTTATCAATATCACTTTAAATCGGTTTTATTTTCTCCATATTTTGACGGAGTTCAAACTCTACAAATGCTGTACGTTAAAGCGAATTAAAATTAACTTTTTTTTTATCACCTGATGTAACTTAAATTGTTTGTTGCCTCAAGTACCAGCAGCTTTTTAACGCAAACGTCCTAAATATGACCTTGCTGAAATTAGGAGGACAATATAGGAAAATCATTTCTGAAATAGGAGCATGCACACTGAGTCACACTGGCGTTAGTTGACTCCAAATTTCTCGACCCAACAGTTCAAGAGATATTCTGCACTTTAAACTAATTGTTGATTATCACAAAATTATTTTGCAACACTGCCAAATTTAGAGGGCAGCTTAAGCAGAAACGTATCTTGATCACTGGCTTAGCACTTAGTAGCATATTTACAGCCTAGGAAACATATCAAAAAATTCTGGAAATGCGGTTTAGCAATGTCAATAAAAATTTTACTGTTGCCCAGTACAATTGTCAGTGTTGCTAAATATAGGCGTGGGTAATGACAATTCGTTTGAAGAAAGGTATCTCTGGATCAGTTAAATCAAGTAGGAAGAGTCAATGCCAATCTAATCTTATACTGCACAACAGCATTGCACTAACTTAGACAACTATTGATTTTGCTTGCTGCTGTAATCTTTTAAGGAAGTCGCATAAAATTTCTTCGAAAAGTAGCAAAATTGAGCAGAAATTACATCTTCTTGTTGGAATAGCGACTTCGAAACTTACAACTAAGCGTAAAAAAATTTTGCAAAAGTCGTGACAATGCACAAAAGAAGCCGCACTCGTCGTAGATTACGTTGTGCCGCCTGCAAATCTCTTTGATCCTGGCAGAAGCTTCGCGGAGTCGATTGCGTGGAAGACGGGGGAAGCAGTGATGTTCATGGTGGAAATTGAGACCACCATGAAACCAGTCAAACCAACGAGGACAGATTATATTCAAATTGCAATCAATCATTGTGCGATAATATTCCTAAAAAATATTGATACAGTACGAACATAATAATACAGTACGAACTGCATTTTCCAGCTGTAATAGCCTATTCCAGGATTGGAACGAGTCTCTCCTCTGGTGACACGAGTCGAGTCTTTAAAAAAAAATGACTCGAGTCCACTCGAATCATTTTCGGAAAAAGACTCGAGTCAATCTTTTACCTCCGGAGTCGGGACTACACTTACTGTGATTAAACCCATTTCGCAAAATCAAATTTATCTTATATAAATGGAATTGTAAACACGAATTCTGCAAAAAAAAGTTTGATTAGTGTTGATTACTAACAGTGAATAAAATCTAAAATATGACTCGAGTCATTGGACAAAATTACAATTGAGTCTTTTACAAAATGTGGCTCGAGTCGAGTCCGAGTTATCAAAAAATGCTACTCGAGACATCGCATTTGTAACCATAATCAGAATTTTGATCTAGTGCCACCTAGCGTTTACTAGTTGTTCTATAGTTTATAAGCCTACCAATAATTTTTCTTTAATATGTGCAGGCCCGGCGCCACGGGGGGGGGGCATTTCGGGGTCGTGCCCTCCCAAATCACTCCTTGTCCCCCCAAACGAGAAATGTACCCCTCCAAGCGAAAATTATGCCTCAAAGAAAGTAACTGGCTCGGTGCCACTGAAGTGCAGTTTGGGGCCTGAGACTCCCAAATACTGGTCATCAACTCAGTAATCGTGGGCAAGAACCGCTTTTTCGCAGATTTCGCGATGAAGACCCTTTTGTTGGTCTTCACTCCAGAATTCGCATATTTCGCGATGAAAACATTTTTTTTAATTTTTTTTAATTTTTTTATGTTTTGGTCTTCATCCCAGAATTCGTGAATTTTTGGGCATATTTCACGATGAAAACCTTTTTTCTTTGGTCTTCACTCTTGAATTCGAGGGAAAAAAGTTTTTGTGCCCCCCCAAAAAAAATGTTTATGCCCCCCCCCCCCACCAGTCACGCTACTCTGGCGCCGGGCCTGAATATGTGATAGAATACGAATTTGCATTTAAGCTTCATTTGGTTCATTTGCATTTAAGCAGTGTTCAAATTTAACGAGATAGTACTCGAAATCGGTTTTATTGAAGAAATGAAAACTACTTAAGGAATAAAGAGGTGTCCAAACCTTTTTCTGCAATTCCCCTTAGCCTATTCGCAAAAATGCGGTTAATCCGTTTGACTCCTTACCATTGGCAACTCCGCATTTCGCAATTTCGTGACATCACCAAAGGCTGATTTTGCAAAATTTCTCGCAGACTTGCGACTATTGCTAACATAGCAGCCCTAAAACACCATCAGCTTGGCTTACCAGGCCTATTCTTGCAAACTTTTTTTCTCTAAGCTAATAAGCGGTAGAACAGCAAGCAATAAAATCACATAATAGACTATATCCTGTTGGCTAATCTTAGATCTGCAGTCAGAAACTAGCGGAATAATACAGAATGTAGGGCTAATCTAATATTTTACGTCAAGTCAACGAGCTTAGAAATTGTGTGACACATTCTTCACCGTTTCACGCACCAATGATGTTTCACGTACCAAACTGTACCGTTTCACGCACCAATAATGGTACCCGCATAGAGTTATGCCTGTAATGAATTACAAAATCATTTAAAAATTTTTACTGTACCTCTTGATGCTTTTCGGTCATGGTATAAAATTTCTTGGCGTAATGATTCAGCAGCAATTGAATATGGAGCACTCCCTCGCCGGCGCACCCACATCCGTACACAAACATTGCCTCGTTCCAAGAGTGAAACGTCCATAAAAATGCTGACATCCACATCCAGTGGAGGAACCAAGCGAGCCAAACGTCATGTCGTTTTTCATCACGTAATGAATCAACAATAATCGCAAAGCGACCTAGCGCTATGGTCAGTGGTAAAAATATCCAATGCTGAATCTAAATAATGCTTTCAGAAAACATGAGCACAAAGCACACTCAAAGATTACCTATGGCGCTTCTAGGTGTCTAAGGGGTGTATACGATATGGGGGTATGGCTAAAGAAAGCATCAAATTTTTGTCAGCCAACTTTCCGCTTGAATATTTTGCTATTATACTTAAATATATCTTCTTTTTAAGACTTTCTGTAATTAAAAACTTTTCTTAAACCTCAAAAAATATTTTCAGCCAGTAATTTAGTTGCTGAGTGAATAGAGCGTCTCTGAGCCTGCTGCTGGAAAGCAGTGTAGACAAAGGTTTGAAACTTTAATTTCTCGTTCGGCTAAACCAGAAACTGTATCAGCGTAATAAAATAGAATGATACAAGCAGCAGCGTAGCCAGGAGGGCGGGGGGGGGGGGGCTCGAGAAGACGTATGCAAAATACCACGTTTTTAGTGCTTTTGAGGCCAATTTTTGCTTCAAAAATGAAAATAGCCCCCCCCCCCCACTGGAAATGGCGATGAGAAGTTGTGGAGGACTTGCTGTGATTTGGACCATAAAACTGGAGTTTTATTTTGGATATCTCCTAAAGTTGCTCCGAAAAATCGACTGGATTTTGGAAAACACCTTCTTTTCTTTTTTTTTTGGAGACCACCTGAATTTGGACGAAAAAACTGGTTAAAATTCGGTGAAGACCTTTTTTTGGGAGATCACCTGAATTCGGACGGAAAAACCGACTCGATCTGATCAAAGCTCGATTAAAATCTGGGTCAAGATCTTTTGATGCGTTTTCCAGTCTCCAAAACAACCCCCCAATGCAAATTCCTGGCTACGCACCTGGAAACAAAACAAAATCTGTATCATATATATTTATAATATTTATATGATATTTATACTGTTGTACAGTACAGGGTGTTTCAACATCAGAGCCCTCCCACCTCCACAGCTTTCATGGAAATTAATTACGTTTTCTGCAATAGTCTAGTTTAAGGAGATACTGCTCGAAATCGGTTTCATTGAAGAAATGTGACACATTTCTTGTAGTAATAAAGAAGTGTCCAAACCTTTTCCCACAATTCCCCTTATTCGTGAAAATATACTTTAATCCAAAAAAATCACAGGGAGAGCACGAGCTAAGCTAAGCACGAGCTAAGTACATGCATTTAGCTCATGTTTTAATCCGTTTGACTCTGCACCATTAGAAAACCTGCATTTCCCAATTTTGTGACATCACAATAGGCGTACTGTAGATCAGTACTGGTAGCCCATAGGTCTACAAGTACCAGTAGCAGTAGCCAAATTTTCAGATTTGGTTATAGGCTACTCATTGCTACCAGTAGGTAATTGCATTTCTTAGTCTGCAAAAAATTTTGCAAAATTATGCCTTTCGTGATGTCACAAAATTGCGAAATGCAGGGTTGTCAGTGACACGGAGTCAAACGGATTAAATCGTATTTTCGCGAATAAAGGGAACTGTGGAAAAAGGTTTGGGGCATATCTATATTACCTCAAGTCAGTGTCGTAGCCACGGGGAGCAGGTGGGCGACAGCCAACCCAAAATTTTAGTTTGCCCCCCTCCCAAATGAATTTCACTTAAATCCTTAGGTTTTAGGATGAAAAGAAAAAGTGTTGTAATATTTTTAATTTAAAATTCAAAAGTCGCCAAACATGGTAGCTCGCTATAAAGCTCGCAGTAAATGGTGGCTTTCCGAACTGAAGACCTTTATTTTATTTTTTAGAAGATCACCTCTAGCGAGAAGACATTGGCTCCCCAAATTTTCGCTTGCCCCCCAAAAATTCCGTTCTGGCTACGTGCCTGCCTCAAGTAATTCTCAATAAAACGAATTTCGAGCAGTACCTCTTAAAAGTTTATTAACGTAAGTTTCTACTAACCTATTTTTTATTTATTTTTTATTTTCATGTCAAATAACTGAGGTAGTAACCTACATATTTAATGCTTCAAGGAAAATTGGATTGATTGACAAACTAGGGCAAAGCCGGAAATGCCAGAGCATCCTTAGCACTTCTGACCTAAATCTTTTAAAAAACTGTGTAGTCACCCCAAAGGGTTGTTTTGAAAAGCGTACAGTAAACTGCAATGGTTTACCAAGTTATTCTCATAGTCCTGCGACGATTTGTAGCGAAAATGCTCAGGAAAATAAAGTTTGATTTTTCGCTTTTTTTTGCGATTTGTTAAGATTATACCCCCCAAGAAGGCAGGCAGGTGAAGGCCCCACAAACGTCGTCGATTTGGTAAAAAAACTTCGATAAATGCCTGTTCTAGATCTGTATAATTTTAGCATTTTTGTATTTTAGTTTATGCTGTAGAAGGGGCTCTAATTTCCAAACAAAATCTTTGACTTTTATAGGCATTATTATTCTGTACATATTATGTGAACAAAACAAAAACAAAAAATAACAAGCCCACGATATTATGATTTTTAGATGTAAAACAAATTCAAATTTATTATAACTGCTGTTTTTTTGCATATTTTATTTTTTGCTGCAAGCGAAGGCCGCGTTTTGTCAAGCAGCCATCCGTCAAGCAGCCATCTTTGAGTGAAGTGACCAGGCGGTTTTCGTGTTGTGGGAAGACCAACTGCATAAAAAGGAATTAGTAGAGTGAACGTCATTCTAAAGTGATATGCACTGTGTAGGTGATGATTGGCTAAGCATATAGAAGACAGAAAAATCTCTTCGTTGATGTCTTGGCCGAAAAAATTCCAACTAAATAACGTAGCCTAAGAATGATTGCTGTACTTACACCGACACAAAACTCTTTAATAGGGTTCATAGGTAATGAAAAAAGTTTTTCGTTCTGAACCCAGGCTTCTTCGTACGCTTGAGGGTCGACAAAATTATTTTTATAGTCCACAGTATTTGTAAGTGCATGGTGCATTACGTGTTCATCTTTCCACCAGCGGGCGCTAATGCCGAAACAAAACGTCCCAAAAAAGACTCCCAATCTTTCATCCAACTCTTTGGCACGAAACATCTGCAAAATGATTGCGTTAGATTTTCACCGCGAATAAATGTAAATCAAATTAATTCTTACAAATTAAAAAAAAACACTGATTGAACACAAAATCGAAGAAAATTTTTGAAACCTGCGTAATATTTCAAAAAAAAGATTTAAAAGGGCATTCAAAACAAGTTTTTCATTGTTGACCAAAATATTGGGAAAAGCCTAAAATGCATTCTCACCAAATCTGAAGTTCCTACATCTTGCTGTTTTCAAGATATTGCACTTCAAAATTAACAATTTTTCTCTAACTTCATCAGTGCTGCTATTTTCATGGTATTGTGACAGAAGATTAACTTTTGGAAAGTTTGCTTGAATTTACTTAAAAAATAGCTAATTTATGATTTTGACAATTTAGTTTGTTTGAGAATAACTTTGCCGAAAACACATCGAAAGTTACGAACATGCAGTAACTTTTAGAAATTTTGTTTGCCGTTGGCAAACTTGGCAAAATTTCTCAAGGGAAATCTAAATTGTCATATCTTGGAAACGGAAGGTCGTAGAAAGCTCAATTTTGGTGAACTCGGTTTTCAGATATGTCAGAATTTTTTGAGAGAAGACCACGCAAAAAAATTTTCGACCTGAATGCCCTTTTAACAACGCAACATTTAACTTAGGAAAGCTTTGTTAGTTCATTTCACGGCGTAGGTGCTTGCCTTTAAAATAAGTAATTGGGAGTTGGGACTTCGCGCGAGCGCGTAGTACCATTGGTTTTGTTCCCGAATTTTGGCAGATAAGGATTGATTTGCTTATAACTAACAAACAATAAAACCTAGAAAGTCGAAATTTGCACTTAACATAACAATTAATGAAAGCGTTTTGTGTGCCAATTTTGGAGATCCTAGGTCACGTGATCGTGAATTGAGACACAAAAAAACATAATAAAAACGGTAATTTTTGGCTTCAAAAGTTATTAAATTGCGTATAATTCCAAAACCATTCGACGTGTAAAGCTGAAATTTGGACACAATGTGGGTGCTTATGATGCTTTATGCAAACCAAGTTTGGGGGCGCCCGGTCACGTGACCAAAATTTTACAGGCCAAAAGTAGGCAGAAAGTGGACAATTTTGAACCGATATATCTCGGTAATTACCAATATTAATGAAAAATGGTTTGTGATTTTTGAGCACACTATGAACTGCCTTTCGTTTGGTTATGTTCATTTACCCCAACCTGAATACTATTTTTCTTCTTTTTGTTGCTTTTTCTTACTTTTTTTTTTTTCTTTTTTATTATTCTTCTCCGGCTATCTACTTTTAAACCGCTAAACGCACTGTATTCAAAGTTTGAGCGATTGAAGATAGCAGGGAGGACTAGTGCCCGACTAAAATTGGGGGTGCCAGGTTGGGGGGTTCCCCCTCAAACGGGTCCTCCAAAATTTTGAACTTTTAAACCGTTGGAGCTAGATGAATCAAATTTTCGCAATGGGTAGATATTAGAAACAAACTAAACCTAAAAACAATTGGGGGAGCCACAATGGGGGGTTAACCCCTAAACGGATCCTCCAAAATTCAAACTTTTTACCCTTTTGAGCTAGATACATGAAATTTTTAGGGTAAGTAAATATAAAGGAAAGATAAAATTTGACAAAATTTGGGGGTACCAAAATGGGGGTCCCCTCAAACGGGGCCGAAAAAATTCAAACTTTTTAACCACTTATGCCAGACACATGAAATTTTCAGAATAGGCAAATATTACAAAAAGATCAAAATTCACAAAGTTTGGGGGTATCAAAATGGGGGGTTCCCCCTCAAACAGGGCTGCCAAATTTTTGAACTTTTAAACCATTAAAGCGAGATTAATCAAATTTTTGGAGTGGGTAGACATCAAAAGCAAACTAAACCAAACAAAAATTATGGGTTCCAAAATTGGGGGTTACCCCCAAATAAGACCTCCAAAATTCTAACTTTTTAACCTTTAAAGCTGGACACATAAAGTTTTTAAGGTAAGTAAATTTAAAAGAAACATAAAATTTAAAACAATTTGGAGTACCAAAATGGGGGTCCCCCTTAAATGGGGCCGTCAAAGATCAAACTTTCTAATCACACATGCAAGACACATGAAAATTTTAGGGTTGGCAAATATGGAGAAAAGATAAATTTGACAAAATTTGGGCATATCAAAATGGAGGGTATCCCTCAAATGGGGCTGCCAAAATTCCAACTTATTAACCACTCATGCTAGACATTTGAAATTTTTAGGATATACAAATATCCAGAAAAGATCAAATTTGACGAAATTTGGGGGTACCAAAATGAAGGAATCCTTTCCAAACAAAGACGCCAAAACTTAAAATTTAACCATTTATGACGGACTGACAAAATTTTCAGAATAGACAAAATGAAGATAAGATAAAATTTGACAAAATTTGGGAGTACCAAAATAAAGAGATCTCCCTCAAACAAGGACGCCAAAATTCAAAACTAAACCACTCACCCTTGACTGATGAAATTTTTCAGAACAGGCAAATATGAAAAGATAAAATTTGACAAAATTTGGGAGTACCACAATGGGGGTCCCTCTCAAATGAGGATGCCAAAATTCACACTTTTTACTTGTGTAAGCTAGACACATCACAATTTCAGGATACACAAGCAAATATGAAAGAAAGATAATACTTGACAAAAAGTTTGTGGCCCCAAAATGGTGGTCCTTCAGAATTCAAACTTTTCAACCATTCAAGCTAGACATATAAAACTTTCAAAATAGGCAAATATAAAACAAAGATAAAATCAGAATAGATAAATAAAATATCACTAATTTGAAGTGCCACAATTAGAGAATCCTCCTCCAACGGGTCCTTCAAAAGCTTTTACCTCTCAAGCTAGACAAAAAAAAACGAGGATCTCATACTATAGGGGTGCTCCAGTTGTATTGGCACCTCCCCCCATAAACTACAAAAGCTAAACAAACTAAATCTATTGGATAAGTTAATTTGAATCCAAGATTAAAAATAACAAATTTAATTGGCCACATTGAGGAGACCATGCCAAATGGGCTACTGAAAATTTCAAAATTTTTGATTACGAAGTACTCCAGCTAGACATAATCAAAGAGAACCGGTAGGCTACTATAAGAAAAAGATAAAACACGCCAAACTTGGCAATACCATGTTGGACAATTAGCCCTTTAATGGACCTTCAAACTGTACGTTAAATTCTCATAATGAATTGGTATCACAGAAAAGTGGAAGAGTAAAACCTATGGGATTACTGCAACATTTAACACGTTGAAGTACTTGAGCTTAATGGTTTTGTTAGATATAAGCTGTATGGCCGAGTATTTTTACTAAACTGTCGCTGATGACGTTGAAAAAATCTCCTTGCTCTTCAAAGTTTTTGCACAGTTTTATTAAGAAAGCTTTTGTGCGGAATAATGGATGTAATACAATATACTGTACAATATCTAATATGTTGGCCGTTGGGTCGCACTACTAAATAGCGTTCTCAGAATAAGAATAGTTGTAAAATGGGTGCTTATTTTTGGCCGTGAATAGTGTTAAGTTTGGCTGATGTAATAAAGTCGCTGGAATTTTAAAGATCGCTCTATGTTATTTCATAATAAAGAGAAAAACTGTTTGAACTCCTCATAGTTTTTTGATTGACGTTACTTGATTATTTTAATACCTTTTTGACACCTTCAAACATTGAGAGCGAATGACCTCTGAGCTGTCAAAATGAACTACAAAGAGCGCAATGAGCGAAAGAAGTAGATGATTTTTGGCAAATAGATGTTTGACTTTAAACATAACCCCTTGTGTTTTGGAAAGCATAGAATTGAGTAAATTATTTTAAGTTTTCAATGTGAAGTCATCGTAAAGTTTGACTCTGTAATATCACTTTCAAATTTATAAGAATTTGATTTTTTGTTTCTAAATTATGTTTGTGTATATACCTCTTTCCATGCTAATTGCTAAGGCAGGCATTGTTTAATTTAGTTATTAGATTTTGACGAAAATTTGTCAAACTGTTCATACATGTGCTGGTATAAAATTAGTCTTAAAAAAATATTGCAGTGGGGTAGTTGGGGTGTAGATTTGATATTTCGGATAGTGAGTCAAATTTCTGGTCAAGATAATGTAAGTTGCAAAATCCAAAAATCACATTGGTATTTTCAGATCAAAAGTTTTTATTTCTGTGTTTCAATCGTAGCAAAAAGTTATTGTCGAAATATTTCTTTTAACGAGGGTTTTATTTCTAACCACAATTTTAACAATTGCGCTGCTAAGCGAAAATTCAACTAACTCCTTAAAATTTGAAACGAGATCTGATAGATATTTATAGATGCCTTTTTTGGACATTTAAATTTTGGAAGCCGTTAAACAAAAACTTGACTAAGTTATTGGAACATTATGAAATTCGAAAGCGATGTATTTCAGATGTGATGATTAACAACTATAAACACGCATAACGCAATTGTGAAGTTCTTTAGTTCAGTAAGTTGAATACTTTCGCGAAGTCCCCGGATATCGCTTGCGATGTCATATTCTGGTTTAGATTTTAATTCCCAAGTCATTCAAATCTGCCAAAATGTCGTTAATACTGTGACAATTTTTCAAAAAAAAAAAATAATAATGCCTAGGCGTAATGGCGCCCAAGCGAAAATCCCTTCCTCTCGTATACCATGGTGGTAGCCGTGGTCGTTCAAGTGGGACTCAGCAAAAATTAAGCCGGACTCTAAATGTCCGTAACTGCCCTTTATAGCTACATTAATAAAGAGTAAAAATTTATCAGGCGGCGCTCAGCTCCGCCTGGCGGCCTTTTGGCTACGGCCCTGACCAATATGTTGCTGGTTTGGATGGCCCAATTTGGTTTTTCGAGCGCCTCAAACTTAGCAAATTAGAATAGCTTTTAAATATTCAGTGATGTCATGGATGTTGAAATTACTGTAATGACAAATTACTTACAAGCCAGAGCAAATGTGACCTTCAACAACCCAAGCTTTGTAATACTGTATATAAACAGAACCGATATTTCAATTTGTTTTTGATAAGGAAATAATTTTATCGAACCAAAAGACAAAACCATTAGCAAACTGAAACTCTTCAATGGGCCATAAACGAAGAAGTGAAACTAAGCAAATAGCAACACCAAGGCCGAATAAAGCTATACGTACGTGCATAGGCGTAGCCAGGATTTTTGATTGGGGGGGACCCAAACCATAAATTACATTCAATGACGTCATCAGAAAATTTCAAAAAAGGAATTTTTTGTGGGGCAAAGATATCGTAAAATGGAAAATCTGAAGCCGTACCCTGTTGGCACTTTACCAGGATTTTGGTAAAGGGAGAGGGCGAAAACTAATAGTTAGAAAGCGCAAATGTCTACCTTAGGAGACGTGTTGAGTAAGCTAGTGTACTCAAACGTATCACAGACGGGTTTCTGGAGGCGGAGCCCCCATCCGCCGGTGGCTATGGGGGTCTGGGAGCAAAGCCCCCAGCCGCTGAGCGATTTTTGTAAGTTTTTGGAAAATAAAGCTAGTTTAATCCCATTGGATTACATATCGCATGTGTTCACAGCCATTTGAAAGAAGTAGAATTGTAACATTTGAAAGCCAAACGAAAAAATTTCATTGTTTAATCCTCTTTTTATTTGCAATTAAAGTCCAAAACACGTTTAAAATCTTGCATTATGGAGTAAAATTTTAATTGTAGGTGATCTGGTCCTCGTAGGGGAAGAAAGGCACATTGCCTCCTGCAATATTTTAGCAGTAAAGAATAATCCACTCGGAGATTTTTCTTAGATATTTTTGTTTTGCCATGAAGTTAACCAGTTATAGGAGTATATGTACGGCCAGGGGCCCAGGCCCCCTCAATTGAAATTCAATAATTTGTTCAAAGAGCATTTTCCCTAATTATTTTCTTAAAAAGTATTTTCTGGGTAAAAACTGGCTAGGTGGAGGTGAATTGTCATTGAAAAATGATACAATAGATGGTTACGCTTAATAAACATGTTATTCCCGGGCCTGATTTACTTTGCCCGGGGCCCCTGGCACTTGAGGGATTTTTGCAACAATGCCCTAACAAATATAAGTGAAGACCAAAAAAAGTCCTATTATTTGAGCGCAGAGCCCTGGAACTGTGCCATATGGCAAATACGGCGCTGGTTATTGCATTACGTTCATAAAAAATTTAAATGAGGCCTGAGGTAGCAACTTTTAGGACAAAAACCCTTGATTTCACCCTGGTTATACGTTTAAATTGGTTGGAAAAAGTTGAATTAAGGAGCCCCTGGCCCGGGACCCTTGGTCGTTCGTTAGGGGCCACAGGGTCCCCTGGTTGTCAGTTAGGGGCCTCAGGGCCCCCTGGTTGTCGATTAGGGGCCCCCTGGTTGTTAATTAGGAGCCCTAGGGCACCCTGGTTGTCCGTTAGGGGCCCCGGGGCACCCTATTGTCAGTTAGGGGTCCCCGGGCCCCCTGGTTGTCGGTTAGGGGCCTCGGGACCCCCTGGTGGTTAGCTAGAGCCCTGGGGGCCTTTGGTTGTCAGTTAGGGGCCCCGGAGTCTCCTGGTTTTTGATTAGGGCCCCGGAGCCCCCTGGTCGTTAGTTTAGGGCCCCGAGGCCCCATGGTCGTCAGTTAGGGCTTTTAAAGCCTCCTGGGTGTCAGTTAGGATCCCCGGGCCCTTGGGTTGTCGGTTAGGGGCCCTGGGTTTCCTGGTTGTTTGTTAGGGGCCCTGGGACCCCCTGATTGTTAGTTAGGGGCCCCGGGACTCCCTCGTCGTCATTAATATTATTGTTAATTACTGTTCTGTGCGTAATTACTGTAAAAAAAAACTGCAACTAAACATCGCTAGGCTATGTTGTCATAATTTTTTATAACTGGTGGTATTTCAATTGGAGGAGGGGGGCGGGCCCCCTGGCCCCCCCCTGGCTACGCCTATGCGTACGTGTAAAACAATAAGTTACTATACCTGACTGTGCATAAAGTCATGCATAAGCATTCCACTCTGTTGCCAAAATAAAGCTAATAAAATTCCTGCTATGGCTGGCCGCCAAAAAGTCCCAGCAAATAACTCAGAAGACACAAAAAAAACATTGAGCAATAGAATAAATAAAACCGAAATACATTTGCGGACGCACCACCAGAAACTGAAAAATAAAACAGAATTTTTTTGCTACGGTTTTGGGAAATCTATAATGGTGTAGCCGATTTTGAATGTAAAATAAGAAAGTTATATCACAATTAAAATTTTATTGGCCTACATTGCAGAATGATCGCTGGAAAATGGAAACAACAATTGTGCAAGCATTTTTACATGATGATAAAGATATTTTTGCCATATGAAGCAAAAACTACCTCAGAATTGAAATTTCACAAACGAAGAATTGACTTTTGACTTTAGGGTTTTTATCACTGTAAAAGCACGACTGTACAACGGGTAGAACCCAATTTTATTTTAACACTTAATTGGTGCACAATCGTAACCGTACGAGCGCCTTCTTTAATAAATTTAACAAATCTTATCTCGCAAGTTAGTACTCTATTAAGGAAGTACGCTGTGCGTATCGAAATTTTGTTTAAAATGAACAAAGGAAGCGCTCCTGCGCTCCCGATTTTATGTCAAGAGTAGATCAGGTCTTAATTTTCTTACAAGACCATATTCTACAAAGCCCTGTTCTTGGATTCTGATACCGATTCTCGTCACCCCTTTTCTTTTTAATTTTTTTTGTTTTTCTTCTGTTTCAGAAACGAATTAAAAAACTATAAACAGTACCCAAAGTCTTACAGGCACAACCAAACCTTTGATTAACAGCCTAAGACATGCTGTTTTGGAATCAACATTCGTCTTTTATTGAGAGATGAAACCGCTCAGGATTTTCTCAACCCGACCGGTAAATTTCAAAATCTACGCCGGTTGACCGGCCGGTAGACCGGTTTTTGACCAGCCCTGTCGAGCGTTTTTTTTTACAGAAGGTTTTTGTTGACTGTTCAACGCATCTAACGAAAAATTTTCAAAACGGGGGGGCATGGGTGAGGTGTTAAAATTTGTGGCTCCTGACGGGCGTCTCAGAAAAAAAACACGAAAGCATTTTTGCGTTTTAGCTTAATTTTAAGACCTTTTTAGGTTAAATTTCGGTATGAAAGACCTGTTCTGAGCAGCACAAAACGTGCTCAAAATAAGCATAACAAGAACTGGTGGGCACAAGCTAACTTATTAATCGTTCTTTCTAATGATATTATGCGTAAGGCAAGAAAAGAAGTTAAAATTTTTTAGCTATTGGTGACAGATTATTTGCAATTTGACGAGCAGCAAACACTAAACTGGTAGGAAATTGGCAAGAAAATATTCAAAATATGACATTGGCTGAAAAATATTCGTGCCCCTGCAATTTGTATAAATGCTACTTCAGAACAAGCGATATGTCTTTCTTGCCCAGTGTAGTGTGTGGTAAATTTAAGCTAAAAAAAGCAATAAAGCACGCACTAAAAAATCTAAAATCTGCGCCACTTCTACTCTCAAGCTGATTAAAATGATGCTAAAATCCCAGGCAGCGTAAGCCTCTTCCACATGCATGCTTGATTATAATCTGATTACGCAATTTGAACGTGTATTTTGCACTTTTTTCTTTGTGCCGTGGCCCAAGGGAGGGAGCATGGCACAATACCCTCGCTAAATTCGCCCCTGGATGTGCATGTCTTAATGGTCACAGCGTATTAGTCACAGCTTGAAACCATTCAACAAGTGTTTTCAAAAGGTGTGGTTTGTTAATACTGTTTTTTTTTATGAAATTTTTTTTATAATAAAATATATATGTTTATTTTGGTTAGTGCTAAGATGTCTTTTAGGTGCAAGAAAGGAGAATTTGACCGGTATTTTAACCGGCTTGACCGGCTGGTCGAAGAATCTCGACCCGACCGGTAACCCGACCGGTTCCCATCTCTGCTTTTATTCCTCGTCTGTATTATAGCTAGGACTACAGGTATGAACATGAGTGTAGAAAGGCAAGGAATGGCAAACCAACCAGATCATTATCGCAAAATAACCATGAATTGAACTATTATTCTCATCTCTTTTAATGTTGTGATTACGTAATATTTTCGGAAAAAAAGTTGTGTTGTGATCTAGATAATTTTCCGTTCCTTGCCTTTTTACGTTCGTGTTCATACCAGTCGTCCTAGCTATACTGACGAGGAATAAAAGATGAATGTCGATTCCGAAACTGTATGTCTTACGCTGTTAATCAAAGGTTTGATTGTGCCTATCAGATTCTGGGTACTGTCTATCGCTTATCATTAAATTTTCTCCGTGTATTGTTTGTTCTCAATGAACTGAAAAACGGTTCCAGAAAATGAACATATATGGGTAAAAAAAGTTTCATTTGTGCCGAAAATCTTTGGTATTTATTGTTAAAGCAGTGGCAAGCTTTTCTGCTTGGAAAAGAGTTGTGTGTTTTTTCCTTCTGTGATTAACCAACAAATTTTGTAATTTTGTGATAAAAATAAACCAACACACTAACCTGTTGTCATAGAAACCTTCGCTTTTAAATTTATTTTCCAATTCGTTCATGTCTCTGTCGAAAGGTCTTTGAACAAATTTGTAAAAACCCACTAAAAAAAATTGCTGTTCATTTCTCTGCATAATATAAACAATAAGCATACTGTCTTAAGTGGATTTATACAATAATTGTTGTTTTTTATCCGAACTTATTTATATGCGCATATTCGCACTATTCAGTCCGTTGCAACGGAAAAAATATGTTGGAAGTTTTTGCGTAAACGCTGAAAGGTTATCTATAAATTTGTAGCATATGTTAAAACAATTCTCACATAGGCGGATCGGAACTGCAAATACATTAGAATAGATCATTGTTAAGTACTGTATAAACAAGGAAAAGCGAAAAACATGACATCAATCTTACGCCATTGCATTTAACCCAAATACGTGCTGCAAGCAACCCTTTGACAGGATGTGGTTAATCAATTTCTGTTGGGAAGATCATTTCTGTAGTCAAGATTTTTGTAGATAAATAGAGCGTTTGCTGCCTAAACGGACAGACTCTATAGTCCGATTCCAGGTGAAGTAAAACTAAAGACCATAGTTTCACAGTTTCTCTCCACTTAACGTTAATTTAGCGTCAGTGTGAAGCATCCGGCGCGTGTGATAGACAGGTGGGCTACCGGTAGCTTGACTCGAAGACGGAAAAGTCACTTCGCTGTCCTTAGTGTCCTGGCCAGAGCAAATGATATGATATGAAGATGTGATTATTATTACAATCCAAAACTTTAAAACCAATATTTTTAATTAGGTCGCAAGAAGTTTTTGACGTAAAAAAATTGCTATTAACATAAGCTTATTCAATGAAACAAGCCGTAATGAAATAGATCACCTGTTAATACTGTTCTATCTGTTACAGCTTCCTGTAAGCCTTTTGGTTCAGTACAGGCTATCAATAGCGCAGCGTTTCCGATATTATCATATTGAATCTTCATTTCTTAAGTCTGAACCGAATTGCTCGGTACATATCAGACGGAACAGGATATTATCAGATACGTCTAAGATCATCAAGCAATCATCTAAGAGCATCAAGCGATGATAGTACCATCATATCTTTTCAATGCCGTTTTTTCCGTGAAAGTTTTAGAACATTGACCCGCCACACTTCACGGCATAAATCGCCAAAAACGTGCAAACAGAATTAAAAAAAGGTGCTCTGCGTTGGCGTGGCTAGACAAACACAGAACGCTTGGTTCATTGACACGAACAAAGTTTACGGTCTTTATAGCCTCCATTATTTTGCTGGGATGAAGTTGATGGTATTATTTTCTAACCATTTCGATCAGCACTCTGCTTTGTACGTTCGGGATTTCATTTACAGGTTTTGGTTTGTTTTATTTTTCCGCTTCCAGGCACTTTTTGTTCGTGTAGTCTTTTTTTTCTTCTTTTTTCATTTTTATTTTACCAGCAAGCACACTCTCATCTCAAGTAACTTTGCTTTTCGAAACCGTTTATTTTTAAAGCGGGACTTAATTAGCAATATTAGCACCGGGACTCAAACCGGGAACCAATTAGCACTAAGCTAAATACATAATTAACAATACTTTTATATCACTTTTTATTGTTTCGCTTTGCATTAAATAAAAGGCATTTCCAAAAAGAGTCGTAAATTGTTGCTTGCCGCGGCAACCATATGCTGTACTCGGCGGAATTGTTTGGCCACTTACACGTAATAAGAGCCATTAAAAAATCAGTACTAGAACAGTGGCCGTGTCGAAAATACATTAACCTTGGAGAATGGAGATTCCAATGTAAGCTAAATGACGTTTCCCAGAGTGCGATTTTGTTTTACTACGAAGGTATGTTTGAATCAAAAGTGTGACTTGACCGTTTGTTTCCTGGCAATATTAAACGTTTCTCGTGGTTTTAGCTGGCGGAAGAATATTTTTTTTCATGTGATATCTGTTTTTTGACAACTATTTTCTCTTTTGTTAAACGTTTTTTTTTCTGAAATAGGACTTAAAAAGTGGGCATGAAAAGAGGTACGGCATAGACAGCCTTACCTGGTCTTCTTTTTTCCAAAACGTTATACTTATGCATGCTGTCAATCACACAGGTAGCATCTTGTCCGATAAACTTCTCGATCACATCCCCTCCCGGGTGATGGGGAATAAAAGTCGTGACGTCGTACCAGTGTCCGCGATATCCTATCAGCTTTTGCTTTTCTTCTTGACGTTTGTGATCTTGACTTTTCGAAGCTATCCCAGACATCTCCAATTAAATGTACTCTTATTTCCATTCACAAAGCCTTTAAGTTTTCTAAATAAGCAGTATTTAAATGGTCGACCCAAGAGCTCCACCCTCAAAAAACAAAAAAACAGCGGAAGTGTATTTGTTTTTTTCCAAGGACATTATCCCTGTCAGGCGACAAATTTTTCAGTATACTCACTGTATTACGCCAAAGCATGTAAACGAGTTTGCGGGGCCCATCTCCGCGTCACTGCACATCGGCAACCCAGCTCCTTCCGAAGAAATGTTGCCCCGGTGGGCAATCCGTTAGCAACGCTGTATCCGACTTGAACGGTCCGAAGTTTGAACCTCAGACCTTCCGCTCCAGAAACGTACGCATTACGCTCGACCAACAGTCGGGATGAAATAAGCTAGAGATAGACATTAGAGGACTGTCATTACGCTACGAATTCATACGGGTGCAAGAGGGTGATCGCTACACATTAAACTTTCGATCACTCCAACCAATGACATAAAACTAGTCCAACACTTCCTAAGTCCAAGTCCGAAGGGAAGAAATTTATTGCGACAGGTCTCTACCAATTTCTGAGAAAATATTATTTGGAAATGCTTTGATTTAAAATAACGTTAATTTTCATGTCTTATTTTTTACGAAAAATGTTTTTATATTAATAAATAGCTATTCTCTACCAATTTCTGAGAAAATATTATTTGGGAATGCTTTGATTTTAAAAAATGTTAATTTTCATGTCATATTTTTTACGAAAAATGTTTTTTATATTATAGTAAACGGCTATTAATTAAAAGAGAGTTTATAAAACAAGGCTTAGGTAGCTCTTACTGAACAAGGCTATAACTACTACATTTGCCAAAGTGATATCGGTGTAAACCATTCGGAGGAGCAGAGACCTACGCTTAACTTTTGCTCGCGTTGATCTTAAAGTCATTAATTTTTCACGCTAAGACTGGCTAATTCTAGATTTCAAATAACCTGAACTGCAGTAATTTTTATGAATTTTTCTGCATTATAAAACTCATTAACCTTCTCGGCTTCCAAAGCCTACAAAATCGACTTTTTTTCAAAATCAAGGTTTTTAATAGTTTGTTTTTCAATTGAAAGCTAATGAGATCTCTAATGATGATGAGTATTTTTTTCGTCAATGAACTAAAACGACTCTTAAAGATTAACCATTTTTCTTGCTATACAGCAAAAGGCATTAACAAAAGCTTTTCTAGACTAAAATCAGGGTTTTTTAATAGTTTATTTTACCATTGATAGTTGATAAGTTCCTCATTGATGAAAAGACTATATTTCTTTGGTTTATGAACTGGAAAGAACAATAACTAAGTTCTTCATTGATAAAATTACCGGTCAGACAGCGTTCTTCTCCGTCATTGACTATATTTTTCCGTTTGACAAAATTAGAAAGCAAATCAAATCAGCTTCATGGGCGTCATTACTGATACAATGTTTACTTTTAATATTTGTTCAATAAACTATCATTCCAAGACAAGAAAACCCTTTTGAGACACTTATTCAACTACCAGTTGCTCTGAAAGCTACTCTTCTTTAATTCTTTCTTCTTTCATTAATTTAACAAATATAGTTACTGGTAGAACGCAGGATAACATGACGTGGTATCCTGCAGCATACAGTAATAGCCATCAGAATTATGAAGTCATTCAAATGTAAACGAGCAAATCTTACATTGCTATTTCAGTATCAGTTTGTTTAGGCATCAAACTGGTGTAAAAAAAACACTGGCAAAGTGTAGCCCAGGTCTACTAACAACTCCAATGCCCACTCACATTTTAGTTGCCTATATTATGAAAACCGTATAGCAACACGGTACCGTTTGGAAATATGCAGGGGAAATCCGAAGCTCGTTTGTTTTTCTTCAATGACGTTACCACTTTGTTTTGGTTCCCGTTTTGTTAAAAGTGCATTCAGGTCGGAAATCATTTTGCTCAGTTTTTTCTCAAAAAGAAATTGACATATCTGAAGACTAACTTTACCAAATTTGAGCTTTCTACAACTTTTCGTTCCTAAGATAAACAGATTAGATTTCCCTTAGAAATTTTACCAGGGTTGCCAATCAGAAACGAAATTTCAAAAAGTTATTGCATGTTCCTAATTCTCAGATGTTTTGTGGTAGAGTTATTGTAAAACAAAGTAAATGTTTAAAGCTGTAAAATTATCTGCTTTTCAATCAATGCAAGCCAGGTTTACACAAGCTGATCTGCCACAATACTGACTAAATGGCAACACTGAAGTAATAGGAAAATTGGTAATTTTGGACTGCGTTGTCTTGAAAACAGTAAGACGTAGAAACTTCAAATTTTGTGAGGACACAGTTTAGGCTTATACTAGCATTTTGGTCAAGAGTGAAAAACTTGACTTGGATGCTCTTTTAACGTAGATTTTTTTTTCCCAGCCCAACTTTCGAGTCTCTTTTTTTTCCGTCACAATATTGCATTTTTTTTATCATACGAGTGTGAAATTGGTATTTGTGCGAGTAATCGGTTGGTCGAGCGGTAAAACATTTGTCTCTGAAAGCGGTAGGTGGAAGGTTCAAATCTCGTACCAGTCAAATCGGACGCAGTTTTGCAAACGACTCCCCACTATTGCAACATTTCTTCGAAAGACCGAACTGTGTTTCCCCGCCCGCAATTATGCGGAGACGGGTCCCACAAACTCGCTACACGCTTAAGCGTTTAAATCCATCAAAATAATGGTTGTGAAGACACAAAAACTTGCAAAAAATAAATTTGAATAAAGGAGCCATGCGCTATATTTTAAAGTTAAATTTTATAGTCTTTAAGTTGTAGGACCACAAAAAATAAAGTAAAGCAGTTCAACGGGTGGATTTGCTTTACTGTACCTTCTCTAGACTGAGCGGGCTTCGAACCCCAATCTCACGATTGCTTTTGTATAGAGCATGACGAGGTCACAGCCATTCGCAATCCTTGTCAAATTTTTATTATATTTATATATTTCTTTCCTTTTAAGTTTTTTAGCTTTGTGAAACGAATGGGTCAGAATTCAGATGCTACAGCATAATTGTATATTTGAAATTTGAAATATTGGATATTGTGGTTTCCCTGTTAAATAGGGATTATGCAATGTTGCTCAAACCGTTAGAAAATTTCTTTTGAGTTGTGTTTCTTTTTTTTCGTTTCGTTTTCTTTGAGGTGTAGCAACCATGCATAATATTGATAACTCCGGCCATACTACCTTGATTTGATGCATAACGTTATTCGTTTTGCTGCTTCTCCTATTTGTGCCAAATATTGATTGAAAAGCAAGATTTTAGGTAAAGTCATGCTGTTCCATTTTCAAAAATTTAAATCACTATAGGCATAATACTCGAGGTGCATTCTTTTTCTGGCATTTGACAGCAGATATTGGTGGTGTTTTATCAAGTCAGAAGAAAATGATGAAAGTCGGCTGCATGGCCATATGGGTAAAGGCGTCGTTTTAACGACGACCCTGATTGCATGATCTGAGTTCAACCCCCACCCTGGTCACGTTGCTGCGTCCTTGATAAGACGCTCTTCGATGATTATCTCTGCTTGGTGGTTTCAAACAAGCAGCAAATTCAGTAGGCAAGAATTCGAAGAAATCCACAGGAACATTGGATCACTGGAAACTCCTAAGTAGGTGCAAATTCCTTCAAGCACAAAGTAGTTAATGCAATGAAAAGTATGTGGATCGTCCAACAGCTAGCGTCTGACGCTGCCCGGTGACAGGATGATAAATACGCGCAACAACAACAATAAAAACAATACGCATCTTATTAAAAACCAGTGAAACTAACCTATAAACAAGCAACAAATCACAAAGTGCATACATAGCTCTCAGTCATAGAAATCAGAAAGACAAAATTGAACACGGTAGTACAGGAAAATGATTTAATTCAAATATACGATGCAAAAACAATAGCAAACAAAATTAAGCTTGTAGCCTAACAGTGAACTCTGCGAAAAATTTTCGTCAACACGGAAAAGCGGGAGATTCGCAGTAACACTTACATTAATTTTGTTGATTAAAAAACCCGCAGACCCATGGACTTTACGCTGTTGAAAGCATAGTAAAACCAGTGGGTAAATAAATTGTGTATAACTGTAAGGCGGGTCAAGCGGTAACAAGTTCGTCTCTGGAGCGGGAGGTCAGAATTCAAACCTCGGGCCGGTCAAATTGGACATAATATTGCAAACGACTCGCCAGCGCTGCAACATTTCTTCGCAAGTGGCTGTGTTGCCCACAGACGCAATGGCGCGGAGATAGGTGCCCCAAACTCGTTACACGCTGCGGCATAATATAGCCAGTATAATAAAGATTTGATTTTTAATAACCACAAGGAAAATTTGATGTATTTTAGCAAAAGAAACGAAAACAAAAGGCAACAGACCGATATTTGTTTAAAATTTCACGCCCTATAGCGTCATTGCGTTTCGTGCGACACTTTTATTATATTTCGATCTCATTTATTATTGTGAAAAACCGCGAAAGGGTTGAATAAAACAATCGAAATTAGCCATCAAGATCCAATTATGCATTGCTAGACCAAATTGCCAAAGGCTCATGGTGTAACAACTGATGCTTATTTTGATTTATTGTCTATCTATGCTACACTTTTAAGATTATAAACTTTTTGATTTTTTTGCACAGTGCTCAAACACTTCTTATCTCATTTGTGAAGCAAGCAAACCGCCACAATGAAGATTTCACCGCAAAATAAATTGTTCGCTCTCCCAATGCAGAGCGAATTTAAGGCTAACTTCTTTTAGTCTCACAAAAGTTTTTTGAATTTTTTCTGTTCCAAACATGCTTTATATCACAAATTAAGCAATATTCTCGAATTTTTTTAAACAAAGTGCTCTGAGAAATAAGCGTTAAAATATGCTGATATAAATATGTCTTAGAAACCAGTAAGTAAAAAAAAATTATCAACAAAATTTGCATCAACACGCATAAATATGCGGCTTTGTCTATAATAAACGGAAAGTATAGTTGAGTTTTTAAAACCAGTTTTTCTCGCCTCCACACGAAGGACTCGAACCAATTCGCTAGAGGGGATTGCGGATCAGTGCAGTAGGGGGAGTCCCCTTCGACCCACCATTTATACAAAGAAGGAGCTTCGTATATTTGTTTTGAATCAAGCGCTCCCAGCATGGAACAGAGTTGGCAAAATCCGTGATTAGTTTGATATTTCATTAGATGCGGAGAAAACAACTCCGCAAATGGTTTTTGCCTCCATTCCAAGTATTCAAAAAATGCATCGTCATCATTATAGAGAAATTCGATGTAATTTGTGAGCTCAAAAGCGGAGGCAAAGTCCTCCAAAAATAAAAAAGAATTCGGTGGTAAAAGGCTTTCGACATCTTTTCTCTTCGGACCCCATATAATTGGGACAGCCCCAAAATAAAAAGCGTTCATCCATATTTCTGAGCCTAAATAATCTCGACAATGCCATTCGTTTCCAACCGCCAAGTAAAACTTGTATTTTTGAAAAACTTGCTCAGAGTACTGTTGGTGCGGCCTCCATCCTTTCCAACACTTTCCATAGAAATCGATCTTCAGTCCCGATACGCGTAACCGATAAGCAATGTCAAAAGCCATGCGGGAAGCTGAAAACAAAAAATAATCCATGTTTTTTGATTCACCATTTGATGCCAGTGGCGCAACCAGAAAGGGGACTTTTTTTTTGCGGAAATACAAAAAGACTTAGCCATAAATTGGTTATAAAACGGTCCGGGGCAATGAGATAAGTACTAAAAATCAACTTTTACACCAAAGTTTCTGCCACCTAACTGGTTTGCCGTATCTTGTCTTGAAAAATTTAATTCTCAATGCTAGGAGGCAAAACTCCGATGTAATAACTTTGAACCATATCTGAATAGGCTACTTATTAAAACTGGACTATTGTATTTAGTTGAAGTGTGAGTTTAGTTCAGAGTTTATCAAAGTACACTTTAGTTGTAAGCTTGTAGTTATAACTTGTAACAAACGTTTTGAGTTTTAGAGCGTCAAAAACCGGTTGAAAAATTTTACAAAAACGGCTTTGAGGATATTGCTAGTGAATTGTAGCTTTATATTGAAAAGCTTATTCGGTATTGTGAAATATCTAAAGAAGTAATATGATATTATACTCCACTATTGTAATCTTATTGTATGTTACTACGTCATCAGTAACCGTTGAATTAATCGATGACGTGCTAGTTACTTGTTTGATAAATTCTTTTTTCAGTACAGTGTAGTTTATTCAACTCCTGTTTACTGTGAATGAACTTCCATCGGCAAAATAAATACTGGTTAACTGCTAGTAGTAGAGTCTGAATATCCCTTTAATGATGAAGCTTAACCATTTGGCAGTTTCAGGGCTTACTTGCAAAATTTTAACTAGATTTATTTGCCAACTGGTCTGTGCCTTTTCCCCTTTCTTTTACCTCATCACACTATGTTTTGTTTCACATGTTGAAAGTAAGAAAAAGCAGGGGTACAGTTTTTCATGTTTCCCGTGTTACAAGACTGAGAAGTGAAAACCTAACCAGTGCTTTTAGATTTGGTCGCAAATACTCTGCGAAACCGCAGAAAGAATAACAAGCAATATCCGCTTACTTTTACGCATATACGGTGCAAAATTTTTTTCGCTATGTCTTGAGAATGCAGAAGTCGTAAGAAACGGATTTTGAATGAAAAAGTTAAGAGTTTCCAGATAAATTTTAGCTTTGGGTTTAAGCTCCCTTAAAAAAATCCTGGTTACGCGCTTGACAAGGACTGAAAAATACTAATTGGCGACACACAACAATGTGTTCATTGATCAACACAGACGAACTTTAGAAAAAACTCTATAATTTTGATGCTACAGTAGATCTAAAAATTGTAATGTCTAAAAATTGCTAAATGATGCAATGTGTAACCTTTCTCTTCTGATCATTTGACCAAAGACCGTGGTCTTATATGATGTTTGAAAGTCTCAGTTTCTGTAAAATCATAAAAGTCAATGACTGATTTTTACCTTTTGTGTTTCCACATTGCTCTGGCTTCCAGTAAACGAACCTTGATTTTGAACCAATAAGTTTTGTCAAGTCATCGGCTCCAGGCTTTTGATTGAAGTAACGATAGAAATCAAATGACGTAAATAGTGGATGATAAATGTCGGAATCTCGTCTAAATTGAAAGACTATTATTGAACTTAAAGAATTACAGTTTGAAGCTGGTGATATTGGGAATCTATATTGAGACATTAGCAGTGCCGCAACTAGAACGTCGTTCTTAGGGGGGCAAAAATTTTTGAGTTGGTCTACTTTTCTCCAAGTTCTCTGTTGATCTCCAAAAAAAAAGGTCATCTCGCCAAATTGTTCTACTTGTCTCCTAGTTTCCTGTTGGTTTCCAAAAACAAAAGCCACCATCTTGAAACAGCCGCAAGGAAAAGGAGAGTTTGGCTGGGGATGCTGGGCATTTTGGGGGAGTGAAATTTTTGTTTAGGGGGGCGCCTCCCCCTTTTGCCCCCCCCTCCCTAGTTGCGGCCCTGGATATTAGGCACACTAAATTAAGTTATTGGCAAGAAGAAAGCATTAAACAATTCGGACGATTTAGCTTTTGATTTTCCCGGCCAAAAACAAAAGAAATTAAAAATGGATAGTCATAAAAAAAAGACTATGGCACTGTAAAGCGACTAAGCAGACTATTGGGCAATAGGCATTGTCATATGCTCACAGGTTTTAAATAAGAGCTTTGTATTTTTTGGTATTAAAAACTCTTTGATAGATGAGCACAGAAAAATTTGTAATCTTGATAGCCCCATTTGTGACTTTCATAGTCGTATGCACCAACGTCGATTAACTTTGATCCTCGGATTGACATTTTTCTACCTTCTACATCGTTGAGTTGATTTGATTAAAATAAACTAAAGTCATAAGTTGAAGAGAAGCTATTATCGAATTACTTTATAATTACAGCAATTTGCCCTGCAATTTGGTTAAAGTTTCCTCCTAAAGTTTAGTTGATTCGCGGATCAAAGTCAATCCGCGTTGGTGCATAATATAATCTTCAATAGCGAAATAATTTTGCCACAAATCTTCAAAGTCTATACCTGTGGGTCATTGTCATATTAAAAACACCATCTACAAGCCTTGGGGAGGTGAATCCTTCCACAATGCTTTCGTATGGACTTTTTGAGTTCATCCATATGAACAATTGTTGCGAGTTTCTGCAAAAAGTTTTTTTTTTGATAGTAAACAAAAACTCACAAAGTTATACCAAAACGATTAAAAAAAATTTTCAACTAATTAATAAGGTTTTTAAAAGTACATTAAAAACTACAAACTAATTAGTGGATAGGTCTAAAAATTCATCAAGAAAAGATGGGATCAGCCACAAAATAGGGGATCACAAACATCAATTCCGTCGAAAAGACCTGGGTGGCAGTAATCTGCTCAGTCGCATTACTGCTAACCGAGGATCACTATTAAGCCATCATAATTACAAGATTCGCAAAGGCTAGGAAAAACTTGTAAACTACAAACTTGTAAACTACAAACTGTGTTTTTTTAACATTTAGAAAGGTTTACTTCGATGTTTGGCTACTAAAATGTAGCCGTTTTGCTAAATTGCTTAAGCTTCCCTACATAGTGTGGCTCATTTTCATTGAACTAGAGCTCTCCCTGTACTTTTCCATGAACTGTCATAAGTGTTTGTAGTCACGGAATTTTACATTGACTGAACAGATGCGCGTCATGTATTAATTTTCTACCTAAATTTTAACTCAATTGTACGATGTGTATATTTTGTTTAAGTGATATATATATATTGTGTTATTGTCGCCTGATGAGACCCTTGAGCAAGGTTGAAACGCGTCGCGATAGATCAGCGCATATTGCATTGAATTGTTTTTAGTGTATTGCTAATGTTTTTGAATGTAACGCCGTGAAGATGACATAAGACTGTGTCGAAACACGTTAGTATCTCTAGTTTGAGATCCCAAACATCAAAGTAAATCTTTCTAAAATGTTTAACTTTGTAGCCGTTTTGCAAAATTGTGTTTTTAAATATATTTAAAATCTAGAGCAATTATTGTGATTGCTATGAAATGTCTTAATTTATTTTGTTTCATCGATTTTTTGTAATCAACTTACTAGCCGTCTTTGCTTATCGTTGTAACAACAAATACGCTTTGATACTTCAAGATGCCGAGGATATCATTATATCCGACAGTTTATCCTCTTAAATTTTTCCTTTTATTTTATTAACCCATTTGTTCAGTACTTTTGCAGACCTTTGTTGATCAGATAATAGTATTTCAATGTCTACAAATTTGAATTTAAACCATTATGATAGCAATTATATTAGTTGATGACGTGCGGGCGTTGTCCGTTATCGGTTCGTTTGGACACAAGAATAGAGACGCAAAACAAATAATGAATTATTAAAGAAATGTTGCTAAAAGAAAGATAGTAGTGTGCTTCAGTATAAAACAAACTATCTTTTCATAAATAAAAAACTGTTTAACTCTTGCTTTGTGAACACCAGCAAATAAAAATCAATATTTAAACCCTAAAACTACAGGCTATTTAGTCATCAAACTGAAAAAATTCAGATAAGGTAAACCGAAAAAATACTTTGAAAGCAAACTAAATCGTGATTACAAGCGCAGTGACTTTTCAATCATGGGTTCGTGTAATTTTGAATGTACTCCGCAAGGTTGTGTATTACTACGAAATAAACACTCAATTTGGATTGGCACGACCCAGTATCGAACTCAAGTTTGCTACAGGGTGTCCCAAAAACAATGTAACACTTTTATTTTGGTCTCTGCTTTGTATTCTTTACTCTAACACTTTCATCTTTTCAACTGTGACTAGCTAAGAATAGGAGAATTGTTTGACACCAATATTTTAATATTTTGGCCAAGATGGTGTACACATATGAGCAAAGGACAAAAATTGTGGAGTGGTACATTGAAACCAAGTCTTACGTGAAGACTCAAAGACGGTTTGCAGCTCATTTTGAAACAAGAGCGAAACCAAGTCGCTATATGATTCAATACCAAGTGGAAAAATTTAGAGAACATGGGACTGTACACAATCTGAATGAAACAAGATCAGGCAGACAAAGAACTGGCAGGTCGGCAAGCAATGTCAACGCAGTCAGAAACTCTGTGGTTCAAAGTCCCAAAAAGTCAATTCGCAGACGTTCTCAGGAGCTTGCACTAACAAGAAACTCTATTTATAGAATCTTGCGAATGGATCTGAATCTGTATCCTTATCAGGTACAGATAACACACAAATTGACAGATTTTGACATGGAAAGAAGAATGGAAATAGGTGAATGGTTTAATGAGATGATGGAAGGAGATCAAGAATGGATAAAGGATGTGTGGTTCAGTGACGAGGCACATTTTCACCTTAAAGGCATTGTCAGTAAGCGCAACTATCGTTTCTGGGGAATAAAAAATTTTCATTACCCAAAACCTGCTGATTTCATTACCCAAAAACCTCTTCACAGTTTGAAGGTCACTGCATGGTGTGCTTTAAGCTACAGAGGAATTATTGGACCATTTTGGTTTGAAGATGAAGATGAGAATGCAGTAACCATCAATCAAGAGAATTACAGAAGAGTTGTTCAGACGTTCTGTACCAACCTTTGTCGGAGAAGAACATTACCTTCAGTACACAGTGGTTTCAACAAGATGAGGCTACTCCACACACTGCCAAGGACACTCTTGAATTTCTTCGGCAAAAATTTGAAAACCGTTTAATTTCATTCAAGACGGAACACATTTGGGCTCCTCACTCACCTGATCTTAACCCTTTGGACTTCTTTTGTGGGGCTATGCCAAAGAAAATGTTTACAAAAATAATCCCCAAACTGTTCAGAAACTAAAGGCTGAGATCACACAGTTCATCAGGAGAATCCCAAACGAGATGTGCCAACGGGTCGTTGAAAACTTTGCTGTCAGGCTAAATGCCTGCATGAATCGAAATGGAGGACACATTGAACATTTCATTCACTGCAGAGATCAGTGCTGAAGGCAAAAATAACTGAATTGGACTTCAAAGTAGGAATTATGACTTCATTTTTTCAGGAAAAAATTTCCCTAATGTACTCTATCTATTGGCAAAAACACTATTAATTTCAACCTAAAATAAAAAATTAGTTGCAATGTAAAAGTGTTACATTTGTTTTGGGACGCCCTGTACTTAGTAGCAAACGCGCTATTCAATATTTACTTAGTCAAATAATCGTTACATTTAAAATTTAACGTTTAGCATCAACAAGAAATGTATTCGTAAAGAAATAAATAATAAATAATTCTACAAGTGAGTACATCGCACATTTGTAACGATTACTTAATACTTCATGGCTTACCTAAGATATAATAGAGAGTTTACAAACATAGGAAAATAAATAATAAGTATTGTGAGCACAGATTGCACGTTTTGTAAACGTGATATATCTCTTATTTTACCGACTTACTTGCAGTCTCTTGTTTATTTTGTTTAACCGATCTATTTTGCGTCTTGTGCTATTGCAGCAATTTTTGCATTGTTTGTACCAGAGTTGTAAACGGGCCGACTAGTTCAGGCCCAAACCCGGCCCGAACCCGAAAACTAATTGAAGCCCAAATCATGACCGAAAAAACCCGAAAGTAACGTAAGGTCTGAAAAATTCAGCAATGTTGCCAAGTTATTTTGATGTTATTTTTGTGCACCTAACACAAAAAGTACGTCTCAGGCCCGAATTAAGCCCGAGATTTTTGTCAACTTTAGGCCCGAACCCGACCCGAAAAGTCCGACTTACAAATTTAATTCGTACCGTAATTTTTCAACAAAAAACTGTCCAGAAAACTTTTTTCCATGTTTTTTATGCGAAAGAAGGTTCTATTTGAAAGAAGAAAACGTAAAAGATTTCCACTCATATGCGTGCTGCAGTGTCGCTTCCAACCCAATAGGATAATCGCTCTTCTGGATAGCTAATGACCAGTAAACGAAATTAGAAAAGGCATTAACCGTTATTTACACGATGGGGGAGGGTTGGAAATCGCTCCGTCTCAGTTTTTTGAGGTAAATCCCTTCAATAATGTGTTTTTACGTCAAACCAACGTCTTTGAATCAAATTTATTCAAGCATAAACCCTGAAAACTTGGAGTCGCTGAGGGTAACTGAAAGCTTCCAGTTTTGAAATTTGTCGATACGAAGCTACTTCACCAAAATTTGGAGTTTCTCCAGCCATATTTCGACACCATATCCAAACGTACTGTATTTATTTCGTCGTAACCTTTTTGACCTATACGTGTTTTTTGGATTTAAAAAAACAAGCTTATATGCAAAATTTAAATTGTCTATGATGCTATTTTTCAAATCTTGGCCTTGACGTCACTATAATGACGTCACTTCAATAGTTACGTGTTTACTAGTCAAGCAAAAGGCCGGCTGAAGTAAAAATAAATATTATACTAGTAAGCTTAGATCATTACCTTCGCTTTGGAATTTCATTTGAACGGACATAATCGTCGTCTATAATCACTGCGTCTGCTTTTCCAACGTCTTCCAGCCGAGTTGACCACGTACAGGGGCCACAGTGCGTTTGGTTGTTTAACGCTGAGTTTGTAGGTGTCTTTTGTAGAACAACAATTAATTTATGTTCAGTCGGACTGCTGTCAGTTTTAACCTTGTCGATATTTGGCTTTGTGAAAGACTTTTTTTCACTAGTTTTCGAGTCGAGTATATCTGGAGAGGTTCTGAATTTTAGGGTATCATGTTTAGTGTCAAATTCAATTAGCCCCATCACTTCGCTGTTATCCGCAGTCTCGCCCCATTCAATGGGCTTGATCGTTTTTACAGTGTCCTCATCTCCCAACTTCCAAACCCACCACATTTCGTAAACCTCTTCTTTTTCCTTCGTAGTATAAGAGCAAAAGTGTAAGAGGAAAATAAGCAAAACCAATACAATACAAGGCTTCATAATCCCGGACGAAGTCATCTGTTTCCCAAAGCAAAATGATTTTGGTTTAGGAGCCTTCATTCTTTTCACAGGCCAAGGACTCTCGAGCTTCCGCTTTACATTTTGTTTAAGCTACGGTTAAGTGATTTAATGTAGCTCTTAAGAACCTGAGAAACCGATTGAGAACAATACAAATAGACTGCTTAGTGCTTAGTACCTGCTGTACATTTGTATACAATTGATAAGTTTCTGCTATAACAAATGTTTCTTAGCTAGTTGAACAGTATATGTTGAGGAATGTTTTTTAGTCATTAGTCTTGTGTTCAAATTCAGGACTGACATTTGTTTTACCAAGTTCTTAATTTAGATCCTCACGTGTAGTTTGTGTGATTGCATGTTGTATCTTACTTTCAAATCTATACAGTAAACACACGTTCCTAAAAAGCTTATTTTTGAACGACAGATTTGACAGGTATGAGACTTGCAGCGCAATGAAAAGAGTTGAAATCTATAATTTTTCTATTCTTCAAAACGACACGCTGTTTCTCACTAGAATGCATGTCGGTATATTGCACCACGTTTTCCTACTTACACTTGTTTTACTGCTCAGCAGCCAGCACTCAGCATTCCGAACAGAAAAAATGAAAAAAGATTCAATGTACTGCTTAGGCCGCATTAAGACGGCCAGGTATAATGGCGGCATTTTCCCCTAAGTGTCCAGTCAAAAAGGCCACGCTCAAAAGGAAAGAGTTTAATTTCCTTATAAGTTCCGTTTATATTATTTGTCCAGGAGCGGTTTTTGAACAAAATTTCAAATGGGAAGCAGGTGTAAAGAAAAGAAAGGTTTTCTGCTTGTTTTAAACCAAATTTATTCTTTGTACACGTTTTTGCTCTGCGTCTGAATCCATGCTGGCTTCCGCACCGTCTTCTGCTGCCCCGGGCCCCACATGCCTAAACACAGCCTTGCCTCTATTACGCTCAAATTACTCATGGTCATACAAGCAGTTTGCTTTACCCTGTAGTTTCACAATTCACTATAATAATATCTTGAACTCATTTAGTGACCGTTTTTACGCTGTAAGATTAGTTACAAAGCTTCTGCGACGTTCACACTAATACTAATGCGAATTATCTAATTCCAAAACGATTATTTTTTAAAAAGCTGCTCTTCTACTGACTGTTAGCTTACTGTGCTTCACCTGTCTTTGAGAATTGCTTTCAAATCTTGGTTGACAAAAGCGTATCTTTTTCACGGAAACAACGGAGCGAGGCTGTTTGAATTCAGCGCTATTCTGCAACAAACAATAAAGACCGACAAGATAGGACCTAATTCGTGTTTGCTTGGGTATTGTTTGGCTTAAAAAAAAGCCTTTAGTGCCTAATGCTAGAAGTCAATCAAATAAAATCAAATAAATACATCGTTATGCTTGCTTGCCCTTAAAAAGTTTTCCTAATTCATTATCCATCAACGAAAGCGGGCCAAAAATCATTATTTTTACTTTTTTGCAAAGGTGAGCTCAGCGGAATCTAAAACGTTTACAGGGCCGTAGCCAAAAGTGTTCTTCACACGAACTCAACGGCTCAACATACCCGTAATTGCCACTTCAGAGTTGTTACAGTAACGCTGAAAGAAAATCTGCTGCGGAGTCTGAGCCCCGCCGGCCCCCTTATATCTACGACCTTGAATGTAAAGCGCTACTCTGCTACCGCCGCAATTGTGGAAACTGCTTTGTGATAGTTTTGGACATTGTGAAAGTTGCGTTGTGCATCGATTAAATCAGTTCATTGCGCAGTGCGATTAATTCGCCAAAAAATTGAAATGCGGCGTGTAAAATACGTACCAATGTATTTGAATTTTGTTGCGAAGTAATTGCACAGCGTTTTCAAATCTTTTTCATTCAATACTGTAGTGCATTTTATAAAGTTAGCTCATTTTCGTTTTTTTCATATTCATATTTGTTTTACTTCGTTCCATTCAAAACAATAAACAAAGTCTCATGGACATACATAAATACAATTATATTAGAACAGGAAGCTGCAAAGGACCTCTCGGTCATCGAGTCAAGCAGCCACCCAGAAATTAGTCATGTCAAGTTGCTGGGCGTGTCAGTTTTTCATGTTGCTTTGAATACGGTGCGTATAGATCAAACTTGAACTTTTATCAATTTTAATTAATTTAGAATTGTGAATCATTTGTAATTTAACAATAAATATTTTTTGCATTTTAATTTAAATTGATCGAATGGTAATTTTTTTGACTCATATGGTACCGAGTTCCCAATTTTGTCTCCTTGATACTTAAAACTGTTTTTGTAATTTTAGTGTTCTCTACCTTTGTGAACACAAATTACGTTCAGATAAAGCGAGGCGCGTTGTTCGCGTGTGTATCGCTGTAACATCTTAGTGTATCGTTCATTATCGTCTTAGCGCAGTTAAATTTTAGATTTCTTCAGCAAATAAATAATAATTTGCTTCTTTCTGGTTTAAATTTTGATGTCTTTTATGAATCGAAGTACTTTCATATGTACAGTAAAATAGTGTATGAGGGTGGTACATCCCACGATTTAGTAAAGAACCAACTGTTGCCGAATAATATGGTATGATTTTTTATTTAGCGTTTGTTTGTGTGATTGTTTTTTTTTCTTTTTTTTGGGGGGGGGATGTTTTTGTGCTATGATATGGGTAATTCGCCTGCAACAACCACCAATAATAGTAATAGTAACAATAACAAATTAAGTATAAAAAGACGAAACTTGCGTTGAGCTTTAGGAGTTTTAATGCGGAACTTATAGGTTTCACTTTGGTTCTCAAACAAGCCACGTTGCGGATTTTGCGTGGCTCTTCATCAAATCGACTTCTGCGTAAGTTACGTTTAAGTGGCGCTCGAGCAGTTTTGAAAATATATTGCGCATTTGGCGCTGTTTTTTTGTGCAGGAAGCCGCCTTTTTTGTACAAACTTATCTGCTTCTTTTGGCACAGGTATACTGGTTTTATTTTGAAAAGAAAAAAGAAAGATCGAGACAGGGATCGTCAACAAAGAGTTTTTTCCAAAAAGCTTCAGACGAAAAGCATGATAGCGGCTTTGCTGACACTCAAATTCAAATTCTGCATGTCAAAATTGTTAAAACAAAACAATCGACAACCACAACGGCGTGATTTGAAAAGGGTTTGTGACCTCATCAAAAGTCTTCTTTTCTGGCATTCATTTTCTGCTCTAATTCTCAATTGTTTTTTGTTTTTGGTTTAATTACTTTTTCAATGCTTTTTTTGAACGAAAATAGACTAAAAATGGCGCCAAAGTTTTACACATAAAAAATAAACTTAATTGGGCTATATATTAATTCGTTTTACAAGATTGTTATTTGCTAACATTTTGAGATTTTTTCGAAAAGAAATAAAAACCAGTAACAGATCAAAACTACAAAAAAACATCTATAAAATAATGTCTTCAGCAGGTTGTTTCGCCGTTAGCTCTTCAAGGGGGAAGAGGTGACAGCGATTATAAACACTAAAATTGAAATAAAATCTAATCTTTACGATAGAAGAACCAATTGAAGCTAACCAACGATATAAATCAGTGGAAGCTAAAAGAAACTGGATCTGATGAAAATATATATAGGCTTTGTTGTCATCGTTTTTGTTATCAGCAGCTCTGGGGGAACAGAGTTGTAAATGGGCCGACTAGTTCATGATCGAACCCGGCCCAAGCCCGAAAACTAATTTGAAGCCCAAATCATGCTTAAAAAAAGCGAAAATTAAGTTAGGTCTGGAAAACGTAAGCGTTATTGCCAAGTTATTTTGATCATATTTTTGTGCACCTAAGACAAAAACCACGTCCAGGACCGAATTAAGCCCGAAATTTTGTCAACTTAGGCCCGAACCCGACCCGAAAATCCCGGCCCAACTTGCAACACTGTGGGGGCAGAAAAGAGCATAAAAAACCTCACCCGTTGGTTATCTTTCCACTAATTCTTCCATCGTACAGACAGAGATGGTCAAGATCACCACCTTTTGGTGATCTTGAAGATCAAGATCAGATCATCAAAACACTGTGATCTTGAAGATCAAGATCGTGATCTTGAAGATCAAAATCACTTTACTTTTAGTACTCAAAGAGAAGTAGTGATGAAGATAGGGGGTAAGCTATAAATGTTAAATGCTGTATCAGTATTGACTATCAATGGGCAATGGCAGTGCTGATTTCGCTAATAACGTAAGACATTGGACACCCACAAACTTTTTATTGCTATTTTACTAGTGTAAATAATCACGAAAACCCTTTTAGATTACTTTTGCTAATTTTGTACCACAATAACGAAATTCTAGAACAAAATCAAATCAAAGCATAATGATTGGAACGTTTAAGTAATCTTAATATAAAGCAAAGAGCCAAAACGTGAGCGAACATTCTTTACTGAACGTTTCAAGACATTACTAGTCTCATCATCAGCAGATAAATGATATAGGCAACAGCAACTTGTCACGAGCAAAGCACAGGAAAAAAAAGCAAAGCAATGACGCATAAAATGGAAAAAAAAAAAAGGAAGCGAGCGTAAAATTAAAAGCAATTATTGTTTTCACACGTTGAATAAATAGACTTACCATAATTTCTTGGGCATAATCCGGGACAAACTCAAAACTATGGCTCAATTAACATGTTGCCATCGTCTAGTAGAGTCTTTTTAAAAAAATTATCAAGTCTGACGTTTTTAGCAGCTACTTGTAAATTAGCTTTGTATTTGGCACTTTTTGTGTGATCCTTTATGTCTGAGCGACCACCATGGGAAATGGAAAACTCAGACAAGCAGTGTGTACATTTGACTCTGTCGTTTCTTCCATGCACTTTTTTTAAGAACGGATAATCTGCTTGCAACTCACTGTTGAATGTGCATTTTCGCTTAACACCTTTAGACATAGTGACAACTGAAAAGGGTTAAATTTTAAAAATAGGCCTATTGTGGAAATTTTGTAACAGGTGATGATGACCTTCAATAAAACAATAGTGTAAGAACATTTCTAGTTCGCAGAAGATTAAGAAAAGGAGATTTAAATTTTGTAGGTTCCCTGATTTTGATTTAAAAGGTATCCTGATCCCAAACGGCTTTGGCTCAATTATAATAAATACGTTTGAAAACACTTTTGGTTGGAGCAGCTTGATACAACTCTGCTACAGTTAAAACATGGATATTTCGCTTCTAATAATTACTACTTTACAGCAACTGCTAAACTCTCTCTAAATTACTACCTGCTGAGAACTAGTTTTTTGCAGTATAGGCTAATCAAAGTAGCCTTACTAAACCACTTTAGTTAGCGCTTATATGTGAAAAGAATCTATTCACCGTACTGTTAGCCTACTACATTACTCTACAGAATCTCAAGTTCTAGATTGCTTTCAGCATAATAACAACACCAAATGACAGTTATTACACCTTCTACAACTCCAAGCATACGGTACCTAAAATGGCTTCTAATGCAGCAATTGCTGTAGTTTCATTGAAGTCAATAGAATAATGACGCAATAAACGTCACTCATTATTCCCTAACTAAAGGATTTCTCAAGCTATGTGCGGTATTTTACTCAACCTAATAAGCTAAAAAATTAAGATATTAAAATAAGCCTCGAGTTAAAGCAAAGTTATGCCTTTTGGGACGGAATTATTTCGTAATTTTGCATCAGGTTGGAGTTAATTTTGAAAATTTCACTAAAGTAAAATTCCGGGACATTTTGCTAACCGGGACGGGACACCGGGACAGACGTTTAAACCGGGACTGTCCCGGCCAAACCGGGACGTATGGTAGGTCTATGAATAAATATAATGGAATTGAAGCTTTGTCGGAGTTTAGATCTGGATTTCTTTGTTGAATCATTAAGGTTTCTTTGATTAATAGTTTTCGCCAATGGTCAGATCTAGCCAGGATGATGGGGTTATTAAAACAAACTGCGTGATTAGGGTTATCGGTCAAATGCCGAGTGACGTCCGTATCCTGTGGTGTTTTAGAAGAAGGATCGTGGTTATTGATACGGGTAATTAGATTCCGTGACGTTTGGCCAATATACGAACTGCCACAGTTACAACTTATTTCGTACACAACGCCATATTGATGGAGAATTTGTTGTTGCTCTTTATGTTTAAACACATTTTTTAAACTATACGTATCGTTAATTAATAAAAATTTGGTTTCAAAATCAAGCTTGGCAAAAAAAGAATTAATTTCTTTTTCTATTTGCGGTGAAATTTCGCGGATAAATGGTAACCGCATAAAAAACTTTTTAACTCGAGGGTCCTTGAAAATATTTTCTTTGGGGATGTCTTTTCCGTAGTGTTTTTCCATAAAACGGTTAATGTGCTTGTTTAGAAAGTTTTTGGGGTAGCCATTTTTTTCCAAAACTAAAGAAATTTGATTAAATTCTTTATGAAGCAATGTGAAAGAACTGCAGATTTGATGAGCACGATGCAATAAATTGTTAATTAGATTGCGTTTGTATTTGGTTGGAGTATAGCTGTCCCATTTGGTATATAATCCTGAAAATGTTGGCTTTTTATATACTGTCGTTTCGATTCCGTTTGATGTTTTGGTAATTAAAACATCCAAAAAAGGCGGTTTTCTTTCATTTTCTTCTTCTTTAGTGAATATCAAATTTGGATGAATGGAGTTGAATATTTGATATACGTATTCCACATCATTTGGATTGTCGAATGCCAAAAAGAGATCATCAACGTAGCGCATGATAACGGGTGGATTTTTTTATTTTTGCCAAGACTTCGTTTGTTAGCCAATTCATGCAGATGTCTGCCATTGCTGGAGCCAAGGGTGAGCCCATTGCCAAACCATCCAATTGGTGATAATAATTTTGGTTAAATTGCAGGGTTGTTTTTTTGCAAGTCCATTTTAGTAGTTTGTCGAATTGTTTTTTACTTAGTCCGTTGATTTTGCTCTGTTCGTCAGGGAAAAGTTGATTGAGGACCAATTTGATTGTGAAGTCGACCAGAATGTTGGTAAATAAACTTTTGACATCAAAGCTCACAAGCGTTTTAGTGTGAAGATTGTCAATTTTTCTAATTTGGTCTATAAATTCAAAGCTGTCCTTTAAATTAGTCGGATGATCTCTTAGTGAAGCCAGTTTGTCGCTTAACCATTTTGCCGATTTGTAAGTAAAACTACCGGTGGAAGCTAGGATGGGACGCAGCGGTATTCCATTTTTATGTAATTTGGGCAGACCCTTGGCTATGGGCTCACCCTTGGCTCCAGCAATGGCAGACATCTGCATGAATTGGCTAACAAACGAAGTCTTGGCAAAAATAAAAAAATCCACCCGTTATCATGCGCTACGTTGATGATCTCTTTTTGGCATTCGACAATCCAAATGATGTGGAATACGTATATCAAATATTCAACTCCATTCATCCAAATTTGATATTCACTAAAGAAGAAGAAAATGAAAGAAAACCGCCTTTTTTGGATGTTTTAATAACCAAAACATCAAACGGAATCGAAACGACAGTATATAAAAAGCCAACATTTTCAGGATTATATACCAAATGGGACAGCTATACTCCAACCAAATACAAACGCAATCTAATTAACAATTTATTGCATCGTGCTCATCAAATCTGCAGTTCTTTCACATTGCTTCATAAAGAATTTAATCAAATTTCTTTAGTTTTGGAAAAAAATGGCTACCCCAAAAACTTTCTAAACAAGCACATTAACCGTTTTATGGAAAAACACTACGGAAAAGACATCCCTGTTACGTCGTTTCAGTTTGCTTTTCTATACTTGGTTGGTTTCGAACTCAGGCTTAGCTGCATTTAAGTTTTAGCGTACACGTGGTGATAACTATTGCAAATCAAGAGATTTATCTCGCCTTTTTTAACTGCACGTAATTAGCTGTTACGCAATTTTCAAACTGTTTACACTCAATGTTCGTGCTTTTAACGCCTTTTTTGGGGTCAGTCGATACTGTTAGTTGTCGAGGAAGGACATAGGAATTTTACGTAGAGTCGTGAGAATTCTATCAGTTTACTGTATTCAGATCCACATCTTATTAGTTGATTATCTTGGCAGTCCTTCCTCGAGACTAAAGGACTTGTCCTGGTGGCTCCCGTTTTGTTTTCCCTTGAGCTTTATTTTACTGGGGTTTATATTTCTTAATTCGCGTTCCTACTTCCCGGGGTCCCTTGCAGTTGTAAAGTGAGTTAGAAGTTACAGCTCTATTTTTGGAGATTTTGGATTTGTCTGCCTTAAGAAGAAACCATCGGTGAGTCGTATTATGTGATGCTGCACTGTCTCGTTTATTATTTATGCTTGGTTAATTGTTAGTAATTACTTTCTATTTACACTATGAGCATGTGTTCTGTTAACTGTTACTTGAGGCGTGATCATTTGACGCAGTGATTTCTTAAACCTTTAGTAATTTTTTAGTTGTTGCTAATTTACGTTCTGTTATTTTTACAGAAACCGTTGACAATAAAATCGAATAAAGATCAATCAGTTAACGCGTGTTGATCAAGGCAGACAGAAATAATTTTCGCGTCGTTCAAACAATCCCCAAAGAAAATATTTTCAAGGACCCTCGAGTTAAAAAGTTTTTTATGCGGTTACCATTTATTCGCGAAATTTCACCGCAAATAGAAAAAGAAATTAATTCTTTTTTTGCCAAGCTTGATTTTGAAACCAAATTTTTATTAATTAACGATACGTATAGTTTAAAAAATGTGTTTAAACATAAAGAGCAACAACAAATTCTCCATCAATATGGCGTTGTGTACGAAATAAGTTGTAACTGTGGCAGTTCGTATATTGGCCAAACGTCACGGAATCTAATTACCCGTATCAATAACCACGATCCTTCTTCTAAAACACCACAGGATACGGACGTCACTCGGCATTTGACCGATAACCCTAATCACGCAGTTTGTTTTAATAACCCCATCATCCTGGCTAGATCTGACCATTGGCGAAAACTATTAATCAAAGAAACCTTAATGATTCAACAAAGAAATCCAGATCTAAACTCCGACAAAGCTTCAATTCCATTATATTTATTCAACGTGTGAAAACAATAATTGCTTTTAATTTTACGCTCGCTTCCTTTTTTTTTTCCATTTTATGCGTCATTGCTTTGCTTTTTTTTCCTGTGCTTTGCTCGTGACAAAGTGCTGTTGCCTATATCATTTATCTGCTGATGATGAAACTAGTAATGTTTTGAAACGTTCAGTAAAGAATGTTCGCTCACGTTTTGGCTCTTTGCTTTATATTAAAATCAAATCAAAAATATCAAATCTTCATTATACTCGAGTAAATACCCTTTATGGGTGCCGCGACTTTGCGGGGCCCATCTCCGCTTCAAAGCGCCGGACACACTATTTAACGTCGCAACAGTCGCGGGCCATTGGCAACTTGTGTTAGATTTGTTCGACGCGAGAATCGAACCCAATCTCCGCACAAGATTCGCTATTGAAGCCAGACGTGTCTGCCACTCAGTCGTCCCGCCGGTCAAGAACAAAATCCTTTTTCATGACATTGTGTATTTTATGACATAGAGAGCATAAATCATAGAAAGTAAACTGAAAGAATTTTTTTAGACACCATTCCGCTTCTTCCATTAACGAGAAGCTAGTCGTTCAAAACTTACGCAGGGAGCCGCACTCAAGCGTAACGGTACGTCCCTTTCATAAGCGAAAAAGCTGGTGCCACGTAATTGCTATCCCTCAGGCTGGTATCGCTGCCCCAACCCTAACTGTAATGCAAGGTTTTGAAGCAACAAAAAAGATTGCTCCGTGCTTCCCCATTCCTGCGTACTGCGTCTATATTCCATATTCTTCCATTCCACACAATCGCAACCCAAGCACGAATCGAACCCTGGTGCGGTGGTTGGAAGCCGAGCACGATAACCACTACACTACGCAGCTTGCAACAATGTAATGACAAAATGTCGTATTTAAACCAAATGTATGAGAAAAACGCAATGGCTCCGTGCGTGACTTTTGCATGACTAGCTTCTACTCTTCCATTAAGTAGAAGCTAGTCATGCAAAAGTCACGCTCGGAGCTATTGCCTTTTTCTCAAACATTTGGTTTAAATACGACATTTTGCAACAGCATTCCTGCAAGCTGTGTAATGTAGTGGTTAGTGCGTTCACCTGCCAACCATTGCACCCGGGTTTGATTCGTGCTTGGGTTACGAACGCGTGGTATGGAAGTACACGTAGTATAGACGCAGTACGCAGGAACGGGGAACCATGGAGCAATCTTTTTTGTTGCTTCAAAACCTTGCATTACAATTAGGGTTGGGGCAGTGATGCCAGCCTGAGGGATAGCAATTACGTGGCACCAGCTTTTTTGCTTACGAAAGCGACATACCGTTACGCTTTAGTGCGGCTCCCTACGTAAGTTTTGAATGACTATATAGCTTCTCGTCTTCCATTAAGTAGAAGCTAGTCATGCAAAAGTCACGCACGGAGCCATTGCCTTTTTCTCGTACATTTGGTTTAAATACGACATTTTGTCATTGCATTGTTGCAAGCTGTATAGTGTAGTGGTTATCATGCTCGGCTTCCAATCACCGCACCAGGGTTCGATTTGCGCTTGGGTTGCGAATGTGTGGAATGGAAGAATACCGAGTATAGATGCAGTACGCAGGAATGGGAAGGAAATGCACGGAGCAATCTTTTTTGTTGCTTCAAAACCTTGCATTACAGTTAAAGTTGGGGCAGCGATACCAGCCTGAGGGCATAGGTGGGCATGGTACTTTGCAAAAGTACCGCGGTACCGGTACTCCGTACTTTGCTAAAATTAGTACCGCGGTAACCGGTACTTTCAAATTAAAAGTACCGCAGTACTTTTGCGGTACTTTTTTGAAAAATTAAAAGAAAAAAAATTGGATGGATTGACCTCGTTTACGGGATCGTAAATCATCACCTTTAGCAATTTGGTTCGTTTCCGCGACTAGTGCGAACTGCGTAAACCTACAGTTCGTTTTAGAGAAAGTTTGCAGTAGAATAGTAAGCAGGTGCAGTATTAGTATTACTACTATAGTGAGTTCTAAGTACAAACTAGTGATGGAGTTGACTCGATAAAGTATCTAACTTATAACTTACGGACTACGGTCAGCAGGCTACGTCTTGTACTAGAGTAGCCTATTTTGTCACCAGTAATAACCAAACAGCAGTCATCTTTAAAGCATCACGTGCGTAAGTTGGCACTGAAGGCTACTCTGACGATACATCAGCTTCCAATTATTGCACAAATGACATTCACACAAAACTTAGAAACTGGGGGATAAATTGCACTTTTGGCAAAGTGTGATGTTTTGATTAGTTTTTAGTTGATTCGTTGCTGCAGTTACTTTTTGCATTTTTTATTTAAAGCTAGATGGTAGCTTACCAGTTACCAGCCCCTTTGTTTCCACGTAATGAGAACAATTTCAAAATTACAGCATTTATTTTTTGTTGCTGTTGTATAGCATATTTATTCTCTTGTCACAGCGCAGCGTTAGACGCTAATTATTTATTGGACAATCCGCACGCTTTCATTGTGATAATTACTTCGTGCTTGGAGGAATTTGCACCTGCTTAAGAGTTTGTAGTTTTCCAATGTATACCTGTCAACATTTAAAAATGCCAAATCCGGAGATTTCTTGCCACCAAATTCAATAGATTGGAGGTTTTCCCCACAGACCTCACTTCTGTTTCTACTGCTTGAAAGCCTTGAATAATTATTGTTGTCTTCTAATGTTGGTACACATTACCAAAATTTTGACACTATCATTTTAGGTTCTAGCAGTTCTAGCAACTAAAAGACACACTAATTAAATCAAGCAGTCTTATTATTTTGGATACGGTACAGGGGTCAAAATTTAATTTTTTCAAAAACTTGCCCGTCGGGCAAGTGATATCAGATGTTTACTTGCCCGAGGAATTCCCAACTTGCCCGAAGCAAGTAGGCACAATAAGTTTGGAGGTTGTTTAACTTTGAAAAAATTCGTAAAATGTACTCATAGTGTTCTTGGCAAAAAAAAAAAAAATTTGCATAATACCCGTATCTTCGAGAATGAAGGTTTTGTCCGTGATTGGTATGTAAGTGTGACGTAATACGTAATTTTTTACAATCATGTCTATTACGTTACTATGGTGTTTATCAACTTTGCCCTAATGTTTCAAACGCATTTTTATCGCGAGTATCTTCAAAACTATTCTAGCTAGAAAGACGGAATTTTTTTGCAATACTTATAGGATCTAAAAGATTTTAAAATATTCATAATTAAAATTTAAAATTTTTGACGTCGTCTGTATGCAGCGCAGGGTAGAACTTGTGATTGATATCTGAAAGAGCGGTTAAGGCGGCTCGTGTGGAAAATATTTCTCAGAAAAAGAACGCAGCCTTTCATGCCAAAAACTTGCAAAGAGCGTTTGAGTATCGAACGAATCTGCGTGAGATTAAGCAGGTTTAATTGCGGTTAATGATGTGCGCACGATTAAACAAAGTGTAAATTGTGATGATTACCAAGTGCTAAAATAAAGCAAAAGCTTTTTTTACTTGCACTTTATTTTTTTGGAACAAAATCGGACCTAATTTGCGTTTCGATATAAAATTGTTGATGTTGGTTAAGACGCTGTATTTTGCTAACTTGCCCATAGGGCAAGTGAAGCTGAAAAATATCTTGCCCGAAGCGATTTCAGCTTGCCTCGGGCAGACGTTAATTTCGAACCCTGCGGTACCAGGTTACCGGTAACATCAGTACTGTTTCATACACTTTACTGACACACACCATAAACAGTCATGCACTATTCAGCGCAGCAGACGCTTTCCAAAAAATGCTGAACGATAAAAGTGAAATATCATTAACCAGACCCGCAGCCCCCAGAAAATTTTTTCGCCGTCCGGCCTAGACAAAATCAGTTGTAAGCCTACGTGTATAGTGGTATATTAATTAGCGCCTCCTCTTAACTAGCTTTCACCCCCCCACCCTTACCTTAAGCATTTGCTTCTGCTTGCCGGCCTGACTTTAACTGTTGAGGGCTTGATTATATTTGTATGTGGCTTTTTTAACAGCATTCAACTCTACTTTGGAAGGTTTAAAGCCAGCTGCACTGCGGTCACAATTTAATTTGCAACTTAAAATCGCGCAAAGAGTGTCATTGTGCAAACTGGTTCTGCTTTCGGTTACAATCTTCTGCACCATGGAAAAGATTTTTTTGCGATTTGGGTTTGAGTTAGGTATGCACAGGAGCGATTTTATTAATGCAGCAAGATTGCTGAAAATTCGTTCATCGGCTATTTTTTTCCACCCCATAAAACCCCAAAACTTGTCCACTTGCAGATCTTTGGGCATTTCAGCGTCATCCTGCAATTGGTACAATAAAAACTCATCACGAAGGGTATCTTCGCCCAAGCCAAGATGAGGGAATGATTGCGACAACCTCACAACTGCCATGTATAGAATTTATGTCATAAGTAAGAAATAAACTGAAGACAAAATTTTTCTGTTCATGTAAAGTTTTGGATAGACTACTCCGATTTTTTAAGAATTTAAATTTTTACAGCAATCCAATCTTTGTAGACCATAGTAATATTAGTTCAACAAATTTTATGTCGCCCTTTTTTCTGCTGGTAGGCCTACAATTTGTTTTTTTTTAATTGACTCTCTTCTTACGTTTTATGATTTGTGAAGTTTTTGTCTTTCCAGCTGCATATTTTTTTTGCCAGCTCGCTGTCTGGAAACATGTCGCTGACGATTTTCGAAAATTTATCTCAAATGCTAAACGGCAAGTTCTTCTTGACCACCAACATCGAAAATTTTTTTCCGCATGAATAAGTTTATCGTATGGGGCGCCGTTTGTGTACCCTAATTTGTGCAGTGCTTTTTTGCATATTTAATTAAATAGTCATTTTAATTAAATATACAAAAATAAATATACAAAAAAAATAGTGCAAAAATAAATATGCAAAAATTTTTTGTGCGGACTTTTTTTGACTATTTATTTTTGCGATAAGAAAAAACTGCCGCAGAATAAACTGTTGCAAAAATAAATCGTCAAAAAAACTGCGCACAAAATAAAGCGTTGCAAAAATGCGCTGCAGACATTTTTGTATATTTGTTAGTGGAGCGTGGCAAAGCGCTCTCGGCTGCTCATAGAGCGCATTAAAGAACAGTCGATAGCGCATCAAAGAGCAGCTTTGCCACGCTCCACTAACAAATATACAAAAATGTCTGCAGCGCATTTTTGCAACGCTTTATTTTGTGCGCAGGTTTTTTGACTATTTACTTTTGCAACGGTATATTCTGCGCAATTTTATCTTATTGTAAAAATAAATAGTCAAAAAAAGTCCACACAAAAAATTTCTGCATATTTATTTTTGCACTAGTTTTTTTTGTATATTTATTTTTGTATGTTTAATTAAAATGACTATTTAATTAAATATGCAAAAAAACATTGCACAAATTCGGGTACACAAACGGCGCTCCATATTATCGCTCTCTTTTGGTTCCTTTACCATAAAGATGGTTATCATTTGATTTCTTTTTTCGGCTGCAATGCTCTTTTTATGATTGTCGGAGGTGACGTGTTTCATTACGTCATTTTTCCCTCCTCGAGCTACGCTAAAGTCTATTCGGCCAGTATTACGTTTAGCATATCATCCCCTTTATGGCTTCTACATATGAAAGGATAATCTTTCTCCCAAGTTTGCTTGTACTTGCAGCTATACCGTATTTACTCGATTGTTAGCCGCCCTTGATTGTAAGTCGCCCTTGATTGTAAGCCGCATGTGATAGTGTTAAAAATTTAATGTAAGCCGCCCTTGAATGTAAGCCGCATTTACTGTGTCGGTGCCTACCGTATACCGTATGGGTTTTAGCATATCTGGATGAGCACGAAAATTAAAGTATGGTTACTGGTACCCGTTCTTGAATTCGCGTATGATGTAGCAGAATGCACGTCACAACTCTCAACTTCCTTGTTTAGACGGTGGAAGACACAGCATCAGACAAAATACCGTATCGGCATAGCAACAAATCGCTAAGCAAAAAAAATGTAAACCGCCCTTGAATGTAAGCCGCCCTTGAGTTTAAGCCGCAAACATGATGGAAAGAAAAACTTTATAAGCCGCGGCTTACAATCGAGTAAATACGGTACCTACTTCTTTTTTTTTACTTTTTCCCGCCTCTTCTTGCAGCTCTCGCTGACCATCTCCCTTGCACTTATTAGTACTAACACTTTCTCTGACAGACGCCATTAAAAGAGCTCAACTCTGCACAGTTGCAATGACCGGTACCAAAGACTGCAATTTGTGCATGCCATTGTTATTTGTTACGTCATCAATTCTTAACATTTCGTATTGATGTTACCCGTTATGTGAAAGCAAGATCACACATTAATTTTCAAATCAAAACTCCTGAAAAACATAAAATCAGTCGAAGCAGGGGTCGAAGTGTATTCTTTCCCTTTCAGAAAAAAAAACATTCGTGAACAAAATTAATTAGTTGTTCAAAAATATAGCTTTGGTAGAGAGGTTCTTTTCAGTAACCATATTGCAACACAACTCAGAAACACCACTCCACTGATCATGTTAGGCTATTTTTATTTTGAGCTAGGTTAACTACATACTTAATCGAACGTTTTCGGCGTTTTGCAGAGCGCCCTCATCAGGAAACTAAAAATACGGTAAATTAATAGCTAATATCACTTTCAAATAAACTGAAACATAGTTAAAAGTCGTTTTCTCAACTTAAAATAATAATTTGAACGAGCAACTGCATCTGGCTAAACTGTCATTTTTACATACAAGCATTTAAATTGGCAATTGATGAAAATACAATTATGCCGTTAAACGCAAAATCGTGACTTCATAAACTAAAAAACTATCATTAGTTGTTAGGCTATCACGGTAAAATCACTGTACACCTTAAAAAAAAAAATTAATACACACTCAATAAAAAGGAGGTTCCATTTGCATACATTTGTTTATTAATAGTTGGATTCTGCTTTTTGATTAGGAGTGCTTCGTGTATTTTCGCCTCATATGCACTATTACACTTACGCATTATGCTAAATTGGTCTACTTGAAATTTAGGGTTTTCATCTAGGCAGCTGTTGCAATTTAAAATGTGGTTTTTGATTGCACTTTTGTTTGATTTGCAGTCACTGATATGTTCCTTCGTTCTTGTTATCAAATGCCGTGCTGAATTACCTACGTAGGTTACGTTCACATCACGTGAGCATGTGTATTTGTACACGACATTTGACTGTAGATTAGAAGGTGTCCGGCTCTTAATATTAAAATAGCTAGAAATTTTGGTGGTTTTGAATATGGGTGTGATTTCGATGTCCAATTTGCTTTTGATTAAAATCGGTATATTTTTTAAAAAAATGGTTGACGGTTTTCCCGAATACGGGACTGTAAGAAAAAACTTTCTTTCTTGCGATTTAGGTGAATTGAAATCATGATTGGATGCGCCATTATTTTGATTCAAAAATTTTTCCAGAATTCGGTTGAAAAACGATGTAGGATATTCATTTTTGCTAAATAATTGTATCAAGTTACGTACTTCGTTTTGAAAGAGATCTTTTGTTGAGCACATATTTTTGGCTCTGTGAAGCAAACATGTGACTAATCCTTCTTTCCAGTTCTTTAGGCACAAAGCAGCAAAATTTAAAAACAGTCCAGTGTTAGCTGATTTTCTCCAAACCCATGTGTCAAACTTATTGTCAGTAACCTTAATTTCGACCTCCAAAAATGATAGTTTAGTGGTGCTTTGCTCTACGGTAAATTTAATATCTGGAAGTTGGGCATTGAGCTCTCGAAAAAATGAAGAACATGCTTCTTGGTTGTCAAATATTGCAAACATGTCATCCACATAGCGTAAATACAACTTAGGAAATATGTAGTTTTTCAAAAAGCTGATTAATTTTCAAATTCAAAAAATCTTGAGCGTGATATTGGGAGATTTTTTGTTGAGATCGGGTAATTGGGAAAAATCCTCGAAATCGGGAGTCTCCCGACGAAATCAAGAGAGTTGACAGATATGCCAATGTCCCGTGAATTTCGATTTCTTGCCACTGAATTTGTTGCTTGTTCGAAGCCACAAGCAGAGATAATCATCGTAAAGCGCCCTATCCAAGGACGCAACAACGTAACCAGTATGTGGGTTGAACACAGATTATGCAATTAGGGTTGTCGCAAAAAAAAGCTTTGGCACTTTTGGCCACGGTTTTGGGGGACTCTCAAGAAGATTCTTTGTCTCTTCTGATTATAAAAAAAAAAGCTTTTTAGCTAAAGCAGTTAAAATATTTATATTTTGTAAGGTACAATTCCGGGGGTTCTAAAAGAGGACTAATTTCATGAAAATTGATTTGTGAGGTTTCCGGTAAGGTGGCACCCAAAAATTTCAAGATACAAAACCATGTTTTTAACTCGACAATTTTGCACAAAAATTAGATCGCGGTGTTTTGCCCTTTAGAACTTCTTAGAAGAGTGTACAATGTTCAGGATGAAAAAACCTCATCGCGGCAAAGCCAAAGTGGGGTTGGTGCACATGAAAGGGTTTATTGAGATAATTTTTCTGTTTAAGTATTACCGGGTGAAATACTTTTGGCCGTATTATACACCGTTTGTGAAGGAGAATATCTTCGCCAAACGTTCCAGGCGTATTTAAAGCCAAAAGCTAATACAAATGGAGGCCGGCAGTAACGTGCAGTAAATTTTTCTTCATGCAGGCCCGTAGCCAAAAATCTGCAATGGGGGGGTGTTGTTGGGTCTGGGGGCGGATTCCCCAACCACCGGAGGCAATTGGGGGCTGGGGGCAAGGCCCCCAGCCACCGGAGGCATAGAGTGTGGGGGGCGGATACCCCAGCGCTCGAAAATTTTTTATTTTTTTGGCAAAAATAACTTAACTTTAGGCCTATTTTGATAAAAAATTAATCCTATTAATACGTGGCATAGAAATTAGCAGTGCAAAAAATGATTATACCGTACTAATTGCATAAATGGGTTATGTGGAAAGTAGCTATTGCTAGAATTTCAGTTCGCTTATTCACAAGTTGGTAAATCATAAAATCCTATTTCGGTAGTTTAGTAAACCTTTCAAGGAGTAATCCTTTTCGGCTATATTTCATAGAGAAAGATATATATATGTATATAAGGGGGCTAATCGAAGGAAGGTCGAGAGAAGTAATTGGTAATTAGCTTATACTAACTAGCCCTCCCCCTCCCCCCCGTATTTCTGAGCTTATATACATTTTTTTTTGATGAAACCTATGTTAAGCATTTTTGAATAAGAGATCAAATTTGATTACCAATTTGCGGCTATTCTTTTAAGTCCTTTTCTAAGTTTTATTTTTGACAAATATGCCCCCTCCCCCTTCAATAAACGTTTCAAAATATGCTTTAAATAATTTTTGAATCTATTCTAGTGCAAAAGACAGTCTTAGAATTGCAAACAACGTGGTATTTTTCTTATTCTGCATTTTGGTCGGCAGGCGAATGGGGGGGCTTTAGTCCCCCCAAGCCCCCCAGGCTACGCTACTGTATTCACGCCTGATGTGATGAGTATTCGTTACGTAAGTTGTCTCTTACAATTTTTTCTGAGCGGTTTTAGTTTTGTTTTGCTGGTGCATGAATACTGATAATGCATCATTTTGCCATTGCAAGGAAACGTCAATTTTTCAAATGGGCCTGCAAACTGCTAACGCTAAGTCCCTGCGATGGTAGTAGCGAGTAAGACCAACAGTTAAACACTAAATTAAGAAAAAAGATTTGTTGTTTATCCGGTTTATTCTCAAGCATTTTTACAGCGTTTCAAGTTTTTAATTAACTTTTTTACATCCCTACTAAAAAAGAAAACAAAACTAAAGTACTGGACCGCCAAAAAATACCAAAGTACCGCGGTAACGGTACCACAAAAGTACCGATAGTATCAGTACTGGTACCAAGAAAGTACCGCAGTACTTTAGTACAGCGATATGTGTAAGCGAAACCAGAACCAATATCATATGTGTAAGCGAAACCAGAACCAATGAAGTAAATGTAAAAAATATTAATATTCCAGGTTACAATTTTTTTTTTAATAACTCGTCTACCAGAGCTGGTGGAGCTGGTATCTATATCATTGACTCACTTACGTGTCGTGAACTATTAAGCTTTCGCATGAATGTGCCTGCTTGTGAAGATGTTTGGATTGAGGTCACTACAAACCCAAAAACAAAATTTGTCATTGGAACTGTTTATCGGCACCCACAACAAAATTTTCAAACTTTTGAAACTGCTTTTAAAAGAAATTTAAAACTTTCTAAAACCTATAAAAAGTATGTTATTATGGGCGATTTCAACATAGATTACAACTGTTATGACACCAATGCGATTGTCAAAAAGTACGCAGATGAAATTACTTGTTTAGGATGCGAACAAATGATTGTCTTGCCTACCAGAATTTCACCTAATCGGCAATCAATCTTAGATCATATTTATATTGAAAACTCTATGCTTAACGAAATTATAAGTGTTGGAGTAATCAAATTCGACATTTCTGACCATCATCCTACTATCATAACATTAAAAACTAAAACTCAGCGAAAAGATATTGCTAGACCTCTGGTGAGAAAAATTCAAACAAATAAAATCGAAAAATTTGTTGAAGAACTAGACAAAAATCTTCAAAAACATTTTAGAGATGACTTAATGCATAAAAATATTAATGTGTTGATTAGCTGCGTAAAAACCGTTACAGATAATATCTTTCCTAAAACTAGAGTGTCAAGAAAGCAATTCAAAATTGCAAAAAAACCATGGATTACAAAAGACAACCTAAAAGCACTCAAGCGTCAAAACAAATTATACTTCAAGTATCTAAAATCAAAAAAGGAATTTGATTATCAAACTTACAGAACATTTAGAAATGAAGTAACACGTATGAAAGAATCGTCCAAAGCAAAACACTATCAAAACCTAGTGGGAAATGGTAGTGATGTTTCAATGACTTGGAAAGCCATTAACCAAATTCTTAGAAAAGACAGAAAAAACGCATCATCTTCACTTCCGACCAGTATTAAGTTAAATAACAAAGTCTTTAGCAAACCTGCCAAAATTTGTAACGCATTAAATCAACATTTTTGCAAAATTGGACATAAAATGGCAAACTGTATAAATACAAGATGTGCTAATACTCAACCCAAACGTTTTTTTGGCAAACGTGTATTAAATTCATTGTATCTGGAGCCTACTGACGTGTACGAGGTGACGGATATTATTAGTACTCTAAATCCACATAAATCTCCGGGCATTGATGACATTCCAACTAAACTAATAAAAGCAGCTAAGTATGTACTAAGCCCTTATCTTTCGAAGTTGATAAATTATTGTTTAAAAAATGGATGTTATTTTGACGAACTCAAAATCGCTCGTGTTACGCCACTTCACAAAGGAGGCTCCAAATTTGACTTGCAAAACTATCGTCCAATATCAGTACTGACTTCGTTTAATAAGATTTTTGAAACAATTATAAAAAAACGCCTATTGAAGTTTTGGAATAAGTATAACGTATTTACCGCAACCCAATTTGGATTTAGAGAAAATTATTCAACTACTCTTGCGGTTACCCAGTTTTGTGAGTATATCAGAAACGAAACAGACCGAAGCAATAATGTATGTGCTATTTTTATGGATTTAGCGAAAGCATTCGACACCGTAAATCACGAAATTCTTCTTTCTAAATTAGAACAGTTTGGAATAAGAGGTTTAGCAAACAAAGTTATTCGAGATTATTTAACTAATCGTAAGCAATATGTACATGTTAATGGTGTTTCTTCTATGCTAGAAAACATTAATATTGGCGTACCACAGGGTAGTGTGCTAGGACCGATCTTATTCCTTATTTACATCAATGATATTGTTGATTGTTCAAATTTCAATGTTACTCTGTATGCTGATGATAGCGTGTTAACTCTGGCTCACAAAAACATAAGCACCTTACAATCTAATCTAAATATAGAAATTCCAAAAATAAATTCGTGGCTGATAGCAAACCAATTATCACTGAACATTAGCAAAACTAAGTTTTTGTATTTTGGGAAGTCTAAGCAAAAACTTGAGATAAATATTCAAAGTTCCAAAATTAACCAAACGGATTGCATAAAATACTTAGGTGTATATCTGGATGATAAGCTTAAATGGCATAAACATATTGACTACATCGAATCTAAATTATCAGCAGCAACTGGTGCTTTATATAACTTGCGCAAATACGTTACACAAACCGTTCTGATTTCGGTGTACTATAGTTTAGTATATTCTTATTTGCAATACTCCGTGATTTGTTGGGGAAATACGACTAAAACTCTTTTACACAAGTTGCAAGTAAAGCAAAATCATATTGTCAGAATTCTTTCCCGTAAATTGAAAAGAAAAACCAAATTAAAACCGTTGTATGAAAAATTTAAATTTCTGAATGTTGAAGGTGTATTTAAACTAGAAATTGCCAAATTCATGATGAAACTCAATAGTAACAAACTGCCAAATATATTCACAAAAAATTTTGCTAAGGTAGCCTCTGTACACTCGCATTTCACGCGAAGTTCTAGTTCCAATGATTATTATGTACCTAGAACTTTTTATGTCAAAACAAACCAATCAATACGAATAACGGGTGCAAAAATATGGAATGACCTCCCAAGTGAATTAAAAGATAAGGTTGGGAGTGTCAGTTATAGACTGATGTCTAAACAGCTCAAAGAACATTTATTACAACAAACGTTATAAATAAAGCATTCCAATTCTGCCAAATTTTTACTCTGATAAGTCTTTTGTTTGTTAGTTTTACCTAGATTAAACTAAAGTTAGCTTTACCGTTACTGCTGTTTTACATTACTTGATTATACTTTATACCGTTGTGAAATTTATTTCTTGAAAATTGTCAAGCCTAATTGTTGTTAGAAATTTTTGTAATAAGTCTACTTTTTTCTATGGTTAAATTGAAATGATATGTGAAATACGTTTTGTCACTTTGGACTTGGAAGTAGAGGAGTTGCAGACTCGGCGACCGGCAAGCTACGCTTGCCATATGGTCTTTCGCGACTCCTCTATGAACTAAATGTAGAAATCGGTTTGTAATTTCCTACAGTTTTTTGTTTTATCTATTTCCGTAAATTCTGATTTGTATTTTAGTTCAAATTAAAATAAACTCTCTCTCTCTCTCTCAGATACTGCCCACCTATGCCTGAGGGATAGCAATTACGTGGCACCAGCTTTTTCGCTTACGAAAGCGACGTACCGTTACGCTTGAGTGCGGCTCCCTGCGTAAGTTTTGAACAACTAGCTCCTCATCTTCCACTATACTCCACTCCAGTTTAGACTCCATTCCGCGTCGGAGCCATGAAATAGCTTCGGAATATCGCATAACCTGGCCTGGGCGATGCTTACCCTGCGCGACATTTAAAAATGAAAATGATCTTAGTCTTCAAGATCAAGATCACACAAAAAATGTGATCTTGAAGATCAAGATCAGGTTATTAAAATAATGTGATCTTGAAAATAAAGATCGTGCCCATCTCTGCGTACAGATTAGATTGTATTTGAATTTTAATGTTAAGATGTACCATAGTCTCAAAGGTAGGCAGTACCGAGTACAAAAGTACCGCTGTACTTTTTAATACCGTTACCGGTACCGACGATACTCTTTCAAAAATGGTACCGAAGTACCGGTACCGCGGTACTTTTTTAAAAAAAGTATTCAATATTTTCAGTTTTTTGTTATCACTTATCGATTGAAAATCCACTTCATTCTCTCTCTCTCTTTGAATTAGAGCTAATAAATTTTTAACTCAAATATAAGTGAGGACCAAAAAAAGTCCTACTATCTGAGCGCTGGGCCTTGGCACTGTGCCTTATGGCATATACGGCGCTGGCTGTTACATTACGTTCATAAAAAGTTTAAATGAGGGCCTGAGGTAGCAACTTTTAGGACAAATACCCTTGATTTCACCCTGGTTATACTTTAAATTGGTTGGAAAAATTGAATTAAAGGGGGTACGCTGGACCCCCTGGTTGTCAAGATTATTTATTGTTAATTACTGTAGTACGCGTGTACTGTTGTATGTAAAGATGCTAAAAGAAACTGAAATTGAAGAAACACTAGGTTTTTTGCTAAATTTTTGTCATTGGTGGCATTTCAATTGAGGAAGCCAAGGGCCCGGTGCCACCCCTTTGGCTACAATTATGATTTTGAGATAAAACCCCCCTTAAGTTCTTTCTTAAAAAAAAAATTAAAATAACTTTTTTCCTAAACATGGAGGATTTGAGTCAAGTCACTTGACAGTTTTTTGAAACCTCCAGGATTTGCCTGACATTATTATGACGTGGACAGGTGGTCGTCATTATTGTTACTTACTGTAGTTTTGTACCCGTAAATCCTAAATTAAAGAAACTGCAGTTCCGGACAAGGAAAACATACTGGCTATGCTCTAATTATATTTATCATTGGTAATATTTCAATTGGGGGTTTGCATTACCGCCTGTGTTATAGCATTAAGTTCATAATAACGTTAAACAAGGGCCTAGGGTTTCAACTGTTAGCACAAACCTTAGATTTTTCACAGGTTTTGCATATAAATTGTTAAAAATTTGAATTACGGGGCCCCTGGCCTGGAACCTTTGGTCACCAGTTAGGGGCCCCAGGGCACCCTGGTTAACAGTTAGGGGCTCCAAGACCCCTGGTTGTTGGTTAGGGGCCACAGGGCTCCCTATTCATTAGTTAGGGGCCCCAGGGACCATTGGTTGTCAGTCAGGGGTGCCGGGGCCTCTTGGTTGTCAGTTAGGGGCCCTGGGGCCCCCTGGTTGTCAGTTGGGGTCTCCAGGGCCCCTGGTCATCAAGTATGCGCCGAAGCGCCCCCTGGTTGTCAGTTAGTGGCCTCCAAGCAGGCTGTTAGTTAGGGGTCTTGGGGGCCCTTGGTCATCTATTAGGGGCCCCAGGGCTTCTTGTTTGTCAGTTAGAGACCTCGGAGCCCTTGTTTGTCAGTTAGGTGCAACAGGGTCCCCTAGTTGTCGGTTAAGGAACCCAGGGCACCCTGGTCGTTAGTTAGGGTCCCCGGGCCCCCTGGTTGTTAGTTAGGGGCCACAGGGCCCCCTGGTTGTCAGCTGAAGTCCCCAGGGCCCCTTGGTTGTCAGTTAGGGGCCCAAAGCCCCCTGGTTGTCAGTTAGAGGCCCTGGTTGTTGGTTAGGATTCCTGGGGGCCCTTGGTCATCAATTAGAGGCCCCAGGGCTTCTTGTTTGTCAGCTAGAAGCCCCGGAGCCCTTGCTTGTCAGTTAGGGGCCACGGGGCCCCCTGGTTGTCGGTTTGTGGCCCCGTGCCCCCCTGGTCGTTAGTTAGAGGCTTCGGGCCCCCTGGTTGTCGGTTAGGGCCCCCACATGATTGATTAGGGGCTTCGGGCCCCCTAGTTGTTAGTTAGGGGCCCTAGGGCTCCCTCGTTATCCGTAACTGCAACTAAACATCGCTAGTAGGCTATGTTGTCATAATTTTCTATCATTGGTGGTATTTTAATTGGGGGGGGGGCCGGGACCCCTAGCCCCCCCACTGGCTAAGCCTATGTGTCACATGTTTGTTTTTAAATCCCGACTGAATTGCGATGTCAGGTGTGGCTACAGCGTTGCGAGCCATTTTTTTACTTTCCACCAACTCTATGAGGTTGTTGATGGGCCTGTTTAATATACTGCCAATCCTTATATAACGTCCGGACGAATTTCATTATCCAAAATCCCGCTTAGCAGTGTGTCACGAATCATACGATATGTGTAGTCCACTTTTAGCCCGCATGAGCATGTTGCCTAAAAGGAGGAAGTGTCAGCTTTACCACACACTCTTGCTGCAAAGGATCGAAACTGTTTATCCCGATCCAGGCGCAAAACCATCAGTTCCGATCGTAGTACACCAGTCGTCACAGGAATAACGGCTAACTATTGCATGGCTTTCAATACGTCACCATCTCTCCGATAAGCTTTCTGGCAATGTCAGCATCGGCTTTCAGCATTTGGTCTCTGGAGGCTACGTCTGGCTGGCGCACTGAAATAGCTGCGCTGAGGCCGATGGATCATTGATGATGGTGCTTTGTTTGAAAATATCCCACCAACGGGTGAAAACATTCCATTCTTCGAAGCTCACTCTGACATCTATACCTGGTCGGTCTCTGTCCTATGAACATAAATTGGTACAAAAGCATGGCAAAAAGTGTGGCTTTGTAGCACAGCACTGGCGATACTGCCATCGAGGTCTTCTGTCTGGAACGTGCTCATGGGGAAGGATCAAGATATGTAGGAAACCTACTTGATCTTATGGTATGTATACTCGCTATCTCATCTAGTGTTCTTTTTGTAATATTAATCTCATCACAAGATGTCGCAACACAGTCAACATATTTGGAACGACCGACGCTTGCGTCGCGTCGCGTGTTCCTCTGTTTTTACTCGGCCATTTTCCAACTAACGAGTGCGAAATTTCAGACTTTTGCTTATAACTCGAGAAAGATTGGGTCTAGCTACATGAAATTTTGAGAGCAGTTTAAGATTAATGAGTTGTATGTTTATACCAAATTTCGAGGCAAAAGGTCACGTGACTTTGGTTTTAGAACCCGAAAACCGCCCCGCCAGTTTGACGTAAAAAGCGGTCTCAGTCAAAAACGGCTCAAGTACGGCAAAAAATATTTCATTAGGTTATATGTCTCAACTCTCAAGATACCCTTTCATCCCAACCAACCCACTTTTGGCCGCGAAGAGGTTTATTTCTTTTTTTTTTCCTTTTTTTTCCTTTTTTTTCTTCCTAATTTTTGTATGCTCTTTTTCTCCTAAACCACAACACATCGAAATCTAATTTTTGTGTGAAGTTGTTGAGCTGCAAACGCAATTTTTTTCCCAAAATTTTTTGGGGCAACTCTACCGGGAACTACCCCAAAATGGGGCCCCAAAAAATCCACTTTTTGAACGGCTCAAGCTAGAGTGCTACTTTTTTTGATATCAGTAGATATTTAATAGACAAATATTTTGACATAGTTTGGGGTTGCCACCCCCCCGGAGGCGAAATTTTTTTTTCTACCATGGTTTTGCAGATTTATTACGTCACATCCGTTGTCCCAACCTTGTGATTCATACTCCGCTCTCGCTTTTCGCTTGATCCGCTATATTTACAGGCTATTTGGTACGAGGGTACTGGGCAGTTAGGCTAGACTTTAGTTTGTAATGAAGTCCTACCGCAGGCAGTGGTAGAATAGGCTTGAAAGAATAGCAAAAAGCAATTATAGCAGTTAGTCAATAAGCCTAGACTTACGCTCTATAATCAAGTTAAAATATTAAGACAAAATTTGTGATACAAGCAAATCAAAATAGCCTTGCCTAGTAATCTTTTTTAAGCTTTTAAAGGGTTGGGCTGCTGAGTCTGAAGCGATTATTGCATTATAGACAGAATATCAGAGGGAAGCCTAAAACATATGTTATTAATTAATGCATAATTAAAGTTATTGTATGTGTATTGCAAAAATAAACAACAGATCTGAGATATCTCGGTAGGCCTACCCTACCGAGATGCTGGATGGATAGCCTAGTTACGATAGATAATGCAGTTGGCTAGGTACCGTAAATGACTAGCCTAAATTGTGTAGGCCCTGAATCTGGAAAAGTGAAATGTCAAAATTATTTTACTACTGTAATTTCACCAATGTTGTGATTGCTTTCAAATTTAGAGTCAGAATTAACTAGACAGATTCACTTAGCCTACTGACTTCATCCCTCAGTCACTCATCTGCTCATACTCCTCTCTCAGTACTGTCATAGTGGATGGAATTAGGACAAAGTTTACTTGGTACAGTATTAAACTAATAGATGGTTGAATCAGTTGGAAGGAAAACTTGCAAAAAAAATTTACATAGGCTGCTAACTTTACCAGCTTCACGCAGTACTGCATCAGATACAATATACCTAAAAATCTGACTGTTACATTATCCTGGTATTCAACGAAAAGACTGTGTAAGTCATCAACGTCTACTGTCACAAAAAAAAAGAAACTTGGTACAGTAACATGTATCAGTAAGAAACAGAACAGTAAGCTAAAATCTACTTCTGTCACAACTCATAACAAAAACTCACAACATCAAACTTAACGATTTTGCTTTGTATCAATGTATGGCATATGCTCAAAAACTGATTTCCTGGAACTCCCTGATTCAATATTTTAAGTTCTTTAAATTAAGTACTGTGATATATATATATAAATTCTGTAGTTCTTTGTTACACTTCAAGAATTTCATCTCTCTGATTTCCTTTAGAATTTGATTCCATATTTTAGTTTTATTATAGACCAGCAATTTTTTAGTTTGTGCTGCATTAACTCTGGGCAGAAAGTAGTTGGTTTTGCTTTTTTTTCGAGTGTTGTAAGAATGTATTTCATCCAGTATTATGAAAAGCCGTAAGTTAGACCTGGAAGTATGAGATGACTTAGTGCTTATTTTGTATAATACATCAATTTTGCTGTTTCCATTTTATACATGTCATTTAACTGCAACAGATGTAAGCTTGAGAGTAACGGTTTAGTATCAGGTATGTGTCCTGATGTTGTTGTGAGTTATTATTATTCTTACTGCTTTTTTTTGAACTTAATTAAAGGTGAAAGGGCTGATACTGAAGCACCACCCCAGCTGCTAATACAGTAATTTGGATGAGAATGGATAAAGCTGTAATAAATCAACATTAAAGTTTTACAATCACCATACTTCGGTAAATGATACAATGCCCAACAACCACTGGCTAATTTTGAACTAACTTTCTGAATTTAGGGTTTCCAATTTAGTGAACGATCAATCAGGACACCCAAATCTTTAACACATGTATTTACACTACATGTACTATGCAAAGATGTAGAGTATTTGTGTAGACCTAACTGATGTTTTCAAATTGTAGCTACATATTCTATAATTGTTTAAAATACAAAATTGCATTTTAGGCAGAAAAATAGCCTACTAAAGCTAGTTTGAAAGAAATGTAGTATTTAGATAAGTTTGCGTAAACAAATGGTTTATGATCTAGTGATTTATCGTATAAACTATGCAGCATTGACTGATTGATGCCAACTTTTAAGACATTGTGTTACCCAGGAAGATTGATGGGCAATCCACAATTATCTGGCTACAATGCAAGAAGTTTTAAAAGATTTTTTGGATGAAAAAACATACAGTAGCAAGATTTACCAAGTGTTTGGGTATGTTCTTCAAATAATGATTTGTAGCTTAGTTTTGTTTGCAATGATATTTCAAACTTGTTACGGTATTTATATGAGATACAAGTTTTGGTGCTGACTGCAGTCTCACTTGCATCAAGATTTAACCAAATTAAAACTGGCCAGTTGCTCGAGCAGTAACACATTTGTCCTGGATTGGGAGGTTCATATTTTTGGCCAGTCAAATCAGACACAGTGTTGCCAACAGCTTGCACCACTGCAACATTTTTTCAAAAGGAGCTGTGTTGCTCTTCACAAATGTGAGGATATTGCCTATGTGTTACTCACTTCAGCATAATACAATGAGTATCGTGAAAGATTTGATGTAGTCAGAACCTCACAACAAATAACTTGGCAACAGAAGCTCTTTATTTTGCTGATTATTTTTTGCATCTAGCAAAACTTATAATGTTGTCAAGCCATGTCGTGAGTCTGATTATTGCAAGCGGGACATAGTTGCTCGGGCAAGAAAATTTTTTATTAGCCTTTGTTGCTAATTGCTTTCATTCTTTTAGGAAAAAGTTGCTGGTTCTTCAAGGACTATAATTCACTGCCTTAGAAAGATCACCTGCTCTGCTGCGACCACTCAGGCCACTACCAGAATATCGCAAACTATGAAAGTGGAATTTCACCGATTGCTTTTTGAATAGTAAAATTTCATTAACTATCGACGGCAGTATTCAGAAAGGTACAATTGAAAATGTAGAATGTGTTTTATACTGATATGGTTGAGACCAGAAGCGATGCAGCATTATGCTGATCTTAGTTATTGATATAAGGCAACATGCAAAGTTGTTTTACATTGCTCTGTGTCCATTCTAAATGCCCTTTTAAGTTTCACGGTTTTGTATTATATATTGTTCTTTTGTGATCATTTATTTAACTAATTATGGGTCATGCACACAAGTCAGTTAACCTTAGTTGTGTTTTGTTTTTTTAAAGAGAGGTACTTTGTGACAAAATTTGGTTTACAAATAATGTTGTAGTTTATCTGGTGATATTTATTAGTCTATAGTCATTCCAGTTAGACTGTAGATTTGTTCATTTTTCAGTCTTTTATACTCTATTAGTCTATTTGTTTCACTGCGTGCATTTGCATTAATTGCAAATGCAATTAATCAAAGAACAGAGTTTCACAGATCGTATCTTTTTAGAAGTCTTGGACCATGGATTTCAGCCACAGAAAGCACCCACTACTTCCCAACATCGAATCAACTGTTTTCATGTCTCTGCATTGACAATATTTTTGACTCTGCAAGTGTGCATGCAGGATTTTGATCTTCACAAAAAATCACCAAAATCTTGAAATGTACTATGGACAGTGTTCCCACTAAGCCGATTTTTTTTTTCAGCGAAGCGGCGATTTGTCGGTGCAAGGGCGAATATTTTTGGCAATACAGTAAACATAGCTTTAGAAAACTCGACAAATTTGTGGAAATATGACATTTCGTATACTTTGATACTGAATTGGTATGAAATTTAGGGTACATAAACGTCTTTTTAGAGCTTTAGGCACAATTGTTTAAAGAAAATTTGGGCACTCGCCGATTAGCCATAAATTAGAGGGAACACAGCTTATGGAATATTATGAATGAATCGTGGACTTCCAAGAAATGTGCAACAACAGAACTACAGTAGAAATAATGCCAATGGCGATGTATAAACTGGTTCCGAGTGTAAAACAAAAAGAGTGAAGAATGACTTTTGTACCACCCTAATTTAACAGCATTTTAGTTTTACTGCTATTACATTTATTTGTTTTGAGCATTTTGTGTATGTACGTGCTGTTCTTAATTCATTTAAATTGAGTTGTGCTATCTATCAAAATTGTAAGCAACTTTTGTGTATGTAATTCATCATTGCCTAGAAGATGATTTTTGAAAAAAATACTACTAAATGACTCTTGTTTTTGTTAGAATATCTTAACTTGTCGCTCATTTTTTTCATTCGTATCTGTTACAAAGTTCTTTTTCGTTTTTCAAAAGCGCCATCATTTTTTTGTTGCTTGGCCGCTTGACAGCTTGCATTTATTTTATTTTAGTTACCTGTACTACTTTTTCGGTTAGCGAGTTTGTCTGTGATACGTGTGACCATAGGACTTTTTAGTAGTAGTTGGAAACTGACAGTTTTTTTTTTTTTTTCTTCACAATTCTTTTGTTCTTCGAATATGTCGAATCAAATCAGTCGAATACACGTGACTGCAAAAAATCTTCGCAACAAGAGCAACCTTTTTTTTGTTCAATCTTCTCTTTTTCTTCGTGCATTTGTTTCTAGTCTACTAAATAAAGAGTCTATCTATGATCTGACTGCCAAACCAAACAAACGACAGGTTGTGTTTTCGAGCTTAATTAACGCGTTTGCTGCTGACAATATTAACTCGCTTTTAATCTAAATTCGTTTAAAAAGATACTGCTCGAGATCGGTTTCATTGAGGAAATGAAAATCGCTTGAGATAATGAAGAGATCCTGCTAGATTTTTCCACTATTTCCTTTATCCTCAACAGTAGATTTAATCCGTTTATCTACACACCATTAACAACTCTGCATTTTGAAATTTCGTGACATCAGAGCAGGATGACTTAGCAAAATTTCTTGCAGAATAGGCAACGTGATGTTCGATTATTATTGTAAACATTGCGTTCTTATAAGAATTTTTTAGTTATCCATTTATTATGTCACAAAATTTCGATACACAGGGTTGCTAAAGGTACGGAGTCAAATGCATTAAATTTATTTTTGAGGATAAAAAAGAAGTAGTGAAACAAGGTTTGGGGCATCTCTTTATTACCTCCAGTAGTTCTCAGTTCTCAATAAAACCGATTTCAAGTAGTAAATCTTCAAACAAACTTGTTTGTCTGGCAATTTAGTCTGATGCAAAAGCCCTTAGGTACGAAAATTCACTCCATTATTATTCCACAGTTGCATGAGCTTAATGGCTAGTGTACAATCGCTGGTAACAGGTGTAGGTTTAAGTAATGAAACATTTCAAAAAGAATGCGAGTGTGCTGGATCTGATTTTGTATATGAATTTTCTGTCGAAAAAACTAAAGTTCACGCTTCTAAATACAAAGTTTTAGCTCGAGCGTCTGCCAACCCATTACACAAATCTGAAATTAGAGTACTATATATTGAAGGAGAGTTAAAGCTTAATTTATATCGTATCAGTGTATGGCTTGTAGCAACTGTAGGGTTACGATATTTTGTTCAGCTAACCTCCAACATGTTTGTGGTGGTGCTTTGGTTGATAAGAGATTGCCGAATTTCAATATCAACCAAGCAATGATCTTTATAGACAATTGGACCCCTGTACGTATGGCGATGCATTTAGATTTTATTCAAACGTTTTTTAATAAGGTCTACAGTAGTTAGCTTTTTTTTTTTTTTTCTTGCATATCTGAAGTTTTTTCAAGTCGTTGAGCACTTTTTAATTTAGGAATAAAGCGTGATTGGTTGATAGATGTTTTTATTTCGTAAGAATCTTATGTATTAAATAACCTTCGTGTGTTGCTAGAAAGTTGCGATTGCGAAACCAATTAAAACTAAGCTAAATCAACACAAATACTCTACTGCAGTATCTTCGCTCCGGGCACAGATGCTGCAGGAGGATGTTACGCTCTGAGTAAATTATGATTGCTTTTCTGTAACTATGCACTCATTAGCAGAACTGCAAATAGGGGCGAAGCACATGGTGTTGGTAAGCTTTTAACCATGGTTTTAAAGGGAACCGCTTCCTCTTGAACTACAACTACAGTAGATTGTTTGTCAGATCAGCATTTCCAAACTCTTTGTAACGGCTTTATTTAGTTCACTTAGATTGTTAACGGCCATGCAATACCTTCCCGTTGCAACTCTTTTCAAAACTCTCTGAGTGCCGAGTCACCCGGGTGTTCTGTCCTTGACACAGCGCCCGAAGTGATTACTCCTTGTGATTATAACGTATAAGTTATCATGCGATTAAACGTTTGAATCATTCCAATTCACATTCCTAGTTCTGTCTACGCAAAAACTTTAACTCTCTGCGATGACAAATTCAATAACGCAATTCGATTCTTTTATGTCTGATAATGTAAACCATTTCGACGATTCCATCAAACTGAACAAAACATACTTGCCAAAATAATTTTCAGAAAAAAATTCTACTTCAAAACTTTCTCACGAAGTTGTTGAACTACATAGTAGAAGTGGAAACGACTGGCAAATTGGCGCTTCCTCATCTCTGATCGCAATTTGGGTTTTCGTGATACGTAAGGGTTCGATTCTCGATAAAGCTTTCCAATTCTACTTAGTTTGGTGTAATGAAATCGAGGTTTATTAAGCAGTAATCAACAAAAACATAATGCAAGTCAGCAAAAAAACGATGATAAACGAATGAGCAAGCGTCGAGCGGTATTTGTTAGCGAACGCAGGGCTTCACAAAATTTCAAATTATACAGGGTGAGTCACAGGAAACGAATGTTTTCAAAGAAGACAAAACTTTGCGAATATTTTAGCAAAAATTCAATAATGTACATAAAAACATTCACTAAACTATGCCGTTATGGAATACTTTTGAGTTAAAAATTTTGTCTGACAAATGATGGCCATTTTCATGAGCAAAAATTTGAAGGCGGTTTCTAAAGTTAGCTTCCACTTTCACTAAAGTTTCTTCACCTAATTCTTGGATATTTTCACGTATTGCAGTCTTCAATTCTCCAAGTGTCCGGGGTTTCGCATGGTTAATAAACGCGTGGTTTCAGAAATCTCCACACAGATCACCCCTAGACACACGCGTGATTTACCATTTTTCACGTAGGTGTCATAAGCAAATACACGGTGCTTAAGACTCGACGGTAGCATGAGGGAACACAACTTAAAATTAAAAGCAAAAACAAAAAGAAAAGCAATTAAAAATTAATGACTAACACGTACAAAAATTAACGTAAAAAATAAATTGATAGCTACAAACTAAATGGCATCTTAAGCAGGTTTAAAGACTACCTTCATCATCCCCTAACCACTTACTCTAAAAGAGCAAGTGGCATTCTAAAAACATCCATTTCCCGTGACTCACCCTTATATTCAGGCCGATTTTTTTGAAAATTTATCCTAAATATCAACCAAAGAAGGTATACAATAATTAGCGAGTGAAGCAGCTTATACATTTGAAAAATCAGAAAGGCGAATAAATGGAAAAAATAAAACTCATTTGACAAGTCCGGCATAAAACTACAGAAAAAAAAGCAACATTTAAAACATATTTTAAAATCTTTCTAAATTTAGAATAGTTTTCTTAAATGCTAAAATCTACATGCTAATCGTAGTCAGCAGGTGCCGTATCAATAAGGATCAATAAGATTTCGCTGAGAAGCTGACAAATATGTTTAGCGCAGGCGCAAAATTGATTAAGTAATGATAACGCGTTCTTCTTTGGAGCATAGATACTGCAAAAAAAGTTTAAATTTGGGGTTAGTGAACTCGGACACTGAGTTCGAAACAATAGCAAGCCCCTGACGCAACCTTTAAAAGTAGTGTCGCCAAGGCGCGATGGTTCAGAGATGGGCTCGGCTAAGTTGTAATACGCTTCGGCGTAATTTAGCGATAAAAAAGATTTGAGTTTTGACACCCAAAAATTCTCAAGATCACGTACGATGCGTTGAAAAAATAGAAATATTTTAAACGCATAAAACTGTCATAGTTTCCGTGGGCCATCGGGGTTTCAACCTGCTGCGAAATTTTGATGTGCGGTTGGTTGGAAAAACATAGCGACTTGCTCGCCAAAATAGCGGTTATCAAAAACTTTGCAAACAATTTAAATGTGCATGAACCCAAAAGCAAACCTCATTATAATGTTATCAAAGCGCAGCTTAACGTTCGCAATCAAGTTACAACACACAATGTGAATTTCGCATTTTAATTTTGGGCAAAAAAGAAGCAAATTATTTGCTAAGGAAGGCTAACATTTGGCAATATTACGACAAACACAACACTAACTTTTAAGCATAAACTTGCGCGATCAACCTAAAAAGGTTGAAAGAAAACCCAGGACAATGAATCCCCAAAAAAATCTAATGGCATTAGCCCGCAAATTTCAAATTTAGTTTACGTTCAAGCATACCTAAAACTGATGCAACCGAACGACTTTCAATAAAGGAAAAGATAAGATGTGAGCAATTGACAACTCGCAGTCGCGGTTCACACACATCAATCAAATGCCAGGGTGTATAATAGGGTAAATAAATGAAAAGCTAATAAACATATAGGAGCATCAATACGTGATATTCCGAATTGAAATTAAAAACAAGACATCATAACTTTAGCAAATGGAAATACCAAATAAATAGTTAGTTCTACAGTGCAACAGCATAAAAAATACAGGAGAAAGCAGAGGTGGAGTCCTTGGCCTCGAAGATCAAGTCCTTAACCTCGAAGCCTCCAAATCCTCGAAAATACCCTGTCCTTGGCTGAGGACAGCACTATTTTTTGACTTGCTAAAAATGGGCCAAGGTTATGAACACTTTTTCCTCGACTGAAATTTCACGAAAAATTTGCGACTTTCTGCGCGAAGACCTTTTTTTTCTTGGAGTTGCGAACACTTGCGCGTTGTGTCCTTGAGCATTCCTGTCCTTGGCTTCGAGAGAGTCTGTCTTGGGAAAGTCGTTAATTGGTCTTGGCCTCGGATTTTTTTTTTTGTGTCCTTGACCTCGAGCCTTGTATCCTCGACTCCATCTCTGGGAGGAAGCACTTCAACAAGCAAACTGAGATTGAGTTGCCTCCTGCTGCAGCGTTATAATTTCACAGTATAAGAAACGACTCACGAGTACAGTTAATTAATATGAAATTATAACAATAAACGGAGGTAGACACGAATAACATTTTACCAAACGCGCAGGGCAATGATTATGTAATTCTAAACCATTTAAAGCAAAGCGCAAGATACGCAATTTTTATATCTAAAGAGTAGCGAAATACTAAGTCAAAGAGTACCATTCATATACCAAGTCAAAGAGTACCATTCATATACCAAGTCAAAGAGTAATTTAATTTCCGAAAACAAAATAACACAACACGATGCAAACTCCACATTTTTACAATTCTAGACGGAAAAAGAATAAGTAATTTGCTGAAGGCAAGGCAAATTTATTTCATCGCTCAGTAACAGCACGACGTAAAAATTAATCAGCATTCGTTTAAGAAAGCGACTGGGAAGTTGCAAAAGACCTGACGATCATTCGAATCAAGCAACCTACCTCTTGTCGAGGCAAATTCAGCCAATTTGACATTACAATTGAAAATGGCCGACATTTGACAACATTAGGATTGAAATAAAACAAAATTAAGTTCATCGAATAAAATAGAGCTACAAACAAAAAAAATTTGAAAGCGTAGCGCAATTACTTTTAAGGGTACATTGGTCCGCAGCGCAACTTCAACATCTCAAAATATAACATTAAAGTGAAACGCAACTGAAGCAATTGCAGAGGCTCAAAAGTTGCGCTTTGCCCACCTCTGATAATAAACAATAACACACTTTGATGCAGCTCCAATAAATGTTAACCTCAAATTTGAACTTTAATCTCAACTTGAACTAGGCTGAAGGTAAAATCACCGGGTATATCAAAAGTTAGGCCAATCGTATTAGATTAGATCGGCTTTGACTTCATCCTTCTTGATCCAGCCCTTCCAGAGATATTTTACTTCAAACACGACGTAAGAGCCTCTTCAATCATAATTTTTATTCAACCCTGACATTGATAACATTCGCGACGCCATCTTAGTCCTACCCAATGGCAATACAGCAATTTTACTAAGCCACAGAAGCGTTTTAACGTATTTATAGCTAGGTTAATATGGACCTCAGTATGTTAGAATACTGCATTAAAATATCAGAGTTGCCAATAAAAATTGTAATTTGAAGACCCCTACGTCGTGCTTGAAGAAGAATATTTGTGGAACGGCTGGGTAAAGAAAAATGAAGTCTACTCCATTGATGTTGCCTTCAGTCCTCGTTAAAATTTCAACAAAAATAGTACCTTGCATTCCACACAAGCTTAATTACCAACTGTTGAAATAGTGTGGTTGCATAAACGGGTCCACGACAACTGACCGCGACAAACTGACCGCGAACCAACTGATCCCGATTGGCTTAAAAGGGAGTCGTAACAATATTTTACTATCCCCACAGCCATCGTGCCCAAACCCTTACCTTGTGACGAAATCACTTTGTGACGAGATCACTGGTAACCTTCAATTCGCGGTCAGTTTGTTGCGGTCAGTTGACTTGGCTCGGAATAAACGCTGCAAACCGGAGATGTAAATGAAACGCAAATGCACAATTTTTAGTGATAGATATTGTTTGACGGTGTAATGTGCAGATATTGTTTGACTTGGACTGCGCAATGTTGCATGAACACTTGCACAAATACAAAGTCGAAAATATTGTCAATGCAGAGACATGAAAGCAGTTGATCGACGTTGGAAAGTAGTGGGTGCTTTCTGTGGCTGAAATCCATGGTCCAAGACTTCTAAAAAGATACGATCTGTGAAACTCTGTTCTTTGATTAATTGCAAATGCACGCAGTGACACAAATAGACTAATAGAGTATAAATGAATAAAAAATGAACAAATCTGTAGTCTGACTGGGATGAATGACTATTGACTAGTATCTGTCACCAGATAATCCACCACATTATTTGTAAACCAAAATTTTGTCACGAAGTACCTCTCTTTAAAAAAAGCAGAAAACAACTATTAACTGTCTTCTGCGCATGCTTATAATTAATTATCTAAATCCAAAATTACAAAAAAATAAAATATTTCACACCAGGGGCTTATTGACTAGATGATCCTAACAGGTCCCTTCTATTCTCCGGTCGTAAAAAAGTATTTTTTGTTTTTGCTATTGTTAACTATTTTCTATGTAGTGTTTCGTTTATTGCCATGGTTCTCAACCTATGGGTCGCGACCCAAAGTTGGGTCGCTTAAAAATTCCTTTGGGTCACTTGTTGTTTTTTTTGGAAACATCTACACAGAATGAAACTTGCAGAAAAATAATAAAATAAACGCAACGCCGCTTCATAGTAAGATAGTCATCAACCCTTTTAGCATTTTTGTAAACTATAAACTCCAGCAGTGAAATTTTGAGCTTCTGGAGACCGCAAAGTTGTAAAACGCTTCGAAGTAGTAAACGATGTATTGTAGTACTTTTGTTAACATAGAAATCCCGTAGTGAAGAAGCTTTGGTGCGTGGAGATTGGAAATCAAAGGTCATGTATGTCAGACTACGTCAGGCATAATTGGTAACGATCAGCAGTATGATCAGGCTACCGACCAAAATGCAGGATAAAGAAAATACCACGTTTTCATCACTTCTGAGACTGTCATTTGCATTAAAATAAACTCAAAAAGTGATTTAAAGCATACTTTGAAACGTCTATTTAGGGGTGGGGATTACTTTGTCAAAAACAAACCTCATAGATCAGAAAAAATTTCAAAAATGGCCCAAAATTGGTAATCAAATTCGATCGCTTATTGAAAAATGTTTAACAAAGGTTTTATCAAAAAATATATAAGCTCAGGAATAGAGGAGGGATATTCATTTATTATTAATTAATTACCTATCCCAATAGCCCTGCTAATTAAATCTTTCTCTATAAAATATAGACGAAACAGATTACTCCTTGAGAGTTTTATTGAACTACCGATAAAGGATTTTATAATTTACCAGCTTGTAAACAATAGGCCTAAAATTAAGCTATTTTTGCAAAAAAATTTCTTTGGGCGCTGGGGGCTCTTTCCCCAGGCCCCGTGCCTCCGGTGGCTGGGGCTTTGCCCCCAGAACTCCAGGCTCTGGCAGATGGGGGACTCGCCCCAAACCTTCAATTGTCTCATGGGACCGGGGGCTCCGCCCCCAGACCCTCGTAACAGCCCACACATTGCAGATTTCTGGCTATGTGCCTGGTACCAATACTCAAAGCTAAATAGCAAATATTCATAAATATATGTCCAGTGAAAAGTTGTTTATTTTCAAAAAACTTCTGTCATCATCAGTTTTTTTTTCTACATAACAGCTTTTAATTTAACTATGCATCAGAATATACTGCACATGGGTCGCAAAATTTCACACATTTAATTTTTTCAATAAATTTGGGTCGCTTTGAAAAAAGGTAGAGAACCACTGGTTTATTGCATCTTACAGTGACAAATAATAAATTGAACTTGAACTTAAAAGTGTATTTTGATCGGACATTGAGCAATGTGAAGCATCTTTGCAAGTGGTTGGTGACATCATAGCATCATAGCAGAGATCAGCATAGTACTGCATTGCTTCTGGTCTCAACCATATCAGTATAAAACACCTTCTACATTTTTAACAGTGGTGTGAAAAATACTTAATAACTGTAATCAAGTAAAAGTTTAGTTACTTGAAAGAAAAACTACTTGAAGTAAAGTACAAACTATTGACCAAAAAAGTACTTGAGTAAAAGTAAAAAAGTAGTCGTTTTTTAAAGTGCTCAAGTAGAAGAATTTCTGAAAGTATTTAAGCAAAATTTTATGTTATTATAATCAAACCAAAACAAACAACAGAGAAACTTCGGAATTTAAAAATCAAGTCACACAAAATTCCCTTGGAATCATTTCATAAAATCTTTGCTTTGCCGGAAGAAAACTCAATTAATCTGATCAATTTGTGATTCATTTAAACCTGGAGTACTTTGTACTCTTCTAAATTAAAATGCTGCTTCAGTAGCGTTACTTCATAGTAAAAGTAAGCAAGTGAAAATAGAAAGTATCCAAAAATATAATTGCTTTAAAAGTGCTTGTTACAGACAAACTCTACTTTAGTAAACTAGTTAAGAAAAGATACTTTCGTTACTTCACAACTATGATTTTAAATTGTACCTTTCTGAATATTGTTGTCAGTAGTAAATGAAATTCCACTATTCATAAAGCAATTGGTGAAATTCCACTTTCATGGTTTGCGATATTCTGGTAGTGGCCTGAGTGGTCACAGCAGGGCAGGCAATCTTCCTAAGGCAGTGAATTATGCTCTTTGAAGACCCAGAAAACTTTTTCTGAAAGAATGAAAGCAATTAGCAGCAAAGGCTAAAAATAATTAAGACATACCTAATGTAAAATGTTTTCTTGCTCAAGCAACTATGTGCCACTTGCCATAATCAGACTCACAACATGGCTTGACAACATGACAAGTTTTACTAAATGCAAAAATTACACTGGTATCAGAATCGATATAGTTGGAACAAATTAATTCATGGATGTGGTCTTTAACAGCACTGCTATCAGTAGCAACAAGTTCACGTTGAGAAGGCAATGTTGGTGGCATTGAATCTTTATGAAGAACTGGGGTCCTTGCTGAATCCAAATTGCGATATGTTATTTTGTCTCTCTGTTTAACCCTTTGCTTTGGTGAGACAAAAATAGCAATCTTGACAGTGATCTTTAGGTTCATGCCAAATCATTGAGATGGAAAATGGCACAGAAAGGGACCATTTATCTAGCCAGTTGTGCAAGCCTAAACAGCATATCTTGCATATTTTATGGGGTGCCCAACAGCCCAGGTCTTATCTTAGTCGCCTAATGGGCAACCAAAATATGCCGCATACATGTTCTTGATATCATGACTGATATTTCTTTGTTGTTTTTTGCTTGTTAACTTTTCAAAGCAAACTTTTCAAAGCTTGTGAAGTTTTCAAAACAAAGCAAAGCCGATTTGGATGATTTATGCACTTTCTAGGTATTATGAATATAATTGGAACTAACCATACTTTTAGAAATACTGCGAATTTGTGTACATAGGCATCGGTTTTTTGTTGATTACGCAAATTCCGAGGGGGCAAATTGTTTTTGCGAAGTTTGGTTAAACTTCATAATCCTATTTTAGTCTGAAATTTTGCCCCCAAATTCAGGTGAAAACCAAAAAAAAAAGGTCTTTGCGGCATTCTGGTTCTATCTCAGTCCAAAATTTCAATTTCTTCAAGCCAAGTGGGTATTACATAGTTGCCAAAAAACCGAAGGGGCCAGACATATTTCGCCACCTTCAGTGTCAGACACGAGGGGGCAGCGCCCTCCAGCTTCTCCAAAATCGACGCCTATGTATATATACTTATTTTACACCTGTAAACATAACTACTTCATTTAACATAACGTATTGCCATATACTGTTAATATTAATTCCCTCAGTTCCGCCTGCATATGTTCCTACATTTTTCACTTTCTACACTTCCTGTAGACTACTTAAATAACTTGCAAAACTGTATGCTTCCATGCTTTTGTTGTCACTCAAAGCTTGCACTTATGTTGTTTCACCACTTAAGAATGTTATTCTGTGACATCATTCTGCAAATGTTTTATTGTATTAAGACTGTCAAATGCTTAACAACGAAAGTTGATTTAAAATTAGAAAACTGAAACATCTCAAAAACCTGATGTGCTAGAAAAAAAGTAAAGTCATTTTTGAAATCTGCATCAAAAATACATTAAGATAAACTCACCAGAATCTGCGTTTAAAATTTGCCATTGACCAGTGTAATCAGCTAAACAAACAACTTTTGTTGCCAGGTTATATGTTGTGAGGTTCTGACTACATCAAATCTTTCACGATACTCATTGTATTATGCTGAAGTGAGTAACACATAGGCAATATCCTCACATTTGTGAAGAGCAACACAGCTCCTTTTGAAAAAATGTTGCAGTGGTGCAAGCTGTTGGCAACACTGTGTCTGATTTGACAGGCCAAAAATATGAACCTCCCAATCCAGGACAAATGTGTTACGGTGAATTTACACAGTATCCGTTTTTGCTTCTCCTTGACAAAGTATGCGCTTTTTCATCCGCATTTTTATGTGTCCATATCCGCACTAACCAGACAGTCACATACTGGACAAAAGCTTTCCAAAAAATCTTTTTTGTCAAGGGGTACAGCTCTATTTCGAAATATCGCTCTTATTGTTCATACACAAAATTTTTGAACAAAATTTTCATCTATATATAACAGTCTACTTAGTGCGTATATGGACTTAAAAAAATGCGAATGAAAAAGCGCATACTTTTTCAAGGAGAAGCAAAAACGTAAAAAAACGGACAAAAACGTACGAAAAACGGATACTGTGTAAATTCACCTTTACTGCTCGACCAACTGGCCAGTTTTAATTTGGTTAAATCTTGATGCAAGTGAGACTGCAGTCAGCACCAAAACTTGTATCTCATATAAATACCGTAACAAGTTTGAAATATCATTGCAAACAAAACTAAGCTACAAATCATTATTTGAAGAACATACCCAAACACTTGGTAAATCTTGCTACTGTATGTTTTTTCATCCAAAAAATCTTTTAAAACTTCTTGCATTGTAGCCAGATAATTGTGGATTGCCCATCAATCTTCCTGGGTAACACAATGTCTTAAAAGTTGGCATCAATCAGTCAATGCTGCATAGTTTATACGATAAATCACTAGATCATAAACCATTTGTTTACGCAAACTTATCTAAATACTACATTTCTTTCAAACTAGCTTTAGTAGGCTATTTTTCTGCCTAAAATGCAATTTTGTATTTTAAACAATTATAGAATATGTAGCTACAATTTGAAAACATCAGTTAGGTCTACACAAATACTCTACATCTTTGCATAGTACATGTAGTGTAAATACATGTGTTAAAGATTTGGGTGTCCTGATTGATCGTTCACTAAATTGGAAACCCTAAATTCAGAAAGTTAGTTCAAAATTAGCCAGTGGTTGTTGGGCATTGTATCATTTACCGAAGTATGGTGATTGTAAAACTTTAATGTTGATTTATTACAGCTTTATCCATTCTCATCCAAATTACTGTATTAGCAGCTGGGGTGGTGCTTCAGTATCAGCCCTTTCACCTTTAATTAAGTTCAAAAAAAAGCAGTAAGAATAATAATAACTCACAACAACATCAGGACACATACCTGATACTAAACCGTTACTCTCAAGCTTACATCTGTTGCAGTTAAATGACATGTATAAAATGGAAACAGCAAAATTGATGTATTATACAAAATAAGCACTAAGTCATCTCATACTTCCAGGTCTAACTTACGGCTTTTCATAATACTGGATGAAATACATTCTTACAACACTCGAAAAAAAAGCAAAACCAACTACTTTCTGCCCAGAGTTAACGCAGCACAAACTAAAAAATTGCTGGTCTATAATAAAACTAAAATATGGAATCAAATTCTAAAGGAAATCAGAGAGATGAAATTCTTGAAGTGTAACAAAGAACTACAGAATTTATATATATATATCACAGTACTTAATTTAAAGAACTTAAAATATTGAATCAGGGAGTTCCAGGAAATCAGTTTTTGAGCATATGCCATACATTGATACAAAGCAAAATCGTTAAGTTTGATGTTGTGAGTTTTTGTTATGAGTTGTGACAGAAGTAGATTTTAGCTTACTGTTCTGTTTCTTACTGATACATGTTACTGTACCAAGTTTCTTTTTTTTTGTGACAGTAGACGTTGATGACTTACACAGTCTTTTCGTTGAATACCAGGATAATGTAACAGTCAGATTTTTAGGTATATTGTATCTGATGCAGTACTGCGTGAAGCTGGTAAAGTTAGCAGCCTATGTAAATTTTTTTTGCAAGTTTTCCTTCCAACTGATTCAACCATCTATTAGTTTAATACTGTACCAAGTAAACTTTGTCCTAATTCCATCCACTATGACAGTACTGAGAGAGGAGTATGAGCAGATGAGTGACTGAGGGATGAAGTCAGTAGGCTAAGTGAATCTGTCTAGTTAATTCTGACTCTAAATTTGAAAGCAATCACAACATTGGTGAAATTACAGTAGTAAAATAATTTTGACATTTCACTTTTCCAGATTCAGGGCCTACACAATTTAGGCTAGTCATTTACGGTACCTAGCCAACTGCATTATCTATCGTAACTAGGCTATCCATCCAGCATCTCGGTAGGGTAGGCCTACCGAGATATCTCAGATCTGTTGTTTATTTTTGCAATACACATACAATAACTTTAATTATGCATTAATTAATAACATATGTTTTAGGCTTCCCTCTGATATTCTGTCTATAATGCAATAATCGCTTCAGACTCAGCAGCCCAACCCTTTAAAAGCTTAAAAAAGATTACTAGGCAAGGCTATTTTGATTTGCTTGTATCACAAATTTTGTCTTAATATTTTAACTTGATTATAGAGCGTAAGTCTAGGCTTATTGACTAACTGCTATAATTGCTTTTTGCTATTCTTTCAAGCCTATTCTACCACTGCCTGCGGTAGGACTTCATTACAAACTAAAGTCTAGCCTAACTGCCCAGTACCCTCGTACCAAATAGCCTGTAAATATAGCGGATCAAGCGAAAAGCGAGAGCGGAGTATGAATCACAAGGTTGGGACAACGGATGTGACGTAATAAATCTGCAAAACCATGGTAGAAAAAAAAATTTCGCCCCCCGGAGACCCCCCAAATGGACCCCCCAAACATCAATTTTTTGAATGGCTCAAGCTAGAGTTCTACTTTTTTTCGATATTAGTAGATATTTAACAGACAAATATTTTGACCAAGTTTGGGGGTGCCACCCCCCCGGGGACCCCCCTAAAATGGGGCCCCAAAAAATTAATTTTTTGAACGGCTCAAGCTAGGGTGCCAGTTTGTTTTGATATCAGTAGATATTTAACAGACAAATATTTTGACATAGTTTGGGGATGCCTCCCCCCCCCCCGGGGACCCCCCAAATGGACCCCCCAAAAATCAATTTTTTGAATAGCTCAACTTTGGTGCCAGTCTATTTTGATATCAGCAGATACTTAACAAACAAATATTTTGACATAGTTTGGGGGTGCCACCCCCCAGGGACCCCCAAAATGGACCCCCAAAAATCAATTTTTGAACGGCTCAAGCTAGGGTACCAGTGTTTTATGATATCAGGAGATATTTAACTGACAAATATTTTGACTCCACTTTTCTGGAGGTTCCATAATCAGATATTTTTGAATAATTGCTGATTTTACGGTAGACAAAAAGTATTTTTGAGCGTCACAGCATTAGCTATGCGTCGGTCGTTTACTGGGTTTGCTGGCAAACTCCCATCTAGTTTTGACAACAAATAATTTCGTTTATTTACGAATTCTTTCAACGTATAAAATCGATGTCTTTTTGATATTTAAGTCAGTTCCATCTAAATTGCTACTGAATCAACTTGAGGAAGGTTAATTCTAAGTTAACTTGAATCGATGATGCAAAGTTTAGTTAATCTTTCAACCTAATTCGAGCTTAATTTAATTCAACAATACAACAATCTTTTGTCAATAAACAAATTTAATTCAAGAAAAATTATCTGAGTTCTTGCAGCAAGTCTTGAGAAAAAAGCAAGTTAAGAGGAATTAGGTCCTCACCACGCCAGACAGCCTACAGATATAATCATCATACCTACTGCTAGCGGCTAGTGCTAAGCTATGTACCGTAAAGTACTAGGCCTGTGCGATTTGATCATGAACAAATTTTGGTATTTTACAGCATATCTATTCAGAAATGAGAAAAATGATCGAATCACAAAAGCTGAAACAAAAAAAAAAAAAAAAAATGTTGAGTACTGAACTAAAGCTAAACGTCTTACAGGCTAAGCACTGGCGAGTATAACGGCGCTTAGACAAACTACATTGCTCTGCTAACAAAATTAAAATAAACTCAGTTACGGATACCCAGTAATGCAGAGCTATGATTGTAATTGTAATTGTAATTGTAATTACAGTTTATTCACCAAGTTGCCTTGGCCAGGAGACAGCGAAATGACCTTTCGGTCTTCGAGTCAAGCTGCCACCTGCCCATCTGTCTACCACACACGATGAAGGCTTCACACTGTCCCTTAAATTGCTGAACGTCAAGCAGGGAAGCTGTGAATACCAATTTTTATAGTCTTTGGTTTGACTCGACCGGGAATCGAACCCGTGTCTACCGCTTCAGTAGCAGACGCTCTATCCACTCGACCACTGATCGGTTAAGGACATAACAGGGAAACAACTGAAGGACATAACAGGGCAACAACAGCAATGAAAAGCAAAAGTACGCATAATTCTTCACTCGCTCTGCGAATTTTCCTCTAAAAATGTCTTAACTCTCTAGAGATTGACAATATTGGGTAGATTACGCCCGTTCACACTGTAATTTACTATTTACAATGTGGAAGAGGTTTAGCGCCGCGCCAAAAGTATACTTGCGTTCTCTGATTTCTACCAGAGATGTACACGGAGTCGGATTCCGGATTGAGAATTTCCGGATTTTGCAAAATTTTCCGGTTTCGGATCCGGTTTTAGGATGTTAGATATGCTGTACTTCCGGATCCGGATTTTTCGGATATTGAATTTTTGTATGGAAAAAAAAATTAGCAAATGAAAGAAAAATCCCTTGTCAACAATAAAAAAATATAAGGCTGCTTTTCTGAAATGTAATTAGCACCAGTACGGGTTGTCTATACAGCACTTAGTGGGGTAGGCCTAATTGAAGGAAAAAAGTTGTAGGAACCCCACCAGTTGGCTTTGCAAATCTATCAGTCACAAAGCATCATGTTCAGTGCTGACAGATTAACTTGAGATAAGTCGGTATCAGCTGTTAGCTTTTAGGTATTGGTGGTTAGACTAGTACTAGTAGGACTACCGGTACTAACTCTGAACTAGCCTACTAGTACATACTGCCGTATCTTATACACTTAGGGTCTACATCTGTGCAGTGTGATTAACATAGGCCTTTTAATATGATTGTTTCATTATCAGATGATTGATTGCATGTATCGTAATGAGTATCGTGACATTTCTTGTAAAAAAGATAAAGTTACCGGTACCTGTTATTTGTTAAATCTGATCAGAAATTCAGTACAGTTTTGGTCAATTTCATTGGTTAAATAAACCCCGCATTAAAACTGCAGGTTTTTATTTTCTTAGTGAAAAATGCATTAACATGGTAAGCTCTAACCTGCAAACTCAAGTCCAAACCCTTGCTGCCATGGGAGTCATAGTGAGAGACAAATTTGAGTGAGGGTTTCAGGTTTAAGTTGGGGTTAATTTAGAATTCGGGTTACTAGCAGTAGTTCTAGGGGATTAGTCGCATGCTCTCACTGTTAGCAGGTTAGTGTTCGATCGTTAGATTTACTTATAATTACTGACATCTGGTAATAGATGTTACCGTACTCTCCATCTTAGTGGTAGCTTAGCATGCAGCTCAAGGTGCCAGCAACAAAAAAAGCATAGGCCTATCTCTGATCTGGTTTGTCTAGCTCAGAGATATCAGGTACCGGTATATTGTCTGCAACTAAAAAGAGTTGAATTTGTCAACTTTATTGTAAATCTTGTTTGCAGTTTGGTTGTATACCGGTAGTTGTTTTGAATTCCCAATTACATGCCAAATGACTTGATGAATCAGGTTTGCAATTGCATTGTATCTTTAGCTTGAATTTGTTAATAATCTGAATATGTTGTTGAACACCAGTTACTGGTATGTGCTACTTGTACCTCTGACCTAAATTTATCAGAATAATAATTAATGTGTAATGTGGTTACAAGCTTACATGTCATAAACTTTAAACATGTTTTGTGATTTGTATAACTATAACCAGATTAGTCTGGTAACAATTCATTGAATTGCTGTAAGTGTTAAGGAAATTAGTGTTTGTTTGCTTATTTAACAGGTTTAGTTTGGGAAGTAATTCAATAGTTTTAAGAGCATAGTCATAGTGAACTACCAGTGCAGTGAAGCCTTAAAAATTTGTGCTTATTAACTGCTACTATAGATATTACTTATATTCGTGAATAGAAGTTTTCAAAGTATTCACGATTTATACGGTAATTTATGCAACGTTGTGGTTTGATTTTCTTTTTTTATGCATAAATATGCTAACACTCATGTCTATGCTGCATTGTCAATGTCCCAGATTGGCTAGATTTTTCATGCAATCATTTTTTAAAAAGAGTTATCCCTTATTTCTTGGCAGCATTGCATTTGATTATTTTCTTAAAAATGGGCTCTTCAAAGTGCTTGTAATATTAATGTGGATAATTTGTAGCTACGGCTTGTTTACAGTTAAGGTTTATTGATATAATTTCTTTGGGATTAATAAGGCGTTATTGCAGACTTTTACGTTTCTCAAATATTGCTAGGTTAGTATTGGTACCAAACCACTGGCATATCAAATGTTTAGCTATGATGTGAAAAAGTGGGCATACTAAATAAACAATAAACTACATAGATAGTGCTTATTGAAGGCAGGTATATATATGTATATATATAAAATTGCAATATTTACAAGATGGTAAAATGTGTATTGACATTTTTGCATTTTCTTTAGGACAAGTTAATCTACTTAAAGCAATTGTCTTGTATGCTGCTGTAGAGTATTCGAGTATCACATTCTTTATACTAAGTGCAAGTATATGAGGAGAGAATTTTATTTTTAGTAATATAGTATAACTAATATTTTTAAAGCTTGGGGTACCTTTATGTTTTGATGAGTTTGCATTTCTTAATTTTTCGGAGTAGATTTCGGATAGCTAAAATAAATTTCGGATAAGGATTTGGATTCGGATATTGCATGAAAGTTTCGGATTAGGACTCGGAGTCACAAAGGGTGACTCCGTACATCTCTGATTTCTACGCATAATTGGCGCGAATTTTCGTCAATGTGTTGCATCACTTGCATGCATACCAGACACACTGTAGTCTGTGCACGGAAAATGGGTAGGCTATTTTTGGTTTGAAATAAAATAATGTCAGTTGGCTCACGGTTCGTTCAGACAGCAGATTAGGCTTCTACTAATAGTATTGGCCGAAGGGGTGAAGGCGTTGTTTTACTGACCACCCTGATTGCATGATCTCAGTTCTACCCCCACCATGGTCACATTGTTGCGTCCTTGGATAGGACCCTTTGCGATAATTATCTCTGCTGGGTGGCTTCAAACAAGCAGGAAATTCATTTGGCAAGAATTCAAAGAAATCCACAGGAACATTGGATCTATGGAAACTCTTATTCTTACAGCTTAAGCAGGTACGAATTTCTTCAAGCCAGTGATCCCACTAAGCCGATTTTTTTCAGTGAATCGGCGAGTTGTTGGAGCAAGGGCAAATAATTTTTGGCAATATAGTAAACATAGCTTTAGAAAATTCTACGAATTCGTGGAAATATGACATTTGGTATACTTTAATACTGGATTGGTACTGTATATACGAAATTTAGGGCACATAAACAAAACGTCGTTTCAGTGATTTGGACACAATTGTTTGAAGAACATTTGGGCACTCGCCGATTAACCATTAAGTTAGAGGGAACACAGCTCCAAGCATGAAGCATAGCGTAGACTGTAGATAGTCAATGCAATAAAAAAGTGTTCGGATCATCCAACAGTTAGTGTGTGACAGGTCTGATGCTGTCTGGTAATAGGAGGATGAATACTGGTATGTGCAACAACAACTCAACAAGTATTACCGGTAGTAGACCAGAGCTTCAGTTTAGGTCTGAGGTACCATATGGGCATTAGGCTAAACCACTTAACCAACCAGTGGTTCAGTGGATCGAGCGTCTGCTAGTGCTACTGAAACGGTAGACTTGGGTTCAATTCCTGGTTGGGTCCAATCAAAGACTATCAGACTATGAAAATTGGTATTCACAGCTTGATGATGGGGGGGGTAAGCTACTGGTATAAGTGTTAAATACTTTATTAGCATTGACTATCAATGGGCAATGGCAGTGCTGATTTCGCTGTGATAACGTAGGACATTGGACACCCACAAACTTTTTGTAGCTATTTTGCTAGTTTAAATAATCACGAAAACCCTTTTAGGTTACTTTTGCTAGTTTTGTATAGCTATAACGAAATTCCAGAACAAAATCAAATCAAAAACATCAAATCTTCATTATACTCGCGTAAATAATACCCTTTATGGGTGCCGCGAGTGTGCGGGGTCCATCACCGTTTCAAAGTGCCACGGGCACATAGTTTAATGTTGCAACAGTGGCTGAGTGGCAGAGTGGTGGGCAATTGGCAACTTGCGTTAGATTCTGGATTTGATCAATGTGGGAATCAAACCTGGTTTCCCACACAAGATTCGCAATTAAAGCTGGACGTGTCTGCCACTCGGCCATTCCGCCGGTCAAGAACAAAATCCTTTTTCATGACATTGTATATTTTATGACATTGAGATCGTAGATCATAGACAGTAAACTAAAAGAATTTTTGTAGACTCCATTTCACTCTTTCCGTTATATTCTACTCCAGTTTAGATTCCAGTCCGTGTCGGAGCCATGAAATAGCTCCAGAATATCACATAACCTGGCCTCGTCAATGTTTACGCTGCATGACATTTAAAAATGAAAATGATTTTCAAGATCAAAATTACACAAAAAATGTGATCTTGAAGATCAAGATCAGATCATCAAAATAATGTGATCTTGAAGATCAAAACCGTGCCCATCAGTATTCCCTATAAGCGCAAAAAAGTGTGATAAGTGCGAAATTTTTTCCGGCATTTTCGCACTGAAATTTTTCAAATTCCGGCATTTTTTCTCCCGCCAAAAACCGGCATTTTTGTTTCCCGCCAAAAGCCTTAGACAACCGCGGTTCACAGCGCCTCGCTCTTAGATGTCGCAGAAATCGCGAAGAAAAGTTGCAGAACTTAGACGAAGGATCTTTTTTTTTTGGAGAACAACGTAAAATCGGAGAAAAAAATGCCTCCATCGACGTGATGACCTTTTTTTTTTTTTTTGGAGATCACATTTAAACCGGACAAAAATGATGAGAAAATTTTCGGCATTTTCATATTGAGTTTAGAACGTTCGCACTATTTCCGGCATTTTCGCAGAAGGCGAAAACTTAGAGGGAACACTGGTGCCCATCTCTTGAGCATGCATGTGCTCTCTCCTCTCCAATCTAAGCTATTCCCCAAATCTAGCCCTAACCCTAATAAGTGCACTCATGAGAGGAGCAAGAGCGCATGCTCATACACGAGTTGCATAGATTCCGAAAAAAAGTGGACAGCTTATAATTAACGACTTCCTCGGTAGGCTGGTTGGCTACCGTATCAGCATTAGCTATAATCGAGTGGCAGAAAATTGCAGAAACCCAGACCTTACTTTTAGTTTTGAGGATTCTGATTGATCTGTCAGTCTTGATGCTGCTGAAGGTTAATTGTTGAGAAGAGATTATCTCATTGAAAATTTTTACTGAATCTTTTTTTAAAGTGTTTTTTTTGTTGCGAACCAAACAAAGATCTCGATGGTGGTGGTTAGAGCTTGTTAGCACTAATAAATAAATCATTAAAATAATGTCCCCAACAGGCTGTTTCATTGTTGGCTCCTCAGGGGGGTGGTGGCAAATCTAAAAAGTAAACTTTACGTCAGATGTTGAGTCTTGGCGGTAAAGTGCTTCCTCGCGGAAAAATGCCAGTGCTTCCTTGTGAAAAAATGCCTTCCATCTTAAGACGTTTAATAAAAGTTTTTACTACTTTTACCATATCGTAGACGATCTGTACTACTTTTTTTCCGCAACTTAGATGATTTTTACTACTTTCCATCTTTGACATTTTAAAGTTGTGAAGTGACTTGGCGAATGGAACATTCGCGGTATTTTTTTTTCCTCGCGAATGGATACATTGCCTTTTTCATACATTTGGTTTAAATACGACATTTTGTCACATGAATGGTACAAGCTGCGTAGTGTAATGGTTAGAGTGCCTTACTGTAAACCGATGCACCTGGGTTCGACTCCCGCCGGAGGTGCGAATGCGTAGAATGGTAGTATACGCAGAATAGATGGATATGGGAAGAATATACGGGAATCATTCTTTTTTTGCTTCAAAACCTTTCATTACAGTTAGGGTTAGGGCAGCGATGCCAGTCTGAGGGGATAGCAATTCCCTGCTGTAGCTATTCATAGCACCTGCTCCATTTGCGAGGAAAAAAAGTACCGCGAGTGTTCCATTCGCCAAGTCGCTTCCTTGAAGTTGTTACTTTTAATAAAAGTTTGTTACTATTTTTACCTCCCAAACTCAACATAAAGTTTGCTTTTTGGATTTGCCATTACCCCCCTGAGAAGCCCAATGGCAAAGTAGCTTGTTAGGGGCATCATTTTAATTAGTTTATGGGTGTTTTATAGTTGTGATCTTGTTTTTTTTGTATTAGTTCTGACTCAGTTCAAATCCTTATCAGCACCGGTACTCCATAGCAAACCCAAAACTAATCTAAACCATAATCTTGACCTTAAAAAGTGGAAGTGGCTAGGCTAGTGTTATGTAATACCCATAAAGGAAATAAAAGAGCAAAGAGTGAGTGCTCATTTACTTTTTTTTATGTTTTGAACAAACTGACTTGGTGCATGGAACGTGTGTGTTTAAATGAAGATTCCGGTGATGTCACTCGTTTTCAGAAATTTTTATTTTGATTATTGCATTTATAGGTTTGGGTTAGAGCTAGGATAAGGGTTATAGTTTAGGGTCAGAGTTGGGTTTTTAGGTTTTATTACAAAATGACTGCGCACATGGAATGTGCGCCAAGCTTTTTCTTTTTTAAATTATCGTTAGGGTTTTGGTTCAATTTTGAGTTTGGGTTAGGATTAACATTAAGGCCCATTTTACACCATTGGCGACAGCTGGTTGTATGACCAGCTGGATCAAGATTCAATGTGGTACGGCCAAAATTTGTGTCGTATGACCAAATGTCCGACCACGATCAAGTGTGAAAGGTCTCATTCAAATCAATAATCGTCTGGTCTGACCAGTGATGGGTACAGCGGCACTGTTCACCAGCAGCGCTACTAGCGCTACTACTTATGCGGTAGCGGCAGCGCCGCTGCTTTTTTTCATCACCAGCGACAAGCGGCAGCGCTGCTGTTTTTTTAACTAAAAAAGCGGCAGTGCTTCAGCGCTATTTTTTAAGCAAATATTCTGCCGCTGCCACTACTCCTAATAAACTCCTTCCAAGACTTTTTTGATTCACATTTTTACTTGTTACCACTTGGAGTCTTTACTCTTCGTTTGTTTTCACTCTGCTCTTGTTAACTTGTTATTTTAGTAGAACATACAAGGTTACCTTTGACGTTTTGTCGTAGCTCGCATATGTGTAGGCGAGTTTTGTCGTATGTGGTCCTATATTTTCTGAACCAAAATTGAATGGATAGTGTAGCGAGTAGCTTGCCAATTTGAACTGATAAAACCGATTTCAATGAAGCCGATTTCGAGCAGCATCTCTTTAACAAAAATGCGATAATTACAATTTGATAAATTGCTGAAAACTTGCAAATCGCAAAGACGGTTTTCCGTGATATTTCCTCAAAATGCGAGCATTTAGTAAAATAAATGAAGATGATTTGTTGGCTATCTGGTTGCAGACCATAGTACAGTTTGTGCACTGCAAATGGAACAGTACAGTAACAGGCCTGTAGCCAGCGGAGTGGGTTTCGGGGGGGGGGCAGAAAAACTTTTGGAGGGACATTTACGCAGCCGAGACCATGTGCCTTTGGAATGCCTCTGCAATCTGGTGAATATTTTGCTCCAAATCTTTTGTTATCCTCCTTTGGTATGGATTTTGCCCTCAAATTTGGAGGTGAAGACCAAAAAAAAAAAAAGGTCTTCATCGTAAAATCTTAGGCTACTTGATCACGTTCACTCAATCTGTCTTGCTGTTTCACAGAAAAAAAGCGTTTGTGGTGACCTGTTTTTGGGCAAAAGTTTGCTGGTCCTCTTGTACTGGTACAAAAGTTTACTCTCGCTTGGGAGGCACAAGCAGTGATTTGGGGGGGCGAGCATGGCCCAAACCCCCCCTGTGCATAGGTGTAGCCAGGAGTTTTAATTGGGGGAGGGCCAAACCAAAAATGACATGCAATGACGTCATCATCGTAGTATGTATGATCAGAAGCCGTGGACTGGTTTGGCACTTAATGAAGAGTTTTCAAAAAAGAGAGCGCTTAAGCCATAAGTTAAAAATGAAAATATGTAAATTGGGAGACGTGTGTAAGCAAAGTAGTTTACTCAAACGTATCACAGATGAGGTTTGGGCCAAAGCCCCAGCTGCTTGGCAATGTTTTAGCAATTTTTTGGAAAAAAGCTATTTTAATGCCATTGGATCACATTTCGCATGTGTTTAGAACCATTTGAAAAAATTAGATTTTTAACATTTGAAAGCCAATTGAAAAAAATTAAATTGTTTTAATCCTCCTTTTACTTATAATTTGGTTGAAAATACATTTAAGATTTTGCATTTGGGGTTAAATTTTGTAAGTATTTTAGTAGTAAATAGTAATCCACTCCAAGATTTTCCTTAAGAGATTTTTGTTTTGACGTGAAAATAACCAGTTGTAAGAGTACATGTACGGTCAAGAGGCCCCAGGCCCCTGCATTCAAATTCAATGATTTGTTCAATGAGCGTTTCTCCTAGCTATTTTTCAAAAGTATTTTTTCGTGTAAAAACTAGCGAGGCGGAAGTGAATTGTTATTAAAAATCGTACAATAGATAGTTACGCCTAATTGCCATGTTATTGCCCGGCCAGATTTACATTGCGCGGGGCCCTGGCACATTGGAGATTTTCGCAAAGTAAGTGTAGACCAAATATAAAGTCTTACCATCTGAGCGCAGGGCGTTTGGTGCTGTGCCATATGGTAAGTTACGTCCTGCTTATTGCTTTACGTTTTTAAAAAGGTTAGATGAGAGTCCAAGGTTGCAACTTTAAGATCAAAACTCTTAATTTCAGCCAGGTTATTCATTTTAATTGATTGGTAAAAATTAAATTGAGGGGGCCCTGCTCCCTGGTCGTCAATATTATTGTTAATTACTGCTGTACGCATGTACTGTTGTACCCAAAAAATGTTGAAAAATATTGAACTGACAAAACAACAGGCTTTTTTGTCACATTTTATCATTGGTCGCATTTCAGGTGGAGGAGGACCGGGCTCCATTACCCCCTCTGACTGCACCTATATCCCGTAGCACTGGGCCTAAGTTGTGACATCAAGGCGCTGTAAAATAAATTTTGCTACAACAGTTAACGGTAGAACTAATAACTGAATTTATAGTGCGATGAGAATAGAACAAACAAATAGAACCAGGTAATAAATAAGCTTTAAAGAGTAAAGACAACTTAGTTATGGAATTATATTCGTAGAAAAAATACTTAGTATAACTTGTATCGCATTGAGCATCATTTGCTTAACATGTACGTCATTAGTAAGTATCTCCTTCGACTTCGTTAACACCAATATCTTAAACGCTCAATCTAAAATCTAATTTTGCGTCAAACTTTTACTTGTCTACCATTTAAGCCTGTTAATGCCGATTTTAACCTGTACCAGTATTTTAAAAGCTTGAATAATATACTTTCGTAAATAAAGTTGAAATTTGACCATCAGGTACCGTATTTGAATGCCATCGGTTTTATTCTCTTTATTTAAGACAAGCGGCAGCGGCTGCTGTTTTGCATGCAAGTAGCGGCAGTAATGCTACTTTTTCATTTGAGTAGCGATAAGCGGCAGGACCGCTGCTTTTTTTGCGGGTGCCCAGCTCTGGGTCTGACTTTTACTGTTGCACCAAATTGGTCGCCAGTGTGAAATGGGCCTAAGGTTAGAGCTAGGGTTATTGTTTAAGCTAGGTTTAGGGTTGGAGTTATGGCTAGGATAGCAATTTTCTTATTCTTATGTAACGTAAAAGCAGCCTTTGCCTAAAAAATAAGAAAAAGACTATTTTATCAGAAAATTTTATTTACTCTTTAATTAATTTTGACCCAAACCTAACCCAAGCCCAAACTTTAAACTACTATAACTCTATGTAACCACTAGACCGATTTTCATCAGCGAAGCAGCGTTTTTGTTGGGCACACGCTGACTCATTTTTATAGTTTCCATTGTTTACTGTAGGAAAATCTACAAATTTTTGGGTGCAGGTCGACTCAGCAAAACCTAAGAGGAAACATTGCGCTAACTGTCTTAAACTAACCCCAAACATAATCAAAACCAGCAATCCAATCCAGCAGTGCTATTTATTTGTATTCAAATTTTGTAGAATTGCATATGGAACTGGTTCTCTAAACTTAACAACTGGTTCGTTCAAGCCAGAAGCGCTGGAATCGATACCACCGTTACAAGCAGTTTTGAATAACCAGTTCTCTAAACTTAGAAACCGCTGTGTGTGAACCTGTGCGAATTGGTTGAATAGCATCACTGAACCTGTGAACCAAACTCTAAATTATCAACCTTTGAAAAAGTAAATAGAAACGTGCAGATAAATATTAGGTACTCATTTTCATTTTATTCTCTAACGTAAAATTTTCGATGAAAAATAATCACTCTTAAAGAAACAAATCTGAAATAGAAAATAGTGAATGACAAAATAAACATCCCTCATTTTCGTTTACTGATCCGTGTTTTATTGAACATTTTCTGTGAAAGAGTCACTACCAATTTTTTTTTTCAATTTTTTTCCTCAATTTGATTGCAATACTTTCATTCCATTAATATAATGACCAGTTCAGAGTAACAATTACGAATCAAATGGGTACCGAGTATATATTTAGAAACATTAATTCAACAGTTGTCTTGGGGGATTAAATTAAAATATTTTTTGAATTATATAAACAGGAAATGAAGTGAAACATTACTGATAACATTTCCAATAAATCAACATTCATTAAGATTGTCAGCAGGTTGAAATGGGAGTAAGATTGGATCCAATTGATATTCAAAAATTTAGGATGAATTATCAATGAAAAAACATCTCGATACCAGTAGTTCATACAAACATGAACTACAACAACAACAACAAAAAAAGAATATGGTTTCTAAACTATAATCAGTAATGCAAACTATAGGTTAACAGTAGACCATAGATCAAACAGAATCAGGAATTAAAATGAGGTTGAAAAAATATGTTGCGATAAGGAGTACAATAAAAATCCAGAATACCTTAAAACCTGATAAATATTTCAAGTGTAAAATTTTATATGGTGTACTGTAGGCTATCAAGAATATTATGTTAGTAAAAAAAGAAAGAAAATACATTAAAAACCCAGAATGCATTACAACTAGACACATTTTTTTAAAGAGTTATATTTTACATAGAATGCATTATCGAAAATATGAAAAATAAAATACGTAGTTATCCCAAGACATAGCTACATGAAAACTACATAAACTTCACCTTCTGGTATACATCATACCTAGCATGAATTAACAAGACCCATGAAATATTAAATATGCATACTGAACTATTAAAAGTAAATAGCAAAGTATGCCTACTTTCTCATACAGGCCTACCAAACTGCATAACCACTCAAGTGCTGCCCAAAACATGATTAAAATTTTCTGAGTTCTGACAAGTAACTATTATTGCACATCACTAAAACAAAGACATAAAATGAGAATACTCTAGTATTGCAAATAGTATATCTCCTCCAAATGTTGACCCTTGCGCACAGTTTCCAAAACACTAGCAACATTTCCTCTTTGTGCTGTCATTCCACTAGCTTACATCAGGCAAACAGTCAACCTGGTTTCACCGTACTCCACTGAAATTCTCCTGCCAATCTCTTGAACAAATTTTAAACCGATTGGACCCCATGGGCCTATTGTTTCGATGCATATGGGAACAATCTCAAAGTCATGTTCCAGCTGTGCATACTTTATCAGTTTTGCCTGCTCTGCCACTTTTCCAGAAAGATTGGATGAGGCGTCAAGGTGACTAGGGGTGAAGATGCCACTGCATGTAAAGTCCCACACCATGCACTTCAGTGTTCCTTCCAACTTTTTGGCTAATCGCAAGTGCTCAAATTTTATTGAAGCAATTGTGCCAAAACCTGTCAAAAGACGTTAATGTGCCTTAAATTTCATACCAATCCGGTATTAAAGTATACTGAATATATTTCTAACAATTTGTTGAGTTTTCTGAACCTATCTTTAACATATTAGTGGAATTGTTTGCCCTTTTTCCAACAAATTGCTGAATCACTGACAAAAATCGACCTAGAGGGAACACTGATACACTTTTCCATCTGTAAGGAAAAATTTTCATTCCATCTGGCGTTTTTCCATCTGAGCAAGATACACCTTCAGGTTCCAAAATCGCAAGAACATGAGCAGACTCCAATGCTCCCTTAATCAAGCTGTTGGCATGTGAAACGAGTGCCTAGAGAACCTTCTGGCACTCGTGCAGCTTTTAAATTTTTTAATTATAGAGATAAAGTGAAAATAAAGAATACCTTATCAGATATTCATCAGCACATTGTTTATTTACTTTTTTAAAGTTTGAGTTAGGGTTAAGTTCAGGGTTTGGGGATAGCTTTAAAGTTTATTATTAAGATAATTTTTGTGTATAAGAAAGTAGTGGAACAAGGTTTGGGGCACCTCTTTATTACCTCAAAGAGGTTGTGTTTTCTTCTATAAAATTGTCTTGAGCAGTATCTCCAGAATTGTGTAGTCCTAGCTAAGTGTGAAATTGTTAAGTAACGTTAAAGGCGCTTTATTGTTTTGTGATTCTTATTCTTCATTATGATGTAGGAGTCAGAATTGTTAGATTGATCAGCTAGGTTTTAAAGGTTGCCAGTAAACAGACAATAGGCTATCGATTTGGTGCATTGTTAGTACTGTTGTACATTGACTGATAACTTTTAAATATTAGAACATCATGGAAGAGTCAAAGACCAGAACCATGAGAGCAGTTGATGTTGTCCTTCGATTGCCTGGGATCATTATGTTGGAAATGCTGTATATGGAAACTATAACTATGAAAAATTTGATGTACACTATGGGATTTAATTATTCTCTATTGAATTGGAACCTGGATGTTGTGCTTTATGCATTGGCATGGTTACTTATTTTACTTCCTCAAAAATCTTTAACTTATCTATATTCTTGTGCAATTTCATTTACATCTTTGTTTCTGAGCCATTACATTTTGCGGCAACTATTCATTTATTCCAGGATTGTTGAAAATAAAGATGCATTTCATGTAGTTGCTTCTACTAACACTACATTGAAGAAGATGAAGTGGGCTCACATTCTTGCTGCTGAAAAACAAATGCTAGAAACATCTGCCACTGTGATCCTAATGCAACTTGCTTTGGTGCTGTTGTCCTGTAAAATCATTAATGCAAAGCCTAAAGCTTTATTGCTGTTGTCTTCTCCTCTTTACCCTTGGTTAACGTGCATGTTTACATCGGCAATTTTGAGCGAAACAATATCACTTTGTTATGTGCTTTCTTTTCTGGCTATATTTTTTTGCTGCATTAAACCAATTAGTATCTTGACCTTTCAATGGAAGTTAAAAGTTTACTGGATAAGACTACAGTTGATAATTCGCATTTTTGGCTGGCAAGGAGTAGTGACTTGGGCTCAAGATGAGTATCAAATCCAAAGACTTCTTGTTACTTGTTGGATTTTGCGTTACACTGTGCAATTGGTTGCAAATTTGTTTAAAACTATTGATTTAAACAAATTAGACCAGACTATTTTTGACAATATGGACTTGGATGTTTTGAATCTGTCTTCGGGTTTTTCTTTTACACTGCTGTTCTTTTTCACGGGTGTTCAATGCTTAACAACTACTATAAACTTATTTGGTCTTGTCTGCATTGTTAAAGATATTGTGAGAGTACAGTTTTATCTTACAAGGTAAGATGACTTCTTGCATTCAGGTTTTATAAATTATTTTGTAAGGCTTTAAGGTTTGATTTTTGTCAAAAGTCTTCAATGTAATTTAATCTTTTCTTTTTCAAGTTATAAGGGATGCACCAATAAAACCAATGCACGTTATTGAAATGAATATCCACTAAGCTACTTCCATTTTAACTTAAATATTTTAATTAAGGATTTGATGACTTATGTCCTCTTGATCTTGATGAACTATAAAACGTTGAGCTAAAAGTGGGCACCATATATGTGGTCTGTTCAAAAAGTATGTGACTTTTTTTGTATAAAGCAGACAACAAAATAAATTTTGCTAATTTTATTTAATCTCCTTCAAAATATTCCCCTTGAAGGTCAGCACACTTTTTCCAGTGCTTCTGCCACTTCTGGAATGCCCCTTAGCTCCTCTCATGATTTTTGCATGATGTCCTCCCGTGACTGTTTTCAATTTTTGAAAAAGCCAAAAATCACATTGCATTAAATTCGGAGAGTACAGAGCTTTTTGAATAAGTGGCATGCTGTTTTTCCCAAGAAAATTGTAGATGACATGGGCAGAATGAGCATTGTCATTGTGGGCAGAAAATTTTTTGCTCTCCACATGTCTGGCCGCTTTTTTCTTGCAGTTTATAAAGTTAACATATAACCTCCAGGTAGTGCTCTTTGATAATTATTTGGCCTTCTGGTGCATATTCGTGATGCGTAATGCCACAAGAATCGAAAAACTTGGCAGACTTTTCCCTTTGTCTACTCATTTTGGCTTTTGCATGACTCCCTGAACAGGGTTCACTCTTCACTGACTCTCGGCCATTTTCAAAGCATATAATTGAACCAATAAACCATTGCTTTATGTGGGTTGGGCTTAAGGCCACATCACCAAACACTGTTGGATCTGTTGGATTGTTTCAATTTGAAAATCGCCAAGCTTGTGACAAAATTTGATGCAATACCTCTGTTAGATCTGTTCTGCCCTAACAATAAAATTTTCCTGTAAATAAAAAATCTTCAAGTATGTATTATACAGCCTCGATAAAACATTGCAGAAGAATGGCAATCGACTTGAAACTTTACCATCACACATAAATGCATCTTTGCGCAAGTGATTTGCTTGAAAGCAGTTGGTGAGAGAAAAAAAGTCTGATATTTTTTGAACAGTTCTTGTATAGCATACTATACAGCAGTCCCGTAATGAAATATTTTAATTCTTTTTTTGTTAAGCGTATTCCTAATAACTTCATGTTTTTTATGTAGAACTTTTACATTTAAGTAATAAGTATAATAGTAGACCTGACATATGATTGAAATTAAGTACCACCAACTTCAAAAAATCTCAAAAGAACTTTCAACTAATAGGGATGTTTCTACTTATGGATCACCCTGTACATCTGCTGTTATGGAAAAGAGCTCTGGCTTAAAGCTATTCATAATATTTTACCCTACTATGTTAATTTGTCAATAGAAGATTAATTTGAATAAGCTTCATGAGATATTTTTTAAACATTTAAATTATTTTAGGTCATGGTTGCATTGGTCACTTCGTGATCATCCCCCTGATGCGGTTACTGGTCCTTTAACTGGTAAGAATTTTATTGTTTACAGTAGCATCAGGTTATTGTTTCATGTTATGATATTGGTTGCTCTACATTAGAGTGGCCTAAAAAAATTTTTGTTGGAATTTTAAATTGCACACCTTCTCATTTGTGGAGGTTTGATGAAAAACTAACCCAGAGAAAAAATTAAACTGATTGAACAAGAGTAAGTGGTCTTCCAAAGCTCCTCAAAATTCGTCAAAAATTGCCAAATTTTACTATATTATATTTTGTGTTTAATTTCTTCCAGTTAATTTCGTTCGAACCCCTTCCAGTCTTTCTTATGAATCATTTAGACAGTGCAATTAAAATTTGATGATAAGAGATGTTTGCTGAAGGGGTACAGGTGTCATAAAAGGCAGAGAAAAGTCAACTAATAACAACATCTACATTTCAACTACAAATGTTGTTATTAGTTGACTTTTCTCTGCCTTTTATGACACCTGTACCCCTTCAGCAAACATCTCTTATCATCAAATTTGAACAACAAGTACTGTATTTCAACTACAAATGTTCTAAAAAGTTCAAGAAATCAGAAATATTTTTTATAATTTAGGCAAAGAGGTGGATTTGCAATACCATATTAAAGCAATAAGCAGCAACTTTGCTGGATTCAACATTTTTATTACAAACAAAACATATCGAACGTTTTCGGCTTAAAACAATTCAGCCCCCTCATCAGGATATTACAAACAATAATGCATAAACATCTGAAAAGGAAAATAGAAGCATTACGGCAACATAAATTATGTATAGCAGACTAATAACGTACAATGTCGTACATTACAGTAAGTCCTCGGGTTACGACGGTCCCAACTTACCCTGTATTGAGGTTACGAACGCACTGCATAAAAATATAAATGATAATACAGTACTGTAATATCGAAGTCTTAAACTGGATCATTGTGATCAAGAAATACAGAGCTTAGGGCTCATTGGTTTTCGTCATTTGCATCGTTAATGACGTGAACAATTGCGAACTATTACGATTATGAATGAATAATCACTAAGCTTCAGTATGTATATGATATGTATAGAGTAATTTATGTATAATATTCTGATTTACACTGAAATTCGGGTTACACCGCGTCTCAAGAACGGACCAACGTCGTAAGTCGAGGACTCCCTGTATATGAGAAAATACTTAAAATTATTATCTAACAAAATAAAAATGCCTTTCCAGTTTTGGAGCAAAGCAATCCCATCAAACAAGCAACAGCATAAAGTTTTTAGCGTAAAATAAACCAATTCAGGTAGAACAACTATTATTGGGATTGTTTATAATATCCTGATGAGGGCTTAATTGTTTTAAGCTGAAAACGTTCGATATGGTTTGTTTTTAATAAAAATGTTGAATCCAGCAAAGTTGCTGCTGATTGCTTTAATATAGTTTTCATAAATGCACTGTTTGCAATTACATGTTCAGTCGTTCATCCAACGTTTGGTAAGACAACACTTTTGGTGAATTAGTTGCTACTTTTGGTTAGTTGAGCTTTTGTTCCACTTGATGGGAGAAGTTTGCGATGGTGCTCAATGATTTGATGTAAAAGCTGCCGCTGTTTTTCGTCTTTAGTGTGGACTTCATTGAAGTCAGTTGCCAACTTGACTGCTCAGTGCTCATTCTGCACAACCGTTTACAAACTGTATGGCATGGATAATTTTGCATGACGCAGTATAGTCATCATGCTTATCCCGTGTGTCCACTGCAACAGAGAGAAAATCCTGTGATAGCTGACGGGATTTAAATAAATTCAGGAATCTTTGTGTCACAAACTGAGCTAGAGAAAGATCACTGAACTTTGAGCACTTGGTTGGAACAACATAACGAACATCTTCTGAAAATCATTTTCTCTACAGTGTGTTGACAATAGCCTTTTTGACTGCAATGGTGATGTCGCTACTAAACAATGGGAGAGCTGCAAGGTCTTCACTGAGGAACCATAAGAGTAGACTTATTTTGCTTTTTGCAATCTTAGCAATTTTGTTATCAACATGTGCATACAGTTCAATCAATTGCAGCATCTGCAGATCATTCGCAGGAGCAGCTGATGCCAGAGAAATTGCGAATCAGAAGTCAGCATAAATGGTGCAGACGAATACACAAATTCGTCGCAATGAATCCATCTCATGTTGGCTTATTTGAGACTGATCTCTAAATCCAAATATTTTAAGACTACAAATGTCTTTTGCCATCTATCTTGCCCGATAATAGATGCCAGGAGCACAAACAGCTGTAGCATTGTCCATATTCTCTCCCAAAAGCTGAAGAACTAGACTAGGAAATTTCTTGCAGTCACTACATGGCTGAACATTTCCCAAATTTTTAAAAATATTTGACACAGCAACACGAGCCAGGTCAACTGACAATGACAAACTGACCGTAAACCAACGGTTTTATCACAGTGATTTGGTCACTGATTTCATCAGCAGTGATTTTGTCACAAAGTGAGGGTTTGCACTAGATGGCTCTGGGGATAGTAAAATATGCTTATGATCGCTCTTCTCAGCTAATCAGCATCATTTGGTTCGCGATCAGTTGTCATGGACCCCAGCAACATGGCAACATTGTTTAAGCCAGGGGTTCTCAAACTTTTGGTGATATGTAGCCTGTGAAGAGGTTAACCATTATTTACGGAGCCCCACAAGAATTTTCCAAAAACAAAAAAACAATAGCTTGCGGAGCCCCTAGGTTTCTCTAATAGAGCCCTGGGGCTCCCTAGGAAGCACATTGAGAACCTATGGTTTGAGCCATACTCTCTCGGCTTGACCTAGGCAACCAACCCTGATTTCACTACAATCAAAAGGGCAAAATTCTAACCTGTTGATGGTATCCCATTGCAATTAAGGCCTATGAAAAAGATTTGTCTTTGGCGTTTTGAGACAAAAAAAGAATTGAAGGCAGCTGAGGAATAAATTTCAAACATATAATGCCAACAAGCAAGAAGCAGCAGCAGTCAGCTAAATGAATTCTGCACTACAGTGGTGGCTACTGTATGAATTCCTGTGTTGCTTGCTGTTGTATCGAAACAAAGAGTGCCAAACAATTCTCAACTCCTGTCCACTTGTGAACAACTCTCCTACTTTTTGACCAATCATCGCTCCACTTCCGACTGACAGCATCGGGATTCCCAACAGCTTTTCAACATGTAAGCCAGAAACTACAATTGCTAAATATTCATGGTTGGTTCCTGCCAAATTATGAGCATTGCATGTATAAGCTCTAATACATCAAAATGTTACAATTGTGTGTGTCCAAATCATTTTTGTGATGCAACCAATGCTGCACGTATAATTACTACCAGGCTTTATTTCGTAGGTTATCTATTGAAGAGCTTTAAGTTGTCCCATGCTGAGAGTTTATGCTTATGATCAAGACCAAAACAATATGATCATTGCTGGCTATGATAAAAAAAATTTCATTAAAAGCAGTGCAAGGCATCCGATTAAACCATTAAACAGTAACTTTTTGATTAACGTTACTAGTATTTCTCTAATACTGGTATAGGATGTAATAGCACCAGCATTTGTAGAATATAAATGCTTTGGGAGACCACTTAAACTTGTTCAATTGACCTGAAATTTTCACTGGGTTATTTTTTTAGGAATCGTCCTAAAATAAGGGGGTGTGCGTAACAGAATTCCAAAAAAAATTTTTTTCCATATAAAAATTGGCCACTCTACTCTACATTGTAGCATTGTTAACTAATGTTTTTGTTACTACCTTGAGTTTTAACAAAGCTCATAATATAACATCTAAGGTCATCAGAGAATCTTATGTAGATGTGAAATTGTACTGGCAATCGTTTGCAGTCATTTCACTTTCAAAATAGTAAGATTTTTTAAACATTTAATATTCAGCCGAAGTCAAAATAGATAAAAGGAAATCGATTTCAATGCCAAACAGGGCCATCCCATCATCAGTCTTATTCGAATAGAATTTGATAGAATAAGACAGTTAGGACGGGTGATGGCCTTATTTGGTGCTGAAATTGATTTCTTTTTGCACTTACCCATATTTGTTTGAGTATAAGTCACATTTTTTTGGACCAAAATATCGCCTAAAAGTCAGGTGCGACTTATACATGAATACATTAAGTGCATTGTATGCGATGTAAATTTTTCTATGGTATTTCCTTGCTATCGCTTTTTACGCTATCGCCTTTCATACACTTGCCTTACTTACCGCCTTCCATGTGAGTGAGTAACGTTGCTCTTTTAACGTTATCCCCTTTCTCGTGTTCTATCACATTCGTTTTTCCTATCCATGCGAGTGACGTTACGTTGCATCACTTGCCACTCTCATGGGATGCTGATGAGGATGTTCCAGAGATAGACTATGACCATTTGGAGGCAGTGACAGCAGTGATGAATTCTATAGTTTTTTATTTTTTGTTTTGTGATTGCAATGAATCAATAATGTGTAAAAAAATTTTGTACTGTTTTTCATGTTAAATATGGGGTGTGACTTATACACGCATGCGACTTACACTTGAATAAATACGGTATTTTTAAGAACATGAGGTCCATTTTTGCTAAAAATTTATGAACATATTAAGAACAATGCCAACCTCATGAGCAAAAAAATCAAGAACTAATGAAGAAGAATAAATTTTAATCAAAAAAGAAACAAAATTCTGTAATGATTCAAAACAATGAAATTTTCGTGATTTTCTAGTATTTGCAAGCACAATTGCAATGGTTCTGAGATTATGGAATGCTGTTGCACTTTTCAACATTTTTGATTTTGCTCCTGTGTGATGGATACGCTTGTGGCACTTCTTTATATGTCAAAGCTTCAAAAGAAAAATATTAGTTATCTTAATGAACTACCAAGTCGAAATAGCTAATCTTTGCATGAATGCTAATAAGCTCACAATTAACGTTGCAAAATCTTGTGCATTAGTTGCAATTCAGGAGCCAAAATTGCCGCACAAAAACCAAACATCTTATGGAATGGTTGTTGAATAGCTGCAAATAATATGGTTAAGTATCTAGGACTATTGATTGAGGAAAATTTTAAATTTGATGTGCACCTAAAATTTGTTGAGTATAAAATCGCCAGCACTGTCAGTATACTCAATAAATTAAAATGCTGTTTCCAGTTAACTGCTTTTGCAACTATATCTTGCTCGTATTATCCTCACCTTCTCTGTGTGATTCCCATGTGGGGTCTACTAACAAATCTTTTCTCCACAAAATTTCTATTTTCCAAAACAAAGAGCTGTTAAAATCGTTACCCACGCAAAATAAAATTGTTGTGCAAACCCTTCCTATACCTACCTAATGGTCTTGAAACTGAACGAACTCTACCAAGATGAATTAGCTAAAATAATGTATAATTTATACCTTAAGCAACATCCATGTAACCTAAATCTATACTTCGCAAAGTGCAACGTCAGACACTCCCACCCTACCTGCTTTCCGCCTCTCTTACGTTTACTAGCCTACTAATGAAAAGTATAAAGCTGCAACAATCTTCCTTATAGCAGTGTGTTAAAACCTGGAACTCTATTCCTCACAGCAATAAAATTTCCTCCTTTTCTAAATTTAAAACCGCTTCTTGGCAGTTTTTTTTAATGACATCTAGCTAAGAATTTTTATAGAATTGTCTCATTTCTCTAAAAGCAATAACTTCAAATAGACCTGAAGCTCTTATGAGCAGCAAGGTACATAGACGGGAGCTGTTTGGCTAGATGATCGTAACAAGTCCCTTCCAGTCTCCGGTTGTGAAAAAAGTTATTTTTTGTTTTGCTATTGTTATTTTTATGTAGTGTGTCTTTTACTGTATCTTATAGCGACAAATTATAAATCAAACTTAAACTTGAACTGTGTAGGTAATTGAGAAAAAGTTTGGCTGTTGTTCAAATTGAAAAACGCTCGCTTTTTTGATTTTGAAGTTTTATGATGCAGCAAAAACTTGTTTACTCGAGGTGACAGAGCATTCAGAATTAAACAGCTATACAAACATGGTTGCTAAAATGGACATTGATGGCCACAAAATTTTAGAACAAATGAGGCTGAAAATGGCAAAAAAGTTTGGAATAACCAGCTTTAACTCAAAATTTACTGGTTCTTGTAAAAAAAAGAGTGTATATATTTTACTTTATTTTAAATTTGGCTGATTATTATTGAACGTTTAATAAATCTTATTATTTTTAAAAGCTAATTTGTGTTACTTTACCCTTGGAGAGCTTCTGCAGTCTGCGTTTCAGGTTTCAGCATTTTAATATTATTTCTTGTTTCTTCAAAGTCACATCATCTGGTTCTTAAATTTGGCTGATTATTTTACTTTATTTTAAATTTGGCTGATTATTATTGAACGTTTAATAAATCTTATTATTTTTAAAAGCTAATTTGTGTTACTTTACCGTGGGAGAGCTTCTGCAGTCTGCGTTTCAGGTTTCAGCATTTTAATATTATTTCTTGTTTCTTCAAAGTCACATCATCTGGTTCTTGCTTCATATGAACTGTCTCTTGCCCTTTACTAATTGTTAGATGAGTCAAAGTATTTATTTTTGCATGCTTGAGTTTTCATCAAAGTGAAAATCGTATTTGGCTTGGTTTTGGCTGTGTATGACATAATTTAATTGAGGCAATAATTATAGGCTGATGTAGCAGTCCATTTTTTAGCTGTAAATAAATTTTTTAGGATTCATTGACGGAATTACGCTGTTGATTATGACGCTATATACAGATGCACTCAATACCTCTGTTGAAGGCCGAATGGTGTTAATGATATATATTTTGTTTACAATCGCTTCATCACAGGTACCGGGTAAATGATATGAAAATATTCAATGATACCAATCAAACTTCGTAAATAAATAACAATTTATTACTTTCTGATCAAGTTTGTTGGCTATTAGCATTATGTTGGCTGGTAGCACGTATTCGAAGGGATAATTAAGAGGCATTCAGCTTTCACATCATTTGCCAAACAAGCATCAGACCATAATGGTGTTGTGTTGAATAGTTCTTATTGGGATTAAGAACAATTCGAAAGGAGCTTCTATCTTGACTAAGAAAATGGCTGACATCAGCATGAGAAAAAGGGCTAAACTGCTGTTTTTTAATAAACCTAATCAATCTTTTTCTCTAGATTCTAATAACATCCTGGTCAGTTTAACCTAAAAAGGGTGCTCGCTTAAAAAGGATCACTGCTGACCTGGGTTGCAGCTACTGCTTCTGGCTGGTGTGCGACACGGTTAGCCCCAGTGGGCTGGCTTAGGCTCATGCCCACACAGAGGGGGGTGGGGGGACGTGGTTGATGTGCTGAGGTATATTATCGTTTTGTTTTTGTTAGTTTTTACCCCACCTGACGAACCCATTAGGAGAAACAGACTGTTGTGGGGTTTTTAAATTTTTAATGTTTTTAATGATTTTAATTCTTAAGTGACCTTCCTGCATCATTAAAAAAAGGGTGCTCTGTATGTTAAATGATAGACATTATTAAGTGAATTTTTATGCCAGTGTTAAGTGAATTAATTTATGTACTTTACTGATGTATTCTTGTTTTTAGTTTCAAAGCATGTTTAGTATTGTGGATCCTATTTTAATGACCCTTGCTACTGCTCATAGTGGTACATTGTGGACGCATATCCGAACTGTTACCTTTGCACTTATTTTGTTGACTATTTCGGGTATTTTATCTTATATTTCCTTCTTTGTTATGAGGTAAGAAGTTTTTTTGAAGTTCTGAATACCGGTACTGAATTTGTGCAGGGTTCTTAATTGAATTTTTTTTGTTAGTTGTATAAATAGTGCTCAAAACTGCGTACACTGGTAAGTCTGTGAATGAAAAAGATTATTGCATTTGATCTGTTATGCATATTGCATAGTTAAACCAAGTCAGATGGCCGCCATGAACCAACTGACCACAAGGTAACTGGCTGCGTACATTTAGGTTAAATGGATTAAGTTGCTGGCTGGTTTGTTTGAGGTCGGTTGTTGTGGACCCATCAATTGATTTGTGGCGACCATTTTTTTGCTTACATATTTTTGGTGTGCTCATGTCAGTGGTATGCTTGATAAAGCAAGGATGTTTAATAGTAACCAAAGCAATAATATATCAATTTCCATGTGTTTTGTAACTGGCTGCTGTCTACCCTCTAACTTCTTGGCTAATCTGTGAGTGTCCAAATTTTCTTGAAACAATGGTGCCCAAAGCTGGAATGATATGTTTATGTGCCCTAAATTTTGAATCAATCCAGTATTAAAGTATACTAAATATGTTGAGATATATATAGTGATTCCAAAATTTTTGCTGATGCCAAATCAGATGCCGATTCTTGTTAAAATGCCGATTCCGATTCTATGATTAATTTATACATATGCTGGACGAAGTTATTTTTGGTAGAGCCGCGTTTAATTTAGGATTGGATGCTTGCAAAGCTATAGAACCTTACTTTATCTTTTTTTCACTCTCGATTTGGATTTTTTCTTCACTTAGCGTGAGTACTGTGTGTAAACACTTTTGCCAAGAAAAAAAAAGTTTCTAGCTGGTAAAAAGTACAAATATAAAGCAATCTGATTGGGAAAAATAGCAACGTTGTTATATTTGAAGAATCGGTAAGTATCCGCCATATTTTATTGCTGTCAATTCCAAAAAAAATTGTCGATGCCAATTAATTGGCACATCGCTAAAACTAAGCGACATTTCCACAAATTTGCTGACTTTTCCAAAGCTTTGTTTATCATATTGCCAAAAAATTATTTGCCCTTGTTCCAACAAATCAGTCATTCACTGACAAAAATAGGCTCAGTGGGAATACTGATTCTGGCAGTTTGGGCAAACTTTTATTTACTTCTCCAAAGTTATCAGTATCAGTTTTAAAAAATAATTTGTTTCGAATGTACATAAGCTTCTAAAATGTTCTTATAATTTACAGATCTTCTTTCTGGGTCTTCATTGTTGCATACAATTATGTTAACACATTTTCTTTGATCCTTGGTTCATTGTCCATCTATTTCATCTTAATGTTTGATTACTTGACTTTGAGAGGATGGACCAGTCTTGATGACGTCATGTTTTACATCCGGGGCGCTTGTAGAGCGATAGAGTTTTGTGTTACTCTGGGCATGTGTGGTTACATTATGATGACATTCTATGCAGAAATGACAAGCATTGCCGGTAGGCTATTTTTTACCTTTGATGGCTCACTCAATAGATTTGAAAGTGGAGTTGTGGGGTTCATTTCCAGGTTGTCCAAAATGGGCAGTGTTGCCAAAGGCTTGCAGTTTGCCACATCTACCACTATAATCTTGCAACAATGCTACATGGTAGCCATCTCCAGTGAGAGTTAAATTTGATTATGACTACTGTAATCTAGCTACATGGTAGCCAGCTTGCACTGCTGCAGTGTGAGCTATTTGGTTATGACTAGTGTAGTCCAGCTACATAGTTTCCAGCTGCAATATAAGATTCGTGATTTACCTACTGTAGTACAGCTGCGTGTTTGCAAGCTGATATACAAGCTTCTTGGTTGTGGCTAGTGTAGTCCAGCTAACAGCCTATGAGGAATCGAACCCATGACTTATGTGATTTGTAGTTGTGCTTGCTGTAATTTTTTATTTCTCCAAATCTGGCAGGTAGTGTTTTAATCAACTGTTTTGACAACAGAAAGGATTTTTGTTGCTGTTTTGTTAAAAATAGTTTAATTTGTTTTTTGAACAAGAAAATTGTCTCTTTTTCACTCTTTGATCTCGAGAGCATTTTTTTTTTGAAGTTGCTGGGTATAATACTGTAACTAGGACTCACGATTAGGTAGCTGTAACAGCCCACAACCCTGAAGTTGCAAGTAATTTTGAATAGTTAATTGTAAGTATAGTTCAACTTCTTTACCATGTTACCTTGACCAGGAGACGTGAGTTTAGGTTTATTGTCCATAACTTGGTCGAATTCAAAAATATTTTTTCAATCATTTCGTAAATATATATGGTCGTTGTTTAATTACATGTACAATTTTGAGGGTTGTTTGCAAAAATTTGGAAAATTTTGCTATTTTTTCAGTTATTATAATGGAAATAGTTAAAGCTATTTAGGTCATTCACTAAAAATTTAGGTCAGCAATCAATAAATAATCAAAAAAATATAAGTGAGTAATCTTCTGGTTGCCCCGTCAAGTTTTCTTCTGGCCGCTTGTCGACCAAAGATAGTGGAGGCTTAATATTACTGTCTTTTTTTGGTGCTGTCAAACATCAAGGAAGGAAGCTCTAAATTTTTGATTTGACTGATTACGGCGATTACGAATTTAACTCAAATCTGTTGCTTTGTAGCAGACGCTCATCTACTAGACCACCGATTTATCTCATTTTCATTTACTTGCTAAATTAAATGTTTTATTCAGGAATTGTGATGCTGGCAGTCTACACTTATTATTGCATTGTTCAGCGTGGTGGAAAAGGGTGGCGAATATGGCAGATGCGAAGACAGGCAGGTTTCAAAGTCAGATCTCTACCTTTAGCTTCTAAAGAAATTCTTAAGACGAAGAAAGATGATCTCTGTCCAATTTGCTACCAATCAATGGAGAGTGATGTTCGAATAATGCACTGTAATCATCTTTTTCACGAAAACTGTCTTAAAAAGTGGTTTTACATTCAAGACAAATGTCCAATGTGCTATGCGGAATTCAGACCCTCAACAGTTAAATCAAACTCGACGAATGACACTTCAGAAAGCAATTTTTCGAATGGCAGCACTGAAACCAACTCTGAACAAACAGCAGAAAACGTTGTTGATCATGAACACTGAGACCACTAAGGCTTGAACTTGGACTGCTTTCGATGATTATAGCAATTGAAATTATTTATTAATACAGCTTATTTGTGCAAAGTGCTGTTTCAGCTCTCCTCCATCGGTTCTGCACCGTATCATGATGGATACTAAGAATCTAATTAGCTAATTCGGTATTATGGTTTCAACTGCCAAAATGTACCCATTACCCATGTATTATTATTTCAAACATCTATCAGTTTTTTAGCTTATGTTGTAGCTTGATGTTGTGTATCAAGCAATCTTTTGGAGCTGCTTTCAGAAATAGACTGGAAACACTGATGTAGTACGATATATCGTGATTATACTTTTAGCTGCGCTATGTTTTTAAAAAATTTTTTTTCAGTTTAAACTTATCAAATCACCGTGTGAGAGTTTCTTTTTAAACTTTTTGAGAAATTTTGGGATTGCCAACAGTTGGACTGACTCCTGCCTAACGATCTTGCTTCAATGCTAAGTTTTGTCAGTTTGCAAAGGACTATTTGTTTTTGTTTATCTAACTTGATTTCGCTTGCAGTGTTATGATGAAAATGGGTTAATAGAAAGTAAAAATATGCGGTTAAATAGAAAGTTATATATCATATTCGTATTTTTACACTGAAATAGAGCTTTCATGTCATTATAGTTTTCACATTATGTACTAGTTTGAAGAGAAATTAACTGCAATTTGTTTTGTTCGCTTCGGACTCAAATATCTTGCCATCTTTACGTAACCTTTTGGAAGATGAACTGGTAGTGCTGAATGATTGAGTGCTAATATTGTTTCCGTATTTGTGTATTTCAAAGCATGCTACCACAGTGCACATCGCATTAAAAGTTTTAAATCCCATAGGCTGTTTCTCCCGTTTTTCTGATTATCAAGACTTCAAGGGTGTCTCAAAACAACTCTGACCATCCCAAAACGAGTGAAACAAACTTTTTTTTTTATGTCTGTGTGCATTGTGCACTGTGTGATGCTCTATGTTTGTATGTGCTCTGTAGCCCTGTTATTGAATAATTTTTGATCGGTTGAAGAGAAAACGCAACCCATTTTTATAAGCATGCTAGGCTGAATTGAAAAACAACCATCACTTCAGGTTATGGTAATGATTGATTGATTGATTGATTGATTGATTGGTGCATCTTTATCCTCCTATCACGAGAAAGCGACGGTGCGCTATGCTTTGGACGAATCCGCACCCGCTTAGGAGTTGACCATTTACCGAGCTTTCCTGTTGGCGTTTTGACTTCTTCCCACGTAAATTTGCTGCTTGTTCGAAGCCACCAAGCAGAGATAATTATCGTAAAGCGTCTTATCCAAGGACGCAACAACGTGACCAGGGTGCGGGTTGAACACATGATCCTGCGATCAGAGTCGTCGTAAAAACGACGCCTTTACCCATTCGGCCACGCTGTAATCAAAGATAAAGGATTCGTTACTATTTTGAAATTTCAACACCTTAGACGTATTTTGAAATTCAAAACCTTATTTTGAAATTAGAAACGTTTCAAAACCAAAACCTGCAATAATTTTTATGTGTTGTGGTTATTCGTGACACCGAAACTAATTACCAAGTTGCAACGCTCTGGTAATTCGTGGTCAGATTCATGTTGCCAGTGACGAAAATTTTGTGCGTACCTACTCCGATATTGGTTTACTTGCTTTACATACATTTTTGCTAGCAAACTTTATGGTGCTTCTGTAGAAAGCTTGGGGATGTCATTTGAATTTTTGGCGTTTTCTTAAAAATGGTCAATTTTTTATTTAGTCATTCACGAAATAAAATATGTGAATGGCCAGAAATCTAATTTCGTCAAAAATTGCTAAAAAGTACTTACAATTTGGAGCAGAATAATGGGACGATGTGAAGAGCTTAGACAAAAAAAACATACCCAAGATAAAACGAAACATTCTATTTACGAGACGTTTCGACTTAAACTAAAGTCATTATCAATCTATAAAAATCATGACGTTAGAATTGTTGAAAGACCATCAGTATAGACCCAAACGATAAACCGGAGGTAGTAGTTAATAACCGAGTCAAAGGTAAAATCTGAAAGAATCAAAATCTAAAACTAAACCAAAATAGAAAGGAATCGAAAAATATAATAATTTGACACAGATAACCCAAGTTTAGTGAATTTAGGCAAAACCAAAACCCTCTATCCACGATGGTAAAAAAAAATTACAAAACTTTCCTTGGGTATTAGAATTCCAAGTTAAGACCTGGTTATTAACTATCTCTCTTTTTAAATCTGTACTGTCAACAAAATTTGGCGCTAAAATGAAAGATCTACGGGTCAAACAGGCAATTGACTTACGGTTTAGAGACAGGACTAATAACTGAACTAATCAAGTACAGTTATGGAACAGTAAAATTTTCAAGAACTAAAAATAATTCCTGAGAGAAATTTTAGAGCTCTGATTTGTTTACATGTTTTAGTTTTTGAAAATTTTACTTGAAAAGCATACATGAAAAAAAGCATACATGTTTTAGTTCTTAAAAATTTTACTGTTCCATAAGTGGACTTGATTAGTTCAGTTATTAGTCCTGTCTCTAAACCGTAAGTCAATTGCCTGTTTGACCCGTAGATCTTTCATTTTAGCGCCAAATTTTGTTGACAGTACAGATTTAAAAAGAGAGATAGTTAATAACCAGGTCTTAACTTGGAATTCTAATACCCAAGGAAAGTTTTGTAATTTTTTTTTACCATCGTGGATAGAGGGTTTTGGTTTTGCCTAAATTCACTAAACTTGGGTTATCTGTGTCAAATTATTATATTTTTCGATTCCTTTCTATTTTGGTTTAGTTTTAGATTTTGATTCTTTCAGATTTTACCTTTGACTCGGTTATTAACTACCACCTCCGGTTTATCGTTTGGGTCTATACTGATGGTCTTTCAACAATTCTAACGTCATGATTTTTATAGATTGATAATGACTTTAGTTTAAGTCGAAACGTCTCGTAAATAGAATGTTTCGTTTTATCTTGGGTATGTTTTTTTTATCTAAGTACTTACAATTTATTATCTTCATTCATTTTGGACCAATTTCACCTCTGCGTAATGAGCCCTAATTTGTTCTGCCTGTTTTGCCAGGTTGGTGATTTTCATTCAAGCTGTGAAATGCGTGTTTGCAGTGTTGTAATTGCAGCTAAGAAAATCTCGACTTATTTCGACATAAGAGAGTACTTTTTTAATTTTTTTTTGTTTGTTTTTGCAGATGTTTTCTGGCAAACCGCTATTGTACTTGCCATAGGTTTATTGAATGCTGTAGGTTTGTACAGTACTTAAATCAGAATGTGGTACTTGAAATTTCAAAATGGAGACAAGAAGCAATATTTGTTGGCTGGAAAAGCTTATACCATAGGAAGAAAAGGCACTGACATTACCATAACCGATGATTCGTCCGTTAGCAGAAGGCATGCCACAATTGAAATCACACTAGAGGACGAAAGTAACCCACGTGCAATAACCATGACAGACAGTTCGAAATTCGGAACTTTCTTCGCTCGAAATTCTGGCAGTAAGCCAAATTTTATCAAAGTAAACGGAAGTGTTCAGTTGAAAATGGGTGACTTGATTCGGATTGGAATGCAGCATACATTTTGTAAACTTATTAACGAGCCATTAACTGTCGTTGTATCTATGATGAATCAATCCAATCTCTCCAGGCTGCAATCTGTAGTGGCCAAGCTAGGTGGAAATATTGCGAATACGTGGCAACCTTGTGCCACGCATTTAGCCATTAACCAAGTAATACTGAATGTAAAAGTAACTCAAGCGCTGGCAAATGCTGTACCAATTGTTGAAGACGACTTTTTTGTAAAAATGCAAGAAGCAATTGAAATGGGCCTAACAGAGCTTCCAAATGCTAAAGACTTCATACCGCCTATATCTGAAAATGGATTAGATAACGACAAAACGTTGCTTGTCCCAACTGTAACACGAAAATCTTTATTTAAAGATAGAGTGTTTGTTTTTCTTAGCACGAAACAACTAAAACGCCTAGGTCAAACGTGTGCAGCCGCTGGGGGCAAACCAATGCTCAAGAGTGATATTAGTACAAAGGAACAAAACAAATTACTGGACTCCTCCAGTACAGCGATTTTGATCCCCCCCAACCTTCCCGAAACTCCGCTCGTCATTTCTGAAACAGAATTTAATGCTTTACAAGAAAGTCTAAGCTCCAAAGGCCGAAGATTCTTGCAAGAGCACGAGATAGGTCTTGCTTTACTATACGATTCTGCTGATGTGTACACCAATCCCGAGTTCGAGCTGACTGACGATATCACGTTTACACAACCAACAATACCCGGTGGAAGCATGTCCCAAATGCGAGACTCCGCTCCGAAGATGGAATCCCAGGTCCACGAGACTCTGTTTATTTCGAGGGTACCTGAAACAGTCCAATGCGACACCGATATACCAAGTACATCCCGTGAATGTTCAAAGAAACGACCCCACGCCGCGACTTTATCTGCTAGTGATTCGTCTCCTGTTCAAGCACCTGCTAAGTCACAAAAAATCGATGAGCAATATATTGCTAATGATATTTTCAATGATTTTGAAACCAGAAAACGGGGTTTGCATCCCAAACCAGCTCCCAAACGTAAACCACCCCCTTCAAAGTCACCACGAGAAAGCAAAGTCACTAAAATGGCACCTGTTAAGCAGGAAAAGGTGGAATCTCAACACGGTGATTTAAATGCTTTGACAAGTCAAAATAAGGAGTTCGATGTCCTGCATGATAGTTGTATTGCCGATGATAGTCTTTGGTCGTGCAAGGCCGATTCTCAAGAAATATCAAAGAATACTGAAAGGGACATGTTTAAAAATTTCAAACCAGCTATGGATCGCGAAAATGACAATGAAATATCGCAAAGCGCTGCTAGTGCTGAACCTGTTAGAGCTACTGGCTGTGAAAAAGTTGTCCATAAAAAGGCGTTCACGCCAGCTACAGTACCAGACGATGAAGATTTAAACGATTTATCCAAATTTGATCCTGATTTACCCTGCATAATATCAAACGTTCTTACTATCTCTTTGGTGAAAAAGAAAACTCCAACCATACAAGAAGAAATGCAGTCACAAAGTAGGAAAAATAGTAAAAATTTCAAAAAGTTTGTCAAAGTTCATCCAGCGTACAAAAACGCCGGATCTCAAACGAACTTTTATGCCGTTGGAGTTCCACGAATCATAGGAGGTCGAGATTTGATCCGGCATTCCAATCAGATTGAACGAGTTAATAGCCACGCTATAGAGATGCTTGATGGCTGGAGCCCAGGAAATGGGCTAACCGCTCATCTTGGTGCTCCTAATAGCCAAGATATTAATCCATTTGCTTAAACGTTGTATTTATATGCTTGCGCATTTGTGATTATTAGTTTTGTTAAACTTTGCACTTGGTGCTTGCTGGAATGTTTAATCGCCAGTGTGGGAAGCAGATTCGATAAAAAATTTTTCTGTCTACGCTCTATGACCTTTCGAATGCTGCACGTATTTGCTGACTGATGGATTTGCATAACTTTTATTGACTCATTATGGATCAGAGATCTCATACTCTGTCAAACGTTTAGGTTTGGGATTTATTTCTGTCTACGTATTATTTCTGTCTACGTATAAGAAGTTACCGTTACAATAGCATGACCATGATCCTCCAATCAAGATCTGAAATGTTTTGTTGAGTGACAGTGTCGGCCATATTTTTGCTTGCATTGCTATAAAAAGAATAGGTGCTGCTTTTCATTTTCTCTTTTAGCGCCAGTGCTTGAATGAATGTCTCTGTTGTATTTCCATCTTCCAGTAATAACCTTGTATTCTACTCCCAGAATGTGGTTGGTAATAAACTACGTGTTTAATCCCATTTAAAGTGGTAAAAAGAAGTTGTTATTTATCGAAGCATGATTGCTGCTTATGCAACTTAATATGGGGGTTATTAAGCAACGCCTCGCAAGAGTTACGACGTTGAAAACTAACGAAACTTACGATATCGTAGCTTTTACGAAACGTTGTATAATAGAGTCTATAGTTGCATATTTTTGGGATCTGAATTATTGGACAAAAACTTCCAAATGTCGGCGAATGTATCTATTTAAATTGATGGAATATTGTTTTTTTATATATTTTTCATTAGTACGCGAGTTCAACCAACGCGCCTTATTGATTTTTAATGTTTATCTTTGCAAAGCTAAGATCATCAAATTCAAGTAAAGCATACTAATATCATTGCACTTTGATCTTTTGGTGCGAAGTATGTTTCAGAATTTGCAAGATATCGGGTTAAACCTACTGGTTTATTGCATTGGTTATATTGCTGCGATGTCACTTTGGAAAAGTGCCTGTGTCATTGTGATCTCTTCACGCGCAAAAGACATCGCTTCTGAATTTAGCTGCAAATCCTCTTTGTAATATGTTACAAAGTTTAAATGTGACTAACAAACAAATTTGCAATCATTATTGTTGGTGTAATTCCAGTGTTTTTGAATGATTTTTATGCATTATTACTACTGCTGAGTGCTTACAAATGTAACGTACATTTTTTTCATTGTTTTCTATTTTTAGACATGCAGCGACTTCGGCAGTACTACTACATAGATTCAAAAGCATGTTACTGTCACGCTGTTTACTCCTGAAAGCGGTTTTGCGATCGTCTAGGTCCATTCAAGGGGGTATTCAGCAACTTGTAATTTCTGCTGCCAGAGAGCCACTTACTGCTCATGCTCGCTTCTTGTCTGATCACGAAAATCTCCCGTCTAACAACGACGAAAACTTGCTGAATCTTGCCAAGAATATTTCGAACTCGATAACAACCGACTCCCAAAAAGAACAATTTATTGCGAGGTTTAACCTAAACAAAGAAATAATAGAACATTTTAAAGTTATTTCAAATGACACTGTAACTACAGAAGAATGGGTAAACGCTTTATTGAATATAAGGGAAACTTTGGATGATTGTGCAATTGGAATATTAGAAGAGGTTTGTGTTGCCATTGCTTAAAATTTTCTATGTAGGTTTAAGTTGTTTTTTTACAGGTTTAAGTTTGTTTTTTTTTCAATTTTTGGCAACGTAGCGTTCTTAAAAGCGAAAATTCCTTTTGGATACTTATGGATTACTTGATTTATTTGCAAGCATAAAAGAAAAATACTTGACGAATTTGAGGTGATTAAGTAACAAATTCAAACAGTTTCGTTACTTTCCGTGCAAAATATTGTTTTACGATTTTTCATGTTCTTCCAGTTAACGTTTTTTTGTATCATAAACTTGCAAAGAATCACGATATCACATTACACCGTATAGACGTTAGGAAATACTTATGGTTGTGTCGAAACAAGATTCTCATATTGACTTGATTCCGGTAAGAAATGTTAGTCACACTAGATAGGGCTAATTAATTGCGAAATCAAACTCACAATTTTGCATTTTGATGAAGAAGCGACGGCAAGAACTTCTCTTGTTGAGTATAAAGTGAACGCAAACCAGTGCAGCTAGAATACATGAGCCAAATGGTTGAATGTTTAATGCTTTACGTTGTAATTACTCGTACATTTTATTCACCAAGTTTGCTTCGCCAGGAGACAGCGAAGGGACCTTTCAGTCTTCAAGTCAAGCTACCACCTTGTATGTCGCACACTGTGAAATGTGGATGCTTTGCAATGGTCCTTTTGATTCCTAAACGCCAAGCAGGGAAGTTGTGAATACCAATTTTTATATTCTTTGGTTTGACTCGATCGGGAATCAAACCCGAGTCTACCGTTTCAGTATCAGACGCTCTATCCATTCAACTATTGTTCTATTGTATAGCGTTTTAAAAAGCAGGTCTTGGATTCAATTTACGGAAGGTCATTTTGGACTTAGTGTTGCCAATGGCTCGCCGCCCCCGCAACATTTGTGTTGCTCAGTCGCAATGTTGCCGAGATGAAGCCAGCTACCAAACGCTTTAACGTAATACGGCAAGTTTAAAAAGTTGATTTTATTGTTGAAATTTTTTAGGTCTTTTCAGGCACCCAGAGCGACAGCAAGTCTTCCATTGTCATGAAATGCCACGGCTGTGGAGCGGTATTGCAGTGCCATGATCGTTTAAAACCCGGGTTTATTTCCAGTGAACAAATGCGCCAGGACAAGCAAACACTTCGTCATACAAAGTATGTAAATACTGTAAAATATTGTTGTTCTTTGAACTAATTGTGTTGTGTAATAGGATCTTATTTGCATTTATTGTGTTGGGTTTTAGCAAATATGGCGTTTGAAAAAAGTGGTTATAATTAAAGATGATTCTTACCTTGCCCTATTGTTTACTTTTGACAAGTATTAAAACTAGTTTAGAGTTGCTGAAAATCTGTGTCTTGGGACATAGTTTTGAAAATTGACGGTCATCTGGTATAAATAAAGAATCTGCCGTCTACATTGGCAAGTGTGTTTCACTTTGAGTTCGGAATAGTGTCAGGCATGTACTGCGTCCTTTGTTTTGGTATTTGCGCAGTATTATGTGAGGAAGTATGCGGAAGAAGGGTTCTGGAAATTGTCTAGCCCCATTAAGTGTAGCCAGATCTAAGTATCTAATATACTGCACACACCTAAAGATTTTCCATTGCCATCTGCCTCCGATAGCATTTAGTTGTTTGATTTAGTTTGGTTTAGACTTTCAATTAGTACGGCGTACCAAACCTTCTGATTTATGGTAAACTGTCCAACACAATAAACGGTCATGAGGCTAAAAGACGATGTAAATCTGCAGTAAGAATTGGGAAAGATTCCCTTTCTTTTTAAATCAATTTGGTAAGAGATACCAATGGATTTGCTTAACAGATACACTTTTATTTTATGAGAACCTCTAAATTTTGGTTTGAGGCTGACTGTTCTTAAATTTTCACGATTTTTCAGCCTCGTGTGTTCTTTATTTATTTATTTATTCATTCATTTTTTGGAGAATAAAATAATACACATTGGTTCTTGGTTGGTTAAAATTTGTGGTTTGTTATAGATTATGATTACTGTTAGACAAATCAACAGAGATAATATAAAAAAAAGGCCAGGGAAACTGCGGATTTTGTACGAATGCGTTGTACTAGTGATTTTTTCTAGTAATAGTCCGTGTTCTTAAATTCTTTTTCATGCTAAGGCTGGTATTGTTCTTAATTTGTTTTTAAATTTTGAACAAAAATAAGCTTCGTGTTCTTATAAAAATGTTCCTACAAAAAAAGTATCTTATTTGCAGAACTAATGCTTCTATTTTTTGCCAGGTGCAAACGGTGCAGTGCAATTGAGGCTTACGACATTGCTCTTGGTACCAGCATAAAGCCGCAGCAATTTAAGAAAATAGTTGCCAATCAAATTAAATCGAATCGATATTCGGCAATCCTAGCTATGGTTGATTTGACCGATTTTTCAAGCCATACACTCCCCAATTTACTTGAAGGAACAGCTCACAAATACTCGCAGATTATTCTGATCGGAAATAAGTTTGATCTGTTACCTCCTGTAGGTATTGGTAAATACGGTGGTTTTATTAACGTTTTTAGGCGCGAGTTTTAATAATGAATTGTTTGCGTGCTTTCTAGCCCATAAGGTATCAGTGCGGCAACCCAGGGAAGTGCCAACAACACGGCGACCGTTTGAAACAAGTAATGCAAAATACCAATTGAGCTACGGAAGATTAGCAACCTATTTGAGCTCTACCAACATTAAAATATTTTTGTATTTAAGATTAATTTGTTAGGTTTTCAAAAACATTTTTTACTAATATTTAATTTCATACCAGCAAGTTAATTTTTTGAGGTTTTAAAGCTGTTTGAATTAAGTATAATGATTGTCTAGTTAGTCGCAATCGCAGCCATTTTCGACTGTGGTAATCGGACTCTTCTGGCTTATTCGACTTGTAAATTTTCTGCTTTTTTTAAATTAGCGGTATTCTGCTTCCGTAAGTAATTTACTCAAAGACGATTAACGTTTGTTATTCCGATTTGTTTTCAAGGCTCTCCTTTATAGGTTTCAGCCACGTGAAACTTTTAGTGTTAAAATCTTGTGAATTTGTGACATGCCACAAAAATTTTTGCTCTCCGATTGAAAAGTTAACATCAATACGTTTACAGGATGCGGATGATTTCGACATACGAATCAAGAATATGTTAAAAAAGTCCAGCGAATTTCTAAGCAAGCAAATTAAGAAAGTTCACTTGATAAGTGCTAAAACAGGTAGACAACCGGGCGAGGTCGTTTTAGATAACTAAGATTATGAGGCGCCGTTTGTGTACCCTAATTTGTGCAATGTTTTTTGCATATTTAATTAAATAGTCATTTTAATTAAATATACAAAGATAAATATACAAAAAAACAAGTGCAAAAATAAATATGCAAAAAATTTTGAATATTACACGATAATTTGCGTAACGTTTTTTTGCGTATGTAGGTAAATAGTCATTTTAATTAAATATATGAAAATATACGCCGCAAAATAAACCGTTGCAAAAATAAATAAACAAAAAATTGTTACGCAAACGACACAAAAACTGTTGTTGCAAAAATAATTCCACAAAAATTTTTGTGGATTTATTTTTGCAACATCATGTATTGCATCAAAATTTTTTGCATTTTAATTGATTGTGTCACAAATATTTGTACGTTTATTTTTGATAGGAAAGAAAGAACACCCGCCGAAATAAATGTGCAAAATTTTCTGACGCAAAAAAAGTTGATGCAAAATTTCTTGTCGCATAAAAAACGCGTGCAAAAATAAATCGTCAAAAATTTTTGACTATTTAGTTCCTGTCCGTAATGATGAAAGGTTGGAATTATGCGGGCGGGAAGATACCGGCAAAGTATACAACTGGAACTTCAAGACGAAAGCTTCAGGCTGTACGGCAGCCTATAGTAGGTACCAGCCCGCTTATGAGACCTCTCGTTGGGCTGGAAAATGAAGGTTAATTCACCCATACCTTCCCGCTCCCATGATTCCAACCTTTCATCATTACGGACAGGAACTAAATAGTCAAATATTTTTGACGATTTATTTTAGCCCGCGTTTTTTATGCGACAAGAAATTTTGCATCAACATTTTTTGCGTCAGAAAATTTTGCACATTTATTTCGGCGGGTATTCTTTCTTTCCGATCAAAAATAAATGTACAAATATTTGTGACACTAACAATTGTAATGCAAAAAATTTTGATGCAAAAAATGATGTTGCAAAAATAAATCCACAAAAATTTTCGTGGATTTATTTTTGCAACAACAGTTTTTGTGTCAAAAATTTTTGCGTAACAATTTTTAGTTTGTTTATTTTTTTTTTGCAGCGGTTTATTTTGCGGCGTATATTTTTGTATATTTAATTAAAATGACTATTTAATTAAATACCGTAAAATGGGGTGAAAAATACCAAACGGGGTGACTAATACCACTGCTCAAAAAAATGTTTTTCTTGACTTTTCAAGTTTAAAATAAGCTTTATTTTCTCTGCAATGTGTGTTTTTTAAATTTCAACTTTAAGTATACATCTTTTTTTTTATGAATGAATGGAATAGTATTTTAGCAATTGTTTGAATTTGACTACACTTGGTCAAAGCCAACGGACTCGAATTCGAAATATTTTCAAGAAATTTGAAGCTTGGAAACTTCGGTACGTATCTCAAATAATGGTTTTAATAGCACATTTAGTTCTGCTTCAAATTGTAGCTTAAGTTATAACGAGATTGAAATAAACTTGACATATTTTAAATGAGCCCCTTTAGGGAGCGTTTTTGGGGTGGGTTTTGTCACCCCGGGCCGCATGACCAAAAACGGGGTGACAAAATCCACTAAAAATTTCATATTTACAAGTTACTTTTTCGTCATATTTGCAATATTTTTAACAGTTCTGCGATCCTATCTGAACTCAACCTTAACCCAGATGAAAGCAATTCTTCCGTTTCATAGGTTTTTCTCGAGCATTTACCACTAAATCGCCTGGTGATGAAAACCAATCATCAAGGAAAAGACGCAAAAAGCTCAACATTGTTTCTGGTAGAAGTGTTGGAGGACTCAAAAATGATGATCCATCCCAATCAGGCAAAACATCACCAGCAAGGGAAAACGAACAGCCTGCAGAAGAAGCTGAGTAGCTATCGAATTCTTCTGATAGTGATACAAACATGGATCAGAACAATAACCGAAATGTATTTGATGCAATTAGTGTCTAAACAATTTTGTTTTTTTCTATTCGTTATTGTCATCACAATGTACCGGTAGTAGCGTCTAGCGTGTTTACTACTTTGTTGTTTGTTCGGCATTAAAAAAATTGAGTACAATATTGTGCAGATGATTTTTTTTTTCATTAGCAGAAAGTTTAGTTGGTTATCGCAACAGAACTAGCTTGCCTCGAGAGCAGTTAACGTTAAACCCATGCTGGGGTGAAAAAAAAACACCACAAATTGTGGCCCATAATGTTATGAAAATATGATCACAAACTTGAAAATCTTACTCAATCGATGACATTTATCCTTCCCCCTAATCTCAAACTAATAATCGTACAATTCAGACAAAGATAAAAAAAAATTACCAACAAAAACAGCCTCAAAAGTGGTTTTAGTCACCCCATATTACAGTATGCAAAAAAACATTGCGCAAATTAGGGTACACAAACGGCGCTCCAGATAAGATTCCAGAAGCACCGACAGCCGTGTGATGTCAGAAGTACGTTTTGCACTTGAATGCCTGTAGTGCCTCTTTTTACTGATGATTTGATATAATCATAGTTTAAATTATTCTGAAATATACCTCTTAGAAGATCAAAAGTAAGGTTGGTTTCTTGCAAAAGTCCGTAATCCATTTATTTTCTGTAGTCATGTCCCCGTCCGAAGTTTTCTAATCTGTTATTGGTTTTTGTGTGTGTATTTTGACGCGAGTGGAGACAAAATAAACTTCTGTTATCTGTTGATTACAAATCTCATCCAATTTTTGAAGTTTCAGCTATGGAAAAGGATCTAATCTGTAAAAGTTTCGGTTTTTAAATGGAAAGGTGGACAAATAAAAATATATCTGAGCTAAAATCAAACTAAAAGCATGTTAGTCATAAATTGCTACATATTATACAGATTCAAAATAGGACCGTAAATGGTGGAGAGATACAAATGGAGTCTTTGAGAGAGATAAATTCAATCTATCAGTTGTTTGCCCTTCAAAAAAACACCATGTTTTTAGGTTACGGGGTCGAAAAGCTGATTTCTTCTATACAGAGTTTATGGTTGTCACAGCGAGACTTGTATTTAATCGGTGCTGTAAATGTGGGAAAATCAAGTTTGTTCAACGCTCTGCTTCAATCAGATCTTGGAAAAGGAAGAACAATGGAGTATTTTCAAGTAGGCGATCGACCTACGTATAGACTACGTAAAGTCGATATTTTGGATTGATAAATTGCTATGCCTATAGTCGTAGTGTAGAACAAAAGCTTGTGTTGGTTTGACCTTTACGTGCTTCTAATCTTATGGGTCTCAGAGCGAATCTCAAAGAGCACTTAGTGGACCGATAATTCTTAGTCGTACCTTTTGTAGACCACTGCTCTTGGTAACACTATTGCAAGAAACTAAAAAAGTAAACTTCGCCTCCGCAGCACGCAAACTTTTAATAACAGTTAAATAAGCCAAAAATTTTTTTTTTTTTAGAGAGCAACAGTATCTAAGTGGCCTGGCACGACTTTGAACACACTGAAATTCCCGCTTGAAGAACTGAGTCCTGGACAAATGAAAGCAAGGTATGGAAACAGCAAACTTACGTTTTAATTTGTACGCAAAGGTCAATGGTACCTTTTGTAGCTTTAAGGATTCATGGCTGCACACTTTTGACAATTTTGCCTTGTTTAAATAATATCTTGTTTTTCAAATGTTCCAGACAAGCAATATTGCACGGTAGACAAGAAAACGAGGACCGGAATCGATATGAAGCACAATCCTATGCTGCAGGTAGTGTTATTCAGAACCATTTGTTAACTTGGCGTTTCATTCTGGAGCTATGTCAAACAGTCATTATTTTAATGCAAGGAATGGAAGATACTTGCCTATCAGTGGTCGAGTGGATAGAGCGTCTGCTACTGATACGGTAGACTCTGGTTCAATTGCGTTCGTTTCTGGAGCGGGAGACCCGAGGTTCAAATTTATGCTGACTGTCAAACAGAAAAATTGGTATTCTCAGCTTTTCTGCTTGACAGTCTGCATAAATTTGAACCTCGGGTCTCCCGCTCCAGAAACGAACGCGTTACCGCTCAACCAACTGGCCTTACTTCACAAAGCTTTGTGGAACTTGATAAAGCTATGGTTTTGCAAGTCCATTGTCGAAAGTCTTCTATTGTTTCTAGGCTCGGTTGACCGAAGTATGATAACCGGTTTAACTCAATTGCGAACTGATCGTTATTTCCAAAGCCCGTTTGAAATAAGTCCTGACATGCCTACGTCCTTGCGATTGTCTGAACATCAAAGATGGCTCTACGACACTCCAGGAATTTTGAATGATGAAAGTGTAAGTTCAAACAAGATGTCATGAACCCGCTTTAATGATGGCGCATGCATTTCATGACGTTACTGTATTGAATTTGCCAAGGCGGTTTTGTAAGTTTTTTCATATTAAAAATTTTAATATTCCAGTCCATGCAGACCGTTGACCTTTGGTCCACCTGCCTATTTGACTAAGTTGTGTTGGGTTTGTTTTAGCCCGCTTTTTCTGGTGTGTTTATTACGGTTGTATTGCTGAGTTTATGAAACAGCCTTTAATATAGCGGTTATAATAGCCAAGTTTCGAACATACAGACTGGATGTTACTAGCAGCACGGTATGTCGAGCCATTCGACCGCACATCCCCGCAAACTTAAAGGATTGACACACTGCACTTAAACGAGGACTGAAAGAAAAATCAATGGGGATATTTAAAGTTGGACGAATTGTATTAGACTAGATTGGCGTTGACTCCATCCTTTTTGATCCAGCCGTTTCAGAGATATTCTACTTCAAACATGAGGTATTGGCCTCTAATGTGATAGTTTTTATTGGCAACCCTGACGTTGATAACCTTAGCGTCGTAAGCGACGCCATCCTGGTTTTAACCTAAAGCAATGCTGCTATTAGGCTACTGCATTGAGTCGTTTCGCTGCGCACTAATCAGTTTGGTTTTATCAACGCAACGTCAGATCCGAGCTGGTAAAAAAGTAGACTGTACGGTAGCCTAGCGATCTCAAGTAAAAATTAAGCTGTCAGATACATTTCAGTCTAAATCATAGCCTAGCCTAGCAAATAAGGGTTGTATTACTGAGCTACAAAGTACAAACTCATAACTGATAACAAGACTACCATTACCTCAGTACGCCTATTGCGTTTGCTTACATATTTTGTGACCCTAGAATTGACTTTTGCAACTAAGTTGCAAGCGATTGTATACTACTCTACTAGCCTTATTTTCGCTTATTCTTAGATGTATGTTACCTAGGCTACCGTACAGTCTACTCTTTTTTCCAGCTCGGGTCTGTTCTGCTGACTAGATCAAACTGATAAGCGCGCAGGGTAACGATTCCATGCAGTAGCCTAATATAGGCGTTGCTTTAGGTTAGAACTGGGTTGCCAATAAAAATTATAATATTAGAGGCCCTTACGTCGTGTTTAAAGCAGAATATCTATGGAACGGCTGGGTCAAAAAGGATGGATTCAATGCCAATCTAGTCCTATGCGATTGGCTTACTTGGGATACCCTCCTTGAGTTTGCCTTTGGTCCTCGTTTAATGCAAGTTTCGGATGCAATTAAAGAAGAACCGAACTCGGCTCGCATTTGGTACGATTCGATGTCCAAATCAGTTGACCATTAAACCACAGGTTTGATTTCACTACCAAGGCAATTAAATACTGAAGTATTTTTTGTGTTTTGTAGATCCTTCCGCACTTGAATCAAAGCGAACTTCAACACGTAATACCGACTAGTTCATATATACCGAGAATATTTTTGCTATTGCCGAACCAAGCTTTAACCTTCGGTGGTTTGGGAAGAATAGAATATACAAAGGTTTGAGTTATTTGTTTTTACGCTTCTTAATGCTTAACATATTTTAACAGAAAAGCTTTGAATCTCAATTTAAGTCTTTATTGTTTTGACTTGAGGGGAATCAAATCTAGGTTCTGCAATTTTATACCAGGCATACCATCTACTTTCCCGTATCATCGGTAAAAGGGGATTAGATGTTAGACCGGATTTTTATCGCTAGGGGCCAACTTTGACACGACTAGTTAAACTGATTGTGCTAGCATTAGTCTGCTATCAATCAAAATTTCAAGATGGCAATTCATGGAGCGAACATCAGATGATGCGCTCGCGACTCATTTGGGCGCATTATGCTGTAAAAATTCTTTGTGCTGTAGAATTTCGACTTATGAAACCATTTCTGCCAACGTGTACCGGTTGCAGTTCCACCCATTTTACTGGCTTAAAAAGTAACAAATCATAAGTCACAGAGCTGGACAGCGCTGTTTCGAGCTTTTAGCTCTCATCGGCAGCCCTCAGCTTCTTTAACAAAGTTATTCCCCAGCTGTGGAAGTCGTTATGATTTCCCAGGAGTCGACCACGATGGACGTCAAACTTGTCGGAAATCATAAGTCAGTTGCATGGTTGGTACGGTAAAAGGAACTTTTTCCTAACCTCTGTTTTTTTGTAATAGGGAAATGGCGGTGTGGTTTTATTTGTCTTTTCATGCCCATCTATACCAGTCGTTATTGCTACAATCGATGAAACTAATCATCATTTCCAAGCATGGTTAGACTCTGGAAAACTCCAGGTATAATATTTTTTATTGTACCTTAAAGCAGATTTAGTCGTATTGCCTATTTTATGTTTGAGACCATCATTGGTTCACCAGTAACCATAGTATTAAAATTTTTCTGTATTCAGTTATTTGAGCCTCTTTTAAGACCTCTATCGTATTAACCGTGTTTCACACGGGGGGACATTTTTGCCCTTTTTGAGCCAGCTTTTCCAGATATATTCTACTTCAAACATGACATATGGGCCACTAATGTTATAACTTTTAATGGCAACTCTGACGTTAATAGCCTTAGCGGCGTTAGCGACACCTCCCCAGTTCTTAACCTAAATAACAACGCTGGTATTAGGCTTGCATTAAGTCGTTTCGCTGCGCACTAATAAGATATCTTCTCAGCAGAACAAATCCGAGCTGATAAAAAGAGTAGACAGTTTGGTAGCCTAGCGATCTCGGTAAAATCAAGCTGTCAGATACATTTCTGTCTAAATCATAGCCTAGCAATAAGGTCTTTATTGCTAGGCTACAAAGCACAAACTCGTACCTGATAATAAGACAATAAGTACCTGAGCAGGCCTACTGTATTTGCTTACAGTATTTTGTGACCCTAGAATTGACTTTTGTAACTAAGTTGCAGACGATGGTCTACTACTCTACTAGCCTTACTTTCGCCAGGCTACCGCGTACAGTCTACTCTTTTTTCCAGCTCGGATCTGTTCTGCTGACCAGGTCAACGTCAGGGTTGCCAGTAAAAATTATAGCATTAGAGGCCCTTACGTCGTGTTTCAAGTAGATTCTGAAACGGTTGGGTTAAGAAGGATGAAGTCAACGCCAATCTAGTGTTATGCGATTAGCCTAACTTTAGATAACCCCAGTGATTTTGCCTCTAGTCCTCGTTTAAAATAACGGAATTTTCCCAATTTTTAAGGTTTTCCGAAATCTGAGCATTCTTTGACCTTTGCTTAAGTTAAATAGACAATGCACAGAACTGGACTGCGCTGTTCCGAGCTTTAGCTCTCATTGGCAGTCCTCCCCAGCCACTTTTTGGCCAAACTGGACAAACCTTAATGGTTTGCACAGTGTCAGCAGATTTTTAGGGAATAAACGATTTTTCACTTGCGGTACTTCCAAAAGTACAAGTGAAAAATCGTTGGGCTCTTGCACAGAGGTGAAGTCGAGGACCCAACGTTCGAGGCCAAGGACTCAAAAAAAAAAAAAAATGCCGAGGCCAAGGACAGGAATGCTCGAGGTCAAGACCAAGGACCGAGGAACCAATTTTTTAAATTAAGGTCGGCAAATTTTTTATTATTGTTTAGCGCGAAAGTATTTGCGATTATTGCATTTCGTTAAGTTTTAGTGATAATTCGATAGTTTCTAAAAATAACAAATGTTGTTCTGAAGTTTAGCGCGTTTGCAGCAATGTTGATTACGTTCCGTAGCGGTATCGTGGCAATGAAACAATTAAGGCCGTAACTCGTGAATGAGAATAACTAAAATCTAAACGTATAAATAGTCAATTTTGAAGCCTTAAAATCACCAGGTTGGAGGACCCCCAGTACAAACGTCCACGGATTAATGATTATAGATCCCCATTTTTTTGTGGTTTCTTCAACACAAACCATATTGTTTGGTTAAACTTCTTTTTACAGAATTTTTTAAAAATATTGTCGTAGTTTTTAAATATTAGGTAGTGATTAGCGAATATGCTATTATTATCTAAAAGTATTGCAAAATACTGTAAATTTATGTTTTTAAAATGAATTGAGGTACCGTACCCGGTATTTGCAAGCTCGAGTCCTTCGAAAAAATAGTGGAGTTATGGGAAAGAAGGCAAAGCTCCATGCCTCCGTCGAACAATTTTAGTGATTTTTTTTTCAGAAAGTAGCAATTTTAGTGGCTTTAGATAAATTACTCAATTAAAATTTGAAAGCAATTTGAAAAGAAAATACCGTAAAAGTTAAGTTAGAAAAACTTTAAGTTTTCCCACATTTTTCCAATCCTAACTTTAAGCCAATCTTTTCTTTACGCTTCAGTGCACCTGATGTTTCTCTGTATTCTTGCGTCTAATACCGATTACCTCTCAATGAATGAACGAGCACGTTTCTTCCGCCAAAATGCGCTTTATAAAATTTAACGTAAGGTATTTGACGGCAAAGAGTAATCTGAAGATCCCAACAGGGCTGTATTAAGGAGGAAGGTAATTGAAGACATTTGCGGTTTTCCCCGGGGCCCCCCTTTGAAAGACCCATAATTTGTAGAAACGTAAAAATAATAAATCATTATTTTTCGTAAAGATGTCCAAGTTTTTTGCGGGAGCTTCGCCTCCTTATCTTCATGACGCCATGTGAAAAATTGATTTTAAGTACAGTGCGCATCTTTCCAGGCATTTGAACAATTATAGTTATTTGATTTCACTCTCGCGTTTTTAATAATTCTTCATGCAACGTTTCTTTCTAATACAGATACAGTAGTTTATTACATGGAATTCTTAGCAGCTACTTTCGACACAACAATCGTTCAGCTGATGTGGCTTTTTTCCCTGACCGCTTGTCAGTGATTAGAATTTATTGCTCTTTTATATCTCAAAACAAATTCTTCGCAATATTTTCTCACGTATTTTCAAAACAAGGCGTTCTCAAGGTACGATTTGTTAGTTACATCAGGTATATACTAACGTATTTAGAATAAGAGGTTACTGCATATCATTTCGTTATCACCCACATGCTTTCATCGGAATCCGCTCTCAGATAGGCACGGTCTTGTTTTCGCTCTAGCGACGCAAAAATGCTTGTGTCTGTACCCCCGGATCTTCTGTAATGATCCTGGACGGTTTTATTGCTTTGCTGTTTATATAACCCGCATTAGGAAACAAAAAAAAAAAAAAGATTCTGCAGTCTACACTGCCTTTTCCACCTCATTCTCCAATTAGAGGTTTCACACCATGCCATTTAAAATAAAGGTTTATTATTACTTAGCTATCAAATATTATTTTTTAAAATAATAAAGAAATGAAACGAATTGACAAGCTAGAAGTTTAGATTATTTTTTGTCTGGTTATTTTCCTTTTCTTCCAATCAAGAAATAATGCTGTCCTCGAACCGGGGACGGGAAATTTTCGAAGACTTGTAGGGTTTGAGACCAAGCCCAAGAACTTCAAAATTGGAAAAGCTTGATCTCTTTCGTGACCGACTCCCCAGGAAGTCAGAACGACTTTCTCTGGCAGTAAGGTGGCAATATCAACCACCAACCTTGCAGCCGCAATCAGTTCGAGTCATTGATGCACAGAGCTGGACAAAAGTTGAACAAAATTTTTAGAGCAAAAGTTGAAAACTCGGGACACTTTTCGAAAGAATATCCAAAAAGTTAACACAGATAAATTTGCTGAAATCGAATAGAATCGTTGAATGTCTACCAACCACCTTTTTTTAACTTTTACATTTTTAGAAACTTAAGGAAAAATGATACCGGTAGGTGGGGCCGAATTTATATTGCGTGGGGCCCTTTACTACAGTTTCTGCCCACGAAAATGTGTTCTCCATTTCAGATATTAAGATTATTAGCGTATATTTCGCGACTTATTGCAAATTTTTTATCAAAACCGGAAGAATGAGGAGGGTATGCAACAAATTTTATTATTTATTAATATTATTAAATTTTTATTGCTCGATTTTGCTTCATAACGTTAACGTTCAAGATCTTGCTTCAGCGCACTAGGAGCCAGGGTTGGAAGTCGATGCTGTTTGAAAGCAAAGACGAATCGATAATTCACACAAAAAGCAAAGAATTGTCGATAGTCGACATCAGAAACAAAAGCAAAGACTAAATAAAATTATTAATCCTTGCCGAAATGCTAACAAAAATTTTTATTCTCTTTTTTATTAGGATGCACTAAAATGTTGGCTGTATTGACCATTAAATGAAACTTGTGAGTGGAAAAACTAGAATTTCCGTAACATAAAGGATAAAAAAAAATACACATTTAGGATAGTTATATAGAGCAATATAGCATAAGAGAAACGAAACCATGTAAGCTTACGCAGACTCAACAAGAACAAAAGTAAAGTATAAAGATTCTACCGATAAGTAACATGTAAGCAAAAAGCATAGAAAAGGCGATAATAGATAGAAAAAATTAAAAGCATGGAGTCTGCGATCATCGATAACAAAAAAGCAAAGAATGTAGTTTCGATTACTAATCGATATTTATAACCCTGACTGTAGCCATGGCAGCCGATTTGTTATGATATGACCTTGACCGCAGAAACAAAAGATCCAAAGTTCGAAACCCGCTTAGTTTCAAAACAGTTTTGTTCTCCCTCAGGTGTGTGATCAACCATGTGAGTGATGATGGTTCACTCAAATGTAATACAGTAATTAAAATAATATTCGTGCAGTCACTGAACCGTATCGAAAAGGGGCCATAATAACAGTTATCACGGACAGGATCCGACAATTTCTTTCATATAGCGCCATTAGAAAAGTTGATGTAGATTAGTTTTGCCAAAAAAAAACAAAACTGAAAACGTTCTGTTTATGACACGTTTCGACTTAAACTCAAGTCATTATTAATTCAGTAGCGTTGCTAAGGGGCGACGTTAGCCTGCCGACCAAACTGCAGAATAAGGAAAATACTACGTTTTTAGCACTTCTGAGATTGTCTTTTGCGTTGAAATGGACTCAAAAATGATTTAAAACATATTTTAAAACGTTTGTTTAGGGTAGGGGGCTAATTTGTCAAAAATAAAACTTCTAAATCAGAAAAAAAAACTTCAAAAAATGACCAAAAATTGAAAGTCAAATTTGGTCGCTCATTGAAAAACGCTTAACATATTGATTTCATCAAAAAATATATAAGCTCAGGAATAGGGGGAAGGGGGCTATTCAGTATTAGGTAATTACCAATCACTTCTTTCAAACTCCCTTCCATTAATCCCCCTAATTATATCTTTCTATATAGAATAAAGCCAAAATAGATTACTCCTTGAGAGTTTTATTGTACAGCCGGTTTAGGATTTTATGATTTACCAGCTTGCAAATAAAGAGAAATGAAATTCTAGCAATTGCTACCTCCCACATAGCCCATTTATGCAACTAGCGTAATCATGTTTTTGCACTGCTAATTTCTATGCCACGCTTTAAAAGCATTAATTTTTAACAAAATAAGCCTCAAATTAAGTTATTTTTGCCAAAAGAAAATTTCGAGCGCTGGGGTCTCCGCCTCTAGACCCCAAATTGCAGATTTCTGGCTACGTACCTGCATCAATATATAAAAAATTATGATGTTAGAATTATTGAAAGACTCAATATAAAACAAAACGTTAAGCCGGAGGTAGCCGCTAATAACCGGGTCAAGGGTAAAATCCAAGAGATGATACTACTAAAACTAAACCAAAATAGAAAGGAAATAATGATTTGCCACGGTTAAATGAACTTGGCATGACTAATCTTATACCATCTACCGCGATGGTCAAAAAGTTGCAAACTTACCTTGGGTATTAGATTTCCATGTAAATACCTGGTTATTACTTATCTCCTAAATCTGTACTGCACTGTCAATAAATTTGGCGTTAAAATGAAAGATCTACGGGTCAGTCAAACTGGCAACTCACTTACTGTTCAGAGACCGGGCTAATACCTGAACTAATCACGTTCTCTGATGGAGCTTGGAGCAGTAAAATTTTCGAGAACTAATAAATTCAACAAATGACGTAAAATTTTCAAGAACTAATACATTCAACAAATGATGTGAATGTAGACAAATTACCTATTGCTTTTTCTGAGAAGTAACGAATACGATAGTTTTATTACTTTTTTCCACTAATTTGTGGTTAAGTAGTGTCATTGCTTTTATACAGTAATTTGCCCACCACTGTGTGTAGGTAAATGATTGTCAAAAAAGTTACGCTGCAATTTTTGTATTGGGTGCTATTAGCGGATATTGCAGGGGTAAGGAATTCCGACTGTTACCAGATTAAAAGAGTTTGATTCGCTGTGTTGCTTATTTAGAAGAACATGCACAGTATTGCTGAACGGTAATGCTAACCAAAAATAATTTTATATTTACATTCGCGTTAACTTTTGCTCGTTTTTCAAATTGGCTTTTGTAAGACACTTTCACAGTACAGCGCGGAGTCACCTAACCACACGCCCCCCCTCCCATAAGATTTACGAATGAAAGAGTGAATCTGTCATAGGTAGGGTATTGATCACAAGGTATAAGGGGAACAAAATTTAACGCAAACAATTCACAAGTTAATGATATACGAAAAGTGCAAAAACAATATCAAAGATATCGCATCATTGAGCTGCGTGATTCATGTTATACAGTGGAGTCTTAACAACACAAAGTGAAGAATGATTATTTCTGGTAAACAATGACATATTGTAAAAAAAACAAATCCTCATACGGGGCACTTATGTTGGATTAGGGTTGGATGAACCCAAATCCTATCTTACATTATTATTCAAGTTTATTCTTTCCTTCGAATTTATTACACTTGACTTGAAAACATTTCCTTGTTCAGTAAAAAAATCACTCAATAAAAACACGTTACGTCCTTACAGGACAACGGCAAATTCCAAATAGAATCACTGGTGCAATTTACATGATACACTGCGTGAAAAAAGGGTCACGTGATTGTACAATGTTTCCTAATATGGCGTGATTATCGCTAGATTGCAGGTTTAATCAAATCAGCGCGCGTTTCAGAAACTGTTGCTGCGCGCTGAAACGGACTATGAGCAAAACACAAGAGACACTGGTTCAATACAGCGCGAAGTCACTACACTATAAAGCAAGACAGTTTAGTCTCCCTCGCGTAAAGGTTGATAAATTAATCAAGTAGCCTCTATATTTGGCAGGTGCCGTCTAGTTTGAAAAGACACTGTGAGCTTGGCTCGTTTTACTCGGTCCAACAGAGCTGGACGGCTGAAAAAAGAGCGCATGTTGTTTCTGATATTATCTTCGCATCTTCAGGTAATATTGTAATTTAATCACTCTATTAAAAAACGCCTAATCTCACTCTACTTTTGTTCTGACATACTTTTTTGTCTACCATGGGCAGTAGGGTTGTTCAAAAAAACATTTTTTAAAAAAAGTAGTGCTGCAAACGGCTTTTCCCGTTACATTACCCAAAAAAAACTGATATCGACCTATTTTCACAAAAAAAATTTTGATGTTTTTTGGGGTGTGCGCAACTCGATTTTAGTTTTTGACGTCATTTAAAAAAGTGACTAAAATTTTAGAAAACACTGGCAAGTGACATATCAACGGACGCAGAATGACCCCCTGAGTCGTAATTTGTTGATTGCTTTGGTTTATTAGCATTAGGCAAAGATTTATTTCTAAATTTTAAATTGATGACATCATCATTTTTAGGTAAAATTGCATCTTTGCACATTTTATTGAGTATTAAATGGAAATGGTTATGGTTAACTGGTTGCCTCTTGTCTATACAAAATCGGTTCAGTACAAATAATATCAGGCATGTACATTGTACAACGTCTTTTTAGGCAATGCATTAATCATAGAGTGCTTGAGTACTTGTTAATAATCACCAAGCTTTCGTGAGTACTTTTTTTGATTTAATAGTTCGCCTTTGAATTGTACTGAAAACGCAAGTTATTTTACAGTAGAATTTTATTGGAGTTAGTAAATAGAAATGACTCCCACAAGAAGCGCAACTGAAAATTTGGTTGATTGGCAATCCTAAATGTGATCTTAATACTAGCTGTGTACCGACCAATGCTGATGTTATACATTACTTAATTTTCACATGTTCAAAAATCAAAATGATACAACAAATGCTGCCGTAAAGCGAACGATTGAAGCAGTAACTGAAATCGGAAATCCCTATATAAAAAGTACTTGGCTGCATTAAGAACAATTGCTGAAAATTTTTGAATCGCGGAAAAAATATAAAAAAGTTAGAAGCGCGACAATAACACCGAAACAAATAACGAAAAAAGATTTTGCGGAAGTTTGGCAACATTATTTGATCTTGCTTCCAAAGACACTGAGCAACAAATTTCTGGTGATCGCCTAGGAACCGAAAAAGCTAAAAAGGAAGATGTGGGTTTTTTGCTTGACTAAAGAAACGCTCGCAAAATGCAAATGTCCATTTTCTGGATCATGAATCAAGAGAAAAATGCCAAAGAAAAAGTCAAAAAGTTGAAACTAAAAATCTCAAAATAACGCAAGCCTTATCCAGCTAGCAAATCAGATAAGCTTATCGCTAACGAAATTTATTTGCATGACTTCCCTCGTTCTGAATTTGAAATCTCAGAGAAAGAATTCAGCCCGTGTTCAAGCAAACGCATTCATGCTTCTAACCAAACCGTATCCGTCCAATATTCAAGAAAATCCAAAACCCAAACTCAAGTAGCTGACAGGGAAGGCTTTTCCACAAATCACTAATTATCTGCCTTTGCTTCCATGATTGATGCTTCTTCAGAAAGCTATGATGGATTTTTATCACGATTCAAAATTTTCAAAAGTTATTTTGAATGCAGTCAACTACTTTTCATAGGAATTCCCGATTTCAACCAGATTTCAAGTACTCCTCCATTCGTTCGCTTTGCAGTATCATTTGTTCTGGCATTTTGATTTTTGAGCATGTGAAAAAAATATATGCCATCACCATTGGCGGTGGTGGTACTACCCGACCCCTTCCGAGGGATGGGGCGCGGAGGAACTCCGCGGAGACCCAACAGTCGGGCCACACCCCAAGGTCTGGACCATAGGTCAAGAATAGAGAGAGAGAAGCCATAGATAGATTTACGAAAGGGTTCAGAGGCAGGACAGTCGAGGAGGAGATGATTGAGGTCCTGTAGAGGGTGTCCACAGGCACTACAAGCAGAATTCTCCTTCCGACTGATCCTGTGAAGATATGAGGATAAAAGAAGACTGTGGCTATGGCAGCGAAGGCGGGAAAGCTCGCAGCGAATAGGGCGAGAAAGGAGCAGTTCCTCCGAAGAGACTTCCGGGGCTTGGAAGTTCAGATGGGAGTGGGAGATGTGACGTCTCCAATTGCGGTATTGGGAATAACGGACTTTGGCAACGACTGGGGGAAGAGGGCATGGGGTCGCGTCAGTGGGCAGGGAGACACCAGCTTGGGCAAGTAAATCCGCTTTTTCATTACCGGGGAGACCTGCGTGACCGGGGACCCATTGGAAGCTCAAGATGGAATTGCTGGAGAGGGAGGAGGCGAGGGACCAAACATTCCATAGGGACTCAGGCAGGAGATAAGAGGGGGCTGATGAAAGGATAGAGAGGGCTGATTGGGAGTCAGTTAGGAAAAGGACTGACTGGAATTTGCAGGTCATCAAATGGCTAGTACACCAATCGAGACCTTGCTTGAGGGCAAAGGTTTCAGCTGTGAAGCTGGAGGCAATTGGAACAGTGGAAAAGGACAGAATTGGATGTGTTGCATTTGGAGCATGTCACATACACTCCAGCACCACCGGGACCGAAAAGGGAGGGGACAGATCCGTCAGTCCATACTTGGATATCAGAAGGGGGGAGGGAGGATAGTCTGTTTGAAGCAGACCGGAGTCGGGCTGTACTGTTGCCTGTGTAGTCGGGAATGAAAAGGGAAACAGTGAAGTGGGTTGCAGTCCATGGGGGGAAAGGGGGGCACATGATCAGAGTCTCACGAGGGGATGGGAGTGGTTTTGTGGCCGAAGAACAGAATGATCTCCAGGAGGGTTTCTTCTTTAGTCGACTGGGAACGTTTCTTGTCGCCAGGGCATAAAGGCTGGAGAAGTCTGGGGGGAGACGCAGAGCGCGTTCGAAGGAGGGAAGGGTCTGATGTTCTAGAGTTAGCTTTAGAGGAGGGAGTTGGGCCTCAAGGAGGAGTAGGGAGGAGGGGATGGAAGAGAGGCACCCAGTAATAACCCTGCATGCAGCTCTGTGTAGGACTTCCAAGTGATTGGTTGCGGTGTTGCAGAGGAATGGGAACCATCCAGGAGAGGCATATGTGAGCACCGATCGCACAATAGCTTTGTAAAGTAGGGAGAGAGATTCTTTCGTGGAACCCCAGGAGGCAGTGGCTTTCGAGCGAAGGGCTTTGTGGCGTGGATAGAATTTGGAACACAGGGATTTGACGTGGGCCCCAAAGGATAGAGTCTGATCAAAGGTTACACCAAGAAATTTAGGGGTGGGATTGAACAAGAGAGGGATGCCCAGGAGGTTCAGCCGAGGCTGGAAAGTGGCTTGAAGGGGATCTGTAGAGAAAAAGGAGGACTCACACTTCTTTGGATTGAGAGGAAGTCTTCATAATTTGGACCATGTTTTTAGGGCAGTGAGGGAGGATTGGACAACGGAAGATGCTTTGAGCGGGTCTAGGGAGGAGGATCAGATGGCCATATCGTCAGCATACAGAGAGGCATTGGCACCTCGAGGTAAATCCTTGGTGATGTCATCAACAAACAGGATGAAGAGGACTGGACCAAGTACCGAGCCCTGGGGAACCCCTCGTCTGATGCGGAAGGAACGGCTGCTGGAACCACCAACCTGGACTTTAGCTCTACGGTCAGAAAGGAAAGAGCGTACCCAAAGAACGAAGCAAGGGGGAAGTTAGAGCAAGAGGAGTTTATGAAACAGAACAGAGTGCCAGACCGAGTCGAAAGCCTTGGAAAAGTCAACAGATGCCAAAATGATTCGGTCTGGAGGCTTTTTCTTTTGGAAGCCGTCCCAGATTGATTGAGACAGAGTAAGAATTTGGTCGAGAGACGACCTACCTGGACGAAAGCCGGCCTAGCAAGTGGAGAGGAGATGATTCAATTCGAGGTGAAAAGTTAGGCGAGAAAGAATCAAGCGCTCAAAAAGCTTGGGGATGCAAGAGGTGAGAGAAATGGGGCGGAAGGAGGACGGAGAGGAAGTGGGTTTTCCAGGTTTTTGAATGGGGATGATAGTGGTAGGTTTCCAACAAGAGGGGAAAGTGTGAGAGGACCAGGACGTGTTGAAAAGAGAAAGAAGGAGGAGTTGTGCTGGCTCAGGCAAATGCTTTAGTAAAGAATAGGCAATCTGGTCAGGGCCAGATGCAGTGGAAGAGGAGAGTTTGCAGATGGCAGTGGAGAGTTCAGCCAAGGAGAAGGGGGAGCAGAAAGAATTGTGGAGGGAAGAAGCATCCTCACAGCTAGCTTTCCGGAGTTCATTCATGAACTGTCGTTCGGCTCTGCGCGAGGTAGGGGGTGTTGCTTGAGATAGATGTGAGCGAAAATAAAGCCGCATTTACACGGGCGACTTTTAGCTGCGAGAATCGACACTTTGCCTTTTTTCTTTCTCAAATCGCGTAGGTCACTTACACGGCGCAAGATTCAAGTGTGATTTTGTCTGCGCGATATCACCAGACACGCCCCCCGAAAAATCAAATCGTAGCAGTCACTCACACGGAAGAGATTTTAACGCGGCGCTCGCATTCGATTGCAACTCGCTGAAGTCACTTACACGTTGAGACCGCGTGCCAGTGATTCTCGCAAAATCGAGTCGGCGGAAGAGTCGCTATCGCACTGGTTCACTTACACGGTGCGAGATAGTTTCAAAGCGCTGCTTGCTGGTTTTGAATTTGCAAAAGCGAACCGCTGCAAAAGCACTTCAAATGCGCCGCTTGTCAGCTTTTGCATTTGAAGCAATCACGCTTTGGAATTTTGAAAAGAAAATGAATGAAGCCAACGCAAGCGTAAAACGAAATACGAAAAATACTATTAAGCAACTAATGTCAAAACTTGCAATGAAAATGCAAGGTGAAAGATGAAGCAGCAACGGCGGCGTGCTGCTCGAGCCGAATGTTTGAGTTGGCTTGGATGGAGCAAAGTCAAGCGGGCATTATTAATGCTCATAATCTATTATAAAATTCTGTCATTTACCCTTTAGGTATAGGTTTTTCTCTATCGCAACCCATCTCTGACTGTGTGTCTTGTTTGGTTATGCATAATGTTGGGTAAAACAATAAAATTTATCAATATTTTTGTGCAGTTAATTCTAAAAACACTTTTGAAATTACTTTTTCTCCAAGCATGTGTAACTGACAAATTCATATCGTTTATTTACTTAATAGTGCACAAGTATTTTAGTATTTTATAGGAGATCTGTGCTGTCATATACTATACGAAATGCTAATGGTTAAATTTTATTTTTGTTTTTAGAAGTTTACTTTTTGAGTTCTTCTGCAGTGATACCAGGCGCCTTTTGTCACTACAGAAGTACCGGCTCTTTTTCAATTAAACCAACATTCAAAAAATCCACATAGCATTCATATAATATGTGTTTTCATGTAATTTTTTTTATGGAGCTACTAAACCACAGCTGTTACAAAGCACCAATATCCACAATAATAAAACAAGCAGCGCATTCATTTGCTAAACGCTAGGCAATTACAGTAAGTATAGTGCGGAGGATGAATTACAGTAGTCCCCGCTTATTAAGCCCACGGTTAATAAGCCCAACCGCTTAATAAGCCCAAAATCGTCCGGTCCGGAATTACTCCATTTATTCCTATAGATAAAAAACCCGCTTTATAAGCTCAAAACCCCGCTTAATAAGACCAATTTTCGAACACATTTGCTTAAAACTGAGTGAAAACGCGTCGAAAGTCACACTTCTTAGACTTGCTTTCTCGATGTTTTTGCACGGAAATGAATATTGCTTTATCGTAATACATAAAGAAATTGCTTGTTATCTGTAACTGTTGCGTACAGTATTAATAGATTCAGCAACTTTTACAGGGTTTATACGGAATTTTTCTGACATAATCCCCTGACTTTCGTCAAAATCGCACCTGTTTTCCCTGACTTTCGTTTAAAAATCCCTATGTTTTTCCCTGACCCAATCCTGCAAAACATACTTTTTCCCTGACTTTCAGAATGTAAACGAACAGTATAATATCAACCAGCAGCAAAAAGAACTATGCACACCTAATGCATACATACACAGAAACATCAATTCAGCAGCAGAAATAAGAATTTCACAGGTGACCTGTCGTAATTGTATCTTAAAAAACAATGGATCTTGATTCATAGGAGATAAGAACTTTCCAAAAAAATCTCCCTGACTTTTTCCAACTTTTCCCTGACTTTTTCGTTGAATTCCCTGACCATCTCGAAAAAGATATGTTTTCCCCTGATTTTCCCTGACCGTATAAACCCTGTTTTAGCCTTAGTACAGTCGACCATATTCATTTATGCGCATGAGAGTGGCGAAAATTTGTCCCCCGGTTAATAAGCCCACTCGCTTAATAAGCCCAAAATCGTCCGGTCCCGGGGTGGGCTTATTAAGGGGGACTACTGTATTATGAACTGAGCAAAAATACGCCAGTGACTTCATGTCAAAACTCATTCCTGGCGTTATTCAAATGAAAAAGCCCCATAAAACCACTCGAAATTGAGAACATGATTTCATTATAAACATCATTTTCATGAAATTAATGTTTTATCACAATATGCGGGGCAGTAGGTGTTGTGCTTCTTCACTTAACTGTGGTTATTTTAACCGTAAGAATTGCCGGTAGGCTCTAGCAATCTCGGGTCAGAAAAGAAAGCAAACGCTAACACGTTTTTAGCCGACAAAAACCAGTGGATGGTACTTGTATACAAAGTGCTGGACCCAACGAGTGAGCATAGATGTTAGCCTATCAGCCTACTCTGCCAGCACTGTCACAGCACCGATTGACCTTTTTTGCGTTGCCCCGCTCTAGTTTTGATCCGGCCGCTTTTTGCTTTTAGTTTGCTCAGTTTGTGCGCCTCACTTTAGTTCCTGCAGCCAACGCTTTAAAAATTACGCGCTTTTTGGTAATTCCTGCACGCCTTTGTGTTTGGCTGAGTTACCTCTGTTCTGGCATTCCTTTTCATTCAAGCAACTGGCAAACAGACGTATTTCATATTCAAAACCGCTCGTATGGCACTCTTTAAGTTCATTATTTTCAGGCTAAATTTCAGATATATTTTGCCATGTCTTACTGTTCCAATTTATGCATTTTGTCTGAACAATGCAATTCAAGTTGAAGAATTTCAATTGTGGTTTGCCCAGACGGACACGGTGAAGGCTCCATATTGTAACGAAGGGCTTCTGTAACAAGCACCTCCATTTCCAAAATATATTGTCCAAATGCTATTACTGTGAATTCATTGTCTTAGCTATTCTAGGGTTAAAAACAACCGAAAAAGAAGAAATGCCAAATCAAAAAAGAAACTAAATTCTGTACTGATTCAAAACAAAAGAGCTTGAATAACTTCGAGAGTATAGAGTGTTATTGCGCATTGGGCAGGTAACAAAAATACTTTTTGGCTCTCGTTCAAACGAAAATTAGAGCTTGCTTTTTTGCTTTCCGCAATTTTACGATGCTGCAAAAGCAGCTAAAAAGCCGTTTACAAGCAGACAGACCATTAGGTATTAACAAACATTGTCGCTATAATTGACATCAATGATCTCAAAATTTAAGAACCAATTAAGAGCAACTGATGCTCAACATTGGCAAAAAATTAAGAACAATCAGCCTCAACTCAAAATTTACTGGCTCTGATGCAAACAGTGTACTTACGGTATTACAAAAACAAAATACAATTAAGGTACTGTTTCCTGTGGTTAATTTATCATACATTTTAAGGGTTAAAGCCCTGCTTGATTGGCTTCACAGTTATCAGCAATCAGCTCATGACTGCCGTATCTGCAGTAGACCAGTGCCAGCATCAACAAGAATATTATTTCTTCTTCGTTTCAAACTAATATGAAGTAAATTTAATATCACAATCACAATTAACTACGGTAAAAGCACTACAGACTATTTTGTACCATGAACACAATATTTTATGAAGTAAACTTAGATAATCGCATCCAGCGACTCGCAAAGCATTTGTGCATTGTGCTATGCCCGGGGGACTCGTAAATTGCATACGATTTGCTGTTTACGCGAGCGCGACTTTGTCTTGTGACTCTCGAGACGCTGAAATCGACCTCGTGTAAGTGATCATGGGCGAGAACGATTGTTGCACCGAGTCGCGCAAAAATATAATCGGCATCGCAAATCGCAGGTGTTACTTACACGGCAGCGATTCTTGCCAAACGCGATCGCGGCAAGCGAGTCTTGCCTCGTGTGAGTAACCGCTTTGCGAGAGAGATTTTCACGCATAAAAAATCGTCGAATCGCGCTGCAAAAAAGTCGCCCGAGTAAATGCGGCTTAAGCCGCATTTACACGGGCGACTTTTAGCTGCGAGAATCGACATTTTGCCTTTTTTCTTTCTCAAATCGCCTAGGTCACTTACACGGCGCAAGATTCACGTGAGATTTAGTCTGCGCGATATCGCCAGACACGCCCCTATAAAAATCAAATCGCAGCAGTCACTCACACGGAAGAGATTTTACCGCGATGCTCGCATACGATTGCAACTCGCAGAAGTCACTTACACGTTGAGACCGCGTGCCAGTGATTTGCGCCAAATCGAGTCGGCGGAAGAGTCGCTATCGCACTGGTTCACTTACACGGTGCGAGATAGTTTCAAAGCGCGGCTTGCTAGTTTTGAATTTGCAAAAGCCAATTGCTGCAAAAGCTCTTCAAATGCGCCGCTTGTCAGCTTTTGCGTTTGAAACAATCACGCTTCCGAATTTTGAACAGAAATTGTATGAAGCCAACGCAAGCGTAAAACGAAATAGAAGGAATACAATTGAGCAGCTAATTTCGTTAAAACTTGCAATGAAAATGCAAGGTGAAAGATGAAGCACTAAACGCTTGAAATTACTCAAAAAAGCTTATTTACCCTGCATCATTCCGAGTTAGCTTGGATGGAGCAAAGTCAAGCGGGCATAAACGCTCATAATTTATTTTAAAATTCTGTCATTTACCCTTAAGGTCTTGGTTTTTCTCCACTGCAACCTGCAACCCATCTCTGACTGTGTTTCTTGTTTGGTTATACATAATACTTTGGTAAAATACAACAATAAAATTTATCAACATTTCTGTGCAATTAGTTCTAAAAACACTTTTGAAATTACCTTTTCTCCAAGCATGTGTGACCGACAAATTCATATTGTTTGTTTCCTTAATAGTGCACAAGTATTTCGTATTTTATAGTAGATCTGTGCTGTTATATCATACGAAATACCAATTGTTAAATTTTATTTTTAAGTTTAGTTTTTGAGTTCTTCTGAAGAGATACCAGGCGCCTTTTGTCGCTACTGAAGCACTGGTTCTTTTTTAATTTAAACCAACATTCAAAAAATCCATATAGCATTTGTATAATACGTGTTTTCATGTGATTTTGTTATGGAGCTACTAAACCACAGCTGTTACAAAGCATCAATATCCACAACAATAAAATAAGCCGCGCATGCACTTGCTAAACTCTAGGCAATTACAATAAGTATAGTGCGGAGGATGATCATTATGAACAGTGCAAAAATACGTCAGTCTTCGTTCCTGGCGTAATTCAAATGAAAAAGCGCCATTAAACCACTAGAAATTGAGAACATGATTTGCTTAGATATAGCATTTTCATGAAATTAATGTTTAATTACAATATACGGTGCAGTAGGTGTTATGTTTTTACACTTAAATGTGGTCATTTTAACCACAAGAGATGCCGGTAGGCTTCAGGCAATCTCGGGTCAGAAAAGAAAGCAAACGCTAACACTTTTTTAGCCGACAAAAACCAGTGGATGGTACTTGTCTACAAGATGCTGGACCCAACGAGTGAGTATAGGGTGTAGTGAGCCTACACTGCTAGCACTGTCAAAGCACCGATTGACTTTTTTTTGTGTTGCCCCGCTCTAGTTTCGGAATTCGGCCGCTTCTTATTTTCAGTTTGCTCAGTTTGCGCACGTCACCTTATTTTTGGCTGCAAACGTTTTAAAAATTACGCGCTTTTTGGTCGAGTTACCTCTGTTCTGACATTTCGTTTCATTCGAGCAATTGGCAAACAGAAGTATTTTATTTTGAAGACCGCTCGTACGGCACTCTATTAGTTCATTATTTTCAGGTTAAATTTCAGTTGTTGTTTGCCATGCCGTACTGTTCCATATTATTTGTTTTGTCTGAACAATACAGTTTAAGTTGGAGAATTTCAATTGTCGTTTGCCCAGACCTACAGGGTGAAGGCTCCGGAGTTTCGCTGGAACACCTGCAGTCAACAGTATTACGGAGGGCTTCTGTAACAAGCACCTCCATTTCCAAAATATATTGTCCAAACGCCATTATTGAGAATTCATTGTCTTAGCTATTGTAGGGTTTTCAGGTTTTTAACTTACTCGTATGTTTTTGCTATGTCAGAATATTAGCAATGACAAAATTGATTACATTTTTTTATACACAAAACATTTTGTAAAAACACGAGGCTCATTTTTGCTCAAAATTTAATAACACATTAGGAAGAACAACCGAAAAAGAATAAATTCCAAATCAAAAAACAAACTAAATTCTGTTCTGATTAAAAACAATAAAAGCTTGAGTGGTTTTTTAGTATTTGCGAGCAAAATTGCAACAAAGTTGAGACTATAGAGTGCTTTTGCACACAGCGCAGGTAACAAAAACACTGTTTGGCTCTCGTTCAAACAGAAATTAGTGCTTGCTTTTTCGCTTTCCGCAATTTTACGATGCTGCAAAAGTAGCCAAAAAGGCGTTTACAAGCAGACATAGCACTAGGAATAAACAAACATGGTCGCCATAATTGACATTAATGATCTCAAACTTTAAGAACCAATTACGAGCAACTGAGGCTTAACATTGGCGAAAAGATAAAAACAGCCAGCCTTAACTCAAAGTTTACTGATTCTTATAAAAAAGCGTGCTTGAGGTATTATAAAAGCAGAATACAATTACGGTACTGTTACCTGTGGTTAATTCATTATACACTTTATAAAGGGTTAAAGTTTTGCTTGATTGGCTTCACAGTTACTAGCAATCAGCTCATGACTGCCGAATCTGCAGTAGACCAGTGCCAGCATGCACAAGAAAATTATTGCTTCTGCGGTTCTAATATGAAGTAAATTTAGTATCGAAATCACAATTAATTACGGTGAAAGCACTACAGATTATTTTATACTATGAACACAATACTTTGTGAAGCAAATTTAGGTAATCGCAGCCAGCGACTCGCAAAGCATTTGTGCATTGCGCTATGCCTGGGCGACTCGTAAATTGCATACGATTTGCTGTTTACACGAGCGCGACTTTGCCCTCAGACTCTCGAGACGTTGAAATCGATCTCGTGTAAGTGATCACGAGCGAGAAGGATTCTTGCATCGAGTCGCGCGAAATATAATCGGCATCGCAAATCGCAGGTGTTACTTACACGGCGGCGATTCTTCCCAAACGCGATCGCGGTAAGCGAGTCTCGCCTCGTGTAAGTAACCACTCTGCGAGAGAGATTTTCACGCATAAAAAATCTTCGAATCGCGTTGCAAAAAAGTCGCCCGTGTAAATGCGGCTTAAGAGGCATAGTGATTGGCAGTGTCAAGAGGGGAAGTGCAACCGGGAAAAGAAGGGTCTTGGGAGGTGGTCTTTTTGCCCGAGATGGCATTGAGAAGCCTGAAGACAGCACGAGGATCAGAATGGGGGGACAGATTAGAACAGGTGGCTTTCCAGGTTGCGGATTTGGCTCTAGAAATGACTGACGACGCCCTACGAGTAGTATCTATATATCTGAGGCGGTGAGCTTCAGACCGGTGTGCCTCGGAGCGGGCCCTCCGTCGCTCCCGCACTGCAGATTCCGCTTCCTGGGACCAACAGGCTTTGATGGAACGACCAAGGCGGCCAAAGGGGTTAGATGCCTTGGCAGCTTCGACTAAGAAGAGGGCAAAGGAGCGGGCAGCCTGGTGGATGTTGACTGCGTCAACATCAAGAGAGAGGAGATGCTCAACAATATATGATTGGTAAACATCCCAACGGGCCTTTTTGTAGTTGAATTTGGGGGGACGAGTGTTGGGGTGACGAACTGGAGATAGGGGAGGACAATCTCTATGGGGAGATGGTCAGAGCCAAGGCCAGGCAGAGTGCGCCACTCACAGTGGGGAGCTTGAGACGCAGGAGCTAACGAAATATCATGGGATGAACGGCTTCCAGTGGAATAATGGTGGAACGTGGGAGAGGCGGGGTCGTTCAGGATTTCCAGACCAGAGGAATTAATCCAGTGAAACAGGTCATTTCCGGGCGGGTTAGGGGGAATGAGCCTGTCCCAGGTTGGGTGGTGAGCAATGAAGTCTCCAAGAATAAAAGTGTCAGGGGAGTTTGGAAGAATGTCAGGAGAGAAGGTCCTGGTGCGAGAATCAGTGCTTCTGATAGGAGGGAGTAGAGGTTAAGGAATTGTAAGGGAGAGTGGTTGGAAAAAGAAATTTAACACAGTTGTAGTCTGAGTAGGGGTCCTGGGAAGAAACAGGAGAGAAGGCCAGGTCAGAGTGGATAAGAGTGAGGACACCACCACCGGTGTTATGAGCTCTGGAGGAAACAGGGCCTTGTCTGCCAAATGTCCGATCCGTACGTAGGGTAGAATAACCAGGGATATGAAACTTCTTGGTTGCCGAAAGATGGGTTTCTTGGAGGAGAATGAGGTCATAGTGATTGTTGGAAAGAAAGGCGATTAGTTCAGCACGACGTGAGGGGGAAGACCGCCAGCATTCCATTGTAGAATTCTAAGGTTTTGAGGGAGGCATGGAGTTCGTTGAGGGTGTGGCGGCGAGTTGTAGATTGGTTGTGTGCTTGTGGGTGGTGGTGGTGTGAAAGGTAGAGTGAAGGCGGAAAGAGGGCAAGTGTTAAGGAGGGGAGGATGTGAGGGGAGAGGTAGAGATGAATCTATTTGATCTGAACATGTTGGTGGGGGGTGTGGGTGGGGGCGGAGCTGGAGAGACGGGGCCGGGGGACGCTTGGTGGTGGGTGGGAGAGGCAAGGTCCCCATTGAGACAAGCAGGGCAATTCCAACCCATGGTGGAGCCAGCTGCGCAGATTTTGCAAAAGTTAGCCCGGATCAGGGAGGAGCAGGAGAAGTGCACCCACTTGGAACACGTGGAGCACTTTAGTGAGTCCTTACCTACCTCGTGAGAGCACATGGAGCAGGGGTAACGTGGGGGCCCCGAGGTGGACGCGGTTGATAAAAGCCAGGTGGTAGTGGGGGGAACCTTGGGGGAGGGGAAGCAGACGTCATAACAGGGGAACTGGTCTGAGTGGGGGAGCCAGTTTGACTTTGGGGCCAGCACATCGGGCAACGCCAACCCACTGCAGTGCCAGTTGCACAGATTGTGCGAAAGCCAGCACGGGTAAGGGAGGAGCAGAGGAAGTGCACCCACTTGAGGCAAGCAGAACACTGAAGGGAGTCTCTGCCTACATCGAGGTGACAGATGGAGCAGGGGTACCTGGGGCGAGGATGGTTACTGATGGGGCCCGGGTTAGGATGGACATTGCCACTAATAAGGAGCAAAGCCAGGATAAGGAGACGTCGGAGGGGGGTCCAGTCAATTGGAAGAGGAGCCGCCCAGTTGTGACCGGTCAACGGGCAGCCCACGAAAGAACAGTCCGAGACAATGTGGGCGACCTTTTGGTCAAGCCCCTCGGGAGATTTGTCCTGCCATTTCGACCCATCCCCATTGGGGAGGGGACTGCACCACCACGATGAGGTGGCAGGACGCTGGTGCAGATTGGTCAGTAAGCAGCTAGTATTAAGATCACATTTAGGATTGCCAATCAACCAAATTTTCAGTTGCGCTTTTTGTGGTAGTCATTTCTATTTACTAACTCCAATAAAATTCTACTGTTAAATAACTTGCGTTTTCAGTACAATTCAAAGGCGAACTATTAAATCTAAAAAAGTACTCACGAAAGTTTGGTGATTATTAACAAGTACTTAAGGACTCTATGATTAGTATATTACCTAAAAAGACGTTGTACATGCCTGATATTATTTGTACTGAACCGATCTTGTATGAACAAGAGGCAACCAGGTAACAAATTTTCATTTAATGTTTAATAAAGTGTGCAAAGATGCAATTTTAACTAAAAATGATGTCATCAATTTAAAATATAGAAATAAATCTTTGCCTAATGCCAATAAACCAAAGCAATCAACAAATTACGACTCAGGAGGTCATTCTGCGTCCGTTGATATGTCACTTGCCTGTGTTTCCCCCCCCAAAAAATTTATTCACTTTTTTAAATGACGCCATAAACTAAAATCGAGTTGCGCATTTTTTTGCGAAAATTGGTCGATATCAGTTTTTTGGGGTAATGCAACGAAAAAAGCCGTTTGCAGCACTACTTTTTTAAAAAAATGTTTTTTTTAACAACCCAAATGGGCAGACGGCCCCGATGTCATTTGAAAAAATGTTCGAATATCTGATAAAAGTAAAAATTACGCAGAATACTACCAGTTTATATTTTTTAGGATGGATAACGTTAATGCTACCACGAGACCAAGATGAAGCAGACTTAAAAATATCCAGTCTTTATTATCAGCCAATTCTGAGAAATCCTCTGTTGACGAATGTGTATCGACTGAAGGGGAAACGCGTGCCTGGCACCCCGAAATTCGAAGTCAGAAAGGACTACGCAAAACTTTTCACGAGAGGAAAAGACCTGTTTACTCCGAGAAAATACGTCATAAGAAAAAAATCCTGTCAATCTGTAGGCCTACAAGAATTTAAAAAGCTATTTAACGAATAAAATTTTTGTTTCGAATTTACTCCCGTGTGATTCCAACTGTTTTTCGCCGATACTTCGGATTTGCAACAATTACGGTACTGCTGCCGTCATGGATAGGCTCGGCCTGCCAACTTTCCCACTTCAGAATAAAAAATTTTTGTTCTTTGGTCTTCAAAATTGACAGAAAAAACAACAACCGCAGTTGCTTTAAAAAACAAAAAAAATCATTCTGCAGTTGCGCTAGCAGGGAGAATTTGTGTTTGTTTTTGCAGCGACAAACGCAAACTTTAGAAAAAAGCGTGGAGTAGTGCGGTGGTCAAAATCAATGAGTATGCCTGCATAGAAAAGTTTTGATGCTGAAATTAGTGCGCATTCTCAACAAATTGTTAGCAAAATTTTGAATAACATCAGACCTGAAATTGAAAAGATGGTTAAAGATGCTTTTCATTCCTTTGCAAATGACTATTCAATTGAGCTAGATAAGGTTAAACACAACATTTCTGACCTAAAGAAAAGTCACGAGTTCTTATCTGCAGAATACGATGACCTAAAGGAAAAGTACAGCAAATTGCTCAAATCAAGCCAGCAAAGTGAAATATCTGCTCATCAACTAAACCTTAAACTTGACGAAATTGAGACAAACAGTACGAGTTCCACAAAATTGACGGTTTGGAGCATGGGCGCAGGCTTAATCTGGAGTTCGAGGGTATTCCAGAGCAAAAGAAAGAAAGTGTTACCAGCATTGTTTTAGATATTGCTACAAAGCTAAACGTCGACGCCAACTTCAGCGACATATCAATTGCGCATCGTTTGCCACCAAAGCGATGGCTCAACACTGCCACCAACTATAATATTGCGCAATTCACTAACAAGCGCATCAGAAACGCTATGTATCCGAGAAGAGGCAAAAAATATGAAAGAATTTCTAGTTCCAGAAATGACTATACTGTTCGTAAATGAAAATTTAACTCATTATCGAAAGAAACTGTTTTGGTCGATCAAACGAGCTGCCAAGGCCAACAACTACCAAGTATTTGTGGACTTCAAACAGCAAAATTTTTGTAAAGAAAGACGATAATGCACCAGTAATTGCAATTCGACATGAATCAGATGTTGACAATTTGACCTAATTGTGATTTTGTAGCGTGTGCATTTTAATTGCATGTAGATCATCATGAGTCGAAATGATTACTCAATCTTTCCAAATTGATAATCTTTCAGACCTAGCTGAGAAAGTGCAACGGTTTCAATTAGAAAACGTTAAACCATGTCAATATCATAACATTGACAACGTATCTAATTTGATTTCAAATAACGATAATCTTTTTTTGCTTCACTTAAATATTCGGTCTCTTCAGAAGCACTTCGATAGTCTTCAAGAATTACTGCATCAACTCTCGACTCCTACAGATGTTATCTGTATTTCAGAATCTAAACTGAAAGATGGTTTTAGCTGTACTGTTTCCATTCCTGACAACCGTTTTTTTCATGCTAATTCTCCAATTAAGGCAGGGGGTGTGACCGTGTATGTGAGCAAAGACTTAGATGCCAAATTAAGAATCTGATTACCAGTTCCAAATGGTCGGTTGTGAAAGTTATTTCTCTCACTAAAAATTGGCAACAAAAAATTTATAAAAGGAGTTGTTTATAAACACCCAGATGCAAACAAATTTCTTTTTCTTGAACGTCTCGAGGAAATATTGCAGCTAATCAACCTACGTCAGATGAATTGCGCAGTTCTAGATGATTTTTACATTAACCTTTTGTCTTCCGATTCTAGTGTCAACGCCTACAATTACACGTTAACTTGTAATTCCTTCTTTCATATTATTAGTGTACCAACTCGTGTGACCAAAAATTCAGCAATGCTAATCGACCACATACGCACAAATTCGTTTAACTCAAATATTACTCCCGGAGTTGTTCGATACGACATCAGTGGTCATTTTCCTATATATGCAATTTTTTCCACCTTTCCAAAAAAACAGACTTCCAAAAACTTATCGCAGGGATTTTAGAAATTACGATAATGGAATCCTAGGCAATAATGATGAGTCGTCCAAGTCTACCTTTTTTTTAATAGCGATTGTATTACTCGAGCAAACTATGATAAAAGTTTCGAAACATTTATTGCAATAATGGAAACTTGAGATTAACAAACTTGTGCCTTTCACCAAATTATCCACAAGGAAATCCAAATTAGCTCTTAAACCCGGGAGTTTGGATTTCAATTAAAAAGAAACAAAAATAGTACAAAAAAGCTTCCCGAAATGGCTCACCCATCAATCTTTTTATTTATAGAAAATATAGTAATTGCCTGACGAGAGTTAAAAAAGCCGCAAAAACAATGCATTATATTAAACAATTTGAAAATCGCAAACCTGGAAAATTATTAGAGAGCTTGTATATACTTCAAAATCTAAAGAAAACGACTCGCTTACTTCGTTCAATATTAACAATTAAGAAATTGATGATCCTTATACTATATCAGAAGCATTTAACGAATTTTTCTTTAGCGTTGCTGACAAGATTCAACAAACCTTGACTAATCCCGTTAGCGAATTTCATTATAAAACCTATTTAATCAGTCCCGTACTGACCCACCGACTCCACAATAAATTTATAATATAATAGCTAATCTAAAAACAAAAAAAAATCATCTGGGGCTAATCAAATTCCTTCATTTTTTGTTCTTAAACTAGCTTCTGTATTATCACCATATCGGTGTTTTTTATTTTCCTTTGCATTCGAATTCGGAATTTTTGCCTATTGTCTTAAAATTGCTCGAGTTGTTCCAATCCATAAGGCAGGATCCAAAAAAGAAGTTACAAACTACCGCCCAATATCATTACTGATCTGTTTCTCCAAAATTTTAGAAAAGCTAATTCAAAACAGGCTACTGAAGTTTTGCCAAAAAAACAATATATTTTACAATCGACAATTCGGCTTTGGAAAAAATCACTCAACCATACAAGCTATAAATCACATAGTTTCCCAATGTTATGATAATCTCAATTGCAAAAAAGATACTTTCCTAATTCTATTAGACATTCGAAAAGCTTTTGATACAATAAATCATAACATTTTACGAAACAAATTGAATCATAACGGTATTCGTGGAATTGCTAATGATCAACTTTATAGCTACCTAGCTACCTTTCAAATCGCACCCAATTTGTTGATATTTCTGAATCCATTTCTTCTATTAGGTTAGTAGCAAACGGAGTCCCCCAAGGATCGATCCTAGGGCCAACACTTTTCTTGATTTTTATAAATGATCTGGCTAATGCTCCAAAAACGTCCCCCCAATTATTCGCAGATGATACTTGTCTTTTGATTAGTGATACTAGTCTAGATGGATTGGAACGATTTTGTAACAGTGAATTACTACACGTATGCGAGTGGATGACTTCAAATCGTTTGGCTCTTAGTCCTTATAAAACTCAAGCTTTGCTAATTTCTCACCGTAAAATTAATTCTAAGACTATTAGCTTGGCTATGAACAATATCCTGATTAATATCACCTCAACAGCCAAGTATTTTGGCATTAAAATCGATTCAACTTCGTCATTCACAAATCAAATTAACAAAATTGAGGCCAAAATATCAACAGCATTGGTAATTCTATTTCGGCTTCAACATTTTGCTCCAAAACAGATATTGATCTCGGTTTACTCATCTAGTTTTCCCACATTTATACTATGGAATAATTGTATGTGGCTCCACTGTACATCTAACAATCTTCTAAACAGACTTCACTGCAAAACACATGTTTTCGAGTTATTGACGGTTAGCAATTTAAATAAAGAATTAAACCATTGTATGAAAAGTATGATTTTGTCAATATTAATCAAATTCATTTCTTCGAATTAGTCTAATTCATGTATTACTGTGTGAATCGTCTACAGCCTGCGATATTTGATGATTACTACAAATTTGTGACTAACGTTAATAGACATCGCTAGAGAAGTCTTAATGATGACAAACTTTATCTACCCCTTTTCAAAATGAAATCCGGTCAAAATTCAATAAAATAAAAAGGGGTTAAAATCTGGAATTCTTTACCAAAAACATTAGAACTCTTTCCTTTGTAAAATTCAAAAAGAGCTGCGGTCAATACGTGAAAAACATCGAATAAGTAATGCTTGCAAAACTTTGCATAACTTGTTAACTACTTGGATGTAAAACAGTGACTTCGCAAATCACAACTTTGAATTTAGCCAATTGCATATGCCAGCAGAAGTTTGTTGACTCGAAGACTGAAAAGTCCCTTCCAGATTCCTGGTCGCTAAGTGTCTATTTTTTCACTTGTTAATAACAAAAATTAATTATTCGAAGTTGCACTTTTGTGGCAAAATAAATATCTCTCTCTTTCTCTCTCTCTGTTGCAACGAAATGTTGGCTTCACCTGAAATTGTCAGAAAATTGCATGGAAATTTTGGGAAATATCAAAACCAATCTTGTCGATACTGTTGGTTACAGCCCACCCATTTATTTGTTTAGGACGACAGCTCTACTGTTTAGGACGACATTCGGCACTACAGTAAATTTCTGCAGAATACAGTTGCTTTTATTACCTTTTATGTCATTTTAAACGAGGTTCAATGAAAAGGTAAATACAGCATTGCAATACTGACAAGACCTTTGCTACTGTAATTGAAAATGAATAACAGCAAAAAATATAACAGACAAATCAAATCTTCAATCAAAAATAAATCTATAACAATCAATTTTTACGTTTTTCAAGGTGGAAGTAGCATCGCGTACCGTTAGAAAAGTTTGAAACTCAAATAGTCGCATCCAGCAAAAACAAGCGGTACAACAATGCCAAAACACATAACTAGGTTACGGATAAGTGCAAATAATTTCATAATATTAAACAGTAAATATGTTGCCCTATTTTGTGAAATATTTTAGCCGACGGATTTCGCCTGCCTATAAATTGAGTTTTATTGAACGAAATGAAAAAGTATCCAGCTGTTGTTTGAAATGGATGTGCTAAAAATTAGCAGCTTTTAGTAAGCCCTTCCAATGCAAATTTTTCTCAAGTGCAAAATTTTAGTTTACTAGGTCTGTACTACTGTTTCTTCTTCACATAAAAAGCAAAAAGATAAACATACAATACATTATTACACAAGCAGTAAAAGCTAAAAAGCATTAGGAAAACTATGCTCATCAAAGCATACATTCAACGTGATAGCACATAGAAACAAATAAAAATTACATCATATCTCAAAATACCATCGAAATGTCTTGCAATTTTGGAGAAACTATCATTATAATGAAAAACGGGTTGCAATTTATCATTTCGACACCGTAGAGCACTACTAACAGTCTACATCAAGTAATTAACAGCAACATTTCTTAACCTAAAGCATTAAAAGCAGTAGCGAAGGTCAGAGCAAAAGTCATTTTCAAATGTCGCAAAATAAACGGGTGTTTCGTAAAAGGCTTCATAAATGAGGTCTTGATCAAATATGATTTCAAATAAAAATACAGTATATTACATCAGTGATTGTTACAAAAAGCCCTCTATTCACCTTTCAAAATTCTGACCCTAAATTAACCTTTACCTTAAAAAAAAAACTGCGAATAGTTCTCATTTGTTTTTTCGTAAGCTAATTTTCTAGTATAACATATTGAAAATATAGCAGCGAATCGCTTTTAATGCTCGCTTCCGTCGCTATTTTGCGGGGAATACAGTAATCTATTTTTACGGCAATACAACGATGAAAATGCCATACAGTTAAATAATACAGACAGCAGATACAAACTACAACTAACGTTAGTACGTAGTGGACAAATCTAGAGTCGAAACAAGAATAAAATTTAATAAAAAATCAAATGGCAGCACCAAAAAGTGCTCGCAAAAGGTACAGAAACGCAACGAAAAATACCGTATAGTCTGATCTAATACAAAACTTCGAAAACGAAAATAGCAACGTGCTTTAACTGTCGATGTGAAAGGTTGCGGAAATTTTTTTGAAAAGTTTTCCATTTACTGCATTATTAAAATAGAGACCTTTTGCTATCGCGGGGACAAAATCTCAACCGTGAGGTAAAAAACGGATTCAAAACGAAAATTATAATTTGCTAAAACGCAAAATGATTGTGTTATCAATTTTATTTTTTGTTGTTGTGATAGGGTTATTGTCATCGATTATCTGGGAGAATTGAACAAATAAACAACTTACTTACTTTAAAAAATTACTCGAAGTATATAGTTTAAACTTTTCGCTATTATTGATTAGGACCCTGAATGCATAATTGTGAATGATTTTCTGACAAAATTCAAATTGACCAATTTGGGTTATGCAATATCAGTATCACTGATGCGAACAAGTTAGATGTAGAAAAATTTTAAATGATCTCCAATGCGAAACGAAATCAAACTAAAGAACACGACTCGAGAAACGATCGGAATCCACTGGAATTAGATCCATTGTCATCACTTTCCATTGCAACAGAAAAAGAGAGAAAAACCGGCTTATGGTCACCCACACAAACACTTTTTCCGATTACGTCGTAAGTTATGGCCTTCGAAGTTTCCTAAACAAATAAATTCAGTGGAATATTCTATTCATCTTTCTATTGTCTTTATTTGTGGCCCCGGTTCTATTAATCAATCCAGAATTGCAAGAGTTTCAAAGTGCCAGGTAAAACATGTTAGTGAAAGATATGCCGATGGATGTAACATTGCCGTTAATTTCTGAAGAAAACAAGCTCTAATGCTTTTTTACCATTTTTATTTTAAATTCACCATGCTACACAGTGGAAATTATTTTAGATTCAACAAATACAAGCGTCTGCAAACGCACCTGCGTGTGCAACCAGTCCCAAAACTGCCTCGATACAAGAACTCTATCACACCAGGAAGGACACCTAGTGCCCATATAGCCGGAATTACTCGTGTTTTCGGAAAAAGGATACCTGCAAAAGCCAAGAATTAAAATGTCAGTGTAGTTTTCTGTCAGTTTTACCAAATACACAGCAGTTTTTCAACACTATTAAATGGCTAGACCGTCAGTCGATTGGTGGCTTACTGATGGTAATGCTAACCATGCTTTACGCTTAAGTCGCGTCAGCCAGACCCGGTTGATTAAAACCAGCTATTAAAACAAGGGTCGTGCAGTGAGCGCAAAGCTGGAGTCGGTGCCATTATGCTAATGCCCTTTAGCACGCTACTGTAGCACAAGCTGTTCCTGACTTTCTGCACAGCGTACTAAAATAGGCAGCAACCAAACTTACTTTTTAGATTAAGTTTAACCTAAGTATATTTCTTACAGTGTAGAATTGCGATAGGCGTAAGGTGTCAAGGCAAACCTAAATTAGTAGGGCCAAAGTTGGAAGCGTTTATGAGAACCTTTGTTTACTAAACACCAAGGCGAAATTGGTTTTAATTTACAACCACCTGGAGATTTGACGAATTTAGACGCGCCTGTCAAACAAATCATGCTCAAAACACCGCTGATATTATATAAATCCATCTGGTACAACCTAACAAAAGACGAACCAGTAGTACTTTAACGAAATGCACTCATATTGTTTCAATCTACCGCTTTTGTCTCTCTATTTTGAGTTAAATACATTTGAGAATTCGGCGGCGCCGTCTCTGTGAGCTACGTGTTGATAGTCTGGCGCTGAATTCAATTCGCGCTGTGTTCTTCTGTTCTTTTTCTTCAGAACCTTGTATTTGAATTACGGTTTTGGACAGCATGAGATAACAAATGAAGAGCTAAACTAAATGGTACAATTCGGAAATATACAAACCGGTACCTAACGTCGACGAGATTTGAATCTTCATCAAGATGCGTGTACAATTTTAGAATTTTTTAGCTACCCTGGTGTAGGACGAAAGAGAATACTGCTGTAAAAGCACAGGCAACTTACGTTGGGGGAAAACGGACGTCGAATTCTTTCAAGTCTTCGTCTAGAGCTAATAATTCGCCATCAAACTGTCGAATCTACAACACAAACAGTTGTTTAGCTTCATAAATACGGGCATAAATAATCAGACAATGCAGTACCTGTTTCGAAGTGTTTCTACCCTAATTTACGCACAAGTGCAAATAGAAGTATATAAAGCTAGTTTCTAAATCCTTTCACTACTTGACTAATTGTTGTATCACAATTTCCAAAGTCTCATTATAACTGCAGTGTTCACACAATATGGTATTTCAAATAAACGAGTAAACAGCAAAGAATCCCAGAATTTCAGAACGTGGGAATTGCCGTCTCTCTCTAATGGATAAGAGTTGGGCAAAACAGGAATGCCACAACATGAATACCCAGGTAGGAAGTGACCATTTCCAGGTGGCGATTGTGGGGGGTAGTGGGTGCTACTGGGTACTCACCCGTTGCCTCTTACACCTCCCATTAAGTACGCAGCTTCCATATTTAATCTCGGACAAGAACGAAGTACCTTATGAACTTCGAGTCGTCTTATTATACCTAATAATTTACGTTGGAACTTAGATTTGTCAGTAGCAATTTAATTTTCAAACATTTGGTTTGACCGAACAGAGAACAGAACCAGTTTCACCGTTTGAGTAACAAACTCTCTATCTAGTAGCATTGATTGGCTAACTAAAGCTACGAGTTTCTTTACTTTTTCAAACGACGAAATCGGTTGGAAGAGTGAAGGTTCGATTTTGAAAGATTTCTTTTCAAGTTGCACAAGAATCTTCTCGTTATTTTCTTTGCTGTGATTTTCAGAAGTAGTTCCGTTTGACTGCGGCTTTTCGCAGAAATAAATCTCGATTATTTGGTCCTTGTTGGTTTCGGACGTCACGTCATGTTGCTGACCGGATGGACAAAGAGACTAAAAAAGTGAAACGCGAATAAATCTAGGGTTCTTGTTTCTCCCAGTAAGGTCAAACAGACGGGTCCACGACTTTTCGGCGCAGACCTTTTCGGCGCCAATATTTGGTGCTTTTTGACTAACCTTAACCCAAACCCTAAATAACTGAACTGTCAAAGAGCACCGAATTGGCGCCGAAACGATCTTTGCCGATAACGACTGGCAACGAAATAGGTGGTGCCGAAAAGACGTGATCCCCAAACAGACTACCTGTGGCGATCCCCCTGTCAGACGAAAACTTGCAAACAGAATTCAAGGGGACAACTGTATTGGTGTTTGGACCAAAGCACAGAGCTTGTTTCATACGCATGAAATGAAGACATTTGTTTACAGTTTACAATGATGTATCACAGCCTAACATGACACAATTGCCATTCTAAGTAACCAAATTAATCACGGCTTAAGCCATTCAAACACAAACCTGCTTCCTTCCGATACCAACTGCTCCACAACATTTAAATAAGGCAACCATCTATAGGCTGCAATAATTTGTAGATTTAAAAATTAACATGGAGAACAAACACTTAATAAACTGTTGCTCGGTATATTTGATAGGGTTTTGCACAATTTTTGCTTGTGAAGTTTCCAAGCTTTATGAAATAGGCAACAACACAATCGTAACACGCCTAGTCCAAACACAAATTGCTTTGTGTCCTAAAAAATGTGTAGTAATGCTATCCCAGCTACTGCTGATTCCAAAATTTGATTTCGAAAATATAGTGATCGGCATAAAAACATTCGGGTGGCGAACATATCTGGTGTTCAATACATGTGGTGGAGGTTTTACACTTTTCCTTTTACAGCTGAACGTCAAGCAGTGAAGATGTAAATACCAATGTTTGTAATCTTTGGTTGACCCTACTGGGAATCGAACTGGAGTTGATTATAGCTAAGAAGTGAATGAATCATGCGCCTTGTTTTTTGCAATCGACCTTACTCGAGCGCTTGTACTAAGTCAAGTTTTCTTGTGCTTTTTCAAGAGTGTGGTTTTGAAAAAAAATCATGATACCCGGGTTCGCGTGAGATTTTTCATAACCATCTCAATTTTGATCTATATGAACGAGAACTACTACGGCATTTCCTTCCAAGGTAACACGACAATCATTCGTCTGGAGAGTTACGCAGATCATTGTGCTGATTTATTGCGTATGATTATCGCGATGCGTCAATCAATTCCTAGGACAAAGCATTGCGATGCTAACCTATTGTATGTCATAACTCTCATAGGATTAAACAACTGACGTACGAGGCCCTAATAAAGCTCTATTGCCTTAGAAACGCAATAGCTTTGACATTTAACAATTAGATTATACTTGATTGAACGCGTTTATGTTGATTTTGTAAAATTTTATGCGATCTTTTGTATTGCTAAAACTAAATTCAACCTTGGTTTAACGCTAAGAAAGTTAAGGCTTTGGCAAATCCCCATGCTACAGAAACATTTAAGTAATGTTTTATTACTTCTAAATCAAAGTCTAACCCTGATCTAAAAACGTATAAATTTCCGAATGAATATTGTTCATTTTTTCGCTTTAAAGACTAACGATATAGTTACTCTGAATTTTATTCCCTTGCAATAAAACAATAGATAATTCTATATTACAGCAGAAAACAGGTTGTCTTATATTGCGGTACCGTCATTCGAAAGTTAAGGGACAGGTCGCTGGGGTCGGATTTGGATTTACTACAACGAAATCGAATTTGTTTGGTCGAATTTTAAACTTTCACGGAGAAGTGATTTTTTTTCTGCAAAAAAACACGTTACGTTCTAATGATAGATAACCTGGATAAGGTAGTTTTACCTTCTTTTAAGAGTCGTAAGCTTCATAATACAGCCATTTTTTGTTAAAAATAGCACCTCAAGTGCTGATAAAGAAAGAACAACGAGCTTAAAGCAATCTACTGCCGCAACGAATCTTGAAAATTTTGAAACACAAGCCAGCAGTAGCTACAGATTTCAATAAAATGTATTAGATGGACTTATTGCCGTGCAAGTTGTTAGAATACAGCATAGAGCGCAAGTTTAATAATACCTAGGTATTACACTGCTGGCATTCTTTCAAGTGTAATTAATCATCAATCAATCAACAAACAGTTTAAAGTAAATTTTGATCGTCCCAAAGCAAATGCTAATGAACAAGTAACAGCGTTGAAATTTATCCAATTCACCTCCAAGGAAATGGACGCCAAAAGCCAATCACAAAAAAGGTGCTATTCTCCTTCGGTTCCGGGCCAAACGGTTCGAGGTATTTTTTGCCAAAAGCAGTGTTTTTAAAAAATACTTGGATAGCCAGATTATAAGACAGTACAAAACTCCACGTAAAAATTAGCATCTGGCTCAAAGTGGAGTCAATTCGATGATGAATATCTTCCAAAAAACTGCCATAGCTAATACAAAAAATACTTTTAGTAGCTTTCAGTACTTCCAAAATTGTTGTAGGAGAGGATAATTGTAAACTGTAAAGTATAGTGCAAATCAAAGGGTAGAAAAATTGCTCTGAAATCATGTGCACTTAAATTAGAAAAGCTCAAAAGTTTTTTCATGCAATGTAAAATTTGTGCTCACGCCAGCAAAACAAAATAATCAATTTTCATAAAGCTTTTGTTGAATAGTTCTTTCTTCGTCGCCTTTTTCACAGGCACATAGCAAATATTTAATTTCTCATTCTTTTGATCTTTATTTAACTCAAAGTACCAGCGGGCAGCGCTTATGCAGCAAGATCACCTAGTTTCATTGATTGCTTTTGCAGCCACGATTGAGCAAGTAATTAAAAGATCAATTGCCTAGTCGCGAACACCAAGAACGAGCCAGCTTATAAATTATGTAAAGAAAATAGACTTACGTTTTTGAGCTTACATCTAGATTGCAACGAAACACAGGTGAAAATATATCAAGCATAAACGACTTGTTTTAAAAATAGAAGCATACAAGGCAAAGAGTTTTGACGTGTTTTGCCAAAGTTCAATTTTTTTGCGGTCAAAATATTTATAGACGAGCTTTTTTTGAGCGTGAATTCTTACCTGCACAAGCGATCTGACGTCAAGCCTGAAGTTGAAATCGCCAAACATCAAACAGAAATTCGATTCGAGTGGATGCTCCTCACGCAACCTGGAGATTAACATCAATCATTTAGCAAAAACTGCTCATGACTTTTTTTTCGTTTGCGAAGGATAAACCTAACTTTGAACGAACAAAATGCAATGTTTGAAGGGAGTGACTATTTCACAAAAATTTTTGTTAAAGACAATAAAACGAAAACGAAGAGTATTCAGTCGCGCATTTTTTAAGGGTAAAGATTTGGGTTTGAGTTCGGGTTTGGGGTTCATTTTAGAGTGAGGATTTGAGTTTGGGTAGTTTGAGTCAGGGGCCACGAACTATGGTCTTCGGAAAAACACGAATATTCGTGTTTGGTTAAATTGGCATGCTATGGTCTTCGGCACGAATAAAATTTCCGAACAAATCTCATTCGAAGATTTTCATTTTTCCGAATATTTGTAAACATTTCACAAACAAAAAAATTTTCGGCCGAAGATTTTTTTGTTCGTTACTAGCATGTTTAGTTCGTACTAAGATTTTTTTCTTTGAGAAAAAAAAAACTGAAAATAGCTCAAAATGTTTGTAAATTAGCCAGAATCTTCGAATAAATTCATGAATGCTCTAGACCACACGTAAAATTTTCCGAAGACTTTTCTGCTGACAATTTCGCTTGTTTCGCCGGCTGTAGGTAGGTAACAGAGGAAAACCAGCGTGGTACATATTATTGCTTGCTTTATCATGGCTTTGTCGTATGAATTTATGAATGGGGAGAGAAATTTTGGGATGAAGAAGACCCAACAGTCTATCAGACCACAAAACTGATAGAGAATTTGCAGAATTTACCGCTTTGCATGGTCCACCGCCCGCCTTTAAAAGATCTTTATTGTAAAGAACCTCTGCTTTTTGTTTGAAATTTGTAAATACATTTTATTCACCAAATTGCCTTGGTCAGGAGATAGTGAAGGAACCTTTCGATCTTCGAATCAAGCTGCCACCAGCCCACCTGTCTACCACACAATGTGGAGGCTTCACACTGTCCATTCATAATTGCTGAACGTCAAGTAGGGAAGTTGTGCATACCAATTTTTATAGTCTTTGGTTTGACCCGACCGATCTTACTGATGGGTCTCAAATCGAACCATTTCCGTTTACTTTTCTCCAATGAAAATGGATTGTCATTTTTATCAGAATTTTATCCACTGATGCAATCAGCGATCCACTTCCACTTTTGATCCACCATGCCTTTCGTCTTGCAGGCGGAAAGGGAAGATGATAGATAGTCATAATTCTGACCAACTAAGCTTACAAGACTCACTTCTTGCTCAGTAAATCTGTGACTCATTTTTGACTTAATTTGTAAGCTTATAAAAGATTTGACAAAGAATTGAAACAGCCAAGTTTAAGATTGCTAGATTCAAATAAACCAAACTGTAGCACGTGCACAAATCGGAAGAGGTGAAAATTATTTGTTGTCTATTGATAATAAAAGTGATTGTTATATTTTTATTGACGTTTTTTTAGTCGTGTTTGAAAGCAAAATAAAATAAATTTCTTTTACAAACCCAAAACGATGATTTTTTGTTCGGAATCCCCTCAAAAACTTTTAACGAATATTTTTAAAGCAACAACTTTGTTTCGAAAACCAAATAATGAATACCCAAATATGAAAGATTTTTTTAGTAGCTACAATTTTTTTTTTTTTTCAACGAAACGTCGATCACGAAGAAAATAAAGTTATAATTTTATAAAGAAAACTTATTCTAAACTTTCAAAAAATGTTCGTTAAAACTTATTCCGAATAAAAGCTTGAAACCCGAATGACTTTCGAAACACGAATATTCGTATTTCTCCGAAGACCATAGTATGTGGCCCAGGAACTCATAAACAGTACATAAAAATTTCAAGCAATTAACTTTCACTAAAAAAATTAACTATAAACGTATTTTTTCCAAAGTTAAAACGCTAATTGAAAGCGGATAGTTTATTTAGAATCAAGAGTCAAGAATTTCGATTACCAGCAAGTAAAAAGCTTACTTCTTTAATACATATTTTAGCGCTCGTTTCCGATAGGCAGTGTAAGGAGAGGGACTGCTGGTCACTGATATCAGATTGCTTTCGTCATGGAACAAATGAACGTTGACAAATTCAATAGCCCTGAAAATGTAAACGTTTACACAGCCACTTAAAATTTAAATAGAGAGTGAAATTTGGTTTTAGAAGAGAGGCCAGAGCACTGGAACACACTGCGTACCGTGCAGCATTTCGCTCGTAATTTTATTGATGTTATTTTGAGCTCGCTTTTCACTTTGATTCTCTTGGAGCTCGTGAGTTGGAAATCAAAAAAAGAAAAATTAAAAATAATTGAAAAAGTAAAGCCATGAGCGTTGTGGCGGTTGCATGGCTCATTGCAGTTCGCAACAATGAAAACAATATTACTCATAACCTCGGCAGATAGGGTGCGACGTCAAAAAGAAAAACACACCACAATGGAGACAACCTGATTGTGACATTACTATCTAACTATTACAAAACAATATTCCTCTTCTACGTAGCAAAACAGCTGATCGTTTTGACTACATTGAAGTTCGCAATAGACCATTTCACAATCACTTCATAGATACTTTGATACAGCAAACCTGTGGTAAGGACTACATGGCAAATGCGGTACAAAAAAAATCAAGTTGGCAGCGTGGCTGACGGAACTAAAACGTCGCTTCTATGATCCGAGGTCAACTTCTAGTCTCCCCCTGGTCATTTTGTTGCGTTCGTCAAAGCGCACTTTGCGAGAATTATCACTGATTGGGAGCTGCGATTTTTGGAAAAACAAACAAATAAGCGTGAAGAATGAAAAATTTTTGTTGGTTGCGGATTTATTCCAAAATAAAAGCGTAAGTTGCTTTCTAGCGAGTTGGAGATAGCAATGAAACAACCAATTAAAATTCAGTATCTGTGACTGACAACTGTTGCTTTCAATCTGTAAGTTTAATTCAATGATCCAGCGCAAAAAATGCAAATGGCACATTATGAAAAAGTACGTCACAAAATTTACACAAAAATCTTCATTTAACACAGGTAACCTTTCGTTGCACACTGAAGAAAAGGCAACCAGGGAAAAACGTGCTGCATTTGTGGGAAAGTACTGTGCAAACGGATTTCATGCCAAGAATTAACTAATTCGATTAATTAATTTAAGAATACAATTAAAACAATTGTGCCTAAACCATACCTAGCAAACCATTGTCCTGAAATCACCTACAAATTTAAAATCAGTAACGGCAAAATTCAAAAACATCATCAATCTTTGATTCTTTACCACTAACCTTAACAAAAAATTGTTCAATGATGGAGCCGTTGTGAAAGCAACACGGGATAGATTTTTACCTATTTAAAAGCACTCCTGGAATTTTTCAAAAAAAGCATCAAAAAATCAAAGTGCTGGTATGCTCTAAAAGAAGTCTAGTGGCGTGGTGCGATTGTCGTTGAGTGGTTGGTTGGGCACAGTGTTCACTCTAATTTTTGGCTAATAAGTCCTAATCTTTTCAAACGAATCGCGCATAAAGCCGTAAAAATACGTTTACGTGCCTTAAATTTCGCACCATTCCAACATTGAATGAAGTACACGAAAAGAAAAAGGTCGTATTTCCACAAATTCATTCATTTTTCTCCAGCTATGTTTATGATATTGCAAAAAATTATTTGCCCATGATTCAACAAACCACTGAATCGCTGACAAAAATCGGCGTAGTAGAAACACTAACATACAGTGCTGCCAGATAGCAGCCTAGCATAAGCGAATCTCTGCTCAAAAGTTACTGAGAAACCGCGATTGAATTGCAATTAACAAGAATAAAACAAATCAATCTATCTTACGCTATTACACGAAAACTTTGTCCCGTTTGAAATCTAAACTTGTACTACTTCAACCAAAATTAGATGAGCTAACCAACCGCGAACCATCAATCAACGTGCAATAAATTAAATTAAACGTTTTTTTTTATCATTTTTAAACAATAACCTTGGTGGGTGCCGTGTGCAACCAAATCCAAGTTTAGCGAATCACATCAAACATCTAAACCATAAAATGTATTAAGTTGCCCGAAGCGCAACTACTTATGTTATGAAATAATCACACGCGATGCAACGGTATTTGGACGTAAATAGCACGCTAAAATGTCACATCAACTCACTTATTGTAGATCTTCCATCTTGCTCTAAAATAACCTTTGCGGGAACGCTTGCTCTGAAAACAAAACGCTCGTTTTTGAAATTTTGAAAAATTGAAACTGTTTACTCAATTCCTATTTCCTTGTAGCAGTTAATTTCGGTAATATTGCAATTCGAGTTTTTTTACTGATTTCTCTTGGCTTTTTTCTGATATTTTTCTGAATAATTTTGCGTAATTTTTTAAAAATTTTGTTATGTTGCACTTCGCTACGTTCGTAGAGACCAACTACTCTGTTTTCTTCTTATCTTTGAATATGTACACTTGTACATTGTACAGTATATGCAAAAAGCATCTAGTAGTGAAACTACTTAATACGTTATTTTTCCACGTGTACTGGAAGATAGCGATCCTATTTCCGGAAATGTACTGCTTTGTTGACTTATTAATGCAAGTCGTTATAAGCCAATGGTATGGCAAGCAAGACTTCCATTTTAAACAAACGACGGCCGCCTCTTCATATTATCAACATCATTGCGGTTTCAATCGCGAAAAACGACTGTATTATGTCTCTTGCTTCTGTTGAAGCCAGCCATTTGGTTTTTGGATATTTTGAAAATCTTCAAAGAAACATCAATAACAGTCGGGCCTTAGCTCCAAATCAGTCGTATTCATAGGTGTGCACAAATTCGTTAATCCGTTAATAAGGAAGCTAACTTTTTCATTAACTCGTTAATTCGTCAAAAAAATTTTTTTTATGTTAACGGACTAAATTAACTTCCGTCAAGTTTTGTAAACTTCCGTCAAGATTTTTATCGTTAATTTCTTGCACTTTATTCATCGTACCGGTACAAACCAGTTTGCACTGGTAACACCTGTTGTGTATTAGCACGAGTTTTATAGAAGAAAAAGCGAAGAAAGAAGCTCTTTTTTGTGACAAATAATAAGCTGCAGCCTCATAGGTATACTAATTATCGCTGTTTGCAGTTTCCAAAGATTTTCCGATCGCAAGTTCGTAGGTGCATTTGAACCTATTTTTATCTTGAAAATAAATTAGACTGTAAAATAAAATTTCTTCCAAACACGAAAAGACCACCATAACAATAACTTTTGCCTTACAATCAGCTCAACAGTGTCATTACGTGTTCTAGAAGTGAGTGAATAAAAAGAAATGTAAATTACATACAAAATGTCAACGAAGTAACGGACTTCATTAACTTCCGTTAATTAAAGCTGAAAATAACGAATTAACTTTAACGGAGGTATGAAGTTTGTTAACGGACTAGTGGTTAACGAAGCTAACGGTTTGCATAAACTTGGCCACCTATGGTACTATTCCTAGTATTACCAATTAAAAATTTACAAATACTAGGCTTTGAAATCCCGGAAATCAGAAGCAAACTGGCAAAGCTAAAAGAGAAAGCAATATTGAATAGTTTGTTCCAGACATCAGCGTTTTTTATTTATTTGTTTATTTTTTACAGACACAGACATTGTCTATCTAGGCTGCTGGCACGTGCTCAATGTTTACGCTTGGTGGCCCTTCACTCGAGACGAAATTAAATGCATAAAACGTCAAAAAACGTACATTGACGTTACACGAGAAGGCATCATTTCTTAAACGTTTTCACCGTTTTTTGTTAAATTTTCTTCATTTTTGTGAAATATTTTCACCATGAACTGCACGAAATGTGTCAATAAATCACCTAAACCTAAAAGCGTACTCATCGCCCAACAATTAACCAAATTGCAAATCTTTAATGAAAGACAGTTTACATGATAGCATTCCGTTATAGTGCTCTCAGAGTTTTGTGTGCGGGAATGTTCACGTTTTGCGTAAAAGAACAGAAAATGAAAGAAGATGAGAAAGGGCCGGGGGGGAGGGTATAACAATGCTTTAATTGCCCCTTACACGTTTAGGTCAAATTTTGTTGCAATTTTTTTGTTAAAGGTTGGTATTTCATTTAAGAGGCTTGGTCTTTTCGGAACGTTGATGCGTGAGAGTGTTAATCTCTTCCGTATCTTTTAAAAGCATAACACGCCTAACAGTACAGAATATGTTGCAATAGGGTGACAGGGAACAATCTGGGGTTATGTGTATACGAAGAAGAAAAAACCCTGGAACATCTATTCTTCCAAAAATAGAAACTGGGCATTGAGTGACTCGATCGGTTGTTCATATTCTGCTAAAATTCCAACTAGAATTAAGTAAGCATAAATTAGCCCATTTTTAACTAAAATATTTTGCGATTTCACAGATTGGCAATAGCATTTACTAGGCGCTAATCACTTTATTCACATAAAGATCATTCGTTTGATGAGATCTCACGTAACCTTTCTTGCAAGGAAACGGGCATTTGAGGAAAATCAAGCGTCTGCCAGTGCACTGGATGCAAAAATAGACGTGTCATTTTGAAAACGTGATAGCGCTGCATTTAATTTAACGCAAAGCGCGTTAATTTAGAAGTTAATTAAAACAAGCACAGTTAAAAAAGGTTTTAACTCTTCGGTAAAAGCACATAAAGATATTAATATTCTATATTTGAGGCGTGATTCTGCGCATATTGCAAGCTAATACGCATTCCAAATGACGCAAATTTTAGTTTACACTCTGAGTACATTCAAACGCTATTTTTATTTATAATTCTAAATCAACAAAAACACGTTCTTCTGCAAAACAGTAATTAGAATCGGATATTAAACAGTTCAGAGTTCACCGTTTCTGTACAATAACAGATATTGCTCTTACTAAAATACATTAAATGCATACCAATAGCACGTTGAAGCCATTAATTACACTAAAAACGCAAAAATAACTTAGAATAGCGACCTTTTATCAAAATTTAGAAATGGAATTCAACAATTAACATATATTTTTGTAGGGGCATGAAATAAACTTTTAAAAACAGACTCTATCGGCTACTGTCAGCTTCACTGGGTACGATCCATACCAATCACCAAAGAAAGTAGGAAAGTTAGGCTGCGGGATGAATACAGCACTGCAATCTTTCGCTGCTCAACGCCTTATAAGAAACTGTATTTAGCAATTTATAACTATTTATTTACGTACCGGTACTGCCTTAGAAAAATTTGAACCCGCGTATGCGATTCACAAGGGTACACTCTACCGTTACTCTATTTTGTGGTAATCAGAGGTACAAAACGCATAAAAACTTGAACTCTAAGTGGGTATTTTACTTACGTCTGGGGCAAGAGATTGTGCGAATTTTTCTTTTCTAACATGAGGTAGCTGATGAACATTGTACAAAAACAATTCCTTTCCCGTCGCAATGCAGAATTCTTCGGCTAAAAAATATAAAGTTTCAACCATCATAAAACATTATTAGTTCATTCTTTCTCCGAGCTGAAATATCATTCCCAATGTCTATTACGAAGCTGTAACAAATCAGCGGGTTTCATTTTTGCGCTTTTGCATCTTAAGGAACTACTTCCTAAACATGTACCGAGGCGACCAAATTCGACCTTTTCGAAAAAATTTGCCGCCATTTCGACACGTCCTCACTACCACGTTGCAGCGGCCGAATGTCGGTCTCCACCTGTGGGTGTGGGCTGATAGTTGGGACTCTGCGGCGCCTTCATCGTGGTAGGGTAGCAACATCATCACCACTTAAAATTTGCATTGTGTAGTACCTCTCAATTTCTTGTGATAAGTTTGTAACACAAAGTTTTAAATAGCAGAAAGCAATAGAAGGAATTGCATAATCTTAGCATCTTTTCTCAAGACGTAACATAACGAGAAACTCTTTGAAAAAGGTAATGTCAGAAATACTCACTTTTAAAATTGAACAATTCGGCTTCTTTAACCGATTTGTGAACAAAATAGAAACTTCCCAATGCCTGAAAATTCATTTCCGATAAATCAGCATTTTTATGAACTACTATCCACGCCAATTGAACGAAGTCCAGATAATAAGTAAGTGATTAAAAAGCGTCCGAACCACGAATTGAACAGCAAAATTTATTTCTATTTATTATTGTTTGTGCCTTCCTGGTGATTTATAACGACGATGGTTTAGTAGCACCATTACGAAATTAATCAAAAAGCAAAAAAATCTACCGCTAATCATAGATTAGGTACCGGTAGTAAAAGTTAGGATCGAATAATTCAAAATATTCAAACAGTAGAAAAAAAATATGCAGCTAATCAAAAAAATAACAGTTGCTTTTTCATTCAAAGTTTCAACACAGCACGCCACAAAGTGCTCAGACTAGCATCGTATTTTGTAGCTCTTAATTCTGCATAACTTATTGAATGTCGATTAAGAAACCGAGAAATCGACGGAGTTCTGAATCAAATTATTGATTGAAGAAAAAGTTCAATTAAAATTACCCGTAATCTAAAACTTGTTTACATACAACCATTTTAACTAGACTTTTATTTGGCACTAACCAACTAAGCGAACATTGCTACGCGCTACAAGTTCAGTTGAAAAAATTCAACTTTGTTTGCCAACCAACTAGCAGTAAAGAATAAGAACACCGATAAGCAAGGTACGCTAAATTCACCAAATACAACTTCAGCCCAAAATAGCCAATATGCATTGATCGTCATTTTTAAAACTTGAACATTTTTATAACATTAATAACTTGATCTAAAAGCATTGTTTAATCAAAATATCGTAACAACTTGTAAATGACTACTTCATGTTCCAACATTCAAAATAAGATTTTAAGCTTCACAAATAAGAAATAGCGAAGGATAAAACAATAAGAAATTGATAAAAAAAAAACAGATTGAAATAAATTTCACCTCAAGCCTGGTGCAAAGTAGCGTAAAATCATAACCCTATGCTACGGATATTTTTTAGTAAATTGCAATTCAGGCCCTAGTATCGCCTCACTAGCGCACAAAGACTAGCTATACAAGTTAAGCTCATACATTACTACACACATTTTTACGCCAAATGCAGGCCAGGCTTTAAATTACAGTAATTTAGGAGGTAAAATCAACGTAAAATTTCGTTAAAAGCAAAACTAAAACTTTACAAAGCAAGCGAGTAAGTACGACTTTAGGACTGAAGGATCGATAGCAGATAATGTAAGAAAACTTAAATGTTAATTACCGTGTATTGATCGATTTGATCGATATCGCCGTCGACAAAACCGCGAACGACAGGGAAATCCTTGAGGACTTTAGAACATGACAGCTTTCTGAAAAAGACGTTTTAAACTGAACAAAAGTTTTTCCGTCAAATTTTTTGGTTAAATATTCGAATTTTAGGTCATTTAAAAATTTTGTGGTCAAAACTGGTTATTTTCTCAACGAAACGTGACTCTCAGCGTAGGCGATTTTTAGGTGTGGGACGATTAGGCCCGGCCGTTCTCGCAATTGCAAGTTCATTTTTAGGTATCCGTAAATATTCATTCAACTGCGTAGAGAACCCAGATACTTTGATTTCAGCCAAGCTTCTCCTAACATACAGCTTCAAACAAAGGAATTAAGAGAATAGAATATTGCAAAAAAATAGCTCTAAAAGTTCGTAATTATTGTAAATATTACAAAAATGATACATTAAAAAATGTTAAAAGTTCTATGGTGCACTTCAGACAAGTTGGTCAAATAATTTCCATAGCAAACAAGGTTATTTAAAACAAACTTTTAGCAATTTTAATCTTTTTCCGATTTGATTTGATATCAGCTTTTACCTCTAATCAGCAGTCCAAAGCACTTCGAAACTACATTCCTGCAAACTAGCAGAAAAATATCAACTACATTTTTCTTTCAAATAACACTTTCTTCATAAAAATAAGCGTTTACAAACTAATAAAAAACTTTAGTATATTAATAAGCTTACTTGTAGAAACTTTTTACTGGATCCAATGAAGCTTTGTAATCTTTTCCACCAACCTCTTGGCAATGCAAGGCTATGAAATGCGGTTGACAGTTTGTGATAACCTGAAAAAATTTGCTAAATTTAATCCATGCATTTTTTAAACATTTAAACAAGCTAATGCTAGTGCACATGGCTGCACTAAAATTAACATTCTTTGCTCTTCTTGACTACTAATAACATTTATTTTATTTAAACCCGACTTTGAATATTGAAAATTGAAAAAATCTATCACTTTATCAAGTATAATAAATAAGTCAACTTAGGGGCGCACCCAAAAATTTTAAAAGCTGCTCCATACAATCCTTTTGCTACACATAGTCTATCTAAAGATGACCCTAACCCTGATGAATCCCAATTCCTAAATACTCATTAAGCCACAGTTTGCTCAACTAAAACACCACGTATCTAAACATTATTTAGAATAGCTACTATTATTTTTAACAAAGTGACTTGGCGCATGGAACACGCGCGGTTAAATAAACACAGATTCCAGTAACGTCACTCGTTTTTGGAAATTTTTATTTTGATTATTACACCTATAGGTTTGGGTTAGGGTTTAGGTTAGGCTTTGGGTTAGGGCTTAGATTAGGGTTAAGGTTATGGCTTAGGTTAGTTTTTTAGGCTTTATTTCAAAATGTCTAAGCAAATGGAACATTCGCCACACCTCTTCCTATTTTCAAAAAGTACCAATTATTCTAGTTCCTCCTTTTAATTAAAAGCACACTAAATTTGAGATAAATTATCTTTTGACATAAGAATAATTTGGCTTTACAAATTTTTGTCAATGTCAAAAACAGTAAAACCACCAAATGATAGAAACGTAGATTTTACATTCAAGCCATAAGAAACATAAATTTGCTGCTAAAATTCTTTCTCCAGAAAACTTAGCAATGACCCAAATAGCAAACACATTCCAAATCAAGCAATAACTAGAAATTTCATTGTGGTATGTAATAGGCTTAAGGGGTATTTCACAAAAGCCATTGCATTTGCTTAAGAAAGTGAAGCTCTTTCATTTTTTGGCTAACCTAAGCAAAGCATTGCTAAAGTAACACAAGTTTCTATGCTAGCTGTCAAAAGCATTTCACTGCTGCATAAAGCTGTAGGCTAAGGGCAGTTAAAAACATATATCCAAAAATAGGCTATTTGCATATAGTATAGCCTGTAGTAAGCCTTTACTTGAAGTTTCAAGCTTCAAGCCAGTTCAGCGAGGCTAATCACTTAGGTGTGTTCACAGTAATGTGGGAAAAAGTAACGCACTTACATTAAAAATTTCCTTTAACCAAGTAGCTTCAATACCTCCAATCTGCAACAAAAAGCATCTTGTAAAAATTTTCAACTCACAATAGATTAAATTTCATTCTCTAAAAAAATAACTCCAAAAATAAATAACAAAGAAAAATCAACTATAAACAAACAAGCCATAGCTATACAGAATAATAAAATGGCAGCAGTATGGTTGTTAATACAATACTGCAATGATAGTTATCATTATTGCTACAAAACCTGAAGATCATGTTTATAACACAAACTTTATTTAGGATCAAATGCACTAATAAAAAATCAAAAGATCCTTGAATTACAAATTTTGCTGTCTTCCTCATTTAACATATTTAATAATACTGCAGAATTTCAAGTTCAAACAGGAAATTCTTGAATAACTTTACACTAGCTACAATTTGCTAGGTTATTGGTCCAATAATTTCTATTAAAGTTCTGTTAATCCTAGAATTAAATAAATAATCCACATTAGTGCATTTGAACTTTAACAAAGTTGAAAACTAAAAGAGTGTAAAATAACATTTCCAATCACTACCATTTATTTCTAGAGCTCGACCGATATAACTATTTCAGGTCGATATCGATATCAATATTTTGGAAATTTTTAGACCAATACTGATATCAATTACCGATATATTAACTGATGAAACACAAAATTTTGTCACTATTTTTCAATTAACTTGGCACTAAAAGCTTCACTAATTCCCCTCCAAAGAAAGACTATTGCAAACACAAGTCACACTCCAGTATTATTCAATGAAAAAACAAACCAAAAATACAACGATTTGCCAATCAATAGTCAAGAGCGATTGTGCTAGCTCTCAAAAATGAACAGTTAAAGGTAATTGTGCTAAGTCGATTTTTTATCGGTGGTAGATAGCCGATACAATATATTGGCTTGACCCTGATATCGTCAGAGCGATATATCGGTCAAGCTGTATTTATTTCATTTTAACAATTACACTTAACAGGTAACAAAACATTAATTTCAGCTTAATGTTAGTGTCGATTTTTAAGTACTGTATTGGTATACATTATCTGTCACACAACAGTATACAAATGTTGATGCAATTTGCATTTAATGGCAGTGCTACATCTTAGATTTTGGTGAGCCAATGTCTGATGTGCGCTAGAAAAACCAATGACTTTGCTAACACAATGAAAAATGAAACAATACGTTGGCATGTCCTCAATGAATAAAAATGCTGATAAAAATTGGCTTGTTGACTGGAAATACATAGCCTACCACTTCACTAATTGCACTACTTTTTACCTTAGACAGAAAGTTTTGTGAGAGCAATACAAGAACATGGGATTTGCATAGGCCTATTGCAATTACGTTTTCTAGAACATTTATTAATAACACAATTATAAAATAAAAAATACACATAAAAACCTAGGCCTACAGAATAGATTATTTTTGCATGCAGAGTCTTACATCTTCAAAAAGAGATCCAACATTTGCGGTGATCACAACAAATTTTACATGCATATTATATTCATCTTTTACTTTGCATCTTCACTTTTTAGACCTTGTTGATTAACAAATAAAGCTTCCAATTGTGCTCGAAGGTTTTGAGGTAAAAGAAAAGCTAAGCTACCAGTCAGCCAGTGTAGAGTATATCTTGGCCTAGCTATCTCAATTGCACTAAAATAATAAGTAAAATGATCAGAATAAAGAAAATTTTAATAACAATAATAATATGCTGAGGAAGTTAAGCACAAGTGCTTTTTATCCATAGGTTTCCATTAAAATTGTGAATGGTCAGCATACTAGTTACTACAAATACAGCCACATATTAAAAATTGTGCAATATTAGAGGATACATCTAAATCAATACATGGCCAGATGACAAAACACAGTAGAAGACAGCAACAGCAAGAAAAAAATATACATATTATAGTATACGGTATATGGTGCACAAGAGAAATAAATTCACTAGCTACTGTTTTCATGACATTGCTCTGTGACTGATGTTAATTTATATATTATGATTCTTCATTTTATCTATTTTCTACTATTAAGCATCTGGATCAAACTTAAGTGGATAGTTTTCCACAGTTTGTCTAAACGGTTCTTGACTGCATTCACCGTATGTTAGGGGCCATTACTACATACTACATTTTGTTTATGTTTTTCAGTGAAGCACTAGGAAATGTGTTTTACATCAATCATTATCGTTTCATGTTTCAATGTTTGTGATAGGCCTGAGTCATTAAGATTAGCCTAATTATTTTGGTTACTAATTATGAAATAATCTACAGTAGGCTTTAGGTACGGTACCATAACTTTGCTTTGCTTATGAAAAAATATCAAAGAGGCAGGCTACCTTAAGCATTAACAATAATTTCTTTAAAAATCTTCTAAATCACTGATCATTAGCCTAGTGTATTCCAATTTATTGACTGATGACTCTCACTGTTTAATTCTATTTTTAGTTTTTGAATGACACATAGCGGCTAGGGGCGTACTGGTATTTAGGGAGGGCTATCCTCCCTTTGGGTTGCCAGGATAGTACCGGTACAGTATAATTAGCATAGAAAAATATGCAAAATACATGGGCCCCCCCTTAGTAACTTGGGCAGAAGGTTTGAGCAAACAAACTGACAGAATCTGGGTGAAGACCTGTTTTTCTATGTTTTGGTCTTCACCTACCGTACCTTTGGGCCAAAAACCGGACTAAATTTGAGTGAAGACCTTTTTATTGGTCATCGAATTTTGGGCAGGAAAACGGACTGATCCTGAGTGGAGAAAATTTTCTTTTCGTCTTTATTATTTTAAATTTTTCTGCCCCCCCCCTCCCCCCTTTCGGAAGTCCTGCACCATACGCTAGTGATAACGGCATAGGCGCTATCTTTACATAACGGTTTTTCGCTGCTCCCTACCATTGTGCACTAAAATGTAATGTTGAGCCATAGTTGGCCAGCATTATACTTTCTTTCTCTCAGTCTCGCTGGTCGCGTACTAATGTGTCAGTTTAGGAAGTTCGATTACAGTATCAGATTTTCGCGCCAACCTAAACAAACTTACAAAAATTTTTGCGCCGCACTGATCAAAGTGCGAGAAGCGCGCCAATTTAGCTTAAGAACTTACGCGTTCTCCTTCGGCTGCGACTTGTTCTCTAAAAAAACAAAAAAATAATAATAATAATGAAAAGGTCTTTACCCCCCCGAATCCGCAAGTTTTGGAGGCATTGCCACCGTCCGCGCTATAATTTATCTTGTTTGGGACCTTTTGCGCCGCGCCAAAGCTATTTTGCGTTTTTGCGCCAATTTGGCGCAAGATTTCGTGATGTTGTGTGCATCATGCAAACTTTCCAGTGTACCCGAAATTGTAGTCAGTAGTAGGCTAGCCAACCAAAGCGATCTCGTTTTGTCTGATGTCTTGTTACTTCATGATCTTTTCAAAGTTTCTGCAAGATTCAAAAAATTGTGGTAGTTGCTTTATTCTGTACTCCGAATTTAGGATTGATGATTGATTGATTGATGCATCTTTACTCTCCTATCATGAAAAAGCGTTGATGGTGCTAGCACTGTCTTCTGGACGAATCAGCACCAGCTTAATAGGAGTTTACCCCAGAGACCTAGGCCCACTAGCGTACGCAAGATTTTCGAAAGGGGTGCGCGAGGAAATTTGAGAATATTAAAGACCAAAAGAAAAATTTCTCTACTAAGATTTAGTCCAGGTTTTTGGCCCAAAATTAAGTGAATACCAAAAAAAAAAAGGAAAAGGTCTTCACTCAGATTTAGTTCGGTTTTTGGCCGAAAATTAGGTGAAGACCAAAAAAATAAGTCTTCAGTCAGATTCTGTCTGTTTGTGTGCTCAAACTTTGTGCCAAACTTACAAAGGGGGGACCATGCCGCACTTTTGCATACCATTCTATGCTAATTATACTATCCTGGCGACCCAAAGGGAGAGCCGTGGCACCATGCCCCCCCCTAAATACGCCCCTGCCTAGGCCTATATACAAGCCACTTACCTATACGGCTTTTATATTTACATAAACTTTTTAAGTTATAAGGCTTTTAAATTATATAGTTTATGGTATTATGTAAGTCTATGTGAGGTGCCATTTTCCAAATTTCCGGTTAGAGAAATTTATATCCATTTGTCGCAGTTCCTGCTTCATCCAGTGGCGATGTGGAAACTAGCATGGAAGTAACCAAAATGAAAGATAATTGGAACCGATAGCTTTATAAGTCAACAGATCATAGCAGCTCAGAGGTTGTACAACCGAGCCGGTTAACCGCAATCGGAGCGCGCTCCCTTTTGACACGCCACAACTGGTGACCCCGACGTCAGCCGCTATCTAAGCAACAGCCAACATCCAATCAACATCTCACGCCTGCTCACACAAGTCTGCGCAGTCGAGCCGGTTAACCGCAATCGGAGCGCGCTCCCCTCTTACACGCCACAACTGGTGACCCCGACGTGATTGGATGGTCGGCGCTCGAGACGACGTTAGCAGGCCCCTTCCTACCACTGCTTTCAGAAAGGGGGAAGTGTGTCGCAGTTCCTGCTTCATCCAGTGGCGATGTGGAAACTAGCATGGAAGTAACCAAAATGAAAGATAATTGGAACCGATAGCTTTATAAGTCAACAGATCATAGCAGCTCAGAGGTTGTACAACCGAGCCGGTTAACCGCAATCGGAGCGCGCTCCCTTTTGACACGCCACAACTGGTGACCCCGACGTCAGCCGCTATCTAAGCAACAGCCAACATCCAATCAACATCTCACGCCTGCTCACACAAGTCTGCGCAGTCGAGCCGGTTAACCGCAATCGGAGCGCGCTCCCCTCTTACACGCCACAACTGGTGACCCCGACGTGATTGGATGGTCGGCGCTCGAGACGACGTTAGCAGGCCCCTTCCTACCACTGCTTTCAGAAAGGGGGAAGTGTGTCGCAGTTCCTGCTTCATCCAGTGGCGATGTGGAAACTAGCATGGAAGTAACCAAAATGAAAGATAATTGGAACCGATAGCTTTATAAGTCAACAGATCATAGCAGCTCAGAGGTTGTACAACCGAGCCGGTTAACCGCAATCGGAGCGCGCTCCCTTTTGACACGCCACAACTGGTGACCCCGACGTCAGCCGCTATCTAAGCAACAGCCAACATCCAATCAACATCTCACGCCTGCTCACACAAGTCTGCGCAGTCGAGCCGGTTAACCGCAATCGGAGCGCGCTCCCCTCTTACACGCCACAACTGGTGACCCCGACGTGATTGGATGGTCGGCGCTCGAGACGACGTTAGCAGGCCCCTTCCTACCACTGCTTTCAGAAAGGGGGAAGTGTGTCGCAGTTCCTGCTTCATCCAGTGGCGATGTGGAAACTAGCATGGAAGTAACCAAAATGAAAGATAATTGGAACCGATAGCTTTATAAGTCAACAGATCAAAGCAGCTCAGAGGTTGTACAACCGAGCCGGTTAACCGCAATCGGAGCGCGCTCCCTTTTGACACGCCACAACTGGTGACCCCGACGTCAGCCGCTATCTAAGCAACAGCCAACATCCAATCAACATCTCACGCCTGCTCACACAAGTCTGCGCAGTCGAGCCGGTTAACCGCAATCGGAGCGCGCTCCCCTCTTACACGCCACACATTTCTTATACACTTGAAAATTTTTGGTCTTATTTTGATCTGTTTGACATTTAACAGTTTGACTCTGGTTTGACCAATGACCATAGACTCTTTATTAGTAGACGAACTGTCAGTTTTGTAGCGAACGAACGAACGATTTTATTTAGTTTTTGTTGCTCTCATAAATAATCAATAAAACACACCTAGTAAAATATTCAAAAAGACAATAAAGATGCTGCGAGGTGACCGGTTTAGGGTCTTCAAGTCGAGCAGTCACCCTAAACTAGAAGGTTTTCACAATTCAATAAAATACAAATATCAGAGCACTACTAGGTAATGAAGTAAACATCTTTAAAAATAAAATAAAAAATAAAAAAACTACTATAGTTGAAATACAAGTTTTAAAAAAATGCTATTTGGCAAAAATATAATAGCGTACTATTATAGGCAAAAAACATGTTGTAAATAATCTAAGGCAGGCTATATTGACTGAAATGTAAGAATGGGATTGCCAAAAAAAAAGTACACCAACAGAGTGAATTTGGAATTCTTATTGTGTGAAAGTAATCTATAATAAAACGCAAGTAAACATTGTTTGTATTTTTTCTTGAAAACTTCAAAGGAACTATTTCTAATTTCAGACAAAATAGAGTCCCAAATCTTAATTCCGCCATACTTTATAGAACGTTGCAGTCGAGATGTGTTGTATCGCGCAATAGCAAACTTACAAGCTAAATATTGGCTTGTTCTTGTTTTGTGTACAGTATTCGTTTTACAAAAGTACTCCGAAAAAGGAATGGGAAGTTGCTTATGGAAAATTTATGCATGAATATTGCGACTTCATAAGTAGAGGTATCTGATAATTAAAGCCTTTTATTTTCCTTATGCAATAAAGATACACTTACAAAGGGTGGATGGAATGCAAAATTATTAGTAATTATCTTGGAGTTTCATTTTGTAGAGATACTAGTCTTTGCAAGTACGATTTATAGGTTGATTTCCATACTATAGTACCATGCAACAGGTGAGGATGAAGCATAGAATAATATAGTTTAAATAAAATTGAGGTAGGAGCGTAATGTCTTAATTTAGAAATGATGCCAACTGACCGAGATACTTTTTTCGCTGCATTTGATATGTAGTCAAAAAAAGTTTATTTATTGTCCAATATTACGCCAAAGTATCGGAAGGATTCGACTATTGATATAGGGATGTCATAATTAAAATTGGAATAGTACTTGAAGGTAATCTAAGCTCAGGAGTAATAATCGTGGCTTTGCATTCTGAAAAATTTATCTTGAGTTTATCAGCCGATGACCATTGTTTAGTACAAAGCAGCAACTTATGCGGTTTAGCTTTCAGTTTGTCAAGTTTGATTGCATTAATTACTAGGCAAATGTCATCAGCATACTGCTTAGTGCTTTATGCAAATAGTGGAAACTGACAGTTTTGCTTTTTTTATTTTTTTACGGTTCACTTGTTCTGGGAATATGTCCAGTCAAATCAGTCGAGTACACGTGATCACAAAAAACCTTTACGACAAAAACAAACTTTTTTCTTCAATGCTCTTCTCTTGTCTGTTTCTAGTTTACTAAAGTGTCTACGGTTTGACCAATTGGTTTGAAGCCAAGCAAAGTTATAAAAATACTGTATACCAGGGCTGCAAAATCAAACTCGAACTCGAAAAGCCTCGATTTTTTTCCGAACTTGAACTCGAAAAAATAACTTTTCTGAACTCGAACTCGATCTTGAACTCGACTAAACCAGTTTGAGTTCGTTAAAAGTAGTTAAGAATAAAAAATTGTTGGAAAGAATTATTTTTTGTTGATTTAGTCGTGTAAATTGAATGATTGATGACGTGGTGTTTTTGTCAGCCCGAGCTCGAACTCAAAAAAAAATGATATGTTTGCAAAAGTTGAACTCGAACTTGAACTTAAAAACAAGAAATGTTAGAGAACTCGGACTTGCTAAAATAGGCTGAACTCGAACTTGAACTCAAATAAAATTCGACCAAATTTGCAGCCCTGCTGCCATAGGCGTAGCCAGGGGGGGTTGGGGCCCCTAACTGACGACCAGGGGGCATCGGGGCCCTTAACCGACAACCAGGGTGCCCGGGACCCGTAACTGACAACCAGGGGTTTGCAGAGACCCTAACCGACGACAGGGGCTCCGGGGCCCCTTACTAACAACCAAGTGGCTCCAACCGACGACTAGGGGCCCCTAACTGACAAACAGGGGGCTCTGGGGCCCCTAATTGACAACCAGAGGGCCCTGGGACCCCTAACTAACAACCAGGGGGCCATTAATCGACAAGCAAGTGGCCCCTAACTGACAACCAGGGGCCCGTAACCCCTAACTGACAACCAGAGGGCCCCAGAGCTCCTAATTAACAACTAGGGGGCCCTGGACCCCTAACTGACAACCAGGAGGCCCCAGGGCTCCTAACTGACAGCCAGGAGGCCCCGGGGCCCTAACTGACAATCAAGGGTCTTGAGCTAGAGGCCCCTTAATTCAAATTTTTAACAATTCATACACAAAACCTGTGAGAAATCTAAGAGGTTTGTCTTAAAAGTTGCAGCCCCAGGCCCTCGTTTAACGTTATTATAAACTTAATCCTATAACACAGGCGGTAATGCAAACCCCCAATTGAAATACTACCAGTGATAAATATAATGAGAACATAGCAAGTATGTTGTCTTTGTCCGTAATTGCAGATTCTTTAATTTAGGATTTACGAGTACAAACAGGGGCGCCCGCAGGGGGGTGCACTTGCCCCCCCCTGAAAATTAGGATGTCAAGAATTTTTTATGTTTAATTTTGCAAAATAAATCAAATATATCTATCTAACTAAGAAAACAACCCTTTGTGGAGCTTTTTTGCCAAAGTGCAGAGGGCGGGGGCAGGAGAAATAAGATTGCCCATTGGTAGTGACTATTTCACCGAAAATTTTCAAGTTAAAGAGAATAAAACAAAAATGAGAAATATTCATCCGCGCTTTTTTCATTTGCTTTTTTAGGGTTAAGATTAGGGTTTGGGTTAGGGTTCGATTTGGGGATAGTTTTAGAGTAAGCATTTGAGTTCGGGTTAGATTTGAGTCAGAATTAATAGAAAAGTAGATAAAAATTTCCAGTGAAATAAAGCCTTCCTCGCCCATTTTACGTAAATTATCATACAGCATTTTCTTAAAAGCGAGCGTAAGCAATGCTCCAGGATTAAGCATTAACCTGTTTGATAAAATATTTATCAATATCAAACGTTTCTGTATTCTGTCAATGAGCTGTTATAGGATCTAAATACAATAGATGTTTAATGTTTTAAATTTACGCTGCGCTTATATAAACACTAAAATAATAATTACTCCGCCATTAAAGTAATGTGGCCCAGAACCGAAATCAAAACCAAACTTGCAATCAATAGCGTAGCCAAGGGAACTGTGCCCACCTGCTTGGCCTGCTGTAAACCAAAGTGCGCGATAAATAAAATGTCACAACTTTTGGCCTTCTGAGGCATTTTTTTGCAGTAATATGGCCTTTAAAGTTGTTCAAAGCCTTTTTTAAAACATTTATTATTAATATTATTATCAAAAATACAGCAATGAAATTAATCGATAACTTCAAAACACGGCTAAAAACTAGCACTCAAAATTGATCGCTTAATGCAAAATGCTTAACGTAAGCTTCATAAAAAAAAAAGTATAGGGGGGGCTATTCAGCATATAGTTTATGTAATTACCACAAGTTTTGGACGTGAACTATGAGTAACGTGTGGTTTTGAAGGAGCTGAGCTATTCAATTCTTTTAAATGGCTTTCAAAGTGTATCAATTTAGTTTCTTAAATGGCTCTAAAAAGATGGGAAGTTTGATTCGAACAGCGTTGAAATGGCTGTTTTTTTCTCTGAAATATCACCAAATTTGCCCAGCAGCTAGAGTTTTGCCCCAACAGCCTGGTCTGTGATATGCTTTAGTTGCACCTGTTTGCTCGAAACGCTGCCCAATTGAGACATTTTGCAAAAAAAAATTCTATCTTAAAATTAATCACCCCCCCCCCCCCCTTAAACAAAATTTAGGGTGCAATCAGCTCAGGGATCTTAGCCTCCCCTTTTCCAAGTCACTTGGAAAACTAATCTCACACACAGTAGCGTAGTCGGGTTGGGGGTGGGCTATAGCCCTACCCCCCCATTTGGCCGGTCGACCAAAATGCAGATTAAGAAAAATACCACGTTTTTAGCTCTTCTGAAACTGTTTTAATCACTAAAAATGGATTAAAAGTGATTTGTAGCATCTTTTGAAACATGTATTTAGAAGGGCTTATTTGTCAAAAACAAAACTCACAAAGCAATAAAAACTATGAAAAATGTACAAAAATAAGCAATCAGAGTTGATCGGTAGTGTAAAATCGCTGAACATCGTTTCATCAACAAAGGTATAATAAACTCAGGGATAGGGAGAGGGGGCTATTCAGGATTAGTTATGTACCAATCACTTCTCTCAAATATCTTTCCATTAGCCCCCCCTCCCCCCAATTATTTTGCTCTATAAAATATAGACTGAATAGATTACTCCGTTTAAGTTTTATCGAACAATAGAATTTTATGATTTACCAGCATGCAAAGAGAACTAAAATTTTACCTTAGCCACCTCCCAAATAGACCATTTAAGCAACCAGTTTGATCATGTTTGCACTGCTAATTTCCATGCCACGTTTTAAAAGCATCATTTTTTATCAAAATAGCCCTAAAATTAAGTTATTTTTGAAAAATATGCAAAGTTTTCGAGCGTTGGGGGCACCGCCCCCAGATCTCCATACCTTTGGCGGGTGTAGGCTTTGCCCCCAGACCTCCAGCCTCGGGCAGCTGGGGATTAGCTTCTGGACACCAATGGCTTTTAGCGGCTACCCCCCTGACTCCCAAAACAGCTCCCCCCCCATTGCGAATTTTCGGCTACGAACGTTTAAACGTGATTTGAATTCGATCTGCAATTAAAGAGGGCTGAAAGGGCGAGGCAATCAAAAAATTTCAAGTAGATTCTTAATATCAGCAACTTTGTTCGATCCAATGGCCTTAAAAACGTTCAAAATGAGATTCAAATGACGTTAAAGTGGTTATGTTTTTATAGAAATTGCGAAAATTGCCCAGTGACTGGGGGCTTTGCCCCCAGACCCCCGTCCACGATACGCTTGAATTGCATCCGTTTGCTCAACATGCCGCCCAAATTGCAGGATTGTTTTAACATGGTCATGTTAACTTTTGGTTCCAATCCCTTAGCAAAATCTTGGTTGCAGCTGTAAGGTTTTATTTTATCCAGCAGATACTCGATACGTCGTTTGCCCCCCCCCTGAAAAAATTTCTGCGGGCGCCTCTGGGTACAAAGGTAAGTAATATTGATGAAGACCACGTGTCCACGTCAAAATACTGTCATGCAATTCTTGTACAGTAGGTTTCAAAAAACTGTCAAGAGACTTGACTCGAGTCCTCTACGTTTTGGAAAAATGTTATTTTAATTTTGCTTTAAATGCTCCTTTTTTTCATGAAAGAACTTGCTGGCACGATCTTATCTCAAAATCATAGGCGTAGGCAGCGGGTGGCCCAGGGGGCCCGGGCCCTCACAATTAAAATGCCAGCAATGACAAAAATTTGACAAAAAAGCTTTGTTTCTTCATTTTCTTTTAGCATCTTTACGTAAGCAGTACACGCGTACAACAGTAATTAACAATAAATAATAATTAAGGGCCCGGCGTATCTCCTTAATTCAATTTTTCCAACCAATTTAAACGTATATAACTAGGGTGAAATGAAGGGTTTTTGTTCTGAAAGTTGCTACCTCAGGCCCTTATCTAAACTTTTTATGAACGTTATGCAATAACCAGCGCCGTATTTGCCACATGGCACAGTGCCAGGGCCCCGCACTCAGATGGTAGGACTTTTTTTGGTCTTCGTTGCAAAAATCCCTTATGTGCCAGGCGCACCGCGCAATATACACCCGGCCGGGAATAACATGTTTAGTAAGCGTAACCATCTATCGTACGATTTTTCAATAACGATTTACTTCCACTTCGCCAGTTTTTACGCACAAAATACTTAAAAAAAAAACTAGGGAAATGCTCAATGAACAAATTGTTGAATTTCAATTGAGGGGGCCTGAGCTCCTTGGCCTACATGTAGGCTACTCCTATAACTGGTTATCTTCATGACAAGACAAAAATCTTTAAGGAAAATCTTCGAGTGGATTATTATTTACTGCTAAAATATTGCAGGAGGCAATGTGCCTTACTTCCCCCTGGACCAAATCACTTACAATTAAAATTTTACACCATAATGCAAGATTTTGAACGTGCTTTGGACTTTAATAGCAAGTAAAAGGATTGAACAACTAAATTTTTGCGATTGGCTTTCAAATGTTAAAAACTTAGTTCTTTCAAATGGCTGTGAACTCGTGCGAAATGTGATCCAATGGGATTAAAATAGCTTTTTTTTTCCCAAAAACTTACAAAAATTGCTCAGCGGCTGGGGGCTTTGCCCACAGACTCCCATAGCCACCGGCGGCTGGGGGCTCTGCCCCCAGACCCCCGTCTGTGATACGTTTGAGTACACAAGCTTACTCAAGACGTCTCCTAAGTTAGACATTTGCCATTTCTAACGATTAGTTTTCGCCCTCTCACTTTACCAAAAACCTGGTAAAGTGCCAACAGGCTACGGCTTTAGATCTTCCATTCTATGATATTTTTGCCCCACAAAAACTTCTTTTTTTGAAAATTTCTGATGACGTCATTGCATGTCATTTATGGTCTGGGCCCCCGTCCAATCAAAAATCCTGGCTACGCTTATGCCTGCTGCATACATTCAGTGGTGGGCAGTAACGAATAATTAAAGTAACGAATTCTTTAGTAATTTTTATGGTAACGACATTACTTTTTCAAAAAAGAATTTTTGTGGCAATTTTATTACTTTTTTAGAGGTGTCAAAATCACTAAAACATTATGTTTTAAATGTTACTTACAGACAAGGTGCAGATCACAAAAAAGTGTTTGCAGTTGAAACAACGCGCTGCGTATCAGTTCACAACGTGTTTGTGATGACGTCGCCGTTCTGGCGCAATCGAGGAGTGACTTTTGATTGGCTGCTTACAGTATGTCAGATTTCCAACCAATCAAAGCAGTTTTTGTCTGAGAAAGACACATGGTCGCGCCATTGGCCGCATACCTTTCTGCGCGTCAAAAAAGACGATGAATAATGATAGATTAGTTTAAATGTAAGCAGCACAAGCACAATAGCTCTAGAAAAATCAGGGTCAAGTTTTGTAGTTCCACAGTTATATTTCATTTGCGATTTTTTTTTTGTTTAATACAGACAGATTAGGTGCTGGCAGATAAAACAAAGTCAGTCATGTTTAATAACGGGTATCGAGTTGACGATCTCCATAGTCTAGACTTTCTGTAGCAAGTCTGCCCACCATACGGCCCAGCGAAGCGTTTTGTTGCGGGCCTCAAAATGATTTAATGTGATCTCAAGCATAATCTCTTTTTAAGCAGAGTTGTGGAAGAGGAAGCATTGAAAGCGGCAAATTTTTGTGGAAGCAGAAGCGGAAGCTGGAAGCGGTAATAGGGTAATGCTTCCGCTTCCACTTTGACCATTCATATCGAACGTCAAAAACTTGAATGTGGTACAACTTTTTGTGAAAGTTATGACAAAAAGTGAATGTTTGATAGACCATCATTTGCAAAGAAACATTTCTAAAGACTTGTGGTTCATTTAGATTCGCGCAGCCTCCACTCCTATGCACTCAAAAGTGAATCATGTAACCAACCAACTTATTTTTTAAACTTTAAGTGTTCAAAAATTCCGTATTTTAGCCTTGAAATTTATCCATTTTCTTAAATTCTTAGTCGGGCTTTGCCTGGTTTTTAAACATTTGGGGGGCCATACTCGTATAACACAGTAGGCTTATTCATCAACATAAACAAAGTTTCCAGCTCCAGCATTTTAATTTCTTTCACTGCGATAATGTATTCTTGAAAAGCAAACAGAAGAGAGCATCATAACCGCATAGTTTTTGCAGTTTTTTTTTTGCTCTCCTAAATTTATACTTTGCAAGCAATTATTTGGGGCAACTGCATACTCAAACAAGTCATTAAAAAAAAATTCTGCAAAAGTGGAAGCTTCGCCCCAGGGGCCAGGGCTACCTAACTATAGCCAAGTAAAGGCTTGCGCTTGACAGCGCAGACAACTGAAACAAGTTATTAGCCCGAGTGCTAGGAAATTCGTCCCCAGACCCCACATAATCGTTCATTATTTTAAACTTCTGGATGAACGCGTTTAGAGAAAATTCGCAACAGCTGAAACATAATAACCATTTAATTAGACTTTTCGCTTTAGGGCCGTCCAATCCGAATTCCTGACTACGCCCATGCGTAGATCCTCGAGATAACAAACGACTGAATACAATTATATAATTTGGTTGTATATGATGTTTTTAAGATGATGATAGCAAAGCTGTTTTATTCCGATTTAATTGGAAAAAAACGTGCCGAAAAATTTTAAGATCAAAAAATTTAAGCAAAAATTACGTCCTCAAGAGATGGAAGCGGAAGCAATGATAGCGGAAGCGCTAAAGGTGAAAGCGGAAGCGATTGAAAAATTGCTGCTTCCACACCACTGCTTTTAAACAATTCATATTTGCTGTATTGCGATGTGATTGCTGTAGCAATTATGAGTATATACATTACTTTTTTTTTTTATGGAGAGTGATTCTTAATGATTTTTTCATTTTTGTGATTCTTGATGATTTTTTCACCAGCCATAACTGTATAGCAAACATTACCGATGCCAGTATAGCCTAGTTCAGAGATAAGTTTCACTTAAGCAATTAAACATCGTTGTGTTGCAAATGTGTTTCACAATCACGGCTTCTTCAGCAAGCAGTTTTCCGTAAAACTGTCTTTTGATCGATATAGGGTACTGTATTACAGAACCACGCAGTTTTGCAAATGTGGCTTTAAAGATTATACAGTATCGTAGTTCAATATTGATGTCATTTTGCGAGCTTGCTTTGTTTTAAGTTCATAATGTGTCGTCGTGTAGGCTATTGTCTAACATACGAGTAGAAAAGCAACTCTAGAAGGCAGCAACAAAACCATTCTCACGAGACAGCTTTGAGAAGATTACAACCAAATGATTAAGCAGCAGCCCAGAGGCGTTGCTAAGAATGGTGACACCCTGGGCGGAAGTGCGTGGTGTCACCCTTTATGTGTGACGCACTTTTTATGATGTCACCCTTTATGATGTGACGCACGGTTGTGAGACACTTTATCAAAATTATGTCCAAAAGTAAGTGAAGACCAAAAAAAGGTCTTCACAAAAAAAAACAGTAGGTTTTCGGTCCAAATGTGGACGGAGACTCAATCAATTGAAATAAAAAGTCTTCATCACAAATTATATAGTGGAGTTATGCTTTCGCATCATAAAACAGTGTCACCCAAAATGGTGACACCCGCGGCGGGCCACCCCCCCCCCTAGCGACGCCACTGCAGCAGCCTACGCTACCATTATAACATAATTGTTAAATTTTTATTGCTCGATTTTACTTCATAACGTTGGTGTCGAAGGCCGTGCTTTAGTGCACTAAAAGCCACAGTAGCCGAAGAGTTATGATACAATCGTTGACCGCGGAAACAAATAATCCGAAGTTCAAAACCTGGTTAGTTTTCAAGCAATTCTGTACTCACTAAGATTAAATAATTAAAACAATATCTTTTAACGTTGAATCGTGTCGAAGAGGCAGCATAATGAAAACCATCATGTGATCATTGCATAAGCGTATCATAATGGTGCTTAAATCATTGACAAGATTCAACATTTTCTCTCACTCAGCCTTGTTAGAAAAGTTGACGCAGACCACTGTCATTTTGGCTGAATGTTTCATTCAAAGTAATTAGTAATTTGTAACGACAAAATTTTTCTGAGAAGTAACGATTACGGTAATTTCATTATTTCTTTAAAGTAATTTTTAGTGAAGTAATTTCATTACTTTTGTGCAGTAATTTGCCCACCACTGCATTCATTGTTGTTAACACAACTGTGCACTTCATTATTCCATCCATTTTTCTTTACAAATTTGAAGGTGAGTGGCCGAGAGGTGGAAAGGAGTTTTTTTAGGATGATCGTGGCAGGCCCGGCGCCAAAATATCGTGACTGGGGGGCATAAATAAATTTGGGGGGGCGCAAGAACTTTATTTAAGTGAATTCGAGAGTGTGGATCAAACAGATCATGTGAAGACCAAAAAAAAAAGTCTTCGCTTGAAAACTTTTCACAAAATCGTTCGATTTTCCACGAATTATGAGGTGAAGGCCAAGAAAAAGGTCTTCGTGTGCGAGTCCACAAAAATTACTAAAAAACAGTTCTTACTCACGAATACTAGTGCGATAAGCTCTATTTAACGAGTCGCAGGCCTTGATTTGCACTCCAATAGCCTCAAGCCTATTAATTTCTATGGGGCACAGTCCTCGCTTGGGGGGCACAACTTTCATTTAGGGGGCACAAGCAGTCATTTGGAGGGGCACGGCTCCGGAATGACCCCCCCCGTGGCGCCGGGCGTGGACCGTGGTCGGATAATCAAAGTTCAATTTCAACCGCACCCTGGTCACGTTGTTTGCCCTTGCATGGATTGAAGGATTTACGATGATTATTTTTCCTCGGCAAATTCGAACAAGCAGCAAATGCATTGGACAAGTAGGCTACTATGTTTGAAAAAATCCACAGGATTAACATAGCGTTACCGAAACATAAAATCCGTAACCGGAAATTCCAATTGATACAGGTACGAAATGCTAATTCATTCAAATACTTTGATGCAGGTTATTGATAGTTAGCGTCTAACGCTGTTCTCTGCTGAAGCTTTTCCTTCCCCACACTCCGGTTAAAGTCACATAAAAATTTAACCCTATATACAAACTTTCTGATATGTTTTGGACTTGATCAGTGAATTAAGGGAGGAGGGCTAATTAACAACAGGGCATGGAATGGAATGGTAGACGCTTTTTCCGTATTCCATACTGGTAATTTTCTTTCATTCCACATTCAATTCCATACGTAAATTTTCTTCCATATTCCATTCCGTGCTTCCATACCAAAGAAATTTTAGAGTGGAAGCAATGCAACGTATATTTTGCTGCTTTGCGTCTTTGCAATGTTGTAAGCAACCGCTCGTGAAGGTGCGTCAACAATACTAAGATGCAGCAACCGGTATCTGGTATGCATATTGCACATGGTTTAATGCATAGGCGTAGCCAGGATTTTGGATTGGGCTGGGGAGGGCCAAACCGTAAATCACATGCAATGACGTCATCAAAAATTTTTGAAGAGAGACTTTTTATGGGACAAAGAATGGAAGATCAAAAGCTGCGGGTGTAATTTAGCACGAAACCAAAATTTGCTAAAGGAAAAAGACTGCAACTGCATGTTAAAAAGTTTTACTAGCATATCAAAATTGGGAGACGTGGTGAGCAAATTAGTGCAAATCAAATGTATCACAGACAGGGCCTGGGGGCGAAGCCACAGCGGTCGGAAGCTATGGGAGTCTCTGGGCAATTTTTTGTAAGTTTTTGAAAAAAATGGCTTTTTTAATGCCATTTGGATCATATTTCGCACGTTTTCAGAGCCATTTAAAAGAACAAAATTTTTTGAGTTTTGAAAGCCAATTGAACAAATTCCTCCCTTTACTTCAGGTCAAGTCCAAAACACGTTTAAAATCTTGCATTTTGGGGTAAATTCTGTGACTTGGCCAGCTCAAAGGAATCAAGCTACACTGCTTTTTGCAATATTTTTAGCATTAAATCATTCACTCGAAGATTTGCCTTTGAAGATTTTTGTTTTGTCATGAAAATAACCAGTTTTAGGAGTATGCACGACCAGGAGCCCAGGCACCCTCGATTCAAATTCAATATTTGTTCAATAAGCATTTTCCCAAGCTAGGTTTTTTTCATAAGCCTTTTGTCGCGTGAAAACTGACGAGGCGGAGGTGGATTGTTATTTAAAGTTGGTAGGTGGTGAAGGTAGAATTTAAAGTTATTTAAAGTTCGTACATTAGTTGCAATAAAAGGTTACTAACCATTTTGCTGCATATAAAAGCTAGCTGGGGGTCTAAAACATATTATTGCATAAAAAAGTTAGATGAGGGCCCAAGATTGCATCTTTTAAAACAAAAACACTGAATTTCTCCCGGCTTGGACATTTAAATTGGTGGGCAAAAATTTAAATTTTGAGGACTCGTGCCCTCAGGTCGTCAATATTAAGTTATTGCTAATTGCTGTTGTACGCATGTACTGTGGCACTCGAAAAATGCTAAAAGAAACGGAATAAATAGATTTTGTGTCATCATTTTTATCATTGGTAGCATTTGAGGGAGAGGCATAGGATCCGGGCCCTCTGGTTACGCCTATGGTTTAATGATTACCGTACAAGCTTTCTCTTATATCAACTCTAAATTTGTCATAACCAAACTGCTAAAGAACATTTACCGTAATAGAAATACCAAGCTTTAACACCAAAAAGATTTGTTATAAGCTTAAAAACTAAAACTATATATAAACTTATGCTGAAACGGGAATAAAATAGCAAATACGAGTTTTCGTGACGATGTGAGAAAACAGAATTTACGACTTGGCAAACTGTCAATCTCAAAATAAAAAAAATTAAAAAAAACAAGTCAAGCCTGTCAAAGTCGTCAACTATAACGTCAATGCTGCAGATTGCAATGTACTTACAATGATCCAATACGTACACTGTTTGCGCAATATAAACAACCAAAGTACCGCGATTTGTTGACAAATTGACATTGCGATTTGTCAACAAAACAATCAAAGTACCACGATTTGTCGCGTAGATATAGAAGTTGAATACTTCTGTGACAATATCAGTCATCACTACCCGACATCGGTATGTATTTTTCTGTAAATACAATGCACAAAATCTAGTATGGAATTGGTATGGAAGTATGGAAGATTGTCTTCGATTTCATTCTTGAAATCTTCCTTTCCATTCTGGCATCTTTCATATTCCATATCGAAATTTCCGTTCCATTCCGTTCCATTTTCCATTCCATACCACGTTCTGATTAACAATTTAAAGTGCTAAACAATTTAAGTTTATGAAACAACTTTTAAATCTTGGCAATTTGAAAAATGTCACCAAAGAGCGTGAAAAACTAATTTTTTTCTAAAACATTTTTCGCCTACAGACCCACTCCGTTATGCAGCAGTTTGCTCAACAGGCCATCGCCATATCGTCGGATACAATTTTTCTACAAAAGACGTTAATTTTAGGTTTGGTTCAAGCCCTCGGCAAAATTTTGGTTGCGCGCCTACTCAAAAGTCCTTACATAACGCCTAAACAAACATAAAAAACATTAGAGCACAAAATATTTGATACCAGCAATTAGCAAAATAAAGCTTTCTTTAAAAAAATTAACAATACACAAAAAACGTCAATCAAAGCAAATAAACCCCCCAAATTAAACAACTAAAAACTTTTCACCACAATATGCATTTTTTATTTGTTCATCTTTTTCCTAGAGCTTTTTTTGTCTTTTTCAGCAGCTTGGCTAAAAGAATAACGGCATTGTTCTTACGACGATTCAAATCGCATGACCTGAATTCAAACTTCAATTCGCATCCTGTCACGTTGCTGCGTGTTTGGATAGAGCACTTAACGATGATTAATTCGGCTTGAATGCTTAAGCGCTACGAATAAGCAGAAAATTTAATCGGAAAGAAGCAAAAACTCAGCCGGAAAAAATTGCAAAATGTTGAGCTCCTACATGACTGCGGACAGGGCCTCAGAGAAAAAATTTTTTGGTTGTACGAACACTCAAAATTAATGGCCGAAATTAGGTGAAGATCACAACAGGTGTTTACCAAAATTTTTGCGCTAAACATCGAACTATACGTGTATTACTACTAATTGCGTGTCGATACTACTAATTGGGGGTGCGAGAACTTACAGGTTTTCCTTTGGCCCGGTACGATGAACCCCTTGAACTCTCCTCTCGTAGGCCCTTACTGTGGATTCGTCCAAAGAATAGCGTCACCGTTGCGATCTCGTGAGAGGATGATTAAGTTATTAAGATGCATCAATGATTGAAATTGAACAACAGCTGCAATGTTTCTCAGCACTTGCAAAAATATTGCATGTTTATCAAAACATATGATCAAAGTTTAAAGTTAAACCAAAAACATAATATGTCGGTAGATAGCAGTGTGCATCCAATTTTTCTTACCTTATTCGCATTTTTTTGTAAAGTGCTTTTCGAACAAGTTTTTATCGGAACATCAGAATTAGATGGTATTTGTTAATACAGACTATAGTATACATTAATGGCGGGGTCAGATTAAGTGAATGTCAATCAATGGAATAAATCTCTAAGGCAAGATTTAGAATAAAACTGTTTTGGTTGAAGGCTAGGAAATACAGTATTGCAGATCATTGCAAACTATGTTGCTCTTAGCAGCTGCAAAAGGTTTACTTCATTTTATTCTTCTTAGAACTATTCCGCAATAGTTTCGCAGTAGACAAAATTTTTGCTTAATGCCTATTGACCTCCAGTTTGGTGAGGTTTAGGGAAATACAAAATTTTGCAAAGTATAGTGTAGTGTTGAAAGCATATTTTGAATTATATAAGCCAGGTACGTATCCACGAGGGGTCTGGGGGGCAAGTGCCCCCCAAATTTTTATTTTTACCCCCAAAACAAACCTTACTTGACCTGATAGTAAGGTAAGATGGAGCAATAATATGAAGTAGAAACAGGGGCGTATTCTCCATGCATGCAGGCATGCATTGCCTGCCTAGTCACTGAGGCAAAAAAATAATAATTTAAACAACTTACAGTCAGTACTTAAATTGTAAAATTTTGTATTAGGGGACGCTTTTGCAGCCTTGACCAACTTTACAAAAAGTTTAGTGGAACTAATGTATTTCCGTCACCGAAATTGAATGAAGACCAAAAAAAAAGGTCTTCACCGCAAATTGAAGTCATTTTTTCCCGAAATCTGGTGAAGACCAAATCAAAAAAGGTCTTCCCCGCAATTTGCGACCATTTTCGGCAGGAAATTTGAAGGATCTTTTGGTGCTGACTGGCTATTTTTTCACTGATCATCCAGCGCTCAACTCTCAAAGGGAGGACGCCTAAATCTCGATGGGGGGAAGCAAAATCTCGATTGGGGGACGCTCACTCTCGATGAGGGTTGCGTATCCCCGTGTCCTCCCTACAATTTAAGTACAGCTTACAGTAAATGTAAAAATCCAAAACAAATTAAGCCAAATTGCCACAGTAACAGGAATTAGTTTTTAAGTCAAAATAGCAATAAATAGTCTCGCTTGGTTTATTTACTTTTACTTTTTGCTTGGTTTTAGCATATCGCTAAATTACGAAAAATAAATGGCAATACGCATGCAATTTTTAGATTGCTTTCGGCGGTTCAAGAGATCGCTATTTTTCGATGAGATTACAAACAAAATTAAATAGTTTTGAAAACTTTGATAAACGCATTGTTTGGTGAAAAAGTTCCTTAATAAGTCTAGTTTCTTGTTTAAGTAAAATGTAGTCTCTATTTTCAATTTAAAGTTGTAACAGTAAATTGGCTTAAAACAGGCCACAAACTATGCACCAGAGGTGGAGTTGAGGACACTACCTTCGAAGCCAAGGCCAAGAACTCGAAAAAAATCCAAGGCCAAGGACCGACTTTTCGAGGACAGACCCTTTCGAGGCCAAAGACCAAGGACACAATTTTTCTAAATTGTGGTCGGCAAATTTTTCATTATTTTTAATCGCGAAAGTCTATCGCATTTTATTAAGTTTTTCATGATAATTCAAAAATAGTAGTTTTTAAAAATAATGAATGTTATTTTGAACTTTTTCACGTCAGCAGGAATGTTGACTACGTTCCATAGCGGTATCGTGGTAATGAAACAATTAAGGCGGAACTTGTGAATTGGAAATGAGAATAACTATTAACTATAAACCCTCAACGTGGAAATGGTCAATTTTAAGGTCTTTTTCGTCGGTTAGGGCCCCATTGCAAACTTCCACTGATTATGTATCCCCACTTTTTCAGTAGTTTCTCAAACACAAACCTTATTGTTTGGTTAAACGTTTTCTTTTCACAGAAATTTTACATATTATCATATAGTTGTTAAGTAATGCATAGCGACTATGACATTATTATCTAAAAGTATCGCAAAATACAGCAAATTTATATTTTTGAAATGGGGTACCGTACTTGCAAGCTCAAGTCCTTGGAAAAAACTGGGTTGTGGGGGATAATACAAAGGCCCCATGCCGTTTAACAATTTTAGTACTTCTTTTTTTTTTCTTTTCAGAAAAATTGCAATTTTGTGATTTTTATAAGAGATTACCCAATGAGATTTTCAAATCAATTTGAAAAAAAGAAAATACCGTAAAAGTTAGAAAAACTGTAGTTTTCCCACATTTTCACAATCTTAATTTTAAGCTAATCTTTTCTTGTCATTTAAGTGCATGTGATGTTTCTCCAGATCTTGCATCTAATGCCTATCAATGAATGAGCGCATACGTTTCGGCCGCCAAAAGATATTTTGTACAATTAAACGTAAGGTATTTAACTGCAAAAAGTAACCTGAGAATCTCGACTGGGCCGTATTAAGGAGGAAAGCGTTGGAGGCAATTGCCCCGGGGCCCTCCTTAAAAAAATCCACAAACTGTTGAAAAGTAAAAATTAGAGTTGTTCTTTCTTATCTCAAAACAACATACTTCACAATATTTGCTCGCGTATTTTCAGAACAATAGCTGCCGTTCTCAAGTAGCAGTATACTCGGTACCGAACTAAAGGGCATTTTATATTTTAATGCTTTTTTTTCTCCAATTTTGTCCGAAGACCCTTCCACGGCATAGATCAAATTAAAGAAATTAAAACATCGCTTTTACTTTTGCAGGTTACTTTTGAACCGCATCATTTTGCGTGAATTTATAATGGATTCTGTAGGCTGAAAATGATGCCTGTGTTAAAGCAACAGGACGGAGTTTCTTCAACGTCAATGACGCTCCAAGACGACAGCCGGCCAATGTACCAGCACTCTGCTCTTAACGTTTGCGAAGAACCGGATTTATTTTCTGATCCAAAAAAAGTCGACTTTCATTCCGTCCCAAATCCGTTTTGTGGGTCCTCGTACGATCCAACGTGGTGTGAAATGGATTTGTGGCAGCAGCAATCAGAACTTGACAAGCCCTACTATCAAATTTCAACTTCCAATTCTGCCTTTCCGAAAAAAAGCGCTTCTCAATTGTACAATCATAATGTTGTGGAAATGCCCGACGCCAAAGACATTTTGTCTCATGTCAACAGATATCCAATTTCAAATAGGAAATTGCGGAAGCAGGATGGTTCTAGCAAGGAATTTTCGACGAGCCAAAGACAGCACAAAGACACGTTTGAACATAGCCCTGAATTGACCAACGACGAGAATTTAAATTCTTCAAATTTTTCAAAAAGCCACATTTATGAAAATCTAGGTTTCGCAATGCTAGACAATACTATTTGCGATGCTTCTGAAACTTTAGCTGTCCCAATTTCGAAAACGACAAAAAGGCGCGGAAAAAGCGCAACGAAAACTCGCACTCAAAACTCATCTTTTTACGAAAACGATGTTTTCCAAAGAAGAATACGCGACAGTGTTTCAAGTGACCCAGAAATTTACACAAAATCAAGTAGTAGTTCCAAAAAACTGGACGCTCAATTCAAAAGACTCAAAGAGGAATTTGTAAGTAGATTTTTGTTTAATTTTAAAACAGTGTTCTCTTATCTTGATTGTATGCATGCAAACAGCAGGCCATTGCGTAAACGCATATGCCAAAGAATCAACTTCTATACTCAAGTAAAGGTCATAAAAAATTTTTTGCCGGAAATTTTAAGCAAATAGAGCACATTCAAGGTCAAATTTTATAGCGATATAGTGACGTACCATCTTTAGTACTGCATTTTCAAGTTAGTCTCACTTTTGGCTAAGCTTTGTGACGTACAGTAAAGGAGAAAACGCTTTGTTTATTTACTACAATTTTGGCTTTCGGTATCATACTTTAGCTTTAAGTGAAACAATGTACATGTAAGTGCGGTAAATAATTAAAGACAGTGAAGGTGTTGCTTGCTGAGATATGTGGATAAATCCTGCAGAAAAATGCTGCATATTATGGACAGTAGCGTAGCCAGAAGGGGCTACAGCTCCCCTTTATTTAGCCTGTGAACCAAAATGCAGAATAAGAAAAATACCACGTTTTTAGCACTTCTGAGAAAATCTTTTGCACTGGAATGGACTACCAATGATTTAAAGCATCGTTTGAAACATTAATTTAGGGGGGGCTAATTTGTCTAAATTGTAACTCAAAAATCATTAAAAACATTGAAAAATGGCCAAAAATAAGTAGTCAAACTTGACTGCTTTTGGAAAATCTCTGAACGTGGGTTTTAACATCAAAAAAAGATATACATATATATACATAGGATCAGGAATAGGGGGGAGGGGGCTATTCAGTATTAGTGAATTACCAATCACTTCTCTCAAATCTCGTTCCATTACCTCCCCCCCTTACCCAATTATTTTTCTCTATAGACGAAGTAGGTTACTCCTTCTGAGTTTTTTAACTAGGATTTTATAGTTAAGCAGCTTGTAAATAAGAGGACTATGAAACTTTACCATTAGCCATCTCCCTCACAGCCCATTTACGCAACCGGTCTAATCATTTTTTGCAATGCTAATTTTTATGCCACGTTTTAAAAGCATTAATTTCTACCAAATCGGTCTAAAATGAAGTTATTTTTGCAGAAAGAATGCAAAATTTCCGAGCGCTGGGGGCTCTGCCCCCAAACTCCCAATGGCTGACTAATAATAATAGCTAGAAAATCGGAGATTGTAAAATGAAATGTATCGCTATCGTCCATCAAAAAGAAGAAAATTATGGTTATTGAAACAAAATATAGTTGATGTCACTGTTTTGTTCGAGTGGGATTAAAAAGATTGCTAATAATTTTTACTCTGTGACCGAAAAGCTGATAGTATTTTCTCCTTACCCTCTTCTTTCATTCAGCTTGTATTACATTACCTTTGTTACTGTTTTAGTTTGGGTGTTTTCGTGATTCATTTTCCAGTTTTCTGTCTTTTGCATTTGGAACATAGGTTAAAGAATTCAAGACTAGTATTTAATTTTATCAGGATCAACTTTAGTGTTTTAGCTTAGGGTGTGAGGCAAGCAGTATAAATTTTTTTTCTGTGTTGTTGAAATTAACCTGGTGAACCTCAAGATTTTATCATCCTATAATATGAAGCGCTATTGTTTTCCAATTTTTAAATGGAGTCTTTCAAACCGAAAAATGATTGACACTGAAAACGAATATTTTTTCCACACTCAATAGTTGCAGCTGTAACTGTCGATTTTGAGCAAAAATATTTCATGAGACAATATTTGCAGTCTAGGAATAAACTTCCAAAGCCCTCTGATTTTTTTTACTCGGACCCGCATCTTTTCGTAAATGGCAATATTCTAAAGGAGAAATTAAATGTGACCCACGCGAAAATTTTTGACTCTTGGAAAAGGTTTGGCATTCAAAAAGAAATTTGGATTGTTGCTAGTAGAAGAGTCCGATCAAATTTGACTGACCGTCGCTTGCGATCCTCTCTCATTTTTAGATCCATATGAGAAAGATAAGACAAAAACCTCGGGACCTCAAAATGATGATTATGAGAAGAATGCCAAATGTTGATAAAGAAGCTAAATGTTTACGAAAAAAAAATACAGAGTGTCGCAAATGGCGTGGGGTGATTGTCACGGTCCGATTGAGAGAACTATAAGTCAAATTTGATTGGGCTCTTCAACGCAGAACAAAAGCCATTAGCAACATTACAACAAAAAGCCGAATTTTATTAATACCTTTTCAAGCAATAGAAGAGATCATGACAACAGTCTACTCTACTTCTTTCATTGTCTTGTATCGGTATTTCGAGTGCATCCCATTGAAACATGACGTTACCAAATTAAATCGAGTAGCCTATTCAATGTCCAGAATGCCTGTTGACCAGTGTAGTATATTTGATACCGTATTTGCCGTCATTCTACCGTTAATGGAACAAAACCTTTTCTCGCTTTTTTTTGCTATGCTATTGACTCATTCAAATTTACAAAGATTTAGAACAAGATAATGACGTAATGATGTGAATGTGATGAACGTAAGGTTATGGAAATCGTATTTAAAACCGATTTGTTTATTAACAATATCTAGCCAAAATAGTCAGAAATTCACCAAAATTTTTCAAAATTGAGATTTTGTGAAGAATGGCATCATACCCGCTCTTTTAAATTATGCATAGTTTAGTCAAACACGATTTGAGTCCTAAATAAACCAAATTTTATAACGTGTAGTTTGGTACGTGCATTGTTAACATTGTCGCTGGAGGAAATGTGCAAAAGTGACTTACAATCATTTGAGTTGCTCTATATAATTGGTCAACAAACTTATGACGTAAAATGAAAGAGCAGCCAATCACAGCACGCTAAGCCCATTGCTATTAGTAGCTGCAAAAGCATGCATTTCGGAAGAAATCTAATGATGTTTCGCCGTAATTTTCATTGCTGCTTTGTGACAATGTAAACATTCAAGGCAGAAAGCTTATTTCTCTTAGGAATATCGACTCTTAATGCTATGTTTCTAGCGTAATTGAGCCTTTCATTGATGTTAGTAAGGCTGCAATATCACCAAAGCAATAATTCAGCATTCCATCTGTCAACTTAATGTAAGCTTATACAATAAACAGTAACAAAACCTTGTTTCAAAAAAATCTCTACGGTAAAGAATTTCCAACCTGTAATTTTGTGCTATTTTGTGTCGTTAAGAAATTTTTTTGATTCGCTCACAAATACCGCAAAGAAGATTTAACCAATATCATAAAAGTATTGTACAAGTGTTTCAGGTACCGACTTGTTTTTTGTTAAGCCACTAAAATTACTCGATTTTAGAGTTAAGTTCTTTCAATAACTTTTGCAATATTTTCTACCTTTAGATACCATTGCAAATGAAAGCTAATACTTTTTGCCTGTTTCCACATATTTTTGATGTTTTTCACTTAAAAAATTCGGCTATTGATTTGTTAGCGACTTGGTATCGCACAGTATTTGTGTTTGTTTTAACTGGCAAACTGAAACAATTAGCGATCATGGAATAGTTCTAACCAGATATTTAATGTAATATATTCTTAAGTTGACATGAAAAATAGCTTATTTTTAAAGAGTCTAATTGCTACATTGCGTTTAATGATATCTTAGTTAAACTATGGGTTTTGCAAGACAAAATTATTGAGGTTGTTGAAAGGTATATCATAACCTTTTGGTAATTACTTGAAAATATGTCTATACCACACCCAATTACCTTTACATTCTAATTATTCTAGTTGTGGTTTTCGTTGTAAATTGTGATGAAGATTTTGTCATGTCTTAGTTTTTGCGCAGGTATTTCAACATTATCGCTCGTACAAAACTGTCTTGACATTGCAATAGGAAACATTGGGACATTTTATTGACTGATTGCGAGTTGCGACGCTTAATAATTGCTAAGCAAATAAATTAGATCTGACTCGAAGCGTTTTTAGCATACGTCTGTCATGAACATTTGATTGCATTGGTGAACAATTTTTAACTGTTATTTTCAAACTCTTTAGAGGTCGGATTAATTTTGAAGAAAATTTTAGTTTTTGAGCATATTTTTGAATTTGAATGTAAAAGTGATCGAGTTTGGGCGCCAAGTTTCAAATCAAATTTTATAATTTTAAAATTGCCGAATAACTTTTTCAATCTTTTTTTTAGCTTAAAAGAGTGATAAGTAAAGTTACAATCTTGTATTCTATTGCTGCCTCTGTCTTTATTACAACGTTTTGCAGATCAAATTTCACTATTTCATCCATTTTAGGTCTGGTCACTAACAGCTGTGAGATTTAATATTTTCATTTTTATGTTTTTTTGTAAGTCAAAAATCCATCTAGCTAACTCAGAAGTATAAGCTCGCTGCCTAACCATACAATAATTTTGAATTTAAAACATTCATATGGTTATGGCGTGGTTTCGTCAAGCTAGCATTATCTTGGTTTGAATTAGGTGATTTATTGTACGAAGAGACTACTTTACCGGAAAGTTTTTAAGTTCAAGAGGTAAAATAAAAATGAAGAATATTCGTCCGCGCTTTTTTCATTGATTTTTAAAAAACCAGGATTAGGTTTTGAGTTGGGGGTTAGATTTCGGGTTAGTTTTACAGTAAAAAAGAAAAAAGTTTCCGGTGAAATACTATAAAGCCTTTCTTTATACGCATAGAAATTGGACTTCAATTGAAAATCGTGCTATGTAAGCAAAGTTGTTCAGTTGGCAAGCTAAAGCTACGAAACTTTTAAAGGACTATGAAAATATGCTTTGATGTGCCAATTTGCGCCATTGTCCATACCAGATCTATAACTTATCATTTGATAAATCTCTCTTAAAAGGTCCTTCTCTTTCACTTTTTCTCAAAATGTACAAAACTCTCACATAACTCAGCTTTCGAGATCTCAACTGTTAATTTGAATGATTTCCTCAAAGTTCTGGCCATTTGTCGGTTTCGATTCGAACTATGGAATTACAAAGTTTTTGCTACCACAAAAATAAGTCAGTAAAATTAAAAAGTGTGTTTCACTTTCAGTACCTGCTCGCAACATTTTTCAATCAAAGAAAAAAGTGTACAAAAAGTTGCTTTGCATTTTCTGGTTATTTTTGCATAAGGATGAGCTAAATGCGAGAGTAGATTCTAATTAGTTTTTAAAGAAGCCTAAGGCAAGTCCGTGCCTAAGGATTGGCGAAAATGTTTAAAAGCTGTATGTAAATTGCATTAAAGACAGGTGTGCTCTGCTGTAAATGAGGTGCTAATAAAAGATAATGGTGCTAATCCATTTTGCAGAAACCGTACTGCAACCTGTTCTCTCCACTAAGCTAACCGTTCGATCGAGTTAAAATAGCAGGATATCCATGCAGGGGCGCCGAGAGCCAAATGTGGGCCCGGGGCCAGCTCAAACATGACGGATTTCTGGTTTTGTGAAGTCCAAAATAGACGGAAAAAATGCTGCAGTTTGGTCCGAAAAATGATGTGATCTCCAAAAAAAAAAGGTCTTTTCCGAAATTCTAACGGTTTTTCCGGTCGAAATTAGGTGATCTGCAGAAAAAAAGGTCTTCAGGGCTTCACATGCTAACTTCTCAGTGTCATTTCGATGGGCCCCCTCTCGAGCTCATGAGCCCTCTGCTGGGCCCACTGAAGCCAATGGCCTTCCTGAAGCCTATGGGCCCCCTAAAGTCCATGGGTCCCGAGGTCATTGTCCTCTCTGCCCCCCTCTCGTCGGCCCTGTATCCATGCAGGCAATTTTTAGCAATCAATTCTCTAATTTTAGTTACCTGTTTGCGCGAACCGGCTTAATAGCACCACTAGTGGTGCAACCCTGGTAGGCTAAGGGGGCTTCAGCCTCCCACCCCCTTAGCCAAGTCACGTAGAAAATTTAGCCCAAAAATGCAAGCGTTTAAATGTCTTCTGGACTTGATCTGTAAGGAAAAGGAGGGCTGAAGGGGCTGGAAAATTTAGTTGTTCGTCTAGCTTCAAATCTTAGCAATTGATTCTTCCAAAGGGTTCTAAAAAGTGTAAAATCTCATTCAAATGGCGTTAAAATGGCTATTTATTCCAAAAATTACAAAAATTGCCCAGCAGTCGCCCCCATAGTCCCTCTGCCGTCTGGGGGTTTCGCTCTCATGACCCCTGTCTGTTGTACATTTGTACTGGACCAGTATGCTCAGAGTGCCGCCCAATTAATTAAGATATGTTTGAATCTTAGCTTTGGTTTAAGTCACTCTCTTTAACAAAACGCAGTGCGCGCCAAGACACCACAGAACAGGGCGCCGAGAGCCGAACGTGGGCCCGGAGCCAGCTGAAATATGACGGATTTCCAGCTCCAAAACAGACGGGGAAAATGCCGCAGTTTTGTCCGAATTATGATGTGATCTCAAAAAAAAAAAAAAAAAGGTCTTCACCGAAATTCTAACGTTTTTTTCGGTCGAAATTAGGTGATCTCCAAAAAAAATGTCTTCCGGCTTCACATGCTAATTTCTCAGTGTCATTTCGATGGGCCCCTCTCGAGTTCATGGCCCTCTATTGGGCTCGCTAAAGCCAACGGCCTTCCTGAAGCCCAAGGGCCCCCTAAAGTCCATGGGCCCCGGGGTCATTGTACCCCCCTGCCCCCTCTCGGTGGCCCTGCGACTGAATAAAGACACTTTATGTTTTGCTGTTTGTCGCAATCGTTTTACTTTACGTTTGACTGTTGTAGGTGACTTCCTCTTTAACGAAGCTTTTATTTATAATAATCTAAGAAAATGTGATTCACGGAAATTACAACTTTGCTGCAAGTTTTTTGGCACTAATGGCACTAATATGGAAACGCTGCAAAAAAAGAAAAAAATCTCGATCAAGCCTAATCTGTTTGTAGAGTGAATTAACCTTGTCCATGTTGCCTCATCTTGTAAGGTTGTTTACAAAATGATAGACGCCATTTAGGTCAGTAACCGGTAACACAAGTTCATCTTAGTTCTGTTGATGATAAACGGTGGCCCAAACCTAACCGGCAATTAATTTTCTTCTAAGCGAGCTTGTATATTTTTAGATTGTCAGGTAAACAATTGAAATGTTGCTGCAAGCCTGCTGGTTACAGATAACCAAAACGGTTGTGAAGGCCAGCTTATTATCCACCAGAAATTGAATTTGCAACTTTTTTTGCAACGACTTTTTTAACAATATTTTCTAGATAAGCTTTCAAAATTGTTGCGTAAACATCCTGGCTGCAATTGGTGATTTCCAGTATTTTTGACAATATTTAACAAACGTAAACCACCATACTTTACTATTTTAAATGTAGCTTTTCATTCAATGGGTTGAAAGTTGCTTGGTGCGGTTTAAATTCAGTGCAACTAAATTATAATCAGCTACAGATTTTTCCCAAGTTTCAAATTTTTGCTAAATAGTACAAAGTAAGAAGGTTCTAAAAATGCATGTTTTATCTACCGTGTATGCTTAAAATGATAAGAGATCTTTGTTTAGAGTAAAACATTCAGAAAATTCAAACCAATAGCTATAACGGGAAGCGCATTATTAGATTTATATTATGCGAATCTATATAGTATTGCAAATATGTATAGTTAATGCCGTAGTGCCAAACATTAATATAAGTTTTTTATTTTGGTTATTATGGCCGTGAAAATTATGCTAGGAGTTCAAGGCTGGAGAATTTTGCGATATTCGCAGTCTAAACTTATTAATTCTTGTTTGGGTTCGATCATTGAATACTGATCTAATTGCGTGTAAGTTCTTTTCGTTTATTTTTTGTATTGGTTTCTTGCTTAATTTTGATCGATTCTGTATGTGATGCCGTACAAATCTTGTTGATTTACGGAATATGTCACCCTCTCAGCTATTACTAGCAATTAACGCTTAATTAGTGTTACGACTGTGAAATCATCGTAGTAAATAAATATTCCATTGTTTGAAAAAGAGCAATCAAAGTCGGTCTTGAAATTCGTGGTTTTCGTTTATCAAAAACATTGATTAGCACATTTTTCTCGTTCATTTCACGTCTATTAAATTTTAATTTTTAATTGATTATAATAAGACGCCTCTTTGAAAGGGCAAAAGTGTTCTAAAACCGAATAAACAGGCTTTGCTTCATTAAACTTTCATGGAGCGCAAAGAGATTAAAGTAATGTCGGATTGCAATGCCTCGTCAACGTTTGCGTTTTCCTTCGTTCACGTTTTACGTTAATCGGCCGCGTGGCCAAGCGGATAAAGGCGTAAAGGGTAACTGGAGATGGGTAACAACGACCCTGATCGCATGATCTGGGTTCAACCCGCACCCTGGTCACATTGTTGCGTGCTTGGATAAAACGCTTTACGATGATTATCTCTGCTTGGTGGCTTTAAATAAGTAGCAAATTCAATGGACAAAAATTCGAAGAAATCCACAGGAACATTGGATCACTGGAAACTCCTCCAAATAAGTGAAAAACTCCTCTAAGTAATTTCTCTAACTTCCTTTAAGCACAAAGAAGTCATCGCAAAGAAATGTGTGCGGATCGTCCAATAGTTTACGTCTGGCACTGTCCGGTAACAGGAGAATAAATATGCACTTCAAGCACAGCGCTATTTCCTTGTTGTGCTTCGAACGTAGCAAAAAGTTTTGCTATTTTTGGGAGAAAACTAACCGTTTTGGCTTTTAGTGAAAAGTAAATTCATTTTAATTCATTTTAATTGATCCAAGTTTGTCTCAGTATTGGTATTGTGCAGAGCAGGGGTCGGCAACCTACCGCCCGCCGGCCGGATCCGGCCCGCCAAGGCATTTTACCCGGCCCGCGACCTTTTTTTCTTTTTTCAATGATATATATGCAGCATCAAACCGCCGAAATAATTCTCATCCCCTGGCGAAAACCTTTTTTTGTGGTCTTTTCCACCGATTCGTCGAAAAAAGGCCTGAATTTCTGGTGAAGACCTTTTTCTTTTGGTCCGCTGAAATGGTGGTGGCCCGCTGAAACCTTGTTAGGACTGAATGTGGCCCACTAGTTCAAAAGGTTGCCGACCCCTGGTGTAGAGAAGAATGTCTTGCGACAAAGCCATTCTTTTTGCGTTTTTTTTTTGGATTTACAAGTGCTATTGATTGACTTTGATGTTCTGGATGTTTTATCACTTCCAGACGAATCCTTTGTTTAGATAAATAGCAAAATTTTTTCCAAGTCATTCGAAAATATATTACGCATTTACTAGAGCAACTTTGAAGTAAGATAAATTTGAGTGAATGTTGCTGAAAGATGTGCAAAGCTGCACTTATCACCAGGCGCGTAGCCAGAAATCTGGAAGGGAGGAGGGTGTTTCATGGATCTGGGGGTGGAGATCCCAGTGCTCGTAAATTTTGCATTTTTTTGCAAAAATAACTTAATTTTCAGGATATTTTGATAAAAATTAATGCTTTTAAAATGTGACATAGAAATTAGCAGTGCAAAGACATGATTAAACTGGTTGCCTAAATGGGGTATGTGGGAGGCGGCTAATGTTAAAATTTCAGTTCTCTAATTTACAAGCTAGTAAATCGTAAAATCCTATAGTCCAATTAACTCACAAGGAGTAATCTATTTCGTCTATGTGTTATAGAGAAAAATAATTGGGTGGGGTAAGGGCTAATGGAACAAGATTTGAGAGAAGTGATTAGTAATTAAGTAGTACTGAATAGCCACCCCCTCCCCCTATTTCTGAGCTTGCATATTTATTTGATGAAACCGATATGTTCAGCATTTTTCAATAAGCGATCAAATTTGATTGCTTATTTTTGGTAATTTTTTTTAAACTTTTTACTGATTTTTGAGTTATATTATTGATAAATTAGCCCCCTCCAAAAACATGTTTCAAAATATGCTTTAAATCATTTTTGAGTTCATTCTAGTACAAAAGTCAGTCCCATAAGCGCTAAAAACGTAGTATTTTTCTTATTCTATATTTTGGTCAATGGGGAGGGGGGAGTGCTGTAGCCTCTCCTATCTCCCCCGGCTGCACTAGTACTAATTAGCACTGTACTTGCGGTCAGTTCGACGTACTGTTATGTGCTGTCGATTAAGCGTTGTAAAGTTAGACGTCTGGACGGTCAGCCCGAGTTCGTTGCTTACCAAATTTGAAGTGAAATTTCCACCGAGAAAATTGTGAACTCTTACCCCGAACCCCTGCACCTAACCTTCACGGCGAATAATTTGCTGCGCAAACCGGTCACGCTTCTAACAGATTCGTCTAACTTCGATTTCGAAATACCATTCTTTTGCAGATAGCTCTGCGTTCGTCAACAACCGCTTTTCAAAAGCTGATGGATAAAGTGTTACAAGACCTGAAATGGATCCGTTTAATCCAGGAACAAAGAAATCTTGGCTGGACGAAATACAGGGAAATACCAGATCCAGTCGGAGGCTTCGGCAAAATTCTTGAATTCGGCAATCCGCAGTTCCCTTCTGGGTTCGTGCCACGAGTGAAAGTCTTAAAGCTGTTCAATTAATCAATGTTTTCTTTTCGTGCTCAGTAACTTGATAACGTTGTCCATACAATGTTTTGTCAACATTCCCAGATAACTTTTCATTCCATGTCTAGCTTAATTGAAAGCACTTGACAAAGAATTAAAATACTGCCGGGCAAGCTTTATATAGCACAAACAGTTTTAGAACAGGTTAAGGTTTAATTTTGTTGGATCATTTGAGAAAATTACAGCTTACCTCTTGGCGACCTAAAAGCCGGAAAAACCCTTTTATTTCAAAACAAAATTTCTCAAATCAGTATTGAACTTGTTTAAATGACGAGTTGCATTTTGACTATGGCCACTTGCCTCTTTCCCAAGATGCAAAAATGTGTATATAGTATTAATTAAATCTTTCAAACTGAATTGAGATTTAAAGTGCAGAAACAATTAAAATATTTTTATTTAATTCCATGAACGTTCTTCAAAATTCACAGCGCTCACAAATATCAGATTTACGTTAATATTTTACAACTGTTTTCTATTTAGATTTTCTAAAGTGCAACCAAAGATGGTACCGTTTGAAAGTTGCAACGTCAGTTCCAATGCAATTCAGCCCTCTTCGTCAACTTACGAAAATACATCTCCGTCATTACAGGCTTCTTTCGACACGTTGACTCATCAAAACCCAAGTTTTCAAGGACACCCTGTGCTTTTGCAGCAGTCAGTTGTGGAAAGAGCTTTTGGGGAATCCGCTAAAAATAGAATAAATTGGCATTTTGTTGATCATGGAAGAACAAAGCTATTTCAAAATAGTCAGAGAGATCGTAAAGATCAACTCCAGCCTCCACGAGTATTCAACGATGCTAAAGTAAAGCTACATGTCAGCGAATGCAGTATTGACTCCGGGTATCAGGACGCAAACGTTCTCTCTCCTCCGGAAAAACTAAACCGTCTTTCAGCGGCCGTTCCAGCAACTCATTTGTCTGATAACGAATCGGAAAATTCTTTAACCAGCTACGAAACTGTTCCAAAGGAGCTGGTCAGGCCGACTCCGTTGAGTACAATTCCAAATGTATATGTTATCCATGCTTCAAAGAAAAAAAATGTCCCCTCAAATCAAATTGACAGCTCCTTACCAAACACTGAACCATCGAGTCTCTACGTAAATATGAACGCTAAGGCAAGTGATCGCGAATATGAGGTTAGTGAAGAACTTAATAATTATTCTCATGAGCAAGTTGATCAAACTTTAAATTTAAGCCTTCTTCAAGATGTCAACCATAAAAATTTACCTCATAATCGGATAGAAGAACGCGCTTATTTGGGAGAAATGGCTCTGCTTGACAAAGATTCACCATGTCCATTTCTAAAACAGCGTACTCTGTTGCCTACAAATCAACCAAAATTGAATTACGTAGAACGAGCAAAACACAAAGTGCAACAACAAAAGTTAAATGAACGCATGAAAAAATCTTTTGTGAAAATTGAAAAGATATTAGACGATGATTTTCAAAATGTTAGGCCTGATATCACACCTACGTTTACACATTCCGGCTTGTCTGTAGCCACCAGACACCACGGAGTTTCTACTTTCGAAAAGAATGAACACAGCCGACCATCAACTCCTGAGCGCGCTTCTGGTGTGTTGCACTCAGATGCAAACGTAGTTTCTCTCAATCAAGTAAAATTGAGGAATCGCTCCTCCAAAGATCCTAAGAAACTGGTTGTACAAGAAAAACAGCTCCTGACTTCAGAAGATGTTGTTGTGGAGGACAAAAAAGATGATTTTTCAATGATTCGGCGTCACTCGATGAGGATGTTGCAGGAACTTCATATTTTTGATTTCGAAAACTTCGATAAAGACCAAAACGACCATGGAAAAGTTCAGTCTATTGATTCCAAAGGTCGGATTCAATCTGAAAAGATTTTTCTAGACGAATTGGACTCAACAAATCCATTTATTGCTTCTTCCGAATCCATTTCAACTAGCTACGCAGTTTCTCCGCCGTTTGCTAAAACTTTTCAAAAGAAATTAACTGAAAAAACTCTTCCGGTGAATGCTATTGCCACGACAACGTCTATGCCAAGAACTGCGGTCGCAGACTCAAAAATATCTGCAATTCCGTACAATTTGCATCCGCGTAAAAGTGTTTCAACAAACTTGAATAATTCACAATCTTCCCTGGAGGCAATTGAGAATTTTACTTTTGTCGATCTCCCCCCAGTCACAAATTGTTCTGTCGTCGAAAGCGCATCAATAACCCGGATGTCTCCTGCTAAATTTGCTGTTTTTGTTCCTTCGTTGATTCGCCCAAAGCCATCTTTACCTGGGACAAGTAAAAGTCAGATAGAAGCTCAAAAAAGAACTTGTAACAGCTTGAAATTACATCCAAACAGCAAGTCCGCATTCCGTCCAGTAACTCCGTCAAGTACTTACTGTGATTCGCATAAGTATTCCGGTTCTACTTTTCATTCAAAAACGCTTGAAAATGGAAATCGCCAAACGTTTGTCGAACTTAAACGCCGGACATCCCTTCCTTGCATGACAGTCTCCAACAAGCAACGATTTTTGAACGAATTCGGTATTAATTCTTCCTTATGCGATGATGGCGAAAGGGAAAGGCACTTATCGGGCGGATTCCGTGATTTTCCTGCGGAATCCTACCCTAATGAAGATTTTGTCGACTCCGTAATTTCCACCGAAACAGCAAAAGTAACAAGTTACAAACTTGGCGAAACACCATCCCAATTCACCCCAGTTTATCATCGTGCTACTGAGTCTTACCCCAGCGAAATAGGGGTACCCCCTCATAACTTAATTGTCCACCGACGCTGCAGGTCAGCTGATAAAAACCGCTCTACAGTCTCTTTGCACTCATCGCGAAATTTAAAGGGGGAAAATTCGAAGCCAAATCTCGTAGATCAAATTGATGCAACAGCAAGCAAAGCGATTAAATCTACGACTAAGTCGTCGCAATCCGAAAGAAAGGTATAGGATGGTTTCATGCTGATTACATATCTGCAGAGTGATGTTTTCATTCATTTTTGCATATTATAATATAGGCAAAACTGAGAAAATGGGTTTGGATTCGTGTTGATTTTTTGACAATTTTCAAACTATTTTAACCTTGTTAAGTAGATGGTTTTACATGTCCATTCACATAAAAGTTGCTGTCTCAAATAATTTCAAATACTGCACAATTAATGTGGTAGTGTTTAATATCACGTAGGGCCTGTGAAGTTACAATGCAGCATAAGCAGCTTTGACATTGAATTAGAACTTTGTATTCTGATATTATTCCCATGAGTAGCCACTTTTCCCGTCATTCAAATTAGCGGCATATTGGGACAAAGCAGTTCATAATTAAGAACGTTTGAATTGTTTACCCATTCATTTTCACTTAGGATTTCGTGTTATTGTTTCATATAACTTTAAAATAATGTCTAATCAGCATCTTCAACATATTCTTGTAATAACAGTACAATTTTGAGTTATTGAATGTTTAAACTGAATTTACTGTATGAGTCCGAAAACTAGATAAACTGTCAATTAAGATTTAAAAATTCTGGATAAAGTTTACTCTCCAAAAAAATCGAAAGAAAACACAAAAAAACACATAACAGTCCTCTGCACCTGATTTTCTAAAAAGCTTTAAATTAATGTAAAAAACTGGAGGTGATTTTGAATAAAAAAAGCACAAAAACTAGATACCGGTTGCGCCAATCAAGTATTGATTTTCGCTTGATCAAAGATAATGACCTGGTAATAAATGCCCGAGTAAAAGTGTCTCAGACTTGAAAAAGGACCCATGGCCCTAAACTGCCTACAGCCTCAGTATCCAGTGCCCACGCTTCACCAATTCTTTTGATAAATCACGAATTAAAGACTTTGTTTTGGCTAGTAAATTTACACTTCATTGATATTGTTTCAACGGTTGCGTATTAATACTATTTTATTCATTGTTAGATTTTTCTGTCTTGGAATCATCCTATGGAAAAACAAAGAAAGGGAGATATGCGTCGTTCCACTTCACTGCGCAGGGATAACAAGTAAGATTCAATTACTTTTACTTTTGAAATTGAAGTTGACGTAAAAACTGATTCGGTATTTTAGGAATGTGATTATGTAGTTCCAATGAATAGACAAATATTTAAAAGAAATTATATCACTGCAGGAAAACGAGGTATTGTTCACTGATATATTAATTTCTCAATAAGCGCAATGTTGTAAGAAAAATTATAAGCTTAATAGCAAGAATGTAATAATACTGTAGGAGAAGTAAACATGTCTAATTAACTGCTATTTTTATTATAAAGTACTGTAGTTGCAGTACTTAACTTGTCAGGGGAACGCGGGGGGACGGGACGCGTCTCCCATCGAGAGTTAGCGTCCCCCCATCTAGATTTAGCGTCCCCCCACCGAAATTTGAGCGCTGGTTGATCAGACAAAAAAGGGCCTGCCAGCTCGAATAAATCTCATAAATTCCGGCAAAATTTGTCCCAAATTGCGGTGAAGACTTTTTTTTTGGTCTTCACTCGATTCCGGGGACGGTAAGACATAATTTTCGCTGAGGTACTTTCGCATTCCGAATGCGTTTGGTCAAGGCTGCAAAAGCTTCCCCCCATGCGAAATTTTGCAGTTTAAGTACCGTGTAGTAGCTATTACTAAACATTAGGTAGTTGGATAAATTAAGTTGTATTTGTTTGCGACTCTAAAAAATCCTGTATGTATACAATTCGTACATAAAAACAGTCGGACGTAATCTGAAATGGAGAAAGATTTTTTTTTAAGTAATTTTTTGCTTCTAAAACAAATTCAAGTAAATTGAAAATCTATTTTGAGGGCAAAATATTAGTTCATATTTTTCTTTGAATAATTGGTATTAATTTGCAAGATTTAGATCATGCCTATTTGCTTTGGAGTTACTCCTTAATCAGCAATACCAAATTGTTTAATCATTAATTCAATAAAATATACGACAAATTCAAATCCTTATGGAATGAGCATTACGATTAATAGGTTTACTTGAAAAAAAAAAACACTACAAAATCGAAGATCACAATAGTCTTAACGCTGTTAGTATTTACGTCAATGGTTTGTTGTAGGAAGAAAAAGGAAGATCTTCTCTCATCTCCTCCTCATCTTTACGAAACAGTGAACTTATCTACCGAACTGAAAGTAATTGTTTTATATTCAAACTAAATAATCTACTACATAAACCCAAACGTGCAAAAATATTCGTAATCAGTTTTTCAATAACAGTAAGCTACTATGTAAGCGTGACAACTGTCCAAACTTTCTGCTCAATATGTTTGGACGGAAGATGAAAATCATTTCGAATCGTCTACTTCATAGGCATAGCCAATGGAGGGAGGGGCAGGGAGGTCGCTTTCCCTAATTGAAATGCCACTATTGATAAAAATGAGACAAAAAAGCCTATTGCTTTTTTAATTTTGGTTTCTTTTAGCCTTTTTAGCGCACAGCATTACACGCGTACAACAGGGCAAGTTTTTGCAACTTTTGCAACTTTTTTTTACAGCTTCCGACTGCTTCCTAAATACTAAGAATGTGTGTAGTGCAGTGTTTTAAGCTGTTTTTAGAAATTTTATACTGCTACTGTTTGCAATTTTTTTCGTTTCTACATGCAACTTTTTACGGCAATTTTTATTAAGTACGGCGCAAATTGTTAGTGCGATTTAAATAGTATGTCGTATAACTAGATCAGTACAGTTCTATTGTCTTTGATTTGCTTTACAAAGAGCTATGTGACGGATTACCTGCGTCCCAATGTTATCTAGGACGCAACAGTTTGTTTACAACTTCGTGCATTCTGGAGCGAAGTTTTAGCATGCTAGGCAAACTGTTGGCAAAAGATCGCCATTTCTCCCCGAATAATGTTTGCCAATATTTGGCATTATATGTACAGTAAATAAATCGCTGGAGTAAACCACGGTCGTTTAAAATGCTTGAGCATAAATGCAACTTTTTGCAACTTTCGTTAGAAATAAACGCAATTTTTTCAATTTTTTAGTTCAACAAAAACTTTCTTTAGTAATTACCAATAATATTGACGACCAGGGACCCGGGCCTCCTCAATTCAATTTTTTCAACCAATTCTAATGTATAATCCGGGTGAAATTACGGGTTTTTGCCCTAAAAGTTGCTACGTCAGGCCCTCACCTACCCTTGTTATGAACGTAATTCAATAACCAGGGCAAGATTTACTATATGGCACAGTGCGAGGGGCCCCGCATTCAGATTGTAAGATGTTGCGAAAATTCTTTAAGTGCCAGGGGAGCCGGGCAATAACATGGCTTGTAGGCGTAACAATCTCTTGTACCATTTTTCAATAGGAACAATTCAACCCCACCTCGCCAGTTTTTACGAGATAAAATACTTTTGAAAAATAAATTAGCTAGGGGAAATGCTCATTGAATTACTGAATTTTAATTGAATGAGCCTGGGCCCCTTAGACGCATATGTACTCCTACAACTGGTTATTTTCATGAAAAAACAAAAGTCTCTAAAGAAAATCTTTGAGTGGATCATTATTTACTCCTAAAAAATCGCAGGAGGCGATGTACTTACTTCCCCCTACCCGGGCCAAATCATTTACAAAATTTAACCCCAAAATGCAAGATTCTAAACGTGTTTAGGACTTAAATTGTAAGTAAAAGAAGGACTGAACAATCTAATGTTTTCGATTGGCTTTCAAATGTTAATGATCTAATTCTTTCAAATGGTTCTGAACACGTGCGAAATGTGATCCAACATGGCATTAAAATAGCTTTTTTTTTCAAAAAATTATAGAAAAAATCGTCCAGCGGCTGGGGGTTTCGCTCCCAGGCCCACGTTCATAATCCGTTTGTTTTACTACTTTATTCAGCACATCTCCCAATTTAGACGTTTTCACTTTATAACTTTTGGTTTAGGCTCTCTCCCTTTAGCAAAATCCTGGTTAAGTGCCAAACCAGGCCACGGCTTCTACGATTCTTGTTCCATTCTACGATATTTTTGTTCCACACATAGTTTTTCTTTCGAAATCGTTGCAAGTGATTTGTGGTTTGCCCCTCCCTCATCAATCAAAAATCCTGGCTACGCTTTTAGTCTACTCTAACGTTTACAACTACTGAGCATTTGTTGTTCTTTTTTTAATGCTCAAACTTGGAATATACTGAAAATTGGAAGACAGATTGAGTTTGGAAATTTATATCGCCTTTGAGATAATGCTGCATTATGTTTAGAATGACGCTTTGGAATCAAATCAACGTCAGAACAACAAAAACTACGTCAATATGCAAGCCTTGCCCGAGCGTATAGCAACAAAAAGTCATCCTAAATCTACGGTTGCTTTGATAAAAGCAAGTCTATTTGGAAAACTGGGCAAATCAAATCGTACCTCACGGCAACAGTACAAAGACGTGGATAAAACACATTCTCACTGGGCAGAAAACGCTTCTGAAACACAAGCTTCTCGTAGGACAAAGTTTTTCCATAAAGAAAAGAAACAAAAGAAAACTAAAAACGAAACGAAGTCTCAAAAACGATCTTTAGTGAGACGGTTGTCGAAAGAAAGAAGCAAACACACAGAATCAATTGTATCCAGCCATATCTCGTCTCCTGACCCTACTCTAGCTCCTCCAGCAGATGCAAGGTACGGAAACGCGGACGCGGAAGTGATGGAAAGGTTTTTGGAAGCAACAGTTGCTTTCCATTCGAATCCTCCTCAATCACCGCTACAGCGATTACGAAGTTCTTTAAGAGTGACTCGAAATAAACATCGACACGTGCACGAAAGCAGAACTAAAGACGACATGGAAATCCGAGGAATGGATCAGCAACAACTCCGCTTTGAACGTGTTAAACCAACAAAAGTCCACAACGGACAAGAATGTACCTACGTATAATGCAATATTGAATAACTGGAAAGTTAAGAAAGACAATACGCTTCAATTACCAGGATTTTTTTGAAATTATTTTTACTCTTTTAATGGAATTAAAATAAAGTCAAGATTCGGTCAAATTACCTAACTTTGCTAGCAACTTGACATTGACACACTTCCAATCTTTACGTATTATTTCTCTGTGATAGTAAACCTTTTGTCTTTTTTATCATTTAATGTAGCGATTTATTAATTGCCATTTTAAATGATATTGATGACACTAGACAAAATATCTACCTTGATTACGGAAGATATTTCTGACAATCTTAAACCGAAATCTAATTTTGGCATGTTGCAAAACTCACTATACAGGGATACCTAAGTATCCCCGTCTCTATAGTCTAAATTGAGCATTAAAAAAAAAAAAAAAAAAAGAGTCCAATTTGTAACTTTTTAGAATTGCATTAATTTTGCCCCTGCGTTTGTGCGTTTCTGTTTTAGATACTTTTCGCGCGTTGCTGACATCTTGTGATTGAATACGCGCACTTAAAAATAAATTAATCATGTTTATGCTCAGTTCGAAAAGCGTCGGAATGACCAAAAGGTTGCCGACTCTCCAAAAAGCGATGCGTAGTTGGGAAAAGCACTTGAAGCTGCCCAGCCTGATGATAGATTTGCAAACAAAACCTCAAGAACGGGGTTTTGCGTTGGTATGGCTAGACAAAAGTAAAGTACTAGCTTCTTACGCAGAAATTGTTTGAGGCCATGTTTTGGAAAAAAATGACCAGCAAGAAAGGAAAGTTGAAACTCCGGCGCTTTCGCGTTTAGGGATCAGTTTGGGATTATCATTTGGGATCGAGTTTATCATGTAGGATAAATCAGCCTACCTTCACACCTTGCAACAGTAATGACATCACCAGATCACAGTTTTTCCACGCTTTTTATTTCACATCGAAACGCACTATAGAGAAAATCAAAGAACAGAACTAGGTCAGGGTTGCCGAATAAAAAGAAAAATTTTAGATTAAGAGATAGTTCATAGCTGTTTCGAATGTTAACAATATATTCGGCTACACTGCACGATTACGCAACAACGTTTATACGAAAAAAGCATTGCACAATATCGAACTGAAAAAGTTCAAACAATGACGTCACTACTTACTTGATGCGTGAGTCGTACATAAAAAGAATATGCAGAAAAAATAACTCAATCCACGAATATTAAACATTTTTCGGTTTCACACCAAGTTTCGTTGGAGTCAATTGAATGAGACTTGCTTCGACGTTGTTCCGGAAACGTCGTCGGGACTGGTTTGAGTTCCGAAAAACAGCCGATAGCATGTTTGCCTAGATATCGCAAAGTTTTTTTATCAATTTTTGTATTTACCCGAGAAAACCGGTTCAAAGTCGGACATTCTCCCAACTTTCGCTTTAGTATCATCATTATGAGATTGGTTGCATTGAGGACGCCATGGTTGCATAAGAATTTGGTACGCATAAAGCTTTCACCAACCTCCACGTTGTGTCCAAACTTCAGCTGTTCACGTCCAGCCGTTTTCAAGTTACAAGCGCTTTTCAAATTTGCCGTTTTCAAATTTGATACCTGTAAGCCGAAAACTACCCAGTTTAAAAACAAAAATTTACGAAAGTCATGATCAAAGCTATGGCAAAAAGATGTTACAACATGGACTGTGTTAGCCTCAATCCTCAATCCATCTATCGCCAAAAAGTATCTCCGAAAAGCATACGATGGGTTGAAATTTTACTTTAAAGGTGGATTGAATTCTGAAGAATTATTCGAACGACAAAACAGAGATACATCACTCGTAAGAAATAATGCACCAACGCAATTCAGAGTAGAGTGCGGTTTAGTTTCATGTTTTCGAGATTAAGGATTAAATCCAACAGCGGGTACAAAGAATTTTAGTACAGAATACTAAACTTTTCTTTCGCGACGAGCAATTCGAAACACAAATTTACTTTGAAGTTGGAAAAATCCACTAAGAATTGCGTTAGCGCATTCAAAAATAAGCGTAACATTGCATAATAACATAGCCAATGCTCGTTTCATTACTCAATTTAAACAAAAACGCGTCGCTCTCATGAATTAACTGTATAAACAGAAAAACATGCCAATCAAAGACCTCTATGGTTTAACTTTAAACAAGGTGCATTATTTTAATTGTTATAGTCTCCCACCTTCCCTCCCCTCAGTTAGCCCTTTTTTCCGCACTTGGCAATGAAAATGTCGCCGTTTGCGTAAAATGAAAAATGGCGAGCAGTATGTTTCCAAAGGACACTTTACCAAGCGCCTCGATCTCCCACTTCTGAGTCACTTGGGGACCAAAAGTCATGACCTTCAGAATTTTTTGGAAAAAAAACAACTTCAACTTTTATGGCCGTTTATGAACAAAAACTTTTATGGCCGTTTATGAACTGCTGACTTGGAGAAAACGGCTGCTATTTATCACTGCTAAAAAAAGGGATGGGCGGGCATTAACTAAATATTCCACACTAATAGCGTGCATTCAAGATCTGCTAGCAAGCACTTCACTAACTATCAAACAACATTTTGTGCGTTTTTGAAAATGAGAGCTTTAGCGTTTTCTCTAGAGAAAAAATTAATACATAAATTTAGCTATTTAAAATATGCCACATAATAATGAAAAAAATCCACATTACAACAGTAAGCAATAATAAAACACTTTGATTTGATGTTTCATGTATTTTCTTGTGGTACTGAAATAGTCTTTCCTTTTGGATCGTCAAAACGATCCATCGTAGTGACCTTGGACAACATGGCAAGCCCATACGCTAGAACGGTAAGAAGTAAAAGTGTAACGATTAGACCACTCCAAATAGGACCAGTATACCACCCTGTGCAATCCACAGCTTGATTGAAGGTGGCATTCACGGCGGAAGCGTTAACGCCAAATGGTTGAACCTACAGAAACACAATAATATTGATAACAGCAAAATATACACCAATTAGGTTCTTTGGTCAGAAGAGCTTTGGTCTTCGGGTAAGCTGCTATTTCGGTCTGCCATTCATGGCAAAAGCATCATACTGTCCTGATGCTGACGTCACGCAGGGAAGCTGAACCAGAGTTGTACGTCGGGTAGGGCTTTTTGGGTTGGGTTAGGGCTTAAAACTGACAAAATGTAGGCTTAATTCGTGCTTTAAGATACGTTATTTTCCTTGCGTTTTCGCTTTTTAGATGCTATTAAAGCGTAATTAAAATAACTGCTATACACTGAATGAAGACGCCGTTGAAGCATTAATGCGATTATTATTGCACAATTATTACTAGTACATCACAATTTATCAGCAATGAGTAGTTTTTTTCAACCGTATACAAGCAATATTCATAAACATTTTTACAGATATAACCTAATTTTTGGACCTGTCCTTGTCGACCCGTTTACAACTCCTTGCTGAACTACCAGTTTTTAAGATTCAAGTTTGAGACGCATAGGAATCGAACCCAACTCTAACGTTTCAGCAACAAACAAGCAAGTTGATTAGGAAAAATCAAAAACGATAAGAAGCAGGGAGATATTTAACCGACTGCTCTGTTTTTCAGTATTGTATGTAACAAATGCGTTCTTGTACATCTGGCGGAATTTTCAATATTAAACTATAATTGCTGTTCAAGGTACATCTGTCAGCTGACAACCTTATCTCAGATTAGCAAGCTTACTTTATTTACAAACCGACAACTTTTAAACAGCACTATTGAAAAATCAGCACACGATAGAGCTTCAACTTAACTAATGCACGGTGGAAATCCATACCGTTCAGCTTTTTTAGGGCTTAAACAAGTATTCCAAAGTTAGTGCAACTAGCAGTCACTAAAAGGTCGTATGCGTCAATGTTGATTAACTTTGACCAGAGGATTAACTAAATTTTAGGGAAAAGTTTAAACAAACGGCCGGGCTAATTGCAATAATTATAGAATGATTCAAGAAAAGCGTTTCTGAACTTGCTGATTAAGTTTATTTTCATCTAATAAGCTCATCGGTGCAGAAGACAGAAAATTGATAATATTCGCATATCAAAGCTAATCCACGTTGGTGCTTACGATCCAAGTGCTCTTCCAATCATTAATTAATACAGGAACACAGTAAATGCTTGAAAGTTTTTTTTACCGAACTGGAACGGCAGCTAAGCAGGGAAATGAGCGCTATGAGCATGCCAAGGGCACTGCAAAAAGCCTGTTTGGGAATCGAACAGGGAGCAAACAATCTTTCGTGACGAAATCAACGCCAACAATACAGCTCAACGAGATTACTGCAAGCGATAAGAGAAAATCAAGCCAGTATCAACTATCTCCAGCCGTATGTATCTCGTGCAAGAGCAGTCAATCTCGTTGCAGGAAAGAACTTCACCGCCAATTATGATGAATGTCAGTCAGGGCCTCAGGGGTGACAAGTTACGAGCTTACATTAATCTAATCCTACACTGCCGAGCAACTTATAACTTTCACAGCATTTCCCTACCTGGAATTTCTTAAATTCGACGTAAACAGTGGCGTTGATGTCATCTTGAGCCGTCAGATCAGACAACCCACTGGTTTGGGCACACGCAAAAGACATATTGTCAGGAGCTGTTATAATGTCCTTAAAGAGTCGAGGGTTTAGAGCCAGATCTGGTTTTAAATACACGTTGTTCGCAGCAGTTTTGTTCACGGTGATGTTAAGATAAAACCCGAGCAGTTTCCACCAGCGACTTCCATCTGCGCTTTTTTCGTTCTTGTTGAAATCCATTCTGGAAAATTTCGTTCGCTAACAATGAGCTTATAGCGTTTATATTTCTAGCGTTAACAAATGACGTTTGTTCAGGCACTAGAGCCTTAAATGTACGATCACCACTCACAATTTTGTCAAAACAAAGCGTTTCCATACTACAAAGCAGGTTACTGAGATTGCAGTTGGGTAAAATTATTTGGAATTATTTAAATTTACTATATCGACTTAAAAATCAGTGAAGTTGTATGTTTTCTCGCATCATCTAGTATAGCACTTTGCACTTAAGCAACTACTGTACATCATGAAGGTATGTAACAGATTTTTTTTTTCTTTTTTTAAGAGCAGAACTTAAATCATCTTTGGTAAAAGAAACTAACGGCTAAAGCTAATTACGTTTCAATAAGTTAAACGTTTCTTGAAAAATAAATTTTCATATATATAAATTTGAGAAACACACTGGAGCAGAGTTGCTAAGAATAGGCAAAAGGTTGTAATAGCACTAAAACTATTCTTTAAAATGGGATAGTTTTTTTCACCAAAGAATGTAATTTCCGTACTGCTCCGGTTAGTTCCGGTACCTACCAGAGTACCGGTACATTAATTGAAGTATGGCACACTATACCAATTATAGGAAAATTAGAGCATCGTCTCACCTCATGCTAACGTCTTGTACAACATCAGTAGTGCCACGAAACTGAAGCGTCACACTAAATAAAATCAACATCGTAGTTAAATTAAAAACAAAGATTGCTACACGAAAGAAAATATTAAAGACGTAAACGACTAGGTTTTATTTATTTTTTGATCATTTAACGGGTATTGAACTAATTTTTTAGTAAATGACCAAAAAATCTGAACTTTGATCAAAATAACCAAAAAAAAACAAAACCTAAGACATTTCGTCTTTCGAAAACACTAACTCTACTTTCACCAATACATTGATCTGAGCTAATCATTTTACATGGGCTGAATTTTGCATCAAGTCAAATTCATAATTTCCGCGGGTTATTTAGACTTCAGAGTGTTGAATCAAAAAACTGGAAACCGTTAGTCGTACACGAAAAAAAAGTGGAAAGATAACTCAATATTGAAGAAAAATAAAGCTAAAAAACATCAATATCGCTAATCAACAACTCACAGAAAAAAAAATCATTTTACCGCGAAAAATTTGATGACGGACTATTCTTACCTTACATTTCCAGTCGTATTTTTATTCGGTAAGCACACGGTGTCATTGGTTATATCAATCAATCCCGTATGGTTGTTTTTCAAAATCAGATTGGTTTTGTATGTGTTTACCGAAGGCTTTTTTTGATTCACTGTTATATTGGCTGATAAAAACGTCAGATAAAGACATGGCGATACCAAGTATACTGGTTGTAGTGTCGTTTGGTTCTTCTTATCATCATCGTTTGCCAGCAGCTGCCGACCAACGGTGTCTCTGGCATATCTCGAAACGATGTTATCCTGAAAAAATATCTTTATCAGTTATTACTTCATCGTTGTCAAGAAGCTATCTTTCCTTGTCAAGAAGCATACTTGCCTAAAAATTATTGTTGTTTCGTGGTGCATGGTTTAACGTATGGTAAAGCTTTATTGTTTACTGCGTTGGTGGCTTAATGATTCATCAAACAGTAAATTTTCTTCAATTAAGCAACACGGTGTGTTATTAACTGAAAGACTTTGGCAGCAATCAGCAGGAATAATTGCAACAGATATGAGAGTAATTGAGTACGTTATTGATGCTGTTATTGTAAGGGAAATATCGCAGAAAATCGGCTGTTAAAAATCTTTTTTTCTATTGTGGCCCTACTCCATTCGGCATGTTTATAACCACAAAATTCTCGGTCCGTTGGTCGAATTTTTGACAAATTTCTTTTTGGAACTGGTCTCGGGGGCCTCTAAAGACAATTTTTAAACAGATTAAAGCACACAGAGAGTAATAAACTCCCTGTCAGCACGGCGGCATATTCTCGCAAACCTCTGTGCAGCCCATCCTCAATGACATGAGTATGAGCAGTGACACTAGCAGCGCACTTCGGCTCATACTGCAAAAACCATAAAACCAGAAATTTCCATTATTTTTGTGATGCAAGAGTATTACTGGTACAAGTTCATGAATTAGAAATGCTGTAGCACTCACCAAAGAATTCTCCGAAGTGACAATTGCAAAGTATGTTCCTTTTATTGCTTTGACATCTTCCAATACTCTTCTATCTGTTGTTTGAAAATGTAACTATCACTTTTGCAGAGCACTCTCATTTCGGACAGGATTTATACATTCAAGAAAAACAGTGCATGACGTCACGTACGCAAATACGAGTGTAAAAAAATAAGCGAAAAATTTATCATTGATAAAAAAACAGTAAGAAATGCCAACAATGTTAATCAAATCTTTGCTTTGATTTGGATGGGTCTGCTTAATCGGTAGTTTAAGCATTATGTTTTAACTGAATTCCCACAGTTGCGAGTCTACAAAAATACAACCAACAACACATTTTCGATTTTCTAAACCATAACAATTTGCTATGGGTGGTGATTCAGAAATTTGCAATGCACTAAAAAAATTTAGTAATTCAAGAAAATGAACCAACAAAACAATAATATTGTGGCTGTATGTGGAGGCTTACTTTAGCAGCAACACTAACTGAATGGAAAGCATTGATAAAAAACGACTTTGAGATGAAAAAGTAATGCAGAAAACATGCACAGGAAAGCAACAACCACTAGTCATTTTCCTTAAAAGAGTAAATACCTTTTCTTGTTACATTAACGATCATCTCTTTGGAAATAAGCAGAGCAAATAAACTACAGTACATACCAAGTTGTTGAAGTCCAGCAACTGTACTTTTCGCATTAGATCGATCTATCGGTGGTAAGCGAACCACTTTTATCTTTGCATTGTTACTAGCATCATGAAACTTCTGAAAGAGATCCTCGACTATGTTGGATGGTTCAACTTCAGGTAAAGTTGTGGAAATCAGTCTTTTCTGCATGGTCTGAAAGTTCAAACAAGTAATTTTTGACATGTATAAAATAACCACAGCAACTACATACAATGAGCAAATGATTGTCATTTTAACAAAGCAACTTCTCTGTACAACTTAACAAAATTAGTGTAAATGAACCACAAAAGAATCTACTGCAGTTGGCTCCGCGTAACTGGCTTATTCAGTTATCTGGTTCACTTTTCTACATCCAAAATCACATAAGCATTTCTAACGTAAAAGTACGTCGCTTTTCTGGACCACTGGATCAATTTTCCAAGTAACTGGATCACTTTTGCATAAAAACTCAGTCAAATTCCACATTTCGCACAGTTGCATAGACCTGTAACACTTTGAATGCTCTTAAACGGGGTCTGCTGGGACGGGTCCATGACAACTGACCGCGAACCAACTGACCATGTGCAAACTGATTGCAGACAACGCCGAATGGCTGAAAAGGGCGATCCTAAATATATTTTTACTATCCCCAGAGCCATCTTGCCCAAACCCTCACTTTGTGACGAAATCACTGCAACGAAATTACTGTATGAAAATCGCCGCTTCGCGGTCAGTTTGTCGCAGTCAGTTGACTTGGCTCGGCTGGGACGAGGTTTCGCAGACCATGACAATTTGTTGGCAAAATTGGAAAAAGCATCCAGTCAAGTACTTACAGCTGACTTGAAACAGATGACTATGTTACTTTTTTTCAGCAAAATTAATAAAGTACTGTACATTCTTTTGATCAATAAATACAATTGTATTATTGATTCTGATTTCATTTTTTTTTAATTTAGGTTTCTTTGATAAAAAAAAAACTTAACCTTTTTTAAATACAGCTCTGTATCTCTAAAGCTAACTGAATCAAAAGCCCCATGGCCCAAACTGATCCAGTTAAGCAGAGCCAACTGTGATAGAAATTAGTCTTACAATGCTGTGATGTTGTTGTACACAGTTGCATACCAGAGCCAAACATATTTACATTCCACAAAAATAACAGCATCAAAACTTACATAGATATTAGCAAATGCATTATCTTTCATATCAGCTTGCCCATATAAAGAGATGTCTTCGATACCCAGCTGCAGAAAACACAAAGCAGGGGTTACGCCAATACGCTTTTGACATTCACTTTTATCAGGATAGTAAAAGGCAGTTCTAGATTTTTAGGACCACCTGGTAGAATTTGGTTTAAACTAAATCACATTGATGATACCTCTTCAGTACCTAAAATGTTGTTGTACATATTCTATGTACAGCTCTCTGTGACATCATCAGTTCATCATCCAAAACTTGTTCATAAGCAATTAGATGAGGCAACATCCAGCCAGATTATGGTAGAGCAGAGCATAATTATGTCAGTAATGGACATGCCAAAGGTCAAGGATTTGGTTTTAAAATTGGAATACTGCAATTAGTTAAAACGCATTTTTTGTTTAAATGAGGATAAGGCCAAGTGAACTTTGGGATAGCAAAATATTCCTCTAATTGCCCTTCCCAGATAATTGAATAGGACAGAACCACGACTAAAGCTGAGACCCTACAGTTATTACAAATACAAAATTGCATGCGAAGTTAAAACTAAATCTCACTTTGTCATAGATGAAAAGCAATACATTATCTGGTTGGTAAGTAGACAAGCAATCCATGTATTCATTTGTAAAGTAAGAAGAAACACTCTCTGTTAATCCTTGGCTGTTTTTGTCACATGAAAACTCTCTAAAAAGAGGTAATTAATGATTAAATCATTGTTATTTTATCACCTTGATTACTGATTATAAATTTATAACTACAACAAAAGATAATTAGTTGCCTGGTATTTGCTTTTTATATACCAATCACAGTTGCAATGCATAGCCTAGTTTTAATGGCATAGACGTGACAACTTAATCAAACTAGAACTAAGTAAGATTTCAATTCAAAAAGTAATAAGGGTTAATCAAGTATGTCTTAACAATATCAAAAAAATTAAATTATGATTTGAAATAAAAAAATATGACTATTGACAAGGCCTACCTCATCAATAAATTAAAACTAAACCAGCAAACTGAAAAACATTAGGGCATGATTGTTTTCATTTTCAAATTTTTATGTTTACTTAACAATAACAGCAAACTGCTAAAGGATATTCATAAATAAAAAAGTTTACAATTACAAGGTAACAAAAATTTTTTTTCAAAATAGAGCTTACCAACAAACCTTATCACAGATATACAACCAGTCCATCAATAATTAGGTTGATATTACATTAAAATGTACCTGATATTTGTCCACAATAGCAATGGAACTTTGTTTGATTCAACGCAGTTAAAAACAAACAAAATTACCGCAAACTTGGTTAGCATAGACATTATTCTGGTAACTACTACCCTACCTTAAGCAGAACAATTATGTAAAATGTAAATAGGTATATTTATTATGTACCGGTACCAATATCACTTACAGTACTCACTGCCTAAACAAAAAAAACTTAATTAAAGGGATCAGTTGTGAATCTAAAAAAGATGATTAATTAATTAAAACAAGCAAGCTAAACTAAACAACACTGAATGCACAAGCTTTTGGCTTAAATCTGTGTTTTACTTCAATTCAGAGTACAGTATAAATTCTATTATTTATTCTAATGATAAAGAGTTGTTGTTGCTGTTGCACATATTTATCCTTCTGTCACCGGACAGTGTCAGATGCTAACTGTTGGACGATTCGCACACTTTTCATTGCTTTGACTACTTTGTGTTCGGAGGAATCCATACCTGCTTAGGAGTTTCCGTAGATCCAATATTTCTGTGGATTTCTTTAAATTCTTACACACTGAATTTGCTGCTTGTTCGAAGCCACCAAGCAGAGATAATTATTGTAAAGCGTCTAAACCAAAGATGCAACAATGTGACCAGGGTGGGGGTTGAATGTAGATCATGCGATCAGGGTCATCGTTAAAACGATGCCTTTATCCATTTGGCCACGCTGCCGACTGTCATTTGAAACAAAATTTACACTACTCAAAGTCAATAGGTAGGACAATCAATAACGTATATCCCCACATATAAGCCTATCTCGCACATAAGCTGACTTAAACAAAAACAGCCCTAAAACAGTGATTTTATAAAAATCCACATATTAGCCAACCCTACGAATCGAAACACGACGTACGCATCTAATCACAGCAAAGGGTTGCACAAAATCATAAATGAAAATGATAACCATTACCTTAACATGTATGACCAACCAATCACAGCCTGTTATTATCATGTGATTGAAAAAACCAATAGCGCAACATCGTCCACGCACACATCTGCTTTGCATGCGTGGATGCTCTTATCATAAGAAAAAATGAAAAAAGAATAGAAAAAAGGTGAAATGCGTTGGTTTCGTTACATCTAGCGTGGTTTGAGTTGTAGTTGTTCCAATTAAGTTAAAATAATGTCATTTCGTTTCAGTGCAATCAGAGTTATGTGCGAATAAGCCGACTCCTTAGTTTGATAACTTTTTTTTGCAGTTCTACAAACTCAGCTTATATGTGGGGATATACAGTATGCTAAACATCACTATCAATATCATGGTAGCCTAGTTTTATTTTGAGAACTATAGGCTACTGACGTGTTCTACAAGCTATAGTCAACATAGTATCTGGTACTGGTAAACCCATAAAAAACTCGAATTGAGGGGCACATGGATCATGCATGTTTAAATAAACAAAAGATTCCGATACCGACACTCATTTTTGGAAATTTTTATTTTGATTAATTACAGTTATTGGTTTGGGTTTAGGTTTTATTACAAAGTGTCTGCGTGCACGGAACGTGTGCCCAGCCTTTTTCTAAAAAAATAGGCAGAGGCAGCTGTTATGTTACGTAAGAATAAGAAAATCACTATCCTAGCCCAAACGAGTAACCCCAACCCTAATGTTACTTCTAACCAAAACTCAAACTAATTTAACATATAAAAAAGAGTAAATGAGTGCTCACTCTTTGCTCTCTTATTCTCTTTATGGGTGTTATGTAACGCAATACTAGCCACTTTCAACAAAATAGCAGCTCTAAAAAGGGCAGTGGGAATTTGAGAGTAGCAAAACTACGTTTAACAAAATAGACATTTTAAAAACATACCCAGAAGTTACGTAGCAGACTTGAATCATAAAGTTTTTTTCACGGTTGTGAGGTAGCACTTACCTCACACCCGTGAAAAAAATATGGTGGTAAATTGCTAATGTGATGTCATATATGGTGTTCATGCTTAGTGATGCTAGCGCAATGCGGTTGAGCTAAGTGAAGTGCCAGTGTGATACTGGTCGAGAATCCTCTTTCTGGTGACCTTGTTGTCAGACTTAGATCAGAGTAATCTGAGAAGAGGGTACGATGGCAAGTGTAGAAATTGCCCTTGTGTGTGGTTTGAAGGTTCGGGTGGGATGCCAGGATAGGCTATGTGTGAATTCAGATGCTGATGAAACACTAGCCTAATGGGAAAGCAAATATGTGAGGTAAGTGCTACCTCACAACCGTGAATAAAACTTTAAAAACATACCGGTATGACATTGCACAAAGATTCTATGAAATGTAATCTTGCACTACTAGAAGTTTTCCTTAACAAAAACAAACCGCTATTTCAAGGATTTTGATAATGATAGCCTACCATAATTGATATTGTATGTTTGGGGGGTTCTAATCCAGAGGCTGTCTGATTGCACTCGAAATTCGTTATCTTTTTGGTTTATTATAATAATAAAAATGAAGCGACTTGTAATTATAATTAGTATATGCTCATAATAATACCAGTATAAATGCAACCTCAATGATTTATACTTCCACCGAACTCAATGATATTCAGCTTTCACACACAGAATTTCGTCAATTTATGAGCTCAATGGCCGAAATAATAAATTGCATCATTGTTATTTTAGTTCAAACTGAGCTATCCCATTACAGGACCCAGCCAACTACAATACTTATGCCCTAGTGGCTACATATCTCCTCCCTTGATTTTTGAATTTATTGGACAAGGGTGGGGAGAGGACATTACTTTAAAAATCGTCAAAGCTCTGGCAAAAATTTAAGGTCAAATGTGATTCAAGTTGCAATGATGAAAACAGAAACATTAGGTATGTTAAGCAGTTATACGAAATACACAATTGGGCTACATGAAAAATGTATATAATCTGCTAAATTCAATTTGTGCTGTTGATCACAAGGGTAAAGCGAAAGGAATCTGCAACGCTTAAAAATTCTGAAAGCCGTTTCCATTTGCATGTGACCAGCTATGCCTCCCTCAACTTCAAGAAGAAAAATATGTGCTTGCCGGAGTCTGAGCTGTAATTACTGTGCATTTGTGCAAGGACAAGACATACACAAAAGTGCTCAGAAGTTCACATCTGGTGTCGGCATGTTGCCATGATGAGTTGCAGGAATGTACTCATTAAGTTGATTATTGCAATGCAGTTGCTTGCTTGAGACAATACACACAACACTAAAACTTTAGCTGAGCATGTGCAAATGTTTTAATTTAGTCTTTCTTGGGATAAAAAAAATATATATCTATAGCGTTTTGCTTGTGTCTCAATCAGGAAAAACTAAGCAACCATGGTAAAAAGGAAAAATAATCATTACTTTTACATTGAAACCACCAATAATCATAGTTGCTGCTGATGGCAATCAAAAACACAGTTACACTACATTATTTTGTGGGAGAGTGGTTTCTATAAATATTATGCGTTTTCATCAGCGGGTAAACACATGCAGTTGTAAAACCTATTGATTTGTCGATTTATGTTATTGAAAAGAAACAAGTCAAAACGGAAACAATATAATTGCATGTTTTGTACTAAAGCTGCAGACAAATAAACTCGGCTAAAACAAAACAATAGGAAATACACTTACTTGCCGAAGCAGGTGTAGCTAGTTGTTTTTTTTTTTTTTTGTATTTGGTAGTTTACGAAAATGCAAACAATATAACGTACATTTGTTTCTTTATTGATGAATTCTAGGTTCGAAAAGAAAACTATTGCAGAGGTTCTTCATTGTAGCATGCTCTTGATTGTTGATTTTATTGCTCTTGTTCAGAAAGATTTGCGTGCCATAAAATGACTAAACTTCGAACAACGCGGTCTACATTTGGACAGGACCCCGAGTGCTTGGTTTTGAGTTTTAGTATCATGTTTTTTAGAAGGGTTTTTAGAAACTCATTTAACCATTTCATAAAATTAAAAAACTTAAAAACAGCCACTAGGGGCACTGTCCGAAGTTAGAACTGGTGCCCCAAGGTATACCGGTAGTTGTTTTACGGTACGCGAGGTCACCAAATATGAGGATGTTATGGGTCTTCCAATCTGATTCTTTTGACGACTTGCTAGAAATTCCAGGATCTAGTGTTGATTTTCTTGCTCTTTGATTGACTTTCTTTGAAATTGCTTTCTTTGACAAGGCCGTTTTCTTCTATTCCTGTTCTTTTGAGAACTCTCTTTGATCTCTTAGCTTTACAATCAATTATCTACTCTTTTCGAACTTCTGGCAATCTTTCAGCAGTGATTTTCTACTCTCTTTGAACTTTTTGCAAGGATGCCAAGATGCTGTTTGTGGTTTGACTTCCTGCCCAATAGTATTAGTATCGGTAATAATAATGATGATGCAAGCTCATAATATTTGGCAGTGGCTATTTTGCCTCTAGAGGCAAAATAGCCCCGTGTTATTTTGCCATTTGGAGCCAAAATAGTCCTAATGGCTATTTTGCCGCAAGTGCCAAACTAGCCCTAAGCCTAATCCTAACCCAAACTCTAACCCTAACCCAAACTCTAACCCTAATCCTAACCCTAATCCCAACCCTAGCCCTAACCCTAACCCAAACCCTAACCCAAATAGAGGAAAAACACTATTTTGCCTCTAGAGGCAAAATAGCCACTTCCTATTTGATTATATGCAAATAATAACACACAACCAGTATAAATGCGACCTCGATGACTCAGGTAATTATTTCCACTGGACTCAATGATACCGTACCTTATTCAGCTATCGAACACAGAAGTATACACCTTGGTCAATTTGAGAGCTCAATAGCTGAAATAATAATATATCATAGTTATTCTAGTTCAAAACTTAATTATCTCATTATAGGACCCCGCCTACAACAATAGTTACGGTATGCCCTAGTGGCTACAATGTCAGATAGCCTACCAGTATCAGTGATTACCATATACCGGTAATTTCTAAGTTCTACCGGTATTACCGTAGTTACCGGTACTAACTAGGCTAATCTGGAAAATTCTGAATCGATTAACGTTAAGTAGACTATTTTGGCTTAAGAAAATAGCCAACAGTTATATGGTAATTTCAATTAGCCTAGGTTGACGTTAAGTTTTCAAACCAAAAAAGTCAACAACTGAAGTGAAAACCTGAAATGTGAAAATCGATTTTACTCTGGAATAGCCTACCTTTAGGCACCAGTAGGCCTATGATAATTTGACACTGAGATAGCCCTACAGTAGTCTAGCTGGTATTAGAACTAGTAGCTTGCGAATAGCAGATCTGATTTTAGCAGCAAGAATGCACAATGGCCTATTTGAGTTAGTCCAGTAAAACGCGTTCTTTCTCCACAACAGCTACAAATAAATTTCAGAATCTCATGACCAAGCCGGAGTCGTAAGGAGTAGATGAGTTTTTTTACGCAATTTAAGGTGCGTTTAGACTGGACGCGAAGCAACGCGAAGCGAAGGTTGGCGACCTTCGCCAACCTTCGCGAGTGGTCAATTTCGTCACTCGCGAAGGTTGCCAACCTTCGCGAGTCTTCGCGAGTGGTTGCTAATCTTCGCGACTGGTCGCTTCATAGGCTAATTTTAATAACTTACTTTTAAAATGTATTCAATGAGCAGAAAGCTTTGTGTACTTTATTATTGAAGCGCTATTATAGTAATCACAGGTTCTGTTTCGTCATAGAGCGCTGGAATTACCGGTAAAACGAAGATTGAGTTTATATTATGTTATCATGCAATAACCGTGAAGAAGAGTCTAGACTAATAGCTCACGTAACAAAACAATCTTGAGAAAAAAGTTTGTAAAGTATAAGTGAAAAACGAAGTACAGTAGATCGAATTTGGAAATGAAAAGACTAGTCATTTCTTCAAAAACGTAGTAGCACTTAGCCCATTTACTAGCTATCAATGATTTGTTGAGATCCTTCCACTGAAAACTTGCCATAATCTGTTTTGACGATGACAGTTCTGGGTTTTAATGCAGAAACGCAAAAAGCTGGAAGCAGATGTTAAAAGTTCTCTTTAGGTGTTTACTCAGTTAACAAATCCTTAAACACTTTCACCATCCATGTCTCATTATGGTAGTGGTAGATCTACCGGTATCTTGTAGAGTGTAGACCAATAGGCTAGTCTACAGGTTCATTTAAAGCGTAAACCATGTTGTTTTTTGGATGGGATTTTTCTTTTTCAGGCAAGCATGTTATAATACCTGTAGTAAGCTTAAACAGTTGTTTGTATTTGTTATTTAGTGCTGTTTATGAAGACTCCCAATGTTAACGCTATGAGTGAAACTGAAAGCTGGATTTGTCATCAGTTATGTAGTGGATTTTTTGCTTATTGTGCAATGGATTGCTGTGTTGATTTGCTGGAGAAAGCAAAAAAACATTGCAGTTTTTGCATGATTTGACACTATCATCCAAGGACAAGAATTTAGCACAGTAATACCAGCAGTTGCTTTGAGGAAAAGTCAGCTTCTAAAACTAAGTTTGGTGTTTTACTCGCTAGCGGAGCGCTTGTCGATGTTTAGTGCGAAGTTAAATGCTTTTGAGAGCATTTTATTAGTTTGCATTTTCTTGCGGTACCAGTAGGCTACGTTGCGACGGTCGCGTTTACCTCAAAGGGCTTCGCTCCAAACCACCGTTTGTAAGATACAGACAAACTTATAGCTGCAAGGTCAAGCCCCCTCTTTGGTTATGTCCCTGATAAAAAAAAAACATTTAGATTTTTTTATGTGAAAATTGTTACTCAAGCATCTGATTAAAAGTGTTGTGAGTTCTCACATTTTCATGTAACTGACGCTTCCTTCCCCAGTCCAATTATTATTATAAATGCTGTATCAAGTTTTTTGTTTAGTGGTGACTAATAAGAATGGAACAATATTAATGAACTTGCTTGGCGGGTACTTCTCTACCAATAATAGTAACCTCAGCAAAAAAATAGAACTCAATTTCTACTGATTAGATATGTATTGGCTTTCTAGTTCATCTAAATACACTGACTGTAATTGTAATGATTGAACTTCAGACCTAAAATAGTTTACCTTGTCACTTATTCACCATGTAAAGCAGCTAAAATTTTAAAAGGCAGTAAAAATATTTTAAAATTCACAAACAACTAAATTCAGATATTACACAAAGACACAGTAAATAAATATTTAACACACTTAACACTTCTATTTTCATCACATAGGACTGGAGTGAAAAATCACTACCAGACTACAATATTCATGATTATGAAACTTGGGGTAGTCCAAAACCATTGCTTCCAGTTCAACTTGATCACGGTCACAAACCTTCAGAAACAAGAAGACTTTTAAGAGGACATTTAGAAGAAAAAATTCCATGTTTGTAGCTATTCAAAGAAGTGACTAATAATTAAATTAGGTCAATCCAAAAGTTCATAGGAATTTTTCGATTTTTTGTATCTATCTAGCTCTTGTATGTAGCAGTGTAGCTTGAAACCAATTCTAAATACAGTTTTATTTACCAAGTTGGCTTGGTCAAGTCGGTTAGACAGTGAAAAAGCTTTTGCGAGTTTTCCAGTATTCAAGGAATTGTTCAATTGTGGTTACTTTTAAAACGACAAGCTAACAAACAATGGGTAAAAACACTATCAACACATTCAAAACAAGCCTGTTGGTGGGTTATTTTATATTCTGAAAAAAACAGCAACATCATGTTAGTTTAAGTTTACTATAAGACAAAAAAGCAAAAGCTGCTCAGCCAAAAGAACCACTGGACTGATACAATAGCTTCTGCTATGCTGCACAGAATAAAAAGTTTTGTTTTAAAAGCTAGATGTCGTGGGGCTAGGCCTACTGCTTTGTTGTATTCATTGTAATGAAGCTCTGAGATCGAGCATAGCTATGAAAGATCACTCTAGGATTTACAGCCTTAGCTGTCTAGATCCAAATTAACTTGGCTAGCCTAGGGCTATCGCGAATCTAATTTTGCCGACAACCTACTCTTTGGACTGATAAATAGGCGCTAAACCATACAAAAATATTATTTACATTATTTTCTAATAAACTGCGATCGTAAAAATCCAATCAGTGATTTAGAAGGTTATGTTACTACAGCCTGCAAGTAAGCGCTGTTGCGCAACTGCTCGCGAAGGTTGCGAGCGGTTGCAACCTTTCGCGAGCTGTCGATGACGTCAAATTTTGGTTGCTTCGCGTCGCTTCGCGCTGCTTCGCGTCCAGTCTAAACGCACCTTTAAGCACTGTATATTGTTCACTATTGCGAGAATTTTAGAACGGTTGAAACCTGCGCTTAACTAAACGCTAGAGTAATTTCGAATTGTGAATTAGCATCTTGCATAGATAGTGCAAAAATGTCCTAATAAATTTAATTTGACATCTTTTGTCGAAAACTTTATCAAAACATTTAAGAGGGCAATCAGATCGAAAAAATTTTCCTCGGTTTTCTCCCAAAAAATTTTGACCTGTTTGAAGACTAATTGTGCCAAATTTGAGCTTTCTACAACCTTATGTTCCCTTTAGAAAGGATTTTTCCCCTTAGAAATTTTGCCTGATTTGCCATCATGCATCATGCAACTACAAATAAAAATAACAACTGCTATTGCGTGATTATAATGTTCGCATAGGCTAGGAAAAAATGAGTCATAACGGTTGCAGCAAAGTCCAAAGTATAACTATTTTGTTAAGTTATAAAGCTCAGTCAACTTTTTGACCAAAATACCACGAAGCAAAACAGTCGTGTGGGGAAAAACATAAATTTATCTTCTTTAGTAAAAATGAATTCGGAGAGTGTAGCAATCCTTCAAGCAATGCTCAGGATAGCGCTTTATCGGTCAATATACCAAACCTCGCCCGCTGGGCTGGCATGAATCGAAATGAGTAACAAATTTAATTTTTTTTCACTGTTTATAGAATTTCAGGTTGTTGAAACAGGCCGACCGAAAAGACAGAAGGCCAAAACAAAAAAGCAAAAAGTCGGGAAAGCTAACCATAAGCTCCAAAGTCAAAATTATCGTTTTGACAGCGATCAAAATGCAAAAAGCGTTGAAGTCGGCCACGAGTTTTAAAAGGCCAAAATAAAAATTATGCAAATTTAGGCGTTTCTTTTCTAGACCATCATTTGATTGCTTCTGCGGTTAACACTTGCAACTGCGCAGATTACTGCCTCAGAGAGAAAATTTTCCAGGGGGTACGAAGATTGATACTGGGCCCCCAAAATCTTATTGGGTCCCCCAAGCCTTATCGGAGCGCATGCTGTACGTTAAATCATTTTTTGTCCGATCGGTGTAGATCTTCATTTAAAAGTGAGGGGTAACGATATTTGCATACAGTTAGGACCATTGGTGGGCACGTTAATGCAAAACGTTACCTTCGATAACCACGAGTCTGTTAACAAACTTCACACCTCAAAATCAAATCAACTCTTTCATTATACTCGCTGTAATACGCCGAAGCGTGTAACGAGTTTGCAGGGCCCATCACCGCGTCATTGCGCCCGGGCAACACAGCTCCTTTCGAAGAAATGTCGCAGCGGTGGCGAGCCGTTGGCAACACTGTGTCCGATTTGACCGGCATGAGATTTGAACCTCGGACCTCCCGCTCCAGAGACGAACGCGTTACCGCTCGATCGACTGGCCGGTTACTTCACACCTCCGTTAACGTTAATTCGTTATTTTCAGCTTTAATTAACGGAAGTTAATAAATTCCGTTAATTCGTTAATATTTTGCATGTAATTTGTATTTTTTTTTCATTCACTCGCTTCTAGAACACGTATTGACACTGTTGAGCAGACTGTAATGAAATATTTGCTGGAACGACCGATGCTTGCGTCGCGTGTTCCTTTGTTTTTACTCGGCCATTTTCCAACTAACGAGTGCGAAATTTCAAACTTTTGCTTATAAATCAAGAACCATTTGGTCTAGTTTCATGAAATTTTGACAGTAGTTTGAGATAAATGACTTACACGTTTGTACCAAATTTCAAGGCAATAGGTTACGTGACTTCGGTTTTAGAACCCGAAAACCGCCCCGCAAGTTTGGCGTAAAAAGCCGCCTCAATCAAAAACGGCTTAAGTACGGCAAAAAATATTTTATATGGTTGTATGTCTTAAGACACCCTTTCATCCCAACCAACCCACTTTTGGCCACAATGAGGTTTATTTCTTTTTTTCCTTTTTTTTCTTCCTAATTTTTGTACGCTCTTCTTCTCCTACACCACAAAACATGGAAATCTAATTTTTGTGTGAAGTTCTTGAGCTGCAAACACAATTTTTTCTCCCGAAAATTTTTGGGGCAACTCCACCGGGAACCCACTCAAAATGGGGCCCCAAAAAATCAATTTTTTGAACTGCTTAAGCTAGAGTACTACTTGTTTTTGATATCAGTAGATATTTAACGGACAAATATTTTGACATAGTTTGGGGGTGCTGTACCCCCCTCAGAACCTCCCAAATAGACCCCCCAAAAATCAATGTTTTAAACGGCTCAACTTAGAGTGCCAGTGTTTTATAATATCAGTAGATATTTAACTGACAAATATTTTGAGATAGTTTGGGGGTGCCACCCCCTGGGGACCCCCCAAATAGACCCCAAAAATCAAGTTTTTCTATGGCTCAAGCTAGGGTACCAGTGTTTTATGATATCAGCAGATACTTAACAGACAATAATTTTGACGTAGTTTGGGGGTGACACCCCCCCGGGGGACCCCCCAAAATGGACCCCTCAAAAATCAAATTTTTTGAATGGCTTAACTTAGGGTGCCAGTGTTTTATGATATGAGCAGAAATTTAATTGACAAATACTTTGACATAGTTTGGGGGTACCTCTCCAAGAACTTCCCTCCCCCAAATAAACCCCTCGAAATTCAATTTTTCGAATAGCTAAAGCTGGAAAGCTAACTGTTTTTAATAATATTAAACAAATTGTTTGACATAGTTTAAGGGTACCACTCCCTTGGGAAACCGAAAACTGGACCACTCCTAAATCAATTTCTTTAAACCACTTGTTACAAAGCTAATTGTTTTTAATATTAAGTCTGTAAAAAATAAATATTTTGGCATGGTTAAGAGGTGACACCCCTGCCCGGGAGCCCCCAAATACATAGATTCCCCAAATCTTAACTTTTCATTTAAACTAAAACAGTTTTTTAGTAGATATTTGTAAGACAAAGAATTAAAAATACAAATCGTTGTCTGTTCGAGACAGAAGTTTAGAATTGTTGTTATAAAGGCAAAAACATAGATCTGAGACCAATACAATGCAGAGTGTCTCATGGAAATAAATAATACGTACTAGACATTACACGATAGCTTTGTACGCATTTTGAATTTACGCTTGAGCTACGATATATATATATAGTACTGATGGTAGAAGCGTTGACAGACAAATTGCTGTTAATCACTTAAGATGTTGGTTTGGCACGTAATTTGATATCATAGGATTTTCACTGTGCGATTAAGATTTTTCTATTTGTTCAACCTACCTACAGACCACCATTTAGTGAAAAAAGTTCCCCTTGTGTAAACAAAAATTACTACGCCAAATACACTTTTACCAAACCAGGACCCACATGACAGAAATTTCCTCGTTCGCTTTAATTAACGACTAACGAGTTTTTTTAAAGAGGCGCTACCGAACGAAATACTCGCTAAACATAAGAGCTCATTTTTGTACGTGTATGTAAAGCCTTGCGAAATCCTTTACGTCATTCTTTCTCGCTAAGTTGCTTTGAGCGATTGCGAAAAGCAGTTCGAGTAAAAAAACGTCACTTTTTTCTCGCCAACTTAAAGAGAATCTTGAAGCACTCTTTAAACGTGCGAGAAATTTTTTTGGCTCAGAAATTTAATGGCCAAATGTTGAAAACTTCTAACCAAAGCCAATTTTTGGTGAAAATTAATTAAAATCGTCACCATGTTTGCTATCAGACTGTTAAAAACAAAGCGAATTGCATTGAGAACCATTTGCTGTTTCGACTGATAAAGAAATGTTGAGTAGCGCCAATGGACAAAAAGAGCAATACACTCCTTTTATAAGAACGATTTTCTAAAACACGAGGCTCATTTTTGCTCAAAATTTAAGAAAAAGTATAAAACAATGCCAGCCTCGGCAGCAAAATAAACCAAAAACAAACCAAAAAAAATTCAAACTAATCAAATAAATTAAAATTTGTGCTGATTTAAAGCGATAAAATTTCAGTGATTTTCTTGTATTTGCAAGCAAAATTGCAACTATTCAAGATTATAAAGCTACCTTGCTCTACGCAAGCAGTGGAGAATTTTTTTTGGCAGTTGTTTAACTTGAAAAAAGCTTGCTTTTTCGCTTTTGCAATTTTACGATGATGCAAAAGCAAGAAAAAAGCCTTCACTTAAGCAGACAGAGCAATAGGAATTAAACAGTGTTTCAAACATGCCCGCTAAAATTGACATCGATGCTCTCAAAATTTTTACAAAATCAAGAACAAATGAGACTGAATATCGGCAAAAAATTAAAAACAGCCAGTCCCAACTCAAGATTTACCGGTTTTAAAAAGGAGGAGTGTACTTCGACTTGCTCACTTTTGAAAAATTTTGAAACCTGAAGTCCTAAAGTAACTGTTAGCATATGAGTTTGCCCTCCAACAACCTCAAGGGCGCTTTACGTCGTTTAAAAAAATTATAGTATGGAAAAAGTTGTTCTTATTTCACGTTGATCCTAAAATATAATAAAATTCTGTCGTTCATTTACTAATTATCATCAGTTGAGGAATTTGCTTGCATAGAATAATAACGCATAGGTTATGGCATTTTTTCCATAACAATGTAGTACATACAGTACGCTTGAACGCATTATTTTGAAGTAGAAATGCATCTGACGTCACAATGACATATTTATTACGTACTAACACAAGTTACAAACATCTCGCAAAGAAATTCGAGCGAACTGTTTTAACGTGTGTTGGGCGAGACGGCTCAGAAATGGCAGTTAGTCTACGAAGATTTTTTGTTCGTTAGCGCTTTTTAGCGAGCGAGAATGGCCTTTACGAGCGCGCTAGCACGTTCTGTCATGCCCCCCAGATGCTTACGCAGGATTCTCGCTTAGTGCCTGAACTGATACCCATCGGTCGTGACGTTGTGCGTTCGTCTAAACGTGATTGGTTAGTACGTGGGCAGAGCGCTATATGTTTTCTGATTTCGCAAAGCTACGGCGTTTCACTTGGTGTCTGAGAATACGTTACAGCTTACACGCTAATTTCAGAGCAAAGAAGTTACAAGCGAACTTTCTAGCGCCAAAATGCCGGAAACTCCAATATTTCACTGCCGTTAGCATGCGCCATATGACAAAATATGCATGTAAAGCGTTTCCCCTGTAGCAACAAAGTATGAATTTAATCAAAATATAAATAATTCGGAAAAAGGCATGTTGCCTTAAATTAAGGTACATCAGACGATTTTGTTGGGTGTTCAAAGAATACCCCGATGACCCTCACCGATCTGTCACTAATACTTGATAAAAACCGGGTGTTGAACAGAATAGTGCAGAGTTATCTTAAAAGTTGGAAGCTTTTGTAGTACGTTTAATCCAGGCGCGTCGATTTGTCGAAATCTTTGGGGGTCCAACTTAATAACCAGAACTTTTTTGACGAAATCTCGCGAATTTTGTTTGCATTGTTTGTACATCGTAGACTTTGTTTGCAATGTTCGTACTTCGCATTCGCAATAGCACATTTGATGCAGTTTTTTTTGGTGTTGAGCCGTTTAGGAAATAAGCATAGGTGGGCAAGTTAATGCAAAACATTAGCTTCGTTAACCACTAGTCCGTTAACAAACTTCACACCTCCGTTAACGTTAATCCGTTATTTTCGGTTTTAATTAACGGAAGTTAATAAAGTCCGTTAATCCGTTAACATTTTGCGTGTAATTTGCATTTCGTTTTATTCAATCGCTTCTATAACACGTATTGACGCTGTAAAGCAGATTGTAAGGAAATATTTATTGCTATGGTGGTCTTTTCGTGTTTTGGAAGTTACATTTTCAAGTCTAATCTAATTTCAAGATAAAAATAAGTTCAAATGCACTAACGAAGCTGCGATCGAAAAACCATAGGAAATTGCGAACAGCGATAATCAATAGACCTCTGAGGCTGCAGGTTAGTATTTGCCACAAAAAAGAGCTCCTTTCTTCGCTTTCTTCTACAAAACTCGTGCTAATACGCAACAAGTGCTACCAGTGCAAACTAGTTTGTACCGGTACGATGAATGAATGGTGCAAGATATTAACGATAAAAACCTTAACGGAAGTTACTTTAGTCCGTTAACAGAACTTAACGGAAGTTAATTTAGTTCGTTAACATGATAAAACTTTTTAACGGATTAACGAGTTAATGAAAAAGTTAGCTTCGTTATTAACGGATTAACGATTAACGGACTTGTGCCCACCTATGGAAATAAGCGTACGGTATTTTGGAAGAAAAAGGAAAAAAAACTCACCGCGGCCCAAAGTGGGTCGGTAGAGGTGAAAGGGTATCTTGAGATATACAGTATAACCATGTGAAATATATTTTTGCGGTATTTTTTAAATGCGACCTCTTTCACGTCAAACTTTGGGGCGTTTTTTGGTCGTTAATTCCAATGTTACGACTTTGAAAACTTTGAAAATCGTTCCGCCAAGCCTGTCTATACTACTTTAAGGGATGACACGGATAGGCGTGGCCAAGGGGGCGACAGCCCCCCCTTCAAATTAAAATACCCTCAATGATAAAAATATTAATACAGAGTCTACAGTTTCTTCAGTTTCTTTTAGCATTTCTCCGTACAAAAGTGCACGCGTTCAACTGTAATTAGCAATGATATTAATATGGATCACCAAGGAACCCCAGCCTTCCAACTCAAAATTTTGCCAACCAATTTAAGCGTATCGCCCGGGAGAATTGAAGAGTTTTGTCTTAAAAACTGCTACCTCAGGCACTTATCTAACCTTTTTATGAACGTAATACAATAAACACGAGCGGATTTACCAAATGGTGCAGTGCCAGGAGGTCCCGCATTTAAGTGGTGGGCCTAAGGGTTTTTTTGTCTCACCTATATTGACTGGAAATTGCAACGAAAATCCCCAAAGTGCAAGGGGCCCCGCGCAATGTAAATCCAGCTTGGGCAAAAACATGATTAGTTATAGGCCTTACCAATAACCATCTTTTGTACCAATTAACCTTCAATAACAATTCACCTCCAACTCGCCAGTTTTTACGCGACAAAATGCTTTTGAAAAAAAAAAGAATTAGCAAGCAAAAATGCGCATTGAACAAATTATTGAATTTAAATTAAAGGGGTCTGGGCCCTTAAGTCATTACATGCACTCCTACAATTGGTTATTTTCATGATCTACTGCTAATTATTTTAAAAGGCAATGTAACTTACTTCCGCCTACCTGGGCCAAATCACATACAAAATATAACCCCAAACTGCAAGATTTTAAACGTGTTTTGTACTTGAATTGTAGGTTAAAGAGAATTGAACAATTTAATTTTTCAATTGGCTTTCTAAGCAGGGTTGTAAACGGGCCGACTAGTTCAGGCCCGAACCCGAAAATATAAGCCCGCATCTGAAAACTAATTTGAAACACAAATCGTGCACGAAAAAAAACGAAAATTTAGTTAGGTCTGAAAAATTTAGCAATCTTGTTATTTTGATTTTATTTTGGTACATCTAAGACAAAAAGCACGTCTCACGCCCGAATTAAGCCCGAAATTTCTGTCAGCTTTAGGCTCAAACCCGACCCGAAAAGCCCGGTCCGACTTACAACTATGGTTCTAAATGTTAAAGATCTGGTTCTTTCGAATTACTCTAAAAACGCGCGAAATGTGATCCTATGGCATTAAAATACCTATTTTTTTCAAAAATTTACAAAAAGTTGCCCAGCGGTTAGGTGCTTCTCTCCCTCACCCCCGTCTGTGATAAGTTTGAGTTACACTAGCTTACTCACCATGTCTCCCAAATCACACATTTTAACTTTTAAACATTTACTTCAAACTCTCCCCCTTCAGCAAAATCCTAGTTGCGTGCCATATCAGGCCACGGCTTCTGATCTTCCATTTTACGATATCGTTGTCCCGTAAAAAGTGCCTCATTTCAAAGACATTTAAAGACGTCATTGCATGTGATTTGGGCCCCCTCAATCAAAAATCCTGGCTCGCCTGTGATGGCACCATCCATTAAGTCCCCGCCTGGATGGCCCCATTGTAATATTGAGTGACTATGCTGATATGCTCTGACGCTGCGGGTATCAGTATGCCCTCGCTCCTCAGTGCCCTGCTGTAACAGTGAGAACTTTCCCTCATCTAGACTTCACTGACAGACACACAGTCACAATAATGAGTTTGTGACGTACACAAATAAAACTTGTGCTATATATTGGCAAGGTGATAAACATACTCGTATTGTGATTATTGCTATAAAATCTAGGTCTAGCGCTGTGACATGCAGTTTTCAAGATTTTGAGCAAGAAATATCAGTCAATGCACAGACCTGGACAGCGCTGTTTCGAGCTTTTAGCTCTCATCGGCAGCCCTCAGCTTCTCTAACGAAAATATTCCCCAGCTGTGTTTTTTTTTGTTACAAAATTACGAGAAACAAACAGAACACACCATGTCACAATTGTTTTCAATGTTAATCAATTTTAATCTTTTCATTCTTTAATTGAAGGTATTCCCCAGTTGGACAAGACTCTTGGCCGAACTGGACAAACCTTAAGGGCTTGCACAGTAGCAGAGGCTTTGTAGGGAATAAACGATTTTTCACTTGTGGTACTTAAAAAAAACAAGTGAAATAATGATTTCCCAGGAGGCGACCACGAAGGATGTCAAACTTTCAAATATCAGTCAAGACAGAAATTTTATTTTGTTAGTATCCATGATAAATAGAAAACATGTTTATTTTTATTGGGGGGGTCCTTTACTCTTTGGACCCCCCAATGCATATCTTTGGGGGTCCGGACCCCCACCGACCCCCCCGGGAATCGACGCGCCTGGTAAAAACACACTTTGGTTGGTGGTAAAGCAATTTTAATCAGCTTGTTTAGCATCTGCAATGGGCTACTGAACTGCAGTTACAGTATAGAATCTTGCATTTTTACATCACTTGCAACTCAGATTTCTTAGCAGCAAACTAAACATTTCACTTCTTATTGATGATTAATGAGAAAATAGAATATGCTTTAATCAGTGACACAGTTAGGGGAGACTAAAAGGGCTAAAGCTCGCTTGTTAACCAAGTCGCTGAAAAGATTTAAGCTAAATATGCGATCTTTCATCTTTTAAACGTATTTTGCAAAACGACGTTGGGTGGATATTTCTACTTAAAGAGTGCTGACGTAACGTCACACTAACAACTGACTTTTCAATGGCTTAACGCAGTGTTGCTCAACCATTTGTTTCTGCAACCCAAATTCGTTTAAACACGCTATCTGCAAGAACAGCTACGACCTAACTAAGTGAGTTACAAAAAAACAGAACACAAAAAAGCAGTACTTTTATTTCACAACATTTATCACCATTTCGCTTCAACAATTTTTAAAATCGTGACTCAACGCTAAACGCATTGGATGCTCTTAACCCAGACTGTTTCTATATTTCTCTTTTATAAGAGCCAGAGCAGAAAATCCATAGGTGGGCGCAAGTCCGTTAATCGTTAATCCGTTAATAACGAAGCTAACTTTTTCACTAACTTGTTAATCCGTTAAAAAGTTTTATCATGTTAACGGACTAAATTAACTTCCGTTAAGTTCTGTTAACTTCCGTTAAGGTTTTTATCGTTAATATCTTGCAGCTTCGTTGTGCATTTAAACTTGTTTTTATCTTGAAATTAGATTAGACTGTAAAATGTAACTTTCAAAACACAAAAAGACCACCATAGCAATAAATATTTCGTTACAATCAGCTCAGCAACGTCAATACGTGTTCTAAAAGCGAGTGAATAAAACGAAATGTAAGTTACACGCAAAATGTTAACGGATTAAAGGACTTTATTAACTTCCGTTAATTAAAACCGAAAATAACGGATTAACGTTAACGGAGGTGTGAAGTTTGTTAACGGACTAGTGGTTAACGAAGCTAACGTTTTGCATTAACTTGCCCACCTATGACATAGGTGGGCACAAGTCTGTTAGTCGTTAATCCGTTAATAACGAAGCTAACTTTTTCATTAACTCGTTAATCCGTTAAAAAGTTTTTTCATGTTAACGGACTAAATTAACTTCCATTAAGTGCTGTTAACGGACTAAAGTAACTTACGTTAAGTTCTGTTAACTTCCGTTAAGGTTTTTATCGTTAATATCATGCAGCTTTGTTGTGCATTTGAACTTGTTTTTATCTTGAAATTAGATTAGACTTGAAAATGTAACTTCCAAAACACGAAAAGACCACCATAGCAATAACTTTTTCCTTACAATCAGCCTAACAGCGTCAATATGTGTTCTAAAAGCGAGTAAATAAAACGAAATGTAAGTTACACGCAAAATGTTAATGGATTAACGAACTTTATTAACTTCCGTTAATTAAAGCTAAAAATAACGGATTAACGTTAACGGAGGTGTGAAGTTTGTTAACGGACTAGTGGTTAACGAAGCTAACGTTTTGCATTAACTTGCCCACCTATGGTTACCAGTGCAAACTGGTTAATTTGGACCGGTGCGATGAATAAATGGTGCAAGATATTAACGATAAAAACCTTAACGGAAGTTAACAGAACTTAACGGAAGTTAATTTAGTCCTTTTGCATGAAAAAACTTTTTAACGGATTAACGAGTTAATGAAAAATTTAGCTTTGCTATTAACGGATTAACGATTAACGGACTTGTGCCCACCTATGGTTGGGACCCATGAAACACAACTAGACATAAAATTGGTTGAAATCCAGCTAGGGGGTGAGTTTTAGATAGAATCTTAAATAGAACCTCTTCACGCGTTTTGGTTCTAAATGTTGGTTTATTACCTACATTAACATTATAGAAATTCAGGTCTGCACTAACGCAACACGCCAGCAGATCCTCTCCTCGAGGATTTATATCAGAGGATCCCCATATACTCATATAGTGTGATGTGCATTTGCATTGGTTCGTACAATTGCAGGTATTTGTTCATTTTTAAAATTATGCAAAAAAAAAACGCCAGAAACCTCGCATAAAATTCGCAAAGACCTTTACCGCTTTTGGCGATCGCTTGAAAAAGTTTTTTGAAGAACTTTTTTTTTTGAGAACACTTGCGCCTGGGTTATTGGCCTTGGCCTCGAGCATTCCTGTACTTGGCCTCGAGAGGGTCTGTCCTTGGAAGGGCTGTCCTTGGCCTCAGATTTTTTGTGTTCTTGGCCTTGGCCTCGAGCCTTGTGTCCTCGTCTCCACCCCTGCTCAATAGTTACCAGCTCCCAAATATCAAATTAGTGGATAAGTCTAAAAATTAATCGAAAATAGATGGGATCAGCCACAAAATTGTGGATCACAAACTTCAATTCCGTCGAAAAGACCTACAAGCAAGGCCTGCGAGGGAGGTACAACAGACCCGGGCCCAGATCTAGGGGGGGCTCGGGCTCAAGGGGCCTGGAAGAGTTCAGGTTTCTGCGTCAAGTTTTGGTATCGCACCATAACACCGTAATCAAGCTTGCCTAGAGCAAAAATATCAGTCAGCATATTCAGTACTGGTAATTGGTCGCTATTTTTGCTACATAGCCTTTAGGGCATCCAGCAGTGGCCAATTTGATTAAAAAAAGAGGAAAATGTATCAAAAGCCATACACTTGCACCAAAATTAACGTTTTGTTACATTTCTCTGACTTGAGAGCCTTAATTCTACGGTATAACAATGTACGAGGGCCCACATTCCCAGAGATCCAAAAGCATTTGAACCTCAGAGAGCGGAGTCAAAGTTGACATACTATACTACTATCATTAGGTAACTCACTCTATCTGTATGAAATTAATAGATATTTGGGTTTGTGAAGTTTATGATTGGAGATAACCACTTAAAACTTTTATCAGTAAAATATTTGGATTTGCAGTACTAAAGTCATTATATTGTATAATATTGCGTCAGTTGTCATCGTCCCCCACTTCACATACTTTCTTTCATATTTATCACATTTTCTGATGGTCAATTTAAGCACGTTTGGTTCTGAGATGTTGATCAAATGCTGTATTTTACCCTCGAGAAACATAAAAAGTGCTAAAGCTTCCAGGGCTCTGCCCCGGACCCTGCTGGGGGAGCTCAAGAGGATGGATGTATAATGCAGTTAAATAGATTTCAATAACTACGCCTACAGCATAGTCTGCACCGTCATTCTTAAGAAAGAACATTGTAGGCTATGCTTCACTCTATTTTACACAGCCAGCCAAAATAGATAGGCTACTGTAGGTTTAGCTCAAATAGACTTTCTATTGTAGTTTCCCAGCACAGAAACGTGATCAATTTTGACCACTACCGGTATTAATTCGGAAAAAAACAAAAAACAAAATGCAAGCAGTTTTAGAATTTGTTGCAAAGTTTTTAATGTATAATGCCAAAACTTAATGTTCAGTTATGCAATGGCTCATTAGTAACAAACATTTCACATTGCACCATCTAGCGGCAGGACTTACGTCAGGCAAGCGTGGCGACCATTCTGTATCATGTCGCCTGCTAATGAAATGATCAGAGAATCGTTGGTCTAGGAGATTTTTGCTGTATGTTGAGTAGCTCCATCCTATTCGAACCACTGCACGTTTCGATTTATTCTCGACCGTATTTCAAGGTCTATCCTCATCCTGAACATATTATTTTTACCAGAGGACTCAGTTCGTATACATTTTGCTTCATGCTGCCAATTAAAAAAATAATAAATAAGCCCGATTTAGCGCATAAACTACTTTTAGCCTAAAATATAAGCAAGTAGCGTTATGTTTCGCTAATTTTTATCAAGTGAAAGCAGAAAGTAACCAAAATATAAGACAAATTCTACTTGAGCAGGCTACTTAAGTAGAATTACTCTTGTTACTTTACACCTCTGATTATGAAAGATGTAGTCCTCTACGTCCCAAGTAAAAAAACAACGTCGGTTTGCAGCTTACGTTGTCGAACGAGTTTTGCGCCGTAACCATGCTATGCTTATTGGCGCAAGATTTTATGTCTTTGCGCGCCGGATTCATGCTACGCAGTACGCAGTACGCAGCATGCATATTATCAAAATAGCGCGTGGTAACTGATGACCCATTCATAGACCTACGCCATTTGCGCTACGTATTCAGTGATGTATTTCAATTTCGGTTCATCAAGTTATTTGTGATTCCAGTCACCTTCCAGAGTTATCAGAGTATGTGAAAATGCCACGCAAAAGTAGAAAAAATGAAAGAAAACTACGCATGAAAATGAAACTAAATGCCAGAATTCGTCGAAATGAGCTGCGACATCAAAGCTTGAAAAAAATGTCGGTAAGTCTGGTGATTTGAAAAATCTATGATAGCCTACCAGTACAGAGTTGCCATGAGTTGATCAATAAGTGCTGTCTTACACCATGGTCTGATTTTTTTTTTTGTTTTTAGGCATCACAGTGTTAAGCATTAACTCGTTAATATGTTACGAACAAAGTTACCGTAACTTTTTCATTAATGAGTTCAAAAGCTTTTGTGAGTTAACTTGTTAACTATAACTTTTGTTAAATTACTTTAATGTTTATGTTAATCTGTTAAATTTTCAGTCTATAGCCTACCATGTGTCCTAATGCCATAGTATACCGGTAGGTATTTGTAAGAATAATTGTTTCCTATCAAGTATAGTGGCGTAATAATTTTTTTTCAAAAAAATTTTCAAAATGCATGTCTACTTCAGTGTCCCACGTTGGGTTTGTATCCACACATGGGAAAATAATGTCGTTTGACTTGCTTTAGCACCGGCAACGCAATCGTTCAAGCACTAATGTCATTTTGTAATTGTAACTACCTTTTAGGGAGCCGTTAAGTATGGGCCATCCGCTTTCTTTTCAGAAGCTCTGCAACCCGTGTATGAGCGTGCGTGCGCTCTCTCCTCACCGATCTAAGCTATTTCCGAAATCTAGCCCTAACCCTAATGAGTGCTTGCATGAGAGGAAGGAGAGCATGTGCACGCTCATACATGGGTCGCAGAGGTTCTGAAAAAAAACAAAAACGGATGGCTTATACTTAACGACATCCTCATTTTATTCACCAAATTGCCTTGGCCAGGTGACAGCAAAAGGACCTTTGGGTCTTCAAGTCAAGCTGCCATCTGCCAACTTCTCTACCAGCTACCACACATGGCGGAGGCTTCACACTATCCCTTTAACTGCTGGAAGTCAAAGTCCCTTTAATTGTTTTCCCGCTTGTCTTTCTTGATCCATGGTGGTGACAGATTATGGACATTAGGCTGTGACGTATATATACTGTAGAGCGTTGATGGTGGATGTTTTCAAGTAATATCTTGAAACATTAAGATAGTAACAAAGTCTGAAAGTAATGGTATAATATTTTCTACGGTTGATTTTTATGTTGTATCTCAGCGTTTATCTGTGAACGTACTTTGGCACACTCCTTTTTTGACATTATCAATCGGATTTAATGAACTTAAACTCAATCGGTTTTATTCAAGTTAAAAAAATAATTTTGTTGAGTTTAGCAAAACAACAGAGTTTTTTCAAGTTCAAGTTTGCAGCCCAAACCTATCTGCAGGGAAACTTGGATAAAAAGAAAAGATAAAAACTGTACCTTCTTGGGCAACCAACTTGCTTTTTTTTTAAATCACAAAAATGCTGAATCTGCATTATATGCGAATAATTAGTCGGGAAATAGGTTGCACTTTGGTTTATAACATGTAAGCAAAACCTTGTTACTTTGGCAGTTGAGGATGTAGGTCTACATACTGGTATCCTTGTACTTCAACTTTCATGAAATAGCGTAGTTGATCTGTGATAGCTTAATGCATATTGCAGAAGTTGCACCAGTAATTGCAAAATTTATATCGCAAATCTTCCAGTCAACTTTTATTGATTTAAAACATCATTGCCCTTTCAATATATATAATGTTAGGCTTGTCCACCCCTGAAAATAGAGCTTTCAAGTTGCTTTTTTCTTTTGGAAAAGGCTTGGTGCACGTTCCGTTCGCGCAGACATTTTGTGATAAAGCCTAAAAAAACTAACCTTAAGCCCTAACTCTAACCTTAAGTTTAATCCTAGCCCTAAGCCTAACCTAAACCCTAACCCAAACCTATAACTGTAATAATCAAAATAAAAGTTTCCGAAAACAAAGGATGTCACCGTAATCTTTGTTTATTTAATCGTGCACGTTCGATGCGCCAAGTCACTTCGTTTTCTTTTACATATCATAGCAGATGCAGTCAACTTTTTCTATCTTAAAAAAAGATGATTTGCTTAGAAAAAGACTTGTGGTTGATGGCAAGTTGTTTTTGTTTTTTTTCAGGCAAATGACATCACCAGTCAACCCAATGTAATTGCTTTTGATGATTTTGCCATTCCAGCTCAAACTTGTCCAACAACTGATCTTATCATCATTGAAATAGAAATTGATGGAAGGCAAGATTAAACGATAGCTTTGAATTTGTATTGACAGTGTGGCTGAGACAGTAAAGAGCTAAAGACATTGTTTTTACAGCAATTCTGATTGCATGATCTGGGTTCAATTCGCACTCTGGTCAGGTTGTTGCGTCTTTAAAAAGGTGCTTTTTCATAATTGTCTCAGCTTCTGGCTTGGTAGCTTTGAACAACCAGCAAATTCAGTTGATAAGAATAAAGAAATTCACAGAAACAATCGATCACTGGAAACTCCGAAGCAGTGCAGGGCCCACATGACAGAAATTTTCTCATTCGCTTTAATTAACGAGTTTTTTTTAAGAGGCGCTACCGAACGAAATACTCGCTGAATGTAAGAGATCATTTTTGCACGTGTATGTAAAGCCTTACAAAATCTGTTACATCATTCTTTCTTGCTAAGTTCCTCCAAGCGATTGCGGAAAGCAATTCGAGTAAAAAAACGTCACATTTTTCCCACCAACTTAAAGAGGATCTTGAAGCACTCTTTAAGTGAGCGAGAAATCTTTTTGGTTCAGAAATTTAATAGAGAAATGTTGAAAACTTTTAACTAAAGCGAATTTTTGCTGAAAATTAATTAAAATCGTCTCCATGTTTGCTATTAGACTGCTAAAAACAAAGCGAATTGCATTGAGAACCATTTGCTGTTTCAACTGATAAAGAAACGTTGAGTAGTGCCAGTTGACAAAAATAGCAATACACTCCTTTTCTAAGAACGATTTTCTCAAACACGAGGCTCATTTTTGCTCAAAATTTAAGAACTAATTGAAAACAATGGCAGCATCGCCAGCAAAATAAACCAAAAACAAACAAAAAAAATTCAAACTAATTAAATAAACTAAAATTTGTGCTGATTCAAAACGATAAAATTTCAGTGATTTTCTTGTATTTGCAAGCAAAATTGCAACTATTCAAGATTACAATTGCTCTGCACAAGCAATTGAGAATTTTTTGGCAGTTCTTCACCTTGAAAAAAGCTTGCTTTTTCGCTTCTGCAATTTTACGATGCTGCAAAAGCAAGAAAAAAGTCTTCACTTAAGCAGATAGAGCAATAGGAATTAAACAGTGTTTCAAACATGCCTGCTAAAATTGACATCGATGCTCTCAAAATTTTTACAAAATCAAGAACAAATGAGACTGAATATCAGCAAAAAATTAAAAACAGCCAGTCTCAACTCAAGATTTATCGGTTCTAAAAAGGAAGAGTGTACTTCGGCTTGCTCACTTTTGAAAAATTTTGAAACCTAAAGTCCTAAAGTAACTGTTAGCATATGAGTTTGCCCACCAACAACCTAAAGGCGCTTTACGTCGTTTAAAAAAATTATATTATGGAAAAAGTTGTTTTTTCACATTGATCCAAAAATTTAATTAAATTCTGTCGTTCATTAACTAATTATTATCAGTTGAGGAATTTGCTGGCTTAGAATAATAATGCATAGCTTATAGTATCTTTTTTCATAACAATGCAGTACATACAGTATGCTTGAACGCATTATTTTGAAGTAGAAATGCATCTGACATCACAATGAGATATTTATGACATACTAATACAAGTTACAAACATCTCTCAAAGAAATTCTAACGAGCAGTTTTAACGTGTGTTGGGCGAGACGGCTCAGAAATGGCAGTTAGTCTACGAAGATTTTTTGTTCGTTAACGCTTTTTAGCAAGCGAGAATGGCCTTTACGAGCTCTCTAGCACATTCTGTCATGTCGGCCCAGATTCCTTCAAACACGAAGTACTTATCACAATGAAATTTAGTGTGTGGATTATCCAATAGTTTAGTGTCTGATTTTGTCCTGTGACAAGAAGATAAACAATAAACTTGCAACTACAATAATTTCAAACTTCATCATACATGAAATTCTAACGACTGGAACTGGCTTTTGCATGATTTTTGAATGGAAAACTATTATTTATTCAACCTCGAGTTGTCAATCAATTATTGTACTTTTACGATGTCCTTAAATTGAAGAAGCTCATCAGGTTTTTTAACATAATTGGTATTGGAATTTTTTCTTTAATAACCAAGTTGCCATATTTTGAATTTTCAAGTTGCCTTGACGTGGACAGAGAAAAGGGTCTTGGCGTTTTTCACTAGAGCTCTGCTAGAGTTCACCTGCCTCTTCTTTTTTTGCAAACACCTATCTCTACTAATACTTCTCTGTTTGATTCAGGTTTTAGTTGCTCATTTGACTTATGTGGTTGTCTTTCGTTGAACTTTTAGATCACCAAGATTCAAAATCGAAAAAAAGGCAAGGCAGAGCGAAAGTAATCCAAAGAAATCTACGACAACGAAGAAAAAATCTATAGCAAAGAGCGTTTTGCAACCAAGCAAACAAACTAAAAAAAGTAAGGGTTATGCTAATCAAATACAGCCAAATAGTACTGCTTCTAAGAGCAAAAGAAAACATCCTGAAATTACAATCATGGACCCATCTGCCTTACCTGTTTTTGAAAATAATAAAAAATCTTGGAATAATGATGTATGGGTAAATGATGAAAACATTCTCGTGATGAATGCAGAATAATCAGTGGAAAAAAATATTGCAGAAGGTGGTGGTGCTTGTGACATCAGTTCCATGTTACCTGATAACCAGTCATCAGAACACACACCAATCATGGACTCATCTATTTTACTTGATCCTGAAAATGAAGAAAAAATTTTAACTGATGATGAAAATATTTACTTGATGAATGCTGAAGAATTTATGGAAAAAAAGTGTGCAGAAGATGATAGTGTTTGTCATATCAGCCCTGAGTTATTGTGCAATCAGTCATCAAAACATCCATCAAATTGCCATGGAAGCAAAGTAAGGTTCTTGATACTAAACTGTAAAATCTATTTCATAATTGGCATTGGCAGTGCAATCGGAGGTGCAGTGGTCTATGGCTAAAACTTCAGTTCTTATCGGCAGTTAGGCAACCCATTAATTCTATCTATTTCAAATTAATCTAGAGGTGAAATTATTTGGGCTCTGGCACTTGAATAATGGTGCTATCACATGTTGTTTTTTCTTTTTATTAATCATACCAGTTCTATCCCAGGTAGCATCTCCAAATAATATTTGTGTAGTGGTATTGTTGACTTAGGAGATTTTTGACCGAGTTCAATATAAACTTAGTATGCTTAGACTAAGGTTCTATTATCCAGAGGTGGGTAACAGCTCCTTGCAAAGGAGTGTCGCTCCTGTTTTTTGCAAAAAAAACAACAAAGAAGCGTCGCTCCACAAAATAAAAAGGAGCACTATCCTACTCTTTTTGTCACTCCTTTGGATATTTTAATGTGTATGATCATATTATTGATGTTTGGTTAGCGGCTACAGACGGAACTGTCAAATCATTCGTTAATTTTGCCATTATCTAAACACAGTCGCAAATTATCCTTCGCGAACAATCCTAAATCATCCGAAAATATGCGCATAAATCATGCGCTTGAAAAGGAGCGAGTAGCGACTGACTATTAGAAATGAAGCGCTCCACCACTTTTCAATTATGAGCGTGCTCCTGGCCAACTGCTATTATGTTGTGAATAAAGCTTTGGTTCTTAATTTGGAAGGTGTTGGTCTAGCGGTAAGGCGTTCGTCTCTGGTGCGGGTGGTCTGAAGTTCAAATCTGGGCCCGTCAAATCGAACACAGTGTTGTCAACGGCTCTCCTTTTTTCAAAAGGAGCTGTGTTGCCAGGGCGCTATGTCGTGGAAATGGCCCCCACAAACTCGTTACACGCTTCGGCGTAATACAGCGAGTGTAATAAAAGATATGATTTAACGATACTTATATGTACTGTAAATACTGCTTTTTCTGCTGCAGGACGAATGTGCGACTCCAGAGACAGAAGCAACATCTGAGCTCTCTGCTGAAGCTTCATTGAAGCCATCTATTTCCCCTTTCAAGAAACAGACTCAAAAACCTTCGGCGACATGCATGTGCAAGATCTGTCACAAAGTAGTTCTGGGAACAAAAGCACTGAATTATCACATGTTGATGCATACAAGAAAGAAAACTCCTCATATATGCAAGATATGCAACAAAGAATTCACATTAAAAGAAAACATGAAAAAGCATTTCAAACTTCATACTGCGAAGCCAAATTACGAATGCCAGATTTGCGACAAACGCTTCAAGCAAGCGCATGAAGTGAAGCAGCATAGCATAATTCATTCTGAAGAGCGACCCTATCAATGTTCGATATGCAAGAAATTCTATCGCAGAAAGGGCGACGTAAACAAGCATAAAGCAGAAGTTCATTGTGGCAAAACGTTTGAGTGCTCCGTATGTAAGACTCGATTTAAAACAGAAAGAAATTTAAACAACCATATGCGGAATATTCATTTCCCCGATCCACACACTCCACCAGCCAAACATGTTTGTACTATTTGCGGAAAAGGTTTTGCTTATTCTTGCTATTTGATTAGACACCAAAGTTGCCATCCTGAGGGGCCTAAGACCACTGAGCGCCCTTTTTGTCGTCTATGTGGGAAAACATTTACTCAAGCTGCGCATTTAAAATCACACTTGTTGATTCACTCTGGAGAAAAACCATTTCAATGTTCGGAATGTCACAAATTGTTCAGAACTAAGTATCAATTGACTATTCACTCGAGAAAACACACCGTTGGAGAACGACCTTACGCTTGTACTTCTTGCAATCTACGCTTCGCTTTTCCCTCTAGCCGACGAAGACACATGAAATTAAAGCATGAAAAAAGTTCACCAATTATAACTTTGCTTTAATGGTACATTCGTACAAAAGGCATTCAAGCCGTTAAAAGGTTACGAAATGCTGTATCTAGTACTCCAGTTTCAATGAAGGGTCGCAAGCACCCTAAATGTATTTTTGATTAAATTAGATTTTGTTTGAATAAGATTTCGGTAGCACTTGATGAGTCCTTACGACGAAACAGACTGTTGTGCTTGTAACCTTTTATTGTGATTTTATATTTATATTTGTAAATTCTGAAGTCTTCAGTTATTAATGTAATTTCTAAATCGTTTCTCCGGGTTCTATGTCCCTCTTATTGCTAATGCTAATCTTTCCTACATTTGCAGAACATAATTTCGATAAATGTCTTGTACTGGTCAACTTCTCTTTTTAAACTGTATTGAAACAACTACTTGAACCATTAGTTTTTTTAAATAGGTTGTGCCCCTAAATGGAATGTGAATAGGCCAATTTTGTGCATCATAATATTTTAGTGGGATAAGTGTAGCGAGCAAATTTATCTCTGATATGAAGCAGACACCAGAATCAATTACCGGTTCAGAAAAGATGACGTATAGAAACGCTGATAAACGGCAGGGCTTATAAAGCGGCTTCTACTATTTCAATTCGAAGGTTGGTGCTTTGCCGTAATTCGGATAGTGTACTAACAAAAATTATTTTCTAGATATTGTGAGAACTAATTCAGGAAAAAATTCACTTAAATTTAAAGGGGTCCAACTTAGGAATAAAATGCCTTTAAAATTAAAATCATTCTCGTTTTTTCGCTCCAAAAAAGAATACAAGAAGTTATTGTGTGAACACACTGAACAGTATAAGTAAATAAAATATCTTGAGACTGCGTTGTGCTACCTAGATTAAATTTAAATTTGTTGCTATAAAACGAAAGTAGATCAACTGCTCAACTATCAGAAGTCTGACTATTTCACAGTTATGACTTTCTACATGAAAGTGTATTGCATTGTCTTTTTAAACTTGTATATATTGCTCAGCAAACTTGTATATAGTGCTACTTTTTTGCAACAATTGGCTGCTACCTTTATTTTATTACATGGTGCCTTGTAATTCTTGCTTGCATTTCTTATTGCCATTTACTTTAGGTTTAAAAAAGGATATGTGTGGGTGTGCTACCTTAATTAATTAATTAATTTTTTTTTTATGCAATCAATAATTTATTTACACTGTCAAAAACAAGAAGATGACACTTCTATTGAGACATTTACTACAATAATTCTTGACAGAAGGGAGGCAATGAATTGATCTTTCGGTCTCTGAGTCTGCAGCCCCCATGTTCATCCAGAGAAAAACTTAATTTATTAAGGTTACCTCTCATTCATCAAATCAAAAACAGGATAGTGCAATCATTTAAAATGTAAATTTTCAACTGTAATTTGGTGAAAGATATTTCTTGTGTTTGCTTTTGAAGAGTCTTAATAAGGGATTTTGAATTTTTGGTGAGATGTTGTTCTAGGTTTTGACTTCTTGATCTTTAATGCATTGCTGAGATTGAGTAGTCGAATGTGTGGGACTGTATAAGTTATTACGTAGTGAGTCGGATGCTCAGGGAGCGCGTGAGATTTTTTTGTTAGAAAATTTGGATGGAAGGTTATCAGTAAATTAAGTCTGTTCCTTTTAAAGTTTGTGGGTGTGCTCCCTGAATTAAATTTAATACTCTGTAGGACTTAAATTATATTTTAAGTTTGTTGCCATGAAAGGAGAGTATGATTATTGTTGAATTATCAGTTATGACTTACTGCATGTAACAATGTTTTCATTGTCTTTTTTGAACTTGTATATGGTGCTTTTTTGCAGCAGTTGACTACTATATTTATTACATGGTGCCTTGTTTTTTTTGGCTTGTTTTTGCTTGCGCTTTTCTTATTGCCATTTGCTTTAGAGTTGTAGTATAAAGTGGAAGTGTGGGTAAAGCTGACTTGATGAGCACTGCTCCTTCGCTTCATCTACAGTATGCATAGACTGTGGTTTCGCGTTGTACTGCTTTTACAGATGTCATTGTGTGCCTCTTTTTGTGCATGCTGAAAGAATAAACTACTTCTACTACCGTAGTCTTTATGCTACTACTTCTACTTGTCAGTGTTATCAAATATCGATCCAAAAGAGTTTTCGTATTAAGATTAATGCTGCAGTTTTTTGAAAGCATTTCGAAGTAAAGTTTTGGGTATCTTTGTGAAAGATTTTTTATAGGGTTACAATACGACGGACCTAAGGTTAAAATAAACACAACAACATTTTTTAGATATAGGCACAGTTTTGACTTGATGCACATGCGATTATCAGATCCTCGGCCTAATGGTTCGATCGTTTGCTTTGGGTTGCGCTTTATTCAAACGGTATATACTTATAACTTTTGTGAGAACTTAAGCCATTTACGAGAAAATAGTTACACCACGTATATGGTACATACATTGTACAATCATTGTAGTTGTAATTACATCTTTAGTTCACTAAGTTGCCTTGGCGAAGGGGCTTTTCGATCTTCGAGTCAAGTTGCCACTTGTTTACCACTTAAGCCGGAGGTTTCACTCGGTCCCTTTTCATGTTGGACGTCAAGCATGAAAGCTGTGAATACCAATTTTTCTAGTCTTTGGTTTGACCTGACCTGGAATCGAACGCAAGGTCTACCGTTTCAGTGGGGACGCTATCCACTCGACCGCTAATCAGTGTAAAGCTGTTTTCTGTTCGAGGCGGAGAAATACCAAAAGATACCAGTCCAAGAGGACTTGATGATTGTCGAGTGTACGTGTACAGCAGGGTTGTTTAAAAAAACGTTTTTTTGAAAAATGATGCTGCAAACAGATTTTCGTGTTGTATTACTCCAAAAAATGATATTGACCAATTTTTACAAAAAAATTTTAAATGATGAAGACCAGAATGAAAATTTTTCCACTCAAAATCAGACCGTTTTCCTGCCCAAAATTAGGTGAAGACCAAAAAAAAGGTCTTTACTCAAATTTAGTGCACTTTTTGGCCCAAAATTAGGTGAAGACCAAAAAAAAAGGTCTTCGACCACCGTTTGTGTGCTGAAACCTTGTGCCCAAGTTACAAAAAGATTTTCGAGAAGCACAAGTGAAATTTGGTTGATAGGCAATCCTAAATCTGATCTTAATACCAGCTCCTTACCGACCAATGGTGATGTCATGCATTACTTTTTTCCGATTTTCAAAAATCAAAATGCCAGAACAAATGATGCTGTGAAGTGAACGATTGAAGCAGTAACTGAAATTTGGTTGAAATCGGGAATTCCTATGGAAAGTAGTTGGCTGCATTCAAAGCAATTTCGGAAAATTTTCAAATCGTGGAAAAAATGTATAATTTATCGGGAAGCATCAATCATGGAAGCAACGACAGAAAAGTAATGATTTGTGGACAAGCCTTCCCGGTCAGCTACTCGAGTTAGGGTTTTGCATTGCAATATTTTTCTTCAAAGTTGCATGGATACGGTTTGGTTAGACGCATGAATGCGTTTGCTTGAAAGGAGTCATGCAAAAAAAAAAATTGGGTTAGCGGTAGGCTTATTTGATTTGCAAGCTGGATAAGGTTTGTGTTATTTTGAGATTTTCAGTTTCGACTCTTTTGACTTTTTCTTTAGCATTTTTCTCTTGATTCATGATCCAGAAAATGGACAGTTGCATTTTGTGAGCGTTTCTTTAGTCATGCAAAAAACCCGCATCTTCCTTTTTAGTTTTATTCGGTTCTTGGCCGATCACCAGAAATTATTTCTCAGCGCTTTTAGCAGCAAGATCAAATAATGTTTCCAAACTTTCTCAAAAATTTTTCTGTTGTTTTTTTCGGTGTTATTATCGCGCTTTTTACTACCGTTATGGTGGCCCAGCGTGACGAAAGACTAGCAAGAAGAACCCAAAAAAGGTGATCTGCGTTGGTGTGGTTAGACAGACGCAGAGTGCCTATGATTTATGCGAACGAACGATCGCGCTTTATACTTTTTAAACGTTTTTCACAATTCGAAAATTTTCCGAAATTGCTTTGAATGCAGCCAACTACTTTCCACAGGAATTCCCGATTTCAACCAAATTTCAGTTACTGCTTCAATCGTTCACTTCACAGCATCATTTGTTCTGGCATTTTGATTTTTGAAAATCGGAAAAAAGTAATGCATGACATCACCATTGGTCGGTAAGCAGCTGGTATAAAAATCAGATTTAGGATTGCCTATCAACCAAACTTCACTTGTGCTTCTTGTGGTAGTCATATTATTTACTCAATCCATAAAATTGTACCGTAAAACAATATTTATGCTTTCAGTACAATTCAAAGGCTAATATTAAATCTAAAAAAGCACTCACAAAAATTAGGTGATTATAGATTGCCTAAAACGACGTTGTGTATGACTGATATTTGTACTGAAACGATTTTGTATGGACAGAAGGCAACCAAGTAACCATTTTCCATTTAATACTTAATAAAGCGAGCAAAGATGCAAATTTATTAAAAATGATGACGTCATCCACTTAAAATTTTGAAATAAATTTTTACCTAATGCCAACAAACCAAAACGATCAACAAATTACGACTCAGGGGGACATTCTGCGTCTGTTGATATGTCACTTGCCAGTGTTTTCCGAAATAAAATTTTTCACTGTTTTTTACTGACGTCATAAACTAAAATCGCGTGGCGCACAGGGGCGTATTTAGGGGGGGCAATGGGCCATGGCACCCCCTTTGGGTCGCCAAGATAGTATATTTAGCATAGAATAGTAGGCCTATGCAAAATTGCGGCATGCACTGCCCAAGGTTTCCCAATCTAGCCAAATGCCCAAATCTAGCATCGTGTCCTTGACTCCACCTCTGCTAAATAACATCACTATTGAATTTGATTTACGGTCAGGTCAAACACGCAGCAGTACAGAAATATCAGACGTTATTCTTTCACTTAACATGAACAAATTAAGCTGTTGGTCATGATGGCATTTCTGCTTGCTTTCTCAAAGTTGTCACAACCATCATCGTACCATACTTTACAAGGCTTTTTTGAATTCTCCTTTCTTAATGACATATTTCCTGAAAACTGCTCACTTGCTAAAAGCATACCTCTTCAAAAAAAGGAATAATGCAAACTCACCAAGCTACTGTCGACCTTTTTTGATACCAACTTGTTTCTCAAAAATTTTCGAACGTCTTACTATAGATTTCTGGAATTCCTCAAAAAACATAACGTTATCCATAAATCGCGATAAGGATTTCAAAAACACATAGCTGCTTGCCATGCCTGCCTTGGCATTGTAACAACTACTGATGAAAATATCAGTCAAAGAAAATACAACGCACTTATCTTTGCAGATCAAGCTTTCGATACAGTTTCGCATCATATATTGCTTAATAACCTAGATCTCAATGGCATACGAGGACCCGCTCATAAACTTATTTGTTCTTTCTTACATTGCAAACAACATGTTTCAGTTGACGGCATACAATCTGAGATTGAATCTATTACTTATGGTGTAGCTCAGGGGTCAATACTAAGTCCACTTGTTTTTTATACATCAATGATCTAAGCAATCCGTCAATTGTCTTCCAGGGTTGTTTGCTGACGATACTTGCCTTTTAATCGATTGCCCAAATCTAGCATCATTAAAAACTGAAATGAATAGGTACTTAGCACATGTTTACAAATGGGGCATCTCTTACTAAATAAGATTAAATCCATCGAAATCAAACCATCTTATAATTCCCCCCCCCCAAAAAATGTACAAAATCCCTATTTCACTTTATTCACTATTCACAAATAACTTACTAATATTACATGCGACAAAGCAAAATATTTGGGTTTTTTTAATGATTCGCACTTAAACTTCTATTCCCACATAAAAAGTGTTGAAACTAAGGTTGATAGATCTGTGGGCTTTCTTTGAAAATTGAAACATTTTCTTCCTTCTTCTTCTCTTCTGAAACTGTATTATGCTTTCATTCATCCTCATTTGTCGTATGGTTTATCCGTTTGGGGTTCTACCCGCAAATCTTACTTTTTTTTATAAATGATTTTATTGGAAATTTAAAACACACACAAAAATTCGCAAATAAAAACAATTCAATCACTAAGTTCACTGATTGATGTTTAAAAGTGGTTTTTGGGGGTGGGGGTTGTACTTTGATAGGTATTAGGCTACCATCATCAAAGTTATTTTAAATGTGCTTTTCATGCGGGGGAAAAGTCAACAGGATCGCTATTGTTGCGATTTGCAATGAACCAGTCAACACGCGATGTGAGTCAACTTGATCTTGATGTTGTTCTGCATTGAGCTGGGTGAATGCTGTTGTAGTCTAGAAAAGGAAGGAGAGCAAATACAAAACCTTCGAACTTCGCTGACTCCAGTCCATTCTGTAATGTTGGTGGTGATAAGAATTTCTCAAAGAATGATAGGAATTGACTAGAAAGTTGTAAATTTCGTAGGCCATTCGTTGCTTGTCAAAATTACAAACACTTCAAAACAAATGCTGCATTAATCATTGACGGCTGCAAATATATCGACCATAAGGAATAACCAACTTTTACTTGTGGTCTTTAACAAAAGTACAAGTGAAAAATCGCTGGACTCTTGTATTAAGGACAGCCTTAAGCAATTTTTAATACAAAGGCTCCCCTCTGCGTGACCACGGAAATCAAAATTGAAAAAGCTTCACGCCTTTGTGGCCGACTTCCAGGAAGTCAGAACGACTTCTTTTGGCAGTTGGGTGGCAATATCAACCACCAACCCTGCAGCCGCAAGCAGCTCGAGCATAGGCGTAGCCAGGATTTTTGATTCGGGGGCCCAAACCACAAATCACATGCAATGACGTCATCAGAAATTTTCAAAAAGGAAACTTTTTGCTGTGCAGAAATATCGTAGAATGGAAGATCTGAAGCTGTAGTCTGTTGGCACTTAACCGGGATTTTGCAAAAAGAGAGAGCGAAAACTAATCGTTAGAAAATGCAAATGTCTAACTTAGGAGACGTGTTGAGTAAGCTAGTGTACTCGAACGTATCACAGACGGGGGTCTGGGGGCGGAGCCCCCAGCCGCCGGTGGCTATGGGGATCAGGGGCAAAGCCCCCAGCCGCTGGGCGATTTTTGTAAGTTTTTGGAAAAAAAGCTATTTTAATTCCATTGGATCACATTTCGCACGTAGGCAAAGCCATTTGAAAGAACTAAATTTTTAACATTTGAAAGCCAATCGAAAAAATTTAACTGTTCAATCCTCCTTTTACTTGCAATTAAAGTCCAAAACACGTTTCAAATTTTGCATTATTGTGTAAAGTTTTAATTGTAAGTGATTTGGTCCTTGTTGGGGTAAGTAAGGCGCGTTGCCTCCTGCAATACTTTAGCAGTAAATAGTAATCCACTCAAAGGTTTTTCTTCAAGATTTCTGTTTTGTCACAAAGTTAACCAGTTATAAGAGTACATGTATGGCCAGGGAGCCCAGGCCCCCTCAATTGAAATTCAATAATTTGCTCAATGAGCATTTTCCCTAGCTGTTTTTTTTAAGTATTTTGTGCGTAAAAACTGGTGAGGTGGAGTTGAATCGTTATTGAAAAATTGTACAATAGATGGTTACGCTTACTAAACATGTTAATCCTGGGCCGGATTTATATTGCGCGGGGCCTCTGGCACTTAGGAAATTTTTGCAACATCTTCCTGCCAAATATAAGTGAAGACCAAAAAAATTCCTACCATCTGAGCGCTGGGCCCTGGCGCTGTGCCATATGGCAAATACGGCGCTGGTTTTTGCATTACGTTCATAAAAAGTTTAGATGAGGGCCTGAGGTTGCAATTTTTAGGACAAAACTCTTGATTTCACTCTGGTTATACTTTAAATTGGTTGGAAAAAATTGAATTAAGGGGGTGCGCCAGGCCCCCTAGTCGTCAATAATATTTATTGTTAATTACTGTTGTACGTGTGTACTGTTGTACGCAAAAGATGCTAAAAGAAACTGAAAATGAAAAAACAAGGTTTTTTTGTTAAATTTTTGTCATTGGTAGCATTTCAATTGAGGGGGCCCAGGCCCCCTGGGCCACCTCCTGCCTACGCCTATGATTATCTTTCATAAAGAAAAACATTTAAAGCAAAATTAAAACAGCTTTTTTCCAAAACGCGGAGGACGCAAGTCAAGTCACTTGACAGTTTTTTGAAAGTCCAGGAATTGCATGGCATTATTGTGATGTGAACAGGTGGTTGTCATTATTTTTACTTACTTTTGTTCGCGTAAATCCTAAATTAAAGAAACTGCAATTCCGGACGAGGACAACATACTGGCTATGCTCTCATTATATTTATCATTGGTAGTATTTAGTTGGGGGTTTATATTACCGCCTGTGTTTTAGCATTAAGTTCATAATAACGTTAAACGAGGGTCTGGGATAGCAACTTCAAGCACAAAACTTTTAGATTTTTCACTGGTTTTGCGTATATATTGTTAAAAATTTGAATTGCGGGGCCCCTGGCCCTGGACCCTTGGTCATCAGTTAAGGGCCCCAGGGCCTCTGGTTGTCAGTTACGAGCCCCAGGGCCCCCTGGTTATCAGTTCCGGGCCCCAGGGCCCCCTGGTTGGCAGTTACGGGCCCCGGAGCCCCTGGTTATTAGTTAAGGGCCCTGGGGCATCTGGTTGTCAATTAGGGGCCCCAGGGCCTCCTGTTTGTCAGTTAGAGGCCCCAGGGCACCCGTTTGTCAGTTAGGGGCCCCAGGGTCCTCTGGTTGTTAGGTAGGGGCCATGGGGCCCCCTGGTTGTTAGTTGGAGCCCCAGGGCTCCCTGGTTGTCGGTTAAGGGCCCCCTGGTTGTTAGTTAGTGGCCCCGGGGCTCCCTCGTCGTCCGTAACTGCAACTAAACATCGCTAGGCTATGTTGTCATAATTTTTTATCATTTCAATTGGGGGGGGGGGCGGGCCCCCTGCCCCCCCTGGCTACGCCTATGAGCTCAAGTCATGCTGTTTTCAGTTTTTTTTTCTGCAGCCGCAAGCAAAACTGAAAAAGGCCTCGAAGTACGTCAAGCTTCTCAGTTTTGATTTTCGTGGTCACGCAGAGGGGAGCCCTTACAGGGCCTCAGAGAGAAAATTTTCCAGGGGGTACGAAGGTCGATACCGGAACCCCAAATCTTATTGGGCCCCCCCAAGCCTTATCGGGGCCCATGCCGTTAAATCATTTTTGTCCGATGGGTGCCGATCTTCATGTAAAAGTGAGGGGATAACGGTATTTGCATACAGTTAGGACCTATGAAAAACACAACTAGACATAAAATTGGTTCAAAGCCTGCTAGGGGGTCTGTGGAAGCGCTGTGAGCTCCCTCAGCGGGGTCCAAGGCAGAGGCTCCCCCATTTATTGTAGGATAATGTCAATACGCCATCCCTGGTAATACTGTTTTACGTTTCATGATCACTCGCATATACTTTCCTCTAGGCGCGTAGCCAGAAATTCGCAATGGAGGGGGGTTAATTTGGTGGTCTGTGGGCGGAGCCCTTGCATTTTTTTGCAAAAATAGCTTAATTTTAGGGCTATTTTAACAGAAAATAATGTTTCTAAAACGTAGCATAGAAATTGGCAGCGTAACATGATTCAACTGGTTGCATTTATGGGCTTTGTGGGAGGTGGCTAATGATACCATAGTAGTTTTCTTGTTTACATGCTGGTAGATCACAAAATTCTGTTATTCAATACAACTCACTCGGAGTAGTCTATTTCGTTTATATTTTATAAACAAAAATAATTAGGGGGGGGCTAATGGAAAGATATTTGAGGAATTGGTGGGTAATTAACTAATACTGAATAGCCCCCTCCCACTTATTTCTGAGTTTACAATACATTTGTTGATAAAACCTATGTTTGGCATTTTTACATTAACGATCAAATTTGATTGCTTATTGTTGGGCATTTTTCAAGTTTTCACTGATTTGTGACTTTTATTTTTGACAAATTAGCCTCCCCTGGCTACGCTACTGATCTAGGGGCGGAGCCTCCAGCGCTCGAAAATTTTGCATTTCTTGCAAAAATAATTTTAGAGCTATTCTGATAAAAAAAATAATGCTTTAAAAACGTGGCATAGAAACTGGCAGTGTAAACATGATTAAAGTTGTTGCATAAATGGGTTATTTGGGAGGTAGCTAACGGTAAAATTTTAGTTCTCTTATTTACGTACTGGTAAATTATAAACCCGTATAGTTCAATAAAACTCACATGGAGTAATCTATTTCGTCTACAGTTTGTAAAGAAAACTAATTGGGGTGGGAAAAGGGCTAATGAAAAGAGATTTGAGGGGAATGATTGGTAATTAACTAATACTGGATAGCCCCCCCCCTATTCCTAAGTTTATAGTATATTTGTTGATGACACCTCTGTTTAGAATTTTTACACTAGCGATTAAGTTTGATTGCTTATTTTTGCCATTTTTCAAAGTTTTCAATTATTTGTGAGATGTATTTTGACAAATTAGCCCCCTCCTTGAATACCTGTTTAAAAAGATGGTTTAAATCACTATTTAGTCCATTTCAGTGCATACAACAGTCTCAAAAATGCTAAAAACATGGTATTTTTCCTTTTCTGCATTTTGGTCGACATGCCAATGGGGGGCTATAGCCCCCTCCGCCCCCCCCCCCCCCTGGCTACGCTACTGTTTTCCACCGAAGTCACACGCATCAGAATGTGCTCGGTCATGTTTTAGTAGGCCTATTAGCAATCCAAAGTTGATTGTATCCGCAACCCTGGATTTCTTGTGGTGGTTCTGGAAGGCTTTAGTACTTTGCCATTTGTTCCGTCTGCACCGGAAGTATTAGCAGAAATAAAAACAATTTTCTACAATGCTTTTTCCCTCTCATTCTCCGATTAGAGCTTTCACACAGAGCCATTTACAATAAGTTTCAATATGACTGGGCTTAGTAAGTTGGCTATCACAATGTATCATTTTTCAAATAAGGAAAGGAAAAGAATTGATATTATGTTGTCTTCTGTTTGGTTATTTTCTTTTTCAACCAATCAAAAAACAGTGCTGTCTTCGAGCCGAGGACAGGACATTTTCGAGAACTTGTAAGCTTCGATGCCAAAGGCTTCAAAAAGTGTTCTGGTGGGCGTCCTTAGGACTCCACCTCTGGCAACTATCTTAATTGATAACTAAACGAAAACGATTTTTTTTAATTACTAAAGTAGTAATTCGTGCTGTACTACGCAATATCTGATGCCGTTTATTATTACGCAGAAAGATTGAATTGCTGTTGAATGACAAAGAGCAACTTGACTCAACAACCAGTGAAATCCTTCTTCGGTGCTTCTTGCCGATCACTTTGACTGTGCTTGTTTTAATCTTTAGTTTGTTTTTTGGATTTGCTGTTTTTTTTTGTTTTTTTTTTGAATATGACAATTGTGAATTGCTAGACTAAATATCTTTCTTCTTCTTTCAACCCAATATTTACTCGTTCTTTATATCTTTCTTCTTCTTTCAACCCCAAATTTACTAGTTCTAAAAAAAAGTGTAAATGGTGTTTAAACATGTAAGTTTAATTTGGTTTTCAACTGAATTTAAAACAACGCAATGCCCCTGAGTATGCTATTGACAGTGTCCCTGCAATATAATTGTTCAGTAGACAGGAAATTAATGTAATTTAATCCATTTAGCTTGCTGTTGTGGCTTAAGTGAATACGTTGGGTTGCGTTAATAAATTCCAGTTAAAATTAATCACGATATGTGAGTAAAGCAACAGGCTTCTCTTATTGATGCTCTTCTGTACCTATTCAGTTTCATGGACGCAGCTACTAACAGATGCAAAGCAAGCGAGTTTAAGTACTTGGAACCAGGGCCTGAGAGAGGGGGGTTCAGGGGGTACATCGTACCCTAGGGGGGCTCGGGCTCAAGGGGCCCGGAAGAGTTCAGGTTTCCGCGTTAAGTTTTGGTATCGCACCACAACACCGTAATCAAACTTGCTTACACCAAAAATAATAGTCAGCCTATTCAGTACTGGTAATTGGTCGCTATTTTTGCTACACAGCCTTTAGGGCATCCAATAGTGGCCCATATGATTAAAAAAAGAGGAAAATGTATCAAAAGCCATACACTTGCACCAAAATTAACGTTTTGTTGCATTTCTTTGACTTGAGAGCCCTAATTCTACGGTATAACAATGTACGAGGGCCCACATTTCCAGAGATCCAAAACCATTTGAACCTCAGAGAGCGGAGTCAAAGTTGACATACTATACTACTATCCAGAGGTGGAGTCGAGGACTCAAGGCTCGAGGCCAAGGCCAAGGCCAAGGACACAAAAAAAATCCGAGGCCAAGGCCAAGGACAGCCTTTCCGAGGACAGACGCTCTCGAGGCCAAGGACAGGAATGCTCGAGGCCAAGGCCAAGGACCAAGGACACAAAGCGCAAGTGCTCTCCAAAAAAAAAAAAAAAGGTCTTCACAAAAATTTTTCAAGCGATTTTCAAGCGCCCCACAAAATTTTAACATTCCAAAAAATACTGCTGTCCTCGAGCCGAGGACAGGCCAATTTTCGAGGACTTGAGGCCTCGAGGCCAAGGCCAAGGACTTGACCTTCGAGGCCAAGGCCAAGGACTTCAAATTGTGTCCTCGAGGACTCCACCTCTGCTACTATCATTAAGTAACTCACTCTATCTGTATGAGTTTAATAGGTATTTGTGTTTGTGAAGTCTATGATTGCAGATGACTTCTTGAAACTTTTATCAGTAAAATATTTGGATTTGCAGATAGCAGTATTAAAGTCATTATATTGTATAATGTTGTGTCAATGTCATCATCTCCCACTTCACATACTTTCTTTCATGTATATGACGTTTTCTGCTTGTCAATTTAAACAAGTTTGGTGCTGGGATGTTGATCAAATACTGTGTTTTACCCTCGAGAAACATAGAAAGTGCTAAAGCTTCCGGGCCTTTGCCCCGGACCCCACTGGGGGAGCTCACAGCGCTCCCCAAAACCCCCTAGCAGGATTTAAACCAATTTTATGTCTAGTTGTGTTTTTCATAGGTCCTAACTGTATGCGAATATCGTTATCCCCACACTTTTAAATGAAGATCTACACCCATCCGACAAACAATGATTTAACGGCATGAGCCCCGATAAAGCTTGGGGGCCCAATAAAATTTGGGCGCGCCGTATCGACCTTCGTACCCCCTGGAAAATTTTCTCTCTGAGGCCCTGCTTGGAACAGTTTGAGAAGATAGTGATAATGTCGGTACTCTCTAGTAACTTTTGAATAGACAATCTAAGATTGCAAGCTGTGGTGAAGCTTCAGGAATTTTTTTTGCCATTGCAGCTGCAGTACTAACACGTCTTTATCATTTTGCTACGTTACCTTGGCCAGGATGCATTACCGGTTTCCGAAGTTAGTGTTCGCTACTCTTTATTTATCACAACGTTTTGCTATCTCATACGCTAGTAATGCTGCACTGATTCTAATTCGAAAGCAAGGTTCTTTAGAAAAAAAAAATGAAAAAACGCAACGCGAATCGAATAAGTGACATCAGCCTTTTCGATTATGATACCGAGACGAGGTTGCTGGAATGACTTAACAGCCGTAGCCAACTAGGAACTCATTTATACTTTTTTTACGGGAACCAGAGAATTTTGAGTCGAGTTTAGCTAATCTTTCATTTTCACAAATTTTCACCCTCATGTGTTCCAGACTTGAGATGTTTTTGTATTTCAAAATCCAAATACGTATTTAAAATACAAAATAAGCATACAGCATTTTGTGTTTAGTTGCACTTGCTTTTGTGTGTGTTGTATTTTTATTTAAAATACTTATTAGGACAAGGCAGTATTTCGTATTTTCAAATACTTTAAATACTTTCTTTTAAATTCATTGCGTAACGTCACAATATTCGTAAATATGCATTAGTCATAAACTGCGCATTTGTTTTGGTCATCATATGATCATGAAAGAAAGACTTCTAAACACAAGCCAAAGAAAGGAAAACTGTTCTGTGTTAGACCGCTGGTGACCGTAGAGAGTCTGATTCAAGCGCAAAAACGAAGACAAAAATTTTATCATAATATTACGGTATCATGCAAAGATTTGATGTGATCGAAATTTAAATAGTGGTAAAACGTTAATAAACTTAATAAAAATTAGTAAATTTATTTCGCCACGCATCACTGCACGAGGGCGTTGGCCGTTGAAAAACCAATAACTTGCATTGGTCCAGTTAATCAATATTAATTTTGTAGGCAGTTGTAAAGTACGTCAAGATGATTTCAGTTGTTTAATCAATATTTCCTTGTAAACATCTGTAAAAAGCCCGTGACATTACATTAGCGCCACCACACAGCATTTAATTGAAATTTTTTGTCCGAAACGTAGCCTAAACGAATCAAAATGAAGTACTAGAATGCGACAATACACGATCTCCGATAACGTTTATTTTGATATGCTGCAACAGCATTAGCTTAAAATATGTGACATCATTACGACTGTCCGTGTGAGGCGTAAGCAGTGTGCTAGCTTTAGTTGACAATGCTTAGTTATCAAAGCTTATACACGGATGTAATCCACTGTAGATGCTTAACTTTAAATTATTAGCAAAGCTATCAACCTCGACGCAAGAATTGAAAGCTATTGCGACTGCAAGAAAGGTTATTGTATGGTAGAATAAATGTCTAGGAACTAGACTCAGCTAAAGCTACGTAAAAATATTACATAGCAGCGCAATAATAATTCGACTACAAAGTTCGATTTCACTATAACTAGCGAATTGCTCGACTGCGCAAAACTACAGAATATGTTTTGGGGTTAGAAGTTAGAATTCTCACTTTTGGCTGGTAAGAGACGTCATATTTCAGTTAGGGTACCTTTTATTGCAAAACATCGTTTTCTCGATCGGTGGGCTGTTTCTTCGACCTTAAAAAAAATAATCAATTTTCTTCAACAATAAAATTCGATTAAAGTCAATTCGTTGCAGCATGACAAGACACGTTTCGATACGGTCTACCATTGGCGAACGAGTTTCTTTTTACAGAACAGCTGTGGATGACTGATAAGTGTGGATGGCTGATAACCCTCTTGAGGGTGGCTGTGGGTGGCTGATAGCGCTCTTGAGCACTATTAGTCTATTACTAGCCCCACGAACTCCACATCTTTTAGAAACTTCACAAAATTGCGAAAAACAAAAAAATCCACAAAAAAACATTGGTGAACCACCTTTCCTACGCGCTGCGCAGTCAGACTGTTAGAGAAGGAATTCGAGTGGCTAGAAAGGGCCTTCTTTTGCTGAAAGTTGGTGGTTTTATTCGCGGGCGGATAAAATCCAATCTACGTGTTCATTGTAATAGCGTGGAGATACCCTACTACTGGTACCACGATTTGGCGTGATGAAGATCATTCTTTGTTTGATCTTAATTTATGCTAAACAATTTTGAGAAATCAAAGAAAGAGTTTTGAAGAAGATTGAAATCAAAGTGAAGGGCTAGAGACAGGGCCAGATTTACCATATGGCACAGTGCCAAGGGCGTCACGTTCTGGAGGCCCTACGCGTGACGCTAATTGCAGCAAAAATCGGAGACGGTAAATTGCAGACCTTTTTTGGTTTTCACCTTTATTTGGCAGGGTAATACAGCGAAAACCTGGCGAAGACTTTTTGGCTTCGTAGGTTTCATCTTTCCAGAGCCAAAAGTGCCTCGGGCCCACAATGTAATTTCGGCCCTGGCTAGAGAGTATTGTTGCGTGCAATAATAGCTCAGCTGTGGAGTTGATTGTCTTTCAATTTCCTTTTTTACGTAATGCGGTTGTAGTATGGAAAGGAAGTTTGTCGCTACTTTACTAGCTGTTGCCGGTTTAGTATGGCGTGGGTTTGTCTTGCTGCTTAGTGACACAATCGCTTAAAGGCAGTGATGTCAGCGCTTTGTGAGAGAAGGAAAATTTTGCATTATTTGCTCAGCTATACAGCCAGGGGCGTATTTAGGGAGGGGGGCATGGTGCCATGGCCCCCCCTTTTGGTCGCCAGTATAGTATAAATAGCACAGAATAGTATGCAAAATTCCGGCATGGCTCACCCTTTTGTAACTTGGGCAGAAAGTTTGAGCACACAGAAGGACAGAATCTGGGTAGAGACCCGTTTTTTTGGTCTTCACCTAATCTTGGGCCGAAAACCGGACTAATTTTGAGTGAAGACCTATTTTTTTTTGGTCTTCACCAAATTATGGGTAGGAAAACGGACTGATTTTGAGTGGAGAAAGTTTTTATTTGGTCTTCATTGTTTGTTAATTTCCCTGCCCCCCCCCCCCCCCCCTTTCAAAAATCCTGCGTGCGCTACTGTATACAGCTTTATCAAAGTCAAAAAGCTAACAATGTGTCAAGCTGCATACAGCTTCAAGTCAGCCTAAGTTGCGTAGCCTATAGCTTTATGCCCTGTGTTTTTAACATTAACGAATCAAACTCAACAGCACAATATACTTTGTAATTTCTAGCTCATTAGAATCATAGGCTTACCGAAAATCATCAAAATTAAAATTCTAACTAATCTAGCTATGCATACTTATAAGGACGTGAAAAGCTTCGAACATCTAAATCAAAATTTAAAACTTTTATTTTAGATCTTGTTTGAGCCAGAGTTGTTAACCAGCCGACTAGTTCAGACCCGAACCAAAAATACGAGCCCGAATAATAAAATGATTTGATGTCCAAACCAGGCCCAAAAAGCCTGAAAGTTAAATTGGTCTAAAAAACGTTTACGATTAATTATTGCTCCTTTTCTTTAAATAACTCAAACTGTGACCAAATAAAACCACTTATTGATGATAAATTGTGACGCAATAAGACACAATTGTTCGGAAATAATTGTAATTGATGCTTAAAGAGATATTACTCGAAATCCGTTTTATTGACAAAATGAGAACTACGTGAAGTAATAAAGAGGTGCCTCAAACCTTTTTCCACAATTTCCTTTTTTCACGTACAAACGATTTAATCCGATTGACTCCGTGCCATTGGCAACTCTGCATTTCGCAATTTTGTGACATCACCAAACGCATAATTTTACAAAAATTCTCCCAGACTAAGAAACGCGATTACCAGCTGGTAGCAGTGAGTAGCCTGTAACCAAATCTGAAAATTTGGCTACTGCTACTGTTACCTGTAGACTTAGGCTACCAGTACTGATCAACAGTAGGTCTTTTGTGATGTCACAAAATTGCGAAATGCTTGGTTGCAAATGGTACGGAGTCAAACGGATTGAAACGTATTTTCGCAAATAAGGAGAATTGTTGAAAAAGGTTTGGGGCACCTCTTTATTACCTCTAGTAGTTCTCATTTCTTCGAAAAAACCGATTTCGAGCAGTATCTAAAGAAACACTTCATTTAAAGAAATACTGCTTGAAATCAGTTATATTGAAGAAATGAGAACTACTTGAGGTGATAAAAAGGTGTCCTAAACCTTGTTCCATTGTCCCCCTTATCAGCGAAAAAAAATTTAATCCCCTTGATTTCGCACAATTTGCAATCCTGTGTTTCGCAATTTCGTGACATCAGAAAAGGATGACTTTACCAAATTTGTTGCAGAATAAGCCACGTGTTTTGCAAAGTCATCCATTTCTAATGTCATGAACGCAGAGTTGCCAATCGTATGGAGTCAAACGGTTGATATCTATTTTCGCGGATAAGGGAAATAGTGAAACAAGATTTGGGTCATCTCTTTACTACCTCAAGTGGTTCTCATTTCTTTGATAAAACAGATCTCGAGCAGTATTTCTTTGAATGAAGTTTTCATTTAGTAGTGCCACGTTATTTTGAGTATGTTTTTGTATATACCTACCTAAAACACAAGGCATGTATCAGGACCGAATTAAACCAGAAATTTTGTCAATCTTAAGCCTGAACCCGACCCGAAAAGCCTGGCTTGACTTACAGCTCTAGTTTGAACATGTTTCAACACTAGCAACTTAGCAAGTGTACTTGCTCAAGCGTGGTTGAAAACAGTACATGCAAGGTCAAAAAAGTAGAGACAGAACACAGGTCATTATCGTTAATAATTCTGATCTAAATTTAACTCAAACTCAAATCCATACTCTTAAACTTACCATAACTCAAAGGATCTGCTTCGGTTTTTTAAAAAAATTACTCCCAAATCAAGATCTTGTTGAACATACGAAGGGTTCATCTCAAATCCGTGTTACCGACATAAGACTACCTCTTCCTCAGTTCTAAGTTCTTCAAAAATTTTGCCAACAAAACTGCAGCATTAATCGATACGGCAGACAAAAGCATCAACACAGCAGAACAAAACTTTTAACTAAAAATAGCAATCTGTGAATTATTTATTGTTATATGCATTATTTTTAATTAGGCCCAAGGTTTTTCGTATAGTGTTGCTGCATAAATGTTTACGTATTTAGAACGGTGAGGACAGACCAAACGACAACAAAGCGTAACGCTAATTTGGCAGGTGCCCGCTAATGCACTGATATTGAACTAACTAAAGACCTCATAAATTTTGCATGTTTTGGTGACGAAATAATATTGAAAGAGAACGGCTTCTATTCAATCACTCCGACGCTGAAGAAGATTACGGTACCTGCGTAATCAGATTGTAATATTCATTCGCAATTTCAATCAGGCAGTGTACAACAAGGAATAACAAAATTAATCTGCATATTTGGGAATTGATCGATTTCTAAAACCAAATCTTGCTGTTGTCAGGAGTTAACTCGTAGTATAGGTTGATTTTTTTACTGTGCTGCTGATTGAAAAACGAATTAGTAGTACAAATGACGTAGGCTTAATTGCACGAAAACAATACGAAATACCGAAAACAAGCTCCAAGTTTGCTATACAACTGCTTGCCAAGTAGCTTGGCCAAGAGCAAATAATTCTGCGACAAAGAAGTCTTGGTGATTGCAATCGCACACCGAAATGACAGAAGAGATAAACCATTGTGATGTGGCTGTAGACACACCGGTGAAAGATGATATTTCAACTGTTGAGACTTATTCTGATGAAATTCTAGAAAACGATGTTGAATCGCCGTTGCCACGTCGCCCGCAAGAACTCCTAATTGAAGATCAACCAGCGGATTCAAATGCAGACGTAGAGTCGAACGCGGATTCTGAAGAAGTGGATTCTCACGCTCATCAAGCTTTTTCCGACATCCATGAAGAAGAATCAAAAGTTAAACTTTTAGGAAGTCCTCTCACTGCTCTCACTTTCCCTCCTCCTCCTCCAGTAGAAGAGGAGTTTGAAGAAATCCCCAACGATGCATTCACGGAGTCATCCTATTCTTTTGATGAAGCAGACCTGACTACGACAGTCGACGAAATTGTAAGAGCAGCAATTAAAGAAGCAGTTATGGTGGAAACAATCGTGTCAGTAGCCATGAAAGAGGCTGTGGATTCCATTATATCCTTAATTCATCAACTTCAGCAGCAAGAAACTGACAGAGCTAAAAAAGAAGATGGAGAAGCCACATGCACACATGCGGATGTACAAAACGACAAACCAGAAGCGGAGGTTTTACATGAAGATGAAATCAATGAATCCCGATCAGAGTTGTCGCACGAAGATGACCAAAGCAACAAATCCGAGGCGGAAGTGCCGTATGATGATGAGCAAAACAACAAAGTAAGAGCGGAAGTGTCGCATGAAGACGAACAAAACAACAAACCAGGAGCGGAATTGTCTCGCGAAAATGACGAAAACAACAAGCCAGGAGCGGAATTGTCTCGTGAAGATGATGAAAACAACAAACCAGTAGCGGAGATGTTGCAAAAAGGTAAACAAGACAACCAACCAGAAGCGGAGGTATCACAGTATGTGGATGAACAAATCAACGAATCCCGATCAGATTTGTTGCATGAAGATGAGCAAAACAATGTCTCTCGATTAGAAGTGTCGAATGAGGATACACGAAACATCAATCTGCATGAAAATGAACAAAACAATGAATCAGGATCAGAATTACCAAGCAAAGATGAACGAAACCAGAAATCAGAAGCAGAAGCGGCGCACGATGATGCTCGAAACAAGAAATTAGAGTTGTCTCACGAGGATGTACAAAGCAATCAACCAGGAGCGGAAGTGTCGCAGGATAACGAGCAGTACAACCAATCTAAATCAGAGGTGTTGCATGAGAATGTACGCAGCAACGAATCAGGGTCAGAGGTGAGTAAAACGTATAATTACCAAACAAGATATTTTGAAAAATCCTCACGGAAAAGCTAGTAATATTTAATCGTTTGTTTGCGTGCAGTCTGGCCTAAAGGCTAGCAGCGCGAAAGCCTAGGAAAGTGTCACTAGAACGGCGACTACTTAAAACAAGCAAAGCGAAAAAGTAATTGGAACAAGCAATGCGAAAAAAGTTTTTCGCATTGCTTGGTTTATGTAGTCGCCGTTGTGGTGACGCTTCCCTAGGCTTCTGTGCTTATAGCCTTTAGGCCAGATAGCACGCAAACGATTAAATATTAAAAACTCTGGCCAGCAAACGTCAAAAACATTACAACTAATTTATTATTTACAAAGTTGGTAATGATACTGCTATACGCTACGGAATTGGTAACTAAACTTTTGTACTATTCAAGTACGAGGTCCAAAACTTCGGGATTTCGCAATTGAAAATTATGGACTTAGCGATTCTTCTCTTGACATCGTAATTTCTAAATATTATGTAATGTTGAGTAACTATGATTGCATTTCGGACTTGACAGTTATTTTGTTAAGTTTATTGCAAAAAGTAAAACCACAGAAAGTTGACGTTCGTTTTTTTGTTAACGAAAAAAAATTAGCCGGTATCCAACCTGGAAAAATCGCCCCGCTCCCCCATTGCCAATTTTCAGCTAGTAATATGTTATGTCAGTTCAAATAATACAAATTTATTTTTACCATGAAAAATGTTCTGAAATACGTAGAAAAAGTAGCTAATCTTTGTAAAGCCTTTTCAAACTTATATACAAACTTTTCAAAAAGGCGGAATTTCGCCTTCAAATGGATGTCCACCCACTTGAGCAGTTGTACAACGAGGAGGGCGAAAAGGGTTGAAGACCCCTCTTCCTGATCTGAGTCCCTAACTCAACTATGTAAGCTTCTAAACGTGTTTTGGACTTTACCAAAAAGTGAAGAGAGCTGAGCAACTTAATTTTCTCAACTAGCTTCCAAATCTTAAAAATTTAGGTCCTTTTAAATGGCTATAAACACGTGCAAAATATCATTCAAATGGCGTTAAACTGGTTATTTTTTTTCAAAAAAAAAATTACAAAAATTGCCCAGCTGCTGAGGACTTCGCTCCTCGACTCCCATAGTCTCCGGAGGCTGTAAAACGCTTGATATGCATTAACTTTGTACAAAATGCCACTCGATGGATTCATTTTCTCACACAAAAAAGTTTAACTTTTATAATAGTTCCAGCCCCCCTCCCCACCCCCTTGTAAAAACCTGTAGCGCGCCTGCAATTGGGTTTACTTTATTGCACTTAAAAACTTCAGTACGACCGATTATGCGTTCTAATTCTCTAAACGTGAACGATCATAGCCTCATTCTCTAAACGTGAACGATCATAGCCTCATAGCATAGAAGTTGTACAATTTCGTCTGCTTTTTGTAGATTTGGTATCCTACTAACTACCTTATTGAGGCTTCCGCGACGCTTCGCATTGTAAGTCCCTAAGTTTTTTCCAAACTAAATTAGCGTTTTTTCTACTGCCAGAGGGTAAAATCGCTATAATTTCGAAACTGCTGAAGGTAGAAACTTAAAATTCGGGACTTGGATGGGGATGTATGGAACAACCTTTGTGAAAACTTAGGGGGCAATCGGTCACGTGATACAGGCTTCCAAGATAAAAAAACTAAAAAAACGAAAATTCAATGGAGGTTCAAACCGCTCTAGCTCTATAATTTATTGCAGGTGGAGAGTAAAAATTTCGATTTAGAACCGTTTGGGGATATAGTTTCAGCTCGCACGTTTAAAGTTTTGGAATTTCAACATTCTTTTTCTTTATTTTTCTGTGTTTTTTTTTTTTGCTTTCTATTAAGAACTTTTTGTAAATGTAAAATCTTAAAAACCATCAAAGCTGTACGAAACTTGAAATTAGAAGATGTGATAAATCTATAGGTAAAGTTGCATACCTGCATTTTTGGTGATGGTAGGTCACGTGATTAAAGGGAAAGTCCTAAAACTTGTCAGTTTCTTAAAATTCTTATTGTTTTAAAATGGCTTGAACTAATCAGTTAAAACTTTGCGAATTTATTGGACCTAATGAGAACTATATAGTTGCAAAATTTCATGGTGCTAGCGGTCTCATTCAAAAACGGCTTAAGTAGGCGATGGCAAAAAATATTTCTCACGGTTATATGTCTTAAAGGCGGTGAATCATCCAGCCAATTCCGGTGGTTTACAATAGCTAAAATTGAACAATAATTTTTGATATTTTTTGTTTTGATTTTGGGGCTGCGTTTGCAAAGATATTCAACAAATACAAAAAGATGTCCCCCCGAAAAAAGTTTTTGGAAACTCTGAGTTTTGATCTTCCCGCCAAAACCACAGTTCACTAAACTATTAGGCCTACTGTAATCTTATTAAACTATTAGGCCTAACTATCTCTAAACTATTAGGCCTAATAGTTTAGAGATAGTTAGGCCTAAATTATTTAGAAATAAACTATTTAGAAATAAACTATCTCTAAACTATTAGGCCTACCACAGTTCTCTAAACCATTAGGCCTACTGTGGTTTTGGCGGGAAGATCAAAACTAAGAGTTTCCAAAAACTTTTTTCGGGGGGACATCTTTTTGTATTTGTTGAATATCTTTGCAACCGCAGTCCCAAAATCAAAACAAAAAATATCAAAAAATACAGTTCAATTTTAGCTATTGTAAACCACTGGAATTGGCTGGATGATTCCCCGCCTTTAAGATACCCTTTTATTTTTCTCAGATATTTATGAGAAAAATATTTTGACATGGTTTGGGGGTGCCCCCGCAAATGGACCCCCAAAAATCAATTTTTTAACAGCTCAAGCTAGGGAGCCAGTTTTTTTTTGATATCAGTAGATATTTAAGAGACAAATATTTCGAGATATTTTGGGGGTACCACCCTATGGGTACCCTCCAAATGGACCCCAAAAATCAATTTTTTATACGGCTTTATTTAGGGTGCCAGTTTTTTTTTTATATCAGGAGATATTTAAGAGATAAATATTTTGACATAGTTTGGGGGTGCCATCCCCAGGTACTCGCCAAAAATCATTTTTTGAATGGCTTAAGCTAATGCGCTAGTTTTTTTTCAAATCAATAGATATTTGCGTTGGTCGTTCAAAGGGTTTGCTACTCAGCAAGCTCCATGTAGTTGGTTTGTGTTATCTTTCAGCGTAGCATTTTCTGCAAGCGCGTTTGATTAACTGTGAAAAATCAGCATGCCTTTCAAAACACAATTTTATTTTCTGTTACCTTTATCGTTTATTTGAACTTTACGAACTACTCACCAGTCGATTGGTTTTCTAATAAATAACGGCCTACTTCAAAGTATCACCGGGAGAATTTCGGACTATTAATAATATTACGGTATTTCGATAGTATCAAAAATTCAAAACAAAGGACGGAACTGTCATTTTGATTTGAGTACACATGACGTGCCTTGTGGGCAAAATTATTTAATGTAAAAATTAATAATTATGTTTCACTGACACCAATTATGTGTTAATCAGTGAAATTTTTCGTTTGAAAGATTTGCAGGAAACTGCTGGTTGCAACTTGCAAACAACTATTAAGTCAGGATTCTCCGGTCAAAAAAAGCACACAACAGAGAATTCACAACGGCAGAAAATTCGAATTTTTAACCTACACAGTCGTAGTCCAGTTACCTCCGCATCGATAGTTTGACAATTTCGACAACACCACTCTACACTGTTCATTATATTGCGGTCTGTTTTTGTTGGAGCATTGCGCGTTCGTTTCAGTTGTGACGTAACCTGCACGAATCGCTTATTTCTCTACACCTTCTCATGACCTGCAAATGGAATGTTCTAAATTGTATGAAATGCATTTGGCGGAAATTGATAACATAATGAGCTTTCTGCTGCAGTGACTTTTTTGTGGATTTGAGCGAAAAACTATATGAAGCGGAATTTACGACATTGCTGCTTTTTTGTGTTTTTGTATGCTTGAACGCGAAATCTTTGTCACGAAATGCAAAAGTGTTGTATGGCTGGCTTTGTTTTTGGTATAGATTTTGGCAGCTTTGCAACAACAGCTTTGTCAAGTTTTTGCTGCAAAAACAAGAAGAATTTCACAAGAACACGGGGCACATCTTTGCTCTAAGTTGAAAAACAAGTTATATAAGAACAACGCAGCAGCAGCAAAAGAATCAATAACAAACGAAAAAGAATACGTTTTAAATAAATAGACCGATTAAGTGATGACATCACAATGCCCATTGTCTGGTTCGCACTGCAGATCGTAGTGAAATTCTTACATACACGCAACTTCAAACAACCACTGTAGGTTAGTGGGCGGCGTTTTTTGTTTGGTTTTACTTTTATTTGAAGGGCCAAAGCTTCGTAATTCCATTTCAGGTTATTTCCGGGGTTAAAAGTTTTTATAAATGCGTATTAAACTCATTTTAAAAAGGGTACTATTATGACACAGAATAGCGTTTTTAGACAACTTCACAGGATATACTGTACAGAAAATCAATTGCTAAACAATCATAAACATAGCGAAATGTGGAGTCAAATACAATCTAAGACCAAAAAAAGGTCAACAACGATTTTAGAAATGAATGAAGGCTACAGCTCTAAATTAACAGCTCATAGTGTAGAAAGGTCAAAGCAAAGTAAATGATTTTGTATTATTTTGTGAATGCAAAATTAAAGTCGCGTATACAGACGTACCACGGTAAGCGCGGCAGGGCCTGCAGGGGTAAGGTCTAGGAGAGCTAAATCCCCCTACATCCAGTCCCAGAGCAATGTCACTTACGATATTTAGTAGAGAAAAGGGCTTTTTAGACAAAAAATTGCTATTATTATAATTATTTCTTCCTTAAATTACACTCCGCCACGAGGCAGCACTAAACGCCTAAGTAAAACCGAAAAAAAATATTGTGAAATTTTGGACCAAGATGTCAATTAAAGTTACCATTTTTAAACAAACGTATCCAAAATTTTTGAAAGCGGGGCGAATGCAACGCCAAAAAAGCCATTAGATCAATTTATTTGACAATATATTAGCAAACGAGAACGAAGTTTGGTAATTTTTGTCTGAAAATAGCGTGAACACCCCTATTTTCAGTAAAAAGGCCAAAAATTCGGCAGCGAAAGTATTCCTTTTTTGAAAAATTTTCTCCTCCCTTCTTTGAAAATTCTGGGTGCACCACTGGGCCGGATTGAAGTTTTAGCGGGCACTCCAAGAACAACCCAACCTAGTTGCCCTATTCTCAAAAATGAAAATATTACCGGCAGGGATCTACCTCTACTGTAGAATACCTCGGTCGTACTTCAGATATGATGGTTACAGGTCATCACTGAGGAAGTAATTAAAGTTTTTTAAAAACTACTTGTTAAACCAAAAGTGTCTTTGCCAAAAAAGGGACTAAAACTTAAACAAAAAAGATCATTACTAGGATAGCGAGGCGCTCCAGTTTTGGACCTGGACTTCTGGCGCTCCAGCTTCAGACCTGGACTCCTGGCGCTCCATGCACGTCCTTTGTGCAGGGTTTTTGACAGAAATTGAGACGAGTCGAAAAACCTGCAAAAAATGTGCCCAATAAATAAAATTAGAAAACTTAACAGTTTTCCTTTTCGTCAGGGTTAGGATCAACTTGCCCAACTCTTCCTCCATCGAAGAACTTGGCTGTTTTGTGTTCGTATCTTATCCTAATCTTCTATCGAAAAACTTGACTTCATATAGTGATTAGCGTTGATTATAAAACAAGCTTACCTGCAGCGTGATTCCCATTTTGAAGCCAAATTGTTGTTCTTAGGAAATCGGTAGAATTTGCAACTACTCTTTCCGCTTGTATGATCGCATCCTGGTGCAAAACACAATACCATGTTACACTTTTATCCTATATGCCTATCGCAACTCTGCTCAGAAATATCACATGTCATTAAATAAGCCTTAAAACGCTATTTTACGGTGCAAAAGTGCCCTTTTTAAAATGAGTTTAATACGCATTTATAAAAACTTTTAACCCCGGAAATAACCTGAAATGGAATTACGAAGCTTTGGCCCTTCAAATAAAAGTAAAACCAAACAAAAAACGCCGCCCACTAACCTACAGTGGTTGTTTGAAGTTGCGTGTATGTAATAATTTTACCATTGATTTAAATGGGCGAATTTTACTACGATCTGCGGTAAGAACCAGACAATGGGCATTGTGACGCGCCACTTAATCGGTCTAGAAAGAAACTAAATTCCGCGTTGATTCGAAACGATGAAATTTCAGTGATTTTCTAGTACTTGCAAGAAAAATTGCAACGATTTCGAGATTACAAAGTGCCGTTGCGCACTATGTGAGCACCTCACAATTTTTTGACTGTCAATCAGGTCGAAAAAGAGCAAAAATGCCTTTGCTCAAGCTGACAAAGCTTTTGTAATTAAACAATTTTATAAACTTGGTCGCATAAATTGACGTCGACGCTCTCAAAATTTATTGAGAATAAAAAGGCTGAAAATCGGAAAAAAAATTTAGAACAGCCAGCCTCAACCCCAGTTTATTGCTTCTTATGAAAAGAAGTGTAACCTGGGTTAAAATAATCTTCCTTCGACTCAGCGAATTTGATAAGATAAAATTCATGTTCTTGCATCCAGGCACATAGCCAGGGGGGATCTGGGGATGCTTTGCCCTCCCACATAAATTTCACTTGACCGTTTGTACTGTATTTTAAGAAGAGAAAAAGTGCTGTAGAAATCATTTATAGTCACTAAAAACTCAAAACTGCTGCTCAAATCACTGACGTGTATCACCAATTCAGTGCTTTCACAATTATTCGTACAGTACTTCGTTTAACCGGCATTTCATATTATTATCCGTCCAATGAATCAGAGTATTTATGCGGTAACAATGAAGAATTTGAACAGTATATTTTCAAGTTTTCCTAAAGGTTTGTTATTGTAACGTCACTAAGCTCTTCTTTTCCGGATTCTGGCACAGTGCTGTTCGAATGAGACAGTGGTGAATGATCATTGAGCAGTTATTACTTATCGTTATTAGACAGTTTGAACAGCAGTGCAATCTTATCAATCGTCTTCATAATTTAGTAGACGTCACTGACGTTTACTAATGTTACCAATGCGTATGCTTCATTTGCTTTTCAAGGGCCAAAATTAGAGTTTAAATTAGGGTTTGGGTTAGATTTGGGGTTAGTTTTAGTTAAGTTTTCGGTTTGGGTTAGATTTGAGTCAGAATTTATAAAATCTGGATAGAATTCGCCCGTGAAATAGAGCCTTTCTTTATAACCATTGACCTTTGCGATACAGTGTGACCAGAACAGCGAATTCAATCAATTTTTATGCGAGTTCAGCCCATTTTAGCACGTCTGAGAAGTTCGAATTTTGAAATTTTTTTTGAGTTTAAGTTTGTCAAATGATCGAGTTTTTTCGAGTTCAAGTTGATGAGTTTGCAGCCCTGACTGTGGCTATGCTAAACTTTAAAATTGTATTATTTGGCTTTGCACAGTATGTTGTTATTTAAGGCTTTAAGCTATAATAGTCGTGATAACCAAAAATGTGTTTCCATGTTGTATCGTCATTTTCAACATATATTTCGTACAACATTTGTATGTGATCGAACGCAATCCAATCGAAAGTTTGCATTGTGACAACAACCAAATATGACGCTTTTGCATACTGCATGAGCAAAACAAAAATGATGGTTTCAAATCTATACAATCGCAAAGATTGGCGAAATAATATTGCCCCCTTCCCAAGTTTTATTCTTGATCCCCAAATATTTCGGTCTGGTTACGTGCCTGCTTGCATCGATTTTTAATTGCTAAATTTCATTACATTCGAAATATAACCAAATTGACCAAGTAAGGTTACATCTCTCATTCAGTAAGCTAACTGTTTCGTCAATCGATTTCAACAAAATAATCTGTTTTAACTTAGCAGAAATACAGCATAATTTTTCGAATGAAAATAGTTTTTAGAAAATAAATTTCCGGAAAAAAATATAATTTCTGGAAAAAATTTTCCGGAAAATGTAACTTCTACCAAATACAATTTCTGACGAGGGTAAGTTCTGGAAAATAAGTTTTCAGTGAAATTTAATTTCTACCAAATGCAAATTTTGGCAAGTGTAAATTATGGAAAATAAATTTTGGGGGAAATATAATTTCAGCCAATTGTTCATTCTGGCAGGTGTAATTTCAGGCGAGTGTTCATTCTGGTAAGTGTGATTTCTGACAAACGCCAATTCTGGAAAAAGTGTTGATATCAGGCTTTCAATTTTTTTTTTCTGATCTTCACCCCAGAATTCGTGAAAATCCGCGGTTATTTCGAGATGAAGACCTTTATTTTTGGTCTTTACCTCAAAATTCGTGTATTTTTTAGATGAAGACCTTTGTTTTTTGGTCCACTCTCTCGAATTCGAAGTATTAAAGTATTTGTGTCCCCCTAAAATTTGTTTATCCCCCCCAGTCACGCTATCTTGGCGCCGGGCCTGCCCCCCCCCAAAAAAAAGTTTGTACCCTGCACTCTCCAGTGCCTTATGGAATTGGTCATTAGGTTAACATGATTTTGAACTAAAGTCATGGTCTAATGGTATATTTGTTTGTGTAAGATTTAACAGCAAATACGGTTTATGGAAATACCGAAGTAGAAACGAAAATTTGGCATCTTGGAAAATCATTGGTTTTAATTTTATGGGCATAAACTGTGAAAAATGCTATGATAATAATAATCCGGCTCAGGGGTGTATTTAGGGGGGGCCATTGGGCCATGCCCCGCCTTTGGGTCGCCAGGATAATATAATTAGCATAGAATAGTATGCAAAATTGCGGCATGGGGCCCACTTTGCAACTTGGGCAGAGGGATTGAGCGCAGAAACGGTGGGCGAAGATCTTTTTTCTTGGCCTCCACCTAATTTTGGGCCAAAAACTGGACTAAATTTGGGTGAAGACCTTTTTTTTTATTCTTGGTCTTCACCTAATATTGGGCCAAAAACCGAACTAAATTTGAGTGAAGACCTTTTTTTTCTTTTTCTTTTTAGTCTTCACCTAATTTTGGGCAGGAAAGCGGACTTAATTTTGGGCTGGAAAATTTTCATTCTGGTCTTTATTATTCTCAAATTTTCCGAATTTCCTGGCCCCCCCCCCCCTTTCAAAAATCCTGCGTACGCTACTGATCCGGCTAAATATGTTTTAATAATTACCAGAAATAAAACAATGCTAAGACTGCTAATGTTCTCCCAAGCTTAAAATCGCAGTTACTCTGCAAAACAAAAGCAAACAAAACTAGCACAAATGCACTAAAAATGAGGGAAAATAAAATTTTAAGGATAATGTGGTTTAGCAATATTTACACTCATGTATCTGATATCTATTTCTTGAATCTTGATAACATTAATTTATGAATTAAAATTTGCTAAATCTATGTGTGCATCAGCTTCAACATCAAAAATTGCCCACGAAATTGTTTCGCAAGCTTGATCGGTATGACTCACATGATACTAGGCAGAAACAATCTCGTGATTATTTTTACCCGGAGTCAACAAAAACTTTAACCAATATCTCCTTTTGTTTCGAGGTGTCAAATTATGGGCTGGTATTAACTCATCTTGAGTTGGTATGCGTTTAAAAAGAAAATTCAAACAATTAATTAAACAGAACTGAATTTGAAACCTTCACTCTCTCGTACTACGAAATATCTGATATCGCTGTTTAACGCACAAAGATTAATTTGCTGCTGAATGACAAGGAGCACCTTGATTCGATAACCGAGGAAACTGTTCTCCGATGCTCATTGTCTATCACTTTGACTGTGTTTACTTCAATGTATTTTTTTGCTTTTTTTTGTTCGTTTGCTTTTGTGTCAATTGTGAATTGGTGAAATAAATCACTCTCTTTCTCTGTCAGAATATTTAAGCTATGTTGCCAGTACAAAATTCTTGGAAACAGCAGCTGTGGTCTGTGGGGTATCTAGTGTTTTTGTATAACTGTCAGAAATTTTTTTTGTCAAAAGATCTCTCTTTAGAAAATCGTTTACTAATTTTGTACTTTGTTCAACAGAAAGGAACACTTGAACAAAAGAGTGAAACAGATAAATACAAAACCTCAGAAACATCAGCTGAGTCAAAAACGCCTCCTCAGAATTCTTCTCCCGAAATTAAGATGGCAGTTACTCCTCAAACACCAAAAGATTCAGAACTTGAAAACTGTTCAAATACTGGAATCGACGAACACTCGAACAAGGATGTTTCTCAGGAAAATGATGCTGCAAAATTGGCTGTAAATTCGAAATCAGATAAAGTTGATATTAATTCCAGTGCTGCGAAGTCGCAAGAAGAAATCGGAGTTATGCCAACAACCTCCAATGAACAAAGTGTTAATGTAGCAAAATTGCAAGCAAATGATCATTCTGAAGCCGAACCATTTTCAGAAGAACCTAAAAAATCGCATAGTTGTTGCATTATTATATAAACAAAAAAGAAAAAAACACACAAGGTGTTCCAATTGTTTGGGTCCTGCATATTTGTTAATCATTAATTTTTGTTAATAACTTGTTATATTTGTTAATAAATTATTGAGTTTAGCGTTATTAGTTTTAATTTTTTATATTCAAGTTGTAAAATTAATAACGATTAAGGTAAACAAACTAAAACACCAAAATGCCTTAATGAATTTTTGCTTATTGTTCAAATCTGTTACAGTCAAAATTTGGGAAAATTTTATTGATTTTAATAAAATTTCGCAAAACTGTGGAATTCATCAATTGCCAACGGGTGGAGAAGTTTGAAGTTCAAAGAATTCCTTTGCTTCAAATTTTTGCTTGAAAATTTCTCTACTCAGTGATTAAATTTGACGATTTTAAAGTATTATAGTGAAATGAAAGGATTACCAAAAATTTAGTCAGTAACAAATTTGAAAGTTTTTCCGGTAAAAGTGAATCTATGTGAGTTTAAAATAATACTGAAATTTCTCCCTCGTTCAGGCGCGTAGCCAGGAATTTGCAATGGGGGGGTGCTGTTCCGGGAGTAATGGCCAAAGAAGAACAAAAAAAGGTCTACATCTGGAAATGAAACGATTTTTCTATCCAAATTCAGTTGATGACCAAAAAAAAAAGGTTTTCGGCTGAATCTGGGACGATTTTTTGTCCAAATTCAGATGAAGACCAAAAAAGAAACAAAAAGTTCTTCACCTAAAATCGTCACGGTTTTCATTTCCAAATTCATTGGTAGACCAAATAGAAGAAATGAAAAGGTCGTCTCGTAAACTTTGAAATGCCAATGGAGGGGGACTATTTTCCATTCCAGTGCAAAAATCAGGCTCAAAAGCGCTACAAACGTGTATTTTCCATATTCTGCATGCCAATGGAGGGACTATAGCCCCCCGACCCCCCTGACTACGCTACTGCCTTCGTTCAAAACATTTTGAAAATTTTGTCTTTATTAACTTAGTCTTGATTTTTATTCATTCAATAGCTGACAATAAGCCGTTTTTCGGTGAAACATGCGCTATTGTAGTTTTAAATTTTTGTTTTAGTGATTTTAGTGTGCTTTCAAAAACTTATACTTAGAAAATTAAAATTGATAGAGCTGAACTTTTTATAATTTATTTACAAATATGTGGATCACACGTATATTATGGGACACCCTAAACTTGAAATTTCAGAAAATATTTTTTCTTTATTTTTGCATATTTTAATACGCAATGTATCAGGTGTCCTGTATGCTTGCAAGTTATTTAGCAAAAGCTTAACAAACACCAAATTAAGTGCTGAACCAAAATCGCAATACATATTTTCTTTCACCTCGAAAATTTCTCTTTAATGATAAATAATTTCTAACTAATGGTTATAGCAGTCAGTTTCTTTCCAAAACCAAAATAATACGACTTTTATCAGTTTTTTCTTGGAACCGTTAAATACACATTAAGGCAACTTTTTAGAAGAGAAGAAAAACTCATTTTGAGCTTTTCCAGCAGCGTGAACGTATTTTGAAGTTTTTTTTAATTAGCTTATTCAAATTAAATGCGTAATTTGCATCAGTCATGTTTAATTACAAAATTACCGTAGAGTACGTGTATATTAGTCACGGAAACGGATTGAGACAAAGCTGACGATTAAGCAAACTGACGAATTAAACAACTGGGCCAAAGCTCTTATAGAAAATGGCATATGCTGAATATTGACTGACAACATAATAGTGTTTTTGTCCTTGAATCCATCACAGCATGCGCATTGCGCAAGCACAACGCTTACCCCACCGAAAATGGCGCAAAATTTGATAGAACCACAGGATGCTTTATGATGTGAAAAAGCATGCATATTTTTTTGATTTAAGATACATGTTAGATCGTATTTTGTTTTCTTTTTTTTTTCAAGTAAACTAATCAAACTTTGAGAGAGGCTAAGACAAAGATTATAGTCAACAAATAATCATAAAAATAAGCCTTTTACAGTATATCATTTATTTGATAATTTTTTTGCTTTTATTTTGGAGATGAAGTTGCAAAAATATTCAACAAATACCAAGAGGTATCCCCCTAAAACGTTTTTGGAAATACTGAGATTGTTGTTCAAAGATAAAATGCCAAAAAAAAAGGGTGGGTACTAAAATTGGATAGGTCATGTGATGTTACTGGAAGTGTAAATATTATACAGTCTCTCTTTTTCCCTCTAAGTTCAGGCTGAGAGAACAGATTCAGAGCTTCGAAAAGCTTTTTCCGGGGGATATCTCTTTGTATTTGTTAAATATCTTCACAACTGCAGCCCTAAAATGAGAACAAAAAATTTCAAAAATTATTTTTCAATTTTAACTTTTGTAAACTACCGGAATTGGCTGCATGCTTCACTCCCTTTAAATGTTTTTTTTTAACCAATATTGTTGTTTTATTTAAGTCTCCCACAGCTTTGCGCAAACACTTATTTGATGTTGTTTGTGGTGAAATTTTTGCATTCTTCTCTTTGTCCATTGTGTGTTTGGATTCAAACACTTTGATTAAAAGTTTAGAAAAATAATTTCTCGAAAACAAATTGACGAAGTTAGTGATGCCGAGTTCTACTGTAATTCTGTTTAAGTCAGAATAATTTTTTGTCTTAGTAAGAATTATAAAAATCTGAGTTTTGTCCCTCTGCAGTTCAAACTTTATTCTTTAAAATATCAAACCAAATCAAACTGCTCGAGATTTCAACGAAAATGGATTAGCGACAATATCTGCTACTGACGGTAGACTCGGGTTCGATTCCCAGTCGAGTCAAACCAAAGACTATAAAAATTAGCATTCACAATTATTTGCAGCTTCCCTACTTGACTTTCAGCATTGAAAGGAACAACGTAAAGCCTCCATCCTGTGTGGTGGACAAGTGGACAGGTGAGCAGGTGGCAGCTTAACTCGAAGACCAGAAGGTCCCTTTGCTGTCTCCTGGCTAAACAACGTGGTAAATATAATGCAGTTTAATTACAATTATGAAAGTTTGCTCCCTAGCACAGTCGCCGTAGCAAGTGAAGTAGGGAGGCACCAGGCCAAAGTGCGGGGCATTAACCAAAATTTGGCCCCGAGCGTAACCTACTGCCTTGTTTAACATTGTAAAAATTTGTAAAAAATCAAAGCATATGCTCGAACGCTTATGATTGCACGCCAAGGTTAGATCGGATCTTTGTGCTGGTTGTCGAGTGTAAAAGTTGCAATCGAATGCCAAATTTGAAGGCTTTGGTTGATTGATGTTATCGAACACGTATCGAAAGGTTAGACTCGTAGAAATTCTGTAAAGGCTCAGCCAGGATTTTGATTGGGGCGGGGGCAAATCACATGCAATCACGTCATCAGAAACTTCGAAAGAGGAATTTTTGTGGGGGCAAAGATATCGAAGAATGGAAGATTAGAAGCCGTGGCCTGGTGTTGGCACGCAGCTAGGAACTCGTTCAAGGAAGAGAGCTTGAACCTATAGTTAAAATGTGAAAATGTGCAAGTTGATAGGCGTGTTTGAGCAAAGAAGTGTACTGTAATTGAAACGTGTTCCAGACGGGAGTGTGGGGGCGAAGCCCCCAGCCGCTGGACAATTTTTCGTAATTTTTTGAAAAAAAAGCGCTTTTTTTAATAGCATTGGATCACATTTCGCACGTAATCAGAGCCTTTAGAAAGTAATAAGTTTTTAACATTTGAAGGCCAATTGAAAAAATTAAGTACTTCACTCCTCTTTTTGCTTGCAATTTAAGTCCAAAATACGTTTAAAATTTTACATTTCGGGGTTAAATTTTGGAAGTGATTTGGCCCAGGTAGGGAAGAGTAAAGTAAGCTTACATTGCTTCCTGCAATATTTTGGGAGTAAATAACAATCCAGTGGAATATTTTTCTTAGAGATTATTGTTTTGTCATGAAAACAACCAGTTATAGGAGTACATGTACGTCCAGGGAGCCCAGGCCCTCTCGATTCAAAAATTTGTTCAATGAGCGCTCCCCTTACTGTAGGTAATTTTTTTCAAAAGTATTTTGTTGTATAAAAACTGGCCAGGTAGAGGTGAATTGTTATTGCAAAAATGTAGAATAAATGGTTACGCCTACTAACCATGTTATTGCCCTGGCTGGGTTTACATTGAGTTGGGCCCCTGGCACTTTGGAATTTTCGCAATCTTTTTCTGCCAAATACAGGTGAAGATAAAAAAAAAGTTTTATCTGAGCGCGGAGTCCCTGGCACTGTGCCATATGTTAAATCCGTCTCTGGTTATTGCATTACGTTCATAAAAAGGGTACTTGAGGGTCTGAGTTAGCTACTTTTAGGATAAAAGCCCTTTTCACTCAGGTTATACGTTAAAATTGGTTGGCAAACATTAAATTGAAGAGGCCCGGACCCCCTGGAACAATATTATTGTTGGGGGGTCAGGCCCCCTGGAACAATATTATTGTAGGGGGACCATTTAAATATTATTATAAGGGGCATTTTTAAATAGGTTGGCAAAAATTAAATTGAAGGGCCCCCTGGATCAAGATTATTGTTGGGGGCCCATTTAAACATTATTGTAGAAATCCCAGTATAAATTAGTCGGTAAAAAATTAAGTTAAACATTAAATTGAAGAGGCCCGGACCCCCTGGAACAATATTATTGTTGGGGGGTCAGGCCCCCTGGAACAATATTATTGTAGGGGGACCATTTAAATATTATTATAAGGGGCATTTTTAAATAGGTTGGCAAAAATTAAATTGAAGGGCCCCCTGGATCAAGATTATTGTTGGGGGCCCATTTAAACATTATTGTAGAAATCCCAGTATAAATTAGTCGGTATAAATTAAATGAAGGGGCCCCGGGCCCCCTGGATCAATATTATTGTTAATTACTGTTGTACGCGTGCACTGTTGCACGCGAAGATACTAAAAGAAACTGAAACTGAAAAAACAATAGTCTTTTTTGTGACATTTTTATCATTGGTAGCATTTCAATTGGGGGAAACTAATTTTTGAAAAAAAGAGTCATTTTGAGCTTTGACCTACTGGTTCTTTGGGCCAGTTTTTAAAAAAATATTCGGAACCGCATCAAATAGATGGGATTCTGGTCTCCAAATATCTTGACTCATTGAAAAGAAATTACTGTTTAATCCACCATCAGTCAGAAAAACTGCCGCTTAAAGAGATACAGCTCAAAATTGGTTTAGGTGCCCCAAACCTTTTTCCACAATACCCTTATTCGCGAAAATACTTTTAATCCGTTTGACTCCGTACCATTCGCAACCCAGCATTTCGCAATTTTGTGACATCACAAAAGGCCTACTGTTGATCAGTACTGGTAGTCCAGGTCTAAACGTTCCAGTAGCAGTAACCAAATTTTCAGATTTGGATATAGCATACTCACTGCTACCAGTTGGTATATCGCGTTTCTTTGTCCGGGAGAATTTTTGCAAAGTTATGCCTTTTGTGATATCACAAAATTGCAAAATGCAGGGTTGCCCGTGGTACGAAGTCAAATGGATAAAATCGTACTTTCGCGAGCAAAGGAAATTGTGGAAAAAGGTTTGGTGCACCTCTTTATTACTTCACGAAATTTCTTCAATAAAACAGATTTCGAACAGCAAGCGACAAAAGCGGAAAAGAGTGTTCATAAAAATCGACGGCAGAAAGCAGCGAATTTTAGGTGAAAACTCTTATTTTTCTGCACCTAAAAACTAACAGAAAAATGCAACCAATTTCTAATAGTGCTTGCCCCCTCCGATCAAATCTCTAGTAAAGCCACTGCTGGAAGGGGGCTTGAGCATAGAAGTTTCCCCTCTATGTACTCTATAGTATTTGTAGTGTTCAGTTATACAAACTTGAAATAAATTTGCTGAGCATAACTTGTTCAATTTTTGTGTCCCCTCTAATTGGTCTTGTGCCACGTCTGGTAGTATTGGCGTAACCAGAGTGACGAATAAAAGGCTGAAGCCCTCCATTAGCCAAGTGACTTAAAAAAATTTAATCCAATAATGCATGCTTTTAAACGTATTTTGACACAGAAGTAAGGTGGCTGAAGAGCTCAGCAGTTGAATTCTGTCTAAGGGCTTCCAAATCTTAGGGACAAAGTTTCAACAAACGCGCAAAATGTCATCCAAACGGCATTAAAATGGCGATTTTTTTCGAATAATCACAAAAATTACCGAAAGGCTACGGGCTTCACTCCCAGATCACCGACTGTGAAACGCAGCAAATTTCAGTTTTAGGTTCAAGCTCCCCGTCCTTAGGAAAATTTTGGTTACGTGACTGTCTGGTTCTTGCGAAATGTCTCGTTAAGGTCAATTGCCAATAAATTGCTGTCGGTAATAGGCCGATAAAAAGCATAGTCCGGAGAACTCCGTAGCTTTTCTTCGGTCGCTTTAGTCACAATTTCTTAACTACAGTTAAAGGAGAGGTGAAGCATCCAGCCAATTCCAGTCGTTTACAATAAAATCGAAATGTAATCTTGCCAATGTTTTGTTGTTTTCGTTTTGGGGCAGCAGTTCCAAAGATATTCAACAAACACAAATAGTTATTATTTTGATCATTATCGGATTCATCGTTGGATCTTTTCAAGATTTTGGTAGCCTTGAAAAACGTTCTTAAAAAATCGATTCCAACGGCTTTCGTTACGCCCACGTCAAGAATCAACGCAAGAATATATTGGAGTCGAGAAATGCGGCATTTTGTAGTTTTTCCAGACGTCAAAATTTCTACCTAAAAAGACAAATATATCACGTGAATAATTTTGATTGGATGATTGTCAAACTTCGTGTGTCCGCTATTTAATGATTAATTATTGTAAAAGTTGAAGAGTGTAGACGAATTTTTTCTGCCGACACAAAATTTGTTTTTATGTTTTGATAAAAATAGCTTGTAGCGCAGCTAAATGAAATCGGGTTCTTGGCTTTGCCAAAATTGAAAAATGTCGATCATGATTGTGGGCAGCGCGGTCTGGATTTTGAAGTAAGTGTAGTCCAATGGCCGAATCACATTCCAATTGATTTAGAGGAGTCTTGGCTTTGCAGTTTCGTCCAGACAGAACTTTTGTTGGCTTTTCCTAGTTTTGAATTGGTTTGGAAATGCGTTGAATGATTCTCTCCTGTAATTTTAAGAATGCGCGACCCACGTTCCGACAATCACAGCTGCACATATATTGGCATAAGATCAAGCTTTGTTGTGTGATGGGCACAGCATCCTTGTGAAATGTGGATAGAATCTTGCGCGTTTGGAAAACAACACGAGGTTCAACAACTGAAAAACAATTTAGAACATTAGATTTGACTTGCTTTTCGAACTTGAGCGAAATGTTGCCAATCCAGAGTAATTTGAGATAAATAGGACATTTTTGCGGACTTTCTTGACAGGTTGATAAAAATGGGCGATTGTCTTGGAAATAGGCGAATTGATTATCACTTCGGGCTAGCCATTTCGCCGCAAGATAGATCGTACAGAATTCAGTTCTTGAAGTTTGCTTCCGGAACAGATAACCAGTGCTTGGTGTACCAGACTTCCAATTTGGTTGGTTTTGCGTTTTGATGGTCTATATGAATCTCAGCGAGTATATTGGACCTGTGAATGAAGGTTTTCTGCAAATAGAGGTTGAAAATTGACCGTTGTCTTTTTTGATTTTAACATCAAGGAAAGGCAACGTTTTATTGGCTTCCTTTTTCATTTGCTAAATTTCAGGACAGAATGTATAAGGAGTTGAGGGCGATAAAAAATTTTTCTGCTTCGGTTTCTGATCTGAAAATAGCAAATGTATCGTCAACGCAACCAGTATAGAGAAGCGATTTCTCAACGGAGGCAAAAAGCTTACTTTCGTAGTAAACAACAAAAATGTTAGCCAGTGCTGGGCCTAAAGGACTGCTCATAACCACTCCATCTGTTTGCTTCTTATATGACATTGTTAAAACTAAATTCAGCTGATTTTGTTGCTACGTTTATTAATTCAATGAAAATTTCTTTTGAAAATTGAGGGGTGGCAGTTGACAAAACGCGCAAGATTCTACCCTCAATTCACAAGGATGCTGTGCTAATCACACAACAAACTTAGTTGTAATACCAATACGTGTGCCGCAGTGATTGTGGGTATGTGTGTCGCACATCCTCAAGACTACAGGAGAGAATCATTCAACGCATTTCCAAACCAATTCAAAACTAGGAAAAGCCAACAAAAGTTCTGCCTGAACGAAACTGCAAAGCCAAGACTCCTCTAAATCAATTGGAATGTGATTCGGCCATTGGACTACACTTACTTCAAAATCCAGACTGCGCTGCCCACAATCATGATCGACATTTTTCAATTTTGGCAAAGCCAAGAACCCAATTTCATTTAGCTGAGCTACAAGCTATTTTTATCAAAACATAGAAACAAATTTTGTGTCGGCAGAAAGAATTCGTCTACACTCTTCAACTTTTACAATAATTAATCATTAAATAGCGGACACACGAAGTTTGACAATCATTTAATCAAGATCATTAACGCGATATATTTGTCTTTTTAGGTAGAAATTTTGACGTCTGGAAAAATTATAAAATGCCGCAGTTTTCAACTCCAATATATTCTCGCGTTGATTCTGGACGCGGGCGAGACGAAAGCCGTTGGAATCGATTTTTTAAGAGCGTTTTTCAAGGCTACCAAAATCTTGAAAAGATCCAACGATGATTCCGATAATGATCAAAGCAATTTAAAAATTTTCTTCCTCTAAACAATTGTACAAATAGTTATCCCCATAAAAAAGTTTTTGGAAACCTCGAATCTATTTTCTCAGCCTAAACTTCCAGGGAAAAAGAGAGAATAAAGAATATACATCCTTTCTGTAACATCAAATAACCTATCCGGTTTTGGTAAAACCCTCCTTTTTCTTGAAATTCAAGCTAAGAGAAGAAACTCAGGATTTCCTAAAACTTTTCCAAGGAGATTTCTTTTTGTATCTGTTGAATATATTCGTAATCGTTCAAAATGAAAACAAAAAATTTTTAATTTGAATTCTCATTTTGGGGCTGCGGTTACAAAGATTTTCAGAAAATACAAAACATATTTCCCCATAAAAGTTTTTGGAAACACTGAGTTAGTTCTTCCAGCCTGAATTTCAAGAAAAAAGGAGAGTTTTACCAAAATTGGATAGGTTTCTGCCGTATGTTACTGCCGTACTGGAAGGGTAAATACTATTTAGTCTCGATCCTTTTTCCCTGGAAGTTCAAGGTGAGAAAATAGATTCAGAGTTTCCAAAAACTTTTTCAGAGGATATCTCCTTGTATTTGTTGACTATCTTTGCAACCGTAGCCCCTAAATGAAAACAACACCTTTCAAAAATTATGTATCGATTTTAGCTGATGTCATTGTAAACTACCGGAATTGGCTGGATTTTTCACCCCCTTTAAGTCAAGCCAGCTCAGAGAAGCTCGTAGATTGTCATTCCGAGCCGTTCGACCGCATTATTGGGACGCGTCTTTTTACCGGGATATCACAAACTAAAGAATTACGTGTAGGCTACTCGCAAATAAATGAACGGTGGTTAAAGTTATCGCTTTGTATATTTGACGTCCTGAGTTCGAATTCCAGGTTAGACCAATACAGTAGCAAATTTTCTAATTAGCAACAAATTCAGAAGATGAGAAATTGAAAAATCCACAGAAACATTTGATCACTGGAAGCCCCTGAGCACATAGGCGTAGCCAGGATTTTTGATTGGGGGGGGGGGGGGCCAAATCACAAATCAAATGCAATCACGTCATCAGAAACTTCGAAAAAGGGATTTTTGGGGGGGCAAAGATATCATAGAATGGAAGATCGGAAGCCGTGGCTTGGTGTTGGCACGTAACTACGAACTCGTTCAAAGAGAAGGGCTTAAACCAATAGTTAAAATGTGAAAATGTGTTAATTGGGAGACGAGTTGAATAAAGAAGTACACTGTAATTCAAACGTATTATTGACGAATGTCTGGGGGCGGAGCCTCCAGCCGGTGGAGGATAGGGGGTCTAGGGGCGAAACCCCCAGCTGCTGGGCAATTTTTCGTAATTTTTTTAAATAAAAACCTACTTTAACAACATTGGATCACATTTCGCACGTATTCAGAGCCCCATTTGATAGTACTAGATTTTTAACATTTGAAAGCCAATTGAAAAAATTAAGTTGTTCAGTTCTTCTTTTGCTTGCAATTTAAGTCCAAAACAAGTTTCAAATCTTGCATTTTGGGGTTAAATTTTGTAAGTTGCTTGGTCCAGGTAGGGGGAAGTTCAGTGCATTGCCTTCTGCAATATTTTAGCAGTGATTAACCATCCACTCAAAAATTTTCCCAGGAGATTATTGTTTTGTCATGAAAACAACCAGTTATAGGAGTACATATACGGCCAGGGAGCACTGGCACTTTCAATTCAAAAATTTGTTCAATGAGCATTCCCCTTACTGTAGCTAAATCTTTTTAAAAGTATTTTGTTGCATAAAACTGGCCAGGTAGAGGTGAATTGTTATTGCAAAAATGTAGAATAAATGGTTACGCCTACTAACCATGTTATTGCCCTGGCCGGGTTTACATTGAGTTGGGCCACTGGCACTATGGGATTTTTGCAATATTTTCCTGCCAAATACAGATGAAGATCAAAAAAAGTCGTATATGAACGCGGGGCCCCTGGCACTGTGCCATCTGTTAAATCCGTCCCTCGTTATTGCATTACGTTCATAAAAAGGGTACATGAGGGTCTGAGTTAGCCACTTTCAGGATAAAAACCTTTAATTTCACTCGGGTTATACGTTAAATTGGTTGGCAAACGTTAAATTGCTGGATCTGGGCCCCCTGGTTCAATATTATTGTTGGGGGCCCATTTGAATTGGGGGCCATTTAAATATTATTGTAGGGGGCCCATTTAAATTGGTTGGCAAAAATTAAATTGAAGGGGTCCGGGCCCCTGGTTCAATATTTTATTGGGGGCCCATTTAAATTAGTTGGCAAAAATTAAATTGAAGGGGCCTGGGCCCCTAAGATTAATATTATCGTTGGTGGCCCATTTAAAGTGGGGGCTATTTAAATATTATTGTAGGGGCCCGTTTAAATTCGCTGGCAAAACTTAAATTGAGAGGGCCCGGGCCCCCTGGATCAATATTATTTTAGGTGCCATTTAAATATTATTGTAGGGGGCCCATTTAAATTGGTTGGCAAAAATTAAATTGAAGGGGCCCCGGGCCCCCTGGATCAATATTATTGTTGGGGGCCCATTTAAAGTGGGGACCATTTAAATATTATTGTAAGGGGCCCATTTAAATTGTTTGGCAAAAACTATTGAGGGGCCCAGGGCCCCTGGAACAATATTATTTTAGGGGGCCATTAATATATTATTGTTGGGGGTCCATTTAAATTGGTTGGCAAAAATTAAATTGAAGGGGCCCCGGGCCCCCTGGATCAATATTATTGTTGGGGGCCCATTTAAATTGGGGGCCATTTAAATATTATTGTAAGGGGCCCATTTGAATTGGTAGGCAAAACTTAAATTGAGAGGGCCCGCGCCCCCAAATCAGTATTGTTGTTAATTACCGTTATATGCAAATACTGTTGTACGCGAAGATGCTAAAAGAAACTAAAACAGAAGAAACAATAGTATTTTTTGTGACATTTTTATTATTGGTAGCATTCCAAGGGGGGGGGGGGGGGCGGGCCCCCTGGCCCCCCCTGGCTACGCCTATGCCTGAGCAGATGCGGATCCCTCTGAGCATGAGTAGTCTTTGCAATAAATATGGTGTAAGAGGTGTACCCTTACAATTAATAGAAAGTTTCTTAACGAATAGGCAACAATACACTATCATCAAGAGCACTAAATCGGCTACAAATAAAGTGCTTTGCGGTATTCCTCAGGGATCCACCCTAGGCCCACTGCTATTCACAATTTACATTAATGATTTTCGTCTGGTTTTTGATTTCAAAGAGCATTTATTTGCAGATGACACTAATCTCTCTTTGATGCATTCCCAACTTGAAATGTTGCAATAAAAAGTGAACGAAAACATGCAAAAAATAATTAACTAGAGGAGAATTAACAAACTCTCAATAAATTCCAGTAAATCAGAATTCATGATAATAACAAAGAAACAATTTAAACATAAATTTGAAGTAGATATAGAGAATAATAAAATAAAGCAAAAATCATTCGTGAAATATTTAGGTATATTTAGAGGCGCCCGCAGAAATTTTTTCAGATGGGGGGGGCAAGCGAAGTATCCATTATCTACTGGATGAAATAAAACGTCACAGCTGCAACCAAGATTTTGCTAAGGGACTTGAACCAATAGCTAAAATGATTCTGTTCAAAAGATGTTGCAATTTGGGCGGCATGTTGAGCAAACTGAAGCAATTCAAGTGTTTTATGGACGGGGGTCTTGGGGCAAAGCCCTCAGTCGCTAGGCGATTTTCGCAATTTCTTTAAAAAAATAACCACTTTAACGTCATTTAGATCACATTTCGAACGTTTTTTTCAAGGCCATTGGAAAGAACAAAGCTGCTTAGAATAAGAATTTACTTGAAATTCTTAAATTGCCCAGCTCTTTCAGCCCTCTTTATGTGTAGATCAAATTCAAACCACGTTTTAACATTCGCATATGTGAGCATACGCGTAGCCAGAAATTCGCAGTGGGGGACTGTTTTGGGGGTCTGGGAGCGTAGCCCCCAGCCGCGGGACACCATTAGAGGTCTGAGAGTGAAGCCTCGAGCCGCCGGAGGCTGGAAATCTGGGGGCAAAGCTTCCAGCCGTTGGTGGCACCGGGGTCTGGGAGCGGAGCCCCCAGCGCTCAAAACTTTTGCGTTTTTTATCAAAAATATCTTGATTTTAGGGGTATTTTGATAAAAAGTTGCTTTTAAAACGTGGCGTAGAAATTGGCAGTGCAAGCATGATTAAACTGAATCTTTACTTCAGAATATTTACACCAGCAATCAAATCTGATTGCTTATTTTTGGGAATTTTTTGTTTTCATTGATTTGTGAGTTTTATTTTTGAGTCATAGGTGGGCAAGTTAATACAAAACGTTAGCTTCGTTAACCACTAGTCCGTTAACAAACTTTACACCTCCGTTAACGTTAATCCGTTATTTTCAGCTTTAATTAACGGAAGTTAATAAAGCCCGTTAATCCGTTAACATTTTGCGTGTAATTAACATTTCGTTTTATTCACTCGCTTCTAGAACACGTATTGACGCTGTTGAGCTGATTGTAAGGAACTATTTATTGCTATGGTGGTCTTTTTGTGTTTTGAAAGTTACGTTTTACAGTCTAATCAAATTTCAAGATAAAAACAAGTTCAAATGCACAAAGAAACTGCAAGATATTAACGATAAAAACCTTAACGGAAGTTAAAAGAACTTAACGGAAGTTACTTTAGTCCGTTAACAGCACTTAACGGAAGTTAATTTAGTCCGTTAACATGAAAAAACTTTTTAACGGATTAACGAGTTAGTGAAAAAGTTAGCTTCGTTATTAACGAATTAACGATTAACGGACTTGTGCCCTCCTATGTTTTTGACTAATTAGCCCCCCTTAATACATGCTTCAAAAGATGCTTCAAATCACTTTTTAGTCCATTCCAGTGCTAAAAACAGTCTCAGAAGTGCTAAACCGTGGTATTTTTCTCATTCTGCATTTTGGTCGACAGGCCAATGGGGGTGCAATAGCTCCCCCTCCGAACCCTTTGTTGCGCTACTGTATGTGAGTTAAGTTTTCCAAGTGACTTGGAAAAGGGGAGGCTAAGCTCCCTAAGTTTCCTTGGTTGCTCCACCGACTGCAATCTGAATTTTGTTAAGGGAGGTGAGGGGGCTTGAATAACCTAAAGATTAAAATTTTTGCAAAATCCTTTAATTGGGCAGCGTGCCGAGCAAACAGGTGCAACTAAAGCATATCACAGACCTGGGTCTTAGGTCAAAGCCCAAGCTTCTGGGCAATTTTTGTGATATTTCATTAAAAAAATGCCATTTTAACGCTATTCAAATAAAACTTCGCATCTTTTTAGAGCCATTTAAAAAACTAAATTGATACAATTTGAAAGGCATTTAAAAGAATTGAATACCTCAGTCCCTTCAAACCTCCACGTTGCTCATAGGTCAAGTCCAAAACTCGTTGAAATTAAATATAAATTAAACGCTGAATAGCCCCCCTCCCATACTCTTTTTTTATGAAGCTTACGTTGAGCATTTTGCATTAAGCGATCAATTTTAACCGCTTAGTTTTAACCATGTTTTGGAGTTTTTATCAATGAATTTGTAAGCTTTATTTTTGACAAATAAATTACCCCCCCCCCCAACAAGAAAATAATAATAATAATAATAAATGTTTTAAAAGTGGCTTTGGACCACTTTAGAGGCCATATTACTACAAAAGACTGCCTCAGAAAGGCAAAATTTTTGGCATTTTGCTTATCGTGCACTTTGATCTACAGGCCAATGCAAAGAAAAAGCACCCCTGGTTACGCTTTTGATTACAACTTTGGTTTTGATTTCGGTTTTTGAGCAAAATTAATTCAATGGCGGAGTAATTAATTTTTAAGTGTTTATTTTAGCTCAGCGTAAATTTGAAATATTAAACTCTGTATTGTATTTAGATCCTGATAAGGGCTCAATTAAGATGCTTCATTACGTTGATATTGATTATTTAATCAAACACCTAAATGCTTAATCTTAGAGTATTATTGCTTACTCTCGCTTTTAAGAAAATGCTGTATGATACTGTAATTATGTAAAATGGGCAATCCTGTTCCTCCTGCCCCCGCTTTCTGCACCAAAGCAAACAAGATAAAACAGCTCACAAAGAGTCGTTTCCTTGGTTTAGATAGATAAATTTAGACTTATTTTGCAAATTTGAGCATAAAAAATACTTTACATCTGAATTTTCAGGGGGGGACAAGTGCCCCCCTTGCCCCCCCCTGCGGGCGCCCCTGGGTATATTGATAGACGACAAACTAAATTGCAAGCATCAAGTAAAACAAATTCGCTCAAAAATTGCAAGAGGTTCATGGGCTCTATGTCACATACAAACTACGTCGATAAACAGACAATGAAAATGGTGTGCTACAGTCTAGTGTATTCTCACCTTCAATATTGTATTGATAGCAGGGTTAGTGCTTCAGAAACTACGTAGCATCCTCTGAAAATAATTCAAAAAAGAAATATCAGAATAATAGCAGGAAGTAAATATAGAGCACTCGCAAAACCTTTGTTCCATCAGTTGCAATGCTTAAGAGAGGTGGAGTCCTCGAGGACGTCCTTGGCCTCGAGGACGTCTTCGAGGACAGATTTTCAAGTCCTTGGCCTCGAAGCCTCAAGTCCTCGAACATTGCCCTGTCCTCGGCTCGAGGACAGCACTACTTTTTGAATGTTTAAAATTTTGTAGATCGGCTGAAAAATGTTTTTCTATACCGTTTTTTTTGGAAATCGACCGCAAAAAAATTTTTAAGACCTTTTTTCTTAGAAAAACACTTGCATTTGTGTCCTTGGTCCTTGGCCTTGGCCTCGAGCATTCCTGTCCTTGACCTTGGCCTCGGATTTTTTGTGTCCTTGGCCTTGGCCTCGAGCCTTGTGTCCTCGACTCCACCTCTGATGCTTAAAATTAAATGATATTTATAAGCTAAAAATGGCAAAGTTAATGTATAGAATAAATAACAACATGATATCTTCAACCAAAACCAACGATTTTCAGTTAATTAGCCAATGTCATGATCACGGAACACGATTGAGAAACAACCGAAATTATTGCTAACCTCGAGTTAGAACTAAAATAGGTCAAAATATGACAATCTTTTCAGGAACAAAAATATAGAATGGCATTAACAAACAGCTTAAGGAATTATCACTTCGAACATTTAAGAAAACTTTCAAAAATCAACTAATTTCTATAAGGTACCAATCTACAATCTGACATTGCTGACAACTATACAAAATGGCAACATTTTGCAATACCGTATCTTCCAAACAGTTTAGGTGGCTGCCAGATTCTTACTTCACGGTTTATTTTAAAATGTTTTGTAACTACTCCATGTAAAGTGGGAATTCATACCTTTGTTACAGTTTCTTTATTTGCCTTCAAGCACCAATGTCTTTGCTCGAATAGAATTAGGCTATGCGTTTTTGTCATCGCTATTCTCTTTATTTATTTATTTTTTATTTTGCAAAAAACGCTAGCCATTTTTTACGACATTCTGTTGTATTATAGATCCTTGAACTGTACGTGGTATATAACGTTGTCGTTATTGCACTCTTCATAATATTTTCTGTTTATGTTTAGTTTTGTAACAGACTCCATGACCTCGTAAGAATAGGATCAGGCAATGTAAATCCCTCATCGCTTTTACTAGTAACCAGTACTTAAATTGTAGGGGGGACGGGGAGGACGCGTCCCCCATCGAGATTGAGCGTCTCCCGATCGAGATTTGAGCGCTGGTTGATGAGAGGAAATATCACCTGTTTTTTGGCCAGAAAAAAACCTTAAAATTTTGATTTCGGCCGGAAAAAAACCTTAAATTTATGATTTCGGCCGAAAAAAGCCTTCGGATTTTGGCAAAGACCTTTTTTTTTTTTTGAGATCATCTGTTTTTGGCCGGAAAAAACCCTTAAATTTTTGATTTTGGCCAGAGAAAGCCTTTGAATTTCGGCGAAGACCTTTTCTTTTTGTTTTTCGGTTTTTTTTTTTTTTTTGGCCATCACCCCCTTTGCGAAATCCTGTCTACGCGCCGGTTCTTCACTAAGGTTTAGTCAACGCTGAAAAAGCGTCCCCCCATGCAAAATTTTACAATTTAAGTACTGCTAGTAACATAGTCATGACCTTCTGCTGTAGCTGCTGCATTCTTGAACTGTAAGTAGTGTATATAGTGTACATATTTTGTTTTTCTTTTTTTAGTTTTGTTTTGCTTTGGAATAATTGCTTGTATTTTTAGTAGGGTTGGTCAAATTCAAAGCTTTCCTAGTTTGAAATTCTTGTGTACAAAAAACTACGGTACGAATTCCGAAATTCAATTTCGATAATATTAAATTTAAGTTAGATTTCACTTCGAATTTTAGAAATAATTTTTTTAAAGTCATATTTCAAGTTTCTTAATTGATCCAACAAAAGATCCAGCCCTACTGCTTTTCAGGAATTGGCCAATCTAGATAATAAAAGTAACGATACCGCATTCCAGGGCCGTGCCCTTCCGAATGACTGCTTGTGCCTCCCAAACGAAAATTGTCCCCCCCCCCAAGCGAGGACTATGCCCCGAAGAAATTAACAGGCTCAGAGCTATTGGAGTGCAAATCGAGGCCTAAGACTCCCAAATTGGTGTTTACTGCCCGTGTTTTCGTAATTTTTGTGGATTTCATACAACTTTTGGGAGGAAGACCTTTTTTTTTGGTTTTCACTTATGCACTCGTGAAAAATCGCAAGAATTTTCAGACGATAGCCAGAATTTGTGGATATTTTTCAACTGAAGACCTTTTTTTTTTGGTCTTCACCTAGTTCGTTTGATCCACACTGGAATAAATTTCTCGTGCCCCCGTGCCCCTCTCGAATTCACATAAATAAACTTCTCGTGCCCTTCTCAAATTTATTTCTGCCCCTCCAGTCACGCTATCCTAGCGTCGGGCCTGCGATACCGGACCCATATTTTGAGGCGGAAGTGCAGGTGATGGTTGACTCGATGACATTTAGTCCTTCGCCATCACCTCATCAAGAACTGTGTCTAATGTACATGTTTATCTCGAAACTGTGTAACTGCTTGCGTAATGCGCATAATTCAGTCGCTGTGCTTGATGAAAAAAAATAAACAAATGAAAAAAAAGAAAATAAATGAAATAAAAAGAGAGCGCGTCGTCCAATATAATCTCACCATAGACTCTTTCTGACGTATTGCAAGTATTGCACTACTACGGAAAGTTATACTAGTATTGCACAACTACGGAAAGTAAGACTACCGGTAGTTTAAACTAGTTATTATTTTTGTTTCAGTAGAGGTTAATGCAAAAAAGCTTTGAGAAGTGACTGAGGACAGTAAAATATTGTTATAATCGATTGCCCTTTCCAGCGGTTGAAGGTTTGCTGGCGGGACTTGAGTGCAAATAAATCAGCACAGGACTATTTTCAAGTTTTTATGCTAATATGCTCAGCTTTCCTTCGACCATAGACTCTTTATTTATTAGACTAGAAACAGATGCGCGGAAAAGAGAAGAGCATTGAAGAAAATATTTTAGTGCAATTAGTATATATCCCAAGTTAAATTTCCCAAAATGTTTCGGTTGGGAATGAACATCGAGTGATCCCGTATGAAAAGGTTCTCATTCGACCAAGCTGTAAAAAGTCACCTGAAAAACTATTTTAAACTTGCAATAGGGGATTTTTATAGTATAATCGCTGAAAAAGTCCATTTCTCATGTTATCTGATGTTTTTTTCTAGAAACCTGACGTTTTTTTCAACGCTTTCTCTGGCAACACTGCTCAATATTCCTATTGATTGTTGTCTGCTCCTTATAGGCTAGTGATGTGGTAACCACCTACCGTAGCACCCAAATAAGGTTTTGAAGCTTTTAAGAAGACTAACCACGTACTAGAAGACTGAAAAAGTGAAGTAGGCAGAAATAGCAGCATACCGGTATTGAAAAGGAGACTTCAGATTGTTTTCCGTCAGATTTCAAGTCAAACTAGGGTAGAATTCTAAAGTCTTTAAAATTAGCATTTAGATCCAGCACCTTCTGTGGTATGATAGGCCTTAGCCAGAGTTGTTAGGCTATGCATGGTTGTCATTTCTGTCACAAGGGCTATCTGGCAAGTCAATAAGTTACATACAGCAAGTAAAAGAAATTATTTACCGTAGCTGGGCCTATGTACAAATTTTGTCTTTAGTTTTAACATTCTTGATAGGGCCTATCAGTCGGCACTGCAAAAGGTCAGCGATTACCATTTAGTCCACCCACACTTTTATTTAATCATCTACGGTATCTCTTTTTTGGAGCTTCTGAACAATAAACAATGTCAACAATTTGGATATAAAGTAGGCCTACAAACAATCTCTTTCACGATTAGTTTATTGTTAGGCTTACTCTTGGTGGATAGCAACGCAGTTCACAACTTTGTGCAGTGGAAGCGACGTTGAAGCATGTTCACCTTATAAATTTTTGTACCAGTGACATTTTATTGGTTTACGCATACAAACTATGAAAAACGATTGAATTAATTTTTAACCTTAACCCTAACAGAGGGAAAATACTGTAGTTACTTCCTCTTTTTTATTCAAATAATACTGGTAGTCTGGTTCACCAGAAGCTGACTGCTTTGTTACTGGTGTATTTTAAGTCACATGCTATTTAGCCAAGCCTAGTTATTATTACGGAGGTCAGTAGGCTATAAATCAAATTTTTTCTTGTACTCCCTGCATTGCACAAAGCATGTAATGAGCATTGCGAGGCTTGTTGCTATGTTGTTGCAGCCATGGCAAGCCTTTTAGTAAGTCTTTGTCGCATTTAACCTGCGCAAGATTTGAACTTCAGACCTTCTGCTCCAGAGATAAATGCATTGCCGCTTGACCAACTGTCTGGTTAAGGAAGCTCTAAATAAGATCTCTGATTACTGGTACCAATTAGGACATTAACTATTAACAAGCTCAAAACTGCTGTTGCAGTTTAAAGGACCTTTTTTATGTCAAAATTTAAAAAAAAGTTCCATTGCAGTGCTGTAGCTGAAGTACTGTAGATTCAGGAATATTTACTCAAATTAAAATATTTTATTCAAAATGTGCAAACAGGCTGATTGTACTATTAGCAAGTTATTCAAACTTGGTGTCACCTGCTGATTATGCTTTTTTCTTGTTGCTATGTTGTTTTCATTTTGCTTATTTTGGTATCTGTAAGTACTTCAACAGTTTGTGTAAAATATACTTACTGAATGAAGAAAACAATAGCTCTCGAAATGCCAATGATTTTGTAGTTTTTATGAAAACATAAACGTATTTCATCAAAAAACGATGCAGCCAAAATTCTGTAAATCATATTTTTTCAGGCGATTGATTTCTTTTAACCATTGTCAATATAGAATATTGATATAAATAGGCAAGGAATAAGAGTGACTATAATTTAAAAGAAATTAGATAAAAAGTCTCAATAAATATGCTCTGCTGTATTTTGGCTCTATTGTTTTTGTTTAATCTCTAAATACCAATGTGTAAATGTTAGGGGATTTGCTAAAACACATTCATTCTTATTAACTTATTATTAAAATCTTAAACTGAACCAAAACTACCCAAGAGATATTTGCTTGTTCTTTCATCATTACTGCTTTTTTATTTGTTTTTACTGTTTTTATTGGAAGAGACTATTTTGTGTATATTCTCCAAACTTGCAAATACCTTTATTGCTTACGGTATATTTTCATCTGTATTGATTTTTATGGAAGAAAAACTATTTTTCTAGATTAGTTTTTCCTTGTAATAATTTGTAATATTGATGGATTGCAGCTACGTCATAGCTTTTTCCCGCCAAAACGATTGGACGTCAAAACGCCATTACAAAGCATTGGACGTTACCGCAAATCGATGTATAATTCCTTCAGTGGGCATGTTTAAAGAATTTGATTGTAAAGTAATGCTTTTGTAGAAAGCCTGGCCTTAAATAAAAGCTACCAGGAGCAATTTATGCAGCTTACATGGCTCAGCGGGTCTTGAAAGTTACGCCTTTCGTGGATTTTCATCCTCCATTGTCTGATAATGTCCACTTCTACCGGCTTTTAGCTTTGGTTCACATCGTAAATTTGGCCATATCTTAAAATACTTAAAATTCTGCGTCGCAGCAGTAACGAATGGCAGATTAATGTTTAGTTTAAGCACAATTTATGAATAATATTTAACATCACTACCCCAAGTTGAAATAAATGCAAATTAATGCTGGATCAAAGTTACACTGAGGCCAGTTAACTATAATTAGTTTTAAATTTAAATGACATCTCTACAAAATATTTCAAGGAAAACAACTGCTTTTGCGTTTAAACTCCTTGCACTTAACAACCATAGCGGTAAGCCACTAATGACAATACGAAATGCAAAAATTACCAAGATCATCCAAAATAGACTAATGAAATTACAAAAGTTTGAAGGTAAGCTAATTATGTCACACAGCTGTTTAAAAGTACGCTATTTTTGTCACAAGTAAGTCAATAGTAAGCCTCGAATTTCGTAACTGAAGCTAGCTACCACCATCTGTACAACATGATTCTTAACAGCAAGCCGGATTTAGGTCACTAAAAAAAGCATACCAAAACTGAATTCTTACTAATTAAGATCTTTTTCAGTTTTTGCAGGCTTTTATCTAGCATTTAACTTTAATGTTACAAAGATTCAACTTATTTAGAGTCTGAAAATACCCTCTATAATCTTCGCTATCACTGTTTTTGCATGTATTTACATAGCGCCGATTTGCGATTTTGACGTCCAGCGGTTTGTCTAGCAGCGCGATGACGTCACGTGCAATCCATCAATATGGTATAAGGATACTGCTGACTTGAAGACCACGTTGTTATGCTTGCAGTCTCCAGATTTTATTATTAGCAAGCATAATTTATAGTTTAATTTATATTGTAAACCAGTGAAATTGTAATTGTTTTTCCCATAGCTTAGGCTGTCAAGGTTTTACAGAACTACAATTTACCAAATGGTACTGCAGATGGTTCGCGCAAAAAGGGTAGCAAAGTTAGATAACCGGTTGCGATTGAGGAACTGTGTGAATTTCTTCTAAGTATGACCCTAAAAAAAACACATTTTCTCTGTATAAGTTTTACAGATTTTCTCTGCATAAATTTTCAATATTAAAGCTGACATGTTGTGTAATTTTTGCTCAAAGAATTCTCAATTATAGCCTTAATTTTGTATATATCTTTGTGTTTACTGTTTTTTTTTTTTACTGTTTACTTTCGTTTCATATCAGCTTCGGGAGCAACTGACTTGAAAACCGTATGGTCATTTTCGCTCTCTCCTGGTTTGGTTATTGTGCTTCCACAAAATGTACTGTGTTGTTACCGTTGAACCATTTCGAATAAACTTGATTGATTGATTTAAATAATATTCCAGAAGTTTATTTTTTACCATGCTTTTAACCCAAAGGTGGGCAAGTTAATGCAAAACGTTAGCTTCATTAACCACTAGTCCGTTAACAAACTTCACACCTCCGTTAACGTTAATTCGCTATTTTCAGCTTTAATTAACGGAAGTTAACAAAGTCCGTTAATTTGTTAACATTTTGCGTGTAATTTACATTTCGTTTTATTCACTTGCTTCTAGAACACGTATTGACGCTGTTGAGCTGTTTGTAAGGAATTATTTATTGCTATGGTGGTCTTTTTGTGTTTTGAAAGTTACATTTTACAGTCTGATCTAATTTCAAGGTAAAAATAAGTTCATATGCACTAACAAAGCTGCGATTGAAAAATCTTTGAAAACTGCGAAAAGCAATAATTAATAGACCTTACGAGGTTACAGCTCATTATTTGCCAGAAAAAAGAGCTTCTTTCTTTGCTTTCTTCTATAAAACTTGTGCTAATATGCAACAAATGTTACCAATGCAAACTAGTTTGTACTGGTACGATGAATGAATGGTGCAAGATATTAATGATAAAAACCTTTATGGAAGTTAATTTAGTCTGTTAACATGAAAAAACTTTTTAAGGGATTAACGAGTTAATGAAAAAGTTAGCTTTGTAATTAACGATTAACGCACTTGTGCCCACTTATATTTTAACCTAATGAAAGGTTTAAATCTCAAGTTATGAAAGGTGGTGTTTATTTGCATGTCAGCAAGCAAATAAAAAAGACTAAGAGAGCCAAGAGTAGGCACTCATTTGCTTATTAAATGAGCTTAGAAAGGATCCTGACTTTAAAAGGTTTTTTATTGTTAAAGAGAAAATTTTACTCTTTTTTTATGTTGTAAATTAACATTAGGGTTTGGGTTAGATTTTTAGTTTGGGTTAGCACTACCATTTGGGTTACAGTTCAGGTTAGGTATAGGGTTGGGATTAGGGCTAGAATAGCAATTTTCTTTTTTTCATGCTAGTGTACAAATAAGCTCTGCTTTGTGGTAATGTATCAATAAGAAAAATTAACATAATTGCTAAAAATTTCCAAATTTAAAGTAAAAATTACAAAAAAATCCAGATTAGAAAATTTGCCAGCAAAAATGAAGTTTTGATGTTCCCGAACATAAACCCAAATTGTAATACTTTTTTTGTGAAAAAAAAATTGAAACTACAGTTCGAGTTACTGTAGCTAAGTCTTTTTTGCGGATGTAGCTAAAAAGGCATTCAGGTCAAAACTGTTTTGCTTGACTTTCTCTAAACAATTTTGATAGATCTGAAGACTAACTTCACCAAATTTGAGTTTTCTACAACCTTCCATTCCTGGGATATAACAGATTATATTTACCCTTAGAAAGGTTTTTCCATGTAGAAATTTTGCTAAGGTTGCCGATTAGAAACAAAATTTCAACAAGCTACATGCAGTCATGCATGTTCCTGATTTTCAATAAATGTTTTGTGGCAGAGTTATTGTAAAACAAAGTAAAAGTTCAGAATTGTAAAATTAGCTGCTTTTCAATAAATGTTAAGCCAGCTTTCCAAAACTTAAACTTCTGTCACAATACTGACAAAATGGAAACACTTAAGTAAGAGGAAAACTTTTAATTTTGAACTATGATACCTTGAAAACGGAAAGGCATGGAAAGGTCAAATTTGGTGAGAATGCATTTTAGGCTTTTTCCAACATTTTGGTCAAGAGTAAAAACTTGTCTAGAATGTACCTTTCAAGGCCAGATTGTAAATATTTTCTTAAAGAAATTTTTAAAGTAGGTGGTTATCTTGTTTTGGAAAGAATCCAACTTGTATTGGTTTTGTTCAAAAAAGACAAGATATCCAACAAACGACGCATGTTGAATTAACTAATTATCGAAAAAGTTTTTTGTTTCCTTGTGAAGTGAGCAATTCAAAAACTTTTTGGGGATCCACTTGGGTGGTTGGAATCTCAGACAGTGTTAAAATTTTTTTAATCAACCACACAGTTACTGTTTGTAATACATCCTACTATTTTATGCTATGGTATTTAAAAATCAAATTTCAGGTAGCACATTTGGAGTCTCAAGGGATGGCTTCCTCAAACTGTGTCAAAATATTTTTCTTTGAATCTAACTAATATCAAAAAGGAAAAGGCTTGGCACACGTTCTATGTGCGCAGACATTTCGTAATTAAGGCTAAAAAACCTAACCCAAAGCACTAGCCTTAGCCCTAACCCAAACCCTATCCTTAACCCTAACCCAAACCTATAACTATAATAATCAAAATAAAAATTTCCGAAAATGAGTGACATCATCGAAATCTTTGTTTATTTAATCGCGCATGTTTCGTGCGCCAAGACACTTCGTATCAAAAATAATGGGTTATCCAGCTTTAGACATGTAAAAAATTGGTTTGGGGAATGCGTTTATGAGGTTCCTTGGGAAGTGGCCTTCCTAAATTATGTGCGTAACATTTGTCTTTTAAACGTCTTCTGATATCCAAAAAATTAGCTCTCTAGCTTTAGCACTTACAAAAATTGATTTTTTGGGGGTCCATTTTTTAGGGTTCCTAGAAATAAGAGAGAGTGGCAGCAAAAAATTTCACGAGATAAAGCTGTGTTTGCTGAACAACTTAACAAAAAAATTAGAATTCATGTTTTGCCATTTAGTATAAGAAAAGAGTAAAGATTTAGGAGGCCAAAAAAAAACACTCATGATGGTCAAAAGTGGGTTGATAGGATAAAGAGTATTCAAGTTAAAGTGATATGTATATACAAAATCATTTAAAATTTTGAAAGAGGCTAAGACAAGGGTCATAGTCAAGAGATTCCTAAACCAAGAGTGCTCAAACAACTTCAGACTTGGTGAAAGTAAATCAAATCAAAATTTGAATTTGCTCACTTTTTAGTTTGAGCTTTCTCTGAGATATGTTGTGCTATATGGATAGAAAGTTTTAATTAGAATAAAATTGGGGTCTCTTATTAAAATTTTCCATTGGATAAAGCTCCATTTGTAATGTTTTGCAATATTTTACGTTTTTTTACAATAATGGGCTATTATTCGGTATTAAATTTTATGCTTAAGATTAATTTCAAATTTAACTTTATGCAAACCACATTGCAATGTTAGCAGTAAGTAGGTCTAGCCTGTAGATTTCAGTAATAAGTTGCAGATTTGAGCATTAGCTTTATAGCAGTGGTAAATTTAGAACGTTTTGAGTAGACAGTGAGTACTGGGTAATGGTGGTCGGTAGTTGTAGGTGAAAAGTTTTGAAGTGGCAATATTGCACTAGGAGACATGTAGAAACCACAAAGGGGTTCTTCTCCAATTATAATTTTCTTTGAGTAATAAAACAAAATTGGCCTTTGTCAGCTGATAAGTCCCTTGAGCAAGACTGAAACGCGTCACAACTGCTCAGATCCATTTATCGTCATTAAATCATTATTCATTTTGCAAAACAATGTCCCAAGTGCTCTGGTTCTGAACTCCCTTAACTGAAGTTTATATAACCATTTAAATATTTTTTCCTACTTGGGCTGTTTTTGAATGAGACTGTCTTTTTTGTTAAACTTCCAGTGTTTTTTACCCCTAACCCCTTAAGCCAAAGTTGTATGACCTATTGCCTCAAAATTTGGTACTGGTACAAACAAAAATTTTATCTCAAATGATTGTTTAAATTTCAGGGAGCCAAACATAATCATTCTCAAGTTATGAACAAAAATTTGAAATTTAGCACTTGTTAGTTGAAAAATGGCCAAGTAAAAACAAAGCGTCTGTTGTTTCAATTCTAAGAAAACTTTTATCACTTAGCAACATTTGTCAGTTGGCTGAATAGTTTGTGTCTTCTTGTCTGCAATGGGAACTTAAATTGAACAATGGGTAGAAACGAACTCAATGGTATTCTTATTTAAAGTACCAATAGCTATATTTTTAGAGTTATCTATGTGGGACATGGCTAGTATTTGATAGCCCATTCCCATTCTTCTTGTTAGGCACAGCAATTGTCTGTTGGCAGATATGATTACTTCTATGATTTTGTTAAATCCAATGGAATTAATGGTAACTTTAGAACTTCATTTTTTGCTTGCCAATTTTCATCTTTTTTCAAGCATAGACTTGCTTCATCTTTAGTACTTTTGTCTGAACAATGAACACTTAATATTTTTCAGACACTTTCTTAAACGTTGAATATAAAACCTTTCAGTCATTTATAACGACTTTATCTCCAGTGGCTTGTCTGGAATATTTTCAAGCCTTTTTTGTCACTCGTTGCATTTTGCTCAGTTTCTTGGCTGTTAGTGTATAAACAAGAACTAATCTTGATGGATTGTGAAAGTGACAAAAATCTTCTAGAAATTATGAAGGTAAGATAAAGCATCTTTTGTACTACTACTTTAATGTTGCCTCTTTTGATTTTTATTCTCTAATAGTTCCCCAAACCTTAAAGTGATCTTGTTCGAAATCTGTTTTATTGAAGAAATGAGAATTACTTGAGGTGCCCCAAACCTTTTTCCTTCATTCCCTTTATTTGCGAAAATACGATTTAATCCATTTGACTCTGTACCATTGGCAACCCTGCAGTTTGCAATTTTATGACATCACAATAGGCATAAATTTGAAAAATTGTCGCGGACTGAAAAGCATGAATACCAATTAATCTCAGTAAGTAGCCTATAACCAAATCTGAAAATTTGGCTACTGCAACTGGAACACCTGGGCTACCAGTACTGATCTACAGTAGGTCTTTTGTAATGTCTCAAAAATGCAGGGTTGCCAATGGTGCAGAGCAATGCTGTCGTCAGAGCAAACAAAGTGAGGGAATAATAGCCGAAAATGGGGGGGGGGCACCAAAATAGACTAAACTTTTGCACATAAAAACTGATATTTTACGGCTACAAATAATGTGCTACTTTAAAATTTTTGGATTCATGTTTGAAAAAAGAGATGAATAAGTCCGGCAGCGTTTATTAGCTCGTTTCATATGCGGCTCATATAATCACATGAAAAATCTGTCTGCACGAATGAATGCGACCAGAAGAGCAACCAAGACTTTGCTAAGAGAGACGGGGCTTAAACCAAAGATTAATTTTTTTTGCACAAAAATAGTCAAATTTAGACCACGTGCTGAATAAACCGATGCAAATCAAGCTGATCACAGAGAGGCCTGGATGCAGAGCCACCATCCACTGGGTGATTTCTGTGATTTTGAGGCAAAACATAGCGATTTTGATACCAATTCAATCACATTTCGCACGTTTTTAAGTCATATGAATAACTAGGTGGGAGTTTGCCAGCAAACCCAGTGAACGACCGACGCGTAGCTAATGCTGTGACGCTCAAAAGTACTTTTTGTCTATTGTAAAATTAGCAATTATTCAAAAATATCTGATTATGGAACCTCCAGAAAAGAAGAGTCAAAATATTGGTCAGTTAAATATCTCCTGATATCATAAAACACTGGCACCCTAGCTTGAGTCGTTCAAAAATTGATTTTTGGGGGGGTCCCTGGGGGGATGGCACCCCCTAACTACTCCAAAATATTTGTCTTTTAAATCTCTGCTAATATCATAAAACACTGGCACCTTAAGTTGAGTCATAGAAAAAATTGATTTTTGGAGGGTCTATTTGAGGAACCCCCTTGGGGGGTGGCACCCCCAAACTATGTCAAAATATTTGTCTGTGAAATATTTGCTGATATCAAAACAAACTGGCACCCTAAGTTGAGCCGTAGAAAAAATTGATTTTTGGGGGGTCCATTTAGAGGGGTCCCTGGGGGTGGGGGTGGCACCCCCAAACTAAGCCAAAATATTTGTCTGTTAAATATCTGCTGATATCAAAACACACTGGCACCCAAGTTGAGCCATTCAAAAAGTTGATTTTTGGGGGTCCATTTGAGGGGGTCCCCGGGGGGGTGGCACCCCCAAACTACGTCAAAATATTTGTCTGTGAAATATCTTCTGATATCAAAACAAACTGGCACCCTAAGTTGAGCCGTTCAAAAAATTGGTTTTGGGGGGGTCCACGAGGTAGGGGGGTGGCACCCCCAAACTGTGTCAAAATATTTGTCTGTTAAATATCTCCTGACATCATAAAACACTGGCACCCTAAGTTAAGTGTTCAAAAATTTAATTTTTTGGAGGATCTATTTGGGGGGTTCCCGGGGGTGGAGGGTGGCACCCCCAAACCATGTCAAAAAATTTGTCTGTTAAATATCTCCTGATATCAAAACAAACTGGCGCCCTAAGTTAAGCCATTTAAAAAATTGATTTTTGGGTGTTCTTGGGGGGGTGTTATGATTGTTGATACTTGGCTAGAGTACAACCTTTAATCTCTAGAATCATCAATGTCAACTAAAACTAGAGAACGACTGAGATGTTAATTGGCGAATCAAAAATGGCAGTTGATAGTTCCTTTAGCTTCTTGAATCTCAAAAAGCAGCACACCAATCTTAAAGTAACACTTCTATTTAAGATTGAAACACAAAACCACTCTCGCTGAGCAAAATCGCTCCATTAACACTCTTACGATCGACCAGATTCAGATTGTAAAAGACCTAACTGCAACCGACCAGGTTCAGGTCGCCACTACACACTATCGTGATCGACCAATTCAGATCGCCAACTATACGGCTACACAAGGCAACCTCAGATACACAAACTCAGCAAAATTGCCTATGAAACTAATATCTAAAATCACCCACTCTTAGAATATTAGAATGAAAAATGACCTGCGTATTTATACTATGGCAAAAGCTATCAAATATCCCAGAACAATCCTTGATACGTCACAATAGAAAAAGTATACAAGCTTACATTAAACAAATTTTGACATAATTATGACATCACAAACTTCGAGTCTAAATATAGCAATTAAGAAGTCGTAAACAACTAATTATTCCAGTGACTAATAGAAGACAGTAGAATATACTAGAAAGGAATTATCTCGAATATTCTAAACCTAAAAAAAATCGCAAAAGTAGTAAATCAGTCACGTACACATTAAACTACAGCAAATAATTATATCTCAGGCATTCAAAATTATTATTCGTGACAGGGTGGCACCCCCAAACTATGTCAAAAGATTTGTCTGTTAAATATCTATTGATATCATAAAACACTGGCACCCTAAGTTAAGCCGTAGAAAAATTTGATTTTTGGGGGGTCCCCGGGGGGTTGGCACCCCCAAACCATGTCAAATTATTTGTCTGTTAAATTTCTATTGATGTCGAAAAAAAGTAGCACTCTAGCTTGAGCCATTCAAAAAATTGATTTTTTGGTGGGTTCCCGGTGGAGTTGCCCCAAAAAATTTCGGGAGAAAAAATTGCGTTTTGCAGCTCAACAACTTTACACTAAAATTAGATTTCAATGTTTTGTGGTGTAGGAGAAGGAGAGCACTCAAAAATTAGGAAGAAAAAAAAAGAAAAAAACCTCATCGCGGCCAAAAGTGGGTTGGTTGGGATGAAAGGGTATCTTAAGACATACAACCACATGAAATATTTTTTGCTGTACTTAAGCGTTTTTGACTGACAGTGGCGTAGCAGCCACTTGGCGGTTCTGGCTCTGCGCCAGGGACGGAAGGGTGCAAGGGGGCGGCAAAAGTAGGCTTCGCAGTGCACACAGCAAGCAAACAAAAAAAACAAGAAAATGATTTACAAAGAGGCAGGTAGCACACATTAAAAAACTTAAAAGTTTGAGTTGTTTTTGTTCGGTGTTGGATAGCTGTTGTTCAAATCATATGAACATTTATTACGTCATAAATCTGCTGTTACAACCAACAATTCATTTTCTCTGTCTCTGCAGTCCTACAGTAGTTTCTGTAGTCAGATTTCCGATGCAGTAAAGCTGAGATATTGATGAAATTTATTGTTCTAGCGATGAGTTAGCTGTGGAAATTGAAAGATCAAAGAGGCTGGAGCAAAGCAGTGAAACGTTTGATCGTGATGCAGCAGAGTTTGATGTTTTATTGTGGTTAGCAAAATCATGCTTACTTGATTCGACACCATATGTATGCTTGTGTCTGAAACTTTGTTTTGCCTTTGGTATTTCAATTGCGAGCTGTGAGAGGAGTTTCTCAAAGTTGAAAATGATAAAGTCGTATTTAGGTTCGACCATGAATGATGACCTATCGATTCTTTCTATCGGCTCTATCGATTCTTTCTATAAAAAGAGATTATGTTCAAAAAGTTGATTTTGAAGATATCATCGCTGATTTTACTTTGGCGAAAGCTCGAAAAGTTCAGTTTTGAGGCGGCTATTGATCTTTTATTTGCCTAATACATTTGTTCACCACTTTGCGTTTTATTTTTGGGCTTTTCTTAAGCAATATTAAACTTCTGAGACCCGGCACATTGTTTGTAATTATTTTATTGAAAAGATCACTTGAACGTGAAACTATTTCAAAATTTGCTAGAGTCTACTTAGGACCTGAACTTAAACTGTAAAATTTTGCCTGGGGGACGCTTTCGCAGCCTTGACCAAATGCATGCAGAATGCGGCTGAAATTTAATGAAAATTTTGCTTAAAGTGCAGATGTTGTCCCAGAATTCGATTGAATACCAAATAAAACGAAAAAAAAGGTCTTCACCGCAATTAGGTACTATATTCGGCTGGAATTTGGAATTTATTGGTGCTTACAGCCATTTTTTTGTCTAGTCGTCCAGACGCTTCCTTTTAATGGAAGGCGCTGAAGTCTCATTAGAGGGGACGTTGAAATCTCGATGGTGGACGCCAGAGTTGTAAACGGGCCGACTAGTTTAGGCTCGAACCCGGCCCGAACCCAAAAATATAAGCCCGAACCCGAAAACTAATTTAAAGCCAAAATCATACCCGAAAAAAACAAAAGTTGAGTTAGGTCTGAAAAATTTAGCAATGTTGCCAAGTTATTTTGATTATATTTTTGCGCACCTAGAGCAAAAAGTACGTCTCAGGCCCGAATTAAGCCCGAAATTTTTGTCAACTTTAGGCCCGAACCCGAGCCGAAAAGCCTGGCCCGACTTACAACTCTTTGTGGTGTAGGAGAAGGAGAGCACTCAAAAATTAGGTCTGGTGGACGCTAACTCTCAATGGGGGAACGCGTACCCCCACAATTTAAGTACTGCTAAGGGCGGCATTTTTAACGAAAGCCAGCGGCGGCAACGCATGCTCCTACGCCACTGTTGACTGAGACCGCTTTTTACGCCAAACTTGCGGGGCGTTTTCGGGTTCTAAAACCAAAGTCACGTGACCTATTTCCTTGAAATTTGGTACAAACATACTCGTATAACTCATTAATCTCAAACTGCTGTCAAAATTTCATGTAGCTAGACCTAACCGTTCTCCAGTTATAAGCAATAGTATGAAATTTCGCTCTCGTTAGTTGGAAAATGGCGGAGTAAAAACAAAGGAACATGCGACGCGAGCGTCGGTCGTTCCAATTACAGTAAGTTGCTAAAATTCAGAAGTCATTGAAAGAATAAAATTTCCAAGTCTTTTAGCCCTTCTTATGCTTAAGATCAAGTCCAAAACACGTTAAAACTCTTGTATTTTGGGGTTATAGTTTCTAGATAACATGAATAAAGGGGGCTGATGCCCCCTTAGCCCCTTTCCCCTGGTTGCGAGACTGATTGCAAAATAATCTTCAATGTGCTCTAAAAAAATAAAAACAGCTGGTTTTTTAAAAAACTGTGTTCACGTATTGTTTCAGATTATAATCGCTAACCAAGTACCGGTAACAATTCCATAGGCTTACATTCTTATTTCATGACTCATCCGTAAAGACATGTTAATAAGATGGATTATTGCGTCACATTTATGTACAGCAGTTGGTGGCCAGCAATTTTACAAAAAATCAAGAAAACTTCAAACGAGAATTATGTTTGAACGTTATTATTCCTTTTTCATTATTGCCTGTTGTCTTGTCTTTACGTCATGCTCCAAAAAGTATTCTGAGTAAAACGAAATGGGGGGCACAAGCATTTGTTAGGAGGGGCATGGCCCCTCTCGCCCCCTGTAGCCACGGCACTGGTATGGAGTCAAATGGATTAAAATGTATTTTCACAAATAAGGGGAATTGTGGAAAAAGGTTTGGGTCACCTCTTTATTATCTCAAGTAGTTCTCATTTCTTCATTAAAATTGATTTTGAGCAGTATCTCTAAAAGGTATTTGACCAATTCATTTGAATGGCTCACTTTTCTCTGAGAAATGATTTTCTTGTTTTTTTCAACCATTTCTCTATCGTATGTCATCGTCATTGCTGACCGTGTAATAGCATTTCAAGGAATTGTATACCCTATTACAGGTTGTAGTTTAAACGAGGACTGAAGGCGAAATCAATATATGCCTCTAAAGTTAGGCTCATCGTACTAGATTAGATTGGCGTTGACTCAACTTGACCTTGACCTTTTTGACTCAGCCGTTCCAGAGATATTTGACTTCAAACATAACGCGGGGGGCTCTCTAATCATAATTTTATTGGCAACTCTGACGTTGATAACATCGGTGTCGCCATCTTACTTCTATCCTAAGGCAACGCTGCAATTAGGCTAAGCCACAGAAGACTGTTTACCCTCGGCATTGATTAAATTGGGCCTCTGCGGGTTAGGCTACTGCATATCAAATGTCAGGGTTGCCAATCGAAATCATGCTTAAAGAGGCCCCTACGTCGTGTTTGAAGTAGTCTCTGAAATGGCTGGTCAAGAAGGATGGTGTCAACACCAATCTAATCTAATACGATTGGCGTAACTTTTGATACCCTACTGATTTTGCCTTCAGTTCTCCGTTAAAATATTATATCTATTAACTTTGTAGCGTAATAAACAAATTATTCAACCCATACCCAATCCAACACAACATGTAAAAACGCACAACGGTTGTAACCAGAACTGCAAACTCGTTTTTTTGTAGTTCATCTTATTTTCGCAAGTCCGAGTTCAAGTTCTCTAATTAAAATTTTTCGAGTTCAAGTTCGGCAAAATATCAAGTTTTTTGAGTCAGGTATGGGGCGCCGTTTGGAAAAATCTTATTTATTTTGTAACATCGCTTTTTTGAGCTTATTTACAATAAAATTTGTCCGATATAGATTTATACGACAACATACACTCCAAGTTGGAACAAAAAAAGCCTGCAAATTATATCGTAAATATCCGATATATATCGGAAGTTTCCGTTATATATACGACAAAATACACTCTAAGTTGGAACAAAAAAAGGCTACAAAATATCTCGTAAATTTCCGATATATATATCGGAAGTTTACACTCTAAGTTGGAACAAAAAACGCCTACAAAATATGTCGGAAATTTTTGATATGGTTCATATGAACCAAGTCGGAAATCTAGCAGAGGTATCTCATGACTTTCGTGACATAGTCTCGTGAGCAAAACAAATGGCGGGAAACCTGAATTCTTGAACACGAAGGTAACCGCAAGCATGTCAACTATGCCAAGTCTGCCAGAGCTTCCACAACAGAAGAATATCGTTGGCATGCTTGCGGTTACTTTTGTGTATGTTCACGAGATTATGTCACGAAAGACATGAGATACCTCTGCTAGATTTCCGACTTGGTTCATATAAACCATATCGAAAATTTCCGACATATTTTATAGGCGTGTTTTGTTCCAACTTAGAGTGTAAATTTCCGATATGTATCGGAAATTTACGATATAATTTGCAAGCTTTTTTTGTTCCAACTTGGAGTGTATGTTGTCGTATATATATATATCGGACAAATTTCATTACAAATAAGCTAAAAAAAACGGTGTTACAAAGTAAATAATATTTTTCCAAACGGCGCCCCATAGTCAGGTTAATAAAAATACTAAGTTTACTTTTCGACTTAAACGCTTTCTTTTTGTAGACATGCTGGCTTTCTAGGTTGCCACTGCGTAAACGAATTAACGCAATTTCGATTTGCTCGGCTTGATCAACAACCGTTTTTTTCCGACAATTTTTTAATCCTTAAATTTCTTTGTAATGAACATGAGCAAGTTTTTTCGAGTTTAGAAAAATTGTTTTGTCGAGTTGTAAAAGATCAAGTTTTTCGAGTTTGCAGCCCTGATTATTACAGTTCGCAACATCAGGAAAACACGGTACTTTATATTTAGTGCGTTGGTCTGCAGGCCAGTTGAGCAGCCCTTCTATTTTTTCAAAGTTTTGTGTAAAAAAAGAGATTATTTGCACGGTGCCCCGTTGTACTGGAAACGCTCAAACTATTGCTGGGAATTGTGTTTACCCAGCAACAAATATCGGTTGAAAACATTGAACAGTTTTAAGGAAAGAAAGTTGTGTTTGCTTTTTCGTTTGTTAGAAAAGTGTTGATTAACCGGAGCTCAATTGTTCTCCTTACTACATCCTTTGGTTTAGAGTCGTAAAATGCTAGAGTTATACCTTATCATTTTTGTTATTTGATATCTTCAAAGCAGTAACTGTGAGTTGTCTAGTATTTATGCTCAACAGTCAGAAACTATATTTGTCATGAAACCCGTTTTCAAAAAAATTATTCATTTAAACTGTCGATCTTTTAAAACTCACTAATTTTAAGCTTTATTCGACAGAAAGTTCCAGATGAAGAAAAGAACGCTACAGAAACAAGCAAATCCGCTGAAACTTTAGGTCAACAGAATAGCGCAAGACCAACATGTATACTCTCTAATATTTCCTGTCAACAGAAGATAGCAACAGAAAGTTGCAAATCCTCTGAGCCTTCAGGTGAACAGAAGAGCAAAGCAAATATTTCCTCTGGAATTTTGCATCCACAGAAGAGCGAAATAGAAAAATACCAATCTGTTGAAACTTTAGATCAACAAGAGAGCACAACAGAAACACACAAATCGTTTAAAATTTTGCCACCAACTTCAAGCGAAACAGAAACATACGAATCCCCTGCAACTCTAGCTGAACAAGAGAACAAGATAACGCTCCAAACCTTTGAAAATTCTGATGAGTTAGGAACTGATTCTCACTCCTCTACTCCCAAGGTTAAATTTTTAGTTACTTCGGATTCGAAAGATTCAAGTGCTGGAATCGACGAAGATGCTGCGCAGTCAACAATGGATTCCCAATCATTTGCAACCGATACCCAATTGGTAACCGACGAAGATGCTGCCCAATTGGCAATAGCTTCTCCATCATTTGCAACTGACCTTCAGAAAAAAGATGCAGATACTTCAGCTACAGAATTACGATCAATTCAAGTTGATGTCGTTCATTCTAGGCAGGTGTCGCAAGAAGCATTGGAAAGAAGGCACAAAAAGAGATCAACATCCTCCTTTCAACAAAAAGGTAATGCATCAAAAAGCCAATCACTTGTTAATAGTAAAGCCAAACCAATTCCAAAAAAGGTTGAAAAATCAAATTGTTGTAATTGCTGTATTATTCTATAATAACATGCAGCTGGTTAGACTGCTGCCAACAAGTTTCATTTCGCTTTCTCAAGCAGATTAAAAAAGGTAAAAAAGTTAATTTGTTTTACTCGGTAGTAATAACATAGCTGGTTAGATTACTGTGCATTACGGTAGTTTTTTTTCACTGCCTCAAACAGACCATTCCACTTGATTCGTATATCTTTGCGGATTTCATGTATGATCCAAATGTACCCTAAATATTCTTTAGCGCAATGCGGTTAACTCAAGACAGTAAAATGCCAATGTAATACTGGTCAAAAACGATTAGGAGCAATAATGCATTTAATAGTAGTAACAATCTTTTTATATCCCCCTTGATGTAGTACCAACAGGTGTCGACTGTCAATGTATCTGACTAAGGGGCCATTGCAAACAGCATTTTAAGAAAATTGCTTTACAGAAATAAACTCAGGACACAACAGAGGTGTTAAAAGAGATACTGCTCGAGGTCGATTTTACTGAAGAACGAGAACTACTCGAGGTAATAAAGAGGTTCCTCAAACCTTGTTCCACTATTCCCCTTATCAGCGAAAAGAAATTTAATTCGTTTGAATCCGTACCATTGGCAATCCCTGCGTTTCGAACTTTCGTGGCATCAGAAAAGATCAAAATTTCTTGCAGAATATCGATCATCGCTTTTCTTATTCTGTAAGAAAATTTGCACAGTCATCTTTTTCTGATGTCACGAAATTTTGAAATGTAGGGTTGCCAATGATACAGAGTCAAACGGATTCAATCTATTTTTAAGGATAAGGGGAATTGTAAAACAAGGTTTGGGGCAACTCTTCATTACCTCAAGTAGCTCTCATTTCCTCAATAAAATCGATCTCAAGCGGTATCTATCTTAAAAGAAGAGATGCAATTTTGCCTCTCCCTTCTAAAGAAAAACAGGGTTAACTAATACAGTTACTTCTTTGTCATCCTTCTCCAAGGTTTTATACAAATTAATTAAACTTTACGTATAGTCTTAGGTTGATTGTATTTAATAGGCCTATTTAAGAGAATGAATGAGTTTCTGCTGTATAAGAAAAATTTAGTTGAGTTAGCTTGTGAATGAGCAATATTTCGCCGATCGCATTTTACTGTATAGTAGAGAAAACCGTTAATTGTCTTCTCTTATTTTACTGTATAGTAGAGAAAACCGTTGAAAGACCAGTCTGCTCTTGACGTAAAATTGTGCTTGTATCCTTGGTTTGCTTCAATGAACCCTAAGAAGCAAGTACGCCGACAAACCGAATTTTCGGTTAAAGGAAACGCAAAATATGTATCTATTTTCACAATTTTACGCGCCACTATAGACCGGGCGTTACGGGTCCTAGTTTTGCTCTCGAGGTGTTTGTTTCGTTTTTTTTTTCTGTGTTAGTAGTGATGCTTTAAGAATCTTACTTTTGGTGCAATTCTATCCGCAGTTAAATGTTGCATAAGCGTGAAGCATTTTTCTGTTGTTCTTTACTGCAGTCTGCAGTATCAACAATAAACTGATTAAAAATGTCACATATTTTCCGTGCTCTATATTTTTTTTGTATTGACAAAGAATTTTGCGTTTTGTTGGTTTTATTCTCCGGCCAGTCGGTCGAACGGTAACGTATTCGTTTTTGAAGCGAGAAGTTTGAGGTTCAACTTTCGGGCCAGTGAAATTGGATACAGTGTTACCAAACTCTTAGCCTTGGGAAAGATATTAACGTTTGACGCTTCTTAAATTAAGTCTAGACATAGAAGTACTGGTCGTGATGGCCCAGCCATACGAAAGAGTTGCAAATACAGTAGAAGCTGGGTCCGTTGCGTTGTTTTAGTTGTATAGACAAAGGCAGAGCGCCTGGTTCGTATTTACACATGAATAAACTCTGTTTACTGAATTCGGGCGGAATCGGATCTAAAGCTAAAAAGAATAATAATGGATATGCGCAATCACATACATTTTGTTCAATCACAGTGTTTCTGCATCTTCCTGCAGAATACACTTTTTTTCATAAGAACCAGTAAAATTTCAGTTGGTGCTGGCTGTTCTTAATTTTTTGCCAGTTTTTAACCGTATTTCTTAAATTTTGAGAGCATCAATTTCAATTTTAGCGAACATTTTGTAACACTTGCTAATTCTCAATGCTTATAGGCTTTTTTTGATGCTTTTGCAGCATCTTAAAATTGCAAAAGCGAGCTTTTTAACGCAAAAGACAACCAAAATTTTCTCAGTAGACTGCACAGCGCGCCACAGCAATCTACAATTCCGGATTTGTTGAAATTTTACTTGAAAAGCACTAATATTTTCTCATTTGAATTAATTCGAATTTAGTAGTTTTTTTTTTTAATTTATTATTTTTTGTTTGTTTTTAATTGTTTTTGCTGCTGAGGCTGCCCTTGTTCTTGATTTGATCTTAAATTTTGAGAAAAAATGAACGGCGTGTTGTTATAAAATTGTTCTTATAAAAAAGGTAGGTATATTCTGTAGTGTCAATGCCCTCGAAGTTACAGCTTGATATTATAAAAGCAAGTGGCTTCGCTAAGAATGGCGACAACCGGGGAGTAACTTTGTGGTGTCACCCTTCATAATGTATAGTAGGCTGCAAAAGGTTATATTTTAAAGAAAGCGGTATTACTTCATTACTGTAGATAGCGGTTGTTATTTGACTAGCTCAATAACTTCTCATTGTCAGATTCTAAAACTTGGAAGTATGAGCAGCACACGTTTAGTATCAGGTGTCTAACCAGAAATCTGCAATGGGAGAAGGGATCTTTTGGGGGTCTGTGGCAGCCCCAAGCGATCGAAAAATTTGTATTTTTTTCAATACTAACATAATTTTAAACTTGTTTTGATAAAAATTAATGCTTTCAGAACGTGGCATAGAAATTCGCTGTGAAAAAAAAACGTGATTAGACACATGCCCGCCGCCAGAAATCTACAATGGAGATGCTGTTTCGGGGGTTTGGGGCAAAGCCCCCATCCGCCGGATGTTGGGGAGCCATGCCCTCAGCGCTCGAAAAGTTTGTTTTTTTTTGCAAAAATTACGTAATTTTAGGGCTATTTTGATAAAATTAATGCATGTAAAATATGACATAGAAATTAGCAGGGCAAAACCATAATTAAACTAGTTGCATGACTGGGCAATGGCTATGTGGCAAGTAGCTAATGGTAAAATTTTAGTTCTCTTAGTTAAAAGCTAGTAAATCATAAAATCCCACAGTTCAATGAAACTCACAAGGAGTGATCCATTTCGCATGTATTTAATAGAGAAATATGATTTACGGAAGGGGGGTTAATGGAACGATATTAGAGTCCAAATGATTGGAAATAAAGTACTATTGAATAGCCCCCCTCCCCTATTCCTGTGCTCATATCTTTTTTTTTTTGGATGAAACCTATATTCAACATGTTTCAAAAAGCGATCAAATTTGATTGCTTAGTTTTGGCCATTTTTCAATATTTTTACTGATTTGTAAGTTTTATTTTTGACAAATTGAAGTGCCCCCTTTCTAAAAATGTTTCAAAAAATGCTTTAAATCATTTTTATGTCTATTTCAGTGTGCTAAACATTTCCGATGGTATGAAACATATTGTTGTATTCTTTTTTGTTTGGTATCATAAAATGGTGTTACCCCAAAATGGTGACACCCGGGGCGGGCCGCCCCTCCTTAATGACGCCCCAGATAAAAGCACCATGGTTTCTGGCTTTTATTCAATTTCCGTACTGTCAGTGAAAAGTTGCAGTGGTTGATATGCGATTTGAACTAAATTGTTGATACTGCTTTTTTCCCAGATGAGTTTAAATGTTAATATTTTAACCGAAATGATTACTACGATTGCAAAATGGCTGGAGCGAAGAGACATGCCTTTTCTCATATCACGTTTGAATAAGTCAAAAAACACAATAATAACTCCAAATACGACTCCGAGTAATAATGACTCTAATGAGACCATGGTTCTTTTCTCGAATCAGTTATTTTTCTCTTATGTCCTTTATATAAGTCTATAAACGAGATAAACTGCAGACTGGGAATTTGTAAGTGGGTGTTTAGAAGAAGTGGGCAAACCGCAACCTCCGCGAAAGTTGCTTTGCGCTTTGATCTTTTATTTTGTGACATTGCGAAAGTTGCGTTGCGGACTAATGTTTTGAAAATTTGTTGCGGATTGATTGCGCTACGCTTTTTTTTTTCTCAGTTTATAGCGCAGGTTTGTACTTCGAACTAAATTTTGTTTCATTTAATCATAATATTGTTAAATACCGATCTTAGCAAATTCCTTTCTCCAATATCGTCTAAAATCGCAAAAATGTGGGATTTGTGTTGTGTTTTGTATATTTGATTGCAGAAGTCAAGATTGCGCTTCGACTTGGTACAAAAACTCTTGTTCCGCAACTGCGGAGTTGCATTGGGCTTCAACCGCATCAAAAAGTTCGTTGCGGAAGTTGCGCTGCGCTTCAGAAAAAAAAAAAAAAAATTGTGTATCTTGCGCTTCGCTTTTTGTGTTTGAAAAAACCGTTGCGCTTTGTTGGCGCTGCACTTTTCTTCAAGTGTTATTCGTAACCACCTCTGATATATAGTATACTGTACTCTGTACATAATTTATTCTTTGCTTGACCAATTTTCAAGTATCCACGTCTGCGGTTTATCTTGTCTATTATCTTCTTCATTAAAGGGGCATTACACCCTAATTTTTAAATTTTAACACTAAATATATAAAAATAATTTATTACCAACGTTTTTCTCTCGTTTTTTCATTGATTGACGTTGAATAGCTTTAACGGGAAAGATTTTGACTCTACAGAAAAAAAATTTGGCTGTGGTAACATGGCAGCATCGAATTTGCATTCGTGGTTCGAACCGACTTAATCATCTTGTATGTCACGGGGTAAGAATTTCTTTTTGGCTGGTTTCTGCTGTGACTTTGGTGGAAAAAATGTGTTCTTAAAAGTAAAATTAGGTTTGTTGGTTTGAATTTTATTCGTTTAGCACAAAGATATTCGATCTGGTGCACTTAGTAAGAAATTTGAAACATAGGCAAAGTCTAGTCGAATAACAATGATAATTTTTTTTTAATTGTGATGTTTTGAGTTTGAGGGGCCAAAGTTTAAGTGTTTAATCTTTACGGGCTATTTGGCCTAAAGGCTACCAGTGCGGAAGCCTAGGGCAAGAGTCACTAGAACGGCGACAAGTTAAAAACTCGGTAGTACCACCTCCACAACTTAAAAACAAGGAATGTGAAAAGTTGTCTTCCCGCAGGAATCGAACTTGCAACCTTTGGATTACCGGTCTATTGCTCTGGAGCAGTTTAATCCGAAGGCTTCAGGTTCGATTCCTGCGGGAAGACAACTTAACAATGCTTCATTAAAAATTGCGACTATTGTGAAGCAGTGGGCCGGTAATTCAAAGGCTGCAGGTTCAATTCTTTCCGAAAGACAACTTTTTCGCATTCCTTGTTTTTAAGTTGTCGCCGTTCTGGTAGCTCTTCCCTAGGCTTTCGCGCTGGTAGCTTTGAGGCTAAATAGCCCGTAAACGATTAAACATTGATAATTTTGCCTATCTCATGTACTGTGTAGGCCTACATAGTCGTTCTTTGTAATTACTGGATTAAAGCACGATAACAAAACGCAGAGGCTAGATTAGAGTTTATAGCTTTTTGGAATCAACTGGTAGGCTGCTTAAATAATGGTGGCCTAGGAGCTAGGCTTTGTGGCAGGCTTATTACGAATTAGAAGAGACTAGCCTATTTCACCAAAACTTTAAGTTAAAGAGAATATTAAACTTTACGTTAAAAACAAAAATAAAAAATATTCATTCGCGCATTTTTTATTATTTTTTAAGGATTTAGATTTGGGTGGGGTTTGGGATAGTTTATGCGTTCTTGTAACCATAGTAATTATGCTTTCTTAACATTATCACTGCGTCCACACGAGCGACACCTAATAGTTGGTTCAAAAATTATTTTTAAAAATGGCAGGATTGCTACAAGTAGTGGGGGAAAAAATTGCAAATATCTTTCCATGTAAACGTCAAAGAATTGTGAAAACAGCCTCAAAAAGTTAATTTCAAAAACAATTTTGTTTTGTGTGGCAATAAATGAGTTAAAAATAGACCTCAATGCTTCTTTAAAAAATTTAACTTAAAACATGCTTCTTCAAGTTGCCAATCTTAGCTTCAAGGCTACCGGTTTACTTTTTTGTATACCGGTATGTGTACTATCCAGAAGTGGACAGTTCGACTGTTCCCTCATTGCTGTTGTTACCATGCTTTTTTAATTCTTGTGCTTAGTAGGCTGCTGCCTTTCGACAAAACACTGCCGTGTTACTATGTGTAACGGAACAAAATTTTAATAATTTTTAATCAATTTTTTTCAAAAACATTTTCCAAGTTTAAATATTAGTGCTGTTTTTTTGCATGACTTGCTGTGCTTTTGTCGTATGAATGTACGGTAAATAGTTTCTGTTTCATGCCTCAAGCTAATTTTTCTGCATTGTGTTCAGTAAATTTTGATGACCTTTTGCTTTGTTCTGCCTGTTTGTTTTTTGTTTTGTTTTGACAGTAAATTAATTTAACAATGCCTCATTAAAAATTGTGACTATTGTAGAACTACCTGTTTCGTACGGTCAAATGCTACACAAATACCGCATTGGTCCGCCAACATCTGAAATTGCTTTCAAAAGCGATCTTCGAAGAAAAATTAAATATTGCTCTTCTGGAATTGACTTTTTTCTGCAAAAATCTGCGCCTATGCTCGTGAAGTACATGTACGCAGTGGCGCCGGGGACCAAAAGTGGGCCAGAGGCGAGCTCAAATATGACGGAATTCCGGTTTTGTCAAGTCCAAAATAGACGAAGAAAATGCTGCAGTTTGGTCCGAGAAATCATGTGATCTCCAAAAAAAAGAAAGAAGGTCTTCACCGAAATTCTAACGGTTTTTTCGGTCGAAATTAGGTGATCTCCAAAAAAAAGGCCTTCAGGCTTCACATGCCAATTTCTCAGTGTTATTTCTTTGGGCCCCCTCTCAAGCTCATGGCCCCACTGAAGCCTATGGGCCCCGGGGTCATTGTCTCCCCTGCCCCCCCCTCTCGGCGGCCGTGCATGTGCATTGTACGCTGTAAACAGTGCAAGATTATAAGTTAGTCGGCAGCGTGGCCAAGATGGCAAAGGTGTCGTTTTTACGACGACTTTGACCACATAATCATGGGTTAAACCCGCATCCTGGTCACGTTGTTGCATCTTTGGATAAGACGCTTTACGATGATTATCTCTGCTTGGTGGCTTTAAACAAGCTGCAAATTTGCGTGGGAAGAGGACAAACGTCAACCGTAAAACTTTGAAAATAGTCAACTCCTCAGCGGGTGCAAATTGGTCCAAAGGATAGTTCACCTTCGCTTTCTCTTGATAGGAGGATATAAATGCATCAATTAATTATTAACGAACACATAGTTCCCACGGTCGTGGAAAATTATTAAAAATTTTGGACAATAAATTTTCCTGGAAAGCCTTGGAAAAGTTGTGGAAAATTAATAAAAACTTATAACTCCTGGAAAAGTCAAAAAACCATTAAGAATTTTGCTGGCTAGAACAAAGTTGTTAAAATTAATCAGGTTTAAAAACATATGCTAGTTTTATCTTTTTTATATTGACTTACTCCAAAAGTTTAATTTGACTATATCAAGCGGTTGAAAACTTTAAATTTTAAAGAGGGAGCTTAATTGGAGGTTCCTGTACCGGCAGTTACTTTATCTGAAAATTTCCTCTGTCTTATTCGAGATGGTTCAAATTTTAAATTTTTCGAAGACCCATTTGGGGCACTCCCATCTCAGCACCTCCAATTTTCAAGAGTTTTTTTTCGATGCCTACCCAGTGATTTGTTTTCGATACCTTTGCTACTTTTTGCGTTGCTGCTAAGACGTAATGCTTTACTCCGCAAGAATCAGCCAGTTTGCTGGTTCTCGCAGTTTGTATGATTACTAATTTGCATATCTTTCTGCTCGGCGTTTTGCCAGCTCGCTAATTTGCTATTTCTCAATTTACGCTATTTTTTTTTCTGGCTATGGTCTAGGCCAGTGCTTCTTAAACTTTTTTGGTTTTTGTTCACCCTTATCACAGATTTCTGCATATCGTTCACCCTCGATATAAAAATAATATTTCACGTACATACAACCAGGATTTTGTTAAGGGGATTGAACCCAAAGGTAAACCTTTTTTGCCCGAAAACGTCTCAATTGGGTAGCGTGCTGAGCAAACCGGTGCAACTCACGCATGTTACTGATGGAGGTTTGGGGGGGCAGCCCCCAAGTGCTGGGCAGTGGTGGCCTTAGGAAAGGGGGGCCCCTGTGCAAATTAAATGGGGGAGCCCTTTTCTTTACTCACTACTTTAACATGTTTTATCTGCACTTGCAATTAAGCGCAACAATGCATTTCATTAATAACAAGACCAGAAGACCAATGCAATTGCAGCCCTAATTAAATCAAATGTTTGTTCATAAGTTCCTCTCATCTAGATTATCAACTCAATTAATTGCAGTAAATTAACGTAAACTTTCAGCAATTGCTTTCAGTATGCTTGTGTTATTACAGAATATGTTTGAGTACTTAGCAATAATGTTTGAATGCTTTATACTGCTTAGCGTATGATATACTGTATACGTTAGTCAAAAACCTATTACTGCCAGTTGCTGAAAGCAGTTGAAAAAAACAAGTGGAAAAACGACTACCTGAGTCATAGGCGTAACCAGGATTTTTGATTGGGGGGGGGGCCAAAACCACAAATCACATGCAATAACGTCATCAGAAACTTCGAAAGAGGAATTTTTTCGTGGGGCAAAGATATCGTAGAATGGAAGATCAGAAGTCGTGGCCTCCTGTAGGCATGTAACTAGGAACTCGTTCAAGGAGAGAGCTTAAACCAATAGCCTAGTTAAAATGCGAAAATGTGTAAATTGGTAGACGTGCTTAAGTAAAGAAGTGTACTGTAATTCAAATGTATCACAGACGGGGGTCTAGGGGCGAAGCCCCCAGCCGCTGGACAATTTTTCGTAATTTTTTAGAAAAAAAGTAGTTTCAATACCATTTGATCACATTTTGCACATTTTCAGAGCCATTTGAAAGTACTAGATTTTTAAACTTTGAAAGCCAATTGAAAAAATTAAGTTGTTTAGTCCTCCTTTTGCTTGCAATTTAAGTCCAAAACACGTTTAAAATCTTGCATTTTGTGGTTAAATTTTATTAGTGATTTCGCCCAGGTAGGGGGAAGTAAAGTACATTCCCTTCTGCAATATTTTAGCAGTAAATAACAATTCAGTCGATTATTTTCTTTATAGATTATTGTTTTGTCTAGAAAACAACCAGTTATAGGAGTACATATACGGCCAGGGGCCCAGGCTCTCTCAATTCAAAAATTTGTTCAATGAGCATTCCCCTTACTGAAGCTAATTTGTTTCAAAAGTATTTTGTTGCATAAAAACTGGCGTGGTGGAGGTGAATTGTAATTGAAAAATGTACAATAGATAGTCATGCCTACAAACCATGTTATTGCCCGAGTCGGATTTACATTGAGTTGGGCTCCTGGCACTTTGAGATTTTTGCAATATTTTCGCGCCAAATACAGGTGAAGACCAAAAAAGTTTTATCTGAGTGCGGGGCCCCTGGCACTGTGCCATGTGTTAAATCTGTCCCTGGTTATTGCATTACATTCATAAAAAGGTTAGATGAGAACCTCAGTTAGCAACTTTTAGGATAGAAACGCTTAATTTCACTCGGGTTATACGTTTAAATTGGTTGGCAACATTAAATTGAAGGAGCCATGGCCCCCTGAAACAGTATTATTGTTGGGAGCCCATATAAACTAGAGGGCCATATAAATATTCTTGTAGGGGGCCCCTTATAATTGGTTGGCAAAAATTAAATTAAGGGGCCCTGGCCCCTGGATTAATATTGTTGTTGGGGGCCCTTTTAATTATTATTGTAGGGGGCCCATTTCAATTGGTTGGTAAAAATTAAATTGAGAGGGCCAGGGCCCCCTGGCTCAATACAATTGTTAATTACTGCTGTACGGGTGTACTGTTGTATGCAAAGATGCTAAAAGAAACTGGAGCTGAAGAAACAACAGTCTTTTTTGTGACATTTTTATCATGGGTAGCATTTCAATTGGGGGGGCCCTGGGCCCCCCCTGGTTAAGCATATGACCTCAGTAGCCTAACAGTAGCAAGCAAAAAAAAAAGAATAGTAAGTTGACTTTACCAGTAAATTTTTATTATCTGTTTACTAAATCTGACTTAAAAGTTGAAAGTAATATTGTCTTGGAAAGGGGGATATGTGTAATAACCCTAGGAACAAGTGCATCTTGAGGGAGGGGGTACATATGTAATGACACTTAAAACAAATGTATAAACTTTTTATCATAATTTGCTATAGTGTTTCATAATCAAATTTTTCTGCGCGCGATAGGTCAAATGGGGGGCCCCAGAAGTGGGGGGCCCCTGTGCATTTGCACACTTTGCACATTCCTAAGACCACTACTGGTGCTGGGCGATTTTTGTGATTTTTCAGCAAAAACATAGCTAGCCGTTTTAGCGGCATTCGAATCAAATTTCGTACTTCTTAAGAGCCATTTGAAAGAACTAATTTGCTAAGATTTGGAAGACGGTTGAAAAATTAAATTGTGCAGCGTTTTCAAGACTCCCCTACTCACAGGTCAAGTCCAAAACACGTTTAAACGCTTGCAGTTTTGTGTTAAACTTTCCAAGTGACTTGGCTAAGAGGGGGGCTGAAGCCCCATTCAATGCAACTACAAAAAGAAACGTAAAATTACTCAAGTGTAACGTTGCCTGCACACGCAATCATTGTGTTCCTGCTTAATCAGGAAGTGAAATGTTAGTGATAGGTTGTTGCTCTCAGGCAATTTCTGTCTGTGCTCGTTCACCCCTCTTTGTTGGTTCACCCTTGATAAATTTTCGTGCACCTTGGAGTGAACCATTTACCCTTTTAAGAAACACTGGTCTACGAAACTACCATTTTTCTGAGCTTTCCCGATTGGGATTATTTCTATTTTGATTGTTCTTCTTCTGCAACTGGCTGGATAAACTATTTTGGTATGTGTATAGCGTTTATTTATTGCATATTATTGTTGGGGGCGATTTAAATATTATTACAGGGGGCCCATTTGAATTGGTTGGTAAAAATTAAATTGAAGAAGCCCAGACTCCTGGATTAATATTATTGCTGGGGAGCCCATTTAAATTAGTTGGCAAACATTAACTTGGAGGGGCCCGGCCCCTCTTGGATCAATATTATTGTTAGAGGCCCATTTAAATATCATTGTAGGGGGCCCATTTAAATTGGTTGGTAAAAATTAAATTGAAGAAGCCTGGGCTCCTGGATCAATATTATTGTTGGGGAACCCATTTAAATTGGGGGCAATTTAAATATTATTGTAGGGACTCATTTAAATTGGTTGACAAAAATTAAATTGAGGGGTCCCGGGCCCCCTGGATCAATATTATTTTAGTTGCTGTTGTACGCGTGTATTGTCGTACGCGAAGAAGCTAAAAAAACTGAAACGGTGAGAAACAGTAGTCTTTTTTGTGACATTTTTATCATTGGTAGCATTTCAATTGGGGGGGCCCCCCTGGCTACGCCTATGGCCCACTAACAGTGATTCCGTTTGACCCTTGCACTGCCTCAGCCAATAAATAAATAAAATTTTTAATAAAATTTTAATAAATAAATAAAATTTTTAATAAAATTTTAATAAAATTTTTTTTACAGCCAATAAAATTTTTTCGATGAGAGTTATGTTGAGCAATATTTCCGGAGCAGGGGCGTATTTAGGGGGGGAGCATTATGTCATGGCCCCCTCCTTTGGGTCGCCAGGATTGTAAAATTGCATAGAAAAGTAAGCAAAATTGAGGAATGCCCCCCCCCTTTGGAAGTTGGGTATGAGGTTTGATCACACAAAGGGTATGTTCTGTGCGTTTCTTTTAGGCTTTGTGCTGAAAATCGGAGGAAATTTGAGTGAAGACCTTCTTTTTAGTTTTTTTTTTTGTTCTTCACCTAATTTCGGGCAAAAAATCAGGCTAAATTTGAGTGAAACAATTTCTGATTCAGATCTTTGTTCTTCTCAAATTTTCTGAAGTTCCTGCCCCCCCCCTTTTTTTTTCAAAATCCTGCGTACGCTACTGTTCCGGAGCACCGGTAGGGGTGCCAGGAAAAACTGATGAAATCATCAAGCAAGCAAGTCTCTGCACGTTTGTGAGTTTCCTCTCTAGATACTTTTTGTTGAGACCGCCAGCCCAGGACACACGTGCATACAACATGATTGGACGAATCATAGCTGTGTATATCCATTTTATCATAGATGGTTTATTTATTCCCCACGTTTCACCCATAATTTGTCTACATTGCAATAATGCTATACTTGCTTTGCGGGTAATTGGGGTAATATTTGGTTTCCAAGTTAGCTTGCTGTCCAGAGTAACACCTAACAGCCTTGCTGCCTTGGAAGGTTCAAGTTTTGAACCATTCAGTGACAAGTAACCCAAATCTGTTACCCTTTTGTGAGTGAACAGTACAATTTCGGTTTCCTTGCTGCTAAACTGTAGCTCTTGTTCCGAAGCCCAGTTTGCAGCAATATTTATTGTTTTCTGGGCCATACCTGTAATCCAAAGCATATCAGCACCAGTGACCAACACTGCTAGATCATCGGCATAGGCTTGAACATAAAAGAACCTGCTACATAACTCCAGCACTCGCAAAAATTTTTTTCAAGACCTTTTTTTTGGAGATCGCCTGAAAAAAACTTTTTTGAGAACACTTGAGTCTGTGTCCTTGGTCTTTGGCCTTGGCCTCGAGCATTCCTGTCCTTGACCTCTAGAGGGTTTGTCCTCGGAAGGCCTGTCCTTGATTTAGACCTTTGCCTCGGATTTTGTTTGTGTCCTTGGCCTTGGTCTCGAGCCTTGTGTCCTCAACTCCACCTCTGCTTATTATAGCCTCTGAGGTATAGCACCATCAGGGCCAATCTTGCTAAGTTACTTTTAATTGCACTTTTCACGGTTCGGCTACTCTCAGTATTGCCATCAAGCACTTCTTATTGTAGGACATATCCAGGGTTGGGAATCGATACTCAAAAATGTAAAGATTTAATCGATATTCGATAGTTCATCAAAAAGTAAAGAATAATTCGATTTCGATGGCACTTCAAAAAAGTAAAGAATAAAGAATACCATAATCGATATTCGATTCCGGGTATTTGGGAAAATGATAGATGGAGAGCGATGGAACATGCAGACGCTTTTCGCTCACTCTAGCAATAAGCATCAAAGTATCGGAGTTCCTTGCTCAAATCTCAATCAAAGCAGTCAGACAAACAACAGAAAACGAGCCAATTACAGCTTCCAGATCATAATAAAATATGGAAGACTATAAATGGTTTCAGCTGTCTAAAACCAAGAAATGCAAGAGGTAAATGTAACAATTAGGCTATCAAAGCAAATCTACTCACCAGAAATCAACTTACTAACGTTACACAAAGAGGTTTAAACAATTAAACTTCTAAGAAATACTAGGCCTATCAGATTTTTATTACTGCCTTTACTGAAAATAACGCAGTTACAGTTCACTTGTTTTATTTATGAGTTCAAATTACCAGAGTCCCCTGCGTAGCAAGTAGGCAGTATCGTCTTAGCCTCTAGCGTCTAGTCTGTCACCTACATCATAGCACTATGCCTGCATTGACAATCACTGCTGGCCTAAAAATCACTCAACTGTATCGGAAATACAACTCCGCTTATATAATTAATTAATAATCCTCTTCGGAGTGTTTGCTCGTTTGCTGTTGCATAGCTTTCTGAAAAAAAAAATCGAATATCGTTTTAACCTGAAAAAAACTAAAGAAAACAGCATATTCGATACTCATTCCAAAAAGTAAAGGATCTGGTGTATTCGATTGAAAAAAAGTAAGGAATATCGCAATCGAATATCGATTATAATCGATTTTTCCCAACCCTGGACATATCTATGCGGCCGTGAAGTTAAAATGTGCTGAGCATTTAGAGTTGTGTGCCTTCAAAGTTAAAATAAAGCAAAAAATCTGTAAGAGTGTTAAAACTTAACAAATTTTGTTAGGCGAGGCTAACATTTTTTGCATGAGGTTTTGAATGAGAGAAATAGGGTTCCCATACAGTCGGAAGAGTCAAAAAAAGTATGGAATGTTATACTGGCATTTCTCGACAAGGAAATAGTAAGGAAAAGAGAAATTTTCTGCATTTAGTATTGAAAAAGTAAGGGAAAATGTCCAGCAGAAATGTGACACAAAAGCATGTACAAAGTAGGCCTAGATTGATAAAACGGGGACTAATGGCAAAATCAACGGGAATATTTAAAGTTCAGCGAATCGTGTTAGACTAGATTGGCGTTGACTCCATCCTTTTTGATCCAGCCATTCCAGAGATTCTACTTCAAACACAATGTATGGGCCTCTAATGTTATAATTTTTATTGGCAACCCTGACGTTGATCTCCTTGGCGTCGTTAGCGACGCCATCCCACTCCCAGTTCTAACCTAAAGCAACGCCACTTTTGGGCTACGGCATTGAGTCGTTTCGCTCCGCACTAATCAGTTTGATTTTGTCAGCAGAACAGACCCGAGCTGGTAAAGTGAGTAGACTGTTTGGTCGTCTAGGGATTTCAGTAAAAATCAATCTATCATAATGTCTAGCAATAAGGCTTTATTATTAGACTACAAAGTACAAAAATCATACCTGATAATAAGACAACTCGCACCTGAGTAGGCCTATTGTATTGGCTTACAGTATTTAGTGACCCTAGAATAAACTTTTCCTGCTAAGTTGCAAACAATGGCCTACTACTCTCCTAGCCGTACTTTCGCTTGTTCTTAAACGTTTGTTACGTAGGCTACCGTACAGTTTACTCTTTTTTCCACTTCAGATCTGTTCAGACTACAAGATCAAACTGGTTAGGGTGCAGTGAAGCGACTCAATTCAGATAATCTTACTGCTACGTTGTTTTAAGTTTAACTGGGATAACACGAAGCTAAGGTTATTAACAGCAGGGTTGCCAAAAAAATTATTACCTTAGAAGCCCTTACGTCGTGTTCGAAGAAGACTATCTCTGGAACGTCTGGGTCAAGAAGGATGGAGTCAACACCAATCTAGTCTTATGTGATTGGCCTAACTTTAGATAACCTCATTATTGCTGCCTTTGGTCCTCGTTTAAAGCGAATACATTTTCTTGTATCCTGTTTGCAGTAAGTCAGGTAATTGTAGGATCTATGGTCAGCAAGAATGGCATTCAGTATGGTATGGTACGGTGCGTAGGTACGGTACGCCTCAATTTTTGCTAAGAAGTACGGTACGCCTTTTTTGTAATGCTACGGGTATGGTACGTTGGTACGGTACGCCTTTTTTGTGATGGTACGGGTACGGTTCGTTGGTACGCTGTTTGAATTAAAAATCCCAGACTTTTCGCACATTGCGCCGGATTTTTGTATGCAGAGGCAAAAGACAGTTGAAGCCGGTGCTAAATGTGTGAATTGAGATCGCTGATTTATTGACTTGTGATTTCAAAGTCAGTTAAAGTTGCGAGTAGTTAAAAGCAAGAATAGCAGTAAGGTACGGTTCGTAAGTACGATACAGTACGCCCCAATTTTTGCTAAGAAGTACGGTACGCTTTTTTTGTAAAGGTACGGGTACGGTACGCTTCAAAATTTGAACTGAAGTACGGTATGCTGGTACGGTATGGTTCAAGGTACGAGGTACGTAGTACGCAAATTTTGAACGTACCGTACCGTACTGCCATTCTTGATGGTCAGGTCAGGTCTTAAGGATCTGTGCTAAAGTGCGAAATAGCGCATCTAGAGGTAAGTTAATTCTGCGATGTTGTGTGATCACGTGTTCAAAGCTAAAGCAGCAGCCGCCAACGGCAGCCGCTACTCAATGGATGTAGCATGAAGAAAAAATATTGTCCCATTCGTTAAGAGCAGACAAAGCCGCCTTGTTGCTAATTTAGTTGATGTCAGATAATGTTAAATGAATGTTAAAGAGATAAAGGCTAAATAGGATGTTACACTTCAAGCAGCTAAAATAGGTTGGTTAAAGACATGGCGAGGTTTGTTAGCCTACGATGACTGGCCTACTGCACAGACACATACTGCATGACTAGCCTACTAACTAACAGGCTGAGGTATTAGAAAAGTTTAGGTTTTTTATTTGCCGTAACTCAGACAGAAATTGGCAAGGGATCTTTTGGCTTTTAGACAATGTATCTTGCTGCTCACTGCCCAATATAGAATTGTTAGTATTGTTTGATACTGTTAGTATAATAGAAAAAAATCAATCGAGATAGCGGAATCCAAATATAAGATTACAGTATATTTAGCAAAAAAAATTAAATTGGCTGTTGCTATCAGCATGTAGGCCTACTTCAGCGAACATAATGCAATACTTTTTGTTGTTGCTATGGACCTACGGTCTGAAATAAAGAAATATATAATAATACATGTACCGTAGTTACAGAGAAGTCAAGCTATCTACGAGTGATCTTTCTTAAGCAGAAATACAGCAGTTGAATATAATTTTTATGGAACAAGTTTGATTTTATTTTAATGTATTGTTTAGCAGTTTATAAACTTATGTTGAGATTCAGCAGATTTCATTGTGTGATGGTAACATTGGTGTTGTTTTAATTTCAGACGATTAGGCCTGTAAGTGTAAAATTTTGGTATGGAAAAAGTCGGGACTTTTTTTTTTTGAAAAACCATGGTAACCCTGAAGAAAGCTGGAGAAGATCATGCAAGATGTTAATAAATTGGAAAGTGCTAAAATTTTGCTGGTATGTAATTTTTTCTGTTTAGTCATAATACTGTAGAAGTTGTGGAATATTTGAGGAAGTTGCTTTGTGCTTTAGTTTTTTATTTTGTGAATTGTAACATGGTTAGCAAAACACGTAAATAGCGAAAGCTGCGTTGCAGGCTAGTACACTTAAAATTAGTAGGGGATTAATGGTGCTGTGTTTGCATTTTTCGGTTTATACCGTTGGTAAAATTTGATTTTCTAGGTTCATTTTTGTTCATTTTTATCTTAGGTTAGAACCTGATCTTAGTATTACCAAATTTTAATCTACTTTAGAGTGTGGGTTTTCTGCCTAGATCTCAAAGACATAAAATTGACATTGGCCTCTCGACCAAAATGCATAAAAAGATACTTCCCCCCCCATTTTGCCTGTTGACCAAAATGCTGAATAAGAAAAATACCACATTTTTTGCACTTCCCAGACGGTCTTTTGCAGTGATATGAACTTTAAATTGGCTTCAAGCCATTTTTGAAGCATTATTTAGGAAGGGCGCTAGTATTTGTCAAAAATAAAGTTTACAAATCAGTGAAACCTTTGAAACATGGCCAAAAATAAGCAATCATTGATAAAAAAGTCAAACGTAGGCTTCACCAAATAAAACATTTGGGGGAATTGGAGGGCTGTTCAGTTGGTTCTTAAATTATGGGTTGCAAAGACTTTAAAAATAAGCTGCGCCAATGTGATTCAAATCCGTCGAAACAATATTGTGCAAAAAAGAATTTTCAAAATCTGTAGAATTTTTTTTCTTTCCGTTTATTAGGTCTTTTGAAATTATTGCATCATACATTAAGTTGGCTTCATCTAAATAAAATAAGATTATTGCATCATAAGTAGTTTTCTTAAAGTTTTAGTGGCAGACCAGCTACTGCAGAACAAGCTGAAATTACTTTTAATAGTAGTGGAGTACAGGGCTGGAATCGAGTACTGCGACTTTGAGTACGAGTACATGGTTATGGAAAAGGCACGAGTACAAGTACTTGAGGTTTGAGTACAAGTACCAAAATTTATTAAATCTAAAAAAAAGCAATTTAACTTTTCTAACAGAAGTTATTTTTTCTACGCCGATGTTTTTTGCTTGAATAGCAACTGTGAAAAAATAAATTGAAGAACTAATCAAATAGAACAAAAATTTACTTACAGCTGCATAGTAAAAACTGCACTAAATTAATTTGAACTCATCAAAAATATGCTCGTTGCATTTAAGGAGAGAAAAACTTGCACTCTTAAAGGAGACGTGCATGACCTGTGAGGGCATACTATTATTCTGCCTTGGCTGAATACGCGTTTTGCAGGAGCGCTTGTGGCTGGCACGCAAAGTACATATTTAGCTAAGAGTCAAAAAGCGGGATATGTTGCAGAACTTTCTCGTCAATAAGCAGCAGCTTCCAGCTGCTGCTCTTCACACAAAAACTTGTCAAACTGTGCAGCAACCAAATCTGTTTGTTATGAAGTGGAAAGTTTTTGCTGCTTAAGCGCAGGAAGCAGGCATCCATCTTCGATAATTTTGGAGTATTTCTTGTTGTAACTTGCTACCTTTCATTGCAGCAATGTACTTGACCTATTTTTTGTGCGAGTACCGTGCACTTAGGCATTCGTGTAAGAATTCTAGCCGAGTATTGAAGGTTTCGCGTTTGAGTACACCAAAATTGGTACTCGAATTGTACTCGAGTAGGAGTTCTCCAGCCCTGGTGGAGTAGTCTGAAACAATTTTCTAAAGGAGCACATTAAATTGCAGGTATTAGTGTTAAAAATTAGCGTTATACTGTAATTACGTTTAAGAATGAGTAAGTTTTCTAGCAAGAATTTTTGGACTTGGGATTCACTTCCATCAAAGATCATGGTGCTAAAAAGCGGCATTGTGCACTGTCTTATAACGTGCCATCCAACGAATCTCTGAAGAAAAATAAATTGAAGAGGCATTTGGAAACAAAGCACCCGCAACATGTAAACAGGGGCGTATTTAGAAAGGGGCCATTCAGCCATGCCTTCCCCCTTTGGGTCGCCAGGATAGTATAATTAGCATAGAATAATATGCAAAATTGCGGCATGCCCCCCATTGTAAGTTGGGCAGAAGCTTTGATCACACAAAGGGTATGTTTTCTACGTCTGTTTTAGGCCTGCACCCAACTTTAGGAAAATAATGGGAGTGAATTGGAGTGAAGACCTTTTTTTGTTTTTGCCCTTCACTTAATTTTGGGCAAAAAATCGGACTAAATTTGAGTGAAGACTTTTTTTTTGCTCTTCACCTAACTTTGGACAAAAAATAAGACTGATTTTGGGTGGAAGAATTTCTTATTCTGATCTCTGTTCTTCTCAAATTTTCTAAAGTTCCTGTCCCCCCCCCCCCTTTTCAGAATCCTGCGTACACTACTGCATGTGAAAAAGAATCGCATCTTTTTTCAGCACCGAGAAAGGGAACTGATACGAAGCAGAATTTGCTTAGAAACGAATCCAGCACTTTTCGCCTCCAAGCAAGCCACGCTGTCATTGTACGTTGTCTCGCTACGCATAGGTAGAGAAATGAAACCGCATACGTTGGAGAAAGGCTCGTAAAGCCTGCAGCCATTGACATGGCGAGACTCATGTACGGCGACAACGTGGCCTCGAAACTGCAGTCTGTCTCGAACGACGGAGTCAAACGTCGCATTGCAGGCCTTTTATTGAACATAAAAAACCAAGTGGTTGCTTGAATGAAGAAAGTGTGAAAGTGAAGCTATCAGCATGATGAGTCAACCGACACTGGAAAAAACGCGCAGCTAATGGTTTGTGTGAGGTACGAGGGTGACGTGGACCTCAAAGAAGAATCTCTGTTTTGCACACTGCAAACAACAACGGCAACCGGCGCCGACATCTTTAACTTTGTGAACAACTTCCAACAAGAAGAAGGCATTAACTTGGAAAACTGTGTCAGCTTATGCACTGACGGCGCTCCCGCTATGCTTGGTGCTCGACATGGGTTTACTGCACGAGCCAAGCAAATTAATCCTAAGGTCCAAGTCGTCCACTGTCTTCTGCACCGTGAAAACCTTGCTGCACATCATTTGTCTCTGAATCCTTTTGCAGTGATGAAGGAGGTTGTAGGTGTAGTCAACTTTATCAAAGCCAGTGCTGTTAACTCACGTTTTTTCGAGCAGTTGTGTGTTGACCACGGGTCTCGATTTCGACATCGATTTTACTTTAATGTTAGATGGCTTTCACGTGGTAAGCTATTTATCAAGATCATGTCACATAAAACAATGTCACAGAGTTTCTCTCCGAGAAACTGTCTGCCTTCAAAGAAAAGCTGCAAATCTGGACGAATAAGCTGGAGCATGGACGAACAGCAACGTTTCCATCCATGATCGAGTATCTGGAGGAATGGAATCAGACTGATAGTAGCAAATTTGATGTCATCAAACCCATTCTTGTGGAGCATTTGAAAAACCTAATCACGAAGTTCGATCGCTACCTTCTCGAAATAAATTTGAAAGCTCAGCTGTGGGTCAGAGATCCGTTTCTGGCAAAGGTTGAGAACTTATCAGAAGATGTTGCAGGGCTGCAGGAAGAGCTTATTAACTTGCATCATGACCATTTCCATGGACAACTTTTATACACGGCATCACTTGTAGAGTTCTGGCCCTCAGTTAAAAAGGAAAAGCCAATAATTGGTAACGAAGCAATGACTTTTCTGCTCCCATTTTCGACCACGTATCTCTGCGAACAAGGGTTTTTGGCACTAACAATTGCTAAAACCAAGGCTCGCACTCGCCTCAGTCCTGGTAACGATTTGCACGTTGCGCTCAGTAAGATAGAGCCATGCATTGAGGAAATTATGAAAGGGAAATATCAGTTTCATCAATCACACAGAATCTATGATCTGTTCTTAATTAATTGTTGTGTCGAAATGCTGTGTGCTATAACTGGTTGTCTGTGTCTTATCTGAATAAATAGCAGAGCGCTAACATTAAAAAACTTTTTTTCTACGTTAAAGGCTTTGGTCGCGAGATAATCATAAAACTCAGGTTTGTGTCGCGCTCAAAAAAGTTTAAGAAGCACTGCAAGTTCTCTCAAATCTCGTTCCGATTATCACTTTCCCAAAATTGTCTTTTTCAGTAAAATGCAGAAGAATTAGGTTAAAGCTTGCGAGTTTTTTATTTGTTTTATGATATATCGGCTTATAATAAAAGGGCCGAAATTTTACCATTAGCCACAGCTGACATAGCCCATTTACGCTGTCAGTCAAATTATGTTTTGCGCTGCTGATTCTATGCCACATTTTAAAAGCATCAATTGTCCCGAAATAGGCCTGAAATTAAGTTTGAAAAAAACTGCAAAATTTTCGTTCGCTGGGGGCTCCACCCCCAAACCCTCTGCTTCCGGCGGCTGGGAGCTTCGCCCTAGACCACCAATAGCCTGAGCCCGCAAAACATCCCTCCATTGCAGATTTCTGGCTACACACCTGTTTTACTGTTAAATGTTTTAGCAAAATTTACTTAAGTATATATCGATGTTGCTACTGTTCTGTTTGCAGTGCACGAACTGTTTAATTTGTTTTCACAAAACATATTCAGTTGAAGTTCAATATTTTAAAACTCATTATTTTTGTGCTTTATTCGACAGAGAGAATCAGATGAAGAAGATGAGATTGCAACAGGATCAAACAAATCCCCTGAAACTTCAGGTCAACAGAACAGCGCAAAAGAAACATACGAATTATCTGAAACTTCAAGGCAACAGAAGAGCGAAACAGAAACATGCAAATTTTCTGGAATTTTAGGTCACCAGAAAACAGAAACATGGAGATTCTCTGGAATTTTCTCTCGACTGAAGAGCATAATAGAAACATACAAATCACCTGAATCTTCTGTTCAACAGAAAATTTCAAGCGAAAAATGCATATTTTCTGTTATTTCAGATCAACACGAAAGTGAAATAGAAACATACATATCCCCTGAAACTTCATGTCAGCAGAACAATGCAACAGAAAGAAAAAAATCCTTTGAAACTTTAGGTCAACAGAAGAGCTCTCGATTGAAATGCATAGCAGAAACATACGAATCCCTTGAAAGTCTGAGTCAACAGAAGAGTAGTACAGAAACAAACAAACAGTAGCGTAGACATGGGGGCGTTGTGCCATGGCACAATGCAAAAAATGTGTAACAAAACTTTAGAATCAGCTTTGTTAGATTAAAATAGAACATATACACGGAAAAGGGTTTTGCTTGCTGGTATTTTAGCATCATTTTGATCAGCTTGGGCGAAGATGTAGTGCAGGTTTTAGTTTTTTTTAGCTGAAGCAGGTATTTTGCTGTCTTAGTTTTTAACTCAAGATCCCCCACTCCTATACTGTAACAAAAACAGGCTGTCCGCTGTCATTTTTTATTTTTTGGTCATTGTCATTTTTTTCGAAAGTGTTTTTTCATTTTTAAAGCTAGTTTTACTTTTTTTCAGCTTTTTGTGAAAAATTATTAACTTTACTTGTAGAATTTTCATTAAGTGCTCTGTGCATGAATTAAATCCTTTGTGATTTGTAGTATTATGTTCTTCAACGTTTTGCAGTCGTAGTAAGTATGCCATTGTTGCTATCGGGTTATTTTAAATAGGCATAGTAGGCATAAAAAGCATAGACTGGTATAGTGAAATCCCGACCCTAACTACTCCCTATTATGCCTATTTACGACAACCGGTTGCTATATCACTGGTCGTTTTATATTGGTACCTTTTCACAAAATTTTTCATGTCAAAGTAGTAGTGGACTAATTCATCCTCAAAAGGAATGGGGCATCCAGCTAGGATTATATGCAACAAAAAAATTATAATAATCCGAAACACAACTTCACATTTCAAAGTTAAGGTCACTCCAGCATTTAAATCATCTTTTCTAAAATAATATTAAAGGTATCTTTCACAACTGGTTTGAAAGCACCTGAATACAAGGTTTCAGCATGAATTAGGGTTGCAACAGAATACCGGTACTTTTACAAGTTTGGTAGGATATCTCAATTTCAAATAAGCTATATTTTAACTGACAGTCTTGTGGGGAGATCTCTTGTACTTTGAAGTGTTTCAAAAAAGGCCCTGTAAAGTTAAAATCTGATTAAGGTATCTTTTTTTATTTTGCACGTAATCGTTACTGGATGCTTCACCCCCTTTAAAGGGGTCTTTTAAGAATAGAGCTTTTGGTTACCTCCTCGCCTCCTTGCTAAAGTAGCAAAGTGTAGACCCTAGATCAGCACTATCCTATAGGAGTGAAGCTAGGCTGCATTTTCTGTGTTGTGGACTAGGGTTAGTTGATGTGTGTGAACGCCGTTTGACATTCTTTTACGCAAGTTTTTCTGTATAAGTGTTGTGTAGGTAAACGTGGACAACTGGACATATTGCTTTATTTCTACACAAGAACTCTTGGTTCTTTGGTGCAAGGTGGGAACGGGTCTCTTCTCCAGTGAGTTGAGTCACTTTAATATGTTAACTCTAGCCGAGTCTTGGGGAAAGAAATAGAGTTGAGTGATTAAAAAAATAAGACTCCAGTTTTAAGTCATTCTAAAAAGATAATAACTGAAAAAGAAACGAAAAAAATTTGACTCATTCGTTTTTGCTCGTTCTGTTGCTGTAGGAATTTACATTTATCCTGATGTTCTACCTGCTAATACTAATGTTCACTACATACACCAGTACCGATGTCGGTGAACTCGAATCTCAAAAATTTGAGTACCACTCTTTAAATTCAAAATTTTGGTTGAAAAGTATTAATTGCTATATTGCAGTGGTTGTAAATGAGCCAGTAGAGTTGTTTTGTTTGAGGGGAATAAGGGAGTCTAAGAATCGATAACTTTCTTAATTTTCATGGTTATGTTCTGAAAAAGGCGGAAAATTGGAATTGTGCCATGCTCCCATCCCCCACCCTTTAAAACCCCAGTCAAAGCACAGTAAAAAAAATTAATTAACGTAGTTGAAACAAAAATATAGTATGAACACGAAAAGATATTCGGCCCCTGGCATCAACTAGATGTTGGCAGTGGGGTAGATTTCAGAATCGTTTTAGTACAGCTTGCTAAAATTAATTGTTTGACTCATGTTCACAAATTTTAACAAAATAAGTAATGTAAGCTCTATTTTATACTCAGTAATAACGTCTTATTCTAGAAAAATTTCGATTTGTTTGGGCCGTGACACAAAATCATGGAAAAGATTTGAAACCACGGAACGTGGTTTTAGAGCATTTAGGGGGAGTAATGTGCAGTGCTGTAGAACTATCTCTAATTATAATTTAGGTTATGATCTAGCAACGCAAGGACAGGTTGTGAATGTTGTAGCAATTCAAGCAGGTAGTTAGACACGTATTTCAAATATTCTGCATCCATTGCCGCAGCTTACTGCCTTAGTTGTCGTGCTTGTTGTAAATGATATAGATATTTCTTCGTCATAAGTATGGACAGAAACGCAAGAAGATATAGTAGATGGCTACTAAAATGGTTTATGCCCTGCTAATTGCATTAATGCGTATTTCGCATGTTTTGCGGTGCTTTGAAATAGAAATATGAACAAAAAATGTTCTCAAAATTGAGTTTTGTTTGTTTTTTTAAATCATAAAAGTCTTCCAGCGCGGAGGTTCTGCCCCCGCTGGCCCCTTTGTCTCGACTTTGCTTACTGTGATTAAACCACTTCGCAAAATCAAATTCATTAAACATGCATGAAACCGTAAAAAACGTTTTCTACAAAAAGAACAAGACAGTTCCAAAATGGCGAAGAACCAGCTTAAAAATGTTGTTAAAACCTACTTTTTATTATTTTCGTGATAATATAGATTTTGTCCCAAACGGGTCATCTTCAGTCACTACATAAAAAAAAGCATAATCAACACTACAACTGTAAAACTATAAAAATACGTCAAAACCAACTTTCAAACTGGGCACAAGTTTTTAAAAATAATTTTCTAATCGTTTTTTTTTAACATTCTACAAAAGGAAGTACATGATTGTTGTTGACTCTAAGTAGTGAATCAAATCTAAAATAGGCGTATGGCTTAAGTTATTCGAACAAAATTTGAGTCGAGTTTTTAACATTAATGTAAGTCATTTCTAAAAAAGTGAAAATGACTCGAGTCCAACTTGAGTCGAGTCACTGACTCGAGTCATTCCAGCGCTGCTTTGACGATAAAAAGTTTTTTTTTTCAAGGCGCTTAAATGTTTATTTCGTTTTTTGTCAAATAATTTTGCTTATTTTGAAAATATTATAATTATTTATCAAACAGTGTTTGTGCGGTTAACTTTGGTACAGGTCACTCACTCTTTGTTTAAGTGGCATGTTTGCAAAATATCACCGTTTGCAAGGCATGGTTGCAAAATATACGTACGGTAACTAAAATCATCATAGGATTTTGACATTTTCTCATAGGTTGGTGGACAGCCTGCATAAACGACAAAATGTAGCTTTATTTCATACCCACCCCCCAATAGCCTTTTAAGCGGGAAAGAAACTGTGCCACACCATTTCCTTCCGATACCTTGGCGTAATATTGGAAAATAAACTAACTTTTTCTTACCGCATCAAATGTAGCGAAAAGTGTATCTCGGTCAGTTGGCATCATTTCCAAATTAAGACATTATGCTCCGACCTCAATTTTACTTAAACTATATGCTATACTTCATCCTTACCTGTTGTATGGTATTATAGTAAGGGGATCAACTTATAAATCATACTTGCAAAAACTTGTATCTTTACAAAATAAAAGTTTGAGATTAATTACTAATAATTTCACATTCCATCAACCCTTCTTTTGTGTGTCTTTGTTATATAAGCAAAATAAAATACTTAAATTATCAGATATCTATGCTTATAAAGTCGCAATATTCATGCATAAATTTTAAAATAAGAAACTTCCAATTACTTTTTCGGAGTACTTTTGTAAAACGGATACTGTACACAAATTAAGAACGAGGCAAAATTTAGCTTGTAAGTTTGCTATTCCGCGATACAACACATCTCGACTGCAACGTTTTATAAAATATGGCGGAATTAAGATCTGGGACTCAATTTCGTCTGAAACTAGAAATAGTTCCTTTAAAGTTTTCAAGAAAAAGTACAAACAATGTTTACTTGCGCTTTATTAAAGATTACTTTCATGTAATAAGATTTCCAAATTCACTCAATTAGTGTACTTTTTTTTCTGGTGAAACCATTCTTACACTTAAATCAATATAGCCTGCCTTAGAATTTGCAACGTTTTTTGCCTATAACTCTGACAATAAATTTTTGCCAATTTTTTTTAAACTTATTTTTCAACTACGGTACCGGTAGTTTTTTTTTTTTTTGCTTTTGCTCTTTTGTAGTTTTTTGTAATTCTTACTGCTTTGCTTAGTAGTGCTCTGTCATTTGTATTTTATTGTATTGTGAAACCTTCGCTTTTAGAGTGACTGCTTGACTTGAAGACCCTAAACCGGTCACTTCACAGCATCCTTGTCTTTTTGAATATTTTACATGGTGTGTTTTAATGATTATTGATGTGAGCAACAAAAACAAAATAAATCGTTTGTTCGTTCTGATACTGCACAAACAGTAGCTGAAAAAGTTTGATAAAGCTAACACAAAACGTTTTAGAAGGCCTTGTACGTTACCCTAGTTCTCTTATCTGGGTCGTTGCATTTTTAAAGACTGCTTGATAGGTGAAGGAATCTCATGCAGCTATTGGGGGCACATTATGTTTCGAATGTTTTCCTTATCATGTCAATTACACTTTAGTGTTTGCTGCTTGACAAGCTGCAAATAATTAATCTGTCACCAATAGATACGAAACTTTTGCATTGTTTTTTCTTTCCTTGATTACGTACACAACACCAGTGCTTCTTAAACTTTTTTGGTTTTTGTTCACCCTTATCACAGATTTCTGTATGTCATTCACCCTCGATATAAAAATAATATTTCACGTGCATACAACCAAGATTTTGTTAAGGGGGATTGAACCCAAAGGTAAACCTTTTTTGCCCGAAAACGTCTCAATTTGGTAGCGTACTGAGCAAACCAGTGCAACTTACTCATGTTACTGATGGGGGTCTGGGGGCGCAGCCCCCAGGCGCTGGCGATTTTTTGTGATTTTTCAGCAAAAACATAGCTAGCCGTTTTAGCGGCATTCGAATCAAATTTCGTACTTCTTAAGAGCCATTTGAAAGAACTAATTTGCTAAGATTTGGATGCCAGTTGAAGAATTAAATTGCGCAACGTTTTCAAGACTCCCCTACTCACAGGTCAAGTCCAAAACACGTTTAAACGCTTGCAGTTTTGTGTTAAACTTTCCAAGTGACTTGGCTAAGAGGGGGGCTGAAGCCCCATTCAATGCAACTACAAAAAGAAACGAAATTACTCAAGTGTAACGTTGCCTGCACACGCAATCATTGTGTTCCTGCTTAATCAGGAAGTGAAATGTTAGTGATAGGTTGTTGCTCTCAGGCAATTTCTGTCTGTGCTCGTTCACCCCTCTTTGTTGGTTCAACCTTGATAAAGTTTCATGCACCCTGGGTTGAACCATTTACCCTTTTAAGAAACCCTGCACTATACCACAACAAAGGATTTCCGTAAATATTGCTTGTGCCCTGCAGTTAGTATTATGCTTATTTTATGTATGTTTTGCGTTGCTGTGGAGACATACGTCTTTTAAATAAAAATTTAACCTAGAATAGTCTTAAAATTGAGTTATTTTTGTAAAAAAACGTAAAAATCATGCCTCCGGCGGCTGGGGCTCAGACCCCATTTCTCCGACCTGTGTTACGACTTTTGACCCTTGGCCCTCCCCCCTTCCCCATTTGAAATTTTTGCGTATGCCACTGCATACAAATCCCTTGAACCTTGAGGTCAACAGAAGAGCACTCGATCGAAGAGCTTAATACAAACATACAAATCCCTTGAAGCTTTGACTCAACGGAAGAACCGATTCTCACTCCTCTACTTTCAAGATTAGGTTTGCAGTTACCAGTACTTCAAATTTAAAAGATTCAAGTATTGGAATTGACAAACATGATTCCAAAATGTCTTTCCATTCTCAATTATTTGCAACTGTTGATCAAGAAACGTATTCTGCCAAATTGGCTACAGATTCGAAATCAAAAAAAATTTATGTCAATCCCAATACTGCGAAGGTGCAAAGTGATACCAGAATCCTGTAAGTCTAAAGAAAGTGAAAGTGTTATTGCTGAAAAAAGTATGAGAAAATGTTCATACTTTTTCTCAAATCATGAAATGCTGAAGCTTCAAAAAACTGCCTTGGCCTAATATACTGGGTACGAAAAAAGAATCGTGGCTAATTTCAAAATCTAATAATAATCCGGTAAATTAATGAGCAACGAATATTTTTGTGTGGTGTTGCGAGTAGGGTGGGATCCATTCATTTTGTTGATAATTTTTTACTTCAAATTTATTGACTTTGAAAAAACTAAATCCAAGTTCATTGACTTTGAAAAAGCTGAATTCAAATTCATTGGCTTTGAAAAAACTAAATTCAAGTTTATTGGTTTTGAAAAAACATTTCAAATTTATTGACTTTGAAAAAAATAAATTCAAACTCATTGACTTTGCGAAAGCTGATTTTTTCAAATATATTTTTATTTTAGTTGGACTGATGTAAAATTTAAGTTCAAATCTGTAGTTACGACTTCTAAATTCATAAAATTCAATTCAAACTTACCCCATATTTGACAAACCAGACTATTGAGAAACTAAATTAGATAAGAAAATAGAATTAGAAAAAACTATGATTTTTAAGTAGTTCTTGTAAGTGGTGCAAAATAATTTTACTGGGGAAATTAGGTAGGCCTAACTCACCGTATAAGAGAGTACCAATTGTACAAACTCATAATTTTTATCAGAAAAATAAGCGAAAAAAAGACACAATGAAAGCACACGAACAAGCTTTGAACAATCAGTTGTGTTCTGGTCTGATTCTGAGTCTTTTTGACCAGTTTTCAAATCGCTACTTTTACAGTGTAAGTTTTGATTTGAGAAAATCAAGTTCACCGAATGTTTAATTAAGACATTCAAATTTATTGACTTTGCAAAAACTAAATTCAAATTCACTGTGTTTGCAAAAACCAAATTCAAGTTCATTGACTTTGCAAACGTCAAATTCAAATTCAATCCAACTTTAATGGTGAGTCGTGACCATCAACTACAAAGCATTTGTAAACGTGTGCTTCAAAGCATGTCGTTTTTGTGCATAAAGCGTTGATGAAAAAGCACAAAAATCCGTAACGTAACGCAATGAAACTTCGACGTTTTTGCACCAAAATAACAACAAAAAAATGGTTTCGACAAAATGGTGCGACTGCCCACACTTTTCGTCAAGCACTGGCGATTTTAACAGAAATGTTTCCATCCTATTTGATTTCATTGTGGTGACATTGATTGGACCTGCACAATGGCCCGATTTGAACGCTTGCGATTTTTTTTTGTGGGTTACTTGAAATCTAAGGTATTCAATCACTGCCTCCTATCGACTGAGAATTAAAAGTTGCAATAAGTTAAGAAATTACTGCCATTCCATTCAAAAGGTTCAGTAGAGTGATCGCTGAATATTTCGAACAAGTTTTGTGGGTGCGTAGACAATAACGACAAGCAGTAGCGTAGCCAGTGGGGGGCTCGAGCCCCCCCCATTGGCTTGTGAAGTATGCAAAATTGCACGTTTTTGTTGCTTTTTAGGCCGATTTTTGGTGAAAAATTGAAAACAGCCCCCCCAAAGGAAATTGGGTGCCGAAGTCGTGAAGTAGATGTCGTGATTCGGTGTGAAAAAGTGTTTGAATGTGTGATTATGGCCGAAAAATTAGACTCAATTTCTGCGAAGACCTTTTTTTTTTTGGAGACCACCTGTTTTTGGGCGGAAAAAACGTTTGAACTTTCCGCTTTCCGAGAAATTTCGTCTCAATTTTCGGACAAACCGTGTGAAACTGATTCAAGAACAATGTCAAGGTCGTTTGCACTTTTCTCACTCTTTCAAAAAAGCCCCCCTCCCTTTTCCAAATCCTGGCTACGCGCCTGACGACAAGTACTTAACTGATTTAAATTTTCAAACTGGATTAAACGTGTTGTCTTTGCTTTTAACGTAATTTTTAGATTTTGCTTCTTAATTTTTTGTTATGTGCAAAAATTTTGAAGTTTTGGTTTACGTACATTACGGATTTTTGTACTTTTTTAACGTGTTATGCATAAAAGCGACATGCTTTGAAACACGCACATTGCTACGTCACAAATTCTTTTTCAATGATGGTCTCATCACAAAGTTGCATATTAAGCACTTTTTAACATTACAAATCTATTCGCTGCCCATTAATTTCCTCGAATTTTATTAAATTTTGAAATTATTCAGGTTTTTAGCGACATAGCTGGCTATGCTATAGCCAACTAGTTTTTTTGTTTCTTCGCCGTCTCAAGCAGATCACTCTCCTGGACTCCTTTATCTTTACAGAATTTATGTGAAATCCAAATGTGCGTGCTTGGGCTTGGTGAGTTTTGCCATCGAGCCAATAAATGCATAACTGCACAAATCGCAGGTTCTGGGTGGATTAAATTAGTCACTTATAAAACCATAACTAGATGTAATAAGCTTGCAAGCAAGCCTTGTGAACGATCGACGCATGCTGAAAAATGAGTTTCAAAAAAAACTTCGTTTCTTCTTTCAGAGAGCAATTCAAAAACATTTTCTTTAGGAGCCCCAAGGAGATTGAAATCCCAAACGGCGTCAAAATTGATTTATCAACCACATTGTGACGGATCCTAATAAAAAACATTTTACCAGCTCATTCCCTTAGAAGTCAATTGTTGCAGGGTCACATAGGAGGTTCCGAGTGTGTGACTCCCCAAAACTATGTTAAAATATTTGTCTCTTAATTATTCACTAATATCAAAAAACAATTGGTTCTTTAGCTTAAGCTGTTCATCAATTAGTTTGTTGGGGCCATTCAAGAGGTTCGCCTGGAGGTGGCCCCCAAACTATCAAAATATTTGTCTCTCAAGTATCAACTAATAGAAAAAAATTAGCACTATTGCTGGTAGATAAAAAAATACCCCTTCAACGTAACTCATTCAAAAATTGATTTTTCGGGACACCACAAACTATGTCGAAACAATTAGCTTTCTAGCTCCGATCAAAAAAATTGATTTTTTGGGAGGGTGGTACCAAAAAATTTCGGAACACAAACTGCGTTTGTAGCTCAACAATTTCATGCAAAAATTAGATTTCTGTATTTTACGGTTTAGAAGAAGAGCTTGCAAGATTTGGAAGAAAAAATCTTATCGCGGGACGGTCCCCCCAGTACTTAAATTGTAGGGAGATCTCTTCCCCCTGTAGAAAGCATGCGACCTGGCAGATTCTGACACGAAGGCCTATTTTTCTGGTCTCCACCAAGTGTTTGGACAAAAAATGGCTAGGTCAGACGTGAATACCCTTGCTTACCTTTTAAGTTCTGAACATGAATCTTCTTGTTTTTTCCATCATGAAACGTTTATATTCCAGGATTTGTACGGTTGCAGAAGCGTCCCCCCCCCCCCCCCCGCCCAATCCAACGTTTTACAGTTTAAGTGCTGGCTAGAGCTAACTCTAAAACTTCTCACTCGTTTGCAAGAAAATGGCTATGTAAAAACAAACAAACGCGACACGGGCGTCGGTCATTCCCTTTATAATTTTGTGCTTGTTAAAACTTTTTCAGGTGATTTCAAATAAACTAGTTTCGTTATTTTTTTGCTGAATTGCTGCGGATTTTGACGCAATGTTATTTGGCTATTTCGTGTAATGTATTATTTTTCGATTAATATTTCTTTGTTGCGGATTCGAACTGGTGGTTGCTATAAGTGCTCGATTGGCGTCGTGTAAGATGTGCGATCTCTCGTTTTACTTAAAACTTGAAGAGATTGTCTTATTTTGCGTTTCTTTAAAAATTTGAAACGTTTGATCAAAAAACGTGTTTTACTTTCCTCAATAGACACTTGTTTTTCAGGTAATTGAAGTTTTTTAAGCAATTACAATTAATCCCAACCTAATCGTTGCCATTTGCATAGGTCTATTTAATTTCATTAAGTTAATTTTATAAGTTATGAAGTCCGGTATAGTGATGTAAATAAAAAACGAAGCTTAGTTTAAAAAAAACGTTTTTTTGCTTGTTTTTTTGGTTTCAAAAAAAAACATTGTTGTTTTTGTTTTATTTTATTTTTTTTTGTTCTTTTTTTGTTTTTAATTGTTATTTTTAAGCAATATTGGATTGTTGTTTTGTAACAACCTTAGCTAGTCTGTCCTGAAACCGTAAAAATCTTCAACAGGTTGAAAGCCTGAAAAAAGACATCAAATCAAATTTTTCCTTTTACTCGCTGTATTACGCCAAAGCATAATACAGCGAGTATAAGAGAAATTTTGATTTTTTCTTATTTGATTTTTTTTCCTTATAAGGAAAAGTCTGATTTTTCGTAATTTAATTTATTCAAATTTTTCCTTATACTCGTTGTATTGTATTACGCTAAGCGTAACACAGCGAGTAAGAGGAAAAATTTAATTTGATGTCTTCGGTTTAACTTACAGTGCTACTCAACGGGAAAACAACATAAATCAAAAGTCACAATAATTGTTATACAGTAAATTTTAGCTCTCTAAACTCTTATTAGCTAAACCACAAGCTATGGGCTACTCGTCTATCAACGCAATTAATGGTTAGTGATTCTCAAACAATCCCAAAAATATTCTGTTTGGTAGACAATTAACTTGCAGTATTTTTATTATTTGGCAATCTAAACTGACGAGTTACTCTCAATCTCTTCTAATATCAACCTCTAAATCATGGGATTACTTTGGATCAAAAACTAGCATGTTCTACTTCTGTTGAAAGCTGACGAAAAAAACTAACTTAGTTGGTAAAACTCCGGAAAAATCAGCTGGAAAAGATAGTCACAGAGCTTCCAATTCAAAAAGACATTCCAAACTTTGAATTTGCAATGGTAATACAGCGAGCAGTCACTAATGCTCTTTTCAAAATCTTAAGTTAAATAAAGATGGAAAGTTTTGGAGATGCAAATCTGAAAAAAATCTCTGGACCCGGACTTCGGATTGGCATAGACGTCGCTGCGGGGGGGCGGCTCGCCCCGGGTGTCACCATTTTATGATATCAATTGAACAAAAAAGATAACAAGATGTTTAATATTATTGGAAATGTTTAGCACAATGGAATGGACTAAAAAATGATATAAAGCATCTTTTGAAACATTTATTTAAAGGAGGGGCGCTAATTTGTCAAAAATATTACTCACGAATCAGTAAAAACTTTGAAAAATTGCCAAAACTAACAATCAGATTTGATATCTTGTGGAAACATGCTGAAGATAAGTTACATGAAAAAAAAAAATATATAAGCTCAGGAATAAGGGAGTGGTGGCTATTCAGCATTAGTTAATTACCAATCACTTCGACGCAGTACTTAAAACTGTAAAATTTTGCACGGGGGGACGCTTTTGCAGCCTTGGCCAAACGCATTTGGAATGCGAATGAAATTTAGTGGAAATTATGACTCAAGTTGTACTTCTTTCCCCTAAATCGAGCGAAGACCAAAAAAAAGGGTCTTCACCGAGAATTGAAGGATAGTCTCCTCTAAATCGGGTGAAGACCAAAAAAAAAGGACTTTACCGAAAATTGAAGGATATCCCATTCGGGTGAAGACCAAAAGAAAAAAAAAGTCTTTACCGCAATTTGACACTATATTCGGCCGGAACTGGTGGGATTTATTCGTGCTAACAGGCACTTTTTGTCTGATCATCAAGCGCTGAAATCAGGCCCGGCGCCACGGGAGGGCATTTTGGGGCAGTGCCCCCCAAATTTCTGCCTATGCCCCCTCAAGCGAGAAGTGTGCCCCCCAAGCGAGGATTGTGCCCCGATGGAAAGTAGCAGGCCCGGTGCTGCTGGAATACATTTCGGGGCCTGTGCCTCCCCAGCGTGAGTAAAAATACGTACGTTCCAAAACGAAAAATACGAGCGAACGCCAAGACTGAGCCTAAAATTTCGCGCCGAAGACCTTTTTTCTATTTTGGTTTTCACCCCTGAATTTGTGGGCAAGAAGCGAGACCCGCACCATTAGATTCCGCTGCGCCCCGCCAAGCAATGAACGTGCCCCCCCCCCAAGTGAGACTTGTGCCCCGAAAGAAAGTAAACGGCCAGGATAAGGACCTTTTTTGGTTTTCACCCCTGAATTTGTGGGTAAAATTTATCTGTGCCCCCCAAATATCTTTTCTGCCTCCCCCCAGTTATGCTACTCTGGGGCCGGGCCTGGCTGAAATCTCGATAAAGGGAGGCTAAATCTCGATGGGGGAACGAGTCCCCCCTACAGTTTAAGTACTGCTTCGACTCAAATACCGCTCCATTTACCTTCTCTATCCAATTATTTTTCTCTATTTAGCAGACGATATGTATTTTTCCTTGTGAGTTTCATTGAACTATAAGATTTTATCATTTACGGTACCAGTTAACAAGGTGTGTAGCTCTGAGATTCAAAAATCTCTTAACATCGAGCTGTTACTTCTCCGAATTGAAAGATCTCAGCTTAGATGGTTTGCCCACGTAAGTAGAATGCCTCAGGAAAGACTTCCCAAACAAGCTTTACTTGCCAAAGCAAATTGGAGAAGACCAGTTGAACGGCATAGAAGGCTAAAACCAGATGGACCAAATTACATTGAGGATCTTGGATGGAATCGCTTGGGACTTCACCCAAGCGAAATGATAGATGTGATGGAAGACCGTGAAGTGTGGCGGCTTAATCTTGAGCTGCTGCCCCCGCAACCCTCATGGAAAAGCGGGCAATGAAGAAAGAAGAAGAAATTTTACCATTAGCCACCACCCACATAGCCATTTCCCATTTATGCTACCAGTTTAATGATGCTTTTACACCGCTAATTTCTATGTCACATTTTGAAAGCTTTAATTTGTATCAAAATAAGCCTAAAATTAACTTATTTTTGCAAAAAGATAAGATTTTTTCGAGTGCTAGGAGCTTCGCCCCCAGACCCTGAATGGCTGCAGACGGAGCTTCCAGACCCCCAAAACAGCCTCCTCCCGCATTGCAGATTTCTGGTGACGCGCCGGATACTAAACGTGCGCTGCCACGGTTCTGCTCATACTTCCAAGTTATAGAATCTTACAATGAGAAGTTATTGAGCTAGCCAAATAACAACCGCCATCTACAGTAATGAAGTAGTACCGTTATCGTTAAAATACAACGTTTTGAAGCTGCTATAAATTATAAAAGGTGACACCACAAAATTTCGCCCCGGGTGTCACCATCCTTAGCGACGCCTCTGCGGATTGGTGTGAAATAAACCATTCCGTGAGTAAGAAAATAGCAGATTTATCACTTCCACAATAACTACCGAAATTCCCGCATTTTATTCACTCAGCAAGCAATGGTTAGGCAGTGTGTCGCTACTGGGAGGGGGGCAGGGGAGCCCAGCCCCCCTAACGACGTCTTTTTTGGAGCATCACGTAACGACAAGACAACAAACAATAATAGAAAAAGGAATAGTAACGTTTAAAGCATAGGCGTAGCCAGGGGGGTTCAGGGGGCCCGCCCCCCCCCCAATTGAAATGCTACCAATGACAAAAATGTCACAAAAAAGACTATTGTTTCTTCTGTTTCAGTTTCTTTTAGCATCTTCGCGTACAGCAGTACACGCATACAACAGTAACCAAAAATAATATTGATCCACGGGGCCCGGGGCCCTTTAATTTAATTTTTACCAACCAATTTAAATGGGCCCCCAACAGTAATATTTAAATGGCCACCAATTTAAATGGGACCAACAATAATATTGACCCAGGGCCCCGGGCCCCTTCAATTTAATTTTGCCAACCAATTTAAATGGGCCCCATACAATAATATTTAAATGAGCCCCGAACAATAATATTAATTCAGGGGACCCGGGCCACTTCAATTTAATTTTTACCAACCAATTTAAATGGGCCCCCAACAGTAATATTTAAATGGCCCCCAATTTAAATGGGCCCCCAACAATAATATTGATCCAGGGGGCCCAGGCCCCCTGGATCTAGTACTTTCAAATGGCTCTGCATACGTGCGAAATGTAATTCAATGGTATTAAAATAGCTTTTTTTTCCAAAACATTACGAAAAATTGCCCAGCGGCTAGGGGCTTCGCCCTCAGCCCTCGCCTGTTAACGTTTGAATTACACTGCACTTCTTTACTCAACACACGTCTCCCAATTTAGACGTTTTTGCATTTTAACTATTGGTTTAAGCCCTCTTCCTTGACCAAGTTTCTAGTTACGTGCCAACACCGGGCCACGGCTTCTGATCTTCAATTCTACGATATCTTAGCCCCCACAAAAAATTCCTCTTTCGAAGTTTCTGATGACGTCATTGCATGTGATTTGTAGTTTGCCCCCCCCCCCCCCCAATCACAAATCCTGGATACGCCTATGGTTTAAAGAGAATTTTCGTTTGAGATTTTCTCGATTCTTTGCAAAATTGCTGGCCACCAACTGCCGTACATGAATGTGACGCAATAACCTGTCTTATTAGCACACCTTTACGGATGTGTCGCGGAATAGGGATGTAAGCCTATAAAATCGTTACCGGTACTTCGCTAGTGACTATGTTGTTGTTGTTGTTAGGAATATTTATCCTTCTGTCACCGAACAGCATCAGACGCTAAATATTGGACAATCAGCGCTTTTTTCATTGTAATGACTACTTCGTGGTCGGAAGAATCCACATCTGCTTAGAAGTTTCCAGTGATCCAATGGTCCTGTGGATTTCTTCGAATTCTTGTCCACTGAATTTGCTGTTTGCTCGAAGCCACCAAGCAGAGATAATCATCGTAAAGCGTCATATCCATGGACGCAACAGGGTGACCAGGGTGCGGGTTTAACGCAGATATTGCGATCAGGATCGCCGTAAAAACGACTCCTTTACCCTCTCGGCCACGCTGCCGACAACATTATGACCTGAAACAACAGGTGAAAACATTTTTTAAAAGACCAGCTGTTTATATTTTTTTAGAGTACACTCAAAAATTTTTTAGGTCGTAGTCAGTTGCTAAACCAGAAAAAAAAAAGGGCTAAAGAGGTATCAGCCCTCTTGAGCCAAGTCATTTAAAAAATATATCCCAAAAAAACAAGCGTTTAGACGTATTTTGAACTTGATCTTAAGTATAAGGGGGGCTCAAAGGGGCTAGGAAATCTAATTCTTTCAATGATTTCTGAATTTTAGCAATTTACTGTAATTATTCATATGGCTTAAAAAAGTGCGATATTTGATTGAAATATGGTTAAAATTGCTATTTTTTTACCGCAAAATTGCAAAAATTACGCAGCAACTGGGGTCTCTACCCCCTGCCCCCCTCTGTGATACGCTTGAGTTGCATCAGTTAGTTCATCACTGTGATACGCTTAAGTTGCATTTAAATCAGACAATTTTTGTGCAAAAAAATTTACTTTGGGTTCAAGCCTCCTCTCTCGTTACAAAATCCTAGTTGCGCTTTATTTGGTCGCATTCACTCTTGCAGACAGATTTTTCAAGCAATTGTACGAAGTGCATAGGAAACGAGCTAGTAAAGGCTGCCGGGCTTTTACGACTCTTGTTTTGAATATGAATACAAAATTTTTAAAATAGGGCATAATTTGTAGCCGTAAAATATCAGTTTTTATGGGCAAAAGTTTAGTCTAGTTTAGTGCTCCCACATTTTTGGCTGGTGCCCCCTCACTGCGTTTGCTCTGGCGACGGCACTGTGGTTAGGTCTATGTTGCTCAAGAAAAGCAAAGATCCTTTGCAAATCTTGAAAAAGCATATAAGTCTTCTCAATCATCTATAAACACTTCACATACAAATAAAAAAAAGCTACAAAAAAAACAAGGTAAAAAAACCTTACAAAAATAAGTTTTTTTTACAACACTAGTCCGGTATCATTTTTTTCCTAAAATATACATCTAGCTATTACCGTAGTTTTTTCGTTTTTGTGAATTAAAAGAATTCCAACTTATAACAGTAACGTATATACAAGTATTGACCATGAAAGTGGGCTCGCGGTAAATGGAGGACGGAGGTAATGCAGTTGAATAAGGATTTTTCGACCAATGCGACAAGAAAGATATGAAATATATATGTATATTACATATATATGTAGGAATATATATACGATATATAAGAAATACATATATAAGAAATATATGTCGGCAGCGTGGCCAAATGGGTAAAGGCGTCGTTTTTACGACGACTCTGATCGCATGATTATGAGTTCAACCCGCACCCTAGTCACGTTGTTGCGTCCTTGGATAAGACGCTTTACGATAATTATCTCTGCTTGGTGGCTTCGAACAAGCAGCAAATTTACGTGGGAAGAAGTCAAAACGTCCACAGGAAAGCTTGGAAAATGGTCAACTCCTAAGCGGGTGCGGATTCGTCCAAAGCATAGCGCACCGTCGCTTTCTCGTGATAGGAGTATTAAAGATGCACCAATCAATCAATCATCAAAAGGAAGAGTGAGGTTAGTTTCTTTTTCAAAAGTTTAGCGATGCCTGAATTGAGCGGTTTAGAGCATAAGCGAAACATCCTTAATGGTAGTAACGGTGATGGTTATCCCAGACTCCTTTGAAAGAATAGGGGTGCAGAGAAACTCCAAAGGTGAGAATGCAGAGCCAAAAATAGATTTGCGTAGAGGTTCGGCAACTGGACAGTCGAAACAAGGAAATGATTAAGATGGTGTAGAGGTGCTCCAGACACACTGCAGGTTAGAGTTCTACTTACGACTGATGCTGTGTGAGTATATGATAATAGCTAGAGGCTGTGGCCATGGCAGCATATGGAGCGTGGTAGAACCAATTTCTTCCGAGAAACTTGACAGTTAAGATGTGAATGGGAATTGCAAAGATCGCTCAACAATCAACGTCGACTGAAAACGCATACGGTTTCCATTTTTCCAGATTTTCAGCTTTCCAGGAAAATCGAAAATTTATCAGAACAATGTACTGAGAAAATTAAATATATAGCTTATTATTAATTATTAGGATAAATTAATCAACATAAATTTTCGCAATATTTTTCAATTTTGTTGCGTATTCTACATAGCACGTACCAATTTTTTTCATTAACAAGTTTGCGACTGACAAGCATGGATGTTCTTTCGGTTCGTAAAACCTGCGTTTTGAGACAATAAATCTCTAGTGTCACGTGATCATATTCAGATGTGGTGGAGAACCCAGGTAAACCGGTTGCATAGGTCCATCCCTCGAATATTTACATCGTAGTAGCAGCAATATTTGTTCCTTAACGCGATTTTAAGTTGCTAATACCATAACATACGTTCTGAAAAACGCACGAATTAATAGCAAAAAACAACGAAAGCGGAGACGGCGAAGTGAGCATAAAGGCTGGTTTACACAGCCAAGCTAGCGCGAGTGAATGCTTTTTGTTTCTAAGTTATTCTACGGCGTTTGTAGCACAGTTTCAGCAAGTGCGATCTGCAATAAAACAAAAAGTTCACTCGATCGCTTTGCTGCGTTGGCGTGTCAACCAAATTGAATTTATATGAGCAAATAAAGTGGCAAATTGTTCCCGCAGTCCCCCTTCCTATATTCGACTTATCTGCAAATTATGCACTTCTTAGTGTAGTCAAATATTGTGGTGCTACCACAATGTATGAAAATTTTCCAAGATCCCGACACAAATTTTCCGAAAAACCCAAATTTTCCGCAAAATTTCCCGTCGCGGGAGGAAACCTTAAAAACGCATCAAGCACAAGTTGAGAATTTTAGTTTTATTCGCGCGAGTTCATGAGACAAAGAGATCACATAGACGAGCCGCGATCAAATTAAAAAGACAGATAAATCCTTTTCTTCGTTTATCTTGGCCACAATAAGACAATAAATTATACGCAAATATCACCCAGACCCGCCTCCCCCGAAGTCGTTCCGCAACAGCAACGGGAAGTCGGGTCACACCAGAGTGGAAAAAGTCCCAGTTTCGCCATCAGTCGATGTCAACATTATCGTCGCTATCTTCAACGGACAGAAGAGCGAATTTACTCTGCGACACGAAGTCGACCGGTTCTTCCTTTTCGACTTGTTTCAGTTTTGGTTTTGATTTCCCTGGTTTTCCACTGCTCGCTGATGGCTGCTCTTGACCAGCTGAACACATATTTCATTTCAAGCTTAGTTTGCACACTTAGTCTATCTGACCAACGTACTTAATTACATACGGTTAGCGTTCGTCAAATTTTTTTGGAAAACCTGGTTTTGATTTGATGACGTCATTACAGTGATGTCAAGGTCAATTTTAGTCACAGGCGATTAGAATTTTCAACTTTGGTTTGCTTTTAAAAACCGATTCAAAAAATGTTGAAACCAAAGACTCAGAGTAAGTAATCATACAACAAAAACGTACTTTACGCTTTCGCGCTCAGTACGGAAGGTGCTGTGATTATGTGCTCAGAACGAAATGTGGTACCTCGGCGTTGTGCTCTGTACGGAGCTTAGGCGTAGCCAGGGGGGGGGGGGCCCAAACGGCCCGGGCCCCCCCAATTGAAATGCAACCAATGATAAAAATATCACAAAAAAAGACTGTTGTTTCTTCTGTTTCAGTTTCTTTCAGCATCTTCGCGTACAACAGTATTCACATACAACAGTAATTAACAACAATACTGATCTGGGGGGCTAGGGCCCTCTTAAATTAATTTTTGCCAACCAATTCAAATGGGCCCCTTACAATAATATTTAAATGGCCCCCAACTTAAATGTACCCCCAACAATAATATTGATTCAGGGAACCCGGGCCCCTTCAATTTAATTTTTGCCAACCAATTTAAACGGGCCCCTACAATAATATTTAAATGGGTTCCCAACAATAATATTGATCCAGGGGGCCCGGGGCCCCTTCGATTTAACTTTTGCCAACCAATTTAAATGGCCCCCTAAAAAAATATTGATCTAGGGTGCCTGGGTCCCCTCAATTTAATTTTTGCCAACCAATTTAAACGGGTCCCTACAATAATATTTAAATGGGCCCCCAACAATAATATTGATCCAGGGAGCCCGGGGCCCCTTCAATTTAATTTTTGCCAACCAATTTAAATGGGCCCCTTCCAATAATATTTAAATAGCCCCCTAAAATCATATTGATCCAGGGGGCTCGGGTACTCTCAATTCAAGTTTTGCCAACCAATTTAAACGGGCCCCTACAATAATATTTCAATGGCCCCCAATTTAAATGGGCCCCCAACATTAATATTAATCCAAGGGGCCCAGGCCCCTTCAAATTAATTTTTGCCAACTAATTTAAACGGGCCCCCTGCAATAATATTTAAATGCCCCCCAATAAATTATCGATCCCGGGGGCCCGGATCCCTTCAATTTAATTTTTGCACAACTATTTAAATGGACCCCTACAATCATATTTAAACGGCCTCTAATTTAAATGGGCTCCCAACAATATTGATCCACGGGGCCCAGACCTCTCAATTTAACGTTTGCCAAGCGTTTTTATCCTGAAAGTGGCAAACTCAGGCCCTCATGTACTTTTTTTATGAACGTAATGCAAAAACCAGGGACGGATTTTACAGATGGCACAGTGCCAGGGGCCCCGCGTTCATGTAAGACGTTTTTTTCATCTTCATCTATATTTGGCAGGAAAATATTGCAAAAATCCCCTAGTGCCAGGGCTCCAACTCAAGGTAAATCCGGCCAGGGCAATAACATGGTAAGTAGGCGTAACCATTTATTCTACATTTTTGCAATAACAATTCACCTCTACCTGGCCAGTTTTTATGCAACAAAATACTTTTGAAAAAAAATTAGCTACAGTAAGGGGAATGCTTATCGCACAAAATTTTGAATTGAGAGGGCCAGTGCCCCCCGGCCGTATATGTACACCTATAACTGGTTGTTTTCATGACAAAACAATAATCTCCTGTGGAAATTTTCGAGTGGATGGTTATTCACTGCTATAATATTGCCGGAGGCAATGTACTGTACTTCCCCCTACCTGGACCAAGTCACTTGCAAAGTTCAACCCCAAAATGCAAGATTTTAAACGTGTTTTGGACTTAAATTGCAAGCAAAAGAAGGACTGAATAATTTAATTTTTTTAATTGGCTTTTAAATGTTAAAATTCTAGTACTATCAAATGGGGCTCTGAATACGTGCGAAATGTGATCTAATGGTGTTAAAGTAAGTTTTTTTTCAAAAACTTAAAAAAAATCGCCCAGCGGCTGGGGGCTTCGCCCCTAGACCCCTAGCCTCCGGCGGCTGGGAGCTCCGCCCCCAGAAATCCGTCAGTAATACGTTTGCATTACAGTGCACTTCTTCAATCAACACGTTTCTCAATTTACACATTTTAACTATTGGTTTAACCCCTCTCTTTGAACGAGTTCCTAGTTACGTGCCAACACCAGGCCACAGCTTCCAATCTTCGTTTCTATGACATTTTTGCCCCCCAAAAAATTCCTCTTTCAAAGTTTTTGATGACGTCATTGCATATGATTTGGGCCCCTCCCCAATCAAAAATCCTGGCTACGCCTATGGTACAGAGAAGCTCAAGATGCTGTAATATCAACGATTAGATTTGCATGGAGAAAATTTAAAGTTGTTTCGACTATTATATGCAGAAAAAGTATATGTCACTAAACGTTAGAGCTATGTGAGAAGTGCTCTAACTCATGCTCCTAAATCTCGGGCATTGAAAGTAGATGAAAAGAAGTTCAAGACAACAAAAATGAAAATGTTGCGAATGGTATGTAAAAAAACCTTAAAAATAATATAAACATTAAACAATGAGAAGATTTAAGAGATGACAGGTGAAGAAAGATAGGAAGAGAGAACAAAGGATGCGATGGCTGAAGCATGTCGAGAGAATGGATAAGTAGACCAGTAAAGGTACTTGACTTAGAAGTTGATGGGTCAAAAAAAGAACAAAGAGATGGAAAAGAAGTGCTGAAATATGACATGATTGCCAGAGGTTTGCAAAGGTTAAATGCACAAGATCGTGAGAGATGGCAACCATGTTGCAAAAACCGGCTGCCTCATGCATGCGGGGAAAATCTGAAGGGCTTTAGGAATAGAAGACTACAAACTACTCAGTCACACTCCTGGAGCATAATGATGATGAAAAACGTCTATTACGCCATTTCAGTTAAATATGAGCCAAAATTGTCCCCAATTATATAAAAAAATCGATGCAGGAGTTTCAAAAGCTAAATATTGCAAAAATTAAGGCGTACGCGGCAATTTTGTGGAATGTAAAATGCAAGACGTAGGCCAAACTAAAAACTCATTCTCCAAACGTTGGACAGCTCAGCGGATATACTACAATAAATTTGACCATAGTGAAAATTAGGGACTCTTGCGACACTATGCGAAATTTCACGAACAACAAATTTTCCTTTTCCACGCCCATTTAAGCTCATGTTTTTGATGTCGTAAAACTTACATTCGAGTTTTTCGATCAGTATGAAGTCAAATGGTATCCCAAAACTAAAGTCGGCATCAACATAAACTTTTTTTGTCACAACTTAAATCACAGTTTCACATACAGTATAACTTTCGTATTTATTGTTTATATTCTCTATGTTTGTGCATTTTTAGTTTCAGATAGTTTTCGTCCCACAATGAGCTCAACAACCTTTTTTGATCTTCACTCAGTTTGTGCGGATGGGTACGAAAATGGTTGGTGATTTCTAAGAGTGCTAACAAAAAAAGATTGAGAATTAACAGTTTTTTTTTAAATAGTTTCACGATATAAAATCGTTTTACAAGCTGAGTTTTTAGCCTACTCCAAAACTGAAACCATTTTGAAAATTCGAAATTTAGGCAACGCAAGACAAATAAACTACTACTGTACAATCTAAGCCAAGATTCAGAATAATTGTCTCAACTTACCTCCATCAACCCTATCACATTCCGGTCTTGAATCTCGACTTGAATCGCGCCGCTTTTCACTCCTCTCGTTTCTGCAATAATTGGTAAAATGTTGAATCTACCGGTGACAAGTAGGGATGAATCGAAATTGATTTCAATACTGGTTCGAGCTGGAATTGGCAAAACTAAGGCCAGAATTCTCCAATAGCTCCTTTGATGCTTAAGGTAAAAATTTGCTGTTGACGTCGGGAATAAGACGATAGACGAGCAGTTGTACCGTTCTAGAAATGCTTTTCAACGAATTAATTATTATTGAGGCTGTGGGGACAGACGCGGAAACTACGAGAAATAAGAACGGAGTTTCCAGCGTTTCACACTGGCCTCTAGAAATGCTATTGGTATGTTTGTGTATCGTTGTTATAACACGATTTTTAATTTCAACAAAATTCTAGAGTGCCATGACTCGGCGGAATGCAACCACCTGAAGAGCCGTTTTCTGCGAAACAGGGGCTGTTGTGGTTTTAAATTTTTGGTGATTTTGTAGTGTGTCAATGTTATATTGTAGTTTGTGACCTTGACTTCGAACTTTCGATTGCCGATTTTGACAGTCTTGGATTTCGTCTTCGGCAGTTTTGATCAATTTAATTAAAAACAGTAAATCCTTATTTAAAATAATAAAATTTTTAAGTTTCGGACTAAGCTACGTCCATCGTCAGTAAAAAATAGCTACGTTTAGGGATTTTGTCCATTTGAGATCTTAACAAGATCCACCACAATCCTATATGCTTTTCCCACAATGAAATCACGATCAAAGAGCCAAAATAAACGCACAGTATCTGCTTTCTACCTGTTTTTTGTCCGTCCACTGTCCCTTTTGTTTCTTCCGGAGCTATTGTTCGTAAAACCGGAACCACTTCGGTTTGTTTGACTGTCGCCGTCACCGCGGCGACGGTTTTCGCGATAGCCGCTATCGTCATTGTAATTCCGATTGCGATACTGATTCGTTCCTTGGCGTCCGCTTCCGTATTTCGCGTTTCTATTGCGGTCCTATCGATGCAGAGAAACCAATGTCGATTTTCAAATTGGCGGATTTCCAGAGCTCGGTTGATTTACTTTTTTTTTCTATGAGCTGGAGAAGCCGGGAAAACTGGCCATTTATTTCCACACCGCTCAAAAAAAATGGGTGCTCCATTATAGTGATGACCAGACAGACTATTTATCCAACCGTCACCCAGTCGCCTCTTGGGACCCGTTGGATCCACGGCTTTATGAAATTTTGAATTGAAGAAGCACAAAGCGATGGATATTTTGCATATAATTTCATTACCTACTTTTTGCTTTTCAATCTTTTTGGAATGAGCTTGTCGTCCACTATCCAGATATTATTGTTCAAAATTAAACGTTTTCCCCTACGATAGTTAATTTGTTTATTACACAATAACCTGGTACGAGTCGCTAGTGCGATCCGATCTGTTGTAGCGATTTGCATCTCGTCGTGATGATGAGTTATATCTCTCCTCACTGCCGTCCCCCGGCTCGTTGCGACTCGTCATTGCTCGCTCTTCGTCCGCTGCACCCTCTGGCATCCTGAGGAATAAATGGAGCAGTCATAACTGCAGCAATCCACTGAGCAACAGTCAATTCACACGCCACCTTTTTACATAAAGTTTTGCAATGGTGTTGATGAAAAATTTCAACACCTTTTCGTTAAAACCACTGAAAAAGGTTGTATCATGAATATCATTAAAAGTCTTTTTAACAAACGTGGTAACTTAATGACAAAATGGTGTTGATTTTTTTATCAAACTCATTGCAAAGACTCACGTAAAACCGCTCACGATAGCATCAGGAGCACCGACAAAAAAGTGGAGAAACTAAAGATCTTCTAAACCGTGATATTTGATTGGCGTACCCCTAGCAGCTTTTTCAGCAGTAGCTGGGTTTTTGTGAAATGCCTGCTTTGATTTTAGCACTTTAGAATTCACATTTAAAAAGCATGTAATGTGCAAATTTAAGCCGCCTGTAACGTCATCAAAAATGACAACTCATAAGCGGTTCAAATCATTAAAAATGATGTCATTTTTTCGGAAATTCGGCTGTGACATCACTATGAAGACGTCATTAACTCAAAACCAACTGCACGCTATGATGAATCTGTTAAAAGACGTCACATTTTGTTGCTTTCAGTCTACCACCATATTTACCTTTCTTCTTCCTCTTCTCTTGACCCTTCAGCCTCTTCCCTTTCGCCGCGTTGGTCTACCTTCGTGGGAACCTTCTGCTGAGTGTCAGTTGCGCTCTGCGGATTGGCTGCCAGATGAAACAAATCATTAAAAGGCGATTTTGCTCAAGTGAATACAATTCTAGGTCGCTTTTGCTCATCTTAACCTAAGGGCTTTCATGGAATTGGGTAAACTGATCAATGAAAGCATTTACAGGCTTGTACACGAGGTTCTGTTGAAGGCATTTCCATGTTCGGAACATTGAGTCAATCAGCCAAGTGTCGGTATCTGCCTCTCATTGACGATTTCTGTACAGTACATCAGGGATGCCCGAAGCCTACCTGCGTAAAGAATGCAATGGCTATCGTGAACGAAAGACACTGGCGTGTTGCCTTCAGTAACATATTCCCAAACAGGGGCAGATAAAGACCTTTATTTTTATGAGTTCACCTTCCTTTTACCAGGCGAAAACCCATTCTTTTTCAAAAAACTGTTCTCTCTTTCTTTCGGTTTTCGTGGGCTTGTTTAGCCCGCAATCAACCTCACTGTGTTTAATTAGGCCTTTATCGAAAAAAATTGGGCACTCATGCTGTACATTGCACAATTGTACCATAGTTTTTTTCTGTAAGGGGTCATTGAAATTCGATAGAAATGGTGAGGATATATTGACCTTAAACGATCAATGGCTAAAGTGTTGGTTAATAGCCAAAATATCAAGTCATTTATGGAACAATAATCAAAAGTTAATAAGAGTTGGCAAATTTTGAAAGAGTACTAAAATCTCCTGGCAATGGTAAAAATGAACACAAAACTTTGAAATGATCGAAAAATTATTTCCAAATATAAGCAAATGACCGAAAAGTTTGAGCGTAAAACACAAAACTATACAAGTACACAACATAAAAATTAGTTCATGAGGCGATGTACTTACAAGAAGCAGGGGAAGCTGACTTCTCAGTCGAAAATATCTTCCTACCCCATGCATTTTCTTTTGGAGGAGGGGCAGGTTTGTATTGCGGGGCGGCCGGTTTAGGAGCAGACTTTTTTTCCGAAGATTTCGATGCAGTAGAACTTGCTGAAATAATAGTAAAAAAATAAACTCCCAAAACGCTACGGTTGTTTTGGTAATTAAAAGACAGCAAGCAAAATCAACAGAGTTTCTAAAGTTAGGGCAATCCTATTAGATCGGCGTTGACTCCAGCCCAGTCGTTTTTTCAGGCAGAATCTAGTTGCATTTTCCTTTTCCGGGTGGTTTCTTCAGTCAAAGCAGTGTTTATATGAGTCGTATATTGAAGCACGGACAAAAAAAAGCATGTAGGTCGTAGGCCAAGCAAAATAACTGACCAACAATACCAGCTCAATGCTATCCATGTGAGCCAAAGAAGAGCGTGTTCGCGGGACAAGAACAGTTTACGTTCTCATATCCAAGCACACCACGCAGTCTCCCGATCGTTACACAGAGATTTTATAACGCAATGAAGGTACCCCCAATTATAAGCGCAAATTTGACAATCATAATGATTGGCAACCATGACGTTGACAACAGCCGCGAGGCAATCCCAGATTCATCGCAAGACAACGCTGGTCGCTAGGATGTTTCATAATTTCACCTTTTTTGAAATTAAAAATGCTTGGGGTCTCATCACGTCGGATTTAGGCCAAAATGATGAAATAAAAAAATTGTTTTCGATTAGTCGTTGTTTTGAGGGTGTCCCGCCCCCCCAAAGTTTGATATTTTTGGACGCGGGGAAATCTTTTTGACAAGTGCGATATCTCCTGAACAAAACGAGATGGAGAGTATGTTTGGAATCAAAATTTACAGAATGGTCAACTTCCTATCTGTAGTCAAAACATTTTTAATCGCTAGCTCCAACAGAAAAGAAGTTATTTACGAAAAACTGTTTTAGTACTAAGATAATATCAAGTCAGTACCGACTTGGCATAAAAAGCAAATCAAACTGCAAAACAGTCATATGCAAAAAGAAAAAAAATCAAACAGTTTTAGAACGAAAACAACAAATGGGACATCTCATTACACGCTGCCCTGCATTTATACTGCTCGAGAGGTCCATTTGGGGATGCTCTTTGGCTCCTAAAGGTACGATACGTCGATACAGGGTTTTAAAACGGCTGGGAATTTTGAGCCTGCAACAAAGTTTTTTACCTCCGTGGACGATTAGAGAAACAAAAACAACAAAACGAGTACAGTAACAAAGACAAAAACACATCAACCGGAGCTACTGCATAAGTATGAACGTAGACGAACATCTGTCTGGTTTTTCGTGAAGAATTATCGAATCTTTTTGCGATGCAACAAATCTTTCAGCTAGCCTATTTCTCTTTCGTTGCAACGATTATGATTTTCGATAGATTTCCAAAATTTGGCTGAGCCAAACGAGATGCATGGCGCGGTTTTACTGGAAACGATAAAAAGTCTCTTAGTTTGCCACTTCTTCCGGCAGTGAAAAAAGATATGTCAAAACTTTCTTGGTCATTGGTAGATTTTCAGAGTAGACACTTTGAGCAATATTACGTGGCGAAAGCCAACTCTTGCATGCTGCAAAACGTACCAGTTCAATCCTTTGCACACGTCCGAATTAAGCGCTCCAAAAGCTAACAAGAGATCCCTTTGAAACAATGTTACAAAAGGACCCTCACATGCATGTGGTTTAAGGTGTGTCATCAGAAATGAAGGCAAATATACAAAAAAAATATATGACACAAGCCTTGAGAGTTTTGTCATTACAGGAGTAAGAAGAGTGAAAGAAAAGCATCCGCACATAACCGTTTGCCGCAGTCAACCAACGGGAATGATTAATCTCTTCTTGTTTATACCAGAGCAAACTTCTGAGATTGGCTGGTATATCCATAAAAAGGTGACGAGACAAAACCAGTAAGCACATCTGGTCGCTTCGAAAGCCGGCATTAGCGCTGTTTCTCATACTTTTTTGTTCAAAAAACCAGCAAAGTTTGTTTTGAAGATGTAGCTTAGCAATGGGGGTAATGCGCACATCTGGAGCTTTCCTGTCAATCAAATTCTCCGGAGAACCAATAGTGATAGACGTGATTTTGTTTAAAAGAGCGCCTTCTACCAAAGTATTTGGACCTTTGCTTTTACCTTCAACTCATCAATAACGCAAGATAGATAAGTTTCATTTATGTGACTTTTTACCGTTTCCAGTAAAACCGCGCCATGCATCTCGTTTGGCTCAGCCAAATTTTGGAAATCTATCGAAAATCATAATCGTTGCAACGAAAGAGAAATAGGCTAGCTGAAAGATTTGTTGCATCGCAAAAAGATTCGATAATTCTTCACGAAAAACCAGACAGATGTTCGTCTACGTTCATACTTATGCAGTAGCTCCGGTTGATGTGTTTTTGTCTTTGTTACTGTACTCGTTTTGTTGTTTTTGTTTCTCTAATCGTCCACGGAGGTAAAAAACTTTGTTGCAGGCTCAAAATTCCCAGCCGTTTTAAAACCCTGTATCGACGTATCGTACCTTTAGGAGCCAAAGAGCATCCCCAAATGGACCTCTCGAGCAGTATAAATGCAGGGCAGCGTGTAATGAGATGTCCCATTTGTTGTTTTCGTTCTAAAACTGTTTGATTTTTTTTCTTTTTGCATATGACTGTTTTGCAGTTTGATTTGCTTTTTATGCCAAGTCGGTACTGACTTGATATTATCTTAGTACTAAAACAGTTTTTCGTAAATAACTTCTTTTCTGTTGGAGCTAGCGATTAAAAATGTTTTGACTACAGATAGGAAGTTGACCATTCTGTAAATTTTGATTCCAAACATACTCTCCATCTCGTTTTGTTCAGGAGATATCGCACTTGTCAAAAAGATTTCCCCGCGTCCAAAAATATCAAACTTTGGGGGGGCGGGACACCCTCAAAACAACGACTAATCGAAAACAATTTTTTTATTTCATCATTTTGGCCTAAATCCGACGTGATGAGACCCCAAGCATTTTTAATTTCAAAAAAGGTGAAATTATGAAACATCCTAATGGTCGCTGATTATAGGCTACTGCACCGGGCCGATTCGCTGCGCACTAATCCGTTTGAATAAGCAAGCAGCTTAGATCAGAGATGAAAAAACAGCATACCGCACAGTATCCAAGCGATCAGGCACGTTTCCATCAGTCCAAACGATAAGCCAATGCTAGAGGCTATCAACCCAAAACTGATAAAGGCTACCAGCAAATTATCGGAGAAGATGTACCGTTCTGCTTATTTTATCGTTCTGCTTATTTTAGGACTCCATACACTTTTTAAACAAGCAGCAAAAAATTGCCAACTAGCCTAAATTTTGCTTATTCTCGGACGTTTGTTTCACAATTTGACAGCTTGAATTTTACTGAGATCGCTTGAATGCTATACAGTATGTTCTTTTCCCAACTCGGATCTGTTATGCACATCAAACTGATTAGCGCGCAGTGAAACGACTCAATGCAGTTGCCTAATCAGCGACCAGTGCTGACCTACGATAGAACTGGTTTGGCGTTGCCGTTGTTATCAACCTCAAGGTTGCCAATTGAAATTGCACATAAAATCAGTGGGGCTCCTACGTCGTGTTTGAAGTAAAATATCTCCGGAACGGCTGAGCGAAAAAGGATGAGAGTCAACGCCAATCTACCTAATACGATTACCCTAACTTAAAGCTTATTGATATTGTCCGCAGTTTTCGTCTAACTGACTATAAAGACAACTAACTGTTTATTAACGTTTATTTTTTATGGGTGGCAGAAACCAGCCGCAAAAAACTTGCTAAAGTCCCGCGTGCAAATCGCACAACTTACTCTCAATGTGATCTTCAGATGATTTGACAGAAGAATTTCTTGATCTTCTCGGCGAAGTCGGACCTCGGTCGTCCGATCGCTGACTTGACAATCGAGGCCTTCTGTCAGACTCCCAGTCATCTCTGAAAGCAACATTATTTCAAAATTAATTCTGTAAAACCAAATAATTGAAGGAGCACCAAACCCCCAAATTTATGGTGATCAGCCCGATTTAAGAGGATCGAGTACAAGGCTACTACAAAAGGTAATTCAACAAGTCAAAACGGTGGCAGAAATGTAGCTCCTCAATAACATGCAATAAAACACATAAAGCAGGCCCCTGACCCAACCGACCATGGGACTAGGCAAATTTCAACCAAACAAGCAAACGCCTAGTCCCATGGCCAGTTGATTATAGAGGTCTACTTGGTATTTTATTGCATGTTGTTGAGGAGCCAGATTTTTGTTACCCTTTTCACTAACCATACCATGCTTTTGACTAAACAAACCCAAACCTCAGTTTAGCCGTAAATAATACAAGGAAAAGCCAACGAGACATCATCAACGAAATAATTTTCCAGTATGTTTGTAGACTCAATTCCGTGAAACACGTTTTCAGTCGGGAAAAGTGCTAACATCATTTAGAACATGAAAAGAAAAGAATTTAACTCTTTAAGATCCTGGCCATTCCAAATAAAAGAGCAAACGAAAACCTAGAAGTTTTTCTGACGTACTTGCTCGCAAACTGCAGTTCTTCTTCCCTCTTCCTTAGTTTCTCTTCCATTTCTTTTTCTCTCGCCGATGTGTCAACAGGTTTCGCATCGCCAAATACTGACGCGCGTGCTGATACCGGTGGCTGTTTTGATGAAGAGGAAGACCTACGCAATATTTATCATGATGTTCAGCAAGAACATTTATGTAAGAACTCGATTTTTCGATCTAGAACAGTAGTTAAAAGAAATAACCAGTTTAAAAAAATTATGCTAAACTACTTTCGATTTTTAATCATGTCTCCGCAACCACGATTTCTTACAGTCGAGTTTTGAATTTTAACTGAATTTTTTAATTGTGAATAAAACCGGCCATTTGATCGAGCGATAACGCATTTGTCTCTGGAGCGGGAGGTCTAGGTTCAAATCTCGGAAAGATCAAATCAAATCAGACACAGGTGCAGGCAACTGCTTGCCACCACTGCGACATTTCTTCAAAAAGCTAAGCTGCCCGCGGGCGCAAAGATGTTTAGTTTTCCGATTATCGAATTCCCAAAATGTATGTATGCCTCACAAGATTGTGCCGATATTATTTTACTGACCTCGAAATGCGAAGTCGTCGAAGTTTCATCATTCCTCTTTTGCTGATGGCCTCAAGCAATTCACAAATAGGCAATTCGTCATTTAATCCTAGCGAAAGACACTTTACGCATATTTCCCATTGGAGCCAAGCAGTCAAATGAGTCTACCCATTGTGGTAGCCCAATCCGACAAAAAAGTTGCAAACAAAACTACAAGGCAAGTTCTGCATTGGTGTGACAGGAGCAGAGCGCCTGGTTCATGCGCATAAACTTGAACGTTAAACCACAAAGGGGTACATTGTCCGATGAAGGTGTTCTTGCTCAACCACAAGCACCAGTGGCATTTTTGTGAAGTGTACCCATACTGTTACAATCTATCGCATTTTTTAAAATCTTGAGTTAAATACAATTCTGTGACAAATCGACAGGGTCGTCAATTGTGGCCTCATGGTCAAGACGCTTATCGGATAAATCTCGTCCTTGAGTTGATTCGCACTCATTATTTTCTTTATCTTCAGAACCTTGCATTACAGTTTGGTTTCGGGCAACATTGCCTGCATAAAAGATAGCAAATCGAAATGCTATAAGAAAGAGTACAATTCGGAAACACGCGCCCGATGAATGGTGGCACTGTACAATGTACAAAAAGCTTTAATTTTTTCGAATACGAACATGAGTCTCTCTTTAGCAGCAGCAATCTTTTCTTCCATTTGTAATTCCTTATCTCTAGTATCAATTGGCTTTGCGTCACCAAAAATACTAGATCTGAAAAACAAAAAAGGAATCCGGTGATTTTGTTTAAGTAGTGGGCACAGCAATTGTTTAGCTGAGAAAACTAAAATGCCCGCAAAACGTTAAACCTACAAGTAGAGTGAAACCTACTCAGTTTCCGTTTGCCAATTCGGGGTTCCCCCCAATAAAAACCCAAAATTGAAGTTTTTTTTTTTACCCGCTTAAAGTGGAAACATAAAGTTTTTAAAAAAAGGTATCTGTGACAAAAAAATGACAAAATATGGAAGTGCCACGTTGGGAGTGTACCCCCGAATAGATCTCTATATTTTAAATTTTTTAGCCGTTAAAAATTTTCAGAATTGGTAAATGTTGAAGACAAATGACAAAATTTGGGTGTGTCGCGTGGGGTTTCCTCACCCAAAATTAGATTTTTTAACCGCTGAAGTAGAAAGCTGATATGCTCAGAATGCGTAGGTACTAAAAGATAAATCATGACTAAGTTTTGGTTTCCAATTTGTGGGTTAGGTTACTCTCTAATCTAGTCTTCCAAAATTCGAACTTTCAAAATACTGCATTCAAAGCTTATGTTTGTAGTTCAGTCACAAGCTCAATTAACGACTCCTTAAACTTTTAAAAAGTTAGATTAACTCTCCTGACATTACTGTGGTTTGCCTGATGCAGTAATATTACTATTACTATCTAGATAGATGCACTAGAGCATTGATGCTGTAAAATTGTGTTCAACCAAAGCATTCGAAAATTAATTTTGAACCATTAGCACTGTCAAAAACTTTCAAGATACAAAAGAATTTCTAGATTATTTTTTGCTTAATACACTGTCGCCATAAATCACGTTTGAGGTCAAAAGAATTTCTAACGTTAAGAGCAAAAAATAGGACGAATGAAACTGTCGTTTAAAATGGTTTTTTGGCCTAGTTACACGATTTTGACATTAGTTAATTTTGACGTTGTTTTAACGTTAGGAAATTTGCTATTTGAACCTTTCAGAGTAATCTAACCATTGCTTATTGTAAGTAAGTTTGACATCAAGTCTCTTTTGAACAAGTACTTAAAGCCATCTTATTTAAACAGAAATTCTATTCAAATAACATTACTCTGATTTGATTGATAATGAGCAAATTTCGTTCCAAGTGTTTAGAATGAAAAGTGGTTGAAACCAGAATCTACATATTTTACCTCCAAATTATTTTTCAAGAAAACTCATTACTTGGTTCTGGAAATAATCAGGATTTCATTGCTTTTGTTCAAAAACGAAACATAAGCAAAAAAAACAAATAGCATTTGCAGTAGCATCATTTTTTAGTTGATAGTTGTCAAGCAATTGACGCAAAAAAGTCATGCTGTCGCCAAGTCCCAGATATCGCTTGGTGATGTCACAATCTATTGTGATTCGCAAGTCATTAGCCCAGTCAACCTTTTTACATGAGGCTTTACAATGGTGTTCACGAAAAAAATCAGCACCATTTCGTCATAAAAGATATCACAGTTGTTATGAATACTTTTATATGGTAATACGACTAGCGATACAAGTTTCTGTGATGCAATAGCCAATATGTATGACGAAATGGTGTAAAACTTTTTATCAACACCATTGCAAAACCTCATGTGGAAAGGTTGAGTATCACTGACAGTTACACAAAAGTACCGAACTACAGAGCAATGCCGTCGCCAGAGCAAAACGAAGTGACGGAGCACTACCCGAAAGTGGGGGGCACTAAAATAAACTGAACTTTTACACATAAAAACTGATATTTTACAGCTACAAACCATGTGCAATTTTAACAATTTTGCATTCGTGTCTGAAAAAAAGACATATAAGGCCGGCAGCGTTTCTTAGCTCGTTTCGTATCCGGCCCATATAATCGCTTGAAAAATCTGTCTGCAGTGGTGAATGCGACCAGAAGCGCAACCACGATTTTGCTGAGAGCGAGGGAGCCTAAACCAAAAGTAAAATTTTTTTGCACAAAAATTTTCTAATTTAGGTCCAGTGTTGAACAAACTGATGCAACTCAAGCGTATCACAGAGGGGGTCTGGGGGGCAGAGCCGCCAGTCGCTGGGCGTTTTTTATGATTTTGCAGCAAAAATAACGACTTTAACGCTATTTCAATCACATTTCGCACGTTTTTAAAGCTACATGATTAACTACAGTATTGCTGAAATTCAGAAGTCATTGAAAAAACTAAATTGCGTAGCCCCTTCAGCCCCCCTATACTTCAGGTCAAGTCCAAAACATGTTTAAACGCTTGTATTTTAGGGTTAAATCTTCTAAATGACTCAGCTAAAGGGGGTTGAAGCTCTCAAAGCCCCTCACCCCTGGTTGCACAACTGACTGCGATCTAATAAAAAACAGCTGGTTTAATAAAAAAATGTTTCCACGTATTGTTTCACGTCATAATCACTCACGAAGTACCGACACCGGTAGCGATTCTGTAGGCTTACATCTCTCTTCCGCGACACATCCGTAAAAGCATGTTAATAAGACGGAATATGGCGTCATATTTATGTAGTTGGTTGCTCGCTATTTCGCAAAAAAATCGAAAAAACTTTAAACGAGAAGTATGTTTGAACGTTACTATTCCTTTTTCAATTACTGTCTGTTGTCTCGTCGCTACGTGATGTTCCAAAATGTATTCTGAGTAAACCGAAATGGGGGGAACAAGCAGTCGTTAGGGAGGGAGGGATACTAGCGATGGCACTAAAACAGAGATGCCTAGTTTATGTGGCGCCGTTTGGAAAAATATCACATAATTTGTAACATCTCGTGTTTGAGCTAATTTAAAATAAAATTTGTCTGTTATATAAATAGGAAATTTCCGACTTACGATATACAAAATACACTTTAAATGTGAGTTCACGCGGAACGCAAAGCCGCGAAAGCAACCAAAATTTGACGTCATCGACAACTTGCAAAAGGTTTTAACCGGTCGCCAACTTCGCGTCCAGTTCCTAACTTTGCGCAGACAAAATTGTTTTGAATGGTAGGCCTATTTTGAGCAAGTAACTTAAGCAACTACTTGCGAAAGGTTGTTAACCTTCGCTTCGAGTAGCTTCGCTTGTAAACGCGCCTAAGCTGGAACAAAAAAAAAACTTAAGTCGGAAATTTCCGACTTGTAGGCTTTTTCTGTTCCAACCTACGAGTGTATTTTGTCGTACAAGTTGGAAATCTTCCATATATATATATCAGACAAATATTATTGTAAAGTAGCTCAAAAACAAAATGTTACAAAATCAATAATATTTTTCCAAACGGAGCCCCATACTAGTTGCCTAATCTGGCAATAGTGTATATTTGTAAAACTTATAAACCTGTTGTAAATAATGCATTGGACTTCCAAAGACTTACCGTTTCTCCGCTGCTTTGTCTTTGCTGTCTCTGTTCTCTTCTAAGCTCCTAAACGTTTGAACATGATGAGAATCGAAAAACCACTAATCAACAAATGCCTTAAAATAACTGTTACAAAAATCGTACACTGCCTACAGATAATCGTTAAATTTAATACCGTAGCTGGCAAGCTTTTTACGAAAAATCTAAATCCTCGCTACTAATATTATGCTTACTTTTGTTGCATTAGTAACTTTTCTTCTATTGCTTTTTCTTTCGCTGCAGTGTCAACCGGTTTGGCTCCTCCAAAAATAGACGATGACCTACGAAAAATTATTATTTTTCTAATTCGAAATCAAAATGCCTTCTAGTTAGCGGTTTCCTGAAAACTTCCAAACTGACCCACCACTGCACTATCCTATCGGAAGTCTTCGTAAATAATTTTGACTTCATTTGGATCTTAAATTTGTAGCATCGATCCCAGTTCGATTCCCAATCTCACAATGCGTCATTGTGTCCTTGGAAAAGACATTTGATGCAAACTTCCCATTGGGATCAAGAAGTCTATCTGTTGTGGTGGCCTAGGCTGACGTAAGTCTAACAGAAACGAAAAAAAGTGGTCTATGTTACCGCGATTAGGCAGATGCAAAGAGCAGACCAAATTCAAACGACACATCAAAATCTTGTTGTTTATGTCGTCGTGCATATTATTTATCCTCCTCCTGTCACAGGACAGCGTCAGACACTAACTGTTAGACTATCCGCACACTTTTCACTGCGATAACTATTACTAAGAATCCGCACCAATGAGCGAATGCTTATTGCTTAGATACGTGACACGAAAGATAGGTGTTGAGCGTCTTCCGTATTTGAAGTTCGCAACCAATTAAAAAAGTCTTTTGTACTTGAACATGCGCAACTTTCCAGCGACTAACAGACACATTTCAAATTGTGCAGAAAACGGTTGCTGAAACCTTACTAGCAGCCACGAAGATAAAATTTCGTAGCTGAATATACCGTAACTTGTAGAAATAGTTAGCTAAGCAATGTAAGCATATAGTGTCCCTCGCGAATAATTAAACCCTAATCAGCTCCGCTCATTCACCAGCAATGATGAAGACACCCGCTACTGATTGTAAGTGTACTTACATTTTATTCACATACTTCTCTTGGCCGCGAAGGGATCTTTTGGTCTTCGAATCAAGCTGTCACCAGCCCGCCTGTCCACCATACACGGTGGAGGCTCACACTGTACCTTTTTAATGCTAAACGTCAAGCAGAGAAGCTCTGAATACCAATTTTAATATAGACTTTGGCTTGACCCGACCGGGAATCGAACCCGAGTCTACCGTTTCAGTAGCAGACGCTAGATCCACTAGTGAGTTGTGGGCAAGACGTTTCTCTTGCGCGACAATTGTCGGTGGAAATTCTCACTTCCGACTTCCGAGTGTGATTTAGCCCGGATTACGAAGCAAAACGATACTCTACTCACCTGGTGCTAGTATTACTGTTGTCCTCCAACGGTTTTTGCCGCGGTTGAAGTCGAAGTTGAGGCCTTTCTCTGGGGGGCTCATCTTCTCGTGGACGGTCGTACCGGGGTCGATCATATCCACGGTTTCCATACCGAGGTCGATCGTAGCCCCGATCGTCGTATCCTCGATTTCTGTCGTCATAACCGCGGTTTCTGTCGTCATAACCTCGACTTCTGTCGTTGTAACCGCGATTTCTGTCGTCATAGCCGCGATTTCTGTCTTCATAGCCACGATCGCTGTATCCTCGATTTCTGTCGTCATAACCACGATTTCTGTCGTCGTATCCACGATTTCTATCGTCGTAGCTTCCTCGGCTGCCGTATCCTCCTCGTCTATCATACTATAATTAAATTATTAATCATGAGTTTAAAAGTAACGTTTTCAGAGGAGCAGAGCATACATACGTTCATAGTTTCATGATTGAAAATGACTTTAGACTCTTCTTTCTCTGTGAAGTCAAAGAAAGAGGAAGTACTGTGGAGTGTTTAAGAACAAACCACTAAAATAAGAATACAAAAAACTTTTGGAGTGCTAAATAATTCTCCGAAATTTTACAGAAACTTTGATAAAGGTGATATAGGACTTTATGAGTGTATATAAGACTATAAGCTGTGTAGTTTTTGCACATTATTGTTCCACTAATATTTTCTCGCTTTCCAAATAAAGACTTAAAATTTGCAGTTTTTGAGTGTAACCACACGCTTGCTACTATTCGTTACATGCTTCGGCGTAATACAGCGAGCATAATAAAAGATTTGATTTGATATTAGTTTTTGACGTTTGCTAACTTGTGCAGTTTAACATTTGTAGCAGGAACACGAAAGAAAATTACTTGAGAGTGTAGTGACGTGACAAAAAAGAACTAATGCATTGGTATGGCGACACTACAACTAATTTTCTTTTAGACTCTTACTACCAACTGAACCTGGAAACTGCAGCTGTTTATATCCAAAAATACAAAATGCAAAAGTTGAGTCATTTTACAGCCCTTCAGTAGTCGAAAACTATTCACAAGAAAAGTTAAAACAAATCGGTTATGCTAGCGTTTCTCGTTGAAAATGCTAAACACGAGGCAAATTGTGAAACAGTGCAGCCAATCTTTCAAAAACTTCAAGCATTTTATAAAGACGGATTTCATTCCCCTACAAATCCATCTCGAAGCTCAACTCCGCATAAACAACATTTTGAAACCAAAAAAGTTACCGACCAGTTAGTTGGTCGAGCGGTAACGCGATCATCTCTGGAGCGGGAGGTCTACGGTTTACATTTCGAACCGGTCAAATCGGATAGTGCTGCAAACGGCTCGCCACCGCTGCGACATTTCTTCGACAGGAGCTGTTTTGCTTGCAAGGCAGGCGCAATGACGCTGAAATGGGCCCGCCAACTCGCTACACGCTTCGGCGTAATTCAGCGAGCAATAAAATAATCAATTCAAAAACTCACTCCGTCATAGTCACGTGATCCCTTTCTGTATTGATTCCCACCGTCGTAATCATCACTGCGATATGAACCTTAAGAAAAATGCACATACGCTCGCGTCACTACACTGCAGGAAGGGTTCCATAATTACATTGTTATTCAGCAAAAACACAACATACGAATTAAGATACACTGATCGCTACAACTAAGTTGACGGTGCTTTGGGGAGGAAAGCAAACACCTTTTACAGGTCCTCCTTGAAGTAGAAGCAAAACTAAGTGAGCTAAAAACGAGTAAGCACTATCAACGATGAACACAGAGCCGTGTTACTACCGTACCAACTAAAGTTTGGAATAATTTTCGCAGCAACGCCATTTCAGTGAATGTAAAAATGTCTAAAACTGATTTCAGTTCATTCGTATTTACGCTGTTATCTAAATTGCAAGCCATCCTTGTAATTACCGTACCAACTAAAGTTTGGAATAATTTTCGCAGCAACGCCATTTCAGTGAATGTAAAAATGTCTAAAACTGATTTCAGTTCATTCGTATTTACGCTGTTATCTAAATTGCAAGCCATCCTTGTAATCGATAAGAATTACCAACCTATAGTCCCAAACGAAAGTCTTTTATTTATGTTTTTCAGAAAAGTCAAATTTCTATAATGAGGGGCGTGTTTCTATCATTCAATTATGTGGGGTTTGACGTTACCATCACAGGAGTACTCAATAAGAAATCCAGAGCAAAATACTTCAAATTACAGTAAAGATGCGAAACCTCCAGGCCAGGGGTCGAAATTAACTTTTTCGACAACTTGCCCGTCGGGCAAGTGATATCAAATGTCTACTTGCCCGAGAAAATTTGAACTATCCCGAAAAAAAAATAGGTACAATAAGTTTTGAGGTTAACTTTCGAAAAAATTTGTAAAATGTACTTCTTAGCAAAAAGCACTGAATTTGCAAAATAAGCGCAGTCGCGTATCCTATTTCGAGAATCAAGTTTTTGTGCGCGATGTTACGTCAGATGCTAATGTGACGTAGGGTAATAATTAACTTTTTTCAAACACGCATTACGCAAAAATTGATTATTTAATTGTTACTATTTCAATTATTACACTGCGGTTTGTTGCAAGCACATTTTTAATCGCGAATATTTTGGAAACTACACCAACTAGAAAGCCGAAACTTTTGCAAAAGCTATAGGAGCTAAAAGATCAAAATAATCATAACAAAAAAGTTGCAAAATTCTTGATGTCTTCATGAAGCGCAGGGTAGTACTTGTAATATCTGAAACAGCGGTTAACGCGACAAGCGTGTGGAAATTTTTCCTAGAAAAAGTAGCATTTTGCTAAACGCGTCTGAGTATCAAAAAATCTGCGTGCAATTAAGGAGTGTTAATTGCGATTAATAATGTGCGTACGATTAAATTAAACGAAGTGTTGATTGTGATGATTACAAAGTGTCTAACTAAAATAAAGCACGCAACAGTTTTCTCTACTTACACTACATACTATATTGCAACAAAAGCGGAGCTAAGTTGCGTCTCGAAATAATTTTGTTCGATGTTGTTCAATGCGCTCTATTTTGTTAGCTTGCCCGTCGCGCAAGTTACGCCGAAAAATAACTTGCCTGAGGCGATTTCAGCTTGCCTCGGGCAAGCGTTCAACCAGCCACAACCAAACAGTTCGCAGCCGGTTTGCAAGGCCACTGCAAGTTATAGTAAGAATTCAGAGTTGCAATTTATTGTTTTGCCTTTAGATTAACTCCTGAGGGTCCCGTGAGGGAGAAACAGTCAGCAGAAGTTTCGTAACTTTAGTTTACTGCGATTTGAACGATTAGAAACGGCAGAAACGTAAACAGCCTACTTCTTTCGTCCGTTTGTGCTGGCTTTGACCTCCAGTTGCCTTCTGTAGGATCAGGGCCACTACTTTGGCTTCCATATCGATCACCAGAACGACCGTACGAGCCTCTTCCGCTATCTAGAAAATAGGACAAAATTGTATCAATTAAGTTACTGAAAGTAAATCGTGATCTATTGCACTTTAGGTTTCTGGTCCAGCAACACACAAAACGAAGTTGAACCAAGAAAAAGGACTATTTCACTCTATCGGTCGCGCTGCGAAAAAAGACCGTGACTAGTTTGATTCTTGCATATGTTTTAAAATGTTCACTTCAGTAGATATTTGGCAAGGGCGTGCATGCATTAACAGTCAGTCAACAATCAGGGAGGTGCATGAAGTAGTTCGATGAACTATTTGTTGGGCTATTAATTACTCACCTTTTAAATTAAACAGAAACTGAAAATTTTGCAAAATCTTACATTGCATATCAGCAATGTGCTTTCTTATGATCATGTTCCTTGTGATCATGTCGCAAATGAAATTGTATTTGCAATGCGCGGTATTAGGATCGAAAAATAACTCAACAATCAACATATGCTCAAAGCGTGCGCAAATTCAAGCGCTAAATTAGTGTTATAGTACGGCATTAGAACCAAACAAACACTTCAACAGCTCTAACACCTCTTATGTCCATTCAAAGCAAACACAGAAACGGGCTTTAATTTTTTTTTTTTTTTCATAGATGCAGTGTTGACCTTGAATTCCGCATTTCTGGAAGACCTTATTTTGAAGAATAAAAATACACGAGAAAAACAAAAGTGGAAATTTTATCAAGGTTATACAATTAGTTTGTCAACTAAAACTCTTCTCAATGTTGAATTGATACGGAAACCAATAGCAAAAATAATATTGGCTTAGTTTGGATCAACTTGCAAAACTATTGCCTAAATAAATTGCCATGCTTTTTTCGTGACGTCAAACAGTCATTGCGCGGTGCAATTTTCTAGTGAGAGATTGGTCAGCTTTTCGCAATAAAGCTTTGCGTCAACTATTGCACTTCAATTAGTGCAAGCCAGATGCTCAGTTTTTCCTTGTGTCAACCTGATTAAATTTAGCATAATTACAAAGCTAATTTTGATAATAATTCGTTAAACGCAAGTGAAATACGAACAATGCAATAACGAAAAACAACTATGTAAATCATAGCATGGCAAATGGGAATGGGACAGGTCAAGCTGCAAGTGCATCATTCAACAACACGTATTTGTGCGTAGTTTGGCAAAACAAAAAAGTCTGATAACACAAGGAAGATTTTGGTCCTAGCAAGATTTCTATTCAGTGCGCTATATGATTTGTTCCTCTGAGGTTTGAAGAATTAATACTAGCAAGTTGATTGCAACCACACCTCGTACATTGAGTACATCGAAGAGAAAAACAACTCAGATCCTAAAACCAATGTTCACTCATAGCTGTTGAAACAGCCACAACCAAATAGTCAATGAGGCTGCTACATCCAACAGCATTAGGATTCCATGACGCATTTCCTTTCTCAAGTATTAGAATTTGTCCACAAACTAATAAACGACTGTAAAAAAGACACGCAAACACAGCTAGATAAACAACAGCAACCATCATAGCAGATCAGTGCGGTGAAGCAAACTTTCGATATACTGTAGTACCATGATTCAACACCGTATATCATATCCTATGCAGAAAATACACCCTGGAGAAATCTTGTTAATATTTTGATGAAATGAACTAAAACTTTAGAGTACCTTTATTTTGGTTGTCTGCAATGTCTATCTTGATGTTTCGCTTTTGAAGTGTTTCTTCATTCATTTGAAGAGCTTTAATGAGAGATTGCCGATCCTCAAACTGTACATAACCAAACCCTTTGAATCTTCCATTTTCTTCGGGCAAACGAACATTCACAATCTAAAAATTGGCAAAATATTTTAAAGTAGACTTACGAAAAAAAAATGAAATGTTGTAGTAAAGCATATTTATCCTCCTGTCATCGGGCAGCGTCAGACGCTAATCATTGGACGATCCCAGCACTTTTAATTGCAAAAACTACCCGCTTAGAAGTTTCCAGGAAATTTCTTCGAATTCTGGTCCACTGAATTTGTTGCTTGTTTGAAGCTACCAAACACGGATAACCATCGTAAAGCGTTTTTATCTAAGGATGCAAAAACGTGATCAGACCAGGGCGCAAGTTGAACCCAAATTATGCGATCAGGATCGTCGTAAAAACTACACTTTTACCCTTTTACTTACGCTGCCGACTGTTTGAGAGTACCAGCACATAAAAACACTGGGAAATCCTGATGAACAAACCAACTTACTGGTAAGTCTTTGAAAAAGTCTTGTAAAATGTACTGATCAACTTCATAAGGAAGATTGCCCACGAAAGCAGTGTACGGACCATTTTCTGGTATCCGACTGTGATCAATCTCCACTGTGCGAGAGGCACGAGGAGCTGTGGGGAGCTGAATTATCTTCGGAACTGAGGAGGTACTTTGGTAAGTCAAAGCTAAAAATAGACCTTAGGTGAGAACGAAAAAAAAATTTAAAACTTTTTTTAAATAAGATTGTAATACTCTATTCAAGCAAACATTTTATTATATCTTTAGCTTTTCTCACACAATTATATTTTTTTCTCATCAATTAAAAACTTTTGTTATTATTTGAATATGACTTTCAACAAAGTCAATTTCATTTGCGCTTTTCCTAATACGCTTTCAAATCAAATCGAATTTGCTGAAAGTCATATTCAAATTTTGCCCCAACTCAAAATTTTGTTATTATCAAATAAGCCAGAAATTTTCAAGCGATAAATAGCGCAATCTTCAAGCGATAAATAGATAAAATAGAGCCGGTTAATAGCCTCTTTACATTTAAACTAGTGATAAGAAAATGTAGCTAAAAATTTTGACTGTTTTATTTGTAAATTTAAAAGGGCACTAAGTCAAGTTTTTCACTCTTGATCAAAATGTTGGGATAAGCCTAAAATGCATTTTTACCAAATTTGAAGTTTCTAAGCTTTCCCGTTTTCAAGATATTGTAGTTCAAAATTAGCCGTTTTCTCTTACTTCAGTGTTGTCATTTTGTGACAGAAGATTAGGTTTTGGAAAGTTGGCTAGCATTTATTGAAAAGCAGCTAGTTATATAGTTCTAAACCTGCACTTTGTTTTAGAAAAACTCTGCCACAAAATATTTATCGAGAATCAAGAACACGCAGTAACTTTTTTAAATTTTGTTTCTAATTAGCAATCCTGGCAAAATTTCAAAGGGGAAAAAGCCTTTCTAAGGGGAAATCTAATCTGTTATGTCTCAGCAATGGAAGGTCGCAGAAAGCTCAAATTTAGTGAAGTTCGTCTTCAGGTTTGTTAAATGTTTTTGAGAGGAAATCGAGCAAAAAAATTTCGAACCTGAATGCCCTTTCAACCTCAAATCAACAGAAATTTCTGTGAAATAACTAGTATATACTGTACTTACAGCATTACAACAATAGTACTTAACAATAATACGAAAATTTTATATTTTTCTGCGCAATTTTTTTAGTTTTTATGATGAAAGATGGGCCTATGGTTAGTTAACCTTACAAGATTTTCTTTTTGGCTGTAACTTAGCTTTCATGGTAAAAGGCATCCTCCTTCATCAAGTTTAAGACTTCTACCAATTCTTTTTACCAACTTATGTTGCAGCAATGAGCAATGTTAAGGAGGAAGTAGGCTTTGTCAATTACATCACAAAAAATATTGGTAACTTACAATAATCAGATTTTGGGAAGATCACTCACAGTTAAGGTGAACAACTCTTGCTTTTTACCACGCCATTGTGAACAATATGAGATACTTCACTCTTAAAAATGGGAATAATTAGCATTTGAAATCTTATCACCAGCATACTTACAACTATTAACAGATCGATACTCATCCTCAGTTTCATCAGCCCAGTTAATTTGTTTCACAATTCCAGGCCCTTGACTATCACCCAAAAAATCATTCAGTGATAGTGTTTTTCCCTTTCCTTTCTTTTTTCCTTTTTTACCTGATGACCAAAAAAGTTTTTAATTATGATGATTGATGCATCGGTAGTACTACAACAAATTGCAGTTTTACATTATTATAATTTTCAGAAAATTGATTGATAGATTCATATTTATCTTCCACTCACGAGGAAGCAACGACGGCACTTTTATTTTGGACTAATCATCCTCACCTGCTTATGAGTTGACCGTATTCCAAGCTTTCTTGGTGACTTTTGACTTCTTCCCACATAGACTTGCAGCTTGTTTGAAGCAACCAAGCAGAGATAATCGTCGTAAAGCGCCTTGTATAAAGATGCAACAACGTCATCAGGGTGCAGTTTAAACCCAGATGATGGATTAGGGTCATCGTAAAAACAATACCAGGTCATTCCATGCTAAATGAGAATTTTTTTTTCAAAATTACACCGCATGTTTTGTATTTTGATGAAATTTGTCACAGTTGTAGATCTTAATGAAAAAAGAAAAATGCAAAAATTTTTGAAAACTCCAATTATTATACGGAGTTAAGAAATCAAGTAACTGAGCTTCCAATCTATTAATTATGTTTTTCGGATGCCCAACTTTGAGAACCTCTAAAAAATGGGCATAAAATTTAAAAGCTGAAATTCACAGATTATTTCTTGTACCACTGTTCTTTAATTTCATATAACAAAATTGAATTAATTGTGATGCCTACCATAAAAAACTTTGTTTTTAAGTGACATACCCTTTTTCAATAAAAATAGCATCGAATCAGTTTGAGATAAAAAGCAAAGCAGCATAAGATCAATGGAAAAGAGTTGATGGAAAAGAACTAACAAAATATAATCCAAACATGCTAAACAGAGTTTTTATCCAAGGGAAAATCTGCAACACAGATTACTGAGCAGTTGTTTTAAACGCTGAGCATGAACACTCAAATACGATGATATCTAGCACATGTTCTGGCTTGACAGTCTGGTTTTTTGGACTACATGGGCTCTTTTATGCACATTGTGTAGTGTGACAAGAATGATGAAAAGCACATGATTGGTAAAGTTTAAGATGGGATTGATTCGTGTTTAATCAATGGATATTTCATTAAATTTTTGATGTTATCGACTCACATAGTTGGAAACGTATGTTGAAAAATTGCTGATTTCAATATTAGATACCAGAAATCTTTCAGGAAAATCTCATTTCCAAGCTTCGAAAACGCCAATATTATTGTAATCATATCTGCTTAATGTAGCAGAGTTTCAATAGGCAATGGCCAACTGCTTTTTAACTGTGATTTCTATTTTTGATTATTTTATGTTATATCATTAGTTCTGCAGCATTTCACAATAAGATAAATGCAAAGAGTTTGCTACAAAAATTTGGAAGAAAATTGAATGAGATGTGCCTTAATTCTGAATTGTTCACAAAATCCACTTTACTTAAAGCACTTAGGTTTGAGCATGTTGAACTAATCTGTCGCAAAACCTCAGTGCTGAGTGGTGAAATTCAAAGCATAAAAACCAGTCAAGACAGGTCTGGAAGACTTTCTATGCTTCAAGCTAACAAATGGGCATTTATTAGTGAAAAAATTTTTATATTAGATCAGAAGATCTGCCATACTTGTTGATGCATGTTACAAGTCTAAAGTGCTGATGACACTACCACCACCAGCACATCATCATCCACAGTCAATAAGGTAGAAACTCCCTCCCATTAACTATGGATGCTGAAGTTATCAACACATCACTTGAATTGTGCGCTATATCTGATATCATGGCCCTTATAGCGACATGATAAAAGCAAGCAAACACAAGCAGTAGAAGCTTGCTGCAAAATTCTGAAAACTGCTAATATACTTCTGAGCAAAGCAAACCAGAAAAGATTTGTAACAAACAAGACAATCCTATTACAAAAAAAGTTAAAGAAAAGATTGAACATTCAGACCACTTTGCCAAGCATTTAGTGAGAAGGTATAATCAGCTAACCAAAGCACCAAAATCAAACCTCTCACATTAATCTCTGATACCTGGTCAGTATGAAAAACAGCCGAACATTCCTTCCTTCTTTATTATTTTTTGTTCTATCTTCACTTGATAACCCAAAATGTTGTGCAGCCTTTTCTACTGACCAAGTATCAGAGATTATAGTGGAGGTTTGATTTTGGTACTTTGGTTAGCTGATTATAGCTTCTCACTAACGGCTTGGCAAAGTCTGTCTGAATTTTCATTCTTATCTTTAATTTTTTTTGTGACAAAATTGTCCTGTTTGGCGCAAACCTTTACTGATATGCTTTCGTGGTTTACTTTGCTCAGAAGTATATAAGTAGTTTTCAGAATTTTGCTGCGAGCTTCAACCGCCTGCGTTTGCTTGCTTTTACCATGCCGCTTAAAGGATCATAATATAGAGCACAATTCAACTGATGTGTTCAGAATCCATAGTTGAATATAGGTGGGAGCTTCTACCTCACACTCTGTGTATGATGATGTGGTGGTGGTAGCATCATCAGCACTTAAGACTTGTAACATGCGCCAACATGCTTGGCAGATCTTCTGACCTAGTATAACAATTTTTCACTGCCCAATGCCCATTTTGTTAGCTTGAAGCAGAGAAATGCTTCCAGACCTGTTTTGACTAATTTTGATGCTTTGCATATGATTCACAGCACTTTTTCCACTGCAAATGATATTTTGAGAGATACTCCATGAGATGATGCTTGCACATACTTCTAATCTCATCTCGCGGCACTGAGATTCTGCGAAAGATTAGTTCAACATGCAAAACCTAAGTCCTTTTTGCAAAGTGGATTTTGTGGCCAATTGTGGCACATCTCATTCAATTTTCTTTTAATGCCACAATTTTGAAGCAAACTCATTATATTTGTTGTATTTTAAAAAACTGCAAAACTACTGATATAACATAAAACAATCTAAAATAAAAATCCCATTAAAAAATCAGTTGGCCATAAATGTTTGCCAAGCTAGGAAATGAGATTTTGCTGAAAGATTTCTGGTATCTAATATTGAAATCAGCAATTTTTCAACATACGTTTCCAACTATGTGAGTCGATAACATCAAAAATTTAATGAAATATCCATTGATTAAACACGAATCAATCCCATCTTAAACTTTACCAATCATGTGCTTTTCATCATTCTTGTCACACTACACAATGTGCATAAAAGAGCCCATGTAGTCCAAAAAACCAGACTGTCAAGCCAGAACATGTGCTAGATATCATCGTATTTGAGTGTTCATGCTCAGCGTTTAAAACAACTGCTCAGTAATCTGTGTTGCAGATTTTCCCTTGGATAAAAACTCTGTTTAGCATGTTTGGATTATATTTTGTTAGTTCTTTTCCATCAACTCTTTTCCATTGATCTTATGCTGCTTTGCTTTTTATCTCAAACTGATTCGATGCTATTTTTATTGAAAAAGGGTATGTCACTTAAAAACAAAGTTTTTTATGGTAGGCATCACAATTAATTCAATTTTGTTATATGAGATTAAAGAGCAGTGGCACAAGAAATAATTTGTGAATTTCAGCTTTTAAATTTTATGCCCATTTTTTAGAGGTTCTCAAAGTTGGGCATCCGAAAAACATAATTAATAGATTGGAAGCTCAGTAACTTGATGAAACCATTCTTTTATAATTTTTTAAGCTAGATTTTTGGATTCCTTGGATCTTAAAACCCCTGTCCAGCAATTTTCAGCAGTCTCCTATGACCAGAGATAAAGAAACTAAAGATCTAAGAAAGTTTTATGCATGAGCAATGATGCAGAACGAGCAAAAATAGCGTTTCTTAAAATGATTGTAACTCCATAAATAATTGGAGTTTTCAAAAAAATTTTTGCAGTTTTGTTTTTTCATTAAGATCTACAACTGTGACAAATTTCATCAAAATACAAAACATATGGTGTAACTTTGAAAAAAAATTTGCTCATTTGGCATGGAATGACCCTACCTTTACCCTCTTGGCCATGCTACGACCAACATAATTCAAACTCTTGTACTACTATTATTTAGCAGTTTTCTAGAACTGTAAATAACTCGACTCAAAAAAAATTCTGTTTTATTGGTTTCTTTGAAAAGTAATAAGCATAAATCATTCAAATATCAACAACCAATTTAACGCAGTTGTTTTTGGAGAACCACTCAAAAAAAAATCCATACAGAATACGTTCTAAACTTGTTACCATTAGATTAAGATGATTCTAGCACTTTAAAGTATGTTGTTCAATTACATGATTCTAGTTCAAAACTAAAAGTTGTTGCTGATGCATATTTATCCTACTGTCACAGTGTCATAGGACAGTGCCGTAAGCCAACTCTTAGATGATCTGTAGACCTTTTCATTGCAATAAGTACAAAGTTCTTAAATGAATCAGCACCTGGTAAAGAGTTTCTGATGATTGAATTTGTTCACTTATATTATTTTAAAGTTTTGTCTATTGAATCTACTGCTTATTTCCAGCCACCAAGTAGAGATAATTATTGAAAAGCTCTTATCCAGCACCACAACAGCATGACCATGAACAGGTCACGGGTTTCTTTACCCACACAACCACTTTTCTCTCCTGTGTTCACCAACCCAGCTAGGGTTCTGCGATGTAGCGATTCAGTAGCAGCATACTCTCATCCACTGGAAAGAATCGCTCAGCTCTAACCCCAACTTTTGAGCAAAATGAAAGCAATTACTTTTGCTATACCGTACATGTTCTTATGGCTTTTGCCTTATGAACAACCTTAATGTGGAGAAAAGCTGACTACATAAATTATCTAACTGCATCAACAGACTACATATCAGATCATAACTATTAATCAGACTTGTTTCAAGTTTTAATGATAGTAGGTCTTTAAAAAGATGCTTAACTGCTACATTGCTTTACAAATAAATCACTCATACTAGTAGATAGAATATTTGCTAGGTATTTGGTAGACTCAAGTCACCATTTAATCAACCAAACCAAATACTTGAAAACTGCTATCCACAGCTTTGCTGCCTGACTTCAACCAATAAAAAGATAAAACAGTTATAAAGTCTTCACAGTAGCGACCAGGGTTGCCACAGAAACTGCAAAATCAAATACCAGGACTTTTTTAGGTCATTTTCCAGGACTTTTTCACGACTGTTTAAGGTTTTTTTTTTTACAGAACTTAAAAATTTAATTTTGAGTATTACTCTTTCATGCACCTACTTTTTTGTACTCGTGACTGACAAAAAAATTTTGATGTAACGCATTTGCATTCCTAGCACCGACTACTAACTAGCCAGGCCAAAAGCCAGAATTTGCAATGGGAGGGCTGTGGCAAAGCTCTCAGCGCTCAAAAATTTTGCAATTTTTTTGCAATAATAATTTAATTTTAGGCCTAGCTTAGAAAAGATTTTGCTTTTCAAAACGTGGCATAGAAATTAGCACTGCAAAAATGTGATTAAACTGGTTGCATAAATGGGCTAACAGTATGCGAGTGATGGCTAGAGCTCAACCGGTATGACTTTTTCAAGCCGACAGCGATATATTACCTTTTTAACTACCAAATTTTGTAACTATTTTTCGCTTAACTTGACACTAAAAGCTTCACTAATCATTCTCCAAAGAAAGACTATTTCAAACACAAGTTATACTAAGCAAATAGAATGCAAGAGTACCATTGCTTGCTCAAAAAAAAAAAATGTTTAAGGTAATTGCGCTAAGATGATATTTTATCGGCGGTAGAGAGCCGATACGAGGTACCGACTTGGCCCTGATATCGGCTGACCAATATATCAGTCGAGCTCTAGGGATGGGTAATGGTGAAACTTCAGTCCTGGCTTTATTTCCAGTCAGTATATATACTATAAAATCCTATCATTTGAAAAAGACAGAGCTTATTTGCATGTCAATAAACAAACAAAAAAAAATGCTATCTTTGCCCTAACCCCAACCTTAAACTTAACCCAAACTGTAATCCTAGCTCTACTAACCCAAACTCAAAATCTAAACCCCAACTAACCACTAACGATGATAATTTAAAAAATAAAAGAGTAAATGAGCAAATGAGCACCCATTCTTGCGATCTTATTCTCAATAAGCAGAGCTCATTTGCATGCTAAAGTGTAAGGGATCACGTCTTTTCATTGCGATCATTTCGACGCCACCTAATTCGTTGCCGGACGTTTTCTGCACAGATCGTTTCGGCACCAATTTGGTGCTCTTTGACAGTTCCCTTATTTAGGGTTAGGGATTTGGGTTAAGGTTAGTAAAAAGTAAAAGGTTTGAGCCGAAAAGTCGTGTACCCAAAGTGTAAACAGGCACTTGAAAAAACTCACAAGTATTAATTCAAATCATCTGTATTTTATAATGCTAGATAAAGATATAATTTGGAAGGAGGGCTAATGAAACGAGATTTGAGAGAGTTGATTGGTAATTAACATAAATAAATACTGAATAGACCCTTTTACAAAGTTAAGCATTTTGCATCAAGCGATCAAATTGATTGTTTATTCTTAGCCATTTCAGTTAGTTGTAATTGGTTTTATTTTTGACCAATATTAGCCCTTCCCCAAAATCATGTTCCAAGAGTGGCTTTAAATTACTTTGGTGTCCATATTACTGCAAAAACTGCCTCAAAAATAGAGTGTGAAAAATGTCGCCTTTTTCTTATGGTAAATTTTGGTCGACAGGCCAAAGCTACGCTACTGCTACTAGCAGTAATAACTTGCTGCTACTAGAGTATCACATTGCAATAAATTACTGTTCATTAATTAACTCTTTTCTCATAATATTTAATATTAATACATACTATACTGCTATGTGCAAATTTTGGCATTTTAACGAGGAAGTGCTTATTTGCACTCTAGCGTACTAGTAAGAATTGCTTAAAAAGAATAAGCGAGCAAAGAGCAGAGGAATGGGCGCTCATGTTAACGTTAGGGTAGACGCTGGGGTTATAGTTTGCGTTAGATTTATGGTTGCGTTAGGGCTAGGATAGTGATTTTTTTTGTTTGTGCGCGAGCGTACAAATAAGCTTTGTCTTTTAACAATACAATAAAGCTTTTTAAACAAACTTTACAATGCAAATTAGTTTAACAAGGGCTTTGTACAATTACAAGATAGATACCAGTTATTAGAAAAAAAACAAAAAAAGCTTCACATTCTGTCCTGGTAAGTCATGAGAAAACTTTATGAATATTTTTCAAGGACTTTCCAGGACTAATATACAAAATTCAAGGACTTTCCAGGACAGCAAAAAAAATCCAGGACTTTTCCAGGATGTGGCAACCCTGAGTGACACTAGCAGACAAGTGGTTGGCTGGCAGCCAGAGTAGTACATCACTTTGCTGTATCATCAAGATGCTACTGGCAAACCTAAACTACTATATCAAACCAAGATACTTTTACTACCTTACCTGCTTGTGAGCTCATGATTGAACGATGATAAAGCAAATTACTGGTAGATCAATTAATCTATAAGAATACAAAAACGTATCCTGGTATCACAATAACCCAATTATAGTACTATGGTACATACACTAAAAATAGAGATTGAACGATGATAAAGCAAATTACTGGTAGATCAATTAATCTATAAGAATACAAAAACGTATCCTGGTATCACAATAACCCAATTATAGTACTATGGTACATACACTAAAAATAGAGATAATTTTTTAAGTAATGTTACAAGTAAGTAATGGATTTTAAACCAATGGATCAACTGGTAAAAACTCTTCCAAAATCCATAAAAATGCAGTGCTGTGACATATAATCAATTGACCAAACAAGCGAGCTGCATTGCACTTTTTCTAGGCTGAAGCAGACTGCACAACTCTCATAATTTTTATCTCAAATACTGGTCACTTAGTTTTGTAGTGTCCTACTAAAATTAATATTTTTATACCGCAGTTAACCTTTAATAAAATTAAATGGTGTTTATTATTTATCAAAAATTAAAGGAAGTTCAATATTTTATGGAAGAAACTTTTTATTATGGTACACAAAAACACATTCCTGTTTATTACAAATCATCACCATATTCAGGATTTTGCTAAGAAGGGGCTTGAACCAAACGCTAGCATTTTTCTATGGTGAAGTTTGTATAGTAGCCAGTACCCATTGCATTGAATAAACAGCAGCATATTTAAAATGTCCCAAGGACAACATCTGGGAGCAGAGCCTCAGCTGCTGGGTGCTTTAGTGATTTTATTGAAAAAAATTTTAAAGACATTTGAAAGAAATTTTTGCACCTTTTTAGACCACTTAAAAGAATCAAACTGCTAAGTCAATTTATCTTCACACTTACGTGATACAAAAAGTTTCTTTTATCATCTTATGTCATTTCAAAATAGTTGTATAAGATTTCGATTTGTTTTAATTGTTTATCACGCATAATTGTCTAAAACACTATATAAATTTATTATTCAGCATACCAGTATACACCATGTGTATTAAAAATTATGAAATACTTGTTATCCACTATACAATACAACATTGCATAGGTTGATTGGTCACCTTCTGTTGCATATTTTGCCGTTATAACCTCTGATTGCATCAACACTGAACTTTATTAAACTTCTTGCACCAGGTGGTTGCTTGACTAGATGACCGCATGGTCCTCCACAACCTCCCTGTTGCTTTAATTAGCTAAGAATTGTTAAACAACTGATGTGTATTTCAGTGTTTCAGTATTTCTGACTACTATGTGGGACTAAATAAACAGAATTGAGTTGTGTAGGTCAGGTCCAAAGCACATTTAAAAGCTAACATATTTGGGTAAAACTTAATTAATGAGCTTAATAGGAAGACTTCAGCCTCCACAATGCCTGTTTCCCAATGGTTGCAATCTTCAACAAACTACAAGGTATACAGCTGTGACACTTTGATTTGGAATGCAAACTATGCAGTGATAAATAATGAACCAAAAATACTTACACTGTAGCTAGCAGTAGCTAATGATTCGAAAACTTGATGCTTTTCAATGTAATCGTTGTGGCGTTATTCCCCAAATCACAGTCGCAGAAAATTGGTTGAAAATAATTTTTGAAATAATCAGCGTCAGCAAATTTGACGAAATAAATTTTTTAGTGAATTGCAAGCATTGAAAAAACTTAATAATATAAATCTTTAGACTAGTTACAGGCCACAAAAACTTGTAGTGTGGGTCACACTTTAAGAAGCCCTGCCCTAAGATATTGAAATTAGGACAAATGCTGACATATACATTGCACAATGTACATGGTCTAATGATCCTGAATTAGGCCAAGTTAAAGAGTTTTAAAAATCGAAGTGACTAGGCACACGAAATGTGTGTGCTGCATTTTCCTAAAATAAACAAAAATTCTGGTGACATCACTCTTTCACGGAAATTTTTATTTTGATTACTAGTTCCGGCAAGGATGGTAGTATGGTATATAAGTACGATAAAGTACACCTCAATTTTTGCTAAGAAGTGCAGTACTACCATACAGTATGGCTTTTTCGTAATGGTACGGGTATGGTACATTGGTACCGTATGGCTTTTTTGTAATGGTACGGGTACAGTATGCTGGTACGATGTTTGAATTTGCCAACTAAATGTTTTATGTGCAACATGCGACCATCAATTAAGATTCGTGCGACCGTGCCCTGCATGCACATAGTCTAGGCTATTCTCAAGTAATCATAATAACCTCTTAATTTGTTGTTACAACTGTATTATGATGTCACAAGTCACAATCACAAGTATGGCCAATTGTGATATCATAACTGTTGCCTCTGCATCCTAGAAGCCTAGGACTATTGTGGCATGCCATATATTGAAGAAAAATTTGAATGGATACAACTGCAACACTTTAGCTCAGTGTTCTCACCCATTTTCTTCTGTGACCCAAATTCATGCAAAAACCCTAACTGCAAGAACAACCACAACCCAACTAAACAAATACAAAAAAAAAACATAACACAAAATCCAGAACTTTTATTAGACAGCATTTATCGCTATTTCGCTTCAACAATTTTTAAAATCCCGGCTCACATCACTTAATGCAAAACGCCTGGATGCTCAGCATCATACACAGCCAAACATTCTCAATGGGGGAAAACTGTTTCGGGGGGGCCAGGGGGCAGAGCCCCAAGCTCAAAAAATTTTTGCAAAAACAACTTAATTTTACTCCTATTGTGATGAAAATTAATGCCTTAAAACGTGACATAGGAATTGGCAGTACAAACATGATTAAACTGGTTGCATTAATGGCTATAAGATAGGTGGCTAGTAAATCTTAAAATCTCATAGTTTAATAACACTCACACGGAGTAATTCATTTCGTCAATATTTTATAGAAAAAAATAATTGGGATAGGAGGCTAATAGAAAGAGATTCGAGAAAAGTGATGGGTAATCAACTAACACTGAATACTAAAAAGCCCCCCCCCCCCCATTCCTAAGTTTATAAAATACTTTTTGATGAAACCTATGTTCAGCATTTTTAACTAGCGATCAAATTTGATTGCTTATTTTTGGCAATTTTTTAAAGTTTTTGCTGATTTGTTAGTTTTGTTTTGGACAAACTAGTTCATCTAAATGCATGTTTCAACAGATGCTTTAAATAATCTTAAAACAAATTCTTCCCGCCATGGTATTTTCAAAACAAGGTGGCATTCTCAAGATACTCACTTAATACTATATAGGCTATCCCTGGTGATAATGTATTACATTTAATCACCACTCATATACTTCCTTACAAATCCACAGTTCCACACTCAGATAATCACAATCATGTTTCAGCATTACCAATAGCCAATTATTTTTGAATGTTTGTGCCACGGCCCCGAATCCATTAATATGGTCATGGATGGCTTAGTATATATTTTGCACTGCATTCAGCAGGAAGTACTAACAGAAATAAAAACAACAATTTTCTGCAATACATTTAGTATCCACATTCTCCAATTACAGCTTTCACACAACAATATTAAAAATAAGTTTCGGAAGGTCTTGGCTACTAGGCTATCACATTTTATTACAGTATTTTGCAAATACAAACAGAAACCACATTGGTAGTTTAGAAGTTAATGTCATCTTTTGTTTAGTTGTTTCCTTAAAAAACAATGCAGTCCTCGAGCCGAGGGATCAAGACATTTTCAAGGATTTGTAGGCGTTGAGACCAAGAACTTCAAAAAGAGTCCTCGAAGACCACCTCTGGACTAACAATAAAATTAGTTTTTTGGCTTCAATTAAGAAAAATTGGTGTACTTGAATAGCAAAACCCCGTCGATTGATGGCATTATTTATGGCATTGTTCATGCATGTCACGTTGTAACATCCTTGGATACTGCAGTAACATAAGATGTAGGAATGTCCATTTCAGAATACCAAATCCTACGGAATCGGTTCCGTTTTTAGGATTCGGTTTAGTTGTGAAGAAAAACTGCAAGTGATAAATTTGTTCAACCGAGTCGGTCGACCGCGTTGGAACGCGTTCTTTCAACCCGAATGTTACAATGGCTTGATTTTCTCTAATAGGGGTATGCCCCCCCTGGTTGAGGGTCTGTTTCTTTTCCCTGAACACAATTAGAAATGACAGTTAAAATAAAAGCGAAAAATTCAGAGAAGCTGATGAAGCATTGCAGAATGAGAATAGCCTATCCAATAATCATGTGATTTATAGTGCTGTAATCCTTGTACTAGCTATACATTCATTAAAACATAACTAAATGTTGGACTTTTTTGTTTTGCAGTAGTCAAGCAGTTAAGTGGTGAATTGATATTAAATCTGAAATAGAACTGACAGCCATTTTATAGATTTAGGATTTGGTTAAAGACTCGAAATTCTGGATTAGGAAAAAATTTTTTGGAATTATTCCAGATTACATAATTATTCTGAAATAGACATCCCTTAAAAAGATGTTTTACAAAAGATTATCCTTGCTTGGTAGTTCTTTGCAGCAGCAAAAACCACCATGCTTTTTTGCTAAGTTACGTAGTACGCAAGAGGTAATAGCTTTTGACGTCGCTTTGATTAAATGTAAGAAGAAAAACACCAAAAAATAGAATGTTTTGTTTTTCTCTCCTAATCTACTATTTCTTTTCCTTGTGCTGCAATTATATTGTGCTTACTCTCCTTAAGTTGTAATAGTTTTCGGTGAAATGGTAACTTGTCTGGGGGATAACGACATTGTTATAATTGTAACTCTGTCATTGCAAAAACAGAACTTATTTGGCTTTTAAATAAAGAAAGCTTGCTTACAGTACAATTGCCCAGCCGCCCACCCCCAAACCTTAAATTTTTCTCACTGGTTCTGGGCAATTCACAAGCATGACCTACTAGGGCAAAATACCACCGAATTTTGCTGAAAAGCGAAAGATTTGCATCACTGTACATTACTGTAAGGTGTTTTTCTCTATGAAGAGTCTAGGTACACAAAACGTGCAGCCATTTCATTAAATATATAAAGATTTTCGACTACCTAACTCGTTCTTTTAGGTACCATACCCGGAAACTTTTATTTTGATTAGGATTAGATTTCGAGAAATAGCTTAAGGTTAGGGCTAAATTTGGGGAATAGCATAGATAGCTATTGCACAGCTACATCAAAGCTCTACAGTCTAGCATGCATGCATGAAACATGGGCCAAACCTCTTCCCTCTTTTTTTACATGCGATTAGTTATTCACTATATCTGGTATATCAATAACTATTAGCAATAAACACTGTATATTTTCTGAATGTTTCAACTGTTCACCAAGAATTTTTGATCGAAATAAAATGTTTCAATTTAAAATTATTTTTCAGTTATATATTTCAAAAAAATTGTGTAGTTTTCTACACACCTGTACAGCAGATTAGAAAGTTCAAACTACACCGCATTGGAATTTCATGCCAAACAAGCACTCAATTGTTTTATGTGTCACATTGATCATAATGCAATAATCATGCCGATTTAGACAAATAGAATTATTTTTCAAAATTCCTGCGTTTTTTTGCTCTGGGCTTGGCCTCTAAAGAAAAAAGGTCTTCACTCCTATAGGACTGCTAACATTGGAAGTTTTCTATCGTCTACGCTGTACGTAATTATTTTAGTTGGGGGGCTTTTGCACCACACCAAAGCTTTTTTGTTTTTTTGCACCAAATTGGCGCAAGATTTTGCGATACTGAAAACCAGATTTCTTCGGAGCAACAGGCAAACTTTCCAATGGGGTCTGTGCACTATTTTACCCAAAACAGCTACTTACTTTTTTTTAGTCATTCACTAAAGGTATTGCTCTAACTGCACCAAGCACATCTCCTCTTGCCACTGGACAGCATCAGACAATAACTACTGGATGATCCGCACACTTTTCATTATGGTAAGTAGGCCTACTTTATATTTGGATGGATCTGCACCTGCTTAGCTATTAGGAGTTTACGGTGATCCAATGCAAAATACAATGTTTTTAGGGATTTTTTCAAATTCTTGTCCACTGAATTTGGTGCTTGTTCAAAGCCACCAAGCATAGATAATCATTGTTAATCAACTTGTTGAGGATGCAACAATGTGACCAGATTGCAGGTTGAACCCAGATTTCTTCGTTACTTAGCGTCAACCGGGGCGACGTTGAACCCCGAGGTGACTTTGAACCCTACATTAAAACAAACTTTATTATCACTAAAATACTTTTCAGACCAAGAGCGATCTCCGATTAGGTCAGTGTTTAAACTTTGATCAACCTTTTTTGTTTTGCATGACTAGCGCAAGGTCATGTGACAATGATGTCATCACTTAAACAAAATAGTTTATGAAAAGATTGAATTTGTTTAGGCTATAATTTTTGACAAGGGGTCACTGAAAAAATCTAATCTACAACTCTTTTGACATCCTTGTGTCTCATCAGGCAAATGTAGGCTCAAATCTATGACCTTGTGATCATCAGTCTACCACTCTAACCACTCGCCCACGAGTCTGCTCAGTGACGTCACGGCAATTTAGATTATTGCATTAATGTATGCCCACACTGGAGCCTAAGTATGCAATTAGGGGCGCACACAGAAATTTTTAAAGGGGGGCTTTAAATTTTTCAAAAAGCAACCAGTACCAAATTGTAGTTAATTTAGTTATAGTCAAACAGGATTTAGTGATAATAGTTGCATCGTTACAACATTTGCTTCAAAAAACCTTGTAATAACGATTTTGAAAGTTGTTGGTATTTAAGATTGCATGCAAGATGACAATTTACCCCATTGTCATCTTGCATGCAATCTTGCCACTGGGCAGTTCTAGCAATTTTTCAGAAACAAAGAAGTCATTTTAACACCATTTTTATGACATTTTTAAAACAATTAGAAAAAGCTAACGTACTAAGATGGGGGCCTGAGGGCAAAGCCCCCGGTTGCTGAGCAATTCTTGCAATTTTTCAGAAAAAAGTAGCCATTTGGAAGTTTTGCACGTTTTTAGAGCAACTAAAAGAAGTAACTTACTAAGATGGGTTTGCCCGCAGCCACTGGGCAATTCTTGCAATTTTTCAGAAAAAAATAGCCATTTTAATGTCATTTGGATAAGGTTTTGAACTTTTTTAGAGCGATTAGAAAAAGCTAAATTACTAAGATATGAGCCTGGGGGTGAAGCCCCCAGCCACTAGGCAATTCTTGCAATTTTTCAGAAAAAATAGCCATTTTACCACACCATGTGGATGACCTTTTGAAACTTTTTTAGCAATTAGAAAAAGCTGAATTACTACGATTTGGAAGAGTTTGGAAGAACTTATTTTGCTCAGTCCAATCAGCCCTGCACACTTATTGGTCAAGTCCAAAATATGTTCAAATGTTGAAAGATTGCAAATTTGGCTTAAATTTTTTGAATCAATGCATTTTTAAATTCAAAAACCTTGTTAGTGGCACAGAATTTCGCTTTTATTAGTGTCGGAGCTGTAATTTCCACGCTTTGAGTAATGGGTAGTCTTGAAAAAGGCTGTTTTAGATTGAATGTTTTCATCCATCTCTCTTCAAGAATCTACACTGAAATGAAGAAAAACTAAAATGCGATGGCATATATACATAGATGGGCAAGTTAATGCAAAACGTTAGCTTCGTTAACCACTAGTCCGTTAACAAACTTCACACCTCCGCTAACGTTAATCCGTTATTTTCAGCTTTAATTAACGGAAGTTAATAAAGTCCGTTAATCCGTTAACATTTTGCGCGTAATTTACATTTCGTTTTATTCACTCGCTTCTACAACACGTATTGACGCTGTTGAGCTGATTGTAAGGAAATATTTATTGCTATGGTGGTCTTTTTGTGTTTTGAAAGTTACATTTTACAGTCTAATCTAATTTCAAGATAAAAACAAGTTCAAATGCACAACGAAGCTGCAAGATATTAACGATAAAAACCTTAACGGAAGTTAAGAACACTTAACGGAAGTTACTTTAGTCCGTTAACAGCACTTAACGGAAGTTAATTTAGTCCGTTAACATGAAAAAACTTTTTAACGGATTAACGAGTTAATGAAAAAGTTAGCTTCGTTATTAACGGATTAACGATTAACGGACTTGTGCCCATCTATGCATATATATAGAGGTCGATTACACTGAAATAGACAATGGGTTGTTATTATGATATCTGATCCTGCAAAATCACCTAAAATACTATAAGGTTGATGCGAAAATATAGAAATCATATAAAAATGATAGCTCTGACACTATTAAAAGCTACTTTTAAATTCCTGAATACATTTGCAGAATAAAAATCTCAACGTTTGAATGTAATTTTGTTGTGCTTTTTGTCTTCAAACAGCGGATTTGTCTGCTTTTTTTTTGTAAAAGTGCATTTGGCTTGGTAGGTTTGTTTTATACAAGGAAGACTTTTTTTACTAAATGGCGTCTGTCTCTTTTTAGCGCCAAGCTCTGTTCTGCTCAGAAGTTTGTGATTGGGTATAATATTATCCATTATTCAATGGATATAACAAATACACATAGTTACACAATAAATCAGTTTTGTAGTTGAAACACTGTAGAAGCAATATTGTACTTGAAACAAATGCAAAAATTTCAATTGCTAGGTTAATATCTTGAGGGATCAAACTACAGCTCTAAAACAACATCTTATGCTGCAGGATCACATTGCACAAAACAACATCTTAAGTGATTAACAACAACTTAAGTGATTATTTAGTGAAAAGTAAATATGGCAAAGTGTTACAAACTGAGTTATATCAACAAAATTATGTTGTTTTTTGACTTCCAAAAAGGGGGGGGGTTGACCCCTGAGACCCTTCTCTGGGTGCACCACTGTATGCAATCACGCTCTTATGAAACCAAAAATTGTTTACTTTTTTACGAATAAATTCTTATTTTACTATTTTTTGCATTAACATATTTGCAAAATCATTTTACTTTTTTATCAGTAACAAAAAACCAAGTCCGTCCAATCGAAAAAACTGTATTCATCCAACTCGTTTCATCAGTGTGTAAAAATGTTTTTGGATGCCCTTAAATTGATAAAAGTCGTTGAAGTCAGTAAGTCACTCCCGGCTAAAGTGACTTTGAACATTTAGGCCTTGTAAGTGAAAGTTAAGTGCAGGTTGGTGGGGGTTCAAAGTCAGCCCGAATAGCGGGGTGATTTTGAACCCTTTTGAAGATACAGTGCCAGTTACTAAGGCCATAAGTGTTATGTTTAGCCTATAAGCAGTTTTGTTGCTTAAATCTGGTGAAAGTAAAATGTCTAAATGCTTCATAAACGTTCAAAATTGCCCCTGTATACGGTGGCTGTTAGACTATTTACTAAGTCCGAAACATGTTTTAAAAGCGTGCTTATTTGAGCTACCGTATATACTCGCGTATAGGTCGCAACTTTTTCCTTATATTTTTTTTAAAAAATATAGGTGCGACCAATCCGCTCGACATAAGTGCAAATCGTCACCAAGTCGGAACAAAATTGAAAGTTTTCGGCTATTGCAAGTACAGTATTTTCCAGCTAATAAGCTGTTATAGACATGAATTGCAGTGGAAATGTGCTATTGCCACTGTGGTTCCATGGACTAAGGGTGCATGTGCTTGTGCTCGCACATACCATTGCGAGTCAGTTTCATGTGCGCACACGCACATGCGACCGCTCAGCGTGCGTTGGATTTTCCCGCTTTGTTGAGAAAAAATGGTTTTGCAATTCTAATGTTCGATTTCGAAGTTATTTGTTTTTAATTTATTTTAATTTTCGAAATTTATTTTAATTTTTGCACAGATAGCTTCGAAAATTTATTTTAATTTTCGATGTTATCTGTGCAAAAAAGCTAGGGAAAGGGATTTTCAAATCCCTAGATTTTTAGTGCGACTTATGTGCGAGTCAAGTCTAAATTAAACTTTTTTTACACAAAACTAATAGTGCGACCTATAGGCGAGTATATACGGTAAGTTTTGTAATTAACCAGGCTGCCAGGTGACTTTGCTGAAGTATTTTGGTGATACAGTATTTTGGTGATGAGATGATAAATATAAATGAATTTCTTGTTCAAGTTGAGCTTCATGCTCCAAGGATTCTTCTTGTGTTAATGCTTCAAATGTCAGGGCTTCATTTGACTAGCCAGTGCATGATATCAGAACCAAAAGAAAGTATGGTAGTCCTTCTATTACATGGCATGATTTGAACTTGAGAAAGGTTCGAATGATGTGGCTAGCAGGTTGAGTCTCTCGGCATTTATGCATTGCATTGTAGTAGTTGCTAGGCCCCATTGGAGCTCGTTGCAGCCAAAATGATAACGCCGATGAGAAAAAGATTTTATTAGCATAAAGCAAGTCCAGGGAGGTTTGGGCTCATCAAGTCCTCTGAAAGAGATGAGATTGTATGTCGTATTGGAGATATCCTACATGACCATTGCTGTTTCCATTTTTTTTTTAAACTATTTTCTACTTAGATATCCCCAGGCCCTTACACTCTGCTAGATGATCTTGTATGCTTTTGGCAAAAGATTTTCTAAATTTTTAACCACTGGGAGCTTCCTCGAGATAGTTAGATGAAGGAGATGTGAGTTTAGGCTCTATGGCTCAATGCTAGTAGCACTTCCACTATCCATAAGATGGCTTCTGATAACTACCGATAGTAGTCGATGACTCGAATTTACATCTTCAAAAACTCTTTCTTTTGTTACTTGTGGTACAGATTTCTGACTACAACCTCTTTTGAGGAGCTGCTTCTTTCGGTACAAATCTCAAATTTTTCTAATTTGTTTTTGTGAACTAAGAGACTGCGGGCAACTTTTCAAATTTCATAGTTTTTCAAGTACTGTAGTTGAGGCCTCTCCAATGCTCATACTTCATTCTTGGGAAGCTAAGTGCCAAGTGCATCTCTTTTTAGTATCAGTGGTTTAATATAAAGCTATAGACAGTATACAGAGTCTTATAGGCACAATCAAACCTTTGATTAACAGCCTAAGACATACTCTTTTGGTATCGACATTCGTCTTTTATTAGTCGTCAGTATAGCTAGGACTACCGGTATGAACATGAGCGTAGAAAGGTTTATACATTAAGGTTTAATACCATTTTAGAATCCTAGCAGATTCCTAAATTTTTTTTTTTTAAATTGCCAATTTGGTCAAAATAAACTCGGCAAATTCTTGTTAAAAACAAACAACCTAAAACTTTATTTTGATTTGTATCAAACCAACTTAGTTCATCATCAGCTAAATAATCTAAATTTTGCTGTTTTTAAATTACTTTACTGATGATGAACTAAATCAGTTTGAAATGGCTAGAATAAGGCTTAATTTTTTAGACTGTTTGTGAAAGTTAACCGTTGTCAGCAACGTAACTAATTATATATTCTTAGCAAACGTATAAGCAAAGAACGGCCCACTAACAACAAACCATAATCCAAAAAAGCTGAAATTTCATTGCTTATGTGCAATCTGTAAACTTTGATTTTTTTCCAAGATATTTTGCATATGCATTTTTTCACCAAAAATGAAAAAATTTAACTCGGTCTCGTATAGTTTTTCAAAGTTTCAAAATAAGGACCACCCTAGTACGCAAGTACTGGTACCATTGCTAATACCATGGTAGGCCTATACCAGTAGGCCTATATTTCAAATTTGATTAAATGAAAATTGCTACCAGTACAGTAACTAAAAAAGGGAACCGTTAAGTACAAGTCGTCAGCTTTTTTTCGGAAGCTCTCCAACCTGTGTATGACAGATGAGCACTTGTGCATTCTTTCTCTTTAATTCTTAGCTAGGCTATTCCCAAAACTTAGCCCTAACTCTAATGAGTGACGCATGAGAGGAGAGAGAGCACACCCGCGCTTATTCATACACAGGTCGCAGAGCTTCCAAAAAAAGTGGACGGCTTAAGGCCTATTTACACTGGCATTATGATCGTGTCACATGATGTGATCGCTCAGCGCTTGGCGATTTCAAAATGTCAGCATTTTTGCTTGCAATGCACACCAAGCGCCATAAGTTAGTTGCTATTGGAAATACCAAACATTGTTTAGCGAAGGTGCGAGACTGAGATGATGGCTAACTACTTAAGCTTGTTCATTTTTTACATCTTTGGTGGTAAATAGTCTAACGTTAAACACCAAGGACGTAAAAGTCTAAATTCGCTGTGGTTGAAATTTTAAATCAAATTCCGATAAAAAGTTTCAAAACGTTTGGAAATCTCTTCCTAGTTAAGAATGCTTGTTTTGAATAGGGTGTCTGATTAGGGTATGCTTTTCTAAACCCGGGTTTGGGGGTTTTATTCTAAAAATCTTAGTTTTTGAGCTTTGTCTGCTTTCAAAAGTTGGTGCTTTTGTTTTGTGAATATCGAAAAAAATTGCAACATTTTACACTTTTACTTTTCTTAGTGTACGGTATTATAAAAAACTAAAACACAAAAAAACACGATACAAGAAAGTTCGTCGTCCTATTATACAATATTGAATATTTGTGGCAAAGGAGAAAATCATAAAATGGCAGCATGAATCGTTCAAAATTTCAAAATAGGTTTCATTAGTGTCGGAGCTGTAATTTCCACGCTATAAGTAATGGGTAGTCTTGAAAAAGGCTGTTTTAGATTGCACGTTTTCATTCAACTCTCCTTATGAATCTTGGCTGAAATGAAGAAAAACTAAAATGCGATGGTATACATAGAGGTTGACTACACTGAAATAGGCAATGGGTTGTTATTATGATATCTGATCCTGCAAAAATCACCTAAAATACAATAAGGTTGATGCAAAAATATAGAAATCATTTGAAAATGATAGCTCTGACCAGTGTTCCCTATAAGCGCAAAAAAGTGCGAAAAGTGCGAAATTTTTTCCGGCATTTTCACACTGAAATTTTGCGAATTCCGGCGTTTTTTCTCCCTTTAAAAACCGGCGTTTTTGTTTCCCGCCAAAAACCGTAGAAAGCCACGGCTCACGGCGCCTCGCTCTGGTATGTCGCAGAAATCGCGGAGAAAAGTTGGAGAAACTCAGACAAAGGATCTTTTTTTTTTTTTTTGGAGATCAACATAAAATCGGAGAAAAAGATGCCTCCATCGGCGTGATAACCTTTTTTTTTTATGATGAGAAAATTTTCGGCATTTTCACATTGAGTTTAGAACGTTCACACTATTTCCGTATTTTCGCAGAAGGTGAAAACTTAGAGGGAACACTGGCTCTGACGCTATTAAAAGCTACTTTTAAATTCCTGAATACATTTGCAGAATAAAAATCTCAACGTTTGAATGTAATTTTGTTGTGCTTTTCATCCTCAAACAGCAGATTTTTCTGCTTTTTTTTTGTAAAAGTGCATTTGGCTTGGTAGGTTTGTTTTACACCAAGACGACTTATTTCACTAAATGGCGTCTGTCTCTTTTTAGCGTCAAGCTCTGTTCTGCTCAGAAGTTTGTGATTGGGTATAATATTATCCATTATTCAATGGATATACTGGTAACAAATACACATAGACACACAATATATTGGTCTCGTAGTTGAAATGCTGTCAGGCTGTAGATTAGAAGCAATATTGTAGTAATTGAAACAAATGTAAAAATCTCAATTGCTAGGTAAATATCTTACAGGATCAAATTATAGCCCTCAAAGTAAAACAACATCATAAGTGATTAAGAACTACTTGAGTGATTACCATATTTGGTGAAAAGTAAATTATGGCAATGTGATACAAACTGTTTAAATTATATCAACAAAATTATGTTGTTTTTTGAGTTCCAAAAGGGGGGTTTTGACCCCCAAACCCCCCCTGGGCACGCCACGGGCCATTGCCCATTGATACCTAGTTAATACTGATACAGCATTTAAATTTATAGCTAACCCCCTCCTTACATCATCACCACCACCACTCTTTGAGTGCTAAAAGAAAAATGATCTTGATCTTCAAGATCACAGTGTTTGGGTGATCTGATCTTTCATCTTCAAGATCACATTTTTTGAATGATCTGAATTCTGATCTTGAATCTTGCCCATCTCTGATTGTGGGTGAGTTGGTTGTAACTTTTATTATTGAAGTAGGCTTTCTCTGGAAGGCTTATCTATCAAAAACTGCAACCTCACAAAACTGGTAACAATTCTTTTACTAATTAGGCAGTGGCTATTTTAGCCCCATGTTATTTTGCCATTTGGAGGCAAAATTGTCCTAACGGCTATTTTGCTGCAAGTGCCAAAATAGCCCTAAACCTTATCCTAACCCAAACCCTAACCCAAACTCTAACTCTAATCCTAAACATAATTGGTAGTATTGGTAGTATGTTAAGTAAAGATCGTAAATTGCAACTGGTGACAGTATATGTCTTTTCCTGTCTGGATAACTGTAATATTTTAGATTATGGTATATCTGCCAAGTTGTTGTCAAGACTTCAAGTTGTTTTAAATGACTGCATTCGTTTTGTGTGCAATGTTCGCAGACCTTCCTGGAAAGATGGTGTTTCAATCACTAATCTTGCAAAAGAATTACATGTTTTGCCTGTTCGCTATCGTACTGGTAGGCTATATTGTACAAAATCTCGCTCACAGTATTTAAATGCTTGCATGGTAACGCACCAAGTTATTTGAAGGACTTAATTGTGGTTTCTCAGCCTTATCGTGGCTTGCGCACTACTAATCGCATCAATCGTCTTGAACCCCCATCTCCTACGTACTAAATACAACAAAATGACCAGTGCTTTTGAATACTGTGCTCCCACTGTGTGGAATGACCTGCCATCTTCAGTTAGATCTTTAACCCTGGCCAGCTTCAAATCTTCTCTTAAGGCACATTACTTTAGAATTGCATATCACAAAGTTTAAAATATTGTATTTGCAACATACTTTTTGGTAATTAAAGCTGTACAGTGTTATTATATTTCTTTTTTTCATGTTACACACTTTCACATATTGCCTTTGCAACTGCAAGTTTATATTGTAATATGTTTCGATACTTTCCTTTTTATCTGCTGAACCGCTTAGGCAGCATGTGTGGTATCTTTTTTGAAGCCGCCCGTGCTAAAGCGGTAAATCAGTGATTGATTGATTGATTATCCCAACCCTAGCCCTAACCCTAACGCAAACAGAGGAAAAACACTATTTTGCCTCTGCAGGCAAAATAGCCACTTCGTACTAATTAATTTAATCTTAGACTAATTAATGCTACGGTATGCATTCTGATGCACTAACCTGCTAACCAGTAACCAAACCTGAAATAGTTAAGCTATTCTGTTTTTTTTTCTGCCAGTTTAGTATTTTTCAGTTCATTGCTATTGCTTACAGTAGCTTATTAGTATGACTCTAGACTAGTCTTTTATGCAAAAAATTCACCACTAAAATGATACTGGTAGGCCTACCTGCCTACAGGTACGGTAATAAACTTTGCTTTGACTTCTGATTTCGTCTTTACATACCGTAGTAAGTAGGCCTATTGAAATATGGAAGCCTATTACCACGGTGGTAAGCCTTATCAACGAACCTTATAGATCTAACTGGTAATGCAATTGGCCTACAATAGTTAGCTTACAGGCAAAATCGTTTAGTCTAGCCTAGTTGGCATGTCAGACAGCAATAAACCAGTAGATTCATTTTACAATTGGCAACCGAAAATAATCAAACGTGACATTTTGTTCGACTCCGACATAATTCCGCTGTACACTGAAATTTAGAGAGCGCGAAATTTACATACAAATCCCCACTCGCTAAATCTCAAATCGGACAAAATCCCGAATTGCAAGATGTAGGCTATATATTACCAAACCTCTTTTTATGTAAGTTTGTGATTTCAAAAATATTTATTTATCTTTGAGCAAATAGAAAAAACAAAGAATATTGAGAATAAAATTCAAAATGATACGTTGGGGTCGTGTATATTTATTACAAAACAATACAAAAGGTATCTTATCTCACACTATTAAATGCCTGCAATATTTGCTAAATCATTGCTTTCGCAACTTTTGCAATTAATATGATGTAACATATTAAGATGATCCCCTTACATTTTTCTGTGAGTGTGACGTATGTGTGTTTTTGTTTAGCCTCATGACTGATTGTACATAATGCTTGCTTTTTGTTCGTTTATGTAAAACAAAAACTAACGATGATGTGCTGGAGGTGATAGCTGACTTTGATGACCATTGTGGTCTTTTCGCTACCTCCTCGTCAAGTACTTACAAGTGAAAATTGTTTGGGTTATGTTATTTGTTATCGTAGTGCTTGACGAAATATATTTGAACTTGAACTTGAAGTTTAGTCTGATTCAGATGTTCTATTCATCCGGTTCGCACTGGTTTGCTTTAACCGGTTTTTTAATGTAGAGAAATTGTTTGCAGAGATATTTTGCACTTTTGGCTTGAACGAACCAATTGCTAAGTTTAGCTCAGTGCCGTCGGTAGGGGGGGCCAGGGGACCGTGCTTCCCCCTAATGGATGCTTGTGCCCTCCCATTTAGGTTTACTCAAAATACTGTTTTTGGAACATCACTCAATGTTAAGACAACACACAATGATTGAAAAAGGAATAATTACGTTCAGTCAATGACATAAAACTAGATGATCCGAAACTGCGCAAATGCGCTCATTTTATTCTCTGCTTGGTCACGCTTGGCTGCAGACCTCACTCTTCTGATGTTTGTGGAAATTTGAAGAATGCATAACTTGCGGTGCAGTGCAGCGTGAACTTAGTTGCGTTTGTATGCGGTGCAGCATGCGGACAACGTTTGCGGACACAGCGCAGCATGCGGATGCATTTTTTGTTATCCGCGCCATCTCTAGTATGCAGCCCCATGACCGCCGAGAGCAATTTTGCAAATATTTCATTGTTTTAATACACTGTAATGCGTCATGATCATTGATCATCCCACCAGAGACTGATTTGAAACGGCCACATTATGGCTGGGATTGAGCGCTAACAATGGACAAATTACTCAAAAACAAGAAACAAAGAACTGAATTGTGCTCATCCGACCGCCTAGTCTGCACGCCGTCCGAATGTTTAACTACTCAAGTCATCGCATACCTCTGTGAACGACGTGGCGAACTCTGAAGAACACAAAAACAAAATTCTTGTCAGTGTGCATGTTTTGTTTAGGCCTACATTGTGGTATTGTTTTTCAGTGCTTGAACACTGGTTCAACAAAAGCGAATGATACAAACGTGGAGTCTCGACTTCATGTCTTTCTTATCTTCCTCCTTTTTCTTCCATTTCTTTCTCAAGTCAGAGACCGCAAAATCCCATCTTTCGGTTTGTTTTGCGTCCTCTTGGGGTGGGGTAGTGTGGTGTCCCACATCCTCCTGTTCTTTCCTTTTTTTTCAACACTCTTTTCCCTCCGTCTCCGCTCTCTTTCTCACTCCGCCCTCTAGACTGTCATTTTTTTCCTTTTTTTTGCACTAGTTTATAACGCGAGTACTATCACACATGGTTCTCTTTTTCGTTTCGCATGCTGTCGTAAGCAGGGTGTCGAACCGAACCTGAACCCGAATCGTAAACCCGAATGAACCGTTTCATTTTGGTGAACCCGAACCAAACCTGAACCAGCAAAATTTTACTTCAGTGAACCTGAACCAAACCTGAACCCTCAAAATTGTGCTCAAGTGAACCCAAACCGAACCTGAACCCCTAACAAAGTAAGAATATATTTTTCCATATCAGAATGCCGCTGGCGCTGGTACACGCACAATAAGAGCAGTGGTGATCATCAACAGGATCGGCAATTTCTCCTTTTTTTCTTCTGGACGAAAAGATTAACGACAGTTACATTTTAAGTCAATGAACCCGAACCGAACCTAAACCAGAAATATTTTACTTGAGTGAACCTGAACCAAACCTGAACCTCGAAAATGGTGCTCAAGTGAACCCGAACCAAACCTGAACCGCTAAAATATTTTGAGCAGGAGCTAAACCTAAACCCGAATTGTTATTTGAAACGGTTCGACACCCTGGTCGTAAGCATTAAAAAAATGTGGTTCATGGACAAGTGTATTGGATTTTTTTGTGGTGAATGGAAAAGCCTGATTCACCACAATTGTATTGTATATTTAACGCCAACTAACGTATATTTAATGCGTAAATCTAAATGGGTACAAGGCCATTATCTACTGCATAACGTCAAATTGTTCATATAAAGACACTCTATGTCAGCTGTAGTGCTTCCAGGGTGGGGCTAAGGGGACCTCAGCAACCCTTTAGCCATGCCACTTAGACCATTTAACCTCAAAATGCAAGAGTTTAAACGTATTTTGCACTCGACCTATACGTGAGGGGGGCTGAGCAATTTAATTCTTTCAAGTTCGTTACACAATTCCACCCATAGGAATGAGCGATATGTGCCAATTCACGAATACTGCAGACAATTACACAAGGACCAATAATATTAGATATAGGCTCGGCCACCACAAACCTTCCCCTCAAAATGAAGGGAATGATGGACGACAAAGCTCTATAAGGCTGTCCAGCATACACATCAGTTGACAAAACGAGTTGTGGGTTCGAGTAAATTTCAAAAACACGACACTTAAAGATACGTAAATGCAGATCTTCAAAAATTGCAACAAAAACCGATGAGGGTTAAAAAGGCATTGAAGGTAAGTTTTTCACTCTTGACCAAAATGCTGGGACATGCCTAAAATGTATTCTCACCAAATTTGAAGTTTTTACCAAGGATGACAGTACGGTACGATATGATATGCCTCAATTTTTGCTAAAAAGTACTGTACGCTTGTACGGTATGCGCTTGTTGTGAAGGTACGGGTACGTAACGTTGGTACGCTGTTGGAATGTGCGTACTAAACGTACTACTACCATAGTCGTTATATTAGAAGTCTGGAAACTCCTTAAGAAATGTTGTTGTAGTGTTAGTGTCCTAATGTGACTAAACTATGCCAATTTTGCTTCCATGATTTTCAATCGGTGGCCGCCATTTTCCTGGCTGCCAATACAAAGTGAACGTGCAAACTTATCAACACTAGAGGCGCTAAAGTATTTTCGACCGTTATATTTCATTTTTTGTTAGGTTACCTTCATCGCAAGTTTTCGTTTTGTCGGTATGAAATGAAATAAACTACAAATCTGAAACTGTTGTATCAGTTCAAGGCACACTCGAAATAATCGCGATGCCATAATGACATCATAATAACTTCATTAACTTGACAAAAATGCTGATTTTGAGCGATTTCAGCGTAATTACTGATTGTAGATCAATGCAAGGTCTTTTTGAAACGGCGAACAATATTACACCAAGTCGACGTGATCGAGACGCTGTTGTGACATCACAATGTATTGACGGTTTTTTATTTTGTATTAATGCTTGCCACTAAAAGCTTTGTAGTGCTCGTATTGACTTAATAAAACAACAAACTTGAAACTGCTAAGTCGGTTAGAAGTAGTCGTGACTGTATTATGACATCATAATGAAGATGCAAAATGCATATTTAGGTGACTTTAACAAAGTTATCAATCATAAACTTCATCAATGTCTTTGTTACGATCGAAAGTTTCTCTCTCGAGATGTTTTTCTGACATCATAATGCATTTGCGGTTTAAATAAATTCAGGATAATTGATGCACTGTTGATTAATTTAATTGGAACGACCGACGCTCGCGTCGCGTGTTCCTTTGTTTTTACTCGGCCATTTTCTAACTAATGAGTGCGAGATTTCAGACTTTTGCTTATAACTCGAGAACCGTTTGGTCTAACTACATGAAATTTTGACAGCAGTTTGAGATTAATGAGTTTTATGTTTGTACCAAATTTCGAGGCAATAGGTCACGTGACTTCGGGTTCATGACCCGAAAACCGCCCCGAAAGTTTGGCGTAAAAAGCGGTCTAAGTCAAAAACGGCTTAAGTACGGCAAAAAATATTTCTCATGGTTATATGTCTTAAGATATCCTTTCATCCCTACCAACCCACTTTCGGCCGCGATGAGGTTTTTTTCTTATTTTTTTCCTTTTTTTTTTCCTTTTTTTTCCTTTTTTTTTCCTTTTTTTTCCTTTTTTTTCCTTTTTTTTCCTTTTTTTTCTTCCTAAATCTTGTACGCTCGAGTTCTCCTAAACCACAAAACATAGAAATCTAATTTTTGTGTGAAGTTGTTGAGGTACATACGCAATTGTGTCTCCTGAAATTTTTTTGGGGCAACTCCCCCGGGAACCCCCCCAAAATGGGGCCCCAAAAAATCAATTTTTTGTTTGGCTCAAGCTAGGGTGCCAGTTTTTTTGGATATCAGTAGATATTTGAGAGACAAATATTTTGACATAATTTGGGGGTACCACCCCCCCGGGGACCCCCCAAATGGACCCCCCCAAAAACAAATTTTTTTAACCATATAACCTAGGGTGCCATTTTTTTTGATATCAGTAGATATTTAAGAGAGAAATATTTTGACATAATTTGGGGGTACCACCCCCCCGGGGACCCCCCAAATGGACCCCCCCAAAAGCAAGTTTTTTAACCATTTAACCTAGGGTGCCAGTTTTTTTTGATATCAGTAGATATTTAAGAGAAAAATATTTTGACATAATTTGGGGGTACCACCCCCCGGGGACCCCCCCAAAATGGGGCCCCAAAAAATCAAATTTTTGAACGGCTCAAGCTAGGGTGCCAGTTTTTTCTGTTATCAGTATATATTTAAGAGACAAATATTTTACCATAATTTGGGGGTACCACCCCTTCGGGGACCCCCCAAAAATAAATTTTTTTAACGATTTAACCTAGGGCGCCAGTTTTTTTTGATATCAGTAGATATTTAAGAGATAAATATTTTGACATGTTTGGGGTACCACCCCCTCGGGAACCCCCAAAATGGGGCCCCAAAAATCAATTGTTTGAACGGCTCAACTTAGAGTGCCAGCTAGTGTTTTATGATATCAGTAGATATTTAACAGACAAATATTTTGACATAGTTTGGGGGTGCCACCCCCCCGAGGACCCCCCAAATGGACCCCCCAAAAATGAATTTTTTGAACGGCTCAACTTAGAGTGCCAGTGTTTTATGATATTAGCAGATATTCAACAGACAAATATTTTGACATAGTTTGGGGGTGCCACCCCCCTGGGGACCCCCCAAATGGACCCCCAAAAATCAATTTTTGAACGGCTCAAGCTAGGGTGACAGTGTTTTATGATTTCAGGAGATATTTAACTGACAAATCTTTTGACTCCACTTTTCTGGAGGTTCCATAATCAGATATTTTTGAATAATTGTTGATTTTACGGTAGACAAAAAGTACTTTTGAGCGTCACAGCATTAGCTGTGCGTCGGTCGTTCACTGGGTTTGCTGGCAAACTCCCATCTAGTTATGCTGGCATTTACTAAATTAATGAACAAAACTGGAAGTACAAAATTGACTGCAAGTAGTCGGGATTCTATTGTGACGTCATAATGTTGTTAACAAATTTCTAGTTTTAAGGGATATTAAAACGGTTATTCTTCTTAAATCATGTCAAGGTATTCGATTGTTGCATGTCAAAATTTTGCACCAATCGAAGTGGTCGGGATGTTGTTGTGATGTTATAATAAATTAGCATTTTACAAAATTTACATTAATGCTAGCTGTTAAACAGCATTTTGGTGTTTGCATTGAAGAAATTATAAGTAACAAACCTTATGGTGCTAAATCGGTTAGAAAGTTGGGAGAGTACTATGATGTCATAACGACGTTAACGACATTGCTTAGTCCAAGTGTTACTTATATCAGTTATTGATAATTAATTATACTGGTATCTAAAGGATTCATTGCAGTTCAAGATTTCATGTAGATTCAAAAAAGGTAGAGATGCTATCATAGCGTGTTGATGCATTTACGGTTTACCTTAATTCATACTAATTGTTGCTTTATTGATAAACAGCTATTTTAACAACGAAATTGGACATGAAAAAATAGCTCGATTGTAGTCGTGATTTTATTGTGACGTCATAATGTCGTTGAACAAATTTGATAATTTCATGCACTTTTAGATTGCAAGTTATTGATGATAAATGATATCAAAATATTTCTTGTTACTTAAAAGTTTCACATCAGTCGAAGTTATCGAGTCATAAAGTAAAAAAATAAAATAAAAAAACTGTCAATACATTGTAACATCACGATAGTGTCTCGGTTACATCGACTTGGTTTATACTGGCAATTAACATCTTACTATAATTTAAGATTTTTAATTGCTACCGAACCGCTTGAAAATAGCAAACTTCTTAAAAACATTGTTACGTCATAATGGAGTCATGACTACTTCGAGCCGATTTACAACTTTCAAGTTTTTATAATCAATATCATAAAAACGTTCAGCAGTGCATGAATTAATCTACATTTAAGGAAACCATAAATGTTCCACGAAGTCACAAAAAGCAATGAAACAAAATAAAGAAACTCTCATTGAGTTGTGACGTCACAATAACGTCTCGATCACTTCGACTCAATGCATAACTTTCAGCTGCAACAATATGATTTACATCAATCTACTTTCGACCATGGCACTGAAATCGCTTAAAATTAGCAAGTTTGTCTGGTTACTTGACGTCATATTCGAATCCCGACTACGTCGAGCACGCTTCGCGACGATACACCACTTTTAGATTTGTAGTTTATTTTATTCTAAACCGCGATAAAGCGAAAGCTAGCGAAAATCAACATATAACATTCGAAAATACTTTTACGTCTCTAGTGTTGAAAAGGTTGCATGTTCACTTTAGATCGACTGGCGGCCACTGATTGAAAATAGTGGAAAATGGAATCAATGGAAGCGAAGCTACTGCGTGTTCTCTAATCTCTAGCTTATACTGTGCTGTTGCTATAGGACTCCAACTCTAGATGGCGGTGCAAACAACAACATTTACATGATTATGCGTTTAGTTGCCAGACTAGAACTATAACGACTATGCTATTACTAACGTACCGTACCATGCAAGTACGTTACGTTACAAAGTTTGCAACTCGCTCACGTCGCTATGTATGGTACTTGTGTAAGTACGATGCATTGTTACGTGTCTGTAGCTAATTTTTGACTCGTCTTCTGATTTCTGATTATTTGGTCTTCTCCTCTTTCTTTCCCAAAAACTAAATCCAATAGGCGCCACATAAGTTGAAAAGCTCCAAACTGGCAAAACTGATATTCATGAATTCTATCTTAGAATATATATGCAGTTAAACCTTTCTGTTAAAGCGCGGAAAACGAGAACTTTGGAAAAACCTTAGCAATTTTTTTACCTACGTACCGTACTTTTCAAGTACGGTACGTTTAGAGCGTACCATCCAGTGAAAAGTACGTTGGTACGGTACGCATGCAATTTTTTTTTTTTTTTTTTGATACGTTACGTTAGTACGGTACGGGAAATTTTTGAAGAACTCTATGTTCAAATTTTGAACGTACTGCACCGTACTGTAATCCTTGGTTTCTACGCCTTCCCGTTTTCAAGATATTGCAGTTCAAAATTAACCGGAAAGTTTGTCGTCCTTCGTGGTCGACTCCTGGGAAATTCTAACGACTTCCACTGGCAGTTAGGTGGCCAGATCAACCACCAACCCTGCAACCGTAAAGTAGCTCAAGTCATAAGATGTACAGAGCTGGACAGCGCTGTTTCGGGCTTTTAACTCTCATCGGCAGCCCTGAGCTTCTCTAACCAAAGGTATTCCCGAGCTTTTTCACTTGCTTTTTTTAAGTACCACAAGTGAAAAATCGTTTATTCCCTACAAATCCTCTGCCACCGTGCTAGTCATTAAGGTTAATTCAGATCGGTCAAAACTCTTGTCCAGCTGGGGAATACCGTTGATTAGAGAAGCTCAGGGCTGCCGATCAGAGCTAAAAGCTCGAAACAGCGGTGTCCTGACTTAAGCTGCTTTGCGGCTGCAGGGTTGGTGGTTGATCTGGCCAACTAACTGCCAGTGGAAGTCGTTTTGATTTCCCACGAGCCGACCACGAAGGACGTCAAACTTTCCGGTTGTGATTTCCGTGGTCACACAGAGGGGGCTCTTGTAGTAGCACAGTAGTAGGGATAGCCTATGGCTGTCCTTACTAGACGGGTTCAGCAATTTTTCACTTGTTTTTTTTTTAAGTACCACAAGTGAAAAATTGTTTATTACCTACAAACGCTCTGCCACTATGCAAGTCATTAAGGTTTGTCCAGATCGTACAAGAATCATGTTCTCGGCTCTCAAGATCAAGTGATCGTTCTTTTCAGGATTATTGTTTGGGATTTGCTATCGTCGCAGGTCTCTTGTATTAATTCCTAAAAAGCTTCGTAAGAGAGCTAGTTCGGCTACCTGTAGTAGTTCGAGCTTCTCTCGCAAAGATACATTCACCAGCTCTACTGCAAATGCCTTTAGGTTTTTGCAGAACCAACACTCACCAGCGCTTAGGACGCCGTAACGTGTTCTTTGTGCTGAGTCAGCTGGTACAACAATCATCACTCAGAGTGCTCGGGATGCTTGAAAAAGTGTCTTCAGCTCTCAATACTACTTCCACTACCTTCCCACAAACTCCACACATTTCCAAAAATCCACAAAAATGCTGGGGAATACCTTTGGTTAGAGAAGCTCAGGGCTGCCGATGAGAGCTAAAAGCTCGAAACAACGCTGTCCAGCTGTGTGCATCTTAGTTCAAAATTAACCGTTTTCCACTTACTTTAGTGTTGCTGTTTTATCAGCATTGTGACAGAAGATTAACGTTGGGAAAGCTGGCTTACATTTGTTAAAAAGCAGCTAATTTTGCAGTTCTAAACCTGCACTTTGTTTAACAATAACTCTGCCCCAAAATATTTACAGAGAATCAAGAACATGCAGTCAATTTTTGAAAGTTTGTTTCTAATTGGCAGCACTGGCAAAATTTCTCAGAAAAAGCCTTTCTAAGAGGAAATTTAATCTGTAACTCAGGAACGAAGGTCGTAGAAAGCTCAAATTTGGTGAAGTTGATTTTCAGATCTGTTAAAATTTTTTGAGAAAAACTCAAACAAAAAATTTCTGACCTGAATGTCTTTAAGAAACGAGTGTGCAGAAACGCCAAGACTGGGGATAAAATGTTGAACGCATTAAAGGCGGTGAATCATCCAACCAATTCCGGTGGTTTACAATAGCTAAAATTGAACTATAATTTTTGATATTTTTTGTTTTGATTTTGGGGTTGCATTTGCAAAGATATTCACAAATACAAAAAGATGTCCCCCCAAAAAAAGTTTTTGGAAACGCTGAGTTTTGATCTTCCCGCCAAAACCACAGTTCTCTAAACTATTAGGCCTACTGTAATCTTATTAAACTATTACGCCGAACTATCTCTAAACTATTAGACCTAATAGTTTAGAGATAGTTAGGCCTAATTAGGCCTAAACTATTTAGAAATAAACTATCTCTAAACTATTAGGCCTACCACTGTTCTCTAAACCATTAGGCCTACTGTGGTTTTGGCGGGAAGAACAAAACTAAGAGTTTCCAAAAACTTTTTTCGGGGGGACATCTTTTTGTATTTGTTGAATATCTTCGCAACCGCAGTCCCAAAATTAAAACAAAAAATATCAAAAATTATAGTTCAATTTTAGCTATTGTAAACCACCGGAATTGGCTGGATGATTCACCGCCTTTAAAATGACATTACAGATGCTATTTTCTACGTCCATGCGACCAGAAATAAGTGACTTAGCATTCCTTTCAGGAAGACTTAGCGCATTTTAGCGCGAAAAATGCAAGCAACACAATATATAGGGCTTTCCTATTGCTTTTCAGCCCAATATATTTAAAAAAATCATCTAGACTTCGCTCGGAATCAAACAATACCAAAAATACAAAACAACAATATTACATAAACATTCAATAACTCTGCTGGCCATAGGTGGGCAAGTTAATGCAAAACAAACGTTAGCTTCGTTAACCACTAGTTCGTAAACAAACTTCACACCTCCGTTAACGTTAATCCGTTATTTTTAGCTTTAATTAACGAAAGTTAATAAAGTCCGTTAATCCGTTAATATTTTGCGTGTAATTTACATTTCGTTTTATTTACTCGCTTCTAGAGCACGTATTAACGCTGTTGAGCTGATTGTAAGGAAATATTTGTTGCTATGGAGGTCTTTTTGTGTTTTGGAAGTTACATTTTACAGTCTAATATAATTTCAAGATAAAGTGAATTCGGATGCACTCACGAAGCTGCGATTGGAAAATCTTTGCAAATTGTGAACAGCGATAATTAATAGGCTGCAGCTTAGTATTTGCCACAAAAAAGAGCTCCTTTCTTTGCTTTCTTCTATAAAACTCGTGCTAGTACGCAACAAGTATTACCAGTGCATATTGGGTTGTACCGGTACGATGAATGAATGGTGCAAGATATTAACGATAAAAACCTTAACGGAAGTTAACAGAATTTAACGGAAGTTAATTTAGTCCGTTAACAGAACTTAACGGAAGTTAATTTAGTCCGTTAACATGAAAAAACTTTTTAACGGATTGACGAGTTAATGAAAAAGTTAGCTTCGTTATTAACGGATTAACGATTAGCGGACTTGTGCCCACCTATGCTGCTGGCCGCTGAGATATATTTCGTAGAGTCAAGGCTACGATTGCTATTCATCCTTCAAACTACTTCGACGGGAACAGAACTAGAGTAGCCGTAATATTAATTATAATTTATAACGCGAAAAAAACTCAACTAATACAAAGGTAAGAGGAAAATATGCAAATTCAAGACATATATTTGAAAGGTCAATTATATCGGACACCCATTATCAATACCATTACGTTTTCGTTTCTGGCACGGCTTATCTGTGGTAGATAAGGAGTCAGGATTAATAACGTTAACACAGACGTGACATACTACAAATTCAGGAATCATATTAACTTTACTCGCGGTTGACTATCACAAAAACAGTCCAGTAATATGGCAATGATATCAGCTTTTGATCAATTGGGGCAGAGTTTATCATTTTACCACTCAGTTACATAAATATACGCAATGCCAACTACCTACGGTACAAAGGCGTAGCCAGGATTTTTGATTGGGGGGGCCCAAACCACAACTCACTTGCAATGACGTCATCAAAAATTTTCAAAAGGGGAAGTTTTTATGGGGCAAAATTATCTTAGAATGGAAGATCTAAAGCCGTAGCCTGTTGGCACTTAACCAGAACTTTGGTAAAGGGAGAGGGCGAAAACTAATAGTTAGAACGTGCAAATGTGTAACTTAGGAGACTGTTGAGTAACCTCGTGTACTTTTGATAAAAAAAATTTTGTGAGGATTTACAAGATTCTTTGAATATGCATTTTGTGAATATTTTCTCAAACATTGAAATGGATCTAAATTCCTCTTTTACCAAATTCCTCTCAGTAGTACGCAATGTGATAACAATACACGCACCTATTAAGATTGCTAGTCGGTCACAAAAGCGAAAGCAAGCTAAGCCGTGGTTGACTAAAGGTTTACTTATTTCTATTCGCCGCAAACAATGGCTATACACAACTCAATTCTTAAATGGTAACTCCCTGGGAAAGGATCATTTTAAAATGTATTCTAATACGTTGAATAACCTAAAACAACTTTCGAAAAAAATGTATTATCACAATGAAGTTGAAACCAATAAGAATCACTCAAAAAGAATGTGGAACGTTCTTCGCACACTACTACCTAATGGGAAAAAACAGGTCACACACGAAATACCTAAACTCATATACAAAGGTACACAAATTGAAGAAACAAACGAAATCCCCGAAATTTTCAATTCACATTTTTCAACTATTGGTACTCTTTTAGCCAATCAAATCAACTCCAACTCCCAAAATTATCTGAGATATCTATCTAACCGTACCTCTTCTTCCATGGTGTTAGATCCTCCAACCCCTAATGAAATTTATAACACAATATTCACACTAAAAACGAAAGTAAACCCGGATCAAGATTTACCCTCTTTTTTTCTAAAGATTGCAGCCCCTATACTTGTTCCTTATCTAACTATTATTTGTTATCATTCCTACCAATCAGGCATTTTTCCTGATAGAATGAAAATCGCCAAGGTGATTCCTATCTATAAAGCGGGTGTTACTACTGACGTGAACAATTACCGTCCCATATCTGTATTACCATGTTTATCAAAAGTTTTTGAAAAATTACTATTGAAAAGATTGAACTCCTTTTTTGAAAAAAATGATATCATTCAACCCCACCAATATGGATTTCGGCAAAAACATTCGACAGTTCATGCTCTAATGCATACAGTTACTCGTTGTTATGATGCAATGAATGAAAAATTTTTCTCTAGCTTAATAATGGTCGACCTGAGGAAAGCATTTGATACCGTTTGTCACAAAAAGTTACTAAAGAAACTAGATCATTACGGTATCCGGGGTATTGTAAATGAACTAATCTCAAACTATCTTTTTAATAGAAAACAATATGTCTATTTAAATGGAGTAAGATCTTCTTTACAACCGATAAATATCGGGGTACCTCAGGGATCCATTTTAGGATCGCTGTTATATCTTATTTACGTCAATGATCTTCCAAACTGTCTTGAATGTATTGCAAGTCTTTATGCGGACGATACATGTATGATTGTTCACGATCAGTGTTTAAGTGAACTTGAAGGAAAAGTTTGTAAAAACATCTCTGACCTTAAAGTTTGGCTTGACTCAAATGAATTAACCTTAAATTTTAATAAAACAGCCTGCTTGCTTATTTCTCCTTACACTCACTCTCGTAATATTATTTTTAACCCAATGATAAATGGAAAATTATTAAAAGTGGTTACGTCTTACAAATATTTAGGAATTACTGTAGATAATCAACTAAATTTTATAAATCATATCAAAAACTTAGAGAAGAAAATTGCAAGGGGAGTGGGAGTATCATGGAAACTAAAAAAATTCCTTCCACGGGATACGTTGCTTCTGCTTTATTATGTTCTAATCCAACCACATCTACTTTATGCTATTACTGTCTGGGGTTCTACGTGCTCTACTTACAAGAATAGACTAAGAACACTTCAAAATAGTGCAATTAGAGCCATAGCCAATGTCAGAAAAATGCAAAGAATTTCACCCAACTACTTTAAGTGCGGTATCTTAAAGCTAGATGACCTCTACAGATTTGAAACTGCTAAATTAATGTTCCAATACACCAAAAATGATCTCCCAAAGCCTTTTAAACATATGTTCCAACAATCTTCTCACACCCATCCTTATAATACCAGAAGTATTACCCGTAAGAACTACAACAATCCTCCCTTTAAAACTGCAAGATTACAGCGATCCTTTAAGTACCAGGGGATAAGTATTTGGAATAACTTACTACTGAACTTTAAAAATATGTCTTTTTTTCAATTCAAAAAACAACTTCAAAATTTCTTGATTCAACAATATTAAGTTCCATGTGAATCGGTTCATTATTGTTTTGTTGCTCATTTGTGTAACTTTAAACTACAGCGTAATTGAGGGCAAGGCGGCTCATTTGTTCAATGCCGACTTTGTGATAGATTGTCCATCGTGTGTGGTAGACAGATGGGCAGGTGGCAGCTTGACTCGAAGACCGAAAGGTCCCTTCGCTGTCTCCTGGCCAAGGCAACTTGGTGAATAAAATGTAATTACAATTACAATTACAATTTGTGAGGTACTTGTTTGTATTACCATGAAAATTATGCCTTTTTTTTTCTATATTATCATTCAGGGGGTCTACTGCTCGAAGACTTCGGTCACTCGTAGCCTCCTGATGGGTATCCGCTGCTTATTTTATTGTTTGTTTACTTTGATGTATTTTATGCATTTTGCGTTGCTCGTGAAATAAATTATTTACTACTTTACTCAAACGTATCACAGACGGGGGTCTCGGGGCGAAGCCCCCTGCCGCTGGGCGATTTTTGTAAGTTTTTGGAAAAAAAGCTATTTAAATCCCATTGGATCACATTTCGCTCCTGTTCAGAGCCATTTGAAAGAACTAGATTTTTAACAGTTGAAATCCAATCGAAAAAATTTAATTGTTCAATTCTCCTTTTACTTGTAATTAAAGTCCAAAACACGTTTAAAATCTTGGATTATGGTGTAAAATTTTAATTGTAAGTGATTTGGTCCATGCAGGAAAAGTTAGGCACATTTTCTCCTGCAAAATTTTAGCAGCAAACAATAATTCACTCGAAGATTTTCCTTAGATATTTTTGTTTTGTCAGGAAGTTAACCAGTTATAGGAGAACATGTACGGCCATGGGGTCCAAACACTCTCAATTGAAATTCAATAATTTGTTCAGTGAGCATTTCCCCAAGCTTTTTTTTAAAAGTATTTTGTGCGTAAAAACTGGCGAGGTGGAGGTGAATCGCTATTGAAAAATGGTACAATCGATGTTTACGCTTACGAAATATGTTATTGCCGGGCCGGATTTACGTTGCGCGGAGCCACTGGCACTTAGGGGATTTTTGCAACATCTTCCTGCTAAAAGTAAGCGAAGACCAAAAAATCCAACAATCTGAGCGCAGGGCCCTAGCACTGTGCCATATGGCAAATACGGCGCTGGTTATTGCATTACCTTCATAAAAAGTTTAGATGAGGGCCTGAGGTAGCAACTTTTAGGACAAAAACCCTTGATTTCACCCAGGTTATACGTTTCAATTGGTTGGAAAAATTAAATTAAGGGGGTACGTCGGACCCCCTGATTGTCAATATTATTTATTGTTAATTACTGTGGTACGCGTGTACTGTTGTACGCTAAGGTGCTAAAAAAAACTGAAAATGAAGAAACAAGGTTTTTTTGTCAAATTTTTGTCATTGGTGGCATTTTGTTTGAAGGGGATCGGGCCACCTGGGCCACCCTCCTGGCTACGTCTATGATTTTGAAATACGATCGCGCTCTTAATTTCTTTCCTAAAAAGAAAGAAACGTTTAAAGCAAAATTAAAATAACTTTTTTTCTAAAACGTGGAGGACTCGAATCAAGTCACTTGACAGCTTTTTGAAACCTCCAAGAATTGCATGATATTATTATGACTAAGAGACGTGGCCGTCAGTATTATTATCTACTTTTGTACGCGTAAATCCTAAATTAAAGAAACTGTCATTCCAGACTAGGACTACATACTGGCTATGCTCTCATTATATTTATTATTGGTAGTATTTCATTTGGGGGTTTGCGTTACCCCCTTGTGTTATGGCATTAAGTTCATAGTAACATTAAACAAGGGCCTGGGGTTGCAACTTTAGAGACAAAACTCTTAAATTTCTCATAGGTTTTGCATATAAATTGTAAAAAATTTGAATTAAGGGGCCTCTTGGTTGTAAGTCAGGGGCCCTGGGGGCCCCTGGTTGTCGTTTAGCGATCCGGGGCTCCCTGATTGTAAATTAGGGACCCTGGAGTCACCTGGTTGTCGGTTAGGGGCCCCGGGGCCCCCTGGTTGATAGTTAGGGGCCCCCCGTTTGTCAGTTAGGGGCCCCGCGGCCTCCTGGTTGTCGGCTAGGGACCACGGGGCCCCCTGGTTGTAAATTAGGGGCCCCGCGGCCTCCTGGTTGTCGGTTAGGGACCCCGGAGCCCCCTTGTAGTGCATTAGGGGCCCCAGGGCCCCCTGGTTGTCAGTTAGGGGCTCCAGGGCTTCCTGGTTGTTGGTTAGGGTCCCGGGCCTCCCTAGTTATTAGTTACGATCCTGGAGGCCCCTGGTCGTCCGTTAGGGGCCCTCTGGTTGTCGGTTAGGGGCCCTGGGGCTCCCTGGTTGTCAGTTAGGAGCCCCGGAGCCCCCTGGTTGTTAGTTAGAAGCTCCCTCGTCGTCATTAATATTATTGTTAATTTCTGTTACGTGTGGAATTACTGAAAAAAACTGCAACTAAACATCGCTAGGCTGTGTTGTCATAATTTTTGTCATTGGTGGTATTTTGATTGGGGGGGCGCCCCCCCTTGGCTACGCCTATGCTACGGTAAATATTAATTTTGCAGTCTGACTTGGTCTTAACTGTGTAAGCTTTGGAAAAAAATGACTTATGCTTGCTTAGTCACTGCATTGCAAATTTACTCGTATAACCCTCTTATATCGTTTGCATCGGTATGCGTTGCGTGATAGCGATTCCCAAATACCTTGCAAATTTTCCATTGGGTGTAGGCTTTTTTTTGTTTGCTCGCACCACAAGCTGCCGAAATTAATCAACATGAAAACTATTTTAATAATAAGTCAATTAAGATGTTTTTGACGTTTGCAGGCCAAAGTTTTAATGTTAAATCGTTTTGCGTTCTTCATTGTTTTCGTTTTGTTTTGCGTTTTGTTTTGCGGTAATCCAAAGGCTGTAATTAATCCTTTCATAATCAATAGTAATCCAAAGGCTGTAATAAAAAATATCGTTTTGCGGTAATCCAAAAGCTGCAAGTTCGATTCCTGCGGGAAGACAATTTTTTCGCATTGCTTGGTTTAAGTAGTCGCCGTTCTGGTGGCTCTTCCCTAAGCTTCCGAGCTGGTAGCCTTTAGGCCAGAAGCACGCAAAACGATTAAACATGAAAGCTACAGTATTTTCAATCGCCTTTTACGATTCGCCATAACTTGGCGGCTTTACTAATGCAGATCCGGTGAGGCACGGACGGGTACTTTGCCTTAAATCGTATTGAAAATCATTCTTAAAAGTTCAGTCAAGGGCTTTAAATGCAACATCACAAATCTCAGTATCTATCAGTTCGTAGCGCAATTTCTCTCTCACTGCAATGAAGTTTCTCTCACTTTTGTTTTCTTGTGAGATTTCTGTCTTCTTTTGTTTTCTAGCTTTGAATGAAGGCCTACTTTTCGTCTTCTCTTTTTCTTCTTCTAGACACTTTGTGACTTCACGCGAACAGGATGACGGTGTCTCACGTCTGAGTACGAAAGCTTCACAGTCTCAGACCAAGTGCCTAAGGAGCGCCAATTTAGGCGCTTCTCACACGGGTCACCAATGAGGTGCGCTCGTGCTCTATGAGTCTCAGTTTTTTTTATTATGAACAGTAGAATAATAATTAATTATGGACGACATAAAGCAAAGCAGCGGTATATATGCAGCGAGTGAAACAAAGAACAAGACAGTATTAATTAAATTCTTTTTGTCTCGCGATATTCGTTCATCATGCAATACCACCCATAGGAATGAGCGATCTGTGCCAATAACCGGATACCGCAGACAATTACTTAAGGACATATAATATTAAATATTGGCTCGGCAACCACAAGGATTTTTCAAAAATTTGCAAAATTTTTTCTGTAACTAACTGTAGCCTATACTATATTGCATATGATGAGAAAAATTGAACACAAAAAATTAATGGTTTGTATACATTGAAGCTACTATAGTAAAGTTGCTTATTTGACATTATTTTTTTCTTGCAACAATTGTTAAAATCATAAAAAATAATCTGCTCTGTACTCATCATGTGACTGAAGACTAAATTCAATCTAATCTTTGTTTGTGCATTTTTGTTTGATTAATTAATGGTTTTTGGTAATCCTGCCACTTATGTAGAAAAAATTGTTTGTCATTGTCTAATCAGCGCTTAAGTCAAATTTGCGTGTAATTATCCTTGTTAAAAAAGAAGCTGTTAATTAATGCATCTACTAGACCGTCTTTTAAGAATCATTTCCTTTGTGTTAGAAGGTCTTCTACATTATTTGATTTCTGAGACGACTTTACGTTGCCAGCAGGCAACTTTTGTTTTTTAATTTCCGGCTCTTGGGTGCTGGAAGAAGGTGATCTACCACGTGTTATCACAGCTCTGTAACTTATTTAGTCGTGCTTGGAGCCTTGGATAGGGTAGTGACTACTGACTAGTGAGGATTGAAGGACCAGTGCCATTTTTTGTGAAACGTGTTTAAGTTGCTTAACTTGGGTAAACCACGTTTTGCGTTTCCCTTCCTTTAAATTTTGATTATTGGCTGAGAGAGAACAGTCATATGACTTAGAAGAAAAACCCTGAAATAGTTTTCAGATTGATTTAAAGACTATTTCTCATCCTGCATTTTTTATTCATTCACTATAAAAATAAACTTTTATCAAAAAATCATTAACTCAAGTGTGCATCTAGTCCAAGGAGAAAGGGATTGGAGGAGGTTGGCGTAGCTCTGCTACACTTTACTTCGGACTTTTGCAATAACAATTTTTTTTGCTATGCTAACAAAAAACATCAAATTTTTATTGTAGCATAATATCCTTGTATACATAATAAACAATATTAAGTTTTCTTTCAAAATATTTTAAGTCATTTTTGCTGTTTGACCAGGGTTTAACTTGAATAAGTTGGAGAGCGGCTGATTAGTGGGCACCTCCTACGTAGAGAATTCAGAGCAACGGATGTGGTAGAAAATTTTTAGCAATTATGTGTCATTGTTTGGTTGCTTGTTTTTTGCTCGTGGAACGTCGGATATATCAAAGAGATTCGCTAACATGGAGAATTTAATAGAAAAAATTTATGCGTGGAAGGCCTTATTTTTACTGTTAAACCCCTCCTAAAGAGTTTTCGTGCAATTAACGAACGATATACAGGGTGGCCCATGAGTAGGTATACAGCAATCACTATCTAAATTTTTTTAATTCTTTTTACGTTCTATGTAGCACATTCCACAGCACTTCACATTACATGCTAAGTACCAGGAACTAAAATATGGCTTAAAATGAAGTACATACTACCAATAAAAAAAATCTCGGAACGCTTTCAAGCGATAATTGCATACCTACTTATGGGATATAACATGCCGGGTGGAATGGAATACTTGAAGATTAAGATAATTGGTAGAATTATAGATTGTTAGTTCTGCTATCTTGTTCATTCTTAATTGAATGCAAGGTAAATACATTTTATTCATGAATTTGCCTTGGACAAGAAACAGCGAAGAGACAATTGCGGTCTTTGAGTTAAGCTTCCATTTGCCCACCACACACGGTGGAAGCTTCACACTGTCCCTTTTTGTGCTTAATGTCAAGTATGTGAACACCAATTTTTAGTTTTTGTTTAATCCGACCGGGAATCGAACCAACGTCTTTCTTTTCTGTAGCAGACGCTTTATCCGATCGACTACTGATCCAGAGTTGTAAACGGGCCGACTAGTTTAGGCCCGAACCCGGCCCCAACCCAAAAATATAAGCCCGAACCCGGCCCGAACCCGAAAATTAATCTAAAGCCCAAATCATGCCCGAAAAAACCCGAAAGTTAAGTTAGATCTAAAAAATTTAGCAATTTTACCAATTATTTTGATTATATTTTTGAGCACCTAAGACAAAAAGCACGACTCAGGCCCGAATTAAGCCCAAAATTTTTGTCAACTTTAAGCCCGAACCCAACCTGAAAATCCCGGCCCGACTTACAACTCCGTACTGATCGCTTAATGGTATAAAATCGATTGAAATCTTAAAAGGGGTGAAGCGTCCAGCCAATTCCGGTAGTTTACAATAGCTAAAATTAAAACAAAATTTTTGAAATTCTTTGGTCTCGTTTTGGAGCAGCGATTGCAAAGATATTCAAGAAATATAATGAGATATCCCCCTATAAAAGCTTTTGGAAGCCCTAATTTGTTCTCGCAGTTAGAATTTCCAGAAAAAGGGAAGGTTTGCCTAAATTGGTTTGTTCACGTGATCCCCTAAAAAAGTTTTTGGAAACCCTAATTTATTCTCACAGTTAGAATTTCCAGAAAAAGGAAAGATTTGCCTAAATTGGTTTGTTCTCTCTTTTTTCCCTGAAAGTTCACGCTGAGAAAACAGATTTAGGGTTTCCAAAAACTTTTTACGGGATATCTATTAGGGCAAACCCTTTTAGGGTCATTTTGGAATTTCAACTTCCTGGGTGTTAGATTTTTGCCTTTGGCCAAAAAAATGGGAAATCCAAAACTTTTTTGAAATCGGACCCCATTTACCTACTGTACCCGGGGCTTTTTTGAATCGCGACCCCAAAATATACTAATATCGATAGAAATAGAATCATCACTGCTAGATATGTAATGTTGGTGCTCATATTTAATGCTTTGTAGAGAAGAAAACATCTATGGCTTTAAAAGTTGCATTGGGGTTACTTTGAATTTTTTGATTTTTGGTAATTTGTTATTACAAAAAACAAACTAACATTGTAGCATGTATTGTCAAATAAAACGTCGGTCAGTTTAAGTAAACAATGTGCAGCAGCAACAACCACATTTACTCAAACGCACAGCACAATATTTGTTCGATTTCCGAAATGGGCAAGAATAGTCGGGCATTTGAGCAGTCTTTTGCGATTTTTCTAAAGTGATTAAACCATATCTTACTTCCTCCGAAAAGTTGTACAGATGTTTTTAAGCCTGTCATCAGAGGTGGGCAGTAACTAGTTACTGTAGTAACTAGTTACTGTAAATAGTTACTTTTTTAGTAACTGTAACTTCGTTACTTTCTCAAAAAAGTAACGAAAGTGGGAACTAGTTATTATTTGAGACATTAAAAAGTTACTTGTTACGGTTACTTTTAGTTTCGGTCCTGTTAAAAAAATTCCTTAATCGTTAGGTTTTGGCTAAATGAAACGCTTCTATGTAATCGCTGTTGGCGCTCCGGATTACGGATTTTTTATTGTGCACTAACGTGGCAACCCTAACCATGCTGTTAGAAAATATTAGAACGTTATTAAATTAAAGAACTCCTTTTAACGATCTAGTAAGTTACGATATATCAAATAATAATAAGGATAGAAGGGTTTCTATCATCAGTACCAGCGAAAAAGATAGATGATAATTCCTTTGCTGATGCAGCGCTAAAAAAACTGTTCGTCCAGTACAATACTTCTTTGCCCTCGAGCGCTGCAGTTGAAAGGCTTTTCAGCATGGGTAAAGACATTATGAAACCCAAACGTTCTGGTCTCAGCGATGAACATTTTGAGATGCTGCTTGCTTTCCTGAAAGGCAATTACAGTAGATAAAGTGCATCAATGTTTTACATTGAGTATTTTTGTTACAACAACAGCACCAACAGCCATATGCAGCTTGTGCAGAGGCACCACATGAAAATTAGAAAATGAATGGAGAAAGAAATCTATTAATACCGGTGCCAAAGTACAAAATTTTTCGATATCTAATTCGTACCGCTAACTAGATGGGAGCTTGCTGAGAAGCAATCTCAGTGAACGATCGACGCATGTTGAACAATGAGATTCTCAAAGAAAAAAACTTTCGCTTTCTCGTTGAAAAATTAATTAGAAATATTATTAATAAGCTATAGACAGTATACAGAGTCTTATAGGCACAATCAAACCTTTGATTAACAGCCTAAGATATACTGTTTCGGAATCGACATTCGTCTTTTATTCCTCGTCAGTATAGCTAGGACTACAGGTATGAACATGAGCGTAGAAAGGCAAAGAATCGCAAATTAACCAGATCATGATACAATTTTTTTCCCAAAAATTTAAAGTAACCACAATATTACAAGAGATAATTCTAATAGTTCAATGCAAAATAATTTCCTATAGCATGCCTTAGACAACTGTTTCGCCCAATCTCAGGGCTCATCAGTAAGAGTAGCAAGGCCTAAAAGGTCAAATATCACCAGTGATAAAAATCTTCAAAACAAGCATCTTCTGGAAAAGAGAATCATCTTAATTAGAAACATTTTCTGGAAAAGAGGGTTTGGAATTTCAAACATTGTCAATATATATTTAATTGACAACATAGTGACTGATCATGTTTAAAAAAATCCGATCCAAGCCTAAGCCGTTGGAACTATGTCAAAATATTTGTCTCTTAAACAACTGCTGATATCAAAAAACTAACACCCTAGCTTGAGCCTTTTGAAAATTTGATTTTTGGGGGTACCGTTTGGGGTCTCCTGGGGGTGGTACCTACAAACTATGTCAAAATATCTGTCTATTGAAAATCTGCGATATCAAGAAAACTGGCACCGAAGGTTAAGCCTTTCAAGAAATTGATTTTCGGGTGGGTCCATATGGGAGGTCCTTGGGGGTGGGGGGTAGCCCCAAACTATGTCAAAATATTTGTCTCTTAAATATCTACTGATATCATACAACACTGGCATCCGAAATTAAGCCATTCCAAAAATTAATTTTTGGGGAGTCCATTTTGAGAGGGTTCCCGAAGGGGTGGTACCCCCAAACTATGTCAAAATATTGGTCTCCTAAATATCTACTGACATCAAACAACACTGGCACCCAAATTTAAGCCGTTCAAAAAATTGACTTTTGGAGGGGTCTATTTTGGTAGGTCCCTGGGGGGATGGCACCCTCGAACTATGTCAAAATACTTGTCTGTTAAGTATCTGCTGATATCAAAAACAACTGGCACGCTAGCTTAAGTCATTCCAAAACCTGATTATTGGGGGTCTATTTGGAAGGGTCCCCGGGAGGGTAGTACCCTCAAACTATGTCAAAATATTTGTTTCTTTAATATCTCATGATATACGAAAAAATCTAGCGCTTTAGCTTCAGCCGTTAAAAAAATTGATTTTTTGGGGCCCCATTTTGAGGTGGTTTCTGGTGGAGTCGCCCCCAAAAAATTTTGGAGACAAAATTGCGTTTGCAGCTTAACAACTTTACACAAAAATTGGATTTCAATGTTTTGTGGTTTAGGAGAAGAAGAGCGTGCAAGATTTAGGAAGAAAAAAAGAAAAAAAAGGAAAAAACCTCATCGCGGCCATAAGTGGGGTGGTTGGAATGAAAGGGTATCTTAAAACATATAACGGTATGAAATATTTTTTGCCGTACTTCAGCCGTTTTTGAATGAGACCGCTTTTTACGTCAAGCTTGCGGGGCGGTGTTCAGATTCTGAAACCAAAGTCACGTGATCTTTGCCCTTGAAATTTGGTACAAGGTTGCAACATATCAATCTCAAACTGCTGTCAAAATTTTGTGCAGCTAGACTTAACCGTTCTTGAGTTATAAGCAAAAGTCTGAAACTTTGCACTCGTTAGTCGGAAAATGGCCGAGTAAAAACAAAGGAACACGCAACGCGGGCGTCGGTTGTTCCAATTAATAAAATTTCGGTAAAGAGGTGTAAATTCTTTTAAACAACAAAGCGCATATAAGCAGAAACTTGATTCCCGATAGCATTTTTATTTTATCTGTAACGTTTTCGGCGCATTTTCTATATGGCCTACTTCAGCAAATTAAAGAGCAGTTTACAGTAACTTTAAAATTTAGAAATAAAAGGTTATCAAAATATTATCGGCAAAACACAAATGTTACAATATAACAACCACTATAACTTCATACATTTGGTATTGTGACGTATACGTTATACCTTTTCCATAGTAAAATCAAGTCAGAAAAAAATAAAAAATAAAGCAACACCATGAAATAACAATACTGTATTTGGTACAATGTAGACTATTAGACACACACACACGCATGAAAAAATGTTCAAAACACATTCAAAAGAAAAGAACAACCGTTGGCGTATAATTAAATGACCTTAAATTAAATGACAGTAATACATGGGCACAATACAAAGTCTATAGAAATAAACTGACTCATATTAAGGAATATGCAAAACGACTTTACATTACAAATTTAGTAAATGATAATAAGCATGACACCTCGTCGCTTTGGAAAATTATAAATAAAATTATTCACTTGAAAAATGTGAAGAAAAATAACATTCCTAATAAAATGTATGCTTCCAAAAGTGAAAGTGCACAAGGTCCACAGGCCATCACTAACTTGTTCAATAAATATTTCATAGACATAGGAGTTAACCTTGCATCTACAATTGAAACACCAGCTATAATTGATGGCAAATTTAATGCCACATCTTTGATTCAGAGTAGTTGCAATTCGTTTTTTCTAGAACCAATAGTTGAAGAAGAAGTAGTAAATTACATCAGAGCTATGAATCCATCAAAAAGTACAGGAAGACATGGAATTCCTGCAAAGTATATAAAAATGTCAGGCTCTGTTATAGCTCCAGTTCTAACTAACATTTTTAATGCATGCATATCAACAGGATATTTTCCAAAAGTGTTGAAAACCACTGAAGTTGTTCCAATTTTCAAAAAAGGCGAAAGAGAGTTATGCAGTAATTATCGCCCTATTTCTATTTTAAATCCTTTTGCCAAACTTTTTGAAAAGTGTCTGCTTGATCAACTAAACAATTATTTTGTGAGCAATAATTTGATTAGTCCAAACCAGTATGGTTTTAAGAAAAATTGCTCAACAAATGAAGCCGTTTTAGATATTTACAATAAGCTACTTGACAATATGGATAAAAAGCTCATTACATGCTCTATTTTCTTAGATTTAAGAAAAGCATATGATACCATCAATCACACAATACTGATCAAGAAACTAGAAAAGTATGGAATTAGAGGATTACCATTACAGTTACTAGCAAGTTACCTGACTGACCGTCAACAGTATACAATTGTAAATCAATATAAATCCAAGTCAAGGGATGTTATTTGCGGTATTCCACAGGGATCAACTCTAGGTTCGTTGTTATTTAATATTTATATCAATGATCTACCACTTGCCTCAAATTCCACAATTCATCTTTTTGCAGATGATACAAACCTTACTCTCTCCCATTCTGATGTTTCAACACTGCAACAAAATATTAATGATGAATTAGTCAATGTAAGCTATTGGTTCAAGGTGAATAAATTATCAATTAACTTTAATAAAACTGAGTTTATGGTAGTGACAACAAAACAAAATAAACCTGAACTAAAAGTATCAATAGATGATAATCCAATCAAGCAATCACATCACATAAAGTATCTAGGTGTTCTCATAGACGACAATCTAAACTGGAAACAACAAATCAAGGAACAATGTTCAAAGGCAGCAAGGGGATCTTGGGCCCTTAATCAATTAAAACACTTTGTAGATGAGCAAACCTTAAGATCTGTTTACCACTGCCTCATATACTCTCATCTACAATACTGCATAAGTAGTTGGGGGACTGCTTCAAAATCAACATTAGCACCTCTCTTTATTCTGCAAAAAAGAAGCATCAGATTGTTAACTGGAAGTGGATATCGTGAGCATACTAATCCTTTGTTCTATCGAGCTAAATGCTTAAAACTCAAGGATATTTACTCTCTGGAAACTGCAAAGCTAATGTACAAAATTCACAATAATGTATTATCTTTTGCAAATTCAGATAAGTTTAACCTAATAAAAAACTGCTATACACATAAGACAAGATTGAGCCACAAAAACAACTTCTTTCTTCCAAGAACTATAACAAGATCAGGGCAAAAGTCTCTATTATTCGCAGGAATTAAAGTTTGGAATGAAATTCCAAGCAGTATGAAAGAAGTTTCATTCTACAGATTTAAAAAAGCTGTTAAAGCTCATTTTTTATCAAACTATGAAACCGATAAAAGCTAGAATAACAGCTTTTTATCAGCAATGCAGTAGTAATTACAGGAAACATAGTTGCATATTTGTGCTTGAGTTCAACAATAACCTATTCTATTGCTTGAATAGCATGAGTTTTGGTGCATTCATCTATCACACATTTATTACAAAACGTCGTCTCTCATTTTGATGTGCCCTTGAATTATTAGTAATTTTGCAGTAACTGACTCAGGTTGATATATACTGGTATTGGAAATTGTACCAGTACTAATGACATATTGGCAAACAATACAAAACAAAGCAAGGAGGTTCTATTTTTTTTGTTTTTTTTGTTTTCACTCCAATTGCCCACTTTAAATTTTATAAAACATAAATACGCATTATGAACTTTATTAATTTTATTTCTATCTAATCTGTAGTTACAGTATTTTTTATTTTTTAGTATGCTTAGAGTTAGAACAATTCTAATGTTGTCTTGCATTTTCTTTTCATGGTGACTGTGAGTTTTGTGTATACACTGTACAAAATGTACATATCTTTGCAACACTTTGTTTTAATTTTGCGTAAAATTTTTTTATCATAGAAAGTAGCAGACTGAGAAAATCTAGAAGCTGTTTTTTTTTTTTTAACCTTAACTTGGTGAGGTGGCAGTAGACTTAGATGACCTTTCGGTCCTTCGCTGTCTCCTCACCAAGTGACTAAATATTGCTTTGACTCTGCAAGTTTGTGTGTTTGGTTTTAAAGGAATTGCATATTTCGATGCTTTGGTGATAGACCTAGAGGAAGTTGCAGTTTTTTGTGATATGACGTCACTTGGTAAATAAATATGATGATGATGATGATGATGATGATGATGATGATAATTGTGAATTCAATCGTGGTGTTAGCTTTTTGATCAATAATGCCTCCTGTATTTTGGTTTCATATTTATTGTGACAGTTTCTAATTACTTTAAACGAACTAACATCCAAATTAGAATTTTGACAAGTTTGGCAGGAAGAAATGTGTTGGCTTATGGCACTTTTGGCGGAGTTGGAGTTAAGCTGCAAGTGTTCTCTGGCCCTAGTCACCAAGTGGCGCGTTGACATACCAATATATGTCGTGTTCACATCACGCGAACATGTAAATTTATATACCACATTGGATTTTAGAGCAGCAGGAGTTTTGGATTTCAGATTAAAATATGACCCAGTTTTTAGCGAAGTGTAATAAGTAAAAATTCGAATTTATTACACTTCGCTAAAAACTGGGTCATATTTTAATCTGAAATCCAAAACTCCTGCTGCTCTAAAATCCAATGTGGTATATAAATTTACATGTTCGCGTGATGTGAACACGACATATATTGGTATGTCAACGCGCCACTTGGTGACTAGGGCCAGAGAACACTTGCAGCTTAACTCCAACTCCGCCAAAAGTGCCATAAGCCAACACATTTCTTCCTGCCAAACTTGTCAAAATTCTAATTTGGATGTTAGTTCATTTAAAGTAATTAGAAACTGTCACAATGAATATGAAACCAAAATACAGGAGGCATTATTGATCAAAAAGCTAACACCACGATTGAATTCACAATTATACGCCAACAGTTGTTCTTTTCTTTTGAATGTGTTTTGAACATTTTTTCATGCGTGTGTGTGTGTCTAATTGTCTACATTGTACCAAATACAGTATTGTTATTTCATGGTGTTGCTTTATTTTTTATTTTTTTCTGACTTGATTTTACTATGGAAAAGGTATAACGTATACGTCACAATACCAAATGTATGAAGTTATAGTGGTTGTTATATTGTAACATTTGTGTTTTGCCGATAATATTTTGATAACCTTTTATTTCTAAATTTTAAAGTTACTGTAAACTGCTCTTTAATTTGCTGAAGAAGGCCATATAGAAAATGCGCCGAAAACGTTACAGATAAAATAAAAATGCTATCGGGAATCAAGTTTCTGCTTATATGCGCTTTGTTCCAATTAACTTTATTAAAAGTAACTGTAACTCTAACTACTTACTTTTTTTAAATAGTAACTGTAACTTAGTTACTTTTTTGCCATGTAACTGTAACTCAGTTACTTTTACAAAGTAACTTGTCCACCACTGCCTGTCGTTATTGACTAGCTATTTGACAACTTCTTGTTTGAAACTTACATTTCATTCCTCATTTGCATTATTTGTTTATTTTGTGCTTATAGTACTATTAGTTAGTGGAAGCTTATGTTATATCACATTTCCTTTAGAGTAGTAGGCTATGGAGGATATACAAATGTGGGAGTGTGCAGAACCAGCCCCTCTCATCGTACAATCCGAGCAGCAAGTGACAAAGCTACAATATACAAACCGGCAAATTGACACACTCAACTGCATGCTGCTCCCTTTCATAAAATGAGGATACTATCACCATTCCAATCACATGGAAAGCAGCATTGTTAATGTGGAAAACACTGAATTTCCAGCTGTCAGCAAGGGCGTACGCAAAGGGGGGGGGGTTTTGGGGGTTCAACCCCCCCATTGGTCTGTCGACTAAAATGCACAATAAAGAAAATATCACGTTTTTAGCACTTCTGAGCCTGTTTTTTTTGCAATGACATGGACTCCAGCATGATTTAAAGCCACTTTTGAAACATTCAGATTGTTTTCGGGAAGGGGGGGTTAATTTATCAAAGATAGAACTTACAAATCAGTAACAATTTCAAAAAGTGCCAAAATTAGTACATTTAACCGGTAAAAATGCTTAGCATTGGCTTCGTCAAAAATATGGAGATGGGACTTTTAGTATTCGTTAATTAATCAGCATTAGTTAATTATTAATCCACTCAAATCTTGTTCCATTATCCCCCCTACCTATCCCAACTGTCTCACTCTATAAACTGCAGAATATAAATTCTTTTGAGTTTTTTCAACGTATGATTTTGTGATTTACCGGCTTGTAAATTAGAGGACTGAAACGTTACCATTAGCCACCACCCACATAGCCTATTTGTGCAAACAGTTTGATCAGGTTTGCACTACCAATTTCTGTGCCACGTTTTAAAAGCATTATTTTTTATCAAAATAGCCCTAAAATTAAGTTATTTTTGAAAAAAATGCAAAATTTTCAAGCGCTGAGGGCTCCGCCCCCAGACCCCAAATAGCCTCCGGCGGCTGGGGGCTCCACCCCCAGACCCCTTCACACAACCCCCCATTGTGAATTTCTGGCTACGCACCTAGCAGCTTTGCACTATTTATATTTATATGCGGTTTTGTAGCTTTTGTTTTGAGCAATTTTTTCTTGATCGTTCAATTGCAAACCTTATGATGTTAAGCATTGATGTATGCTTAATCATTAATGCTTGATTGTTTTTTGTTTGAAAAGTTTTATTTGCATTACGCACCGTAAACTTTGATTTCATTTTTTTGACACTGCACTAAGTCATTCATTTGCCAAAGTATAGATTGCGAACAAATTTTTGATGTCACTTTTGAACCCCCCCCCCCCATTGAAAAATCCTGCGTACGCCACTGGCGGTCAGAGTCCAGAGATTACCTGTTTGAGTGTTGCAATAAAACATGACAAAATGGAGTCAACTGAACAATTCCAGATTCAGATTTATTTATTTACTCCAGATTTTTAAACACACATGTAAATACAAATGGTTGGGAGACAACGAAAAGACCGTACGGTCAAAGTCAGTTATCTTCCTACTTACGGTACATAATCAAATAAAAACAATGATAATGCCAATTAAATTTGTAAATTTCGAGATTCAAACAACTATTACATTTTAGCAAATACTACATACAAGGAAAACAAAAAGCAGACCACAGCACTCAATAATAATTGACAGAAGAGAAAAAAAAGTAATTGTGACTTTGGTCTGGAACCTCATACCACCTAACATCTCATGCAATGCCCCTTTTTCCGTCTACAGAATTGCTACTAGATATAGATTTCAATTTTACGGTCTAAGCTTATATCAAGAGATTTAAAAAAGAGCAATTGAAGATCTCGAAAAAGACTCAAGCAGGCAATGAATGTTAGAGCAAAATTACACCAGTAAAGTATCAAAATCAGTTGATTAGTAATATGGAAGACCGCTTTTATGTGAATTGTTATCTGTTCTATTTTTTTGGTGTTAGAATTAGCTGAGTAGGATTTGCTGACTAAATCACCTCAAAGTTGGCTATATTGATCATGCCAATTTCTGTGCTGACATTATTAGGCCAAGTGCATTCTTGAAAAGTAAAGCAATAAATAATGGTGAAAGACAAGAGTTAATATGAAGTGGGTTCAAAGTTAGCTAGGGATACTGGTAGAAATTAACGTTTTTAAAGTTAAATTTAAAATTACAGAAACTTCTTGGATTATAATTTTGTTTATTTAAATACAATTACTATCATGTCACGTATTACACAAAAGCTGCATTCAGGCATTCTTTTGTATTGCCAAAGCAAAAGCCATAAGTCAAACACCACTTCAATTAAACTCCTAAAACTATTCCACCAAGGAAACTAAAAAAATGAAGAAAAAAAAATTTTTTTGGCCAAGTTTTTATTTCACATCAAATAACACAGCAGCTTCATCTACTTATTGTAAGTGCCCGCTTTTCCCCAAGCACCTAAAACCCATAGAATTGCAATGTGCATTTGAGTAAGTGTGATTGTTGCTGCTGCACATCGTTTTCTTGAACTGACAGACTTTTGACTTGACAATACATGCTACAATGTTATTATTTTTCTTTTAAGTAACAAATTACAAAAAATCTAAAAAATTCAAAATAAATGCAACTTTTAAAGCCATAGATGTTTTCAACTTTTAAAGCAACTCTTAAAGCCATAGATGTTTTCCTCTCTACAAAGCATTAAATATGAGTACCAACATTACATATCTAGCGCAAATGGTTTTATTTCTGTCGATATTAGTATATTTTGGGGGGCGCGATTCAAAAAAGCCGCGGGGGCAGTAGCTAAATGGGGTCCGATTTCAAAAAAGTTTTGGATTTCCCATTTTTTTGGCCAAAGGAAAAAATGTAACACCCAGGAAGTTGAAATTCCAAAATGATCCTATAAGGGTTTGCCCTAATATTTATTTGTATTTGTTGAATATCTTTGCAGCTGCAGCCCTAAAACGAGAACAAAGATTTCAAAAGTTATGTTTCTATTTTGATTATTGTAAACTACTGTAATTGGCTGGATTTTCAGTTCCTTTCAGTGGCGCCGCCAGAAAAAAACATTGGTGGGGGGCGAAATGACGTCGTCTTATATGACGTCATTAGAAATAGCGATAAACAAGAGAGTTATGTTTTCTAGCAATTAATTTTATGTGTTGCAGCGTATTGGATTACACAATTTTTACGCAAATATTCGGTTTTGCAATGGATCATTTTCATTGGCAACAGGCATTTGAGTTACATTTACGAGTTACGTTCCGATAAAAGGCAGTACGTTGCTGATCTATTCATTGACTGATAATACCTGCACTACGGAGAAATATGATCAGTTGGTTATGACTACCTAACAGCAAAAGAAATAAGCAAAAGTAGCCTACACAGCACATTTGCTAGCACAGGCGTAGCTAGGATTTTTGATTGGGGGGAATCAAAAATCACATGCAATGCCGTCCTCAGAAATTTTCGAAAGAGGAACTTTTTATGGGACAAAGATATCGTAGAATCGAAAACCAGAAGCCGTGGCACGATTTGGCTCGTAATCAGGTTTTTGCTAAAGGGAGAGGACTTAAACCACACGTTAAAAACTGAATATGTCGAAATCGAGAGACGTGAGAAGCAAACTAGTGTCACTCAAACCAAAGCCCCAAGCGCTGGGTGATTTTTTGTAACTTTTTGGAAAAAATACCTACTTTAATGCCATTGGATCACATTTCACACGTTTTAGAGCCATTTAAAAAAGTAGATTTTTGAGGCCCTGGCCCCCTCAATTTAAATTCAATAATTTGTTCAATGAGCGATTCCCCAAGCTGATTTTTTTTTTCGAAAGTACAGTACTTTGTCGCCTTAAAACTGACGGGGTGGAGGTGAATTGTTATTAAAAAATGGTACAGTAGATGATTAGGTCTACTAATACTTATGTTATTGCCAGGGCCGGATTTACATTGCGCGGGGCCCCTGGCACTCCGGGTATTTTCGCTACGTCTTCCAGCCTAATGTAGGTGAAGGTCAAACAAAAAGTTTTACCATCTGAACTTGGGGCTGTGCCGTATAGTAAATCCGGACCTGGTTATTGCATTAGGTTCGTAAAAAGGTTTGATGAGGGCCGTAGGTTGCAACTTCTAGAACAAAAACCCTTAAATTTTACCGAGTCATACATTTAAATTGTCAGCAAAAATTTAAATTGAGAGGGCCCGGGCTCCCTTTTTGTCTATATTAATATCATTGTTAATTAATGTAGTCCACGTGTCTGTACGCAAAAATGCTGAAAGAAACTGAAACTGGAGAAACAATAGGCTTTGTTGTCTCATTTTTATCATGGTTGGAATTTCAACTAGGGGGAGGGGCCCCCTCTGGCTACGCCTATGCACTTTCTGAGGCGCTAAAGCTCAACGAGCTGCAGCAGAGCAGCAGACATGTTGTTTACCCCTTTTCAACTGAAATTCAAACCGCTGGAGGCGTATAACTTAAATTGCACTGGTTTTCCTAATTTGTGATTCGTGCCATAATGTCATATTGTGATCAACGTGAATTAATGAGCTAACAGAGTCAACAAAAATAATAGTATGTCTATGATACAATCGAAAAAAGTATACCACACAAACATCTTTCGATCGATCTAAAAGACCAAAATCACATTCAAACATTTTAAGAGATGACGTCACCCCCCTACACTTTTGAAAAAAATTCTGCGGTTCTAAGCGAATAGAAAAACTGGCCAAAATTACATTGAGAGGGGGGGGCGACTCGCCTCTTTCTTCTTCGCCCCTGCTTCCTTTAGGTTTAGAGATATAAAATTTGAATCATTAGCGCAGTTCGAGAACAACATTTGAATTATGGCAATTTTTCAAGCAATTTGTCCAATATTTCCACCTTCGAAAGAATATCAACGTTGGTGTATCGACTATAATAATCGCATAATCATAACTACTACATTAAAAAACAACAAACACACCCTGCCAACTGAACAACATATCGCGAGCCTCTTCTTTGCATTGATCTACTGTAGAGCGTAAACGCTAGGCCGATACTTTAGTACAAAAAATTTAATTGAGTTTAAATTAAGTAAGAAGAAGACCAAAATATTTTAGAAAGCAGATCCAGGTTGCTCTATCAACTTACTGTCCAGAGGAAAGTAACAGACAGATATGTTAATCTTTGACCGTATTGTTGCATTTCAAATTGTAGATTTATGATGGTTCTGAAATTGCATAAAGTTTGCTTTGTGAGAGTAGAGTTTATGGGAAAAGATGTCGGCAAACATTAGGTTATGGTTGTTTTAATCAGTGGTGTAGCAAGTTTTTGCTAAAAAAGATAAGACAAATGCTTATACCGGATAACGTGGGTAATTACAGTCAATAAACGGAGTATAATAGGTTATTGATTGCGTAGTTACATATTAATGTTGTTACGGCGTGTACCGGTTACAAGATTAAGAAATGCTGTACTTGGTAGTATTGCTCGTCATTCAGCAAACTTTACCGGCGTCTCGAACGCCCGTAAATCAGAAAAAAAGTGGTTTTTGGGCGATTCAAGACGATTTATAACACTTTCCTTCGAAAAGTTTGGTCAGATATTTTGAAGAGGCTGAGATGTTTTTTTTCTAAATTTTTGGTCAATTAGAAATGGTTTTTCATTCATTTAAAAAATTATTTTTGAGGTCATTTTATCATCGCGAATAATGAAATGTTTTAGGGTTTGAATGCAAAACAATGAAATCAAATTTTATTTTAATGCACAGTTACAATGAGTTAAAATGCACAATCTCAAATAATCAGTTTGGTAATTTTTTTATCATTTTGAAAAAGAAAATATATCACGAATTGATTTTTCAAGGATGTTGCTTCAGAAAGATCAGTTGCGTAAGTTTGGGCTCATTCTGCATCAAGAATGCGATATAGGAGGGGTTGATTTTGATTTTTAATTGAACTTGAACGCACCAAGTTTCAAACAGTTAAGCAATTTCAAGGGTATATCACGTTTAATAAAGGCGTCAATTTTACGGCAATCCTGATCGCATGGGTTCAACCTCCACCCTAGTTACGTTGTTGCATCCTTGGATTAGATGTTTAACGACAACTATCTGTGCTTGGTGGCTTCAAACAAGCAGCAAATTCAGGTGACAGAAGATTCGAAAATTTATTAAAATATTGGATCACTAGAGACTCCAAAGCAGATGCGGAATTGCAGATTCCTGTAAACTCGAAGGAGTTACGGCAATAAAAAGTATGCGTATCATCCAATAATGTGGTTAGCGTCTGACGGTGTCCGGTGGCAGGAGGATAATACGAAATTACAACAACATAATAGTTTACTTTTTTTCTTGTGCATTTTGCCCAATATGAAACGTGATTCTGTATGAGATATTATAGAGTATAGATCTGCTTGATGAAGAAAAGGCAGTCATCCTCTGAAGTCTGAAGATCCCAAATTCAAAGCTTTTGCAACAAGAAATCCTACAGTTAGATAACTTTCATATAGTAACCGCATGAAAAGCCAAGTTTTATCCTTAAAAATCAAAAATTCAATCACTATGAAACCAGAGGTGTGATTTCCCCGAACTGATGGCGCATGTATTAAAACTTCTTTCACAAACTTGAACAGCACATCCATGAAAATAATTGTATTTATTAGCCTACTGTGAGTAGCATGCCAATTAAGCTGTTCTAAAATAGCATCAAGTCGTGGGTGTTTTTTGTTTTGAGCTTACCAAAGGTGCAAAAGGGAAGTGGTATTCATTGAAAGATAATATTAAAAAAAAAAACAGATTACGTGAGCTCCTTTATTGCTGATAATGTAAACTAGCACATTTATAATATACTGCAGTCGCACAATATCTTTTCTGTTTTTTTTTCTCGTACTGTGATGTATTTTGCTATCAATCCCGAAAAGCAACTATCCTAAGTGACCGACTTTTGTGTAATTTCAGAATTGAAATTGCTTAGTATTTTTTTCCGTTCCGTAGTTGTAAAAAAATATTATAAAATGGCCGCAGAAAAATTTCAAGGGGTGTGGAAATTAAAAAGCTCTGACAATTTTGATGACTATATGAAAGCACTAGGTAAGATTTTGCCGGATTTGTTGTAGTTTAGCTTTTTGTTTGCATAATCGAGATATTTCATTCATAAGTTGCTGTAAAAATGCTGTTTTTACAGTAATTTGAAGTTTGCTTCTCGCTTTAGCAAAACTATTGATCTCAATTCATTGAAAGCCTGAAAACCCTGCTGGTATCGGAAGTTTGAGCTCCATTGGAAGAAAATTGTCGAAGTCGAAGTTTCTGTAATTACGCTTTTTTATAAGAGCAGTTTTATTCAAAAACCAGGCTCATTTTTACCCAAAACTTAAGAACACACTTAGAACAATACCAGGCTTAACATGAAAAAATTTCAAAAAAATGATTTGAAGAACCCAAGCTAGCACATCGCATTTATATCAGTGCCGTTGTTGATTTGTCTAACAGCAATCAAGATTCAAGCACCAAGCAGCAACTTTGCTGAATTTAACTGTAATTTTTGCAACTTTGCTGGTTGCTGCGTCCTGCTTTAATCTGATATTGCAAAGGTTCTGGTGGTTTACAATAGTTCAAATCGAAAAATAATTTTTGAAATTTTTTGTTCTCATTTTGGGGCTGCGGTTGTAAGGATATTTCACAAATACGAATAGATAACCCCTAAAAATGGTTTTGGAAACCCTAAATCTGTTCTCTGAGCCCGAACTTCCAAGAAAAAAGAGAGACTGAACAATACTAAACCTTTCAGTCACACAACGTGGCCAATCCAAATTTGGCAAAACCTCCCAATTTTTCTGGAAGTTCTAACTGGAAGAACAAATTCAGGGTTCCAAAAACTTTTAGGGGGATATCTCATTGTATTTGTTCAAAATCTTTGAAACCGCAGCTCCAAAACGAGAACAAAACATTTCAAAAATTATGTTTTGATTTTCGCTATTGTAAACTACTGCAATTAGCTAGATGCTTCACCCCTTTAAATCCCAACCATTTATTGATTCAGTCTGCATGAGTTTATCGCAAATAGCAAAGGCGCGCTTTCCAGATCATAAATGTTATCAACTTAAATCTTAAACTTATTACTGGCTTCCCCGACCCGCCCTGAGCGAGAAAAATTCTGTACAGTAATAGAAAATTTTGCTAAATCTAATATTTGCAAACTGAACAAATAACTTTTTTGGTTGGCCGTCATCTTCTTGAAGTAAGTCAAGTTGTAATATATACCAGAGGTGGAGTCCTCGAGAATCTCCTTGGCCTCGCGGACGTCCTTGGGGACACATTTTCAAGTCCTTGGCCTCGAACTCTACAAGTCCTCGAAAATGTCCTGTCCTCGGCTCAACGACAGCCTTGTTTTTTGATTGATTGAAAAGGAAATTAACTAAACATAAAAATTCCTTGAATTCCAGTATAGGCGTAGCCAGGATTTTTTATTGAGGGGGAAACCAATTCGCAAATAACATGAAATATGACGTCATAATAAATTTTGAAAAGTAGGGACTTTTTATGGGACAAAAATACCTTAGAGTGGAAGGTCGGAAGCCTGGGCTTAGGTTAGTGCGTAAGCAGGATGTTGCTGAAGGGAGAGGACTTGAACCAAAAATTAATGTTTTCAAAAAATACGTTAAATTGTGGAGGCGCTGTAAAGAAACTAATGCGACTCAAACGCATCACAAACAGAGGTCTGGGGGCTGGGCACCCAGCCGCCGGAAGCTATGGCTATGGGGTGGATAATAGTTAAAATTTTTTTGTAATTTTTTAGAAAAAACAGCTATTTTAATGCCATTTGGATCACATTTTGCATGTTTCTAGAGCCATTTGAAAGAACTAAATTTTTAAAAATTAAAAGCCGATTGAAAAAATTAAATTGTTCAGTCTTTTCTTTACTTAAAATTTACGTTTAAAACTTAGCATTTTTTGGATAAATTTTGTAATTAACTTTGTTCAGGTGAAGGGAAGCAAGGTACTTTGTCTTCCGCAACATTTTTAGCAGCAAGTAATAATTCGCTTGAAGATTACCCTCGGAGAACTTTGTTTTGTCGCAAAAATGACCGGTTTTAGGATTACATGTACGAATAGGAGACCAGGGGCACCTCAATTCAAATTCAATAACTTGTTTAATAAGCATTTCTCCTCGCCATTTTTTTTCTATATTAAGTCTCGTAAAAACTGGCGAGGTGGAGGAGAATTGTATTTAAAGTTGGTATAATGGATTGTTACTAATCATGTTATTGCACTAAGTTTATAAAAATGTTAAATGAAGGCCAGAGGTTGCAAATTTTAGTACAAAAAGCTTGAATTTCTCCCGGATGATACATTTAAATTGATTGACAAAATTTCAAATTGAGGGGGACCGGGGTCCTTGATCGTCAACATTATTATTATTATTGTTAATTACTGTTGTACGCGAAAAATCTAAAAGAAACTGAAATTAAATAAACAATAGACTTTGTTGTCTGGTTTTTTATAATTGATGGCATTTTAATTTGGGGTGAGGGCGGACTCCATGCTCCCCCTCCCCTCCCTCTTTACTACGCCAATGACTTCTGGCCTGTAAATAAGTTTTCTTTTCATATTCGAAAATTAATATAATGTGGTGGCCAAGTCATAGTTAAACCTTGTTTTTAACGGCATTTATGAAAGCTCTAATCGGTAAATGAGGGCGTAAACCGTAGTGGAGATAATTCTTTTTATTTCTGTTATTACTTCCGGTGTGGATGGTACAAACAGCAAAACACTGAAACCATTTAGGGCCATAGCAAGGGGTCCAAGTGCCCGGACACGAAGATTTTTGAGTAGCTAATTCTAAAACATGACCATGCCTACGTGGATGTGGAATCAGATGAAAGTATTAGCGTGATGACAATGAAATAAAATACAGTTACCAGGGATGGTTTACGATATACTAAATATGTAAAATGTAGTAGAGCGCTGTTACAAGTAACAAAACGTTACTTAAGAACAAGAGCTATTCTTCTAAAAATACGCGGATTATTGCGAAGAATTTGTTTTGAGATAAGAAAGAACAACTCTAATTTTTACGTTTCTACAATTTATGAGCCTTTTGAAGGAGGGCCCCGGGACAAATATCTCCATGCTTTCCTCTTTAATACGGCCCTGCTGGGATTCTTAGGCTACTTTTTGCAGTTAAATAACTTATGTTAAATTTTACAAGTATCTTTTGGCGACCGAAACGTATGCGCTCATTTGTTGATAGGTATTAGATGCGAGATTATGGAGAGACATCACATGCACTGAAACGTAAATAAAAGATTGGCTTAAAATTAGCTTTTGGAGCCTTGTATGGGGCGCCGTTTGTGTACCCGAATTTGTGCAAAGTTTTTTTGCATATTTAATTAAATAGTCATTTTAATTAAATATGCAAAAATAAACATACAAAAAGAACTAGTGCAAAAATAAATATGCAAAAATTTTTGTGAGTACTTTTTTTGACTATTTATTTTTGCAATAAGAAAAAACTGCGCAGAATATGCCGTTGCAAAACTAAATAGTCAAAAAAACTGCGCGCAAAATAAACCGTTGCAAAAATAAATCGTCAAAAAAACTGCGCGCAAAATAAAGCGTTGCAAAAATGCGCTGCAGACATTTTTGTATATTTGTTAGTGGAGCGTGGCAAAGCTGCTCTTTGATGCGCTATCGGCTGTTCTTTAATGCGCTCTATGAGCAGCCGAGAGCGCTTTGCCACGCTCCACTAACAAATATACAAAAATGTCTGCTGCGCATTTTTGCAACGCTTTATTTTGTGCGCAGTTTTTTTGACGGTTTATTTTTGCAACGGTTTATTTTGCGCGCAGTTTTTTTGACTATTTAGCTTTGCAACGGCATATTCTGCGCAGTTTTTTCTTATTGCAAAAATAAATAGTCAAAAAAAGTACTCACAAAAAATTTTTGCATATTTATTTTTGCACTAGTTCTTTTTGTATGTTTATTTTTGCATATTTAATTAAAATGAGTATTTAATTAAATATGCAAAAAAACTTTGCACAAATTCGGGTACACAAACGGCGCTCCATAGCCTTGACCAAACTTTAGTGGAAACTATGTAATTCCCTCCCCGCAATTGAAGTGTTTTTTCACCGAAACCAGGGAAAGACCAAAGAACAAATAAATAGGTCTTCGCCGAAAATTGAAGTGTTTTTTCCTGAAATCAAGTGAAGACCAAAAAAATAAAAAAAAAGGTCTTTTCCACAATTTGGGACCATATTCAGCTGGAATTTGTGGCATTTATTTGTGCTGGCTGGCTCTTGATCGTTTCATCATCCAGCGCTCAAATCTCGATGGGTGGACGTCTAAATCTCGATTGGGGACGCGTCCCCCCTAGAATTTAAGTACTGCTCTCATCCACAGGAACAAGGTTGGAAGGCTGGAGAAACCAATCAGCTGGAGAATAATGAATTTACAAAGCGTTTTTAAACTTTTTAGGTGTCGGCTTGGCCACACGTAAAATGGGAAACCTTGCCAAGCCCACCGTGACCATTACAATCAATGGCGACGCCTTTTATTTGAAAAGTGAAAGCACATTTCGAACAATAGAAACTAAATGCACCCTTGGACAAGAATTTGATGAAGAAACACCTGACGGTAGAAAATGCAAGGTAAATCTTGATTTGAATAAGATCGAGAAATTTTTAGAATAAACTGAACACAATTTTTGCAATATCCCATACGGAAGTGATTATAATTCAAATCACCGCTAACTTGGATTTTTCGTGAAACTGGCATCACAAAAATATTCATTCAATATTAAGCTGAGCATTTTTCTTTTTCAAAACAAAATCATGTAAACTAAATTCAATCAACTATTGTTTTTTTTTTTAGTGAATCAGCTGTAATGAGCTCTTTGATAGACTATGCACCGTATCCACCAACGTAGACAAACTTTAATCCAAAGATAAACAAAACTGAGGGAGAAATTTTAGACAAGTGGCTATGAAGCAGATTCACGGATTGCTTCGCTAATCTTGGGAATGAAGTTAATTTTATTCTACAGTAATAAGTTTAACGGTGTAAAATATGGAAAACTGACAATTAAAGTAAAGCCATGAAGGAGCAGGTGCGTAGCCAGAAATCTGCATTGGAATTGGGCTGTTTTGGGGGTCTGGGGGCTTTATTAGAAACTCGCTGTTTTTGTGTCAATTTTTGATAAATATAAAAAAGTCTTCACCGAAACTTCGTTCTGTTTTCTGTCAAATTTACGTGAAGAACAGAAAAAGGTCTTCACCGAAACTTAAATCCTCTTTTTTTACGTTTGCTTTTTTTTCAGAAATTTGTTGCACCGGGGTCCCATTTATAAGCGGGTTATTTAAAATAAATGACTCTAACTTCCCGTCAGTTACGACAGTGACTAAATCCAACTTAATCTGCCAGCTTCCAAGGAGTACACTTAACTCTCTAAATCAAAGCAAGGCCAAAAAAACTTACACATGAAAACACCAAAAAACGTTTTAAAAAATTCACTGTTTAGAGTGTAATTGCTTGGGAAGGAAACAAACTAGTACAAACACAAAGATGGGACGGGAAAGCGACAACCATTGCTAGATATGTTGAAGACGATGGCACCCTTGTGATGGTGGGTAATCCATTCGAACTGCATTTACGTACCTGTCTGTAATAGACTGCTTAAACTGCTTTTCCTTATCATAATCTTTCTGATGTTTCTTGAGAGAAAATTTGCGAAGATGAAAAGAAAAAAATCGGAAAAGGTCAAAAGAGGCTAGTATTGCCTCTATGAAAGCACGCAAAATCACCAATAGTTTTATGATTGATAAAAGGCCGGGAGCGTTTTGGAGAAACAGCGATGGATAACCGATTTACCGCATACTAAATGTTGTACTTCGTAGAAAGTGCCTGCTTCCGAAAATAATCATTAGAAAGGGTAAGTGCAAAACTCCCAGCTTCTCATTCACTTTCTTAATTTTAGAATTTTCTGGACAAGTGAGCCAAATTGGGTTTCAAGCTGTTTGCGAAAATTGTCGAAGATTGCGGTTTTGTGTTAAGATAATAATTTACCAAAGCAAATCAACTTAATATTCTTACAGGAATGCACAATCGGAGACATTGTTTCAAAGCGAGCATACTGCCGATAGAAGTCAAACGTTTTTACTCAATTCAACAAGAGTGTTCCGATAATTGGTCAACTTCTGACGCACATTAGAGAATACAGCCTCTAGGACGGCTTATACCGGCATTTTCCTTTTTCACAATATTAATTTTATATTTTGTGCTTAAGCGATTTTATTGATGTGTGTTTTGGCATTCGAATTATATTCGTACAATTAAAGGTTAGCAGTGATTGTATATCGGACATTCTAGAGGGGAGTGGCTTTTTCCTAGAGGAAAACCCGGTCAAGCGGGGATAGCTTATTTAGAAGAGCGTCGGGTTAGTAATCAAAAGTTGATTAAGGCCAGGCTTGGTTCCCGTACTGACAATGCGTTGTTGTGTCCACGGGGAAAGACACTTTATATGTTTATTTCCCATTAGGGCCAAGCAGTATACGTTGTAGTGGCCCAGCTTGACAAAAACCATGCAAACAAAACCTACAAAAAGGATGTTCTGCGTTGAGACGCAAAACGGCTGGTTCATACCCATGACCGAACAACCAAGTTCGATCTTTGCCACTACAAAAGTATTCAAACTTTTTTAAAGCGAGCCAAACTAGACTTCACATAGGTGCCTGCGGGCCAACGGTTCCGTTGTGGCACAGCTTTGCATGCCAGCATATCGAGCCACAGACTAATAGGCAAAGTGCGAATCAGGCCAGAAACAAGACAAAGATTTAAAAAAAGTCTCGGAGCGTTTCAAAAGTTGGGGAAGAAAATGGGCGAAGACTAAAAAAAGTTCTCGACATTTTTCATTTGATTATATCTGCAGGATAACTGGATGGAAAAAAATGATAACCAGGCGCCGCCAGATAAAATTTCATTGGGGGCCGGACTTTGAACAATGGACACCCTGCTCTTTAGCAATATCGGTATTATCAAATAGGCATCTTTGAAAAAGGGTAGTGGTGCGCGGTTAAGTGGTTGAGCCTACCGAGCTGCTAGCAATATCCAATCGCTGTTGGACTCTCAGCTATGGAAAGCCGTGGTGAGATAAGCAAAATGGGAAAGCGATGTAAAATAAATTTTTTCACCCACCAAAGTCTTTGTTGGCACTGTCAAAATTCTTTTGTGACTCTTGTCACGATCGCACAAAGGAATCATGTTAGCGTTTAAAAGGTTTCCAACACAAGCAAGGCAAGTGAGCTAATTCTCTATCATCCTCGCGGCTCACCTTAGTGGGGTCCTGTACCCTGTTAGTTTTAGGTCTAACACGACTCGCAACAAGTACCAAAAATCAAAAAGATTCCTTTCACAAACTAATTTCTTTTACACATTCCTGGAACAAAAAAGCAAGCGAAAACAGTAAAAAACACAACTTAAAAATCACACCAATAAAACACGCGCGAGGTTGAGCTATTACGACAATTTCCACGTTTCAACAATTTGATATACCTGGGTGTAATAAGACAACTGATTTATTTACTTCAAAATACTGTACAACATGGATCAAGCAAAACACAAACAACCTCGTAGTTGCTGTAAACCCACTTTTATATACCAGGACCGCAAAGCTACAGTACGGTAATCTTCCACGCTTTCACCTATCAACGAACGACTAAAACTCCGTCAGAGCAACAGAAAAAAAACAAAAAACGATACAAATGGAAGCGTGGACTTTTAAGGATGCTGGTACTATGCGTAATAATGTAATATTCCTAGACTTTTAACCAAACTGAGACATTTCTGCCGGGTTTCGAGTTAGATTGCACTTTTTTATAAACGCTGGCCATATTTATTTACAAAAACAGCAAAACTGTTAGACTCTAGCCGATTAGCTGTCTCGAGTTGGCTATTGTGTTTGATCCAATGAACATTGTAGTGAAAAATCATACTCATGAAAAAAGACAATACTACTTAAGTTACCGTGCACGCTGCTGAGGTATAACAATTTTCAGTCTATATTCGAGGTATAGCATTAAGCAACAAAAAAAAATTCATAAGTCAAAACAAAAATCACAAAACAAAGTTTGTCTACATGAAAGCCTTTTTTAACCTCTACACAGTATTAATATATGCTCTGTAAAACAACGCGAACCTTGATTAAGGCCAGAACTCTGCTCTTTCCCCATGAACTTGCAGCATATTATTGAATTTTTCTAAAAAAGAACATATTTGAAACCTTACAAGGTTAAAAGTCATTTGTTAAATGGTTCTATATTGAAGCCACAATTTAAAGGCATTTTTGACGAGGTTTGTCGCTAATTTACGACAAAAAGCAATAAAAAAAGCAAAATTACATCCGTTTTCCAAAAATTAAAACGAAATTTCAAAAATGCAATATCGCTTCGCAGGCAATAATATTAAATACTATGTACTCTTGCTTTGCACATTTGGCGTAAATCTTCACCATAGTTTAGCTTACTTTGTTTTAACCAATAGCAGTTTACCCGTTGAAAGTCAGCGTGTCACGCGCTACTTTCAACTGGTTAAAACAAACAAGAAACGGTTTTAAATCAGGTACAAGTCGCACTACGATATGGTCACAATTACGCGGTCAATAGAACACTGCTTTTTATCTATCTGATGAATGACAAACCAAATATTCGGAATTAGCAAAAGTTTGCCAAAAAATCTACTGCATTAGAATAACTTGAGGTTAACAGTAATTTTCCGATACCTTAACAAGGTGACGATGAGCAATTGTTAACACAATAGCAGGAACAAGCAAATTTCACAACTAATTGTATTTTTAAAAAATTAACGTTTTAATAGCTATTACTATTATTCAGTAGTAAGGACAAACTAATCCTATTTATGATTTCGCGCAAAGCCTATACATTTCTACCACAGGGATCGGTCCCTGCAAAATTAGCAATGTTAAATGAGGAAATTCCTTTTAGATGAATAATTATTGTTCAATTACTTGGAAAAATTTTCATTATATATCTAAAAGGAATTTCCCCGTTAAACATACCGTATTTATATTATTACAATTAAAAAAAAATTCTTTAGTTATTTTCCAAAATTTACACGATATCGCCGTTAGATTTTCGTAAACAATATCGAAATTTAAATTCCTGTAAATGCAGTAACTTGATACAAGCACTTTACCAAAACTAAAAACAGCAAAAGATGAACAAAAAATTATTTTTTGGATGAATATAACGAGGATATCGTAAATTTGAAATTACCTAATTTCAATTTTCAACTAGAAATGAAATTCCTGGAGTTCTGCAGCGGTGTTTCGGAAGAAAAGCGTTTCTTTTTCGGGGATTATGGGTTAATTTGTAAATTCGAAAACAGAAAAATAATCGCTCGATACGCAAAAAATATACACAAATTGATAATAACGAAAACAATATTAATTTGAGGTTTCCACGCTAACTTTATATACATTTGGCAAAATGCTATTTACATAATTATCGACCAAACCCCAAAACGTTAGACCAAAAACCCATTCGGTAAAAGATCACTACTTTCAGAAAATCGCATCTTCTGATTACTGTTCGTGAAAAGTTTACCTAAAAGAAGTTCTCGGACTTTAAAAGTCTAGTAGGAGCATGCACTAAATCCTTAAAAAATGGGATTGTAATTAATAATGTAATTTTTGTTTCTTTTCTTGAAAGCGAAAGAAACGATTATTCTGAAACGCCAAATTATAATTCAATACAGGAAAAAATCAGAAAGGTAATTCTACGGCACAACCAGAGGTAATGAACGTCATTAAAAAAGAACAAAAGCTTAAAATAATAATGATATTAAATTAATGTACCATTTTAAAACCGCCAGCGCAGACGATTACATATACTTCAATCCAGCGACTTGGTTAATGTTTGATAACAGAATTTATGCGGTATTGAACAAAGTAAGCTAAAAACATAAGAACCTAGTGTAGAAAAATTAACTTAAAACTCAAACCTGAGTGTACTTAAATCTCGTTCAAGCAATATTAGCCAAGGTAGAAGACACCTTATGACCCTTTTCCAAATACAGGTTTCCAATTATAGCACACCGTTAAGTATTTTATTCTGAAAAAAACTTTCCAATTTTTCTATTGCCTTCTCTAATTTAACCGGAATTATTTTTCGACAATGTGCCCATTAAAATTGATTTTGCGAAAAATTAATTTTTTAGTTTCCAAAAAATTACAGCAATAGCATCAAAGCCATGTGAAAAGCTAGAGTGAATAATGATGCATTTATCAACCATTAATAGTAAACTAATGAGAAAAGAAAACAATGGGTAAACAAGGAAATGTGCGGAAAGCCATACATAATTATCATCAGCCAATGGTACTATATAGTTACATCCCTACAAAAGAGCTAATGATAGTAACCGAAATAAAGCTTTATCTAAAAAAAGCAAAAACGCAGTGGCTCATTCGTGAATGCCGCTTTTTATTTCTAAATTGAAACTTTTAGCTATTTTAACACCAGAACCATGTCCTCGTAATCGCTCAAAATTAAATGCAGGTTATCCTAAAATAATGTACAAACCTAAAAAAATCTAATGTGAAGTCAATGGACTAAAGTCTAAATTAGTTTGAGAATAACATCTGGAAATGAAGTTTGTATATAGCATTTTAAAATTTTGTTTTATTTCTAAAACTATTCGTACGTCAAGCACTACGTAGAAACACAAGATAAAAAAATAGCAGTTGAAATGTGAGGTGTATCGTTGTCTAACAATTCAACGCATAAATTTGGCTAAACGAGATGTGAAACGCAAACCGAAACTAAGTTATAACGAAAAATAAGAAAACTAGATAGGAGTTTGCCAGCAAACCCAGTGAACGACCGACGTGTAGCTAATGCTGTGACGCTCAAAAGTACTTTTCGTCTACTGTAAAATCAGCAATTATTCAAAAATATCTGATTATGGAACCTCCAGAAAAGTAGAGTCAAATTATTTGTCAGTTAATATCTCCTGATATCATAAAACACGGGCACCCTAGCTTGGGCCATTCAAAAAATTAATTTTGGGGGTCAATTTGGGGGGTACCCGAAAAGGTGGCCCCCCAAACTACGCCAAAATATTTCTCTCTTAAATATCTGCTGATATCATAAAACACTGACACCATAAGTTAAGCTGCAGAAAAAATTGATTTGTAGGGGGTCCATTTGGGGGGGTCCCCAAGAGGGTGGCACCCCCAAACTATGTCAAAATATTTGTCAGTTAAATATCTGCTGATATCAAAGCAAATTTGCACTCTAGCTTCAGCTGTTCAAAAAATTGATTTTTGGGGGTCCATTTGGGGGGGTGGCACCCCCAAACTATGTCAAAATATTTGTCTGTTAAATATCTCCTGATATCAAAACAAACTGGCACCCTACGTTAAACAGTTCAAAAAATTGATTTTTGGGGGGTGGCAACCCCAAACAATGTCAAAATATTTGTCTGTTAAATAACCGCTGATGTCATAAAACACTGGCACTCTAAGTTAAGCCGTTAAAAAATTGATTTTTGAGGGGTCCATTTGGGGGGGTCCGCGGGGGTGGCACCCTTAAACTATGTCAAAATATTTGTCTGTTGAACATCTGCTGATATCAAATAAAAGTAGCACTCTAGCTTGAGCCGCTCAAAAAATTGAGTTTTTGGGGCCCCATTTTGGGGGGGTTCCCGATGGAGTTGCCCCAAAAAATTTCGGGAGAAAAAATTGCATTGGCAGCTCAACTACTTTACACAAAAATTAGATTTCGATGTTTTGTGGTTTAGGAGAAGAGCGTACAAAAATTAGGATGAAAAAAAAGAAAAAAACCTCATCGCGGCCAAAAGTGGGTTGGTTGGGATGAAAGGGTATCTTAAGACATAACACCACATGAAATATTTTTTGCCGTACTTAAGCCGTTTTTGACTGAGACCGCTTTTTACGCCAAACTTGCGGGCCTGTTTTCGGGTTTTAAAACCGAAGTCACGTGACCTATTGCCTCGAAATTTGATACTAACATGCAACTCATTAATTTCAAGCTGCTGCCAAAATTTCATTAAGCTAGACTAAACCGTTCTCGAGTTATAAGCAAAAGTCTGAAATTTCGCACTCGTTAGTAGGAAAATGGCGAGTAAAAACAAAGCAACACGCGACGCGAGCGTCGGTCGTTATAAATAATATTATTCGCTTATATTCATCCACATTAACTTACCATCTGCATTTTTTTCTGCATCAAAATCTAGGTAGGGCGAATTGAAATGGGTCTAAACTTGATAAAAAAAAAAACCGAATCCCACAACTTAACTGAAATGGCAAGAACACTGAATTTTGCTTTTTGTTCCGATCTTTTGTACTGTTCTTTCTTTTTACAAAAATAAGGCTAGAAAGACACTGCGAAGTTCACGAGCACTATGAAGCCGTTAATTGCACGGCAAGAACTTAGTTTGGAGCCAATTTACAATAGGCAAAACGTTGATTGCTTTTCTAAGGGTTTCTTAAACTTATGTCGCAAAACATGAGCATCAATATTTTTCAACGTCCGATATCTCAAGAGCAGTGCGTTTTTTCTTTTCTACATAAAAATCGCGGTGTAGAAGAAAACAGATTTCAAAATTCTCTGTATTTAGAAGTCTAGCGGAGAGCCATAGCGTTTATACAGAAATGAATCCACGCAATGATAACGGAGTCTGATTCTGCATTGAAACTCATCAACAATAAATAGCTGAACAAAGTTCTTTTCCGTACGAATCCATCTTTTTCTAACTAATAGGAATTTCACAGCGCAAGGTAAACTTATACTGTAACCGTTTTTCGTCCGCGTTTCTACGTTTTTTCTTCTTTATGGAAAACTATGTTCTTTTTCGTTCGCATTTTTATATGTCCATATTCGCACTAATCAGACTGTCACATACTGAGTTAAGTTTTGCAAAAAAAATTTTTATCAATATGTAGCTGTCTACTTAGTGTGGATATGGCCATATAAAAATGCGGACAAAAAAACGCATACTTTTTCGTGGAGAAGCAAAAACGTGAAACAACGGATACAGCGTAAATTCACCTTTAGTGTTTGCTATTTATTCGTACATGAAAATGTTTTGCTGGCTAAAAAAACTTAAACTAAAAAAAACGTTGGCTATGAAAAAAAAATGAAAAAGATATAAAAAGAGAATAGTCGTCATGCTAAATGCTGTGGATGAGTTTTCGCAATCCAATTATATATCTTTCAGTCTTAAAAGTTTTAGCTGCAAGAAAAAGAATGGGATCTATTTAAAAAAAAAGGTGATGCTTAATGACACAAATGTACTAATTTATGTGGAAAATAATCTTTGGGCCAAAGCCTTCGCTTTAAATCAATGACTATCAATCTAACAACACGTGATGGGTGCGCGTAAAATTTAGATCAAACTTTAGTATGGAGGTATTTTCATTTCTTACCCTAGTTATTTGCCATCACTTCCGATTCCAAAAGCAAACGAAACTATTATGGTGCATTGAGAATGAGGTACTTTGTTGCACGGCAAAGTTAGCAAAATTTTGCTCGTTTAAAAGCGATGGATTTTTTGGACGATTTAAACCATTAATAAAATATTCGTCCCGTTTAAACGAAATTCACATCGCAAAAACGAATGTGTTAGTAATAATTTGTTCGGTTACATCGTATTGGAAATGAATTATATTTGAAAAGGTAGTAATATTATGATAAAGCTATTATTATTTTTTTCTTTTCTTTTTTCTGTTGATGTCAGGCATTATTTTTGAAATCTCTTACAACGGGTTTGATCAAATTTCAGCAAAGAAAATAATAGTAGTCAAACGAGGTAGATCTAAAACACAATAAAATAAAAACAGCGGTTTTGCTGAAAGAAATATAGGCTGGCAAAAATGCACTTGGAATTTTTCGACAAAGTTGACCCTGAGTTAGGATCTTTCAGAGCCTGACTACTGACAACATGCTCTCTAAATTGTAAAACCACGGTCTTCATGCAAAATGATAATCAGAGTGCACTTAACCACAGCATATCCATTTAGTGGTCATCCCAAAGTCACATAAAGCTTTATAGAAACTGCACAAGGCTAACTCGACTGGTTTACGGCAAACAGCGCAATCTTCAAGGTCATGCTAACTGTGGTGCGCAAGCAACACGTAGTTATTGTTTTTCAGTTTTCCCACCAAATTGGAAAATTATTCCTTGTGCTCTCCCGGAAATTAAGATAAAAATAGGGAGCTTCTAAACATGAACAATGTTTCTTTCAGCAAAACCTTTGTTTTTATCAGCGAAAAAACAAAACTTCGATTATGAAAGAGAGAAAAACATTGAGGGAGAGGCATGGTCAGACGCCGTAGACACGATCGGGAAAAAATCGTCTGAAATGTGAATTTGAGTTTGAAAAACGTCACATTCGAGTTGAATTAAAACCGCTATCGGGAGAAACCGATGGTGGGGCAGCATCTTTTTCCTGTTCTTCCACGCTTAATTCAGGAATATGGAAAGACCGACTCTCTTGCCCGTAGGCGCTGCTGTGGGGATCCACTATCGAAGACGCTAGAGATTGAGTAGATAAAATGACGTCAGAACGACTGTGGAAGGGACAGATCTCTACCTCCTGAATCAAAGCTTCATTCGGTCTCTGGTTTATTCTCAAAAGTTCTTCCTCAGGGTTGTCGACTAACGGTGCAATCGGCTCTAGTGGTGGACGTGCACGTTCAAGTAGGGGATCAGATGGTTGTGGGCCTTCCACCATTGAAAGAGAGTGAACCATAACCGTATCCTCCTCCTCTTCCACGGAGTCAATATCAGTCGTGTCGCGATCCGGTAAGAGGTCCTTCTCACCATAGCTCCTGGATCCAGAGGAAGTCGAGGGAGCATCTTCTTGTGAGTCATCCAAATCGTTCGATCCAGTCACAGAGGAGCTCGGAGAGTAATTGGAATCCATCGCCTTGAAACTACGGATAGCGTGATACAAAGCTCTTCCTCCTGGAGTTTGCCGATAATCACGATCGCTGATGTTAACAGCTCCGTGTCTTCCCCAGCAATCGAACCTCGAAAACCCTAAAAAACTTCCATTTTTAATCATAGACAGTTAATAAGCATAGCTTAGAATTAAAGATCAAAAACCGTATCAAGCAATTTTTGCACGCGTTGCGATATCGTAGGCTTCTGTTTGATATTAAAACATGTCAACATGTATTGCATGATGCTCCCTTTAAGAAAACACTGTTTAGGGTTGTTGATTTAAATCAAATGATAAAATCATGATCTAAATCAGCTAATAAAGACAACCCAAAATTTATAAAACTTCAATATTAAAATTACAAAAATTCACTAGTTTTTTATTAAAAAGCAACTTTTTCGTTCCAAAACAGTTGATTAGTTTCGCAAAATTAACTTTAGTCTGCCAACAAATTTAAATCGCCAAAACCATTTTAGCAAAAAAAGACTGCTAACCGTAGAGACGTATTTTGTATGAACTAGTATAAACTAAAATTTTATTTGACTTAAATTTCATTTAAATAATATATCTGAAACTGATTTGGAACATCACACAGTAAGCAAACTATTGACTGTCCTGTACCCTCCCCCTCCCCATAAAAAAAAAATTGAAAAAACTTAAAAATAAAAAATCTGATATAAATTTTAAAAATTAGTTTTTTGATTTATAGAAAAAATCATGATTTTTATCAACTTTGACCCTGCTACAACAACGCAAGATTTCATAATTTGTATTATTGATGCGCTCTCCCACCAAAATCTAATGGCAATTTTCGAAACGTTAGAAATCAGCATCATCGATTTCATGACAGCTGAGTCGCCGAACAGCAAGCCAAGCGATCATGGAAACTTGTTGTATAAAATCAGTTATATTTTTGTCAATGTTGCCGCAGTTTAACTGATGCCGTTTTTTTCATCTGACTGTCAACAGAGCAAAAGCAACGTGCAAATCAGTACTAAAACAAGCTTTTATTAACCTCTGACAAAATACAACCCGTCATTAACCAGCACAGTCGAGGGGTGGGTTTGCCTGCAATTCGGGTTAAATCAAGCCCTTCAAAACTGGTATTCACAGCTTCCGTGCTTAGCATTTAAAGGAACAGTGCGGGGGCTGTAGGGCATGCAGCGTGTACGGTAAACGGGTGGGCATGTGGCAACTTGATTCGAAAATCAAAAGGTCCCTTCACTGTCCCCAAGCCAAGTCACTTTGGTTTTTGAAGATCTATTTACAATTCACAATTACTGCCTCATTTACATCAAAGACGGGGCAGCAACTAGGGGAGGGGCCAGGGTGGCGGCGCCTCCCAAACCCAAAACGACAACAGGAGAAAATATTAGTAAGTATCGCAAGGCTGTTGATTAATGATTTGAACTGATACGAAATATTGCGTTTCTCAAAACTTTTATAATCAGCGAATTGATTGTGATGGCACCCGGTATGCATATTGCATAATCGCAATCGTTGCTTGATTTAGCTTACAAACTACAAAATGTTTGGTAAGTAAAATCTTTTAAGAATTATGGCGCAATAGCAATTTTGTTACAATCGAAAATTTGACGTTAGTTGTGGTTGCGGTAGCATGCTGGCATTAGCAATAAGTGCACGTGGCTGATTTCACCTGGGCCAAAAAGTTATTTAGTAACTCTTGTACACTGCGCTTTGTTGAGTCTTAATTGGATAGGTTTGTCACGAGAAGTAGTAGAGATCTGAATCCTGCTTCCTCAGAAGCTACCGATACTCTTTCCACTTCCTTCTCTGCAAATGCTACTGGTGCCCTGGTGATTTTAACCTTCTGGCTCCTTCACGTCCAAACTTCAATTCATTCTTGAAAGTAAAAAATAATCGCTGCTTTTCGTCCCGGATGGTACAATCAATTTTCATGGCTAGATTATTCTACTGACAAAGATCCTCCAGCTTTTTGTTTTCCTTGTCGCTGGTTTCTCCCTCATATAAAAGAAAGTGCGTTCAGACTAATACCCAGTCTCTTGCTCAGTGCCACAACTAGAACGTTGTTCTTAGGGAGCAAAAATTTTTGGATTGGTCTGCTTTTCTTCGCGTTCTCTGTTGATCTCAAAAAGGTCATCTCGCCAAATTGTTTTACTCATCTCCTAGTTTCCTGTTGGTTTCCAAAACAAATGCAGCCATCTTGAAACTGCCGCAGGGAAAAGGGGAGTTTGGGTAGGCATGTTGGGCATTTTAGGGGTGCAAAATGTTTGTTTAGGGGGGCCCCGCCCCCTTAGTAGCGGCCCTGCTCTTGCTTCTGATTCAGCCATTGGACCTCATTTTTTACAAAATCCTACCTGTACTCAACATTATGATGATAGTAGATTTTCTTTTATAGTTTTGCGTACTTTTGGCCTAAAGGCTACCAGCTCGGAAGCCTAGGAAAGAGCCACCAGAACGGCGACTACTTAAAACAACCAATGCGAAAAAGTTGTCTTCCCACAGAATTCGAACCTGCAGCCTCTGGATTACCGATCCAAAGACGTTTTCTCGCATGCTTAATTTTGGCTATTTAAACCCAGCAACTTGCTTGTGCTACGATTTTAATAATCAGTCAATTAGGATGTTTTTTTGACGTTTGCAGGCCAGAGTTTTAATGTTTTATCGTTTTGCGTGCTCTGGCCTAAAGGCTACCAGCGCGGAAGCCCAGGGAAGAGCCACCAGAACGGCGACTGCTTAAAACAAGCAATGCTAAACAGCTGTCTTCCACAGGATTCAAACCTGAAGCTTTTGCATTACTCCAAAGGCTGCAGGTTCGAATTCTTTGGGAAGACAGCTTTTTCGCATTGTTGTTTTAAGTAGTCACCGTTCTGGTGGCTCTTCCCTACGCTTCCGCGCTGATAGCCTGTAGACCAGAGCACGCAAAACGATAAAACATTTAAGCTCTGGCCTGCAAACGTCAAAAAAACATCCTAATTGACTTATTATAATTAAAATAGTAGATTTCCTATCTTGCCTAAGGCCGCTCTCCTTTTCATCTATCTGCTCTTGAAACCACTTTTATCAAAACTTTTAACCCAGCCTTCGGCCGACAAACAGAATTCGTGTACAACTTTAAGATTGTGCACTACTGACGCTCTCTAATTGGTCTTTTTTCAGCCAAACACGGCTCGGCCTTTTCCTATAAATAGCCTTTCCTTTATCTGCGTTCTTTATTCTGACGATTCTCTTTGACAAGTGGCGGCAAAAAAGCTTCGAAGCAACGTTCCCTGTAAGTTGCGTGGCCGCGCAGATATTCTAGAACCCCTGCGCAGTACTTCAGTTCTGCAGCGAACTGTATAAGTGTTGATAAGATAAGGTAAATAGGCGCTTTCAATCCGAAGCAAATCCCATAATCGACATTTGATAAAATTATTTTACAAAATCAAGGTGTAATCAGTTAATTTTGCAACAACATCATGAACCTCTACTGTGCCAGTTATCAATCGAGCATATTGTAACAATTTGACAATCTCAATAGAGCGCACTGATATTAAAAAACACGTGGAAACGGCATGTTGTTGACAAAAGGTTAACAGATGTTCTGACTGGTTACCTGGAAGTACTGTTCTGATAAGGGTTAAATCCATAAGCACAAGACATATGGTAGTTAATTGTATATTTCAATGAAAAGTACTTAAAACATAAGGTTTTGAGAAGGAATGAACTGGTGGGTTAGAGGTTGATAAAACCTAGACCTTGGGAAGTGGAGCTACGTACCTTATCACTAGGCCACGAGAGCAGTTGATATACACATCTGATTTCAGTTAGCTATGCCGTAAGCTACCGTGTGTCCACACTGTAGACTAGGAATTAAAATTGCTGGCAAAACCGCTGAGATACCGTTCCTAGCCTACAGTGTGGACACACGGTAGCTTACGGAAGTACCTGAAATTAGATTTGAATTTCAACTGCTCTCGTGGCCTTGTAATAATGCGCATAGCTCCACTTACCGAGGTTACGGTTTCAGAGGGTTCAAAACCTACTTCCGTTTTGTGATGACTGATGAAACATATTTCAGTAAAACTTTTGTACATTAATTGCTTCTAAATAATTTATATTCTAGAACTCTACCAAAGATCCCTAACAGAGTGAAACAGGCTGTAGGAGGATAAATTTGTCATTAACATTATTTGGCAACACACAAAAGACGCTGCAACAGATTTATCAAGTAGCAGCACACATCAATGTATGCGCTATTCAAGCTTTCACTTTACAAACTAAACGTCGTTTTATTGTGTTTTTTTTTAATGGATTAGTTAATTTACACTTTTTCTAGTAATATTCACCATGTCAAAAAGGAATTTTGTAGAACTGAGCGCTAAAAGAACACAACATAAAAAATCAAGAGACTTGTTCAAGCTCGAATTTTGTGTTCTTTTCTATTTTTTCGAATTTTTTAAGGCGCAAACCTTTTTTTTGGAGCTCACACAGCGTTTCATTCCGCGCACACTAAGCAAGCTCTTAGAGAAAACGTTGCTTAGAAGATATGAATATTTTAACCAAAGCAATTCTCAAGCTCAGTATCACCAATTAACTTTACTGTAGAATGTACTTTAAAAACTACGTTATCAATGTTATTGCTGGGTCACTTTAAAAAAGCTTGGACAGTTCAAGTTTCTATTTTCACCTTGTATATGGAAGTAGAGATCTTCAATTTGCTCCATCAGATTGTAAACAGACGTCATCTTTTGGAGGTACTCGGTAGCTGAGGAGGAGCTCAGATTCGAGTAGGGTAGCAGGACAGTGACGTAACGAGACCGATCCCCAAGATCACGTTCCGCGTAACTAAAAATACATAGCGATAACAAATATGTTGTAGAAAAGTATTGAAATCTCGATGAGCAAAAAAATAATATTATGTTTCTTGTATTTCAAGAAAACACTTACACTACAAAAGCGTCATATCGTGATGAGTTATCTAAGCGGCAACGCACTTATGCTGGTGGAGCATTACGACAGTGATCGACACATAGTTAGTTTTGATGTCCTTTCCCGACAAACATGAGTAATGCTGTCAGGTAATATCAACTCGAGCTCACAATCAGTAAAAGATGAAACGGGCTTGACTGATTCCCGATCGAGTCAAATCAAAGACTATAAAAATTGGTATCCACAGCTTTCCAGCTTGATGTTCAGCAATAAAAGGCAGTATGAAGCCACCACCGTGTGTGGTAAACACTTAAACAGGTATGTAGGCGGCAACTTGATTCTAAGACTGCAAATACCTTCGTGATTCCTGCCAAAGCAATTTGTAATAAAGATGCATTTCTAGTAAGAACAATGTGCAGAGATGGAAACAAAATTAATGAATTACCAATCCAAGTTGTAAACTGATAATTACCTGTACATGCGCTTAAAGTTTCCGGTTAAAGAGGCAATCTTTTCCGTCATGTAGTTGAAGTGAGGACAAACGAATACCACCACCTCCGCTCGATCGAAAGACTGCTTCACCCAATCAGCGATACCACGTGACAACTCGGTTTCGTCATAGAGATCCAATATAACTTCGAGGTTGCAAACTCGCCGGAGGAAGGCAGCAAGAAGGCTAAAATTAAACTATTCTTAGCATTTGCAAACGATTTGATTTAATTAAAAGGGCATTCAAATCAGAGTTTTTGCTACGTTTTCTCTCAAAACAATTTTGACAGATCTGAAGACTTCACTTCACCAAATTTTAAGCTTTCTACGACCTTCCGTTCCCGAGATATAACAGCGTAGCTTTCCTCTTAAAAACGGTTTTTCTCCTTTGAATTTTTTTAGGATTGTCCATTAGAATCAAAATTTCAAGGAGTTATTGCATGCTCTTAATTCAAATGTGATTTGCGGCAGAGATGTTGTCTAGACAAAGTAAAGGGTCAGGATTGTAAATTAGCGGCTTTTTAAGTGCATGTAAGCCAGCTTTCCAAAAGCTAATCTTCTGTCACAGTTTTGACAAAATGGCAACACTGAAGTAAAAGAAAAAATTTTTATCTTGAACTTTAGCATATCTTGAAAACGGAAAAACAAAGAAAGTCCCAATTTGGTGAGAATGCATTTTAGGCTTTTCCCACCATTTTGGTCAACGGTGAAAAACTTTACTTGAGTGTCTCTTTGAAAACATGTCAGAATTTGCTAAATGTCTCATCACATTTCTCCATAGATTGCCTAACTTAAGATCAGAAATCACCAAGAGTTTTGAGTCTCACTAAATCGCCCCTAATGTTTCCATGGAGCCAATTTTGAAAATTTTAACCAGCAGCCGTGGTTGAGTCCTAGCCGCTGATTTGGTTACTGGCGCTGCGGATAAAGATTTGTTGGATGCAAGGACTTGGAAACGTGGATGCCCGGCTTCACACAACAAAATAAGAATAGACGCAAGAACAGAGACTGAATTTTGCTCAAAAAAAAATTTGGATCGTGATAGAATTCTGCTAGCAACAACCTACCTTACCAAAAGCAAACTCGCTAAATATAACACAGACCGTCAACGCTAGGGGCTTATAACGCTAACAGTAGACTCCAGAGATATGAAATAACTAAACGAGATGATCATCGTATTAAAGAACAAGTACCACGCCATATTCTGATTTTGATTTTCTAACATCGCACTGGTAATCGTAATTGTCACGTTTATTCACCAACTTTTCTTGGTCAGGAGACAGCGAAGGGACATTTCGCTTTTCGAGTCAAGCTGCCACCTGTCTACCACACACGGTGAAAGCTTCACACTTTCCCTTTTAATGCAAAACGTCAAGCAGGGAAGCTGTGAATACCAATTTTTATGGTGTTTAGTTTAACCCGACCGGGAATCGATCTAGGTCTATACCTTTTTAGTAACAGACAATTCTATCCACCCGACCACTGATCGGTAAATACCAAACATCACATTACTGCGATACGTCGTTAGCGCGTTGTCAATGCTACATTGCGACGGTACAAACCACGAGACAAACAGATTAGTATGCTAACAAAAATAGGACAAAGCAAAGCTAGCTTATACGTGAAAAAGTGAAAACCAAGCGGAAACGCTGTCGTGCTGCCTTTCATAAAACTCATAAGCAACTTCTCCTCGGATTTCTTGTAACAAAGGAAAAAGCTACGCGTCACATGGCTGATAGTGATGGTTTGAGCTAAGGTTAAAGATGATGGATTGGTCTCTTCCCAAATCGCACTTAATGCATCGAATAAGGTGCGTAGAGCGAGCAAATACAAGCAAGGGCGTACGCAGGGGGGGGTTTTGGGGGTTCAAACCCCCCCATTGGTCTGTCGACTAAAATGCACAATAAAGAAAATATCACGTTTTTAGCACTTCTGATCCTGTTTTTTGCAATGACATGGACTCCAACATGATTTAAAGCAACTTTCGAAGCATTTAGAGTTTCTTAGGGGGGGTTTCTTTGTCAAAGGTATAACTTATAGTTTAGTAACAACTTTAAAAAATTGCCAAAATTATCATATTTCACCGCTTAAATGCTTAACATTTTCTTCATCAAAAATATGGAGATGGGATTTCAGTATTAGTTAATTATTAATGCACTCAAATCTCGGTCCATTCGCACCCACCCCCTCCCCAACTGTTTCACTCTATAAACTACAGAATATAAATGCCTGTGAGTTTTTTCAAATTATGATTTTATGATTTATCGGCTTGCAAATTAGAGGACTGAAATGTTACCATTAGCCACCGCCCACATAGCTCACTTATGCGCAAAGGCATACAAAAGGGGATGGGGGTTTAAACCATCCTCCCTATTGATTCGACGTGCATCATTCGAAATATCGTCTTATTGCGCAAAACAAACAAGCTCTTTCTTTTCTCATATTAATGCGAAATATTTAATTATAGTAAATATCTTTTTGTTATTTAATGCAACATTGTAAGCGACTAAGTGTAATACTGAAAATCTGGAATGTCGTGTTACGAGTCAGAGTTCAGTAGCGCAGGCGGGGGGGGGGGGGGGGTTTATAGACCCCACATTGGCTTGTCAACCAAAATGCAGAATAAAGAAAATAACACGTTTTTAGCACTTCTGAGACTGGTTTTTGCTCTGGAATGGACTAAAAAGTGATTTAAAACATTTTTTGAAGCACAAATTTAGGGGGGGGCTAATTTGTCAAAAATAAAACCCACAAATCAATAATAGCTCTGAAAATAGCCAAAAACAAGCAATTAAACTTGATCGCTATTGTAAAAATGCTAAACATAGGCTTCATCAACAACCATATTATAAACTTAGGAATGGGAGGGGGGCTATTCAGTATTACTTAATTACCATTCACTTGCCTCAAAATTTTTTTCATTAGTCCCTTCCCAATTATTTTTCTCTATAAAATATAAACGAAATAGATTACTCCGTGTGAGTTTTCTTGAACTATAAGATTTTATGATTTACCAGCATGTAAACAAGCTAAAATTTTACCATTAGCCATTTTCCACATAGCCCATTTATGCAAACAGTTTAATCAGGTTTACACTGCCAATTTCTATGCCACGTTTTAAAAGCATTATTTTTTATCAATAAAGCCCTAAAATTAAGTTATTTTTGAAAAAAAATGCAAAATTTTCAAGCGCTGGGGGCTCCGCCCCCAGACCCCCAATTGCGAATTTCTAGCTGCGCGCCTGCCGCACTTTGCAATGTTTATAATTATACGGGGGTGGGGAGCTTTTGTTTTGAACAATTTTTTCTTCATCGTTCAGTTGCAAACCTTATGATGTTAACTGTAGATGTATGCTTAATTGCTTTTTGGTTGAAAAATTTTATTTGCATTACGCAGTATGTGACTTTGATTCCATTTTGTTACATTGCACTAAGTTATTTATTCGCCAAAGTATAGATCGCGAAAAAATTTTTGACGTCACTTTTGAAACCCCCCTTATTGAAAAATCCTGCGAACGCCACTGGGTACAAGCACAATAACCAAAACGCGAAAACTAGTTTTTCCAACTACGGTACCTTCGCTGTCAATTACAGACTACGTCATTTGCAAATAAAAATATATATTTCCGGCACAAAACACTTCCAAGACCTAATAAGCGTACATACGTTGAAGTAGTAATAATTACGTGTCTGCTTTTACTTGATATGCTACGCATTTCTGCACACAATACACTGTTCGTACGGCTTGATATTAATCAAACAAAACATATACTATTCAAGGTCCCTGAAAGTTAACGCTCGTGAGGACATAAGCAAGTATTATGGAGTACCAACAAAAGTATTATTGCATTTTGTTTTTTACCAGAACTGTTTTAAAGTTGTAGGTGTTCGTGGTATTGGTTTCGGTAAATGGTGCAAAGGAAAACGTTTATGAGGCTTATCACTTATGATATTACTATGCAGTAAGCCAAAAAACTTTTACTATGCGTAGTTTCCAAACGGAAAACCTGATTTTTTTCCATTGATCACAAAAAAATAAAATTAAATAAAATTTCCATTGATGAAAAATTGTCAACTACAAAACTAACTATCTAATTTTAAGACCGCGAGTTGTAATATTCCAAGTGATTTACTTATTATTTATGATTAGTCACACGCCAAAGGTAGTGATTAACCTACTCATAGCAAAGGTGCTTTTTCACTACGAGCTTGGAGAGATAATGTTTATATTTGAAAGGCTTAAATTATGCAACATGTTTACGGACCATACGTTTGGCTACTGCGCAGCTGTACCAATTCTATCAATTCCAGCAGAATGTGTAAGACATTCTCAACATCACAAAAACTAGGTGAAAGGGCTTTTGACAAATAATCATATTTTCAAGCCAGTTTTGAAGATTCTAGAAAAAAAAAATCATCGGAAACGAGGCTTCAGTTGTAGATCGCATATTTATGATAATCCCAGTCACATTTTATATAGATCACGTGACCAGTTGACTACGTCAATTTCCATCAAAACCTTTTTTTCTTGCCCCAAGAAGAATTAAGACTGGTCCTTCAAATATTTGTGAGATGAGACTCTATTTAATTCCTCTACCTCCCAAAAGTTTTTTTGCTTTCTGCCTCCCAAAACTTTTTTGTTTCTATGAAAGTTCATTTGAATTGAATTTTATTTTTCGTATAATAAACACGTCCGCGCAGTGAGAAAAATATTGCAAGAACTGATAGGTTTCAGAATTGCACACTTTTAAGCAGCTAGGGAAAGCTGCGACTGGACCTTTCGATCTTCAAGTCAAGCAGCCACCAAGAGGAAGACGAAAATATGATTTAGAAAATGAGCACAGAATAATATTCATGAAATGTAGCGACATGTAAGAGAGCGACCATTGAAAAAAAACTAATTTTGGTGCAGTAAGTAGTTTTTGTAATGACGTTTAAAGTGAATAAAAAATTTATTTTTTATTTCGGTTGGAATATCGTTCCACTTTTATTCCTTGATATTTTATGCATCGTTGCAGTCTGGTTGTACGATACCTAGCAATGTAAAGTTTAACATGGTTATGATCCATATGTATTAGACACAGATTCGAAAATTCCTGGAGAGCAAACATCAAATTTCCAATTCGAAATCACCCGATAAACATCTCCGCCGAATGATTTTCAAACTGCCTTATATCGGTTACGCTTTGGTACACTTGGAAAAAGAACTTCAAAGTCTTTATCGTCACAAATTAGGTAATAAACTTAGATAGGAGGTAATTCATTCAACTTTTGGTATTGGAAATGGGTTTTGCAGAAAAGACAAAAAATCTTTACTGCTTCGCAATAACGTAGTCAATAAACTAAATTGTTCATGCGGCGCATCTTAAATCGAACAAACAAGCAGAAACTTGATCTTTCGACTCCAACAGCACAATTCCAAAACAAGAACCAATCATCAGACAGACGTCACTTCTCATTTACTGGAAAATCCAAATCACAGTATTGAATTTGACCAACCCAAAGTTTTAGCAACTACAAATAACTTAAAGAGAACTGTTAATCAAAGAAACGTTACTGATCCACGAACACAATCCTTCCATAAATTCCGATGAATCCTTAACTCCACTGCATTTGTTCAATACTTAAGCTTAATATTATTTTGTTACATCTTAATTTTGACTTACAATACTTTTTTTGTCCTTTTTCTTGATGCTATTCTAAACGTAATGTGACCTTTGATGTAGGTTGTTTTCACCTAATGATGTCATAGAAGCATTTTATATTCCTATGTTTTTGGTTCTAATTGTTTTTTTAAATGAAAGTTTGAGGCAACAGCATTAGCTGGTCCAGTTTTTTTTGCTAATTTTTGGTGAATTTTATCTGTCAATGTGGAATTTAAGTCACTTATTAATAGTACCAGGGTTGGATCCATTCTTTTTTTTTTTTGTAATTTTTAAATTCAAATTCATTGACTTTGCAAAAGTCGAATTCAAATTCATCAATAACTAGTGAGCGAATTCAAATTCAATCCAATCCCACTTTTCACACCAAAGATTCTAAGAGGATTTTGCAGTTTGCACCTAGCAAGTCGCAGTCTCGTAGTCGCAGATGTGTGTTAGCGCATCACAGGTGCGTAAACAACCAACAACTCAAGTTGCTTGAATCCAAAATTAGATACAGTGCCGTTGCCAGAGCAAACGAAGTGAGGGGGCACCAGCCAAAAGTGGGGGGGAGCACTGAAATTTGCTTATAAAAACTGATCTTCGGATCTTGTACGGCTATAATTATGTGCAATTTAAAAATAAGGCCGGCAGCGTTTCTTAGATGGTTTCTTCCATGGACAATAACCGCTTGAAAAATCTATCTACAGCAGTGAATGCTACCAGACGTTCGACCAGGATTTTGCTAAGAGAGGTGAACCAAAAGTAAATTTTTCTTACACAAAAACTGCCTGATTTAGCCCCCGCGCTGAACAAACTGATGCAACTCAAGCGTGTCACAGACGGACATAGATACTAAATATTAACTGAATGTGAATAGGGTCTGAGGGCGGATCTTCCAGCCGCTGGGCGATTTTGAAGCAAAAAAATAGGGATTTTAACGCCAAACTTCGCACTTTTAGAAGCCATATGAATAACTAAATTACTAAAATTCAGAAGTCATTTCAAAGAATTGAATTGCTTTTTAGCTTCAGCCCCCCCTTACTTTTTGGTCAAGTCTAAAATACGTTTAAACGCTTGTATTTTGAGACTAAATTTTCGAAGCGACTTTTGCAAATGGGGCTTAAGCCCCTTCACTCTAGTTGCACCACTGACTGTGACCTCAAAATCTTGAGTGTGCTCTAAAAATCAAAACAGCTGGTCTTTGAAAAAAAAGTTTTCACGCATAGTTTTATTTCATACTCACTAACGATGTACCGGTAACGATTCTGCAAGCTTACATGTCTCTTCCGCGACACATCCGTAAGGGCGTGTCAATAAGACAAAAGTACAGCAGTTGGTTGCCAGCAATTTCACAAAAAATCGAAAACACATCAAAGAAAAATTATGTTTAAATGTAATTATTTCTTTTTCCATCACTGTCTGTTGTCTTGTTGTTGCGTGATGTTACAAAAGCAGTATTTTTAGAAAACCAAAATGGGGCACAAGCGGCCGTTAGGGGGGTACGCCCCCTGCCCCCTCCTTTAGCGACAGCACTGGTTGGATCCATTCATTTTGTTTTCAATTTTTAAATTCAAATTCATTGACTTTAAATAAACTAAATTCAAATTCATCAATAGTTCGTGAGCGGATTCAAATTCGATTCAACCCTAATTAGTACATGTCAGTGGTAAGTCTTTCTCGAGGGCAACGTTTTTCGGAAAGTTTTATCCATTTAGTTGCCCCTTAGTTTAGGTTTACCATTTCATATATGTACCGTTCCAAATTTACTTTCCAGCTCCCTCGTCCTGTTGATAACAGGAATTAATCTTTACGTTTGCATTATGGATTACGTTACATGTAGGTATTTAAGTGACCTTTCTATGTTTTTAGATTGATAACGGTTGAAGAATAAACCGAAGCGTTTCTAATCCAAATATGTGTCATATATTTTTGGCTTTAATTTTTCTGATTAAAGTAAAGTGTAGTGTTTTGATCATTTGATGCTCTTGTAACTCTTGAAGAGATTTCGCTGGTTTTGGTGAATAGATGAGAGATTAAGGAAGGAAGATTACTCTGAAATTCCGAAACACGATTTTTGCAAATTTAGAATTCTAGGTCGGGAAGCTTTAGAATTCTGAGTTAAATAAACGGGAGTAACGTGGTCTCGATAGGGTCCCCTCCGAGGAGCCTAACTTGGTCACGTGATCAATGAAATGTGGTTAAAGTTACCAACAACATGAGTTCTAACGGAAACTAAAAAAAAACTTTTTAGTGCTATCGAAAAACAAAAACATTGGAAACGTTTTTCGCTAAAAAACAACAAAGCTCAAACAAGCCAGTTAAACGCTTTCAAAGATTTATGAAACGAATGCGATGACTAAACGATAGTTTTGACATATTTTATTAACGTTACTATAAACTAAAATTCCACTTGTGACATCATGTACCAAGTTAAATTTGACACCGCAAAAACAGCCCGGAGTCATAGAATCGAAATTTTGAACGTGGTCAACAAACTGCTTTTCGCGCGTAACTGATCTTCAACCGCGAAAACCACTGATCATCGAAAAATCTTATCACTGCCCGCTTTTTTTGCGTAGCCCAGCTGCTTTAGTTACGGAGAAGTGATAGAAAAGATACAGCTTCCCGCTTCGATTCCCGAACTGGCAATACGCCGTTGAGTCTTTGGGAAAGAAACTATAAATACATGTTTTCATTAGAACCAAGAAGTCCAACTGTAGTGGTGGCCTACAGCAAATACAGCCACAAAAAGCTGCTTAGTCCGTATCTGTGTGGTAGACGTACAATGGCTGGTTCATTCGCATGAATGACTGGATTTCCAATGTAGAGGAAATAAGCTTGACAATTTGAAATGAATTGGTTGTGCTTGCCATAGACGCTTCATTATTCTCTCGAGGCTCCATAGCATGATCGTTCTCAGCTATAATTAGTTAACATTACTTTTATTACTTCGACAATCGCAGAACTGCACATTTAGCTCTGGCAAAGAGCCAGATACGTAACAAGAGAATACCGAAACATTTTGTTAAAAGTAACTTCATACGAGGTGATAGACTTATAGACCAGTGGTTCTCAACCAGTGGTACAAGAAGGTCTTTCAGGTGGTACGCGAGTAACTTTTTTTTCACTAAAAGCATGGTTTCACAGCTTTTTTGTTTTAATATCTGGTTTTGTTTCTCAGACAAATTAATTTTCTGAAGATTGCGGAAAAGTGCTTGAATGTTTGGATTTGCCAACCAACCCAATGAATTTACAATGTCACCAGCGATCAAATTTGTTATTTTAAAAGTGGTTCAGGATCCACGACTTTTCGGCGCAACCGTTTCATCGCAGACCTTTTCAGCTCGGCCTATTTCGTCTCCGCAACTTTTTGGCACAGGTCCTTCTCGTTCCAGACCTTTTCGGCGCCGAATCGGAGTCCTTCGGTAGTTCAGTTATTTATTCTTTTCTTTTTCGGCCGTTTCGCGCAACTATTAAGTAGGTAGTGGAACTTCTTTAAAGCAATAGAGAGAGACCAACAGTTGTAATTAGGGTTGGATTGAATGTGAATCCGCTCACGAATTATTGATGAACTTGAATTTGACTTTTGCAAAATCAATGAATTTGAATTTAAAAATAAAAACAAATGAATGGATTCAACCCTTGTTGTAATTGGATTTCAATAATTTGATTGTTGCTGCGTGCTTCAATGTTGACAAAATGAGATGCCCGAGTGGTATGTGATTGTGAAAACGCTGAGTACCATTGCCATAGAACGACGTTGAAACATAAATTGCAACCAACATTTTTTTCAATTCCGTCATAAGTATTGCGTTTCTAAAACAAAACTGATATTTTTGGATAAAACTTAAATAGAAACGAGCTGGCAAACGTTGCAAGCCAAGCCTTTTTAGTAAGCGTGCAAGAATCTGCGACTAAATCGATGCCATATAATAAATCGCTAAAGTGGCACTTCACGGGATTTATGAAAAGGTTAATAACACAGTAACTAATAATATAAAAGCTACGTAAAGATGCGGCGCTAAAAAGAAACAACTGATATTGCTCAACTTGACATTTTCATCGCTTTGAGCTAAAACAAAATTAACTCTATTTTCCTGTATAAAAAAAACTCAGGATTCCCGAAACCAAAAACTATGAAAAGTGTCAACAAAGTGGAGTTTCGACGGCAGTCTCCTGCCTAAGCCGACTTCGCAAAACAAGACGCAATTCTATTTACATTTTACAATTTATGTGCGATGATGCACTAGCCTTTTGATAACCTGTAATATTTATAGACACCGAAATCTCATCTTCGAATGAACGTAAAAGATTGGTGAATAGAATCCACATGCAAGTTGATAGTTATTCGTATTTGCAGTTTCAATAAAAAAAAAATTGCTAAAGATGTTCTGTGCTGGTGTGGTTCAACATACGCAGAGTTTCTGGTTTTTACGCATGAGTGAATTGCATTTAACTAACCATAGCTATGTTAACTAATTTATGCAAAAACTGAAACTGTAACAACTGTTAGTTTCCTAGCATAGCCTTTGAACCCAAATCATTATTTTTTAAATCTAAATTGCGAAACTGTAATAATTATCGTTACTTTCGTATTAAAGATAACAAAAACCATGTAACTACAAAAACAAACTATCAAAGCAAATTTCGATAAATTCTACTTAGTATTTTCGGATAATTTTGAGTCCAAAGTACGCATTAATTATGTAGAAATAGGAAGAGCTTTTGCGATTCAGTAATATAGTTTAAAGAAGGCTTAATTTCACCGAAAATTTCTATCCACTTTTATATTAAATTCTGCCTAAATCTAACCCAAACTCAAATGCTTACTCTAAAACTAACTCCAAAACGAACACTAACCCAAACCACAACTCAAACCCTAACCTTGACCCTTAAAAAGCGAATGAAAAATGTGCGAATGGATATTCATCGTTTTCGTTCTACACTCTTTAAAGTAAAATTCAGAGGAGGGTAATAGTCACTCTCTGTAGAAAGTTACTTAATTACGTTAGTAGGCCCCAACCGACTAGTCCAATTGCTACAAACTGGAAGGCTTCCTTCGATATTAAAGTTAAACATGAGTGTTTTGACAACTCTATCAATTTAAATTTAACGTCGGCTCAGCTCGAAAGATAAAAGCAACAGCGACCACCTCGTGTTATATAATAAAGTAGAAACCTGTCGTTCACACCACGGCTACCACGTGTAAAACTGTTATTTCGAATCACGTAACTACCCCAATGAACCCAACCTAAGCAGACAATGGTATCTTCCCACAAGGCAATAACTTATTTTACGGTAGGTGTATAACCGCACGCGCAATTAACCATAAACAATGCAACTCAAACCACAAATGAGAAAATACTACAAAAGATGATTGAATATTTGACCAATTCGCCTCTCGATCCAAAAACTTTTAGACCATAGTAGATTTAAAAGGATCTTTCAGCCAATCGCTTACGCCACTAAGAGATTACAATTCGAAAATTTCACGTACAAGCTAGTTCGTGCATATTGCCGAATCTGTGTAAATCGACTTCTTTCATTGCAGTTTTTTTATTGTGTGAAATGCAGAGAACCAAAATGCTTAATTCGATTTGCTATTCCAAGGATGATTTCCTATAATTATCGCAAGGATGATTATAACCGACCAGTGGACGAGTGGATAGAGCGTCTGCTACTGAAATGGTAGACTAGTGTTCTAATCCCAATCGGGTCAAACCAAAGACTGTAAAAATTGGTAGTCAAAGTTTCCCTGCTTGACGTTCAGCATTAAAAAGGACAGTGTGACGCCTCCAACGTGTTCTAAACTGGCAGCTTGACTCGAAGACCAAACATTCTTTCGCTGTTTCCTGGCCAATGAATAAAGAAGTAATTACAATTATTGTCTATTGACCCGGGCTTCAAAATTTTACTTTAAGCTTCAAGCGCAAGTAAGACAGTGGAGTTTACAACACTTCAAATGAATGGATAACGTGAAAGTGGAAAACTTTTAACATTTCCATCTCACCATATAATGCGACAACTCTATTCCTACATCAGACCGATACCTAACTGAAAATTCGAATGCTACGATGTATCAAGATTGAATGCTCAAAAATCATTATTTGCAAAAAGGAAATTACTTGATAACTTCAGCGTGCTTTTCTTGAAGATGTCCAGCTCGGAAGTCAGTCTGCCAAACCAGCAAAATGGTTTTGCTGGTCAAGTGAATGGTTTGAGTGTCCAACCATTCCACCAGCTGAGCTGGAAGCTTCTCACGAAACGGGAGGCATTTTCCTGAAACCACAAAAAAGTCAAAATGTTTTACTGGAAGTTCAGACAACCCAATCAAAATTCCGAAAATTTCCTAGTGTGCCGCTGGTTGAGCAGTGAAGCTTGCGAACCACGCATATATGTGGGCCCGAGTATTCATGATTAGTATGGAAAACTGGGATGCCTTGAAAAATGGCCCAAGTAAAATAAGAAAGTACGTTTTAAACCTTCTTAGAAATTTGAAAACGAAACGAACGAATTTGGCTTAAGTCTTGAGTTTAAGTATGAAAAGGCTATAAACTTATATCGTATCCAATTTTTCGGTAAAACATATCTAGAGTGTACAATATTCCACCAAAATGTCTGTACAGTGCCGAACATTGCCCAAACGTAAAGAAGTACTACGAGTGTCCTTTTCATAACTGGTAGTAGGAGGCTGCTCGACTCGATGATTGATTGGTTTTTTCGCAACTTCCTAAGTGATAGTCGTTTGTCATCCCTACCGCTTCTTCATGAAAGCAAGAAATTGAAAAAATCAAGGTTTCAAGAAGTGAAATCGGGATGTTTAGGGTACTGAAACCAAGACCAATGGAATTGAATAAATGTAACTATTACAAGTCCATGCTAATTTTAATTTTTCTTTAATAATAGTGACAGACCTGGTAATTGTAATATCAGTATTAAATCGTCAAGAAACGTTACCGCTCATTTTAAGCCTTTGTTTTTGTGGTGAGAGAAAAAGCGGTAATGTTATGCAGCATATGGCTTCTTTTCAAAAATAGCTCGAGAGTCCTGCATTGCGTTCTAATCAGCATAGATGGAATATCGATCTTTGCGGCAGGCCATCATATGTTTGCATCATACAGATCAAATCGATAACTTTCTTTTCGAAGACATAGAGCACATACTTTGTCCAGTAATCAATTACAATATTTGGCAACTGGAGAACTATACAGCACAACTAAAATCAATAACAGCACACTGCATTAAATGCCAAGCTCATGTTAAAGCCAATCAAAAAATTCCTATTTAAACATACGTAAATAAATAAATAAATAAATACGGTATAGCCGGAACTTTTGTTTGGGGCTCTTTTTGGTTTAACGAACATAAAGCGAATTTTTTTGACAAATTTTTAAAAAACCTTCATTACAAATTACAAAATTAAAATTTTAAAAAGACTTTGAAATTGGACTGAAACAATCATTGTGGAGAAGCTAATCTTGGTTTTTTTTTTCACAATTGTTACAAATACTGAAATTCTTCCTAATATTGAGCACAAAATGATAAGGATCATACAAAAAATTGTCTACCAATTCCAGTTTGCTGGCAAATTGTGCGAACATGCAAACTCAACAATAATGCTTCAGTTAAACCAATTATGGGGGAGTAAATCCAGTTTGTTCGACAACTGCGTTGTACCACCGAAATTAAGCTACAATTTATTCTTGGACAATGTAACTGCATTACTGTAGTTTCGAAATAGTGAATTCGAAAGAGAAATGAAAATAAAAACTTAAAATAATGAACGGCTAGCGGAAATGTACTTATTGTAATTGCAAGGCACAGAGAGAGAGAGAGAGCAGTTTTAATGAAACTAGACTCAGCGAAAAATGCTTAATCATTTTCTCAATCGTTCCTTACCAGGCTCAAATTACTGGCTATTGATCAATCCTGGTATTTACAGTTATACGTGATACAATTGGAACTGCTGTGTTATTAACCGTTACATCACTGCTTTTGCCAATTTTCTCGCCATTATAATTTCTTTTTTGGCTCAAGGCCATAGAAAAGGTGCTTTTATAAACCTCAGTATTGTGCAATCAATAAAAAAGTTAGAGGATTGCAAAGTATTGTGTTTGTGACGAACAAAAGAATTGATAATTTGTGGTGCTACTGCATAATACGAAAGTGAAATATCTTGTGTAAGTAAACAGACGTTACACCTACGTTTTCAATGGCACCGAGCGATCAAAAACTGGCATCAGTGCTAAGATCGCCGTTTACACAAATGCTATGTGTTACGCAGATTAAAGAGAGGCGTTAACCAACCTCATGCCTCCTCTTCCACTGCAAAATCTATATTATTGCACCGAAACACGTAGCATTGAATAATACTTCGATGCGTTCGTCAACGAAAATTGTAGCGTTACTTTGTTTTAGAAAAAAAATAACAGGATAGTTTAAGGCTTTGTTCTACTGACATAAAAAAAATCTGATATGCTCCAAAGTTTACGATACATAGCAAAAAAGTTTTGAAACTTTGACCAACATTGATCGTTTAATTCAAACCCAATTTAAACCAAACCTAGGTTTGACCTTTTAACACTTGCGTTGGGCGTGTAATTCGTAAGTTTGGCTATATCTTATGCTCTTGGCCACGAAGGTAGAGAATATTTTTAGTGCGGAAAGTCCACGGGTTAAAACTAATAACAAGCAAGGCAAAATTTAGCACAAAGTGCGTAATATCGTGATATTCCAATCTGAAAAAAATCTTGCGTAAAATCGAAAAATCTACTTTGAAATTTGGCGTATATACCTTTTTTCCAGCAGTACAAAAAGACAATACATGATACGACGACACAAGTCAAAAGTGCCACGACCAATATGGGGAGGAGGATGGCCAAGTTCGTTGTATCTGTAAAAAATGATGAAAATCTGTCAAAACGCCTGCAAAAAAACGTGATACCAAGGCGTGCTTGACTGCAGTTTAGCGTTAAGAACGACCGCAAACTAATAACTACTTTCAAATGCCGGGAAAAAACTGACCAAAAACCAAGCGTAAATTGTTGAAACGTGCGCGATAAAACTATTTCAAAAACAGAATACGGCGGAAATTTGCTTTCTTACAACTATAAAAGCCCAACTTTGAGAAAAAAACTCCAATCAACTTTCCTAGCAGCTAGATTCAGCTCCAATTAATCATCATTCATTGAGCGCTGCAAAGATTACTTAGAACGCTAAGCCTCACAAGGCGTATTTATTTTAATTTATGAATGCCTTTTCACGATGTAACAAAAGTACAAATACATAGCAATAAGAAGTTTCCCTTCTTTAGTCACGTTATTTGATCACGAAATAAGCGAGTTAGCAAAAAAGCCCATACAAAACATGCACGCGCCACCATTGGTATGCAACAGCATTTTTTGAAATGTCACTAGATTTTGAAATCGTCGTTAACGCGTTGAATTTACAGTATTACAAAGAACGGCTGTTTTTTCCATAAACGAATAGCTCACACTTTGAAACAGTGAACCACTTTAAAAGTTGAACCAGATTCAAACCAATGCGGCGGTTACAGCTGAGTGGGTAGAGCGTAGGGTGAGTGATCGAAAGGTTGCTGATCCCAGTTCGATTCACGAACTGGCAATGCGCTCTTCGAAAAAGCACTTGACGCATATTTCCCACTAGGGCAAAACAATCCACCCGTTGTGATGGCCCAGCTTAATGAGGGATTTGCAAGCAAAATCAAAAAACGGGTACTTAACGTTGGTGCAATTAGAAGATCTAGAGTAGTGGTTTCCAACCACCAGTGCGCGAACCGGTGCCGGTCCGGATAAATTTTTGCCGGTTCGCAGAATAGCTTCTTTCCACACTTCATTCCAATGCTTTTATTGATTAAAAAACTCATTTTATGCTTGGCCGATTTTTAGTTAGTGTAACTGGCATTCCTCCTCTTCCTTGTCATCTTTTGTCGAAAATGTCAGCACTTGGAACCGCAAACCCAAGGAATAAAAAAAACTGATTGAATTATGTTGCGATTCTGCTTTCCACTCAAGATATAAAAAAGAATCCTTGTATCAATTCAAGAGATCTCTTCAAAACGAATATCAGTTTCAAAGTTGTTGATGATATTTTTAACTAGCTACTAAGGCGCGAAAATTTTTTCAGCTCTGACTTAAATCAAACCACAGAAATCGTGTTCAAGAAACTTCTTGGATGCCTCAGTTGTCTCTCAAATTAGGACCAAAACAGCAACAAATTTCCCAATAACTTTGATTTTGTACTATATGTCCACAAATTGACATTTTTTTGAATTGTTGTATCTACATGCGTAACATATGCCGAAATAGTAGTTTAGCCAGATGGCGGGCTATCCTATAGCCTCTTTCTATAGGCCTCGCGACCAAAATGCAAAATAAGGAAAATGCCACGTTTTTTTGCACTTCTGGGACCGTCTTTTGCACTGGAATGGACTAAAAAATGATTTTAATCATTTTTTGAAATATTTATTTAGGTGAGAGGGACTAATTTGCTAAAACAAAACTCACAAATCAGTGAAAACTTTGAAAATTGGCCAAAAATTAGCAATCAAATTTAATCGCTTGTTTAAAAATGCTAAGCATAGGTTTCATCAAAAAATAATTACAATTAAGTTCAAAAACGGGGATCTATTCAGTAAGTATTAGATAATCACTTGTTATTTCTCTCAAATCTCGTTCCATTAGCCCCCCTCCTCCATTTATCCTTCTCTATAAAATACAGACGAAATAGATTATTCCTTGTGAGTTTTGTAGAACTGTAGGATTTTATGATTTACAGCTTGTAAATAAGAGAACTGAATTTCAGTTTTACCATTAGTCACCTCTCTCATAGCTCACTTGTGCAACGAGTGTAATCATATGCTTTCAGTGCTTATTTCTATGCCACGTTATAAAAGTATTCATTTTTATCAAAATAGGCCTAAAATTAAGTTATTTAGGAAAAAATACAAAGTTTTCAAGTGCTTGGGACTTCGCCCCCAGACCTCCGATACAGTCCCTCCATTGCAGATTTCTCACTACCTGCCAGTGCCGAAATAATGCATTATGCGGTGCGGCGGCATTTATTTTGCTTTGATTAATAAATGCGATAATCACTACACCAGTATTTGTTATATCCATTTCGATTTTGAGTGCCAGTCCGTGAACATTTGTTTAATTTTTACCGGTTCGCCGATATAAAAAGGTTGGGAACCACTGATCAAGAGCGCTTGGCTCATACGCACAATAAATGAATGGACTCCAATGAGAGTTATCTAGCCAAAGCAATGCTTCGGTAGTGCATCACTCAAAACTAAATCAAATAAAAAGCTTCACCGGAATATCACATTGCTAGCGCAACAACCCCCTTGCTTCGAAACGGAAGGACAGAGGTTCGATTCCTGGGCAGGTTGAATTGGACACATAGTTTCCAATGCCTCGCTACCGCTGGCATTTCTTTGTATAAGTAGCTGTGTAGCTTGGTGTGATGACGCAAAGATGGGCCCTTCAACTCGTTACACGCTTTCGGAGTAATACGGTGAATATAAAAATTTCGTTATAAAATTCACAAACTAAAAAGTAAACTGCTGATGAATTCGAGTGAATAGGCGGCCCATCACCAAAGGAGACCACTACTGATCGGCGCTCTTTTACAGCTTACCGACAGCGAACCGCCGCAAATAGAAGGCGAACAAACTGACCGTCGACTAATCCTAACATCAACGTTGGCGATCAGTTGGTTCGTATGCTGTTTGCGGCGGTCTGTTGGCATGGTTCGCCCTCTCACTAAACTTTGTGCTCTAACCTAAGCCTTGTAATTTAATCAAGTTCGTTTTTACGAACCACCAATACTGTCCGCAAACATTAAGGCTAGTTGGCGGTCAGTTGGTTTGCGGACAGTCGTTATGGACCAAGTTTTTAAACGCCATAAAAATTGTTAAAATCAGCAATTCCAAAGTATATGTATACAATAAAATTAGCGTTAGTGTGAAAAAAACTTACGCAAAAACAGCAAATTTTATCAATTAAACGTCTAATCTTAGTCACTAACGTTTGTAAACTTGATTCATGTTTCAAATCGCCATTGTTATTATTAAGCTTAGCGTTTGGAATACGGATAAACAAAATACTCGAGCTACTACGCCATGTGCTCAGGAAATAGTGAGTAAACAAACTTAAATCAACTTTTCTTCTTCTATTTCAGATAAGTATCTCATGAAAAATTTGTGGCGGAAAATCTAATTCACAATAACAAGTTAATAAAACTCGTTAGGAATGTGGTAAAAACATACGAAAATGGTTATTGATTTTTTCGCTTTACTTCGCGACTTTTTTGTTGAAACAACAAAAATATGCGCTGCTAATGCTTTTTGTTTACTTGTTTTTTTGTTTTTTTTAGATTGACCAAGCCCTCGCAAAAAAGCTTTCATTGCTTCAACACGATTTTCACAATCTCAAGTTTTGGAGCACAACGGTCGGAGTTTTAGCTTACAATAAAAAACATGCTGCAGAAGTGAGCACGAAAATTTATTCTAAAGAGCGTATCACTTTTACTTAAAAGTATCTTTCGTAATAACACACAGAACATTAATAAGCCTAGGAATTATTTACGAAACACAGATAAAATTAACCACAAGACCGAAACACCTAGCAAGGTTTTTCCAGACGGATTTAAAAAACCAAATTATTGTAAAAATGTTTCAAGAAACAATCACTCCATCTCGAAGAAACGTTTCAAGCTTTTGCTATAGTTGTACATAAATCAAAAACGCGTGCGACTTTTAAAAAAAATTTTTGAACACACAGAATAAAATTGAACAAAACTATGAGCCACGACGCGATGAAACCGAGAGCTTAGAAATTTGTTACCAACGATTTGAATAACTAAGTACGCGAATTAAACCGTCGGTGAGTAGAGGTCGTATTAGTTCACGCGTGCTTTTCTGTATTTTTCTGTCAGTAAAGAGTGACTAAAAATAAAATAATAAAATCAAAAAGTTTGTTTCACTTTCTCAACTAGTTTTATCGAGTTACGATATTGAATGATTTCTTGTCACTGACCTAGCCACAAACCGGTCAGTACATTTTTGTCTATTTAATATTTCAATCGCCGAGAAGCTGGCAAAGACCAGCAAAACCATTTTTAATCTTAGTTGACCCGAGTGGGAAGCGAACACAGCAAGCAAGCTTTCCAAACTAAAGCTACAACCAAACGAACGGCTGAACGCAAATAGCACGTGCTCGAATTGATGGTATCAGCGCTACGATAAAGCGAACTGCTGTTGTTTTTCTCACAAAAAACAGAACATAATTTGGCGCGCACACGCACATCTTGCATTGCTGTGATCCAGGCGCGTAGCATCGAATTCGCGCACAAAAACCGTGTTCCAATTTTTAGTTGAAGTCTTCAAACGGTTTTTGTGCGCGAATTCGATTGAAGACCACGAAAAAAGTCTTCACCCAATACTAGACCAGTTTTTGTACCCTGATTCAATTGAAGACCAAAAAAAGAACAAGGTCTTCACCAGAATCATTGCAAAATCAGTTTTGGAAGTGCTCAAGACATGTCATTTCCCATATTCTATAATTTGGTCGGCAGGCCAATAGGCGGGACTTGACCCCCCTTCCCTGGCTAGCTACTGCTGGCTGTGATCAATGGTTTTTTAAACACCTCATGTTATGCTCAGATCTTAGCGGTAGCAGCGACTGAATATCTCATTGTTAATGGTGTTAACATGTTACTTAATGGTTTAACATGTTAACATTTCAAGCAACTTATCAAAAAAAAAATCTCAAAGTAGGTAAAAAACACCGCTGTCTCGAACAATGGCACAAACATGTTATTGAGTTGTTTGTCAATCTGTAAATTCAATTAATCCGTTAACAAACAGGGCTGCTTGGCAAAGCAATAGTTGGCAGTGTTAATACCTGGTAAACTAGCTTAAATAATTGAGTAAATCAACAACATAACTGTCCTAAGTCAAGTTCAGCTCACCGTTGGAAATCGGCAACGGCTCTGTTTCTTCGATGTGAAATATCTTAGGAGGACCCCAGTACGCTGGATTATAAAACTTCGGATTCCAACCGGGGCGAACTTCCCGAACCTGCAAAAAACTTTTTTATGCGTTTGTTTTAAAAATAGTCCCGTACAGGATTGGGCCACACTGCATGAGGAAAGCAAAATGATTCCAAATTCACAAATGACTGGAGTCGGATGCATTGTTCAGTTTCCCCTAGGTGGGACTAGGTGATAACAATCGCATACCACGTAGGGCTAGCATCAATAACTGCTCTGTCGATACCGTCTTAATTTCTTTGCATTTTCAAATCCGGATGTAAATGCGTCAATTGCCAATACTTTGCTTTGTCCTAGGACACGGCACAAAAAAACGAACCAGGTCAACTGACAGAGATAGTTTCCGGCAGTCAGTTGCAAACCAAAAAAAGGAACCGGTTGTCGTGGACTCGAAACCAATGTGGTTGCCACATATGGAAAAGCATTCCAAACGTTTTTTTCACACCACTTAGGTCCGGTCTACACGTAAATTTATGAAAGTTTCCCCAGTTCTATTACAACCAATTCCCAGCTTGCACAGTGGTAAGGCAGTACGCCGGGCGTTTTGGGTTGAAAAAAAAAAAAAACAACTAAAATACGCTTGTACGCTCATGATTTCGTGCACAGTAGACCGGCCCTAAACTCATTCCGTTGATCACGTAAAATGCTTGTCGTTCATTATCAAAAACTGAGATTGCAATTTCCTCGGCAATTGGAAGTCAAATACTAATCGTTTGCAAACAAATTGGCCGATCGCTTCTGACGCTTTTCCGTATCATTTGCAGCGCAATTTACATGAAACCTCCAATACGCAACCCATAATAAACAACAACTATGCAAATAGATCAATAGAAAGTTATCAAACAAGTGACTCAATATCGATGCTGCTTTACAAAGGATCAATAAACAACTTGAATGCATATTCGTGGGACAGTTCAATTCAACCAAGAATTCATTTATCGTAGTGCAGTTCGTATTGTAAAATTTTCGTTGGAAACAAAACATTTTTTGTATATACATATTTCGCTACGATTTTGCGGGTTAGTTACAGGGTTGGAAAAACTACTTATTCTAGCTTAATCACAACAATAATTTTTCTAACTTTGGTCAGTTAGGGTCGAAAAGCTACATCAATTTTTCGCTGAAAATATAGTACAATTCAAAAAAAAAAAAAAAATAAGAGTTAACTCGACTGCATCATTTCAAATGTGAAATTTTTTGAAAAATGTTTGAAAAATTAGCAGTCGAAATGCATGTACAATATCGAAAATTGATTTTTTAAGTAACTCGAATTTGTCTTTATTGCAAAGACTAAAAAGCGAGAAACAGCTCAGGCAGCAACCTGTAAATGAAGCCGAAATATACGGGAAGTGTTCGTTGCTTTAATGTTATACAAGAGTCAATTAGTTCGTTCTGACTGAGTTTACTGTGCAACGATATGACAGTAATAAACATTAATTTTATTTCTTCACAATTCCCTTATTTTCGAATAAAAAAACTGTTTAAAAGGACAATTAAGAAAATAACGGTGCCTACCTGAGCACTATAGACTCCACCATCAGATAATCCGTAAAATATATTAGAAATGTTTGGTTCCTGCAAAAAAGACAGTCAAGTTTTTTCTTCGTTAAAATACTTGATATAAGGCAGTAATATTTTAAAAATCGATGTTTTATGACTCTAGGTAACATCGAACATTGCTGCCTAAGTCTGGGAATAAACAAACCTTTGGCTAAGCAAAAAGAAAAACTGATCAGTGGTCGAGTGGATATAGCCTATGCCATTGAAACGGTAAACTCGGGCTCGATTACCGGTCGGGTCAAACCAAAGATCAAAAAATTGGTACTTACGGCTTCCCACTTGAAGTTCAGCACTATAAGGGACAGCGTTAAGCTTTCACCGTGTGTGGTCACAGGTGGCAGCTTGACTTGAAGACTAAAAAGTCCCTTCACTGTCTCCTGGCCACGGCAGCTCAGTGAAAAAACATGTAATTACAGTTACTTTTGAAAGTGAGGAAGCAGATTGAAAAGGGATTTTTGGTTTTGTGTAAATATGACTAATAGATGTTGGTGGATAACTCAGAATATGGTATTTTACTATTTCAAATCAAGAATGCTGTCGATATTTGAAAATGCGAGAATATTTGGCAGTGTGCGGTATCACATTTTGAAATTCAGCCAAAAATTTTAACCAGCGCTTTCAAAAAAATGGCCATAAGCACCATTGTAAAGTCGCTTTTTACTTAGCTTTAAATTTCTTTGGATTGCATTGCTACTTGATTCTGACACGACATAATCAGTAGTTCATAACCTGGGGCTTCGAGATTGAGAATCTATCTAATTTGTGACATGCGTCAATTCGGCACGTTTTTTTTTGTTTTCGCTGCTCACATAAGAGCGAAAACTTGGAATTTGCTCATAAAAAAATTGACCTTTGCTACTGGGCATATAAAGCCTTTTGTTTAAAAATAAGTAAATACCTTCAACTAAAAATGCTGGGATGTACAAAAACAGATCGATGATAGAGTAATAGAGAGTCACTCTGCTGCTGGAACGATTTGATACTCAAGTTCGATTCCCAGTGAGATTAAATCAACGATTATTTGAAACTGGCATTCACAGCTTTCTAGCTTGACGTTCATCAATAAAGGGGTCAGTAAGAAGCCTCTAACGCGTATGGCAGGTGGCAGCAAGTCTTGTATGCACCGCCATTGTTCCATTTTTACCTGGAAACCCTAAACCCGATGTTGAGTGGGACCCATATACAGCAGCCTCAACCTTGTGCATTGGGCAAAGCTTATCTAAAATCTTAACAAGAAAAGGAGAGCTAAGACCGGACTATTTTCTTGATAATATCTTTCAAAATCGTCACGAAATTCTTGTCGAATCCTGCTTTGACAAATTTTAGCCTTGTAAGGAGCTAATTGGCGCACTAATGTACAATCAGCTGTAATTAGCAATATTGTCTATCATAATCGACATTCGTGATATATTTCAATTGCAACATACGATTTTAGACCTAAAACTGCTTATTTTCCAAGAGCTAAATGCATTTAATACAAAGAGTTAAGCACTAAGGGTAAAATTATTGCTAATTCCGTTGGACTCGAAACTATTATACGTTTTTCGATAAAAAAAAAAGGGGGAATAAAAACTCACAGCGGTAGCAGTAACGTTCTCGACGGCAACCGTTTCATTACTTGATATCTTCCCATCAATGAAATCATGTTTCGCCAGGCGAATGGTGAACGTCTTTATGTCGTAATCACTTGGCTTGATGAAAGAAATCTGAGCACTTGACCAAGTTGGGTGGGATATATTCGGTTTCATAGGCTTCCAAGCTAAAATTTCAAAAAACAAACCAATATTTATCAACTTTAATAATCAAATCTTTTATTGTACGAACTGTGCCACGCCAAAGCATGTAACGAGTTTGCGGGGCCCATCTTCGCGTCATTGCGCCCGGGCAACACAGCTTCTTTCGAAGAAATATACAGCGGTGGCGAGCGGTTGGCAACACTGTGTCCGAATCCATATTCCAAGGATTTGTATTGAATTACCACAAACTTTTCGTTGGTTTCAAACGCTCTTATAAGTTAGTCAATCAGTGCCCCTTTAAATGTCCATGAATCAACCTCGACTCGTTTTTGAAAAAAACAAGGAACGCAAAAAGCAATCGAAAACCAAAACCAGGAACTCGACCACAAAAGACCACAATTACAAAAAAAAGATGAAATCCAAAATTGGATTGACTAATGAATACTACTTAAAATCCATGGCTTTCGCGAACACGTGGATCGTCTCATCGTGACAGCTGGTACTTAATCTTTTGTCGTTTATGCCTAGCGAGGATATCGCGTTTCCGGAGTGTGCTTGTGAAGCCACAAGGACGAGCTCTATACCACTCATCATTGGCGATTTATTGAGCAATGAATGAAAAATAATACATGCTGTAGCTTGCTGTTACCCAGCCCTTTGTTGTTGTTGAGTTGCATGTTATCCTCCTGTCACGGGACAGCGTCAGACGCTAACTATTAGATGTCCGCACATTTTTCAATATGATAAGTAATAAGTGCTTGGAGAAATCCGCACCTGCTTAAGAGTTTCGGTTTTCAATGGATTTCTTCAAATTTTTGTCCTGTGAATTTGCTGCTTGTCCAACGCCACCAAGCAGAGATAATCATCGTAAAGCGCCATATCCAAGGACGCTACAACATGAGTTAGATGACCGACTGAGAGCAAGTGCAGGGTTTTCCAAAAACGACGTTTTTGCCCTTTCCAACATGGAGCTGACTAATTGGGTCGGGGATTAATTGGATTCCCAGCACATAGGGTTATGAGAAATTCCGCTTAAAACCCAACGGTCAAAAACAGCAATCGTTTCAGTACTCAAACTACGAAATATTAACTAGTTAATGACCACACCAAACTCCGAAAAATATTTTAACTCGAATATTATAATAAAGCGAAATAACCCACTGGTGCCAGGGTTAAAAGACTTCTACACGTCAATGTAATGTACAAGGTTTATCGATTCAAAAGCATATTTCAACAGTAAACAAAATTTAAAGGAGGACTGATGACTAAATCAATGGGGGTATCAAACGCAAGAAGGCAGTACGATACGTTCAAAATTTGAACATGGCGTACTTCAAAAATTTAGGTATACCGGTACCGTACTAACGTAACGTAACAAAATTTGCATTTGTACCAGACTACGCACTTTTCATCGGACGCTACGCTCTAAACCAGGGGCGTCCAACACGCGGCCCACAAGTGGCCCACCAAAGGTTTTAAAGTGCCCCGCCAAAGGTTTCTGCATTGGTTGGTTGATTGATGCTTCCACGCTGACATTGTGAGTTGCAGAAACAAGTCCTTGAATTTCTTATGTACTTGCTCTTAGGAGAATCCCACAAAATCCATCGGAATGACCTTTTTTTTGGTCTTCACTTGCTTTTTGGCAGAAAAAAAAACGATCAAAACCTGAGTGAAGACCTTTTTTTTTGTTTTGGTCTTCACCTGCTTTTTGGCACAAAAAACGATCAAATCTGAGTGAAGACCTTTTTTTTATAAAGTAAGACTAAATTTTGGCCCGCGAAACTTTTGGAACAGCAAATTTGGCCCGCGACTGAAAAAAATTGGACGCCCCTGCTCTAAACCTACCGTACTTGAGAGGTACGTAGGCAAAAAAAATTGCTAAGGTTTTTCCAAAGTTCTTCTTTTGCGCGCTTCAAAACAGGTTTAACTGTATATGTATTCTGAAATAGGATTCGTGAATATCAGTTCTAGCTGTTCAACTCATACGAAGCCTCCAAATATGCTACGGTACGTATGAGCGTTTAAACGGCGTACCAAAGTACCGCATCTGACCTTCATAAAAAGCGCGTACCGTACTTTGTAGCAAAAATTGAGGCGTACCGTACTGCCATGCTTGATCAAAAGTTAGGGTAATCGCATTCGATTAGATTACCTCGACTTCATCCTTTTTAGCCTAACTGTTCCAAAGATATTCCACTTCAAACACCATGAAGAGATCTCCTTGATTATAATTTCTATTGGCAACCCTGACGTTTCAATGCAGTAGCTTAGCCCACAAAGGTCTGTTTTAATCTATATGCAAATACAAATCAACGCCAACCTAATTTTTATTGGCAATGTCGCAATTTGCTTTAGAATAGAACTAAGATGGCGTCGCCAATGTTATCAACATTCGAGTTACCAATAAAATTATGATTAGAGAGACCCTACGTCGTGTTTGAAGTAGAATAGGTCCGGTACAGTTGGGTCAAGAATCCAATACATTACCCCAACTTTACAGTAGATACCCCAATGATTTTGCCTTCAGTCGTCTTTTAATCAATTTAGCGTAATTTCTTCAATACTCGATACCTTCGATATGAAAAACGGTTGGTTTGATCTTGCCCGAAGACCCTTGGTGCCTCAAGGGGACAACCTAAAAGACAATTATTTTCATTCAAAGAACATCTTCAATATGATTTCTATCAATTGTGATTCAAATAAAATATGCCAGTATTCAAAATTTGCAATCTTATATTGAATTATGTCTAAATATCTTTAGTCTTTAGACTTTACGGATACCAGGAATGTACCAATATCTAAATTTTGGCCGATGCCAATTCTAAAATCCCGATTCCAATTCTTTTATTATATGCTGGGCAAAGTTATTTTAAGTTGAGCAGCGAGTAACCTCCTTCTATGCCATGAGGGTGCTCCATGTCCCGTTGTCCGTTCGAATGGTTAGGAAAACAAGAAGTTTGATTTGCACGAATAAAAAAGGCTTCGTAACTCAAGTGCAGCCAGTTGTAACAGTATATTAGGTTAACTACGTTGCGGAGACCACTCTAGAAAATTTCTAAGGAAGTGTTACTTTTAACAATCGTTTACATACTTTTTGGCCTGAGGGCCATAGGCGTAGCCAAGGGGGGCAGGGGGCCCGGGCCCCCAACCCCACTTGCAATGCCAGCAACCATAAATTTGTGACTAAAACGGCTATTCTTTCTTCGGTTTCTCTTTCTTGGTTTGTTTTCACCTTGACTCCAGACCACGAAGACCTCTTTTTTTGTTTTGGTCTTTACCTTTGTTTCGCGATCAATTCAGTTCTTCAGTCCGTGAAGACCAGTTTTCGTTTTTTGTTTTGACCTTCACTACGTAAGTTGTGATTTGCCCCCTCCCCCAAATCCGAAATTGGTCTCCAACTACATTTCGCCCCCCCCCCCCCCCCCCCCCCCCAATAAACACTCTTAAATCGGAATGTGAAGACTTTTTTTTTCTTGGTCTTTACGTATGTGATTTGTGGTTTGGGCCCCCCCCCCCTACTCAAAAATCCTGGCTACGCCTATGCTAAGGGCTATCAGCGCGGCAACCTTGGGAAGAACCAGTAAAAAGGCAACCTGACTAATGCATTGAAAAATGTTGTCCACCGACAAGATCCGAACATGCAGTCTATGCATTACCTAGTGTTGACAGGTCAAAACATTGCAATTAAATTAATCAAATTGCTGAGTAGTGACGAGTTTCAAGCACTCCTTATTGCAGCGTTAATGCGATATAATGCGTTGTGAGACATTAATTGTTAGGCAAAATCCACGACAAAAATTCCAAGCGTAAATACTTGGAAGTAAAACTAATTGAGCGCAGTTGAAGCTAAATAAATTATACCTTAACGGCCAAGAGCCTGTCGGTGAAGGACCAAAATGGCATCTAAGCAATTAACACTCGATATTTAATACTAGAGCGTTCGTTAAGTATGCCATTTGCCCTGCAGCATGCCAATTTTGCAATTAATCGTTGACGAGAAAAAGATTGCAACGTTAGGTTGGGGATAAATCCAGCTTTCTTCAACTTCGAGCATCTCAAAGCACAAAGAACTACAGAATAAGAGTTTTTACCGTTGCAAGAACTACTGCACATGTATATTTACAGTTACTTAATTCACTATTTATATACGAGCTAGTAAAACAGACCAAACTAGCCGCTTTCCATAAAATGGAAATAAGGAATGCGTTTCGATTTCCAATAGATGCCGACAAGAAGTGAAGTGCAAAGCCGAATTCATAGTCAAGTTTTTACACTAAAACATCCGGTCCAAAAAAGATATTTGGATGACCAAGTCGAAAACATCTTTGTTTCAATAATACGATAACAAAGCAGTGCCTAGCTCTGATGAGTGATAAAGACTAAAACAACAATGACTACAAGATAAAAAAAATCGACACAAACCGTTATTTCAAGCTGCTTGTGACCATCATACACATTCCGGAAAGTATGGGTGATATTTTCTCCAACAACCTAAAAAACAATTAATCAATTAAGACCAATCAAAATCGAGTGGATCTTTTTCTAAGGAACAGCAAGTTTTTCCTTCTATAATCGAACCAGTTCTCACAATCAGTAACAATCAAAAGCCCAATCAACTAACCACTATGCCACGAGGCTACTGAATAGAATTGTGTACTGGACAGGACAAATAGAAGAATCAATTACAGATATGCGGAGTCGTTGGTTTAATATATTGAGTGCTAACTTTTGTAAGGGAGATTACATTGCAACACAACTCAGGAACATCACTCCATTTAGCATATCACAAAGAGTTGTGTTGCAAAATAGTTACTAAAAGTAACCTCTCTGCCGAAACTAAGTCGTAGTGTGATTAATTGCTTGTCTATTATAAGCATAATATCTTTCTGTTTCGAGAAAACAATGTTGGGGCTATCTTTCAGACGAATCTGCACCCGCTTAAAAGTTGATCTTTTTCTAAGCTTTTTGGCGATTTTGTCTTCTTTCCAGTTAAAATCACAGCTTGGTCGAAACTACAAAGATATTTGCGATGAAGCGCCCGGACCATGGCTATGAGGTGTGGACGTTTAGGCGTGGGACGTTTATGCAATGCCAATTATACCCGAGACTTTTAGATGCTTGGACTTTTATGCCCCGTAACTTTCAGGCGCCAGAGGAAAAATGCGCCGTATGCGCCGTAACTTTTAGGTGCCAGAGGAAAAAAAAATTTTTTTTTAAATATCTTTGAATTTTTTTTCTAAAAAAAAATATATATATACAAAAATTTTTTTTTCTAATAAAAAAATTTTCTAAAAAAATTTTTCAAAAACATTTTTTTAATTTTTTTTTTTCCAAAAACGCTTTTATTTTTAAAAACTTTTTTTCAAATAAAAAAGTTTTTCAAACAAAAAAGTTTTACTTAAAAATGTTAAATATCTTCGAAGTTTTTCATCTGACACTTGTCAAGAAGAATCGTCAGAAGAAAGCGCAGGAAAAGGAGTACCTACACAAAAAAGCCAAGCAGTGATTGGCGGGAAAAGGAGCAATGAGAGAACGTCATTTGCGAACAATCTTTAAGTTGTACACGAATTCTTTTTGTCGGCAGATGGCGGGGTTAAAACTTTTGATAAAAGTGACTGCCGAGCCCATTTTCTTTTTTCTCTATCTATCGTTGACTTGTGAGCTCTGGCTCAGACCTTGGGTTTAGTCCGATTGTTGAGTCTCCCTAGAGTTCCTACGTGACCTCAACCCTCTTAAGAATGAGGAAAAATGATAGGTCGGATGGCTACCCTCGACGACAGCATTGTGTGTAGTATTGAGAGAGCTCTTCTTGATACGTCTTACGTCTGTCTTTTTATTTATATTGCAGGGAATGCAGTGAGAGTGATAAATTTAAACTATAGCACTTGTATGAAAAGTTTTACATAAAAAATTTTAAGTCCTGGTGTCTTAAGAGTCCCAGTGCCTAAAAGGCAGCGCATAAACGTCCCACGCATAAAAGTCGTAGACCGTGAAGCGCCTTATCCAAGAGTAACTATTTAAGCTGCGCTGTCGTGGAAAGATCGAGCAGAAGCATTACATGCAGCATGGAATTTTAAAAAGAAGAACCAATTACCGATCAGTGGTCGAGCGGATAGAGCATCTCGTACTAAAACGGAAGTCCTGGATTCGATTCCCGGTCGGGTCAAATCAAACACTAGAAAAGTTGGTATTCAGAACTTCTCTGCTTAACGTTCAGCATTAAAAGGGGCAGTGTGATGCCTCTACCGTAAGTGGTAGACAAAAAGCAAGTGACAGCTTGACTCGAAGACCGCAAGGTCGCTTCGCTGTCTTCTGGCCAAGGCAACTTGGTGAATAAAATGTAATAAATAAGACTACAACATCAATAAAAATCTAAAATTAGATCCACAGCTATTGTATCTACGGTCTAATGTCGTGAACGTTGGTACTTTAATCTCTAGAATAGTCTGGTTTATGTAACGAGTAAGATGTTAACTAACGAATCGAAATGGCAGATAATAGTTCCTTTAGCTTCTTGAATCGCAGAAAGCAGCACACCAACCTTAAATTAAGACTTCTATTTAAGATTGAAACACAAACCAACTCTCACTGGGCAAAACCGCTCCACTAAAACTTCTCACGATCGACCAATTTAGATCGTAAACACTACCAGCTTCAAATAACAAACTCGGCAACACGGCCTACGAAACTATTATCTAAACTTATCCCACTCTTAGAATATTAGAATGAATGAAAATACAATGACCCGCCTATTTATACTACGGCAAAAGCTATCGAATATCCAAAAAAAATCCTTGATACGTCACAATAGAAAAAGTATACGAACTTATCATAACAAATTGCAACATAATTATGACGTCACGAACTTCTAATCTAAATATAGCAATTAAGAATGGTAAACAACCAAATAATTCGATAACTGTGGAAGATCGTAGAACATACTAGAAAGGAATTATCTGGAACATTCTGAAATAAAAAGGCGGCAAAACTAGTAAAGTAGTCACGCTTACATTAAAGCAAGGCAAATAAGCATAACAAGAGCATTCCAAATTATTATACGTGACACCAGGTTACAATGCAACACAAATTTTTTTCAGAAAGGCTTTATTTTACCGGAAATTTCTATTTAGTTTTTTATTAATTCTGATTCAAATCTAACTCAAACTCAAATCCTGACTCAAAACTACCCCAAACCTTTACTCAAACCATAATCTTAAAACTTAAAAAGCAAAAAAAAAATGAACATTCTTTATTTTCGTCTAATGTTTTACTCTCTTTAAATTTTCTGAAGAAATAATCACTCCCTTTTTTTATACAATTATCTGTAAGTTTAGCTTCGGTGCAAACGAGCTGTTTCGACCCCTCAAAGGCATACGAAAACAGGAGAAGCTCAGATGCAAGACGTTTTGTTAGTGATCGGAGTTTGCTGGCAGGCTTTATGATTCCAGAACTGGCAATACGACTTTTATCTTCGGGAAAACATTCTTCAAAAACACAACCAACTAGTGGTCTACTTGTCGTGGTGGTGCGACCCCTTCCGAGGGACGAGAGCGCAGAGAAACTTACAGAGACCCAACAGTTGGGCCACAACCCCACGTCAGGACCGAAGGTTGAAAATAGAGGGTGTAGAGCTAAAGATAAATTTAAGTCAAGGCTCAGAGACAGGATCTCAACCATCACCTTCTTGACTGATTATTTTCGACTTTTGGTCGAGGCCCTGGGGTATGACCCAAATGTTGGGTCTCCACGGAGTTCCTTGGCGCCCCTCCCTCGGAAGGGGTTGTGTAGTAACACCACTCCTTTAAATGCGTATGATATCTAGTAAGTTACCGCAGTAGTTCCGTGATTATCCACTTGATCGGCATCTTTAGGATTAGTCGGGTTGGGAGAATCGATGATAATATTATAAAAACCAACATTAAAGCACGGCTTTGCTGGAATTAAAGTGACGGTAACACTGTATCCTGATACCACAACAACCAATGGACGCAACCGCACGTCATTGTGGACATTAGCTGAAAAAAATAGACATCCATAGATCAGTTCGAAAGTTGATGGAGCGTCTGCATCTACACAGGTAGACGTGAGTTCAAATCTCAGTCGGGTCAAACCAAGCACTGACGTACTTGACAATTTCACACTAAGCTGACATTTGCAGCCCGGCGTTTGATGAACAGCTCAATAATTCGAAAATTAACCTCTGCCTCCAATACAGTTCCAAGACTACAGAGCTATCACACTTGTGCGGTAACAAAATACTCTGCTAGGTTCTTGCTTAACTAGCATTGGCATATCAATACCTTCTATGCATTTGTAAACAGTTTGCAAATCTTATACAACACACAGTCTACATTATATGGATACCGAAGTGAATAATATTTTTCAGGTCGAACTAAGGTTAAACTTTGTTCTTGCAGGGCACCATTGAACTTAAACACGATTTGAGTGGATAATTAACGTGCAGGTATAAACTTTTGTACGGATTAAGTATCTTGAATTTGAAAGTCAAGCTCCACTTCTTCAAAGGCGAGTTTGTCTCCCAAAAGACGGAAATCCTCAAATTATCCTGACTTGGAAATTTTAGGGCCAAGGCTTAAGTTCCAAGTCCGACGGAAAAGATAACTATATTCAAAAGTCTATTAGCATATTACGTTCAACCTAAATCGAACTAAGGATAGTGTTTGCTCTTGTCATTCTGGCATAAGCAGTGGAGACCCTTTTGTAAATGATCGGTTTTACAGCATCAATTTTAAGTATTTTTTTCATTTTCAATTCCAGAACCTTTGAATCTTTGGTTCAATTTTAGCAGCTTATACCAACCTTCCCATTACTTGTAATTGTCGAGCGAAAAAATCAAAAATAAAGCAGCGGAGTCCATTTTTGAAGTGAGATAAAAACCTACGGGAAATCTAACCCAGTTTACAAGGTTTTAAACTAGGACAACGATGTCAATTACCAAAAAATCTCATTGTGGTGTCTATTTTATGTACCGAAACTTGTTGCATCCTTAAGAAATATTGGACTAATAAAAATGTTTAACATAACCGGTATCTACGTCCTATCAAAACACCATGAAGTTTTCACCAGTGTCGTCAAATCGCAAATTTGTCGACAGAAACGGATTTTCGAACTAAGAAAACAACTCAAACTAAAATGCTGTAAGAAAGAACGAAGCAAAAAAATAACCAAAAATTCAAGATAGCATGCGCTCTAAAGTTACCACCACTGTTTTTTACACGCAGTCGACAGACTGATATGAAGTAAATTAGTGGAAGGTACAGTGCTGTTCATAATTCAGGAGCCACCTTGCAAAAACACTCGTTTTTTGGGTTCCAGGTTTAATTTATACTATTTGCTATAATTATATATCTACATGTTATATATTTTTGTGAAGGGTTTGTTGCTGGTAATGTTTCGGCATAATTTTTTTTTTTTGAAAATAATTTTAAAGCCAAACTGCCCCCCATTACGTGACGTCATGCCAAAAAACTCATTTCCTTACTAACAGCAAATATGCATTACAGTATTGGTGTCAAAAGCAATTAAAGGAATAAGGATAGTTTATCGGGTATTGTAACAAGTTTAGGTCATGTCATATTTACTTCATGATTTCATCGCGCGTCACTCATTATGACGTCATAATTTATGATATTTTCTTGGTTTTATTTAAAGCCTAAAAGCAGCATGACATTTTTTTGCTAAAATGTCAAGTTGATATCGTACCTGTAATAAAATTAGGAAAGATTACAAAATTGTCAAAATTATTAACACTCTTTTTACAGAATAGTGGCTCTGAAAAGAGCCGTTTGATTTGGCAAGGACTGATTTAGTATTTTGTTGGCCATCCATGGTTTTCGATCACCATTTTGCATCGTCGAGGAAGTGATTCAACAAGTTTGTTGAGTTCTTCGGGTGAAATCACTCGAAACCAAGCAGCAATGACCTGTTCGATAAGCTCTCTTTTCGTCTTTGGTTTATTCTTCCCAATTATGCAATTAACTTGGTACCACAAATTTTCAATCGGGTTTAAATCAGGAGATTGGGCTGGCCAATCCATTCGTTCAATTTTATGGGTCCTGTACCACTGTTGGACTTTTTTAGCACGGTGGCATGGAGCATTATCGTCTTGAAAAATCCAATCATTGTCGGAAAACAAAGAACGTGCACTGGGTAACATTTTATTTTCCAGCACATCAGTATACTTTGTCCCGTTCATCATCCCAGACACCACTTTGAGCCTACCAATACCATTTGCAGCCATGCAACCCCATACCATAATTGACTGGGGATGCTTGATGGTCGGTGAAATACAATAAGGCCGGTACTCTTCCTCTGGTTTTCTTCTCACAAAATTATTTCCAGCATGGTTGTTTACAGTAAAAGTCGACTCATCACTGAAAAGAACTTTCCTCCACTTCTCTATTGGCCACTTAACATGAGAGCGTGCCCAATCTAATCGGCGTTTTCTTCGTTTTTCCGTCAAGAGTGGTTTTTTTCGAGCTTTACATCCTTGAAGACCATTCTCCAGCAACCTTCTCCTCACTGTTGGAGCAGACAATTCAACGCCACTACTTTTCTTTAACTCTCTGGCCAACTCTTTTGAATTCAGTCTCCTGTTTCCTAAAGAAATCCTGACCAAAGTTCTATCAGACCTCTTTGTTGATTTCCGCTTCCTTCCAGATCGAGGCTGAAATTTCGCATCTCCTGTCTCGATCCACCTCTTTAACACTCCTTGCACTCCTTTACGAGATGTACCAGTCTTTTTTGCAATAAATCTCTGCGATTTTCCTTCATTGTAAAGATAAATAATCACTCCTCTCTGTTCTGCACTAATCGGTTTGAAGCCCATGATGACTGAAACTGAATAAAAAGGTTGAACATCCAGAAAGTCCTGAAATTGCTCCTATTATGACGTCATAGGGAGCAAATCGTGGTGTGATCATGATGTGACCCAAGATGTGACCTCAGGTCATCAGAATACACAATAATTACAAACATAATTTTTCGATTTCATTTTGCTAATTCGATCATTGCAACCATGTTACCAATATAAAAATGGCCCATCAAAGTGACGTCATGCTTAAGGGGTGCATTTTGGCCCCAAATAATTATTTCAAAAAAAATTTTTTTTTCAGTAAAATTCTCGTAGCAAACCCTTTACAAAAATATATAACTTGCCCTTATACAATTAAAGCACATATCATAAATTCGACTTGGAACTTACAAAATGGGCAATTTTGCAGGGTGGCTCCTGAATTATGAACAGCACTGTATATATAAAGCCATGCTACTTACCACATGCGCACGAGTAGTCAGAATTCAGTTCTCGACAACCTGAAAAAATCGTGACAGCTAAAATATTTCACAATCAGGCTGTGTATGTTGAAAGCTTAACCGGTTCTTCGCTGATGTCCAAGCATTGTAGTGCATTTTAACGCATTCAGCAAGGCCAAATGTATCGTGTTTTTAGTAGGCTGAGTGGCCAGAAAAATAGTCTTTAGCAGGTTCAAGTACAAGGTGACCCAAAAAACGGGATCCATTTGCAACGTTGACAATGCATGTGGGTCCGTCTTCTGGGTTACCCTGTATATTGTCTTAAACTAGTTATTTAAATAGCAAATGAAACCGAAAAAATCTGGACGTGCGATTGCCAGTTAAAATCTTATGACTGATTGGTGAATCAATTCCTAAATCCTACCGGAATCGCCACATTCTCACAAATATCAAAGATATGTAAAGCCTTGTACAAAAAAAATTCATTAAACCTGACGCAACATTTTGTGAAAGTAACATTCTATGCAATGGTTTAACCTTAGCCATGATCACCTGTATCTTTCTTTAACATTCCTGAAACGTTTCAACTGGATACAAAATTGGAAATCGATTTTCCTTGCAAAAGCATGTGTGACCAATTGTAGTTTAATCGCGCAATATGCTTGGCAAAAATCAATTTGACTACGGGTGCATATGGAGCAGCGACTAAACTTTTCATCGATGATAACAATATCGCTTTTTTATGTTGTTGTAATTTTCTTCAAAAGACCATGTTAAAAAAGTCACACAAACAACTGTCATGACTACAAACACATTTGATGTCTTAGGAAGGTTCATTTTTGAACGTCAAAAGAGTATGGTAACAGGCAAACAACAAACTCTCGCTCTTTAAGCTTAAACTTCGCCTGAAGCATCCTAAAATAATAACAAATTTTGTGTTCACTTATCTTAATGAACTTACACGAAAGATTAAGCCATGCGCTGAGAAAATCAATAATGCGACGATAGGAAAAAAATATCTCAAGAGTGTTAAAACGAATGAGATTAAAATTATAGGCTAATATAGCTAATGACTAAGCAGATACAAGTTGAGAAATTAATGTTTTTTATTGTGTTCATTAATACGAATGTGAAAGTCCTGTGTTATATAATTCTTGGAAAAGAGCCAAAAAAATAGAGAGCTGTGTTGGCCAGTGTTGTTTACAAAAGATTTTGGATAAGCACAGCTTGACCACTTTTGACACGATTTTTTAATTTTGCTTATTGCTTCTGGAAAATCTTGAAGATAGGTTTCAAAATAAATAAATTAGTTCAGCAATTATTAAAATTTAACACGCAAGTTTAATCTTGAAATTTTCGTATTATGTGATATTTTTGGAAATTGCAATTTTTCTATTTCTTTGTAAAGAGCAATATTAAATTTATTAACAAAAACTGCGTGTTTGCGTGAGTAGCAGAGAAAAATTAACCCCTAAAATTCTAAACTGCGAACTTTGTATTTCTTAATGCACTGAAATATTTAATTAATAAAAATTGCTTGTGTACTAGAAAAAAAACAGCCACGCCAAAAAAAACTCTTTTAAAACCAAGAAAATTTATAATGTATCTCTCCAACAATGCTGAAATTTCAACTTGAAAAAAAATTGTGCACCATAAACCAAACCCCTCGAGAGGCGTTTGTTCACGAATTTAAAGGAAACATAAAGGATAAAACAGCAGTTAAATGGCTTTTGAAATACAAAAGTGCCCCCAATTACTCCTCATTCGAAATGCAAGTATATTTTGATAAGGTGCCACTAACGGCTCCTCACAGATGGGTGACGAACGGAATAGGATGTTTCTGGTAGCATATTTACTTACATCTAGCAAATGGTGGAGCAAAAATGTATCGTGGAGGAATAAGTTTAATGTTTAGTCGTGAAGAAATGCAACCTTAGAACCAGGCAAATTGCCATAAATATGAGCTGTTTATGAATTATCTTCATCAACTTAGCGAATTTAATTTACTTTTACTAATATGTTCAATGCTGTGAAAAATTGCAAAACTATTAATTCTCCGATTCTCCTAATCTTAGTTGGTGTATTCCACCCAAACCATTCATCCGCATATCGCTACCAGCCTGCTTTTGAAAGAAAAAAGACTTCAAGATTTGAATGCTCTTTCTTACCACAATCAAATAAAGTTAATGCTCCCAGAACAAATGTAATGCTTCGTTACCAGAACAAATGTAATTTTTTACCAGAACAAAAATAACAAATACTGGAATCGAATTTATTATTAGTCAGTAACATTTAAAATCCTATAACTGAAACACCGAACCAAGTCAACTGACCGTCAACATCAGAGTTAGTTGGCGGTCAGTTTGTTCGCGATCAGTTGTCTGGACCCCTGAACTACTACGCGAGTAACAAAGACAGTTGAAACTATCAAAAGAGCAAGTATTTGACATTTGTTACATTAGATGATCAATTTTTGCCGGTATTTTGAACTAGTGCAAATGCTTCCGACTTTTGCCAACTTATCAAGCAAGTTGAAACTCAACTTTTTTTCCAAGCATTTAGGAAACAGTCATTAAAATGCAGATTCTATTTATATTTTAATAAACAAATATTTTTTCAACATGTAAGCAACATGTTGCAATATTGAATTTCCACTAAAACTAAAAGTTCAAAACTCCTCAAGAAGTTTATTAATTATACTACAATACTAGAACGTGACATCGCAAGCGATATCTGGGAACTTCGCGGCATTATCCAACTTTTACTAAACTTTATTGAGCTTTAAAATAGTGATCCAATTGCTTTGAATGAATTTGTAAAAAATGTAGTCGTTATTTGTCAGATCAATAATTTAAATGCGTCCCTTTCAAATTTTATTTCACTAACTTAAAATCGCTTTGTGGTTATTCGAGTTCAAAATTTAAATCTCTCGAAGTTATCAAAAATAATCGAGTAACGTCATTCAAAACGCTCGCATAATAGTTTACAATACAACGTCAAATCTCAGCACTTTTTACGAGTTCTGAACAGTTTTTCACTCCAGTTGAAATAACATAAAGCAGTCTTTAAAATTCTAGCGACTTACTAGCAAATTTCGTTACATCAACGAAACTTACAGCCATGCATGATTCTGAAAACGCTCTTTCGCATCGCAATTCAATATATAGTATTGGTATTACGGTTGCTTCGAAATTAAAGCCCTCCTCCTCAACAGCATAAACTAAAAAAGTGCTAAAATTATGCAAATTGAAAACAGGCATTTATTTAAGTTTTTTTTAAATCATTCTTGTTTTTACCACACAGCCTTTATTGTCGAATGGTATAATTTGACAAATTGCAAAAAAGGCAGAGAATTAAAATTAATTTTCCCTAGTTAATGCTTCACTCACAAGTTGTCACAGTTCGACGAGAATAACTTAATAAACCATCATGCTTTTGTGAAGAATTAGGTAAGAAGGTGAGCTGCGCTAAGAATGCACCGGCATTTCAGGCTTTTATTGTTTATCAATCCATCTAATTTTCTCTGAATCATTAGCAATGGGGGTTTATCTAACTTAGCTACTAGACATGAAAATTGAAGAAATTTGAAATCAAAAATAGCTTATGATAATTAACTTCAAACTAGTCTAACGAAGAAAACTTCATAAATTTTCGTGTAAGAGGTAGAGAGAGCGACCCTAATTTCGAAAAACACTGTAATTAAATCCATTATTTGGCACTAAAACTTCCTTAATTAAATTCTTTAAAAACCTTGGGCAATAAGAAAATGTAGGCTTTCTCAACGTCACAGGCGACAGTTTCGTGAAAAAACTCAACCATGTAGCTCAAAGTTATTAAAGCCATTAAGCTCAACTAAAGCATGACATCGCAAGCGATATCTAGGGCCTCCAATTTGAATGTTTCGATGTTAGATAGCGTTAGATTTTTTTTCCAGTCTTCGATCACAAAGTTTTTTTTTTTTTATGATTATGTCTTTGATGCTGTTTTGTGTATTTAGTTAATGATTCTGTTTAGTTGTTAAGTTTACTTTACTTTTTAATAGCTACCCATTTTGGTACCCCAAAATCTTGTCAAAATTTCATTTGTCCTGCACCTGTTATTAAAAAGTTTGAATTTTGGTGGCCCCATTCCGGGAAAACCTCCCATTTTGGTAACCTCAAACTTTGGTGAAATTTTATCTTTTTTTGTATTTCCTTACCTAAAACATTTCATGTGTCTAGCTTAAAAGGCAAAAAACTTTGAATTTTGGAAGGCCCCGTTTGGGGGTACTTCCCATTTTTAAACCCCCATTTCTTGTTAGGTTTAGTTTATTTGTAATATCTACCCAGTCTGAAAGTCTGATACATCCACCTCCAATGGTTTAAAAGTTCAAAATTTTGGCGGCCCCGTTTCAAGGAAACCCCCATTTTGGTATCACTAAATTTGGCCAAGTTTTATCTTTTCTTTATATTTACCAACACTGAAAATTTCGTGCGTCCAACATGAGCAGTCAAAAAGGTCCAATTTCGACAGCCCCGTCCGTTTGAGGTGGAAAACCCAATTTTGGGACTCCAAAGTTTTTTTAAATTATATCTTTATCTTATATTTACTTTACTTCAACATCACATATGTCTAGCTTTAAAGGTTAAAAAGTTTGGATTTCGGAGGGCTTGTTTGGGGATCCCCCCACATTGGAAACCCAATTTTTATTAGGTTTAGTTTATTTTTAATATTTACCCATTCCGAAAATTTGATCCATCTAGTTTTAGCAGTTTAAAAGTTCAAAATTTTGGAAAACCCGATTGAGGCAGATCTCCCCAACCTGGCACCCTCGATTTCAGTCCCACACAAGTCCTCCCTGATATCTTCAATCACTCAAATTTTGAACACAGTGCGCGTTTAGCGGTTTAAAAGTAGATAGCCGAAAAAAAAGAAAAAAGTAAGAAGATAGAAAAAGAAAAATAGTATTCAAGTTGGAACAAACCAACATTACTAAAAAGTAGTTGATAGTGTGCTCAAAAATCAAAAACCATTTCTAATCAATATCGGTATTTACTGAGATATATTGCTTCAAAATCGTCAACTTTTTGCCTATTTACAGCCAGTAACATTTTGGCAAGTTCGGCGCCCCCGAACTTGGTTTGCATAAAGCATTCATAAACAACCACATTGCCTTCAAATTTCAGTTTTGCACGCTAACTGCTTTTTGAGTTAATAGGCGAATTAACAATTTTCAAGTAAAAAATCACCGTTTTTTTTATGTTTATTTGTGTGTCAATTCACGATCACGAGACCTACGATCCCCAAAATTGGTACACATGACGCTTTCATTAATTCTCATGTTGAGTTCCAATTTCAAGTTTCTAGCTTTAACTGTTTGCTTGTTATGAGCAAATCAATCCTCATCTGCCAAAATTCGAAAACAAAAACAAAGGTACTACGCGCTCACACGAAATCCCGATTTGATTTATTATCCAAATTAACAGCTGATAATAAATTAAGCCGTATATTAACGTTTTCAAAATAATATGAATCTTGAAGATTGTTTTGGCAAACGAAATTGAAACGCAAACGATAATTTATTATTAGCTATTTTTGCATTTTCCCGCTTTTGGCTTACGTCATTACGAAACGCTGACGTTTGAAACGTTGCAAATCCCTTGAATTAAATCGTTAACATAAAGAAAAGCATTTGACACTAAAACTTTTTGGTTTGGCATCTAACATGTTACCGTGCTACGGGCGTTTTTTTCGCGTATTAATTTTGGCAAATACAACTTGTTTGGTTATCTAGCCTGACACATCTTTTTCAACAACAAAAATAATTCTTGGTCATTTTTATTCGTAATGATGAAGAAGTTTCGATTAAAGCTTGCGAAGAAATTAAAAACAACTGCAATGAGTGACTTCATTCATATTAGCTTTTAGTTACAAATTGAAAATAAAATGGAATAAATGCAAATCCCCAAATTGGTATCCAATCATGATTGATAACATAAGGGACAGTGTGAAGCCAGAGGGGACAAGAGGCAGGAAGACCGAAAGGTCCCTTTGCTGTCTTATCGCAAAGGTAACTGGGTAAATAAAGATGCAATTTCATTAAAAATGCAACCGATGGTCAATGGCTGATTATTGCTCATTTGTTAGTAGTTCAATTCTTCTTTAGGTGTACTTTATCAAACTAACGTTGCGCTTGCATGTTTGGAGGTGCCAGCGCAAGACCTTGTTTGCGTGATGGCTAGTTTGCTGAGGCAGACTTCAATTCCAAATTTTTCACCTAGCTCTTGCTACAAAAAAGCAGCACGCATGCATCGTTACAGTTCACAAGCAAGCTGTGAATCGCGATGATAAAACTTAAGCATATATTGGAAAAACAGGAGCTACATTCTACCAGTCTTTTAAATATCCTATAATCTTTTAGCTACATTCTATATAAACTTGAAATTACAACATAGCTCGATAAAATCAGTTCGGATAAAACTTAACGGTTGATACATTAAACCACAATAAACCAACAAGAATTTAAATACAAATGAAATAAATCCTTTTAAGTTGAATTTCAAATTCAATTTCACGGTGTATTTACTGTATTTAAATTGCACATATTAAGTGCACTATGCATTGCTGCGCGACGAAATACGCAAGAGCGTTACATTTTACAAGCAGATCAGCAATTATTAGACATACGCCATCATAATGTGGAAGTCATGCTACAAATGACATTTAGTCGGTGTTGTTAATTTCTACTGGATGAAGAAAAACTAAAATAAACTGAACTGAAGCGAAAAACTTGGTTTAATTTTCTACAACGCAATCTGTTTTTATTTTTATTTTCTTCCTAGATCAGATCAACTGCTCTTAAAATTGCACGTACCGGTAACAAACCATAGCAAACCTAGCTCTTGTTGGTTGGCACGCATGCGTACTGTTGATAAACATACCTCCAACTGCTACTCCCCTCTCCCCCCCCCAAAAAAAGAAAAAAGATTCTATCATTTGTGCTATTGAAAAGTTCTTTATTAATCGGACTGAAAAGAATTTCATGAAAAGCTGGTGTCAAAGATAATGAAAACACTAAAAAGTATGTAATGGTAATAAATTGAGTAATAGTAATAAATTTAGTTCCATACCTAAAGTACCGCTGTTTTTTTTTTTTTTTTTTTTTAAACAGAAGGCTCAAATATAGCTTTTGGTTTACAAGCATATCATGAAGAGCTTTAAAAATGCAAAGTGTTTCAAATCTAAATCTTTAAATCCGTCAAGTACTTACTCGGAGCACTAAAATCTTCTTCAACAGGTAACTCATCCACTGGATTCGGAAGTGCTCTCAATATGACTTTATACTTTCCTCCCTGCCTTAGACGTATGGGATCCATGAACTGAAAGACGACCTAAAATTTTGAAAAATCAAAAAAAATGTAGCAAAGCAATATATTGATTTAAAGCTATTGATTAAAATAGTAAAACAAAAACCTTTGATCAGGGTTTCTTATGCGCTAAGGCATGGTTTCTGATCTGCGTGTGATTTACTAATATTAAACAACGATGGTCAAACACACACCTGCTAACATCCAACTACATTGCTAGTTTGCTGAAAAATTTGCTAATCGTTACAAAATGAATGTTTTGGAAATGTTGGATAGGACCAACAAGATATATTCTGACAATCTTTAGTGTTAAATAAGAATCTTTCAAACTGATTCAATTTTGATCACTAAAGAAACCAATTGCTATTACCAAAATTGGAATAAAGATAAGCAAAGTTTAGCATAATAAAGATGAGCATCTTTCTCGAACACTGCTAGGCTCTTTTTTTTTGCCTAGACTTTTGATCAAAGGTCAGAATCAGAAATTATTTTTTTGGTTAATTTTTTCAGTCATTGCAAAAAAATTTTAGTAACTTTCACACCGATAACTGGAAGCACAATTTTAGGGCTTGTATGAAAAAAATATGCACATTATTAACACTTTTTGATCCTTTGACTGAAATTACTCACATTTTTCGCTCATTTGCCAAAATTTTAGGTCAATGACCGTTAAATGATTGAAAAGATAAACCTGGTTTAAACAAAAACTTTGATTAGTCAATCTTCAAATATGTCCAAAATTTTTTAAGAGATTGAAACAAACAAATACTTACATTTCTGTGTGAGTTATCAAGTGTTAGGTTAGGTTTCAATTGCAAATCATAACAAATGCTATCATCACGATCCACTGAAAGCTGAAACACATTAAAACATTATTAGAAATATGGCAAGTTATTACGTTACAGAAAAAAGTCGACCAAAATTACTATGCCAGTAATTTTTTGGTTACGCTTTTTTAATCATGAAATGGCAAAAAACCTCGATCGGCGACTTCTAGGCGCAAACGTTTATGCTCGGGACTATTATGCACTGGGTCTATTATGTACCAGGACTTTTAGGCGCCAGAGCTAAAAAAAAATTCTGAAAATAAATTCAAAATTTTTTTTCCAAAAAAAAACATTAAAAAAAATGTTTCAAATAACCGTTTTTTTTTCAGATGAAAGGTTTTTTTTCCCAAAAACACGTTTTTCAAACAAAAAAAATATTTCTGCCTCATTGTATTTTTTTCAACAAAAAAATATGTTTTCCACTACATTTTGGAAAAAATTTTTTCCTAAGCCGCACGTATGCAATCTCCAGCCCGCGGTCTCAAATCTTGCGGCGCACGGGTACGAGCAGCTGGTGTAATCTTGGCACACCCAGCAAGCCGCGCGACGTTTCATGGTTATTTTGAGTTTACCTGTACCAAACAATATAGTACAAAGTTTTTCAGGGGCTAAGGATTCATCTCCCAACAGATTCCAATTTCTGATCATTACACATTGTTGTAAATAGCATACAAACAACGTTTGAATGGATATTTTTAATTTTAATCCTTACATCTTGTTGCAAATAACTTGCAGTAAAAACAATGTTAAATTTTTGCAGTTAACTTTTTCAGAACGGCATAAAGAACTTTAGAAGTTGTGTAGGATTGTATGCTGCTTCTAATTATTGTTTTGCTTTCGCATTATTTTTGTGGTGTGAGTTGAATTGGAAGTGGCTGCAGACTCGACAACCATTTATGACATTTCTTATGTAAATTTTTGCATGCAAGTGCTATATAGTCAAAAATTATCTCGCTCACTGCGTTTCCTGTAATAAAAATTTGGTATTGTTTACTCGTGACGATTGTTCAGCACCCCAGAATCCAATCTGTAAGCTGTTAAAGACAACTTTAACCAACACATGCAAGTGAAACGAACGATTAAGTTATACTTGGGTTCGACTTTTCCCTAATAAATTTTGGTTACGCGGAGGAGACGAGCAAGAAAATGACGTTTGCACGTGACTAATGCTCATTTCATTTGTACTTCAAAATCGATCGCTTTTGCCATTTTTTCGAGCAGCACAGATCAGCTCAAATTTTGTCCCGGGATACAGCATGATGACGAGGGTAATTTGTTCACAAACCAAGCAGCGACTTTGTCATGCTATATACCTACATTTTTCTCCCATGTGTAAGTAAGATGAAGAACAAAAATAAACACGAAGAAAAGTTTTATTCGTTCTAATTGACTTAGTGTTTCAACGAAGCTCTGCTCTTCAACACTTTTAAGTATTAGCTTAAGACCAATTATCAATCTGTTGAAATTATCAATATTCAAGTCCCCTCGAGGGGTACACGACAACTGACCGCGAACAAACTGACGGCGAACCAAATGAAGCCGATTGGCTGAGAGGGGCGATCATAAAAATCTTTTACTATTCCCAGAGCCATCTTGCCCCCGATCAGTGGTCGAGTGGATAACCAATCAGTGGTCGAGAGGATAGAGCGTCTGCTACTGAAATGGTAGACTTGGGTTCGATTCCCGGTCGGGTCAAACCAAAGACTACAAAAATTGGTATTCACAGCTTTCCTGCTTGACGTTCAGCAATCAAAGGGACTGTGTGAAGCCTCCGCCGTGTGTGGTAGACAGGTGGGTACGTAGCAGCTTGACTCGAAGACCAAAAGGTCCCTTCGCTGTCTCCTGGCCAAGGCAACTTGGTGAATAAAATGTAATTACAATTACATAAGTAGTATTCTGTTGGGAGATGAATCCTTAGCTCCTGAAAAACTTCGTACAATATTGTATGGTATAGGTAAACTCAAAATAACCATGAAATGTTACGCGGCTTGCTGCATATACCAAGATTACACCAGCAACTCATGCCCATGCGACGCAGAATTTGAGACCGAGGACTGGAGATTATACACACCCCGCTTAGGAAAGAATACTTAGCGAACATGTAATGGAAAATCAATTTTTTTTGTTGAAAACATACATTAAGGCAGAAATAATTATTTTTTGAAAAATTTTTCGTTTGAAAAACGTTTGTTTGGAAAAAAACAAAAACAACACAAAACTGTTTATTTTTTTGAAAAAAAAAACTGTTGTTTAAAACAAAAATTTTTTTTTGGAAAACAACTTTGTTTTGAAAACTTTTTCTTTTAAAAAAAAATTTATTTTGAATATATTTGGAAAAAAATTTTTTTAAATATTGTTTAGCTCTGGCGCATAAAAGTCTCGGTGACTAGTCGGCGGTGCATAAAAAGTCCCGCGGATGACAGCCCCGCAGATGAAAGTCATATACTTAATAGTCACGGTCCGAAAAAACCTAAAGATCTTTTAGACAAACTGCCGCTTGTTTGAGGGAGAATTTGAAGAGCAGTAAATTCCAATGAAAACACTCACCAAAAATGAAGTGATAGCAGTTATTCCTGCTTGACAAGGCTTCCAACTGTACATAGCGTAAGCTACAACTTGTTCGTTAACATCATTTAAGGTTCGTCTAACAATCTCATGCTTGAAGCTGTTTGGACTGCAAGCAGGCGGTGTATTTGGGTTGGGTGTGGAAGGCATCCGACAATCCTCTGTTGGAAAAAAAATTGATAAGACTACGACACTACTTTCAAATTGAATACTAAATTCATTAGTATTTATTAGATAAATATTAATGCTACAAGTATATTTGTAAACAGTAAACACTAGCAATGCTTTAAATACGAAAAACAATATTACACTAAAACAACTATTTTTTTATCTTGTTCATTTTAAAGTTCTAAAATAAAGCATTCTTGCTTTGATCCGGAAAGCCTTAAAATTTATTTCTATTTTTTCACTTTTGTTTTTGTAGTTAATTTGGAAGTGAAAATCATATAATACACAGACAACTTTAAGCACAAAAACATTTACTCTACCATCACAATGCATTATACTGCATAGTACTTACTGAAACTTTTTACACTGTGCACTTCAGTCCAAAAAAATTGAAGATTAAGTTTAGGATATGTTTTATGATTTAAAGTGCAAATTTTAATAGGTATCAGCACATAACTTACCGCTGCCTCGAACAAATGGCCAACTTGGTGTGCGATTTCTTAAGCACTGGTTATAATCCATGTCCTCTTTCTACAAAAATATACCGGGATATTGAGAGTGATGCAAACAATATAATTTGGTAAAGTCTTAGAATCAAATCAGATTTGATTTCGATATTGACATTAAACAAAATTTTAAAACATTTTCTTCTTCAGGCACATTAATGTATTTGAATTTTGCTAAATTTAGCTCACTTTACATGTACTCCCCTACTAAGCCTTTTGATAAGCACCACTGACTAAAAAGGCACGTTAATGCTTTTTCATAATGCACCAGCCAATACTAATGTTCCCTCAAGTTAATTTTATGGCTACTCCACAGCTGCCCAAAATTTCTCAAAACAATTGGGCCCAAAACTGTGAAATATGTCTAACGTGCCTGAAATATTATACTAATGTGGTGTCAATGATTAGATGTACTTACCAAATCAGCACAATAAAAAAAGATATCCAAGGTGGGATGAACAAATGAAGGTGGAATCGTTGTTGATTGTGAATTCACAAAAGTGAAACCAAATGCCACAAATATTAAAGAACACAACATCGACATAATATATCTGATTGTAAATAAACAACGTCTATTGCACATCATAATATCATGATGATAATCTGCAAGCACATGAATAAAAGCAGGATATTTAACATGAAAAGATATCATTAACAAAAATAAGCTCTGCCTTTTTTCTCTATCTCATTTTCTAGCTTGCTTCATCAGATTTAATTATGCAAATTAATAAACAAAACATATTAAGTAATAAGTAGGGCAAGTTCTTGTTGCACTAAAATTCTGAAAAAGTTGCATTTATTTTTAACAAAAGTTGCACTTAAAAAGTTACATTTAGTTTCAGCCAAAAGTTGAAGCAAAAAGTTGGATTTAGGTCTATTAAAAGTTAAAACCTAGTTGAAACAACATCGTTGGAGTCTTGAGAGCTCCAGAGCCGGTGCTGGAGCCAGACCTTTTCTGGAATGGCAACACAGCCCTGGTTCTGCAGACTGTGATTTTTAGGCATGGGTCATTTAGGCAACACAGACAGCCGTCGATTAGGCACTGGGACTTTTAGGTGCCAGAGGTTAAAAAAATTTTTTTTTAATTTTTCTTTCAAACAAAATTTAAAAAAGGATTTTTTCAAACAAAAAATTTTTTTTTCAAAGCACTTTTTCAATAAACAACAATTTTTTTCAAAAAAAAAAAAAACAGTTCAAATTTTTTCAAAAACTTTTTCAAATAAAAGCTTTTTCCAAAAAAAAAAAACGTTTTTCAAACAAAAAAGTTTTACTTCAATTAAAATGTTATCATTTTTAAGGCTTTTAATCTGACACTTGTGAAGAAAAATCATCAGAATAGAAAGCACAGGAAAAGGAGTGGCTATAAGAAAAAGCCGAGCAGTAATTGGCAGGAAAAGGATTGACAAGAGAGCATCGTTTGTGTACAATCTTTAAGCTATACATGAATTCTTTTTGTCGACAGAGGGTAGTAACTACAGACCAATATCGAAACTAAGTAACTACAGACCAAAACGAAACTAAGTAACTACAGACCAATATCGATTTTATCCCTCTTCAATAAAACTTTTGAAATAATTATCAGACGACTGCTGAACTTTTGAAAGCACAAAATTTTTGTGCATACGCAATTTGGCTCTAGAGAAAACTTTACTACTATTCTGGCAATTACCATTTTCATGAACATCTTCTAAGTGAACTAGATTCAAACATGAATGGACTTGGCCAAAGCCTTCAATACTGTTAATCACGACATTCTTTTGTACAAACTAAATCGATATGGAATAAAAGGGCCAGCATTTGACCTAATTAAATCATACTTGCAACACAGAAAACAATTAGTGCAAGTAGGAAAACATTCATCTTCTATTTCTGGTATTAACATAGGTGTACTACAAGGTAATGTGCTTGGACCAATATTTTTTTTGATTTATATAAATGATTTAACATACACTTAAAATTTGAAAGTCGCTATGTATACAGATGACAGTGTCCTTTCTTTAGCTCATAAAAATATTGATTTCTAGCAAAAAAGTTTAGATCAAAACTTGCAAAAGGTAAACAGGTGGTTAAAAAACAACCAGCTTTCAGTAAATGTTGACAGAACGAAATTTCTTTTGTTTACTAAAAGTAATAAGACCTTAGATGTATTCATTAAAAATCTAAGATAGAGCAAACAAAAAGCATTAAGTATCTTGGAGTCTTGCTTGACGATAAACTGCAGAGGCATGAGCATATCAACTATGTTGCAAATAAGCTCTCCGCAGCAAATTGAATTGTATGTAAACTCCGAAGGTATGTACCACAAAATGCACTAATTTCAGTATGCTATAGTCTTGCTTGTTCTTACTTGCAGTATGCAATATTGTGTTGGGGAAATGCTGCTACTAAAGAGCTCAATAAATTACATGTCCATTAAAACCGACTGGTTAAAACCATTACTAACAGTTTTCGACTAAAAACAAGACTGAAACCTTAATTCCAACACCTAAATTTTTATCAAAGTCAATTCAATCTTTAAAATGGAAGTTGCAAAATTTATGGGTAAAATGCATAACAACCAAATTCCAAAAATTTTTCTATCATCATTTTAGAAAGATTTCACCAACACATTCTTACACCACTAGCAATGCTGTATCTGACAAAATCTACATTCCATAAACAGATAAACACTGCATGTTAAAACCGATCAATCGATTCGAGTGATTGGACCAAAAATATGGAATGCATTACCTTGAAGAGTAATGGAAAAATCCAATAATTGTCCACTTTTTACAAAGCTGATCAAATCGCACTTTTTATTAGAGCAAAATTATAGTTGATCAAATCTTCATTGAGTTTGGGTTTCGCCTTTATGCATTCGCAAAGGATACCACATTTTGTATGGTGGTCTGTACACAATAGCTCTTTCATTGATTACTTCCTTCGTTGTAGTTACGGTTTTTACTCATAAGACGCTTATCATTTTGTTTTCTTTTTGTGTGTGTAGGTGTAAAAACTTTTTTATGCACGATGATCAAATATATGTAAAAAAAATACTCCAAATGACAAACGAGTAGGTGCAGACACAGCAACCTCCCGATCTTGGATCGGACCCATGGTCTTTCCTGCCTACTCAGGTGACTGATGCTTCTGTATAAAGTTATATATTTTTGTGTAAATTGTGGGTGCTGTGATGTGCGTCATTTATCGTCACAATGACCTAATCTCTTTCTCTCATCTGTCTAGAGTGAGTGGTTAAAAAGTTTGAATTTTGGCGGCCTTGTTTTAGGGAAATCCCCTTATTTTGGTACCCCCAAATTTTATTAAAAATTATCTGATCTTCATCCTAAAAAATTCATTTGTCTAACGTGAGTAGTTAAAAAGTTTTGAATTTTGGTGGCCTCTTTTGGGGGGAACCTCCCATTTTTGAACCCTCAAATTTGGTCAAAGTTTATCTTTCTTTTACATTTACTTATCTTATAAATTTTATGTGTCCAGCCCAAAAGGTTAAAAAGCTTGAATTTTGGAGGGCCCCATTTGGGGAAACTCCCATTTTGGAATCCCAAATTTTTGTTAGGTTTAGTTTATTTTTTATATCTACCTGTCCCGAAAATTTGATCCATCTAGCTCTACTGGTTTACAAGTTTGAAATTTGGGTGGCCCTGTTTGAGGAGGACCCCCATTTTGGTACCACCAAACTTTGCAAAATATTATCTTTCCTTGATGTTTAGTTACCTTAAAAATTTCATGTGTCCAGCCAAAAGGTTAAAAAGTTACAATTTTGGAGGGCCTTGTATGGGGAAAATACCCCATTTTGAAACCCCCAATTTTTGTTTGGTCTAGTTTATTTTTAATATCTACCCATTTCAAAAACTTGATCCACCTAGCTCCAACGGTTTAAAAGTTCAAAATTTTAGCGGCCACATTTGAGAGGGCCCCACCAAATTTTGACAAATTTTGTCTTTTCGTGATATTTGCCTACCCTAAAAATTTCATGTGTCTAACGTGAGTGGTAAAAAAGTTACAATTTTGGCGGCCTCATTTGGGGGAACCCCCATTTTGGTACCACTAAGTTTCATAAAATTTTGTCTTTCTTTTATGTTTACTTACCTCAAAAATTTTGTGGGTCTAGCTTAAAAGATTAAAAAGTTTGAATTTGGAAGAGCCCATTTGGGGAGGAAACCACCATCATGGTACCCCCAATTTTTGTTAGGTTTACTTTATTTTTAACATCTACCTATTTCAAAATTTTGATCCATGCAGCTCTAACAATTGAAAAGTTCAAAATTTTGGAGGGCTCGATTGAGGGAGATCCCCCAGCCTGGCACCCCTTATTTTATTCCCGCACTAGTCCTCCCTGATATCTTCAATCGCTCAAACTTTGAATGCAGTGCGTTTAGCGGAGAAGAAAAAGAAAAAAAAGTAAGAAAAAAGAAAAATAGTATTCAAGTTGGGGTAAACGAACATGACCAAAAGAAAGGCGGTTGATAGTGTCCTCAAAAACACAAATCATTTTCCATCAAAATCGGCATTTACCAAGATATACCAGTTCAAACTCGTTCACTTTCTGCATATTTTCGGCCTGTAACATTTTGGTCATGTGATTGAGTGCCCTAAAACTTGGTTTGCATGAACCATTTATAATCACCTACATTGTGTACAAATTTCGGCTTTCCACACCAACTGCTTTTTAAGTTACCGTATTTATTCGAGTATAAGTCGCATGCGTGTATAAGTCGCACCCACATTTTTGACATGAAAAACAGGACAAAATTTTTTAAAACATTATTCATTCATTGCAATCTCATAACAAAAAATTAAAAACCATTGAAATCATCACTGCTGTCACTGTCTTCAAATAGCCCTGTTTACCTCTGGAACATCCTCATCAGCATCCGATCAAGGTGGCAAGTGATGCAACGCCACGTAAGTGGATAAATGATAACTAAACGTGTTAGAACATGAAAAAAAGGTGACAGTGTTGAAAGTGCAATGCTACTCGCATGGAAGGCAATAAGTGATATGATCAAATGAAAGGAGACAGTGTAGAATTCTATAGCAAGGAAACACCTCAAAAAATTTTGTATGGCATACAATGCACTTCATGTATTCGTGTATAAGTCGCACCTGACTTTTTGGGTGATATTTTGGTACAAAAAAATGCGACTTATACTCGAATAAATACGGTATATGCAAATTAATAAATTTTTAAGCCAAAAATCGTATTTTTTGTGTTTTTTTCATGTCTCAATTTGTGATTACATGACCTAGGTTCCCCAAAATCAGCACACATGACGCATTCATTGGGACTTCGCACACGCGTAAGGACTAAAAAACGGTTAAACATAGAAAGTTGAATTTTGGATATAATATGACAATAATAAAAAGCATCATGTATGCCGATTTTGATGAACCTAGGTCACGTGATCGTGATTTGGGAACTCTAAATTTGAAAAAAAACTGCCATTTTTGTCTCGAAAATTTATTAATTCGCTTATAGCTATCAATTTGCTGAACGTGAAATGCTGAAATTTGAACACAACCTGGGTGCAGTTAGAGACTGTATGCACACCAAGTTTGGGGGCCCCAAGTCACGTGATCGTGATTTCAGAGGCCGAAAATCAGCAAAAAGTGGACAATTTTAAACCAGTATATCTCGGTAACTACCAACATTAATGAAAAAAAGTTTGTGTTTTTTGGACATACTACTTAGGATCATCATCATGGTCATATTCATTTATTTTGCCTTGGATAAAATTTTTCCGTATTTTTTCTTCTATCACTATGTACTTTCTAACCACAAAACGCACATGGATCATACTGTAACTATTATAGATATTCTAAAGTTCTGGTGCTCGCCTGAAATTGGAGGTGCCACGATGGGAGGGTCCCCCCAAACAAGCCCTCCAAAATTCAAACTTTTTTATCTTTCAAGCTAAACCAATGAGATTTTTAAGGTAAGTAAATGTACGAGAATGATGAAATTTGACAAAATTTGGGGTTACCAAAATGAGGGGGTCCCTCTCAAATAAGGCCGCCAAAGTTTAAAATTTTTAACCTTTTAAGCTAGAGTGCTAGACGCATGAAATTTTCAGGGTAGGCAAACATAAACAAAAGATAAAATCTGACAAAATATGGGAATGCAAAAATTAGGGGTCCCCTTCAAACAGGGCCACCAAAATTCAACCTTTTAAACCACTCAAATTAGACTGATAAAATTTTCAGAATAGGTAAATATATGTGAAAGATATATAATATGCCAAAATTTGAAAGTACCACAATGGGGGAGATCTTCCTCAAACAAGGATGCCAAAATTTAAACTTTTTAATAGCTTAAGCTAGACACATGAAATTTTCAGGACAGACAAATGTGAAGAAAAGATAAAATTTGACAAAACTTTGGAGTATCACAATGGGGAGGTCCTCCTCAAACAGCACTGCCAAAATTAATAGTTTTTTTCCACTTAAGCTAGCCATATGTAATTTTCAGGATAGATAAATATAACAGAAAGTTAGGCCTATTATATGACAAAATTTGGGGGTACCAAAATGGGAGTCCCTCAATTAGGTCCTCAAAAATTTAAACTTCTCAGCCAGTTAAGCTAGGCTAAGGAAAGATTCAGAACAGAAAGGAAAGATTAAGTTATGACTAATTTCAGTTGCCACAATTGGGTAGTCCTCTTCAAATATGTCTTTCAAATTTTCAATGTAGGTAAGCTTATTAAATATTCAACACTTTTCAACACTCAAGCTTAAAAATGAAATTTTCAACATAGGTAAAAAGACATGAAAAATTTGGGGGATGCCATACTATAGGGGTTCTCCAATTATGTTGACACTAGCCCCCATTAACTACAAAAGCTAAACAATCTAAATCTATTGGATAGGTTAATATGAATCCAAGAATAAAGGTAACAAAATTTAATGGATAACCTTGAGGAGACCATGCCAAATGGGCCCTGAAAGCTGATCACATTCCAACTTTTCAGCATATAACTTATGTAAGCATTATGGTTTCCCAATTGTCATTCTTGTCTGAGAATTTACTAAATCAATCGTTTTATGCTGGAAGCTTTTTCTCTATGCCATCATCTTGCTGCCCTTATCTGTCAACACAATTGTAAATGGACAATAATTTGTAGCTTTCATCTGAACAAAGACACATAACCATTTGAAGTTCGAGCAGATAAGACGTATTAGTTGATGGCAAGAATAACTTGTTATTGGTCGACAATATTTTTGTGTTAATTTACTGGTATCCTATAGGTTTTAGTACTTTACTAATTAATCGTGTTTTTAACTATAGAAAGCAGTTACGGGAATTTAACGCAAAATTTTGAAAGCCGTTAACCACAATCCTGATCAAGTTAATGGAAGATATGAAATTCGAAAGCAGAATATTTTTGATCTGACTATCAACAAGCATAAACGCACTTAACACAATTGTAAAGTTCTTTAGTTCAGTTAAGTTAGATATTTTCGCAAAGTCCCCGGATATCGCTTGCAATGTCGCATTCTAGTTAATTCCCATGTTGAGTCCAAATTTCAACTTTCTACATTTTACCATTTGCTAGTTATGAGCAAATCAATTCTCATCTGCCAAAATTTGCAAACAAAAACAAAGGTACTATGCGCTCACGCGAAGTCCCAGCAAGTACAGGCTCAATGTCAGCATTTGTTTAAAAACAAACTTTTAACTAATTACTGTACTTTGGTCTAAATTTCAATTTTGGTAAAAAAAAAACACTGTGTAAAAATATTCTTGAAGTAATCCAATGCTGTTTGATGCCATAAAAACAAAATTTTGGCAAATAAGATAAAAATGAGGTTTCATGAAAAGTGCTCACCATAAATACCTGGTTGACAGCTTATACATATGACTTACACCTTAGTTGATGGCTTACAGTTCTTAGTGGCAAAATGCTTTTGTTAAATGTTATTTGAAACAAAATGATTGCTTTATAAATTTTTGGTAATTTCAGCTATTTTTAACGTTTATCAAACATTTATTAATTAATTCAACTTGGTTTGTTATGTGATTTAGGTTATTCTGCTACCTGAACCATTAGAAGAGGAAGAGTTCTCAAGGATGTCCTTGGCCTTGAGGACACATTTTGAAGTCCTTGGCCTTGGCCTCAAAGCCTACAAGTCTTCGAAAATGCCCTGTCCTTGGTCGAAAACAGCACTATTTTCTGGTTTGTTAGAAATGGGCTAAGATCATGACCTCTTATTTCTTCACCTGAAATTTTGCAAAGAATTTGCAATTTTTGCACGAAGATCTTCTATTTTGGGCGCTTGGATTTTTACAAAAAATTTGCTAGTTTTGTGCCTTTTAAAAGACACAGAAAAGCTGTAGTAGATTATAAAGCCAATTAAAAGACACAAACTTTGAAAGATAAAATACAGTAAATAGAAACTTGCTTGACAAGGTGCATTGAAAGATTTGTACAAAATGTGTATAAAAAAGCAATTGTTGGCAGATATTGGAGTTTTGGGTTTTTTTGCTCACACTTTTAGGTCATATGTCCGATTTTGTTCAATTTTTTCATTGCAAAAATCTTGAGGTCATTTTCACGATACCAGTATCAAGGGAGAAGGTAATTTTTGCGATTATACTAAAAAATAAGCAAAACTTCTTCAATTTGTTTCGGTCATCATGATCAAAATGCTAAATTTTTTTTCGGTTATTCAAAAAAAATTTAGGTCAAAAATAACTATTTAATGACAAATCAAAAAAAACTATTAAATTTGGATTTTTTTAATGGCATAAAATAACAAACCAAAGAAGAAAACCATAATATTCTGAAAAATTACTTGTGGCACCTGGAATGATCCAACCTGTGACAAAGCTCAAAGCAGTTAAATATATTAGATCATGGCTATGGTCGTTAAGAGGGCTTTTGTGGCTAATTTATATGTATATTTTGGTGGGCATCCCCTGACAAAATTTTTGCTTAAAATAGTATTTTAAGTTTTTCGAATCTTATCAAGGGTTGAATTGTTGCCAGTGGGATAGCAATAACACCTTAAGAAAAAAAATTGGGGGCAAAATTTTCCACCTATTTTAAAACAATAAGTCAGTATCAAACTATCTACAGTAAACCGTAACTCTGTGGGCAGAAGCTTGATTCAGCTATCAGCATTACTGGTACTAAAAGGAGTAAAAATCAAAATACGATCCAACAACTTCTTTTACTAGCCATAACTCTTAATAGCATGCCTAAAAACATAGAGATTCACACTTATTGGGCTGATGTTTCGTAAGCAGTTGAGATAGCATGATCAAACACATTAGCCAAAAGAGAAATCCGAATCATGTTTGAAAAGTTACCTTAAACGTGCAACTTTTCTTCACTAACAAACTTAATTCAAATGATTAAGTGTGTCACTTCTTGATCAAGTTTACTTTATACATGCTGTACGTAGCTATTTTTGTTGTTTTAAGGGGTAATTTAAATTTGACTATTTAGCAAATTATAAGATTTTGGGGGGCATGGGTGCACTAGGTTTTTGTAATGTTTTGCAAAAAGAAAGTGATGTTCGTCATTAAGAGGCAAAACTTCATCACTTCCAACATCAGGCATTTGCACACAAAAAAAAATCATAACCCTAATGTGCAGGCTCACTTATTGTTTACTTGGTGCAATGTTTCACAAAGTTTGGCCAGGCGTAGTCAATAACTGGGGAAAGTTTTGAGTTTGCTTAAAGAGCGTGACGTGTGCAACCAACTCCGATATTTTACAATGGCTAAAATCAAAATAGCATTGTAGAAATTTTTTGTTTTGTTTTGGTTCTGCAATAGTACACATATTCAACAAATACTAAAAGATATCACCCTTAAAAAAGTTGTTCAAATCCTATGTTTGTTTTAGCAGCCTATGTTTGTTTCAAATCCTATGTTTGTTTTTAGCATAAGGGTAAATATTACTCAGTCTTTCTTTTCTTTATTGAATATCAGCCTAACAAGAGATTCTGAGTTTCCAAAAACTTTTACAGAGGATATCCTTTTGTGTTTGTTAATATCCTTGCAACTGCAACCCCACAATAAGAAGAAAAAATTCAAAACTTATATTTCAATTTTAGCAATTGTAAACTCAGAACTACTGCAATTGGCTGAATGCTTCACCGTCTTTAAGCTCAAAAATTTTTTCGCTCAAAAGTGATTAGCTGTGCTTCAACTTCACATTGAATTTAATGGCAAAAATGTCAAATGTCAGCATGTGGTAGGCAAAAATTGTCAGGTGTCATTAAGTACCAGTATGAGCTGTCACTTTTTTTGGGGGGAAGCTCTGCAACTCGTGTATGAGTGCGCATGCACTCTCTTCTCTCCAATCTAAGCTATTCCCCAAATCTAGCCCTACCTTAATGAAAGCACGCATGAGAAAAGCGAGAGAGCGTGCACGCTCATAAACAAGTAGCAGAGATTCTGAAAAAAAGCAGACGACTCATACTTAACGACGACCAAATTGTCAGTGTATAGGTACATTTTCAAGTTTGAGCTTCGCCCTCATTGGTAAGCAAGACAAACACACAAACATGTTTAGCCTACTTATAGTGCGCACAGTTTGTAACAGTTTTACTGCTAGTGCTAAGTATGACAAATACAGTATATTTCGTCCTTCCGTTAAGTTCAAATCCGAAGCCTTCAATGCAGCACAAATGCTCTTATCTTTGAAGAGGAATAAACAGAAAAAGGTTATTGCCTAATATAACTTATGACATGTTTTTCTTTTGAATTGTACTAGTATACAGTAATTGTAGCAAATATTACAATAAAGCTTGGCTGCAATACTTTGAGCATTTTTCGAATATTTGAATTTCAATTTAATTTGCAGTTTCTTCTTAACTCTTTGGTGGTTGGTGTTCATTCATTGCATTTGCCTTCATCTATTCAATATTTCATTGCAGTGCACTAAGAACAAGACAACTCGTCCATCAGCTTGGTGTTACAGACGCTCTCTGTAACTATAGCGTAAAGATAGGTCTTTTCTAGGTTGCCCCAGCGATTCGAGACTGGGGCCGTCACCGTTCGTGCTGTTTCCACAAATAGAAGTTGAAGTCCAGTAGATAGAGGTTTATTGAAAAAATTGTAATAAATTAAAGAGCTACATGGCACGGCATTAAAATATTTGAAAATTAACCCAGGGAACAAAATAAAAGTAACGATGCCGTGTGACTAAACTTACAAAAATAAAACGTCCGCTTGCTTCCAATCCCAAAATGAAATGAAAAACTAAACGCTAGAACTCGGCAAAAAAGCAAAAGAGCTGCGCGTTGTGCCGGAAATTAGGCGTTGAACGAAACGTGCAAAAATTAAAAAACACAATGACGCGCAGACTAATACAGCAAAAATAAGAACCAAATAAAAGAGCCGAGTTGGAAAATTTAGTGGGGCAAATAAAACAGATCGGTGCTGTAACACTTGGTTTAAAAGCGACAACTTTAATGGAGCCTGAAAAACACTAGGCCTACTGTTATCATGTTAGCACACATCATAAAAAAACTACCGCGGTAGGACCTAAAAGTGTTAAGATAGCATTCTTTAAAAAATATCTTGTCTCATCAGTAACTGATCAAACATGTTTATTAAACACAGTAAGAGGCTAAGCCAGTAAGCCTACTGCTAAAATATACTGGACCGCAATAATTCAGAATTAGGGTTTGGGTTCTTATACATACAGGACCATAAAGACTGCAGTTTTTTTATGGCAGTGGCTATTTTGCCACCAGAGGCAAAATAGCCCATGTTAGTTTGCCATTTGGAGGCAAAATAGCCTAGTCCTAACGGCTATTTTGCCGCAAGTGCCAAAATAGCCCTAAGCCTAATCTCAACCCAAACCACAACCCTAACCCAAACTCTAACCCTAATCCTAACCTTAATCCCAACTCTAACCCTAACCCTAACCCAAACCCTAACCTAAGCAAAGGAAAAACACTATTTTGCCTCTAGAGGCAAAATAGCCACTTCCTTTTTTTATTTTTGGACTATTTAAAGAGACTGGTTTTGCTAATTCCTTCTGGCTGGGCCAGTAAGCTTCCATAGGCTACGGTACCATGTGCTACACAAGCACAGAGCACGAAGTCAACAAAAAATAAACCCAAAATTTTGAGCTAGGCCTAGCCTACTCATCGGGAGTCTATGCACATCATTATTTTTGGATTATTTATCTACAGACGTCTATTTTTACTTGTATTCTCAATAGCAGACTAAACAACCGTTGAGTCAGCCATCAACTCCAACCACATTCCCAATCTTCACTAACTACCGGTAAGTAACTACAGTAGTCCAGGGTGGAACTTGGAAACTTTGAATGCACTGCGCCGGATTTTAGCGCAAACCCAGAAAATTTATATGGCGGGGTACACTTACCGCACATTAAACCTGCTGCCATAAAAAGATCTTTTGCGGCCGTGAAATTATGCTTCAAAATGCTCATTATGGCAGCTGTGCATCGATTAAAATATTTTTCTGCGTAACTGTGAAGAAATAACTGTTAAAAACAGTTACGATTTGCTAATTGTACAGTGAAAAGTGGACAGTACCGAATTACTTTTGTACCAAATTACAGTAATGAATTACATTTTCCGTGCTGGTACCATAGGCGTAGCCAGAGGGGGCCCAGGGGTCCCGGGCCCCTCCCCCCAATTAAAATACCACCAATGATAAAAAATTATGTCAATATAGCCTAGCGACAATTAGTTGCAGTTATGGACGACATGGAGCCCAGCGCCCCTAATCAACAACCAGGGGGCCCCTAACTAACAACCAGGAGACCCCTAATCAACAACCAGGGGGCACCGGGGCCCCTAATTAACTACCAAGGAGCCCCAAGGCCCCTAACTAACGACCAGAGAGCCCTGGGGCTCTAGCCAACAACCAGGGGTCCCGGTGCCCCTAACTGACAAACGGGGACCCCAAAGCCTCTAATTGAAGAACAGGGGGACCTGGGGCCCCTAATTGATGACCAGGGGCCCCCAGGACCCCTAACTAACAACCAGGGTCTCCGGGGCTCCTAACTGACAACCAGGGGGCCCTGTGGCCCCTAGCTAACAACCAGGGGGCCCCTGAATGATGACCAAGGGTCCCGGGCCAGGGGCCCCGTAATTCAAATTTTTAACATTATTATAAACTTATAATGCTATATCCCTCGTTTAACGTTATTATGAACCTATAATGCTATAACACAGGCGGTAATGCAAACCCCCTATTGAAATACTACCAATAATGAATACAATGAGAGCATAGCCAGTATGTTGTCCTTGTCCGGAATTCGCAGTTTCCTTAGTTTAGGATTTACGCATACAAGAGTAAGTAGCCTAATAATAATGACGACCACCTGCACATGTCATAACATTGTCATGTTATTCTTGGAGGTTTCAAAAAACTGTCAAGTGACTTGACTCGAGTCCTCCACGATTAGAAAAAAAGTTATTTTCATTTCGCTTTGAATGTTTTTTTTTATGAAAGAACTTAAAGGCACGATCTTATCTCAAAATCATTAGCGTAGCCAGAAGCTGGCCCAGGGGGTCCGGGCCCCCTCAATTGAAATGCCATCAATGACAAAAAATTGAAAAAAAGCCTTGTTTCTTCATTTTCAGTTTCTTTCAGCATCTTTGCGTACAACAGTACACGCGTACAACAGTAATTAACAATAAATATTATTGACGACCAGGGAGCCCGGCGCACCCCCTTAATTCAATTTTTTCAACCAATTTAAATGTATAACCAGGGTGAAATCAAGGGTTTTTAATTTGTCATAGGTGGGCACAAGTCCGTTAATCGTTAATCCGTTAATAACGAAGCTAACTTTTTCATTAACTCGTTTATTTTACAGTTACATTTTACAGTCTAATCTAATTTCAAGATAAAATGAATTCGGATGCACTAACGAAGCTGCGATCGGAAAATCTTTGGAAATTGTGAACAGCGATAATTAATAGGCTGCAGCTTATTATTTGCCACAAAAAGGAGCTCTTTTCTTCGCTTTCTTCTATAAAACTTGTGTATAACCAGGGTGAAATCAAGGGTTTTTAATTTGTCATAGGTGGGCACAAGTCCGTTAATCGTTAATCCGTTAACAACGAAGCTAACTTTTTCATTAACTCGTTTATCCGTTAAAAAGTTTTTTCAAGTTAACAGACTAAATTAACTCCCGTTAAGTTCTGTTAACGGACTAAATTAACTTTTGTTAAGTTCTTTTAACTTCCGTTAAGGTTTTTATGGTTAATATCTTGCACCATTCATTTATCGTACCGGTACAACCCAATTTGCACTGGTAATACTTGTTGCGTATTAGCATAGTAAGGACTATGGTATTAGCACAAGTTTTATAGAAGCGAAGAAAAGAGCTCCTTTTTGTGGCAAATAATAAGCTGCAGCCTATTAATTATCGCTGTTCACAATTTCCAAAGATTTTCCGATCGCAGCTTTGTTAGTGCATCCGAATTCATTTTATCTTGAAATTAGATTAGACTGTAAAATGTAACTTCCAAAACACAAAAAGACCATCATAGCAATAAATATTTCCTTACAATCAGCTCAACAGAGTCAATACGCGTTCTAGAAGCGAGAGAATAAAAAGAAATGTAAATTACACGCAAAATATTAACGGACTTTATTAACTTCCGTTAATTAAAGCTAAAAATAACGGATTAACGTTAACGGAGGAGTGAAGTTTGTTAACGGACTAGTGGTTAACGAAGCTAACGTTTTGCATTAACTTGCCCACCTATGGTTTTTGTCCTGAGAGTTGCTATCTCATGCCCTCAACTAAACTTTTTATGAACGTAATGCAATAACCAGGGCCGTATTTGCCGTCTGGCACAGTGCCAGGGCCGAGCGCGCACATAGTAGGACTTTTTTTGGTCTTCGCTTACATTTGGCAGGAAGATGTTGCAAAAACCCCCTAAATGCCAGGAGGTTCGCGCAATGTAAATCTGGCCCAGAAATAACATGTTTAGTAAGCGTAACCATCTATTGTACCATTTTTCAATAACGATTCACCTCCACCTCGCCAGTTTTTACGCACAAAGTACTTTTTAAAAAATAGCTAGGGAAAATGCTCATTAAACAAATTATTGAATTTCAATTGAGGGGGCCTGGGCCCCCTGGCTGTACATGTACTACAACTGGTAAACTTCATGACTAAACAAAAATCTTGAAGGAAAATCTTCGAGTGGATTACTATTTACTGTTAAAATATTGCAGGAGGCAATGTGCTTTATTTCCCCCTACATGGACCAAATCACTTGCAATCAAAATTTTACACCATAATGCAAGATTTTAAACGTGTTCTGGACTTTAATGGCCTGTAAAAGGAGGATTGAACAGTTAAATTTTTTGGATTGGCTTTTAAATGTTAAAAATCTAGTTCTTTAAAATGGCTTTGACCACGTGCGAAATGCATAGGTAGGCACAAGTCCGTTAATTGTTAATCCGTTAATAACGAAGCTAACTTTTTCATCAATTCGGTAATCCGTTAAAAAGCTTTTTCATGTTAACGGACTAAATTAACTTCCGTTAATTTCTTTTAACGGACTAAAGTAACTTCTGTTAAGTTCGGTTAACTTCCGTTAAGGTTTTTATCGTTAATATCTTGCACCATTCATTCATCGTACCGGTACAACCCAATTTGCACTGGTAATACTTGTTGCGTATTAGCACGAGTTTTATAGAAGAAAGCGAAGAAAGGAACTCTTTTTTGTGGCAAATAATAAGCTGCAGCCTATTAATTATCGCTGTTCACAATTTCCAAAGATTTTCTGATCGCAGCTTCGTTAGTGCATCCGAATTCATTTTATCTTGAAATTAGATTAGACTGTAAAATGTAACTTCCAAAACACAAAAAGACCATCATAGCAATAAATATTTCCTTACAATCAGCTCAACAGAGTCAATACGCGTTCTAGAAGCGAGAGAATAAAAAGAAATGTAAATTACACGCAAAATATTAACGGACTTTATTAACTTCCGTTAATTAAAGCTAAAAATAACGGATTAACGTTAACGGAGGAGTGAAGTTTGTTAACGGACTAGTGGTTAACGAAGCTAACGTTTTGCATTAACTTGCCCACCTATGGTTTTTGTCCTGAGAGTTGCTATCTCATGCCCTCAACTAAACTTTTTATGAACGTAATGCAATAACCAGGGCCGTATTTGCCGTCTGGCACAGTGCCAGGGCCGAGCGCGCACATAGTAGGACTTTTTTTGGTCTTCGCTTACATTTGGCAGGAAGATGTTGCAAAAACCCCCTAAATGCCAGGAGGTTCGCGCAATGTAAATCTGGCCCAGAAATAACATGTTTAGTAAGCGTAACCATCTATTGTACCATTTTTCAATAACGATTCACCTCCACCTCGCCAGTTTTTACGCACAAAGTACTTTTTAAAAAATAGCTAGGGAAAATGCTCATTAAACAAATTATTGAATTTCAATTGAGGGGGCCTGGGCCCCCTGGCTGTACATGTACTACAACTGGTAAACTTCATGACTAAACAAAAATCTTGAAGGAAAATCTTCGAGTGGATTACTATTTACTGTTAAAATATTGCAGGAGGCAATGTGCTTTATTTCCCCCTACATGGACCAAATCACTTGCAATCAAAATTTTACACCATAATGCAAGATTTTAAACGTGTTCTGGACTTTAATGGCCTGTAAAAGGAGGATTGAACAGTTAAATTTTTTGGATTGGCTTTTAAATGTTAAAAATCTAGTTCTTTAAAATGGCTTTGACCACGTGCGAAATGCATAGGTAGGCACAAGTCCGTTAATTGTTAATCCGTTAATAACGAAGCTAACTTTTTCATCAATTCGGTAATCCGTTAAAAAGCTTTTTCATGTTAACGGACTAAATTAACTTCCGTTAATTTCTTTTAACGGACTAAAGTAACTTCTGTTAAGTTCGGTTAACTTCCGTTAAGGTTTTTATCGTTAATATCTTGCACCATTCATTCATCGTACCGGTACAACCCAATTTGCACTGGTAATACTTGTTGCGTATTAGCACGAGTTTTATAGAAGAAAGCGAAGAAAGGAACTCTTTTTTGTGGCAAATAATAAGCTGCAGCCTATTAATTATCGCTGTTCACAATTTCCAAAGATTTTCTGATCGCAGCTTCGTTAGTGCATCCGAATTCATTTTATCTTGAAATTAGATTAGACTGTAAAATGTAACTTCCAAAACACAAAAAGACCATCATAGCAATAAATATTTCCTTACAATCAGCTCAACAGCGTCAATACGTGTTCTAGAAGCGAGAGAATAAAATGAAATGTAAATTACACGCAAAATATTAACGGACTTTATTAACTTCCGTTAATTAAAGCTAAAAATAACGGATTAACGTTAACGGAGGTGTGAAGTTTGTTAACGGACTAGTGGTTAACGAAGCTAACGTTTTGCATTAACTTGCCCACCTATGGCGAAATGTGATCCAATAGAATTAGAATAGCTTTTTTTTCTGAAAACTCACAAAAATTGCCCAGTGGTTGGGGGCTTTGCCCCTATACCCGTGTAGTGACTCTGTGCTGTATTGAACCACAGTCATTTGTGTTTTGCTCAAGAGTCCGTTTCAGTGCGCAACAACAGTTTTTTAAAACGCGCGCTGAACGCTGATTTGATTAAAAGTTGCGATATAGCGATTATCATGCCATTTTAGGAAACATTGTTCAGTTACGTGAGCCTGTTCTCACGCAGTGTGTCATGTAAATTGTAACAGGAATTCCTTTCTGAATTTGCCGTTGTCGTGCAAGGACCACAGTGATTTTAAGAAGTTTATTTTGCTGCCATTAAACAACGAGGAAGTTTTTAAGTTTTGGTGTTAATTTAAAGAAAAGAACGAACTCAAATATTACCGAAGCTTACGTTAGGATTGGGTTCATCCAAACCCAAATTCCTACACCCGCATAGCCTTCTGCGGCTGGGGGCTCCGCCCCCACACCTCCGTCTGTGATACGTTTGAGTACACTAGCTTACTCAACACGTCTCCTAAGTTAGATTTGCACTTTCCAACTATTAGTTTTCGCCCTTTCTCTTTACCAAAATCCTGGTTAAGTGCCAACGGGCTACAGCTTCAGATCTTCCATTCTACGATATCTTTGCCCCTCAAAAAGTTCCTTTTTTGAAAATTTCTGATGACGTCATTGCAGTGGTGCCGATCTTTGTTGAGCATTGGGGGGGATAATTTGCAATTTTACCCCAATTTTGCCCGATTTTCAACATTGGGGGGGATGAACCTCAACCACGATCTTTTTCAGGTAAGCAAATCAAATGAAGACCAAAAAAAAGGTCTTCACCAAAAATTGAAGAGTTTTTTCCCCCGAAATCACGTGAAGACCACAAAAAAGGTCCTAACATCATTTAGCGCTCAGATGCAGACCACAGTAAAACCAGAGCTGGGCACTTGCACTGTAAGCTTGCGCCGCAACTATTTCACTTGCGATAGCACTAGCACCGCAACTATTTTTAACGGTTGCGCTGACGCTTGCGCTGCAAATATTTTAGCAATTTTGAGCGCAATCGCGCAAGCGCAATTTAAATAAGCTTATGATTAAGAATAATTGTTTTCCAACAACTGTGATTAAAGTTTAGAAAAAACAATGACGAGGAAGATTTATAAAAGCCTCGTCATGGGAAATTGCATTCGTTTACTGCTTGCAAAACTTCGTTATACAGCACGATTCACAGCAGGAGTTTTTCATTGAAACTTTTTCCATGAAATGTTTTGCCGATTTTTCAAAATTTCAAATTTTTCAATTGCGTATTTCAAAAAATGGTTGCAGAATCAAATTTTAAAGAGAAAAACTACTTTTATAACTGTCTTTCTAGAAATACGCTATTCGTTCCTAAAAAATCTTAAAATATTGCTTCGCGAAAGAATTTAACGCGTTACTTGCAATTTGTCTAATGTCTTACCCATAGATGTAGCCAAGGGAGGAGCAAGGGTCCCCGGGCCTCCCCCAATTGAAATATGACAAAAATATGACAATTGTTTCTTCACTTTCAGTTTCTTTTAGCATTTTTCGCGTACAATATACACGCGTACAACAGTAATTAACAACAATATTGACAACCAGGGGGCACGAGCCCACTCAAGTCAATTTTTACCAACCAATTTAGAAGTGTAGTCCAAGTGAAATTAAGATTTTTGTCTTAAAAGCTGCTTTTTCAGGCCCTCATCTAACCTTTTTATGAACTTAAACCATTAACCAGTGGCGGATTTACAATATGGCGCAGTGACAGGGGCCCAGCTCACCGATACTAAGACTTTTTTTTGGCCTTCACCTATACAGTATTTGGTAAGAAGATTTTGCAAAAATCTCCATAGTGCCAGGGGCCCCGCGCAATGTAAATCCAGCCCGGTCAATAACGTGGTTAGTAAGCGTAACCATCTATTGTACCATTTTTAACTACAATTCACCTCCACCTTGCCAGCTTTTACGCGGCAATGTACTTTTGAAAAATATTAGCTAGTGCAAATATTTATTGAAGAAATAATTGAATTTGAATTGACGGGCTCTGGGTCTCCTGGCCGCAAATATTCCTACAAGTGACAAAACAAAAATCTCTAAGAAATATCTTACTGTGGATTGTTTTATTATTTATTGGTAAAATATTGCAGGAGGCAATGTACCTTACTTCCCCCTATCTGGGCCTAATCACGTACAAAATTTAACCCCAAAATGCAACATTTTAAACGTGTTTTGGACTTAAACTGTAAGTAAAAGTAGGATTCAACAGTTAAATTTTTTCAATTGCCTTTCAAATGTTAAAAATCTAGTTTTTTCAAATAGCTCAGAACGCGTGCGAAATGTATTCCAATGGCATTAAAATAGCTTGTTTTTTCCAAAAAATCGATCAGCTTCTGGCAGACCCCCGTCTGTGATACGTTTGAGTAACATTAGTTTACTCAACACGTCTCCAAATTTAGACATTTTCACTTTTAACTTTGGTAAACCAGACAACGGCTTCTGGTCTTTCGTTCTACAATATCTTTGTCACACAAAAAGTTTCCCTTTCAAAAATTTATGATGCGTCATTACATGTCATTTATGGTTTTGCCCCCCCCAACCAAAAATTTTGGCTACGCCTATGGTCTTACCGTAATTCAAAATCAAGGAAATATCAAAAACTATTAATTGCAATTTTTGCTGCTAGTCAGGAAAAATTGAAAGAAATCGCTAAACAAAGTGACAGCATCGGTATAGCTTTTAATTAACATACTTAGATGATTCAAATTTCTTTAAACAAAAACATGATGATTTTGGTAGCATGCTCCAGTCGTCAGAGAGTGATGCTAATTGCTCCAAAAGCATAAATGCACAAAAGCCTCGGTAGCTCTTAAGAAAATAGAAGACATTAAGTCACAATCTGGATCAGCCTCTGGTTGTAAGAAAAAATGACTACGGATAACATTTGAACTCATGCCCGCTACAACCAGAGACATACACTGGTTTTGAATTCGCGGCAGTCCTTTAACGCAGGACGGGTGTTAAACCACTCTGCCACTGTGTAGCTATGTGTTAAAATGAGCATGTTAATATGGACTAGGTGCACTGAAATTTAAACGGTTACACTCGGGTTCCGATGCTCGCGCTGTGCGAGTGACGCGTTCGTAAGATTGTTGATCAACATTCTACTCGTCGGTATAGCTCTTAGTTGATTTAAATCCTTTATAGTAAATATATGATGATTTTTTTAGCGTGCTCCATTCGTCAGAGCAGAGTGACGCTAATTGCTCCAGGAGCACAAATTGCATCGCATCTAGTAATCGATTTCCTTGACAAGCTATAAGAAAAGAACAGTGACTCCGAAGTCGTTCGCTTACCACCCCATGAAAACTTTATTGGTGGAAATTAAAACCCCCAATTCCTTTAAATGCGGTTGTTGAGCGTCATTTTTCATTGTTTTTTGCCCAAAATGAGTGGAGTTGAGCGATGCGCATTTTTAAATGCTTATATTTTGTTAAAGAAATCAATAATTCTTTTCTTTTTTGTTCACTAATTGGTGTTGTGCATAATTTGTTTTGAATATTTGTTTCGTACCGTAATCTAAAGAGCAGTTTGAGCTGTGAGTTAATCATATTTATGCTTTTTAAAACGTTACACTTGCGCTTGCGATTGCGCTTGCAGCGCAATTATTTTTTTGGGATTGCGGAAACGCTTGCGCCGCAAGAATTTTAGAGTAGTTGAGAGTGCGCTTGCGGCGCAGTTATTGTGACTGCTCTGCCCACCTCTGAGTAAAACTATTGGGGGGAATGCAGATGTAGACCATAGTCAAATTATTGGGGGGGATGCAGTCAAATTATTGGGGGGGATATATCCCCCCATCCCCCCCGGGTTTCGGCACCCCTGCGTCATTGTATGTGATTTGTTGTTTGGGCCCCCTCTCCCCCAATCAAAAATCCTGGCTACGCCTATGGCTGGTACCGCCAGTATTTTTTAAACTATGTACCGGAACTGGTACCGAATTACTTTGATTTTGACAAATCAGTACTTTTTTCAACTATTTTTTCATTTTCGATTTGATCAGAGGTGGAGTCGAGGACACAACATTTGAGGCCAAGGACACAAAAAAATCCGAGGCTAAGGACCGACTTCTCGAGGAGCGAGGACAGATCTTCTTGAGGCCAAGGGCAGGAATGCTCAAGACCAAGGACACAAGGCGCAAGTGTTCTCCGAAAAAAAAAAGAAACGTCCCCAAACAAATTTTTCAAGCGATCTCAAAAAAAAAGATTTCTCGAGGAGACGCCGATTTTCTGCGAAAATTACGGCGTAAAAAAAAGGTCTTCGCAAATTTTCCACGAGGTTTTTTGCCGTTTTTCAAGGTAACGTGAGAAGAAGGTCATGGCCATGGCCCATTTTTAACGAATCAACAAAAAGGCTGTCCTTTAGCCGAGGACAGGACATTTTCGAGGACTTATAGACTTCGAGGCAAATGCCAAGGATTTGACCATCAAGCAGAGGTGGGCACGATACTTTCAAAAAGTACCGCGGTGCTGGTACCGGTACTTGCTTGAAAAAGTACCGTCGGTACCGGTACTATTTTTAAAAAGTACCGCTGTATCGGTACTCGGAACCGGTACTTTTTCATGATTTAACTTAATTTTCTTAAAATCTTTGAAGAACGTTTGTTTCAAAAAATTTGTAACTTTTAGTGAAAAAAAGCACCACAAACCAAAATTACGACCAGTCATTTACTTTGAGAAAAATCAGATCGTCAATTTGTAACTTAATCCAAATTTTTTATGTTTTAATCCGATTTCACACGGCAAGCATTTTTGCACACTCTCGATTTTTTTCATGATAAATACCTTAAAAAAACAAGTTTTGTCAAACTAAGTCAACTTTCATCACAATAATTAATTCCTAAAAATTTCAAGTTGTTAAGGTAAAGCGAAATTTCCCAATTTTGAGGTTTTCCAAAGTCATTTTCCAAAATCTGAGCATTTTTGCCAAGTTATAATTTAAACTAATTACGTCATAAGACGTTTTTGTGACATAACCAACTTTCACGAGATGGGAGTTTGCCAGCAAACCCAGTGAACGATCGACGCATAGCTAATGCGTGACGCTCAAAAGTACTTTTTGTCTACAGTTAAATCAGCAATTACTATTCAAAAATATCTGATTATGGAACCTCCAGAAAAGTAGAGTCAAAATATTTGTCTGTTAAATCTCTGCTGATATCATAAAACACTGACACCCTAAGTTGAGCCGTTCAAAAAATTGATTTTTGGGGCCCCATTTTGGGGGGTTCCCGGTTGAGTTGCCCCAAAAAATTTCGGGAGAAAATATTGCGTTTGCAGCTCAACAACTTTACACAAAAATTAGATTTCGATGTTTTGTGGTTTAGGAGAAGAAGAGCGTACAAAAATTAGGAAGAAAAAAAAGAAAAAACCTCATCGCGACCAAAAGTGGGTTGGTTGGGATGAAAGGGTATTGGAAGACATACAACCATGTGAAATATTTTCTGCCGTACTTAACTGAGACTGCTTTTTACGCCAAATTTGCGGGGCGGTTTTTGGGTTCTAAAACCAAAGTCACGTGACCTATTGCCTCAAAATTTGGTACAAACATACAGGCGCGTAGCCAGGATTTGGAAAAGGGGGGGCTTTTTTGAAAGAGTGAGAAAAGTGCAAACGACCTTGACCCAAATTTTCATTGTTCTTGAATCAGTTTCACACGGTTTGTCCGAAAATTGAGACGGAATTTCTCGGAAAGCTCGGAAATTCAAACGTTTTTTCCGCCCCAAAACAGGTGGTCTCCAAAAAAAAAACAAAAAAACAAAAAAAAAGGTCTTCACCGAAATTGAGCCTGATGTCTCTGCCAAGATCGGAAATTCAAACGTATTTTCTGCCCAAAAACAGGTGGTCTCCAAAAAAAAAAAAAAAAAAAAGGTCTTCAGCGAAATTCAACCACTTTTTCATTCCGAATCACGACATCTACTTCACAACTTCGGCACCCAATTTCCTTTGGGGGGGGCTGTTTTCAATTTTTCACAAAAAATCGGCCTCAAAAACACCAAAAACGTGCGATTTTGCATACTTCACAAGCCAATGGAGGGGCTCTCTGGCTACGCTACTGCAAACATATAACTCATTAATCTCAAACTGCTGTCAAATTTTCATGTAGCTAGACCTAACCGTTCTCGAGTTATAAGCAAAAGTCTGAAATTTCGCACTCGTTAGTTGGAAAATGGCCGAGTAAAAACAAAGGAACAAGCGAAGCGAGCGTCGGTCGTTCCAATTAGGCAGTTTGTGATTCAGTTTCCAAAAATAAAGTTATGTATAAAATTTGAACCGCTTGTGACTTCATCGCAAAAATGACGTCATTTAAAAAAATGTTGCCGTGACGTTCAGGCACGTAGACAGAACAAATTATTTTGGGGGCAAGCGAAAATTTGTAGGGCAATGGCTTCACGCTGGAGGTGATCGCAAAAAAAGCTTTAAAAAAAGCTCTTCTGTACGGAAAGCCACCATTTTCTGCAAGCTTTATGGCGATCTCAAAAAAAAGAAAAAGGACTACAGGTAGAAAAGCCGCTATTTTCTGCGACTTTTTTACATGAAATCAAAAATAATACAACACTAACTTTTTCTTTCCATCCTAAAACTCTAAGTGAATTTTATTTGGGAAGGATCTAAGTGAATTTTATTTGGGAAGGCAAACTAAAATTTGGGGGGTGGGCAATTACCCCTTCTGCTACCCCTGGCTACGTGCCTGCTGGTGACGTTAATATGATGATGTCATGAAGTCAGAACCAGTTTTTCCAAAAAACTTTCGAGAACACCAACCCGCATACCAAAATCGGTGTTTTCATGACTTTTGGTTTTGAATTAAGAAATGAGGAGCATTTTTGCTCCCATGTAAACTGCCGTTGGTCAAATGGTACACCAGTACTGATATACAATCCATAATCAGTACCGGTAAATCTGAAATCACACTCAGTAGACTACTGTATTATATATTTTTAGGTACTGACTACGTGTACTGTATTTCATGGAAAAATTTTGAGTGGAAGAGACTAAAATGAAATGGGATTATTCATCTGCTTATTGTATTGCTTTTTTAGGGGTCAAGGTTTAAGTAGGGGTTAAGGTTAGGTTTGTGGTTAATTTTAGCACGAAGATTCAAGTTTGGATTAAATTTAATTTGAAATAAAAAAAACTGAATAGAAATTTGTAGTGAAATAAAGCCTTCCATATTATCATCATTAATACAATTTGTTTATAGTTCATTATTAAGCAGTCGCTCTTTTTCAAGTTAGTAAAAATAACCCAGTTGCTATTCTTAAACCTGACTTAGTTTTACAACAAACTGTCTTATAAAAACGGCCACTTCATTAATATTATGATATAATATTGTTGGAAAAGATTATTGAACCAAAATTTTTCGTTTGCTATTTCCAGAATTTATTGGTTACCAGCAGTGGCGGATCCAGAAAATTTTGGTGGGGAGGGGATGATAAAAATTTTAAGCACAAAACCTTAAAAATTCGGATGTGTTGTAACCAGGCGCATAGCCAGAAATTCGCAATGGAGCGGCTGATTTAGGGGTCTGGGGGCGGAGCCCCCAGCGCTCAAAAATTTTGCATTTTTTTGCAAAAATAATTTAATTTCAGAGCTAGTTTGATGAAATAAAGCTTTTAAAATGCGGCATAGAAATTGGCAGTGCAAACATGATTCAACTGGTTGCATAAATAGCCTATGTGAGAGGTGGTTAATGGTAAAACTTTAGTTTTCGTGTTTGGATGCTGGTAAATCATAAGCATAAAATCTTATAGTTCAATAAAACTCACACGGAGTAATTTGTTTCATCTATATTTTATAGAGAAAAATAATTGGAGAGGGGCTAATGGAAAAAGAATTGAGACAAGTGATTGGTAATTAACCAATACTGAATAGCCTCTACACCCCATTTCTGAGTTTAGGCCTATAACATATTTGCTGATGAAACCGGTGTTCAAGTTTTTTACACTAGCGATCAAATTTTATTGCTAATTTTTGGTCATTTAAAAAAAAATTTTTTTTTGATTTGTGAGTTTTTTTTTTGACAAATTAGCCCCTCCTAAGCATATGTTCCAAAAAATGCTTTAAATCACTTTTTGGTCAACTTCAGTGCGAAGAACAGTCTCAGACGTGCTAAAAACGTGATATTTTTTATTTTGCGTTTTGGTTGACAGGCCAATGGAGGGACTATAGCCCCCCCCCCCCCCCCGCCCCCCTGGCTACACTACTGCTTAGGATTAATGTTCTTGACCTCGCTTAATGCTCACTTTTTACAAGCCTAATATGTCACTTAAGAAATGATTTGCATTGTGTAGGTTTTATCGCTGAAAAGTGCAAGTTGTAAATTATGCTGATTCGGTGCTTTCAACTCAATCGGACCCGTATAAGACTAATTTCTGTTTTGTAAAAACTTCGCTGTAAAAATTGCATTTTTCGATCCCTCCCCTCACAGGGATTTAGAAATTATATTACAGTCACACGGCCTTTCGAAAATTCACTGATTGCTTTTTTTCAAACAAGTTTAATATTCATATGCACGTTATGTTTACGCTGGTGGGGGATGTATCCCCCCATCCGCCCCCATAACTCCGCCACTGGTTGTGCTCCTATGCCTTTGTCGCTGAAAAGTGCAAGTTGTGAGTTTTGCTGATTTGGCGCCTTCAAATCAATCGGACCTGTAAAAGACTAATTTCTGTTTTGTAAAAACTTCGCTGTAGAAATACTATTTTCTTGCACCCCCCCCCCCCCCCCTTTTCTTGGCTTTTGAAATTATATCACAGTCACACGGGCTAACGACTATTTACTGATTGCTTTTTTTAAATAAGTCAAGTATTAATCATATGCACGTTGTGTTTAGGCTGGTGGGGGGATGCATCCCCCCCATCCCCCCCCCCCCCTAAATCCGCCACTGGTTACCAGTGATCTCGTCACAAAGTGATTTCGTCACAGTGATTACGCCACAAAGTGAGGGTTAGGGCAAGAAAGCTCTGGGGATAGTAGATTTGTTTAATGACTGCTGTTCCCAGTCAATGCTTTAATTTTAATAATGCAATAGTACAATGGGGCTGGCAGCACAAACCCAGGGCCATAGGTGGGCAAGTTAATGCAAAACGTTAGCTTCGTTAACCACTAGTCCGTTAACAAACTTCATACCACCGTTAACGTTAATCCGTTATTTTCAGCTTTAATTAACGGAAGTTAATAAAGTCCGTTAATTCGTTAATATTTTGCGTGTAATTTACATTTCTTTTTATTCTCTCGCTTCTAGAACACGTATTGACGCTGATGAGCTGATTGCAAGGAAATATTTATTACTATGGTGGTCTTAGTGTTTTCGAAGTTGCATTTTACAGTCTAATATAATCTCAAGATAAAAATAAGTTCAAATGCACAACGAAGCTGCGATCGGAAAATCTTTGGAAATCGTGAAAAGCGATAATTAACCTATGAGGCTGCGAGTTATTATTTGCCACAAAAAAGAGTTCCTTTCTTCGCTTTCTTCTATAAAACTCGTGCTAATACGCAACAAGTGTTACCAGCGCAAACTGGTTTGTACCGGTACGATGAATGAATGGTGCAAGATATTAACAATGAAAACCTTAACGGAAGTTAACCGAACTTAACAGAAGTTACTTTAGTCCGTTAAAAGAAATTAACGGAAGTTAATTTAGTCCGTTAACATGAAAAAGCTTTTTAACGGATTACCGAGTTGATGAAAAAGTTAGCTTCGTTATTAACGGATTAACGATTAACGGACTTGTGCCCACCTATGTCCAGGGCATGTTCTGTCTTAAGAATGCCGTCAGTCGCGTAATCACTTTGTGACAAAATCACTGGCAACCTATTTATTATGACCCAAAGTTAACCTTAACTCAAATCCTCATTTTAAAACTAACATCAAACCTATTCCAAGCGCAATTCTTGACTCAAACTCTAATCTTAAATCCTCAAAAAACCAAATAAAAATGTTCTGATAAATATTCCTTGTTTTTTGTTATTCTCTTTTTTCTTTATTCAAAATATTTGTGGTGAAATGTTGTTGGAGGTACTATTGTATGCATCAATCAAAAAATGTTATCATAATAATAGTTGACGTTTTAATTTGCTAATATCACCAACTATAATTCATAGGTCCGATAATGTTCAGTTTGATTACATCACATAGCACTTTTTATCTGTACAGCCAAGTCTGGACCATTCTTTTTTTTCAAAAACATTTTCCGAATCTGGAAACGGTTTCCAGATTTGGAAACCAGTTGCGCGGAAAATGACGTCACGCATTTTTTGGTTTTCATATCTGGAAACCGCAATAATTGGAAGTTAAATATTGCTTTGATTATATTACGCCCAGCGATTAGCGTCGCTTATAGACAACTAGAAACGAGTCTTTGAAGAAGCATTTTGGTCCTTGGCCGGATTTCCCCTTGCAGTTTTCTTTTGGAGGAAGGGGGGTGGTGGTGAAGTCTTTTTTTTTTTTTTTTTGCTTTTTAATGTATTTCTCTTTCGTTTTTTTTTTTTTTTTGTTATATCAAGGAGTATTCATGCGTGGCGAAACAGTTACATGATCGAGTTTACCAATAAAAGTACTGAAAATCCTTGATTGAATCATGACGTTTCCCGAAAGAGTTAACGCGTGATGAGCGGAACAACTCGATGGTTTCGCACTATTGTCCATAATTACAATAAACTTGTTACTGGTAACTATTTCTCTCGATCAATTTTTAACTGGTAAAAAGCATACCCAATATCAGTACTACGCCATACCACTAAAAAACTGGCGTGCACACAGTATAGAAAACTTATTATTTTATTAAAGTTTTTGAACGTTTGCAGAATGTGACTTTTCGCTTTTGTTTGTCGGTAATAAATACCATTTTTACTGGCCCTCGAGAAGTAGACTTCCTCTTCTTGTTCCCCTAAAAGTTCCTTAGCATTCTTTAAAAAGTTTTTGATACGGTATATCAATTTCAAAGACAAGTAAGCGTAGTAATTTAAAAATCTGCTAACGTACGTGTTTCCACATCATTTGGTCAGGTTTTGAAATAAGCAAAATAGTTTGAAATATATGATGTGCGGTTTTATTTTATAATTACCAAAATTAACAGCTTGTTTTTCATAAATGTGATGAAGGTGTTTAATTCAACAAAGAGATTACTAATAGCACTAATTATTGAAAATGCTGTGAATAATATCTGAACATAGCTCGTCTTTAACTTTGGCTACGTACTAATTCATCTTCTGAATCTGACGATTATTCCACAGCCTCTATGCTCTCCTCAAATATGTCATCTTCTTCGCACTCTCCCACGGTAGTCTCTCCACATGGTTCTTCATCTTCCTCTGCACTCATCTCTTCTTCCTCAATGCAGTTAGTGCTGAGTTGTTCAATTACTCGAGAGCAGCTAACCATATCATCTACGAATGTATGTTAGACAGGCATCTTACTCTCCCGACTCGGCTCCGTGTGATTTCTGGCTGTTCCCCAAACTAAAACTAACTCTGAAGGGGAGGCGATTTCAGTCCAGAGAAGACATTATGAAAAAATCGACGGAGGAGCTTCAGGGCATTGAGTAGGTGGAGTTCAAAAGGTGTTTTCAGAAGTGGCAGAAGATCTGGGAAAAGTGTGTGCACCACCAAGGGGAATATTTTGAAGGAGATTGAATAAAATTCTCAAAATTTATTGTGTTGCGTGCTTTATACAAAAAAGTCGGATACTTTTTGAACAGCCCTCGTAAAGAGGGAATTCCATCCTGCTCCTCAATTTTCAGTAGGGATCTGAAGGACACTTTGTTCAGAATAAACATGTTATCTCCTAAAAATAGAATAACTGAATAATGTTGTGTTGGTTAGCATTTTGGAAAACAGCTCTTAATTTTGAGTTAAACAATAATCGATCAACTGTATGACGATATTTGTTTACCTGGTTACGAACCTGACAGACATTATTCAGTCTATCTGCTCATTCTTTTAAACAAAGTTTTACATCTATGGAGCGTCAAAGGAACGCGTTCCGATTGCGGTTAGCCAGCTCGACTGCGCAGCTTATGAGCTGTTAGATCGGTGTGCTTGCTAAGCTATTACTTCCATTAAAATTTTTTTATTCGATGATAGTCAACCTAAAACTATAGGTTTTCGTGTTTCGACCAGTGACTTCTAAAGGCCATCCTCACGGCTAGCACTTAGAAGCATAAGTTATTCATCTATACAATTTATTAATGTAATATACAGTGCGAATGAGCTATCGCGATGCGTTTCGACCTTGCTCAGGGGTCTCATCAGGCGAAAAAAATAACACATATTTAAACATGCAGTAATGTGAAACTGCAACTAAAAATTTGTAAACAAAAATTAGCGGCAATTAAGAATCATTAAACTTTCAAACATGCAATGATACAAAACTGCAATTACCAAATTTGGAAATAAAAATTGCATCGATAAACACATCTGCTTTGTCTATGCAAATTTTATAATGACGTCAAACAACTTATGACATGTTCATATAAAAATCACAGGGAGAGCACGAGCTAAATGCAAGTGCGACACATTGCTTAGTGAATAAACACTTAACTAATAATTAGCAGCACTTCAGAATTATTAAAATTTTTTTATTGAATGATTGTCAACCTAAAACTATAAGTTTTCGTGTTTCGACCAGTAACTTAGGCCATCCTCACGGCTAGAATTTAGAAGCATTTATAAGTTAGGCCTATTCATCTATACAATTTATTATTGTAATAAACAGTGTAAACGAGCTATCGCGACCCATTTCGACCTTGCTCAAGGGTCTCATCAGGCGAAAAGAATAACACATATTTAAACATGCAATGATATAAAACTGCAACTAAAAATTTGGAAATCAAAATTAGCAGCAATTAAGAATGATTAAACTTTCAAACATACAATGATTACTATCGTTATTTTCTATTTCTTCCAGTTATTTCTTGTTTGCTGATATCTAGTTGATTTGATTTGTCACGTCATTGGTTGGAGCAGGCGTGACTGCGACAGTCTCTCTCATAAATCAACTTTTACCTTTTGCAACTCTTAATTTTCACCAATTAAATACTGCTCTAGCACATAAACTTATTTGAAAAGTCAGTCATTTTGAAAGTCAAAAAGTGTTGAACTGGTGGCAATAATAACACGAAATTTATATTTTTTAAAGTACCGAAAAGCCAAAAAAATTCTGGTGTATTTTGACCTACAAGTGCTGAAAACAAAGAAAAGCAATGCTTATAACTTATTTTCCAAACCTGAAAACTAACCTCAGTTCAGAATCTTTCATCTTTACTTGAGAAAATCGCATCAAAATAGCGAATTTGACGAAACAGCTCTTTATCCTCATCTAGCGGCCAAACGCAACGGTAAAATTTTTTTCCAACGGTGAAATCTATTAGTTTTCGACGAGGAATACGATGGTAACGTTTAAAATTCCCTCTTAAGCTTCGTTTTTTCCCCTTTCAAGAATTAATAATTTTATAGGTACCAAATTGGCCACAGTTTCCAAATCTGGAAACCATGTCCATTTCCACATCAGGAAAAACTAGAAACCATGTCCGTTTCCATATCAGGAAAAACATTGGTTTCCAGATTTGGAAACGGTTGCCGATAAAAAAGAGTGGACTGACAGCTCTCAATAACTAGATGGGGGTTTGCCAGCAAACCCAGTGAACGACCGACGCAAAGCTAATGCTGTGACACTCAAAAGCACTTTTTGTCTACCGTAAAATCAGCAATTATTCAAAAATATCTGATTATGAAACCTCCAGAAAAGTAGAGTCAAAATATTTGTCAGTTAAATATCTCCTAATATCATAAAAACACTGGCAACCTAGCTTGAGCCATTCAAAAATTGATTTTTGGGGGTCTATTTGGGGGGTCCCCGGGGGGGTGGCACCCCCAAACTATGTCAAAATATTTGTCAGTTAAATATCTGCTGATATCAAAACAGACTGGCACTCAAGTTGAGCTATTCAAAAAATTGATTATTGGGGTCCATTTGGGGGATTCCTCGGGGGGGTGGCACCCCCAAACTATGTCAAAATATTTGTCTGTTAAATATCTACTGATATCATAAAAAAGTAGCACCCTAGCTTGAGCCGTTCAAAAAATGGATTTTTCGGGGCCCCATTTTGGGGGGGTTCTCGGGGAAGTTGCCCAAAAAAATTTCGGGAGAAAATATTGCGTTTGCAGCTCAACAACTTTACACAAAAATTAGATTTCGATGTGTTGTGGTTTAGGAGAAGAAGAGCGTACAAAAATTAGGAAGAAAAAAAAGGAAAAAAAAAGGAAAAAAAAAAAATAAACCTCATCGCGGCCAAAAGTGGGTTGGTTGGGATGAAAGGGTATCTTGAGACATACAACCCTATGAAATATTTTTTGCTGTACTTAAGCCGTTTTTGACTGAAACCGCTTTTTACCCCAAACTTGCGGGCCGGTTCTCGGGTTCTAAAACCGAAGTCATGTGACCTATTGCCTCGAAATTGTGTACAAACATACAACTCATTAATCTCAAACTGCTGTCCAAATTTCATGTTGCTAGACCCAACCGTTCTCGAGTTCTAAGCAAAAGTCTGAAATTTCGTACTCGTTAGTTGGAAAATGGCCGAGTAAAAACAAAGGAACACGCGACGTGAGCGTCGGTCGTTCCAATAATATACGGGTAGTTCATTAAAGTTCAATAACTGGTCAGGTGGTCTTAAAAGTGTTAACGCATTTGTCTTTGGAGCGTACGGTCTGAGGTTCAAATCTTGGGCCAGTCAAATCAAGCACGGTGTTGACAACAGCTTGCCACTGCTGTGACATTTCTTTGAAACAAGCTGTGGTGCCCGGGCACAATGAAGGGATTCAAGTGAAGATGGGTCCCGCCAACTTGTTACATGCTTTAGTGTAAATGGAAGTGGCTACGTACCGGTATTTTACCTTCAGAAGCAAAATAGTGTTTTTCCTCTGTTTGGGTTAGGGTTTGGGTTAGAGTTAAGGTTAGAGTTGGGATTAAGGTTAGGATTAGGGTTAGAGTTTGGGTTAGGGTTTGGGTTAGGATTAGGCTTAGGGCTATTTTGGCACTTGCGGCAAAATAGCAGTTACTCCGTTAGGACTATTTTGCTTCCAAATGGCAACTCTAGAGGCAAAATAGCCACAGCCTAATCTTAATGTTCAACACTTACCGTACTTTTGTATGGGTGTGTGGCTGTGTTTTTTTTTTTTTTTGGCTAAGATTGAATAATTGATTTTAGCAAATATTTTAGTATCTGTAAAACTATGTCTCAAATGCCTGCTTCAAATCAGACAATGATGAATCCTCCTCAGAAATCAATTGCATTAAATGATGATGCTGTGAGGTTTCAAGTTGAGTTAGAATTTGTCCAATGTTTAGCAAATCCAAATTATCTGAATTTTTTAGCTCAACGTGGATACTTCAAGGTAATTTTATTTCCATCTTTATTTCTCATGCATCTTCTGCCAGAAAATAGCTAATGGACCATACAATAAATCAAACTGCCACTTGTCTATTATGCACAATTACATTTGTAGGCTATACATTGTTTCTTTTAATACTGCGCTAAGTACTTAAGCAGAAAAGCTGTGAATTCCCAAGTTTTTGGCATTTGGTTTGATCAGACTGGAAATCAAACCCAAGCCAAGGAGCAGATGCTTCCTCATGAAGTCATGATATAGCTGAAAGTATGGCAGCTCAATCCCTCATCGGAGTGGATTTGCACCTTTTCGCTGAGATGTTTTGACCCAGTCCGTATGACTTTAAGAGATGTTTTGATACACACATGTTTACCGTTTAACTGCTCAGACGTTTTGATGCAAGATGATCAAAATTTGCTTTCTTTTTGTATTTCTTACTTTGTGCTTTTTTTTATTTGCTGTTTGGTATGAAATGAGTTTAACTTCATTTGAATTTGAATTTTACGATTCATTTTTTATGCTACCGGTATGTTGTATTATAGTAAGTAGCAACAAAGGTTAAAATCTTCTCTTGTTTGTAATGCAACTAACTAGAAATAGAATTATATCAAAACTGTTTTTTTTTTGTCAAAACAATAAAATTTCTTTAAGTACATAAGTATAAGTCGTTAAGTTTTTTATTTGCATGACTTTGATGACTCAACAGTAGGCTGTACCAAATTTCGATGACTTTCTTCAATTTCTTAGGAACTCTCCCAAAAGTTGTGGTTCAACCACCAATACAATTTACCACCAAAATTTTTTTGTTAAATTTTTGTTTTACGCCTCCTCAAAGCACGTTTCCATGGCAACACGACAAAAATCAAAAAATGGCCATAATTCAGCAACTGCTCAGGCTAAATGCAAAAATTTTTTTCCAAAGATGCAGAATACCCAAGTTCCTATCTATTCTCAATACATTATATTAGCCTACTGTTCAATTTTTCAAGTAAAAACAAAAAACGAAGTGACTTGGCACACGGAACGTGCGCGGTTAAATAAACAAAGATTCGGGTGACGTCACTCGTTTTCGGAAATTTTTACTTTGAATATTACAGTTATAGGTTTGGGTTAGGGTTTAGGTTAGGCTTAGGGTTAGGGCTAGGATTAGGGTTAAGGTTAGGGTTAGGGCTTAGGGTTAGTTTTTTTGGCTTTATTACAAAATGTCTGCGCGCACGGAACGTGTGCCAAGCCTTTTTCAACAAAAAAACATGTTTTTTCACTGTTTTTATTGCATTTTCTATAATATATTTCATTGTGTAGTGGTGTTATGCAATTTTTTTGGTAATATATGGTAACTTTCCATTAACTATGCTGTCATTAAAGTAATTGTTGTATTAGACCTAATGTTAATTGCTTTTTAAAGTGTTAACAGATGAGATAAGCTAGTATCGTAAGTGTTGAAAAGCGGTAAAGTCATTATCATAGAAATGTAATGTAACTTATTTATAATCAACTGCTATATTCTGTTATTCTCACATCTTATTTCTATGGGCTTTGAAAAATGTTGAAAATTCAATAAAAATTAGGCTGTTCTCTGCCTTCAAAGGAAAATTTCTTTGATTGAATTGGTACTACTCAGCACAAATTCCTTTACAATTAAAGATGTGTTCATGAATTTGAAAAGTCAACATGCTAAACCTCAAGAAATTAAACACCAATCAAAAGTTAGAAGTGCTGTGGAAAAGACTGCTATTAAAGTAAAGAATTGGTGTTTTAAACTCTGGTTTTGCCTGAAAACTATATCAGGTTTAATCAAGAACGATTTTGGCATCATATGATGCATACTGTGCACTGTATAGGTTTTCCCAAACACAAGTAACATTATGTGTTTCAGAATTCTACGTCACTGCAAACAAATGCAGGGTAGGCTCTAGGTTGTGCACGAAAGGATTTTAAGCAATCGTAATACACTAATTAAACTGATACATACAAACAATGTTTCATTACTCTATAGACGAACTTGTATTTATCCCCAAGAAAAGTGTAAGATATCTTTCTCTGCTGATTTTATGTTGCTTCTCATCACACTTCACATAATTCTGTAGTGCACAACTTATGATCCACCCTGTATGTTGGGCTGATCTGAAAACCTTTTAAATAACCTTGATAAACAGCTTGCAATTAATCTAAAATCATTAAGGGTTTTAGGCAGTACTTGCTTTGTGATTAAAGTGAAGTTCAGTTATGGTATCTGTGGTAAGGTTTTATGGAAATAAAGGAGTCTTGATGATTTGTTGCATATCATGCAGCATTTTACCATACCACTGCAACAAAAGTAAAGAACGAAAGTTTCAAGCTGTATCCTGTAGCAGGTTTAATAGCATTGTAGAAACAGCGATCTGTTTTGGACTCTCAATTGCTACACTTTTAGCAACCACTAAATCTGCTGGTGTTCCGTGATGTATTTGCTGTTTATGGGCTACTTGGCAGATTTGTTGATGACAAAGATTTCCGCTTTTGGATGCTGGCTGACTTGAACATGTAAATTCAAACTTTTCTTAACCTTTATTTTCAACTATGGATACCAATATTAGTTGTATTACTAGTATTTATACTTCAGGCTTCAGATTTTTTTTGCAGTTAAATTTTCATTATTTTTTCCTACTCTTAATTTCTGTCACTTATTTTTTTTCTCCATTTTTTTCTAGTTTTCACTTTCTACCAGTACCGCTAGTACCTTATTGATTTTTTAGTGCTGTAAGTTATTAGAAATCTTCTACTAGTGTCAAGTTACTTGATACACACTGCTTTTAGTTTACACTTTTAAGCTGCAGCACAATACATTTGCTGATATACAGCATTCTAGAAGCAGTTGTCTAGACTCTCGGGTTAGCCTGGTTTTCTAAAGATCTTAGCAATCTATGGTTTATACCATGTGATGCAAAAATTTTTTAGGCTAAATTTTAATATGGTTCCAGGTCAACGTCAATTTTTATCCATCGATCCTTAACTTTGAATGCAGACATGTTGCATCATTTTGTTTAGTTTCTACTTAGAGATGTTGATGATGATGATGTTTATTGTTTTGTTTTTTCTTGGGGTTTGGCATTTGCCTTCAAAATTCTTGAACATATCTTTAACCACAAGAGGAATAGTGGTTTTTGTGTACTTGTGTATACAATTTGTGATAAAATTCTATAAATCCATTTTCTTTTGTGGGTAAAATGCAGCCAAATTTTATTAAATTTTAGAACATTTTTCTGGCAAAGAGAATTAGGTTGTTGTTTTTCTAAATAGACATACTAAGACGCCTAGCAATTAGTTCTAATACAACAATTACTTTAATGACAGCATAGTTAATGGAAAGTTACCATATATTACCAAAAAAATTGCATAACACCACTACGCAATGAGATACATTATAGAAAATGCAATAAAAACAGTGAAAAAACATGTTTTTTTGATTTTACTTGAAAAATTGAACAGCTAGGCTTATATAATGTATTGAGAGCAGATAGGAGCTTGGGTATTCTGCATCTTTAGAAAAAAAAAATTTCCATCTAGCATGATCAGTTGCTGAGTTATGGCCATTTTTTTGATTTGTGTCGTGTTGCCATGGAAATACGCTTTGAGGAGGCGTAAAACAAAAATTTAACAAAAAAATTTTGGTGGTAAATTGTATTGGTGGTTGAACCACAACTTTTGGGAGAGTTCCTAAGAAATTGAAGAAAGTCACCGAAATTTGGTATAGCCTACTGAACAGTCCTTTGCTGTTGTAATAAAATTGAATTGAATAGTGCAGTTGCATATTGCAATACAACTGGACTACAGTGAAATCTTGAGGTTTAGCAACTAATTTGAAATAAATGATATCTTATGAACAAATTTTGTTATTTTCTGGCTTAATATTCAGACATCTGAAAAAAGATCGAATTGCAAAAGCTGAAACTAAAAAACGAAATGTTGAGTGCTGAACTAAAGCTAAACGCCTTTCAGGCAAAGCACTAGCGAGTACAACAGTGCTGAAGCTAACTACACTGCTCTACTAACAAACTTAAAATGAACTTGGTAGAGGCAGCGGTGCAAATCTTTGTTGAGCATTGGGGGGATAATTTGCAATTTTACTCCAATTTTGCTCTATTTTCAACATTGGGGGGATGAACCTCAACCAAGACTTTTTTTAGGAGAGCAAATTAAGTGAAGACCAAAAAAAAAGGTCTTCACCAGAAATGGAACACCACTTTTTTTCCCCGAATTCAGGTGAAGACCAAAAAAAAAAGGTCTTTACTAGAAATGGAACACTTTTTTCTCCGAATTCAAGTACAGACCTGTGCTCAGATGCACACTCGAGTCAAATTATTGTAGGGGATGCAGATGAAAACCATACTCTAATTGTTGGGGGGTTACAGTCAAATTATTTGGGGGATATATCCCCCCTGCTTTCTGCACCCCTGGGTAGAGGGTACCTAGTGCAAAGTGACAAAGAACATAATGACACAGCAATAGCAATGAATAAGGAAAGGATGCATAATTTTTCAATATGTTGTATTGGTTCTTATCTGTTGATTAGCTTTATTTTCTTTCAAAACTTTATACTGTATTGCAGAGTTCCCTCTAATGTTTTGGCTTATTGGCATGTGCCCAAATTTTTTTGAAACAATTGTGTTCAAAGCTATAAAGAATCATTTATGTGCCCTAAATTTTATAGCAATCCAGTTTTAAAAGGGCATTTAACCCTTTCTTGAAAATCGGAGGAAAATCTTAAAAAAATTAGTTTACCAACATGACCCCATTGCAATGCTTGCAACTAATCAGGTGGAGAAAGTCTAAGGAAAAAATTTTGATGTTTTTCTTTTAGAATCCAAATCTTAGCCATCCAAATCTCAGCCACAAATTGTGCAATTGCCCAATTAGTTTAGGCCTAAAGATCGCAAGGCCAGATAGTTTTTCACCTAATTATGCAATTTCGCAAACTTTAATGCAAAGCATTTTAGCTAACATTTTTCATATTAAATTTGCTACGGTTATAGGCAGTTACCTACAAAGCCACTGCCTTGACAGCTAATGCTGTAGTCAGTCATTTGGAACAGTTTTGACGCACTTCCATTCAGTTTGGTAATGTTCGCAAAGCACTTCTCCCTTGTCTAAGGGGAAAAAGAAGAGTGTAATTCATATGTTATTTTTGCCAAAAAGATGCAAAATTGGTACAAAAAAATTCTAAAAAATTGGCAGAGTTGTTTCACCATTATTTCATATTAAATTTTTTTCAAGTAAAAATGTCCTGAATGCCCTTTTAAAGCATATTAAATATCATATTTCCACAAATTTGGCGACTTTTCTGAAGCTGTGTTTATCACCTTGCCAAAAATTATTTGCTCTTGTTTCAGCAAATATATAGCTGAAAAAAATCAGCTTAGAGGGATCTATAGTTTTGATCTATGATATGTTAGCTATAATTTGTAAATGGAATTTTTTAAATGACTAAATGTTTATAATTTTATTGCCAAGCGTTATGGAGACTACATGCACAAATTGAAAAAAAAAGAATAAGAGAAATGTACAAAAGCAGATTCTGACCGATATTTGTAAAAATATCTTGAGGGGTAATATGAGTTAGAGTCAAAATTATTCAATGCAAAAGAAGCTGTGTCTAAACCACATCTTGCAGTAAAATCCTTCTTTCCTAGCTGCTGCTTTTGCAATCCTCATAGTGAATTGGGCAATAAACTGAGAGAAGAGCTTTTGAACTCTTGCAAGTTGCAACAGAGGCATTCATTACAAGATCATGGCACTTTCTTAAACCATGCAGTTTTCCATTGATATGAGCATACTAATGGTAGTGTCCCATTGCGATGTTGTGCTTGCAACAAGGTATATACTTTTTTAAATTGTACATTGTTGCACATTAGGGCAGACCCTTTTGGGGTCATTTTTGAGTTTCACTTTGCCTGGGTCATAGATTTTTGTCTTTAACTGAAATAATGGGAAATCCTTTTTTTTTTGAAATCATACCGACTTTAGATCCTGCCCCCTCTGTTTTTATTTTTCGCACCCCCCAAAATATGCTTTTTCTTGCATACCTTGTTATACTTGAGCTAGATATGTGATGTTGGGATTCATTTTTTTTGTTTTTCAGAGTGGAAGCCAATTATGCTATTAAAATAGGCTTTAAACCAAGTTTTAGTTTTTGTAATTTTTGCATTTCATTAGATATGTGGTCAAATTTATTGGAACGACCGACGCTCGCGTCGCGTGTTCCTTTGTTTTTACTCGGCCATTTTCTAACTAATGAGTGCGAGATTTCAGACTTTTGCTTATAACTCGAGAACCGTTTGGTCTAACTACGTGAAATTTTGACAGCAGTTTAAGATTAATGAGTTTTATGTTTGTACCAAATTTCGAGGCAATCGGTCACGTGACTTCGGGTTTATGACCCGAAAACCGCCCCGAAAGTTTGGCGTAAAAAGCGGTCTAAGTCAAAAACGGCTTAAGTACGGCAAAAAATATTTCTCATGGTTATATGTCTCAAGATATCCTTTCATGCCTACCAACCCACTTTCGGCCGCGATGAGGTTTTTTTCTTATTTTTTTCCTTTTTTTTTTCCTTTTTTTTTCCTTTTTTTTCCTTTTTTTTCCTTTTTTTTTCCTTTTTTTTCTTTCTAAATCTTGTACGCTCGAGTTCTCCTAAACCACAAAACATAGAAATCTAATTTTTGTGTGAAGTTGTTGAGGTACATACGCAAATGTGTCTCCTGAAATTTTTTTGGGGCAACTCCCCCGGGAACCCCCCCAAAATGGGGCCCCAAAAAATCAATTTTTTGAACGGCTCAAGCTAGGGTGCCAGTTTTTTTGGATATCAGTAGATATTTGAGAGACAAATATTTTGACATAATTTGGGGGTACCACCCCCCCGGGGACCCCCCAAATGGACCCCCCCAAAAACAAATTTTTTTAACCATATAACCTAGGGTGCCATTTTTTTTTTGATATCAGTAGATATTTAAGAGAGAAATATTTAGACATAATTTGGGGGTACCACCCCCCCGGGAACCACCCAAAATGGGGCCCCAAAAAATCAAATTTTTGAACGGCTCAAGCTAGGGTGCCAGTTTTTTTTGATATCAGTAGATATTTGAGAGACAAATATTTTAACATAATTTGGGGGTACCACCCCTTCGGGGACCCCCCAAAAATAAGTTTTTTTAACGATTTAACCTAGGGCGCCAGTTTTTTTTGATATCAGTAGATATTTAAGAGATAAATATTTTGACATGTTTGGGGTACCACTCCCCCGGAGACCCCCCAAATGGACCCCCAAAAATGAATTTTTTAATGGGTTAACCTAGGGTGCCAGTTTTTTTTTTATATCAGTAGACACTTAAGAGATAAAAATTTTGACATGGTTTGGAGGTACCACTCCCCCGGGGACCCCCCCAAAATGGACCCCCAAACATAATTTTTTTTATTGGTTTAATTTAGGGTGCCAGTTTTTTTTTGATATCAATAGATATTTAGGAGACAAATATTTTGACATGGTTTGGGGTACCACTTTCCTTGGGACCCCTTCAAATGGATCCCCCAAAATCAATTTTTTGAATGGCTCAAGCTACGACGTTAATTTTTTTTTTTTATACCAGCAGATGTTTAAGAGACAAATATTTTGACATAGTTCCAATGGCTTACGCTTGAATACGATGTTTTTTTGTTTTTTTATTATTATCAGTCGCTATGTTGTCGATAAAATAACGCATGTGCATTGTACAAGTTAATCAGGTTTAGTTACTCAGGTTTAATCACCTTCACAGGTTTACACAAGACAAACTATGGAAAAGGTTACTGGAAACTAACGATAACGATGATAATTTTTTGACTTGATTTGTACTTTTATGAAGGTTCCAAAATTAAATATTTTGAATAATTGCTGATTTCACGGTTGACAAAAAGTACTTTTGAGCGTCACAGCATTATAAACTACGCGTCGGTCGTTCACTGGGTTTGCTGGCAAACTCCCATCTAGTTGGATATGTGGTCAAATTCTTAGCAGCGTAACTTTTGCAATCAAAATGCACACCATAGTTTCTGAAAAAAGAATATTATTTTGCGATAAGGTTTAACAATATTATCAAGGAAAAACACAATCACTGCTTAATACACTGCATTGATTGGTTTGCAACCTTTCTGGTAACATAAGTTTTTTCCAACCTATCGTTTTTGCCCTACTATTCGTCCACCTGCTGCAGTTGTTAGCTTCCCTGCCCGTTCAACAGCTTGTGTATGGTTTTTGTAATTCAGCCTCAGAGGGTGTTCGATAAATTGTTTTATGTTTGCATGATCCTTTATCAATGGTGGCTCATGCAAAATCAAATTTCTTTTGTTGTTAGGCAAAATAGTGATTGCATTGCGACGATTCTCTTGTATTGTAACCATCTCTGTATAAGAGTGGGTGGCAAAGTTACATTGAGGAAGATGGAATTCTCTCACTTTTACATGTTCAGATTGTCCTTCATGTGCTTCTTCAGTGTGCCTGATTTTTACAATCACTTTTACAGCTTTAACTGGAATGTTGACATCTTCATCACCTAACATTGCCAAACGCAAGTTTTCAGGATGAGCAAAAAAACAATTTTTTGCTGCACACTTTGTTGTATGATTGATAGCAAACTGGTGCCTTCAAACAACTCGTTTTGGGAACATATTTCTTCAAAGCGAATCTTCGAAGCACTCTTAACTGTGTTTTTGTATAATTGTACTTAATTTGAATGTGTGTCTTCCAGTACACACCCACAATGTATTTGGCAAGCAGCTGAAATTTGCTGTGTAGTGGTGATTTTGAATCCATCACTTTTGGATGATCCAAAGATTCGCTTTGAAGAAATAGTTCCCAAAACGAGTTGTTTGAAGGCACCAGTTTGCTATCAATCATACAACAAAGTGTGCAGCAAAAAATTGTTTTTTTGCTCATCCTGAAAACTTGCGTTTGGCAATGATAAGTGATGAAGATGTCAACATTCGAGCTAAAGCTGTAAAAGTGATTGTAAAAATCAGATACACTGAAGAAGCGCATAAAGGACTATCTGAACATGTAAAAGAGCGAGAATTCCATCTTCCTCAATGTAACTTTGCCACCCACTCTTATACAGAGGTGGTTACATACAATACAAGAGAAGGTGCACAACGCAATCACTATTTTGTCTAACAAGAAGGGAATTTGGCTTTGCATGAGCCACCATTGATTAAAGATTATGCAACCATAAAACAATTTATTGAACATCTGCAGCTGAATTACACAAATCATACACAAGCTGTTGAATGGGCAGTGAAGCTGACAACTGCAGCAGGTGGACGAACAGCAGGGCAAAAACGACAGATGGGAGAGGCCTTGTGTACTATTGCCGAGCAGAAAAAACGATAGGTTGGAAAAAATTATTATGTTACCAGAAAGGCTGCAAATCAATCAATGCAGTAATGGCATTATTGGCATAACTCTCTGATGCAGTATTATGCAGTGATTGTGTTTTTCTTTGACAATATTGTTAAACCTTATCGCAAAATAATATTCTTGCTTCAAAAACTATGGTGTGCATTTTGATTGCAAAAGTTATGTTGCTAAGGCGCAAATTTAACCACATGTCTTATAAAATGTAAAAATTACAAAAATTAAAAATTGGTTTATTAAAGCCTATTTTAATAGCATAATTGGCTTCCTCTGTGAAAAACAATAAAAATGAATACCAACAACTCCAGTGTTCCCATTAAGCCAATTTTTTCAGCAAATCAGCGATTTGTTGGAACAAGGGCAAATAATTTTTGTCAATATGGTAACCATAGCTTTAGGAAATTTGACAAATTTGTGGAAATATGACATGAGGTATACTTTAATCACAAATTGGTACGAAATCAAGAGCACATAAACATCCTTTTAGACCATTGGGCACAATTGTTTCACAAAAATTTGGGCACTTACCGATTAGCTGAAAAGTTAGAGGCAACACTGACAACACATATCTAGCTCAAGTATAGCGATATATACAAGAAAAAGCATATTTTAGGGGGTGTGAAAAATAAAAACAGAGGGGGCAGGATCTAAACGGGGTGCGATTTCAAAAAAAATTAGATTTTCCATTATTTTAGTCAAAGACAAAAATTTATGACCCCGGCAAAGTGAAATTCAAAAATGACCCCAAAAGGGTCTGCCGTACTGCGCATAATATAAAAATGGTTGTAGGCAATCATAGATTGGTGCAACTTTCTCAAATGCTTTTGTGTGTCTTTGCCATGTTAAAAAAGGCCACAAATGATGCATAATATTTAGTGCAATAAGGCTAAAATCTCGGTCTACGACGTTTATGCGTGGACTTTTATGCGCCTGGACTTTTAGGCGCCAGGGGTTTTTAAAAAATGTTTTTTCCAAAAAAAGATTTTCAAGCCAAAAACTTTTTTTTTAATGTTAAAAAAATTTTTTTTTTGACAAATAACAGTTTGTTTTTTCTTTTGTTTTGAAAAAAAACAACTGTTTTAATTTTTTTTTCCAAAAACATTATTTTATTTTCAAAAACATAACTTTTTTTTTCAAATAAAAGCTTTTTCAAAAAAAAAAAAAATCTTTCATACAAAAAAGTCTTGCTTTAAAATGTTAATATTTTCAAAGCTTTTCATGTGAAACTTCTCAAAAAAAAATCGTCAGAATCAGGAGTGCAGAAAAAGGTGCAGTTATAGAAAAAAGCCTAGCAGTGATTGGTGGGTAAAGGATCAATGAGAGCATCATTGGGTGCAATCATTAAGCTGTACATGAATTCTTTTTGTCGACAGAAGGTGGGTTGGAAGTTTTGATAGAAGTGACTTATAAAAACAGATTGATGAAAATTGATTCCATATTCAGGGTTCCCACGATCGGGAAAAGTCGGGAAAAAGTCAGGAATTTTGCAAAGGCATTTCCTGACTGGGAAAAAGTCAGGAAAAGTGCGTGCTAATATTGAATAAGTATGGAAGACAGTTTGGCAAAAGTAGCGCAAAATACCATGTAGAAACTAACGCGATTGGAGCGGATGAATATTAAATATCCCGTTCGTCTTTCTAATACTTCAATTAAGTGCATAAAAATCGTAATAACGCACTTTGCTCTGGTTAAAGCTTCAAGAACGGTGGTCCTGCTAATTTATTTCGTCTTACACAGGTTCAACAAAACTTTAATTTAAGAGCATTAGCGCATATTTATCCTCCTGTCACTGGACAGCGTCAGACGCTAACTTCTTTGACGATCTGCACACTTTTCATTACCAGAACTACTTTATGATTGGAGAAATCTGCACCTGTTTAGGAGTTTCTGATGATCCAATGTTCCTGTGAATTTCTTCGAATTCTTGTCCACTGAATTTGCTGCTTGTTCGAAGCCACCAAGCAGAGATAATCGTCATAAAGTGTCTTATCCAAGGACACAACAACGTGACCAGGGTGCGGGTTTAACCCAGACCATTCAATCTGGGTCGTCGTAAAAACGACGCCTTTACCCATTCGGCCACGCTGCCGACAATTATTACATCAGTTAAAGAGTATTATTACATCAAAAGCAATTAAGCAAACAGAAGAATTCAAGTGACATTGGTAGCCTACTAGCACTAAAGGAGGAATAGCATGGTATATGCAGACAGCAGGCAAAAGGTTAGCAGAAAACAGAAGGCGATTTCAACAGCTGCTGCATTCAAATGCTTATAGTTTATTAATAAGAGATTATTAACCTACTACACATTAATAATGCACTGATAGCCTACAGTAAGCTGTCTGTCTAGGCCATGTTTGGCTTTTAAGTTAAGTTAAGAGATTTACTAGCCTACATGGTAATAACATACGCTCTACTTGCAAAGATTGCAAAGTTACACAGACTCTTTAGCGTGATTGTATTACTATTCAGAAAATATTATCAAGTTTTATTGTACACAATTAAATGCTTCATGAATTAGTGTATATAATTGAAATAGAGCTATGTACTTCATTTTTTACGTAAACAGTTCAAGATAACCTGCAGAAAAATGAGAGAGAGGTAGCTATTGAGTTAACTGCAAAACACAGATTAAGAATATTCTTTGGGAACTAAGAACATAATTTGATAAAATTAGTCAATTGTTAGTTCTCAATATAGGGGCTGCAGAGTTTACTTGTCCTATGTATGGTTGAGAGCAGTATCGAATGTGAGATCATTGCAGATATACAAAAGGAAGCGCCTATTTGACAAAAAAATTACAATCAACGAAACAGCATAAGATACGGTGCACTGCAGTTCTCTATTTTTCTCTTTCGTTATAGATTTTCTGGAAAATTAGTCACTCCGTATACAAAATAAATAGCAGATACTCTTCTAAAGTTGTTACATGTGAGGATATACAGACAAGTTGATAATTCAACTGATTATTAGTTTCTGTTCTTTATAACATAAGGTGACATACTGGTTAGTGAAAGTTGTGGCGAAATATTTTTGAGCTTACTAGTGTTACATTTGGAGGTGCCGGTTTATGTTGAGTATTGGGGGGGTTAAAGTTCAATTTAACCCAATTTTGCCCTATTTTAAACATTGGGGGATGAGCTCGATCAGTATTTTTTTCACATGAATCAAATATGACAAACGTTCTACACGCTTTTGAGCAAATTGAGTGAAGAGCAAAAAAAAAAAAGATTTTTGCCGAAAATTGTAGAGTTTTTGTCCCCGAAATCAAGTGAAGACAAAACAAAAAAAGGAGTCGAAAAGTCATCCAGTGCTCAAACACAGATCATAGTCGAATTATTGGGGAGTATATATCCCCCCGGGTTTCAGCACCTCTGGTAACATAGGTACATGGGTGGTGGAAGTTTTCTTTTTCTTAAGAGTTGCAAAATTTAAAAAAAGGTGAAGTTAAGATGTTGAAAGGGCACTTTTTGAATTTCAAAATTTATCATCAGAAGTTCACGACTGATTTTTTTGTAATTTTACTGTCGATGTAGCGCCAATTTTGATGGGCAAAGACTTGCCCCCCTTTTTCCCAGATTGGAGAAAATAAAGGCAAGGCAGTGGTCGCTCCCCCCTGCCACACTTCTGGCTCCCATGTGTAGGCACTTGTTATTTTGTAAATTGCAGGTTTATGAGCATTTCAGAATAGTCCATTCATTGCTCACAAAGTGTTTTTTGTGTTCAACCAAGTGCAACATGCACCCTTTCTACCCATGTAGTGCTGAGTGGCCTATACCTCGTACTTCCTTTCGACCACAACAAGTAAACTGCTTGACCTTAATTATGCCAAATCGTGAATTCTTGTCCTGTAGTAGTGGATATAGCAGCCGCTTGGATACAACCATTGAGCCTGTGGTCTAAACAGTATGCCGCATTGCTTCCATCTTGTATGAATCCAAATACCATCAACTATCAATCACTTAGCAATTTAGAAATGTCTATTACTTCAGATCAAGATCAGATCAAACTTTAGGTTATATAGTCGTCTTCATCCATGTAGCAGTTGAGTTCTGTCAAGTTTGTTTTTGGATTGTGTTAAAATAACTGCAATTTTGTGTATTCCAGAAGACTAGAGCTTAATTTGTTTTGAGGAAATTTTGGTATGGAAAAAGTAGGAAATTTTTTATTGACAAATGCGTGGGAACCCTCCTTATTGTATTTTTTTTCAATATTTAGAAATGTTTTCCATGACATGTTTGTAGAGTTTTCTTACCTAACACTACATGACGTGACCACTATATGACACATGCAATCTCCAGCCCGCGGTCTCAAATTTTGCAGCGAACGAGCACGAGTCACTTGCGTGATATTGGCACACACAGCAAGCTGCCTGATGTTTCGTGGTTATTTTGAGTCTACCTTTACCAAACAATACAGAACAAAGTTTTTTAGGAGCTAAGGATTCACATCTCCTATTTATGATTGTTACACCTTGTTGTAAATATAGTAAAAACAATGTTTAATTGGGTATTTTTAAGCTTAATCGTTACACCTTGTTGTAAATCTGTAGACTTATCGTATATCCCCGCACATAAGCCTATCTCGCATATAAGCTGACTCAAGAAAAACAGCCTTAAAACGGTGATTTTATAAAATCCGCATATAAGCTGACCCTACAAATCGTAACACGTCATACGCACCCTACAACAGCAAAAGGTTGCAAAAAATAATAAATGAAAATGATAACCATTATTTTTACATGTATAATCAACCAATCACAGCTTGGTATTCTCATGTGATTGAAAAAACCAATAGCGCAACAGCGTCCAAGCGCACGTGCTGCTTTGCGTGTGTGCGTGGACACTCTTGCAAGAAAAAAGGAGAAAAGAAAAGAAAAAAGGCGAATTGCGCGGGTATCGTTGCATTTAGCATGGTTTGAGTTGCAGTTGCTGCAATTTAGTTAGCATAAGGTCATTTCACTCGAGTATGATCCGAGTTATGCGCATATAAGCCGACTCCTTAGTTTGGCAACTTTTTTTTTGAATTCTAAACTCGGCTTATATGTGGGGATATACGGTATACTGTAGTAAAAACAATGTTAAATTCTTGCAATTAACTTCTTCATAATTGCATCAGGAACTTTTGAAGTTAAACAGGATTGTATATTGTATGCTACTTCAAATTATTGTTTTACTTTTGAATTATTTTTGTTGTGCAAGTTGAAGTGGAAGTGGCTGCAGACTCAACAATCATTTTCGACAATTTTTCATGTAAAACTTTCATACAAGTATTATAGTTTTAATTTATCACGCTCATTGCATTCCCTTGCAATAAAAATATAGACAAAATAGGTATCAAGAAGAGCTCTCTCTATACTGCACACAGTGCTGTCATTGAAGGTAGCCCTCCGACTTGTCATTTTACCTCATTCTTAAGAGGGTTGAGGTCACTGAGGAACGCTGGGGAGACTCAACAATTGGACCTCAACCAAGATCTGAGCCAGAGCTCAGAAGTCAACAAAAGATGAAGAAGGAAAATGTGCTTGGCAGTCACCTTCGTCAACACTTTTAGTCCCACCCTCTGCTGAAAAAAAATTGTCTGCAGTTTAAAGATTGCACACAAATAGCGCTTTCTCATCGATCCTTTTTTCGCCAATCACTGCTTGCTTTTTTTATAGCTGCTCCTTTTCCTGCATTCTTTAGTCTGACGATTTTTCTTGACAAGTGTCAGATGAAAAGCTTCGAAGATATTAGCATTTTAATCAGAGTAAAACTTTTTTGTTTGAAAAACCTTTTTTTTAAAAAAAGCTTAAATCTATTTGAAAAATAATGTTATTGAAAATAAAAATGTGTTTTTGAAAAAAACAAAAAACTGTTATTTGAAACAACAAATTAAAAAATATGTTGTTTTTTTTCTGAGAAAACAATTTTGGAAAGAAAATGTTTTCCCCTCTGGTACGTAAAAATCCAGGTGCCTAAACGTCCGTGCCTAAAGGTCACGCTCCACTAAAATCTACCCTAAAAATTATTGTAATTTCAGGAGTTTAGGTTATAAAAATATAAAACCAAGATCAACAAAAATCTACTTTTGTATTTTTTTGTTAATTTGTACATCTGCGACCCCTTTAACTACCTTAAATTAACATCTGTTCGTGACAATGCTAACTCCTGCTGGACAGCCAGACAATTAGTTGAAAAATAGTACTTGTGCCAACAAAATGCACTTATACATGAAGGAAACTTTTTCTTTTTTCTCGGTTATTTATTCACAAGCTTGCACACAGGTGGGATTATTTTTTCTTTGTGTTTAAGGAAAACAGGGTTGCCACATCCTGGAAAAGTCCTAGATTTGTTTTTGCTGCCCTGGAAAGTCCTTGAATTTTGTTTATTAGTCCTGGAAAAATGTTTTAAAAGTTTTCCCGTGGTTTACCAGAACAGAATGAGAAGGTTTTTTTTATGATAACTGGTGCTTTATAATTGTACAAAGCCATTGTTGAAATGATTTGCATTGTAAAGTTTGTTCAAAAAGCTTTATTGTATTGTTAAAAGACAGCTTATTTTGTATGCTGGTGCACAAACAAAAAAATCGCTATCCTAACCCAACCCTGAATCTAACCTAAAATGTTACCCTAGCTCCTACCCTACTGTTAATATTAGCCCCCATTTTTCTGCTCTTTGCTGTCTTGATCTTTTTGAGTGGTTCTTACTAGGCTGCTAGAGTGTTAGTAAGCACTTCCTCGTTAAAATCCCAAAATTTGCACTTTGCCATACAGTATGTAAATTATTGATTATTATTAAAAGAGTGAATTCATGGACAGTAATTGATTGCAATGCAATACTCTAGTAACAGTATTACTGCTAGTAGCAGTAGCGTAACTTTGGCTCATTGACCAAAATGCACTATAAGAAAAATAGAACGTTCTTTGCATTAAACTTCTGAGGCAGTTTTTTGCTGTAATATGGACACTAAAATAATTTGAGGCCAATTTTGGAACATGATTCTGAGAAAGGGCTAGTATTGGTCAGAAATAAAACCTGTAACAACTAACTAAAAATGGCTAAAAATAAACAATCAATTTGATCGCTTGATGCAAAATGTATAACATAGGCTTTGCAAAAAAAGGGTTTATTCAGTATTTAATTCTATTAATTACCAATTAACTCTCTCAAATTTCGTTTCATTAGCCCCTCCTCCCAAATTATACTGTAATATAGCACTACAAAATACAGACAATTTGGATTAATACTTGTGAGTTTTTTCAAAGGAAGTGCCTATTATAAGCTCTGTTTCTTTCAAATGATTGGATTTTATGGTTTACTGGCTGGAAATAAAGCTAGGACTGAAGTTTTATCATCAGACATCGCCCATCACCTACATACTGTAGCCCATTTATATGCAACCAGTTTAATGACGTTTTTGCAGTGCTAATTTCTCCACCATGTTTTAAAGGCAATAATCTTTACCAAACTAGGCCTAAAATTAAGGTATAATTGCAAAAAATTTCCAAACTTGTTTTTAAAAGGTGGCAGAGAAATTAGACCCCCAATGGCTTTCGGCGGCTGGGCTCTGCCCCCACACCCAAAAGCACAGCCCTCCCATTGCAAATTTTTGGCTTTGCACTTGGCTGATAGTCAGTTCTAGGAATGCAAATGCACTACATCAAAATTTTTCGTCAATCACAAATCCAAAACACTATGTGCATGAAAGAGTAATAGTCAAAATTAAATTTTAGGTCCTGTAAAAAAACCTTAAACTGTCTTGGAAAAAGACCTAAAAAAGTCCTGGAATTTGATTTTGCCGTTTCTGTGGCAACCCTGGGAAAAAATCAATCTAAAACATGCTTCATTACATGCGCAAAGGTAGGATTTTATTAGTGAGACAGTAATACCTGGAAATTAAAAAAAAAAAACATGCAAAAGTGCAAATTATCACAGATTACTTGTCACTTATTGTTGCATGCAAACTATCACCAGTGGAACATTACCATAATGTATCTCTGATAAAATGTTAAATTTAGACCAGATTGTGTACCTCTGCTTGCTGCAAGTGCTGCAGGCATGAGTTTGAACTTTGTTTGAATCCCATCTATGATCATTTTTGCAATAACTGGACTGCCAAGACAGATTTGGTGTAATCGTTATGTCTTCGAGTTGCTAAATGTGTTCAAAATTTTTTGATATTAATGTTTTCATTTTTTAGAAACCTCAATTTGTGAACTATCTCAAATATTTGCTTTATTGGAAACAGCCGGAGTATGTGAAGTACCTGAGGTACCCTCAATGTATTCACATGTTGGAATTACTGCAATATGAACAATTTCGCACTGAACTTGTGAACACGCCATGTGCAAAATTCATAGAAGATCAAATGCTTTTACATTGGCGATTCTACACTAGAAAGCGTATACGTATGCAACAACAACTACTAGAAGCAATACGGCAACGTAAAGAACAAGCACAGCAAGCTGTGAGTGAAGCAGTTGCTTCGAATTCGCAAACTGTACTTCCACCCTCAACAAGTAAAACTTAAACATTATTGAATTTGCTGCAAGATCAGTGATATTTAATGAATCCGGTCCAGGGACTTTTAGAAGGAACTTGGCGAGTGAGAAATATTATTGATGATAAATACAGTGCTATGAAACAAACAACCCTCGTTTTCATAACAGCCTATCAAGAAAGCTTTCACTTACGTAACATGATTTTTGTCACAAAGTGTACTACACCCACATATTGTCCTGGTGATTTTTTGCAGCAGGACAAAATGAAATGATTTGAATGTTGGAAAAGTTCAATTTCAAGTAGAGAAATTACTATTCATTATTCACCCACGCAGTTTCTGTTTACTCTTTTTGGAATTAAAAGTTAAGGTTAATTTTCTAATTAGAATTATTTTGAGAGTAAAAGTTAAGGATTTAAAGTTATGATAAACTAGATCAAATTTAATAACTTGCCGGTTAAAAGATTTACTGCAAGTTGTATTATATTTGGGCACAATAAACAGCACAGTGAAAAAAACATAAGATCAAATAAAAGTGAATTTTGATTGGGCATTGCACCCAAGACTCTTGTGAAGCCAAACGATGACTTTTGGCCAGGTACAAATAACATTTGCACTGATTCAAGACTACAAGAGCCCTAAATGAAAAAAAAAGTAAAACAAAACTAAAAAAATGAACCAAGGACTCATAGTTGTCACAGAGATGCTGCTCGAATCGGTTTTATTCAAGAAATGAGAACTACTTGAACTTGTATTGTCACAAGGTAAATGCACAAAAGTCACATTTAAAAGACAAGGCGAATAGCCCTAAGATTTTGTAGTAGAGCTGCTTCTTGTTAATGTACAAAACACATTGTTACACAAAAGCTGCGATGAAATAATTTGGCTTTGTACATATTTTTGAACAGTGTGCATAGTAATAATAATTTCTTTTATTTTAGACAACTACAGTCCACAGGTATAAAAAGAAATAGAATACGTAAAAACAAACTAAAACAACAGGCATATGTGTACAAGCAGTGCACTTATTTACAGATTGCACCAGCAGAGTACGATTGTAGTACTCATAATAGCGGTACTTGGGCAAACAGAAACTGTTCGAATTTATGAGAGACTTATCCAGTTATTACGAGATGTCAAGCATCTTTGCACAAATCCATAAACATTTCTGCAAATAAGCACTCGAAATGTTGGGATCTCTGCAGCTGTAACGACTCTCAATGTCACTAATAAAATGGAGTAGGTTATGCAAAATCCTGTAAGCATCATTGTAGCCAACACCCATGTGATTGAAAGTATATTGCATGTAATAGTGCTTGTGTCATAAATGACAACCATATAGGGAGTACAGTAAGAACGAAACAACATAGTCAACTCCTACTAATTGAACATGATTGTTTCAGTGAATAATGCTCAATTAGCGGGGTTATCAGATTAATGAGTTAGCTTAGTTCGTCATTGGTAATGTTGGTACATCAATCATGCAACGCTGATCTGCACTTGCGTGGCCCTGGTTAGTGCAGGTAACGCATTATAGACAACACAACTGCAAAATATGTCACAATAGTTGTTTAATGATGAATTATCTAATCCCTATCACTTCATTCCTGTACCTTGCAATTGTTGCTGTAATTAAGCATAACAGCCCACAATCTGAATTGTCGTAGTGCGCTGTGTGTTTCTGGCATTTGATGGAAAACACAACGATAGCATTTTGCAGTTTAGAGAATATCAGCATTTTGTTTTCCATTGTGTTATAAAAGTTATCCAATAATTGTAATTATTTCCTATTATTTATTAATGCACTCTTGGGCAAATGCTGTGGTCTAATTGTTTTTTTATGCATTTTGCACTTTTGTTCCCAGAATTTAACTGTCATAGTCGGATAGTGAGGTTGTCCGATTATAGAGGTAAAACACGGTACATTACAGTGCAGAAATTGCATTCCTTGACAATTTGTGTCCAATGACGAGGGGGTCCGATTAACAGGAGTTGACTGTACTTGAGCATTTAGTAAATCTTGATCGTCATTTATTTGCTGCAAAATATAGCATTCTCACTTGGTGTTTCATGTCATCATCATCCAGAAAGTATTGGTGTATGAGAATTTCCCAATATCACTCTTTATCATAAAATTTTAAATTGTAGTGCCTGAGAGAAAAGTAGAAGGACTTGAATATGGTTGACCAGTAATTTATTTAGAAGGAAAAACAACACCAACAGTCTTGTTGACATTAAATGAGATTTCATGAGTATGCTCGTACTCACTACCAATTTCAATACGTTCTTGCAGACCTCTAAAGTTAAATTGCTAAAGTTAAATTACTATTGCTAAAGCAACAAATATCATCTGCATAAATAAGGTGATTATGACAATCATTTCCTACACAACAACTGGTAGCAATTTTATTGCAACTGTATGACAGTTGATCAATTTATACAGAAAATAGTAGAGGACTAAAGACACTACATTGTCTTACTTCATTACTGACATTGAAGGATTCGGACAAATCCGCTCCCCATTGCACCCTCATAGTTTGGTTTTTATACCAGAAATATAGAAGACAAACAAAGCATAATGGAACATTCCAGTTAATTACTTTTTAAATAGTAAAAAATGATTGACCTTACTGAAGGCCTTCCAACCATGAAGAAATCCAATAGATATAGGGCTGCCTTTGTCAATGTACAAAGACACACACTGTTTTAGCAAAAAAGCACACATATCTGTGCTATGCTGTAAACCCAAATTGATTTTAAGTGGTATGAAGAAAGGTTTTAATTTTCACTCAAACTAAAATGCTCAAGCAACTTAGAGATTACACTTGCCTGTAGTTTCTGTCCTACTGTCTTGCTAATTATCATTCGTGTTTTTGATGATAGGCCCAATGATGGAATTTAGACAACCAAGAGGAACGAAACTATTGTAGAGACACATATGAAAAATACACAATGCTTCTATGCAGACAAATACTAGAGTCACAATAGAACAAATAGGGTCTTGACTAGGTCATCCAAATTTTGGTGTCTTTCTTCAATTTCTTAGGAACTCTCCCAAAAGTTGTTGTTCAACTACCAATTCAATTAACCACCAAATTTTTCTGATAAAATTTTTGTTTTATGCCTTCTCAAAACACGTATCCTTGGCAACGTGACAAAAATCGAAAAAATGGCCTGCAACCACTCACGCTAGATGCAAAGTTTTTTTCTAAAGATGCAGAATACCCAAGTACCTATTTGCACTCAATACATTATATCAGTCTAACTGCTCGATTTTTCAAGTAAAATAAAAAAAACATGTTTTTTACTAATTGTATTGAATTTTCTATGATATATCTCACTGCATAGAGGCATTATGAAATTTTTGTAGTAATATATGGTAACTTTTGATTGGCCATACTGTTATTACAGAGTAATTGTTGTAAATTGCAACATGGTAATTGATTCTCACAGTGTTTACTGATAGGATAGCTAGTACTGGAAGTGTAGAAAAGTGAAAAATCATTACGACAGAATTTAATGTATCAACTTATTTATAGTCACTGACTGTATTGTTGTTAATTTCACGTCTTCATTCTTTGCGATTGTTCTAAACATGCATAGTATTTTGGCCTTGGACTATACCATGCTTATTATGCCTAGGTTTAACAATCACTAAATAGGTATAGTATAGTATACTTCCAAGCCAACTCGCTATTGCAAGGCATCATGCTAGTATATAGGAACACAACCTAATTCACTTTGCTTAATAAATGTTCAAAATTTTAGTAAGATTTGGCTGCTTTCTGCCCACAAAAGAAACAAAATAATGCAGCATGTGCTGCTGAGAAGTCTGCTTTCAAAGTAAAGGATTGATGGATTAAAATTGATGTTGACCTGGCATCACATGATTTGAGGGTCATTCAATAAATAAGGTGAATTTTTCAGTATGAGGACTTGTAACTCAAATAGAAGCTTAATTTTTTTTTCCTTGTTATTCACATGGATAAAATTTTTTTAGCTGATTTTAAAAAAAGTTTGTTTTGATAATAAGCAAAAAGGTCAGATAAAAAAGCATGCTCCAGGATTGAACAGCAGTCAGTTATAACTCCTTATACTGAAAAATTCGGTTATCAAGTTTTTAGTTGCAGAAGGGAGCAAAGCTGAGGAAATTTATAGAAGACTGTCAACTGTGTATGGTGCCACATGTTTTATACAGAACAAACATAAAAAACAAATGCAGTGGACAAACATAAATAACAAACGCAAAGAGACATAAAGAACAAATGCAGGGGTCAACAGTCAAAAGGAGTCATCTTGCATCATGACAAGGCAAGGCCTCACACAGCAGCTCAAACGATGCAGACCATCAACAACCTCAGCTGGTAACTGCTTCCTCATCTCCTCTACAGCCCAGACCTTGCCCCTTCAGACTTTTACTGGTTTGGTCCCTTGAAATAGTTTACGATTGAGGCACAAAGTTTGAAAGTGACAATGAAGTCAAAAGTGTTGTGAGCGACTGGCTGAGACACCAGTCTAGAGATTTTTATGCTGAGAAAATACAGAAGCTTGTGCACCTATGGGGAAAATGTGTGAAATCGATGAGAGACTATGTTGAAAAAAAAGTTTTGTTCTGAATTATAACTCCTTATACTGAAAAATTCACCATATTTATTGAATGACCCTCGTACAAGCCATGCTTTACTAAGATCTTTAAAAAAACCGGCTAATTGGAGAGTCAAAACAACTGCTTCTAGAAAGCTGTAAACAAATATATTGTGCTGCATCTGGAACGTTTAAACTAAACGAATGTATGTCAAGTAACTTGACATTAGAAGAAGACTTTTAATGCTTACAACATTAAAAGCCTAAAAAGATGTCATTACGAAAAAGGATGTGAAAACTAGAAAAAATTTTGAAAAGATTTCGGAGTAAAGAGTAGAAAAAAAGAATGATTGTTTAACAGCAAAAAAAAAAAAAATCTGAAGCCAAAAGCACAAATACTAGGAATAAAACTAATCTTGATATCAGTGGTTAGAAAGATGAAGAAAAGTTTGAATTGACATGTCCAAGTCAGCCAGCGTCCAAGAGCAGACCATAGAGCTTTTGCAGAATTAGTGGTAGCTAGAAGTGTTACAATTAAAGAGTCCGAACAGATTGCTGTTAAACTTGCTTCTGGATACAGCATTGAGACTTTTTTGTTTTTGTTTTACTGCTTTGAAATGGTAAAATGCTTCAAGATATGCCACACATCATCAAGAGTGTTGAACATGAGTTAATTACCCTCTATTCTAATAATACCTCAGTCGTATACACAATAAGCTGACTTCGTTTTTATTACAAAGCAAGTACTAAAACCCTTAATAATTTTAGATTAATTGCAAGCTATTTATCAAGCTTATTTAGATTTTCAGATATGATGAGTGGAGTTTGAATTCAACCGATTCAAAAAAGTGCTTGACAGCGTAGGCCAGAGCGATTATCACAACATAACACAGAACACGTCAAAAATTAAAATTTAAAACCCTACAGTCTGTTTCACCCATAATCGGGATCATCAGGGGTATCTTATTCAAATAGAATAAATACAGAAGCTTGTAAGAAGAAGCTTCTAAATACAGAAGCTTCTGTTTGAATAAGATACCCCTGATGATCCCGATTATGGGTGAAACAGACTGTAGGGTTTTAAATTTTAATTTTTGATGTGTGCTGTGTTATGTTGTGATAGATTTTCAGATATATCAACGCATAGGATAGGTCATAAGTTGTGCAGTGTGCACAAAAAAAAAAAAAAAATATGTGGTGAGTGATGTGAAAACACTGTAAAATCAACAGAATAAGATATCTTTTTCTTTTCTTGGGCAGAGGATACATAATGAAACATTGTTTGCATTTATCAGTTCAATTAATTCGTCAGGATTGCTTCAAATGCTTTGGTGCAGGACTTAGTGCCCACCCTGTATTTGTCTGCAATAATCTAGAGTTCTGATTTACTTGCATTTCTGAAAAACAATCCAGTGCATGGTATGAACCAAGTGATGCCAGATTTTTTGATTAAACTCTGATATAGTATAAGCCAAAATCATAATTTAAACACCATCTCTTTACTTTAAAAGCAGTCTTTTCAGCAGCACTTATTGCTTTTGATTTGTGTTTTTATTTCTTACGGAAGTTTAGCATGCTAACTTTTAAAATTCATATAAGCACATTGTGCAGTTAAGAAATGCAGTTCTGTCAAAGTCATTTTCTTTTGTGGGCAGAGAGCAGCCAAATTTTTGTTGATATTTCAACATTTTTGAAAGCCCACAGAAATAAGATGTGAAAATAACAGAATACAGCAGTGATTAATTATAAGTTAAACATTACATTTCTGTCATGAGTTTACTGTTTTTCAACGCTTACAGGAATAGCTATCCTATCAGAGAACACTTTAAGAAGCAATCAACATTTGTTTCAATACAATAATTACTCTAATAACAGTATAGCCAATAAAAAGTTATTACATATAACCAGAAAAATTTCACAACACCTCTATGCAATGAGATACATCATAGAAAATTCAATAAAATTAGTAAAAAAACATGTTTTCTTGACACTTTACTTGAAAAATTGAGCAGTTGGACTGATATAATGTATTGAGAGCAGATAGGAACTTGGGTATTCTGCATCTTTAGAAACAAAAATTTATGCAGCTAGCAATAGTGGTTGCTGAGTTTTGGCCATTTTTTCAATTTTTGTTGCATTACCACGGAAATGCGTTTGGAGAAGGCATAAAGCAAAAATTTAATCAAAAACATTTGGTGGTAAATTGAATTGGTAGTTGAACCACAACTTTTGGGAGAGTTCGTAAGAAATTGAAGAAAGTCACCAAAATTTGGTACGGCCTAGTCCTGACACTGAATTACATTATGTGGGAGTGAAATTGTTTCCAACTGTTGTTTTGTCTTCACACTGAATTCATATTTTAATTCCTTTGAAAGCTCATTCCAATCAACTTTATTGATGTTGGGAGTATTGCAGGTTGATTTGACCGTACAAAGCTCAGGCAGCTGGGAGCAACTGATATTTACAGATGGTGAGTGATTAGAAAGTATGTAGCCATGCAGTAGCTGCATCGATTCTACTGGTTGATGCACTGATTATGGTTAAACAGTGATCAATCCATGAGGCTCACTAAAGTATGTGAATGTGTCGTGTGGAAAAAACTCCTTTATAAATTTACTGTAAAACCTCTACTTGAGTGCCATAGCGTTCTATTTTTTAACCCTTTTTTTAGTGGCAATGTATTAGAGGTGCAATCTCATGATCAATGCGTGATCAATACATGGCATGATGCTTCAGTGACATATGAAACCTATGATTCCTAGGGCAAGTTTTTGTTGCACTAAAAAATTGAAAAAATTGCATTTTTAACAAAAGTTGCAAAAAGTTGCATTTATACACAAACATAAAAAATGACAGTGATTTAATCAAATGATTAGTTTGCATATGATGCCAAATATTTGCAAAAATTACTTAGGGAGAAATGGCGATCTTTTGCCAACAGTTTGTGGAGCATGCTAAAACTTCGCTATACAGTGCGCAAAGTTGTAAGTGAACTGTTGTGTCATAGATAACATTGAGATGCAGTAATCCGTCATGTAGGTATTTGTTAAGCCAAAAGAACTGTGCTGAAATAGTATCATAGCATATTTTTTAAATCACACTAACATTTTGCTTCATTCTGAATGAAACTTTGCAGTAAAAAGTAACATGTATAAAAGAAAAAAAGTTGCTATATGAAATTCCTAAAAACAGCTTAGAGCATTGTACTACAAAAGCTCTTTGTATTTAGAAAGCTGTCGGAAGCTGTAAAAAAAGTTGCAAAAACTTGCTCTGATGATTACTAATTAGCATTATGAATGTCAAGGTGGCGTTTAATTAAAGGGTGGTGCTCTATTTTTCAAGTTTTTATTTTTAGTAGCGCTCAAATAGAGATGGTGTTCAAATAGAGGTTTTACGGTATATCCACTGTCTTCACCAGTGGTGGCTCATGCCTATTTGAAACTGGAGGGTTGTAAATGTTTTTGTTTCGTAATGTTCTACAGAGCTTGTTTGCATCTTTTATAGGAATCAACGAAAGTAAACTATTTCCAGTAGGCCTACACCTACCAATACATTAACTTATTACTGCGTTTGTTACGGTAACATGACAATAGCGCGCCTTCTTTACAAATAAGTTAAAAAAATTATGATTTTTTTTACTAAACTTGGCAAATACATGCAAAAAAGAAAAGCAGTAAGACATTGTACTGAACATTGAAAATGTAAAAATCAAAACAGCGTTTTAAGAAGCAAAATAAAAATAAAAACACTCTTGCTAACCACAATGAGGTTATTTCAATTAGAATGCAAATTACAAGAATTTCTTTTAAATACTTGTAATGAGGTATAGTGTAGTCATTCAAAACATTACTTGAAAATAAGGTTCGTTCAACGCTTTTTTGTCATCGAAAAATGGTTGATTACCTTTTCATTGAAGCCATCAATGCTTTCTATCATTTCTTTTTCAATGGAAAGCATGCTAAATGAGGTCAATCTTTCATTTTCTGTAGTTCATCTTAAAAACGTTTTTATGTGCTTTAAGAGTTGAGAAGCATCTCTCAGCTTCTGAAGTTGTCATTGGAGTGACTGCTAGAATTTTTGTCAATTCGGAAATTTCGGAAAATGTTTCTTGCAAGTGGTCTTGAATGATTGTTTAATTTAGTTCAATTATTTCTGTAAAATTCCAAAAATCATGCTTTTGATACAAAACAGTTAACTCGCTTTTAAGTTTGAGTTTGTGAACATCTGGATATGCTTCTAGTACTTGGTTCATCAATTCTTTTGGAAATGCATTAGCCTATTAGGCAAAGTTTTCTTTTTGAAACAAGCAACTGAAAGATGACCTTTATATTCAAATCTTGTTTTGCATTGCATGATGACAACATCACAAACTTCATTTGGCTTTTCTGATAAACTGGTTATTTGAATGTCGAGCACGCTTTGATCTTGGCTCTTCTTCTTAAGCTTCTTCATCATCGGTTGGATCACCAACTGATTCATCGGGTGGACATATTGAGTATGGACTTCCAACCTCATCACATGTTTTCTGAATTGCTGTTGTGAAACAACCAATGGCCGCATCTGCAATCGCTGAATTCATTGAGCGTGATTGCATTTTCCCTAACAAAATTTCAATGTTAGGCATAATTTCTGCAAAAAAATCTAACCAAAAATTGAAGTTTGTGTTGTGTTTCATACAACAAAATAAAAGCAAAATTACTTTAACTTTCTCAGTTCAGAAACTGTAAAATCAGAGCAGATTTTCACACTGTTGTTTTGATATTGCTGTATTTACAAGACAAAAGAATCAAGAATCGCAATTAAACACGCAATCGTCCTAATGGTAACGCTTGAAAGCACACAGACAGGGTTGCCATTTCTTATATCATCATAACACCTCCCACGTGAAATTGAAACATTATCGGTATAGAAAAAGCATGAGTCACTTGTGGAAGTCCTCTTAGTCCTATATTGAGGCAGCCAACTATACTGGACAAAATGCAACAAATCCATGCACTGCAAAACTAATATTTCAGTCTACATATTGTATGGCACCTTAGGTTTTATGTTTCTCCAGGCCAATCTGAAATGTTAACCTCATTCCCCAGAGTAGTGCCAATGCCACAATAAGATTCAGAGATATTTGTGTGCTGGGGATGTAGCTAATCAACTTGTCTACGCCCAGGGTTCCCACGATCGGGAAAAGTAGATAAAAGTCGGGAATTTTGTAAAGGCATTTCCCGACTGGGAAAAAGTCGGGAAAAGTGCGTATCGAAAGCAGTTTGGCAAAAATAGCGCACTGCATCATGCAGAAACTAACGCAATTGGAGCGGATAAATATTAAATGTCCCGTTTGTCTTTGTAATTTTTTCTACCTAGCACATAAAAATAGTGATAGCACACCTAGCTGTGTTATGTTAAAGCTTCAAGAACAGTGGTCCTGCCAATTTATTTCGTCGCAGTACAGGTTCAAAAAAAACTTTAATTTAGGAGTATTATAAAGAGTATTATTACTTCAAAGGCAATCAAGCAAAGGGAGGAATTCAAGTATCGGTAGCCTACTAGCACTAAAGTAGGAATAGCGTGGTATACGCAGACAGCAGGCAAAAAGTTTAGCAAAAAACAATAGAAGGCTATTTCAAGAGCTGCTGCATCCGAATGAAGTTTAGAGATTATTAACCTTTTACGCGTTAAAAATGTACTGATAGCCTACAGTAGGCTGTCTGTCTAGGCCATGTTTGGCTTTTAAGATAAGTTGAGAGATTTATTAGCCCACGCGCTAATAATGTGTTGATAACCCACAACTGTATTAGCCTGCATTAGGCTCTCTGCTCAGGCCTATGGTTGGCTGTAAGAGAAAGCTCCCTTGCTACAAAGCGTACCAGTTCCAGCAATTGAGCTACTGGGAATAATTTCACTAGACTATACCTGTACTGGTAGCCTATTTCTTTGGCACAAACGCTGTAAATAGCAGTAGGTTCTGCAGATCCTGGTAGTTAGTCCAGTTTAGGCTCACTGTATGTATCTCGCTTCATCAGTTGGTCACTCTATGCATCAAAGGTTACTCAGCTTACGCTTTAGCCTGCAGTTTGGTTTGGCTAGGCTATCCTATGTTTACCAGCCTACAAATAAAAAAGAGCCATAGTTTCAGATTTCACAAGCTTGAACAGCATAAGCCTTGAAAGGTTCATGCAGCTTGAATCTGAATTGATGTGAGCAATGATTGCGCAGTTACACCACACAGACTCTTTAGCATGATTGTATTCAGAAAATATTAACAAGTTTTAGTGTACATCATTGAATGCTTCATGAATTAGTATAAATAATTGAAATAGTACAATCATTTTTTCACATATTTTGTACATAAACATTTTTTACATATTTTTTACATAACCTGCAGAAAAATGAGAGAGGGGTAGCTCTTGAGTTAACTGCAAAACACAGATTAAGAATATATAGTTTGAGAATTAAGAATATATAATGACAAAATTTGTCAATTGTTAGTTCTCAATATAGGGGCTGCAGAGTTTACTAGTCCTATGTATGGTTGAGAGCAGTATCGAATGTGAGATCATTCAGATATACAAAAGGAAGCGCTTATTTCACAGAAAATTTACAATAAACGAAACAACACAAGGTATGAAGCGCTGCAGATCTCTATTTTTCTCTTTCGTTATAGATTTTCTGGTAAAATAGTCACTTCGTATACCAAATGAATTGCGGATACTCTTCTTAAGTTGTTAGATGAAATGATAGACAGACAATAGACCTGTTCATATTTTACCTTTTTTTGATTTTGATATGGCTTCGCAGTGTTTTTGAAGCAGATTTTCATACTGTTCCTGAAACTAAAAAAATTTTTTTGATTGGTTGAACGGTTTCCATGTTACGCGATGATTTCTGACCCCCACTTTTGAAAAAAAATGAGTTTTTTACACTAGAGGGCGCTGTTTGTAAAATATACTTATAACAGCAATTCAACTAACTGCCCCTCTGCATGCTACATCTTAAAAAAAAGAACTAAGTGAATTGGAGTTCTGGTTCAGTAGTTATGACCATTTTAGTGATATTATTTGCAAAACTCCCTCTAGTGGTCAAAATGTAATTTCTTTATTTTTTAATAATTTTTTTGAAAATTTGTGTCTATTTAGTGAAAGAGCCTTCAATTTTGAAGTTGAACTTTTGCTGCAGTGCCACTAGAGGGCGTAGTTTGCTATTAATTTCAAAATTGCGTATTGATTATAGTTATATACGCCTCTTAAGTTAACGCCACCGCAAAATTTGAATAAATTATGACAGGGTGCGATTTTTTATAGTTTTTTTTTAATATCTACCTAGATCATGTGACAAAGCTAACAATTAATGCAAAAATGCAGAAACAACACATACTGTTTGCAGCATTAATTTGACTTAATTTACAATGACCGCTCCAGCAATTTCAATAAAGTTGAAAAGCTCCTTTGATTAACAAAGAATACAATTCAAAGCAATATTTGCAGATTATTATATTAGAACGAAACAGAGTTACCAAACTTTAGCAAATTTCAAAAGTTTCTAAGCTAATTAAAAGCAAAAAAAATCAGATATTTTTTGAAAAGGTTTGTTGTGTTAGTAAAAGTCCTGCGTGTTTGTTATACAACCTGAAGAATGCTTTGTCGTTGTTAAAATTTCATTATAGTCACTGTCAAATTGAAGTAAACGCTCTGCTGCATCATTGATAACTTTCAATCCTGAAACAATTTGGCTGATTTGTTGAAAAGAAGAATGTTCTTTCCAGTATACTACTGAACCCATACTTAAAGAGATAACTGCTCGAAATTGGTTTTATTGAAGAAATAAGAACTACTTGAGGTAATAAAGAAGTGCCAAAACCTTTTTTAATGATTCTCCTTATTCCCAAAAAATGCTTTAATCTGTTTGACTCTGTACCATCGGCAACCCCAAATTTTGCAATTTTGCGGCATCACAAAAGACATTCTGCAGAGAAGTACTGGTAGCCTAGGTCCACATGTTTTAGGAATAGTAGCCAAGTTTTCCGATTTGATTATAGGCTACTCACTGCTACCAGTTGGCAATCGCGTTTCTTAATTTTTTCAAAATTATGCCTATTGTAATGTTACAAAACTGCAAAATGCAGGGTTACCAATGGTGCGAAGTCAAATGGATTAAATTGTATTTTCGTAAATAAAGAAAATTTTGAAAAAAGTTTGGGCACCTATTTATTAGCTCAAGAAGTTCTCAATTCTTCTATAAAACCGATTTCGAGCAGTATCCATTTAAGGTTGGTTCGATTTCAATCAAATCAAAAAATTATATATTTATGATTCATTATTGATGAACCCATGCACAGTACTGTCTTTATATACTTTTGGTAGTTCTGGCTTATCTACATCTGTTTTTGGATATTTCAACAAGGTAGTAGCAATGGCTTTCTTGATTTCATCACTAATTAAATTTGAAGATAGTGCAAGTGGTATGTGCTTTGGTGCTTGATGCATGACATTGGTTTGCCTCACCGGTTGCTGCACATGCTCCTTGTTTGACACTAATGTTTTGGAAAGTTGTAGATGAGTGGTCGGTAAGAGATAAAGCTCTATTTCAGCTTGCAGTTGTAAAATCGACTTGCATACTTGGAATCTGCCGCCAAGGTACATACCACTAGCAGTATTTGCAAATTTAGTTGATAATGAAACCAAAAAAGCCACCACTACTACCATGGTGAAATATCCTAAAGCAGATTTCCGAATAAGGGTCGTATTCACCAAAGCTGCTGAAGTTAAGCGTGCGCTCGTGTTAAAACGTCGCTCATTTAAACGTCGTTTCAGCGAAATGTCAAAACGGAATTCACCAGAGCGTGTAAAACGTCGCTTAAAATAGCGCAGTTTGAACAGCGAAAACAGTTTAAGCGGTAGATTTTGCTGACTCACACATTCTTTTCTCCCAAATCATAGAGAAATCATACACTGCCGCAATGAATGAACTCGGTCTGAATCAATAGGTATATGAGAGGTCATGCTGGTACAGTACAACTGCGATTTCACGTTTACTGTTGAAGCGTAATTTTTTTGATTTGTTTAGTTTGTCGTGTCCATTTAAGCCTAGATAAAGTAATGTTTTAGAATTTATTGTTGATTTTTTTTAATCTACAGTATTGACTATTAAAAATGAATTGTAGTAAGAACTTTAGAGAGCAAGAAAAATTTTTGCTTTTGAATTTGATTATTAAATAGAAGCAGTGCCGTCGCCAGAGCAAACGAAGTGAGGGGGCACGATCCGAAAGTGGGGGGGGGGCACTAAAATAAACTGAACTTTTGCACATAAAAATTTTTGCTTTTCCAAAGATATTTTACGGCGACAAATTATACGCTATTTCAAAAATTTTGGATTCATGTTTGAAAAAAGAGACGCATAAGCCAGGCAGCGTTTATTAGCTCGTTTCGTATGCGGCTCATATAATCGCTTGAAAAATCTGTCTGCAGCAGTGAATGCGACCAGAAGCGCAACCAGAATTTAGCTAAGAGGGAAGGGGCTTGAACCAAAGATTTTTTGTGCCTAAAAATTGTCTAATTTAGACCCCTTGCTGAACAAGCCGATGCAATTCATGCGTGTCATAGAGGGGGCCCGGGAGCAGACCCCACAGCCGCCGGGAGATTTTTGTGATTTTGCTGCAAAAATAGCGATTTTAACGCCATTTCAATCACATTTCGCACGGTTTTGAAGCCATGTGTATAATTATAGTAAATTGCTATAGGTCAGAAGTCATTAAAAGAATTAAATTGCCCAGCCCTTTCAGCCCCCCTTAGACTTAAATTCAAGTCCAAAACACGTTTAAACGCTTGTTGTTTTTTTTTTGTTACATTTTCTAAATGGCTTGGCTAAAGAGGGCTGAAGCCCTCTTAGCCCCTTCCCCGTGGTTGGGCAACTGACTGCGACCTAAAAAAAGTCTTGTGTCGTCTAAAAAAACAAAAACAGCTGGTCTTTTAAAAAATGTTTTCACGTATTGCTTCAGGTCATAATCACTAACGAAGTACCGTTACCAGTAACGATTAGGTAGGCTTACATCTCTCTTCTGTGACACATCCGCAAAGGCGTGTTAATAAGACGGATTATTGTGTCACATTTATGTACAGCAGTAGGCGATCAGCAATTTCGCAAAGAATCAATTAAAAAAGCTTGAAACAAGAATTATGTTGGAACATTATTATTCCTTTTTCCATTATTGTCTGTTGTCTTGTCGTTACGTGCTCCAAAGAAGTATTTTGAAAAACCAAAATGGGAGGCACAAGCAGTCTTTTGGGGGGCACGGCCCCCCTAGCCCCCCGTAGCGACAGCACTAAATACAAGTCTACTATTGAACGTAAAAAGACAGATGCCAAATCTTCTGTGCAAAAAACCAATGCTCAGGAAGAATCGTGCGCAAAGTTTAACGCAAACTCTGTGTATACAAAAAGAGAATAAAAAAATCGGCAAAGTTATTGGTTGTTGATTCCTAACACGTGCGTTGTACTGGCTCTGGTTCGTAACTATTTTTTCACTCTGAACCTGGCATTGTTCTTAAATCTTGAGAAAAACTGGGCCTCTTATTTCTATAAAATCGTTTTTATATCAAAAATATACCGGTACTGTATACTTAATACTGCATAAAAAGTAAGTAACTTATTATATATAGTTAATTACAATAGTTTGTATCACTTGCATTAACAATGTTACTGCAAAACTTTTTGTAGCTTTTGAAAAGCCTACGCAGCATTCCTGTTTCGTTACAATACTGTACAAAGCGATTTTCACACCTAATTAATTCCTGAAAGGCGATAAAACAGGATTTTTCTAATGTTATCGCTGGTTAAACCGCCAAAATCGGCCGATCAATTTGACGCTCAAAACCAGACATTTAAGCGCCGCTTCAGCAAGCATTCGACATTTTTTCGTCTGGTGAATACGATATGCGCGACTGAACATAGTTTCAGCGACGTTTACGGTTCAGTGGAGTTTAAACTCGCTTGGTGAATACGACCCTAAGTAAGCCAAAACTAAAAAAGTATATAAAGACAGCACTCTGCAAAGACTCATCAATACTAAATCGTGGCTAATTTTTAATCAACTAGCAATTGGAATTGAACTAATGTTTTCAAGAATGGATTCGGTAATATACTGGAAAGAACATTCTTCTTTTCAACAAATCAGCCAAATTGTTTCAGGATTGAAAGTTATCAATGATGCAGCAGAGCGTTTACTTCAATTTGACAGTGACTATAATGAAATTTTAACAACGACAAAGCATTCTTCAGGTTGTATAACAAACACGCAGGACTTTTACTAACACAACAAACCTTTTCAAAAAATATCTGATTTTTTTTGCTTTTAATTAGCTTAGAAACTTTTGAAATTTGCTAAAGTTTGGTAACTCTGTTTCGTTCTAATATAATAATCTGCAAATATTGCTTTGAATTGTATTCTTTGTTAATCAAAGGAGCTTTTCAACTTTATTGAAATTGCTGGAGCGGTCATTGTAAATTAAGTCAAATTAATGCTGCAAACAGTATGTGTTGTTTCTGCATTTTTGCATTAATTGTTAGCTTTGTCACATGATCTAGGTAGATATTAAAAAAAAAACTATAAAAAATCGCACCCTGTCATAATTTATTCAAATTTTGCGGTGGCGTTAACTTAAGAGGCGTATATAACTATAATCAATACGCAATTTTGAAATTAATAGCAAACTACGCCCTCTAGTGGCACTGCAGCAAAAGTTCAACTTCAAAATTGAAGGCTCTTTCACTAAATAGACACAAATTTTCAAAAAAATTATTAAAAAATAAAGAAATTACATTTTGACCACTAGAGGGAGTTTTGCAAATAATATCACTAAAATGGTCATAACTACTGAACCAGAACTCCAATTCACTTAGGTCTTTTTTTTAAGATGTAGCATGCAGAGGGGCAGTTAGTTGAATTGCTGTTATAAGTATATTTTACAAACAGCGCCCTCTAGTGTAAAAAAACTCATTTTTTTTCAAAAGTGGGGGTCAGAAATCATCGCGTAACATGGAAACCGTTCAACCAATCAAAAAAATTTTTTTAGTTTCGGGATCAGTATGAAAATCTGCTTCAAAAACACTGCGAAGCCATATCAAAATCAAAAAAGGTAAAATATGAACAGGTCTAACAGACAAGTTGATAATTCAACTGATAATTAATTTCTGTTCTTTGTAACATAAGCTGACAGCCTGACATACTGGTTAGTGAAAGTTGTGGCAAAATATTTTTGAGCCGACTACTGTTACATAGGTACATGGATGCCGGAAGTATTTTTGGTTGGAGTTGCAAAATTTAAAAAAAGGTGAAGTTTAGATTCTAAAAGAGCACTTTTTGAATTTCAAAATTTATCGTTAGAAGTTCACCTCAGATTTTTTTGTTTTTGTATTGTACATGTAGTGCGAATTTAGATGGGCTAAGACTGCCCCTTTTTTCCCTGATTGGAGGAAATTAAAGGCAAGGCAGAAGTTGCACTCCCTGCCACGCTTCCAGCTGCCATGTGTAGGTATATACTTGTTATTCTGTAAACCTCAGAATTAAAAGCATTTCAGAATAGTCTGTTCAATGCCCACAAAGTGTTTTTTGTGTTCAATCAAGCACAACATGCACCCCTTCTACCCATGCAATGCTGAGTAGCCTATACTTCGTACTTCCTTTCGACCACAACAAGTAAACTGCTTGACTTTAATTATGCCAAATCGAGAACTAGTCCAGCAGTAGTGGATATAGCAGCCGCTTGGATACGACCATTGAGCCTATGGCCTAAATGCTGCATTGCGTATTGCGTGCATATGCCGCATTGCGTCCATCTCGTATGAATCCAAACACCATGAACAATCACTTAGCAATTAAGAAATGTCCTTTACTTTAGGCTGTTTAGTCGTCTTCATCCATGTAGCAATTGAGTTCTGTTGAGTTAGTTTTTGGATTGTGTTAAAATAACTGCAATTCTGTGTCTTTGAGATGACTAGAGCTTAGTTTGTTTTGAGCAAATTTAGATATGGAAAAAGTAGGGAATTTTTTGTTGACAAATGCGTGGGAACCCTTTACGCCAAATTTGCTTGCAGGAAGTAATTCTTACTGTAGCACTGCAAGCCCCAATAACCTTGACAATTGTAGCTGGTACCCAACGTGGTTTAACATTCTGTTTAGGGCCACAAACTAAAGCATAGCAGGGCATGCCTTCTTTGTAAGGGTTTTTGCAGTTGCCAACATCTGCTTTGATTGATTGTCGGTTCTCAGTGACTTGTTTCTTCTGGGCAGCATGAGCAGGTGATGGTAGCACAATGTCAATCTTGGTACGGATTTAGCGTCTGTTTAAAAGTTCACAAGGTAAGTAACCTGATGATAAGGCAAGTGTCTATACTACATCAAAAACTCTTGCACTACTTATTTGGGTGTAAGTGTAGACTTGCTATCGCCTGTTTAAAAGTCTGTACTAGTCTTTCCGCTGCTTCATTTATGGCAGTATGGTAGGGGGCTCCTGTTAAATGGACTATACCTCTTTCTTTGCATCATTGCTGGAATTCGGTTGATGTAAAAGTTGCTGAATTGGCGGTTACCAAACTGTGAGGATAATCAAAGTGTGCAAAAGAATCTTCTAAAAGTAGCATTGTTGATTTTGTAGACACTAAGTCAGTAGAGTGAATGCTAGGTTATTTAGAGTATGCATCGACATTCACTAGCCAATTCCTCTCCATGAAATAGATAGCATGGTCTGCATGAATTCGACTCCAAGGTTTTTCAGGTAACATCCACGCATGGTTGCTTATCTTCGCTGGATTATTCTGAAAATCAGCAGACATAGTGCATGACTGACATTGTTCTTTGATGTTAATGTTCAGATAAGGCCAATAGACAGCAGTGCTGGCCAGCTGCTATATTTTTTCTATGCCAAAATGTCCAAGGTGCAGTAGATCCAAACTGCTTTTCGTAAACTTTTGGGAATCACAACTCTGGCCCCATATAACAAACATTCATGTTCTACTGACAAAGAGTCAGCTACTTTGTGAAAATTCACCATTTCTTCAACAGTAGTTCGCTTTTCCTGCCAACCTTCTCGTGTATATCACATGACTGTGGATACCGTTGGATCTTTTGCTGATTTTTTTCAAACCGTCTCTGGATTCGTCAGTTTGAGCTGTGAACTCAGAGTTTTGATGGCATTGACTATATTTATGACATCCTCTTCCTTCTCAGCATCAAATTCTTCATCAGGTCCCACGGGTAGACGACTCAAGGCATCTGCATTGCCACGTGCAGAAGTCTTCTTGTGCTCAATGGTGTAGCTATATTTCCTTCTGGATCTGGCTTACTTCCGTTGAGTTTTAGACAGACTCTTGGAGACATTAGCAATTGGTCGTTCACTATCATCAGGAAAACGATGAAATAGCACGGTCCCAATTCCTACACTAGATGCATCACACGATATGCCAATAGGGAGAGACGGGTTAAAATGTGCCAAAACTATGTCTGTGCTAAGCATTTTCTTAATAGTTATGAAAGCAATTTCCTACTGATCTCCAATCAACATTCTTTCTTGTCAGCATTTACAGTGGCTCAGTGATAGTGGCAAGGTTGGGTAAAAACTTGTTATAGAACTGAACAGAACCCAAAAAGGATTTAAGGCTTGACAGGTCATGGGGTCATGGCATGCTGATTACAGCATCCACCTTGCTACCCTTGGTCACGCCACTGTGTGATAAGGTATGGCTCAAATACTCCACCCTGGGTTGTGCAAAAACGAACTTCTCTAGTCGGCAATGCTACCCTTTTTTCTGTAGTCGTTGCAACAACTGACATAAGTTGTGCAAGTGGTCTTCAGTGTTGTCACCGCTCACAAGAATATTGTCCAGATGCATGGCTACACCCTTGAGGTCTGAGGTTAATTGAATCATGATTTCTTGAAAATATCCTGTGGCTGAACTGATGCCAAAAGGTAAACGCATTTGCCACAGCACTCCTCTGTGTGTGCTAAGGGCCAGCTGCTTTTGACTCTCTAGGCTCAGAGAAATCTGGTTGTATGTGTCTGCCAGGTCAATTTTGGTAAACCCATACCCACCTCCCAATTTTTGCATAAGTTCCTCAGGTACGGGAATGGGCTGCATGTGAGTTTCCAGTTGTGGGTTAACTGTGGCTGAATAGTCCCCACATACCCTTACTGATGGTGCCGACTGCCCTGGCTGCAATGACTTTTTTATAGGTACAACAGGTGTGGCATAATCATTGAACTAAACATGATTCCATACGCCTCTAGCAATGCCTTTTTCATATGCATGAGTAAGGTCTTCCTGTAGTGCAAAAGGTACAGGACGTGGTTTGCAAAAAATTGGCTCAGCGTCAGATTAGAACTTGATGTCAAGCTCAAAATCTTTCAAACATCCTAGTTGATTTTTGAAAACATCAGGATATTCATCACACAATTGTTTACATGGACAAAATTCGCACTCTGGTCAGCATACTTAGGGTACAACAAATGACCCACTGATATTCCAAGTTGCACAACAACGTTTCTACCCAGTAAATTCCAATGAAGAAGGTCAGTGACAACAAAGTTAATATCGTTGTTGCTTGGTTTACTGCTGTTGTTGTCCTTGGATAATGACATAAGCTGGAGTTTATGTACGCCAAGCACTGGCAAGTTGTGTCCAGATACTGACTCGTATACCTTGTCAGAACTGTGGAGCTCTGGTTGCCCAATTTGTAACCAGCTGGTTTTTGACAAAAAACTGTCTCCTGCCCAGTGTCAACTTCAAATGTTACTGCATTGCCATCTAAGCAAAGAGTTTGCTCCAACTGTGGAGCTGATTTGACCAGTTTAATGGTTTTTACTGGCGTAGGACAGTCTCGTTTCTTTTTAAGACACGCATGCTCAATATGGCCAACCTTTTAACAATAATTGCAAGCAACACTTTTATACTGACATGTTGTGCTGGTATGTCCAGTATTACCACATCTGCCGCGAGGTGGTGTACTGGCATTATTATTGTTCGCTTTTGTCACTAATGCCGGATGGTTGGGTTTGGATCGTGGAGGATATTTCTGAGATCTCTCAGCATATGCCTCATTTGTTGGGCTAATGGTCTCGTTTGCTACCTTAGTAGCCTCTTCAAATTTGATGGCAATTTAAATTGCTTTTGCGAATGTGAGATCTCCCCCTTTTCTTCAAATACTGTCTTTAAAAATGTCTCATTCTGCATCAAGCAAATAAAGCGTGTACACATAGCATCGTCTTGGGGGTTGTAATAGCCGAAAATTCGCAGGTTGATGCATCTTGTCTAATTCTGGTCACTAGCTGAGTGAGTGTTTCGCCAGGTTTGCGTTTTAGGTCACTCCAGAATTTGCAGCATTCACAAATTACGAATAGCTTTGGATCAAATTGTTCAGCCATGAATCCTCTTAACAAGGTCATGTCTGCGTCATTAATGTCTACGCGAGGTTGTTGCTAAGAGCACAAATTTTAAAGCAGTTTATAAGTAGCTGCTGATTATTTGTGAGAAAAATTTGGACTACCTTGCTCTCAAGTACGGAATGTGCTTTAACAAAAGTTTGGAATCTTAAGTTATAGTCACTCCATAACTCACTTGATGAGTCGAATGCTGGGAATTTCGGTACTGCGTACGTCGTTTGAGAAACGTCAGCATTTGCTGGTCTTTCTGACGCGTCATTAGAGTTTTCGTTATTGCTAGCAATTAGCTGTAGAGATTTCAATATTGCTTCCATTTGAGTTTTGTTCTGTTTTTTCTGCTGTTGCATTTGTTCTTGTTGCAAAGCTAGTTGCGTTTGTTGCTGGTCGAGCTACTTTTTCATCAACTCTATGATTTCTTTGTTCGTTGCCATTTTTGCTAACTAACTCAGAGCTGCTGATTTTTATCCAAATTAAACGCAGTTCTTCGCCTAGTTTTGGCAGTAATGTTCAAGGTGCTAAAACTATTGATATATGAAACATCCTCGTCGCCAGTTTGTTGTGTTTCATACAACAAAATAAATGCTAAATTACTTTAACTTTCTCAGTTCAGAAACTGTAAAATCAGAGCAGATTTTCACACTGTTGTTTTGATATTACTGTATTTAAAAGACAAAAGAATCAAGAATCGCAATTAAACACGCAATCGTCCTCGTGGTAACACTTGAAAGCACACAGACAGGGTTGCCATTTCTTACGTCATCATAACAGTTTTCACTTTCGAGATTGTGTTTAATTGCAGTTGCAAGCGGACTAGTTTTATTCGAAGATGATAATTGCAATTTTTCACAACACTCGATGATTGCAGTCTTCATCTCTTTCACGGCATTCACGGTTTTGCTTTTGAAATTCCACTTGGTATTAGATGGTGAAGGAACACTGCGTCCTGCAATTTCTTCTAACATGTTGGTTGTTTGTAATGATTTTGAAAAAAATGAGAGGATACCAGATAAATGAAGTAAAATATATTCTTACTTTGGAAGTCGCTGATATTGCTTTTTGCATGACTAACTTTAATTGGTGAGCATAGCAGTGAATATACATAGCCCATGGATGTTTTGCTTTAATTTGAACTTGCACTCCATTTTGCATTCCACTTAATGCCGCAGCACCATTGTACAACTGTGCAATAAGTTTTTCCAGGATAGCACCACCACGATTTCCAATTCTTTGAACAATAATTCACTTGCAAGCAATGGGCGATAAGTCTAGTGGGATTGAAAAATCTTTGAAATTGGTTGGTTGGCCATCTTTCTCGTACCATAATATGATAACCATTTGACTCTTAACAAAAAGATCTGTTGTTTCGTCATACATCCCTGCTAAACATTCAGATTGCAATATTTCATCTTTTGTTTGCTGTCTATAGAAATGGCCAGGATTGATGCTAAAATTTCATTTTGTATTGTTTTTGAAGAACCTTTAAAAACAATAGCTGTGTCCAAATACGACTTGGAGGAAGAATGTAGTTCAGGAGCGAAGTCAATAAGCCCCCGTAATACTCCTGGACTTGTTGATTCTGATTGCTCATCATAGCCTCTCAAAGGTAGCTCTTAGAATCCACAAAATTTCACACAATCAATAATTTTTGATAGATTTGCCTGGTTTTTTCGCACTTCTTCATTGTGGTGAAATATAGAGTTGGTGTCCTGTGTTTAAAGCAACTGCAATATTAGCTCGACCCAAATGCGACAAATCAGTTACACAATTTATATGCTTCACCCAAAAATGAGACAAAAACAAAATAATGCATTTGCAGTTTCAGACCCACATATCCTCCCATATTGCTCATAAATATCGGGCTTAAAGCGTCTTGTGTACTGTTTTCCTCAACTTGTTGATTAGAATGCAAATTTGGTTTTGGTCTACCTGCTTATTTGATAGCTAATTTTTCTGCCAAAGTTAGTTGACTAAATTTTGTTGTTTGCAGATTCTTAACCAAATTTGGGCTCATAATTTAACCAGAAACAGTACGTTCAATCAGAAACTTCGCTTGTCTAACAAGCTTTTTGACTTTAAATCACCAAAATTCGCGAACGTTGGCAATTGCCATGTAATAAATTGTCATTTTCTACAATCTACTACCATGCTGCTACTTTTCACACTTCGCTCATCTCCATGACAACTTTTAGTGCTGCGCTAATCGATTACATTGAAGAGAAAAAGATAGGTTTTTGGACTGCACGTTCTGCAGTCCAGGCGGCTGAATAGCTTGTGATATAAAAAGAAAAAATGTCTCGCTTTAGTTGAAGTCGCGGAGATATGTCGAATAGCTGGCAAGCCGGACAGCAATTGTTGCTATCTCGGGTCGACAGATACTGCTTTATTTAACATGTGATACAAAATTGTGTCTTTGGCATTACGAAAGCAAAACATTTAATTGGCTCGTCAAGTCAGGCAATTGCGTAAACTTTTCATTAAAAATTGAATGAAAAAGTAAATTTCTTAGGCGAATTTTTGTTGCAATGGCAATGAAAGAAAACTCAAAATTATTTGGGGAGCTGCGGTGCTGCAGTCTCTGTAGATGAGCCACCCCTGGTTTTCACAATCGTGATCAATTAGGGAACCAAATAAATTGCTATCACTTGCATTAAAATCTCCTAAAAAAGCATAAGTTTGTACAGTAAAGACATTCACATAAATCATTCAATTTCGCACGATACTGCAGATAGCTGCTGGTATTATTATAGCAGCAGAATGGTGAATATATGTTTACTAAACAATGTTACTATCTTTGTTCTTGATAACACTCCAATTTCAGGATTGCAAATGATTTTATTTAAGTCTCATTCGATTTTGTAATTCCTCATAAAAATAAACGCAAAGTTGGTAGAAGCAATAAAAAAATAAAATAATAATCCAGTATGCAAAGTTATGCGGTACGAAGATTAGTGCGGCAAATTGTCCAAATTCAGGTAGATTAAGAATTAGCTAAATAATTACCATCAAACGTAAATAGTTACGATATACAGTAATTAGTTTTAATAATGGTTTACAGCGTAGCGATAGTGATTATATGCGCAGTTATAGGTAGACATTAGTCTCCCATCAAAGCATTAGGTATTAGATTACCGGTAACAAATAAACAATAGATAAACACTTACAAAGTAAGGTCCACACAAACGGTGGCAAGCAAAAGCAGTTCTGGCTAATCCAAATAGTTCTCCAGAGTTCCCAAAAGACATGTAGTAAATAAGAATTCAGCCCATTAACAGATCGTATATAGTTACTTAATACTAGCTATAATTCAATAGCTCATGAAAAGAAAATTAAGCATAAAGTTAAAACACTAAAACTAGTCGCTAACTAAAGCTGAAATCTCGATGCTAAAATAATGTACGGATGAAAATCTGCAAAGGCGATAATGCACTTACTGTCTTCGTTTACACTCAAAACAATACATAATCATTTTGTCAAACTCTGGAATGCAAACTTAGCTTGGCTGCCAAAACAAAGAAAAAGGTAATTTCAAACTAAACCAAATTTAGAGGTCAAAATGATAGACGAGATTACAACATTGACAACAGTACAAAATTATCACCCCTATTGCAAAGAAAGTCAAACGAGGTTGCAAACACTTCATGAGGCTATTTTGAAATTTGAGACATCGTAGCACTAAGTTTTGAAACTGTTAGCAAATTACGTCACCAAAAGAATAATGCGTTTTGTACATTTGGCAAGAAATTGTGCACAAACAGAAGAACCAAAACCTTTTGCCCCTGCGCGGAACAAGTGACAAAGTGAGCAGCGATAAAAAAAAACAATCTGAAGTTTGTTCATAATCAAAATGGCAATGACACAAAAATACACAATAGTAACTGCGCAAATTCACAAAGCAAAAGAATGAACGCTACCGTAAATGTTTACAAGCCATTGATCACACAGTAAATCGGTAGTTCAGAATCAAAATGAGCTATGTATTCGTTTGACTAAGCTCTTCAGCCATGGCAATCAGTCGTAGTGTATGTATGGGTCCAGTTAGGTTACACTTGTCGGAAAGTCACTACTCAACTTTCGTTACAAGATTGTCGCGTCCAAGTGGCATTTTCTCTATAGCATGATCCCGTAAACCATGAGGTGGTAGTAGATTACGAAGTTCTGGTTCCAGTCAGGGCCTCAGAGAGAAATTTTTCCAGGGGGTACAAAGGTCGATACCGGGTCCCAAAATGTTATTGGGCCCCCAAAGCCTTATCAGGGCCCATGCCGTTAAATCATTTTTGTCCATTGGGTGTAGATCTTCATTTAAAAGTGAGGGGATAACGATATTCGCATACAGTTAGGACGTATGAAAAACACAACTAGACGTAAAATTGGTTTAAATCCAGCTGGGGGGTTTGGGGGAGCACTTTTAGCTTTAGCACTTTTTATGTTTCTCGAGGGTAAAATACAGCATTTGATCAACATCCCACCATCAAACTTGCTTAAATTGACGAACAGAAAACGTGATATACATGAAAGAAAGTATGTGAAGTGGGGGATGATGTCATTGACACAATATTATACAATATAATGACTTCAATACTGCAATCTGCAAATCCAAATATTTTTCTGATAAAAGTTTTAAGAAGTCATCTACAATCATAGACTTCACAAACTCAAACACCTTTTAAACCATAGTAGTATAGTATGTCAACTTTGACTCCGCTTTCTAAGATTGAAATACTTTTGGATCTCTGAAAATGTGGGCACTCGTACATTGTTATGCCGTAGAGTTAGGGCTCTCAAGTCAGAGAAATGTAACAAAACGTTAATTTCGGTGCAAGTGTATGGCTTTTGATACATTTTCCTCTTTTTTTAATCAAATGGGCCACTATTGGATCCCCTAAAGGCTGTGTAGCAAAAATAGCGACCAATTACCAGTACTGAATAGGCTGACTGATATTTTTGCTGTAGGCAAGTTTGATTACGGTGTTTTGGTGGGATACGAAAAATTAACGTGGAAACCTGAGCTCTTTCGGGCCCAGGTACGATGTACCCCCTGAAACCCCCTCTCGCTGGCCCTGGTTCCAGTTCAGTAACATATTCACCCTCTTGGAGATTTTGGCGAGTTTTGAACCGTTTTGCGAGAAGCAAAAGCTGCAGGGGCACATTTCTCACTAATAATTCCAAAACTGCTCCACAAAGTTTTGGACCGCTTTTAATTGAGACTCGCCAGTCAAAAAATCCTTCGAGCAGTGGTTGTGACAAGGTGGGTTGTCCATACAAATCACTCTTGTGGTGGCACAAATGATTAGGAAAATTTATGGCTCAGTAACAGCATTTCTAGTCTTGCGAATTTTATAGGGCCAAAATAGTCTATAGCAACAGAGGTAATTGGAGGCATACAAACATTAAATCTGAATTCAGGCCATTGCCTCTTTATTGCTGGAGTAACTCTCGTCTTGTAACATGACAATGAATACTGTTAGCAATCAGGATTTTAAACTTTGCTTTCCAAGTATGATATAAATGCCTTGTTTGTCCAAGTTTGTCACAGCTATGTGATAGCCGTGGTGGCTAAGTGATTGATGAGCACGTTTAGCCAAAAGTCTTACAATTCCACTAGATGCAGGTAGAGCATTGGGTTTCATTGTTTAATGTCTGCTGGCGAAATTGGATAAACGACTGTGGATGCATAGCATCTTTGGTTTGTCACTAAATGGTGCAAGATTAAGCTGTTCGCCTCAGCTGATGTTAGTGGTATATGCGCAATTAAGAACAAAGACAATTTAGCCTGTTCAAGTTTTACCGTTGATAAATACACAGTTCTTAAACTGTAATCAATCAAACGTCTTTGCATTCATGCAACCACTCGAACGAGCCAGTGCCATCCAGATATTCTGCTCAATAAATTGTGTTCAAAAGTCTATGTATCAATTAAGTGTCTTAAAAGTCAAAACTTAGGACTTTTTCTCTTCTCTTTGTGGTAATTGTTCAACGTTACAGGGAATTTCAGGGTTCATGGTCAAAACCTGAGATTGGTTTTTAAGAAATCGGGCCTTCGTGCCAATTAGCAAGCTTTACAACAGCCATAGGCTTTGTTAAAGCGTCAGCAGGGTTTAGAGCAGACTTGACGAAAAGGTGGAGTGCCAATAAAAGTCTCATTAATTTGTTGAACTCTGTTAGACACAAACAATTTAGAAAATGTGACTGGTATCTTAAGCCAATGCAACATAGTACTGCTGTCTGTCCACAATGTAGCATTAGATTTGAAACAAGGTAAAACGTCACAAATAGTTGCAATTAGGCATGTTAAGATTACTGCAGCCAATAATTCTATTCTTGGTATACTCCTCTTTTTCAAAGGGAAAACAAAAGACTTTGCATCAACAAAGTTCAAACACCATCATCAATCGCTATTTGCATCCAAACAGCAGTGCCGTAAGCCTTTTTGCTGCCGTTACAAAACTCATAAAGTTCGATTAAGTCGTTGCTAGATGCGATTAAACCAAACTTTAAAAAATTTAATTTCCTTTCTTTATTTCAAAAAAATTTAAAAAAATTTTTCTACTGCATGTGTGCAAAGCTTTATTTTCTAAGCGTAAATGTATGCAATCTGCAGCCTATGCCTGGAATTCTGCTGTGCACGAGCATGAGTTGCTTGTGTAATCTAGGCACATGCAGCTATCTGCGTGACGTATTTATGGTTATTTTAAGGTCTACCTGCACCAAACAATATACTGTAGTACAAAGTTTTCAGGAGCCTAAAATTCACCTCCCAGCAGATTTCTATTTATAATCGTTGCACCTTGTTGTTAACCCTTTCACTGCTAAACGTAAATTCACCCTCTGTGCTAAGCTTTTTTTTGAAAAATAAGGATGTTTGAAAGACCGCAAATAAATTTATTTTACAACGTTTTCGGAATGTTTATTTTGCATGTCCAAGTGGAAAGTGGCTTATGGTAAAAAAAATTCAAACCATAAGTTTAAACAATTGGGTTGTCACATGACAGGTCACGTGAGGTCACATGACTTTCATATAATCATAAAATATACCCAAAAAGTAACTTTTGAATACATGATATTTTAGGAGAGCCATATTTTTCGCTGAAAATTAACGAAGTGATACATAGCAAACAAAACAAAAACCATTTGGCACAATAACAACGGCAAATATCATCAGATTAGTGAAAAAAATTGCCCAACTCATTTGTTTCAAAAATTGAAAATTTTGTTATTTTTACTTTTTTGCAATATGTTTTCATAAAGCAGCTTTTCACTTCTACGGTACACAGTCTGGAAATTCTGGAATTTTGATCCCTAACTCTGGAAATTCTGCCAGTTCTGGAATTCTGATCCCTAACTGGTATTTGCACTTGCACTCTAGAACGAGGCCGGCCCCTTTGACCCCTGACAAAACCTCCAAATCTACCCCCTCCACCATCGCGGGTGCCTTGTCCACGAAATAGACCACCTCAAACGCATGGACTACGTCTGTAACTGCTTAGGTCACAAGTTCGGCCACCATGTACTCGAGGGCTGCGTCTGTATATTCCTTGACCACGTACAGCGTGTAGCGGTGTTGATACATCAGAGCAATGAGCAGAGTCACTTTCATTTGCAAATTCATTATTAGTAGATTCATTGCAAGAATGATTGGGACTTTGGAGCTGGAGCCTCCGTCTTTTGGAATTTGGCAGTGTTTGGCCAGTATTTTGGTCCTCATCCGAGTTGCTGCCCAAGAGAATTGACATAGGTCTGACATAACCTGCATCATTAGCACCTTGTTGTTCATCAGACATGGGAGATACAGTATATCCATGGGCCTGTCATCCAGCATCAAATCAGCCACCCCATCCAAGTCGTATTCCCAGTCACTATCTTGACTATCCTGACTCATGTAGTCAGCAGAAGGAAAAGAAACATCGTCATTGTCATCCTCAAAATTGTCTTCACTGTCTATATCAGCAAATATTTGCTAAGGTGCTTCCCAAAATGTAACTCGCTTGTTGAGTTGATTTCTCCGAGACACTTGGCAGTTAACTACTCCCTAAACGGTTCTATATGATCTTTATTGATTTTAAACAAAAACAAAAAAAACGATCTGCAAGGTGAATGCTTAGAGTAAGTAGGCAAAAACTTACCCGGTACTACCGGGTATGCGCAGTTTATGCGTAATTATTTGTACCCGGTAGTACTGGGTATACGCACTACTCAGTGAAAGTTTTAATATAGTAAAAACAATGTACAGTAGAATTTGCTTATAACGGCACCTCTGGGGGATTTTTAAAACCTGCCGTTATAGCCGAATTTACGTTATAGCCAAACTGCCACAAACCGTCCTAAAACTACTTGTTTGTTCAAAATAAAGGCTTATTATGACGCTAGGTTCACATTGTAATGAAAGACAAGAAATCAGGTTAAGCAAAACTCGTGCAGAAATCAAAACCTTGCACAAAAATAGTAAACGTTTATTCAAAAGCCAACTGTCAAGCGCATTGCATCATTTCTTCGCAAACATGTCGGTAATCTTTAGTTGTTTTGGCTTTGACGTGGATTTGGTTATAACATAATGCTCAATTTTCGCTAAACAGCGCAACATTTCATCGCTATCGTCATGACTGCGCAAGTATCGGTCCAACTGCCTCATTGACGTCAATGCTGCTACGGGGGACAAAAGAGTTTCTGCATGATCACCGCTGTCATCATCACCCTCTTGTATACTTTCCGGCTCTGCTGCAGTTTCAGTTTGCAGATCATTTAAAATGTCATTCTCTGTGACTGCTTCACGAGAAACGACATTTGCGTCACTTTCAGAGTAGTCCGTAAAAGAATACGTTTCTGGAATCAAGCCACTTGCTTGAAGTCGTTCCCAAATTCCTTCAATGTCGCTGTTGGTAAGGCTTTCAATTTCTTCTACGTCGTCGTCTTCTTCCAGTCGAACAAACTTTGCTTTCTTAAAACAATTTTGAATCGTCACCTGGGAGACGCTGTTCCATGCTTCTCTGAGGAGCCTCATTGCTTGAAGGACATCGACTTTAAAATCTTTTTTTTCTTCAAAAGCTAGCAGACGCAGGTTTGCAAGCCTTTTTCTGTAGTGTGCTTTCAAACACCGTATAACACCAGCATCCATCGGTTGTGTCTTTGCAGTGGTGTTCGGAGGCAAGAACACTAGCTTAATGTTCGTTAGACCACTGACATTAGGATGGGCAGTACAGTTGTCCAAAATGAGAGCAATTTTTCTGTCATTTTGCTTCATTTGAAAATCTATTTTTCTCAGCCACTTCTCGAAAAGAGTAGAGGTCATCCAAGCTTTCGAGTTAGCTTCATAAGGAAGTGGTGGGTTCCTTACGTTTTTAAAACACCGTGGGTTTGCAGATTTTCCGATGACAAGCGGTGGCAATTTTTCTCCAGTCATACTTGCCGTCACCAATACAGTTAGCCTTTCTTTAGACAACTTTCCACCAGCCCATTTTTCGTTTTTGAAAACGTGTGTCATGTCGGGTAAACACCGATAGAAAAGTTCTGTCTCATCTGTATTGAATATTTGTTCCGGAAGGAATTCTTTTAAAAGTGCAGGAAGTTGACGATTTTGCCATTCGTTCACGCCATCTTGGTCTACCGATTCCGCCTCGCCGTGAAGTTTTTTGCAAACGACTCCAACTCTTGCTTTCCATCTGTTTACCCAATTTATATCCAGTTTTTCTGAATTTTCATATTCACACACGCGGCCATATTCTTGTGCTTTCAGCAGCAACATTTCTCCGCTCACTGGAATTTTTTTATCCCTTGCACATCTGAACCATTTTAGCAAAGGCTCATCAACGTTATCAAAGTTATGCTTTCGCTTTTTCTTCATTTCTACATTTCGACCTGCTTCAAACTCCGATATCACTTTATCTTTATTGCTTAAGATTGTCTGTAATGATGATCGTGGGATTTCATATTCTTTTGCCAGCTGGGATACATTTTTAACTTTTCCGCTGTTGAATCGACTGACAATTTCATATTTTTTCCAGAGAGGAAAATTCCTTCGCTTTTTAAGACTTTTGCGTTCTTGTTCCATCTCACTGCAACTTTGTCTGTACTCTACAAGCACGTCTCTGATAATGCTTGTAAATTTCCATTCAAAGTCTCTGGCCTAGATTCCGTACAGAGAACACGTGGCAACGAAGAACAAAAGAAGCTCGTCGGATCCGATGTAGACGTGCGAGGTGTGAAATAGTTTGCGCCATAAAGTGTTTTCAACCAGGCCTTGCGTCATAAAAACGAAGTCCAGCCATCGCGCAGTCGGAAAGAAAAACAATAACGCACAGAATTAACACCCGCAATAAAGTTTGGCAGTTTGTGGCAAAGATAATGGCCTACAGTGCCGTTATAGGCAAAGAAAATTGTCTGGGGGATGGAAAAAGGGTGCCGTTACAGCCAAATTTACGTTATAGGCGATGCCGCTATAGACGAACTGAAATGTACACAAAAGATAGGAATTTTGCCGGGACCAAGAAAAATGTAACGTTATAGGCGAATTTACGTTATAGCCGAAGCCGTTATAACCGAATTCTACTGTATAAACAGATATTTTTAAGTTTAGTCGTTAACAATAAATTGAAGCAGTATACAATCCTGTACAACTTCAAAAGTTCTTTATACAATTCTGAAGAGATGAATGACAGTGTGCCACCGTGGCAACCAGCACTATCACCCAGATCCTATTTGAAGTTCTGGCGCTCGCAATCCCACCACCAAAACCATAGAATTCAGAAACACATAGCTTTATTCATCAGTCTTGCGTGTCTATATGTAACCAATCCTAGTGTAGAATGAGTAAAATGGGATTTCAAATAGCTGTTACAGGTCCTAAAAAACACATTTAAAACACCAGTATAACCTAACCTAACACCCAAGACAGTAAACGCCTAGCTATACCGGTAAGCACACATGTCTTTTCTTAAGGACACGCAGTTACCCTATTTTTACTGTACTTGGCCCTAACTGAACTATCTGCTGGCACAGAAAGCTAATTTGACCTAACTAATGCAAGCCCTATGCCATCACAGACGGCTAAACACTCCAAACTAAGTTGCCTCAGTACTAAGTTTGCCTCCCCAACCTAGCTAGCACAAAAACTACTAAAAAGCAATCTCGGCTGTTACCACGTGAAAATATGTGCACTGCACTAAATATAGCTGAGACAAACAACAAAGCATTATGTAATGATTAGACAATGGGCAGTGAAGCTTGGAGGCAGTAACGGAGTTAAGTGAAATGGATGCGGCTATCTGCAACAGTCCCCTCAAATTATTGAACGTCGATTAAATAATTTAAAATCAATTAGATAGTTGTGGCAGAGGCAAAAAAATCAATTACACACTATGCTTATGTACGTTCTTTGCTGTAACGACTGCACAGTCATTGTCTCTACGCTTCATCTCTCAAAACATGCACTTTGTCTCCAATGTGCATAACTTGATCAAAATTTTTGACATTACTTGTTGAAGCAGGATTCGTAATGTCGTATTCACATAAACCGCATGCTGGGTCCATAAATAAGCTCAACTTCATTGCCAATGGTGCATTTGCAAGGTCGTTCTCTGACTCAAATACTCATTTCAATCGTCCACCAATGTAATCAGCCTCGTTGCTCCAACAAACGTTTGCAAGGCCGCTCTTCATTTCGTGCACTTGACACCACCGTTCATCTACGTACTTAACTTTGTCGCTCCAACCAACATCTGTAAGGTCGCTCTTCGTATTTGAAACCACAGTTCATTTTTGTTCGTAACATCATCGCCACTGTCTTCTAACGTACATCTGCAAGCAACATCAATCGTCTCTGATGCCGTTTCACTTTGGCCATGCTTAGGCTTGCTTTGAAGTGTTTCATTTTCCTCCTTGGCCTCAATCAGAACAATTTTTGTTACATCTCGATCATGAAGCTTTCCATCTGCCATACGAAGGAATACTGAGCGAACAACGCCATCTTTGCTTGGCTTAACTTCCATCACAAGAGCATATGGATACCTCTCAATGGGTGGTGTAGTGTCATCAGTCAAAAGAACCAGATCTATGACTTGAAAATTCCGCTTTGGATTTGTCCATTTTTGTCGCGTTTGAAGGGATTGAAAATAGCTGAATAATATCCACCTTTCCCACCACTTGTTAGCAAAGCGTTGAGTGTACTCGGTCCATTTATGAAACTTGTCTTCGGCTTCGGTTGGCTTGCTTAGTATTAGAATTAGCAGAAACCACACGTCACTCATTACACTCGCGAACAAAAATTTTGTTGCATTGATGAGTAAACTTGTTCTTAGCTAATGTTGGAGTGCTGAACTCGAATTTAAACTCATTTTCTTCCTTAAAGTTGTAGTTTTTTTGCAAATCAACGTTGTTTTTTGTACAATGCAAAATTTTTAAAAATCGATACGGTTGACAAAGTACATATCAAGATAGCACACAAAAACAGCTTAAACGTACATTAAATAGCAATATAGTGTGAGAGTGTTACATAGGAAACGTAACAAAAAACACATTAGCCAAAATTGCTGAGAAACCAAGAGCTGAAAAGAAAAAGAACGTTGTTAACAATGTAAAAAGGAGATGAAAGTTAATAAACCATATGCTTGCCTAAACATGCCATTGAAGAAAGTAGTAGTTAAACCATCTTAGTTATGTACTGTATGTGCATGGTAGCTTGCTGAAAGGCAAATCAACTGACAAATACTAGTATCAAGGCAAAAATTTGTGCTTGTAACTGTTGCACTTAAACATTTTTTCCGAACAATCGCGCTTTATGCTCCAGCAGTAGTCTGCCAACATATGACGATCCCATCTGCCCTGGTAACGTTCTTCTACTATCATCAAGTCCTGGTGGAATCGCTCTCCCTGTTCATCACTGACAGATCCAACGCTTTCTGGAAATTTGTCCGAGTGATTGAACAGGAAATGCACCTTGATGCTCATTCTGCAGCCCAAATGATGAAATGCTGAAAGCATGTTACTTACCAGATTCTCGTAATTTTGTGCTTTTTTTTTCCAAAAAATTGTTTGTAACATCCACTAAGGATAACCACGCTGCCTTTTCCTTATCATTTATAGTTTGAGTAAAACCTTGATCAAGCACAAGGGTTCGTATCTGAGGTCCATTAAATACTCCAGCTTTGATTTTTTCGGATGATAAGCCGGGAAAGGTGCATATAAGATGCTGCAAGCATTCGCCATCCACACTTAACCTAACTTTATATGAAGAGGAGGAAAAATTATTTTGTCTCTGCTTACAATCGGATTGTGAATGACATTTGGCATACTCTGTTCAAGGGTGTCACGTTTGGGCCACTCCTTTTGAATCCAGTGTCTTTCACGATCTCGACTATCCCACATGCAAAGAAAGCAGGGATACTTAGTGTAGCCTTTTTGCTGACCCAGAAGTAAAGTAACCATTTTTAAGTCAACACATATAATCCAATTGTGTTCGTGATATTTCAGCAGGTTCCTCACTGTTCTAATATCTTGTTGCTGCTCCTTCAAAACAGTAGAGTGACCAATGGGAACAGCTCCATGGCTATTTCCATTGTGCAATAGCACTCACTTAGACTGCGTTTAGAACTATCTATAAAAAGGCGCCATTCTTCGGGATGGTAAGACGAGATGCCAAATTGGCCAAAAAGTCCTGGTACATTGTCACAGTAGATAAGTTGCTTTTCCTCTTTAAAAAAGTTGATGAAGTGTTCATCTCTTTTTCTAAAATATGAAACCTATGCTGAGCTATAAAGTACATGTTTTTCATTGAGCCTAGAGGCTAAGATCTCAGCTGCTTGTTTTGATAGATCCAAACCACGTACCAAGTCATTTAATTCTGACTGGTCAAACAGTTGAGGAGTGGCTTTCTGGCTTTCAGTAGAAGAATCTTCAAATTCTGTGTCTGTTCTTTTATACTCATATTCCATTCGCTTATCTTCAAATTCATCTTCAGAAGATGCAAAATCATTAAATACTGGTGGTGGAAATTCGTCAGAGTGTGGAACAGGCCAGATTGCTGATGGAATACTGGGATAAGAAATGCTTTGTCGGTTTTTCTTTCCGATCCCTTTTAGGTTAATCATACAAAAGTAACAGTCATTAAGATGGTTTTTTGGCTCTCGCCACACCATAGAAACACCGAATGGTAAACCCTTTCGCTTTCCCTTCGTCCAATCTTGAAGCTTTTCTTCGCAATTATGACATACAACATGGGGAGCCCAATTCTTCTCTTGATCACCAACAGGAACTTGAAAATATGCTTTGTATGCTCTCTTCACAAATAATGATATATTGCGCCTTTGGAGAGGAAGAGCATAGATTCCACAAATGTAGCAAAACGAGTTAGCTTTATTTTTACACTTTCTAGTTGAAGAAGCCATAATATACCTGAAATTGAATTGTTCAATAGATACTGTTCAAAAACTTAAAGGCCTGCTTTTTGCTTGAAAAAGCCAACAACAGCAGGTAACCCTAACCCTAATTCAAACAGTATAGGGCCATGGGTTACTTGTAAAGAACATGACTGAAGCCTTGCCTGCTCAGTGAACACTGTCGTCAGCAACAACAACACCTCACTGGCACCTAGCCCTGTTTTTTTTTTATCAGATAGCCAAACACATATCTTGCATCTTGTGACCTAATCTGCGCATTGTCCTCAGCTCCTCAACACCCCTAGGGCTTACTACAAGCTAGCTTCTCTTTTTATGAAAAAGTAGTTGTTGGATCTTAAACATCAAATGTAAACATGTTTGTTATGCTCTGTTTTGAACACAATTAAGACACAAGGGCAAGCTGGCAATGGTGACGTGTGATCAACTACGGCAAATCACATGGTACAAAGTGCTCTGGAATGCGAAAAACGGTCATGTACGACGAGATATGACTAGCTTAAGTTCGCTGCAATTCTAAATAACTCATAACAACTATGCAAAGGATTGCATTTTTACTACCGGAGTTTTCCACTTATTATACCAGGTATAATAACTGGAAAATGACGAAATTGAGAATAAAGTTTGATCCAGATTATTATACCATGGTATAATAACCAGAAACGGCAGTCGGCTACCGGTATTTGCCCTACAGTTCTGACAATAATTTTTTACCAAACACAATTTCAAAGCATGTTTTATTGTAAATTAGTGTTTTCCACCTACATAACTTAAAACACTCAGTTTTCATCACTGTAGCTCTCTTCATCATCCCCACACTCAACGATTTCCACCGCACCATTCGCAGTGAAGTCCATCACATCATTATCACTATCACTCTCTTCCTCCGACTCAAAGTCGATGATAATTTCCATGTTGGATCCTTCAGGATTCGGCAACATTCTTTAACTCTCATTCAGCATCTGCTTAAGACGACCATGCAGTTCGGTTTCTGGAACTTCTTCGCCTTCTGCTGCGATTCCACACACTCGAAAGCTTTTCTTGATGCTCTCTTGCAAGAGGCTGCACACACTTTGGGACACCATATCCACCAATGATTGGTAAGAAGGCTGTCGACGGTAGCCTTTACTGGTCATTTCCTGGGGCCCATTAATTAGCCAATCCATCCAAGCTTGTCGGAGAGCCGCCTTAAAAGGACTATTGAGAGCAACATCCAGTGGCTGTAGCATGCTAGTCATTTTAGGTGGAATCACTGCCACTTTCGTACCACATAGAGTGCGAAGACACTCAAATACTTCCTCTTTGAGATGGGTGCCATAACTATCCATGTAAAGCAATGAGGGGGTATTGGCAAAGAAAGGGCCACGCTTAGTAAAGCAGCTTCGAATTCATTTCAACATGAGCCCCGTGTTCATGGATCCTCCCATGCTGACTGTAACTTCGATGTTGGTGGGCACACTCAGTTTCGGAACTTTTTTGAGACCTTTAAATATGATCAAGCTCTTTATCATTCTACCGTCAGCGGAACAACAAAGAGCAACTGTAAAACGCGACTTTTTGTGGCCTGTATCTATTCCATCAACGTTCTTTTCACCTCTAAAATGAAGCATTTGGTCTGAGGCCATGTCAAAATAACTTGGTGTCTCGTCCATGTTATAGATTTGCATTAGTTTGTAGCCACTTGTGATTTGAACAGATCTAGCAAGGAAGTCAGTTATAATGCGACGTTTTTCAGTTGCAGTGCGCCCATCTTGTTGCCCTTGGTGTGTGATTCGGCGACTTCCGATATGATGACGGTGACAGAAATTATATATCCACTTGTTGGAGCCAAAGAAGCAGGAAACTTGTAATTCCGTTGCAAGTTCTTGGGCTTTCTCCCGCAGCCGAAGATAATTTACTTGATGTTTCTGCTCTCTTTCGTCTTTAAACCAGCTGAAAAGATGTTCTTCGACCTCTTGAAACTTTGCACCTGGACCTGAGCGACTACTCTCTTTCGTTTTTGTTTTACTTTTACTGAAAGTAACCTGTCTTCGTTTTTTAACCAGTTCTTTATCTGCGCTCGCTGAAAGCCAGTATCTTGTTCTAAACGATAGAGTTTTTCACCATTTCTGTAGCGCTTCAAAACCTCCAATTTTTTTGCCACCGGAATTTCTCTTCGGCTTGACTTTCCAGACATTTTAAATTAATAACAGTACGAATATGAGTCTGAAAAAAATGCGTAGGTACAGTTACTATCAGCCAGTAGCCTACGTAACTAATATTGACTCTTTAAGCCAAGCCTACGATAGGGTATGCGGTAAATGCTCGAAATCAGTTCCTCGAAATATTTATCGTTAGTTTTCGAGCAATTTGTTTTTGATTAAAACTTAACAGAACCGTTTACCCGATGCGGGCCGTATTTTTTCACCAAACCTCCCTGCAGTCTGAATGCTCTTGTACCTTAGGCCTGCCTGCCTATAATACTGGTAGCTTCCCGGTACTTGAAGATGATAACGGTACCACTACAATAAGTAATAGGCCTATCGGTACCAGTAATGATGATGTGAATTATCATTGTGAAGAAGGAAAATCTTATGACATCACAATTGGAATTAGCCTAAAGAAGACAGACCGCAATAATGCCACTGCTTTGCTACCGGTAGTGGCTATGGCAAGTTACCGGTACAGTACTTTACTAGAAGAAATACAGTACATACTGGTAATTGATGCAGAGAATGTGCTTGCCTAATTATCCCCAAGATTTCAGTCGATATGCATACGGCAACGCTGCCATTGCGATGCTTGACAAATTTTTGGTCACTGGTCACACTACGGAAGTTCGATCCGAGTTACTATACCATGGTATAATAACTGGAAACAGTTTCCAATTATTATACCATGGTATAATAACTGGGGGGGTATAATAAGTGGAAAATTCCGGTAGTCATTGAATGTAATGTGTAGAAAATATGATCAAAATACCACTAATCATAACAATATTAATATTGCCGATTGCATGAAAACTAAAGCATACAGAAGAAAACTGACGTCAGATTTGGAATCAGTGGCCAAAAATTATGCAGAATCAGTTAAAACAAGTCTTGCAACAGAAAATGAAAACAAATTTGTTGACCAGTGTTATCTTAAACGTAATAAAATTCAAAAGAAATTCTACAAAACTTATGCAAACAAATTGGCCAACTCAAAACTCTTTCCAAAAAATTGTATTTGGAATCTAAAATGTTAAATTCGAGGCAAGATATGCAAAAATTTTGGAGTATTATTAGAATCAGAAGCGATCTTGCACGTTTCATTGAAAACAAGTATTTGAAAACATTATCAGAGGTGGGCTGTACCGAGTACAAAGTACTGGTACGTTGTCAAAATTGGTATCGAAGTACCGCTACCAATTGAAAATTAAACTCTCTCTTTTTGGAGAGGAGCTAATATATTTTTCACTTTAAAATATTCCGTAACGGTTCGCTTATTTTAACATCTGGACAAACTTTTTGATTTTTTTTATACAAAACAAGCAATAACACTTGCCGAGACTGAGCTACAAAGGTTTTTGAAAGTTTCACGTCAATACAAACGGCTGCACTGTGTACAAGGCGTTTGCTGGCTACGGCGTTGAAAAAAGGACACTACCAAATAATCAACAATAATATTTGAAAACTATCATAACAGATTTGATACGTAATCTAAACCGTCTTGAAAACTGTGATATGCATCGTTAAACGTTTAGCACACGTTGGTCAATTGATTGGCAGAACAATAGTTGAGACTGTTTTCTGATATTGAAGTCTTCTGCTAGTGAAACCTCGGTGTTTATTCAAAAAATAGTGTCGTTTTCAGTTGACAAATCTTTTCAGTAGAATAGCACACTTTTTTTTATTGAAAGTTTGTCATCATCTGCCATCGAAAGATTGTTCTAGACGTTTTTTCATATCCTGAAAAACATTAAAAAATACTTTACGAAATCACTAGAGTTTTAATTTCTGCAGTTTGCAAGACATTCTCGTTCACAACTAGGGTTGTAAATTTGGGACCAGTTTATACAATCCCGGGATCGGGATTTCCCGGTATTTTAGACTTATAATCCCGGGATTATTTGGGATTGAGCAAATAATTAAAAAAAGTAGTATGGAAAGAACAAAAACCTATACAGACTGTACAGAAAGAACACAGTACAGACTTCTTTACACTGTGTGCGCTCGTGTCTTGCACTCATTCTCTCGGCAGAAGCTGAGCTATCAGTTAGCTGCTATAAGTATTAGAGCACATCATACTGTTTCCATCAGCAACTTTATCGAGTGTAGAAAATAGTAACTTCATTTAGTCTCTGAGACTCTGACTCCACTCATGTAGAGCAGCATGCCAGGAAAAGGGTTTTGCGCCAGGAATATGACTGTAATAATTGCAATGTCGGATATCTTACAACTTCAAGATGGTCATCGTATCCAATTTTATAAATTCCGAAAATAAAGAATAGTGCAAATAACAGGTCGTAAATTTACGAAATACAAGTTTGGCGCATCTAGCTAACCCTTGCGGTGCACCATTTGAGAAACGCTGAGCTAGGGTACGCAAAACTTAATTCTGTACTTTAGAATTGTAACATTACATGATGCTCACTTCCGTAGGCTGACATTAAATGGTCAATCAGGGGTATACTAAATTTAATAAGTCCCGGGATTTCTAGACATATAATCCCGGGATTGGGATTGGAAAAAATACCCCAAATCCCGGGAATTCGGGATCGGGATTTCCCGGGATTACAACCCTATTCACAACAATGATTTATGTTCTTCAACTTGAAAATGTATTCATATTGGAAGAGTTTAGCATAATACTACAAAAAGAAGTTAGAGGCATGAAAGGTAATCGACTTGTGATGCAACTTTCTGCACTAGCATTTGTGTTTGTAAGTTTCTTTGAAAAATCTTTTCTTTACACAAAATTTCTACTTACATTATTACATTCATTTATCATGCTCTTAGTAGGTTCAGGTCATCAATACCATTTTTAAACATGCTAAGTTGTTAATTAATCACTAAATGATAACAGATAGTTACTAAAAATACCAGTATAAATGGGCTACTTAAGCATTTTTGTCACAATACAAACGTAGCAGTATAGTTTATGCCTTCAAAATAATTTCTAGCTATTAAAGGGGGGGGGGAGCAGTTAGCAAATTCCGGTAGTTTACAAATACAAAAGCTCAAATTAAAATATAATTTTAAAGTTTGGTTCTCATTTTGGGGCTGCGGTAGCAAAGATATTCAACAAATACAAACAGATATCCCCCTAAAAAGTTTTTGAAAACCATGACTTAGTTCTCTCAGCCTGAGCTTCCAGAAAAGAAAAGGTTTACCACAATAGGATGTCACTGGAAGATCACAAGAGACTAAACAATAATACTAAATATTATAATTCAGTCTCTCTTTTTCCCTAAAATTCAGGTTGAAAGAACATCCTCAGGTTTTTCTAAACTTTTTTTGGGGCATATCTCTTTGTGTTTCTTGATAATCTTAGCAACCGCAGCCGGCAAAATAAAAACAAAAAAATCAAAGATTGTATTTTGATTTTAACTACAGTCGGGGACAAAAGTTTAAGACCACCACCTATAAAATAAGTATTTTTCAGCAATCATGACCTATAATTCCAACTGATGCCATAAATTGCGTATTTTCATTGTTTTTAGCTACAAAACCATTTTCAATACTCTTTTCAGGCAAATCATTTGTTGTAATGCACGTAAATGATATGACATTTAATATTTTGTGTGTCCACCTTTATTATCTATGATCATCTTAAGGCGTCTAGGCATGCTTTCGATGAGTTTGCAGCAATATTCAGAAGTTATCCTAAGTGTCCAAACTTTTTTTATCACATTTTCCAGTTGCTTCAGACTGCTGGGTTGTTCTTCAGCCACCTTGTTTTTCAGTATTACCCACAGATTTTCAATCGGATTGAGGTCCGGACTGTTGCCGGGCCAATCAAGAACTTGAATTTTTTTACTTTTTAAAAAGTTGCTAACGATCTTTGCTTTATGGCATGGGGCGCCATCTTGCATGAAAATACTGCATTCATGTGAAGCTTTAACTTGTTCTTTAGCAATTCAAGATATTTTGCGCCGTTCATGGTTGTCCCAGGAGTGAGAAAGAAGAGCCCTGCTGTTCCTTTAACTGACATGGCACCCCATATCATGATCTTTGGAGAATGTTTCATAGTTTGTTGCATGTATTTTTCATCGAACCGCTTTACAACAGGTCTCCAAACTGAATGCTTTCGAGATCCAAATTGCTGGATGCATGATTCATCAGAAAAAATCACCCTTGACCACTGTTCTCTTGACCAGTTGATATGTTTCGTCGCAAAATTTACTCTCTTCAATTTCATTGCTGGAGTTAGGCGGGGTTTTTTAGCTGGTTTGAACGCCTTGAGGCCAAAATCTTTCGTTAAACGCCGTTTCACAGCTTTGCTGGAAACATCTGTACCGTGTGCTAATAATGCTGAGCGCATTTTCTTAGATGAGCTTCGTGGAGAACGCACAGCAACACGCCTAATGAGGCGGTCATCCCTTGCAGTTGTGTTTCGAGGTCTTCTGGATCTCTTATTATCTGAATAGCTCCCTGAATTTTTGAATTTAGCTTGTGCATTATGCACGGCTGTTTTGCTGCACTTTTCTGCTTTGCTAATTTGTCGTTCTAAATAGCCTTCCTGGTTGAGAAGTACAATTCTGGCTCATTGCACCTTCGTCAGTGATGATTTTCTACCCATTTTTAGGCTCTTTATAAATCTTAAAACTCTCAAAAAAATTTCCTCCTGCACTTGCTGTATCACAATTTTTGACAGCACGTAATCTAGAATGAAGGACTGTTCTACAACAATAAAGTTTATGACATGTTTTCTATGATTATGAATCATAACACAGCATTTCATGAAAATGTTGATTTTTAATAAAGTGGTCTTAAACTTTTGTCCCCGACTGTAAATTGTAAGCTACCACAATTGCTGGATGCTTCACCCCCTCAATTTAGAGATTAGCTTTTTAAAGTTACTTACTATAAAATTTTCCAAAAACTGGTCTTCAAAGGATTGATAATTTGCTGCTTGTGAATCCGAGTCAGTGTCATTTTAGGAGAAGCATTTGGGCCACTCACAAAAGCTCTGTTGCTCTTCATCATTTCTTAAACCAGTTAAAATTTTCTTTGAATCATTTTAAGAATAGTACTGTGCATTGGAAGGCAAGCAATACTTTCAAGCAAAAATGTATGATACTGGTTGATATTACGGTACATCTGTCATAGAATGCAAAGCTAAATTATTGTTCGTTTAACAAACAATCTGGAAAACACAAAACATTTAGCACTTCATAGTTCAAATCACTTAATTCACACAATGCACAAAAATTAACTAGTAAGCACTGACAGATGAAAACTGAGTGGTTACCATGAATGCAAACAGCCAATGTTAAGCGAAAGCTTCTTTTTTTATAACTTCAGCCTATAGCCAATCTAAGCATTTTTCAAGTTTTGATGAATAGCATAGTAATTCTTAACTGACAGTTATCTCACATTTCGTAACCATTAACCACAATGAGGATAAATCTGTTTAAACTTTTATCACTTCATTGAATTCAAAAATAAAACCATTTGAAGATACTGGGAAACATTTGGTAATCAAAACATACCATCAATAAGACAACATAGAAATAGCAGTATATCAGAAAAGATATATCACTTAATTTTCAGAAACATTTGCATAGTTTCATGCTAATAGCTAGCATGTAAAGCTTTGCATATTACACAATATTTGTTAATTCACAGTAACTTTGATTAACTAAACCAAAAAGTTTATCACCAAAGATACTGAATCAGCTATGGTTCCTGACTTTTGGCCCATCTTGTAGATACAGTAGATTAGTACTTTTTAGCATATGATTTAGATAATGACATTGAATGAGTATTTGAGCAAAGACTCTATGAAATGATTCCATTTCCATATAAATTCTGCGTGACATAATTTTCAAATCTTGAAGTTTAGCTGTTGTTGTTTTTTTTAATTAATTGTCTTGAACGCAGTAACAAAAAAACTTGCGACAATTATTAATTCATGACTTCTTGAGATAGTGAGGTGTTAGGGACCAAGTGTTTTGTGGCAGTGATGTGAAGGTAGTCCACCAATTGTCATAATCTTGATTGAAAAGCTTGTTTATTTTGCTTGAATACTTTTAGAAATACTTACAGTTGAGCACTTCTAAATTTACTATGTTTTTTACTTTTACTCAAGTACTTTTATTGGTTAATACTTTGCACTTTATTTCCTTACAAATTTCGATTACTATTTACACCACTGCTTGTGACATTTCGTGTTACGCAAATGTTGCTTTAGGTTTCCCAAAACTGTTGTATATCAATGCATTCGCCTAGCAAAAATGTTCATGCCAAACATTGCCTAAATGGTCAATTCCCGATTTTGTCCAACACTGATAATGTATGAATACCTTACGTATTGCTTGATGATATTTTTTTAAACTGAATGTTTGCATCAGATGTACACTTAGGTTAAAAATAAACAGACACACTTAACTTTGTGTGGTGTTTCAGAATTTTTAAAAAATTCAAAATACTTTTGAACTGCAATAAACTCAAAACCACTACCATCCATGGGGGATAGACTACATTGGCTGTTTATTTTTCATTGCAGTAAGTACTTTAGGTTTGGAGGAATCCGTATTTGTATAAGAGTTTCGACAATCGACAGTGATCTAATGTTTCTGTGGATTTTTTTCAATTCTTGTCCACTGAATTTGCTGCTTGTTCAAAGCCACCAAGCAGAGATAACCATTATACTGTACAGCATCTTATCCAAGGATGCAACAACGTGAACAAGGTGTGAGCTGAACCGAGATTACGGGATCAGGGTCATTGTAAAACGATGCCCTCACCTTCTTGGCAACACTGCCAAAGCTTCAATCTGCCACTTGCCCACCTGCTACAACACATGATGCTGATGGAAGTATCACTCCCTTTTAATTTAATGCTAAACCAGAGAACAGCAGGGAAGTTTTGGTATCAATTTCTAAACAGCAGTCTTTAACTTTACCAAACCAAGAATCAAACCAGGGTCCACTGTTTCAGCAGCAGATTGTCTTTCTGTCCATCAACTCATTTTTATCTAAACTTCTTTACTAAAATGGTTTATTATTATACTCAGAAAAAATTTAATAACTGACTAATTCGATCAAAAGTTGATTACTAGGTAATCCTCGTTAATCATATGATTTTATTAAGCAAGTATTCATTCATTGGCTATTGACATGGACATTTACAAATATTGAAACCACAAGCTTAAATGACTAAAGTAACCCTACCCTAGTATGTATACCCTATGTCACTGTGATCAGAGGTGGGACGAAAAAATTTTTCAGGGGGTACAAAGATTGATATAGACGTCGACACAGCTAGGGGAGGGGATTAGGGAACCAGTCCTCCCTTTTGAAAGTACCTCACAATTTCACAATAATTATTTAAAATATAAACCGACCTCTAAACACCAACAAATCCAAAGGGGAGGAATGCTAGCAATCATTATCAGTGTAACATTGTTTATCATACCGCTTTCAAGTGTGACCCCTTGTTCACCTTCCGTGACTTGCGTGCGTCGAGAAATGCTTCACAAGCATTTCTAAATGTTGATTGATTATTGCCGGACTGACAACGGTACTGTATATTACATATGTATCGCCACGTGTAGGATTCATTCTAAAAAACTATCTGTGAATAAAACATTAGTAAATCGTATATTTTTAATGAGTGTATGAAATCGTTACATGGTGTCAGAAGTAGGATTCGAACTTTATTATGACCAAGTTAAGCCCGCCAAGAGAATTAAACTTCAGTGCCATGAGTTTGTCAGAGGAATGGCGCCGTTGGGAGAAATCATTTAAGAATTATTACGCAGCTGCAGAACTCAGCGAGAAGGCGCGGTCCACCCAAGTCGCCATTTTATTGAACTGTGCGGGAGAGGAGGCGAGAGATATTTTCGATAGTTTCAACCTTAATGTTGAGGATGATGACGCAACGTGTGATGCAGTTCTCCAGCGCTTCCGCACATATTGTAATCCAAAAAAGAGACCGGCGTTCGAATCTTACAAATTTTGGCAGCGACAGCAGTCAGAGGACGAGCCATTCGATAAATGGCTTATGGAGTTACGCATCATTGGCCGAAACTGCGAGTTTGGCACTACATTCGACAGACAATTACGCGACAAAATCCTTTTCGGCGTCCGTGACGATGTCGCCCGGCAAAGAATGCTGGAAGAAGAAGAGCTCACCTTAGAAAAAGCGATCAACATATGTCATTCACTCGAAGCAACGAAAGCAAGGTTGCATTTCATGGCTGACAAAACCAAACGTACAGAATTATCGGTGAACGCAATTCAGAAAAAGCACCAGGCAACCAACTCCTTTACCAACCAACCGCGTCAAAAGCCTTGCTTTTATTGTGGAGCAGTTCACGAGCCGCGCCGATGCCCAGCTTTTGGCAAGCAATGCCATAAATGTGGAAAACGCAATCACTTCGCAGCCGTGTGCCAGCGTCGAATGATAAACGAAATAACGACTGAACAACCCGCTGTCGAAGACGAAGAGTTCCTTCAGATACATTCCCTGCTTGAGAGAGGCCAGCGAACGAAGATGCGATCCAACTTGACGGTAAAAGACAATAACTTTCGTAGTTTTGAAATCGAATTTAAGCTTGACACTGGTGCTGAAGCTAATGTTTTACCATACAGTATTTATAGTGAAATGTGTTTAGGCCCGTTGCATAATTGTTCTACTGTGTTGTGTGGCTTTGGCAATGCCATGGTTAAACCGCTGGGAACCACGTTTTTAGATGTATTTGATAGGCAAGGCGAACGTTTTCGCTTATCATTTTATGTTTGCAAAGTTGTACAAATTCCCATACTTGGTGAGCATGCCTGTGAGCTTTTAAACTTGGTCAAGAAAATAGAGGATATTTCTCCAAACAAAGTTTCGGTGGTACCGGTACGGTTTCCCTTAACGCTCGACAATATTAAACACCATTACCGAGAAGTGTTTAGTGGCACCGGCTTGTATAAACAAAAATATCATATTTCGCTCAAAAATGAGATCACGCCCGTGGTTCAACCACCGAGGCATATTGCATATGCTCTTCGCCCAAAGCTCAAGGCAGCTTTGGATGATCTTACTCGCAAAGGAATTGTGTCAGATGTTGATGGGCCCACAGACTGGGTTAGCAACTTGGTGGTGGTAGAGAAAAAAGACAAGAGTTTACGTCTTTGCCTCGACCCCAAGCCACTAAACCTTGCCATTTTACGTGAGCGTTTTGTCATACCGACTCCTGCTGACGTGCAATCACAATTAGCCGGAAAACGTGTATTTTCTGTAATTGACATGAAAGATGGGTACTGGCACGTAGGTTTAACTGAGGCCTCCTCGTATCTCACCACTTTTCACACCCCTTGGGGTAGAAAACGCTTTTTGCGGATGCCATTTGGTATATGTTCGGCCAGTGAAGTAATGCAAAAACGAAATGCATCTGCATTTGGAGATATTCAGGGTGTGCATGTTATTGCCGACGACATAATTGTGGCGGCAAAAGACAATGACGAACATGATAAAATATTTCTCGCCCTCATTAACAGAGCCAAGGAAGTGGGAGTGCGGTTCAACGAGAAGAAGATCCAATTCAAAGTTAACTCGGTGCATTACATGGGACATATTGTGACCGAAGATGGACTCAAAGCAGATAACGAAAAAATTAACGCCATTGTGAATATGCCCGACCCCCATGACATTGCCTCACTCCAACGCTTACTAGGCATGACCAAATATCTATCGCAATATATTCCCAACGAATCAATCATCACCGCTCCTTTACGAGCGCTGTTAAAGAAAAACGCAAAGTGGGTGTGGTCGAACGAACACTCGACAGCCATCACAGAACTGAAGCGGCTGCTTGTTAGTTCACCAGTGCTTGCCTTTTACGATGTTGACAAAACAGTTACTCTCCAATGTGACGCGTCACAGTACGGTCTAGGTGCTTGTTTGTTACAGGAAAACAAACCTGTTGCTTTTGCCTCGCGAGCATTATCCCCGGCCGAAAAAAATTATGCACAAATTGAGAAAGAATTGTTGGCCATCGTGTTTGCTGCTGAAAAGTTTCATCAATATGTGTATGGCAAACCTTCTGTCATAGTGCACAGTGATCATAAACCTCTCGAATACATTTGGAAAAAACCGTTAGGCAAAACTCCTCCCCGTCTTCAACGTCTCATGCTCCGTTTGCAGCCCTACGACCTGATCATTCGTTATGTCCCAGGCAAATACATGTAAATGGCCGACACCTTATCAAGAGCGCCTCTAGTCTCCACTGTTTCCAGCAGCGACATTGATGAAGATCTCGTTCAGGTCGTGCACTCCTTAGTCACTAACCTGCCCGTTACCACCACTAACTTAGACACAATAAAACGGGAGACTGCTGCCGATGGCATTCTGCAGAAAGTAAAAGCCTTTTGTCTCTCCGGGTGGCCCCGCAGTATCAAAAATGTTCCTCAACCTGTGCGCCCGTTTTGGCATAAACGTGATGTTTTGCATGTTGCTGATGACATAGTATTTGCCGATCAACGTATTGTAGTGCCGGCCGCGTTACAAACCCAGATGCTTGCCTTAATTCATGAATCACATTTTGGCATTGAAAAGAGCAAATCTCGGGCTCGTGAATTGTTATATTGGCCCAGTATGTGTGCTGACATTGAGCGTATTGTTTCGCAATGTGAATTGTGCATTAAGTATCAAAATAACAACCCACGTGAACCTTTGATCTCACATGACATACCTAATGCGAGATTTCTCAAAGTAGCTATGGACATAATGACGTATAAAAATCAGGATTATCTTGTGATTGTTGATTATTTTTCTAAGTACCCTGAAATGATTGCCTTGACAGATAAAACAGCCAGCACTATCGTATTGCAATGTAAAAATGTTTTTGCTCGTCATGGCATCCCTGCTGAAATTGTCAGTGATAACATGCCATTTAATAGTAGAGAATTTTTAACTTTTGCTAAAAGTTGGGGCATTATGACAACGACATCTAGCCCGACATATAGCCAGAGCAATGGCCAAGCAGAGCGCTTCGTACAGACCCTAAAGCGCATATTAAAGAAGGCCACAGATCTTCGTGAAGATCCATTTTTGGCCCTCCTAGAATATCGTAATACACCTGTGTCTGGGATGAAGTATTCTCCTGCACAAATTCTGTTTAGCCGGCGTTTACGTACTAAGCTTCCTATTGCCACGTCTCTTTTGTCACCTGTTGTTGTTGATCCATCGTTTGATTTAATTCGGAATCAGGCACGGCAGAAACGTTATTACGATCGTCGTGGTGTTAAACCTTTGCCGTCCTTAAAAAGGGGAGATGTGGTGTGTTATCGCAAAAATAATATGTGGCAGAAATCTGATGTTGTAAAAGATTGCAAAGAGCCTCGTTCATATATGATTCGTAGGACTAACGATTGTGGTTTATTGCGTAGAAATCGACGACATTTGTACAAAGCTAATTTGGAGCGACCAGAGTTTAACCGCCCGTTTTGCAACTATAGATCCTCGCAGCAAGTTCCTACAGCTGCGAATACCCCAATTCATAACTCAGTTTTGTTGGAAAACGCTCCATCCAATTCCAGTTCCAATATGCCCGTACGAACTTCACGATATGGGCGGCCAATTAAGTTTCCTTCCAAGTATTCTGATTATGTTGTTTGACGCCAGTGAAAACTTTAACAGGAGAGGTGTAACATTGTTTATCATACCGCTTTCAAGTGTGACCCCTTGTTCACCTTCCGTGACTTGCGTGCGTCGAGAAATGCTTCACAAGCATTTCTAAATGTTGATTGATTATTGCCGGACTGACAACGGTACTGTATATTACATATGTATCGCCACGTGTAGGATTCATTCTAAAAAACTATCTGTGAATAAAACATTAGTAAATCGTATATTTTTAATGAGTGTATGAAATCGTTACATGGTGTCAGAAGTAGGATTCGAACTTTATTATGACCAAGTTAAGCCCGCCAAGAGAATTAAACTTCAGTGCCATGAGTTTGTCAGAGGAATGGCGCCGTTGGGAGAAATCATTTAAGAATTATTACGCAGCTGCAGAACTCAGCGAGAAGGCGCGGTCCACCCAAGTCGCCATTTTATTGAACTGTGCGGGAGAGGAGGCGAGAGATATTTTCGATAGTTTCAACCTTAATGTTGAGGATGATGACGCAACGTGTGATGCAGTTCTCCAGCGCTTCCGCACATATTGTAATCCAAAAAAGAGACCGGCGTTCGAATCTTACAAATTTTGGCAGCGACAGCAGTCAGAGGACGAGCCATTCGATAAATGGCTTATGGAGTTACGCATCATTGGCCGAAACTGCGAGTTTGGCACTACATTCGACAGACAATTACGCGACAAAATCCTTTTCGGCGTCCGTGACGATGTCGCCCGGCAAAGAATGCTGGAAGAAGAAGAGCTCACCTTAGAAAAAGCGATCAACATATGTCATTCACTCGAAGCAACGAAAGCAAGGTTGCATTTCATGGCTGACAAAACCAAACGTACAGAATTATCGGTGAACGCAATTCAGAAAAAGCACCAGGCAACCAACTCCTTTACCAACCAACCGCGTCAAAAGCCTTGCTTTTATTGTGGAGCAGTTCACGAGCCGCGCCGATGCCCAGCTTTTGGCAAGCAATGCCATAAATGTGGAAAACGCAATCACTTCGCAGCCGTGTGCCAGCGTCGAATGATAAACGAAATAACGACTGAACAACCCGCTGTCGAAGACGAAGAGTTCCTTCAGATACATTCCCTGCTTGAGAGAGGCCAGCGAACGAAGATGCGATCCAACTTGACGGTAAAAGACAATAACTTTCGTAGTTTTGAAATCGAATTTAAGCTTGACACTGGTGCTGAAGCTAATGTTTTACCATACAGTATTTATAGTGAAATGTGTTTAGGCCCGTTGCATAATTGTTCTACTGTGTTGTGTGGCTTTGGCAATGCCATGGTTAAACCGCTGGGAACCACGTTTTTAGATGTATTTGATAGGCAAGGCGAACGTTTTCGCTTATCATTTTATGTTTGCAAAGTTGTACAAATTCCCATACTTGGTGAGCATGCCTGTGAGCTTTTAAACTTGGTCAAGAAAATAGAGGATATTTCTCCAAACAAAGTTTCGGTGGTACCGGTACGGTTTCCCTTAACGCTCGACAATATTAAACACCATTACCGAGAAGTGTTTAGTGGCACCGGCTTGTATAAACAAAAATATCATATTTCGCTCAAAAATGAGATCACGCCCGTGGTTCAACCACCGAGGCATATTGCATATGCTCTTCGCCCAAAGCTCAAGGCAGCTTTGGATGATCTTACTCGCAAAGGAATTGTGTCAGATGTTGATGGGCCCACAGACTGGGTTAGCAACTTGGTGGTGGTAGAGAAAAAAGACAAGAGTTTACGTCTTTGCCTCGACCCCAAGCCACTAAACCTTGCCATTTTACGTGAGCGTTTTGTCATACCGACTCCTGCTGACGTGCAATCACAATTAGCCGGAAAACGTGTATTTTCTGTAATTGACATGAAAGATGGGTACTGGCACGTAGGTTTAACTGAGGCCTCCTCGTATCTCACCACTTTTCACACCCCTTGGGGTAGAAAACGCTTTTTGCGGATGCCATTTGGTATATGTTCGGCCAGTGAAGTAATGCAAAAACGAAATGCATCTGCATTTGGAGATATTCAGGGTGTGCATGTTATTGCCGACGACATAATTGTGGCGGCAAAAGACAATGACGAACATGATAAAATATTTCTCGCCCTCATTAACAGAGCCAAGGAAGTGGGAGTGCGGTTCAACGAGAAGAAGATCCAATTCAAAGTTAACTCGGTGCATTACATGGGACATATTGTGACCGAAGATGGACTCAAAGCAGATAACGAAAAAATTAACGCCATTGTGAATATGCCCGACCCCCATGACATTGCCTCACTCCAACGCTTACTAGGCATGACCAAATATCTATCGCAATATATTCCCAACGAATCAATCATCACCGCTCCTTTACGAGCGCTGTTAAAGAAAAACGCAAAGTGGGTGTGGTCGAACGAACACTCGACAGCCATCACAGAACTGAAGCGGCTGCTTGTTAGTTCACCAGTGCTTGCCTTTTACGATGTTGACAAAACAGTTACTCTCCAATGTGACGCGTCACAGTACGGTCTAGGTGCTTGTTTGTTACAGGAAAACAAACCTGTTGCTTTTGCCTCGCGAGCATTATCCCCGGCCGAAAAAAATTATGCACAAATTGAGAAAGAATTGTTGGCCATCGTGTTTGCTGCTGAAAAGTTTCATCAATATGTGTATGGCAAACCTTCTGTCATAGTGCACAGTGATCATAAACCTCTCGAATACATTTGGAAAAAACCGTTAGGCAAAACTCCTCCCCGTCTTCAACGTCTCATGCTCCGTTTGCAGCCCTACGACCTGATCATTCGTTATGTCCCAGGCAAATACATGTATATGGCCGACACCTTATCAAGAGCGCCTCTAGTCTCCACTGTTTCCAGCAGCGACATTGATGAAGATCTCGTTCAGGTCGTGCACTCCTTAGTCACTAACCTGCCCGTTACCACCACTAACTTAGACACAATAAAACGGGAGACTGCTGCCGATGGCATTCTGCAGAAAGTAAAAGCCTTTTGTCTCTCCGGGTGGCCCCGCAGTATCAAAAATGTTCCTCAACCTGTGCGCCCGTTTTGGCATAAACGTGATGTTTTGCATGTTGCTGATGACATAGTATTTGCCGATCAACGTATTGTAGTGCCGGCCGCGTTACAAACCCAGATGCTTGCCTTAATTCATGAATCACATTTTGGCATTGAAAAGAGCAAATCTCGGGCTCGTGAATTGTTATATTGGCCCAGTATGTGTGCTGACATTGAGCGTATTGTTTCGCAATGTGAATTGTGCATTAAGTATCAAAATAACAACCCACGTGAACCTTTGATCTCACATGACATACCTAATGCGAGATTTCTCAAAGTAGCTATGGACATAATGACGTATAAAAATCAGGATTATCTTGTGATTGTTGATTATTTTTCTAAGTACCCTGAAATGATTGCCTTGACAGATAAAACAGCCAGCACTATCGTATTGCAATGTAAAAATGTTTTTGCTCGTCATGGCATCCCTGCTGAAATTGTCAGTGATAACATGCCATTTAATAGTAGAGAATTTTTAACTTTTGCTAAAAGTTGGGGCATTATGACAACGACATCTAGCCCGACATATAGCCAGAGCAATGGCCAAGCAGAGCGCTTCGTACAGACCCTAAAGCGCATATTAAAGAAGGCCACAGATCTTCGTGAAGATCCATTTTTGGCCCTCCTAGAATATCGTAATACACCTGTGTCTGGGATGAAGTATTCTCCTGCACAAATTCTGTTTAGCCGGCGTTTACGTACTAAGCTTCCTATTGCCACGTCTCTTTTGTCACCTGTTGTTGTTGATCCATCGTTTGATTTAATTCGGAATCAGGCACGGCAGAAACGTTATTACGATCGTCGTGGTGTTAAACCTTTGCCGTCCTTAAAAAGGGGAGATGTGGTGTGTTATCGCAAAAATAATATGTGGCAGAAATCTGATGTTGTAAAAGATTGCAAAGAGCCTCGTTCATATATGATTCGTAGGACTAACGATTGTGGTTTATTGCGTAGAAATCGACGACATTTGTACAAAGCTAATTTGGAGCGACCAGAGTTTAACCGCCCGTTTTGCAACTATAGATCCTCGCAGCAAGTTCCTACAGCTGCGAATACCCCAATTCATAACTCAGTTTTGTTGGAAAACGCTCCATCCAATTCCAGTTCCAATATGCCCGTACGAACTTCACGATATGGGCGGCCAATTAAGTTTCCTTCCAAGTATTCTGATTATGTTGTTTGACGCCAGTGAAAACTTTAACAGGAGAGGTGTAACATTGTTTATCATACCGCTTTCAAGTGTGACCCCTTGTTCACCTTCCGTGACTTGCGTGCGTCGAGAAATGCTTCACAAGCATTTCTAAATGTTGATTGATTATTGCCGGACTGACAACGGTACTGTATATTACATATGTATCGCCACGTGTAGGATTCATTCTAAAAAACTATCTGTGAATAAAACATTAGTAAATCGTATATTTTTAATGAGTGTATGAAATCGTTACAATCAGTGTTGACATTTAATGAAAATGTTTGATCGTTACCAGATTGAATGATAAATAAGTTTTTGGAGTTTTTGACGCATTTTCTTGGAACAATAATGTCTTTTAAGCATGTAGTTTTTGGTTTGCATTTGTTGCTCGATAGTTGAGTGAGCCGTACGTAAGAAAAAATTGATTGCTGTTGCAATCTTGCTTGGTTAATGCTCAGATTTGTATTCTTTATCAACAACTATGAACTTTTCAAGTCATCAATTTGTACGGGGCCATACTAAGGGGGGGCATTAGGGGCAATTAATTTCATTTCGTTTTGAAAGTGTGCAAATTTTTACTACTGCTACTACATTACATGTGGTAATAGCTACAGGATTTCATAACATGTTTCAAGGTGCCTTAAGCATTTATGTGGTGTATATTTTTTTTTTTACTTAATGCTCAATTTGCTAATCTTTATGTTAATGCAGGTTTTGGAAAACTTTCCTATTGGTGGTTGGTAGTGCTAACTTCAACATAACTTTAGATATTTTGAAAACATAACAAAATAGTTTTACAATTTATTGCAAACACGTTGATTAACGGCCATTATTTTGGTAAAAAATTGTGAAGATTACCTAGCGCCAGAGAACTTTGCTCAGACTTGCATTAATTTGCCATTAGACTCTGGTCTATGATTGTTGTTGTCTGTTGCTGTAAGTGCATGTTTGATCTCCCGCTACCGGACTGCATCGGATGCTGACTATTATATGATCCACACAGTTTTCATTGCAATAACTACTTCGTGTTTGGAGGAATTTGCACTTCAAGCAAACAAGAGTTTCCAGTGTTCCAATGTTTAACTAGACCTGTGGGATTTCTACAAATACTTGTCCACTACGTTTGCTGTTGGTTGGAACCACCAAGCAGAGATATTAGTCATCACAACCCATCTTTAACCTAGAACGCAGCAACATGACCAGGGTGCAGGACTGCGGGTTAAACCCAGATCATGCGATCACGGTCGTAATAAAAACCATACCACGAAACTATGTCAACAAAGTTTACTCGACTTGCAAATTCATACAAATCAGCTACACCATCTTTTACTTTAGTAAAATATGTTGAGAGCCCCCAACTACTTTGTGCGCCATCAGTCCTCTGATTCATTAATAATAATAGGATCTCGACTTAATATTGACAAGCTACAAAACAATGCAATTTCTTTATCTGTTTAAAAAATGCAAACAGTACATGGTGGCAACATAAATAACCTGCCTAGTAATTTTTGGTCGGAGGCGTGTTGTTTTCAGGCGCGTCGCCAGCGGGGGGGCATTGCCCCCCCCGATTTATTTCTTGCCCCCCACAGTATTTTTTTGGGAAGAAAAAGTTGCTGTTATTGGCCGGAAAAACCGTTTGAATTTGTGATTTAGGCCAGAAAAAGCCTTCGGATTTCGGCGAATACCTTTTTTTTTTTTTTTTTGAGATCACCTGATTTTCACTGAAACTTCGCCTTAATCCAATTCAGGAATAATGAAAGTTTGGATCAAGTTCAACGCTGGTTTTCAGCTTTGCCCCCCCGATCTCGCAAAGCTGGCGACGCCCCTGGTTGTTTTTATATTTTTTTTTTGCGAATTGTCTGCCTCATTTGTTGTAAACCTTGTACTATGACAGCCTACTATACAGTAACAGTATATATTTATGATTCTTGCATCGGTTGCTTGCACATGCGATTTTTGCATCTGCTACTGTATCGTGAAACCACAATTTTTGCATTCTCTTGCTATTGTTGTTTTTTTGTTCAGGAGTCTGCTGCACAAACAAGAATTGGACTGCTGCCAGCTATAGCTTGCATTTCATGATTTCACAATCTGCATAATTTACAAATTTTGGAACTGCACACAAATAATACTAAATAATAAAAAGCAATTTGTCGATCCCTTGAGATGAGATAGCAAGAAACTAACGTTTGACTAAGGAGCACTCGCTGCTAAAGCAAAAGCAGAAAAATAGCAGATGACAAATTGAAAAATAGGATTTGTTAAAAGATTATTTATATTATACAGTGTTAAAGCATACTAATCCATATTAGGCACATCGATAAAGGCCATATTAAAATAGTGTATTTTCAATCTATTCTTGAACAATGAAATACTGCTACTTTTCTGAATATCAAGAGGCAAATCATTCCAAACAGTAACTAAAGCATGTGAAAAAATTGATCCAGATTTGTTGTAGTCCAATTGACTGTTTTTTTTGTTTTTTTTTCAACAAAAGCACATCGCAGTTACCACGAAAATCATAAGCTGTAAGCAGCAGATAGCTTAAGCAGGGCAATTCAGAATTATCTGTTGAAGGTAACCAGAAGCACAATGCTACTGCACAATCACAATCGCAAAAAAATTTTGTCACCCCCTTTTTTAATTTTTGGCTGGGCCAGTAGATGTAGAGCCGCCCAAATATTACCGTGCCTACTCCTATGTTGTTGTCAAGATTAATCACTATTCATACCAATATTACGAATGTACATCTCCATTTGAAAGCAACGGAATGATGACATTTGCATCAACTAGATGTTCGGGTAGTGCTGTAAGCTTACCCTGCACGGTTTGGGGCTGAGCCCTGAAAGCTTTAGCCCTTTCAATGTTTGTCAAGGGTAAAAATACACCGTTTAATCAGTCAATTAACATCATAGAATTTGCAGAAAAATGGACAGGCATAAAAATGGGTCTGGTATGGGTTTCAATTCTCGGTGCAAACAATTTCTTGGGTGTCGTTAAGTATAAGCCTCCGTTTTTGTTTTTTTTTCGGAAGCTCTGCCACCAGTGTATGACTGAGCGCGCACGTTCTCTCTCCAATCCAGTAGCGTAGCCAGGGGGGGCTATAGCCCCCCCCCCCCCCCCATTGTCCTGTCAACCAAAATGCAGAATAAGAAAAATACCTCGTTTTTAGCGCTTCTGAGACTGTTTTTTGCGTTGGAATTGACTAAAAAGTGATTTAAAATATGTTTTGAAACATATATTCAGGGGGGGGCTAACTTGTCAAAAATTAAAGTCGCAAATCAATAAAAACTTTAAAAAATGCCAAAAATAAACAATCAAATTTGATCGCCAGTGTAAAAACGCCAAACATAGGTTTTATCAACGAATATACATTATAAACTCAGGAATAAGGGGGGGGGGGGGGGCTATTTAGTGTTAGTCATAGGTGGGCACAAGTCCGTTAATAACGAAGCTAACTTTTTCATTAACTCGTTAATCCGTTAAAAAGTTTTTTCATGTTAACGGACTAAATTAAGTTCTGTTGACTTCCGTTAAGGCTTTTATCGTTAATATCTTGCACCATTCATTCATCGCATCGGTATAACAGTTTGCACTGGTAACACTTGTTGCGTATTAGCACGGGTTTTATAAAAGAAAGCGAAGAAAAGAGCTCTTTTTTTAGGCAAATGATGAGCTGCAGCCTCATAAGTCTATTGATTATTGCAGTTCGCAATTTCCAAAGATTTTTCGATCGCAGCTTTGTTAGTGTATTTGAACTTATTTTTATCTTGAAATTAGATTAGACTGTAAAATGTAACTTCCAAAACACTAAGACCACCTGTTACAGCACGATCGTTTTTAGTTGGATTCGAACTTAGGTTTTTATGTTCTGTTGTTAACACGTTCATTTACCTAATTTGCATATTACTTTGTGTTGCGCGTCTTTCATAATTTGCACGGAAGAAACTTTGCAACGTTGCCTGAAAGATGCGCCGTTTTGCCTTTTTGTTGATCACTTTTTTGTAGCAATGTTTTATTTCTAGCACGGCAGTTTATTTAATCAGTTAAGTCAGTCTTATTTTTTAACAGTAGTGTCAAGAGGTTTTTTATTTTGTTGGTGTAAAATTCAGTTTAAGTGTTTTCCGCCCAGCCGGGCAATCCTCGATAAATTTATGCTGGACTGGTCTTTTTTAATTTGCTTTTGTTAATAAAAGTTTGCTTTGAATCTCCTGTGTTAGCCTCTTGAGCGCGAGGTCCAGACAGCGAAGACCTAGGCATTCCGCCTAGGACACAGCCATCAATCTACATATAACATCAAAATTTATCGTCTCTTGACCTGGTTGGATTTTTGGTTTTTGGATTCATTGGTGATTAAGGCTTAGAATCTCGCACTCCTCATCGTTTCTTTGATTTGAATTCCATTGGCTGATAGCGGACTGCTGCCCTTTGTTGGATTCCCTCAGCAGTACGACGTTTATACTCTGGTTGAGAAAGACCCATTCTTCTCAATCCGTTGGTTTACTGCGGCGACTTGAAGTTTCTTCGTTTTGGTTGGTCTGCAACTTGCGACCCCCTTTTTCTGGTTCCTGTCGCCTGCATTTCGATTTCGTAGAGAATTCCAATCCTACGTTCATCGGTTTCTTTCGTCGTCCTGTGGAGGTGGAGTCATCGATCTTCGGTCTGCTTCGGTGGAATTCAAGCGTCATCTACTTTTGGAAGAACTGAAGTCTTTCTTGTGATCTTTAAGAACTGTACAAGGTGACGTTGTTTATATCTGTTGAGTGCGACTTAGTCTTTGCTATAATTATCTTTGTGCTTATTTGTTTTGTTTTATTATGGCCACAGAAAGCCACACTTCTAAGGCATCATTGACTGGGACGCCTAAACGTAATGAGAGTGTAGATACGATACCCACATGTACGAGTACTGACAAGGTTGCTAGGTGGCGGTTACAAGCGGCCCAGGAAAAACTTATCTGACCCCGAGGGAAACCGTGCTAAACCCGACGCTGCTAACGCTGGAGCTACGGAAACTGGGTTAGTCGCGGCAACTGCCCCTCGTAAATTGCTTACTGTTCATCGACGATTAATGTTAGACTCTAAAAGACTGATCAAGTCGCTCGAATCATGCGAAACTAAAAGTGAATTTTAATTTTGAATCACGTAAATTTAACTTACTAAAATCTGAGTATGAAAATTTTCCCTACTCTGCGTCCGAGCTAAAGGATATCGAGTTAAATCAACTTCTATCTAAAATTGCTGATAAGTTTGAAAAATGTGTTAACTTGTTTGAAACCGTAAAAGACAAGTTTTGCGATAAAACTAATCCGTTAAATGAAAGCGAAAATGATTGTGATGATGATATGGGACCCGCAGATAGTGTGTCATTAATTGCCGCAAGTTCTACGAGTGTGACGTCAAGCAAATCCTCAATAATAAAGCAAATTGAACTTGAACGCAGGCGCTCTGAGCTTTAGGTTTTGGAAGATTTGGCTAGGTCTCGTAAAGCTAAGGCGGAAGTGAAAGCCGAGGCCTCTGCTGCGGCTGCCAAAGAAGAAGAGACTTTGGCTAAGTTGCGCTTAGAAGCGATTGAGCTAGAAGCTGAAGAGAAGCGCATTGCGTGCGGCTCGGAAGCGGGCTCTGTCGTTTCCGGACGCTCGAGACGCAGCGTTCGTTCTTCTTTAAGTGCCGTGAGTTTTAAAAGTTCGTTAATCAAAAATGCTGAGTTTAAACGCAGTGCTGAGCGTGCCCATGGTACCGAAGCTGGTTCGAAACCCGAGGTCGGAGCAATGCTCTTAGAACACAAGGCAAGAGAGCTACGCTTAAGACCACTGATGACGGAGCCACGCCCAAGGTCCAACGAACCTCAACCTATGCAGTTTGAACAAAAGCGTAATAGTGTTACAAATGTTACTAACTCTATCAATGAGAAGTTTAATGCTATGTTTATAAATGACAAATCGACTGTTTTGAATCCCCAAGCTCGGGGCTTTATTCCACAGCATGTGTCTGGTTCAAGGAATCACAACAGCGCTGCCTATCATAATGATTATGCTGAGAACTCTGGAAATGTGCAGAGATGTGTGTCTTGGCGTGTGTTAGATGCAGAAAATCAACACACTGTTTTAAGTACTACTGAATACGGGAACTCGGCAAATTTAAATGTCGAACCCAATCCTTACCCTCAATTCCGAGTTAATGCGGCTACTCGGCCAAACGTGGATGCCCCCGTTGCTTCGGAAAGCAACCCTAATGCTGCATTGAGTGCTTATTTAGAGCGCCAAGGTAGGAATGAGTATATTAATCTTGCTACCCAAGTAGGGTATGATGGTGCAAATATTGCCTTTGTGTTCTTCGAGAATCAAGTGCGTCGTCTTATGAACGACAGTCCTTACGACGAACGTAAATTAGAAGTTCTTCGAGCAGCATGCGTTGGTCAACCGCGCGAAATGGTGACTCTGTTTTGCGCCCCCATGAAAAGTATGACCACTGCTCAACGTATTGAAAAGGCTCTTGACCGACTCCGTCAGCGTTACGGTGTGTCGAGTGGTTTAACGTCAGAGCCTAGAGTCATTGCTATACGGCATGGTGCCAAAGTAAATTTTACTGCTTCTTCACTTAAAATGTATAATGAAGACTTAAACACCTTAGAAGTCTTTGCTTACGCCCATGACGAGTACAACAAACTCTCTGGGCAATTATTGCTTGATACTGCTAACCGTTTACCGAGTGCTTTGAAGCGGCGGTATCTTGACTTTCTTGACAAAAATGGTATAAGTCTGAATCAACCTAGCTTTGAATCATTTACGTAAATTTGTGGTGCATGAAATTAACGTGACTACGTCTGACTACGCGCAGGCATTCTTCAAGTCGGAGGACAAGGAAAAATCGCATGAACCTCAAAGTGGTCGTAGTGAGTTTCGTGTCCGCCAGGTGGCCCTGGATTCGGGAGTAGGTGCTTATAATGGTAGTGCCGAGTCTCCTGTGTCTGCGGCTGCCGGTGGGCGTGGAACACCTGCAGATCACAATCGTGGGACCAAGAAGGCTAATGGGCGCCCTCCTATTTGTTTTGTTAGTGCGCGGGCTGACAATAGACACTATCTTGTCGAGTGCGAGAAGTTTATGAAGTTACCTCCTCAAGAGCGACGTCAGACTGTGATAAAGGCAGGAAGATGTCTTAATTGCTTATCGATGGAACATTTAGCTCTCAGTTCGCAGTTGCAGTAGTCGAGAACAGACGTGTTTTTTGTTGCTCATTGCGAAATAGAAAATTGCGAAATACAGGCTTACCTCGAAATGACACGTGGTAAATCTAACAACTCAAGTTGCAGCTTCAATGAAGAGGATAGGGAACTATTGCAGAATATAAATAAAACAATGAAAGACTTAAAAGAAGAAATTAAATCATTACGTGATGAGCTCAACAAAACTAAGAAAGATCTAAAAATGACTCAAAGTGAAAATCAAAGACTAAAACAAGCTCTAAATCTAACCAACTTTAAACTTGATGAATTAGAGCAATATGGCAGAAGAGAAAACATACGCATTCATAATATTTCCAAATCTAAAAATGAAAATGACGATGGTGCAGATGTCCTATTTAAAGTAGCTGACGCCCTTAAAATTGAACTTGACGAACGTGACATACAACGTGTTCATAGAATTGGAGCAAAGAAAACCTCAAAAAATGCGAAACCACGCCCTGTTATTGCACGTTTTGTTTCTTTTCAAAAACGAAACCAATTTTTGTTTGAAAAAAGCAAGCTTAAAGGAAGTCGATATTTAAGCAATGCATTTATTACTGAAGATTTGACTCCTCTACGATCTAAACTGCTTAATTACATTAAATATGAATGCAATGATGAATTTGTGCTATGCCATTCATATAACGGCAAAATACGCATGAAAAAATCATCGATAAAAGCAGGTTTGCCACTAGACAAGAATGGTAAGGACCAAGGGACAGGAAAATGGCTTACTGTATCATCAATTGATGATCTATTCAAGTATAATGTCGACATTGATTTTGAAAAACTGAACTATTTGCCTCTAAAATAAAACAATAATTTGGCTACTGATCAGTCTGATAGCGAGAGTGATAGTAAGGCTATTTAATAATAAACATAATATTTTAATTGCGTGTAATTTTTTTGTCAGATATTGATATTACTCAACATAAAATGACTTCCTCATCTATCGAATTTGTTTGCAAAACTTGTTCTAATTTTGGTGTACTAAATGATAGCATTGTATGTGTCAATTGCCGATTACGTAATCATGTGACCTGTTCTACGCAAATTGATCAATTCCCAGATTTAGTCGCTCGATTTAAATGCAATGCTTGTTACAGTATCGAAGGTTACTTGGGGTCAACTCGGCATTGTTCTAGTGCTGCCTCGAACATTTCAAACACTGCTCATGATAATGCATCAATTAAAAGCCTCAACGATAATGAATACCAAGACGTGCTATTTAACAGAGGTGGAGTCGAGGACACAAGGCTCGAGGCCAAGGCCAAGGCCAAGGACACAAAAAAATCCGAGGCCAAGGCCAAGGACAGCCTTTCCGAGGACAGACACTCTCGAGGCCAAGGACAAGAATGCTCGAGGCCAAGGCCAAGGACCAAGGACACAAAGCGCAAGTGCTCTCCAAAAAAAAAAAAAAAAGGTCTTCACAAAAATTTTTCAGGCGATCTCCAAAAAAAAAAAAAAAAAAAAAAAAAGGTCTTCACAAAAATTTTTCAAGCGATCTCCACGAAAAAACGCTTTCCAAAAAATTTTTCAACCACTCCACAAAATTTTAACTTTCCAAAAAATAGTGCTGTCCTCGAGCCGAGGACAGGCCAATTTTCGAGGACTTGAGGCCTCGAGGCCAAGGCCAAGGACTTGACCTTCGAGGCCAAGGCCAAGGACTTCAAAATCTGTCCTCGAGGACGTCCTCGAGGCCAAGGACGTCCTCGAGGACTCCACCTCTGCTATTTAACGAATGTAAATATTTTACCACTTACTCCCTAAATAATGCGCTTCGCTATCGACTTGATGACGTTTTAATAGTTCACTTTAATATTCGAAGTTTGCAAAAAAATATTGATAAAATGTCACAATATCTCAGTGAGCTTGAAAAACAACCGGAAATAATAGCTCTAACTGAAACTAAATTGAAAGAAAATTATATCAGTGGTAATATTGAGCTACCAGGTTTATAAATTCATTCATGTGAATAGTTCGACGCTCGCTGGAGGTGTAGGGTTTTACATCAAAGAAAAAATCAAGTTTTCGATTTTCGAAGAATTTTCTATTAATGTAGATGCTGTAGAGAACATGTGGATAAGAATCGAGACAAAAAAAAAGCCTTTAGTACTGGGAGTTGTATACAGACATCCTGTTAGCACCGTGGAGCATATTAACTTATTTTCCACTCAACTAACTAACACGTTTCATAAACTTAATCTTCAAAAACTTGAGTATTACGCAGTCGGTGATTTTAATATTGACCTGCTTCCAATTAGAACAAAAACATCACGTAAGAATGTATGCTGATAGTTTAATAGGTTGCTCAGTAAAATGCACAATAAACAAACCAACTAGGATAACAGATTGTAGTGAAACTCTTTTAGACCACGTTTACACCAACAACCCAAACAACAAGTATTTATCTGGTATAACTCTCAGCGCAGATTTATCAGATCACCTTGGTACTTTCATTACTGTACCTACAAAAAAATTAGATATCATCCACAAGGAACCCATGTTAATTCGAGACATGTCTAAATTTGATACTAAATTTTTTCTAGGAGATTTAAGTGCTGCGCTGGATATGTTGTATTTTAATGAGAAAGTTTGTGTAAATGAAAACTTTGAAAAATTTGTTTCGGTGTTTACCGAGACAATAAATAACCATGCACCTATGAGAAGAGCCAGTAGAAAAGAAAAGAAAATTAAATCAAAACCTTGGCTGTCATCGAGTTTATTAAAATCTATTCGTAAAAAAAATCAATTGTTTCAAAAATACTTAAAAACCAAAAATAGTTTAGTGAGCTCTGAATACAGAGCGTATCGTAATACATTAAATCGAACTATAAATGGTGCCAAACGAATGCATTATCATGAGTTGTTGAAAGATAACAAAGGTGATTGCAATAAAATATGGAAAATTGTGAACGAACTGGCAAGTATTAAAACAAAAGCTCGAGTTGACCCTACTGAGCTGATAACCGAAAACGGAAAAATCCTTACCAACTCTGATGAAATTGCGGAAAGTTTGAATGAACACTTTGTTAATATTGGTCCCAAGATGGCAGAGTCAATATCCTCGGCTGATCTTGATGGCATGTCATATACAAAATCATTTACCAGTACAAAAATAAACAACTCATTCTTCTTAGCGCCATCTACTACCAATGAAATTATAAACATTATAGATTCTCTTTCTGCTAAAAAGGCAACTAGATCTAAGGATGTAGAGACAAAATTCCTTAAATTAAGCAAAGTAATTATTGCACCAATACTTAGCAAACTTTTTAATATGTGCTTTAAATCTGGTGTATTTCCTGATTGTTTAAAAGTTGCTGAGGTTGTTCCCATATTCAAAAAAGGAGATCAATCAAAAGCAACTAACTACAGACCAATATCGCTATTGTCTCAATTTGATAAAATATTAGAAAAAATTATTTACCATCGTTTAATACATTTTTTGGAAAAATATCATCTTCTAAATAAAAATCAATTCGGGTTTAGACAAAATTCATCCACAATACATGCAATTACTAAAATATACGACCAACTACTTCAAAATATTGATAAAGATTTATACACTTGTTGCATATTTCTTGATTTATCTAAAGCCTTCGATACTGTTAAACATACTATATTACTTGAAAAACTATATCGCTCGTTTGGCATTAGAGATGTTGCTCATGAACTCTTTCGGAGTTATTTAACAGATAGACTTCAATGTACTGTTGTTTCTAATTCTGTTTCATGTAATAGACCAGTTAGGTGTGGGATTCCACAAGGATCATGTTTAGGGCCTTTATTGTTTTTGTTATACGTAAATGATCTACCCAATATATCTCAATTCCATATGACTCTATTTGCTGACGACACACTTTTGATGCTTGCTGATAAAAATTTAGAAACACTTGAAACAAATGTAAATGAGCAAATTCGACATGTTGATTATTGGCTTTGCAAAAACAAATTGTCTTTAAATTATTCAAAAACGAATTATCTGTTGATACATAAACAACCAAAAAAAACGGTGCATGAAAACTTCGTGATCCATCTAAAGGACAAAACATTGAAACGTTCCTCTACGGTTAAATATTTAGGCTTGTTTATAGATGACACTTTAAACTGGTTTTCCATGTTAATTACTTATCTCATCAGCTTGCTCGTTTTTCTGGAGTTTTTTACAGGTTGCGCAATTACGTAAACAAAGAAACTCTTTGCATGCTTTATTATAGCCTTGTATACAGCAGAATTCAATACGGCATTATTGTATGGGGGACAGCTGACAAAAGTCGTATAGAATGTCTACGAGTAAGATTAAATAGAATTCTAAGGATAATTTTATCATGTGGTATTGAAACCCCAACTACAAAATTATACAGCGCCTTACAATTTTTAAAAATTGATGAAATATACGAATTTGAACTTTACAAATTTATGTATCAATTACATCATGGTAAATTACCCGAAGTATTTTACAATTCGTTTACAAATATTAACTCTATACATGTTCACGATACAAGATTCAAAGATTCCGCTACGTATTTTCTACCTCGTGTTAATAAAAATTTTTGCAAAAACCAACTTTCATACAGAGGGAACAAATTATGGAGTGAATTGAACAGTAACTATAAAAGTATGCATTGGGTTTCTTCTAAAAATAAATTCAAAAAAAATCTTCTAAATCGTATTAACTATTATTTGTTTTTTTTTCTCGTCGATTTATTTATTTTCTTTTGATTTATTAATGTTCTAGATTAGCTGTTGACTGCATCTACATCAGGGAGCATCTTGACTTGATAACCTAACGGTTTTTTCGGTGCTTCCTGCCATAATGCACATTTAGTTTATTGTTTATTCATTCGTGCTTTATGTTTGTGATAATTGGCAAATAAATACTTACTTACTTAGCTCGTAACTGCCCTTCTCGGTGCAAGTGCCGAAAGTGTGGTCCTAATTGCCGAGCTAAGCACTCTAGTGCTATTCATGACTGCTATGAATCTCAGACCGTTGGGGCCGCTGGCGAGACCAAGGCCGCTCCTGGCAGTCCTGTTGCATCATCTGTCGCTAGCACACCCACTAATAACGTAAAAAATGTCCTAAAAGTGAGAGTTGCTGAGGAAGGTACAGTCTTGCTTCGAACTAGCGCAGTTAGAGTGATCAATCAGACAACTGGTTGCTCGACACTGGCGTATGCTCAGCATGACACTGCCTCGCAAGCGACACTCATTTCGGACTCATTAAGAGAAGAACTTGGGCTTGAAGTTACGACAGATCCTTTTATAACTATTCGTACACTTGCAGACCAAACTGCAAGCTGCATAGGTAAAACTGATTTCAGTCTAGAATCTCTAGTCACGGGTGACAACTATAAGATTACTGGTGCCCTTGTGGTGCCAGCCTTTTCTGACGATAAAAGTACTCTTCCACATGCAGTGGATACCAGTAAGTTGAAACATTTCCATGGAGTGGAAATTCCCGTCATACCCGAACGTAAGTGTGTGGACATTTTGATCGGGCAGTCTGAAAAAGCACTTATTACTGTTTTGAAAGAGCTTGAGGGTTCGAACTCGAATGAACCCAACCTGATGATCACACGGCTTGGACCGATCGCTAGCGGAGGTAGAGTTCAAGGAAGCTCTTAAATCTGTGAGAGCGTTGCGAATCGAGACGATTGCTACTGACCCAGACTGCGGACTTTGTGATAAGTTGCAACAAGAACTTCTCACGGTTAATAATGCTTTACGCGAATACAAGCTGCTTGATGAAGAGGTATTGGCATCAAAAAACGATGAGCTTACCTGCAGCTTGGTTGAACCATTTATTCGCGTTGTAGACGGTCGGTATGAAATGCCGGTTCCGTTTAAACCTGATGTTCTTAAAAAACTTCCTAATAATTACGATATTGCGTTAAAGCGAACATTGTCGATGCGTTGTACTGCTGCTAAAAACTCGCAGTTGAAAGAGACTTTGACAGATACGTTTGCTGAGTTACTGAAGCATGATTGGATTGTGCCTGCGAATAAAAATGAAAGCGATTCTTATAAAAAATGGTACTTACCATTTTTTGTTACTAAGACGGCTAAGCCTAGAGTTGTCTATGATGGCGCTGCTACGGTTGGTGGCGAGTCATTAAATCGGGCAGTTTTAGCCGGTGAAAACCTTTTAAATGGCTTGGTCGATGTGTTGGTGCGCTTTCGTATGGGAAAATACGCTTGCGTAGCTGATGTGAGTAAGTGCTTCTTTCAAATTAAGCTTCCTCGGGATCAGCAAGATTGGTTCCATATTATTTGGTTTAAGAATAATAACATGGACAGTGGTGAAATTCAAATCTTTTGCTTTACTCGGCACGTGTGGGGAATAAACTCTAGCCCTTATGTAGCACTCATGGCGCTCAATCGGCTGGCTGCTGACAACCCCACGCATGCAAGTATGGTGACCTTAAATGCAATCACTCAAACAGATATATGGATGACTTGCTGTTTGCTGGCGACACTTTATCAGACGTGGAGACCTTTGCTAGAGAAGGGATTGAGCTCTTTGAAAGCAGGGGATTCAAGTTACGGAAGTGGGTGACCAATGGCCACGTTAAGTCTGTCTTGCGTCAGGTTCCCCAATGCGATCATGCCCCTTCAATTGGCAAGATTGACACTGGGTCGCAGCCTTTGCCGGACTCGACAGCGTTGGGCCTTTCCTGGGACCCAGAAAGTGACACAGTGAAGATAAGTGGCCGCACGTTTGTCGAAGCAGCCACGAGACGCGAGATGGCGAGTCAGCTTGTGAGTCAATTCGACCCTTTGGGTATAGTGGCGCCGCTGTTTCTGGGGGGAAAGTTGATTTTGCAAAAAGTCGCTGCGTCTGGAGTGGACTGGAACGACGCTGTATCGGATGAAGCTAAAAAAGATTGGAAAAAGTGGCTTGAAACTTCGAATATACTAAATGAATTTTGCATTCCTCGCAACTTCCTTTTGGAACACACCGAGCTCAGGAATGACGCAGAATATCAACTGCATGGGTTCTGTGATGCTTCGGACTCTGCGTTTTCTTGCGCTATCTATTTGCGTGGCGTTAGCGCTGGTAAAGCACAAGTCAGTTTTGTGATTGGAACATCTAAATTAGTTCTCACTCATCAAAAAGGCTGGGTTATATCTCGCAAAGAGTTAGAAGCAGCTAAGATGCTAAGTGAATTGATGCTTCAAACTTCTAAAGCTTTACATGATCTTAACTGTAAAATCTTTTGTTGGACCGATTCACAGGTACTTCTTAAATGGATTGTGAATCCCGACCTGTCACTTGCTCGCTTTGTTAAACGGCGTGTCGACAGGATTCTTCTTGTGGTGTCAGCTAGCTGTTGGCGCTACGTTAATACGAGTTTAAACCCTGCAGACGTGGGTACTCGAGCGAAGAGCAGTAAACAGCCTAGCTCGCTCGATTTGTGGTTAAAAGGACCCTCCTTTCTTTTGCAGGAGCAGGTAGATGCTAGGCCTCCTGAGCATTCGGTGGTCGTGCGCAGAACTCTGGCAAGCAGCGTAGATTTGTCTTCTGGCGACGCAGCTTTGGATAGGCTTATCGAAGCTTCTCCAAGTCTGTATACGCTAAAGAAGCGCTGTGCATATCTGGCTGCATTTTCGGAGTTTGTCGTTGCGAAGGCGAAAGGAGTTGCTTTTCAAAAACCTGTTCTGAATGCTAGTTACTTGGATAAGGCCTTTGTTAATATTGTTAAGTATGTTCAATTTCAGCGGTTTGGGGCCGCTATTAAACTTTTAAGTAAAGAATCACCTGATGAATTTGAATCTATTCTTAAACGTTTAGGTAGCAAAACTAATGATCCTGAATCTAAACGCCGCTTAAATGAATAAAAACTTTGCGTAATTTGCGCCCTTGCGTGGATTTGGATAATTGTTTCCGTATTGAAGGCAGGCTCGAAAATGCAGACTTGCCATTTGATTCTAAACACCCTTTAATTTTACCTGGAAGGCATCCTTTGACTGGACTTATTGTGCAATATCAGCATGAGCAGGCTGGACATGGTGGTCCGGCATATACATTAATGAAAATCCGCGAACGTTTTTGGATTATTCATGGCATTTCCAGTGTAAAATTTTACATCGCAAACTGCGGAAAATGTGCTTTGTTAAAAGCTAAGCCGGTTCGTCAATTAATGGCAGATTTGCCACCGTTAAATTTGTTAAATTTGCCATTTGTTAAATTAAATTTGCCATTTGTTAAATTAAATTTGCCATTCACCCGCTTTGTTAATTTGCGCGGGGCAGTGGACACTTTTTATTCGGACAACGCTTCGACGTTCCGTGCCGCATCTGATAAGTTGCCAAAATTGTTGGGGTCTTCTGAATTTGTTAACTCGTTGCGTAAGTTTAATATAAATTGGGTAAACATTCCTCCGTATGCTCCTAGCCAGGGTGGTAGTTGGGAGAGCATGGTGAAGCTGTTTAAAACTGTGTTGGGTCGGGTTATGGAACAGACTCGCCGTAAACCTTCTCTTATTGAGTTACAGACTTTTTTCACTGATGCCGTAAGAATTGTGAACGACCGCCCCCTAACGACACTTAGCGATCAGCCCAATGATTTGTGCCCCATCACACCTTCGTCCTTTTTGGGACAGCACTTGGCCCCTAACACTCCTCTTTGTGGGTTGCATGATCAGGGGGACCTTCGCAACGATTACTTGTATAACTCCACGCTATCCCACCGTTTTTGGCTTCTCTGGATGAAATCATATTTACCCAGTCTCCAGGGCCGTAACAAATGGCGTACTCTTCAAACAAACCTTGAACCTGGGCAGTTAGTCCTTGTAGGGGATGCCGAGGACCTGGCCTCAAAAGGAGCGTATAGATTGGGACGCATTCATAGTCTGCATCCACAGTTGCGTAAAGGAAAAGAAATAGTCCGTAGGGCAACTGTGGCCGTTTTGAAAAACAGCTCTACAGCAGGCAACTGTGAGATTGAATATGTTCTTCGTGATCTGGCCAAAATAGCTTCTGTCTGATTTAATCTTTTCATTTGTGAATTTTGTGATTTTATCGTGATCTCGTGATAGCCGAATTGTGATTATGAATTTAACGTCGTTTTTCGTGAAACTTTATTGCAATTAATTCGTGATCGTGACTTTTTGTGACAGGCTATATTATACTGTGAACTCCCAACTTTAATCATGAACGTTTTATTGTTTAAAAGTTTGCCCTCTGCCCTACTGTTGCACTGTTTATTTACGTTCTTCTGATGTCATAATTTTGTGATGCTACTCACTATTTTCAAGTTCCCTTCATAATTTGTTTACTTCATTTACTCATTTAGTAAGGTTTTAAGTTGAAGCGCGATCTGTGCTTTCACTATGTGGTTTTTGTTTGAAACTTACCCATGGATAAGATTTCAAAGGGGCCGCTTATGTTACAGCACGATCGTTTTTTGTTGGATTCGAACTTAGGTTTTTATGTTCTGTTGTTAACACGTTCATTTACCTAATTTGCATATTACTTTGTGTTGCGCGTCTTTCATAATTGCATGGAAGAAACTTTGCAACGTTGCCTGAAGGACGCGCCGTTTTGCCTTTTTGTTGATCACTTTTTTGTAGCAATGTTTTATTTCTAGCACGGCAGTTTATTTAATCAGTTAAGTCAGTCTTATTTTTTAACAGTAGCGTCAAGAGGTTTTTTATTTTGTTGGTGTAAAATTCAGTTTTTCAGTTTAAGTGTTTTCCGCCCAGCCGGGCAATCCTCGATAAATTTATGCTGGACTGGTCTTTTTTAATTTGCTTTTGTTAATAAAAGTTTGCTTTGAATCTCCTGTGTTAGCCTCTTGAGCGCGAGGTCCAGACAGCGAAGACCTAGGCATTCCGCCTAGGACACAGCCATCAATCTATAACACCACCATAGCAATAAATACAGTATTTCCTTGCAATCAGCTCAACAGCGTCAATACGTGTTCTAGAAGCGAGTGAATAAAATGAAATGTAAGTTACACGCAAAATGTTAACGGACTTTATTAACTTCCGTTAATTGAAGCTAAAAATAACGGATTAACGTTAACGGAGGTGTGAAGTTTGTTGACGGACTAGTGGTTAACAAAGCTAACGTTTTGCATTAACTTGCCCACCTATGGTGTTAGTTAATTACCAATCACTTCCCTCAAATATCTTTTCATTACCCCCCCACCTATATCTTTTCTGTATAAAATATAGACGAAATAGATTACTCCGTGTGAGTTTTATTGAATAATAGAATTTTATGATTTACCAGCATGTAAACAAGAGAACTGCAATGTTATCATTAGCCACTTTCCACATAGCCCATTGATGCAACCAGTTGAATCATGTTGCGCTGGCAATTTCTATGCCACGTTTTAAAAGCATTGTTTTTTCTTCAAATAGCTCTAAAATTAAGTTATTTTTGCTAAAAAATGCAAATTTTTCGAGCACTGGGGGCTCCGCCCCCAGACCCCCGTGCTTCCGGCGGTTGGGGGCTCCACCCCCAGACCCCAAAACAGCCCCCATTGCGAATTTCTGGCTACGCGCCTGCTCCAATCTAAGCTATTTCTCAAAAGTCTAACCCTAAGCTATTCCCCCAAAATCTAAACCTAATGAGTGCTCCAATCTCAGATTTAAGCTATTCCCCAAAATCCAACCTTGACCTATTCCCTAAATTCTAGCCCTACGCAGAGGTGGTCAGTAACGAAGTAGTTCTACTTAAGTAGACTACTTAAGTAGTATTTTCGGTAACAAGCGACTTACTTAAGTATTTTTCATTTCTGATACTTCTACTTTTACTTCAAGTAAAATCCTCTCGAAGTAACGCTACTTGAGTAGTAATGACTTTTATGTAAAGTAGAAGTAAACACCTAGCCATTATTCCACCTCACAACGTGTACAATAAGTACGTATCGCGTTTGTTTTACTGTACAGTACTACGAAACTTATTGAATAGTTACGCCGATTCATTTACAGGTCATCTAGGGTAGTGTGTTTTTGCGTTGCATCAAATACCAGGTGTTGACTCAGTCTCACTAAAAAAAAAAAACACACCGAACCCTGATTAGCATGGTACAGTAGACAAACTAGACATGCGCATTACTCCTGGTTCATACGAAAAATATTAGCGGTTAACGGCGTTGCGTTTGCTGCGGCCCGTCTGGGGTTCAATTCCCTAGCCGGTTAACGAACAGTGTTGCTAACGACTCGCCATCGCTGCGACATTTCTTCTCAAGCTGTGTTGTCCAGGCGCGGAGATGAGCCCAGAGTCCCTACTACATCGTATTCGTAACACGCTTCGGTGTAATTTCAAGAGAATAATAAAACTTTGATTTTTTGATATGCTACCGTAAGTATGGCTTTGCTTAAACACTGATCGTAAGCGTCACAACAGCAAACCTTCGAAGAATAAACAAACACGTGAAATTCGAAATTACTTTCTACTTTCATTACTTAAGTAGAATTAATTTTGACTACTTTCCTACTTTTACTTAAGTGGAAATGCTTCGCTATACTTCTACTTTTACTTGAAAGGCATTTTTGAGTAAGTAACAATACTTCTACTTAAGTAGATTTTTCGACTACTTTGTCCACCTCTGGCCCTACGTCAGATGTAACCCTAATTAGGGCAGAAACGACAGGAGAGTGCGTGCACGCTCATACACAGGGGTACTTTAAATCTTTCGAGGTAGCCTACCGGGTAGGAAGGCGGATTGAATTAGCCTATTCCATCGCAAATACTGGGACATTTTTGGAGAGATCCAACACAAAGATATCAGATGTGTCAGAGTGCCTTGCTCTATCTTGGGCATGGACACCCACAATATCAGATACTACAACAGGAGCAATTGCTCTGAGCCCAATTCCGAATTAAATCCACAACTGCCATATTGTCAGTTAGGAAAAGACAGAAATGCCAGAAAATCCCCACCATCACGTGATTGAAACCTGAAGCATCTGACTATTGCCACCCTAACGGTCCAGCAGGTCTGGTGGATGAATATTCTTGGAAGGCTTAATTTCACCGAAAATTTTTATCTACTTTTTCCTTAATTCTAACTCAAATCTAACTCCAACTCAAATGCTTACTCTAAAACTATTCCCAAATCGAACCCAAACCTTAACCTAAACCCTAATCTTAACCCCTAAAAAAGCAAATGAAAAAAGCGCGGATGAATAATTCTCATTTTTGTTTTATTCTCTTTAACTTGAAAATTTTCGGTGAAATAGTCACTACCAATATTCTTTGGGTTTACCAGCTAGCTTACCAACCTGCCAGTAGGCTACTGGACAGTGGATATGGCTATCACACTGCACAGATTACTATTTTTATCCCTTGAACCTGTACACCCAGGCTTGGGCCCGGGTACAAGCAACCACCTTCTGAGGCTCTAGTACTGTAGTAGGCATACGATGCAACCCCTTTAGTACCCCTAGCCAGTAGCGTACGCAGGATTTTGAAAAGGGGGGGCCAGAAACTTCGGAAAATATGAGAAGAGCAAAGTCTGAATCAGAAATTGTTCCGCCCGAAATCAGTCCGATTTTTCGCCCAAAATCAGGTGAAGAGAAAAAAAAGGTCTTCACTCATATTCAGTCCGATTTCACGCCTAAAGCCTAGAAGAAACGCACAGAAGATACCCTTTGTGTGATCAAACCTTATGCCCAACTTGCTAAGGGGGGCATGCCTCAATTTTGCTTACTTTTCTATGCAATTTTGCAATCCCGGCGACCCAAAGGGGGGGCCATGGCACAATGCCCCCCTTAAATACGCCCCTGCCCCTAGCCTACATAACTGAACTGATTTCTGACAAACAATGATAAACTCGAGCCTAGCTATTCTGCATCAGTAGGACTGAGTAACTTCTGAGCCTAATCAGGTTTGTGGTACCGGTACCTTGGGTAACTGGTAAGCTCTAAGCAGGTAAGGTTATTCGAGTATTGGGGTATCCCTGGCTTAAGTTTTTGCTATTCATTTCTAGCAGGCCTACATTGTTTTGCTTTCTTAACCTGCCCCTTTGGCAGATATGCTGGTGACTTTATTAATCAAGTGTTTTATAAACAACACTAAACTAAATTCCCCAGAAAGTATCTTGCCTTAGCCTACTGGCACTATAGATTAATACCAGCAACTATATAATCTTGAATTATCCAAACGACAATGCGTCACTATCGAGGAATCGAATCCCAACCCTCCGCTCTTCTTGATCTGTCCATCACGGTAATCTGAATTAATATGAACGTACTGCAAAAGTTGAAAACAAGTGACACGCTTGAGCAATCACAGCTACCAATCAGAAACGAGCTTTTTCTTTTTTCTCGTAATTTGCACTTTCTCTGCATTAAATGCTAATCCAATGCACCTTAAGGTACGAAAGTGTACACGTTTTCTGCATTTGAAAGCCGAAGGATTAACGTACTTTTTTGCATTAAGAAGCCTTGATCCAAAACTAATCGGGTGGAAAATTTCTTATTAGCTTTCTGATGCAGTGATATGAAATTCCAAAATTGTTTCTACCATGAGTTATTAGCGTTTTATCTTAATCGGAACACTTGTTGACAAATGTCAACAAATAGAAACAATAGCAGAATAACAAAGGCAAATGGCTTTTAAGATTTAAAATTACTCTGAATGACTTGTTGTGTAATGCCTATTTATCCTCCTGTTACCAGACAGCGTCAGGCGCTAACTATTGGACGATCCGCGCACTTTTTCATTGCAATGACTACTTCGTGCGTGGAGGAATCCGCACCTACTTAGGAGTTTGCAGCGTATCTAATGTTTCTGTAGATTTCTTCGAATTCTTGTCTACTGAATTTGCTGCTTGTTTAAAGCCACCAAGCAGAAACAATCCTCGTAAAGCATCTTATCTAAGAACGCAACAACGTGGCCAGGGTGCGGGTTGAACCCAGGTCATTCAACTAGGGTTGTCATAAAAACAACGCTACCCTGGTCAAATGATCTGGGTTCGACTTGCACCCTGGCCACGTTGTTTCGTTCTTAGATAAGATGCTTTACGAGGATTGTTTCTGCTTGGTGGCTTTAAACAAGCAGCAAATTCAGTGGACAAGAATTCGAAGAAATCTACAGAAACATTAGATACGCTGCAAACTCCCAAGTAAGTGTGGATTCCTCCACCCACGAAGTAGTCATTGCAATGAAAAAGTGCGCGGATCGTCCAATAGTTAGGGTCTGACGCTGTCCAGTGACTGTTGCTATTGTTGTTACTAAATAATTATTGTTGCAGCTGATAATTGGAACGACCGACGCTCGCGTAGCGAGTTCCTCTGTTTTTACTCGGCCATTTTCCAACTAACGAGTGCGAAATTTCAAACTTTTGCTTATAACTCGAGAACGGTTTGGTCTAGCTACATGAAATTTTGACAGCAGTTTGAGATTAATGAGTTGTATGTTTGTACCTAATTTCGAGGCAATAGGTCACGCGACTTCGGTTTTAGAACCCGAAAACCGCCCCGCAAGTTTAGCGTAAAAAGCGGTCTCAGTCAAAAATGGCTTAAGTACGGCAAAAAATATTTCATAAGGTTGTATGTCTCAAGATACCCTTTCATCCCAACCAACCCATTTTTGGCCGCGATGAGGTTTATTTTTTTTTCCTTTTTTTTCTTCCTAAACTTTGTACGCTCTTCTTCTCCTAAACCACAAAACATCGAAATCTAATTTTTGTGTAAAGTTGTTGAGCTGCAAACGCAATATTTTCTCCCGAAATTTTTTTGGGCAACTCCACCGGGAACCCCCCAAAATGGGGCCCCAAAAATCAATTTTTTGAACGGCTCAAGCTAGGGTGCCAGTTCTTTTTGATATCAGTAGATATTTAACAGACAAATATTTTGACATAGTTTGGGGGTGCCACCCCCCCGGGGACCCCCCAAATGGACCCCTCAAAAATCAATTTTTTAAATGGCTCAAGCTAGAATTCTACTTTTTTTTGATATCAGTAGAAAGTTAACAGACAAATATTTTGACATAGTTTAGGGGTGCCACCCCCCGGGGTATCCCCCCAAAAATCAATTTTTTGGATAGCTCAACTTGGGTGCCAATCTGTTTTGATATCAGCAGATATTTAACTGACAAATATTTTGACATAGTTATGGGGTGCCACCCCCCCAAATGGACCCCCCAAAATCAATTTTTGAAAGGCTCGAGCTAGGGTGCCAGTGTTTTGTGATATCAGGAGATATTTAACTGACAAATATTTTGACTCCACTTTTCTGGAGGTTCCATAATCAGATATCTTTGAATAATTGCTGATTTTACGGTAGAATAAAAGTACTTTTGAGTGTCACAGCATTAGCTACGCGTCGGTCGTTCACTGGGTTTGCTGGCAAACTCCCATCTAGTATTATCTACTGTTTAAACACAACTACCAGCAACTGAAAGAAATTTGCAACTGCAGTTAGTGAAGTGATTTTGGTTGGAGGATGTTAAGTTTCTGTCAACAGTGCTTATACCTCAGACATACTGTAGTTGTAGTAGCCTACCTACATTTCAAAATACCGGTACTTAGCTAGATAATAGTAGATCTGTCATAAGTTAGAACATAAAATCAATCTCAATACTAGTTGATAGTCATACTCTGTACGTTTGAAGTACTAACTCATGCAACCAGTGTTGACGTCGAGGTAGGCTCGGTCTGCTTTCCTTTTTTGGCAGGGTAGGCCCTAACTCACTGAGCCGTAACCAACTGACGGAAACTTCGCAGAAGACAATTGAAATTTGATGAAGTCCAGGCCCGGCGCCAGGATAGCGAGACTGGGGGGGGGCATAAAGAAATTTGGGGGGGCACAAAAAGTTCAGTGCTCCAAATTTGAGCGTGTGGACCAAAAAACGAAGGTTTTTATCGCAAATTTCCACGAATTTTGGGGTGAAAACCAAAAAATAAAACAAAAAAAGGTCTTCATCGCAAAAAATGCGCAAATTTCCACGATTTTTGGGGTGGAATCACGAAAAAAGGGTCTTTTTTGCAAAATCTGCGAAAAATCCGTTCCTGCTCACGAATTCTGGGGTGACAACCAGTATTTTGAGAGTCTCAGGCCTCAAACTGCACTCCAGTGGCAACGAGTCTGTTACTTTTTTGGGGGTACAATCCTCGCTTGGGGGGTACAATTCTCGTTTGGGGTGCACGGGCCCGGAAGGCCTCCCCCGTAGTGCCGGGCCTGGTGAAGTCCTTTTTTTGGTCTTCACCTATAGACAAAACAAGACTATGTACTGAATTTCGGTGAAGACCTTTTTTTTAAACTTGACGAAAGAAAGCCACGTAGACAAGATACTCAGCACCAACCTCTGCCTGAGGTTGTCAAAACCTCACCACTTGTTAGTCCGAGCCAACCCACTTTTTGTCGTCAGCGCCTAACCCACGTCAGGGGCCACTGGGAGGCATTTCGGGGCCTTGCCCACCTAATCACTGCTTGTGCCCCCTAAGAAAAAAATGTGAACTGGCAGGGTGCCTCTAAAGTGCTTTTCGGGTCTTGTGCCCCCCCCAAAATACTGCTTGTTCCCCCCCCCCCCCCCCAAGCGTAAATACACTTTCGTTCTAGGACGAAAGCACGGGTGAACACTATGACGAAGCCTCAGATTTTGTGACGGAAACCTTTTTTGTTTTTTTTGTCGTCTTCATCCCTGAATCTGTGGCATGAATCAAGATCCGCACCATAGAATCCCGTCGTGACCCCCCTTCAGGCGAGGATCTTACTCCCGTGCAAAAATTGTGCCCCAAAAGCAGGCAACCGGCCCGGAGTCCTGCCGTCTAATTTGGGATGAAGACTTTTTTTGGTATTCACTCCCGAATTTAAGGGAAAAATTATTTTAGGCCTCCCAAATATTGTTCGTGCCCCCTCCCCCCGGTCACGCTTCTCGGGCGCCGCACCAGGCTGTAACATTGATTAATCTTGCATGTCCATCACAAGAAGACAAAAGATATTATTGAAAACACCGCGCATTAGCATTGAAAAACACGTAAAACGGCATGTTGACAATTGTCAACATGTTGACAAATTTGTCTTGTCTTGTCTTGTCAACATATGTTCCGATTAAGTCACGTAAAAACACTGTTCTGATAGGGGTTGACGGATTAACGAGTTAAGGAAAAAGTTAGCTTCGTTCAGTAGCGTAGCCAGGGGGGCGGGGGGGCTATAGCCCATTGGCCTGTCAACCAAAATGCAGAATAAGAAAAATACCACGTTTTTAGCTCTTTTGAGACTGTTTTTTGCGCTGAAATTGACCAAAAAGTGATATAAAGCATCTTTTGAAACATATATTCAGGGAGGGGCTAATTGTCAAAAATTAAAGTCACAAATCAATGAAAACTGTAAAAAATGCCCGAAAATAAACAATCAAACTTGATTGCTAATGTAAAAACGCCAAACAGGTTTTATCAACAAATATAACAAATACACTCTACAAAGTGTACATATCTTTGCAACACTTTGTTTTGATTTTGCATAAAATTTTTTATCATGGAAAGTAGCAGACTGAGAAAATCTAGAAGCTGTTTTTTTTAAACCTTAGCTTGGTGAGGTGGCAGTAGACTTAGATGACCTTTCGGTCCTTCGCTGTCTCCTCACCAAGTGACTAAATATCGCTTTAACACTGCAAGTTTGTGTGTTGGTTTTAAAGGAATTGCATATTTCGATGCTTTGGTGATAGACCTAGAGGAAGTTGCAGTTTTTTCTTGTGATATGACGTCACTTGGTAAATAAATAAATTTGATGATGGTATATATTATAAACTCAGGAATAAGGGAAAGGAGGGGGGTTATTCAGTGTTAGTTAATTACCAATCACTTCTCTCAAATATCTTTCCATTAGCCTCCCCCCTCCAATTATTTTTCTTTATAAAACATAGACGAAATAGATTACTCCGCGTAAGTTTTGTTGAATAATAGGATTTTATGATTTACCAGCAAGTAAACAAGAAAACTGCAATGTTATCATTAGCCACTTCCCCTATAGCCCATTAATACAACCAGTTGAATCATGTTGCGCTGCCAATTTCCGTGCCACGTTTTAAAAGCATTATTTTTTATTAAAATAGCTCTAAAATTAAGTTATTTTCGCAAAAAAATGCAAAATTTTCGAGCGTTGGGGGCTCCGTCCCCAGACCGCCGAAACAGCCCCCCATTGCGAATTTCTGGCTACGCGCCTGACTTCGTTATTAAGGGATTAACGATTAACGGACTTGTGCCCACCTATGCTCATAACCAATCGAAGTTCGAGCAGATAAGACGTATTAGTTGACGGCAAGAGTAGCTTGTTAATGGTCGACAATATTTTTGGGTTAATTTACGGGTATCCTATAGTTTTTGTACTTTACTAATTAATCGTGTTTTTAATTATAGAAAGGAGTTATGAGAATTTAACGCAAAATTTTGAAAGCCGTTAACCACAAACCGGATCAAGTCAATGGAACGTTATGAAATTCGAAAGCAGAGTATTTCAGATCTGACTATCAATAACCATAAACACGCTTAACACAGTTGTAAAGTTCTTTAGTTCAGTAAAGTTAGATATTTTCGCGAAGTCCTCGGATATCGCTTGCGATGTCACATTCTAGTTACCGGAATGAATTAAGTATCAAAAATGTTGATTTTGTACTGTGGAACCGGTATTAACAGATTTCTTTCTCTATTCATTTTCTAATTTTCATGTGGTGCCTCTGCTCACGCTGCTCATGGCTATTGTTGCAGTTGTTATAACAAAAATACACAACGTAACACATCATGCACTTTATTTACTTGCCTTTCTAGAAAGCAAGCATCTTCAAGTGTTCATCGCAGAGACCAGAACGTTTGGGTTTCAAAATGCCTTTGTCCATGCTGTCTTTGCGTTTCAAAATGTCTTTTCAAAACGAAAAGCAACAAAAGGGCTAAAGCGGCTATATTAACAACAACCCAGCGGCGTATTTAGGGGGGGGCATGGCACCATGCCCCCCTTTGGGTCGCCAGGATAGTATAATTAGCATAGAATAGTACGCAAAATTGCATCAGAGCCACCTCCTTTGTAACTTGGTCAGACAGTTTGAGCACACAAAAGGACAGAATCTGGGTAAAGACCTATTTTTTTATTTTTTATGTTTGGTCTTCACCTAATTTTGGGCAGAAAAACGGACTGATTGTGAGTGGAGAAATTTTTTTTGGTCTTCATTATTTTCTAATTACCTGCCCCCCCCTTTTTCGAAAATTCTGCGTACGCTACCAACAACTATCTGCTGAACGAACACTACACGCTATTGGTAAAAATTATGCAATCAAAACAATCCCTGCAGGGAAGTTATTAGAACGTAACTTAATAGATGATTATAAAAGGGGTCTTTAATTTAAAAACGTTCTAATATCTTCTCACAGCATGGTTGGGGTTGCCACGTTAGCGCACAATAAAAAATCCGTAATCCGTTGCGCCAATAGGGATTACATGGAAGTGTTTCATTTAACCAAAATCTAACGACTAAAGAATCTTTCTTAACAGGACCAAAACTAAAAGTAACTGTAACTAGTAACTTTTTAATGTCTCCAAATAGTAACTAGTTCCCACTTTCGTTACTTTTTTGAAAAAGTAACTAAGTTACAGTTACAAAAAAGTAACTAGTTACTGTAACTAGTTACTCTAGTAACTAGTTACTGCCCACCTCTGCCCGTAGCCAAAAATCTGCAATGGGGGGAGGGGGCGTTGCGGGGGTCTGGGGGCGGATCCCCCAACAACCAGAGGCAATTGGGGTCCTAGGGCAAAGCCACCAGCCACCGGAGGCATAGGATGTGGGGAGTGGATCCCCAAGCGCTCGAAATGTTTTTCTTTTTTTGGCAAAAATAACTTAATTTTAGGCCTATTTTGATAAAAATTAATGCTATCAATACGTGGCATAGAAATTAGCAGTGCAAAAAAAATGATTATACCGTACTAATTGCATAAATGGGCTATGTGGAAGGTAGCTATTGCTAGAATTTTAGTTCTCTTATTTACAAGTTGGTAAATCATAAAATCCTATTTCGGTAGTTCAGTAAACCTCTCAAGGAGTAATCTATTTCGGCAATATTTTATAGTGAAAGATGTATATAATTAGGGGGACTAATCGAAGGAAGGTCGAGAGAAGTGGTTGGTAATTAACTTAAGCTGAATAGCCCTCTCCAACTATTTCTGAGCTTATATACATTTTTTTTTATGAAACTTATGTTAAGCATTTTTCAATAAGCGATCAAATTTGATTACCAATTTTTGGCTATTCTTTAAAGTCTTTTTTCTGAGTTATAAGTTTTATTTTTGACAAATTAGCCCCCTCCCCCTTTAATAAACGTTTCAAAATATGCAGTAAATAATTTTTTGTAAAAACATTCTAGAATATGCTGTAAAAACATTCTACAGCAAAAACAGTCTCAAAAGTGCTAAAAATGTGGTATTTTTCTTATTCTGGTTTTTGGTCGGCAGGCCAATGGGGGGACTATAATCCCCCCGCGCCCCCCTGGCTACGCTACTGCATTCACGCCGGATGTGGTGAGTACTCATAACGTAAGTCGTCTCTTACAATTTTTGCTCAGCGGTTTTACTTTTGTTTCGCTGGTGCATGAATACTGGTAATGCATTATTTTGCCATTGAAAGAAAACGTCAATTTTTCAAATGGGCCAGCAAACTGCTAGCGCTAAGTCCCTGCGGTGGTAGTAGCGAGTAAGAACAACAGTTAAACACTAAATTAAGAAAAAAGATTCGTTGTTTATCCGGTGTATTCGCAAGCATTTTTACAACGTTTCAAGTTTTCAATTAACTTCTTAAAATCCCTACAAAATATGAAACAAAACCAAAGTACAGGTACCGCCAAAAAATAGCAAAGTACCGCGGTACCGGTACCACGAAAGTACCGACGGTACCGGTACCAAGAAATTAATACCGCGGTACTGCCCACCTATGCCTTCAAGGCCAAGGACTTCCAACTGTGTCCTCGAGGCCAAGGACCACTCCACCTCTGACAGTATTTTTTTGATTTTTTAGGAGGGTAACAATCAGAGGTTCAGTTCAGTTGTTTTATTTGCAAATCATAAAAATATCACAGATTAGAATTACATTAGCTGGAGACGATGCAAAAGACCGTGCGGTCGTCTAAGGTAATCGCCAACATGATATCGCATTAAATCACACTTTAGCCGTATATACAGTATGTATATTAGCCGTGGTGGGCAAATTACTGCACAAAAGTAATGAAATTACTTAAATAAAAATTAATTAAAAAAAGTAATGAAATTACCGTCGTCGTTACTTCTCAGAAAAAGTAATTAGTAATTTGTCGTTAAAACAAGCAGTGCGAAAAAGTTATCTTCCCACATGATAACTTTTGGGAGGAAAACTTTTTCGTCTTGCTTGTTTTAAGTAGTCGCCGTTCTGGTGGCTCTTTCCTAGGCTTCCGCGTTGGTAGCCTTTCGAAAACATCACAATTAAATTATTATCAAAACAAAGATTTCCAAGGCAAACCTTCGAGTGAATAGTTATACTGCTAAAAAAGTTGCAGAAAGCAAGGTACTTTGCTTCCCTTCACCAAAACCAAGTCAACTACAAAATTCATCCAAAAAATGCTACGTTTTAAACGTGAAATGTAGGCAAAGAGAAGACTGAACAATTTAATTTTTTTCAATTGGCTCTCAAATCTAAAAAATTTGGTAGTTTCAAATGGCTCTAAAAACGTGCAAAATAAGAGCCAAATGGCGTTAAACTAGCAATTTTTTGCAAAAAATTAGAAAAATTTTCAAACAATCATCCACAGCTTCCGGCAACTAGGGGCCCCGCCCCTAGACTCCAGTGTATGATGCGTTTGAGTTACATTAGTTTATTCACGCGCCACCACATTTTAACACATACAGGGTGTTTTAAAAGTCACGCCCGATTTTTAATATGAAAAAACGTGCTTAAAGAACGAATTTATATTTCTGATAAGTAGTATAACTACATGGTATAACTACATAACAATAGATATAGAAATGATTAGAGAAAGCATAGATATAGAAAATATCATAGAAAAATATTCATTGACTTTTTAACTGTATAAAATCGGGCGTGACTTTTGAAACACCCTGTATTTCGAAACAGGGGCGTCGCCAGCTTCGCGAGATCGGGGTGGCAAAATTAAAATCAGGGGAGCAAAGGTTTTCGCCGAAATGCGAAGGCTTTTTTTGGCCGAAATCATAAATTTTCCGACCAAAAGCAGGTGATCTCCAAAAAAAAAAAAAAGGTCTTCGCCGAAATCCGAAGGCTTTTTCTGGCCGAAATCGCAAATTTTAACGTTTTTTTCGTCCAAAAACACCAACTTCTTCCTCCCAAAAAAATACCATGGGTGGGCAAGAAAAAAATCTGGGGGGGCAAAAACGAAAATCGGGGGGGGGGGCATTGCCCCCCGCTGGCGACGCACCTGTTTCGAAAACATTAACTTTTGGTTCAAGTCAGAGATGGAACCGGTCAGGATTTTCTCGACCCGACCGGTAAATTTCAAAATCATTGCCGGTTGACCGGGCGGTCGACCGGTATTTTTACAGAAGGTTTTTGTTCACTGCATCTAATGAAAAATTTTCAAAAAGGAGGTGGTTATGGGTGAGGTGTTAAAATTTGTGACTTTGGACGGGGGTCTCAGAAAAAAAGCAAAAAAAAAATTGTTTTTGTTTCTTTGCAAAAATGACTCAATTTTAAGACCTTTTTTATTTAAGTTTCGGTTTGAAAGACCTGTTTTGAGCAGCGCAAAACGTGCACAAAATAAGCATAAAAACCACTGGAAAGCACAAGCTAAATTATATTAGACGCTCTTTCTAATGATATTATGCAAAGGCCAAAAAATGAAGTTACAATTTTTTAGCTATTTGTAACAGATTATTTGCAATTTGCCGAGTAGCAAACATTAAACTTTTTTTCGGCTGTGCTGCCTTTGCAGTTACAAAAAGATAAATGAGAAAAAAATAACAGCAAAAGATAGGTAACAGTAAAAACATACGAACATTACAATACTCTTGTACTATTATACCCTAAAACGTTAAAATGATGGAGCAATAACAATAACATTATGTAACATTGAAAATTATGTCACTAACAGCGTGAAAAAAAGGAATATTGAAAAATTATGTCACTAACAGCGTGAAAAAAATTAATAATATTCATAACAACTAGGCTGCTTCACAAACAGTTTGAAAAAGTATGAAAAGGATCTATTGCAAAACATTATGTACTGGTAAAGGTTTTTAGCTCCACAGAGATTTATATACAACGGAACAATTAATATAAATCTCTGTGCAGCTAAAAACCTTTACCAGTACGTAATGTTTTGCAATAGATCCTTTTCATACTTTTTCAAACTGTTTGTGAAGCAGCCTAGTTGTTATGAATATTATTAATTTTTTTCACGCTGTTAGTGACATAATTTTTCAATATTCCTTTTTTTCACGCTGTTAGTGACATAATTTTCAATATTATTAAATGTTATTGCTCCATCATTTTAATGTTTTTGGGTATAATAGTACAGTACAAGTAGGCTATTGTAATGTTCGTATGTTTTTACTGTTACCTATCTTCTGCTGTAATTTTTTCTCATTTATCTTTTTGTAACTGCAAAGGCAGCACTTCAAGTTGTTCTGAAGAAGCTTCCCGGTTTGGGAAGCGAAACGTCAAACCAATAAATAAACTCATCGGTAGTACAAAGTGGTTATGAATAACTACTCCGATGAACAAACGCGTCCGTTATTTTCATTGAAAACACTAAACTGTTATGACATTGGCTAAAAAACATTTGAAATATGATGTGCCCCAGCAGTTTGTCAAAATGCTGCTACTTCAGAACAAGCCATGGCTTGTTAGATATAAAAAAAATAAGAGCCATGTCTTTCTTGCCTAGTGTAGAGTGTGGTAAATTTAAGTTGAAAAAACCTTTTCAAAGCGACAACATTTTAGCATGTACTAAAAAATCTGAAACCTGCGCCTCTTCTCTTAAGCTGATTAAAATGGTGCTAAAATGCCAGGTAGCGCAAGCCTCCTCCACATGCATGCTTTATTAGAATCTGATTACGCGATTTTAATGTATATTTTACACTTTTTTGCTTTGTGCCGTGGCTTAAAGTGGGGGGGCATGGCACAATACTCCCACCCTAAACACGTCCTTGGATGTGCATGTCTTTATGGTCACAGCATATTAGTCACAGCTTGAAACCATTCAACAAGTGTTTTCGAAAGGTGTGGTTTGTTAATATTGATTTTTTATAAAAAGTTTTATTTATGATAAAATATATAAGTATGTTTCGATTGGTGCTTAGATGTCTTTTAGTTGCCAGAAAGGATAATTTGACCGGTTTTTCATCATCATATTTATTTATTTACCAAGTGACGTCATATCACAAGAAAAAACTGCAACTTCCTCTAGGTCTATCACCAAAGCATCGAAATATGCAATTCCTTTAAAACCAATACACAAACTTGCAGAGTTAAAGCGATATTTAGTCACTTGGTAAGGAGACAGCGAAGGACCGAAAGGTCATCTAAGTCTACTGCCACCTTACCAAGTTAAGGTTAAAAAAACAGCCTCTAGATTTTTTCAGTCTGCTACCTTCTATGATAAAAAATTTTACGCAAAATTAAAACAAAGTGTTGCAAAGATATGTACACTTTGTACAGTGTATACACAAAACTCACAGTCACCATGTAAAGAAAATGCAAGACAACATTAGAATTGTTCTAACTCTAAGCATACTAAAAAATAAAAAAATAAAAATACTGTAACTACAGATTGGATAGAAAATAAAATTAATAAAGTTCATAATGCTTATTTATGTTTTATAGAATTTAAAGTGGGCAATTGGAGTGAAAAAAAAATCTCCTTGCTTTGTTTTGTATTGTTTGCCAATATGTCATTAGTACTGGTACAATTTCCAATACCGGTATATATCAATCTCAATCAGTTACTGCAAAATTACTAATAATTCAAGGGCACATCAAAATGAGAGATGACGTATTGTATAAATGTGTGATAGATGAATGCACCAATCTCATGCCATTCAAGCAATAGAATAGGTTATTGTTGAACTCAAGCATAAGTATGCAACTATGATTCCTGTAATTACTACTGCATTGCTGATAGAAAGCTGTTATTCTAGCTTTTATCGGTTTCATAGTTTGATAAAAAATGAGCTTTAACAGCTTTTTTAAATCTGTAGAATGAAACTTCTTTTATACTGCTTGGAATTTCAAAATTATACTGCTTGGAATTTCAAAATACTGTATAACTCTTCTTTTATACTGCTTGGAATTTCAACCGGCTTGAGCGGCCGGTCGAAGAATCTTGACCCGACCGGCCAATCGACCCGGCCGGTTTCCATCTCTGGTTCAAGTCTTCCCTCTTTATCAACATCCTGTTTACGCACCAACCTAGGTCCAAGGCTTCTGATCTCCATTCTAAAGTATTTTTGTCCCACAAAATTCCCTCTTTTTGAAAATTTATGATGACGTCATATTGCATGTGATTTCCCGATTGGGCCCCCCATCAATCAAAAATCCTGGCTACGCTTATGCCAGAATTGAAGAAATTATTGTGTTTACCAAACAGTCACTGTTTGGTTATTTTTCTTTTTAATCATTCAAAAAACTATGCTGTCCTCGAGCCGAGCACAGGACATTTTCTAGGACTTGATGGGTTCGAGGCCAAGGACTTCAAAATGTGTCCTCGAAGACTCCACCTTGGGTGCGAAGACTTTTTTTGGAGATCACATCTTTTCCTAAGTTGTCTGTCAAACGGAATAGACTGAATTTAGCTTTTTATAATTTTTTTTTCGCAATTCGCATCAAGTTTTCATCAAAAACATCAGATTTGTTCGTGAGAGCAAGTTAACGTCAGATTTCCATCAAAAATGTCAATGCTGGCATCACCGGTCAGTGGTCATGTTGCTGCCTGAATCAAACAATGCAACGGCTCTTCGCCAGACGCCATTGCTACCCATAGGTCGACAAGTTAATGCAAAACGTTAGCTTCGTCAATCACTAGTCCGTTAACAAACTTCATACCTCCGTTTAACGATAATCCGTTATTTTCAGCTTTAATTAACGGAAGTTAATAAAGTCCGTTAATTCGTTAACATTTTGGATGTAATTTACTTTTCTTTTTGTTTACTCACTTCTGGAACACGTATTGACGCTGATGAGCTGATTGTAAGGAAAAATTTATTGCTATGGTGGTCTTTTTGTGATTTGGAAGTTGCATTTTACAGTCTAATATAATTTCAAGATAAGAATAAGTTCAAATGCACTAACGAAGCTGCGATCAGAAAATCTTTGGAAATTGCGAACAGCGATAATTAAAAGACCTGAGAGCATAGGCGTAGCCAGAGGGGGGCCCAGGGAGCCCGGGCTCCCCAATTAAAATACCACTAATGATAAAAAAATTATGACAACATAGCCTAGCGATGTTTAGTTGCAGTTATGGAAAACGAGGGAGCGCCAGGGCCCCTAACTAACAACCAGGGGGCCCCAGGGCCCCTAACCACCGACCTGGGGGCCCCTAACCGACAACCAGGGGACCCCGGAGCCCTAACTAACGACCAGGGCCCTTAACTAACAACCAGGGGGCTATGGGGCCGCTAACCGACAACCAGGGGGCCCCAGGGCCCCTAACTGACAAACGAGGGCTCCGGGGCCTCTAACTGACAAACAGGGGTCCCTGAGGTCCTTAATTGACAACCAAGGGCCCCCAGGGCCCTTAACTAACAACCAGGGGGCCCCAGGTCCCCTAACTAAAAACCGGGATGCCCCGGGGCCCCTAACTAACGACCAAGGTGTTCCGGGGTCTATAACCGACAATCAGGGGGCCCCGGAGCCCCTAACTGATAACCAGGGTGCCCTGGGGCCCCTAAGTGATGACCAAGGGGCCCTGTAATTCAAATTTTTAACCATTTATATGCAAAACCTGTGAAAAATCTAAGAGTTTCGTCCTTAAAGTTGCAACCCCAGGCCCTCATTTAACGTTATTATGAACCTAATGCTATAACACAGGCGGTAATGCAAACCTTCAATTGAAATACTACCAATGATAAACATAATGAGAGCATAGCCAGTATGTTGTCCTTGTCCGGAATTGCAGTTTCTTTGATTTAGGGTTTACGCGTGCAAAAGTAAGTAATAATAATGACGACCACCTGTCCACGTCGTAATAATGTCATGCAACTGCTGGAAATTTCAAAAAACTGTCAAGTGAATTGACTCGAGTCCTCCACGTTTAGGAAAAAAAGTTGTTTTATTATTATTATTATTTATTTGTATCAGACTCAAGAAAGGTCCATAATAACGCGAAAAAACAAAAACACACAAACAAATTTATCAGGCACAACACAAAGCATAAACATGCGTGCTAATTTAGCCAAAATGTAATTTTGAGTAATGTACTGAAAAATAAGAATCAAGAAAACATGCAGAGCCAAAAATTTGTTGAATGTAAGCGTTTGGAGAGTGCTTGCATCTTATTATGAAATTTGCAGTATGTTTTCTCATTAACGAATAAAAGGTCGAGATGCCGTTATTAACCGTAATTTCATTGATGTGTATTCTTCTAGGGAGATTAAAAAGTATACGATAAGCATTGTTGTAAGCTACACGAAGACGATTTATACTGGACGCAGGATAACGACACCAAAGATTGATGCCGTAAATGGAGGAACAAAAATAACGAAACAAAATGTTTTTTGCATTAACAGAGCATTTGAAAAACCTAGTACGAAGCATATTAGCTATGCAATATATAGATCTTACTCGAGCTTTAATATCAAGTTCATCAGAAAGAACACTGCTAATTGTAACACCAAGGTATTTAATACTATTCACAAATTCAACATGCTGGTCATTCACAGTTAGATTATGATCAGTGGTTTTGAAGAATTTACAAGGAAAATACATAGCTTTGGGTTTCCTGCAATTGAAGACAATATTGTGCTTTGCAGCAAATTCGACGCAAGTATCTACAAGCCTTTGTAAGCCTTTGAAACTAGGAGCAAAGCAGCAAATGTCATCAGCGTACATAAGATTGTTTAAACACTTGTCCCCAATACAGCAACCAATATTTAGTTGATTTAACTTAACAGAAAGCTGATCCATGTAGATATTGAACAAATAAGGGCTCAAAATGCCACCTTGTCTGACCCCGTTGGTTATGGAGAAACAGCGTGAAAAGACATTATTCCATTTAATAGTGATCATTTGGTTTTGGTACTAATACATAATAAATCGCACCAAAATTAAAGGAACCTGCTTTTCAATAAGCTTCTGAAATAAAATATAATGGCAGACTCGATCAAAAGCTTTCGAGTAGTCCAGGAAAATTGCACACAGGGGAGTATCATGTTGATTGTAATGGTTAATGGCTTGTTTCAGCAAAAATACACAATAATCTGTGCCATGTCCAGATTTGAATCCAAACTGATTGTCACAAGTATGTAGAAATGATTCTAAATACTCTAACAAAATTAATTCAAAAAGTTTTGAAAAAGTCGAAGCTAAAGCAATAGGTCTATAATTATAAACATCTCTAACGCTATTTTTGTTACTTTTTACTACAGGTGTGATCATAGATGCAATACAACGGTAGGTATAAAGCCATGAGTCAAGCACAGATTAAACAGCATACTAATATGAACAGATATCAAGGGATGTGAGTAAATTAAATGCTCAGTGCATATGTTGTCTAAGCCAGGAGCACATTTTCGTTTTAATTTATGTAACTGAGCTTGAATGAGCCCTACATCGCAGAGAGGCAAAGGGTTCAACTTATTAAGGTCACAATTACTTAAAGTTTGGTACACAAACTGTTTCGCTACGGATTCCGCTTCAGTTTCAGGAAAATTCATGAGAGATTTATAATGATCTTCCCACATATTAGCAATGTTTTGATCACCAGTTTGACCATTTACACAGGTGGAAACAGGAGTTTTGTATTTGTTGTAATTTGCTAAATTAATATGCTTCCAAAAATTTGGTGAAGATTGGCCCGAGGTAAGACTTGCTGCAATGTTGTCAGCAAACAACTGGTCATTCATAGATTTCGTTTTTCTCAGAGCATATTTAAAAGTTTTGCGAGAGTTAATCATACTTTCATATGCAAGACCTGCAGTAAGTTTCTGAAGCTTAATCCAGGTCAGATAGGATTGCCTTGCTGCTGCATGAGCAGCTTTTACATTTTGATTTCAATTAGGTATTACGGATTTTTTCTTACATTGCTTGGTTTGTTTTGGCTCAAACTGGATGATGCTTTAAGTAGTGAGTCAACAATCTGATCATAATAGTGTTCTGTAGCAGCCACATGAGAGTTGTTTGTGCAATTAGTATTGTTGCAATGTATGGCTTCTAAAGGTGGAAGAATAGAGCTCATTAGAATTCGAGTCAGGTTGAAGTACTCAAACTTTTGTTCATCAGAAACTTTATCCCAAGCCACACGAGAAGGGCTCGACCTATTTTGCTGGAGTTTTTCGTCAAAGTCTTCAAACTGTCGTGAGTTGCAATTAATTACAGCCTGACAAGGGCGGTGATCTGAAATGATGAAGTCTTGTAGAATTGAGATTTTCTTAACAGCAGCATGAGATTCATTTGTGCACATGCAATGGTCCAGCCAAGAAGTAGTTCCATGTGCATCACTTATAAAAGTGAAACTATCCGGTGGAAGTAATTTATAATCAGATAAGACAAATCCATTGTCTTCACAAAATTCAGAAAGAATAGGGCCAAAATTATTTGAAGTACAGGCATTAAAATCGCCCAAAATGAATGGGCTACAGTCACTGTGTTCTTCACACAGTGCATTAATTTCTCCCAGTTTATTCATGAAGTCATCAACGTTGTCAGGACAGCAATACGGCAGATAAACATTAATGATAAGCAAATCTCTATCATAGCCAGAAATTTTAATGCCAATGATAGAGCCACTGGAGCTACGTACCTCTACAACATTTTTGAGTGTCTTGTTCCACAAGATTGCTATTCCTCCATAAGGTCTGCCACGTCTGATCCCGCTTTCATCAGTGACAGGGGAAAAAGCAAATGAAAAATGATCAGGACTTACGAAAGATAAGATTGAGTGGTTTTGCTTTGTTAACCAGGTCTCTTGTAAAACAATCACATCATGTTTACGGCACAGATTCTCAACATCAAGCCAAGACTTCATCACACCTCTACAATTATACGAAACTAGCTTTAATGTTTGACTCTCCATCTGGCTTAAGTGTTATTTAATTTTTCAGCATTATCTGAGTGTGCAGATGAACCTGCTTGATTTTTTGAAAGAGCAGGTGAATACAACCGTTTGATTAAAACGCCATTTGGCCAACTCTCAGGATTTAAGGAGTCTTTGAAATTTATTCCATTTAGCATAATTCTAAAAGAAGAGTAGCTATCAAACTTGGTTTTCAGTTTAGTGCATGTCACATTAGTGGCTTGGGGGAATTGCAACTTGACAAAGTAAGTCATATCGGATTCTTAAGTATCTGGATTTAGGCGAGATACAAAAACATCAGCAGGTAGCAATCGTCGCGGAACCGTTTTAAGAGAAGATCCCGAAAGCTTTCCTAGATGTGTTTTTTTCTTTTTCTTTACTGTTTCCCAACTTTTATCATTATTTACTTCTTTGGCCATAGGTCTGGATTTCTCTACAATGCTGTAGCCTGGCTTTTTTACTTTTTCAGAATATAAAGCTTTGCTTTGATCATTTTCTTGAGAATTTTCATTCAAAGTTTGAACATACCAAGATGGGCTGGGTTTATTTTCAGTTGCTTCCTTAGGCTCTGAATTGGAAAAATTTGGATTTGATGCTGGATCTAGACTGTTTGTGAAAACAGGATATTTTTTGCTAGAATTCTTTTTTGTTAATGCAGATAACTCTGACACCATACTTCTTAATTCTGTCATTTGATCAGACAATTTTTGACTTTGATATTTTTCTTCTTTCAGTTCCTTCACTTCCTGTTTCAAGGACACTATATCTGTCACAATAGTGCCTGCATCAATATTCTTTACCTCCAAAGAGGGAAAGTGACAGTTTGCTGTAGCAAAGATTAGACAGTCAGCATCATGGTCTGATTGCTGCTTCTTATTAGGAAAGGAGTGTAATGCTGGAAGAATATCTTTTAGATTCATTTCTTTCTTATTATCTCCTTTTCTTTTGACATTGCGTTGAGAGGGTAGTTTATCAAAGAGCAGTGATTTGGCGTCTTCAATATCTTTATCTTCATAGTATTCACCTACCAGTTTCATTAATAAGTCAGTCTTCACCAAATCCATGCGGTTATACATGAACCACAGAATGGAATTAAGAATAATCGTTTTTCAAAAGAATTTAAAAAACCTACAGCAGTAGGCCTTATTCAAATAGAATCAAGCTTATTCAAATAGAATCAAATAGAATTAGCCTTATTCAAATAGAATCAAACTTATTCAAATAGAATTTTAATTTTGGTTTAAATGCTTTTTTTATGAAAGAACTTAAGGGCGCGATCTTATCTCAAAATCATAGGCGTAGCCAGGGGGTGGCATAGGGTGCCCAGGCCCCTCAATTGAAATGCCACCAATGACAAAAATTTGACAAAAAAACCTTGTTTCTTCATTTTCAGTTTTTTAGCATCTTTGCGTACAACAGTACATGCGTACAACAGTAATTATCAATAAATAATATTGACAAGCAGGGGGCCAGGCGCACCCCCTTAATTCAATTTTTCGTACCAATTTAAAGTCGGTGAATCATCCAGCCAATTCCGGTGGTTTACAATAGCTAAAATTGAACTAAGTTTATAATTTTCGATATTTTTTGTTTTGATTTTGGGACTGCGATTGCAAAGATATTCAACAAATATAAAAAGATATCCCCCCAAAAAAGCTTTTGGAAACTCTGAGCTTTGTTCTTCCCGCCAAAACCACAGCAGGCCTAATAGTTTAGAGAACTGGGATTTTGGCGGAAAGAACAAAACCCAGAGTTTCCAAAAACTTTTTACGGGGGATATCTTTTTGTATTTGTTGAATATCTTTGCAATCGCAGTCCCAAAATCAAAACAAAAAAGATCAAAAATAATAGTTCAATGTTAGCTATTGTAAACCACCGGAACTGGCTGGATGATTCACCGCCTTTAAACGTATAACCAGGGTGAAATCAAGTGTTTTTGTCCTAAAAGTTGCTACCTCAGGCCCTCATCTAAATTTTTTATGAACGTAATGCAATAACCAGCGCGGTATTTGCCTATGGCACAGTGCCAGGTTCCCGCGCTCAGGTAGAAGGACTTTTGTTGGTCTTCACTTAAATTTGGCAGGAAGATGTTGCCGAAATCCCCTAAGTGCCAGGGACCCAGCGCAATGTAAATCCGGCCCAGGAATAACATGTCTAGTAAGCAAAACCATCTATTGTACCATTTTTCAAAAACGATTCATCTCCACCTCGCTAGTTTTTACGCACAAAGTACTTTTTAAAAAATAGCTAGGGAAAATGCTCATTAAACAAATTATTGAATTTGAATTTAGGGGGCCTGGGCCCCCTGGCCGTACATGTACTCCTATAACTGGTTAACTTCATGACTAAACAAAAATCTTGATGGAAAATTTTCGAGCAGATCACTATTTACTGCTAAAATATTGCAGGAGGCAATGTACCTTACTTACCCCTACATGGACCAAATCACTTACAACTAAAATTTTACACCATAGTGCAAGATTTTTAACGTTGTTTGGACATTAATTGCGAGTAAAAGGAGAACTGAACAGTTAAATTTTTGGAATGGCTTTCAAATGTTAAAAATGTAGTTCTTTAAAATGGCTGTGAACACGTGCGAAATGTGATCCAATGGGATTAAAATAGCTTTTTTTTCCAAAAAACGTACAAAAATCGCGTAGCGGCTGGGGGCTTCGCCCCCAGATCCCCACCACACCCCCGTCTGTGATACGTTTGAGTACACTAGCTTAATCAGCACGTCTCCTAAGTTAGACATTTGCTCTTTCTAATTATTAGTTTTTGCCCTTTCTCTTTACCAAAATCTTGGTTAAATGCCAACGGGCTACAGCTTCAGATCTTCCATTCTACGAACGATATTTTTGCCCCACAAAAAGTTCCTTTTTTGAAAATTTTTGATGACGTCATTGCATGTGATTTGTGGTTTGGGCCCCCCCCCCAATCAAATATCCTGGCTACGCCTATGCCTGTGAGACTGCAGCTTATTATTTGCCACAAAAAGAGCTCCTTCGCTTTTCCTTCTATAAAACTCGTGCTAATACGTAACAAGTGTAACCAGTGCAAACTGGTTTGTTCAGGTATACGATGAATGAATGGTGCAAATTATAAACGATAAACTCTTTAACGGAAGTTAATTTAGTCCGCTAACAGAAAAAATCTTTTTTAACGAGTTAATAAAAAAGTTAGCTTCGTTATTAACGGACTTGTGCCCCCCTAAGTTGTTACCTAATTACTCAACGTACGTTGCAGCACAACTCAGAAACACCACTCCATTGACCATATAACTTGGCTATTTATTATTTTCAGCTAGGCTAACTTCATATTTATTCGAAAGTTTTTGGGGTTTTACAGAGCGCCCTCATCAGAAAGCTAAAAAACCGTTAAAGTGAATAACCAATATCACTTTCCAATAAACTAAAACATAGTTAATTTTTTTCTCAACGGACAATGATAACTTTGATTAGCAACTGCATCTGGCTTAACTGTCGTTTTACAGTCAAGCAATTCAAAATTCGCAATTGATGAAAATACATTTATGGCGTTAAACACAAAATGGTGTCTTCACAAACTATCCGTAGTTAACAGCTATCACGGTAAAAATCACTTCACACTTTAATAAAAAACATGGCTGCCACTTATCATAAAATTTCATAAAAAAATTCAAAAACCTCAAACAATCATAAAAAAGTCATAAAATGCAATGCAGTCACAAAAGCGTATTATTTTAAGGTGCATTCAGCGTTTATTCACTATGATCTAAATTTATTTTTGTTTGCGATGTGCAGGCCCGGCGCCAGGATAGCGTGACTGGGGGGCAGAAATAAATTTTGGGGCACGAGAAGTTTATTTATGTGAATTCGAGAGGGGCACGGGGGCATAAGAAATTTATTCCAGTGTGGATCAAACGAGCAAGGTGAAGACCAAAAAAAAGGTCTTCAGTTCAAAAACTTTCACAAATTCTGGTTATCGTCTCAAAATTCTTGCGATTTTTCACCAATTCTTAAGTGAAGACCAAAAAAAAAAGGTCTTCGTCCCAAAAGTTTTATGAAATCCGATGTGAGTCCACAAAATGACGAAAATACGGGCGGTAAACACCAATTTGGTAGTCTTAGGCCTCGATTTGCCCTCCAATAGCCCCGAGCCTGATAGTTTTCCCGGGGCACAGTCCTCGCTTGGGGGGGCACAATTTTCGTTTGGGGGGCACAAGCAGTCATTTGAGGGGGCACAAGCAGTCATTTGGGGGGCACGGCCCTGGAATGCCCCCCGTGGCGCCGGGCCTTGCGATGTGTTGTATTGTATGGGGACTACAGCCTAATAATTTAGCTTGGTTAACCTACACTCTTTACTGCATTTTTGTGGCAACTTCTTGAGTCATTGCCCTTTACTCTTAAGCCTGTTATAGCACATTCCATAACTTCACTCCGATTTCAAGTCGATATCGATACTTTTTGTAAAAAGTAGGCTACCAAGGTAGCCTAAGGTATTCAATATGATTCTGGAAAAAATAGGTTGAACTCAACTTTTATCTAAAAGCTATGATTTCTTGTTTTCTGAAAAAGTTATGGTAGCTTTTTCGAGTTTGTTGAAAAACGACAAGAGTTCTGCGAGTTCGAGTTCGCCAAAGTGGTCACTGACACAAGTGGTTGAAAGGACTTGAGTTTCTTGGTTCAAATTACTATCACCTCGCAACCCAACTTTATACGGAGCTACCCATCGTTGTTTAGGAAAGGGATTATGAGGCTTGGATTTAATTTGGACGAATCTTTTCATGATATTCATTTTTTGTTAAAACATTCCAGTGCACGCAGAGAAGACTATGCTTCCGCAAAGAAGTTACAGAAGTGGCCGCACAGTATGCTATGCAAGATACTGAAACCCGATGGCTCACGATGAAATAAAATAAGAATTCTGCGACAATCGAAAAATTTGAAGGAATATTTCTTGAACTTTTTACTTTTTACGAAGTTTTCTTGAACATTGCAGGATCTTGCAACAGTAGCATATACCAGCCTTTTGTACTTACTCTATTGCAAAGTTTGAAGATTTTCTTGTTCAGTTTCAATTTGATGAAACAAGAATATCGTACACTTGCTTTTTTTCCATGTTCACTTTGCAACATAAGCTTATTCGTAAAAAGTTGCTGTCTGGTGTGCATTCCGAAAATCTTTTAATTCATATTCATTTCAAGAAAAACTGGAAAGCTTTGCAGTTTGTTGACATTGGAACAAAAGCAAAGCGCATACTTAATGAACAGACACACCAGCTCAAAATTGCGTAAGACAAGCTGGACAACTTTCGAAAAGATTGCTTAAATTTTTATTTGTACGCAACGACTCATCTTCTGGATCGCTTACCTTTTCACGTACCACTCATGAAGCATGCTCATTGCTCAATATCTTCACCCTTGCAAAAGAAACGACTCAGGTGCCTCAAATGCCATTAATAATTTGTCTCTGTGCATGATGTCTGCGTTAACCAACAAACTCAGTGAAATCTTTTACATTCAGTGACCCATCACTTCTGAAGAGATATGCGATAAAATCCGAACCCAGTGGGTAAGGTTCCAAGCAGAACCATTACAAGATGAATAGTTCAAAAACCCCTTGGAGCAGATAGATAGTGGCACATCAGATTGCAGTACAACGCGGCAAAGCTACTGGCCGCAAGTTCTTAATGATTGCGGATTACAACTTGCACGCAAGCATTCCACATTATGCAAGCGGGTTGACAATTTCTGGTCCCAAATTGGATCTTAGACAGATGAGCATGGCAACCTTAAATATCCGAAGTTGTATGCACTAGTTCAGGCGATATTGTCCCTTAGCCATGGAAATCCTTATCCCGAACAAGGATTTTCGATCAAAAAGCAGCTTTTGTAAAGCCATGGGTACGTATGAAAAAAAAATCTATTGTTTTGCTTCGACTTCTTAAGTATGAGTTTGTTAGAGCAGGCGGAGTTCTAAAATTTCCATGCACAATCGAATAAATCAATTCCGTCAAAAATGCTCGAGTCAAATATTTTGCAGATACGGAGCTGCAGAAGTTGACTGTGGAGAAAGAGAAACAGCAAAAAATGGTTCGAGTTGAGTCACAAGAAGTCGATGAAAGCAATTAAAAAAAAAGCTTGCAGAAGTTGAATCAGAGATAGAAAGACTTCGAAGCAAGGATGGCAGTACGGTACGGTACGTTCAGAATTTGCGTACTACGTACCTCGCACCTTGAACCGTACCGTACTTCAGTTCAATTTTTGAAGCGTACCGTGCCAACGTACTGTACCCGTACCATTGCAAAAAAGGCGTACCGTACTTCTTCTCAAAAATTGAGGCGTATCTTACCGTTCTGCCATCCTTGCTTTAAACTACTTGCAACTTTAACTGACTTTGAAATCACTAACCTATCAATCAGCGATGTCAATTCACACATTTAGCGTCGGTTTTAGCTGTTTTTTGCATCTGTATACAAAAAGCCGGCGCAAAGTGCAAAAATTCTGGGGTTTTTAATTCAAAGAGCGTACCAACGTACCGTACCCGTACCTTTACAAAAAAGGCGTAGCGTACCAACGTACCGTACCCGTACCATAACAAAAAAAGCGTACCGTACCAGCGAACCGTACTTCTTAGCAAAAATTGAGGCGTTCCGTACCGTACCTACGTACCGTACTGGCTTCCTTGCTTGGAAGTAATTGGAACGACCGACGCTCGCGTTGCGTGTTCCTTTGTTTTTACTCGGCCATTTTCCAACTAACGAATGCGAAATTTCAGACTTTTGCTTAGAACTCGAGAACGGTTTGGTCTAGCTACATGAAATTTTGACAGCAGTTTGAGATTAATGAGTTATATATCTGTACCAAATTTCGAGGCAATAGGTCACATGACTTTGGTTTTAGAACCCGAAAACCGCCCCGCAAGTTTGACGTAAAAAGCGATCTCAGTCAAAAACGGCTTAAGTACGGTAAAAAATATTTCATAAGGTTGTATGTCTTAAGATACCCTTTCATCCCAACCAACCCACTTTTGGCCGCGATGAAGTTTATTTCTTTTTTTTTTTTCGTTTTTTTCCTTTTTTTCTTCCTAATTTTTGTACGCTCTTCTTCTCCTAAACCACAACACATCAAAATCTAATTTTTGTGTGAAGTTGTTGAGCTGCAAACGCAATTTTTTCACCCAAATTTTTTTTGGGCAACTCCCCCGGGAACCCCCCCAAAATGGGGCCCCAAAAAATCCATTTTTTGAACGGCTCGAGCTAGAGTGCTACTTTTTTTTGATATCAGTAAATATTTAACAAATATTTTGACATAGTTTGGGGGTGCCACCTCTCTGGGGACCCCCCCGAATGGACCCCCCAAAAATCAATTTTTTGAATGACTCAACTTAGGGTGCCAGTCTGTTTTGATATCAGCAGCAGATGTTTAACAGACAAATATATTGACATAGTTTGCAGGTGCCACCCCCTCGGGGACCCCCACAAAATCAATTTTTTGAATGGATCAACTTAGGGTGCCAATCTGTTTTGATATCAGCAGATATTTAACTGACAAATGTTTTGACATAGTTTGGGGGTGCCATTCCTCCGGGGACCCCCAAATGGACCTCCAAAAATCAATTTTTGAACGGCTCAAGCTAGGGTGCCAGTGTTTTATGATATCAAAAGATATTTAACTAACAATTATTTTCATTCCACTTTCCTGGAGGTTCCATGATCAGATATCTTTGAATAATTGCTGATTTTACGGTAGACAAAAAGGACTTTTGAGTGTCACAGCATTAACTTTGCGTCGGTCGTTCACTGGGTTTGCTGGCAAACTCCCATTGTAGGATCCATGCTCCCATCTAGTCTTCAAATAGAGATGTCACCATGGTATGTGAAGGGAATGAGCAGTTGCAGAACCTTCTGCGTTCAACCACTAAAAATTATTAGAAGAAGGAACATACAGTCTGCACAATCGAAGGTTAATATTGGACTTGAGAGAAAAAGAAAATGTATTGATGATTTGGCGAGGTATTGAGAGAAAAAACAAGAAATTGCAAAAAAATAGTCCTCCTCCCATATCCCATGCCAATCACTGACCCCACTCACTTACTTGAAGTTAGTGTTGTTTTTTTCGTGATTCTCAGAATATGAGCTCATACTAAGTGCCAGTTTTGAGCAGTACGTATGCTACAGCCTACTGTAGATACTTTTCTAAGCTTTGCTAAGGTGCGTTTAGACTGGACGCGAAGCAACGCGAAGCGACGCGAAGCAACCAAAATTTGACGTCATCGACAGCTCGCGAAAGGTTGCAACCGGTCGCAAACTTCGCGAGCAGCTGCGCAACAGCGCTTGCTTGCAGGCTGTAGTAAGATAACCTACTAAATCACTGATTGGATTTTTACGATCGCAGTTTGCTAGAAAATAATGTAAATAGTATATTTGTATGGTTTAGCGCCTATTTATCAGTCCAAAGAGTAGGTTGTTGGAAAAGTTAGATTCGCTATAGCCCTAGGCTAGCCAAAGTAATTTGGATCTAGACAGCTAAGGCTGTAAATCCTAGAGTGGTATTTCAAAGCTAAGCTGGATCTCAGAGCTTCATTATAATGAATACACCAAAGCACTAGGCTTAGCCCCACGACATCTAGCTTTTAAAACAAAACTTTTTATTCTGTGCAGCATAGCAGAAGCTATTGTATCAGTCCAGTGGTTCTTTTGGCTGAGCAGCTTTTGCTTTTTTGTCTTAAAGCAAACTTAAACTAACATGGTGTTGTATGATTGTAATAATAAGTCAATTAAGATGTTTTTTGACGTTTGCAGGCCAGAGTTTTAATATTTTAATCGTTTTGCGTGCTTCTGGCCTAAAGGCTACCAGCTCGGAAGCCTAGGGAAGAGCCACCAGAACGGCGACTACTTAAAATAAGCAATTCGAAAAATTGTCTTCCCACAGGAATCGAACCTGCAGCCTTTGGATTACCGCTAAAGACAATTTTTCGCATTTTCGCAAAAGACAATATTTATAAAGACAATTTTTCGCATTGCTTATTTTAAGTAGTCGCCGTTCTGGTGGCTCTTCCCTAGGCTTCCGAGCTGGTAGCCTTTAGGCCAGAAGCACACAAAACGATTAAAATATTAAAACTCTGGCCTGCAAACGTCAAAAAACATCTTAATTGAGTTATTATTACAATCATACAACAAGCAAGTTGCTGGGTTTAAATAGCCAAAATTAAGCATGAGAGGAGGCGTCTTCTCTAGCTCAAGTGGTAGAGCAGTGGACCGGTAATCCAAAGGCTGCAGGTCGATTCCTGTGGGAAGACAATTTTTCGCATTGCTTAATTTAAGTAGTCGCCGTTCTGGTGGCTCTTTCCTAGGATTCCGAGCTGGTAGCCTTTAGGCCAGAAGCACGCAAAACGGTTAAAATAACATGATGTTGTTGTTTTTTTCAGAGTATAAAATAACCCACCAACAGGCTAGTTTTGAATGTGCTGATAGTGTTTTAACCCATTGTTTGTTAGCTTTTGTTTTAAAAGTAACCACAATTGAACAATTCCTTGAATACTGGAAAACTCGCAAAAGTTTTTTCACTGTTTACTTGATAAAGCCAATTTGGTGAATAAAACTGTATTTAGAATTGGTTTCACGCTACACTGCTACATACAAGAGCTAGATAGATACAAAAAATTGAAAAATTTTTATGAACTTCTGGATTGGCCAATTAGTAAGTTAGTCACTTCTTTGAATAGCTACAAACATGGAATTTTTTCTTCTGAATGTCCTCTTAAAAGTATTTTTGTTTCTGAAGGTTTGTGACGGTAATTAAGTTGAAGTGGAAGCAATGGTTTTGGACTACCCCAAGTTTTATAATCATGAATATTGTAGTCTGGTAGTGATTTTTCATTCCAGTCCTATGTGATGAAAATAGAAGTGTCAAGTGTGTTAAATATTCATTTACTGTGTTGTTGTGTAATATCTGAATTTAGTTGTTAGTGAATTTCAAAACATTTTTACTGTCGTAAAATTTTTACTGCTTTACATGGTGAATAAAGTGACAAAGTAAACAATTTTAAGTCTGAAGTTCAATCATTACAATTACAGTCAGTCAGTCAGTCAGTCAGTGGCGTCGCTAAGGATGGTGACACCCGGGGCGGAGTTTCGTGGTGTCACCCTTCCTAGGTTATATTTCAAAGAGTATTAAGTAGGTAATGAGTATCAATGTATAGAAGGCCGCAAAAGGTTATATTTTAGAGATAGCGGTGCTACTTCATTACTGTAAATAGCGGTTGTTATTTGGCTAGCTCAATAACTTCTCATTGTAAGATTCTACAACTTGGAAGTATGCGCGTTTAATATCACATCACACGTTTAATATCAGGCGAGTAACCAGAAATCTGCAGTGGGGAGGGGCTCTTTCTGGGGTCTGGAAGCTCCGCCCTATCCGCCGGATACCATTGGGGGTCTGGGTGCGGAGCCCCAGGCGCTCAAAAAAAATTTTTTTTTTTAATAACTTAATTTTAGCCCTATTTTGATAAAAGTTATTGTTTTTAAAATCTGGCTTCAGGGAGAACTCTGGAGGCATAAAAATTAGCAGTGCAAAAACATGACTAAACTCAGGTGCGTAGCCAGAAATCTACAATGGGGGGGGGGGGGCTTTTTCGGGGGTCTGGGGGAGAAACCCCCAGCGCTCAAAAATTCTGTCTATTTTTGACAAAAACTAACTTAATTTTAGGCCTATTTTGATAAAACTTAATGCTACTGAAACGTGACATACAAATAAGCAGTGTAAAAGCATGATAATACTAGTTGCAAAAATGAGCTATGTTGGTGGTAGCTATTGCCAGAATTTTAGTTCTCTTATTTACAAGCTGATAAATCATGAAATCCTATACTAGAGTTTAACAAAACTCTGAAGGAGTACTGTTTTTTCGTCTATATTTTATAGAGAAAGATATAATTAGGGGGCTAATGGAAGGAAGTTTGAGAGAAGTTATTGGTAATTGACTAATACTGAATAACCCCTCTCCCCTATTTCTTATTTTATTATATTTATTCTTATTTTATTCCCCTATCTTATATTTCATTTTTTGATAAAACCTGTGCTCAAGGATGTATAGAAACAACAGCATTTTTCGATAAGCGATCAAATCAAAAGACAATTTTTGGCCATTTACAAAGTTTTTTTTTTCTGATTTATGAGTTTTGTTTTTGATAAATTAGCTCTTCCTTGTAAATAAATGTTTCAAAACAAGCTTTAAATCATTTTTTGAGTCTATTCCAATGCAAAAGATGGTCTCAAAAGTGCTAAAAACGTGGTATTTTCTTTATTCTGCATTTTGGCCGACTGGCCAATGGGGGCGAGGGAAAGGCTGTATTCCCCCTAGCAACGCTACAGGTTCAATAAAACTCACAAAGAGTAATCCATATCGTCTATATTTAAAGGCGGTGAATCACCCAGCCAATTCCGGTGGTTTACAATAGATAAAATTAAACTATAATTTTTGATATTTTTTGTTTTAATTTTGGGACTGCGGTTGCAAAGATATTCAACAAATACAAAAAGATTTCCCTTCGAAAAAAGCTTTTGGAAACTCTGAGTTTTGTTCTTCCCGCCAAAACCACAGTAGGCCTAATGGTTTAGAGAACTGTGGTAGGCCTAATAGTTTAGAGATAGTTTATTTCTAAATAGTTTATTTCTGAATAGTTTAGGCCTAACTATCGCTAAACTATCTCTAAACTATTAGGCCTAATAGTTTAGAGATAGTTAGGCCTAATCTTTTAATAAGATTACAGTAGGCCTAATAGTATAGAGAACTGTGGTTTTGGCGGGAAGATCAAAACTCAGAGTTTCCAAAAGCTTTTTTCGAGGGAACATCTTTTTGTATTTGTTGAATATCTTTGCAACCGCAGTCCCAAAATTAAAACAAAAATATCAAAAATTATAGTTCAATTTTATCTATTGTAAACCACTGGAATTGGCTGGATGATTCACCGCCTTTAATAGAGAACAATGATTGAGGAGGGGGGCTAATGGAACGATATTTGAGTTGAAGTGCTTGGTAATTAACTAATACTGAATAGCCACACTAAGATTTGCCTCGGAGATTTTTGTTTTATCATAAAAATAGCCAGTTTTAGGAGTACATAAACGACCAGGACCCAAGCTCGCTCAATCCAAATTCAATAATTTGTTCAATAACCATTTTCCCAAGCTAATTATTTTCAAAAGTATTTTGTTGCGATAAAACTGCTGAGATGGAGGTGAATTGTTATTCAAAGTTGGTACAATAGATGGTTACGAGTCATGTTATTGCATTATGTTCACAAAAGGGTTAGATGAGGGACTGAGATTGCAACTTTTAGGACCAAAAGCCTGAGCTTCTTCCAGATAATACGTTTACATTGGTTGGATATTTATATTGTACTGTTTAACGCAAAAGTGCTAAAATAAACTTAAGCTGAAAAAAGACTTTGTTGTCATTATTTTTGTCATTGGTAGCAATTCAATTCGCCCCCCTCCTCCCCTTGGCTACGCCTGTGCTAGGCGTTGATGTGGTAAGGCAGACGCAAAGTGCCTGGTTCATACGAATGATCGATCGAGTGACTACAGCAAAAGTTCATGACCTACAAAAAATGTTGGTGCGGATGAGTAAGACTTGGACTGTTTCGTTCACACCCTTTAAACGATTAAAAACGGACACGATCCTACCCTGAATATGCTATCAAAGACCTGTAGAAACAGCTCCAATTTTCAAGATATTGCTTTTAATCGAATGACAAAAACATGAATACTGATTAGTTTACTTCAAACCACCGTTAATTACTTTGCAAGCCCATTATTAGCGCTTCAACCGACCTTTTTCAAACTGCGCACTAATCGCCAATGCCTGAAAAAAGCAGAAGAGTGGGGCCTGCAGCCAAGCGTGACCGAGCAGAGAATAAAATGAGCGCATTCGCGCAGTTTCCGATCATCTAGTTTTATGTCATTGATAATAGTAACCTCAGCAAAAAAATAGAGCTCACTTTCTACTGGTTAGATATATATTGGCTTTCTAGTTCATCTAAATACACTGACTGCAGTGGCGTCGGTATGGGGGGCGGCCCGCCCCGGGTGTCACCATTTTGGGGTGACACCATTTTGTAATACCAGTCAAACAGAAAAGAAAACAACAATATGTTTAATATCGTTGGAAATGCTTAGCACTCTAAAATAAACTAAAAAATGATTCAAAGCCCCTTTTGAAAAAATTATTTAGAGGAGCGAGCGCTAATTTGTAGAAACATTGCTCACAAATTAGTAAAAACCTTTAAAAATTGCCAAATAAGCAATTACATTTGATCGCTTGTTGAAACATGCTGAATCTAGGTTTCATGAAAAAATATATAAGCTCAGGAATATGGGAGGGGGTGGCTATTCAGTATTAGTTAATTACCAAGCACTTCAACTCAAATATCGTTCCATTAGCCCCCCTCCTCAATCATTGTTCTCTATTAAAGGCGGTGAATCATCCAGCCAATTCCAGTGGTTTACAATAGATAAAATTGAACTATAATTTTTGATATTTTTGTTTTAATTTTGGGACTGCGGTTGCAAAGATATTCAACAAATACAAAAAGATGTCCCTTCGAAAAAAGCTTTTGGAAACTCTGAGTTTTGTTCTTCCCGCCAAAACCACAGTAGGCCTAATGGTTTAGAGAACTGTGGTAGGCCTAATAGTTTAGAGATAGTTTATTTCTAAATAGTTTATTTCTGAATAGTTTAGGCCTAACTATCGCTAAACTATCTCTAAACTATTAGGCCTAATAGTTTAGAGATAGTTAGGCCTAATCTTTTAATAAGATTACAGTAGGCCTAATAGTATAGAGAACTGTGGTTTTGGCGGGAAGATCAAAACTCAGAGTTTCCAAAAGCTTTTTTCGAGGGAACATCTTTTTGTATTTGTTGAATATCTTTGCAACCGCAGTCCCAAAATTAAAACAAAAATATCAAAAATTATAGTTCAATTTTATCTATTGTAAACCACTGGAATTGGCTGGATGATTCACCGCCTTTAATAGAGAACAATGATTGAGGAGGGGGGCTAATGGAACGATATTTGAGTTGAAGTGCTTGGTAATTAACTAATACTGAATAGCCACCCCCTCCCATATTCCTGAGCTTATATATTTTTTCATGAAACCTAGATTCAGCATGTTTCAACAAGCGATCAAATGTAATTGCTTATTTGGCAATTTTTAAAGGTTTTTACTAATTTGTGAGCAATGTTTCTACAAATTAGCGCTCGCTCCTCTAAATAATTTTTTCAAAAGGGGCTTTGAATCATTTTTTAGTTTATTTTAGAGTGCTAAGCATTTCCAACGATATTAAACATATTGTTGTTTTCTTTTCTGTTTGACTGGTATTACAAAATGGTGTCACCCCAAAATGGTGACACCCGGGGCGGGCCGCCCCCCATACCGACGCCACTGCAGTCAGTGTATTTAGATGAACTAGAAAGCCAATATATATCTAACCAGTAGAAAGTGAGCTCTATTTTTTTGCTGAGGTTACTATTATCAATGACATAAAACTAGATGATCGGAAACTGCGCGAATGCGCTCATTTTATTCTCTGCTCGGTCACGCTTGGCTGCAGGCCCCACTCTTCTGCTTTTTTCAGGCATTGGCGATTAGTGCGCAGTTTGAAAAAGGTCGGTTGAAGCGCTAATAATGGGCTTGCAAAGTAATTAACGGTGGTTTGAAGTAAACTAATCAGTATTCATGTTTTTGTCATTCGATTAAAAGCAATATCTTGAAAATTGGAGCTGTTTCTACAGGTCTTTGATAGCATATTCAGGGTAGGATCGTGTCCGTTTTTAATCGTTTAAAGGGTGTGAACGAAACAGTCCAAGTCTTACTCATCCGCACCAACATTTTTTGTAGGTCATGAACTTTTGCTGTAGTCACTCGATCGATCATTCGTATGAACCAGGCACTTTGCGTCTGCCTTACCACATCAACGCCTAGCACAGGCGTAGCCAAGGGGAGGAGGGGGGCGAATTGAATTGCTACCAATGACAAAAATAATGACAACAAAGTCTTTTTTCAGCTTAAGTTTATTTTAGCACTTTTGCGTTAAACAGTACAATATAAATATCCAACCAATGTAAACGTATTATCTGGAAGAAGCTCAGGCTTTTGGTCCTAAAAGTTGCAATCTCAGTCCCTCATCTAACCCTTTTGTGAACATAATGCAATAACATGACTCGTAACCATCTATTGTACCAACTTTGAATAACAATTCACCTCCATCTCAGCAGTTTTATCGCAACAAAATACTTTTGAAAATAATTAGCTTGGGAAAATGGTTATTGAACAAATTATTGAATTTGGATTGAGCGAGCTTGGGTCCTGGTCGTTTATGTACTCCTAAAACTGGCTATTTTTATGATAAAACAAAAATCTCCGAGGCAAATCTTTGAGTGAATTATTATTTACTAGCTGCAAAAATATTACAGGAGGCATTGCATCTTGCTGTACCCTACCTGGACCACGCCACTTGCAAAATTTAACCTAAAAAAGCAAGATTTTAAACGTGTTTTGGACTTGACCGGCAAGTAAATGAATGTTCGAACAATTCAATTTTTTCAGCTGGCTTTCAAATCTTAAAAATTTAGTGATTTTAAATGGATCTACAAACGTACAAAATGTGATCCAAATGGCCTGAGAATTGCAATTTTTTCTAAAACATTACAAAAAAAACATTACAAAAAACATTACAAAAAATTTCTAAAACATTACAAAAAAACAGGGCAAAGCCCCCAAAACCCTACTCTGTGATACGTTTAAGTTACACTAGTTTACTCGCCATCTCTCCCAATTTACAATTTTTTGAAAACTTTTCAAGTTTTGGTTCAAGTCCTGACCCCCTTTAGCAAAGTCCTGGTTACATGGTAATCCAGGTTTCTGCTTCTGATCCTCCATTTTACGGTATCTTTGTCCCATTAAAAATTCCTTTTGAAAAGTTCTGATTACGTCATTGCTTTTCGGTTTGAGCTCCACTAATCAAAAATCCTAGCTACGCCTATGACGCCAAGCACTTTTTTGGGTTCTGTTTGCAAGTCTTTCCTGTTGCTGGGCCTCCACTGCGGGTAGACTGCTTGGCCCTAATGGGAAATATGCGTCAGGTGTCTTTCCCAAGGACACAAGGACGTATTTTAGTCACTAATTCTGAAAAAAAGGTACGTTGACGTTTTTTCGCAAGAAGTTGGTAAAATATATGAATCTTCAAAGGTATAGGGGTTTAAGTAAGACATCAGACGACATTTAGAGTTTTGATCGTATGCTGTAGCTGATGATTTATTTTTGCTTTATCCTGCTGTCACAAAACAACGGTGGCGCTGTATATTAGACAAAACTGCATCTGATTTGGAGTTTCTCTGCGATCAATTTCAAAACATAACCGTGATTTTTCACAAATTATTTTGATGAATTCAAATGTTTTTCACTAAAACGTCTCAAAATCGACGGTTTTCTTAATGAAATAAGCAAAATTTCTTGAGCGGCGACCCTCCAAAATAAAATTTGCTACTAAAATTTCACGCAAAAATATTATAAAATCAATCTCTTTTGTAAAAAAACAAGATTTTTCAGCGGCAAAGTAGAAGAAGTTAATCATTCCAAAGTAGAAGTTAATCTTTTTTATAAAGATACTTCACCACAGGATAACATATCTTAAAAAAAAAATCAAAAACGCACAAACTAACTGATCATACACTCTTTTCTAGAACAATTTTTTAAGAACACTAGACTCATTTTTGCTCAAATTTTAAGAACAAATTAAGAAAAATTCCAGCCTCAGCAGCAAAAATAAATTATAAGGACAAATGAAAAAGAAAGAAATTCAAATTAATACGAGAAACTAAATTCTGTGCTGATTCAAAACGACAAATTTTCAGTGGTTTTCTTGTATTTGCGAGCAAAATTGCAACTATTACGAGATTAAAGAATGCTGTTACGCTCTATGCGAGTAACTGAGAAAATTTTTGGCAGTCGTTCAAGTCGAAAAAAGAGTAATTTTCCATTGCGGCAAAAGCAGTAAAAAAACGTTCACTCAAGCACACAAAGCTTTGGGACTAAACACTAAGTTTTACAAATATGATTGCTAAAACTAACATCTCAAACAGTTGTACAAATGTGGTCGCTAAAATTAACATCCGTGTTTTCAAAATTTAAGAACAATTGAGGCCAAAATTCGGCAAAAAACTACGAACAGCAAGCCTTAACTTAATATTTATTGGTTCTTATAAAAAAAATATACAATATGCCGTAAAAAACTACGGCTCGTTTTTTTGACATTATTTAATTCAGTTTATTTTTGCCATTTCTGGCATGGAAGCAACGAAAATTAATGTACGTTCTTGACTCTTCAAAGTTCAATGCTACCATAACAACAACACAAAATGAAACATAAAACTGACTCTTACATATTTAGAGTAGTTCAATCAATTCAGTGTGAAGCATTTCACATATTCTGACTCAGAAAAGCAGAAGAAATGAGAAACCACAACAATAAACAAAAAAAAACAGAACACTTTTCATATTTACAGTTCAGTGATGTCGTGACATTAAGTTGTAATAGCACGTTGATATTTACGTATTTTACGCAGCACTAACTCGAAAATTGGATTTTAGGAGGTAATTTAGTAGTTGACAAAACTTAACGTAAATTACGCAGAGCCACAACTTCCAGAGACAACGATATTTTTAATAATTGCTATCTATTGTTGGTTGAGCAAGGCTAAGGCTGTGCAGTACAGTCACTGTCAGCAGTTTAGCGCGGGCAAAGACAGAGCAAAGTTCCGCACAATAAAGAAACAAAGAGGAAAAAGAGTGGGAAAAAGAGTTGCGTATCATCTAGTTTTATGTCATTGCTATTATTGGTAGAGAAGTACCCGCCAAACAAGTTCATAAATATTGTTCCATTCTTATTAGCCACCACTAAACAAAAAACTTGATACAGCATTTATAATAAAAATAATTGGACTGGGGAAGGAAGCGTCAGTTACATGAAAATGTGAGAACTAACAACACTTTTGTTCAGATGCTTGTGTAACAATTTTCACATAAAAAATCTAAATTTTTTTTTTTATCAGGGGCATAAGCAAAAACTTGCTAAGAGGGGGCTTGACCTTACTGCTATAAATTTGTCTGTGTCTTACAAATGGTGGTTTGGAGCGAAGCCCTTTGAGGTAAACGCGACCGTCGCAACGTAGCCTACTGGTACCGCAAGAAAATGCAAAATAATAAAAGGTTCTCAAAAGCATTTAACTTCGCACTAAACATCGATAAGCGCTCCGCTAGCGAGTAAAACACCAAACTTAGTTTTAGAAGCTGACTTTTCCTCAAAGCAACTGCAGGTATTACTGTGCTAAATTCTTGTCCTTGGATGATAGTGTCAAATCATGCAAAATCTGCAATGTTTTTTCTGCTTTCTCCAGCAAATCAACACAGCAATCCATTGCACAATAAGCATAAAATCCACTACATAACTGATGACAAATCCAGCTTTCAGTTTCACTCATAGCGTTAACATTGGGAGTCTTCATAAACAGCACTAAATAACAAATACAAACAACTGTTTGAGCTTACTACAGGTATCATAACAATAACATGCTTGTCTGCAAAAGAAAAATCACATCAAAAAAACAACATAGTTTATGCTTTAATAAATGTAGCTGTAGACTAGCCTATTGGTCTACACTCTACAAGATACCGGTAGATCTACCACTACCATAATGAAACATGGATGGTGAAAGCGTTTAAGGATTTGTTTACTGAGTAAACACCTAAAAAGAACTTTTGACATCTGCTTCCAGCTTTTTGCGTTTCTGCTTTAAAACCCAGAACTGTCATCCGTTGTCAAAACAGATTATGGCAAGTTTTCAGTGGAAGGATCTAAACAAATCATTGATATCTAGTAAATAGGCTAAGTACTACTACGTTTTTGAAGAAATGACTAGCCTTTTCATTTCTAAATTCGATCTACTGTACTTCGTTTTTCACTTATACTTTACAAACTTTTTTCTCAAAATTGTTTTGTTACCTGAGCTATTAGTCTAGACTCTTCTTCACGGTTATTGCGTGATAACATAATATAAACTCAATCTTCGTTTTACCGGTAATTCCAGCGCGCTATGACGAAACAGAACCTGTGATTACTATAATAGCGCTTCAATAATAAAATACACAACGCTTTCTGCTCATTGAATACATTTTAAAAATAAGTTATTAAAATTAGCCTATGAAGCGACCAGTCGCGAAGATTAGCAACCACTCGCGAAGGTTGGCAACCTTCGCGAGTGACGTAATCGACCTCTCGCGAAGGTTGGCGAAGGTCGCCAACCTTCGCTTCGCGTTGCTTCGCGTCCAGTCTAAACGCACCTTTAAGTGGTGTTGTTTAGATCAAACAATAATACCAGTGTCTAAAGTTTGGTGAAAATTTAATTCCATCAAAGCTAGTCATTCATAATTCTGAAAAGCAATAGGCTATTCAAAAGGATATATTTTCTTGATTTCAAAATTGAGCCTATCGATTAACAGTGTTAGTACATACCAGTGGCGGATTTAGGGGGGGGATGCATCCCGCCCCAGTCCTCACCAGCCTAAACGTAACGTGCATACTGCTCATGTGTAATATTCAGGGTGTCGAACCGAACCTGAACTCGAACCGTAAACCCGAATGAACCATTTCATTTTGGTGAACCCGAACCGAACCTGAACCAGCAAAATTTTACTTTAGTGAACCTGAACCAAACCTGAACCCTCAAAATTGTGCTCAAGTGAACCCAAACCGAACCTAAACCCATAACAAAAGTAAGAATATATTGTAGTAAATACTGTATTGTTTCATTATTTGTGACGTCATTATGTAGTTTCACTTTGGCTTTTGTGGTTAGCATTTGCGAGATTCAGTAGAAAAGTGGTTGTTTGTGTAACGGCAGTAAATTGATTGAAAGTAAAGAGTTGGTTTGATGAATAATGTGGCAGATAAAAAGAGAAAACGCTACAATATTTTTCCACATCCGGATGCCGCTGGCGCTGGTACACGCACAATAAGAGCAGTGGTGATCATCAACAGGATCAGCAATTTCTCCTTTTTTTTTCTGGACGAAATGAGTAACGACAGTTAAATTTTAAGTCAATGAACCCAAACCGAACCTGAACCAGTAATATTTTACTTGAGTGAACCTGAACCAAACCTGAACCTCGAAAATGGTGCTCAAGTGAACCCGAACCAAACCTGAACCGCTAAAATATTTTGAGCAGAAGCTAAACCTGAACCCGAACCGTTATTTGAAACGGTTCGACACCCTGGTAATATTAAGCTAACGTATTTAAAAAAAAAGCACTCAGTGAATCTCCATAGGCTGTGCGACTGTGACTTGATTTCTAAAGCCAAGGGGGTGGGGGGGGGGCAGGAAAATGTTATTTAAAAATGCTTAGGCCAATTGAAAAATGTTTATTGAAAAAAGATCGTTTTTTGAAAAATGCTCAACACAGGTATCATCAAAAATATATAAGCTCAGGAATACGGGAGGGGGCTATTCAATATTACAGTACTACAGTTAATTCAGTAATTACCAATCACTTCTCTCAAACTTCCTTCCATTAGCCCCCCTGTTTATATCTTTCTCTATTAAATATAGACGAAATAGATTACTCCCTGAGAGTTTTATTGAACTACGGGGATAGGATTTTATAATTTACAAGCTTGTAAATAAGAAAACTGAAATTCTAGCAATAGCTACCTCCAACAAAACCCATATATGCAATTAGTATGAACATGCTTTTGCGAATGCTAATTTTTATGCCACGCTTTAAGAGCAAAATTTTTATTAAAATTGGCCAAAAATTAAGTTATTTTTGCCCAAAAAATACAAAATTTTCTAGCGCTGGTGGCTCTGCCCCCATGCCTCCGGCAGCTGGGGGCTTTGCCCTCAGACCCCCAGTCTCCAGCGGTTAAGCGGCTACGCTCCCACACCACAAAATGCCACCGTCCACTGGAGGCCCGTACACAGCCACCCCAGTGCAGATTTTTTGCCATGTGCCTGATCAAAAATATGCCAAGCAAATTTGCGCGACGTCAAGAAGATTAATCATAAACATCCTAAAGTTTGAGATTAGGTCTATAGAAAATCTGTGCTTATAAATTTTGTCATCCAACCCCCACCAAAATTTTCTGGATCCGCCACTGGTATATACCATTATACGAAGTCGGTGTGTTTTTATTTCGTATGGGGCGCCAAGTGTCTAGTAAAATGTGCGCGTGTTTTTTGTGCATTATGAGGCGCCAATTTGAGGATTTATTTATATGTGAAAAAAGGCACCCTAAATCTGCAAAAAAAAGCACGCGCAATAATTGGCACCTTAAATCTGCAAAACGAGGCAGTGCCTATGTGCAAAAAAACTACGCGCAAAAATTGGCACCTTAAATGTGCAAAAAAAACACACGCAAAAATTGGCACCTTAAATCTGCAAAACGTTAAATCTGCAAAACGAGGCAGCGCCTATCTGCAGAAAAAGTACGCGCAAAAATTGGCATGTTAAATCTGCAAAACGAGGCAGTGCCTATCTGCAAAAAAAGTACGCGCAAAAATTGGCACGTTAAATCTGTAAAACGAGGCAGCGCCTATCTGCAGAAAAAGTGCGCGCAAAAATTGGCACGTTAAATCTGCAAAACGAGGCAGTGCAGAGTTAGCTCGTGTCCATAAAAATAAATGCTGACTCAGCGCATGACTGTGGCGTGGATATTGTATTGGTTGTTGTTTGCCTACTTGTACAGTGTACCTTACGACTGTTGATACCGTAAAATAAGGAAATATGTGGTAAATAAACAATTTTAGCTGTGGAAATGGGTGCAGTAACCCCGTTTCCTTTGCTAGTAAGCTATTAATATAGACGTACTAGGCCTAATTCCTACCGTACCGTACAGCATCTACCTAGATCGTTTAGACTAGGCCTACCAGTACTCTGTTAGTCTTTGTAGCCCACTGTCAGGTCACCACAAACAAATGCGGTCTTTTCCTCTGGCGGGAACTCCGGGAAGGGGGCGGGGCATAATAGCAGAAGCCAATCAGTATGGCTCTACAGTCTACAAAGGGAAATGGAAAGAGAAGAATTCTGCTTCTTCCTGCAGACTTACCGTAATTCTTTACTGGTATTTTATTGATAGTTGTACTGCACAAGCGAAAGCTAAACATTTGTATCTCTCGCCCATGGAATAACTGAATAAAGCCGCACCAAATAGGCTAAAGCCTGAGATTGCTCTCGGCTTGTACAAACTTTATATCTGAGCTCTGAATATGCAATGCAGTGATGCCAGCGAAGACACCTAAAGTTACATCAAATTTCGGGACAAAAAACATCAGATATTTGGGCCCAAAACATGGCAAATAGGGGTTTCATCCACCAAATTGGAGGTGAAGACCTTTTTTTTTTTGGAGATCACCTTTTTGAACACCCGTTTTTTTTAGAGTATACCGTAGCTTGGGGGACCTTTTTTATCTTTTGGTGGGCACATTTTTGGGGACCCTTATTTAAGCGATGTCACTGGGGGGGGGGGGTGACTCCTTGCAGGGGTTTTTGGTTCATCAGGGTTGGTTTCGGGACTAAAAAACATCAGATTTTTCTCAAAAAACATCAGATTTTTAATCAGTTTTTCTCAATAAACATCAGATTGAAATTCAAAAACATCAAATCTGATGTTAAACATGAGAACTGGCATCACTGATAGAATGAGCTGGAACAGACCGACAGGAGTATACAGTATAAACAGATGGGGTTATTCCATGGGTTAGACTTCAGAGGCGATTACACATCACAGATCAAAGAATTATTCGTCACACCAGTTTTGGGGAGAAATCGTTCAGACAGTATATAGTAAACATAAGTTTTGCTTGAGATTTCCCAAATGTCTCAAACAGGTGGTGAGTTTGCCTGGGACACAGTCAGGCCCGTATCTAGACCAGGTCCCCCCCTGTCAAAAATTTGGCCCCCTCTGTCGGATTTAGGCTACTAGCTTTCTTCTTTGCTTTCTTTTATTACCAACAATACATTGCTAAAAAATGTGCAGGGGCAACCTTTATTATGCTAGACACTAGTTGTTTGTTAGTACAAAGTGTATTATTACGTAATTAGAAGGCCTGTATCAGCAAAAATGACTCGGATCATTAGGTCAGTGGCGTCGCTAAAGGGGGGTGGCCTGCCCCGGGTGTCACCATTTTGGGGTGATATCATTTTATGACACCAATCGAACGAAAACAGCAGACCTATGCTTAATATCATTGGAAGTGTTTAGCCAACTGGAATGGACTAAAAATGATTTAAAGCATCTTTTGAAACCTTTAGTGTATTTAGAGGGGGCACTAATTTGTCAAAAATATAACTCAAAAATCAGTAAAACTTTGAAAAATGGCCAGAAACTAAGCAATCAAATTATTTGATCACTTGTTGAAACATGCTGAATATATATAGGTTTCATCACATCAAAAAACAATATTTATATAAGCTCATGAATCCGGGAGAGAAGGGGCTATTCAGTAGTAGTTGATTACCAATCACTTCAGCTCAAATATCGTTCCATAAGCCCCCCGCTCCCTCCCCCCCCAATCACCTTTCTCTATTAAGTATAGACGAAATGGATTACTCCTTGTGAGTTTCATTAAACTATAACATTTTATAGTTAAACAGCTTGTAATTAAGAGAACTCACCATTAGCCACCTCTCACATAGCCATTGCCCATTTATGTAACTAGTTTAATCATGTTCATGCGCTGCTAATTTCTACGCCACGTTTAAAAAAGCATAATTTTTATTCAAATACGCTTAAAATTAGTTATTTTTTCCGAAAAAAAAATTTTTTTTCGAGCCCTGGGGGCTCCATCACCCAGACCCCGAAGCAGCTTTTTCCCATTACAAATTTCTGGCTACGCGCCTGAGTCTATATTAAGTTTTCAGGGCTCCCAGAGTTCATCGTTAACAGTTTTCATTGCTTACTAGTTACTGTTCCGAACTTTCGTTTTTGAATTATCATACATGCTTTAGAATGGTCAAGGAACTGGATATTATCCTCCATCGAGAGCCTGCATCCCTGAATTGTCAATTACACGTAATTCGAGTACTTGTTTATGCCTACAAGCCAAATGTGATTGAGATGTTTTCTTGTAGTTAAGTAATGTTATCTTACGTGCCTGCATTTTAAAATTATGCATTTTATTTCATATCTGCTTGAGGTGAAGAGTGTCAGCATCAGCAATTTTAGAAAATTTTCTTTACTGAATAGCAGTAGCACATTTATCGCATAAACCATATAGTTGATAACATTTTTCGGTTGAATTAACATTATTTTTATCTCCTTGACTGAAGTGCTTTTTTCAGATATGTGCTTAATTTTATACAAGGAAAATCTATCTGCTGTAATTTGTTTCTAATTTTTTGTTAGATTATTCGTGCTACCCCCCCCCCCAAAAAAAAAATTATTTTATGTCCCTTCCTATAAGTGGGTTTCATTGATTGGAAGCATGTAACACACTGCTAGCTACAGTTTAATAAAATTTTATTGAAATGTACACCAAAAAGTCTAAATTATTTTGTTTGATCAGTTATAGTTTTTCTTCTGACAGCTAACAAAGCACTTACTGGTATTGTATCCGATGCCATGCACAGTTGCTGCTGAGATGTTTTTATCAACACAACACTGTCAATTAGTCAACATTTCAATTTAATGTAAATTGAATCATAATCTTTCAGACACTTTGGAAGAAGCTCTTTGACTGAAGAAACGAGCAGTGGAAACTTCAACTTGGAAGATGACCACCAGAAACAAAATTCTGAAAACTGTTAACAAGCTTAAAAGGAGAAAAATGTGGAAAAAGTAAAGATCGCAAGGTTATAACACGAATCAGTTAATAGATATCTTAGGCTATAATATGGAAAATTACTGTTAATTATTTATCAATGTAGACTATGATTTTATGATTTCCAACTAATTTGGGAATCATCAGTAGAGCATTTAAGAGTTTTTTAGTGGGAGGGGGAAGACAACAATAGCAAAAATATACAAAAATGAACTCTATATTTATCGACTAAATAGTGTTGCGAGGTTCTAATTATTTAGGTTGTTACTGTTTGATGATGCCAATGGGCAAAATAACTGTAAAAAGCGACTGCACATAGTGGAATCCGACCCTGAAAGTGATGACAAAGAAGGTGTGTGATGCTACAAGTTAATTTATTTATGAGAACAAGCGCATGTGATTTCAGCTGTCCAACTCGGATTATTGTCCGTGTTTTTTGCTGAAGGCTTAGTTTTTCTTACACATTTTTTTCAAGAATAGATGCTTGTAAAAAATTAATCACAAGTGCAGTTTTAATTTTTCTTTTTCAGAGTAATTTTAATTTTTCTTGCCCACTGTTCTTGGTTAGGACTGTATTATGTTGCCTGGTGAGTATTTTAGCACGATGACGATTGGTGCACCTTCTTAACGTGAGAGAATTTCTTCACTTTTTGACTATGTTAAAATCTTGGTATCTATGATATAATTACGAAATGAGTAGATATACTGGGTACAAAGACTGGCCAAAATCTGTATTGGGTCATGTTTGAAATGCGGCCGGTGGGCAGGTCAGTTGTAATAAATATGTTAATTTGATGCCTCTTTTACTTCATAGACGTTTCGTGGACTCAATTAAACGAATTAGATGATGCTCCTCCATTACGAGTGCTTGGTAAGTTGGTGTGAACTTTTTGAATGATCAGAGAGCAAGTTAGCTACGTTTTTCTTGCGCTTTTTACCCATTTTTCCGTAAAGCCCGGGGCAAAGAATAGACGATAAACGCCTTTTTAAAGGAGCAACGACACATTTCCAGTGGACTGGTGGCCCCGTCCCTGATCTTTTTGCTCCTAGCGGAAGGGGTCCGGTAATCCCTGTACCAACCATTACAAAGTACAAGACCAGGGATTGCAATCGCACGCCTTTCCGAAAATAGCGCACCGAAACACGCAAAAAATCTACATCCATTATCGCATCACAGAGTTTGAAAAAAAAGAATCTGCAATCTTTTCGATTATATATTTTAGAAATGCTTAGAGCACTTTATACTTGAGCTATTTGCAATCACAAAATAGGAAAAACCAAAGTTCTTTTTATTTTCCAAACTATGTTTGGCAGAAAATAAACGCTATCTTTTTGCTTTGTTACCGTCCTGGATCCCAGGCGAGTAGGTGGGTGTTTTACAGTTTTGTTAACTTGTGGGTGTGACCCAAACATTTTTCCATATGTGTACCATTTGATACGAAACGTGGGAATTTCATAGCGAATGTTGATTATTGAAGCGTAGATTTAACAAGCCGCAGTTTCAATTTATGTATTTACAGAAAACTATCAGAGAAAATGGAACAACGGCAGAAGAGTGACCTTACCATCTTCCATTTCTATTGTTCTCAAGTTCATTTTCAAGGCCCCAAACTTTTCCTTTCAAGCACTTTGTGCAGTTTTCCCCAAGGACGTACTTAACTCTGTCGTGACGGCGAAATCAATGGTAATTTACAATTCCATAAGGCGGTTTACACAAATATATCACGTTACAATATTACTATGCATTTTGAATCGTCAAAAACGAACTGCTACCCAATTTTGTTGCTGTTTTCCACCTACCAACTTTTGTTGCAGTTGAATTTTCACTGTGTTTGTTTTTGTGTGCATTTGAAAGTTTTTCAATAAATCAATTTATTGAAAAAGTCCGTATGATTAAGACATAAATTTCTTGCTCCAACAACGTAACTGATACGTGGTGGTTACGTGACGATGCAACATAAAAAAAAACTGGATTTAGCGGTAGTGGTGGTAGCAACGAAAATGCGACGTGGAGCAGTGCGTGACAGCATTAAGTGCGTAAATACACCCTCAAGCTTAAACGTTGTAGTTACGTGGTAATCACGTCACTTCGTGAATAGTTACGTCACTACCACGTGCTTGGCATGTCGCTAAGTCTCGACAAAATCACGTGGTCGTGACGAAAAACTGCCTCGAGACGTAACGTTACAGCCTCGTGGTGACCACGTAATATTGTTAGCTGGGTAGCAAGAGCAGGAGAATACAACCGTCAGCCCAGGAGATGGCTGCTTTTTTAAAACACCCTACCGGAAGGAGGCCGCTACCCAATGCGTACGCAAGCTCAACGCCGATAGGAAGGTGGAGAATTCCTCCACGTGCGACAACTACCAAACTCACAATCGACGACGACTTCAATATACCCCCATTATTATCCCCAGACAATTTTGTTTTGAGATCTAGTTACGCTGGTACAAGCACGAGCGGGGTAGTGTTACCGAAATTTTGGGACGGAGACGCTGACCTTTTTTTCTCGACCATTGAGGCCATTTTCAGGGTCAGGGGGATCGGGGACGAGCAGTCAAAACTCGACAGCCTTTTGGCCGCGCTAGATATGCGACATTCTCAGGTTCTGGAACACGTACTCCCAGATTTAAACGTACAAAACGCGTACAGCAAAGCCAAAATTGTTTTGCTACAGCATTTCGCGCCGTCCAGCGATGACAAGCTAGAGCGATTATTACATCAGAGTAGATTGAGCGATAGAACGTCACCGTCTAGGCTACTGGCTGAAATGCGTTCGTTGTTAGGAGAGATTGGTTTGCAGGATAGGCTTTTGCGTAAGTTGTTTTTAGATCGCTTGCCTGCACGCGTTTGTCGCATTATTGTCTCGCACCCGTACGAGGATTTAGATCAGTTGGCTAAAATTGCGGATCGAGTCATGGAGGAGGACCATGAATGCACATCAGCTGTTGGGGGAAGACCTGAGTATGATGATTCCACATCATCAGTTGACACCTCTCATATCAGTTTATCAACACAGCAGGAGACAGTCACAGACCTTGCACAAACTGTCACCTTATTAACACATTCTCTCCAGTCCATGCCACACACACCACATCATTCCACAAACACTAGGAATTACAATGCCACAGCCACTCCTTTCTCCCGTCATCCATCAGTTACTAGAGACACGACGCCACCTCGATCTTCCACTTCTGTGAGACTCCAATCGTTTTCCTCTACCCCGTCAAGTTCTGGACATCCACGTTCTTGGAGCCCACGTACGCAGACAGCTTGGGGTGATCGCCCACTACACTCCTCGACGCCAGCACCAAGCCTAAATTCACGCCCTTCGAGACCACAACCCCAATCATCTATCTGTCATATTCATCGCAAATATGGAGATCAAGCCAGAAATTGTGCAGGCAACTGTGCTTGGAGAGATATCAACCGGAATGCTTTTCGCAACCTCAAGGGTCCACACACCAGCATCATCACTGGAGAAATTCACCCATGGGTTGTCCGTAACCCCAATACTAACATTGCATTCATCATCGACACCGGTAGTAGAGATTCTATAATACCATGCCAGCGACCAGCAGATGACCCAAGAACTTCCGGCTATCTTTCTGCTGCCGATGGTAGTCAAATAGCCACATACAGTACGAACAGATTACTCTGAGCGTGACTTTAGGATTGTCTGTTGAATTCACCTGGAATTTTCTTATGGCAGCCACTTCCCATGCCATCATTGGATTGGATTTTTTGGAGCACTTCCAAATTTCGCTGAACCCACACGAACGCTTGATGACTCTTCCTAAGAAGCATGAGAAGAATAGTACGCAGAGCATGTCCTCTACCACACCAACAGAACACGAGGCAATTTCTGAGCAGCATCAAACGATCCCCACAGCTCCAACTGTATCGTCTTTGGAAAAATTATTCTCGCAGTACCCATCAGTTTTTGCGGTGGACAAGTTTCATCGCCCCACCAGACACCAAACGCTTCATCACATTCGAACCGTAGGCCCGCCCGTGTGCTCCAAAGTTCGCCGCTTGAACCCGAGAAACTTGACGTTTTAAAATCTAAACTCCAAAAGTTACTCAATATGGGGGTGATTGAACCAACTGAGCTTCCATATGCATCCCCAGTGCACTTGGTCTCTAAGAAGAATCCAGGAGAATATTTCGCATCACTGGTGATTTTCGTTTGTTGAATGAGCAGACGATGGCAGACAAATACTCTATCCCTCTTTTGACAGATTTCATTGGAATGTTGGCAGGATCCCCAGTCTTCACAACTCTGGACCTCTACAAGTCATATCATCAGATCCGAATTGCTCCAGAAGACGTTCACAAGACCGCTATGATTACCCCTCTGGGAAATTACGCTTTCAAACGCTTAGCTTTCGGCCTTAAATCAGCTGGTAACACCTTCTGCCGATTTATGCATGAAGTGCTACGGGGAGTTCCCTATTGCTTCGTTTACATCGATGATATAATGATCTTTTCTGAGTCCTAGGAAGATCATTGGAAGCATCTTTCAGAAGTTTTCAACCGCTTAGATTATTACGGCCTCATCTTGAACAAGAACAAATGCATTTTCGCGGCGCAAGAAATGGATTTTCTTGGACACAGGGTTGACTCCCAAGGTGTACGCCCATTAGAGACCAAAGTGTCCGCCATTCGTGATTTTCCAAAACCTAAGACAGTGAAAGATCTTCGCAAGTTTCTTGGGGCCATCAATTTCAAACGCCGTTTCATACCCAACGCCGATGGAAACACGTTTTTGATGCAGTACACTCTCTTTCTCACCCAGGAATAAGAGCTTCGAGGGACCTGATCAGCGAACGTTTTGTCTGGGAAGGAATGCAAAAGGATATAGCTGAATTCACGAGAGCTTGTGTCCCAAGTCAACAGTCTAAGATCCATCGTCACAACTCTGCACCGCTGCAATCGTTTCTACAACCAGATTCGCGATTTTCAGCAATACACTGTGACTTAGTGGGCCCACTTCCTGAAAGCTGTGGGCACGCTTATCTACTCACCATTATAGACCGGTTTACCACGCACCTCGAATGTATCCCACTCTGCGAGATAACTGCTAAAGCGTGTGCCGACGCCTTTGTCCTCAACTGGGTAGCCAGATTCGGTTGTCCACAAGTCATGACATGTGATAGGGGTGTCCAATTGACCAGCCACCTCTGGGAAGAACTGTGCAAATTTCTTGGCTGCAAACTAGTCCACACCACAGCCTTCCATCCTGAGAGCAATGGATTTTTGGAACGCCAGCATCGAACATTAAAGGCTGCTCTCAAAGCTCAAGAAAATCCTCGCGATTGGTTTTCCAATTTAGGACTTGTCCTTTGGGCATACGCTCCACTCCCAGATCTGACTTCGAAGTTTCTTCTGCACAGCTTTGTTTAGGAACTTCGCTACGATTACCAGGCCAATTCTTCGAGCCTTCTTCGGAGACACCTCAAACTGATTACTGCACTCAACTTTGCCAGTTCATGTCGACCCTCAGAGCTCCACCCGCCCCCACCATCATGGCATACCACGTTCGTATGTCGAAAAAGCACTCCAAAACTGCACACACGTCTTTGTCTAGAATGACACCGCCCGCTCCCCGTTTGATCGACCTTACAAAGGCCCATACAAAGTGTTGAACAAAGGGGACAAATTTTTCACACTTGATTTGATCACTCGCAGAGACGTCGTTCCATTGACCGACTTCGAGCTGCTCATCTTCTTACACCCGACAGAGTTCCCGAAACACAGCAGCCTGTTGAAGGACGTTCTCTAACAATTCCAATACCGCCACCCCAGCCAGAAGCTTCTTTCCACCCTTACGATGAACAACCCAGGTCTATCTTGCGAACTCGTTATGGACGAACAGGGGCATCGCCAGCTTAGCGAGGTCGGGGGGCAAAGCTGAAAATCGGGGGGGCAAAGTTTTGACGGTAAATTATTGCAGTATTTTAAGAGTTAAGTAGATTGTTTGTGTGGCGGGGTTGTAAATTTCGTTTCGCCTTAGAGTAATACAGATATTTGGCGTTGATTAAGTTCATAAAACCATTTTCAGATTTATTTTACAAAATAATTACTTAGGTTGCAATAAAAAGATTACTAAACCGTATATTTATTTGATGCCTATCTGACGTGCATGATTGTCTTTGTCTTTTGCATTAGATCAGCATGGGATCGTATCGGTTATTATACCCAGGACCTCAGAGAGAAAAATTTTAGGGAGTAGCCTACCAGGGTCGATACCGCGCTCCCCCAAAGCCTTAACGGGGCCCACACCGTTAAATCATTTTTTGTCCGATGGGTGTAGATCTTCATTTAAAACTGAGGGATAACATTATATCGCGTATAATTATAGGACATATGAAAAACACAACTAGACATAAAATTAGTTTAAATCCAGCTAGGGGTATGGGGGAGCGCTGTGAGCTGGTCCGGGGCGGGGTCCGGGGCAGAGCCCCGGAGCTTTAGCACTTTTTATGTTTTCTGAGGGTAAAATACAGCATTTGATCAACATCCCTGCACCAAACTTGCTTACATTTTCCTCTTTTTTTTTAATCAAATTGGCCACTATTGGATGCCCTAAAGGCTGTGTAGCAAAAATAGCGACCAATTACCAGTTCTGAATAGGCTAACAGAGATTTTTGCTGTAGGCAAGTTTGATTACGGTGTTATGGTACCATACCAAATCTTAACGCGGAAACCTGAACTCTCGGGCCCCTTGAGCCCGGACCCGTAGGTCCGGTTACTACGTACCCCTGAACTCCCCCCTCGCAGGTCCTGATTATATCACATTGTTCAAACCAATGATACAAATTTGCAACAAAAATTTTTGGCATATTTTATGGCTATCGCGTTGGTAAACATTTCGTCTAAATGATAAGAAAAGTTAAGAACTGCGCATGAAAAACTACCATGAATGATTTTTGAATTAATGCAGAAAGCAGACAGTCTCTGACATATTGAAATATTGACAAAGCCAACTCAACAATTGCTGAAAAAATAACGCAAATCTTCTCAGTTAACTAAACACGATTAGAGCAAGCATAACGGCTGGAAACGACTGACGACAGGAAACTCCAGAAAAAATATGAGCAAAATTTACATGCAAAAGATCCACAAATGCTAAAGCACTGTCCACTATAACAGTACGGTACTAAAACAACAAAAAATTTGGATAAAAAGTTGATTATCATCTTCCAAAGATATTATTCTTCTTTCACGAGAAAGCGACAGTTAGCCTATCTTGCTTACCTGCAATCAATCTAAACTACCACCATCGCATTTTCAAATCAATTTAATGATCATACGTAACATAATAAATGGAGACGAAACAATTTTTTGTTTGCTGATTAAACATATTTTGCATCCATTTAACTTTTAAATCAATTGCATGTAAACGAGGTAGCCCGCAGTCTAAATGCTGACGGCCTGACTTATGTTGAACCAATTATGGATTAAAACTTAAAACCAACTAGTCCTCATCATCAGCTTAGAAGCAAGTAGGCCTATAACTAAAACAGCTCAATTTTCCTTCTCCGTCGGTCAAACTTACGCAGCACCACATCAAAATCGGCATTTTTAGTATAACTGTTCAAAAATGCAAGCCAGACTAGGTTTTGCTTTCCAGTACGAGTCATCGACCGCCTATAGGGTGTCAAGACACGAGAAAGTGTGAAAAATGAAGCCCCACAAATAGCAGGGCTTGAGCCGAAAGTACGTGCAGCTGCATATATTTTAAACATCAATGAAAAAGCACTTCGGATTGGATATAAAAGTTCACAAATTTCTTGTACAATAGTTGGATTTGTATATCGTATCGAGTTAATTTGCCGTAAAATATAAGATTTAGTGACTTCGCATTCTCTTGTAAAAGAATCATTCAAAAATACAATGGGAGGGCAAGAAATAACGCGTGGGGGCAAAAATAAAAATCGAGGGGGCAAAAATAAAAAGCGGGGGGCATTGCCCCCCCGCTGGCGACGCGCCTGTGGACAAATAATTCACAAACCGAAGCGCTATGTACACTTTCTTCCTACACACTAGGCGTAGGGACCACATCCACCCCCTGTCTCACGGGAAAAGAATAGTGAGATCGCCCATTGCGGAGCACGGTGTGTCGTAAAAGGCGACTTCAAATTGCTCAGCCCTTCTCGTGCTACAGTTTTTTTTTTCACGCCACGTCTACTGCAAAAACTGCAAAAAATTCTAAATTAGACGTGAGTGCATTTGAGTTTTTGGCTGCTCTCTTTGATGTGGAGCAATTTGGGGGGAGTTTCGATCATTTACTTGCCTGGAGTGGTGATATTTGCCTGGCCAGCAGCATCACTGGCAACAGATGTTTCGAAAATCACGTTTTTTTTACAGCACAAGCGTAAAGCGGTAGGAGCTCGAGATCTTAGTCGCATTCGCTTGTTTCTTCAGTAGCTCAGAAGGTTCACGCCTGCACATGATTCAGTTGTACGACACAATACATGTTCACGTCTCCTGAACATTTCAAGCTAGGGCATTCACTTGATGAGGCACACATCGCAGTCATCACGCTCACACCACACACACACACACACACACACACACACACACACACACGCACATACATGTCTTTCTTTCCAAGCCGCTCCTTGAGTTGAGTGTTCGTTCCCGCCGGGAAGTGATCTATTGCTTGTTGTTGCTAAAATATTGTTTCGTAATTGATTTAGAGAGAATTTTGGTCTCGTTCGTGCCTTTTTGTTTGCGGAACTGCTGTTTGTTCTAAAAGTCCGTGATAACGATAGCGAGGTATTTGTGAACTTTCGTTTGCTCAATCATTGTCGTGTGTTTGAAAATTTCAGCCTCGAACCCTATTGCGTTTGTCTCGCTGGACACTGAATTCAACTTTTTGAGGGGGGACATCTTTTTTTTTTTCAATCGATTTTTTACAGGGATTGCGGTGCCCTGTTTCGCACACAGAGAACTATATCACGTCCTATTTTTGAACTTTGCTCTGCGCCTTGCAGCGCGTGGAGAACCCCAGAACGCTCGTAGCATATTTTGTGTACGTTGTTTGCCGTTTCCCCTTCGGCCCTTGACATTCCAGCCCTGAATGCTTTTGTGAACAGAATATTGAACGGTTTTGCATTCCCGAACTGAATATGTTTGAACTTTGATGTATATACGTTTTCCATTGCTGCACATGCTCGCCGTACCAAACCGTGTGGAACGAACTGCATATTTTGTTTGTGAATTATTTTTTGTTACGGTACTGGCGAAGTTTTTGTTTGCAATTTTGAGCTACTGTATTTTGTTTTTCACGTCGCACGCTCCATCCGCCAGCTTCTCCAGCACCTATATCCAGAAACTAACTGCCCCACCCCTGCTGGCTCAGCCGCCATCCCCGTTTCCCTTCACCTCTGCCCGTGCGTCACAGTTGAATTCCCCAGACCCGTGCTACGCTACTGCATCACTCCCATAAATTTTTTTTTTATTGTCTAAAACGCGCATGCTCCTAGTCCTGCGGACTTGGCCCACGCGCATTTTGGAGGGGGGCCCTGTAGCGGTAGCACTCATTGCTGCTTCCATAAATTGCACCATTGTTTCTAAGTGGCAGCGCACCAATCAAATTCGCCCATTCTTTTTCACTGTGACGCTTATGACGTAACAATGACACCAATGGCGGTGTATATAACGCAGGAGCGAGCCGGCTGAAGGGATTCAGAAGACTCAGTTTCAGAAAATAAAAATATAATCGCAACTCGGCGTTTTCTTACTTTTGGGTTAAATCGCAGTCTGATCGACCCCTAGGCTGCCGCATAGAAACGCTGAAACTGTGGCGTGGATGTTGTATTGGTTGTTGTTTGCCTACCTGTATCTTACGACTGTTGGTACCGTAAAATAAGGGAATATGTGGTAAATAAAAAATTTTAGCTGTGGAAATGGGTGCAGATGCAGGCCTTTTTGAGAAATATAATTCAATTGAATGCATTGCAGGATGCAGGATCAGTTGTAATTGTATTAGTAGTAGCATCAGTAGTGGACAAGCAATCTTTTTCTTCATATGGGCTATCCAGCTGTTAACGTACAATTTACAAAGATACAAACAGCTTGGTTTAATCATAGACTGACTGTTATATCGCACCACAAGGTCTGGAAAATATTACGATCATACGAAACAAAAACATTTGTAGCCCTCCCGATTCAAATAGGCACGAGCCGCCACTGACCAGTAGAATAAAATACTGTACCTTGTTTTACAGTTTAAGTTACACCAATAGCATAATTTCAGTTGCAAACAATACCTTAGCTTAATTTCTCATCGACAATGTCTCATGCGACTAGCCAAACAACCGTGGACGATATTGCCAAAGCCATTGTTGCGAGGGTTCACTCTATTTTGGTGGACTCTCCGACACCCAATGGCGCATTAGGCGAAGAATCAGTATCGGTGCTAATACCAACATCATCTACCCTTTGTTATGAGCAAATCTGTAACGGTGCGGATACTGTGTCTAGTGTTTCTGGACTTGCCTCTGCATCAGTGAGTATAAATTTGTTGCTATACAAAACTTGTTGCCATGTCAGGGAACTTGAAAACTTGCTGGTCATTAAACTATTTAATTTTAGCACTGCATTAATTATACATTCATAAATTATGCTTACCATCTGTATTTCTGTTTAATGTCGATCTTCCCCATTTAAAAGAGTTAGATGATTCTTTGTAGCATAACCAGACTATATTGGGAGTGTGTGAGCATATTTGCCGTACATCTGGGATGCCTTTCTTTTCACCGTACTTCTGAGATGCATATACAGGGAGTCCTCGACTTACGACGTTGATCCGTTCTTGAGACGCGGTGTAACCCGAATTTCAGTGTAAATAGGAACATTATGCATAAATTACTCTATACATATCGTACTGTACTGTAAAGTATGGTTCTGTAATAAAATCGAAATATATTTTATTAAAATAAAATCGAAATAGATTTTTGTTACTTTAATAAGCACTGTATTTCTTGATCACAATGACCAGTTTAAGGGCTTCGGTATTACAGTATTTTCTTTTATATTTTTATGGAGTGCGTTCGTAACCTCGAAACAGCGTAAGTCGGAACCGTCGTAACCCGAGGACTTACTGTATATCAAAAATGTGTATAGCCATTTTTTAACTTATAACTTGCTGTTCAATACAGGCCATTATTGGCCAAGAGATGGCCAAATCCATTAAAAATCTTTAACAAAAGCAATGCATTCCTTTTACGGAAAGAGAATCTCACGTTCAATTGATTTTGAACCTACTAATGGTGAAGAAATTCTGAATATTATAAACGACTTAAATCCCAATAAAGCACCCGGGTATGATGATATACCTACAAAACTAATTAAGGCAGCTGCACACTCGCTGCCTCCTTTTCTAAATAGTACTTTTAAGGGCCGGTCTACACTGTGCGTAAAATCGTGAGCTTACAAGCGTAACCTTAGTTTATTTTAACCAACGAGCAGTTGTACGCTGGTAAGGTGGTACGCTCGCCTTACGGAATTTTTCTTTTAAACAAACTAAGGTTACGCGCGTAAGCTCAGAATTTTGCGCACAATGTAGCCCGGCCCAAACTCTTTCGCTACGGCGGCTTCGCTTTACCGTTCCAGACGGCTGTTTGCGCGAAAAAGTTCGCTTTTTTGACATTCTTTTATCGTTCACAGCTCTCTTGCTTCAAGGGTTATTAGCTTGAATGATATATCAAAAGAAAGCAAATTTATTCATGAATAATTAACAATTTTAATTATCCGTTTATTCCTAATGATATAAGTTTGGTGTGACAAGAAACAGTGACATATTTACGGATAAGAGTAAAAAATTCTACTAACATTCGCTACTTATGGTGCACTACTCGTTTTACTCATCAAATGCAATATTATGTTATTCATCCATCACAATTATAAATTCCAATGTCATGTATTATCTTATCCTTCCGAACTGACCTACCGCAATGAGTGATTAATTGGAACAGCGTGATTTAGATCGTGCAATGATAGAAAAAAGTTTTTCCTAACAGAATGATTTTTCGAAATTATGTAATCCTGCTGCTTCTTGATTTTTTCTCATCTTTTTGAGGTCATTGTGTTTTTTGACGATTTCCGCTTTGTGGTTATCAGCTTCAGTATTATGACACTCGCGTTTTATTCGGAAGAGATTCGAACATAGCACACTATTTTGTTTCAAAAATTTAAGGATTTTGCATAAACGACCAAAGCGAATAAGTAAAAAATTTTCCGTTCTAAGTCCTACAGCTGAATTTTGTACTATTTCTAAGAGGAGGACCAGACTCGGCAATCGTGTCGCTTGATTAAGCGACGTTTTTTGGTCTTTCGCTCTTTATCGTCGTGCTAAATCGTGTCTTTGGGTTGGATTATTTTCGATGTAGTTGTTTTTTGCTCGACAATAAAAGTTTACTACTACTGATACACAAGCACCACTTTGACTGCTCTGAAAATATATTTATAGTGAAGACATTAGGCCTACTAGATACAGGATAATGCAAACTTTGTAAAATTATTTCTTTTTAAATTACAACTCATAATTATGTAACGTCAGGGAACCAATGTCTGTCACATAAATGTTTTGATATGCGGTGATTCTTGTTTTGCAGTCACTTCCTGCCTCCAGTTGCAATTCATTGCTTCCTGGATCAGATGATGATTTGGATGACTTTCAAGTGGTATGTGTTGTTTTGTTAATTATCATATTTTCTTGAATAGAAAGTTGCCACACTGGACACCGATTTGAAGACGAAACGTTCATATAAAGAATTGAAGCCGACCTCAAATAGAAACCGCACAAAATGTTTAAAAATTAAAAATAAGAGCGGCGGCTTTTATTCAAGGAAATACGGTACATTAATTTCTTTTACTCCGTAAATTCCATTAAACTGCTATCGTTAATGTCTAAGCAAAGCTTCCCAATGCTCTTGCAGAACTTACCTTCGGCATACGTATAATCATAATTATGCATATCAGCACATTAGCCAAAATAGGGTCTCTTTAAGTTTATCCCTCCTCCCTTAATTTTCCTACTTAATTGGTAGATTTGATAGCATTGATCAGTAGTAGTAAAAGTTTTGTTATCTCCTGTCCTCACCATACTTTACGACTGAATGTTAAATATGGTGGGGCTAAAGGGAATAAATTAAGGGAGGGAGGCTTAAACTGAAAGAGACCTGCCAATATGGTATGATTATAATGTATGTTAGTAACTTCTTTGTCAGTGTTCACTCTCCAACTGCCATTCTTCATCTGGGTGGTGAGGCAAAGATGATTTATATACCGGTAGTAAATGTCATGTTTATATGAGCATTTTATGTCACTTCTGATTCCAGATTATTCTTCTAAGTTTTAGCTTTTTATGTTATCAGTTATCACAATACAGGTAACATTGTTTCTTTTAACGCAGTGGCTAGCCTTACGTCACCGTAAGCCTTTCTATTAGTTTCAATCCTTAAAGGCCAACTGAATCAAAAATAAATGCTTTTTTATACTACAAAAGACTGATTTTAAAGGTGGTGCAAATTTCTGTTCTTGTTAGGGACAGCCACCGAAACGACGGAAGCTATATCCCACACCTAGCTTTGGAAGACAAAAGGCATCACGTCGTTCCAGAGCAAGAAAACTCTTCACCAGGGAAATTTTCTGCCTGCCATTTAAATATCTGGAAGAAGCCCAGATTTCGGATGGCAATTTCAGAATTCCGAGGGGGGCATCCGTAGTGTGTTGGCAGAATTAGGGCTGGTGGGGAAGCTAGCTATTTCCAAAACGATGACAGAATCCCAAATTATAGCTGATATTAAGAATTTATTCAAAGATAGTTTTGAGAAAAAAAATGGAATTGAGTTTGAGTTTTCTTTTTTAACGATAATAGCGGGAACAAAACTTGTTCGATATCCCAAAGTAAATTCTACTTTCATGTGGGATGGTGCTGCGGTAGTCAGCTTAAATCGTTCCGTTATATACATTGCGGTATCTGAGAACAATTTGTTGATAAATGGCTTGCCTCTGCACTCATGTACAGTGCAGGCTGGTCAAGATGCCACTTCTTCAGCAAATGCTTCTACGGTAAGCCTATATGAAATTTTTTAATGTTTCATGTAAACATTCATGAAGTTGTATAGTATCGGTAACTAAAAACATTCACACATTACGTGTAACTTATTTGGCACATCAGTGATTTTCTAACTCTGGTTTGTTACAATCCGTTGCATCAAAGTTTCTAACTGCGTATTGTCACTTTCCTTCCGCAGGGTTTGAAAGCAACGCTTGCCCGGGGCAAGCTGAAATCGCTTCGGGCAAGTTATTTCTTTGCTTAACTTACACGACGGGCAAGCTAACAAAATACAGAGTATTAAAGTACATTAAATAAGTAAAGATTATTTAGAAACAACATTTAGGTTCGCTTTCGTTGCAATAAAATGTAAGTGAAGAAAGCTGTTGCTTGCTTTATTTTAGTTAGCACTTTGTATTCATCACAATTAATACTTAGTTTAATCGTACACACATCATTAATCGCAATTAATGCTTCTTAATCACATGCCGATCTTTTGATACTTAGTCGCGCCTAGCAACTTTTAGGTACACAATGCATCGTTTTCTGTAGAAAAATTTTCCCATACTTGCGGCGCTGAGAGTGAAGTGGCTACCCTTAATATAACATTTTCAAGCTCTTAATAAGCTTGTAATTGGAGAAAGTTGCAAAAAGTTGAGAGTGAAGTGGCTGCAATTTTTCATTGGAACGACCGACGCTCGCGTCCCATGTTCCTTTGTTTTTGCTCGGCCATTTTCATACTAACGAGTGCGAAGTTGCAGTCTTTTGCTTATTCCATTGTTTTTGCTCGGCCATTTCGCCGTTTCAAGAAAATCGCTTTTGAAATTTGTTTTTAAATTGTAAATTTTTGTTTCTGAGCAAGCATTTACTCACTTGTTCATAACTATCTACAAGTTTGTGCAGCATTTTTGGTTGTAGCATGGTATGTGCCCAGTTTTGCTGAAAATTGATTAATATATTTTTAAAGGAAGCAACATCTGCAAATGTTCCAAGCTGTTCAAGTTCCTCTTGTAATGCCAATGTGGAAGTAACTATTAGTGAAGAGGTATGATGAACTTGAATGATGAACTTGACTTGCTCTACACTAATTCAGTTCTAAGCGATTCCAAGCACCAATTACTCTGAACAAGCATAAGGCTTGATTGTCGATTCTTGCTGATGCAAAATTGAAGGTCTTCTGAGACCTTTGGACAGTCGCACGTAGGATTGCTGGTCTCTATCGCGGATTTCAGAGAGTCCATCATGTCATAGAAACTCCAACAATAATCTAAATGATATACCAGAGTCAGTTTATTTTATAGCTACAGTATTATGCTGCAGCATTGTTTTTGTGCTTCATTTGCTACGCAGAGAGGATTTGAAGGCAGATTCATTGACCACTTAGAAAAATAAAGAAATACGAAACTTTAAGAATAAGTAACGTTTCAATTGAATTTTCATAAAACATTTTGCATAAACTTGAACGTTTTTCAAATACCACATTTATATTTTCTAATTTTATCACGTTTTTTTAAAGGATGATTCAAGAAGCGTTACCGCTCACGATGACAGTTTCGATGATCTTCCTGACCAAGAAATTCGGCGTCAGCAGCGTGGAGCAAGATCTTTGATTTGCAGTAATTTTGACTGGTTTAGCAACGAAGATGTTGAATTGCAGGACGCATTAGAGGCATCTTTGCAGGAGAATCAAAATCTTAATAGGTCAGTAATCACTGTAGTGCAGTTTTCTAATTTATGTTTCATCTATTTACGCTTGACTTGCATTGTTGAACGGTTAAAGCTCTCAGATAAATTTTTGTAGCATTTTCTTTTGTAAAAAAACAAAGCAAAGAAGAAACAAAGCTGTACGCTTCATCCACAAAACAACACAATTTTATTATAGTTATGTTTTCAGAAATCAGTAGCCTACAGCATAATATACAAGGTTCGAACTCGCAACCTTGCGACTACAAGCCAACATCTCAGCCACAGCACTAAGTTGGTGTGCAACTGCATTGTTTTGTTAAGTTTGCGAAAAACGAAAAAAATTGTCGCGGTCGCGAGCGCAAAAAAAAAACGGTTGTTCAAAGCAAACGTAAACTTTGATTTTGGCGACAATTTTCTAAGCAGTCGCGGTCGCCTGTCGCGCGCCAATAAACGCAGCTTTAGCGGTTATCGTTGCTGGGTTACCATCAAACCATAACTTGTCTTTTTATGGCTCACTGGATGAAAGTCTTCACTTGTCTTCCGTCTGTTCCGTGGTAGAGTATAAGCTTGTTGACTTTTCGAAAGTTGTAGTATTTTAGTGTGTGTATTTTAACAACTTGCAGAATTGAAGTGGAACAGGAAGATCAGTGTTCTTTGGAAGAGTGTTTGGTGGAATTGTCAGCAAAGATTGACGAAAACCAAGTCAATTATTTTAATGTAAACCGCCGGAGACTACTGGAAGGAGCCATTCGTGGTGTCCAACGGAAGAGATTTACAGAAGCAGGCAGAATCAGCGTCAAGTTTAGCGATGACATTGGTCAAAGCGAAGGGGCTGTTGATGCTGGTGGTCCCACTCGTGAATTTTTTCGTCTGGCCCTAGAATGCGTTATTAACAGTAGCATATTCGGCGGCGACGAATCATCAAAATACCTCATGAAGAGTGAATCAAGTATAATATTGTTTTTTAGTCCTTATTATATAATCTTCGATTGTAAAATTTGTTTTTTTGCTATTATGGCTGGCTGCTTGATTTGAAGACCATAAGTTCTATCCGCAGCATCGTGTGCAGAGTAAGCTATTTGTTGTTTCGCCTGTTTCGCATTTTGTTATTTTATGTTGCAGCTAGGGTTGGTGAAATTCACAAATTTTTGAAAATTCAAAGTCAAATTTATCGTTTTCCAAAATCAAAAATTTATTTCTATAAAAATTCAAACTCATTTATACTCAGATTCAAATTTATCGAAAAATCTTAAAAATAAACCATTTATCATTGGAACGACCGACGCTCGCGTCGCGTGTTCCTTTATTTTTGCTCGGCCATTTTCATACTAACGAGTGCGAAGTTGCAGACTTTTGCTTATTCCATTGTTTTTACTTGGCCGTTTTCATACCGAACAACAGTTAGAGATTAATAAGATATTTGTTTGTACCAAATTTCGAGGCAATCGGTCACGTGAATTCGGTTTTGCAACCCGAAAACCGCCCCAACAGTTGGACGTAAATCGCGGTCTCATTCAAAACGGCTTAACTACGGCAAAAATATGTCACAGGGTTAGCTGTCTTAAGATCCCTTTTCATCCCACCATACAACTTTTGTCCGCAATGAGGTTTTTCTTTTTCCTTTTATTTCCTAAATCTTGTACGCTCGTATTCTTCTAAACCACAAAACATCGAATTCAATTTTTGTGCAAAGTTCTTGAGCTGCAAACTCAATTGTGTCTCCCGAAATTTGTTTTGGGCAACTCCCCCTGGAACCCCTCCAAAATGGGGGCCCAAAATTAATTTTTTGAACGGATTAGGCTAGGGCGCTAGTCTTTTTTTTTTTTTATATCAGTAGATATCAGTAGATATTTAAGAGAGAAATATTTTGACATAGTTTGGGGGTACCCCCCCCCCAGATTTCCAAAATCTATTTTTTGAATGGCTTAAAGCTAAGTTGCTAGTTTTTTTTTTTAATATCAATAGATATTTGAGAGAGAAATATTTTGACATAGTTTATATTTTGACGTTGTTTGGGGATGCTACCCCCGGGAATCCCCTTAATGAACCCCCCAAAATCAATTTCTTGAACGGCTTAAGCTAGGACGCTTGTTTTTGGTTGGTATCAGTAAAAATTTAGGATACATATATTTTGACATAGTTGGGGGTACCATCCCTTCAGGAATCCCGCATATAGGCCCCCAAAACTCAATTCTCATTATTTATTATGCGTCGGTCGTTCAAAGGGCTTACTTTTTCAGCAAGCTCTCATCTAGTTGATAGTTATTTAATCTCTCAATTGACAATTTTTTTAGTAACAACGTTAAATTTAGTAACTTAATTTTTTTAGTAACATAATTTAATTAAGTTTAATTTTTTTAGTAACCCCCTCCTCCCCCTTGGCGACAGAACTGCTCATATATACTCTAAGTGTATAAAAGAGCAAATAAATTTGTGTTATTATAAAAACCCTTCTAAAAGGCAGTTCAGAAAAGACGGACTACCACGGGACAAAACATTAAGCGTTAGCACTGACGATGTCTTTTTAAGTCAAAGTTATCTGCTTTTAACATTTCTTTGTTGCTGGATTTCAAATTAAATTTTGTACGTCTTTCAACGAATGAGCATGTTCACATTGTTTAGTGCCACAGGATATAAAGCTGTGGTACGCGAGAGCATTTCCAATGGCACGCGAAAGATTTATCTCGCGGAAACATGCGAGCAACCAGTAGCACATAATATTATATGTAAAATGGGCGTTAGATCAAGTTCTTTGCTATTGATAGCTTGTTGTTCTGTAAGTTTTTTTTTAAGGTGCTGCGGAGGAGCATTATTTTGCCTAAGGATGAATTATAGCACTCTCCGTGATCCATTGTGGATTAGGACCGAACTGTTTGTCTGAAGTCCTCTACAATCAACTGGTTGAGCAGCCGAGAGTATATAACCTTTCCACTTTGCGTTTCAGCGATGTGCACGAACGATTACGTAACGTAAGGATTATGAGATTTTGCTGTGTGCCATTTGTTTTGTTGATCACTGGTACAGAAAATGTATCGTTGATGTACCACTAAGAACCGCTTGGACTTTAAGCCATTCAGCCCGTCATAACCTAACACTTAAGTGAGCGTGACAATCATTGGTGACGCAACCAGGGGGGAGGGGGCGAGCGGACTTTGGCCCCTCCAATTTTTTTCAGGGGAGGGGCCTATTTTACACCTAATTTCTAGAATGATACCTCGGAATAAATTAGTTTATTTTGGTCCTAACCTTAATTCTGGTCAAAAATTGCCCACTTCTCAGGCTAAGCCCTTGTTTTTTGTTTTATATATGGCCTTCAACTTATGCTGAAGAACAAATTGGCCATTTCTCGGCAGAAGATCTTTTTCTTCTGGGGGGGGGGGTCTTTATCGTAATTATGAAAAGAAAGGAACCGGTCAAACTTCTGTTCCCCCACTTCAAAAGTGGTTCCGCCATCGCTGGTGACAATTGAAACTTTTGTAAGTGTTTTTTAAACTTACTTATACACTGTGCAGATTGAAAACGCTTCGTCTGAACAAGAGTTTGCAAAAGCAGTAGCTGAAGCAGGCGATTTGTTGCTCCTTGCAGGGGTAACAAATATCGAACATCAGAGACGAATAGCCATCGTTGAAACCTGTGTCAAGTTTTTTGTTGAAGATCGCGTGATATCGGAAATAGAAAGGTAAGCTTGTGTTTGTGCATAAATTTATAAACAATACAGAAATCTATAAACAATACAGAAATAACATTTTCCCAGAAATTTTTAAAACCAATAAAGTACACTTCACTTATTAGTCAATAACTACCAGCCAGAATTGGGGAAAGACGGAAGATGCATTTTTATATCAACTTCTGCAATTTTGCAGTACATAAATTCTAAAAGGTTTCACACTGCCGTTATTTGTTGTTAGCTTTGCCTCTGGTTTGAACTGCCTTGGACTTGTCGATGAAATGAAAAGATCTCCGCAGTGCTTCAGGAAGATTTTTATTCATCAGCCCGATGATTTAACTCCAATTAGATTGCTGGATGTTTTTGCGGACATAAAATTGTCCCTGCATGGATCTACAACACGGAATTTAGAAGATGACGTCGTTTGTTTTTGGCGCGACTATGTTTTTGATAAAAGTACTGTGTGTTAAACATATATTCTTCTAGATTTTTCTGCATATGCTTTTAACCAATGACGATGTAAGTTAGTCGGAACAAATCAACAAAAAACGGAATGTTGTGAAGTTTTTAGCCCAACCTTGGTCTAAACATTCCACAATAACATTTTTAATCGTTTGTGTGCTTTCTGGCCTAACCGCTACCAGCGCGGAAGCCTAGGGAAGAGTCACCAGAACGGCGATTGATTACCGGTCCACTGCTCAACCACTTGAGCTAGAGAAGACTTACCCTAGCATGCTTAATTTTGGCTATTTAAACCCAGCAACTTGCTTGTACTATGATGTTATAATAAAAATTTGTGATTCTTTAATGATTCTTTTAGCAATTCAGCTTTTCTGTTGCAAGAGGATAAGCGTGCAAAGTACAACAACAAGAAATAAAACAGGACTAGTGGACTACACAACGGGTGAGCATTTGTATTAAGAATAGCCGATTGATTTAGTTTGTTTGTTTTGCAGATGAGTCAACCAGGGTGAAACTGCACGACATTTTAGTATTTGCAACCGGGTCTGATCGTGTACCGCCACTCGGATTTTCACCACGTCCAAGCATTGAATTTTCCTCCACTAGCAAATTTCCTCTTGCCAACACCTGCAGCAATACGTTGACGCTCCCTCTCGGTTCATGCAATTATACATACGAGTAATTTGCAGAAAATATGGACAGGGGCTTGTTGGACTGTCTTGGATTTGGCTTGGCGTAAATGGAATGCTTCGATTCGTTAATGCAGCCTTCATTGTTTTTAGCAGCAATTGATTTCAATTTTTTCTGGTAATTTCTAAATTTGCAAACGTATCCATCCGAGAGTTTTTTTATTGCAAAATGTTAGACGATCACAAATTGAGGAGCTGCAACCCTTTCGCTTTTTGCATGCAAACAAGAAAAAGCCCCAAACAAACCTAATTTCAATTTATTTCATAATGTTCAAACTACATACTGTATTTTCGGCTGTAATAATCTAAACTATCAGTAATAAGCATGTTTTAAAAAAGAACAGCGGTAGCAGCAATACTATAATTTGGAATGCTTTAAAAAGATAAACAAAAGTAGATTGTAGATACGATTCTATAGCTTGGCCGAAATAACACCGTCGTGATACACGACAGGCAATTTTTAGCAAGAAGTGTTTAGTAGTATCCCTCCCCTTTTTTGCCACAGGTAAGAAAATACCAAGAGCAACCTAAAAACACAACTTTCGCAATTGTAAAAGATGCGTTGCGCTTTAAATTTGTAGTTTGAGACATTGCAGAAGTTGCGTGCGGACTAATGTGTTTAAAATTAGCTGCGGAGTAAGTGAGCTGCGCTTTCAATTTTTTTTAGTTAGTGAATAGCGCAATTGAATACTTTTGACTTAATTTGGTTCAGTTTGATCGCAATATTTGGCAGTTGTAGACCTTCTATAGCAAATTTCTTACTCCTTTTCCATCTAAAATCACAAAAACGAGGAATTTGCAACTGTCTTTTTTAAACTTCCAGTAATTGCAAAATTAGGTTGCGCTTTCACTTTGTACAAAAATCTTGTTCCGCAATTGCAGAATTGCGTTACGCTTCTACTGAACCAAAAAGCTCGTTGTGGAAGTTGCACTGCGCTTTCAAAAATATAAAATTGTCCCTCATGTGCTGCGCTTTTAATGGTTTAAAAATTCGTTGTGTTTTGCACTGCACTTTTTGTAGTGTTATTCGTGCCCACTTCTGGAAATACTATTCTATACTGTGAATTTTTGCCGATCAGTGATCGAGTGGCTAAAGCGTCTGCTACTGAGACGATTCCCGGTTAAGGCAAACCAAAGACTATAAACCTTGGTAAGCTATTCGCAGCTTTCCTGTTTGACGTTTAGCATTAGTATGAAACCTCCACCGTGGATACGTGGGCAGAAAACAACTTGACTCGAAGACCGAAAGGTTCCTTCGCTGTCTCCTGGCTAACTAATTAAGCCGACAGTTGTAGGCCAAAATTAAGTTTTGAAGCAGGGATGTGGAAGCGGAAGCTGGAAGCGGAAGCGGTGGAAGCGGTAAATTTTTGTGGAAGCGGAAGCGGAAGCTGGAAGCGGTAAATGGGTATCGCTTCCACTTACGTTGTTCGACAATACTCGCACTAAATGTTTTTTTAACACAAAACAAACAATTGAAACATACCATTACAAGAGTTTGTGAAGCCAGCTGTTGCAGAAAGTATCCACTCTTAAACTCGCAAAAATTTGAGTCCACCGCTGTTTGCTAAACTCATTGCCCTCAAATGCGACTCGGGGCAATAACTTTTTAAATCTTTGGTTTAAAACTTTATAAATACTGGCAAAGCCATATTTTGCTGAAATTTCAGCAACAATCCCAGTTCACACTTGGAAAACAAAGCTTCGTGGTTTCTCATTTACAAATTATAAAAGGCAATTAGCGAATACCAAGTTACCAACGCACTATTTTGCAATCTTTCGACTGTTGGCAAATCTCGCAAGTTACTATCGATTCACAACGGGAAGTTTTATTACTCAAATAAAATCAAGCTTTTTGAAGTAATGTTAGTTAATATATAGTTTTTAAAATAACTTAATTTCATTGTCATTAAAGTATTATGAAAGAAAACTGAGTATTTTGATGTTGCTTTCGCGTATTCCATTTGACGATTCTTTGCGGTAAGTAATTTAATTGTGAGTGTGTAGCGTTAAATTTGGTGATGGGAAAATTCTCTGGGGACAATAGCGTACGTTTGTAATGTTTGGGTTCGTGAATCACGAAAAAAATACAAAAACAATAGTTGCAGTGCGCTCACTTTCTCAAAACCGCTGTTTTCATTATTGAATTTAATTTTATTGTAAAATACAAACCTACCAAGCTGACGGTACTTCGGTCGATTTAATAAAGTGCCTTTCTTGCAACCACCTATGGAGTTCGGTGACGTCTCAAAGTATTTTCCTACGTCCAAACTTTAAACTTGTTTACGATTAACGATATGCAACTCAATTCATTGTTTTTCTCGTGTTTACAAGGCGGTGAGAATTCGTAGTAGATGACGTAAGTATGTAATAAATGACATGCATATTCGGCGTATAAATAGAGATACGACGATTCAAACTTGATATTTGACCAAGTAAATTTAAGTAGCTCGTACTCATAGCCTAATACGTATTGAGCAGTTGAGAATTAAGTAAAATTATTTTTTTACACTTATTTTTACTCTATTAATATTTTTTACACTTATTTTATATTTTTTACACTCACCATTTTCGTTGGATTTTTCTTTTATTATAGCCGCTGTTTTCTTGTGCTTTTTTATTGCACTCACTGTTTTAAATTACTTGTTTTAATATTACTTTTTTTTATTGCACGGAGTATTGTTTTTCTTCATGTTTACTTTTTCTGTGTGTTAGTATTGAAATAAATCGTTTTCCCTTTTCGTTTACATACCAGTAACACGTTAATGCATTTTATTCATATTATTAGCTAAAAATATTATGATAAATTTTGGTAAAAGTGGTGGAAGCGGAAGCGGAAGCGATGGAGGTGGAAGCGGAAGTGGAAGCGGTTGGAAAATAGGCGCTTCCACATCCCTGTTTTGAAGTATACCAATATTGCGCTAAAAAACATATAGATACAGTGAGGGGGCCTATTCCAATTCCAATTTTCTTTGGTTAATAAAACAAAATTGGCCCTTGTCGCCTGATAAGTCCCTAGAGCTAGGACGAAACGCGTCGCGACGACTCAATTTCATCTATTGTCATTAAATCATTCGTTTTGAGAAACAGTGTTCCACGTGCTGTTGTCGTGAACCCCATAACTGAATTTGATTTACGCTCACCAAATCAGTGGTTTGAGCACTCTCGGTTTAGGAATTTCTTGACTATGATCCTTGTCTTAGGTTCTCTTAAAATTATGTAACTTACAATTTAATACCTTATTTACATCTTTTCGCTTTTTTTGCAATGCCTCCGCCACTTCCCCCATGCAGTGCTTTTTTACTCGGTCTCCATATTATCAATACGTTTCAAACTGCAGGCTTAAGTTGAAATTAACTTATCAATGCTTTATCCAAGTTTAGGGATAATGGACTGCTGATAATATATAATTTGTACCGTAATATTGTGCAGTATGTGGTTATACGCTAATTGCGATACCTAACAGTGTTGAAAGCATTGCGACGCGGGCACAAGAAGTCAAAAAATTGCAACAAGATAAAATACGGCCAAAATGATATCAATATTGAGGAAAGTTTTCTGAAATCTTGCAAACAGCCATTTACACGTCGCAAAAAGCCCTTCGGCAACGTTTCTGCAATCGTTGCACAATATTGTTGCTACGCCATTTACACACAGAAAAAACTTGCATCAACGCTTCTGCAAGCGTTCTTGCACAAGAAACTTGATCGTCTATTTGTCACTTGTTCAGTATTTTTTAGTGTAGTACAGTATTAAACTGTATTTTTGGTAGTTTGTAGATATGTTTAAAAATACTTCCGCACAAATAAACTGAAAAATCTCGAGTAACCCATAGTTTTCCGTCTCGATTCGGGTTTGTGAAAGGAACTACAGTACCCAAAGGCTACTTCGAGTAATTATGTTTTAATTGTATCATGTTTTGTGTTGTTATGTGTGTTATTGCTACTTCACCGAAGATGCTCTCAAACGATCATGCTTTTTTGTTGCTGTCCTAATGCTTTTGAATTTCCAATAAATTTTTCCTAAATACAGTTTGTGTACTGTTTTATTGGAACGACCGACGTTCGCGTCGCGTGTTGCTTTGTTTTTGCTTGGTGAGGTTGCAGACTTTCGCTTATAACTCAAGAGCCGAGAGCGGTTAGGCCTAGCGACATGAAATTTTACAGCAGTCTGAGATCATTAACATCTTTGAACCAAATTTCGAGGCAATCGGTTCCGTGACTTCTGTTTTAGAACCCGAAAGTTTGACGTAAATAGCGGTCTTATTCAAAAACGGCTTAAGTACGCAAAAAAATTTCAGACGGTTACATATCTTAAGATACCCTTTCATCTCTACCATAACACTTTTGGCCGCAATGAGTTCTTTCTACTTTTTTTTCTTCCTAAAGCTTGCACGCTCTTCTAAACCACAAAACACCAAAATTTAATTTTTGTGTAAACTTGTTCATGCTTTTCGGGCATTTTGAAGTTCAAATCGGCATCTAACGATATCATTCCAAAAATGCACTTTTTTCAAAAAACATTCACCCCCTTGAGTGCCATCCGTCGGATTTTGTTTATATTAAGTATTTGATTCTTTTCTCTGATTCACACGTTTTTGTACGAATTGCGGCCTATAGAGTAATTCTGCCTTAAGACTTCTAACAGAGTTTCTCAAAGTGAAGTATTTTGAATGTTAATCTTCAAAAGTCGCTAGCTTCTTGGGACTCCGCCCCCAGATCCCCTCTTTAACCCACCCATTTCCGTTCTTTGACTACCTTTTCCGGTTTTTTCATCATTTTTGGCTAGAAACAGTAATGTTTTCACACTGCTAATTTTTATGCCACGTTTTAAAAGCATAAATTTTTATCAAAATAAGCCTAAAATTAAGTTATTTTTGCAAAAACTGCAATTTTTTTGAGCGCTGCAGGCTTCGCCCTCAGACCCCCGATGGCCTCCGGCGAGCGGGGACGAAGCTCCCAGACTTCCGCTCGGAACACAGCTCCTACCCCATTACAGATTTCTGGTTACGCGCCTGCCATTATAGACCGCTTGTGCTTCGTCTCATACTTCTAAGTTTTAGGATCTTACAATAAGACGTCTAATAACATTTCCGCTCTCCACAGTAATGAAGTAGTAAGGTGTCTTTAAAACAAAAACCTTTTGCAGCCTCTTATACATTATGAAGGGTGACACCACGAAATTCCGCCCATGGTGTCATTAACCTTAAACATTTTTACGCGCAGAACTTTTTTTGATTGGCTGGAAATCTAAAATAAGCAGCCAATCAAGTGTTATGCCTCGACAGTGCCAGAATGACAACGTTAACACAAACACGATGCGCACTGATACACAGCGCGGTGTTTCAACTGCAAATCTTTTTGCGATCTGCACCTTGTCTGTAAAAAACTTTTAAAAGTAATTTGTAATTTGGACACCTCAAGAGTAATAAAACTACCGCAAAAGTTCCATTTTTGAAAAAGTAGTGTCGCTACCGTAAAAATTACTAAAAAAGTAATTCGTAACTGTCCACCACCGCTAATGGCCATTAAAAAACATTGCTGATTCTTTTAATTTATCTTCAGTCGATTGGCCATAATCAACTGAGTGGTCTATTCTTCCCTCGTAAGTTTTTATTTTCAGTACAATCAATCAATTCAGTTTATTTTGCCATTTCTGACATGGAAGCAGCGAAAATGACCATACGGTCTTCAAAGTTCAATGCTACCGTAAAAAAACAACAAACAGCACAAAAAACTAACATAAAATTAGCACTTACATATTTACAACATTTTAATCAATTTGGCGCGAAGCATTTACACATTTTTTGACACAAAAAGCATCAGAAATGAGTAGTTGGCATTTATCACCACAACAGTTACCACAAAAATAGAAAAGAACAGTTATCCCTTTCCTTAAAAGAAAAAAACAATAGCTACCACTAAAAGACAATATGCAAGGCAGCCAACGTAATTTGATGTGAACGAGGAGTTTTTTTTATATGTGAAACTGACAGTAATTTCTCAGCTACCCCAGAAGTAAAAGCATATGCTTGAGCAAGAATTTGGGTCCATTCCGAGTCTTTGAGAACATCACCAATTAGCTTCAGTAATACTTTTCTCGGTTTGCATAATCTGTTACTAGGCCACTTACAATTAAGTAAATAATCGGTATACATGCATCAAAATATAAAAAGTGGATTTGGGGGTGATGACGTCACCCAAAAAATTGCGGCACCGACTAAAATTTTAATTTTGTCCACAAACTTCAATATGCAAAAAAAAACGTGTAACAAGCATAGCCTAGATTCACTTTTTTGTCCCTAAGCCCGACTATAACTCAAAGATGGATGCGTCCGGTTAAGTAAGTGCCTTGCCCAAAAGACACGAGCGAACTTGCCGCTCTCCGTACTCCACAGTCTACACTATCCCTTTTGTGCTGAGCGGAAGCTGTGACCACTACTTACTAGTTCCTAAAATTTTCAGGTCCAAAACAACGCGACAAGAGTGTGTGTGAACCACGGAACTTTCGATCTATGTTCGTCGTAAAAACGACGCTCTAAAACTTAAGAAATGATGCCGACTTGTGATTTAAGAGCAGGACCAGTGCCAAGGGGGACCAAGCACCCTACTTCGGAAGCTTGCCCCCCATACTTATGCAGGGAGTATGATGCTACTTGCCATCGCTATTCGGTAGTCTTACAGTAATAAACGCAAGCTGCTACTGTAGTTAGCAGGAGCCTATGCAATAAAATGCACCTTTTTGGGGGCATAACTTTTACATTTTATTATGGAAAACAATACAAAATTAACATCACAGAACAATTCCAGTATATCAGCGGCTGGGGTTTCAGACCCGAACCTCCAATTTTCTTGACGTTTTCCTTTGATGGGCTCAGTAAAGTTAATAGTGTAGATCTGCCTTCAGTGCACCAGGTTCCTACTTACACTAGTTTAAAAATGGAGCTGGCATTTCTGGTAGAACATTCGCATTTCACCGTATTGTAGTCATGCTAAAATTTTTTTTTTTTTCAAATTTTTTGCCAAAATAATTCCAGCTCGTCGATAAACTACAAACTAGCTTCAAGTTTTAAGCGGTTAACGTAAGGATTCTGAAAGGTATTGAATTACAGCTTTGAACCGTTGTATTGGTTTAAAATGTTGGTGCGTGGATAGAAATTCCCGGAAAGTACGATATTCTGTGTCATCAAATGGGTTCGGAACAATTGGAACCACCACGTTATTATTGCTATGAGAAATGATGCTTGCAAGGTCCAAGGTGCCGGATGGGTTTAAATGCTGTAACTGCAACAGCCGCAAGTTCAACTGGAACAGTTGAAGAGGTGTCTGATTGCCTTCTGTGGATAAACAATGATTGTTTGATGCGCATGTGAATTCGTGCAAACGTTTGTTTATCTCTTCGAGAAAAATCTCTTGCAAACAGAAAATGTCGGTGTTGTTTTGTGGATCTAAAAAACCTTCATCTTCCAAGCTCATAAATTTGTTTTAGTACTGGTTAACCACTTGGGAGTTAATATCCCTATGAAGCCTTTCCACGCGCTGATTATGGACGGATTGGCCAATGATAACAGCGTTACTATTTTGCCTTGCGGAATACATTCTTTCCCAGACACGGACATTTTCTATACCATGATCTGTTCGTACTTTTAGGGGAAGACCATACTTAACCACAGCTTGGTAGAACAATTGCAAAACTGTTGCGGACTTGTTGTTTGGTGAGCAATGACAAAATGTTATTAATCGGGAATAACCATCAATCGCAGCATGAATTACCATTTTCCAGCGCACAAGCTTGTGAGTTCCATCTACGTGCCAAACATAATTTGGACTTGGCACGAAGTATTGACGTCTTCTAATAGTACTTAATTGCCGATCTGCAATTCCGTCTTTATCAACTCTGTGTACACTTTTTCTAAGCCGTGAACGCTGTACTTTTAAGTTCATTGATTTCAGGTGACCAGCTATCATTATTTCACCTGCAGCTGGATGTTTCTCTTTAATGCTCTCGATTAGCTGATCCAAGTCACCATCAGAAATATCACTGTACAAAAATACATTGGCAGTTATTTTGCACATTCACTGCGATAGAATGTTGTTCAGTGTCAAGACCAGAAATCAGGCACCGAATATAATACCGAAGGTTCGCAGGCAGCTATAGATCGGCTTATCAGACTACATGACCCTCACTGTTATGTGAGATATGCCTGAATAGAGGAGTTAACGTAAATATTGCGTGACTCTAGCGTGGTGCATTCTTAAGTGCCGTACAAACCAGAACGTTAGTAATTCAAGACCGTATAGAAATATTGCAAAGGAAGTTTAGCATGATGAATAAAAATCAAACCACCTACTTATATGAAAAAAGGTACCATACTGTAAAACAATTTTCACAAAATTTCTTTAAATCCATTACGAAACTACATTCTGTTAAGGCTGAAATATTTATTATCGTAATTGTATACCTGTATCGTTTTGTTACAAGTTCATGTTCTTCGATTATCTTGTAAAGAGTTGTGCGAGACATCCCAAAGTTTCTGGCAATTTTGGAAATAGAAACATTAGCATTCAACATTTGTTGTATTTCATGAACGTTTGAAGACTAAAGAAATGAAAACACTAATATTCAGTTGACTGCAAACATAAATACGCAGATTGCAAAACACTAGTATGATAGCTTCATTAACTCGAATTGTTTACCAGGTTACTTTTAGGTATAGGAAAAAATTTCATATATGGCAATGGTTTGAGTGAAACTAACCGATGCATATACTCAGTGAGTTACAACAGTAGTACTGAAAATGGGTATGAAACTGTTTGAAACAATTACTCGAGTTAGTGATGCAACACCAGTCAATTTTTTTATAAGAACACGAGGCTCATTTTTGCTCAAAATTCAAGAACAATACGAGAGCTAGCAGTTAAAAAAAAATTACGAGTAAATAAAAAAGAATGAATTTCCAATTCCAAAAAAACTAACAAAATTCTGTACTGATTCAAAACGATCAAATTTTACTGACTGTCAAGTATTAGCAAGCAAAATAGCAACAATTTCGAGACTATAGAGTGCTGATTGCGTAATGTGTAAGAAACGAAGAAACTTTTTGGTTGCTGTTCAGATTGAAAAAAAAAACTCGCTTTTTTCGCTTTTGCAATTTTACGATGCTGCAAAACCAAGAAAAAAGCGTTTATTTAAGGTGGCAGAGCATTCGAAAGCGATTTTATAATTAAGATGATCACTAAAATTGACGTCTTTAATATCAAAATTTAAGAACAGCCAACCTCAACTCAAAATTTGCTGGTTTTTATATAAAAAAAAAGTGTGTAACAGAAATTTTAGTTTTTTTAAAATTAATACTGTACTTTGTCACATACCACTAGAACAATTAAATGACTCAGTCATACAGTATCTATTAGGGTTAGTTCGGATATCAATATTTGTTACTAACCGGACAACGGATACATCCGTGTAATTTGAATTTAGCTAATCGATTAACCGGATAATTTTCACTGATACGTTAGACCAGTGGTCAGCAACCACCGGTCTGCAGCCAGGTACCAGTTCACGCAAAGTTCGTTACCGGGCCGTATACTTTTCCAAGTTAAATAGTTAGGAATATATTTTGTGAGGTTAAATTGGACATTTTATCAAAACTCGATTTGATTACACTAGTTTTAAGAGTTTGTAATGAAATAATTCCAGTTGGCGCAAAGTATAGTACAATAATTCATCACTATTACAGCAACAATGCAAATATTTCATTAATTAACAGCGAACATTTGAATTTGCTTTAATTTCCCAGTGAACTTGGAGCAGACTTAGATTTTCATTGCTATACATTTGTGTTTCTTTTGTTTTGAAAGCCGGTGCGTGAAAAATTTTCAGTTTTTAACCGGGCCGCAGTATAAAAAGGTTACCAGCCCCTGCGTTAGACAACTGATTTCACAAAATTTGTATGAAAAAGTATTTGTTAATAAAATCATTACACAATGTAATCCAACAGACCCGACACTCAACCAAATGGCGCAGCGTATCAGATATGACCTGTTTATGGACTTTTTTCTAGCAGCAATGTGCAAACAATATGCTTCATAATTTCATCCGGCACACAGCTCTTCCTTTCTTCATTTTTATTTTTGCTTTTGGACTGCCTGTGTTTATCGTCCAGTGTTCAAGTTAATTTTTAAGTTGCCGGGATTGTTTTGGTTTATGCTATGGGTCAGTGCTGGCCGAAGTAGAGGAAGGAAAAATTTAGTTCAACTATTTCAGCGCTAAAACAAGTTTTAAACTCCACCATGCAGTAAGTAGGAAGAGGGACCTGAACAAAATGTTTTTTCAAGTTGCTTCCAAACGTTAAAAATTTAGTTGTTTCAAATCGTGCAAAATGGATTCAGTTTTACCATGCAGTTTGTTTAACACTCCCTCTGGCCTCCATCTGCTCAATACATTTTTCAACACAGAAATACTAGACCTTTTAATTTAAGCCTCTTCCATTCCTTAGGGAGGGGAAATTCTGGTTACCTGCATGCAAAGGTGGGCAGTACCGAATTACTTTTGTACCGAATTACAGAACCGAATTACTTTTTTTGTACCGGTACCGGTACCGATCGGTACTTTTGAAAATAGTACCGGTACCGACTTACTTGTGCTTTTGCAAAATCGGTACTTTTTTCGGTACTTTTGATTTTATTTGTGGCAACCCTTCAGTTTTTTTAAGATTTTGCAAATTTAGCGCTTTCGTGCATATCTTGCCCTTTTCTTTGAACAAATTGGTCGTTTTTGTGTCCTAAACCGGTGAGAAAAATTTTAAGGAGGGGGCAATTGAGCATTCGTCATACAAAACGCTAAGTGAAGCTTTGCTTTTATGATGATTAATTTCTTTTATGACGACGTCATTATTTTTTATTTGTTTCAAGCGACTTCAAAACGATTGCCAGTAAAACTCTCCTGATAGCATAATAGCTAGTAGCTGCCAATAATTCTGTGTTTTAACATAATTTTTAGAACCGGTATTGCTTTTTCCTTTTAAGTTGTAGTTGTTAATTATTTAACCTGTCTTAATTTCATTACTAGTTTTTACGCCACTGATGTTAACACTTAACAGTACATATATCTTTACGAAATATTTAATCGATTAATGCCATTTAGCAATAATCCTGTCATTTCTACAAGTTTTTGTGGGCTATTTTGGCTTTTTACCTTAAAAACTTACCAGTACGTGCTATTTTCTTAATTCTGAAATTTTTTGAATAAAATTTGAGAATCTCAACTTTTGCACTTCTGATGTTGATTGTATTCTTTTAATTTCCTATTAAGTTAGCTGTTGTTATTATATATATGGTTGTGTATCCCGTCTAATGGTGCCGAACACGTGGGTATTGGAGGGTTTCATCTCCCAGTATTTTAGTCACATCCCCTAACATTGAAGGCAGAATATCTATAAAGAGGTGCACTAATTTGGGGAGAAAATTTACTACATTTTTGTTGGAGGTAGTCACTCTCATTTAACCTTGAAAGTGGCAACCCCACGATGTTCCAAATCGGGTAAAGTATCAAAATTCCCTCCTTATGCTCAGCATAGTTGGACACCAGTGATCCCGTTTGAAGATTGAGGGTGGAGAAACTCTACGAAGCTAGCTACCCCATCAAGGTCTTGACCGTAAATCCCACTCAAGCAAAACAGCAACTCCATCAAGCGAAAGTAAAATTCCAAATGTAGCTCTTCTAAGAGTTTCAGACGCAGCATTGTTGTGCCATGTGTAGGTTAAATTTCTGCACACCGAGAGCTAGTAAATGTTTTGTTTTATTAAGATTCACTACTTCGATGTCTTGTCTAAATTATTAAATTTTTGCGATTTTATTTTAATCTAAATATCTAAAGTAAAAGCACCATTTGCGCTGTTTGAAACTTCGTTGAAACCTTGAAATATCCCGTAGTTCATGACCACAGGTTCTGCAATAAGAAGTCTCCGACCATTTCTGCGACGACATGAGCAGAACTTGAAGCTGTGCCTACAACACGTGTGGCAACGAAGACGAGAGAGGACACCCCCTAACCGGAATAATGCATGAAGTTCACTTTTTTTTGCCACCAATGGTCGAACTTTGATATTGCCCATTTTTTTCAAAAAGTACCGGTACCGCAAAAGTAAGTCGGTACATTTTAAACAGAGTACCGAGTACCGGTACCGAATTACTTTTAGGGGCAAGTACCGAGTACCGGTACCGACTTACTTTTAAAGTACCGATGCCCACCTTTGCCTGCATGTAATGGATTACCTGTTACCACATTATGGTTTCTGCCAGCCCTTCGTATAGTCTTTTGGAAGCAAAACTCGTGAGTTTCTTGCAGTGTTTGAGGAAACTTGTACGTAGAGATTTGCTTATTACATTTTATATTTTTGTAAATGTGCCCCTTACCTATGGAATATTATCTGCTGTTTTTAATGTTATATTTCGCATTCAATTTGAGTATTTGGTTAGGAGTATCCCTTCTTAAACCACATTGTTTGCATGCGGCTTCTAACAACCTTGAAGTTGAAAATTTGGCCCTGAACCCAAAAAAGGTTGAGAACCACTGGTATAGTGCCAATATCAGTCATCTGTTTTCAGCGACACTTTTATGAAACCTAATGATTGATCAGAATGGCTAAATAGGTGTCCAAATAAAAATTGTAAGTTTAGATATCGTCAGTTTTGCGATTATTGCTGCAACCATGTTGGGAAAATAAGCATGCTCCTAAGATTCTATTCTCAAATCCATGAAAGATGGCTCACGATCTATGTGACACATTCTCCTCTTGAAAGTTAAAGCATATAATATGGATATATTTCTAAGAAATGCATTCATATCTTGGATTACTTTACATAGCTTTTCCATACTACAGGTAACTAATATCAAATATACCACAATATAAACAAGTATGGCATTGTGCTATATGGAAAGTTATGGTTATTGCATTCGGTTCATAAAAAGGTTACATAAAAGCTTGAGGTAGCAACTTTTAGGACAAAAATCATTAATTTCTCTCACGTCTCACATTTAAATCGGTAGGCAAAAATTCAATTGAGGGCCCTGGGTCCCCCTGGTTGCCAAAATTATTGTTAGTTACAGTTTTTACGCGTGTACTGTGGACTTGAAAAATGCTAAAAGAAACTGAAACTAAAGTTTTTGTCACATTTTTACCATTGGTGGCATTTGAATTGGGGGGAGGGGGCAGACCCCCTCTGGCTACACCTAAAATGTATACCATAGTTAAAGAGGGAGGTTTCATCATAATGCTATTGTGAATTGTTACCTACCGGAACCGGGTTAGGCTATTAATTTGCTTAGTAGGCCTACTGGTAAGTGGTAACTGATTTATACTTACTGATGCAGCGGCAAGTCCAGAAGCACAAGACATAGTATCCGCATCGATACAGATTTGCTCACAACAAAGGCTAGAGGATGTTGGTATTGGCACCGAAAGTGATTCTTCGCCTAATGCATCATTGGGTGTCGGAGAGTCCACCAAAATAGAGTGAACCCTTGCAACAATGGCTTTGGCAATATCGTCCACGGTTGTTTGGCTAGTCGCATGAGACATTGTCGATGAGAAATTAAGCTAAGGTATTGTTTGCAACTGAAATTATGCTACTGCTGTACCTTAAACTATAAAATAAGGTTTATACAGTATTTTGTTAAACTGAAAACAAGGTACAGCATTTTATTTTACTGATGCAACTCATACTGCAGTGGACTACCATTATTTAACAATTACGGTAGGCCTACTGGTAGCATTTTAACAAAGTGAACCGTTATATTTACAATCTATTGCTTTTTCTAATTAACTCGACTTAAATACGACAGTCTGAGAAATCTGATGTTACCGGTATTTTAAGTGCCTTTACTGGCATCACTGATCAGTCAGTCAGTAGCCTAGCCTTGTAACACACTGCCAACCGGCAATAACGTATTGGTACCCGTAATTGCTTTTCTTCATCAAACTATCATTGTTACCAGTAACCCTCATCTCCCTAACAGTGGGCTAACCTACAAAGACTAACAGAGTACTGGTAGGCCTAGTCTAAACGATCTACCGTAGGTAGTTGCTGTACAGTGTACGGTACGGTAGGTGTTAGGCCTAGTACGTCTATATTAATAGCTTACTAGCAAAGGAAACGGGGATTCTGCACCCATTTCCACAGCTAAAATTGTTTATTTACCACATATTTCCTTATTTTACGGTACCAACAGTCGTAAGGTACACTGTACAGGTAGACAAACAACAACCAATACAATATCCACGCCACAGTCATGCGCTGAGTCAGCATTTATTTTTGGTAGTGACTATTTCACCGAAAATTTTCAACTTAAAGAGAATAAAACGAGAATGAGAAATATTCATCCGCGCTTTTTTCATTTGCTTTTTTAGGGATTAAGATTAGGGTTTAGGTTAGGATTTGGGTTAGGGTTCGGTTTGGGAATAGTTTTAGAGTAAGCATTTGAGTTTATGTTAGATTTGAGCCAGAATTAATAAAAAACTAGTTAAAAATTTCCGGTGAAATAAAGCCTTCCTTTATTTTTATGGACACGAGCTAACTCTGCAAATAGGCACTGCCTCGTTTTGCAGATTTAAAGGCGGTGAATCATCCAGCCAATTCCAGTGGTTTACAATAGCTAAAATTGAACTATAATTTTTGATATTTTTTGCTTTAATTTTGGGACTGCGGTTGCAAAGATATTCAGCAAATACAAAAAGATGTCCCCCGAAAAAAAGTATTTGGAAACTCTGAGTTTTGTTCTTCCCACCAAAACCACAGTAGGCCTAATAGTTTAGAGAACTGTGGTAGGCCTAATAGTTTATTTCTAAATAGTTTATTTCTATTAGTTTAGGCCTAACTATCTCTAAACTATTAGGCCTAATAGTTTCGAGATAGTTAGGCCTAATAGTTTAATAAGATCACAGTAGGCCTAATAGTTTAGAGAACTGTGGTTTTGGCGGGAAGAACAAAACTCAGAGTTTCCAAATACTTTTTTTCGGGGGACATCTTTTTGTATTTGCTGAATATTTTTGCAACCGCAGCCCCAAAATTAAAGCAAAAAATATCAAAAATTATAGTTCAATTTTAGCTATTGTAAACCACCGGAATTGGCTCGATGATTCACCACCTTTAACATGACAATTTTTGCACGTACTTTTTTTGCAGATAGGCACTGCCTCGTTTTGCAGATTTAACATGCCAATTTTTGCGCGTACTTTTTCTGCAGATAGGCGCTGCCTCGTTTTGCAGATTTAACGTGCCAATTTTTGCACGTACTTTTTTTGCAGATAGACACTGCCTCGTTTTGCAGATTTAACGTCCCAATTTTTGAGCGTACTTGTTTGCAGATTTAAGGTGCCAAGTTTTGCTCGCAGTTTTTTTGCACATAGGCACTGCCTCGTTTTGCAGATTTAAGGTGCCAATTTTTGCGTGTGTTTTTTTTTGCACATTTAAGGTGCCAATTTTTGCGCGTAGTTTTTTTGCACATAGGCACTGCCTCGTTTTGCAGATTTAAGGTGCCAATTTTTGCACGTGCTTTTTTTTTTCAGATTTAGGGTGCCTTTTTTCACATATAAATAAATCCTCAAATTGGCGCCTCATAATGCACAAAAAACACGCGCACATTTTACTGGACACTTGGCGCCCCATAATTTCGTGTTTCTCAGAATATGAGCTCCTACTAAGTGCCAATTTTGAACAGCACGTATGCTACGGTCTATTGTAAATACTTTTCTAAACTTTTTTAGTTTCTGTTGTTGAGAACAATACTGCTAACTAGAACGTGTCGTAGTTGTAACAGTAATGTGGTAAGCAAACAAGGTCCGTTTCTAGTTTAGTCTACTCCAAATAAAACCAAAGTATTCTGTAACGTTAATTCGGAATGCACTAAGGCTAATAAGAAATGCCATTTGTTATTTACTGTTCCGTACTAACTTTACAGAACCTGAAATTTAATTTGACAGCAAAAGTAGACCTGCTTGTTCTTGTGGTTGTTTGTTGCAATCAGGCTACCCTATTAACCTTGTGATTTGCTTCCATGAGGAGTAGGAAGAGTTACGGGTACACCATGACAACCAAACTCAGGGGCAGGGAGGAGGAGGAAATGCCGTTTTCGGTCTTGGCTAGTAGGTCCGCGATCTCATTGAAACATATATCGCGGTGGCCAGGGATCCAATGGAAGGACAGTTGAGCCATATCAGATAGGCAGCAATCGGGGCAAGGAGGTTAGAGGCAGAGTTCAGGAAGATGAGAGAGGACTGGGAGTTTGCCAAGACAGCCTGGGACATAAATGGGCAAGTGGAGTGATGTTGCACACACCATCCAAGGGCATGACAGAGGAATGTGATCCCTAGAGAGGGAAGCTCATCCTGGCATATTTTGCAAGCGGTAATAACCAGATGTGGAGTCCTCGAGGACACATTTTGAAGTCCTTGGCCTTGGCCTCGAAGCCTCAAGTCCTCGAAAATTGCCCTGTCCTCGGCCCGAGGACAGCACTATTTTTTGAACAGTTGAAATTTTGTTGTAAAACGCCAGAAACCTCGCGGAAAATTTGCGAACATCTTTTTTGTTTTCCTCACTTGGAGCATAGGCGTAGGCAATGCCCCCCAATCGAAATTTCACCAATGACAAAAAAAGGAACACAAATAATGAAAATTACGTGAACGACGTTAATGGGGCCACCTTCACAAGTGGAACCTCGTCCGGCAGGGGAGCGCCTAGGGACTCCCAGGTCGTCATTCAGCGAAACCCCTATGGCGTTCGAGTCTTAGGCAGAGGGGCTCGTTCGAAAAATAAGCGACAATCTCCACCAGCCAGCCCTAGTGGCAGCTCCACCAATGTGCCCGCTACACGTTTGGAGAGGCGAATGGAGGCAGCGCCGAGTATTCGTACTCGAGATAATGTCGCACACTCACGGGTCAACTATCACCAACTGCTGTTGGGCAATTGGAATATCCTCACCCTCACAGGAAAAGAGCTAGAATTGGTTGAGGAAGCAAAGCGGTATCATCTCGATATTATCGGAGTTTCTTCAACCAAACGACGTGGCTCTGGAACTGTGGATCTGGATGGCGGATGGAAACTCTTCTATTCTGGTGCTGATCCTAGTATGTCTGCACAAGCGGGTGTGGGGATTCTCACAAGCCCCCGTTTGTCAGACTGTGTGTCAGATTGGATTCCTTTGGGATCACGGGTCTGTATGTTGAAGCTTAAGGTATTGGATCGGTCATTGTGCCTATTGCAGGTATATGCCCCCAATGCCACGAGTGAATATCAGACTTTTGTGGATGAAGTAAATGATGCTCTTCTACGAGTATCAGCTACTGAATCTACAGTCCTTATGGGGGATTTTAACGCACATGTTGGAACAGACACAGATACGTGGAAGGGTGTGATCGGAAAACATGGAGTCACTGGACTGAATGAAAACGGAAGGTATTTAATGCAGCTCTGTTGTAGCAACGGACTCCGCATCATGAATACCTTTTTCCAGCACAGAGAGGTTCACAAGTATACATGGTATCGACCTAGTATGGATCAAAAATCTTTGATAGATTTTTGCATAGTTTCGTCAGATTTGTTTTCTGATGTGCTGGACGTTCGAGTGAAGCGAGGTGCTGAATTGTCAACTGATCACCATCTGGTAGTATGTTCCTTACGACTTTCGAAACCTTGGCCAAACAAGAGATCCAACAGGTCGTCTGTGACTTACCGGATCAAATGGGAGGCTTTGGAGGACAAAGAAGTAAAAAACAGTTTGCATCCAGTATATCATCTAAGTTCAGACAACTTCCTGATGTATTCGAGGACATTGAGAGGGAATGGCTGCTGTTCAGATCAGCAATCATTTCATCAGCTGCTGAAAGTTGTGGGCGAAAACGGCTTAGAGTGGCGGGCGATAGTGAGAAAAGAACACCTTGGTGGAACCAAGAGGTTAAAGAAGCTATTCGAGCAAAGAAAGATGCCTTCAAGGCCTGGCTACAGGACAGATCGTCATCTGATTTGCAATCCCGGTACACTGAGGCGCGAAAAGCGGCAACTTCGGCAGTAAAGAAATCCAAGGAGAAGTCATGGGAAGAGTTTGGTCGTCGGTTGGATTTGCACTATTTTTCGGCAAACAAAGTATTTTGGCAGACCATCCGCCGTTTACGTGGCAAAAGATCGAGTATCACGTACTCCATCAAGGATTCTGACGGTAACATTCTAACGGATGAGAATGAAATCCTTTCACGATGGCGAGAATACTTTGAAGATCTTTTGAATCCTGTAAAGGCATCGACTCGTGACACACACGAAGTGACACATCTAGGGGAGGACGAAGTTTTCACTGCAGCAGAAGTGGCAACTGCAATTAAAGGGATAAAATCTGGAAAAGCTGCTGGTGAAGATGAAATCAGACCCGAGATGTTGAAAGCGCTGACTGGAGAAGGAATTCTCTGGTTAACGCGAGTGTGTCAAGTTGCGTGGAAGCTTGGCAAAACTCCCAGAGATTGGCAAACAGGTGTGATTATTCCGATATTCAAGAAAGGAGATCGCAAGCAATGTACAAACTGCAGAGGGATACCACTCCTTAGTTTGCCAGGGAAAGTATATGCCAAATGCCTTGAAAGGAAATGCCGAGAAATAGTGGAATCAAAACTGGAAGATGGTCAGTGCGGTTTTCGTCCGGGTCGCAGCACCACGGACCAAATCTTCACTCTGAAGCAAATCTTCGAGAAATCTTGGGAGTATGGCAAAGATCTCTTTGCATGCTTTGTCGATCTTGAAAAAGCATATGACCGAGTTCCTTGGGATAAACTTTGGAAGGTTTTGCAGGAGTATGGCGTTGATGGTCAATTGTTACGCGCTATTAAGTCATTCTACTGCAGACCGGAGGTTTGTGTTCGGGTAAATGGCAAGCAATCAAAGCCGCTCCATGTGGGCGTTGGACTCCGGCAAGGGTGCGTTTTGTCACCTCTCCTTTTCATTGTTTACATGAATTGGATTGACAAATACAGCCAAGCTGATGAGTATGCCACGATTGGAAATTGCAAAATTAGTCGTCTGCTATTCGCAGATGATTTGGTTCTGCTTTCTTCCACAGAATCTGGCCTCCAGCGCGCATTAAATAGCTTTGCAGATGCATGCAACACCGCCGGAACGAAAATAAGCACGGCCAAAACTGAGATACTTCATCTTTCAAGAAACCCTGATCAGTGCGTATTACAAGTGAATGGAGCGACACTGAAGCAGGTAGAGAAGTTCAAGAATCTTGGGGTTGCATTTACGAGTGACGGAAGGCAAGACGAAGAACTGGATACCCGAATAGGCAAGGCTAGTGCAGTAATGCGAGCTTTGCACTACTCGGTTGTCATGAAACGAGAATTGTCGAAAAAGGCAAAGCTCTCAATTTTCAAAGCAGTTTTTGTCCCCATTCTCACTTATGGTCATGAATCTTGGGTAATGACCGAAAGAATGCGATCACAAGTGCAAGCGTCCGAAATGAGGTTTTTACGAAGAATCGAAGGAGTTACACTGTTTAACAAGGTGCGTAGCTCTGAAATTCGAAAATCTCTTAACATCGAGCCGTTACTTCTCCAAATCGAAAGATCTCAGCTTAGATGGTTTGGCCATGTAAGCAGAATGCCTCAGGAAAGATTTTTGCCATGTAAGCAGAATGCAAACAAGCTTTACATGCCAAAGCAAATGGGAGAAGACCAGTCGGACGACCTAGAACTAGATGGACCGATTACATTGAGGATCTTGGATGGAATCGCTTGGGACTTCGCCCAAGCGAAATGATGGAGGTGATGGAAGACCGTGAGGTGTAGCGGCTCAATCTTGAGCTACTGCCCCCGCAACCCTCACGGAAAAGCGGGCAATGAAGAAAGAAGAAGAAGAAAGAAAAGAAAGAAGAAGATTTTTCAATTGGCTTTTAAATGTCAAAAATCTAGTGCTTTCAAATGGCTCTGAACACTTGCAAAATGTGATCCAATGGCATTAAAATTGCTTTTTTTCCAAAAAATTACAAAAAATCGCCCAACGGCTGGGGGCTTTGCCCCCAGACCCCCAAAGCATCCGGCGGCTGGGGGCCCCGCCCCCAAACCCCCGTTTGTGATACATTTGAGTTACACAAGCTTTCTCAACACGTTTCCAAAGTTAGATATTTGCATTTTTCAACTGTTTGTTTAAGCCCTTTTCCTTTGCACAATCCTGGTTACGTGCAAACAGGCAACAACGATTTCAGATCTTCCATCCAACGATATCTTTGTCCCACAAAAACTTCCTCTATGGAAAAACTTTGATGACGTCATTTCATGTGATTTGTGCATTAGGCCTACCCCAATCAAAAATTCTGGGTACGCCAATAAATTGGAGATCGCCTGAAAAAAAATTTTGAAGACCTTTTTTTTTGGGGAGAACGCTTGCGCCTGTGTCCTTGGTCCTTGGCCTTGGCCTCGAGCATTTCTGTCCTTGGCCTCGAGAGGTTCTGTCCTCGGAAAGGCTGTCTTTGGCCTTGGCCACGGACTTTTTTTGTGTCCTTGGCCTCGAGCCTTGTGTCCTCGACTCCACCTCAGGTAATAACCTTTTTTATGTCCTGGTCAATACCTGGCCAGTAGATGGCGAGACGAGTTCTATCACGAGTTCTTGCAATGCCCTGATGGGAATCATGCAGTTTGCGCAGCATGTCATTTCTTAATGCACACGGAATCAAAAGTACACCCGTACACAATAAAATCATCAACAACAGATAAATCCTCAGTTACTCGCCAAAAATCGGCTAAACACTTAGGAAGGTGGCTTTTCGAAGCAGGGAAACCATCATTGATCACTGTTTTCAATTTCTGATATACGGTATCAAGTTCAGCTGCTTCCAAGACTTCGCTAAGTCTCATGTTAAGCTCCCTTTGCTGCTCCCGAGCCGCCAGAGCAAAAATTGACGGAGCGGTTTCTTCAGCTAATTGGTCCCCTGGTTCTGCTTCCAAAGTGGAGTAGTGTGATAACGCTTTAGGCCCAGCATCAAGTGACTTTTTTACCCATTGAGCCGTAAAAATGTACGACACAATTTTCATACGCAGTCGCTGTAGCATTGGGTTTTCAATTTCATCTTAACGTTTACTGTTCAAAATGGACAGTAATGGGTTGTGGTCCATCAAAATATCAAAATGAGTCAGACCTGCCAAAAATTTGTGACATTTTCGAACTGCCCTCGCGACGCCCAGCATTTCTTTTTCAACAGTAGCATATCTGGACTCCACACTGGTCAAAAAGCGTGATCCAGCTTGGATGGCTGACCACTTATCTCCATTAAGCTGTTGGAGAATAAATCCCATGCCTTTGCCACTTGCATCCGTCATCAATCTTGTATGTCTGCTGAGGTCAAAAAAACCTAAAGTAGGGGATTCAGACAAAACGGTTTTGCAGTGCTGAAAAGCAGTGTCGTGGTCAGGTCCCCATAAAAATTCATTCTTGGTGCTCAAGAGTGGTCTCAACGGTGCTAAACAAGAAGTAATACTCTTTGAGCAACCAGACAACTGGTTTACAAGGCCAAAAAACGAGTGCAAATCAGTAATGTTCTGAGGAATGGGAAAATCACTAATAGCCTAAATTAAAGATGCGTCAAGTTTGTATCCATCTTGCGATACTTCATAACCAGCAAATTTTACTGACGCACGGGCAAATTTAAACTTTTCCTTTCTAACTGAAATGTGCAGTTCCTCACAACGCTTGAGAAACTGTCGGACCCTACTAAGATGCGAGTCAAAATTACAATCAAAAATTAACTCATCATCTACAACTTTTCGATAGTTTGTGAGGCTAGAAAATGCCTCATCCATGCGGCTGTTGTGGTGCTCCGATATTGAGTAAATGCCAAATGGTGCTCGTAAAAACTTGTACTTCCCGAACGGAGGGATAAAAGTGGTTAACAATTGACTGGCTTTGTCTAAAGGAGGTTGGTGGTATCCTTTAAGCGCATCAAACATAGGCTAGTAAAAAATTTACACTGTTGGTCGCAAATGTCTGCCACTACTTCTGCAGCTGTGTTCCTTCTAACTTTATGGCTAATCGACGAGTGCCCAAATTTTCTTTAAACAATTGTGCCCAAAGCTCTAAAAAGACGTTTTTGTGCCCTAAATTTTGTACCAATCCAGTATTAAAGTATACCAAAAGTCATATTTCCGCAAATTTGTCGAATTTTCTAAAGCTATGCTTACGACATTGCCAAAATTTATTTGCCCTTGCTCCAACAAATCACCGACTCGCTGAAAAAATCGGCTTAGTGGGAACACTGCTTCTGCAGGTGAGCAGGACTGATAATACTCTCGCAATACATACTTATTAAGTTTTGAAAAATCAACACATAAGCGCACATCGTCCGAGTCTTTTTTAGGTGCAACAACCACAGGTGGGCAAGTTAATGCAAAACGTTAGCTTCGTTAACCACTAGTCCGTTAACAAACTTCACACTTCCGTTAACGTTAACCCGTTATTTTCAGCTTTAATTAACGGAAATTAATAAAGTCCGTTAATTCGTTAACATTTTGCGTGTAATTTACATTTCGTTTTATTCACTCGCTTCTGGTACACGTATTGACGCTGTTGAGCTGGTTGTTAGGAAATATTTATTGCTATGGTGGTCTTTTTGTGTTTTGGAAGTTACATTTTACAGTCTAATCTATTTTCAAGATAAAAATAAGTTCAAATGCTCTAACGAAGCTGCGATCGGAAAATGTTTGGAAATTGCGAACAGCAATAAGTAATAAACCTACGAAGCTGCAGTTGATTACTTGGCACAAAAAAGAGCTCTTTCTTCGCTTTTTTTGTGAAACTCATACTAATGCGAAACAAGTGTTACTAGTGCAAACTGGTTTGTACCGGTACGATGAATGAACGGTGCGAGATATTAACGATAAAGACCTTAACGGAAGTTAACAGAACCTAACCGAAGTTACTTTAGTCCGTTAACAGAACTTAACGGAAGTGAATTTATTCCGTTAGCATGAAAAAACTTTTTAACGGATTAACGATTTAATGAAAAAGTTAGCTTCGTTATTAACGGATTAACGATTAACGGACTGGTGCCCACCTATGGCAACAACAATAGGAGCGCACCATTCAGTGGGCTCCGTTACAGCTTCAATCATGCCTTGAGTCTCTAGATGGAGATCTCCTCTTTAAGTTTATCCCTGTAAGTGTAAGGAACAAACCTAGGTGTGTTGACTCACAATGGTTTAGCGTTGTCCGTTAGTTTAATACAAAACTTTTCACCGTCAACTGTCCGGATCTGTCCATCAAAAACCGTAGGAAATTCGTTGATGAGATCTTCTTCCTTGATATCGTTGTTGCAGATACCTCGAATCTAGGCTGGATAGTTTTCTGGATGTATTTTCAAATCTTGTGCCGTTTTCCAAGATACAAGCAGTCCATCCGGGATAGATGAAAAGGTATGAATTTTGTCTTCCACTGTCGTCTCACCGAGGGTAATGCTAACCGGCAATTGTCCAATTTCACGCAACGACGAGCCATCCACCGACGACGTTTCTCCACCTGATGGCTTTAAAAGATTCTCAACATCTTCTCCTAGCATAGGTAGAATGCTCACGTCAGCTGCAGTTAAATCAGCCCCAGAGTCAAGCAATGCCTCAAGGGATTTCGATCCGTTAAGTCCAGTCACTACAACGTTTATTGTTGGAGTTTTGTTGATACTTCGTTCGTAATGAGCTTTTGACTCTCATCAAATTGTTGCCCTGCGTTGATAAACGTCCTAACTGCTGTTCAACTGGGGAAGTGTTAGATGCATTCGGATACTGAGTAGAACTTCTGCAGTATGAGGCAAATGGTCAAGTTTGCCACATTTCAAACAAGTCTTTCCTTTGGCGGGACAATTTCTGATGTCCTTATGCCAGGGACGACCACATCGACCACATTCTTGCTGATTGCGAAATGTCTTTGATCTTGCTCGCACGTGGTAAGGGCATGGTATTCTCTCTTACTTCGTGATGCACCGATGCGCGACCAATCACGTAATCGTTTATGTCGGCACGCTGGTGTTTGGCAGACTCATGAGCGCAGGAAATCGACATACAAATCCGCGGTTTAAAATTACATTCAAACATCAAGATTTTTTTTCTGCAAACGTATTTAGGAATTTCAATTATTGCTTTGCAGTTGAAGCAATCACAAACCGTTTAAGACTTACCCAACGCTGGGCGTAATATCGTAAGCGTATGCTGTTTCTGTTTAAGTTGCTACTTCACTGCTTCAAACGTACCAAAATTTTGGTTGCGGTAAACAAAGGATACGCTCGACGTATACGGTTATATGTACGCATACCTAGCAGCAAGGATGGCTGTACGGTACGTTCAGAATTTATGTACTACGTACCTCGCACCTTGAACTGTACCAAAAAATTTTGGTTGGTCTACTTTTCTCCGAGTTCTCTGTTGATCTCCAAAAAAAAGGTCATCTCACCAAATTGTTCTACTTATTTTTTAGGTTTCTGTTGGCTCTCAAAAAAACAAGCCACCATCTTCAAACTGCCACAAGGGAGAGTAGAGTTTGGGTGGGCATGCTGGGCATTTTAGGGGGAGGAATTTTTGTTTAGGGTGTTCCGCCCCCTTTCGCCCCCCCCCCCCCTAGTTGCGGCCCTGTCATTTGCGTCCGCCATATGACATTCCCTTGTAGCAATGAAGTAAGAATTTAATCAAAATAAGTGAAAATAATTTTAAAAAGGTATGTTGCCTTAAATTCAGATGGATCAGACGATTTCGTTGGGTGTTCAAAGAATACCCCCAGATGCTCCTCACTGATTGTCACTTATACTTAACTAGATGGGAGTTTGCCAGCAAACCCAGCGAACGACCGACGCATAGCTAATGCTGTGACGCTCAAAAGTACTTTTTGTCTACCATAAAATCAGCAATTATTGAGAAATGCCTGATTATGGAACCTCTAGAAAAGTGGAGTCAAAATATTTGTCAGTTAAATATCTACTGATATCATAAAACACTGGCACCCTAGCTTGAGCCGTTCAAAAATTGATTTTGGGGGTCCATTTGGGGGAGTCCCTGGGAGGGTGGCACCCCCAAACTATGTCAAAATATTTGTCAGTTAAATATCTGCTGATATCAAAACAGACTGGCACCCAAGTTGATCTATTCAAAAAATTGATTTTTGGGGGTCCATTTGGGGGGTCCCCGGGGGTGGCACCCCCAAACTATGTCAAAATATTTGTCTGTTAAATATCTGCTGATATCATAAAACACTGGCGCTCTAAGTTAAGCCGTTCAAAAAGTTGATTTTTGGGGGATCCTTTGAAGGGGTCCCCGGGGGGTGGCACCCCCAAACTATGTCAGAATATTTGTCTATTATATATCTGCTGATATCAATACAAACTGGCACCCTAACTTGAGCTGTTCAAAAAATTGATTTTTGGGAGGTCCCCTGGGGGTGGCACCCCCATCAAAAAGAACTGGCACCCTAGTTCGAGCCGTTCAAAAAATAGATTTTTTGGGGCCCCATTTTGGGGGGTTCCCGGTGGAGTTGCCCAAAAAATTTCGTGAGAAAATATTGCATTTGCAGCTCAACAACTTTACACAAAAATTAGATTTCCATGTTTTGTGGTTTAGGAGAAGAGCGTACAAAATTTAGGAAGAAAAAAAAGGAGAAAAAAAATAAACCTCATCGCGGCCAAAAGTGGGTTGGTTGGGATGAAAGGGTATCTTGAGACATATAACCCTATGAAATATTTTTTGCCGTACTTAAGCCGTTTTTGACTGAGACCGCTTTTTACGCCAAACATGCGGGGCGGTTTTCGGGTTCTAAAACCGAAGTCACGTGACCTATTGCCTCAAAATTGTGTACAAACAAACATACAACTCATTAATCTCAAACTGCTGTCAAAATTTTATGTAGCTAGACCAAACCGTTCTCGAGTTATAAGCAAAAGTTTGAAATTTCGCACTCGTTAGTTGGAAAATGGCCGAGTAAAAACAGAGGAACACGCGACGCGAGCGTCGGTCGTTCCAATAAAGATGGGTTGTTCAATGGAATAGTGCGGAGTTATCTTAAAAGTTGAAGTTTTTGTAAAAGCAAAAACACACTTTGGCTGGTGGTAAAGTACTTTCGATAAGTTTTTTTAGCAGAGGTGGAGTCCTCGAGGACGTCCTTGGCCTTGAGGACATCCTCGAGGACATATTTTGAAGTCCTTGGCCTTGAAACCTCAAGTCCTCAAAAATTGCCCTGTCCTCAGCTCGAGGACAGCGCTATGTTTTGAATGGTTAAAGTTTTGTGGATCGGCTGAAAAATTTTTTCTAGGCCGTTTTTTTTCAAAGATCGTCTGAAAAAAATTTTTGAAAACCTTTTTTTTTCAGAGAACACTTGCTTTTGTGTCCTTGGTCCTTGGCCTCAAGAGTGTCTGTCCTCGGAAGGGCTGTCCTTGGCCTCGAGCATTGTGTCCTCGACTCAACCTCTGTTGTTTAGCAACAACAATGGGCTACTGAACTGCAATTCTAGTGTACAAACTTGTGTTTTTACATTAATCGCAAGTCACAACTATGTTTTTTTAGCAGCACACTAAACATTTTGCTTTTTATTGAGGATTTACAGTATGAGGAAATACGATATGTTTTAATCAGTGACACAATCAAGGAAGGCTAAAAGGGCTGAGGTTCCCTTGTTTGCCTTGTCGCTTAAAAGATTTAAGCTAAATATGCGATCTTTCAGCTTTCAAACGTATTTTACAAAACTCTTTATTTCGTTCCATTTTCGCTCATAGTTGTCTGGCGACATCGGGTGGATATATATGGGAAGTGATAAAATGGTCTTTCCCTAACTTATTTGACTGACTTGATCACCCATCAGCCTGTTCCTTCTCGTTCACTGCGATCAACTGACTCTAATTTGCTATTTGTGCCGCATACTTTTTCTGCTTTTGGTGATCACTGCACCTTAGTGGATGCAGGCCTCGTCTTTGGAACACATTACCACCAACGTTCCATTACCCTCCCCTTACCCAAATTATCTTTCTCTGTTAAATACCGTATAAATGTAATGGATCACTCCTTGCGAGTTTTGTTGAACCATAAAATTTGATGATTTGCCAGCTTGTAAAAAAGAGAGCTGAAATTTTACCGTTAGCCCTTCCCACAAAGCCATTGCCCATTTACGGCGCAACCAGTTTAATCATAGTTTTACGCTGCTAATTTCTATGCCACATTTTTAAGCATTTTAAAATTGCTATTAAAATAGGCGTAAAATTAAGTTATTTTTGCAAAAAATAGCCACTGCCAAAAAAGGAAGCGGCTATTTTGCCTCTAGAGGCAAAATAGTGTTTTTCCTCTGTTTGGATTAGGGTTTGGGTTAGAGTTAGGGTTGGGTTTAGGGTTAGGATTAGAGTTTGGGTTAGGTTTAGGGTTTGGGTTAGGATTAGGCTTAGGGCTATTTTGGCACTTGCGGCAAAATAGCCGTTAGGACTATTTTGCCTCCAAATGGCAAAATAACATGGGGCTATTTTGCCTCTAGAAGCAAAATAGCCACTGCCAAAAAAAAATTACAAATTTTTGAGTGCTGGGGGCGTTGCTTTCCAGCCTTCGGTGGATGGTTCAAGCTTTGCCCCCAGACCCCTGAAACGGCCCTCCATTGTAGATTTGTGCCTGTGCACTTAAGTCTAATCATTTTTTTGCACTGCTAATTTCCATGCCATGCTTTGAAGGCATTAATTTCTATCAAAATAAGCTGAAAAGTTAGATTATTTTTGCTATAAAGTACAAATTTTTTGAGCACTAGTGGCTCCGCTTTCAGACCCCAATGGCCTCCGGCGGAGCTTCCAGATCCCCAAAACAGCTCTTCCCCCATTGCAGATTTTTGGTTACACACTTGATACTAGATGCGTGCTGCCTATACTTCCAAGTTTTGGAACATTACAATCTGCAATGAGAAGTTATTGAGCTAGTCAAATAACAGCAGATAGATCTACAGTAATGAAGTAGTACCGTTATCTTTAAAATAAAAGCTTTTGCAAACTACTATACATTATGAAGGGCAACACCACAAAATTCTGCACCGGGTGTCACCATCCGAAGCGAGGCCACGGCAGCAAAGGGATCTATTGTTCATCAACTCAAGCTGCTACTTGGCCACTCGTCTACCACATATCTGACATGGTGGAGGCTTCACACTATCTCTTTAAATGCTGAACATCAAGCAGAGAAGCTGTGAACACCAATTTTTATAGTCTTTGATTTGACCTGACCGGGAATTGAACCTAAGTCTACTGTTGTAGATGCAGTCGTTCTATCCACTTGACTACTGATTAGTTTTTTAATGTTTTAGTATGACTATCTCTGCTCCTTATTGCCCAATAGCCAAGTGGTACTGGAACTTGTTTTTATAAGCATTGTGTGATAGTGAAAGCTGTAATTGCACAATGTGTAGGCAATATGTAGCCAATTGCGGAAGAAAATGCTTGGTATTATTTTTGCTAATACTTCTGGTGCAGGTGGTGCAAAAGGCTACTGCCCTCCAGGGTTATAATAAAGCATGCGGGGTCCACAACACTCTAACATTTTTACAAGTGCTAAAACATGGCATGATAGTCCATTATTCCATACGTACGTCTAAATAATCTATGTGTATGATGATGAAATGTAGTATACGGTACCAAAAAAGCACAACTTGAGAATGCCAAGTCACTAATTTGTTCTACTTTTTGAAGATACTACAATGTAAAAAAATTTGTTTTAAGGCAAGAATAAGAACAAAATACTCGAGTGCATCACAGGTGGGAGATCTTTTAAATGATTTTTGAGTAAAAAAATGTCACAAGGCATCATCCATGTTGATTTTTGTTGAAGAAACCAAACACCAGTGTTGTGATTATTTTTTAGAAGATTGTCAAATGTTATGTTTGTGTCATACAACTGCATAAGCCAGGTTATCTCGCATTTAGTTACAATTTCAAGTAACAGGGTATGAAATTAACACTTGCCAAAGGCAAGCTGAAATCGCTGAGGCAAGTTCTTTTTTTTGGATTCACTTGCCTGACAAGTTAACAAAACACAGCAATTAAAGTAAACTAAACAACATCAAACAAGATTATTTAGATACAAAAACACCGCTTTTGTTGCAGTGTAATAAAATACATACAAACAAAGCTTTGCTTGCTTTATTTTAGCATAATCACTGCAATTAACACTTAGTTTAATTGCCGGAACATCATTAATTGCAAATGACACTTCTTTTCTATCCTTAACTTGCTATGGTTACTTTTCTCTCTTTGTCTTTCGCAAGGTACACTCCCCAATCAATGGAAATCTGCTACTGTTATACCCATTCATAAAAAACGCTCTCGGGATCATCCAGGTAGCTACCGTCCTATTTCTCTCACATGCGTCTTATGTCGTGTTTTGGAGCATATCATTTGCAAATAAATTACTTCATCATTTTCACTGTAACAATCTTCTGTCTATTAATCAGTTCGGCTTTCTACCTGGTCGTTCTTCTTGCTCACAATTACTTACTGTTCTTAACAAATGGTTTTCTAAATATGACAATAATGACCAAGTGGATATCGTTTACACTGATATAGCCAAAGCATTTGACAGTGTTAGCCATTCTAAGCTTATTTCTGTTCTAAATTCTTTTGGTGTTAGTGGCAATTTACTTAAATGGATTAATGCGTTTCTTTGTAATCGTAATCAAAAAGTATGTGTCAACAATTCTTTTTCATCTACGTTGGAAGTGTACAGTGGTGTTCCCCATGGCAGTGTCCTTGGGCCACTACTTTTTGTTGTCTATATTGATGACTTAGTAAATGCTGCTTCATTAACTCGTACTACTGCTAATGGGATTTATCTTTTTGCGGACGATGCTAAGCTGTTCAGTGATGTACCTCATGAATTGCAAACTGCATTAGACAGTATTAATGCTTGGGTTAATGATCGACAACTTTCTCTAGCTCCTTCCAAGTGTGAACATTTAACTATTGCTCGCAAGCACAAATTGCCTGCTAACAATATATTCAACCTTGGTTCTCATAATATCAAATCTGTTTCTGTTGTCAAAGATCTGGGTGTACATGTGTCAGATAATCTCAAATGGTCATGTCATGTTAGTCACATTTACAATGTTGCTTCTATGTGTGCTTTTCAAGTTTTGTATTCTTTTTCATCCAGAAATATATGGACCTTGCTCAAAGCCTACACAACTTACGACAGACCCAAACTCGAGTACAACACTGTTGTTTGGAGTCCTTTGTTGCACAAAGGCATCAACCTTGTTGAATCTGTTCAAAAGAAATTCACGCGTCATATTTGTATTCGATGTAAAATTAGTTTTAATTCATATAGTGATCGTTTATCTAAGCTTAATATTAATTCATTAGAATATCGCCGTTTGGAATTTGACCTTATTCTCATGTTCAAAATATGTCATAACCTGTGTGATCTCAATTTTTATGAGTTTTTCAAACTTCGCAAAAGTAGATACAATTTACGTCAACATTCTCTAACAGTTGAATCTTTATTTCATCCTTAACCTGAGCAGTATCGTTATTTTTTCTTCAACCGCATTGTTAATATATGGAACAATCTTCCGAAAAGTATCGTAAGTGCTGAAACTTTACCTATTTTGAAACGACGTCTTCACAAATTTGATCTCCATAATATTGCCAATTTAACATACGGTACTAACTTGTTTGGTTTGTAACGCTTTTTTGCTTTCTGTGTGCATTTTGCCTCACATGTAAGTGTGCTCGGATGTGGATCAAGCACCATTGTGTTGTATTTCAAATAAATAAATAAATAAATAATCCCTCGCAGTTTTGTCTGATACTTAGATGAGCTTCGCAACTTCTTTGGCCCAAAATGTTACGTTCTTTTCCTGCAACGATTTTTACCATGCTTGCCTCATTAACTGCTTTTTCAAATATCACAAGTACTACCCTTTGCGGCAAGAACAAAAATTTAGCTATTTCAGTTTTTTAATTTAAAGATGTTTATAGTTCCTCCATTTTTTGCCAAAAAATTTAACTTTTAAGCATGTGGTGTACTTTTTGAGATATTCTATTGCAATTGAAAATGCGATTGCAGCGAAAAATCAAAGTGAATTATTGTTAATGTAACCATCAAAATAATTTCCACCAAAAAATAAATTTTTGCGTATTGCTTGATCGAAAAAAGGTACGTACCTTTTATGTCACATTAACTTAACTACAGTATTACTCATAACCACACAATTTTGCCAAAATAAGATACGAGTACCGATACAGTTGTATTTTTAGACTGCACTTGTAGCCAGTGGTGGGCAGCAACTAGTTACAATTGCAACTAGTTACTTTTTTAGCGACTGTAACTTCGTTCCTTTTTTTAGATGTAACGATATTTGTAACTAGTTACCAGTTTAGAGCCCTAAAAAAAGTTACAGTTACTTTTTGTACTACATGCTTTGAAGCAAATTACAGATTTTTTATGAATTCCATTCAAAATAATTGTATTACACTGGCAAAACAGGACGCACAGTCGCATGTCTGATCAACCATGACCTTTTATCCATATTTTCTTCACTGTGTTCACTGGACTACATGTGGTTGCTGGTTAAAGTGAAGGCAGTGGTAGTTTTCCAACTTTGCTTTTTGGTGATTGAAACCGTTTGGGGATTCAGTGCTGAGTTGGCCTACTGCACAGCTGTACGTGTACTAGCAATTAGTGTTAGTTTGCAGTTTCAGTGAAATGCATTTTTAATCAGTGCAACCTAGTTCAAGAGGCTGGAGCAAGAAGAATCGGAGGGGTTAGGGATTATCTCATCTGTTATGGTAAAATTGTGTTTGGGGTTCTGGATCAAGTTTCTGGGTCAACTTTAAGATCAACATTTAAGTTTCCACGTTGCGTATTCGGAGTTTGCAGTTAAAGTTCAGTTTTGGTTTTATGGATTGTGGGTTACAGTTTTGCAGTTTAAAACGAAAGGTTGGCATTTTGGGTTGAGGTTTAGTCTTTGAGTTTTAGGAAGGGTGTCAGGCAACCTTCCAGTTGTTCTGTATTGATTTGCACCGTCCTCTTGCTTCCACGTAAACTGGTACGTTCTGGTATCGATAACGCGTTTTCAAACCAGTTTTCAGGCTTTAGAGTTTGGGTTTAAGAGTTTGATATCACATTAAATAACCCCCATAAGTTACCCAACCTTTGTATACCGGAAGCACATTGATTACCGGTATCGCATGAGATATTTTTTGTGTTCAGGAGTCTATGTTACCTACTGCCTAGCTCGTAGGTGGGCACAAGTCCGTTAATCCGTTAATAACGAAGCTAACTTTTTCATTAACTTGTTAATCCGTTAAAAAGTTTTTTCATGTTAACGGACTAAAGTAACTTCCGGTGAGGTTTTTATCGTTAATATCTTGCACCATTCATTCATCAGACCGGTACAAACCAGTTTGCACTGGTAACACTTGTTGCGTATTAGCACGAGTTTCACGGAAGAAAGCGAAGAAAGGAGCTCTTTTTTGAGGCAAATAATAAGCTGCAGCCTCATAGGTCTATTAATTACATTGTTCACAATTTCCAAAGATTTTCCAATCACAGCTTTGTTGTTCATTTGAACTTATTTTTATCTTGAAATTAGATTAGACTGTAAAATGTAACTTCCAAAACACAAAAAGACCACCGTAGCGATAAATATTTCCTTGCAATCAGTTCAGCAGTGTCAGTACGTATTCTAGAAGCGAGTGAATAAAAAGAAATGTAAATCACATGCAAAATGTTAACGGATTATTGGACTTTATTAACTTCCGTTAATTAAAGCTGAAAATAACGGATTAACATTAATGGAGGTGTGAAGTTTGTTAACGGACCAGTAGTTAACGAAGTTAACGTTTTGCATTAACTTGCCCACCTATGGCCTAGCTCAGAGCTGCCTTGTACCGGTACTGATACGATGCTACATTACAGTGTACCGGTGGACGGTGGTACTGTTGGCCTTGTTTACCACAAATTACCTGTAGCCAGTAGCTTACTGGTTTATACTATAGCCTACTAGTGAAGCATGTACAAGGTAAGTTAGGCCTACCTCAAGTTAATATATCAAAAGCTGAAAGAATTTGGACAAAAAACAGGCCTGTCGGCACTTGCCAAAGACCTTGTAACTCTTCGCACAGCACATTGTACCGTTACGCCACTGAAGCTGACATCAGCGATCGGAAGAACTGCGTTCTTGAAACATCGTGTGCTCAATCAACCATGAACAACGTTTGCCTGACACCCTTCCTAAAATTCAAAAACCTTAAGTTAATATATCAACACTCCACGCAAGCCAATGGCAATAACGCATACGTTGTTCATGGTTGATTGAGCACACGATGTTTCAAGAATGCAGTTCTTCCGATCGCTGATGTCAGCTTCGGTGGCGTAACGGTACAATGTGCTGTGCGAAGAGTTACGAGGTCTTTGGCAAGTGCCAACAGGCCTGTTTTTTGTCCAAATTTTTAATCACTGAAAGTAACTTGTAACTGTAACTACTTTTTCAAATTTGTAACTGTAACTTAGTTACTTTTTTTGTCAAGTAACTGTAGCTTGTAACTAGTTACTTTTACAAAGTAACTTGCCCACCACTGCTTATAGCATTATCGGCTGCTTGTTGTATTGCTGAGCAATTTATTTAATGGATGAGTTACTGGATTTCACTGACACTTCTCAACAAAGTGAAGAAGAGCAGGAACATTTAACTTCTGCTGAAGTGCTACAGAAACTTGAAGAGGTACCATATGATACAAAAAAACTCGTAGCTTGACATTTAATTTTACAATGCTAAAACAAAACATGCAGACGTAGCTATGCATTACCGTAAAGTTTTATATCTTTGGTACACGAGATAATTTTGGTACAAAATCGGAAAGCATTTGATTTTGATTGGATGTAGGATAGATACTGCCAGTATTCTCACTAGGTCGATTTTTTTCAGCCAATCAGCGATTTGTAGGAGCAAGGGCAAATAATTTTTGGCAATATGGTAAACATAGCTTTAGAAAAGTCAACAAATTAGTGGAAATATGACATTTGGTGTACTTTAATAGTTGATTGGTACGAAAATTAGGGCACATAAACGTCTTTTTAGAGCTTTGGGCACAATTGTTTCAAGAAAATTTGCACACTCGCCGATTAGCCATAAAGTTAGACAGTAGAGGAAACATTGGATACCGCTACTAATTCAGTCACTGTTATATGTTAACTAAAGTTGCATATTTATTATGGTAGGTATGTATGATATTTTTTATGTGCTCAATAGAATTTGGGCATTTCTTTTAATTAGCTAAATTTAAGATTTTTGGGGGGGGTAAAAAGACACTTTTTATGAAAGTTGCTTGCTAAGCCTCAGTGTTCAAAAATGAGCTGCAGTATAGGTGCAAAACTAAGTCTTATAATGTAGTGTATAATATAGATATATGTATCAACTAAGTTGTGATCGAAACAAAATTGAAAAAAAAAATCGGGGGGCAAAGTAGGGTAAATTTTTTGTTTAGGGGTTAACTTTGCAGTAAAAGAAATAACTTTTGTACACATAAGTTCACTTTTTAGAGATATTAGGGAAAGTATTTAGCTTTTTTATAGTAAGTATTTTACTATAACGCTGGTAGTTAGTTGGAGATTTTGCTTCTGATGGCTTCTCGAAATTATGTTGCCTGCGTCGAAAGTTAGCTTAATGCAGCTATTTTGCAACTATTTGCCAAAACACATTAATATTGCTAAATAATTGTAATAACTGTCTTTTTTTTTTATAAGCACAACTATTTCATCTCCAAATGTATGATAACAAATTTTGACTATTCTGTTAAAGTCAACTTGAAGCTTTTTTAAGCCTGTGAAATAATCTTGTATCAGGTATATATTGCCATTTGCTTGCCATTGTTCTTTGTTACCAGTGCATAAACATTGTTCTCTTATTTTCTAAAAACTTTGTCCATTATTAAACTGTGCAGTCTCAAGGGTTTACTGCAGTGTTTTTGTATCAAGTCACAACCACTATGATCTCATAATATCTAGTGACAACATAGAAGTGAATCACAATAGCTTAGCCCCTATGTTTTGAATGTACATTATCAGTTAAAATTATCAAATTTCTTTCTTTGTTTTATAAACACTTCTGTAAGTGCCAAAGCTAAGTATTAGTACCCTAATTTTTGTACCAGTGGCTTGCAATAGACCTTTCGAGCTGAAAATTTGTGTGCACCAAATGAATTTTTTTTTTTTTACAAAAACTTTGGTACGGTAAAAAGTGTTTTAAAAAATGGGCCAAATAACCTGGCACTGATTTTTGAACTGGGACTTTATGCCATCTGCATTGGGTCTTAGTCAGGCCCACAACATCAAGCAAAAATCAAAGTTTTAAAACTTTACCTGTAAATGTATTCCAAAACTGTACAAAGGTAAAGGGGTTTTGCAGTATCTTTATTTAATCCAGTGAAAAAAGGTCCATTGCACTATACTTATTTATGCTATGCTATTTTGTACAAATTTATGTTTACAAGGTCTGTTCAAAAAGTATCCAACTATTTTTTCTCTTTCCAGCAACATTTAAGCAAATTACTTGCACAAAGCACGGATGCACTCACATACATTCATTTGCAATTGTGAAAAGTTTCAAGTAGATTGATGAAACCCTTCTTGTTCTGCAAAGTGTTTTTCGAGGTCATATAATGTGTGCTTGGCAATTGCTTATTTTCAGGAAAATTTTGTTGTTCTGGCACAACAGAGTTATTGCATCAAGTTTTTTTTCAAAAACTTGGTGATACTCACCTTGAAACAATCCAAAAGATCCAGCGAGTGTTTGGTGATGTGGCCTTAAGCCCAACCCAGACAAAGGAATGGTTTAAACGCTCAAAAAATGGCTGAGAGTCAGTAGAGAGTGAACCTCGCTTGGGGAGGCCATGCACCAGCCAAAATGAGGAGGTAAAGGTTGAAGTTCGCAAAGTTTTTTTGATTATCATGGTATTGTGCATTATGAATATGCACCAGAAGGCCAAACAATTGACTAATAACAAACTGTACTACCTGGGGGTTTTACATCGACTTCGTGCAGCTGTTAGAAAAAAGCGGCCTGCCATGTGGAGAGTAAACAATTTTCAGCTTCACCATAACAATGCTCCTGTTCATTATGTTCTCTCCGGATTTGGCGTCATGCAGGGGTGCACCCAGAAATTTTTAAAGGGGGAGTTTGAATTTTTCAAAAAGCAACCAGTACCCAATTGTAGTGAATTTAACTATAGTCAAACAGGGCTTCTAGGTAATTGTTGCATCGTTACAACATTTGATTATTCAGAAACCTTGCAATAACGATTTTGAAAGTTGTTGGTTGTGAAGATTGCGTGCAAGATACCAATTTATTGCTATGGGCACCTGGGGAAACCCCCAGCTGCTGGGCAATTCTTGCAATATTTCAAAAAAAAGTTGCCATGTTAATGCCATTTGGATGACGTTTTGTACGTTTTTAGAGCAATTAGAAAAAGCTAAATTACTAAGATTTGAAAGAGTTCAGAAGAATTTATTTTGCTCAGTCCAATCAGCCCCCACACACTTAGTGGTCAAGTCCAAAATATGTTTAAATGCTAAAAGCTGGCAAATTTGGCTTAAATTTTTTAAATCAATACGTTTTTAGATTCAAAAAGCTTTTTAGTGGTGCACAATTTCAAAATAGCTTTCATTAGCGTCGGAGCTACAATTTCCACTCTTTGAGTAATGGGTAGTCTTGAAAAAGGCTGTTTTAGAGTGGACGTTTTCATCCAGCTCTCTTCATTAATCTTCGCTGAAATGAAGAAAAGCTAAAATATATAGGTTGATTACACTGAAATAGACAATGTGTTGTTATTATGATGATGCTGCTGCAAAATCACCAAAATACTATAAGGTTAATGCAAAAATATAGAAAAAATCATTTGGAAATGAAAGCTCTGACACTATTAAAAGCTGCTTTTAAATTCCTAAATACGTTTGCAGAATAAAAATCTTGCCATTTGAATGTAATTTTGTTGTGGTTTTCGTCTTAAAACAGCGGATTTGTTTGCTTTTTTTTGCAAAAGTGCATTTGGCTTAGTAGGTTTTTTTTGCACAAGGATGACTTTTTTCACTAAATGGCATCTGCCTGTTTTTAATGTCAAGCTCTGTTCTGCTCAGAAGTTTATGATTGGGTATAATATTATCCATTGTTCAATGGATATAACAAATACACATAGTTGCACAATATATTGATTCTGTAGTTGAAACACTGTAGAAGCAATATTGTAGTTGAAACAAATGCAAAAATTTCAATTGCTTGGTAAGCATCTTGCAGCATCAAATTACAGCCCTGAAATAACATCCTAAGTTATTCACAACAACTTAGTGATTATTTAGTGAAAAGTAAATATATAAATGTTACAAACTGCGTTATATCAACAAAATTATGTTATATTTTGAGTTCCAAAAGGGGGGGTTTCGACCCACAAAACCCCCCTTGGTGCGCCACTGGCATCATGTGATTTTTGGCTTTTTCCAAAATTGAAAACAACTCTTAAAGGAAAGCGGTTTCAGTCATGAAAGGACATCATGCAAAAATCGCGAGAGGAGCGAAGGAGCATTCTCGACAAGCAATATCATAGGACTTTCCAGAAGTAGGAAAAGTCTGTTCAACTTCAAGCAGAAGATTTTGAAGGAAATTAAATTGGCAAAATTTATTGTGTTGTGTACTTATAAAAAAGTTGGATACTTTTTGAACAGACCTCATGTATAAAGATTTAATCTTGTATTGCTTAGATACTGCAGACTTCTATACCGAGGAATAAAAAACTGAGAGAAAACACAAAAAGCAGACAAATTTTCGTTCACGTTAAAAGTTACAATGATTTATAGTTTTTACATGAAAAGACTATATTTTTTAGTTAGCTTTTCAGCAGCATAGAAGAGAAAAGGGTTGGCAAAGTAATTAGCAATTTATTATCATTAGTTAATCTGCAAAGAGCTAGTCAATAAGTGTAGTGGTTATAGAGTTATGGATTACAATGTAATATTATCTTCACAAGTGCAAATGTCAGGATATCTATCTAAACTTGCACAATGTCACAAATAGCTATTGACCATTGCAACATTTTGCAAAAAGTTGTGTAGCCTAGCACAATTTCATGGCTTTGCTCCACCGATTGTTAAAATGGTTATTAATATTAAAAAAACATTTATTTCCGTTTTTTGTCTAATGGAAAACTAGAATTTGTTGAACTATAAATTAAGTTAGTTTGTTATTTAAGTTCTTTCGAATAATATTGATAGTTGTTTTCACTAGGGATAACCATTTCAGAATAATTTTGAAAAATTTCAAATCTTTTTTTCCGAATCCAGAATTCCAAATCCTAAGTCTATAGAATGGTCGTCAGTACTATTTTGATATTTATTCAGCACTTAACTGCTCGACTACACAAAACAAAAAGTCCCAACATTTTGTTTCATTTTTGGTGAATGTATAGCCACAGGGTTCGAAATTGATGCTTGCCCAACTCGCAAGTCAATAAAATACAGTGTATGTTATAGCGTAAAATGAAGTAAGCTTTTCCTTGCTTTGTTTGAGCGCATTTACCGCAATTAACACTTAATTTAACTGCAAGCACATCGTTAATAGCAACTAGCACAACTTCCTAATTGCCCGCAGATTTGTTCGATACTTAGACGTGCTTTGCGATTCTTTTGGTGTAAAATGTTGTGTTCTTTTTCAGCAAAAATTTTTCCCACACTTGCCGTGTTAACCACTCTTTCGGGTATCACAAGTACTATCCTGTTCTGTGAGAAACAAGGTAGAAAATGCGGCCTTTTTTATTTTAGTGTTTTTGAAAAGATCTTTGTTTCCTCTATCGTACACACAAAAAAGTTCAGCTTTTTAGCTGGTGCAGTTTCCCAAGATATTCGGGATGGAAAAATAAAATGCGTTTGTAGCAAAACGCCATGTGAATTATTGTTAATGTAGCATTTGAAATGATTATTACAATCCAAAAAATCAATTTTTGTAAAGTGAATGATTGAAAAACTCTTTCATGAGTTTCTGCGATATTTGATACGCAAGAAAACTGCAATGCAGATTGCAGAGTAGAACAATAGATGTGATTTTTTTCGATGCGATAGACTTGCCACTAGGTTTGGATGATTAGGGTATGGTATGGAATGGAACAGAAATTTAGGTATGGAATTCGGAAGATGCCGGAATGGAATGGAAGACAATCATTCATACTTCCATACTAATTCCATACTAGACTACACGAGAGCATTTACAGAAAAATCTATATGGATGGTAATAACTGACAACTAAAAATATGTGAAAACATATTGCAGCTAATCACTGTTGACAAATTAATGGAGTAATTCAGTCATGATCATTGCGCAAACAGTATGGGCATTGCATCACCAGATCATAAAATATGTTATTGCAATTTGCAGCTGCATTGATGCTGACTGGCTTAATTTTTCTTTTGAGTATGACAATTTTCCTAGTGCTGTCATCTGAGCAAACGAAGTGAAGGGGCACTAAAATAGATGAACTTTTGCTCATTAAAACTGATCTTGTACAGCTGCAAATTATGCGCAATTTCAAAATTCTGGAATCATGTCTAAAAAAGACATGTAAGTTCTTAGCATTTCTTAACTTCTTTCGTTTCCGGCCCATGAATCACTTGAAAAGTCTATCCACGATAGTGACTCTGACCAAAACAACGTAGAATGGGTTCTAAAAAAGCAAAAACAGCTGGTCCCTTAAAAAACAAAATAAACGATTTTGTTGGTCTACATCTCTGCTTCCCGATACACCCCTAAACAGATGTTCAACCAAGATTTTGCTAAAGGAGGGGGCTTGAAAGTTAAAATTTCTTTGTTTGAAAAATGCCTCGATCGGGTGGCAAGCTGAGCAAAGTGATGTAATTCAATATAAACGGGGGTCTGGGTGTGAAGCATTTTTCGAGAAAGAATATTTATTTCAATGCCATTTAGATCACATTTCGTACGTTTCTAAAGCTATTTGAAAGAATTAAATTGCCAAGACTTAGTAGCCTGTAGAAAAATTAAATTGCCCAGCCCATTCAGTCCCTACTTTACTTACAAATCAATTCAAAATCATGTTTAAACGCTAGCATTTTAGGGTTAAATTTTTTAATAAACTTGGCTAGGGGGGCTGAAGCCCCCTTTGCTCTTATAGTTTGCGCCACTATATCTGTAAACGCTTAGCAGCTTGTTGTGCATCCTGACCCATAGTTTGAGAAACTCTGGCTTCAGGCTTAGAATACTTTGAAGTGATGTGATGTGTTTATGGTTTTGAAATTGAAGTGACTAATCTAATTACTTGATGACTTATTAGATACAGAGGTGTGAGCTTTCAATGTTAAATCTGGTGTTTGAAACATGAACCACTAAACTTTCGGGATTTAAAAACTTCAATATATGCTTAATGATGTAGGTAACGTTTGGGATTGAATGTTATTATTCCTTTTTGTATCATTGTTGGTTTTCTTGTTGTTACATATCGTAATGTTCCAAAACAAGTATTTTAGTAAACTAAAATGGGGCAAAGCTCCCTGGCCCCTGTAGCGACGGCCCAGAACTTTGCAGAGTGGCAAAACTTTTTCTTCCATTGTAATAAAAATTTGTTACAAGTACTTTTCTATCCTCAATTGAGCTTAATACTTTGTTTCTGTTTTTTTTGTGGTTAAAATTTTTTCTCAGTATTTTGTAAAATGCTTTTGGCCGTTTGACTGTGGCTAATTTCATAGTTGGTGTGATTACACTCTTGCAATCATTAAACCCAGTGCATACCTGTCAACCTATTATTGTCTGTTGATTAATTGGTTGAAATTTTCCTGCTAAGTGAATTTTTATGGTAGCTCATTGCGATAGTGCTTCAAATATGGGATGAGATGCATCATACCATACTGGTTTCTTTCGTAAATGAATTCGTGCTAAGGTATGATTAACGTTGCAAAAGTGCTATGCAAATTAATTACGCATAGCTTCCAGTTTAAACTTATGTTCTGTATGGAATGGAATATGGAATGACAGATTTTTAGCATGGAATGGAAGAAAATTGCCAGCATGAAATGTGGAAAAATCGTCTTCCATTCCATTAATGTCCTGCCGATGATTGATTTTTTTGATTAATTTTGAAACTAATGTTTGTTATCTAAAAGAATGTAAACTGATGCTCAGCCAGCGCAAGACTTGAGTTTAATTACGTATGGCGATGCAACCAATGCCAAAACATTCTCAAACTTCTGCCTAAAATGTGACTTATGACAAAATAGAAAAAACAATAGAAATTAGATGTTCATTTTCCCGGGGGGAAATAATATGAGACTTCCGCCAGTTCCATTTCACCATCATTCTCCCCTTCATACTTTGAAGGTTATTGATATTTTTGTAAAACTCAATCGTATGCAATGCCCACAAACTGATTTTGTCTCATGAAAAAAATAAATGTTGATTTTAAATCATTTGTTGTTTGGGTAAAACCGATATCCGACTAAGTATTTGAACCCAACTCAGTTCATTCACGACAATATCAAACCCTGGCACCTGTAATCATTGTGCCAGCTCAGCATATGAACCCAACTGACTAAAATCAATCGTTAAATTTAGCTTTCAAAAAGTGATTTTTGGAGAGGTTCATTTGGGGGTTGGTACCCCCAAACCATGTAAAAAAATGTCTTTTAAATATCTACTGATGTCCAAAAAAACTAGCGTTCTAGCTCAAGCCGTTCAAAGTAATTGATTTTGTGTGGTCCATTTGGGAAAGGTTCCGGAGGGGAGTACTCAAAACTATGTAAAACATTTTGTCTCTTAAATATCTTTTAATGTAAAAAATACTGGAGCCTTTGCTTGAGTTCAACAAATTGATTTTTGCAAAAAATTTCAGCTTTCTTATTTGCGGTTGGAAATATGTTTGCAGCAAAGAGTGAAAGGCAACGTGGATCATTGTTGATGTAACAATTGAAATCATTACAATCAAAAATCAATTACTGCGTATTGCGAGATTGAAAAAAAGTTACATTTTGTTACATCACATTAAGCTAACCATCCTGCATAAAACTTGGTTTTCTTGAAAAAGATATACCACTACACAGCAGGGTTCCCCAAACTTTTTGAAGAGCGGGCCACATTGGCTTCATTGTATGGAGAAACTGGCTCTAGCCAACGTATATCGCCGGGGTTTTAGGTGAAAACCAGACGCTCAACCAAAACTTGGTTAAGGGAAGGAGGCTTGAACTCAAAGGTGTTTTTGTTTTGCTTGAAAAATAACTGTGTGTTGAGCAAATTGGTGTTATTCATAAGTATCACAGATGTAGTCTGGAGGTCGGAGCACCTGGTGTTGGGGCATTTTGTGATTTTTTTTTGGAAAAAAAGCCATTTTAATGCCACTCGGAGCAAATTTTGTACCTTTTAAGAGCTATTTAAAAAATTGAATTGCTAAGATTTGAAAGCTAGTTGAAAAACTAAATCGCTCAGACCCTTCAAGCCCCCCCTCCTTACTCACAGGTTAAATCCAAACATACTTTACCGCATGCAGTTTGGGTTAAAATTTTTAAGTGACTTGGTTGAGGGGGGCTGAAGCCCTTTTAGCTCCCCCTGTGTGCACCAATGGTAAAGATCAAAGAAAAAAATGTCTTTACTAGAAGTTGATGTTTTTATTGGAAATTTGGGTGAAGACAAAAAAAAACGCGCCTGAAATTCATGTTATATTTGCTGAAATTTTTGTGTAATTCTTATGCAAAAAACTATGAGCCAAGTCAACCGATCGCAAACAAATTGACCTCGAACCAACGGTTTCGTCACTGTTTTCATCAGTAATTTGGTCACAGAGTGAGGGTTTGGGCAAGATGGCTCTGGGTATAGTAAAACATTTTTATGATCGCCCTTCTCAGCCATTTGGCATCATTTGGTTCGCGGTCAGTTTGTTTGCAGTTAGTTTGTCGCGGTCAGTTGTTGTGGACCCAAAAAACTAAAGGTATTTGCCACTCACCAGTGATTTGGGTTTTTGCAAATTCGCCCAAAAATTACTTAAATTTCTGAAACCACTCGCGGACTGCACGTTGGTCACCCCTGCTTCACAGTATTATGAAAATTGTGTGTCTTTTTATGAAGTATTTTTACGCATTTTTTCAAAATTGAACCTCAAAATTTACTGTACCTATTGTTTCGGGCAGGTTGAGATTTCCTTGGACAAGTACACGATAGTTATCATCTGTCAGATGGGCAAGTTATCGAAAAAGTTAGTTTCGACCACTGAGGAAATATTCCAGCGACAAACAACATTATAGCATTTGGTAGTTTAACCTACTTTGGATATTTAGGCATGGATGAATGAAAAATTGTCTCCCAATTTAATGGTGTGCAAATCTGAGATAGTGGAATGTATAATAGAGCAAATGCATGAGATGGAAGAGAATATTTCCAGAGCAAAGAAGGGTGACATAAAAGTTAGTAGACTTGCTTTTGGAGTCTATATTCCATTATTTTTTCTCATTCAGAAATATTTTTAAGAAATAAAATCTTGCTTATAGTGTGGATACTAGGATGTCCAATTCGAATCTGTTTTTCTAAATTCCGATTTCGAGTTTTTCGGGTTTTGCATTTTGAAAACCCAGGTCTTATCTGCTTCTAAAAGTTGGTGCTTTTAGTTTCCAGTACTTAAATGTGCTCCAATGCATTTGATTACAGCATGCATTCTCGTAGACATGTCATTGATTGTGGTGTGCAACTGGTGTTTGGATATTCTTGCCCATGTTTTAATTAAAACTTTTTTTAACTTTCTACTTTTTTCTCCAAAATGTTTTCCATCTGAGCTCTTCTGTCTGTAGAAAATTTGTGCAACAATACACCGAATTGATACCGGGTTTCAAAATTTACCCCCAAACTTGTTTTGTGGTTTGGGAAAACCCGGGGCTGACACACTAGTAAGTACAATATTGCAAGGTTTCTGAAATGCTTGTATCAATACTTGAAAATTTTAACTTGTATGAAGTGCACATTTTCACAATACTTAATGGGTACAAAATTTATGTGTAAGCATTAAGCCGATTGTTTTCAGCGAATCAAGCACAAACTCGATTTTTCTTTTACCAATGCTTTTTACTGTATATTAGTAAAATTGGTGGTTTTTGAGCATGAGCTGCCTGACCAAAATCGTTTAGAAAACCATGTATTACTTCAGTGGCGCACCCAGGGGTCAGGGGTCGAACCCCCCATTTGGAACTAAAGCAACAATTTTGTTGATATAAGTGAGTTTGTAACACTTTGCTCTATTTACTTCTCTCCAACTAATCACTTAAGTTGTTGTTAATCACTTAAAGATGTTATTTTAGCGCTGTAATTTGATCCGGCACGCTATTTATTTAGCAATTGAGATTTTTGCGTTTATTTTGGGCACAATATTGCTGACAGAAGCATGTGTAGCTAGGTATGTGTATTAATTTTATGGATGTTGAATAATGGATTATGGATATATTATACCCGATCATAAACTTCTGGGCAGAACAGAGCTTGATATTAATAAGAAACACGCGGCCATGTGGTGAAAAAAGTCACTCATATGTAAAAAAAAGACGACTACGCCAAATACACTTTGCGAACAAAAAAAGCAAACAAATCCGCTGTTTGAAGATGAAAGCCACAAAATTACATTCAAACGTCGAGATTTTTATTCTGCAAACGTATTCAGAATTTCAATTTTTTCTGTGTAGTCGAAGCAATCACTAGCCGTTTAAGACTCACCCTGCACTGGGCGTAATATCATAAGCGCATGAGCGTGTACTTCGGGCTTACCGATACCAAAACTCTGGTTGCAATAGACAAAAGATATATGTTCGACGTACACTATTTTACACCTAAAGACCTAATTTAAACGGTGTTCAACGGGATAGTGGGTAATTATCTTAAAAGTCGAAACTTTTCTGGTCAGTTGAAACACACTTTAAATGATGGTGAAGTAATTTTAATAAGCTTGTTTAGCAACTGAGATTGGCTACTGAACTACAATTGGTGTAGATTTTTGCACTTTTATGTTACTCGCAACTATAGTTTCTTTTCAACAATCAAGTATTTTTTTTTTTTTTGAGCATTTATGAAAATATAAATCAGTGACACAAGCAGGGGAGACTAGGATGGTTGAAGCTTCCTTGTTATGAAGTCATTTAAAAAATTTGAGCCAAATATGCGCGCTTTCAGCTTTTAAACGTATTTTTGACTTATACCAGTAACTGTGCTGGAGATAGTTGGACTTATTAAAATAAATTCTTTCAAACTCTTCCGAATCTTAGTAATTTAGCACTTTCTAATTGCTCTAAATGTGCAAAATATCATCCAAACGGCGTTAAAATGGTTATTTTTTCACGTAAAATTGCAAGAATTGCCCAGCGGTTGGGGGTTTCGCTTTCAGGCCCCAATAGTGGTATAAGTTTTTCTCTCGCACTCAATTTTCACAACCAACAACTTTCAAAATCATTATTCAGGGTTTCTGAATAAACAATGTGGTAACGAAATGCAAGTATTACCACAAAGCCCTGTTCGATTACAATAGCGTGCGTTTTCATTAATGGTTAAAGTCAGGCGCGTCAATTCCCGGGGGGGTCCGGACCCCCCCAAAGATATGCATTGGGCGGGTCCAAAGAGTAAAGGACCCCCCCAATAAAAATAGACATGTTTGCTGTTTATCATGGATACTAACAAAATAAAATTTCTGTCTTGACAGATTTTTCTTGCTCAAAATCTTGAAACCTGCATATCACAGCGCTAGGCCTAGATTTTAATGCCATAATTACAATACGAGTATGTTTATCATCTAGCCAATATATTGCATAAGTTTTGTTTGTGTACGTCACAAACTCATTATTGTGGCTGTGTGTCTATCAGTAAAGTCTAGATGAGGAAAGTCCTCACCGTTACAACAGGGCACTGAGGACCGAGGGCATACTGATACTCGCAGCGTCAGAGCATATCAGCATAGTCACTCAATATTACAATGGTGCCATCCGGGTGGGGACTTAAATGGACCGTGCCATCACAGGCGAGCCAGGATTTTTGATTGAGGGGGCCCAAATCACATGCAATGACGTCTTCAAACATTTTTGAAATGAGGCACTTTTTACGGGACAACGATACCGTAAAATGGAAGATCAGAAGCCGTGGCCTGGTTTGGCACTCAACTAGGATTTTGCTGATGGGGAAGAGTTTGAAATGTTAGAATGTTTCAAAGTTAAAATGTCTAAACTGGGAGACATGGTGAGTAATCTACTGTAACTCAAACGTATCACAGACGGGGGTGTGGGGGCGAAGCCCTCAACCGCTGGGCAACTTTTTGTAATTTTTGAAAAAAAGAGCTATTTTAATGCTATTGGATCACATTTCGCGCGTTTTTAGAGTAATTTGAGGGAACCAGATCTTTAACATTTAGAAACATGGTTGTAAGTCGGCCCGGGCTTTTGGGGTCGGGTTCGGGCCTAAGGTTGACAAAAATTTTGGCCTTAATTCGGGCCTGAGACGTGGTTTTTGTCTTAGAGATATCCAAATAACAAGATTGCTAAATTTTTCAGACCGACTGTAACTAAACTTTCGGTTTTTTCGGGCACGATTTGAGCTTCAAATTAGTTTTCGGATGCGGGCTTATATTTTCGGGTTTGGGTCTGAACTAGTCGGCCCATTCACAACCCTGCTTTGAAAGCCGATTGAAAAATTAAATTGTTCAATTCTCTTTTTATCTACAATTCAAGTCCAAATCACGTTTAAAATGTTGCAGTTTGGTTTTAAATTTTGTATGTGATTTGGCCAAAGTAGACGGAAGTAAGGTACATTGCCTTCTAAAATGTTGTGCAATAGGTCATGAAAATAATCAATTGTAGGAGTACATGTAATGACTTAGGGGCCCAGGCCCCCTTAATTTAAATTCAATAATTTGTTAAATGCGCATTTTTGCCTGCTATTTTTTTTCAAAAGCATTTTGTCGCGTAAAAACTGGCGAGTTGGAAGTGAATTGCTATTGAAAGTTAATTGATACAAAAGATGGTTATTGGTAAGGCCTATGAGTAATTATGTTTTTGCCCAGGCTGGATTTACATTGCGCGGGGCCCTTTGCACTTTGGGGATTTTCGCTGCATTTTCCAGTCAATATAGGAGAGACAAAAAACTCTTAGGCCCACCATTTAAACGCGGGACCGACCCCCTGACACTGAACCATTTAGTAAATCCGCTCGTGTTTATTGTATTACGTTCATAAAAAGGTTTGATAAGTGCCTGAGGTTGCAATTTTTAAGACAAAACTCTTCAATTCTCCCGGTCTACACACTTAAATTGGTTAGCAAAATTTTGAATGGAGGGGGCTCGGGTTCCTTGGTGATCCATATTAATATCATTGCTAATTACAGTTGAACGCGTGCACTTTTGTACAGAGAAATGTTAAAAGAAACTGAAGGAAAAGTAGACTCTGTTTTAATATTTTTATCATTGAGGGCATTTTTATTTATGGGGGAGGGGCTGTCGCCCCCTTGGCCACGCCTATCCGTGTCATCCCTTAAAGTAGTATAGACAGGCTTCGCGGAACGATTTTCAAAGTTTTCAAAGTCGTAGCATTGGAATTAACGTCCAAAAAACGTCCCAAAAGTTTGGCGGAAAGAGGTCGCATTTAAAAAATACCTCAAAAAATATTTCACACGGTTATATATTTCAAGATACCCTTTCATCCCTACCAACCCTCGTTTGGCGCGATGAGTTTTTTTTCCTTTTTTTTCCAACGTACTGTACGCTTATTTCCTAAACGTCTCAACACCGAAAAAAAAAGAACTGCATTAAATGTGCTATTGCGACGTACGAACATTGCAAACGAAGTCTACGATGTACAAACAATGCAAACAAAATTCGCGAGATTTCGCCAAAAAAGTTCTGGTTATTAAGTTGGACCCCCCCCAAAGATTTCGACAAATCGACGCGCCTGGTTAAAGTAAATCAAATATCCACAACTGGATGCTGGTTGCTTTTTGAAAAATTGAACCCCCTTTAAAATTTTTTGGGTGCGACTCTGTATCACTTGTATACCTAATTTGGAATTTTTGGTCTTTAAAACTTAGTTGTTGTAGAGCCTACTACAATTTATGTTTTGTTGCATAGCTGAATAACATTTGGCCATTTTGCTTACTATTGTCTCAAAAAGAAGACTGCTATTAGAACTCGTAATTATGCTTTATCCACTCATTATTACAGTATTGTGTGCATAAAACAGTGTATATCATTATCTTCATTGTCTCACTTGGTTAGCAAAATTTTAAACTATCCTAGTTGTCATCGATTTGTCTCAAATTAGTTTTTGGTTCCAATGTAGATAAGCTTGCATCGTTTGGAATTGGATCGTATTCGATATATATTGAGCAGTTACCTTCGAACTCGACTTGAAAAAATTGAAAAAAATTCTGCTGTGCTTCTTGAACAAGAAAAGACAAGACCAGAACATGAACCATCAAGGCTATCACCCGAAGAGTTTGCTTTTGCTAAAGAGTAAGAGTTTTTGTTGGTTATGCACTAGAATATTACCAAAAAATTAATTATGTCCTTTTAATCTGACCTATTTGCTATTATAATTACATCTTCATTAGTCTAACCAAGATCAGTACGCGACATCCTGACACGAGACAACTCACCTCGGGAATCCTGACGCCAAAAGCTCAATTTAAACTTTAACGCTCCGCTTTTTTTCTTCGTTTCTCTCTTTTCCGTCCTACACTTTTTTTCTCAACACAATTAACACTCGGTTGTTATGATGTAAGCGTCAGAGGTGGGGTCGAGGACACAAGGCTCTAGGCCAAGGACACAAAAAAATCCGAGGCCAAGCACACAAAAAAAATCCAAGGCCAAGGACAGCCTTTCCGAGGACAGACACTCTCGAGGCCAAGGACAGGAATGCTCGGGGCCAAAGCCAAGGACACAAGCGCAAGTGCTCTCCAAAAAAAAATGGTCTTCACAAAAATTTTTCAGGCGATCTCCACAAAAAAACGTTTTCCAAACAATTTTTCAAGCGCTTCACAAAATTTCAACAATTCAAAAAATAGTGCTGTCCTCGAGCCGAGGACAGGCCAATTTTCGAGGCCAAGGACTTCAAAGTGTGTCCTCGAGGACTCCACCTCTGGTAAGCATTACATAAGATTCTTTTTTTTTTTTCAAAACGCTGAAAACACAAAAAGCTCGAAAGTGAATTGTATTTTATAATATTTTTGTTGTTTCGAAAATATTTTTGATAAAAATCAAAAGCCAAGTTAAGTAAATCGATAAAGTGCTAACGATAAGTTTTAAACATCGCGGTGTTTGGTCGAATAAAAGAGAGAAGCAAAGAGAAAAAATGAAGCGCCAAAGTTAACACCTTTTGGCGTCTGGATTCCCGCAGTGACTTGTCTGGCTTCAGGTCCGTCGCATCAGGATATCCTGCTTCGAACCAAGATACCTTGGCTAGGAGACCTCAAAGGGACCTTTTGGTCGTCAAATCAAGCTGCAAATTTGACGACCTTTTGGCCGTCTAATCAAGCGGTCCTCAAATCAAACAATCGTCAACAGCAAAGGGACCTTTTGGTCGTCAAATCAAGTTTACCATATATCTACTTCATATGGTAAAGGTTTCACACTGTCTTTTTATTTGCTAAATGCTAAGCAGTGAAGCTGTAATACTAATTTTGTAAGTATATATTTGGTTTAATCTGACCGAAAGTCACACCCAATTCTACCATTTCAGTAGCAACTTTAACATAAGATGCAACTGACTGCTATACATGGTACAGAGTTAATGCAATTCAGTAAGTAGTCAAGGAAGCGGCAAAGAACCTAGGGTCATTGAGTCGGGCGTTTCCTAGACATGCTTGTATTTAAGGCACCTTCACCAATTTATGTTAATCTGAAATACGATAAAAATTGATGAAATCTTCATTCACAATATGAATGAGAGGCATGAGTAATATCCCCAATAAAATTAGTGTAACTAGAAATAGTTTATTCCAAGTTTTTTGAATTTTGATTTAAAACCATTCAGAGTTATTTTCCAATTTCACTCGACCAGTGATCGCTTATAGACATTTTCGTTCTTTATTGGTCTTCACTCATTTCCGGTTTCCCGTACCGGAGTTTTAAATACAGATAGAATGCTGCTTAAATAGCGTGGTGTGTTTTCTAACCATTCAACTGAACTAATAGCCACTTACTCGATTGAATGAAAAGAGAAAGTTTGGCTCCGTTGCATTTTGCAGTGGTCTCATTAAGATTATTTATCAGAGCACTGCATATACAAAACAACAAATCCTTGTATCAATAAACAATAATTTGACGTCATTAATTTCGACAGAAACATGTTTGGTGTCAATTTTAATTTAGGTGGTCGTGCGCAACTGATGCCGTCTTTCTGTTGTGCAAAACCATTCAAACTAGAATTGGAAAATGCCTGGTGTTCTCGATTAGTTTTTATGAGTCCTTTGTTTGTAAAAAAAGGTGGCTGCTGGCTGGGTGACCTAGAGGTCTGTTATTGACATTTCTATGTTTGGTCTTCAATTTTTGTTTTGATGAATATTGCTTTTAATCGGTCAGTGAACATGAATGAATGAAAGTTGAACATTCTGGTAGTCCGTTGCAATAATAAACAGATTAGATTAGAAGTGACTCTTTGGTTAGAACATCATCAGTTTGTACTTGCGGGAGCTTACTGGAGACATTTCAGTATTCTGAAAAATAATTCAATGTAAAAAACTAAAATGATTTACAATTTTGGTAGATTTACAAGTAATGTGGATGCTCATCTCAAAGCATCAGCATTGAAGCACATGCCAAGAAATTTGCAGCCATTGAATTTACATGAAACAGGTACAAGAATGAATAGAAAATCAATAACAGTACTGCAATAGTATTGAAAAACTTTTTATGATTCTCTCGACTTACTAATTTTTGAAAATTGCTTGCTGAATCTTTCGTCAGTATCAACAAAATTCCGTAGTATGTTTTAATCGATTGAGCATTAAGTTAATTTCAGAAAGTGCAGCAATAATCTTGTCTTCGACGTCCAACCACATAATCATTGGTTTTGAACACTGCTTACAAAATGCATTTAGTAGCAGTTGATTTTCTAGTTGGAACGACTGACGCTCGCGTCGCGTGTTTCTTTGTTTTTATTTGGCCATTTTCTTAACTAACGAGTGCAAAGTTTTAGACTTTTGGTTACAACTCGAGAACGGTTTGGTCCAGCTACATGAAATTTGGACAGCAGTTTGAGATTATTGAGTTGTTTCTTTCTACCAAATTCCGAGGCAATTAGTCACGTGACTTCGGTTTTGGGACCCGAAAACCACCCCAAAAGTTTGGTGTAAAAAGCGGTCTCATTCAAAAACGGCTTAAGTATGGCAAAAAATATTTCACATGATTATATGTCTTAAGATACTCCTTGATCCGTACCTACCCACGTTTGGCCGCGATGAGGTTTTGTGTTTTCCTTTTTTTTTGTCTTTTTTCCTAAATCTTTACGCTCTTCTAAACTGTAAAACGTCGAGGTCTAATTTTTGGGTAAAGTTATTGTGCTGAAAACGTTTTGTCTCCCGAATTTTTTAGGACTTGTTCCTTGGGGGCCCCCAAGAATGGGGCCCCAAAAATCAATTTTTAAAGGGCTCAAGTTAGGGTGCTAGTTTTTTTTATATTAGTACATATTTGTGAGACAAATATTTCGACATAGTTTGTGGGTACTATCGCCCTGCTGGGGACCTCCAAAATGGCCCCCCAAGAATCACTTTTTTGAACGGCGTAACCTAGGGTGCCAGTTTTTTTGATATCAGTAGATATTTAACATACAAATATTTTGTCATAAGTTTGGGGTTGCCACCCTCCTAGGGACCCCTAACTGGACTCCCTAGAAATCAATTTTTTGAACGGCTTAAGCTTGGGTGCCATTTTTTTATATCAGTAAATATGTAAGAGATATATTTTGACATAGTTTGGGGGGTACTACCCCTTGAGGGTTCCTCAAATTGACCCCCAAAAATCTGGTTTTTGAACGGCTCAAGCTATGGCGCTAGTGTTTTTTAATATCGGTTAAAATGCAAAGACAATTACTACCCCCCTGGCAACCCCTCCCCAATTGGATACCCCAAAAATCAATGTTTTGAACGGATTAAGCTAGGGTGATTTTTTTTTGATATCAGTTGATGTTTAAAAAACAAATATTTTGACATAGAATGGGGGTACCATCTCGCCGAAAATCTCCTAAATGGACCCTCTAAAGTCAATTTTTTGAACGGCTTAAGCTAGGGCGCTAGTTTTTTAATGTTGAAACCTAGGTATTTGCGTCGGTCTTTCAAGGGGTTGCTCCTCAGCCAGCTCCCATCTAGTTTGTATCGTGCCCATGTTGTGTTCTTAATTGACTCTTAAGCACAACCATAGTTCTTCTCAGTATTTCTGTATATCCAACAGAAGTGTGCAACGCACAATTCAAAAGCGCAACCTCTGCAATTGTGGAAGTTGCGTTTTGGTCTAATTTATTTTATGACGTAGCTGAAATTGCGGTGCAAATTTGAAGCCTTTAAAACAGTGGTGCAACCAGGTGAGCTAAAGGAGTAGCTAAGTCGCTTAGAAAATTTAGCTTTAAAATGTAAGCGTTCAAAAGCGTTTTCGACTCTCATTTGACTTGTGGTTTTACACTTCCTCTCTCTGCGCGATTTCAATCCAAGTCATTACTGTTTCTGGTAATTACTTACAATTACTTTATTTTTTTAGTTGCACCTCCCAATTTGGATCACTATGTGTTTCTGCGAGTCAGTCGAGATGAACCTGGTTATATTGTCGAACCTGAAACAGATGAACATGGTGCCGATCGAGTTGATTTTGAGACTGGAGCTCAACATTTAATGCGATATCAACCTATTGAAGATTTAGTTGAGAGCGGAAGTGTTTCGCTCATTTAGTTCCTCTGAAGTCTGAACTAGGCAGTGCATGGCTCTGATTTCATTAGCAGTGAAGTGGAAAAACTAGGCTCTTCAATTGCACGCTTGCATTTGCCACATGAAAATTAGTAGCTCCTACAGTGATGATGGACTTGCTGGATGGACGAGAAAAGGCAATTACAACTTATGTACTGAAGCCTCATCTTATCGCAGAAATCGCCAACTTGTTAATTGACTCTCGTTCAGCGAGATTGAGCTCTGATCAAGACAAATTACAGTATGATTGTACATGCCAAAAATATTGAAATAATTCTAAAAGCAGTGCAAGAAACAGAAAGTTTTAACTCAATCCTAGTTTCGTAGAAAATAGCGAGTGATGGCATTGATAACGTTGGAAAAAGTAGCCATTAACTAGATGTCGCACAGTATGGATAAACAGACAACGTTATCCATTCTCCGCGATAGAGCTAATAATTACAATTTTGTTTTTCCGATGCTGATAAATTATCACTTATATCACGGTTTTTAAAATGATTTCCCACACTTGCTTTTTAATTCCAATGTCGCTACCACTACCAGACTTCGTAATTTTCATCCAAGGTACTTCGTTCAAGTTCGTTTTTCTTACTGTGCGCATAGATTCTTTTGCTGTTTTTGATGCCATATGTAATTTTACTTGAACTTTGGTTTTACCCAGATTAAGAATTAAAGTAGGACGTGGCAGTCGTAGGAGTAGCGTGTCATATTTAATTTTGTTAATTGAAACGTCAAAGAAAATTATAATTCGTGCAAAAATGGTACAGAGTGGATTTTGCTTACCTTTTTTTTTTAACTCCGTGAAGCCAATATTGCTATCATTAAGGAGACTTGGTTTTATGTGATGTTCTTGAATCAAGTTAGTTGTTAATGTGGGGCGTAGATTGCAACCGAACAGAACATGAAGTTGTGAGCTCGGATGTGGAAGCAGCAATGGAAATTTTTTGTGAAAGCTGGAAACCTAAAAAATGAGACGCTTTCACTTTGGTCATTCACGCCAAATATAAATTTGAATTTGTAGAATTTTTTGTGAAATTTATGACTAAAAATCACTATCTGGTATCTTAATTAGCGTTTGGATCTTTGGGATGGCAAACTTGCCCAGACATTTGACGAGATGCTCAATAAACTCTTTAGTAGACTAGAAACAGCTGCGCGGAGAAAAAGCGAAGAGCTTTGAAGAAAAAAAGTTTGCTTTAGTTGCGAAGGTTTTTCGTGGTCACGCGTATTCAACTAATTTGATTGGACGAATTGGCATATTTTAGAACAAATAAACCGTGAAGGAAAGAAAACAAAGCTGTCAGTTTCCAGTCTACTAATAAAAAGTCTAATATCAAACGATCGAACAAACCAAATAATGCATTTATGCTTTATGATAATAATCATCGTAAGCCATTTTCAGCAGATTAAGTGTAATGTTCTACTGCTGAAAAAATTTAGTTGCTAACCGATTTTAATAATAAATATTGAATAGGTACGAGGCTTCAAGTGACGGAAGTAATCGGCAAATTTTTTCAATCAGTCTTAAGTCGGTATCTACAATACTGTGGAATGCTTCGGTGAGCAATTCTCTTTGCTTGATTTCACAGTATTGTTGTGTAGTAGGGTGGTTCAAAAATGCACTTTTGTTTCAAAATCTAGAGGGGACCCCCTAAATTTGTTCAAATTTTTGAAAAAACGCCACACAAAAAATTTCAGCTCGGTGGGTTGAGAATTGGCCGCGTGAACTCGCTTTTATGTTTTAGGGGGGATTGGTGGGGGGGGACAAAATAGCTTGTGACCGCTTCAAATTCGCAGAATAACTGCAGCTTTCCATTTCTTACAAAACTATTTTTGTGTTGAGATATAATCAGATTTTTTTTTGAAAAATTAAAAAATTGTTCGAAGAATTCTACAAAAATATATAAAAAAATTTAAAGTAGCATGAAAAGTATAGAATTTATTTTTAAGATTGAAAGTAGCTGAGCAATTTAAAAAAAAAGACTATACAAGTGAAACTATAGACCCAAAAACAAGTACAAACATTTTGACAAAAAAGAATGCGCATTCGAAATTAATGTCGAAGTGATTCATGAACTTTCAACACCAACCTGTTGAAGTTTTACAAAGTAGAACTGGCTAAAAGTTTACTTCCTATCTAAAATCAGGACAATCTCAACTACCTTTTTTTAACACAGAAGGACTTTATCAGAAGATAATTTAATAATTTCTAGTTAGTTAATTATTTTTTGTGGAAGGGTCGAGGTTAACAAAAACTGGCGGAGATTGGTTTCTGGTCCAGTGATGTCTTTTAAATCGGATGAACTTGTGTTGGTAGTTGATGACCAATCTTCGCTGCTTCTACTTAAGCGTTGTTGTGGAGAGGATGCAACTACCTGGCTTAAATGCTTTCCAACTTGGATGCTTTTCTCCTCTTTTCAAATTCTTTCCGGGATAACTTGCGCCTCAGATTTTTGTCCAGCTATACACCCTTTGCAACTAAAGTAACTTGACGGAGTTCTTTTTGATCCAGAATCAGAGGTAGCACATGCGGCGCAACTATTTTGCTTGCGATAGCACTTGTGCCGCCAATATTTTTAAACGGTTGCGCTGACGCTTACGCCTCAAGTATTTTAGCAATTTTGGCGCAAGCGCAATTCAAATGCTGTGGATTAGGAATGATTGTTTTTCTATCAAATGCGATTAAAGTTAAGAAAAAACGTTTTCGAGATACGTAGTCGTAGCCAGGATTTTTGATTGGAGGGGAGGGCTAAACCGCAAATCACACGCAATGATGTTATCAAAATTTTTCGAAAAAACGGACTTTTTATGGGACAAAGGTATCGCAAAAATGATCAAAAGTCTGGTCCTGGGTTGGCATGTAACCTGGATTTTGCTAAAGGAAAGGATTTGAACCAAAAGTTAAAAACTTCCAAAATTGTGTTAAGTTGGGAGACGTGGTGAGCAACTTGTTTAACCCAAATTTATCACATACTGGGGTACGAGGGTCGGCCGCTGGGCGATTTTTTAGGAAAAAATAGCTACTTTAGTACCATTTGGCCATTTAGATCATATTTTGCACGTTTTTAGAGCCATTTGAAATAACTAAATTTTTAAGATTTGAAAGCCAATTGAAAAAATCAAACTGGTGAGTCTTTCCTTTAATTACAAATCAAGTTTAAAACACGTTTAAAATCTTGAATTAGGGGTTAAATTTTGTAAGTGACTTGGCCCAGGTAGAAGAAGCAAAGTACATTGCCTCGTGCAATATTTTTAGAATAAAATTTCGCTGAGAACTTGCCAAATTTTCAAAAGTTTAGGGGACCTACACAAAGTGGTCGTTCACAGGGCGGTCAACGATAAATTATCGGAGGTTTGTCAAAAATCAGCTCCATATTTTACTACAATCACAAACACGTTTATACTGATTTTATATTATAGAATTGCGAATGAGCTATCGCGACGCGTTTCGACTTTGCTTAAGGGTCTCATCAGGCGAAAAACAAAACAACTATTCAAGTCTCCAAAAAGTCAGGTAAGCACAGCAATGGAAAATCTCATGCAACACCGCATCTGTGCTTTTTAGCCCAACCCTTAACCTGTGAAACCCGACATAAATGCGCAAGGACATAAAATCGCAGAGACGTAAATCTGCAATCTGCGCTAACATTTTCGTGCTTCGGAAAATAATTATGTAATCAAAGAAACGAACTTGACTAATGAGCAGGGCCTGCGAGAGGAGGGTTCAGGGGGTACATCGTACCCGGGCCTAGGGGGGCCCGGAAGAGGTCAGGTTTCCGCGTTAAGTTTTGGTATCGCACCATGTCGCGATCTTTGATACTTGGCTAGAGTGCAACCTTTAATCTCTAGAATCGTCCACGTCGACTAAAACTAGAGAACAACTGAGATGTTAATTGACGAATCGAAAATGGCAGTTGATAGTTCCTTTAGCTTCTTGAACCTCAGAAAGCAGCACACCTATCTTAAATTAAAACTTCTATTTAAGATTGAAACACAAGACCCTCTCACTGAGCAAAATCTTTCCACTAAAACTTCTTACGATCGACCAAATCAGATCATAAAAGACCTAATCACGATCGACCAGGTTCAGGTCGCACCTTACACACTCTCGCAATCGACCAATTCAGATCGCCAACTATACGACTACACATTACACAAGCCAACTACAGACACACAAACTCGGCAAAACTGCCTACAAAAGTAATATCTAAAATCACCCACTCTTAGAATTTTAGAATGAAAAACAACCCCCCTATTTATACTATGACAAAAGCTATCGAAAATCCCAGAACAATCCTTGATACGTCACAATAGAAAAAGTGTACGAACTTACGATAACATAATTATGATGTCACAAACAACAAGTCTAAATATAGCAATTAAGAAGTCGTAATTATTCCAATGACTAATAGAAGACGGTAGAATATACTAGAAAGGAATCATCTTGAATATTCCAAATCAGAAAAGCGGAAAAACAAAGGAACAGTCACGTACACGTAAAAACACAGCAAATAATTATATCTCAGGCATTCAAAATTATTATTCGTGACACACCATAACACCGTAATCAAACTTGCCTACAGCAAAAATATCAGTCTGCCTATTTAGTACTGGTAATTGGTTGCTATTTTTGCTACACAGCCTTTAGGGCATCCAATTGTGGCCGATTTGATTAAAAAAAGAGGAAAATGTATCAAAAGCCATACACTTGCACCGAAATTAAGGTTTTGTTGCATTTCTCTGACTTGAGAGCCCTAACAGTATAACGATGTACGAGGGCCCACATTTCCAGAGGTCCAAAAGCATTTCAAGCTCAGAGAGCGGAGTCAAAGTTGACATACTATACTACTATCATTACGTAACTCACTCTATCTGTATGAGTTTAATAGGTATTTGTGTTTGTGAAGTCTATGATTGCAGTTGACTTCTTAAAACTTTTATCAGTAAAATAGTTGGATTTGCAGGATTAAAGTCATTATATTGTATAATATTGTGTCTATGTCCAGAGGTGGAGTCCTCGAGGACGTTTTTGGCCTCGAGGACTCCTCGAGGACCCATTTTCAAGTCCCTGGCCTTGGCCTCGAAGCCTCAAGTCCTTGGCCTTGGCCTCGAAGCCTTAGGTCCTCGAAAATTGCCCTGTCCTTGGTTCGAGGACAGCACTAATTTTGAACCGTTGAAATTTTGTTGGAAAACGCCAGAAACCTAGCGGAAAATTTGCAAATACCTTTTTTGTTTTCCGCAATTGGAGCGTAGGCTTTGCCAAGCGGGCCTCACCCTCAATTAAAATTTCACCAATAACAAAAATGTGACAAAAAGCCTATTGTTTCTTCAGTTTCTTTGAAGCATTTTTCGCTTACACTAGTAGCGAACAACAATACTGAAGACCAGGGGCCCCGGGACCCCCTCAATTCAATTTTTGCCTGCCAATTCAAACGTAAACCTGGAAGAAATGGATAGTTTTCGTCCTAAAAGTTGCTATCCCAAGATCACATCTAGCCTTTTTATGAACGTAATGTATTAACCAAGGCCGGATTTATCACACTATGGCGCAGTACCAGCTAAGAGCCCTATTCTCAAATCTTAAGATTTTTATGGTCTTCATCTACATTTGGTAGAAAGATGTTGCGAAAATCTCCAAAGTACCATGGGTTCAGCACGATGTAAATCCGGCCCGGCAATAACATGGTTAGTAAGCGTAACCATCTATTGTACTATTTTTCAATAACAATTCTTTAATTCACCTCCACCTCGCCAGTTTTTGCGCACAAAATACTTCAAAAAAAAATTAACCATGGAAAATGCTGATTGAACAAATCGTTGAACTTCAGTTGAGGGGCTTGGGCCCCCTGGCCTAGCATGCACTTCTATAACTGATTATTTTCATGACAAAACAAAAATCTCTAAGGAAAATCTTCGAGTGGGTTTTCATTTACTGCTAACAGGGCTGTAGGTCTCGAGACCGGTCTCGGTCTTGAGACCGGTCTCGAGACCAATTTTTTGTGGTCTCGGTCTCGGTCTTGGTCTCAGCTGTTTTGTACCGGTCTTGGTCTTGGTCTCGAACCGTTGTGGTCTTGGTCTCGTAGCTCAAAAATTGGTCTCGAGACCGGGTAATTTTTGTAAGTAAAAAAAAGAAGCTAATTTTGTAATTTTGGTAGAAAAAATAAAATGCGAGATTGTGTAAATTTTGTAAGTAAAATGTAGTTTTGTAAGAAGCTAACGAAGCGGTTACATTATCGGTTGGACAAAGAGATTTTGCACTTGGAGATTAAGATTGTCGCGTTTTTACATGAGAAAACACGTCATTCACACATAGCGGTTTTGATGACGAGGAACGAAACTAGAGTCCAAGCAAAACTACAGAGTTCTTGCCCAATTCGAGCCCTGCAGATGTTTTTGCGACTTTTTTAATCCCCATGTAATAGAAGTTTTTGTGTCAAAGGATGTACACAATGCTACTTTTGAGATTATAGAGTGCTGCACAAATAACTGAGAAATTTTTTGGCAGTCGTTTAAGCAGTTGTTGAAAAAAGTTCGCCTTTTCGCTTTTGCAATTTTACGACGCTGCTAAAGAAGCAAAAACCTCAACTCGAAGTAGACAAAGCTATAGGAATTAAACTGTTTTACAAGCATAGTCGCTAAAATTGACGTCGATGCTCTCAAAATTTAAGAACAAATCAAAAAACAAATGAGGCTGAAAATCGGCAAAAAATTAGAAACAGCCAGTCAAAATTCAAAATTTACTGATTCTTATCAAAAAAGAGTGAATACATTGTGTACATATTACTTTATTGTTGATTGCAGTCGCGTAGCCAGGATTTCGCAAGGGGGGAGGAGGGGCTTTTTTGGAAGTTTGGTACAACCAAAAGGGAACTTGACCCAAATTTTTATTAGTCTTAAATTAGATTGAGGTGGTTTTTTTGTCAAAATTAGGTGATCTCCAAAAAAAAAGAAAAAAAAGGTCTTTACCGAAATTCAAAAGATTTTTCCGGCCGAAATAAGAAATTCAAGGTTTTTTCCCGGCCAAATATAGATGATTTCCAAAACAAAAAGGTCTTTACCGAAATTCAAAGGGTTTTTCCGGCCGAAATCAGAAACTCAAGGGTTTTTTTCGGCCGAATGCAGGTGATCTCCAATAAAAAAAAGGTCTTCATCGAAATTTAAAGGGTTTTTCCGGCCGCAATTAGAAATTCAAAGGGTTTTTCTGGCCGAAATTAGGTGATCTCAAAAAAAAAAAAAGGTCTTCACCGACTTTGAGTGAGCTCCAGAACCAAAAAAATCCATTATTCTGGTCCAAACAACGGCAAGTTCTTCACAACTTCGGCTCCCAAATCCCTTTGGGGGGGGGGCTGTTTTCATTTTTGGAGCAAAAATCGGCCTCAAAAGCACTAAAAACGTGCTATTTTGCATATTTTTCAGGCCAATGGGGAAGTTCGAGCTCCCCCCACCCCCCCGCTGGCTACGCTACTGGTCGATTGTCGACAACAGTGATATACTAATCTACAGTATATATTTTGTCTCTTTGTCAACAGCGAACAAACCCACTACTTTAAAATTGGCAAATTTTGTTTGTTCATGATGTATAGGCCAAAGCTAAATGTAAAATGACAAATGACGCAAACAGGAGGGCAAAGTGGGCTGCAGCTCTCCTCTTTTCAGTCATATCACTTACAAAATTTGATTCATGAATGCAAGCATTTAAACGTGTCATGGATTTGACCTGTACAGGTAAAGAAGAGGGGCTAAAGTGGTTGAGCAATTTAATTCTTTCAAACGACTTCCGAATCTTAACAATTAAATTCTTAGCGATTTTAGCAATTAAGTAGTTCTAAAAACGTGCGAAATATGATTCAAATGGTTATTTTTTGCGAAAAATGACAAAAATTGTCTAGCGACAGGGGCAAACCTCTGGATGAGATACGATTAAGTAACAAAAGTTTGCTCAGCGCGACGACAAGACAGTGCTGCGGACTCGAACTTGAACTCGAAAAAACTTGGTATTTTTGCCGAACTCGCTCTCGAAAAAAGAATAATTTTGCTGACCTCAAACTTGAACTCGAATAAAACTGGCCGAGGTCGTAGAACGAAATTTGAAGATTAAAAAATCCTTTGAAATCTTTTTGTTGATCAAGCTTTGAAAATTGAGATTGTGATTTTCCCAACAGTGCATGTTTTTCACTTTTTATGCTTAGGCGACCTAGAAAAACAGCTAGGAGTATAAAAAAAAGAAACGATTAAGGTGGAAAAGCGACGCAACGTTTTATCTTGAGTAAATTAAGTGATAAGAAATTTGTCTCTTATATAGCGAAACCTTTACTATCATTGCGTTAACAGTTATCTACTCCCATGATTCTCAACCTATGGGTCGCCTAAAAATTTTTTAGGGTATTTTTTTTTGTAAACATCTTCAAAGAGTGAAACTTGCAGAAAGCAATACAGTAATAAAATAAACGCATATAGTAGTCAACCCTAGTTGCACTTTTGTAACAAAAAACTCCAGCAGTGAAATTTTGAGTTTCTCAAGATCGCAAATGTGTAAAACGCTTAGAAGTGGTAAACGATATATTTTCAAATTAAATCTTTCATTATGCTCGCTGTAATACGCCGAAGCGTGTTACAAGTTTACTGGGCCTATCTCCGCGTCATTGCGCCCTGGCAACACAGCTCTTTTCGGAGAAATATCGCAGCGGTGGCGAGCCGTTGGCAACACTGTGTCCGATTTGACCGGCCCGAGATTTGAATCTCAGACCTCCCGCTCCAGAGACGAACGCGTTACCGCTCGACCAACTAGCATAGCATTCACGCAGTGAAAAAGCTTTGAGCTCGGGGAGACTAGAAATCAAAGGTCATGTATGTCAGACTACGTAAGGACGTTATTGGTAAGGATATTGAAAGCTAAATAGCAAATATTTATAAACATTTCAGTGAAAACTTCTTTGTACGATTTTTAACACAGTTCTGTCATCATGAAAAGTTTTTTTTTCTACATAGCTTTTAATTTAAACTATGTATCGGAATATACATGGGCCACAAAATTTTTCACCACTGATTTTTTCAATAAACTTAAGTCGCTTTGAAAAAAGGTTGAGAACCAATGGTCTACTCTACAGTTTGTAAAAAAAGTACGAAACTTGGATAGTATTTGCAGCTCAGTGGAATAAATCTGCGAGTTTAATTTTTGACAAAAAATGAGCAATTATAAGAAATGAGTTTGAGATTGAAAAGATTCACGATATATTAAATAAGTCGCGGCGGTTAATTATTGCAATAAAATTAATTTTGGTTACACAATTTTCAAATTGAAAGCTTCATACAAAATTTTATATTAAATAGGCTAGCACAACGCAAAAGTGTGCGGTCTATTCGTGACAGAAAAGTACGTTGTTTATCGTACTTGATGAATTCAAAAATCTATATTTTACTTTTAACAGAATATTTAACAACATATGATAGTCCTTGAATTATCATTTATTGTTTCATTAATTTTGTAGTGGTAAATATTCATAGCATAGAGCCATTGATATTTTTATCGAACTTAAACTCGAAAAAATTTAAATTTCAAAGTAGACCGAACTTAAACTTGAACTCAAATAAACATCGATCGAGTTTGCAACCCTGCAACAAAATATTTTTCGGGTAAAAATTGTATTGTTTTGTTTAAGCCTTCTCTTCGCATAATCGTAGTTACACGCTTAGAAATCCCCCCCACCTCCTAATTGAAACTCCTGGCTGCGTTTTTGCAGCTATACCTTTAATACGGTACTTCAAATATACAACTAGCTTTTTACAATTTTTTTGTAATTTTATTTCATTAAGTTTGCATTCAGTTTTATTGACCCGTAATTTCTGACAAAAACAAAAGTGACAAGGCTTCGAGCTTTGAATAAGAGGCATTATAAGTTTAGTTTAAGGATCTCTTTTTTTGGTGAAAATCCACATAAAATGATCTGTTTAGCTGTTTTGATGAAGTAATCGTCACTTTGACTGAAGCACTTTGTCATCTGAATCAATTTATATAATCATAAAACCAACTTATGAGCAAATATGAGCTCCAAAAACTTTTTTTCAAAAAATCGAAAAAGCTATTGATGACGTCATTTTTTTTGGTCTCGGTCTTGGTCTCGAACTTTGCCGGTCTCGGTCTCGAAGCCAAAATTGAGATCGAGACCGGTCTTGGTCTCGGTCTTAGTCTCGGAAAAATTTCGTGGTCTCGGTCTCGGTCTTGGTCTCGGACGAGTCGGTCTCGACTACAGCCCTGACTGCTAAGATGTTGCACGAGACAATGCACCTTTCTTCCCCCTACCTGGACCAAATCACGTACAATATTAAACTTTAACACCAAAATGCAAGATGTTAAACGTGTTTTGGACTTAAATTGCAACTAGAAGGAGGATTGAACAATTTAATTTTTTTAATTGGCTTTCAAATGGCTCTAAACATGTGTGAAATGTGATTCAATGGCATTGAAATAGCTTCTTTTTAAAAAAATTACAAAAAATTGCCCAACCGCTGGGGGCTTAGCCCCCAGACCCCCAAAGCCTCGGCCCGCTGGGGGCCCCACCCCCAGACCCCCGTCTGTGATACGTTTGAGTTACACTGGCTTTCTCAAAATGTCTCCAAAGTTACGTATTTGCACTTTTCACCTATATTAGTTAAAGCCCTCTCCCTTTGCAAAATCCTGGTTAAGTGCCAACAGGAAAATTTTTGATGACGTCATTGCATGCGATTTGTGGTTTTCTGGCTACGCCTATAAATTGGGTGATTGCCTGAAAAACTTTTTTGAAGACCTTTTTTTTTTGGAGAACACTTGAGGCTGTGTCCTTGGTCCTTGGCCTTGGCCTCGAGCATTCCTGTCCTTGGCCTCGAGAGGGTCTGTCCTCGGAAAGGCTGTCCTTGGCCTTGGATTTTTTGTGTCCTTGGCCTCGAGCCTAGTGTCCTCGACTCCACCTCTGTCTATGTCATCATCCCCCACTTCACATACGTTCTTTCATGTATATCACGTTTTCTGCTTGTCAATTTAAGCAAGATTGGTGCTGGGATGTTGATCAAATTCTGTATTTTACCCTCGAGAAACATAAAAAGTGCTAAAGCTTCCGGGGCTCCGCCCCAGACCCCGCTGGGGGAGCTCACAGCGCTCCCCCAAACCCCCTAGCTGGCTTTGAACCAATTTTATGTCTAGTTGTGTTTTTCATAGGTCCTAACTGTATGCGGATATCGTTATCCCCTCACTTTTAAATGAAGATTTACACCAGGGGTTCTTAACCTTTTTTGTCTCGTTTACCCCTTGCCAAATGAAAACATTATAATTTACCCAAATTTTCTTACGTGGGCCGGGGCCAGCTCAAATCTGACGGATTTCCGATTTTGTGAAGTCCAATATTTTTTGAAGTGTTGTAAAGTTTCTCCGGCCAAACACAGGTGATCTCAAAAAAAAGGTCTTCATCGAAATTTCAAGTATTTTTCCGGCCAAAAACAGGTGATCTCTTTTTGGGCTTCGAAAATATGGCGCAACGGCAATCCACTGCAACACTATCACTTTTTCAATACTGATGATTGAAGTTTGCTTTAGTTTATAATTCAGCAAATTTACCCTCTGGATAGGCAAAATTTACCCCTGGTTAAGAACCCCTGATCTACCACCCATCCGACAAAAAATGATTTAACGCCATGGGCCCCCATAAGGCTTGGGAGCCCAATAAGATTTGGGGGCCCGGTATCGACCTTCGTACCCCTGGAAAAATTTCTCTCTGAGGCCCTGCTAATGAGTATTTTATTTAATTTTTGAAAGCCAAGTTTTAAAAGAAGTTTTTAAAATTTGCTTCCTGCCTTATGGGCTCCGCAAACTCCTCACAGAATTCGGCGGAATAAAGCGAGAAAATGAGTGATTTGATTTGACTTATCTTAGCACGGGGACAAGAGACTAATTATAATTGTTTGCTTAACGGATTAAGTACAACCGTGAAATGACTGCGTATGAAAACAACCGTTGACGTGGTTCCGTAAAGCAAATAAACTCATTAAAAATAAACATTTCTTTTTAAAGGTTTGTTCAAGATTAGTGTACGGCGCCTTAAAAACAGTTTAAGGGTAGTGCTTTGTGAGATAATTGAGAACTGGAAAAAGGAAGCGAATTCAAAAAACTTCTTTCAAAATTTGTCTTTCAAAAAATTAAATAAAATACTCATTGATCAAGTTCGTTTCTTTGATTACATAATATTTTCCGACGCACGAAAATGTAAGAGCAAATTGCAATTTACGTCTCTGTGCCCTTTTATCCATGCGACCTTATGTCCTCGAACCCTTATTTCTGCGCCCTTATCTCGTAGATCGTTTACCTTTACTCTGGCAAACTTGCCCGTATTTGGAGTTGTACTACAGGTTTTGATGTAATTGGAACGACCGACGCTCGCGTCGCGTGTTCCTTTGTTTTTACTCGGCCATTTTCCAACTAACGAGTGCAAAATTTCAGACTTTTGCTTATAACTCGAGAACGGTTTGGTCTAGCTATATGAAATTTTGACAGTAGTTTGAGATTAATAAGTTATATGTTTGTACCAAATTTCGAGGCAATAGGTATCGTGACTTCGGTTTCAGAACCCGAAAACCGCCCCGAAAGTTTAGCGTAAAAAGCGGTCTCAGTCAAAAACGGCTTAAGTGCGGCAAAAAATATTTCATAGGGTAATATTTAAACTATATCTTATCTACTGATTATTTCTGAAAAACAAAATCTAGTGATTAGGCTATTTGAATTCATATCATATTGCTTATAGTAAATTTAAGTTTAAGTTCTACACCACCTTAAAATTGTTCATGCAAATCTAATTTAAATGATATCTTGTAAATGCAATTAATTAGTAATCACTTTTTTACTTTTGCAGAATAGATTCAAAATCTGTGATCATATCAGTATTTGACTGTTAACAGGTTAAAGAAATTTATTTATTTAATAGAAATTTACAAATATGTAAGCTGTAACTAAATACTCATTACCAAAATACTCATTTAGCAAACAAATAAAATTGTCCATGCTAAGTACCAGTAATTACTGAGGTACTTACAGTCTTGATAAACTCGGGGTAAGCCCAAGTGTGCTCTTTTCTTATGCTAACTGCTATCTTTTTGGTTAAATGCTTAGGTTTGTTTTTTTTTCTTTGTTTTAAAAATGGTGAAAAAATTACCCCTCAAAAAACTAAAAAATAATTACAATAATTAATTAATTAATTGTAAGGGCAGCTTGACTCGACCCAAAAAAGGTCTTTCGCTGTCCTGTTTGCTTGATAATAAGTAACATAATCTACAGTACTCAATATTTTTGGAATAGTTTATTAATTTCCCCGCATTCATCAACAATTACTTCTGTTAAGTGTTATAGTAAATTAGCCCACATTTATTTCCTTGATTGGCATTAAGATTCATTCTATTTGTGCGTGTGGATATTTATTTATTTTTTATTGGTGTTAAGTTTCTGGAAATTGAACTCAACTGAACAAATAAATTGAAATGAATTGTAATTTAACAAAAAATCTCAGTTTTTTGAAGAGGTCTATTTGGCTGAATGATTCAGATGAACCTTGTATTCCGCTCAAATTTATAACAACCTAGATAGAATCATTTCTAAATAGAATTTAACTATATGGTTTAAAATTTACAGCTTGGCTATGGCATATGATTGGAGTCAATTTGATTTTTGTTAAGTATAATATTATTTAAATCTGTGATTACTTTGCCCTAAATCAAGGTACCGGTACCCAGTGATGATAGTGGATAATCATAAAGGCCATAACACCAAGCAACCTGAATGCTACACTACCAAGACATTTAGGCTACCATTCAATAATAATAATATTCAAGTATTATGTTATGGCCCAATGCTAGAGGCCTACCTTTTGCTTTAGGCCCAACTTCCAGGTAGGCCTATACCAGTGAATGAGTTCTGCATTGCAATAGAGGTGCAACTGTACAACTAAGTGAAACTAAAGTTAAAACTCATCACTTGTTTCCACAATTATCACTGATACTAGATAAAGTGTTTGCTGATGATTTTGGCGAGTACTGCAAAATTAGCAAGTTAACCCGACAGGATAAACTGCATTAAATAGCTTGTAAATTTATCAGTAGCTCTCAATTTAAGCATAGTTTGATGGTATGGTGATTACTGATTACAAAACCTAAACTTGAAAGGCCTAATGGTCTATTACCAAACTGCTGTGCAAGCATTACAACCAGTTACAGGTTCTTGGTAATACGTAACGTTTTTTGGATTTACTGATAGGAAAGGAACAATATATGCTAGCGTTTTAACATTTACCGATAGCAAAAAGAAGTAGCGTATGGTTTCCCTTGGATACAATCGTACGTCGCGTTTGGTGTGAATTACCACATAAAAAAGCGTCGCATTGTCGTATCAGATGATCATTTCAAAATCAGCTAGAACTAGGGGATTCCCCGAACGTTATCGTATCAGCTTTCGGTGTGAATCCGGCTTAATACATGATTAAACTGGCTACGAAAATAGGGTGATAGGTAGGTGGTGGTATAATGCGAAAACTTCAATCATTTTATTACATGGCGTAAATATTTTACACGCCATTTATTACATTCGAAAAATCACCCTGATTCTTGCGCATTTTATAGACTAGAGAAAGAATTGGGAAAAAAAAATAATGGAATGAGATTTGAAAAAAAAAAGATTTAAGTTATCGAAATTAATTTCCTCCATATACTCATAGTTTTTTTAATGAAATCTACACGGTAAACATTTTCCATCAACCGATCAAACATGATTTCTTGCCGTTTTTTAGCCGTGGTTTAAAAGTTTGTACTACTTTGTAAGCCTAATTTTTGACAAATATTAGCCCCATTTCCAAAAGCAATTTTTTTAACGTGGCTTTAAACAATTTTAGAGTACATACCTCTGCAAAAGACTGCATCAAAAGGGAAAAAAACGTGGCATTTTTTTATTATGCATTTTGGTCAGAACTCGACAGGCAGTGGGGCCCTCTGACGACGTTACTAATCATTACAAGTTTGGTTTTAATTCCTGTTTCTGAGCAAGCATAGCGTGAATTTATAACATAAAACGCCGTGACGTACAATATTGATTCTGATAAAGGCTCAATGACAGACACCAAAGCATTTAATTATTGTGATTAATTAACAAATTAGCACTTTAATGTTTCATCCTAGGTTATGTTTAATCGATTGTGCTTTCGCTTCAATAATATAGTTTAATATTGCGCTTTCGCTTCGACGAAAAACAAAAAATCATAAAATCTCTTTATTTTTTGGATTATTGCTGCTTTTAACAATCACAAATATAATAATAAAAACAATGCTATTAATAAGAAAACTAAAATGCAGATAGAAATAAGTTGAATTATTCGTGAAGTGAAATAGGCAGAATTAATTTAATAGTTTACAGAGACATCACGTCTTACAATCTTACTTCATTTGATAACACCTTAATGTTGTCTTCACGTCTCAATAGATAATAGTTTGAATCCTTAGAGACCCAAGAGAAGCGAAGCCCCAATCGCGGTAGCATTATAAAATATAATAATAGAAATACAAAAAAAATGTCGCTGATAGAAATAATCAAGACATACGACAAAATACTACAAAATTAATACCGATAATGGTATTATTTTTGTAGCATTTTGTCGTATGGCTTGATAACAAAACGCAAGGGAACGTTATATAATAGATAATACGAGCAAGAAGTTTAATTTTTTTCTTTGTTTGAATCTTCAAAAAGTTTTGATTTAGATTATGCGGTAGCTTGTACACACTGTATCCACTCCAACAGCAAAACCAATAAAGCCCAACCGAGTAACTCTGTTAAGTCACTACACTGCAATTCCTCCCGTTTTTCAACACCCCGAAAGTTCAGTTTATTAATCGTTACAACGCACATTCATAGACAGTATACAGTGGCAAATTGATGCTATACCACATTTTACAAACATGAATTAGTTTTTTTAATTGAAGAGAACAGGCTTTGCAAAAAAAACTTTGAAAAATATAGAGGAAAAACTTTTGAAAACTTTCTAAAGTTAGAGAAATGTCTTACATTGCGAAAATCAATCTTATTAAACATTTTAAGTAAAACTTGCTAATGGTTTCCTTTGAATCAGAGATGGAACCGATCAGGATTTTCTCGACCCGACCGGTAATTTTCAAAATCATCGCCGGTGACCAGTTTCTGACCAGCCCGGTCGACCGGTTTTTTTACAGAAGGTTTTTGTTCACTGTTCAATGTATCTAATGAAAAATTTTCAAAAGGGGGGGCATGGTTGAGGTGTTAAATTTGTGACTTTGGACGGGGGTCTCAGAAAAAAAAGCAAAAAAACTTTTGCGTTTTTTGCAAAAATGACTCAATTTTAAAACCTTTTTTGATTAAGTTTCGGTTTGAATGACCTGTTTTGAGCAGCGCAAAACGTGCACAAAATAAGCATAAAAACCACTGGAGGGCATAACGTTCTTTCTAATAATATTTTGCAAAAGGCCAAAACATGAAGTTACAATTTTTAGCTATTGATGACAGATTATTTGTAATTTGCCGAGCAGCAAACACTAAACTTTTTTTCGGCAGTGCTGCCTTTGCAGTTACAAAAAGATAAATGAGAAAAAAATAACAGCAAAAGATAGGTAACAGTAAAAACATACGAACATCACAATACTTGTACTATTGCACCCAAAAACATTAAAATGATGAAGCGATAACATTATGTATTAATGAAAATTATGTCACTAACAGCGTGAAAAAAAATTAATAATATTTATAACAACTATAGGCTGCTTCACTAACAGTTTGAGAAAGTATGAAAAGGATCCATTGCAAAACATTATGTACTGGAAAAGCTTTTTAGCTCCACAGAGATTTATATACGTACGGAACAATAAATATAAATCTCTGTTGAGCTAAAAAGCTTTTCCAGTACATAATGTGTTGCAATAGATCCTTTTCATACTTTCTCAAACTGTTAGTGAAGCAGCTAGTTGCTACGAATATTATTTTTTTGTTTCACGCTGTTAGTGACATACTTTTTCAGTATTCCTTTTTTCACGCTGTTAGTGACATAATTTTTCAATATTCCTTTTTTTCACGCTGTTAGTGACATAATTTTCAATATTAAATAATGTTATCGCTCCATCATTTTAATGTTTTTGGGTATAATAGTACAAGTATTGTGATGTTCGTATGTTTACAGTTACCTATCTTTTGCTGTTATTTTTTTCTCATTTATCTTTTTGTAACTGCAAAGGCAGCACTGCCAAAAACTGTTCTGAAGAACCTTTCCCGTTTGGGAAACGTCAAACCAATAAATAAAGTCATCGGTAGTACGAAGTCGTTATGAATAACTATCCCGATGAACGCAACGCGTCCGTTATTTTCATTGAAAACACTAAACTGTTATGACATTGGCTAGAAAACATTCGAAATATAATGTGCCCAGCAGTTTGTAGAAATGCTGCTACTTCAGAACAAGCCATGGTTGGTTAGATATAAAAAAATAAGAGCTATGTCTTTCTTGCCCAGTGTGGTAAATTTAAGTCGAAACAAGCTTTTCAAAGCGACAAGATTTTAGCAATAGTAAAAAATCTGAAATCTGCGCCTCTTCTACCCTTAAGCTGATTAAAATGATGCTAAAATGCCAGGTAGCGCAAGCCTCTTCCACATGCATGCTTTATTAGAATCTGATTACGCGATTTTAACGTATATTTTGCACTTTTTTGCTTTGTGCCGTGGCCCAAAGTCGGGAGGCATGGCACAATACTACCACCCTAAATACGTCCCTGGATGTGCATGTCTTAATGGTCACAGCATATTAGTCACAGCTTGAAACCATTCAGCAAGTGTTTTCGAAAGATGTGGTTTGTTAATATTGATTTTTTATAAAAAGTTTTATTTATGATAAAATATATAAGTATATTTCGGTTGGTGCTTAGGTGTCTTTTAGTTGCCAGAAAAGAGAATTCGACCGGTTTTTCAACCGGCTTGACCGGTTGGTCGTACAATCTCGACCCGACCGGTTCCCATCTCTGCTTTGGATGATTCATTTGCCAACGAGTGTGGTGTTCTCAAGTTACTTGACGTAATCAATCATTGTTTTGGTAGTAGCTACGAGAACACAGATGCAAGTTTATTCCTCACAAAAAGCCCGTTACAAGCTGTTTCTACAAACTTTCTTAGTAATCTGTTTTAGTCAAAACCAGTCACATTATAAACTTCTGCTTCAAACGATGTCAGGGACAAAAATTAATAAAAGCTATTTATTACCGCAAACTGATTAAAACTGAAAAAATTTGTTTCTCAGGGGAAACATGTTTAGTAAATAAACGCAAAAATATGAAAAACTCCATTTTTGAAAAATGTTGCTTATGCATTTTTGCCAAAACGTGCTTCAAATAGACCTCCCAAAAATCAATTTTTTGATTGGCTCAACTTAGGGTGCCAGTCTGTTTTGATATCAGCAGATATTTAACTGACAAATATTTTGACATAGTTTGGGGGCGCCACCTCCTGGAGACCCCCAAAAATCAATTTTTTTAACGGCTCAACTTAGGGTGCCAGTCTGTTTTGATATCAGCAGATGTTTAACAGACAAATATTTTGACATAGTTTCGGAGTGCTACCCCCCGGGACCCCCAAAAATTAATTTTTTGAATGGCTCACCTTAGGGTGCCAGTCTGTTTGACATCAGCAGATATTTAACAGACAAAAATTTTGGCGTAGTTTGGGGATGCCACCCCCCCGGGACCCCCAAAATCAAGTTTTTGAACGGCTCAACTTAGGGTGCCAGCCTGTTATGATATAAGGAGATATTTAACGGACAATTATTTTGACTCTACTTTTTTGGAGGTTCCATAATCAGATATTTTTGAATAATTGCTGATTTTACAGTAGACAAAAAGTACTTTTGAGCGTCACAGCATTAGCTTTGCGTCGGTCGTTCACTGGGTTTGCTGGCAAACTCCCATCTAGTTACTTATGCGCTTGTAAAATTTTCCATTGCTGTGCTTACCTGACTTTTTGGAGACTTGTATGTAAACGTGTTTTTCGTGTTTGTGATTGCAGTAAAATATGGAGCTGATTTTTGAATAACTTCTGATATAATTTATGCGATATTTTTACTTTTTAGCAATAAATAATTACTCGAGTATTTGCTTTGGAGATTTTTGTTTTGTCATGAAAATAACCGGGTTTAGGAGTGGATGTTCAACAAGAGGGTCCTGGCCCCCTCAATTCAAATTTAGTAATTTGTTAAATGAGTATTTTGCCTAGTTTATTTTTTTTTGTCAAAAGTATTTTGTCGCATAAAAATTAGCGAGGTGGATTGTGATTTGAAATTGGTGCAATAGATCGATACTGAGTAGTCGTGTAATTGCATTAACTTCACAAAATGATTAGATGACGGCCAAAGGTTGCATCTCTTAAGACAAATGCTTTGCAAAAATTTGAGTTGAAGGGGCCCAGGCCACTGGTCGTCAATATTGATATTAGTCTGTTGCACTCATATACTGTTGCATGCGCGGAAATGCTAAAAAAATTGAATAAACATAAGGCTTTGTTGTTATCATTTTTATCATTGATGGTATTTCATTTGGGAGTAGGGCTGGGTTTTTGCCCCCACCCCCTCTTTGGCTACGCCTATGACGAAGTAGTAGGTTCATAAAAACCTCGTCATGGGAAATTCCATTCGTATATTGCTTGCAAAACTGTTATTGGATTTATAGCAGGGGTCTTCTTTTGCTGAAACGTTTCTCTCTAAAATTCAGCATTTTTGGCCAATTTTTCAAATATATTCCAATTGAGTAATTTAAAAAATAGTTGTAAAATCAAATTTTAAACAGAAAAATTATTTTTGTAATTGTCTGTCCAAAAATACGTTGCTCATTCTAAAAAATCTTATACTTGCTTTAGGCATCAAACGCGTTACTAGGAACAGCTCGACTTTTCTACCGAAATTCAAAAACAAGAAACAACAAAAACTTACGGTAATTACAACTTTTTTGATATTCCGGGAAAACTTGAAAGATATTGCAAGCATGAGTTACAGCATTGGCATAGCCACAGCATACTGTCGTATAGCTCTTATGAGTTAATCTCAGATGGTTCAATTTCTTTAAACAAAAAAACAAGTCGATTTTTTTAGCGTGCTCCATTCGTTAGAAAGTGATGCTAATTGCCCCAGAAGCAGGGCATGGTATGGAATGGAATGGAACGGAAATTTCGGTATGGAATATGGAAGATGCCAGAATGGAATGGAATGGAAGATTTCAAGAATGGAAGACAATCTTCGCTACTAGTCCGGTAGAAATAGCTTTTACCCGGAAAAAATTTATAATCAGCTGAAATTTGGCATGATGACTCAGGACCTTGTCCTGAGCCACCAAAAAAAATCCCCACGTTTTGGACATGGGAATTCCCCCTTTTTCGGGCTTTAAAGTCTGCCATCTAGTGTCAAAGAGCCTTTATCATCCAACAGCCAATCCAAAAGTTGTAAAAGTGCCAAGTTTTGCTTACGAGTTGGTTTTGAAGGTCAGGTTTTAAAAAATTACTTTGAAGTTGATAACGTCATTGTTGGTGACGTCATTGCCAAAATTTTTGAAAAAATGACGTATCGTTGGCTCAAATTGTGAATGAGAGTTGGGTTTTTGGTTCCAAACTAAAAATTGCTGAAATCGAAGTGATGACGTCACAAACGTTTTTGATGACGTCATCTTTCAGAGTTTTAATGGTAAATTTGAAAGAGTGTTTGACCAAACGAAACATTGCAAAACTTTTTTTATTAGGTTTACACTTAAAAGAATTATATTGTGAATTCAGTCAATTGAAAGTCAAAAACTGTGTTTTCAGTAAAACTCTGGCCTAGTAGGCACATGCACAACCAGGGGGGGTTAGGGGGACTAGTTTCCCCCTTTTTGAAAGTGCACAACTTCACAAAAATTATTCAAAAGATAAAATGTCAAAAAACTACGGTAATTTAAAAACGCTTAATTCAAGTGTAATTCTATCCTGACTTGCAAATAAGCAACGTCAAAACTTTTAAAGTGGGAATGCGTGTACACTCAGTCTTGATATTTGATGAAAATGTAAGATCATTGCGTAGCCCGTATCGCGCTGTCGTGGAATGATAATGTCTCGTCAGCATACCGCATTGCTTTTGCGGGAGAACGCGAACGAGACGGAAAGCAGCGCGATTTCGCACCAAAAAACGCAATCCATTTGTTCAAAACTCATCATTTTCCAAAATGGAACAAGTATAATCAGATACCGGCGAGAATTTGGGGCGGCGGAGATCTGAGGCGGATCAGTACACGAATTAAATGTCACCATAGTCGAATCGTATGGTATTTCGACCCTAATAAATTTCGAAAATATTTTATTTGAAAACATTCGGAAAAAACACTAATCGCAGAAGGAAAGCAAATCTCTTCTTAAGAGAATGACTCTAAGTTTACTTTGAACGTTGAAATTAATTTTTTATTATGCTGTATTAGGTCTGTTTTACCGATCACGCGTATTTATGCGTATCAATATACGCATGCCATTTGATTGGATGCGTTTTGCTAGTTTTTTTTTTTTTTTTGCGTTTACATGGAATAAGATATCAGACGTAATTGGTCTAAACCGCTTTATGTAGGCTACATTTAAACCAACCGCCTAGTGAGCCCGTTTATCTGAAAAACGAAGAAATCAAAATAATATTACTCAAAAATTTTTGTTAATTACCAAAAGCGAAACTACAATGTCAGCTTGATCCTTTAATTTTATTTTCGGCTGAAGTCAGGGAACGGCGATCGGCTGGTTTGAATTAATCTAAAACTTCAATCTGCGTAATGTCAAATGTTAAATACAGTAAACAGTATGCTAATTTATTTTCAGGAAATCTTTATCGATTAATGTGTATGTCCGCATACTTCACCGTATAGCTGTGTTGATTATAATCAATGTTCTCGGTGTCGATCAGAGTAGCGAGTCCGGCGACGTAGCCCAAATTGTGTCAAAGTCTATATTGAGCGCGCTGATTTGTTGTGAGCAAAAACTCGCGCAGGCGCCGTCCTAATCTCGATCTACACTGTGCGTAAAATCGTGAGCGCAAAAGCTGGTCTTTAGTTTATTTTAAACCAAAATTTGGTACGCTCGGCGTATCGCCTTATCAGCCTACAAGCAGCCAGTTGTTTTAAACAAACTAACGATATGCCCGTACGTTCACGATTTTACGGCCGGGCCTAAAAATTTGCTCTATAAGCATTCTATACGCAGTTATCGGCGCGAACCAAACTTTGCTCGCGGGCGTGCCATATAAATAAAAATAAACCCATTGTATTTCGTTATGACCATTTTTTCGCGAACACCGCGTTCTGATTCGCATTGTTTGATTGAAACAACCGCATATAAGAAATTGGTCGGTCGCTATTGCATTATTCTTGATTAATGCTTACACTCTTATTTCCTACCAACGATAATAATAACGGTACAGCAATCAATTAAACGAAACTTTGTATTGGCAAACCACAATACAGCGCATTTTTTTTTCTGTTTGAAAATAGCAAGCAGTATGTGGTTTCAACTGTCAGTTAACATAAATAATAATAGGGAGCACTTACATTTTCAAAAACCAATTATTTTTCGGGTGTAGGCGGTGGTTGTTCGTATGTTTTCCGAATTGTGCTCTTCATTTGTTGTTAATTTGTTACAATATACTGTGGTAGACAGATGGGCAGGTGGCAGCTTGACTCGAAGACCGAAAGGTCCCTTCGCTGTCACCTGGCCAAGGCAACTTGGGGAATAAAATATAACTATAATTATTCGAAAATTGAAATAGTATTACGCCAGCTTGCTTGAATAATAACAGCAATCTGAGACTCAAAAATGCGCTTTTTTGTGTCAGCTGTTGAATTATCAAATAAACTAGAATCGTGAAACCACTTTTAATTCTATTCTTTTTCTTTTTTTTTTTTTTTTGTAATATGCGTCTGCTGCATGAACGACGGCAGAACTTCAACCTGTTATCGCTAAACCTTTGTCGAGTAGTTAGATACCATTTGCATAAATAAAAACTTTCCGATTTGCATATACTTTAATCATAAAAAATTTTGTCCTTCCCCTTTTTTTATTTCTGGCTGCGCCGATGGTAGTAATCAAGCAGATAAAACTTACACCTCCCAATATTGCATTAAAATAAAATAATGTATTCTGCAGTTAGAGCAAGAAAGCCTATGCTTATCGAAAAGCTCCCTCGTGCAGTTAAAGTTAATCGGCAATTTTAGTTTCAAATGCAAGCATTAGCAAAGATAAAAAAATTATTAAGACTGCAAATTGTCAAATATTAGCGAGGTTATTATAGATTAATTAAGTTTTGCTCAGATGTTATTCAAGAATCTAGCTGATTAGATAAGTTTTTGATCAGATATTATTTTAGATTAATCAGATAAGTTTGTTCAAATGTTGTTCTACTTGATTAGATCAGTTTAGTTTAGATGCCAGGCCTATTCTAGAATTGATTTAGTACAACAGATTGTAGAAGTATGCTAACACAGTATTTTGCATAAGACAATAATACTGCCTGACATTGCAAAACGGTGGAAATTTTGTTCCTATTCGATATATTGTCATGCTCGGGACATATTCGTATTAATTTACATATAATTGCGCTAGTTTTTATTTTGTTAGAACCATTGCATATAGGAGAATAATGCAAGTCCTCGGCCAAGGACTCGAAGATGCTAATATTCTCAAAGTGTTGCAATGTTTCTTTTTTTCAAATTCACGATCAAAACTCTATGCAGATGGATGACGTCATCAAAAACGTTTGTGACGTCATCATTTTGATTTAAGCAATTTTTGGTTTGGAGCCAAAAACCTAACTCTACTCACAATTTGAGTCATCAATACATACAGAATACGTCATTTTTCCGAAACTTAAAATGTAGGAATGACATTACAAACAATGACGTCATCAATTCTAAAAATAAATTTGTTTGTACCTGCACTTGAAAATCAATTACGGTTCAAAACTTGACTCTTCCGTAACATTTGGATTGGCTGTTGGACAGTAAAGACTCTTTGACACTAGATGGCAGGCTTTAAAGCCCGAAAAAGGGGAAGTCCCATCTCCAAAGCATGGGGATTTTTTTTCGGTGGCTCAGGACATGGTCCTGAGTCATCGTGCCAAATTTCAGCTTATTATAAATGTTTTCGGGGTTTCAATGTATTTTGTCGTATTTCAACCGGACTATACTTCCATACCAATTCCATTCTAGATTTCGTGCATTGGATTTACAGAAAAATACATACCGATGTCGGGTAGTGATAAATAATATTGTCACAGAAGTATTCAACTTCAATATCTACGCATATTGTTTGTCGATAAATCGCGGTACTTTGGTTGTGTACATTGCGCAAGCAGTGTACGTATTGCATCATTGTAAGTACATTGCAATTTAATTACAGCATTGATGTTACAGTTGACCATCTTGATAGATTTGACTTGTTGTTTTTTTTTATTTTGAGGCTGACAATTTGCCCAGTCGTAGATTTTGTTTTCTTACATCGTCACAAAAACTCGGATTTGATGTTTCATCCCCGTTTCAGCTTTATTTATATTTTTAGTTTTTAAGCTTATAGTGATTCTTTTTGGTGTTAAAGCTTGGTATTTCTATTACGAATAATGTTCTACTTGATGTGAGGGCAAACTTGTACGGTAATCATTGAGCTATAGGCATAGCCAGAAGGACCGGGCCCTCTGCACCCCCCTCCAAATTGAAAAGCTACCAACAATAAAAATGATGACACAAAGCCTATTTATTCAGTTTCTTTTAGTATTTTGGAGTGCAACAGTACATGCGTACAACGGCATTTAGCAATTACTTAATATTAATATTGACGACCAGGGGGCCATGCCCTCTCAATTTAAATTTTTACCAACCAATTTAAATGTGCAAGCCGGGAGAAATTCAGTGTTTTTGTTCTAAAAGGTGCAATCTCAGGCACTCATCTAACTTGCTTTTGGAAAAATGTGTTTTAAGCTCCCAGTTAACTTTTAATTTATATTACAATAACATGATTAGTAACCATTTATGGCATCTAAAGTACCAACTTTAAATAACTTTAAATTACCAACTTTAAATAACAATCCACCTCCATCTCATCACTTTTCCTGCGACAAAATGCTTTTGAAAAAACCTAGTTAGGGGAAATGCTTATTGAACAAATTACTGAACTTGAATCGAGGGTGCCTGGATCCCTGGTCGTACATATATCAGAGGTGGAATCGAGGACACAAGGCTCGAGGCCAAGGCCAAGGACACAAAAAAAATCCGAGGCCAAGGCCAAGGACAGGCTTTTCGAGGACAGACCCTCTCGAGGCCAAGGACAGGAATGCTCGAGGCCAAGGCCAAGGACCAAGAACGCAGCCGCTAGTGTTTTCCAAAAAAAAAGGTGTTCAAAATTTTTTTCAGGCAATCTCCAATTTGTAGGCGTGGCCAGAACTTTTGATTGATAGGGAGGCCCAAATCACATGCAATGACGTCATCAAAAATTTTCAAAAGAGGAACTTTTTGTGGGACAAAGATATCATAGGATGGAAGATCTGAAATCGTTGCCGGTTGGCATTTAAGCAGGATTTTACAAAGGGAGAGGGCTTTAAGTAATAGTTGAAAAATGCAAATATCTAACTTTGGAGACGTGTTGATAAAGGTAGTGTATCTCAAACGTAGTATAGACGGGGGTCTGGGAGCGCAGCCCCCAGCCGCCAGAGGCTTTGGGGGTCTGAGGGCGAAGCCCCCAGCCGTTAGGCAATTTTTTGTAAGTTTTTTGGAAAAACAGCTATTTTAATGCCATTGAATCACATTTTGCACGTGTTCAGAGACATTTGAAAGCACTAAATTTTTGAAATTTGAAAGCCAATTGAAAAGATAAAATTACTTGATGCTCCTTTTACTTGCAATTTAAGTCCAAAATACGTTTAACACCTTGCATTCTTGTGTTAAATTTTGATTGTAAGTGATTTGGTCCAGGTAGGGTGAAGTAAGGCGCAGTGTTTCTTGCTACATTTTAACAGTAAATAATAATCCACTCGAAGATTTTCCTTAGAGATTTTTGTTTTGCCATGAAAATAACCAGTTATAGGAGTATTTGCTCGACCAGGAGGCCTAGGGGCGTATTTAGGGGGGGGGCCATTGGGCCATGGCCCCCCCTTTGGGTCGCCAGGATTGCAAAATTGCATAGAAAAGTGAGTAAAATTGAGACATGGCCCCCGCTTTGCAAGTTGGGCATCAGGCTTTGGGCTCGAAATCACCTCATTTCGGGCGAAAAATGGGACGAAATTTGAGTGAAGACCTTTTTTTTTTGCTTTTCACCTGATTTTGGGCGAAAAATAGGACGAAATTTGAGTGAAGACCTTTTTTTTTGCTCTTCACCTGATTTTGGGCGAAAAATGGGACGAAATTTGAGTGAAGACCTTTTTTTTTGCTCTTCACCTGATTTTGGGCGAAAAATGGGACGAAATTTGAGTGAAGACCTTTTTTTTTGCTCTTCACCTGATTTTGGGCGAAAAATGGGACGAAATTTGAGTGTGTCAATTTCAAATTCTGATCTATGTTTTTCTCAAATTTTCTCAAGTTTCTGCCCCCCCCCCCTTTTCAAAATCCTGCGTACGCTACTGCCCAGGCCCCCTCAATTGAATTTCAATGGTTTGCTCAATCAGCATTTTCCGTGGCTAATTTTTTTAAAAGTATTTTGTACGTAAAAATTGGCGAGGTGGAGGTGAATTATTGAATTGTTACTGAAAAATGGTGCAATAGATGGTTACGCCTACTAATCATGTTATTGTCGGGCCGGATTTATGTCGCGCTGGGCCCCTGGCACTTTGGGGATTTTCGCAAGATCTTCCTGACAAATATAGAAGAAAAAAAAGTCTTACCGTCTGAGCGCGAGGCCTTGGCACTGTGCCATAGAATAAATCCGACTCTGGTTGTTGCATTACGTTTATGAAAAGGTTACATGAGGGCCTAGGTAGCAACTTTTAAGAAAAAAACCCTTAATTTTACCCGGGTTATACATTTAAATTGGTTGGCAAACGTTGAACTGAGGGGGGCCCGGGCCCCTGGTCTTCAATATTGTTGTTAGTTACTGTTGTAAGCGAAAAATGCTAAAAAGAAACTGAAGCTGAAGAAACAATAGGCTTTTTTGTCATATTTTTGTCATTGGCGAAATTTCGATTGGGGAGGGGCCCGGGCCCCCTGCCTCCCCTGGCTACGTCAATGCTCCAATTTAGAACAAAAAAGGTGTTCGCAAATTTTCCGCCAGGTTTCTGGTGTTTTGCAACAAAATTTCAACGGTTAAAAAATAGTGCTGTCCTCGAGCCGAGGACAGGGCAATTTTCGAGGACCTAAGGCTTCGAGGCCAAGGCCAAGGACTTGAAAATGTGTCCTCGAGGACTCCACCTCTGACATTTATATTCCTAAAACTGGTTATTTTCATGACAAAACAAAAATCTTCAAAGACAAATCTTCGAGTGCATTATTTAATGCCAAAAATGTTGCAGAAAGCAATTTACTTTGATTTCCCGGACTTGGGCCAAGTCACAAAATTTAACCCCAAAAATGCAAGATTTTAAACGTGTTTTGGACTTGACCTGAAGTAAAGAGAGTGATTTTTTCAATTGGCTTTCAAACATCAAAAATTTTGTTCTTTCAAATGGCTCTGAAACGTGCGAAATGTGATCCGAACCGCATTAAAATAGCCATTTTTTTCCAAAAACTTACCAAAAATTTCCAGCGGCTTGGGGCTCCGCCCCCATGCCCCCTCTGTAACATGTTTGAGTTGCACTAATATGCTCACCACGTCTCCCAATTTTGATAGGATAGAAAACATTTTAACTTGCCGTTCTAGTCCTTCTTCTATAGCAAATCCAGGTTACGAGCCAAATCAGACGCCCAGCTTTTGATCTTTCATTCTTTGTCCCATAAAAAGTCCCTCTTTTCAAAAACTTCTGATGACGTCATTGCATGATTTGCGGTTTAGCCCTCCCCCCAATTCAAAATCCAGGCTACGCTTATGCATTAAACCATGTGCAATATGCATACCAGATACCGGTCGTTGCAACTTAGTATTGTTAGCGCACCTTCAAGAGCGGTTGCTTACGACATTGCAAACGTGCAAAGCAACAAAATATACGTTGCATTGCTTCCAGTCTAAAATTTCTTTGGTGTGGAAATATGGAATGTAATATGGAAGAAAATTTTAGTATGGAATGGAATATGGAAGAAAATTTTAGTATGGAATGGAAGATTTTTGGTATGGAATGGAAGAAAATTGCCAGTATGGAATATGGAAAAATCGTCTTCCATTCCATTCCATTCCATACCATGCCCTGCCAGGCGCGTAGCCAGGATTTGAAAAAGGGGGAGGGGGGGCTTTTTTGAAAGAGTGAGAAAAGTGCAAACAACCTTGACCCGAATTTTCATTGTTCTTGAATCTGAATCACGCCGTTTGTCCGAAAATTGAGACGGAATTTCTCGGAAAACTCGGAAATTCAAACGTTTTTTCAGCCCAAAAACAGGTGATCTCCAAAAAAAAAGGTCTTCACCGAAATTGAGACTGATTTTTCGGCCAAAATCGGATATTCAAACACTTTTTCAGGCCGAATCACAACATGTACTTCACAACTTCGAAACACAATTTTTTTTGGGGGGGCTGTTTTCAATTTTTCACCAAAAATCGGCCTCAAAAGCACAAAAAACGTGCGATTTTGCATACATCACAGGCCAATGAGGGGGCTCGAGCCTCCCCCCGCCCCCCTGGTTACGCTACTGTGCCCTGCCCAGAAGCACAAAATATGTATCGAAGCTTGCAGGATTTCCCTGACAAGCCATTAGAAAAAAAATAGTGACTCTGAACACCGAAGTCGTTCGCTTATCACCACACAGGGCCGCAAGTAAGCGCAGGCAGCGCCCCCCCCCCAAACCACAAAGCGACAATTGGAGAAGATATTGGTAAATAGCATATTGTAAAGCTGTTGATTAATAATGTAAACTGATGAGAAATATTGCATCTTGGGTAATGACCGAAAGAATGCAATCACAAGTGCAAGCGTCCGAAATGAGGTTTTTACGAAGAATCGAAGGAGTTACACTGTTTAACAAGGTGCGTAGCTCTGAGATTCGAAAATCTCTTAACATCGAGCCGTTACTTCTCCAAATCGAAAGATCTCAGCTTAGATGGTTTGGCCAAGTAAGCAGAATGCCTCAGGAAAGACTCCCCAAACAAGCTTTACTTTCCAAAGCAAATGGGAGAAGACCAGTAGGACGACCTAGAACTAGATGGACCGATTACATTGAGGATCTTGGATGGAATCGCTTGGGACTTCACCCAAGCGAAATGATGGAGGTGATGGAAGACCGTGAGGTGTAGCGGCTCAATCTTGAGCTACTGCCCCCGTAACCCTCACGGAAAAGCGGGCAATGAAGAAAGAAGAAGAAGCGAAATATTGCGTTTCGCAAAACTTTTATAATCAGTATGTTGATTGTGATGGCACCCAGAAGCGAAATTACCGCATAGACCTACTGCAGACTGTACTAGAACATTCGATTGTCTGCACTAGCACATGAGTTTATGCTAGCAGTAGCCTAGTGAGTAGCACAGCACAATAAAGCTCATTTTCAGTTAAACCAGGGATACAGTAGGCTATATTAATTTCTATATCCCTGGTTAAACCAATATACAAAACAACGAAACAGATACAGCCTACTTGCAAATTTACTACCTTTGTGCACTTATTAGCCTAATGACTGTCAAACAAAAAACTTCTCATCTCTCAACCCATAGATTCTTTCTTGCTCAACCCAAAACAGCCAAGACCTAAGAAACTCGGTGATGCATGAAGCACAGTGACGTGCGATGAGGCTTTTGGTTGGTGAGGCACAATTTTTTTTCACACACATGTTGGCAAAAAAATTATTTAAGACAATAAATGACAAGCAAATAATTGTTTTCATAGCCATTACACGAAAACTAAATTTTTCGATAATTAATTATTCGTTTAATTTTTGCTGTTTATTTAAAGCCAAATCAATTCTTGAAGTTTCGAAAATCTATAAAGGTAGCCTAGCTTATTATTTGGCTTTGAATGTGGACATTATTGACGTTTTCGTGCCTGCTAAGCCTTCTCGGCAAATTCTCTAAGGGTGCGTTTAGACTGGACGCGAAGCAACGCGAAGCGACGCAAAGCAACCAAAATTTGACGTCATCGACAGCTCGCGAAAGGTTGCGACCGCTCGCAACCTTCGCGAGCAGTTGCGCAACAGCGCTTGCTTGCAGGCTGTAGTAAGAAAACCAACTAATTCACTGATTTGATTTTTACGATCGCAGTTTGCTGGAAAATAATATAAATAGTTCATTTGTATGGTTTAGCGCCTATTTATCAGTCCAAAGAGTAGGCCTAGGTTGTTGGCAAAGTTAGATTCGCGATAGCCCTAGGCTAGCCAAGTTAATTTGGATCTAAACAGCTAAGGCTGTAAATCCTGGAGTGATTTTTCATAGCTATGCTGGATCTCAAAGCTTCATTATAATGAATGCAGCAAAGCAGTAGGCCTAGCCCCACGACATCTAGCTTTTAAACCAAAACTTTTTATTCTGTGCAGCATAGCAGAAGACCAGTCCAGTAGTTCTTTTGGCTGAGCAGCTTTTGCTTTTTTGTCTTAAAGTAAACTTAAACTAACATGATGTTTTTTTTTCAGAATATAAAATAACCCACCAACAGGCTAGTTTTGAGTGTGTTGATAGTGTTTTTACCCATTGTTTGTTAGCTTGTTGTTTTAAAAGTAACCACAATTGAACAATTCCTTGAATACTGGAAAACTCGCAAAAGTTTTTTCACTGCCTTTTTGACCAAGCCAACTTGGTGAAAAGAACTGTATTTAGAATTGGTTTCAAGCTACACTGCTACATACAAGAGCTAGATAGCAGAGGTGGAGTCGAGGACACAAGGCTCGAGGCCAAGGCCAAGGACACAAAAAAATCCAAGGCCAAGGCCAAGGACAGCCTTTCCGAGGACAGACACTCTCGAGGCCAAGGACAGGAATGCTCGAGGCCAAGGACCAAGGACACAAGCGCAAGTGCTCTCCAAAAAAAAAAAAAAGGTCTTCACAAAAATGTTTCAGGCGATCTCAAAAAAAAAAAAAAAAAGGTCTTCACAAAAATTTTTCAAGCGATCTCCACAAAAAAACGTTTTCTAAAAAATTTTTCAAGCGCTCCGCAAAATTTTAACAATTCAAAAAATAGTGCTGTCCCCAGCCGAGGACAGGCCAATTTTCGAGGACTTGAGGCCTCGAGGCCAAGGACTTGACCTTCGAGGCCAAGGCCAAGGCCAAGGACTTCAAAATGTGTCCTCGAGGCCAAGGACGTCCTCGAGGACTCCACCTCTGCTAGATAGATACAAAAAATCGAAAAATTCCAATGAACTTTTGGATTGGCCTAATTAGTAGCCTAGTCACTTCTTTGAATAGCTACAAACATGGAATTTTTTTCTTCTGAATGTCCTCTTAAAAGTTTTCTTGTTTCTGAAGGTTTGTGACCGTGATCAAGTTGAACTGGAAGCAATGGTTTTGGACTACCCCAAGTTTTATAATTATGAATATTGTAGTCTGGTAGTGATTTTTCACTCCAGTCCTAATTGATGAAAGTAGAAATGTCAAGTGTGTTAAATATTCATTTACTGTGTCTTTGTGTAATATCTGAATTTAGTTGTTTGTGAATTTCAAAACATTTTTACTGTCTCTTAAAATTTTTACTGCTTTACATGGTGAATAAAGTGACAAAGTAAACAATTTTAAGTCTGAAGTTCAATCATTGCAATTGCAGTCAGTGTATTTAGATGAACTAGAAAGCCAATATATATCTAACCAGTAGAAAGTGAGTTCTGTTTTTTTGCTGAGGTTACTATTATGTTGAGGTTACGGTAGAGAAGTACCCGCCAAGCAAGTTCATTACTATTGTTCCATTCTCTAAACTAAACAAAAAACTTGATACAGCATTTATAATAAAAATAATTGGACTGGGGAAGGAAGCGTCAGTTACATAAAAATGTGAGAACTAACAACACTTTTATTCAGATGCTTGAGTAACAATTTTCAAATGAAAAAATCTAAATGTTTTTTTTTATCAGGGGCATAACCAAAAAACATGCTTAGAGGGGGGTTGACCTTACTGCTATAAATTTGTCTGTATCTTACAAACGGTGGTTTGGAGCGAAGCTCTTTAGGTAAACGCAACCGTCGCAACGTAGCTACTGGTACCACAAGAAAATGCAAACTAATAAAATGCTCTCGATAGCATTTAACTTCGCACTAAACATCGATAAGCGCTCCGCTAGCGAATAAAACACCAAACTTAGTTTTAGAGGCTGACTTTTCCTCAAAGCAACTGCTGGTATCAGGTATCACTGTGCTAAATTCTTGTCCTTCGATGATAGTGTCAAATCATGCAGAAACTGCTATGTGTTTTTGCTTTCTCCAGCAAATCAACACTGCAATCCATTGCACAATAAGCAAAAAATCCACTACATAACTGATGACAAATCCAGCTTTCAGTTTCACTCATAGAGTTAACATTGGGAGTCTTCATAAACAGCACTAAATAACACATACAAACAACTGTTTAAGCTTACTACAGGTATCATAACATGCTTGCCTGAAAAAGAAAAATCACATCAAAAAAACAACATAGTTAATGATTTAAATGAACCTGTAGACTAGCCTATTGGTTTACACTCTACAAGATACCGGTAAATCTACCACTACCATAATGAGACATGGATGGTGAAAGCGTTTAAGGATTTGTTTACTGAGTAAACACCTAAAGAGAACTTTTGACATCTGCTTTCAGCTTTTTGCGTTTCTGCATTAAAACCCAGAACTGTCATCGTCAAAACAGATTAGGGCAAGTTTTCAGTGGAAGGATCTAAACAAATTATTGATAGCTAGTAAATAGGCCAAGTACTACTACGTTTTTGAAGAAATGACTTGTCTTTTCATTTCCAAATTCGATCTACTGTACTTCGTTTTTCACTTAAACTTTACAAATTTTTTTTCTCAAGATTGTTTTGTTACCTGAGCTATTAGTCTAGACTCTTCTTCACGGTTATTGCGTGATAACATAATATAAACTCGATCTTCGTTTTAATTCCTGCGCGCTATGACGAAACAGAACCTGTCAGAGGTGGAGTCCTCGAGGACGTCCTTGGCCTCGAGGACGTCCTCGAGGACACATTTTGAAGTCCTTGGCCTTGGCCTTGGCCTCGAAGGTCAAGTCCTTGGCCTTGGCCTTGGCCTCGAAGCCTCAAGTCCTCGAAAATTGGCCTGTCCTCGGCTCGAGGACAGCACTATTTTTTGAACAGTTGAAATTTCGTTGGAAAACGCCAGAAACCTCGCAGAAATTTTGCGAACACCTTTTTTGTTTTCCTCACTTGGAACATAAGCGTAGCCAAGGGGAGGGGTCAGGGGGTCCGCCCCCTTCCCAATTGAAATTTCACCAATGACAAAATGTGACAAAAAAGCCTAATTTTTTTTCAGTTTCAGTTTTTTTTTAGCATTTTTCGCTTACAACAGTATAACTAACAACAATATTGAAGACCAGGAGCTCCGGGTCCCCCTCAATTCAATTTTTCCCAGCCAATTTAAACGTATAACCCGAAGAAAACGGAGAGTTTTTGTCTTGAAAGTTGCTATCTCAGGCCCGCATCTAGCCTTTTTGTGAACGTAATGCATTAATCAGAGCTGGATTTACCATAATATGACGGAGTACCAGCAGTAGCGTTGCCATGGGGGAAGCGGGGACTATAGCCCCCCATTGGCCTGTCAACCAAAATGCTGAATAAGGAAAATACCACGTTTTTAGCTCTTTTGAGACTGTTTTTTGCGCTGGAATTGACTAAAAGTGATTTAATGCATCATTTGAAACATGTATTCAACGGGGGCTAATTGTCAAAAATTAAAGTTACAAATCAGTGAAAACTTTGAAAAAATGCCCGAAAATAAACAATCAAATTTGATCGCTAATTTAAAAACGCCAAACATGGGTTTTATCAACAAATATATCATCAACTCAGGAATATGGGGGAGGGGGGGCTATTCAGTGTTAGGTAATTACCAGTCACTTCTCTCAAATATCTTTCCATTAACCCTTCCCCCAATTATTTTTATAAAATATAGGCGAAATAGATTACTACGTGTGAGTTTTATTGAATAATAGGATTTTTTGATTTACCAGCAGGTAAACAAGAGAACTGCAATGTTATCATCAGCCACTTCCCATATAGCCCATTAATGCAACTATAGTTGAATCATGTTGGGTTGCCAATTTCTATGCCACGTTCTAAAAGCATTATTTTCTATTAAAATAGCTTTAAAATTAAGTTCATTTTGCAAAAAAATGCAAAATTTTCGAGCGCTGGGGGCTTCGCCCCCTCACCCCCATTGGCCTCTGGTGACTGGGGGCCCCGCCCCCAGACCCCCAAACCGCCCCCACAGTGCGAATTTCTGGCTACGAGCCTGACTATCAGTTAGTGGCCCCGAGCTAAAATCGTAAGACTTTTTTTGGTCTTCACCTATATTTGGCAGAAAGATGTTAAGAAAATCTCCAAAGCGCCAGGGGCCTAGCGCGATGTAAATCCAGCCCGACAATAACATGGCTAGTTGAAGTTAACTATCTATTTTACCATTTTTCAATAACAATTCAGTAATTCACCTCCAACCTCTCCGGTTTTTACGCACAAAATACTTTAAAAAAAAATTAGCCATGGAAAATGCTGATTGAACGAATTATTGAACTTCAATTGAGGGAGCCTGGGCCTTCTGGCCGAACATATACTCCTATAACTGGTTATTGTCATGACAAAACAAAAATCTCTAAGGAAAATCCTCGAGTGGATTATTATTTACTGCTAAAATGTTGCAAGAGACAATGCACATTATAATTAAGACAACGCACCCTAGCTGGACCAGATCACTAACAATTAAATTTAACTCCAAAATACAAGATGTTAAACATGTTTTAAACTTAAATTGCGAGTAAAAGGAGTATTAAACAATTTGATTTTTTCAATTGGCTTTCAAATGTCAAAAATCTAGTGCTTTTAAATGGCTCTGAACATTTGCGAAATGTGATTCAATGGCATTAAAATAGCTTTTTTTTTCAAAAAATTACAAAAAATCGTCCAATGGAGACCCCCCGTTTGTGATACCTTTGAGTTACACTAGCTTTCTCAACACGTTTCCAAAGTTAAATATTTGCGTTTTTGAACTATTAGCTTAAGCCCTATCCCTTTGCAAAATCCTGGTTACGTGCTAACGGGCAGCGATATCAGATCTTCCATCCTACGATAAGTTTATCCCACAAAAACTTCCTCTTTGGAAAAATTTTGATGACGTCATTTCATTCGATTTGTGGTTTAGGCTTATCCCAATAAATTCTGGGTACGCCAACGAATTGGAGATCGCCTGAAAAAAATTTTTGAAGACTTTTTTTTTGGAGAACACTTGCGCCTGTGTCCTTGGTCCTTGGCCTTGGCCTCGAGCATTCCTGTCCTTGGCCTCGAGAGGTTCTGTCCTCGGAAGGGCTGTCCTTGGCCTTGGCCTTGGCCTCGGATTTTTTTTGTGTCCTTGGCCTTGGCCTTGGCCTCGAGCCTTGTGTCCTCGACTCCACCTCTGGAACCTGTGATTACTATAATAGCGCTTCAATAATAAACTACACAAAGCTTTCTGCTCATTGAATACATTTTAAAAGTAAGTTGTTAAAATTAGCCTATGAAGCGACCAGTCGCGAAGATTAGCAACCACTCGCGAAGACTCGCGAAGGCGCGAGTGACGTAATCGGACCCTCGCGAAGGTCGCCAACCTTCGCTTCGCGTTGCTTCGCGTTCAGTCTAAACGCACACCCGGTTTCAGTCCCAACATTATTATTCGCTAAAAACATGAAAGCAAAAATGAAGATTTTTGTAGTGCAACCACTCTTTTCTTGAGTACGGTTATACTCTTTCAGAGTTGAGGGGTTCTTTCGTAATGATGTCTCGAGCAAATCTTTTAAATCAGTTTTCTTTTAGCTATAACTTCAAGTTTAGATTAAAAACTTAGTTTAGAAAGTCTCTCAGCTTTGAGACTAAATTTTCTTCCATTTTAGTTCGTTTTCTCGGATTAAATTGTTTTTATTTCGCTAGAAAAATAGCTTGTTCAATTTCGCAATGAACGAAAGACTACAAAAAAACTGCTTAAACTTTTTCTCATTCTATGACGTCACAGGTGAGGCGCGCCGCAAAATCAGATTTAAAAGCATTATGCGTTGTCCGCGATTTGTCTGAGAAAAAAAGGCATACTTTTAGTTTGTTCCGTAAAATTTGCTTAGCTGAAGTGAGGCACAATCGACAATGCCTCACTTCGCATATTTGGAGCGATGCTCAATGGCACGCAGTAGTGCAGTCGCCAGCAGAGTTCACGAGCACCCAAAAAATGTATTTTTTTCACCTATATTTTTGAAATCCTGAATAAATATTCTTTCAAAATCGCCAATGTTTCCACCCAATTTCCGGTTGTTTTGGCGGAAATCGGGGATTCCCCGGCGAAACGGAGTCGAATTTTTTTGCTGAGGTAGGGTTGATTTGGATTCTAAAAATCGTATTTCTGTATAAAGTAGACAGTCGATTTTAGATTCAAACGAAAGAGGAAGATAATTGCAAACTTTTCACAAAATAATTTTTGGATTGTTTTATTATGACGTCACGATATGGTTGATTGATTCTAAATTTTTACAAAATTTTTTGAATTAGAGTGCATATCGTTAGTTATTACAGCCAAAGTTGACGGAATAATGTCATGAAAGTTGCAACATCGATAAAACAGTTTCTCACCGACAAAATGAAACCAAAATGACATCTTTGCGATGTCATTAGAGAAAACTACGCAGTAAAATGCAAAACCGAGTAGACGCGCTTTTCAAACAAATTGCACGTGACAGCGAGGATTTTGATCGCGGCGCTGCGGTTTTAGTAGCAAAAATTAAAGAATATCAATTTCACCGTCGTCAAGGCACAAAATGACGTTTGTATTAAAACTCTTTTATAGTGTGAGTGCATGACGATAAACTCTGTTCAAAATTTAAGAACAAAATAAGAACAATTTTATGCTCAGTGCAAGAAAAACTTTTAAGAAGTTTTTTTAAATTTTATTGCTATTTTGTGGCAAAGAATAATATTGCACTAGCAAAATGTTCAGGCGCATTGTTTCGAAAAGTCATAAACTTGGTAGAGTAAGAATAAAACGGTATATAAGTGGTGTTTCTAACATTTTCTTATTAAAAGGTATCAAACATTTACAGAAAACAATATTGTCAGAAGCAAAAAAGCGTGGATAAGCTCATTCAGATGTTTTAATTTGATCGGACTCTTTGTTTGCGAAAGAGTCTTTTAAAATAACTAAAGAATTGTTTGTTACAAAAGGTATTTGATTATTTGTGTAAAATAGTGCACAATTTTCATATCAAATTGCCCCACACATATAATCAAAAAAAAATTGTGATCTTCAGTATCTAAAAATATTAAAACTTAAAAAGTAAAATCTTACAAAGAAAATATCAACAACATTAGATAATTATTTTATCATTGCCAATTTGCTTTGATCAAGAGACAACAAAAGACCTTGCTATCTTTGTGTCCAACTGCTATCTCCCTGCATGTCAACCACAAGTAATGGAAGCACCACATTACGTCTTTTCTGATCGTCAAGCAGGAGAGCTGTGAATTCGAATCTTAGTATAGTTTAGCTCGATTGGGGATCGAACCAGAGTGTAGACAACTTTTTTGTGAGTATAATTTGCATCATCCACCAAGTGCGGAGTCTTTAAACAAACATTTTTGAAGCACCGGTAATTATTTGAATTCATTGAACGCATACATAGCCGTGTTACGGTAAGCGTGACATTGACCACAAGTGACGTAATTACTGAGAATTAAATTGAAGCCCCCTTAGCCAAGTTACTTGGAAAATTAACCCAGATACGCTTTGAAAACCTAAAGAAGCTGAAGGGGCTACTAATAAAATGTTTTGTAAAACATTTTTGTAAGAAATTAACAGAGCTTTGCTATCCTTCTCTGTATTACCATTGCTAAGTTGTCTAAGAGTAAGCATGGCCTATAATAAGAGACAAATTTTAACCAAAGAAGGATAATTTGTGTAGTTTATTCTTCAGTAAAGTTAAGAGCAAATGAGGCTTAAAATTTGTGAAAATTTAAGAACAACCAGCCTCAATCCAAAATGTACGGTTCTTATAAAACGAATTATCTTGGGAAGACTTCTGGCTTTCCTGGCTTCACAATGCGTCCTACCATAATTTTGTCAAACGAATGCATAGGCGTAGCCAGGATTTTTGATTGGGGTAACCCCAAACCACAAATCACATGCAATGACGTCATCAGAAACTTCGAAAGAGGAATTTTTAGTGGGGGCAAAGATATCGTAGAATTGAAGATCAGAAGCCGTGGTCTGGTGTTGGCACGTAACTAGGAATTCGTTCAAGGAGAGGAATTAAACCAACAGATAAAATGCAAAAATGTTTAAATTGGGAGACGTGTTTGAGTAAAGAAGTGTACTGTAATTCAAACGTATCACAAACGGGGATCTAGGGGCGGATCCCTCAGCCGCTGGGCGATTTTTCGTAATTTTTTGGAAAAAAAGCTATTTTAATACCATAGGAGCACATTTCGCACGTTTTCAGAGCCATTTGAAAGTACTAGATTTTTAACATTTGAAAGTCAATTGAAAATATTAAGTTGTTCAGTCCTCCTTTTACTTGCAATTTAAGTCCAAAGCACGTTTAAAATCTTGCATTTTGGGGTTAAATTTTGTTAGTGATTTGGCCCAGGTTGGGGGAAGTAAAGTTCATGCCTCCTGCAATATTTTAGCAGTAAATAACAATCCAGTCGAATATTTTCCTTAGAGATTATTTTGTCATGAAAACAACCAGTTATAGGAGTACATGTATGGCCAGAGGGCCCAGGTCCTTTCAATTCAAAAAATTGCTCAATGAGCATTCCCCTTACTGTAGCTAATTTTTTTCAGAAGTATTTTGTTGCATAAAAACTGGCGAGGTGGAGGTGAATTGTTATTGAAAAATGTGCAATAGATAGTTACGCCTACAAACCATGCTATTGCCCGGGCCGGATTTACGTAAAGTTTAGCCCCTGGCATTTTGAGGTTTTCGCAATATTTTCCTGCCAAAAACAGGTGAAGACCAAAAAAAAGTTTATCTGAGCGCGGGGCCCATGGCACTATGAGCCAGAGATGGAACCGGTCAGGATTTTCTCGACCCGACCCGACCGGTAAATTTCAAAATCATCGCCGGTTGACCGGCCGGTCAACCGGCCGGTCGACCGGTTTCTGACCGGCCCGGTCGACCGGTTTTTCCTCAGAAAATTTTTGTTCACTATTCAATGTATCTTATCAAAAATTTTCAAAGGGGTGCATGGGTGAGGTGTTAAAATTTGTGACTTTGCGAGGGGGTCTCAGAAAAAATGCAAAAAAAATTTGCGTTTTTTGCAAAGATGACTTAATTTTTAAGACCTTTTTTGGTTTAGTTTCGGTTTGAAAGACCTGTTTTGAGCAGCTCAAAACGTGAACAAAATAAGCATAAAAAGAACTGAAGGGTACGAGCTAAATTATTAGACATTCTTTCTAATGGTATTATGCGAAAGGCCAAAAAATGAAGTTTCAGTTTTTTAGCTATTCGTTGCAGATTATTTGCAATTTGCCGAGCAACAAACACTAAACTGTTATGACATTGGTTAGAAAATATTCGAAATATAATGTGCCCCAGCAGTAGTAGAAATGCTGTTACTTCAGAACAAGCCATGGCTAGTTAGATATAAAAAAATAAGAGCTATGTTTTTCTTGCCAGGGCATGGTATGGAATGGAATGGAAGACGATTTTTCCATATTTCATACGGGCAATTTTCTTCCATTCCATATTTCATTCCATATTAAAATTTTCTTCCATATTCCATTCGATACTTCCATACCAAGGTATGTTTAAACCGGAAGCTACGCGTAATTTGTGTTGCATTTTTGCAACCTTAAGCGTACCTTTGTAAGTTGTCGCTCGTGAAGGTAAGCAGTATGGTACAATGCATCTCATCCCATATTTGAAAGACTATCGCAATGAGCTACCATAAAAATTCACTCAGCATGAAAACATTAACCACGCAGTCAACAGGCAATAGGTTGACCGATATGCACTGGGTTCAATGATTGCAAGTTTTTAACCACACGAACTATGAAATTTGGCATAGATAAACTGGCACAATCATTTTACACAAGTACCGAAAAAAAGTTTAAATGCAAAAAAAACAAAAACATAAAGAATTAAGTTCAATCGAGGATAGAAAAGCCAAACAAATCTTTGTAACTAAGGAAAAAAATTGCTTTTTAACTTTGCAAATTCAGTGCCGTCGCTATCATGGGCCAAGGGAGCCTTGCCCCCCACTTTGGTTTACTAAAAATATTTTTTTGGAGCATTACGTTACCAGAAAATCGACAATGATGCAAAAACGAGTAACATTTAATCTTACCTACTTGACTGAAGTAACCTACATTAGCAGTATATTGAAGTTTTTAAATACTGGAAGTTTAGTGGTTCAATTTTCAAACACCAAATTTAACATCCCAAGTTTACACCTCTGAACCTGAAAGGCCATCAAGGAATTAGGTTAGTCATATCAATTTCATAGCTATGAACGTTTGTATCGTATTCGATTCAAAGTATTCTAAGCCCGAAGCCATTGTTTCTCAAACAATGGGTCGGGATGCACAACAGACTGCAAAGCGTTTACGGATATACTGTAGAGACGCAAGTACGAGGGCAAGAGGGCTTAGCCCCCCCTTTCAGCCAAGTCACTAAAAAATTTTAACCCTAAAATGCAAGCATTTAAACGTGTTTTTCAATTAATCTGGATGTAAAGTAAGGACTGAATAGGCAGGGAAATTTAATTTTTCCACTGGCTTCTAAGTCTTAGCAATTTAATTCTTTAAATAGCTTTAAAAACAAGCAAAATGTGATCCAAATGGCGTTGAAATCGTTATTTTTTCTGGAAAAATCAAAAAATCGCCCAGCGACAGGGGCATCGCCCCCAGACCCCCGTCTATATGAGATGATTTAGTAGCACCGCTTTGCTCAGCTCTCCACCCAATCGAGGCATTTTTCAAATAAAAAAATTTTAACTTACAAGCCTCCTCCTTAAGCAAAATTTTGGTTACCCGTCTGTTTATGAGTCTGTCGGAAAGTAGAAGTGCACACCAGCAAAAAAGTTTATTTCGTTTTTTGAAAGACCAGCTATTTTGTATTTTTTTAAGCACACTCAAGGTTGTTTAGGTTGCAGTCACGGCTGCTGATAGACTTTACACGTGATTATGGGCGGAAGCGAAAGGAGCTAAAAAACATCACCGAACTTATCCATGTTTCTTTTTACGACATGATTGAACAATCTGAAAATTGAGCATAATTTGCAGCCGTACAAGATCAGTTTTAATGTGCGAAAGTTCTGTCTATTTTAATGCACCTTAACTTCGTTTAGGCTGGCGACGTCACTAAGCAAATTGTCATTCTCAAAATAAAAGTTAAGCCAGTCAGCATCAATGCAGCTGCAAATTGCAATGAAAATATATTCTATGATATTATGATGCAATGCCTTCAGTCCTTACAATGCTAGCACAATGTTCAAATGTTCATGACCGAATTACAGTATTAATTTTTTGACAGATGATTAGCTGCGAGACGCTTCTACATAGTTTTAGTTATCACTATCGGTATTCATTTTTCTGTATATGAAATGAGCGAAATCTAGTATGGAATTGGTATAGAAGTATGGAAGATTGTCTTCCATTCCATTCTTGAAATCTTTTATTCCATTGTGGCATATTCCATAACGAAATTTCCGTTCCATTCTATTCCATTTTCGATTCCATTCCATACCATGCCCTGCTTCTGGCCCAATGTAGAGAGTGGTAAATTTAAGTTGAAACAAGCTTTTCAAAGCGGCAAGATTTTAGCATGTACTAAAAAATCTGAAATCTGTACCATTTCTACTCTTAAGCTGATTAAAATGATGCTAAAATGTCAGGCAGCGCAAGCCTCTTCCACATGCATGCTTTATTAGAATCTGATTACGCGTTTTTAACGTATATTTTGCACTTTTCTGCTTTGCGCCGTGGCCCAAAGGGGGGCATGGCACAATACTCCGACCCTAAATACGCCCCTGGATGTGCATGTCTTAATGGTCACAGCATATTAGTCATAGCTTGAAACCATTCGACAAGTGTTTTCAAAAGGTGAGATTTGTTAATACTGTTTTTTTATAAAAAGTTTTATTTATGATAAAATATTTAAGTATATTTCGGTTGGTATTTCGATGTCTTTTAGTTGCAAGAAAGGCGAATTTGACCGGTATTTCAACCGGCTTGACCGGCCGGTCGAAGAATCTCGACCCGACCGGCAACCCGACCGGTTTCCATCTCTGCTATGAGCCATATGTCAAGTCCGTCTCTGGTTATTGCATTACGTTCATAAAAAGGTTAGATGAATGCTTCAGTTAGCAACTTTTAGAATAAAAACCCGTAATTTTACTCAAGCTATACGTTTAAATTGATTGGCAAACATTAAATTGAAGGGGCCCGGACCCCTGGATCAATATTATTGTTAATTACTGCTGTACGCGTGTACTGTTGTAAGCGCAGATGCTAAAAGAAACTGAAGAAGCAATAGAATTATTTGTGACATTTTATCTTTGGTAGCATGTCAATCGGGGGGGGGGCTGACTATGCCTATGAACGAATGTGTATAAGATTCAAATCTTTTGAAGGCATGAGACTAATAATAGAATTAGCATCGTTGAACGGTTTTTCACTACTCTATCACGCTCCTAGAAAAATTTCAGACACCCCAAACCACACTGCAGGTTTCCTGTCTAATGACCCTGGCACACTACGTGAGTGCGTATAGTGCAAGTCCACCTGCCTGAAGTTGTCCAAACTCAAGTTCTCGATGACGTATACACCCGTTTGATAAATTTGATTGTAATTTACTGACCCAATGTAAAATAAAGTAATTAAGCGGATGATCCCAGGAGTTTGCAAGGTATAGCTATGGGCTACTTTCACAGAGCAGCTGGTAGAAAGAGAACTGGCGAGTGCAATCGTGACGCTTTTTAGTGAAAGGAACCCTAATTAAATGAAGTCTTGTATGGCTCTTCGTTTAATTTTTGCGCAAAGTACTGGCGTTTGGCTACAATGAGTTTAAATAATGAGCCGGTTGATCATGCCAACACGCTAGAGGAACCAAAACCACGGAAAGGATTAGGAAGCAGAGCTCTCAGCAGCTGCTGAAATCCAATCAGACTTATTAAGGGTACTAAAGGAGTGGCCTTTTCCGATAGACAAATTTTGTAGATCGTTTCAAAATAATTTTAGTCGAAAAATGTTTAAAAACGGCTGACACATTAAGTATGCTATATTATAAACCATTAACAACTGCAAAAAGACCTGTTGCTGCTGAACGATTTTTGCAAAAGTAACAGTTTTATTATATTCCGCAGACGCCCCAGACACCTTAAGTCATTTTAGCAATCCTACGGTATTTGGTAAAATCAGGCATTTCTAAATTGTTTACACATTTTGAGATGTAGATCACAGTCAAAGTCATTTTCATATACGACAACTTGGTTTGAGTTTGAGTTTTACAATGTCTTTGATGACTTTTTCTTCAATCTACATCTACTGTATTAAAAAAGTGAGTAAACCTATTTTAAAAACAGTACGCGTCAAAATAAAATTTAAAATTTTATGAACAAACTGCTTTTCCGTAATCGCAATCGTCAGGGATGTTGTGATCAAATAAAAAAAGTGCATAAATAGCAGGGGCTAGCATCACTGGCGTAACTGACGGGAGGAGGGCGCGAGGCAGGGAAGAATTTTCCTCCAAAGTGGGTCCCTTTATACATTATGGCCACAAATTTTTGGGGAAAAAGAAACGACAAAAGCGGAAAGGCTTCACCTAAAACTCGACGGAAAAAAAGCAACCGATTTTCGGTCAAGTCTATTTTTAGACATTAACTAAATTTGAAGGAAAAAAGCACCAAATCTTCGGTAAAGTTCTTTTTTCTTCACTCAAAATTGACAAAAAAATGTTGAGCGAGTTTCTAGTTCAGTTTTCCATGTCCTCTGGCTCTACCCTCTAGTTACGCAACTGGCTAGCATGCAAGTTTCCTACGTATACTGCAAGCACATTACCGTACACCTTACAGCAACAATAAAAATTTAACACTTAACAGACTGTTTTACTCGTTGAAGTAGTCAACGCTAGGAGTGCCTTTTCTTCAAGAATTTTTTTTATATTTTTAATGAGATGATCTCAGCACCGGGTAAAACGATCTGAAATCATAAACATTTCGTTTTCAGAATATGGTGAATATGATGTTTGTGAATAATTGTTACCCCTTCAAATGGAATTCCAGTGATGTTTTAACGGTAAAAATCGGTAAATATCTCCAAATGCGGAGCCATCAGTTTTCTCAGCAATGCCCCCCCAAAAATTTTTAGCTCCTTCACCCATCAACTTACGATTTTGTGACGGATTATAGGTGGTGACAGCGTTCCCGCTATTTCTTACCAGTATTTGCTGTATGAACCGCAATCAAAATATCTTTTGTAACAAACAATTCTTTAGTTATTTTAAAAGACTCTTTTGCAAACAAAGAGTCCGATCAAATTAAAACATCTGAATGAGCTTATCCACGCTTTTTTGCTTCTGACAATATTGTTTTCTGTAAATGTTTGATACCTTTTAATAAGAAAATGTTAGAAACACCACTTATATACCGTTTTATTCTTACTCTACCAAGTTTATGACTTTTCGAAACAATGCGCCTGAACATTTTGCTAGTGCAATATTATTCTTTGCCACAAAATAGCAATAAAATTTAAAAAAACTTCTTAAAAGTTTTTCTTGCACTGAGCATAAAATTGTTCTTATTTTGTTCTTAAATTTTGAACAGAGTTTATCGTCATGCACTCACACTATAAAAGAGTTTTAATACAAACGTCATTTTGTGCCTTGACGACGGTGAAATTGATATTCTTTAATTTTTGCTACTAAAACCGCAGCGCCGCGATCAAAATCCTCGCTGTCACGTGCAATTTGTTTGAAAAGCGCGTCTACTCGGTTTTGCATTTTACTGCGTAGTTTTCTCTAATGACATCGCAAAGATGTCATTTTGGTTTCATTTTGTCGGTGAGAAACTGTTTTATCGATGTTGCAACTTTCATGACATTATTCCGTCAACTTTGGCTGTAATAACTAACGATATGCACTCTAATTCAAAAAATTTTGTAAAAATTTAGAATCAATCAACCATATCGTGACGTCATAATAAAACAATCCAAAAATTATTTTGTGAAAAGTTTGCAATTATCTTCCTCTTTCGTTTGAATCTAAAATCGACTGTCTACTTTATACAGAAATACGATTTTTAGAATCCAAATCAACCCTACCTCAGCAAAAAAATTCGACTCCGTTTCGCCGGGGAATCCCCGATTTCCGCCAAAACAACCGGAAATTGGGTGGAAACATTGGCGATTTTGAAAGAATATTTATTCAGGATTTCAAAAATATAGGTGAAAAAAATACATTTTTTGGGTGCTCGTGAACTCTGCTGGCGACTGCACTACAGTAGTGACAGCAATATTACACCGAATAGCTTGGGCGTTTTAATGCGAAAAACGTAACATAAAAGCAGTGAATACACAAAAAAGTAAATATGACAAAAATTAATAAAGTTTTTGATAAATATTTTGATTTGTGTAAAAGCATTTTATTTTAATTATATACTTTATTTTCGTTTTCCTTTGCACAATTCTACAGGTGAGGCACGGCCTCATCTGCCTCCCCTGACCGCACGTCCCTGATGAAGCACTACTATTTGCTCATTGCTCTGACCAATCAAAAAATAGCAAATGCCTGTGTTTTGAGTATAGGTCGGTAAAATGTAATTTCGCCGCCGCCCCTCAATTCAATTTTTTCCAGCCAATTTAAACGTATAACCCGGAGAAAATGGAGAGTTTTTGTCCTAAAAGTTGCTATCTCAGGCTCACATCTAGCCTTTTTGTGAACGTAATGCATTAATCAGGGCCGGATTTACCATAATATGACGCAGTACCAGCTAAGGGCCTCGAGCTGAAATCATAAGTATTTTTGGTCTTCACCTAAATTTGGCAGAAAGATGTTGCGAAAATCTCCAAAGTGCCAGGGGCCGAGCGCGATGTAAATCCGGCCCTGCAATAACATGGTTAGTTAGTAGACGTAACCATCTATTGTACCATTTTTCAAAAGCAGTTCAGTACTTCACCACCAGCCTCGCCAATTTTTACGCACAAAATACTTTAAATAAAAATTAGCCATGGAAAATGCTGATTGAACAAATCATTGAACTTCAATTAAGGGGGCCTGAACCCCCAGGCGAACTTGTACTCCTATAACTGCTTATTTTCGTGACAAAACAAAATCTCTAGGGAAAATCTTCGAGTGGATTATTATTCACTGCTAAAATGTTGCAAGAGACAATGCACCCGACCAGTAGCGTACGCAGGATTTTGAAAAGGGGGGGGGGGGCTATTTTGAAAGAGTGAGAAGTGTGCAAACGACCTTGACTCGAATTTTCATTGATCTTGAATGTCTCGGAAAGCTCGGAAATTCAAAGCTTTTTTCCGCCCAAAATTAGGTGATCTCCAAATAAAAAAAAAAAAAAAAAAAAAGGTCTTCGCCAAAATTCAGAGTGATTTTTCGGCCGAAATCCGAAATTCAAAGCTTTTTTCTGCCCAAAATCAGGTGATCTCCAAAAAAAAAAAAAGGTCTTCACTCAAGGTCCGTCCCGTTTTTCACCCGAACTCACTCAAATTTCCAGCCGAAAGCCTGATGCCCAACTTACCAAGGGGGGGGCCATGCCTCAATTTTGCTCACTTTACTATGCAATTTTGCAATCCTAGCGACCCAAAGGGAGGGGCCATGGCACAATGCCCCCCCCCCCCTAAATACACCCCTGCACCCGACCTTACTTCCCACTATCTGGATCAAATCACTAGCAATTAAAATCTAACTCAAAAATGCAAGATGTTAAACGTGTTTTGGACTTAAATTGCAAGTAAAAGTAGGATTAAACAATTTGTTTTTTTTCAATTGGCTTTCATATGTCAAACATCTAGTGCTTTCAAATGGCTCTGAACACTAGCGAAATGTGATCCAATGGGATTAAAATAGCTTTCTTTTCCAAAAAATTACAAAAATCTCCCAACGGCTGGGGGCTTCACCCTCATACCCCCAAAGCATCCGGCGGCTGGGGGCCCGCCCCCAACCCCCCGTCTGTGACACCTTTGAGTTACACTAATTTTCTCAACACGTTTCCAAAGTTAGATATTTGCATTTTTCAACTATTAGTTTAAACCCTTTTCCTTTGCAAAATCCTGTTACGTGCAAACAGGCAACGATTTCAGATCTTCCATTCTGCGATGTCTTTGTCCCAGAAAAACTTCATCTTTTGAAAACTTTTGATGACGTCATTTCATGTTTTTTGAGGTTTAGGACTCCCCCAATCAAAATTCTGGGTACGCCAATGAATTGGAGATCGCCTGAAAAAAATTTTGAAGAATTTTTTTTTTTTTTGAGAACGCTTGCGCCTGTGTCCTTGGTCCTCAGCCTCGAGCACTCCTGTCCTTGGCCTCGAGAGGGTCTGTCCTCTTAAAGGCTATCCTTGGCCTCTGATTTTTTTGTGTCCTTGGCCTTGGCCTCTCCATTTTGTTTTCATTAGTTGCTGCCAGAGCATGGGCCATGCTCTGGCAGCAACTAATGAAAAATATATTTTTCCGCTAATAGTCGCTAGAGTGCCAGCGGTGAAACAACCTCTCAAGCTAAACCCAATGACTTACCAGAACGACTGTGGTGTGATGGGATAAAGCTTCATTATGTCGCTTAGTCTCTCGTACACAAAGCTAATTAGCTTTTTTTGCAACAAGCAATTTGAGAGAAAGGCGGCGGGGTTTTGTCGGTATGTTAAAGTGTTGTATTTTTGAATGGTTAGACGTTAAAACAAAAGTTACTTGTATGATATGGTGTACCGGTACCGTACGGTACCTGACTGCCTGTACGCTACCGTAAGGGTAGGCTAGTCCTATCTTGAAGCAAAAACAAGCAATTTTTACAGTAGCCTAGTGGCAAATGAGCACCGAGGTTAGCCTACAGGTGTACTACAGTAGACTAGCCTATTCTAGTACCGTAGGCCTAGGCTACTTTGTTTCAATTTAGCAGCCAAATCTAAAATTGCCTTGAAGTTACCTTTTACTAACCTACCAGGCTACATGTAACCTGGTCTGCTGGTAGCAGTCACTAACCTTATAACACTAACAGTGCATTGAAATAAGTATTGGGTGGCGTTTAGTGTAGTAGCAGGTAGCGTTAGTTGCCTGTGTCAAATTCAAATTGTTAGTTGGTTAGCCTATGCGAACTATTGTTGGCTACTACACTCTGCACTACTAATCTCTGATTCACTGTTTCAATCAGAAATGGGCTAGGTATCGGTACCTGTACCAAATAACCTTCTCTGTTTGGACTTCTTGATTCATTCCCTAAGCGTACTGGCAGGAATGTGAAAGTGGCAATTTTTAAATCGCTTCCGCTTCCACCATTTGATAGTATAATTTTTGCTAAAGATTTTTTCATCTTAAAATATTTTGGCTAGAATTTTTTCCAGATCAGTCAAAAGAAATAGCTTTGTTATCATCATCTAGAAAACATCATATCAGAAATAGAACCAAATTGTATAAGGTAGGCCTACTTGTATTTAGTGGTTTGTCATTGCATTTGCAAGGATCTGCTCATGGGCATAGTCAGGATTTTGGATTTGGAGTGGCCCTAAAGCAAAAAGTTCAATCACATACCGGTAGTCGTTGTGTTTCAGCTGATGCAAATTTTTCTAAACATTCATCCAAAAGTTTAAAATAATGAGTGATTACCGGTATTTAGGATATGGGGACGGATTTCCTGCTGCTTTGGATGATAACTTGTTTCACTTGCATCTGTGTTGTTAAGCACAAATCTTTACATTTGCTAGAATTGTAATTGTAATTCCATTTTATTCATAAAGTTGCCTTTTCCAGGAGACAGCAAAGGGACCTTTCGGTCTTCGAGTCAAGCTGCCACCTGCCCACTTGTCTACCACACACAGTGAAGGCTTCACACTGTCCCTTTAATTGCTAAACGTCAAGCAGGGAAGCTGTGAATACCAATTTTATAATCTTTGGTTTGACTCAACCCGAAATCAAATCTGAATAGATAGCCTTGGAGTGAAGCTTCCTCATGTTCAGAAATTTGTTTTTTTATTAGCCTAACTTGTTTATGTATGTGGTTTGCTCTAAATTTTTACTAGCAACGTGTATTTTTAGAACAGCAAAATAAAAAATACACTGCTAGAATTATGCAGTTATAGCCTACACAGTACTAAATTAGAATATTATTATTGTAGCAAACAATACTTAGCAATAATTAAGACAAGCATTATAGAATCTTGTTTCAAAGTTATACCTGTTTTTGTTTTGTGTTACTGTATATGCTAGCTGAAACTTCTGTTCTGTCGTTTGTTATTTGCTTGCTTCAATTTGTCTTTTTTGTCCATGGTGTTAACAGACTATGAACATTAGGTACATTGTAAAGAATCCATGCTGTATGTTTTTCACAAAATATCTTAAAACATTAAGATGGCAACAAAGTAGCCTATTAATATAATATTTGTTATTGTTGATTTTCTATGTTGTATCTCGACTTTTATCTGTACATGTTTTTTTTGGCGCGCACTTTTTTTGTAACATCGCATATAAAGTTATACAATATTAAACTTTGTTTGAGAGACAGTATGATGCTCTCCTATGTTTGCTTGTCAAGAATATTATTATCCCAGTGAAAGAAATTAAAATGCTGGAACTGGAAACTTAGCTTATGTTGATGAATGCTGTGTTGTACAAGTATGGTCCCAGATTTTTAAAAAATGGGCAAAGCTCCATTCAAAAATATTTTTGTGAAAATCTTTAGATTTTAATGCTGGAATAGAATTTTTGAACACTTATAATGTTAAAAATGAGTTGGTTGGCTACATATTTCATCGTTGAGTTGATAAGGTTGGGGGATGCCCCGGATCTAAGTGAACCACAAGCGTTTAAAAATGTTTCTTTGCAAATGGTGGTCTATTGAACATTCACTTTTAATCTTATGTTTTACAAAAATTTTACCATATTTAAGTTTTTGACGTTCGATTTGTATGGTCAAAGTGGAAGCAGTGCCCTTTTACCGTTTCCATCTTCCGCTTTCACGAAAATTTGCCTCTTCGACTGATTCAGCTTCCACATCCTTGCTTGCTGGTAGCATGTTGAAGACCTCTGTGTTCTGCAATAGGCTAGTGAAGGCGTGCTGCTTGGCCTAATCACCAGAGATGTACGGAGTCACTCTTTGTGACTCCGAATCCTAATCCGAAACTTTCATCAATATTCGAATCCAAAACCTTATCCGAAATTTATTTTAACTATACGCATCCCAATCCGAAAAATTAGGAAATGCAAACTCATCAAAACGAAGAGGTCCCCCAATTTTTAAAAACATTAGTTATCGGTAGGCTACACTATAATTTTAAAAATAAAATTTTCTCCTTGTACATTAGGATTTAGAATAAAGAAAGTGATACTCAAACACTTTATATACCATCATACAAGACATGTACTTCAAGTAGATTAACTTGTCCTTGAGAAAATACAAACATATGAACACATTTTACCATCTTGTAAATAGTGCAATTATATACATACTTGCATTCAATAAGCACTATCTATGTAGTTCATTGTTTATTTAGTATACCCACATTTTCACATTATAGCTACACATTTCATGCGCCCGTGGTCAGGTGGTTTAGTGCTAATACTAACCTAGCAGTAATGCAGTATACCATATCACCAACAAAAGTAAAAGTCTATAATAAGGCCATATTACAGATTAACCTCAATGAAATTTGGCTATATCAATAAACCTGAAGAAGCTGTAGCTACAGGTCATCCACATTAATATTACAAGCACTTTGAAGAGCCCATTTTTTAGAAAATAGTCAAATGCAATGCCACAAACAAGAAATAAGGGATAACTCTCAAAAAAATTATAGTATAAAAAATCTGGCAGATTTGGGACATTGACAATTCAGCAGATGCATGAGTGTTACTACATTAGTACACTTATTCATAAAAAAGCAAATTAAACAAAAAACCTGCATAAATTACAGTGAATATTTTGAAAACTTTTTTTTAATGTAAGTAATATCTATGGTAGCAGTTTACAAGAACAGATTTTTAAAGCTTCACTGCGCTGGTAGCTCACTGTGCACTTAAACTAGGCTATTGAATTAATTCTCACACTAAACCTGTTAAAATGCAAACAAACACTAATTTCCGTAACACTTACAGCAATTCATCAAATCTATAATTGTTACCAAGTTAATCTGGTTTTAAGAATTACATAACATGTTTATGACATGTGAGCTTGTGACCATATTACATATTGTACTGACATATTTATAAGTGCACATTCTGGTAACTGGTGCTCATCAACATTATCGATAAATTTGAGCTACAGATACAATGCAGACCTGATTTATAAAGTCATTCAGCATGTTATTTGGAATTCAAAACACTTATAAAACCAAACTGCGAAAGAGATTCAAAACAAAGCTGACAAATTCATCTCTTTTTAGTCGCAGTATTTCTCTGAGCTAGAGAAACCAGATTTGCTTTTTTTGTTACTGGCACCTTAAGCTACATGCTACGCTGTTAAGTTGGTGGGTAGGCTAAAGTCTATTACCCAGAGGTAGAGTCCTCGAGGACGTCCTTCGCCTCAAGGATACATTTTCAAGTCCTTGGCCTCGAAGCCTCAAGTCCTCAAAAATTGCCCTGTCCTCGGCTCGAGGACAGCACTATTTTTTGAATGGTTAAAATTTTGTAGATCGGCTGAAAAATGTTTTTCTAGACCGTTTTTTTTTTTTGAGATCGACCAAACAAAAATTTTTAAGATCTTTTTTCTTAGGAAAACGCTTGCATTTGTGTCCTTGGTCCTTGGCCTCGAGCATTCCTGTCCTTGGCCTTGGATTTTTTTTGTGTCCTTGGCCTCGAGTCTTGTGTCCTTGACTCCACCTCTACTACTACCAGCTGTCAGCAATCATAAGTAAACCTAATGACCAAACACTAACAGCGAGTGCATGCAACTAATCCCCAAAAACTATCGGTAGTAACCGACTTCTAATTCTAAACCAATCCTATCCTAAACTCTCACTCAAATTTGTCTATCAGTACGACTCCCATGGCTGCAAGGGTTTGGACTTGACTCAGCAGGTTAGGGCTTACGATGGTAATATAAATCAAAAATTCATTTTTAACTAAAAAAATAACAACCCACAACTGTACAGTTTTAATGCGAAGTTTAACCAATGAAGTTGACCAAAACTGCACTATAACAGTATAATCAGATTCAAAAGGTACCCGTAACTTCATCTTTTCTGCAAGACATATCACGGTACTGATTACGATACATGCAATCATGTTAATCACACTGCTCAAAAGTAGACCCCAAATGTTTGATACCGGTAGGTAGTAGGCTACTATACAACTAGTAGTCTAATCGGTAGTACCTGAAAACTAACAGCTGATACCGACTTATCTCAAGTTAACCTGTTAACAGGACGCTTTGCTACCGAGTAATTAGATTTGCAAGCCAACTGGTGGGGTTCCTAAAACTTCTTTCAATCAATTTAGCTACCCCACTAAGAGCTGTATAAAAAACAGTTGGACATAGTGCTAAACATTTTTCAAATGCAGCATTACACTTTTTCATTGTTGACAGGGATTTTTTATTTGCTTTTTTTTTTTTTCATGCAAAAATACAACATCTGAAAAATCCGGATCCGGAACTACAGAATACTTATCATCCTAAAACCGGATCCGAAACCGGAGAATTTTGCAAAATCCGGAAAATCTCAATCCGAAATCCGACTCCGAGTACATCTCTGCTAATCACTGATCTGTGATCGATCTGTTTCTAGCTTTACTGCTTTATAGCCCAGAGCTAGGCTAGTCTATTGATAGATTCTGTACTGGTAATTTATTGGTCTTATGAGTTCTGGTTTTCAATTTTTGTTACATAGGCTAGGATTTTTTTCTTTCCTACACTTTGCCATTATCCCAGTCTAAGATTCATTATGGCAGGTTAGGATCAGGATGAAAGAAGTGTTGCTAACCAGTGATGATCAGTGGCAAAATAGTTTAGGTATTCACTTAATGGCCTTCCAGTCAAGCTGCCATAATTTATCATCAGTCTATGCATTCAAAAAATGCACTTTCAGTAAGCAAATACAACTCCAGCTTATACACATATTTCTGAAATTACACCTCAGCCTTACATATTTTTGATTACTTTGATTGAAAGATAAAGGCCGAGTGAGGCATAGCAAAGTAGAAATGAAAAAACCTAAGACTGTACCATTTATACCTGCAACTGAAATGACCTAAAAAGCTGCAAAGCAGTTGAATAAAACAAGCTAAAACAGCTTTGATAGTTTAATTACAAACAAATGCAAAAATCAGTTTATTGCAAAGCACTTAAATTTGATTCTCTTCAGAAACGATTGTTCCTAATAGTTTTTTTGGAGGAACATTCTAATAATTCTAAAGTTTTTTTGTTTTTCTGATTATATTTGTAAGAAAACAGTTTTAGAGAGAAAATCTATTGACAAGTAAAAAACATTGTGATGTTATGTAGCACTTCGTAGTCTTTAATTGACTGGGTGGTTAATGATTTCCTAACCAAACTACATGGTTATCCAAAAGAATTCTTGCTTGGTGTCTGATACCCCTTCGGATGCATTGGTCATGATGTTTCTGCGTTTGTCTAAATGTGATTGGTTAATGCGTGAGCAAAGCTATACATTTTTTATTATTTCACAAAGCTACAGGTTTTCACGTGGTCTCTGAGAATATGTTACAGCTCACATGCTAATTTTAGAGCAAACAAGCTATAAGCAAACTTTCTAGCACCAAAATGTTGTAAACTCTTAATATTTGGCTGCCGCTGGCATGTGCCAGATGACATAATGAGCATGTAAAATGCTTCCCTTGTAGCAATGAAGTAACAATTTAATAAAAATGTAAATCTATTTTGAAAAGGTATGTTGCCTTAAATTAAGACAGCTCATATGATTTTATTGGGTATTGAAAGAATACTCAGATGCCCCTCACCGATTGTCACTAACACTGAACGAGTGAATGTAAGTTTCGGTATCTATTGTGCAATTGATTTGTTACTCTTTTTTTTTCTACTTTGATTTTGATGTTTCTGTATTGTGGTTTAACATCATGAGAGAGACTAATATATCAAATTTTAATTTTAAGAGAGTAAAATGAAATTGAGGAATATTCAGTCATATGTTTAATTTGATTTTTTAAAATAACTAAGGGCCAAGATTAAGGTTTGAATTAGAGTTCAATTTGGGGTTAGTTTTATAGTTTTGAGTTGAGGTTGGATTTGTGTGAGAATTACGATAATTTCCGGTGAAATAGAGCTTTTCTAACATTGCTGCATCATATTTTTTATAGTAATTTTTCACATTCTTTTCAATTTACAACTAATACCTGACAAAGTTGACATGCGTCAATAAAAAGCTCATGAAATGTTTAGAGTTAAGTCAATTCAAGTGCCATAAAAATTTTTTTTGGTAATTTATTGCATGTCTGCTTTGTTGTGTTTGGGTAACCTACGACAAGTTGCATCAGTAGCAAATGGCTTTCAAAACATAAAATGAAAACTGCATTGCTTGAACTCTGTCATGTTTTGATATTATAATAAATCTATCATTACACTGTAATGGTATACATCATACTGCATAGGCCAGTAGGTCTAATATTTTACTTGCTACAACTTTTACTCTAGGTGTTAACGTTCTATATTTTTCAGACTATAGAGGCTCTGGAGTGTAAGGCTCAGTATTAATAATTAACCTTTATTGTGCTTATTTATATATAAAGTACACTAAATTAGTTACAACTTACAAAGCCCTAAAAACCCCAATAAATCTCTAAATTACTCAAAATTAGAATACGAATAAAATGAGAGCATAGCCTGATCCATACATAAGGTGCATGTTCAGTTTCTTAGAAATTTTAAGTGCGTCTTATGGTCCATAAAATTTGAAATATGGTGCAAGGTCATTGTGCCTAATAGTAGAACTTGTGCATTTATTGAATTAACTTTTAATCTAAGTACAAACTAGGTGAACTCAATTAATTGCTATCCTGTTTTCTGCCTCAGACCCCGAAAAGCTATGATTGTTATCTTGTTTTTCTCCAGCTTTAATGTGAATAGTTTTCGTATATTTTAGTAATTCTACATCAAAGTTTAATTTATTTGAAAACTCTTATCTGCGACTTTGTTTTTGTTTGTTTGCTGCTAACTAACTTTTATTTTTTAGTTAGTTTTTCAATTTTGACACACGTAGTTTATTTGTTCATCAGTTGATTTTCAATTTTGTCCTTTTGTTTCATTTTCAGTTTTCGAATCTAATTTATTGTTCTTGAAAATTTTTGTTTAGTGTCCTTGTCACTACAACATAACGATTTAGATTAGTAATTAGACCCGTTTATAATAATTATTTTAAGACCATTACATTTAATAATACTTCAGAAAAAAACAAAGTAATGTGTTTGCAGTGATTTCTTTCATAAATTTTTGCTGCTAATTTCAGTTACATATTTTATCTAAAATTATGCAATCATACCTATTAAATTAATAATATGTACTGGAAAATGTTGAATTAATTGCTAATTTTACAAGTAATGAGTTATGTCTTCAACACATAAAAGAAAATCGATTAAAAGTAACCAAACTTCATCTTCCAAGACAAGAAAAGAATCACACACAGCCAATACTGGGTAATTTGAATTTACTTAAAAGGGTTTTTGAAATTTTTTTAATATTGAAGAAGTGTCTTGGTAAACATTGTGACGTGGGTATAGTGAATTTCTAAAAATTCAGGGCATGACTTCTTACTTCAACAACCAATCAGTGGTATAAAGCATCTACTGAAACAGTAAAGTCAGATTTTATTCCAGATCAGGCTTAATAAAGACTACAAAAATTCACAGTTTCCCTGCGTAACATTCAGCAAAAAAAAGAAGTTAATAAGACGCCCCACTATGCATTGTAGACTACTAGACTTATGCAGTTTGATTGAAAAACTGCAAAGATCCTTGTCATTGCAATTTGGTATATCTAAAGAAGGGACCATAACAACTGACTGCGACAAACTGACTGCAAACCAACTGACCGCAATTGGCTGATAAGGGGGTCATAGAAATATTTTACTATTCCCAGAGCCATTATGCCCAAACCTTACTTTGTGGCGAGATCACTGGTAACCTTTGGTTTGCGGTCAGTTTGCCGCAGCCAGTTGACTTGGCTCTTCTAAGGATCTACTGTATATAAGTATTAATGTATGATTACTCACAAATTAGATTATTTGTGAAAAAATTATCGGTAGGTTGAGCACAGTTCAGAGGCTTGTATTAAATGTTTTTAATATATCTTATACCTATTATTAGAAGCCTATCTATAATGCATTCTACAGAATTGCAAAAACGTAATTGCGTTGTTTGCAGAGAAGCCAAATAACCAGCTTTCGATATTGGTGCTAATATATGAAAAGAAGTCAAAAAATAAATGAACCACCCAAAGAATTACACCACAAATCTGTCATGATTGCGTACTTACAAAATATAACGGCCTAGCACAGCTTCTGTTTCAAGAATTATTACTTCTCATCAGATGGCTAGCTCGGTAGGCTTATCAACCATCGAATGACTGCTGTGCGACATTTTAGCAACTTGCAACAATATACAAAGTTAGTGTTAAATACTATAAGTTTTAATAAGAATTTTGTGAAAATATTGCAGCAACGTGGCTACGATATCAAAGATGCATCAGGAATTCGAGAGTGATGATGAGGATCATGCAAAGGAGTTACCCGTGATTCGTAAAGTTTCCACCAAGAAACAGTTACGAAGCAAGGTAAGTCTCAGCTTCTGTACATGAGAGAATTTCAATAACCCAGGTCTCAGATTATATGTTGCCCAAAGTTTATGGGTCGTTATAATATTTTTGTTAGCAATACTAAGTTACTTGTAAAAATTTTTAAAGCTGGCTAATTTCTGATCATAGATTGTTCCAAAACTGCTTTTTATGAATCGAATATTTTTGCTTGAAAAAATATTAGTCTCAAATGGCTAAACAGTAATTTTGTCACGTACCTTCTAGTGGTTGGTTGTATATTCTTGTTGTAGATTTAGGTACTTGTGTATCTAACTTGGATAAAAACCTAAAAACCCTGCCAGCACTTAGCATGTAGCACAAGATGATGAAATTTATATACTTGTAGGGAAATTGCTGCAATAATTTCAGATTCAGCTTAGGAAAATTTAGTTTTTGTTTGTTCAAATCACAAGCTGTTTTTTCTGTGTTTTATGCAACTGTTCAGGAGATGGTGATTTTAAAATCCTGCGTGTATTGTATGTGTGTATTGCAAAATTTTGCTTTATTTGTTTAAGTTTAATTGACACTAATAGTAAGGTTTAATTTAAATTGATTCTGATGAATCAATAAAACTATGTTTGGGATATTTACCTGTAATTTACAATTTTTGGTGTGATTCGCAACTGATGGATCGATAGGGTTTTTCAAGTATGCATTTCAGTCAACTCGCAAGGTGCTGTTTCTTTACCAAAAACAAATCTAAAAGCACTAATGCTGCAAAACTCCTCATGACAAAAAGTGCCAGCACTTAGCGGTAATAACATTCAGTTCCATTGGAGATTCCAAATTTTATGGATGTACATACAGTGGCTTACGCTGTTACAGTAAATATATGTTTGTTGAAGCTTTTTTTGATATCTGTTTATCCCTTTTTTAATACATTTGCTCTATATTACTGCTCCACATAATTGCAATCACAAAAAATCGGATGCATATTCTGTGGAGTTAATGATTTTACAAATATGGGATAGAAAATCGTACGAAACGTACGAAATTTAAATATGAGTCTGTTTTTCATTGCAGGTTACAGTAATAGCTTTTTAAGCAAAACTCCTCAATAACGTTCGAACCATTTCAATTGACCTCAAACCAACTAATCGCAAACTCCAACTGACCGCCAACTTTAGGGTATGTTGGCGATCAGTTGATTCGCGGTCAGTTGCCGTGGACCCATAACGTTCTTTGTCTGATTAAGGAGGAACAGAACTCTGCCTGATAACACAGGAAGAGAGCAGTTATGGAAGAGTTCTGCTCTAAAATTTTTAGATACTAACCAAAGTTTTTTTAAAATACACTCAAACTTTTTAACCTTCAAGGTTAAAAATTGAATGCACTGTTGCGGTGAAGTTGCGAAATAACTACCACTTGAAAAAGTAAACTTGTGCCGCTTTTGTCACAAGTTTCAGTAGTGCTTTTTCATCTGGCATCGAGCATATCGGAACAGTGAACAACATTTTCTCGATTAGTTGTTTATGGATGCAGCTATACATCATTTTATTTGTAGACGTGCCACTATTTCGTAAACAAAATACCGTAATTAAAGCACTGTTTTTCAAGCAGGCGTTTGTGATATTGCATTTCAGCTCAAAATTTTAATGGTCTTATGAATTCTTGGTTTATTTTCACTCTAACTTTCGATCTAATGTCCAAATTTGGAAATGCGTTTTTTTGGCCATTTCGATAAATTTTAGGTTACTTTTGCGGTAAAGCAGGCACAATTTTAAGACTTATATACAAAATATGCTATTGTTTTTTCAATTTTTGGGTTATTATAGCCGAAATCGCTAGATTTTATGGTCATTCACTGAAAATGTAGATCAGTAATCTAAAAAAATAAACCTAACTTCTGACGCCACAGACCATGTGTTATTCCGTTAGAGAGATTCAAATCCGCTTGCGCATAGTTCAGCAACACTTCGGTTAACGAATAGCTGACTGACTGTTTCTCCACATTTCTCCTCAATATGTTCGAAATTTTTTGAGGTCGAGCTGTTTTGATTTCCCGTAATACTGCATCAAATGATTCGTAAAAAACGTTCAATTGGCACATTGGCAGCTAACAAAAAAAAAGTACTCAAAACATTCAATGTCAGTTTCTACTCTTTTACAATACCGAAGGATTGCAAAAAACGTTTGTGGTGTGATTTTCTGACGTCATGGTGACGCAGTCGCCACTAATAGGTTGTTGATGTGCTTACTACTAAGTTTGGTCTTAGTCACGATTTGCATTTACCTTTCTCACTCTATTCTTTGGTTAGTCTTGTTTAATGTTGAAATAAAATTTTGTTGAACTGAAACCTTTATCTCTTGCCAATATTGTCTTTTTTTTAGTCAAAAAACGCCGTGAAAATATTGCTTTTGTATGGGGTTTAAATTTTGTTTTGAAAAATTGACAAAGTTATGCGTAATTGCGCGTTGTTAAATTGTAAATTTGAGTGTGGATGGTTATATTCAATTTTTGTCTCTGTCTTTCAACATTAAACGTTATTTTTAGCAAGCTGTAAGTTGAGTAAAAGAGCATCCACATACGTAAGAAAACTTACGTGCATTTTTGTTACAAAAAAAATATCTAGCGACGTATAAAAATGGAGACTGTGAGAAGTTCTTTCCCTGCCATGAAATTTTTGCACATTTTGTTCGATCCCATGCAAATCGCAGGGCCTACGAAACTCGGTGTTTTTATTGGTTTCGAAGCTGTATTTAGGGTAAGCAAACGTACATCTTCAAGTTGTTTTACTTTGTTGCCAACTTCATGATTTGGTTTTAGTAAGTATTGATGCTGGTGGGTTACAGGGTAACAGGCGCTTCACGAAATTCCGACTTTGTTGTAGTTGCAAGATATACTTGCTAGTTGGATGGTTGAAAACCACTTCTACACACGAAAATCTGCTTTTTGGAATGTGCTGACTGCTAATATGATGTTATCTGTGTTTTGTTGCTAAAATAAAAAAAAAATTGTCAATCCGTAATTTTTGCGCTTGAGTAGACATGCATATGCGTAGTAATTTACAGCAATTTAAAAATGGATAGAATAACATTTACCTGCTGCTTTGTATTTTAATTACAATGAGTTCAATACTTTTGGTTTTCAAAGCTCCTGCTTTTAAAATATTGTTAAGATAGCTAAATGCAAAAGGTACATAATTTGATTTTTTGACCTGCTGCTTTCGGTATAAGTTAGATATATGTTCTATTTCTACCTAAAGTAATGCAACATGGATGTCTTAGTAATTTTTTCAATTTTAGCAATTTTGAGTCGGTACAGATAATTATTTTTGAAAGCCCCAGTTTTGAGTATTGTAGTGTGCAACTGTGCATAATTTGCTTTTTCAACCGTCCATTTTTTTTCGGTACTTATGTAAAGCTGTTCTATTTATAGCGAACTCAATCATGCAAAATTATTTTTTTCATATCCGATCAATTTACGCAATCTTAGTTATTTAAGTCGGTCGAGCCACATACTTTTGAAATGTAAATTGTTGAAATTTTGTATGCCCACAATTTATAACTTCGACACGAAAACAAAAAGTACAAAAAATGATAATAATTAATTGTTTACAACTTCCTTTTTTTTCACTTCTCAATGACAACGCTTAAATATATAACTTGCACTTGTTTTTTACCGAAACATTTTTGTTACATAAATTCTTCACACATGTAACAGCATTTTTAGAAGCACAACATTGCGGGCGGGCCGCAAAAATTCTCAAATTCCACATAAATAACCAAAGTACAAAAAACGTTTTTTATTTAACGAACAGAAAAACTTCTTTGTAGTGAAATGGCTGAAAGTTCTTCTCTTTGGTAAGACGTGCGATGTCTGCTGAAGTCGGAGATGTTGCTACTCGCAATTCCATTTGAACGTCTTCAGTGAGCGTGGAGCGAAGCCGACTTTTTGTAATATTCAGTCTAGTTACGTCACTAGTAGCGTATACTCTATAGGAAATGGTTGAATGCGTGGTAATAAATCGTAATAATGGCGAAGTTATCTCAAAAGAATACTTTTACAAATCTTACGTAAACATTTAATGTTTTGATGCTATGTTGTATGCTGTAACAAACTTCTGACGCGGGCCACATTCAAATAGAAAGCGGGCTGTAGGTTCCCCACCCTGGTTTAGTGCTTCGTTTATTTTGGGGGAAATTTTTTGATTACTGGTCAGAGCCGTAACCTATAAACATTTATGAACCTGCAGCCTTCTACGAAAATAAGCATTGTCGTGTAGTTTTCACAGGGGTATTCCGTCGTGTTATAATAAGAATTTATATGGTAAAATTATAATTTGTATGATTTAGATGCGGATAACGAGGTATTCAAATTTTAAACATTCAACTGTTTGTGCAATGTGTTGACGTAGTGATTGCACAATATACTATACATATTCCGAGTAATTGCAAATCTACAATAATTTACTGTTTGGTTATTGACGTATTTTAACATTAACATAAATGAATTTCGATAGTTAAAGTTTCCGTAATATTTTTCATCAGTTTAAGACGTACGTTTTTAAAGAGCTATTTAATGAGTTTTCCTTGCCTCTAATTCAATATTAGAGTAAATGCAGTTAGAGAAGGTAGTTGAACAGTAAAAAATATTGTTTTAGAAACCAAATATTCGAGGTTCTAGATAAAATTTTTAGTTAATTTTGTGGTTTGTTGAAAGTTGCGTGACTGTATGCATTATCTTCCAGTAAAAAGAACATTCATAAATTTCACCGAAGTGAAAAAACAGACTTAATCAGTTCCATATTGATCATTGGAAGAAAAAAAAAGGTACAAATTTCTAGGTAACATTTTATTCAACTGTTTGTTGTACCTCTGGAGGTTCTGGGCGTATAAAATTGCAACAGGATAAAATTACGTGGCTTAGCTGAATCGCATATCTATAATAGAGTAAATCGCTCGGACGTGAAAATGTGAATTTTGCATGATAAGTTAACAAAAATATAGCAGTTTTACGAGTATCTAACTCTAAAAATATAGCTGCGTATGTAGTATTTAGTTTTAACATACCACCATGACCTACTTAGATGCCACTGATAAAAACATTTAAAACCCTACAGCCTGTTTCACTCTTAGCGGTGACCTCAAGGGCAAAATGGAGCACAGAGCAGCTAAGCTAGGTTAAAAAGAAATCATATTTAGATTTGCCGATCTAGCCTTGTTTGCGTTATGGGTATATGAGATTTCATGAGGATAATATTTTAAAGCGGTTTTCTGGTAACTTTATACAGCGAAATGTTTCAGATTTAAATCTTGGACTTTGCTGTCACTTTAACGCTGTTTGTGTTGAGAAATTCTGGTAGAACTATGGCGATAATTTTTCAGGTCGCGTTTTTTTTTTTAGAGTCATGAATGATTCATAAGCTGTAATAATCAACTTCAATCCGATACATTATGACCGCAAAATATGCGTTAGCAAATTGTAAGAGCAAAAAGTGTAATTTATGAACCGGGCAAGCAAGTCTGAACGTTCTTTTTCGGGCTAATCGTTCACAAGTTCAAGTTTTTAATTTTGTTTAAAACAAGTAAAAAATAAAAGAAACAATCAAACAATAATAAATTTAAGTGAACAAAAAAAGCAGCAAAACGAAGTAATGGCCAACGATGTTTCGAACAGGTTTTCTTCATAACACAGAAACGCTGAAGTAATGCAATTTAACATATCAGTGGTCAGGTGGATAGAACTTTTATCACTGAAACGGTAGACTCGGGGAAAACCATGAAGAATTGGTAGTCATAGCCTTACATTTTCTAGCTTAAATGAAGTTCAGCATTGAAAGGACAGTCTGAAACCTTCACCGTGTGTGGTAGACAGGTGGCAGCTTGACTCGAAAGACTAAAACGTCCCTTCCCTATTTTCTGGTCAAGGCAAGTTACTGAATAAAGATGTAATAAAAATTATTATTACAATGGCTATACATATCCAAAATCCAGAGCAGGGTTCATTGTTGAACAAGAATAACAAAGACTATTAGAATATTTAGCACCTTTTGCGTACAAGAGTTTTTTTGTGGGTGTACAATTGTACATGTCTTTAAAAAGTTAATAATGTCAATATGCTTCAAACATATGAAATAAATGACTATGCAATCGGTTTTGTATTTCATCTCTATTCTTAACTCAGGTATAGAAACAGCATTATTTTTCTGTCACCGGACAGCGTCAGACGCTAACTGTCGGATGATCCGAACTCTTTTCTTTGCGGTAACTCCCTTGCTTGTTTAAGGGAATCCGCAGTCGAGTTCTTGTCCACTGAAATTGCTGCTTGCTCGAAGCCACCAAGCAGAGTTAATCATGGTGAAGCGTCTTATCTAAGAACACAACAACGTGACCAGAGTGCCGGTTGAACGTAGATTATGCGATCAGTGTCGTCGTAGAAACGACGCCTTTGCCTCTCGGCCTCGTTGGTGACTAAGTTGAAGTCAAAAAACAGAAATTGGGTCTAAAACAAATCTACTCAAACTAAAAGCGTTTTTTTTTAAAGCTCGACAAGAAGTCCCAGTTTTGTATCAATTGGTTTGTCAGTGGTTTTGTGAAGTATTATAGCCACAATCTTATCGGGCACACACGAAATCAGTCGTAGATTATTTATACCTATATAGTTTATTCAAAATCGATTTCACCCCAGCGGAGGCATCATCAGTTAATTTTTATTCAAATAGAATCTGGTGTTGTGAAACCATCGACTGCGGGGCTAAATTTATGCTGGGTAGTGTCATGACTTTTTTGGCAAAGCTGAGGATCAGGCCTGTAGTGGAAACCTTCAAACGTGTCCACGACAACTGACCGCGACAAACTGACCGCGAACAAACTGACCGCGAACCAACTGACCCCAATTGGCTGAGAAGGGCGGTCATCGAAATGTTTTGCTTTCCCCGGATCCATCTCGCCCAAACCTTCAGTTTGTGACGAAATCACTTTGTGACGTGATTACTGGTAACTATTGGTTCGCGGTCAGTTTGCCACGGTCAGTTGACTTGGCCGCTTCAGACTGTATCCAGTGTATCGATTATGTGGAGATATTTTTATAACTTTTGGATTATTCGAACGATGTGTGTATTTGTTTAAAGACACTTTTTCTTCTTGTTTGTTTGTTCAGAGCTTGCGTCGTGTCGCTTGAAATGTTTTGAAAGGTGCGCTCAATTGCTGCATAGTGCTATTTTTTCCTCGCTGGCCCTATCTTACAGTAGTTAGGCGTGATTCTTTTTGTAAATCCTTACTGTTATGCTATAAGATGCCTTTCCGTAACGTAAATTTTACAGCTCAATCGTATGTTTAATTTTAGATGGTTGGTTCAGCTTTGAAGAGCTTTTAGACTCGGGGTCAAAAATGTGCTGAACAAAAGCATCGAACGATTTGCAATACGTGCTGTTGCCCTGGCAGTTATCATTACCGTTAATGTCTCTTGACAAGCGTCTGCGTTTAGAAAATGTTGAACTGCGTGTTTCTTTTTCGATTCTTGTTATTTTTCAAAACGATGCAAAAATCGACCGAAAAAAATCAAATTACTGTAAACAAGAGGTATGAAATTCCTACGGCCTGTTTCATCCTTGCGGGATCCTCAGAGGGTAATTTTTATTCAAATGGAGTTTCTATTTAAATGAGATTACCCCAAGTGTAAGATTCTATTAGATTACCCAATGAGGATCCCGTGGGATAAAACAGGCTGTAGGTAGGGGTTTCGTATCTCTAGTGTAATTTAAATTATTCTGCTCTGGATTTTCCATTGAGCGTCAAACCCTACATAATTGAAAAAAAGTTTAATGGTAACGTCAAACCCTACACAATTGAAAAAAAAGTTAGCAATGGAATGAATGTATGGCTTATCTCATGTCAGGATTGCATGAATGGTCTCTTGGCTTTTGTGCAAATTAGCTGTGAAAAAACGAGTCGTTTGATTGTACTTTTTGCAAAAAAAAAAGATTTAGATTCAGTGGAATAAAAAGCGCATGTTTGCACATAGGAACTTTGCTTTCGGCAAAACCTAGGGTTAAAGGTCGCTTTTGTTAGGACAAAAAATTGCTAAAAACATTATCGTCATCATTTCTGCAATTCAGTCTCTAATTAGCAACAGAAAGCGTGATGTAATTGGATTAAAATGATTAGTCACATGTCACAAATTGTGGCTTAATTTTGACGTACGTAATACTCTTGGGGAATTACTGCACTTGGAATTACGTTTGTCGTGTCTTGACTTATTCAATTTGTAAGTCAGCCTACAAAATTTCTTTTTCTTTCTAATTTCATGCTTTATAGACAGCCAATACATAGTTTTCAGTGTTCCATCATGTTTAATTGTTTATGCTATATAGCTTTTTTTGCCCTTATCTTCACTTCTGAACCATTTTAGATACATTGCCAACTCATCACCTCACACATTAGAGAGTTACATACTTGCAGTTGAACGTAGAGTTTGCAGTCGAAAGGTTTCTTGCTTTGGGTTTGATTCCCTTGCTGGTAAGCGTTTGATAGGGAGCTATCCTTGTGTTCCTCAATCTTGAAGGCTTGAAATTGGAGCCTTAACATGATGCTGTGTGTTGATGAAATGTAAACAATCGCACTACGGCTAATATTCTCATAACTCATGCGAATTAATAATTATTGATCCCAAAACTTTTTCTGTGTATAGCTCTTAACCGGAGGAGTGGAGGTATTGGACATTACTATTGAAACGGTATCGAAGAAAAAGAATATTACGGTACTTTCGTTTTTATTTTGAAAAAGTATAAATCTTTATCCATTCCACCTTAGCAGAGCCACGAAATTCAAAATGCCGTGCTTTTTCAAAAAGAAGAGCCCTTTTTAATTTCGTCTCTCTTTGATCTTTGGTCTAGGACTTGTAGCGTGGCCGAACTTCTGGGCCCCCGCGTTCCCCATACCTCCGAATAGGACAATTGAATAAACCAACGAACTCTGAGTAAACATTGTAAAATAAAGTATCATTTGCATCCAACATTCACAACATTAAAAAAAACGCTTTTTATGAAAGCACTAGTATCGTCGCAAGGGCATATTCGTGCTGTGACGTTCGTATTCAGCAGGCAGTGCCTACTTCCCGACACTCATACTGTGATCTTTCTATTTAAAAAAAAGGATTAGTCACTTAACGTCGTCCGGTTGAGGCCGGGCCAGTTTTGTGACTATATTCTAAATTTCTTCAAAGTTCAAGAAATGTTTTCTAAAAATACCAGCTTTTTTTCATTTTCACTCCTTTCGTAATTCTTAGTTTTGGTTGGTATGGCCCCTCGTTTGCTCTACAAATTACGGATTCTTAAGGTACATTATGACTAATAAATCGCTTTTTGAATTTTCATAGATTTTATTTAGCCTGCGTTTTTTGTGACCGGAGGCACAATTTTAAGTCATTTATAGAATTTCGTATTACGTCACACTTGTAGAATTCGACTGCTAACGGCCGGAAAAAGGGTTAAAAATAAACTTTCTTTACAGTATTGTTATAGGTACTCTTTACTTAGGCTTGTGCTTGCTTTTATTTGGTGAATTTTGTTCAATCCTATTTATTGGTAGCGTAGCTTTAGCTGAAGGCAGCTTTTATGAAATTTTTCAAAAATTCTTAAAACAAAATCGATAAAATAATGTTATCTTCGTTTGCTCAGGGTAATATTTTTCTAAATAAGATTTACAAAAAGTATAGCTAAAGCAACCTGGCTCTCTCGATGTAGTTTCGAAGCTCATTGGTGTCTAGAATAGTAATCAATAAATTCGCATAAGAATGGACGCCAAATCCTCACAAAGGAATTTTCGGGATTGCATTTATCTAGTCAACAACACTGGCCAACTTTCTAAAACATTGTTACCACTTCAAAATAGTGAAATAGTGATATTCAAAAATAGTGGTTTGAAATAAAATTTTTGATGTCCAGTGTCCATGCCTCTAGCTCTCTTTAGCTTTGCGGCTACGCTATTTATTAGTGCAATTGTAACAGTTGCTGTTACAATGCTGTGTTGATCTTTCCACGTTTATTTTAGTATTTTAACCTACCGGGTTGCATAGTTTCGAAGTCTACCCTTTTTATGTCGTATTTAGCTTAATATAAAAAGAAAAAGAGTGGTTGATTTAACAATGTGGAACTTATGGCTACAATTTGTTAAAAAGCGTACCGGTAGTATTATGTAGCAGCGTGACCACTCTGCATTGACGCCCAAAAAGTGCGTTTTTTTTTCTTATGTTTATGCGGTTTGCATTGTTTTTCTTAAAACCCATTTTGAAATTGTAAAACATAACCTATACAACTATCAACAGTACAACAGTAATTCCAAAAAAAAGATGACCTTTTGATCCATCCGGATACGTTACCGCAAGTTGCCTTAAAAATCATGCAATGAGCACGAAGCGAAATTTTCGGTCCTTTTCTGGCTACGTTAATGTATGACGTCATTTTTAGGGTTTCTTACGTTGAATAACACAGAAGTTCACTCGATTTTAGCGAGTTTTTACGAGATTGATTGCTATGAAATATTCAACTATTCATATTATGACGTTTTAGGAAGTTTAAGAGAGAGAAATTTACCCTAACTGTTGGTATGCTATCGTATGGGTCTGGAAGCGTTTAGAAAGCTAACCTGTGTTTCACTATGCCTAACATTTTAACAGTACATCAAACCGTCAAGTTTAACTTTAATATGAGTATGACCATTTTTTAGCCTTTTTCTATATCAAAAGCAGATGCGTCGAGTATGGTCAAAAGGGAGAAGATCCCAACTTCAAATCAAATCTCATACTCGCTGTTTTACGCCGAAGCGTGTAATGAGTTGGCGGGGCCCCATCTCCGCATCATTGTGCCCGGGTAATACAGCTTTCGACGAAATGTCGCAGCAGTGGCAAGCCGTTGGCAACACTGTTTCCGATTGGACCGGCCCGGGATTTGAACCTCGGATCTCCCGCTCCAGAGACGAACGCGTTATCGCTCGACCAACTGGCCGGTTAGATCCAAACTTGTCCGCTTAAAAATCACAATATACTAATTTTTCATTATTTTTCTTGGCGTAATTGGGTTTCTTTTACTTTTTTAACGTTTAAAGCAGGTTTCAATAAACTGGGATCCGACCCGCCATTTGTTTTTCTTACGTGTTTCGTTGGGCACCTAAGAGTTGATTTTTGTGCCACTTTACAACATGTACATTTTGTTGCGATGGCACAAAAATATTCGGTTCAGCTGTGGCTTTATGGATAGAACTTCGTATAATTATCTGGGAAGTGGAGTGAAAAGGTCGTAAAATTGATTTTTGATTTAGATGACAGTGCTTTTACACGAATCAACTTGTTTAAACGTCAGGTTATATTATTGTTAAATTTTCGCCAGGATGTAAATAGGGTGATTATGATTACATCACGTTTATTCTTACTTTTTCACCTGGATTTAAGTAGGTGAGATTGATTTTAAATTTAGATCCGTTAAAATTTTCGATCAATTCGAATTTTAAAGTTTTGAAATATTATTGAATTTTAATTCAGATAACTTTTCCGACCTCGAATTTGTATTATTTTTGTTGCATTGTTTGTTTTCTTCAAATCAAGTGGCAAAAAATCCTATTAATAGCATTCATGTCAAAGAACATTGAGTTATGCAAGATGGTTCGCGACGAATTGGGATTCAATTTTGAGTTTGACTCCTCCCAGCTTTGCTTATACCTATTCATTTCGCTCAGTAATTTTCCCTGAATTTAAATTTTGTTTTTCGGGTAAATGAATTTAAGCTTGAATTTTGAAGTTTCAAAAACGATAAATATGAATTTTAGGTTTCTGAATTACCGGCCTGTTCGTCGAGCGGTAACGCATTTGTCTCTGGAATGGGAGGTCGGATGTTCAAATCTTGGGCCTGTCAAATCGAACACAGTGTTGTCAACAGCTCGCCACCGCTGCGACGTTTCTTCGAAAGGAGCTGTGTTGCCCGCATGCGCAATGACGCGGAGATGGGCCCCGCAAACTCGTTACACACTTCGGCTTAATGCAGCGAGTATAACGAAAGATTTGATTTGGTTTTGATGTGAAGTTTTTGAATTTCTTCTTTCACATGATATAAGCCATGAATGTGCTCGATTAACTTGCTGCATTCTATAGAGCTATTAGTACATTTTTATATCTTGTGATTTTTCAGTAAACATGTTTCCGGTTCCATAGACGTGATATTAAATTTTGAGACGAGAAATCCTATTGCGAAATCTAAAGCTGGCTTTTATAGTGTGACTGTCGCAATTAACAGTTGCAAAATTAAAGGAAGTCTATTGAACGATGTCGTTTGAATGTACCAATGAGATCAGTTTAGCAAGTCCAATCTGGTCAGTTGGGTATCCAAACCCGGTAGACTCTCTGGGCGGCTCTGCGTCTGGGTAGATGAAAAAGAAGACAAAATGTTTAGCACGTTTCAGAGTGAGTGTTCACGCGATAACCCTCAATAATGCACAACTGTAGATCTTGCATAATACAACAACAAAGCGAGTAATCTCGATCGTAGCTTGATAGGCTAACTTCAAAGACATGAAAATAACAGCAAAGCTGCAATAATCGAAATCAAATTGCTGAACATCATGGTTTGGAATTTAGCGAAGTTAAAAGTTTGAAGGCGTTTTTAGCTTCATCTGTTTTACACTGTAGTACCATGACTGCATAAACAAATCGCTTCAATATTGTATTGAATGATTACAGCGTCATTACTCTTAATTGTCTCTGTAAAACAGGTCTGCAGCTGATACGTTTGTCCCGACTGAGAATCGAACTCTGTTACCTACTCATAATCTCTTGCAACTAAACCACGGTACAGCTTCCAATTTGATTGTTTTTAATTGCGTGTCAAGAAGCATTAAAACAAAGCGTGCAAAGTATTCAAATCATTATTATCGCTTTATCACTTGTATGATATTATTGATTGCACATTTATGTGGTAAATCCCCTCCTACGTCAATTCGTTCACAAAGACCATCAAATGCCTCTCGGAAATGCATACTCTTACAAGACTGCAGTGTGCACGTTGATAGATGATAGATCACTCATGGGAAAGTTACCTTTAATGCACGCTTTGTTTTTAACTTAATATTTTTTTCACAAGCCTTGTTAAAAAGCAAGCTTTAGCGTTACAACAACGGCGCTGTTCAGTATCTTCTACGAAAGAGACTATTTCACTGGTAATTTCTATCTGCTTTTTTATTAATTTCTCAGATGTAACTCAAATTCAAAACCTTGTTCCAGAACTAACTTTGAACCTAATCCCAACCCTAAATCAAACACTAATTCTAACTCTTTAAAAAGTGGTTGAAAAATGAGCGGATGAATATTCCTCGTATTTCCTTATATTTTGTGTAACTTGAAAATTTTTGGTGAAATTGTCACTTCCATTTGCTATTGAGAGAATGCATAACACGTAAAAGGAAACGCAGTGAATTTGGATTTATTTTTAGAACTCCATAATGAAATAAATTGCTTGCACAAATATAATTTATTGCCGCGTGCAGTTTTATCTTCTGTATAACGCTTTGCTAACATTGGCAATAGTACGTTCAGACTGCCTAAGGCACGCGTGCAGCCAGGATTTTGCTTAGGGAGAAACTTGAATTTATGCCATTTGAAATACTGTATGTGAATTGTTAAACCCTTTCAGCCCCCACCAAACGTAATAGTGAAGTCTAAAACACGTATAAAGCTTTCAAATTTTAGTTAAATTCTCTACTTCATTTGGCTTAGAGGAGGGAGGTTTCAGCCTTCCTAGCCTCTACTTGCGTTATTGGCTTAAATATTCATTTAGATTTATTACTTACTGTCTACGACCATGCGAAATGTGTACAAATGTAGATGCGCTTTCACTTTACTTGTAAGTTTGTCGAGAATTCTTGGTGCTCACAGCGAGTTAAAAACTGTAGCCTCCGCTAAAGAAGATATACACTACTGTGCGTATCTGTGATTTTTGACAACTTTAAAATTTTGGGTTCTCACTAAAATTAAATTTGCATACATTTTGAAAATTTATGAACATTGAGAAAATGTCAGCTTTTCGTTGTGATTCTTTGCGTCAATCTTAGATATCACATTGTAGATATAAGTGATGCAAAGACATCCCTCGACTTAAAGATGTCTTTGCGTCACTTATAATCTATGATGTGATATCTAAGATTGATGCAAAGAGTTACAATTAGAATCTGACATCTTCTCAATGCTTGTAACTTGGATGAACTCAAACTAAACTAATTTTGAGAACTGTTAGAGGACAGCTCTTGTCGCGACACAGTAATATAAGCATGATATCTACGGCCCTCATCATCATCGTTACTTGTCGCACCAGTGCCGCAATTAGAACGTTGTTCTAGGGGGCAAAATTTGTTGTTGTTTTTTTGGAGGGGGGAAAGTTTTTGGGTTGGTCTACTTTTCTCCGAGTTCTCTGTTGATCTCCGAAAAAAAAAGGTCATCTCGCCAAATTGTTCTACTATTTCCTAGTTTTCTGTTGGTTTCCAAAAAAAAAAAAAGCCACCATCTTGAAACTGCCGCAAGGGAAAGGCTGTTTGAGTGGGCATGCTGGGCATTTTAGGGTGGCACCGCCCCCTTTTGCCCCCCCCCCCCCTAGTTGCGGCCCTGTGTCGCACCAAAGCCTCAACCATCGGACAGCTCTTGAGTTTGCTTTTTTTAGATATAGGTCGGAGGAATATAGCTGTGTTCCATTTTATAGATTACCGCTTGGACAGTCACGGCCTCGCGGGTAGTGGTTGCTTAATTCTGCTGATAAGTTATGTTTCGCGTCATAGATAGGTTTTGACTACACGGATATCCATATCCATTGAACATACTTACTTGGGCTGGGTGATGAATGCCTCATTCTCATTTTTTTCTGAGTAGAATTCACAATTAGCTGCCTGTGACGTAGTTTCGTTAATTTATGAATGAAAGCTTGTGTTAAGCACGCAAACTGGTCTATGTATGCTATAATAACGTAGCTGCCTGAAGTCTTTGTCTTTTTGGAATGCTCAGACATATTTCATGAATCACCTCTACCCTAAGAGGTGATCATAAGTCATCATTTTAACTTCTCATGAAACCTGCCGCGAATAGTTAACTAACATTTTCTTGAAATCATAGTTTTATATTTTTGTTCGCCAAAATAAACGGAACTGTACTAAAAGATACAATTTTACCGGAAAATTATGATCAACTTTTTTTTATTGATTGTGATCCAAATCCATTATTCAAACTCAAATCTTACTTTAAAACTAACCTCAAACCTAATCCAAACCCTAATCTTAATTACCAAAACAGGAAATGAAAATTGTGCCGGTGAATATTTTTGTTTTCGTTTTGTTCTCTTCAAGTATCGGTAATAATTTTTGATGCAATACTCACTCCGTTTTTTATTTTGCTTATTTTTTAAAATCAAGTCACTTTATGCATCCATGGAATTGGCCACTTAATACTAATAAACCTAAAAGGGCAGGATATAAGCTCTTGTGAGAACGCCAACAACGACATTACTTTATTGATTAATTATATTTTTGTCCAGTATCACGATTGAACTTCATGTAAAATAACCTGCAATATCGTTGAGCTGGCAGTTGCCATGGTGGAATGAGATTGTTGTAAAATCAATAAAGATTCAAAATCAACTTATTGAAAGAGGACTCAAGTTAACAACGAGTAAAGTTTGAATTTAATTGATTCAAAAGTGCTAGACAGCGTTGGCTGGTGCTAGTATCAATACGCTACACGTCACATGCAGATATTTAAAACCCTAGAGTCTGTTTTACCCATAATCGGGATCATCAGGGGAGTCTTATTTAAATATTCCATTTGACATGTGGTCTATTATGAGAAATCAAATTAAACAAAAGAGTTTTACGCAATTTCACTTCAAGCTTATGTCTAATTAAAAACAGCATTTCTATATGCAGTCATGAAAACTAAACCCAAGCAAGCCTTAGAAGAAACTGGTTAGTCACGTATGTTTGTTTTATTGCCAGCAAGATTATGTATTTAGTGCATTTGACGTACATAATCTCTATGTTTATAAATACGATTCCATTGTTGAAATGCCAAGGGTTTATTTAATGTTTCGCTTTTTCCTTTTTAATTACCGGTATGTATTCTTGCAGCGAATGTTCAAAAGCATACGAGTATTTTGTCATATTTTTTCGAAATCTGTTTCTAAACGTAGAAGACCTTAAGTTTCTACCAGGGCAGAATATTACGAAAAACTAAATTTGGTTGTCTGCTTTAGAAAGAGTTTAAATTTTCAAACCCATCCAGTCACCACTCACCAATAATGAAAATTATCAGTTTTAATCTTCAATCAATCATATATAAAACAAGAAATTGAATGAATGATAAGCTCATGACAAAAAATACGCTTCTGCAATCTCGAATGGGACTTGCCTGTCTCGTAGTTTTAATTTAGATCTAATACAATCAATAAAATCACGACTTCAAGTGAAGAGTTAGTTAATTGCGCAATAGCATCGGTGGCGAACTTTATTATCTCTTTCTCGGCATATTTTACAACTTTGCAAAGATCTTGCAAAAAAACTCCTTGTTGTCTGATATGTACCCGCAGCGGTGATTGATGTCGATGGTTTGATATTTGTCCGTTGACAGTGAAGTATGTCTTTGGATATTATTTGATTTTGATGCTCTTTGTGACCAACCTCGGCTTCCTATCTGAAGTTGTTTTTCCGCCAGATGCCGCTGTATATCCAAACACTATATCCAAACTTGTTTGTTACAATGCATAGTGTGAAGTTGATATCAATGCAGGGATTTTTGCCCAATCAAAACGCTATATATAGTGCAGTTTAAAGTGTTCGAGCAGATTCGCTGTTAAGGGGGTGAAGCATCTTGCAAATTCCGGTTGTTTACAATAGCTAAAATTGAAATATAAATTCAAAAAAAAAATGTTCTTATTTTGGGGCTGCGGTTGCAAAGATATTCAACAAATAGAAAGAGCTATGTTCCCTCTAAGCTGGGCGGCCGCGCAAATAGCCTCGAACCCCCGCGCAGTGTTTCAGTTCTGCCGCGCACTGCTTAAGTGTTGACAAGACAAGGTAAATACGTGCTTTCAATCGGAAGCAAAATTGAGATTTGATAAAATTATTTTGCAAAATCAAGGTGATTCAAAATTCCGGTCGAAGTCAGCTCTGATTTGTGGAGAGGACCTATGTTTGGTATTCCCTTGAATTTGGAGACTAAATTCCGAAATTCCGGACTAAATTATAACCGTTTAGCGGCGAATACCTTTTTTTGATCTTCACCTGAATTTGGGGGCAAAATTCCGAAATTCTGGGCTAAAATACAACCAAATTGCGCCGAATACCTTTTTTTTGAAGCTCCTTCGGCCTTTCATTCCGCACACACTAAGCAAGCTCTTAGAGGGAACGTTAACAAAGAGATATCCCCCTAAAAAAAGTTTTTGTAAACCTTGAATTTGTTCTCCGAGCCTGAATTTCCCCCAAAAAGGGGGTTTACCAAAATTTAATTGGGCACGATATGTGACCGGAAGGACCAATATTATTTAGTCTCTTTCCGTGGAAGTTCATGCTGGGATAACAGAATCAGAGTCTCCAAAGACTTTTTAGGGATATGTCTTTGCAACCGCAGCCCCAAAATGAGAACAAAAAAAAAACAACAAAGTTATGTTTGGATTTTAGCTGTTGTAAATTACCGGAATTTTCTGGATGCTTCATTCCCGTTAAAGAATATTGTGATAAACACTTTTGCAGGACTGAATTCCTTCGTTAAGGTTCTGGATTTTGGTTGCGTCGCACTTACATACATTTTTTTTTTCTTTCTTTCACAAAAACTTAGTTTATAGCCTACATACAGAGTGGAATAGAACCCAATTGATGGAAAAAGTTAATAAAACGTTGAATTTTTTTCACTATTTAAAAAATCTTCCAAAAAGGGTTTCGGATGTTGATGACTGTTGAGTCAATAAAACCGCGGCTATTTTTTTTTTTTTTTCAAAAAAATAATTGTTTTTTTAGTAAAATCGTGTGGTCTTGGACTTCTCGTAGTCAGAAGTGCTACTTCTGCTCAGTGTCAAGAAAGAGAGCAAGAAAAAGAAAATGCTTTTTCGTTTAGTTTTTGGATGTGTCGGTATTAATTTATCAGAGAATAGTTAAATTTAAGGGTATTCAAGTCAAGTTTTTCACTGCTGACCAAAATATTGTGATTAGCCAAAATGCATTCTCATCGAATTTGAATTTTCTACGCCTTGCTGTTTTCAAAATATTGCATTTCAAAGTTAACAATTTTCCTCTTACTTCAGTGTTGCCATTTTTCCAGCATAGTAACAGAAGATTACTATTTAGAATGTTGGCTTGAATTTACTTGAAAAGCTGCTAATTTACTATTCTGGCTCTTCATTTTTTTTTTTTTATTACAACGCTGCCGAAAACACTTATGTAGAGTTACAAAGATACATTAAGCGATGACTGAAGGCAAAATCAATGGGGTGTCTAAAGTTAGGCCAGTCGCATAAGACTAGATTAGCATTGACTCCATCCTTTTTGACCCAGCCATTCTAGAGATATTCTACTTCAAACACGACGTCGATGACTCTGATGTTAAAAATTTGAATATTTTTTTTTCGCAATCCTGTCGTTGATACGCATTAACGTCTGAGCTACGCCTTCCCAGTTATATCCGAAAGCAACGATCAGGCTACTGCAGTGGGTCGTTTCGCTGCACACTAATCAGTTTGATCTCGTTAGCAGAATAGATCCGAACTGGAAAAAAGAGTAGACTGTATGATAATCAAGGAAACAAGCGAAAGTAAGGCTATTAGAGTAGGCTGGTAGGCCATTGTTTTCAACTTATAAAAAGTTTATTGTAGGTTAGGGTCACAAAATACCCTAAGCAAATACAACAGGTCTACTCTAGTATTGGTTGTCTTGTTATCAGGTATGAGTTTGTGCTGTGTAGCCTAGTAATAAAAGCCTTATTGCTAGACTAGGCTAGGATTAGACTGAAATGCATCTGCCTGCTTGATTTTTACTGAAATCGCTAGGTTACCAAAAAGTTAACTTTTTTTAACAGCTCAGATCTGTTGTGCTGATAAGATCAAACTTATTAGTGCTCAGGGAAACGACTCAATGCAGTAGTCTAATCATTGCTTTAGGTTAGAACTGTGAAGGTGTCGTTAAGATGCTAATGCTTATCAACGACAGGATTGCCAATAAAAATTATTAAAAATTTCTGACATTAGAGTCACCGACGTCGTTGAAGTAGAATATTTCTGCAACGGATGGGTCGAAAAGGATGGAGTCAACGCTCATCTAGTCTAATACGATTGGCATAACTTTAGATACCCCAATTGATTTTGCCTTTAGTCCTCCTTTTACTTATGGAAATTTTGTTTGTAGTTGGCAGCCCTGGCAAAATTTCTAAATGGAAAAAGTCTTTCTAAGTCGAAATCTAAATTGTCATATCTTGAGAATGGGAGGTCGTAGAAAGCTCAAATTTAGTGAATTAGTATTCAGATCTATCAAAAAATTGTGAGAGAAAACCTAGCAAAAGGACTTTTGACCTGAATGTCTTTTTAAGAGCATTTTTCCTGTACCGGTAGCGATTATTTTTAAAAGTTATTCAACCTTCACCCATATGATACAGTAAGGTGTAATGAATAATGCAAAAGTGAATTTGATCAGTTGACGATCATCCGCTTAGCTTGACTACGTTTGAGAAGATGAACAAGTACATATAGTGTGGGTGAAAGCCGATGATCTGCTCGGTTGGCGTCTGCCTATTGTCTAAGAGGTTCAAAGTAGCGTTGAAAAATATGAGTAGAAAAGAAACGATGGTTTTCGCAGAAGAGTAAATTGAGATTAAATAAAAGTTGGATAGACTTAAACCGTGTACTATACGCCATTTTAATTGGATTAATTAGCAGCAAGTTTTTTCAACAATTCTTTTCTTCGGTTGTCGAGATATCTGGATTAAAGCGTTGGTGGTTCATGTTGACCGTTTGTTCACCGCCACGTGGTGGCGTGGTCCCATCCCCTTTTGGGTTCGTACGGTCTGACAGTTTCCGGAGTGGGAAAGTTAATTGGCCGCTCCTCGTTCTTAGTTAGATCGGTATTTGTCCCACTAACTGGTTAACACGTTTAATCAATTTGCATTACTTGTAAGAAATTCTTATTCGCTTCGAAATATTGTGGAGCTTGATTTGTTTTTGTAGTTTTTCATCTAGAATGTTTGGCTAGTACAGTACCAAAGTTATCACTTCGTGTTTTTTTTTTTTTGTATTCAGATTTTAAAATATACACCGTTTATTTTGTCGATTTTCAAGTTTTTGAAAATAACGATAATTATGACAAACTGTTTGTGATAATACGTTTCCTGCTTTTTCGCTTCGTTCACGAGTTATGCTGTGACAATAAGGATAATGCACACGCCTGACATGAAAAAAGATTTTTTTTGTTAACATCTAAATATTGATGTTTTCGTTTGCTATTCCAAAGGTTGAGTTTGCGAGCAGGAAATCAATTACAGGTTTTTTATTCGCGTGCATAAATCTTGATACGATTTCTCTGTTTTTGCGGCTACTGTAATTAATTAAGTAATTTTCTTTAATCTTTTGTCTCTACGGAAAGATATGTTTTGAAAAGTCATATTCAAACATGCCAAGATTAGAATTTTCATAAATATTTTATTGCGTGTGCAAATATCAACTTGATTATGGATCTGATGCTAATGACTGTTTAGTTTGTTTTTTTTTTAAATTTAAGGTTATCTTTTCAACTTTAGCAGGTTTTGAAATTTGTTGTTTCCTGCTTGCGAAAAGAAATTAATTTCATTATTAAGTTTGTAGTGTAAAATGCGATAATTCAGTGAAATATTGTAAAAGCTTCTGGCCTTCCTAAAGTTAAAAAAAAATTCACTGAGCAGCGAGCCTTATGTAAATGCACCATATTCACTGATATAGTTATGAATGGTGCACTTAGTGCAAGGTTTATGATTAAATTTTGATGGAGAATTAGTAAAACCAATTTTATATCCTTGTGATTTTAAACTTGTCAATTTCTTCTAATTTACCTTTTCTTTTGTTAAATCACTTCCCGTTTAATGCTGACGCAATATAAGGATAAAAAGAAAAAAAACGGAAACGTTTTTGGCGAAGCCATTTTTTGTTCATGTTTTGTTTGAAGAATATCGGGATTCAGGCGTTTTGCAAGGGATTTATAATTTTTTGTGAACTTCTGTGGATTAAAATGTTTAAAATATGTAAAAAATGTTGGAAATTTTTGACATAACCTAAAAAAGCCAGATTTTTCGGCCTATTACAACGTTATTGCGATTTGTAGCGTAATTTCGTTTTACAAATCCTAGTTTCTTTCTTTTCTTAGGAAATCCAGTCAACGCATTGCATGCATCTCAATTTTGCTTACAAAACTGAACGTCAAAAACTTCCGATCTGCTCCTAATTGAGTGTTTTGTTGTATTGACCAGGGCAGCGGAAAAGCGCATAGGCATTTCGTTGGGTATAATTGTTCGATTTGAAGACGACCAAACGAATTCCCACGCTATGTACAAGTATAGTTCATACCGGTTTGGATGATTTTGGGCGTTTAAAAGCATTCATGATAGTTCCAGAACGATTCAAGGACATTCCAAAAGCCAATCAAATAGTCATTGGAAATAAAATTAAACATGCATCTGCTCGTTTTGGACTCGTAGATCAATTGCTGCTGATATTACAGTTTGAGTGCTCAATTGATTGCAATGACAAATTGGCATTGACAGGTGGAAGTGCACGGGGTCTTTTGTCGTTCACGAACGCTATGTGATATACTTGGCATCTAGCGTCACTGGCTGTTTCCATTATTTCAGCGAAAGGCATTTTACACGTCATAAACACACGCATTTATTCAGTTAGCTATTTCAGTAAAGAGTATTTAATTATCTCTATGGTCAAATTAGTTGAAAGCAGATATACAAAGTTGCGCTTTAGAAGTTGAGTTTTCATAGTCTGGTATCGAAGACTGATGGTAGAGTAAAGCAGTTTATAAGTTTTGATTTGATCGCTTAAAACTGTCGTTAGAGGAGGAGTTCCAGCCATCTTAGACAACTGGGCAGTGGGCGGTATTCCAACAACCATTTAATTGTTTTAGGACACTTGTCTTTTAGGGTTCGTGTTCTTTATGACTTGTGTCCTTTAGGGCTGGTGTATTTTAGGACTCTTGCCTGTTTGTTCTTGTGTGCCTTAGGACTCCTTTCGATTAGGGATAATGGTTTTAGACTTGTCTCCGGATGTCGTAAGTAGAGCAGTGGTCGGAAATCTGTTGTTTTGCATCTCCGTTGTAAGCTGCAAGTTTCCAGCCCCTTAATGCAACAAGGATGTGGACGATACCAGTGCGGACTGCGATGTTATGGCACCCTTGTTGTCCGGCTGAGTCCATTTCTTGTTACTATTAGTCCAACGAACCACGGGCTCACTATTTACCTGTTTTTCACGTGATCCAAGCTCGCTCAGAGTTGTAAACGGGCCGACAAGTTCAGGCCCGAACCCGAAAATTAATTGGAAGCCCAAATCATGCCCGAAAAAATCCGAAAGTTAAGTTAGGTCTAAAAAATTTAGCAATATTGCCAAGTACTTTTGATTATTTTTTTGTACACCTAAGACAAAAAGTACGTCTCAGGCCCGAATTAAGCCCGACATTTTTGTCAACTTTCGGCCCGAACCCGACCCGAAAAGCCCGGCCCGACTTACAACTCTGAGCTCGCTATTGCTTCGTAATCCTGTGCCGGTTCTTGTTCCGTTTTGTAGTCACAGAAAACAACATCTTATCTCCTACTACGTTAGACACGTTTTAATGGGCTTCTTTGTAAACGTTGAAGTACCTTGTGAGGAGGTTGCGGAACCAAAGACGCATTAAAAATAGCACCTAATGTAGGTCTTTGTAATCTTCGTTTCTGATACTGTACTGTATAACCACGTGTTGAACTGAAGTATTCACGGGCAGCATTTGTTTAACGTCTTAAAGTCGCTGCTCTTAAAAGTACCTGCTCTTAATCAGCCAAGAAAATAGTCCCGTTCGCATATTTTCGATATGTACCCGTTCTTTTAGCGCTTCGATTTGCTGTCTCTCAGGCTGGCAATGCTGCCCGAACCCTAACGGTAAGGCAAGGTACGGAAGAAAAATAATAAACGAACGCAGCGCTAATCGAGCTCAAGCGCGAGACTTACCAGACATGCTCCCCAACCACTAGATCACGGAGACGACGCTGCCGAATTGTCAACGAAATGTTGTATTTAACTCAAAATAAAGTGAAAAAAAGCGGTCGATTGTAACAATATGGGTACATTTCGTTAAAATGCGTTTCACGCATAAAATTCATAGACCATAATAGTTGTAGACCGATAGCTACTAGTTTACCTTCACTTTTTTTGAGTGGGCCTGTTAAACTCAGTTGCCTTTGCTGAACTAACTTGAAAAGCGTTTGTCACGTCTCTGAACTTCTTTGTTATCCGATTTGTTGGACTTTATAACAGATCCATGGGGTAGTGATTAGAGCACTTTTTGTTGAAACTGTATTGCTGGGTTTGATTCTCAATCGGGTGTATGCCATTGACTTAAAAGTTATCATTAGAAGTTGTATGTTGGTATCCTTACATCTCGCAGAAAAAGACTTTCTAGAAAAATCATTTGCCATAAAAACATGTCCCAGAACGTTTATTTTCGAGAATTAGCATTTGTCATAAATCACACTTGCCAGAAATAAGTTTTCGGGAAAATCTGGTTTCAGTCAGATGTAAATTCTGGAAAATAAGCTTTTGGGGAAATTTGATTTCGGCCAATGTAAATTCTGGCAAGTGTAAATTTAGGAAAATAAATTTTCGGAGAAATTTAAATTCTGGAAAACAAGGTTTTGTGGAAATGTGATTTCGACCTAATGTAAATTCTGGAAAATAAGTTTTCGGGGAAATATTATTTCGGCCAAATGTAAATTCTGGCTAGAGGAAATTCTGGAAAATAAGTTTTCGCTTGAATGTAAATTCTGGCAAGTGTAATTTGTTCCAGATAAGCCTTGGAGCTAATGCAATTTCTAGCAAGTGCATGTTCTGGAAAATGTAATTCATCGATATTCTAGCAAGTGCACGTTCAGGTAAATGTAATTTCTGGCAAGTGCGTGTCCAGGGAAAGGTAATTTCTGGCATGTGCACGTTCCGGGAAATGTACATTTCAGTGAGTATAGTATCGACCTAGTGTTTTTCGGGAAAAGGTAGTTTCTGATGTTTTTCGGGGAGGTGGATAAGATCCCTGTAAGTTTAAAAGTCTGCGTCGGGTAACAGTGTTGAGCAAGAAAGCTATCAGGGTTAAGCAAAGACTGATCCAACTGTGACTTCCACTTAGGTTTGTTTAGGACATCGATGGAGCTGAAAAAGCTCGAATCATTTATTGATGTGACATTGATTTACTTTTTTGCGTATGCCCAATTCACTATCATCAACCCTGCATCATCATCGTGTACAACTATATTTTATGCGTTCTTCACCAATCTATTTTGCTTGGTAATTCCTCTCTGGAGCTGCGTGACTTGACATATTCTTGTGACGTCATACGTCTTCATCGATATGCATCTGATAAATGCAAGCGCGGTTTATATTTGCATGACTTGTGGTAGAAGCAGCTTAGTTACGAGGTGGTGTGACCATCGTCTGGGAAGGAAGCCACGTGCAAAATTTTCTTCGGTTCCTTTGTTGCTGTCATCCCACGTTTTAAGGTTTTCAAAGTAAACGCATTTGCTGCACTGCACAATACGCGTTTAATTAATTAATATGCAGTGGACTGTAAGAGAGCGATTTACGCATTCGTTTGTTTTTTAGACTGGTAATTATTTAATAAGCCAGCTAGACTGAAAGGCTTTTCGTTTTTGCACTTGCAAGAAATAGGAGTTATTTAAATTAATTTATAACGATTTAGTTAAGATAATGCGGAAATGAATAAAAAAACAGATTTGAAACATTAGACGATTGGCTTCCTTCAATATTTTATTCCTTCAATATTATTCAATATTCCTTCAATATTCAATATTTTTATGATTCCTTCACGCTACTAAAGAAAAGGGTACTGCATTTTATTGTTGAATATTGAAGGAGTAAATTTGGTCATAAAAATAACTAGTCAAAAAAACAACTTTGAACTCGCACTGCAATCTATTTAAGAGCAATAACCGCCAAATGTAATTTAGGTTCTCTTTTAAGCACCAAAATGTAGCTGTTTTACTTGAAAAGCATTAAATTTTTTAAGGTATTGCGAAATCAATGCGTTTTGCATTTTTTTTTCGCCTTGTGGCTGATATAATCCTTTAAGGAATCTGCATGAGTGAAAAAAAGAATTAATTTTGTTTTTAAAAAGCGAAAAAGAAAAAAAGACCTGCGAGGTGAAGAAAAAATGAAACTTATCTCGTTTAAGTTTTTCAGTTTTATTTGACCGAATGCACCAGCCATGCGGTGTTAAATATAGACATAGCAAAATGCTTACTAGGAAAACGAGTATTTTGGAGCTAATCATCTCGTCATATCCTTTTCGTATCAACATGCCAGACTAAAAGCACATGAACAGCTTTATTTGAAAATTGTTGATAGTTAATTGGAAGATGTTGGAGTTAAAGCTGTTATTAGTAGCTTTGTCGATGAAGAGCTAGAAGCTAAGATACAGTTTTTCCTGAGTAGCTGAGAGGTAGTGATTTAGTTTCAAGATATCTCGGATTTACCTTTTGAAATTGTATGATTTTGCATTGGAATTTGGAAGCGACTGCTTAACACAAAAATTTAAGGTTAAAGAGATTGCAATGAAAATAAGGACTATTCATCCGTGGAGTTTTCATTTGCGTGTTTAGCGGTCAAGATTAGGTTTTGAGTTCGACTTGTTAGATTTGGGGTTAGGTTTAGAGAAAAGATTTGAGTTTTAGTTAGATTTGAGTTGGAATTAATGAAAAAGTAGGTAGAAATTTCCCGTCAAATAGAATCTTGTTTTTTTATTGCTGCTTTTGCATATTGCAAAGTTAAAAAGAAAAGTTGATAAGTGAAAAATGCGATTCCGTTAATACGGTAGCTTGTTTCATGGATCTTCATAGATTCCGTTAAAACGGCGGTATTGGATCATCCATACGCAAAGGCTACTGTAAAACTTGATGTTTCAATAGCAACAATGCTTAAATATGCATGTAGCTGGGTAGTATCGTATTGGCAATTCATCCTGCAATCAAGGATTTGTTAAATACTGAATCACGCACACTTTTAAGGTAAATCATCTTCACTTATAACACCGTTAGCCAATAAAACCTGTTCCATTTAGGAAGGAATACTAGCCTGGAACTTATTACCCGCCGCTAGGTTGTACCTGCTGGGTAGAAATATTTTTCAATCGAAAGAGATTTTTACCGGAAATTTTGATCTGCTTTTTGTAAATTCTGACCCAAATCTAACTCAAACTCAAATCCTTAACTAAAAATAACCCCAACCCTAACCTTATCCCTTAAAAAAGTACATAAAAATGCACGGAGGAATATATCTCATTTCTCTTTTTTTCTCCCTAACTAATAACCTAGTAAAATAGTCACTCCCTTTTCAATTTGAATGTTTGTCGGATAATTTTTCTGTGTACAGCTGTTTATCTTGATACTCTTTTTTGAAGCAGAACTGTGAGTCCCAATAACCATGACAGAACCTGGAGTAGCTGGATAGCCGATTAGCTTGCATTTTAGACCTATGCCTACTAGTGGTCAATTGAAAATACAGGGCAACGGGCAAGCTGAGTCATTTCGCATTTGTCGGTTTAGAACCTTAACACAACTTTTCCTGTTTTGCACAGAGCAACAAATTTAGTACTAATACAACTATAACTGAATTAATTGTGGAGTAAGTACAAATATGACCGCCCCAGAACGAACTAGAAAATTTTACGTTGAGCTGGCGGGACAACGCAAGGTAAGATACCTAGGGTACTCTACATTTCTGTGAATTGTGTGTTTCGCTGATCCTACAATAAAAACGAGTTTTCATTTCATTTTTTTTCTGGACGAATGGCCCAACGGCAAGAAATCGAACTCTGAGTCTAAAGGTTGAGTGTTCAAATCCCTCTGCCCCTTCTGTAAGTTCATCATGTCAATGGTTTATATGATAAAAAAGTGACTTGGCGTCTTGCGTTAATTCTTAAATTTGTTCGTCCTTTGTTTGAAATTTGTGCTTTCATTTAAATGTATAACGGGTTTTGTGTTGCTTTGGAAGCAAAATCGAGTTTGTGAATATTTTTAGCGCAAACCTCTTGCGTTTCTACCTTTCTTACTTTATTGCTGCGCAACTACATCGTAGCTCGACTGGTTTATTCTGTATAACTGTCTTATTACCTGGTGTTCTTTGAGTTTGCCTTGTGTAGTCAATTTACCGTTGCGTTTTTGTCTTTATTTTTTAACTTGCTTTGGAACAATCTTAAAAACTTGTTACGGAGTAGCAGTTTGCCTGATGCACGATGGAAAAACTTTCTACTGTTTTTTTTCTCTGGAGCAAGTGTAACTAAGAGCTATTTTCACTCGTATCAGCTTCGGCTCAGCAATCTTTTTAAAAGGTTTGAAGGGTAGGACGTATTGTGAAAATAATCGAAAGCGCTTTTTGTTAAGCTGTTTTTTTTTGAGATGTTTTGATTGATAGCTGGCATCAGTATTAGCACTCAGCGGTATTCTGCGGGAGAAAAAGACAAACGATAATTCGATTTCGATTAATCGTCCCGTCTTAAACCTCCATTAACGTTTTGGCTGATTTTAAAAATCGTTTGTTTCAGTTACAGGCGTTTCAATTTTAATTTTTTACGAAGGATTTACGATTATTTGCATTATAGTGCAAAATCAAATCTTTACAATATTTTCTTCGGTTTTCATTCAACATAAATAAAAGCGAGCAAGTATAAAGGGTCTTTTGAAGTTCATCTAGATTTCAGCTTGTGCTAAGCTGATCTAATAAAGCTCGATCGCTATTGACATATTTTTTGTTCGTTTTGATGTGTATTTTATTGCTTAAATTTGAGATTTAATCTTAAAAATCATCTTTTTTTTTCTTTGTTGCCGACTATGTCTTAACAGTTGCTGAGGTAGCAATTCAAGATACCAGCCTGCGACACATCATGAGCTTTTTAAAATGCTGAATGTTTTAATTGCTTTATCAATGAGGATTTTGATCGTCAAATCAACTTTATACGAAATTTACGGACCAAATCAACTGACAGCGACAAACTGACCGCGAACCAACAGTTACCAGTGATCTCGTCACAAAGTGAGGGTTTGGACAATATGGATCTTGGGATAGTAAAATATTTCCTTACCGCCCTTCTCAGCCAATTGGGGTCAGTTGGTTCGCAGTCAGTTTGTTTGCGGTCAGTTTGTGGGTATCAGTTGTCGTGGACCCCAAAATTTATGCGAAGACATTGCGCTAAATATTCATATCTTATATTGTTACTATAATTTAATTAATAGGTTTAAAACACTACATATTATAGAAAGATAGTATTAAAGTTTTTTCACCTTGTACGATATAATTATGCAACTCAATCGAAACGATCTGTGAATTAATTCGTACCATTTGCTATTTTCTTTTGTGTAACTTCACGAGTAACGGATATTTTTCTGTTGTACTATGGTTTTCGTGAAGCCGTGTTTAAAGTTAATCACGTGGTTTAGATTAATTGCATAGGCTCAACTGCGCTAGTAGTTTGTAGATCTCCAGCAACTAGTTTTTAAAAAAGTTTGCCTATTTTGGATCACTAAAATTGTTTTGTTTTTTTCAACAGGCATGCATCAAGGAAGGTTACCTGATGAAACAGACCTCTTCCTCCTTTCAAGTAAGTACAATAAGATACCATAGAAATTTTCAACTGGCCGCCGCAAACTAACCGTAAGCAAACTGGCCTCGAACCAACTGGCCGCCAACATTAGGGTTAGGGTTAATTGGCGGTCAGTTTATTCGCGGTCAGCTGTCGTAGACCGGAAAGTTGGCAGTCGGCTGTGAATCCGAAATTTTGGAGGATGAGAGAACACGAGAAATTTTGGGGTTCTGGTTAATAATTTAAATGAGTTCTAAGTTGAATGAGCACATTTCTGACTTTAGGTAAAAGACTCTGGTTATCTCGTTTTCGTTTAAAGTACTGTAATCCACTTGTCATCACGGCAACTGTCTAATACGCTCAAGCGCTTGAAAATACATCTTTGTTCTTGTAATTATTGAATGGTCCACTACACAATAAGGCATAATATTAGCTCAATTGTTTTGCTTATAAGACATGATTTTACCTGTGTTTTGGCTCTGCATTGTATATGGTACCTCTAAATGCTGTAATACTGAGACCAAGCAGTGCCTTGTGGATGAAAAAATTTACGCGTAATAGTAAAGGGTAATTTTTGAAACGCCTTGTGTATCGGAATTTTATTTCAAACGTAATTGGTGAATTCCTGTTTTCTGCTGAATCATACTCCTATTTAGTCGAAGCGCAAAACGTTTGTTATCTACTGCACGAATGCAAATATAGTAAGTGGTTAACTGAAAACAATTTTTGTATTTTGATTTGCATAAAACATAAAGTGATTTTTAAAATTCTTACTGTTAGTTGTGTTTTGCTATTACAACACTAAAGTCAAACATTGTATTAAAAACGAACTGGTGTAAAATTAATGTTAATAAACTAAAATACAGTAGTTTAAATTAAAACCGATGTTTTTCTAAAGCCAAAATCTTTTCTTTTTTTTTTAAAGCGATGCATCCGCCTGGTTTCTAATGAGGCTATACAACATTCAGAAATTTTTCAATTTTTGGACTAATTTGAAACAATTTTCGCGATACAAGGCCTTGTGATACTGTATGATTGTATATCATGTAAATAGCGTCTTTACCACATCGACAAAACTACTATTTAAGTCTTTTTTTTTTCTGAATAACGGGGAAACTTCATTGACGTTATTATTTTCCATTAAGCTTGCAAAAATTAATTAACTTAAAGTTCTAACTAAAAGCGGTTTTATGATAATGCTTTTCGTGATCGTTTAGTATATTTGTATCACACGTCTGAAAATTGATTTTGTAATAGAATTTCTGCCTTGATAAAATAGTAACTGTATTTTGGCTGCCGTGCCATAAAACAGTGTGTAGATTCATTTGATGATGGTACATCCAAAACGAACACCAGCATTCATGATCAATCTTGAGATAGCGAACTTTTTGTGTTTGAAGAGGCATTAATACTCGAATAGACATCCAAGCATTTGAGGTTGTTTTCTATCTGATTCGAGCCTTACTGTTTACAGCTGTCCTCTTGAGCACATGTTTAGGCTGATAAATAGTAGCCTATGTTACATTGCTTTGTTGGTATAATGCTTATTTTAGAGCTTGTTTTAGAGGTATAATTTTCACTAACCATTTTGCCACATGCAGTTCTCGCAAAGCCAAACAGCTTTCTTTAATTGCCAGGCAGCAAATTAATATGATTGTGTTTCAGAGATGGCATTCCCGTTACTTCAAGCTTCGTCCACGACGTCTCTACTTTGCAAAAAATGAGCATGTAAGTCTACTGAAAAACCATAGATGTTTGGTGTAAAAACAATTACAGCAATGACTTTAAGTACCGATCTCCAGGGAGGTTTCATGAAATTTTTGTCGCAAACTTTGCCATAGCTTCCTAATATACCCTATTCTAATCATTCCGAGATAAAAAAAAAAACAAGAAAAAAAATCCGTTGCAAATGTTTCATAATTGAAATATTGTTTTTATTGGACAGTTAAGTAGCATGAAGCTATAAAGTGTTTTAAAAAGCTGCTGGAACTGAGTGATATCCGTTAATTCAGCGGTGCTGTTTTAATTGCCATAACATCCTGTTTTAATGCAGTGTTGGCATTGTATTCCGCAAGGCTTGGCTGTTTACCTTTAAAACTGGGCAAATCTTTTGAGAATAGATTTATTGTCAATGAACATATTGTTCATGAGCAAATCGCTTTTGGCACCAATGCTGACAAAAATCTCAAACGAGCTTGCTTAATGAAGTATCAAGCTGGAAATGCTGATGGGTCGTTGAACCCTTTGTCGATTTGTAGTGCAAAATTGTAACCTTCGACCAACGTAGTTCAGTTTTTCATAAACGTCCGAAACAATCAGTATTTTAATAGGCTTTTCAGAATTTGGATATTGTGCTGAGGTCACAAACCTTTATTGAATTGCACAGATCACAAAACATTTTATCATATGCGGATAATCTGCTATTACGTAATGTTTGGGATAGCGGTTTAACTCAATGTTTACATTGATTTTGATTCTAGAACTAATTCACAATCTTAGTTTACATGTGCGATTGTTAATCGAGATTTTGATACCTGCTCCAGACTTCATTTTTAATTGGGTTTGAACTTGAGCTCGTGTTTACTTTGTGCTTGTTGGTTTCCAGTTTCTAGTAGTTTGGGTCATTTGAACTTGATCACACATTGTCTAAAAATTGCTCCAACGTAATATATTTTCATTTTATAGCTTCAATGCATTGATTCGTCGATGCAAGTTTAGTCCAGTATTGTTTCGACGCTCCACTCTTTTAAAGGATGAAGTAATGCAATAGTTGCAAGCCTTAAGCCCCAGTCACACTACAGCCAGATTGGTGAGCAAGAATCGGGCCAAATTGGTTAGAATGTAAATTCGGCTTGATTCGGGCTCATTCAGGGTCGCGATTTCGAACGCGATTCGAATTCACTTCGAATGGCCACGAATCCACGTATCCCGCCGCAATGACGCTCAGCGGTTACGTTGTATGTTTTGCTTTGAATGAGTCTGAATCTACTTCGAATGCTGTACGAATGGCTTCAAACCTGTTTCGATTTTGTTTCCAGTACGAATCAGCCCGAATGTTTTGAGCATTTTCAAAAATGGGTCGCCGAATTGGCCCGAATGGATCGGAATGCAGCCCGAATGTTACGAATGCAATTCCAATGTGCTTCGAATCAGTCCGAACGCACTTCGATTTTTCATTCGTTGTACATTCGGGCTGAATCAGCTTTAGTGTGACTGGGGTATTAGCAACTTCCTAGTATTTGACCAGCCTGAAAATTCAAGTTCTGACTATTTGTTTAAGAAGCGAGCGCGTGAACCATTCCGATCAGTTGTCGAGTGGATAGAGCGTTTGCTACTGAAACGGTAAACTCAGATTCGATTCCCGGTCGGGTTAAACCAAAGACTGTAAAAATTGGTATTCAAAGCTTCACTGCTTGACGTTCAGCAATAAAAATGGACAGTGTTAAGCCTCCACCGCATGTGGTAGCTATGCGAGCAGGTGGCAGCTTGACTAGAAGACCGAAAGCTGCAAAAGTTCCCTTCGCTATCTCCTGGCCAAGGCAACTTGGTGGATAAACGTGTAATTACAATTATATTCGCGCAGTTGGTCGGTCTGCAATACCGCTGTATTATTTTTTAGTCTGAAATTTTTGAAGAAATCGATTTGACAGATTCCAGTGTCGCCGAAAAGAGCACGAAGAAAGTTAATTGTAGCTTCACGGTATGGAAAACTGTTGTTTCATCTTGTTTTACCAATCAATACATTTCTTGTTTTTGCTTGTAATATAAATATCACTTATTAACAAAAGCGATGCGTGATATTTGTAGTGGTGCGAAAATACACACTGTACCATAGAAGATTTATATAAGCGTCGAAAATCCTTCAACATTGTTTATATCTGTAGATATAATCGATATTTTCTCTTTCTGCAACACTAATTTCGTTTTTTCAACACATAACAAAGCGATATTTGTCGTCTTGAGTCGCCAACGGAAGAAAAGGAGTTTAAATCGAACTGATAATCACCACATCGTACCATTTCGATCTTACGTAATTGTTTTGGTTAAATTTTTGAAACAATTTGTAAAATTCCCAGTTTTCGTGCTTTTTGATATGCGCACGAAACAATATTTCGTCTACAGGTAGGCGATCGTACTTTTGTCTGCGCGAAGGTAAACAATCTCTATTATATGAATGGATAGTTTCGGTTCAAATTGCTGCTTTACTGTATGATCAGACTAGTGCCAAAACATCATTAAAGTTGTTTTTTTTTCCGTTTTGGTTATGTGTCTGTGGGGAAGGTTCAAGAATGGGTACACGACAACTGACCACCAACTAACCCTAATGTTGGCAGTCAGTTTGTTCGCGATCAATTGACTTGGTTCGTCAAGAATGCTATGCCAAAGGGAAGTTCTTAAGCAAGGATAATCTTTGAGAAATCTTTCAGCGCTTGCTGTAATGTTATAGAGCGTTGGTAGACTCGGGTCAAACCAAAGACTATAAAAATAGGTATTCACAACTTCCCTGCTTGATGTTCAGCAATTAAAGGAACAGTGGGAGCCGCCGCCATGTGTGATAGACAGATGGGCACTGGGCAGGTGGCAGCTCGACTCGAAGACCAAAAGTTCCCTCTCTGTCTCCTGGCCAAGGCAACTTGGTGAATAAAATATAATTGGAATTACAATGTTCGATATACCCTGGTGGCCGTGCATATACCGCCGGCATTTGGCTCCACGACCAAACCATAGACTAAAAAACGTATGCAACCCCTGATAGTGCTTTTCTTATCTTTGTGTTTCTTATTTTAGATTATTGGTCCTTCCTTTCATCTTATCCTTTGCGCTAACTCACGTAAGGAAATGGATGCGTGGATATCTGCCGTAAAAGCCGTGCAAAGCAGAGAGTTTTATTCGGTGAGTCAGAAAAAAGTGTTCACATTTTTTTTTATCTAAGTCCAATCACTGTTTCCCAAAGCTGAGTTTAAGCAAAGATTGGATGTTGCTAGTAAATAACACGGTATGGATAGGTAACTAGGTTTAGTTTTTCGATCATTTAACGGTCATTAATGTAAATTGTTGGTGAATGACGGCAACAAATTAACCATTTCAATTAAAATGGCTGAAAAAAATTGATGTCTATCTTGCATAGAAGCTCTAAAAAGTGTAGTTCCAAAAATGACTTGAATATTTTCGAGTTGATCAAAAATTCGACATATAATCGAAAGTTCGAAAGAAAAAGTACATACCGGGTATTTTGAGCCACTAACTGCACTTTACATTGAAGCATTAGGTTGTAGAACTTCGATTAATCCCGTTACATCATGATTTCATTGTTGTGCCAATCGGGACTATTTTTTTGCGCAACTTTAGTTAAATTTGATAGGTTTGTGACCTGTTTAGAATTCAACAAATATCAATTTTTAAAACCAAATTTTATTTTTAATCCTTATATTTGTAAATACCGTACCAAGGCGGATGTTAACTGAACAATAGTACAAGACTTTTTTGCTTTTGAGCGCTGCTATTTTTCGCGATGTGCGATTTCACATGCAGATTTGAGTATATTTTTTGATTTTCAAACTAGGCAAAATACACGCTAATAGCATGTATTTTTTGCCTGGTTTGAAAGTTAAAAAAGATGGCGCGCCCGAATCGACATGCGGATTTCGCAGGTCAGCAACAACGGCCTTGGAGTAGCAGAGTTGCTGGTACTCGATAGCAGATGTGGTGAAAGATGCCATCATATGCACATCGACATTAAAAAATATGCTTTGTTACCCCATAAATAAATTTCATATTTCAAGCTTCGGCTAATTTTTCAAAGCGAAAATGTCAATTAAAGTTGACTTTTTTTAAAAAGAAAATGATAGATCGTTTGCAAATTTGGTTTCGTGTGAATAGTATGCTGTTGTAACTTAACAACTCTTATACTGCTCCAACTTCGTTTTATGCTTTATATTTTTGGAAATGACACTTTTCCTATTTCTTTTTATTGAAAATACGAGCAAATGTCTTTTGTTTGCAAAAGAAAATTACCGACGTATCTTATTTGGAAACTTTCGCTTTTGATGCAGATGTTGGACTTTTTCTGTATTTTACTTGTACTGCAGTAACAGTCGTAAGACTTTGTGGCCACAATTACTTTTATGTGTTTGCTAAAGTTATAGGCGCTTGACTACCAACTCCAAAGCAGTGACCGAGAGCTGAGGCCTAGGATGGTGAAAGCGACAGTGTTACAGAGTAGCTATAGCTTAGTAGAACTCCATTTAAGATATGATTGTGCTAGGATCTCCCTCGAAGAACAGGACTAAGTTTTATTTGCTAGTAGCGCCATAGAATTTAAGAATTGATAGAGTGATAAACAACGCTCTCGCCTTCGGAATGGAAGATCTGGGTTTAATCCCTGGATATGCCAAGCGATGTACGATTAGTGTTGCCAACCGCTCTTTGCCACCGCAACATCACTTTATAAAAAGCTGTTGTGCCCGGGCGCAATGGTTTAACGATGAACCTTGGACCTTTACCTATTAGGTTTGATAGATAAAGCGATATAAAAAATGTTAGAGTTTTTGCGGCGAATTTGGCAGAGTAGCGTTAGCTTTCAGTTGTTTTCGTTAGCATCGGCAGTCTAGCGCACCTCTATTCATATAATTGTTGGTAACGAAGTACCAGCCTTCGTCACGTTCAAAAATATTGCTTAAAATTTCGACCAGTATCTAGATTTGAGTTTAAGTAAAGTTCAAGTTCTGGAATACTTAACTTTTTTTAGGTGCTGCTTTTCAAAAAACCAACATTCTTTTCAAAAGGATATTCTTGAACTATAATTATCAGCTTTAATTTGCTTTCAGCCACATCAAGTTTACATGGATAACTTCACGGACGGACACAACTGGTATGCCTGCACTCATAACCGACCCACATATTGCAATGTATGCAGAGAAGTCCTATCTGGTGTAATGAATCATGGACTCTCCTGTGATGGTGAGAGAATAAGAGGTTTTGTATATGGCTAATAGATATGTTGTATATAGGCTATTACGTATATGCTCTAAAAATTTAAATGTATGCAAATCTGTAGGACATGCAATTGCGAAGAGTTACAATGACCCCAAAATGAGAATGCATACTTTTCCTAGTGTCCATTGATCTCAAAATTTATTGTGAGTAAGCCTTGTATTTACGCACCATCTTTCCGTACGGGCTTAGAATTTCTAAATCTAATATGCCGCGATTGCCGCGTTGCTGGTATGCTGAAATTAGACACGAAAATTAAAGACAGTTTGCAATTTAACCATCATTTATACGTAAATATTTTAAAGAGACAATGTTATCGGTGATTTCGGTCTCTTGAGGGGAAATGCAAATGTGACGAAAAAAATGCGTTTTTGACAAGGTTACTGTGATAAAATCGCAGCTCCTATCATCTTTTTATCTACATAGCGAATGCATTCAATGTAACAAATGACATTTAAATTTAGGAAGTCAAAAAATACACGAGTTAAGAATGAGATCTGTTACCTAACGGCAGGATGAAGGGGCTGCCAATCTTGAAAATATGTAGTTGATAAAGCTTTCGGTCATAATGAAGTTATTATTCTAACAGGATTTTCAAAATGCCCTTAGCAGCTCAAAAGGCACTGGTCACAGCTGCAATATTGCGGCAAAGTCGTTACTGACGTCATTCCTGAACTCAAATTGCATTATCAGCATTAATCTATTTTTAGTGCATTTTATTAGCCCGTTTTTGCTGACCTAGACCTTTATATTTTCTTAATAGTGTACTATCACAAAAAATGGAATGTTTTATGTAAGCAGACTGCGATTAGAATCGAGTTAAAAATAACTTTGATTGATTAATTTCCGTTTTGGATTTTCAAAAAACTGATATTTTCATGCATTGTGTTGAATAAGTGAGGTAGTTAAATTAATTTTAAGCAAAGGGGTTGCTTTTTTCAATAACAAGTTAAAAAGAAACAGTAGCAACCTTGCTGGATTTAAATATTTTATGTAATTTAAAAAAACATATCAAACGCTTTCGGCTTACACCAATTAAACTTTCAGCAGGTTATTGAACAATATTTTAATACATTAACATCTGCACGTAAAATAGAAATGTCACAATAAATATTACTGTTAATTATCCTGATGAGGTCTAGGGTAGTTTGAGCCGAGAACATTAGATATGTTTAAATATTAAATCTAATAAGGATGCTGTTGATTTATTTTTATTTTTGATACGATTGAGGGCATTATGTTAAGTTCTTTGAAAAGGCACTTTGAATCTATTTCCCATTGGGGTCTAGCTGTATATTTATTACTATTGCTCACTGCCCCGTTTGCGATCGACGAGCAAGTAGAACCCGAAAAGGGGGCTCAGTGTTTGTGTGGTCAGACAGACGTTTGTCGTAGAAACCCTTTTTTGGCGATTTGTTAAGCCACAATATTTTATGTTTAAAAATTCTATGCTTTTATTAGTTTGCAAATTCAAGTCACACAAGCGGTGCGCTGTCAAAGCAGCTGCTAGTTGCAAGTGGACAACCTTAGCAACCGTGGGGAAGAACATCATTGAAAGTGAAGATGGGGTAAGTTATGTTAAACTAAACACCTGCATAAAGCGCTTTTTCTTGTCCCCTTTTCTGACACTTCATGATTCTTTTCGAAAACGAAAAAACAAAACCAAATGATATAAAGAAAAAAAGAACCAAAAAAACGTCGCAGGAAATGGCCATGCTAAAACAGTATAAGTTAGAATTCGATTTGCGCCTAATTATTACTCATTCTTTAGGGGTAAAATGGGGGAACAACTTTATAGAGGTTCGTAGGAAGTGACCAGTTTTAACGGATCAGCAGTGCCTGTATGTGCTGGTGATGTGGTGCCCTCTTCTTTCCTGTCCGGGTTCTCCAGCGAATTTCGTTTTTTCTCTATGGCGTGACATTTCCTTGCATTATGCTCTCTCACATAGAAAGATTCGGATAATTCCAATCTGTCTTTCTATTAGGCTCGGTTCACGCCGGACCACTTTGACCAAAATCTTGAACTTTGGCTTCCACACTCAATCATTTTAATAAGCTAACCCAACGCTTTGCTAAACATTTTTTTAATTTTTGACTTGAATCACGAAAATTTCTTAAACATCCATGGGCGCATTTGGTGCCAACTACAAGTTACGCTTTAATTGAGTTTTCCAAGAAGTTAAACGTTAGGTTTCAGGAAATCCCACAGTTACAACTAAACAATATTAGTCTTGTGAAAAATGTTTGAGGTTGTACTATTGCAGAAACTATTGAAGCACTAATACCACTTTGTGGTTATAGGAGACAAACGCCCCCCAAAAGGAAAAACTGGCATTTATGGAAGCTCATTGGTAGTGGCGTAGCTATAGGTTTGAGCCAGGGGGTGCAAGCTTCACCAGAAATTTGCTGTATTACCACAAAAAGATTTTTACAGAAAATCAATTGCTTTTTTCCGGAAATTTATTGCGCCTGGGGGGTGGAGGCCCATTTCTAGGATGGGGCTCACATCTGAGGTGGCCAGGGAGGACAAATGCCCCCTGCCCACGCCAGTGCTCATTGGTCACTGTGGTGTGGTGGCGCCCCATGTTTTACCGGTACAATGGAAAGGCTACGCAGCCGCAGTGACCTTTTTCGACCTCTATATTTGGGGATTTCAGCCGGTGTTGCGGATATGCTTTTATGGGGATTTAATAACACACTTCTACTTTTGCTAATAGTCATCTATCTTATTGCTGGAAATCTTTTTTTTTCGTTTAAAGTTATATTGTGCCCCTTCTGCCAACCATACACAGATAAGAGTTAAGTTTACTAACGGCAACAGGTTTTCCCTAATTGCCCTTCTCTTTTACTTAGCTTTTTGCTCATTATCGTTTTTTTAAATATGAGTGAATGCGCCAGTCATTCATTTTACACCATTGCCATTTGATTCGCTTTTGAATGTCAACCGGTCACTGATTTGAATTCAAAAAGCGCATTTGGCTAAATATAAATTTTGTTATCATTAACCTCGCTACACAAGGGCTGATAAATTACGATTTTATTTTTGTTGTGGTTAATTATCACGTATTCTCTTGATAATAAGTTTATAAATATTATTCTCCAATTCTACGATATTAGTTTGTTGTTTTTTACGCGAATTGCCAAAAATTGTCTAAATTAACCAAAATCTTTTGTGATGTTCTAAAGATTGCAGTCTTAAGATTGTGTGCGGTGGTCGTTTTATGCTTTCGCTTATGTATATCTTGGAACGAAACTACTCTTCAGTTAAAATTAGACTCGAATCGCTTATGTTTTTTGCTTCATTAAAACTGAGGTTTGGTGCAATGTTATTATTCTTAATACCGATCCGTTGTAATTAGTTTTGAGCTCATAAATCTGTGCAAACCACACTAGATGTAACAAAACATAGGTGGCAGTGTGGCCGAGAGGATAAAGGCGTCGTTTTTAGAACGACCGTGATCGCATGATCTGGGTACAACCCCATCTTTGTCACGTTGTTGCGTCCTTGAATAAGACGCTTTACGATGATTATCTCTGCTTGATTGCTTCGAACAAGCAGCAAATTCAGTGGACAAGAATTCAAAGAAATTCACCAGAGCATTGGATCACGGAAAATTCTTAAGTAGGTGCGGATTCCTCCGACTACGAAGTAGTCAATGCAATGAAAAGTAGTGCAGATTGTCCAATAGTTGGCGTCTGACGCTGTCCGGTGACAGGAGGATAAATATGCGCTACAACAACAACAACAACAACATTTTAAGATTTCCCCACTTTTCTCCTTTCACATTTCAGCCGAATTATTGTGTCCCGGTTGTACGAATATGCTTACCTTTTTTGTCCTAATCCTTGCTTTTGGGTAGAAGGCATTACTTTACGTATTCGTTTCGTATGTTCACGAATTTTCCCTTGATTTTTGTCATACCAACCAAGCTTTCATAGTTCTCTCGCTTTGTGAGCTTCGCAAATTAGACAAGCAGCATTGATCTCCCAATCTACTGGCGCTCTAAATTCTCGTTGCTCAATTTGCGCACCAGCGATTTAGACTAGGACAATGTCGCTAGCTTTTAGCGATGGCAAAGCTCGCAGCAAAATAAGGCTGCAACATGTACGTACCAGTTACAACACAACGGCATGTTTTTTTCAGTCAGTTTCATTTCAACTCTGGTTTTTCAAATTTCAGCTATGGATACCTCACCAGTGGCTGGAAGGAAACCTCCCAGTCAGCGCGAAATGCGTCGTATGCGATCGGACGTGTGGAAGCGTGTTGCGGTTGCAAGATTGGAGGTGTCTCTGGTGCCGAACAGTGGTAAGTTGGGTAATTGGAGTTGAATCGCTCATGCGTATGCACCAAGCACTTTGCGTCTGTCTAACCAGACCAATGCAAAGCACCTTTTTTTGGGATCTGTTTGTGAGTCTTTCATCAGGCTGAGTAACCCTAGCGGTTGACTGTTTGACTTCAATGAAACATGCGTTAAGCGTCTTTCCCAAGGTCGTAATGACATATTACCAGTTCGGGAATTGAACCGGAAGTCAGCAACCTTTCGATCTCTGACTCGACGCTCTGCCAACTGAGCTATCGTCGCCGCGTAAAAACAGTTCATTCTCAAGAACGTTGATTGTAATACTTCATATTTGTTCTTTTGTGTTTCAGTTACTGAGGAATTCTTATTGGCATTATAGGACACTGCTTGTTAAAATTTGGTGTTTTGGCAATATCATCAATATTTTGTTTTTATTAGCTCGTGGCAAACTTTCTATCTAAACTCGTAAAAGATTTTAGTGGTGAATGAATTTGAACTACTTCTTGCTGATCAGAACAAGTGAATGATCGAAACATTCGTTTTGATATAGTTACTTGAGAAAGAGTAAGTAATAAGTAAAAACTTGTAGCTGTTATTTGTTTTTTTATAAAGGTGCATGCTGGATGCCGGAACCAGTTACCAAACCGTTGCCCTTTGGGTTCATGTAAAATGTCCATACTTCCTCCTACCTCGATTCATTCGCAAGATTCTGATGGTGAGTGCTTGCTTATTTTTAAAGCAGCTGTGGTGGTTTGGTACATGTAACGTTTTTCAAAAATTTGGTCACACCGAAAGTATTAACTTATACCGGGGTTCTAAGGGATTAGGTAAAGCTATTTGGCTTTAGGTTGCTGTCAGGAATAGACCACCACGGACTGGACCTAATGTAACTTGAAGCAAAGCAGAAATAAACGACGACCAATGGACTGTTCTAGATACGAAAACTTACCGCTTCCATCCTCCACCAATTTTGTGTCAAAATTTTGAGAAAATCACTTTTTTTCAGATTTCTGGCATGCGGTACCATCGAGTCAGTGCACCAGCCCTTTGTTACTATTTGTTAATTCGAAAAGCGGCGATAACCAAGGAGTCAAGTTTCTTCGTCGCTTTCGTCAGTTTCTAAACCCAGCACAAGTTTTCGATTTAATGTGTTCTGGACCCCAAGTGGGGTAAGTACTAAGTACCAGTTGGCTTAATTTTACTTTCAAGAATTTGTAGCTAGCTCCTTTTAATAGAATTGATGAGATTGCTGGTGGTAAAATAACGCCCATTTTTAAGACTTGAAAAATTACATGAAAAAGCAGTCTGGAGAGACCATTTAAAGCTTTAGTGACTGCTGTGGGTTTCCCCTGAAAAGTTTTACAACCGAAAAATAATTATCTGAAGTAGAATAGGTTTGTAAGTCTAAGCTACTTTTTTAAGTGCATTTAGGTAGTAAAATAGGAATGCAGAAATAGTGAAGCGGTGCAGAACCACATATTTTACGTTGCTCTGGACAATGGACATACTTGTTTTTTTAAAACAAACCAGAAAAGCCAGTATTATTGGAAGGATTATTTCGTACGACGTTTTGGTTTTAAAGTGAAGCCATAATCAATCATCTTACTCGAAAACGCCTTGATTTAGGTTGCAAATGTTTCGGAAATTTGATATGTTTCGCATTTTGATTTGTGGCGGCGACGGTTCCGTTGGTTGGGTGCTGACTGAAATGGATAAACTTAATCTTTCTTCCAAGGTAACGTTTTTTCTAAATATAGTTCTAATAGGTTATATTGAATAACTAGCTCATTTCCGAAACCACTAATAGCCTAGTAAGTGATATTGTAGTGCACGCATACTGGCAAATTGTCTTTGTGGTCTTAAATTTACGTTTGCGAGAGGCACTTGTGAAATTCAATTACCAATATGAAGCGAAGAACTTCGTAAAATCTTGTTTGGCTACAACTATAGATTACATGTAAATTTACGGTTGCTTATTAAAGTTTTGCGATGCAAATGGCTCTCTACGTGATTTAAGTAATTATGATGACGCTGTTTAAACAGTTTATTGCAATTTTTTTACAATACATCATGTTGTTTTGTCAACTGTCCGTAGTTGTTCGAGTCCAAAAAATTGGTTCTAAATTAAACAATCATTCGGCCATTGGACTTAAAGTGATGGGTAAAAAGTTATTCGTGCTTAGCTCATTTTCGAATTACTGTTCAGTCTGCAAGAGCTTCAATGTTACTGGTGGAAGTTAACGGCAAACTAGTAAGCAGGCCAATATGCGCAAATTCCATTATTCTTTGCTTCAATGCTTATTTGAAAAATGCATTAGCTGTGGCATTTTTCCGCGTTTTTTTGTCAAGTTTTAAATTTAATTAGTAGCTGCATGGATTTGATTTAGATCGATGTGTGGCATTTAACATTAGACATTCGAAATTTTTCGAGTAGGATATAAACCTAACAACCTTGCAATTTTTGCATTTTTAAGCAATTAAATTTAATCAAATCGTCATACCATGTAGGCATTTAGTTGCTATGAATGGTTAGCCTAATTGTTAAGAAACTACGATACATAGCATGTTACGTCATTGCTCAAGCGAAGTTGTCGTAAAAATCAAATTGCTTAAAGGATTCTACGCTTAACGGTTAATCGTTTCGATTTTCGACGGATTTTTTTATCTTTCATAAAATTTAATTCAAGCGCATTAGTCTTTGGACTTCAAATTAATACAAATCACCATCTGTGATGTGTGTGTGCATGTAGATTGCGTTACAGGTAGTAACGGAGTGCGATTAATCAATCATGACTTGATTTGGATCATCAGTCTTGCTATGTTTTTAGGCTCAAGTGGGAGTTTTGCCGCTCGGGACGGGAAACGATCTTGCTCAAGTCATGGGTTGGGGAAATATGTGTGACGATGATGCCCAAGTTCCGGCTATTATTGAGAAATACGAGCGAGCAAGCGCAAAGCTACTCGACAGGTTAGAGCAGGTGGTTGTTTTTTGGATGGTGAAGCAGCTAGTCTTAAAAATGTTCTTCGAAACGCTAAGGTTGTTTGGTGCTGGTGCCAGGCCTTGGGGCGACTTTCTTGTCAAGCGTCTCGGGAAGTTTGTCCCGAACCGCACCATCATCACGTTGAGGTTCGAGGACGTTGCTGCAGGCTTCGGTTTTGTTGTTGTTGTTGTTGTATTGCGTATTTATCTTCCTGTCACCGGACAGCGTCAGACGCTAACTATTGGACGATAAGCACACTTTTCATTGCATTGACTACTTCGTGCTTGGAGGAATCCACTTCTACTTAGGAGTTTCCGCTGATCCAATGTTCTTGTGGATTTCTTTGAATTCTTGTCCACTGAATTTGCTACTTGTTCGAAGCCACCAAGCAGAGATCATCATCGTAAAGCGTCTTATCCAAGGACGCAACAACGTGACCAGGGTGTGGGTTGTACCTAGATCATGCGATCAGGGTCGTCGTAAAAACGGCGTCTTGACTCTCTCGACCACGCTGCCGACCGGTTGTTTCGTTCCCCGTGCTTCACCGGGGCAGAATAGTGAAGCCGCCCACCCAGCGAACCGTAAGAGGCGGTTATTGGGTACTCGGCATGGTCGACCATCGGTGCTGAGCTGCTTGACTTTTGGGTCTTGCAGAATTGGCCTCCCGCTAGCAGCGCCTTCTGGGAACCATGCCTGTTGGGATTTCTTTCTTCTTGCATTTCTTGTTCCAGAAGACTTTCTCAATTGGCTAGAGTAACTTGATGCGAGTCGACTCTTACTATTGCTATTAGTAGTAATGAGAAGCTTTTTTTTCGATGTTGTTTCAACCCCTTTTGTGCATCTGGCTGCACTCTTTAAGACCCACCAACGGTGGTCGCCGTCGAGTGGTGGGAGTGCCCTGCTTTGTGCAGGGATCGAAATGGCCACCAACCTCCGGGATTATCCTATGCCAGTAGCACTTCTGTGTTAAGGATGATTCTCTTGTGTCTTCTTTGGACATAGGAGGCTGCCATCCCTCGGAAGCAGCCCGGTAAAACAACAACAACAACAACCGGTTGTTTCGTATTCCTACTGCGTTTGAACGATGATGTCTCTTCCCGTTTAAGAACAACGTACAGATGCAAGAGGAATGAAGCGCTGTTTCAAACTAAAAAAAAAAAACTTAAATGAACAATGTAACTGTTTCAAAAGAGCAGTACAAAGAGGGTTAGTACTCTCAAAATTCTAAATTATGGTAACAATTTTTTCCTGCTGGACTGTTTTGCTTGGTGGTAGGTCGGTCAAGAAATTGGCTGAGCTTTATGACTTAACAAAATAGTAATGTTTTGGACTTTGCTGGTACCATTAGCAATCAATTTTCTTAGATTAATGCTAATCTTGCAGAAATATTTTAATTCAAACTGTTTAAAAGAAACTAACCATTGCTCTCTGTCCCTGAAAAGTACTGTTTCTTTCTGTTTTTCGTTCAATTTAGATCCGCATTATTTCGCAATTATTGGATTAAACGAACTTGTAGATCTTTGTGTATCATTCTTCAAACAAGTAGCATTTGGTAAATTGCAAATAAACCATGGATTGATTGAACAACTTTTTTTACCTAGATGGAGTATTTTAGCTTATGAAGGAAAACTGCCATTGACAGTACCACAACCAAACGCTATTCCTTCTTTGACTATGAACAATGAAGAAAGCAATGATGTAAGTGTTGTTCCTTCTTTGAAAAGCACTGGATAAAGTCTGAGAAGTTTTGATGATCCTTAGTTTAATTTAAGCGATAAGAAACTGTTAGTTATCGGTTAATTAACCTTTCTTAATCTGTTTTAATCTTCTAGTGCCCTATTACTGATTATGAAGACACAGTTGCTGACCATTTGGGCGCCATTTTGAATTCCGACAAGACTTCGAAAGTGGTCAATTCCGCTGCGTACGTAATTCATGTTTTTAGTTCTTTGCAGACTGTTGACAAGAGCATCTCATTGACTTTAATTTGCTGTTATTAATAGAGCTTGTAACTATGTTTGACTAGAGTTCCAGTGGGTTTAAGCAAGATTTTTTGAAAAATACTGGTTTGGTATTTTTAACGCGTTTAGTGGGTAGTTAGTAGCAGCTTCCATTTAGTCATTCTTGTTTGGAAAAATAGAATTACCAGAATTGATAATAGGGTAATAATCTGTCTTTTGTACAAGAACTAACTGAAAACCTATAAAGGATCTCTTGAAAGCATGTAATTTGCATACTACTTACTTAGATATCAATTTTATACGTAGCCGTTGGCAGTGTTTTTGTTTTGAATTACACTATTAACTTTTCCTTTTTCGAACGTCTCCGGCTTATCACATTTATGTTACATTAACGATTTTTAAAATGTTTGTTAACTTTTTCGTTAACACAAATCCCCTCGTTTCAGTGTTCTATGTGAAACGGTCAAGGATTTCGTGGCAAAGGTCGGGCGAACGTACAGTAACGACGACAGTTCAGATATTCCTGTAAAGTGCAAAGTTTTGGAGGAAAAACTCGCGTCACTTCTCGATACGTTAACCTTGGAATCGAAGATGGCGGAAATAGAACAAGCGGTGCGTTAAATGGTGACATTGTTTACCAGGCATCTTGATTCAAGATGAATTTTTTCGATTAAAAAAAGTTGTTTGTACCTCATCAAAATGAGTTAAGTATCTAAAGTATTTGTAATGCAAATTTGTTAATCTCTACATGTTTGTTCTGCATTGTATTTGAAACCCAAATACCGAGAAATATTTGGCTATTTTAGGGGAGGCTATTTTTCGTATTTCTGGGTTGCTTTTTTTGAAGTCTTTTCGTTACTTGAAATGGTAATTTCTTCGCACCCATTGACTATTTCGTCTTTGTTATATTTTAATTTCTTACATGTTCAATTTGTTCATTCTTCTAATATCATTGTTGTTCAATGCAGAACAATGACAAAGATTGTATCGGTGATGAAGATGACGATAACATCACATTCCATCCCTGTTCCGTTCCTTCACCTGCTGATGAATCCTCCAATCTTCCTGAAGTGGAGGAATCCAACAAACACAAAGCGGATTTCAAAGATAAAGCAAACATCAACAGACGCAGAAGCGAGGATTCGCCTGCTCGATTTAACTGCGCTACTCCCACTCTCGAAACTGTACCGGAAGTTCAAGTGACGTCACTGGACGGCAACGATGACGTCATTACAACGTCCAATACATCATTGGCTAACTCGGATGTCCCCAGTACCTCAAAAGCCTTTCAAAAGAAAATCCCTAAGAAGGTAATTTACTGACGGCTTCAGAAAGCGATACAAATGTTAATGTTCATGTTATTTTAAATCCTATATATGTCGCAAGAAGCAAGGATCGTCCTTCCAAAGAGCGTCTTTTCTTGGTTTCTTTCCTCCGGACTTGAATCATTTGCTTCGAAATTTATGTTTCCTAAAATATTCTGCAAGCAACTTGAATTCTTTTTCAATAATGTTGGAGAAAGTCATTTCTGTGGAGCCGCAGAAGACTTCAAAAGTTGCCTAAATGACTGAGAATATTATTTTAATCTTAGCACACTTTGCGTTTTGCAGTAATTCTTGCGAAGTTTGTGCATTTGTTATAGCAAATGTTGCCATAATTTTTCTAATTGTCATAAATTGTAATGTTTGCAGAAACTCTTCTTCCGCAGATTATTAAATTTTCTTTGTGGCACTGATTGTTTCTTTTCCTGCAGAGAGTGTTTGAACAACGTACTCAATTGATGTTGCGAGCTAACAGCTTGAAGAAAGCAGTGCGACAAATCATTGAACACACAGAAAATGGTAAGCTAAGAGAGGAAAAAATGAGAGAAAAAGTTATCTAATGCTTTCTGGTTGCTTCTGCAGCTTAAAGTTAAGACAATTGAACATAAATTGACGTAGTAACGATGACCATGTGTTAAGTATTTCTTAATTTTACAATTTTTTCTTGTTTAGAATCTAGCATAAAATGTTGTTTGTAAGAGAAAAGAACTTTTTATCTGAATGCTTCGCTGGATTATATTTCAGATAGGCTTTCAACGTGTTCATAATCATTTTCTGTTCCTCTTTTCTCGATTCACCTGTTGAGTTTGTTCTTGGTTTCCAAAAATGTACGGTTTTAAAAGCAATTTATTTTTGGATTTTTTCACCTTTTGAATTCCTTTTTTTCGAAATTAAGCACCCGTGAAAACAAAGCTGTATTTGGAACTAATTTCATTGTTCCTCAACTTGCATTAGACTGAGTGATTCAGGAAGTAAGCGAGACAGAAAATAAACTTCGTAGCATTTGCAATGCTAGTTTTTAATCGTTTTCTGATGAAAAATTTGACGTTTTTTTAAAAATTATCTATTAGATCACTGATTTTTAAGCTTTTTTCTTGATTTGGCTCAGAATCGAACAAAAGTTCGCCATTCGTTTTATTGTGTTTAGCTGTTGATGCGCAAAATGAACAGACCCGTCAGCAACTTGGTTTAAGCCAGGGTGGTATGTTGTCTACGATCGATGATCACGTCACAGCAGAGCTTACTTCGAAGTCCGAAGTCGCAATGCAATCGAATCCCATCTCCATTCAAAGTAATTCAGATTTGAACAAAGATAAGTAAGTATTTTTGTGAATTTTAAAGACGTTTACTTTTTAACCTTCTGTTTGGGATGAATCAACAGTGGCGAAAGTTTAATAACATTTTTTTGTTCATGCAGTCAACTTGTGTGGTAGCAAAAGTTATTATTTCTGTTACCAAAATTACTTGCAAATTTATAGTTCGACCGAAATCTTTTTGACTAGGAAGTATGACAATGACAAACACCTGATTTATGACGTAGGGTGTCATGTAATTTGCTTTGTAACAGTTATTCCTTGTTTTGACGTTCCAAAAATAAATATTTTAGGGTTTGAATGTTTCGAATGATTCAGCGCTTTTTGCCAAGTCACGGTTGCTCGTAGATTAGCTTCCGAAATCACCTTAAACGTCTAAATTGAAAAAAAATGCTCAACATTTAACTCTATATAAGCTGTAAGCAAAATATTTTCTTGGCTGTATTAACAACTATTCTAAGTTATCTGTTTCGAGCTGTTAGCTGTCATCGGCAGCCCTCATGACATTTATAAATACTTGAATAGCCGCTACCACGGGACACTTAGAAAGCGTAATGACTTGCTCAAAACAACAGCTTCATAGGTTCAAAACATTTCCCAACAACTTTAACGAGAAGCGTTATCCTACCACCACGAGTTTGATGTTTCTTTTTTATAGAGCGTCTCCAGGCCTAGTCTCGCCATCTGCTGCACTAAAATCAAAATCAGCGCCCACCACTCCCACTTCAACGCTTGATGTACCTCCGTTTGAGAAATACAGTCGACAAACTTCAGTTGCATGTTCTAGCTTGATTCCTCCTCAGAATGGTATGTAGTGAGCATAAAGCTTTTTTTAGTTCGTTTCTGCGTGTCAACCAGACACCTGCTTTTGTCTAACCACACCAACGCAGAGCACTTTTTTGGCTTCTGTTTGCAATTTCGTCGGGCTGGGTCACCGCAACGTGTAGGCTGCTCGGCCCGTATGAGAAATACGCGTAAAGTGTCTTTTTCCAGGGACACAACAACGACCTGCTTGTTCGGGAATCGAACCTTTCGTTCACGAACTCGACGCTCTACGTACTGAGCTATCGCTGCATATTTTCGTTATTAGTGTCAAGGGCTTTATGGCGGGTTTTAGCTTTTGTGATTTTGCAGCGCCAGAACTGTCTTTATATAATTACTAACTTATTTCTTGCTGGTGTTGGTTGCTAATGTCTTTGCCGCCGACTTTCATTTTCAAAAAAACTTCGCATATTTCTTTAAGTTTAAGGAATGACTAGACTGCGAATTGAACCATGTTTTCTAGTTCTAAGACGAACGCTCCAGCTGAAGTGTTGCATATCATATGGTTGCGCTAGTCCTTTGTAACTTCCTTTTTTTTTTCAGCTTCCAACTTAGGATTCGCGCCACTCCTGCGAAAATCTTCAACAGGTACACCCAGTATTAGTTTGTTTTTGTGCTCGTTTTTTTAACTTATTCTGCTAAACTGCCCAATTTTGACGCCTGATTCTGTCAGTTGTTAGAATTCGGTATAAAATCAGTTTTATTCACCGACATTAAGGTTGTAGAAATAAAGGAAAAGCTTGTTTTTGTACTGTCTTATCGGTTTTGTTTTTTCAGCAATCAACCCCTTGTACAACTCGAGGAAACGTGGAAGCTTTCTGCGGAGAGTGTTACTAGCAAACGCAGACACATTGTGCGCCCCTGCCGCCCCCTTGCTTCAACCCGATGACTCAGCGTAAGTAGCAAGCGATATATTTGTTGTTGCGTGTTGTTTATCCCCTGTCACCAGATTGCGTTAGACAGACAACTTTTGGATGATCCGCACGCTTTTTATTGCGATAATTACTCCGTGCTTGGAGGAATCCGTATCTGCTGAGGAGTTGCCAGTCATCCAATGTTACCCTGGATTTCTTCGAATTCTTGTCCACTGAATTTGAAGCTACCAAGCAGAGATAATCATGGTAAAGCGTTTATTCAAGGACGCAACTACATGACCAGGGTGTGGGTTGAACCCAGATCATGCGATCAGAATAGTCGTAAAAACGACGCACTCGGCCACTCTGCTGACCATATTAGTAGTTTTAATGCCATTAAAAAAGGTTACGCTACCAAATTCAGAGAGAAATGGCCATTTGCACCGCTTGTTATACGCGGCAGCCCATAATAAAAACTCGGAGCAACGACTCGAAGATATAAAGGTTTCTTCGCTCTAACTTGGTGTTGGTAACTTGAAGAATAAAATGGAATTACAATAAAACAAGCGAGCTTTTAGTCGCTCTCTATCTGCGCCTCATTGTTAGTAATTCAATTAGTTGCATTGCAGCAAATGCAGTTGCTGTGAATCTTGCATCGGTTGCATCAAAACAAGATGCGAAACTCACAACATGTGAATCTTGCATCGGTTGCATCAAAACAAGATGCGAAACTCACAACATTTCAGTTAACCTTTTAGGTGGTTGTTGTTGTTGTTTTGGTTAATTTGCATATGCTTATTTACTTTTCAGTTTTCGTAGTCTGTTTGCTGAGAAGTGTGTCTTGAACAACTATTTCGGGATTGGTTTGGATGCGAAAATCACATTGGACTTTCACAGAAAACGAGAAGACAACCCGAAAAAATGCAGGTCAGTAACTGTTTGCACATTATGAGTTGTAAAAACAGCTCTGTCGAGTTCGTGTTAATTGAGTTTATTAATGTAGAGGGAGGCTAAGCAGTTGCGAACATTGTGTTAGGTTTCGAAGCTCGTCAAAAGTAAATAATTAACAATAAGAAGGTGAATTGTTTGTGCTTTGCAGGCAATCCGTGGTAGTGGTTGTTGGTTTCTGGCCCAGCTTAACCTAGTCAATTGTGCAACAGTTTTACTACTACCATTTTTGCTTGTTGGTTTTTCTGGTATCGTTTTTTTGTGTTGCTCAGTTTATTTTTCGTTTTTTTCGATCTTGTTTGTCAACAGCGAACCAAAAAAACGCCAAATAATTGTACATGTATCAAGAAATGGACGTGCATCGAAAAGTGGACCAATATCAAAACAAGTGGACAGTGGACACGTTTCAAAAGATGCACGCGTAGAAAGGGTTTTTGTGCATTTTAATGTATATTCGTATCATTTTTTTTTTTAGTCGAGCCAAAAACCGGGTTTGGTTCGGTATGTTAGCTACGAAAGAATTCGCGATGAAAACTTACAAAAACTTGGAACAACGTATTCGCCTAGAATGCGACGGTCAGGTGATCAACCTCCCTGCTCTTCAAGGAATAGTGGTTCTCAACATCCCTTCCTACGCTGGGGGAACTAACTTCTGGGGGGGAAGATCAGCAAATGAGGTAACCGTGATAAAAACTGCTTCAGAATTGGTACTTATTATGTTTGTGATTATTATGATAACGTCTTTATTCACCAAGTTGCCTTGGCCAGGAGACAGCGAAGGGACTTTTCGGTCTTCGAGTCAAACTGCCATCTGCACACATGTCTACCACTCTGTGGAGGCTTCACACTGTCCCTTTTTATCGCTGAACGTCTGGCAATGAAACTTTGAATACCAATTTTTATAGTCTTTAGTTTGACCCGACGGGGAGTTGAACCCGTGTCTACCGCTTCAGTAGGAGACGCTCTATCCACTCGACAACTGATCGGTGTAGTTCTTTATATTTTTTCTAGATTACCACTATAGATTTTTTGCTTCATACAAACAATCTTCAATGATATCTTGATGCTGTTTCAGTGAACGCATTACTCTTTCATTTTTTGAAAACCACTGTAATGAGTGAAAGAGAAAAACCATTGAACAGAAATATAATTTGAAAATCGGTTTCAGATTTTTATGGCTCCTTCATACAACGACAAGATCTTAGAAGTAGTTGCGGTGTTCAGCACTGTTCAGCTTGGAATGGCGATTGTGGTTCCTGACGGCGTCTTACAGCACCACCGTATAGCTCAATGCAGATCAGTCAAAATCACCATCCTTGGTTAGAATTCTTTTCAGTCCATTTCTGCGATTTTGAGTAATGTTTTTTGCCAGTGTGCGGATTGTTTTCGAACGCTATCTTTTGCAATGCATTAAAAACTCAAAAAAAAAAATTCAGGTGTTTGCAATCAAGTGACGTTTGCAAACAATTCAGATAACAAATATCTCCTTAATTTCTTCCCTAGATTAAAAATCTTTCCGACTGGTCACTGTTCTTCCTAGTATCTCGATCGTCAGAGCAAATTATAATTTTATTCACAGTCTAATTTAGAAACCTTTTGCAGTCTGTTTCACCCTTACGAAGTATTCAGAAAAGAACTTCTAAACAACATACATAAAAAGCAAATTTCAAAGATAAATTTGTAAGCTGTTATAATCAAATATTGCATTTGTCGGGCGTCGAAACTATCACATTAAGCCGCAAAACAGCAGTTGAAGAACTTTTAAGTTAAAAGATGGACGACATTGTGTTTACACATTGGTCACATACCTCAAATTTTGAAATCGTTTAAACACAGTTTTCTCTCTTCATTGCCCGCTTTTGCGTGAGGGTTGTGGGGGCAGCAGCTCGAGATTAAGCTGCCACACTTTACTGTCTTCCATCACCTTCATCATTTCGCTTGAAATCGCGGTACTAGCTGTAGATTATCCATAAATAAATATTAAAATTAACTAAATTTTGCATTAAACTTAAAGCGTTGCATTGTTTTGCAGGCAATGAGCCTGTTCCACTGCAGGCAGATGGAGAAGCATGGTTACAGCCACCTGGTGTTATAAAGATCGAACACAAGAACCGAGTTCAAATGCTAGCCCGAGATAGAGTAAGCATTGAAACCTCAAGTTTCTTTTTTAATTTCATTGACTTGGCGTAATATAATTTCGAAATCATTGCTAGTAAGTTGAATGGGAGTGACTATTTCACCAAAATTTTTATGTCCAAAGAGAACAAAAATAAAATGAGGAATATTCATCCGCGCATTATTCATTTACTTTTTCAAGGGTTAAGATTAGGGTTTGAGCTAGTGTTCGGTTCCGGGTAAGCTTTAGAGTAAAGATTCGAATTCGGGTTAGATTTGGGTCAGATTAATAAAAAAAATGGATAAAAACTTTTCCAGTGGAATAATTTCTCCCTGCTTAAATATCAGGACGAATTACCTGAACTAGTAAATAAAAATACCTTTTTTGGCATTCTAAAGACCGAAAACACAAATTTATTTTCGCTCTCACACAACATACTATTTGCTTTTTGCATAGAATATCGTAGTTGTACCATGTTGTGTCACGATTAATTGGCCGATGCTTGACACTGAGTTTTGCGTTTAGCGTTTGGAGGTAGCTTTAAAATCTTGGGAGATCAAAAACCGTTACGGAACTGGAAAACAACCAATCAGCACCGAGCAACTGACTGATAACGAGGTGTTTACCATTGGTCAACTCGCTGAAACTGCCACTGCTATAACACTGTGGTAAGTTGAAGATATGAAATTGGTTGTATTTTGCCAAGTTTGAAACAAAACGCAATATTTTATTCTTTTTGTTGAACATAGTTCGAACTAATTTAAAATATAGAGCATTTTCTTTGATTGTAAGTTCAAGCGAATGCAATTCCCAAGCCTGCTGAAATTAAGAACGCCGCCACTACTCTCTCTCGATACTAGCTTATTACTTTACACATTATCATTTGATTAAAAACAGCAAAGCCTTGTTTAAACCAGTAAAATTTTAAACGTTCCGGACTCAGCTACGCCCATCATCAGTAAAAAATAAAATCTTAAAACAGCAAAAGTATAAAAAAGTGTGTAAACAGATCTCGAACACTACTCTACAATACAACCTTTACCCAATACAAGGCTGTAATGCGCTGCACATTCGTAACTAAAACTCTACTTGCTTGCTGTAAACAAATCGCTGTTCTAGATAGATACCCTCAGTTTAAAAAGCCAATATCATTTGTTTAATGATTTCACTGTCTTGAATGAGGCTTTACTATTTCCAATCAAATTAAATACAACTGCTATGCAATCAGTACCGTTATTTTTCGGACGATAAAAACCAAACGTAAGAGCTTGCCAGGGCATTCTTTGTTCAATAATATTTTGAATTTTGTTATTGAATGAGAAAATTTTGACATTTAGACTCTAACATCTATTTCTTAGTATCTCTTAAATGAAGCTGGAGCAAACTGACCCATTGTATTTACAGTGTAAGCGAAACTGAGGACAACGACTTGTTTAAGGAGGAGCTATTACCACTCGCATCAACCGTGCTACGACTCAACACGAAACTGCGTCCACTTGGTAGGGTGGCTAATACTACCAGCCGCCAACTTGTTGCTGAATTTGTTGTAGTGATCCGAGACTTCGTTGCCCAATTGGAGTCGCTTGTTGACAGAAGAGCTAATGTAAGATATTTTGTATTTTTTGCTAATGATTTGTTTCACTGTATGCCTCTTGTTTGCTTAAGTCAGAGTATTATGAGAGGTTGCAGACCCGAATGAGAGGTTGCAGACTCGACGACCTCACCTTTCCTGTAAAGAGCCTCGAGCTTTTCCCAGGAAATGGCCAATGGTCTTTTCGCAACCTCTCATCAGAAATGATTATTCTGTCATTTATTTTTTTGCCTCATTTTGCTGCTTGACTTTGTATGCTTATTTATTTTACAGAATATCTTTCTAAACAAAAATAAATGCCAATTGAATTTCCGATTTTAAAACGCAATAAAAAAACTAATTAGCAATCAGCGCAGGCTTTTTTGCTGCAAAAGCAGTAATTATTATGAATCATAATGTCGACTGCAGCGAGGATACGGCCTCTCAAGAGAATCAGCGCGCTAGCTTAGTTTGGTGTAACTGTACCGTCTTCTTTGTCAGAGCGAAATGGTGCGACCGCCGCCTGAGTGATCAACTGTTTGGCTATCGCCAAGCCCTGCATCATTTATTTTCAAGTCTTTGCTGTGGTGCAACAGCTGGCGGAGTGTCTTTTCGGTCCCGTCTTTCGGAAGGGGTCGGCTAGTGTTAACCAATCGAATCCGCGCGTATCATTTCATGTTCTTCGTTAAGTCAATCCCGAAACGAAAAATTGGTGTGGGACACCAAACCTTCAAAATTATGGTAATCTGCCCAGTTTAGGGGATCGAACACGAAGGCTGCTTTCAAAGGGAATCAATTTATCAATTGATCCTCAATAGCGGTAGAAATCTCGCTCCTCAATAGCATGTAATATAACACGCCTAGCAGGCCTTTCGACCAAGAGTTTAATTGCATGTTGTTGAGGACCTAGACTTCTGCCACTCTTCTCATTTGTTCAATTCCAAAATGGCGAAGACATCAGTCTCAAAATATAATTAAAAGCCTAGTTATTTTAAAATTTTAGATGATAAAATCAACTTTGGCCTTAGCGGGTCATCCTAAACCATCCTATTAAAATTTATTTTATTAGATAACTAAGGATGACCCGCTGGGGGTCGAAATCGATTTTATCATCTAAAATAATAAAAACTAGGTTTTCAATTATGTTTTGAGGCTGGTAGCCATTTTGGAATTGATTTAACAACACAACAGCCTAGCTTCCGCTTTAATATTGTCGTTTTTCATCATCCTGATGAAATGGAGTGATTGAAAAGTGCTCGTTTTTATCTTAAGGTCAATAATGCTGTTTTTGCAGGAGCTTGGTCACGAACTTGTTGAAAAATCGGAAAACTGGCTGGATTGGTTAGATCACGAATTGAAGAAAATACAAAGAATCAAATGGGTTTGCCAGCTCGAGCAAGGAAGTACTGAAGTAAGTGGAAAAATTTAATTAACTCGAATTCTTTAGTTTGGATAGATTTCAATATCAGTAATAATCTAGATTTTTGTGTCCATTGTTCTTGGGTCAATCCAGTTGGGGTGCAAATGTGAATCACCACGAGTTCAAAAAGAAATTCTTAATAAAACCGCTCTTTTTTTATCTTCATAGACAACACAAAACGCTATTGTTTGAGACGACTTTTTCCTTATTAGTTCATTAAAATGCCTACCTGCTCCCATTTTAAATTACACAGTTGGAGGTTGTTACTGTTCAGTATGGTCGTATTTACTGCATTTACAGACGAGTCAGAAATGTGAAATTCTCTTACTGATTGAAATCCAATATTTAAAAAAAATTAATTTTTCCGTGCTTTGCATTTTCTGGATTTCGTTTCAAAAAAGGACGAATGTAAACTCCGAAGGAGCACAAGACGATTTTTTTCAACACGGGTATTTTCACTTGCGGAATTTGCAACGGCAAGGAACCTAAACTTTGCCTTTGCGAGTTTAAGTCCGATTGTTTACCGCTGCTTGTTCGCATTGACAGATATGCGATTTTTCGGCTTTTGATGAATTCGTTTCAATACTTTGTAGGCGTCAAACGATCCGACGCACTCCAACAAGCATTCCAATCGACACAGTGTGCGGTTTAAACTTTTTCGAAAGACAGGAAAAAGAGAAGCTTTACGTTTGAGCAGCACTGAAAGTGATAGTGAGTATTTTTTTGCTGTATCCTATTGGACAAGCAGCCACTGTAATCATTCAGTTTTGCACGTTAGTGGCAAGTGATTTTATAAGTTTGCTTTTTTTAATTTTTTTATTCTGATTTACAAAGCTACTTATCACGCCGTTTTTAATACGATTCAAACCAGTTATGTTTTAAGTTTTATTCAAACCAAAAATCGGCAGCAATTTTTTCCTCTTGATTCCTCCATAGACTCGGCAAAAATCTTTTCGTATTTATACCATTTTAATTTGCGTTTTAAGTTGCTGTGAATCAATTTGCGTAAAATGACTGATAAGGTGAGACGCTATAGAAGTATCTTAAGTTTTACACTTTTTCCTATCAAGGTTGCTGTAGAATATATATTTTTGGTTATTTTACCATCTGAGACAGGCTTACCTTTTTTGATGGTTTAGTTTTAGTCACCACAAGATAATTTTTTTCATAACTCCCCAAAACTTCCTTCCAGGTAACATTAAAGGTTAGTTTTCATTCCCCATGCGCACGAGACTTAACAAGACCAACATTTTGTTCAGTTACGAATTGGTCTGCCGAGGAGGTTGCTCGTTGGCTGGAAGCAAGTCATGTTCACGATGAAACACGACAGAGGCTAATCAGCAGCGGAATTTGCGGAAAACAACTTGTTTCGTTAGAATCTGCGTCGTTAAAGGCAAGTATGCATTTTCATGTGTAATTGCTTGTATTTTCATTCAAACTTTGTTTGGTCCGATGAGAGTATAGCCTTCTTAAAGCCTTTTAGTAAGGGTTTTAACCCTCTTGCCAACTTTTTTTGAGTTTGCTTAATGTAAAGCTGAAAGTTTGGTTCAAATCAGGGATCAGCGAAAGACTTTTGTGTATGGTCTTTTTGTGGCAAAATTTTGCCCACATTAACGCCGCTAATTTGCTTGGCGTTGTGAACTTTTAAACGGATCAGTGGTCGAGTGGACACTGGACAGAGTTTGTTATTGCAATGGTAGACTTGGGTTCACTATTCTTGGTCGGGTCAAACTTAAGACTATAAACATTTGCATTCCTGCTTGACGTTCAGCTGTAAAAAAGATATTGGTAGCCTCCATCGTATGTGGTAGACAAGTGGGTAGGTGGCGGTTTGGCTCGAAGACCGAAAGGTCTCTTCTCTGTCTCCTGGCCAAGGCAGCTTAAGTTCGATTCCGCTTCATGTTTAGGAGTATTTTAACATTTCTTTATCTTGAAAACATTATGTATTTTTCAGGATTTGGGAATAACCAAACATGAGCATGTAAAGAGACTTTTGTCTGCTGTTAAAGAGCTACAGAAAAGATGATGTGTTAGCAATGGTGTTTGTTAATTTAGTTTCAAACGATAACGTCACTTGTCAATGACGTATAAACTGTGAAGAGAAACGTAGCAACTTTGTTATTTTTGTATTATTTAATTTCGTTTTTTTTTTTTTTTTGAAAAATCTTGAATTGGTTGTTATTTTTTTATTTGTGGAAACTGTCTCAAAAGGATATAATTTTTGTTTTGCACGAATTATGTTATGTTTCGTTTCGCGTGTGTGCAATAGAACAACGATTTCTTGAAGTTGCTGTTTTGATTTTGTGCTAATACCGTAGTACGTGGTAATTGTTATGGTAACTGCTTACGTTTTTCGCTTTTTGTTCGGAAAGTGTAGGAGCAATATAAAGATTATTTTTTTGCTGTACCCTTACCGTCAGTTTGTGTTTGCCTCTGTTTCAAATTTTGAAAAATCGCTTTAGTAGCTTTGCAATGGTTATTGCAATATGATTTTTATTGCTTGGTATAGAAGTGTATTGCAATGTTGTTGAATTTCAAAACAAAATAATTACGGTCACGTCAAGAATGTTAGAAATTATGTCAAAGTACCTTAAAGTATTGTGTCACATTGTTCTCTTGTCTTTTAAGTTGAAATTGCTGTGTTAATTACTTAGATAAAACTTGACACTGGACTGATAAAAACAAAACGATTTAGTTAAAAAAGAGTAAAATAACCATACTGTGCTGAAAATATGTTGTTGATTCACAAATGTTACCCCACCAGCACCGTTTTCCATTCCAAGTCAAAAAAACTGTTTATGTTTTACTTAGTTAAGAGAAAAATTATTATTTCAGTGATGAGCAACATAATAGCTTAATATATTTTTGCGGTCGTTCAAAATGGGACTGCAGGCAAAGTCAATGGTTTCTCAAAGTAGTGCAATCGTAGTTGTGCGTTTACTCCATTCTTCTTGACCCAACGTTTCCAAAGATATTCTGGTTCAAATTGATTATCGTTTTCCCATTGATTTTTAGCTTGGGGTCATCGTAGCCTACTTATCAAGCAAGAAGTGAGGGTTGGTATATGCAGGAAATTAAACGCAAATGTAAAAAGTTTAACTTTTAAGCTACCGCCGTGCAGTAGCCTGTCTTACCGGTCAACTGTGAACTAGTTTTAAGTCTATTTAATATCTACAGCATATATGCTATTTAAAAACATGCTACTCAGCCTACCGTACGCCGGCAGCGAGGCAACTTGGCTGTATAAAAGTAAACGCAATAAGTTGGTTAGTAATGCAGCTAGTCTTTGCAATTGTATTATTGTGTCTGTGAAGCGCACTTGTCTAGTCTGCCCTCCTTCTGGATCAGCAGGCTACTCTGTTCAAGCTAAAAATCAGCAATGCGTGACAGTGACACGATGAGTTTGAAGCAGACTGTCTCTGAAACAGTTTGGTCCAGAAGGATGGAGCCAGCACAATTAATGAAAAGCACTAACTTTGGAAACCCCATTGCTTTTAGTTCTCTTCTAAAACAATTACAGACGTCCCGCAACCGTGACATGTTTATTATTGTTTAATCGTTTACTTGCCATAGGCTACCAGCGCGGAAGCCTAGGAAGAGCCACCAGAGCGGCAACTACTTACGAACAAGCAATGCGAAAAAGTTGTCTTCCCGCAGGAATCGAACCTGCAGCCTTTGGATTACTTGTCCACTGCACGTAAACGATTAAACATTAAAACTCTGGCCCGCAAACGTCAAAAACATCAGAATAATTGTCTTGTCATTAAAATGTTTATTATTATTATGTTCATCTTCTTGCATTTTCTTACCTTTAGGATGCCAGAATATTTAAAGTCGTTGTGTAGATTAGATTTGCAATCAGGTACAACTTTGCATTTCAATGGCTGAATAGTGTTTTTACTGTTTTAAGTTGGTTTTTGTTAGACTCTGCTCCAATGTTTTTCTAAATAAAAATGAAAGAAATCTTAAGCTGGTTTCGCTGAAGTTTACGCTAAAGAAATTGATGATAGCTGATGAATTTTGCGTTCAGAGGCGGCGCTAGCCCGAAATAAATGGAAAAATCAAAGTCAATAGAAAATTTTGGCATATTGCTTCAGATATGTCATAAAATCTTGATTCAAGAGCCGAAACTGCATACTTTGGTCACTTTTTAGTCTATTAGTTAGTTAGACTTTTAGAGCAATTAAAAGATAACAAATCATGCCTTGCAAGTTTATTTCAATAAATTATTTGGATTTATTAGCTTGAATTTAGTTTAAATTGTCGCAGATTTATTGCAAGAATTCCGAAACAAATTATCAGTTTGCGCACGCTAAAAGATGCGCTGGTCAGCAGGAGCACTTCGCACATAAATTCTTTAGCACACAGCTAAATCACTGCATGCAGTTAACGCAAGAGTATTTTGGCTTGAGGAATCAACTTCGCAAAGGTTGCCAAAGCCCCACCTCCTCCAGATAAGTCTAAGCAAAAACAGTACATCCACTACCCAACAATTGGACGTAATTTAAAACATTTCAAGTAGGTCGCAGGTAGAGGCGGAGCCGCTAAACCTTCATCTGTTGGATACCTGTGGGGTCTGCGAATGATCATCGAACATAGCGTTGCTGCTTATTCTGCAAGAAATTTTCCAAAGTCATCCTTTTCTTTCATAGCAAAATTTCGAAACGCAGGGTTGCCAGTGGTACGAAGTCAAAGTCAAACGGATTAAATCTATTTTCGCGGATAAGGGGAGTAGTGGAACAAATATCTTAAGTAGTTCTGATTTCTTCAATAAAAAAAATCTCGAGCAATATCTCTCTTAAGTAAATTAATGTTGTTCTGTTTAAGTGTCTGTCGTTGAAGGTCCTGCAGTGAACCTCATGTGAGTGTTTGAGCAGCGTTTGAATCAAACATGGTAGAATTTTGTAGAATTTATTCCGCAATCAAACACAGTTGCTATAGTATAGCACGATACAGGCCCAGGCATGGAATAAGTTTTGTGCTGATTGAGAAAGCTACAAGATTAATAGATTCTATCATAGGTGGGCACAAGTCCGTTAATAATGAAGCTAACTTTTTCATTAACTCGTTAATCCGTTAAAAACTTTTTTCATCTTAACGGACTAAATTAACTTCCGTTAAGTACTGTTAACGGACTAAAGTAACTTCCGTTAAGTTCTGTTCACTTCCGTTAAGGTTTTTATCGTTAATATCTTGCAGCTTCGTTGTGCATTTGAACTTGTTTTCATCTTGAAATTAGATTAGACTGTAAAATGTAACTTCCAAAACACAAAAAGACCACTATTGCAATAAATATTTCCTTACAATCAGCTCAACTGCGTCAATACGTGTTCTAGAAGCGAGTGAATAAAACGAAATGTAAATTACACGCAAAATATTAACGAATTAACGGACTTTATTAACTTCCGTTCATTAAAGCTAAAAATAACGGATTAACGTTAACGGAGGTGTGAAGTTTGTTAACGGACTAGTGGTTAACTAAGCTAACGTTTTGCATTAACTTGCCCACCTATGGATTCTATCATACATATAAACATAGTACTCCCACTGAACTGTACGTTAACATTTTGTTAGCAAACTGCAATGCGGTAAATAATAGCAGTTTGCTAACAAAATGTTAACGTGCAGGTCAGTGGGAGCAGTGGCGTAGATCTCTATTTGGAAGTGGGGGGGATGATGGGATCGCTATAGTCAAAAATGTTGGTGCCGTTTGTAGATCAGAGAGGGGTTCCTAAACGTAAAGGACCTACTTTTCAAAGTTCCTTTTGGCCTTTGTTTGACCAACTAACGTTTAAAACCCGAGCAAGATACAATCATAGAAAATTATTACAACGAAAATTTACATAAAACAACACAAAAAGCGTTACTAATCCTATCAAAAGTTTAGCTTCAAAAAATTTTCAAAGAAATTAGGAAAAGGGGGTGCGAAAGTTGTGCCCCTGTCGCTATAAAAAAGTTTTACATTTTCAGCAATTGTTGTTGCATTAAAGTATTTATCGCACTCCAAATGTTTGGCAGTCAGTTATTCATGCGCTGTGATGGTGAATAGGAGGAAAGTTGCCAAACATGTTTTTTCTGATATCAGAGCGGCTGACGAAATTGGTTGCTAAAAGAACTGTGTCCACTTCATCCAAAACGGATTTATGCACGTGGCAAACGGCTGAATAGTTTAGTCGTTGTTGAGTCATCGTATTTCGCAGCCAATTTTTTAGTCGACGAAGTGCTGAGAAACTTCTCTCACATTCACAAGAAGAGACAGGACACACAATGAGCATTTTCATTAAGATGTATACTTGGGAAAATAAACCTCGCACAGCATCGGGCATTTTTTGGTAGGCTTGACGAGCTTCCCTTAGGCTTTTGCATTTGGTTTGATGGCAGAACATTTTCAGCTGAATGCCAAGCGTGCTTTCATCAAGCTGTGGATAATTTTGTGTCAAGTTTGGGTCAACTTCTCCACTTACAAGCATTTGCTCAAGCTTGGTATACGTATTAAAGTCGCGGGTGTGCTGCTCAAATCTAGTCGAAATATCGCCGATGATTGCATCAAGAAACTGAAAGTAGTAGCGCCGATACATCTTTTTAATCTGAACATTTGGAGACTCGTCTGGTAAACTTTCTTTACGAGGAAGATGAAGTACTGTTAGTTCCAAATCATCAATGGTGGATAGAGCTGAGTTAAACATTGCAGCCAATGAAACGTCGGTTCTCATTAGAATCATTTCTTCTTTGACAATTTGGACTGCATTCAACATTTCTGCAAATACAGCATATATTATACCAACAGTTGACAATTGACATCCTTGTCAAAAAAATGAGACGGGAACGAAAGTTCGTTGGCCAAGCTTGCACCCTTGTCATTGTCACGTATTTGCGTGGCAAAAAAGGTGCAGATTACACTTTTTTCTTCGTAAGCAAATTTACAGGATAACAAATGAAGCTGGGGCCACTGGAAGCTTCTAAATTTTTTAACACATAATGCTTCTGCGTTTCTGCCTAGTTTTTAGGCGGTTTCAAATAGTAAAAATAATTAGAGCACTACGAACTCGAAAAATGACCAGAAATAGTCATCAAGTTAAATTAATCAGCTCAAGATATACTGTAAGCTTACGATTTACTTTTAAAACTATGGCTTACCCGAGATATTAGCCGAACGGGCCTGAAAGGATCGGTTAAGTTGTTCCAATACAGTTAGAGGTTTGATAGCCATTAACAGACAAAGATAAGTTTCCCCTTTGCCAAAGCACAATGCCAAGTTGTGAGCTTTATCAGCAGTGTCCGAGTTGCCGGATTTCTTCATTTCATCTAAACTTTCCAAAACGCTCTTGTAGTTGTCGATAACGGCTTTAATAGCCTTAGCTCTGCATAGCCACCGGGTGGGACAAAGTGGCCGAATTGTTAAAACTCTTATAGCATTACTGCTGTTACCTTCCGCTATATCTTTGTAGATTCTCTGCAAGCAAGCACAGACATATTACCTTACGCTGATAAAGACAATTACCGTCGGGTACTTCTGTGATACTGTATTTGATTTACTCTTAAATTTCTACCGTCGAGTTAAAAATCATTCTTAAAATTTTAACATACCTTGACATTTTGGCAAGGCTCACGTAAATGTTAGTGCTATAACTACAAACAATTACCACATTAGTAGTTCTCAGGCGGACAATGTAAATCTAAAAACTTACTTTAAATTTGCCAGATCTTTGATATAACACTCCTTATTCATGTACCCATTGAATAGCATTACGGATGGCAAAACACTCCAAGACTGCATGTTTCATTATTAGATTGGAAACATGAGCAAAACAATGGAAAAACAAAGCCAATGGTTGAAGATTTTTTACCACAGCTTGGCATCCGCTATACTTTCCGCTCATATTGGCCGCACCGTCGTATGTTTGTCCACGCAGCTTATCAATTGAAAGCGAAAATCTCTGAAGTACATCAGAAACGATGCTAGCTATTGCTTGACCATCCGTGGCAGATGTTTCGTACAGGCCAAGAAATGTCTCGTGCGCATTCAAGTCTGAATCAACATGTCGCAAACAGATTGACTCCTGCTCCACACCATTAATATCCTGCGTTCCATCAACAATTACAGAAAAAAATTCATTTTTTATAATATCTGCCGCTAATTTTCGTAAAACAGCATGACAATACATTTTCATTACCTCTTCTTGGGCTTGAGGAGAACTAAATGTAATAGTATTGAGCATGTAGCTATGAAGTTCAGGGTCATCTTGCATTCTCAGTCGTAACAACTGATTGAAATTCCCCTCCTCCTGTTCATGACCTCGAAAAGCTAGCCCTTGACGGAGCAAGAATTTTGCGGTTGTAAATATTTTCATTAAGCATCGTCGAGCGCTAGCTTGTTGTTTCTCTTTGGCGGCAGAGAGTTGTGCTGTAATGGGACGTTGTTCTCTTGTGCTCATCTGATAAACAGCAAAGCGATGTGTGTCGGTTGATTCATGTTTTTTCAGCTTTTCTTTTCCTTTTTTCCAGTCATCAAATCCATCTGTTATAAATGCTGGCTCCTTGTTTTGGCAAAACGTAAGCAAACCTAAATTGTCCGCTTTAGCACATGTGAAGCACAAAATTTTTTTCAGGTTCTTGTCATAATGTATCCATGGATGTTCCTTATACCATTTTTGCTGGAAGTATACGTTCTGAGTTTTTGTTTGCTTTGGAGGAAAAATAATATCAGTTGGCTGGTACGCCTCAGTAAATTGTGATATCTTTTGTGGAAACGCTTCACTGGCTTCAGCTGCTTCTTCATTGAACCTGGAATGCCCTTCAGCGTTTGCAGGCCTACAAGCAGTAGTTCTTTCACGGCTTCTTTCTGGTGGCGACTCTGTCTCTTCGCAGTCTTGAGCATTCTCCTCAAGGCCAGCTTCATTATCCAAAATATCAATGGGGGTATCGTTATTGTTAGCGTCGATGTCTGAATTATTATCTGGTACATTTGTTACCTGAAAAAAATCACTAATTTTTCTGTACTTGCGCTTCATTGATACCGGGATCAAAATAACATAATCTTCAGCTAAACTGGGCCGACATGACAGAACTGATTAACAAGATCGTAAAAGCCATTTTCGCTCGCTAAAAGGTGCTAACGAACAGAAAACCTTCGTAGACAAACTGCCATTTCCTAGCCGTCTCGCCAAACACTCGTGAAAACCGCTCGTTCGAACTCCTTTGCGAGATTTTACGTAGCAAGTGTTAGTATGTAATTAATATTCATTGTGACGTCAGATGCAGTTCTACTTCAAAATGATGCGTTCAAGCGTACTGTATAGTATATATTGCGTAATTGCATTGTTATGAAAAAAAAAATACTATAAAACATGCCTTATTATTCTAAGCTTGCAAATTCCTCGACTAATAATACAGTAATAAGTTTAATGAATGACAGATTTTAATCATATTTTTGGATCAATGGTAAAAAAGAACAACTTTTTCCATACTACAATTTTTTAAATGACGTAAAACGCCAAAAGACAAGTTACTAATGCGAACGAGGAAATTTCTGTCATATGGGCCCCGGTCACTTGTGTTGTAATTACGTAGCGTTGCAGCGCGCATAACGATAATGATGCAGAGATATGAGAACGAAGAAAATGCAGAGCAGAGTAATGCGTAGATCTGCGTATTATGACGCAATAATGCCATGACTGAGAGTCTGAGATCGCACTACAAAGCGATGGTGTCCAATGATCTAACTTGAAATAATAGCAAGCTTGGTGCAAGCAAAATACCGCTACGCAACATCGAACGAAGTCAGGACGTTTGGATTGCAGAATCGTTGATTAAACCCTTAAAAAGCTAAACTAGCTCTGTCAAAAATCTGGGGGGGATATTTTAGATAACATCCCCCCCTGCCAAAATTCTGGGGGGGATATATCCCCCCCATCCCCCCCGGGATCTACGCCCATGAGTGGGAGTACTATGTTTATATATATGGTAGAATCCATAGGTGGGCAAGTTAATGCAAAACGTTAGCTTAGTTAACCACTAGTCCGTTAACAAACTTCACACCTCCGTTAACGTTAATCCGTTATTTTTAGCTTTAATGAACGGAAGTTAATAAAGTCCGTTAATTCGTTAATATTTTGCGTGTAATTTACATTTCGTTTTATTCACTCGCTTCTAGAACACGTATTGATGTTGTTGAGCTTATTGTTGGAAAATATTTATTGCTATGGTGGTCGTTTTGTGTTCTGGAAGTTACATTTTACAGTCTAATCTAATTTCAAGATAAAAACAAGTTCAAATGCACAACGAAGCTGCGATCGGAAAGTGTTAGGAAATTGCGAACAGCGATAATTAATAGACCTATGAGGCTGCTGCTTATTATTTGCCACAAAAAAGATCTTCTTTCTTCACTCTCTTCTACAAAACTCGTGCCAATGCGCAGCAAGTGTTACCAGTGCAAACTGGTTTGTACCGGTACAGTAAATGAATGGTGCAAAAATTAACGATAAAAACCTTAACGGAAGTTAACAGAACTTAACGAAAGTTAATTTAGTCCGTTAACAGAACTTAACGGAAGTTAATTTAGTCCGTTAACATGAAAAAACTTTTTAACGGATTAACGAGTTCAAGAAAAAGTTAGCTTCATTATTAACGGATTAACGATTAACGGACTTGTGCTCACCTATGGTAAATAATAATCAGAGGTGGAGTCCTCAAGGATATCCTTAGCCTCGAGGACACATTTTGAAGTCCTTGGCCTTGGATTCGAAGGTCAAGTCCTTGGCCTTGGCCTCGAAGCCTCAAGTTCTCGAAAATTGCCCTGTCCACGGCTCGAGAACAGCACTATTATTTGAACAGTTGAAATATTGTTGAAAACGACAGAAACCTCGCGGAAAATTTGGAAACACCTTTTTTGTTTTCCTCACTTGGAGCATAGGCGTAGCCAAGGGGAGGGGAGGAAAGAGTCGGCCCACATCCCCCAATTGAAATTTCACCAATGACAAAAATGTGACGAAAAAGCTTATTGCTTCTTCAGTTTCAATTTCTTTTTAGCATTTTTCGCTTACAACAGTATAGCTAACAACAATATTGACGTCCATGGGGCGCCGGGTCCCCCTCAATTCAATTTTTGCCAGCCAATTTAAACGTATAACCCGGAAGAAATGGAAAGTTTTTGTCCTAAAAGTTGCTATCTCAGACCCACATCTAGCCTTTTTGTGAACGTAATGCATTAATCAGAGCCGGATTAACCATAATTTTACGTAGTACCAGCTGGGGGCCCCGAGCTGAAATCGTAAGACTTTTTCTGGTCTTCACCTATATTTGGCAGAAAGATGTGACGAAAATCTCCAAAGTACCAAGGGCCTAGCGCGATGTAAATCCGGCCCGGCAATAACATGGTTAGTAGACGTAACCATCTATTGTACCATTTTTCAAAAACAATTCAGTAATTCACCTCCAACCTTGCCGGTTTTTACGCTCAAAATACTTTTTAAAAAAATTAGGCATGGAAAATGCTGATTGAACGAATCATTGAACTTCAATTGAGGGGGCCTGGGCCCCCTGGCCAAACATGCACTCCTATAACTGGTTATTTTGATGACAAAACAAAAATCTTAATGGGAAAATCTTCGAGTGGATAATTATTTACTGGTAAAGTGTTGCAAGAGACAATGCACCTTACTTCCACTTACCTGGACCAAATCACTAACAATTAAAATTTAACTCCAAAATGCAATTAAGATGTTAAACGTGTTTTGGACTTAAATTTCAAGTAAAAGGAGGATAAAACAATTTGATTTTTTAAATTGGCTTTCAAATGTCAAAAATTTAGTGCTTTCAAATGGCTCTGAACGCTTGCAAAATGTGATTCAGTGGCATTAAAATAGCCTTTTTTTCAAAAAAGTTACAAAAAATTGCCTAGCGGCTGGTGGCTTCGCCCCCAGAACCCCGTCTGTAGTACCTTTGAGTTACACTAGCTTTCTCAACACGTTTCCAAAGTTAGATATTTGCACTTTTCAATTATTAGTTCAAGCCCTCTCACTTAGCAAAATCCTGGTTATGTGCCAACTGGCAACGATTTCAGATTTTCCATCCTACGATATCTTTGTCCCACAAAAACAGGGATATCTGCACAAAAACTTTTTCTTTGGAAAAATTTTGATGACGTCATTTCATGTGATTTGTGGTTTAGGCCTCCCCCGCTCATAATTTCTGATTACGCCAATGAATTGGAGATCGCCTGAAAAAAATTTTTTTGAGACCTTTTTTTTTGAGAACACTTGCGCCTGTGTCCTTGGTCTTTGGCCTTGGCCTGGAGCATTCCTGTCCTTGGCCTCGAAAGGTTCTGTCCTCGGAAAGGCTGTCCTTGGCCTTGAATTTTTTTTGTGTTCTTGGCCTCGAGCCTTGTGTCCTCGACTCCACCTCTGATAATAATAAAGTAGAAACCAGAAATGGAGCCAAGAGCAGGGCAATTTTCGAGAGCTTGAGGCTTCGAGGCCTAGACCAAAATCTTGACCATCGAGGCCAAGGACTTCAAAATGTGTCCTCGAGAACACCCTCGAGGCCAAGGACGTCCGCGAGGACTCCTCCTCAGGCGGTAAAAACTGTTTTATGCGCGGAGTGCATAAACAATTATTTTTCCCTCTTGATCCGCATAAAAGCATAAAGAAGATGTTACCGCCTTTGATTTTTACTAGACTGTGAAGTAATTATCGGTGTTTGGTTAATTTGTACGGTAGTTAGAGAAATAGATTGTAGTAACAGATTGATGGACTGTCAATGTTTGATTTGGTTTTGTTTGTTAGCACTCACGAAAGCATTGGTGCCAATTCTATTTGCTTACTTTATAGATTTTATGAGAATTTGTCAATTTAAACTCGTTACTCAGTATATACTTAGATAGGCTGTAGGCTAGGACTGTAAAAAAGAAGCACCAGACCCGGCGCCACGGGAGGGCATACCGGGGCCGTGTCCCCCAAATGACTGGTTGTGCCCCCCAAAACGAAAATTGTGCCCCCCCCCCAAGCGAGGACTGTGCCCCGAAGAAATTAACAGGCTCGGGGTTACTGGAGTGCAAATCGAGGCCCAAATTGGTGTTTGCCACCAGAATTTTAGGAACTTTTGTGGACTGACACCAAATTTCATGACATTTTTGGGATGAAGACCTTTTTTTTTTGAGATTACTTTTGGTCGGAAAAACCGCTTAAATTCCCGATTTCGGCTGGAAAATCTCTTTGAATCTTTGGTCTTCACCTTGTTAATTTGCTCCAAACTGGGATAAATTTCTCATGCCCCTGTGCCCCTCTCAAATTCACATAAATAAACTTCTCGTGCCCCCCCAAAATTTATTTCTGCCCCCCCTAGTCATGCTATCCTGGCGCCGGTCCTGAGAAGCACAAACTAACAGTGCTGAGTTAAGGACTAAGGTAAGGCGGAAAGGTAACACACGATAAGTCTGGGCTGTGATGAGAGATAGGCTAGGCTACTTATGATACCGGTTACAAAGATGGTAGGCATACTGAAATCGTAAGGCTCTCAAGTTCAAGTGTGTTTAGTTTATTGACACCACTAAAGAAACAAAAACAGATTACGTATAGTGTTATTATTAGTGAAGAAAGCAGCGCCTGAGTGACAGTGAAGAGGCCGCAAGATCTTAGAGTCTGCAGCCACTCTGGGAAGCCACAATAAAAACTATCACTAAGGCATCTTTTTTCAAGCTCAGAGCTACAAACAACTGACATAAAAAAAAGCAAGGAAACAAAAACTAAAAAACACAAAACAAAACAAAAAAAGATAAAACGAAAACTATAAATACTAGTATTGTGCTAACTAAGAGATACTAAAATTTAGTAGCCTATTTTTAGAAAATAATTTAGATAATTAACTTGGTGGTATAATTTTTAGAATATACCGGTACGAGTAATATATACACAAACATTATTCAAATCGCCACTTTGTATGAGTAATTTAGAAATATAGAGACAAGAAAATTATCACAAGGAGTTCAAAAGAATTTGTTTGGTTTCTTTCAAAAACTTTTTAAACGAGAAGTCTCTATTATTATTGGGAATGGAATTGAGTGTGAGATTTCAGACTTTTGCTTATAACTCGAGAACGGTTAGGTCTAACTATATGAAATTTTGACAGCAATTTGAGATTAATTAGCTGCATGTTTGTGCCAAATTTCGAGGCTATTAGTCACGTGACTTTGGTATTAGGACCCAAAAACCGCCCCAAAAGTTTAGCAAAAAAGCCTTCTCAATCAAAAACGGCTTAAAGGGACAGGGAACTCAAAATCAATGTTTTTTGAGTTTTGAATCGTGTTAATAGTACTTGCAACACCTTATAGAGATGATCCGGTGATATTTTTATAACTTTTTTCAAAACTGAGCTTTTTTTGGTTTCTTTTCAAGTAGCTGTAAACATAGTAACATTTTCAATCGAGGTATCTATGACATTATAATGACCTGTGACGCATGGTTCATTCATAATTATCCAGTGGACTACTCGCGTACGCGTAATAACATTGCACCATTTCGGTCTGTTTTGAAGAAAAAAAGCACCGTCTTGCTGGAAAAGCAAGCGTGCTTTTTTTGCTAATTCAATAGAACGAGTCTAGTGCAGTATTGCTTAGTGTACGAATGGAAAAGCTGAATGCAAACAATCGCTGATTTCGAGAGAACCTGCATTTTACGCGCTTGCAGAAAGTGCTCAATGTATAAAAACAGAGCTAAAATAAAACGTAAAACCAGATCTAAAGCTTTTAGATCTGGTTTTACGTTTTATTTTAGCTCTGTTTTTATACATTGAACCTGCATTTTATGTTGTCAGCGAAAATCTATTTTGTTTTGCAATCTATGCAATTACAGTAGAATTTAAAAGGGGTTTAATTATTATCTATTGATCATTCGGAGTCAACCTATGTAAGTGCAGCAGCACATTTAAAAAAAGATTTTCTGTTGGTCGTTGTGAGGTAGCTTAATTCCAAATAAAATGCAGCACAAAGCAGATATTATATGCATTATCTTCGTCGGGATGATTCGATTTGCTCCACATTTTTGCAGCGTTTCACAATCAGCATATACCTGGGTTCACACTGGAACTTTTTTTGGTTACACACTATTGAAGTGAGGGGCATGGCCACCTTCCCCCACCTGGCTATGCCCCTGCGATTGCATTACCTATTCTGATTGATTGATTGGTTCCATCTTTATCCTTCTTTCACGGGAAAGCGACAATGGTGCTATACGTTGGATGAATCCTCACCCGCTTAGGAGTTACCGATGTTTTGTCGAACGTTTTATTGCTCCTTCCCATTTCCACCAAGCAGAGATAAGCGTCGTGAAGCATTTTATCTAAGGACGAAACAATGCCACGAGGGCGCGAGTTGAACTGCAGACCTTTCGATCATGACCACCGTAAAAACGGCGCTCGACCACACTGCCGACCATGTTAGTCGTAGCAAATACATTCATGCATTCTGTTATGCATTATGCGCATAATCTACAACAAAAATCGGCAAGATGGCCGAGCGGTAACGAGCTCGACTCTGGTACGGTAGGTCTAGGTTCAAATCCTGGATCGGTCAAATTGGAGAGTTGCCAACGGCTCGCCACTGCTGCAACTTTTCTTTGAAAGGAGCTGTGTTGTCCAGGCGCAATGTCGCAGCAATGGGCCCTGCAAACTCGTTTCACGCTTCGGCGTAATACAGCGCGTGTAATGAAAATTTGATTTTTTGAACATATCTACATCTAAATTAGAGAATAAGAGTGGTTGTTATCACCAGGTCTACCGGGGATGGTAATTAATAATAGGTTAGCCTAGCCTCACTGCTCTTCCAGTAGAGGTATCAAAGAAACAATGAACAACGCTATTTATTCAACCTAACTTTTCGCTCGGCTGGTATACGCTCTGAAACCAAACTACGTACAGTAGTTTTATCGTAGCAACGGACCTGGTTGCTACCGCAAAACTATGGCAATCACCAATCAAAATTGTCAGAATTGACCACCAATTGACGCAAAATAAAAGTTGATACCAGAGCGTATATGGCCGAGCATCTTCAGAGGGGAGATAACGGAGTGCAACGCACCCTCCACTATAAGCAAAAACAGTGCATACTTATACTTTACAATCGGCCTACTATACAAAATATTATTCTTGTTTTCTGACTGTGTTTGCTAGAAGTAGATGGGTGCCTGACACTCCTTAGATGATGGCTTTTGATGAGGTCTCGAAGCACAAAAAAATGAAATCTGCACTAGACTTAGATGATGGCTTTTCGAAAAAGCAGCAGCAGAAATCGCAGCACAGGTTTTGACTGACAACATAGGCCTACTGTGTTAAGCAGTTTTTCTCTCGAAATCGTGTGAACACTGATGCTGTATATTTTTGCAGTCAGCTTTTCCATTAAAACGTACATTACGCTATACTGCGCTACCCGTTCTATTGAATTCGCAAAAAAGCACGCTTGCTTTTTCAGCAAGACGGTGCTTTTTTTCTTCAAAACAGACCGAAATGGCGCAACGTTATTACGCGTACGCGAGTAGTCCACTGGATAATTATGAATGAACCATGTGTCACAGGCCATTGTGACGTCATAGATACCTCGATTGAAAATGTTACTATGTTTGCAGCTACTTGAGAAAAAACTAAATAAAACTCAGTTACGAAAAAAAAATTTAAACTATCACCGGATCAGCTTTGTAAGGTGTTACAAGTACTATTTAAATGACTAAACCTCTATAAGAATTACAGTTGTGTTCCCTGTCCCTTTAAGTACGGCAAAAAACATTTCACGCGGTTATATGTTGTAAGATACCCTTTCATCCCAACCAACCCACTTTTGGCCGCAATGAGGTTTTTTCCCTTTTTTGTTTTTTCTTCCTAATTCTTGTACGCTCTTCTCCTAAACCACAAAACATCAAAATATAAGTTTTGCATAAAGTTGTTAACTGCAAACGCAATTTTGTCTCTCAAACTTTTTGGGGCAACTCCTCCAGAAACCCCCCAAAAAGCCTGAAAAAAACAATTTTTTCAATGGTTCAAGCTAGGGTGTTAGTTTTTTTTGCTATTAACAGATACTTAACAGACAAATATTTTGGCATAATTTGGGGGTGCCACCATCCAGGGACTCTCCTAATAGTCCCCCAAACATCAATTTTTTGAACGGCTCAAGCTACGGTGCCAGTGTTATTTGATATTGGCAAATATTTACCCGACAAATATTTTGACATAGTTTGAGGGTGCCACCCCCCAGATGGACCCCCAAAAATTGCTTTTTGAACAGCTTAACTTAGGGTGCCAGTGTTATTTGTATCAGCTGGTATTTAACAGACAAATATTTTGGCATAGTTTGGGGGTTTCCCCCTCTCCGAAGACCTCGCAAAACTAAATTTTTTGAACGGCTCAAACTAGGGTTCCAGTGTTATTTGATATCAGCAGATATTTTAACAGACCAATATTTTGACATGGTTTGAGGGTGCAACCCCCCTAAATGGACTCCCCAAAAATTACTTTTTTGATCAGCTTAACATAGGGTGCCAGTGTTTTTTGATATCAGCAGATACTTAAGGGACAAATATTTTGACATAGTTCCAACGGCTTAGGTTTGGATAGGATGTTTTTTTTATTATGATCAGTCACTATGTTCTTAGTTTAATATGTATAATTGACAATGTTTGAAATTCCAAACCCTCTTTTTCCAGAAGATATTTCTCATTAATTTCTTAACAAAAAAGCGAAAGTTTTTTTTTTTTTTGAATCTCATTGTTCAACATGCGTCGGTCGTTCACTGAGATTGCTTCTCAGCAAGCTCCCATCTAGTTTTGTTTTACTTAGGCTAAGGAGTGACTATTTCACCAAAAGTTTTTTGATTAAAGAGAATACTGTAAAACAAAAATTAGAAATAGGCCTATTTATCTGTGTGATTTTCATTCCTTTTTTAAGGCTGAAGATCTCAGATCTGAATTTGAAAAAATTAGGTTTGGGATTGCCCTAAAACCTCTATATGAGCGTCATGGCGCTCTGTTTTTCAACCCTCTTCCTATAGTGGTGTTCTATTAAAGGTGGTGTTCAATTAGGGGGTGGCACTCTATTTTTTGACCAGCTGGTCAGAATTTTTCAGAAGATGAATTTCATTAATGAAAAACAAAAAAGATCTAACACAGATAAAATCTAACTTCTAAAGAAGAAAAAGCATCAAATGTAACACAGTTACTAGCAAGTAATCAAAAATTCACTGGTGAAAATCAAGTGACACGTCGCTTTTGTCAGGGCATGGTATGGAATGGAAAATGGAATGGAACGGAAATTTTGGTATGGAATATGGAAGATGCCAGAATGGAATGGAATGGAATGGAAGATTTCAAGAATGGAATCGAAGACAATCTTCCATACTTCCATACCAATTCCATACTAGATTTGTGCATTGTATTTACAGAAAAATACATATCAATGTCGGGTAGTGATAAATAATATTGTCACAGAAGTATTCAACTTCAATATCTACGCATAGTATTTGTAGACAAATCGCAGTACTTAGATTGTGTACATAGCACAAACTGTGTACGTAATACATTGTAAGAACAGTACATTACAATTTAATTGCAGCATTGATGTTACAGTTGACGACCTTGATAGATTTGACTTGCTGTTTTTTTTTATTTTGAGGCTGACAATTTGCGTAGTCGTAAATTTTGTTTTCTTACGTTGTCACGAAAGCTTGTATTTAGTATTTCATCCCCATTTCAGCTTAATTTTATTTATATTTTTAGATTTAAGCTTATAGTAATTATTTTTGGTGTTAAAACTTGGTATTTCTATCACGGTAAATGTTTCTAGTTGATGTGAGAGCAAACTAGTGCTGTAATCATTAAACCATAGGCATAGCCAGAAGGACCGGGCCCCCTGCCTATCCCCCCTCCCGAATAAAGCTACCGATGATAAAAATGATGACACAAAGCCTATTTATTCAGTCTTTTAGCATTTTTGAAGTGCAACAGTACATGCATACAACGGCAATTAGCAATAACTTAATATTAGTAGTGACAACCAGGGGGCCCATGCCCTCTCAATTTAAATTTTAACCAACCAATTTAAATGTACAAGCCGGGAGAAATTCAGTGTTTTGTCCTAAAAGGTGCAATCTCAGGCCCTCCTCCGACTTTTTTATGCAATAATATGTTTTAGGCCCCCAACTAACTTTTATATTACCATAGTTGTTATAGTACGACTATGATATTACAATAACATGATTAGTAACCGTTTATGGCATTTAATGTACCAACTTTAAATAACTTTAAATTATCAACTTTAAATAACAATCCATCTCCATCTCATCAGTTTTCACAGGACAAAATGCTTTTGAAAAAACCTAGCTAGGGTAAATGCTTATTGAACAAATTATTGAATTTGAATCGAGGGTGCCTGGGCCCCTGGTCATACATATATTCCTAAAACTGGTTATTTCCATGACAAAACAAAAATCATCAAAGGCAAATCTTCGAGTGCATTATTTCATGCTAAAAATGTTGCAGAAAGCAAGTACCTTATTCCTTGACTTGGACCAAGTCACAAAACTTAATCCCAAAATGCAAGATTTTAGACGTGTTTTGGACTTCACATGAAGTAAAGGGAGTGATTTGTTCAACTGGCTTTCAAACATCAAAAATTTTGTTGTTTCAAATGGCTCTGAAAATGTGCAAAATGTGATTCGAATCGCATTAAAATAGCCATTTTTTTCCAAAAAAATTACAAAAAATCCCCCAGCGGCCTGGGGGCTCCGCCCCCATGCCCCCTCTGTGACATGTTTGCGTTGCACTAATTTACTCACCACGTCTCTCAATTTTAATAGGATAGAAAAATTTTTATCTTGCAGTTCTAGTTCTTCCTCTGTAGCAAATCCAGGTTACGAGCCAAATCAGACCCCAAGCTTTTGATCTTTCATTCTTTGTCCCATTAAAAGTCCCTTTTTTCAAAAACTTCTGATGACGTCATTGCATGTGATTTGCGATTTAGCCCTCCCCCCGATTCAAAATCCAGGCTACACCTATGCATGTATTCCAGATACCGGTTGTTGCATCTTAGTATTGTTGGCGCACCTTCATGAGCGGTTGCTTACAACATTGCAAAGGCGCAAAGCAGCAAAATACACATTGCATTGTTTCCAGTCTAAAATTTCTTTGGTGTGGAAGTATGGAATGGAATATGGAAGAAAATTTTAGTATGGAATGGAATATGGAAGAAAATTTTGGTATGGAATGGAAGATTTTAGGTATGGAATGGAAGAAAATTGCCGGTATGGAATATGGAAAAATCGTCTTCCATTCCATACCATGCCCTGGCTTTTGTACATGTCCTTGTCATTTTCAACATCATGATGCTTCAGTGATATAAGAAACCTTTGATTACTAATTAGCATAATGAATGCCAAGGTGGTGGTCTAATAGAGGTGGCATTCAATTAGGGGGTGGCGCTCTATTTTTCAACCCTTTTTTTAGTGGCGTTTGATTAGAGGTGGCACTCAAATAGAGGTGTTCAAGTATAGGTTTTATGGTAGTTTTAGATTTAAGTTTAGGTTAGATTTGGGTCAGAATTAATAAAAAGACAGACGCTACAGTTATGTTATTGTTACATAAAAATAAGATAATCGCTATCCTAGCCCTAACCCATACCCTAAACCTAATCCAAACTCTAACCCTATTGTTAATCGTAACCCAAACTCAAAATCTAATCCAAACCCCAACAATAATTTATAAAAGAGTAAATTAGTGCTCGCTTTTTACTCTCTTATTCTCTTGATAAGCGTTAGGTAACGTAACACTAGCCATTTCCTAATAGAAAAGCAGATAAAAATTTTTATGAAATAGTCTCTTCCTTTTGTTTTATTTCCAATTCTGTGAGGTAGTGTGTGATGTTGTAACATAGTTTAGTTTAAATTTTTAAATATAGAAGTTAGCCGGCATTATGGATTAGTGAACTGAAAAGAAAATTTAGTTGCTTTTTTTTATACTTCAAGTTGTCTAACCTTAGCTTAGAAGGCCATCAAAAGATCGTTTGGTCATTGAGTCGAACTGCAATTACACCTAGTAAAGCTTTGCACTGTTCCTATTAGTGCTGAACATCAAGCAAGAACGCTATGACATAGGACAGGTCAGAGGTTCCTCTTGATAGGCTTAGATTTAGGAGTAGAAAAGCCTATACATTAGCTAAAATGCTTTCAAAAGCCAAGTAATAGATATTAGTAACATTGCTGTGATGATGTCTTTTTGGATCTCCAGACTCTAGTAGAGCTTGGCTGATATATCGGCCGATATTAGGGCCAAGCTGATATATCACATCGGTGTTTACCACCAATAAAATATCGGCTTAACTGTTTATGTTTGAGAGCAAGCACAACCGCTTTTGACTATTGATTGCCAAATCGTATGTTTAGCTTGTTTTTTTTAATGAAAAAATACCGGAATGTGACTTGTGTTTGCGATAGTCTTTCTTTAGAGGGGAATTAGTGAAGCTTTTAGTGTAAAGTTAGTTGAAAAATAATGACAAAGTTTTGTAGCTAATAAGTCAATATATTATCAGCATCGACCTAAAAATTTCCAAAATATCGATATCGGCCTGAAAAAATCATATCAGTCGAGCTCTAGACTTCAGTGGTTTGAAATAAGATACAATCTAGACTTTCAGAACCTGCCTTTATATTTAATATTAAGTGGTGCTTATTTGCATGCCAGTGTGCAAATGAAAGAGAATAAGAAAAGAAAGCAAAAGTAAGCGCTCATTTGCTCTTTTTTTATTTTTGAAATTAACATTAGGATTTGGCTTAGCATTAATGTTAGTGTCAGATCTTCGGTTGCAGTTAGGGTTGGGGTTAGGGCTACAATAGCAATTTCCTTATTTGCATGCTAGCGTGGGAATAAGCTCAGATTTAATAATATTTGCATATTATTTGACCTTTCAGATTATTGATCTTAAAAAGTGAATGGAATAGTAGTACACAAATAGAGCTTTAATAGGCTGTAGTTGTTTTCATTGGGATTTAAATTTTCAAAGGGAATTATATTCACAAGCTTTAGAAAAATGAGTACCAAAAATGTTGCTAATAAGGTGAGTTGATTTAATAAATTTTATGCATAATAAGGGAAATTTTAATTCTAGTGCCAGTAGAAAGAATTGTTCATTGATGTTCTGTGTAAGCAATAACTCGATTTTTATCATATCAGTTTTTTCATTTGTCAAGTTGTTTGATTTTTCCATTGTTAGCTATGAAAAATTCTGATTTTTTGGCACTGACAAATTCTCCAAAACATGTGAAAGTATATTACTGATAAAAATTTAATTTTGAGTGTTTTGCATTTTCAGTTGAGAAGGTACTTAAAGATTCAATTTTTCTGAATTTAAATAAAAAGTCCCACAGCAAAACGTTTCTTTTAATTTAAATCATTGCAAGGTTGGATACATATTCTGATAGTATTTTTTCTACGAGTTCAAATAAAAATTGAAACAGTTTTGAACCATATTTATCTCCCTCAAAAAAAAAAAAGAAAGAAACACTTGGAATTAAATATTTGAAGTTGATATAATCAACAGGATGTTCATTTTGTCAGTTTTAAGTTTATTAATGCTTCTTAAAGTTAGCTCAAAATTCAAAATTTCGAGCTGAAATTGTTGATTCACATCAAATCATATTCAACTTGGCTTATTTAAAAATTTTATAAATACTTTCACACTTATCTTGTAATCAATTACATTATCATATGTTCAGGATCTTATTTAGCTATTTTGATTTTTGACAAACGCTTTTATGCTAGAAAACAAACACATTCTAATTGTTCAGTAAGATGATGGGCTATTTGAAATGTTAGGTCTAATGACTAATTTACAATAGTTTGCATTTACTTGAATCTCTTAATTGTTGATTCTGAATCATAAGTGATCTTTGTTTGTGAATAAATGGAAATTACTCAAATGTTTTTAATATGGCACAGTGTATTGATGGAATGTTGATATTTCTGGTATTCATAGTTTTTGGTAAAAAATTGTGCACTGACTCATTTTCAAAAAAGTTTTTGTGATAATAGGTGAGTGATATTTTTCAAACGGCTGGGGAAGCTTTCACAAAGCTTGCAGAACTTACCATGCAATTAAACCCAGATGTTGAAGCTCCACCAGGGTAAGTTTAAATGCAATTCTTGAAAACAGTTAATGTTGTAGTTGCAGGTATTAACTCTTAGCACCTTCAATCTATGTATTTGAGGAATAGAGGATTTTGTGGTGACTGATTACTGTGGTGTATTACCCAATCTCGTTTTAGGTGTGGAGGCTTAAAGAACTGTTATAGAAACCTAAGCATAGACTTCCTTGAGCTACATGTAGTTACCGTCCAATTACGACTAAGCAATACTGACAATTTTTAAAGAATTTGAAGTTGTCCAACAAGTCTTTTCCCATGTACTTCTGTGAGGAAAGCTTGTTGGGAAGACTTTTGCATTCTGTTTACATCCATGGTCAAACCATCCAGGCTGAGTTTCCTAGAATTTGGAGAAATAGCTGTGGGATGTTAAGATTTGTGTGTTTTTATTTGGTGTTTTGTTTTCAAGTTTTTTATTATGTTGGTATTTTTCGTTTAAAAGTACTTTTCCACATTTTTGAATTTTATAAAAGTTTGAGTTTTTAAAGCACTATAAGCAATTGCTTGTTGCCAAGTTTTTTTGATTGAAGGTTCAAGGTATTAGGTAGAACTTGATTTAACAGCTTACTTTTTTAACCTTGCTTATGATTAAAGTTTTTTGCTTACATTCAAGTTGTGAAACTTTTTGACAGCAAGGGGGATTTTGACCAATAGCTCATCAGAAACAACATTATTGTTTTTTGAGAGAATTTTTCACATTATTATTGTACTAATTTGACGAATTCGGCTTGTATGCACTATATTCTACCATATTCGATTGTATTACATGAAACGATGTCGCGTTTAAAATGTTAGATTTTTAGTTATTGTGACAACCTTCTGTCACAATCAAGAAAACCAAAAAAGACTGTATTTATTAGTCTCTTTGATTTTTAGATCGAAGTGGACCGAAGAAGAAATAGAAATGTTGAGAAAAGCAATCCAAAAATTTGGCACCGACTTAAATCGCATCAGTGAAGTTGTAAAAACCAGATCAATGTAAGTAATCCTTAGCATATTTTATCCATGAAATACTTTTCATTCATTGCTAATTATCAAACTTGAACTCACAATTGTTGATTCCCTAATAATAGTTTCATTTGATAAACGCTGCATATTACCGTTGGAATAAACTGATTCATTATATTTGCTGTATTACGCGGAAGCATGTAACGATTTAGCGGCGCCCATCTCCGCGTCATTGCGCCTGCACGCAACAGAGCTTTTTGTGATGGCGAGCGTTTTGCAACATTGCGTCCGGTTTGATCAACTCGAGATTTGAATCTCAGACTCTCCGTTCTAGAGGCGATCGCGTTACCTCTCGACCAACTGTATGGTGCAGCATGTTATTGCAATAAAATAGTAGTACAGTAATTGAAATCCTGATACACCCAGCAGTTTATTTCTATAATAAATGAGATCATTGTGGAATTTCGTAAACTTGCAAACATGCTTTTGTGTGTTGGGCTTAGTCATTTGACCCTTTTCTTCTTTCACAAACTATACTCTGCACCAGAGGTTCTTAACCAGGGTTTAATTACCCCTGGGGATAAATTTTGCCTACCCACCTCCAAGGGGGTAAATTTACTGAATTATAATGTTAAACTAAAGCGAGCTTCAATTTTCAGTGTTAAAAAAGTAATAGTGTTGCACTGTTGGTTGCCACAAAAATTGCCGTTGCGCCGTATGTGGTTGCCGAAAAAGAGGACAGCCCCGAAAATGTAATAGCAAGCCGACCAAACCCGCGGAGAAACTTTCTGCAGAAAATAGTCGGTCTCCGGCCTAAAGACCTTTTTTGGGGGGGGAGGGAGATCATCCCAAGTTTTGTAGAAAATGATGGTATCCCGGACTGGTTACCTTTTTTTTATCTTGAGATCACCGCAAGATTTCCTGAAATTTGTGGACCTCTAAGAAGATGGGGCTAAATTGCACTGTTTTCATTTGACAAGGGGTAAACAAAAGATGTTAAAATGTTGCGTTAAACGAGAAATGTAAAACGAGACAAAAAATGTTAAAGATGGAGATAAATTATACTTTTTTTATTTGACAAGGGGTAAACGAGACAAAAAAGGTTGAGAACCCTGCTCTACACCATTTCAGCTAGTCTGCGGTTGATATCATTTGCCGACCTGATTCCACTACTTGCCCCAAGTCATTCGTGCTCTTATATCAGAAGTTTCAACTTTGAAGTTCATGATTTCAACCATTTCAGTTTAACAAAAAATAATTTAAGAATGTTGTGTTGTACTTTGGACTGCTTATTTTATTTGAAAAAGTATTTAATGATTTTTTTAAGGAATTTGTTTCAATTAAAAGAGCTAACAACAACGTCGGTTCCTCACGACAAATAGTTCTTAAAAAAACTACTAAGTTGATGAAAATTACCGACGTTTGTTAAACTATAAATGAAAACGAAATTCTGTAAATATTGTTGTAGACTACAGAGTATCTCTGAGCTTTTTTTTTTCAACTATTTGTAGAAGCCAATTAAAGAACGCGATAAAACGAAAGATTTACGAAGAAGCTGGTGTTCCAATATCGAAAAAACAGCAGCAGCCAAAAAAGCGTTCCATTGATGATAGTGAAACCACCAATGGAAATGCCACCCTCGCAGCGGTAAGTGTTTCAAATCATTGTTGATAGCGATCACGCATTTCTAATTTTGCAAAGTTAGTTTTATGCTAATGCGCAATGTTCCTCTGTCCCAATGCATTATGATTTGAATTGTTATTAGAACTTAGCTTCTTCCAGTCTACTTACCCTAACTTTCCTCATACGTTAAAAGTAATTTTTAACACGGAATTGATGCATTTTTGTGGAGAGGAAGTGGGCAAAACTATCGAGTGTTTTCAATCTCTCGTTTCTGGCCCAATCCTTACGTTTTTAGGCCTCTATTTTGTTGAGTGAAAAAATTTCAAGGGGATCAGATTATTGTAGTGTTCTAGTTGTGAAAAAAATTAAGTTTGGCAAAGCAACATTAGTGTTGATGAGTTTTCACTGGTCGAATGATTAAAGGGGAATTCACACAGAAGACGTTTGCTTCGCAGAAGCGGAAAAATGGGACGCTTTCGAAAGCTTCAAAAGCTCTTTTATGTTAACACACAAAGCGTCAAAATTTAGGCGAAAGCGTAATACCGGCTGCAACATTAAGAGACTATTTCACCGGAAACTTTGATCCACTTTTTTATTAATGCTAACCCAAATCCTACTCTAAAACTAACCCCAAACCAACTCAAACCTTAACTCTCAAAAATGCAAATAAAAAAGCGCAAATAAATATTTCGCATTTTTGTTTTATTCTCTTGACGTAAAATATCCGGTAAAATTGCCTCTCCCTTATTCAAATGGCCTATTTTGTAAGTATGCTGTTAACTGCTCCGTGCCCATGGTCTACAACCTTGTACGCAGTAACATTGTAGTGTTCAATGCGCAATTGCATCAGCCGCAAGTATGAATCGTCGCGTTACTTTCAGCAACGCCTTGCACAGCGTTTACGAAAATTGATTTTTCCGCTTCAGCGAGTTAACGCTTGTGTGAATACTGATGAATTAATACTGATAAATACCCTTTTAGTCTATTACCAAAAAAAGCCAGAATGGTTAATTGGTTATCTTTGCTACTTCGCACCAGCACTGTCAGGTTTGGACTGTCGCTTATTTGTACAGTGTGCAAGTGTGCTTGCCCAACAAAAAATGATTTCGATGAAAACCTGTTTTCAGGAAACCGTTTCCTTCGACGATTTTACGAGCACCTTAGAAACTTCTGAAGCCAAGAAAGCCAAGTTAATTGTGGAAAAAAAAGAATTGAGCGGAAACGGTCCCGAGTCTCTGGTAGACATTGAAAACCTAGACGATTCAAGAAGCTCGTTAAAGAAACTCGATCACTTGATCAGTACCCCAGTCGAAAGAACTGTAGGTGGCGTAAGTGAGCTCGTAGTGAGCAATCCACCTCCTCTCCCGCCTCTTGATCTCGTTTCCGACCCCAGCTGAATCTAGTTTCTGAATGAACTTGATGTAAAGCGGCTCCTAATTTACCTGAAGGCAAACAGCTCGCGAAAAGGAATTTTGCCATTAAAGTGACTTGATTACGTTCGATGCCGTATGGTATAGGTATGTCTTGTTAGTGTCAAATTTATGGGATGAATGGCATTTTGGACAACTTCTCTCAAATTGTAAAATAAGATCTCTGCTGCACGCGGGGAATGTAACTGCTGCCCTATGGGCGAGTATTGCTACTATATTTTTGTAAGTTTGTGATAGAGTTTTTTAGTTCAAATTTTTGCGAACATCGAGACTTTTACGTTGAATAAAAGTTTGTTGCATCAATTTGGAATTGCTTCATTTAAAATTTGCACGTGATGAAAAAAAGTTTCTACTACGAACAATGCAACAGTGGATTATCTCGTTTGCATAAGGCGAAATCAATTTTATTGGGGCTAAAGTGTTCAATCGGTAATAAAAAATACTGTCCGTTTGCATGCTACGATTGCAATAGGTACTAAACAGCTGACATGCACTCGTACCTCTCCACTGCGCTTGAACATTGCCATCTTTTTAAATCGGTAATATTTCGTAGATTAAATTCATGTCATGAAATACTGATAATATTTAGGTAACCAGTAAGCTGATTTTCATGAAAAATCAGCGTTTTAAATGGTGGTGGTACTACCCGACCCCTTCCGAGGGATGGGGGCGCGGAGGAACTCCGCGGAGACCCAACAGTCGGGCCACACCCCAAGTTCTGGACCATAGGTCAAGAATAGAGAGAGAGTTTTAAATGGTCGCAACCCAAGCTGTTTCATTTCTTATTGTTTACTGACGTACCGTATTGGAAACATTTGTGAAACTGATTCAACTTGTTTTTGTGTATTTCTAGTCTCTATTTTGATTTAATCAAAACATACCGTTTAAGGAAAAACCGCGTGAAAGGATGATTTTGTTTTACTTGCTCTACATAAAACGAAATAATTTTTTTGGGTTTAAATAATTTGAGTAGTTACTTCGTTCCTTAATTCCTTGTTTAGTTTTGGAGATCTCAATTCTGGACAATATATTGGTAGTAACTTTGCACTGATTCTTGCTTGCTTACAATTAGGATCAGTGGGGGGCTTTAGCACCCTCCGCCCTTAGCCAAGTCACTAAGAAAGGTTAATCAAACAATGCAAGCGTTTGAACTTGTTCTGACGTGATCTGTGAGTAAGAGTGGGCTTCAAGGGGCTGCGCAATTTAATTTTTCCACTGGCTTTTATGGGCTTTGAAAAGGTACAAAATTGGATCCCTAGGGCGTTAAAATAACTATTTTTTTCGAAAAAATACTCTGCAGCAAAATTACCCACTTCTGTGATGCGCGTTAGTTGCACTAATTTGCGTAGCACGCTGCCCAGTTAAGACATTTTTCAAGTAAATAATTTTATCTTTTAGTTTATGCCCCTCTTAAAATTTTGGGTTGCGCGCCTGATTATGATTATGTTTAACAATTGAGCGTGGTGTTTAAGCTTAACCCCGCGACTAAATAATCGCGTTTTACTTAGCTCAGTGGTGCTCTATAGATTTTGCAGAAATAGAACCGGATCTTTTACTGGTTACCGAAATCTAAACTTAAAAACCGATTCGTTGAAACCAGGCGCGTAGCCAGGATTTGGAAAAGGGGGGGGGGCTTTTTTGAAAGAGTGAGACAACTGTAACCGACCTTGACCCGAATTTTCGTTGCTCTTGAATCGCATTCAAAGAAGTGTATCCGAAATTGAGATGGCTTTTCCGGAAATTCAAACGGTTTTTCCGCCCAAAATCAGGTGATCTCCAAAAAAATAAAAAAGGTCTTCAACGAAATTGAGACGGATTTTTCGGCCAAAATCGGAAATTCAAACGGTTTTTCCGCCCAAAATCAGGTGATCTCCAAAAAGAAAAAGGTCTTCAACGAAATTGAGACGGATTTTTCTGCCGTTAACGGAAATTCACACGGTTCTTCCCGCCGAATCACGGCAACTCCTTCACAACCTCGGCACGCAAATCCCTTTGGGGGGGGGCTGTTTTCATTTTTTGTGCAAAAATCGGCCTCAAAAGCACCAAAAACGTGCGATTTTGCATACTTTTCAGGCCAATGGGGGAAGACTCGAGCCCCCCCCTGGCTACGCTACTGGTTGAAACCAAAAGCGCAAGATATTCACGCAAGCAATTTTTATAACCGGTTCACAATAATTTAGCAGCCGGTTCGTGCAAACCGGCTAAATGCAACCCCTGATTTTAGACAGTGATGTGAGCATTAACAAAAAGTTTTGACGACGTCAGGGTTATGCGTGCAAAATGTTGACGACGTTAGGGCAGGGGTCGAAATTAACCTTTTTAACAACTTGCCCGTCGGGCAAATTGTTAAAAACTTGCCCGTCGGGCATGTGATATCAAATGTCTACGAGGTCTGTTTAAAAAGTTCGTAGATTGTTTGAACTGCGCAGCTCTCATTTGTTCCAGGTACAGTACATTCGCTTGGTGTCGCTAGGTTCACAGAGATCAGCTGATTATGACGCCATTTTCTGATTGTAGATATCTTTATTTTAGTGCTGGTTATGTTCAGTTAAGTTAAGGGTAGTTTTTAGTTCGTCGGATTTTAAGTTTTACAAATTTTTTTCAAAATGAATAACTTGAAAGAGCAACGATTTGCTGTGAAATTTTGTGTCAAGCTGGGAAAATCTACTTCGGAAATGTTTGCCATGCTTAACACGGCTTACGGTGATTTTGCCACAAAGCAAGCGACATGTTTCAGGTGGCATAAACGTTTCAAAAATGGCTGGCTGTTTGTTGAAGATGATGAGCGTTCTGGACGTCCTTCCACATCAACTGATCCCCCACACATTGATGAAATCAACACTCTGGTGCGAGCGAATCGACGTCTGACTGTAAGAGAGCTTGCTGAAGAATGTGGTATCTCGGTAGGCTCTTGTCACCACATTTTGACGGAAGAATTACAGATGCATCGCGTTGCAGCAAAATTTCATGACAACTGATCAACAAGCTCATCGTGTTCAAGTCTGTCAGGATTTGCTTGAACACTCAGAAAATGATAAAGAAGTCTTGTCAAAGATCATAACAGGTGATGAGTCATGGGTTTATGGTTATGACGTGGAAACGAAGGTCCAATCTTCACAGTGGACGAGCAAAACATCTCCCAGACTCAAAAAAAGCTCGCCAAGTTCGATCCAAAATCAAGGTGCTGCTCACAGTTTTTTTTTTTGATGCTAGTGGAGTTGTCCACTACGAGTACCTTCCTGAAGGCTCCACAGTGAACCAGACCTACTACATTGAAGTTTTGAAACGTCTGAGGGATGCCATCCGACGGAAAAGGCCAGAATTGTGCAGGAGTGGTGACTGGTTTTTCCATCATGACAACGCTCCAGCCCATTCAGCCCTCAGAACTCGTGAATTTTTGGCCAAACATTCCATCACTGTTCTTCCCCACCTCCCTTACTCACCTGACCTTGTTCCATGTGATTTCTTTTTGTTCCCCATGCTCAAAAAACCTTTGAAAGGAGAAGATTTGAGACCATTCCAGAGATTAAGGCAAATGCGGCGAAGGAGCTCAAGGGCATTAAAAAAGAAGCGTACCTAGACTGCTTCCGCTAGTGGAAACATCGCTGGGATAAGTGTGTGCGTTGGGAAGGAAGCCGCCGGAGGCACGGGGGGCTGGGGGCGGAGCCCCCAGCGCTCGAAAATTTTGCATTTTTTTGCAAAGATAACTTCATTTTAGGGCTATTTTGATTAAAAAATAATGCTTTTAAAACGTGGCTTAGAAATTGGCAGTGCAAACAGAATTAAACTATGGGCATAAATGGGCTATTTGGGAGGTGGCTAATGGTAAAATGTTAGTTCTCTTGTTTAGATGCTGGTAAATTATAAAATCGAATAGTTCAATGAAACTCACACGGAGTAATCTATTTCGTTTACAGCTTGTAGAGAAAAATAATTGGGGGAGGGCCAATGAAAAGAGATTTGAGAGAAATGATTGGTAATTAACTAATACTGAATAGCCCCCCCCCTATTTCTAAGTTTATAGTATATTTGTTGATGACACCTATGTTTAACATTTTTACACTTGCGATCAAATTTGATTGCTTATTTCTTACCATTATTCAAAGTTTTCATTCATTAGTTAGTTTTGTTTTTGACGAATTAGCCCCCCCCCCTGAATATATGTTTCAAAAGATGTGTTTAAATCACTATTTAGTACACTTCAGTGCATAAAACAGTCTCAAAAGTGCTAAAAACGTAGTGTTTTTCCCATTTTGCATTTTGGTCGACATGCCAATGGGGGGGGCTTTAGCCCCCCCACCCCCCTCCCCCTGGCTACGCTACTGCTTTGGGGGCTTTGTCGTCCATCATACTATCATTCTGAGGGGAAGGTCTGTAGTGACCGAGTGAATTAATATATTTTGTCCTAGTGTAATTATGTCTGCGGTATCCGGTTATTGGCACATATCGCTCATTGCTATGGGTGGTATTGCATAATGAACGGACAGTGGCGGATCTAGAAAATTTTGGTGGGGGGGATTTTGAGCACAAAACCTCAAAAATTCGGATGTCTTCACCGAAATTGAGAGTGATTTTTCGGCCGAAATCGGAAATTCAAACGTTTTTTCCACCCAAACACAGGTGGTCTCCAAAAAAAAAAAAAAAGGTCTTCACCGAAATTGAGAGTGATTTTTCGGCCGAAATCGTTAGGTTTAGGCTGGTGGGGGGGATGCATCCCGAAATGGAGCCTAATTTTTCGAAATAGAGGCTGATTTTTTGGCCGAAATCGTAACTTTTAGGCTGGTGGGGGGATGCATCCCCCCATCCCCCCCCCTAAATCCGCCACTGTGAACGGATATTGCGAGACATAAGGAATTTAACTAACGTGTCTTTCTTTTCGCTTCTCTTTGTTTACTCGCTGTATATATATCGCTGCTTCAATTTATTATTAATATACGACTTGTTGATATTAAAGAACTACGTGTCGAGACTCATCGCGTACGAGCTCACTTCACTGTTATCGATTATCGCAGACAGGGCATGCTATGGGATGGAATGGAAGACGATTTTTCCATATTCCATACTGGCAATTTTCTTCCATTCCATTTCCATTCCATACCAAAAATCTTCCATTCCATTCCATACTAAAATTTTCTTCCATATTCCATTCCATACTAAAATTTTCTTCCATATTACATTCCATATTTCCACACCAAAGTAATTTTAGACTGGAAGCAATGCAACGTATATTTTGTTGCTTTGCACGTTTGCAATGTTGTAAGCAACCGCTCTTGAAGGTGCGCCAACAATACTAAGTTGCAACGACCGGTATCTGGTGTGCATATTGCACATGGTTTAATGCATAGGCGTAGCCTGGATTTTGAATTGGGGGGAGGGCTAAACTGCAAATCATGCAATGACGTCATCAGAAGTTTTTGATAAGAGGGACTTTTTATGGGACAAAGAATGAAAGATCAAAAGCTGGGCGTCTGATTTGGCTCGTAACCTGGATTTGCTATAGAAGAAGGACTAGAACGGCAAGTTAAAATGTTTTCTATCCTATCAAAATTGGGAGACGTGGTGAGCAAATTAGTGCAACTCAAACATGTCACAGAGGAGGCATGGGCGGCGGAGCCCCAAGCCGCTGGAATTTTTGGTAAGTTTTTGGAAAAAATGGCTATTTTAATGCGGTTCGGATCACATTTCGCACGTTTCAGAGCCATTTGAAAGAACAAAATTTTTGATGTTTGAAAGCCAATTGAAAAAATCACTCCCTTTACTTCAGGTCAAGTCCAAAACACGTTTAAAATCTTGCATTTTTGGGGTTAAATTTTGTGACTTGGCCCAAGTCCGGAAAATCAAAGTAAATTGCTTTCTGCAACATTTTTGGCATTAAATAATGCACTCAAAGATTTGTCTTTGAAGATTTTTGTTTTGTCATGAAAATAACCAGTTTTAGGAATATAAATGTCAGAGGTGGAGTCCTCGAGGACGTCCTTGGCCTCGAGAACACATTTTCAAGTCCTTGGCCTTGGCCTCGAAGCCTACAGTCCTTGGCCTTGGCCTTGAAGCCTTAGATCCTCGAAAATTGCCCTGTCCTCGGCTCGAGGACAGCACTATTTTTTAACCGTTGAAATTTTGTTGTAAAACACCAGAAACCTGGCGGAAAATTTGCGAACACCTTTTTTGTTCTAAATTGGAGCATTGGCGTAGCCAGGGGGGAGGCCGGGGGCCCGGGCCCCTCCCCAATCGAAATTTCGCCAATGACAAAATATGACAAAAAAGCCTATTGTTTCTTCAGTTTTAGTTTCTTTTTAGCATTTTTCGCTTACAACAGTAACTAACAACAATATTGAAGACCAGGGGCCCGGGCCCCCCTCAGTTCAATGTTTGTCAACCAATTTAAATGTATAACCCGGGTAAAATTAAGGTTTTTTTTTTTTTAAGTTGCTACCTAGGCCCATGTAAATAAACGTATAAACGTAAACGTAATGCAATAAACCATAGGTGGGCACAAGTCCGTTAATCGTTAATCCGTTAATAACGAAGCTAACTTTTTCATCAACTCGTTAATCCGTTAAAAAGTTTTTTCATGTTAACGGACTAAATTAACTTCCGTTAAAATGCCCGTTAACTTAACGACAATGGTTCATTAACTTACGTTAAGTTGCGTTAACATAAGGTTTTCATCGTTAATTTCTTGTACCACCCATTCATCGTACCGGTACAAACCAGTTTGCGCTGTTAACACTTGTTGCGTAATTAGCACGAGTTTTATAGAAAAAGCGAAAGAGCTGCGAGATAAACAAGCGAGCGCGGGATCAAATGAGCAAGCGCAATAAGAAATGCTGCAAATATAATTTTAATCGCGCAAGTATAAAGTGGGTTAGATCTTAGATGAGTTGAACTGCAATACTGCGATAGACCCATGATGCACCCATGAATTATCTGTTATTGGTGGTAAAATGGAAGTGACTAGCATGGCAGCGTTAGCAAGAAAAGTGGACATGGATAGTTAGCCTAACCTATAGCAGAAATGATCTCAATTATAATCGTAGTCTACAATCACTAATTTGTAATCGATTACGCAATTTTCAAATTATCGTACTCAGAAATCAATTGCAAACGATCGTAATCTACGAATTGCAAATAATCGAGCCATGGCTGGCTACTACTATAGGCTAGGCTTCCACTACCAAGCAAAAGCGTGAATGATGATATAAGTGTATGAACTCTATCATGGGAGGGTACCGTGGACCAACTACAGAACAGAATGCAAGTGCAAGACATGCATGATTGCAATTTTAATAACAGCCTAATAACATTGATTATGCAAAACAGAATTGCAGGGTAGATTGCAGCAAAAATGCAGGATAGATTCCGACTTTTTAAGAGCTGTTGCAAAAATTATGTTTAAATTTTGGCGAAGCGATGTAATCGTAATAGCGATGATTAAAGGTGAAATAATCGCAATTGAAAATCAATTGCATGGGTGCGCATTTGTAACCGTAATCAGTGGAATCTATGGGGCGCCGTTTGTGTACGCTAATTTGTGCAATTTTTTTTGTATATTTGATTAAATAGTCATTTTAATTAAATGTACAAAAATATATAGTCAAAGTCGAAATAAATAGTCAAAAAAACTGCGCAAAATAAACCGTTGCAAAAATAAATAGTCAAAAAACTGCGCGAAGTAAACTGTTGCAAAAATAAATAGTCAAAAAACTGCGCACAAAATAAAGCTTTCCAAAAATGCGCAGCTGACTTTTTTGTATCTTGGTAGTGGAGCGTGACGAAGCGCTCTCGGCTGCTCTTGGAGCGCATTAAAGACCAGCCGAGACCGCATTAAAGAGCAGCCGAGAGCGTTTTGTCACGCTCCACTACTAAACATACAAAAAAGTCTACAGCGCATTTTTGTAACGCTTTATTTTTTGCGCAGTTTTTTGACTATTTATTTTTGCAACATTTTACTTTGCGCAGTTTTTTGACTATTTATTTTTGCAACGGTTTATTTTGCGCGCAGTTTTTTTGACTATTCATTTTGACTGTGACTATATATTTTTGTGCATTTAAATAAAATGACTATTTAATTAAATATGCAAAAAAAATTGCACAAATTAGAGTACACTAACGACGCTCCATAGGAATCGATATAATCAAACCAAAGACCATTGAAAGAACAGAATGTAGGTATCGGTACTAAAACATAGCTGTACAAACAGTGGTTATTTTGAGTTAGTGTTAATGTCATCCAAAAACCTGGAAGTGCTTGCATCCACGGATCGCGGATAATTTCAAAACGTGAAATCTTCGTAGGCCTACACTGTACAGTGGTTGGTGATAGGACTAAAAGAAGAATGAATGACGAACATTCATTCGCAATGTCTTTAGTTACTTTTTTAAGAGTCAAGAATTAAGCTTTGGGTTAGGTTGGATCTCGACTCTGTCTAGAAATTGCTTTGCAAGCCATAGCTTAAATAGCTAATTTTAGATGCTGTTGTAGCGTGAAAGCACAGAGACTTAGAGTAATAGTGTCGTGGCGCTGAGTAAGCAACCGCCTCTATCTAACTGTTTCCATGATGTTTAGTCGTTTACGTACCATCTGGCCTAAAGGCTACCAGCACGGAAGCCCAGGGAAGAGCCATCAGAAGGGCGACTAACTACTTAAAAACAAGCAATGCGAAAAAATGGCTCTTCTTGGGCTTCTGCGCTGGTAGCCTTTAGGCAGGGCCACCGAGAGGGGGGAAGCAAGGTGAGACAATGACCCCGGTGCCCATAGAGTTTACGAGGCCCATCAGGGGGCCCATGGGCTTCAAGGGGCCCTTGGACTTCGGGGGCGTATGGAAATGACTCTGACAAATCAGTTTGTGGAATATCGAGGACCTTTTTTGGGGAGGGATCACATCAAAATCCGAAGAAAATTGTGGCATTTTCCTCTTCTTTTTTGAAGTTCACAAAGCTGAAGATGCCCAATATTTGAGCTGACCCCGAGCATACGTTTGGCTTTCGGCGCCGCTACAAACAATAACGATATATATATTGCTTTTTGTGGCAAATAAAACGCTGCAGCCTCATAAGTATATTAATTATCGCTGTTCGCAACCTCAAAAGATTTTCCGGTCGCTGATTGTTACTGCATATGAGTTTATTATTATCTTGAACGTATATTAGACTGTAAAATGTAACATTCAAAACACAAAAGACCACCATAGCAATAAATTTTTCGTTACAATCAGCTCAACAGGTGATTACGCGTGTTCTGAAAGTCAATGAATAAAATGAAATGTAAGTTATTCTCAAAATGTTAACGGATTAACGGACTTCATTAACTTCCGTTAATATCAGCTGAAAATAACGAATTAACTTTAACGGAGGTATGAAGTTTGCTAACTGACTAGTGGTTAACGAAGCTAACGTTTTGCATTAACTTGCCCATCTATGCAATAAACATAATGCAACAACCAGAGTCGGATTTATTCTATGGCACAGTGCCAGGGCCTCGCGCTCAGATGGTGAGACTTTTTTTTTCTTCACCTATATTTGGCAGGAAGATCTTGCAAAAATCCCCAAAGTGCCAGGGGCCCAGCGCGATGTAAATCCGGCCCGGCAAGAACATGATTAGTACGCGTAACCATCTATTGTACCATTTTTCAGTAATAATTCAATAATTCACCTCCACCTCGCCAGTTTTTACGCACAAAATACTTTAAAAAAAATTAGCCACGGAAAATGCTGATTGAGCAAACCATTGAAATTAATTGAGGGGGCCTGGGCCTCCTGGCCGAGCAAATACTCCTATAACTGGTTATTTTCATGGCAAAACAAAAATCTCTAAGGAAAATCTTCGAGTGGATTATTATTTACTGTTAAAATGTAGCAAGAAACATTGCGCCTTACTTCATCCTACCTGGACCAAAATATTCACAATTGAAATTTAACACAAGAATGCAAGATGTTAAACGTATTTTGGACTTAAATTGCAAGTAAAAGGAGCATCAAGTAATTTCATCTTTTTAATTGGCTTTCAAATTTCAAAAATTTAGTGCTTTCAAATGGCTCTGAACACGTGCGAAATGTGATTCAATGGCATTAAAATAGCTGTTTTTCCAAAAAACTTACAAAAAATCGCCCAACGGCTGGGAGCTGCGCTCCCAGACCCCCGTCTATGCTACGTTTGAGATACACTACCTTTATCAACACGTCTCCAAAGTTAGATATTTGCATTTTTCAACTATTATACTTAAAGCCCTCTCCCTTTGTAAAATCCTGCTTAAATGCCAACCGGCAACGATTTCAGATCTTCCATCCTATGATATCTTTGTCCCACAAAAAGTTCCTCTTTTGAAAATTTTTGATGACGTCATTGCATGTGATTTGGGCCTCCCTATCTATCAAAATTCTGGCCACGCCTACAAATTGGAGATCGCCTGAAAAAATTTTGAACACCTTTTTTTGGAAAACACTTGCGGCTGTGTCCTTGGTCCTTGGCCTCGAGCATTCCTGTCTTTGGCCTCGAGAGGGTCTGTCCTCGAAAAGCCTGTCCATGGCCTTGGCCTCGGATTTTTTTGTGTCCTTGGCCTTGGCCTCGAGCCTTGTGTCCTCGACTCCACCTCTGATATATGTACGACCAGGGATCCAGGCACCCTCGATTCAAGTTCAGTAATTTGTTCAATAAGCATTTCCCCTAACTAGGTTTTTTCAAAAGCATTTTGTCGCATGAAAAGTGATGAGATGGTGGTGGATTGTTATTTAAAGTTGGTAATTTAAAGTTATTTAAAGTTGGTACATTAGATGCCATAAATGGTTACTAATCATGTTATTGTAATATAAATTAAAAGTTAACTGGGGTCTTAAAACATATTTTTCCAAAAACAAGTTAGATGAGTGCCTGAGATTGCACCTTATAGAACAAAAACACTGAATTTCTCCCGGCTTGCACATTTAAATTGGTTGGTAAAAATTTAAATTGAGAGGGCATAGCCCCCTGGTCGTCAATATTAATATTAAGTTATTGCTAAATGCCGTTGTACGCATGTACTGTTGCACTCCAAAATACTAAAAAAAACTGAATAAATAGGCTTTGTGTCATCATTTTTATTGTTGGTAGCTTTTCAATTTGGAGTGAGGTGCAGAGGGCCCGGTCCTTCTGGCTATGCCTATGGTTTAATGATTACCGTACAAGTTTGCCCTCACATCAACTAGAACATTATTCGTAATAGAAATACCAAGCTTTAACACCAAAAAGAATCACTATAAGCTTAAAAACTAAAGATATAAATAAAGCTGAAACGGGGATGAAACATCAAATCCGAGTTTTTGTGACGATGTAAGAAAACAAAATCTACGACTGGGCAAATTGTCAGCCTCAAAATAAAAAAAAAACAGCAAGTCAAATCTATCAAGGTCGTCAACTGTAACATCAATGCTGCAATTAAATTGTAATGTACTTACAATGATGCAATACGTAGGCCTACACTGTTTGCGCAATGTACACAACCAAAGTACCGCGATTTATCGACAAATAATATGCGTAGATATTGAAGTTGAATACTTCTGTGACAATATTATTTATCACTACCCAACATCGGTGTGTTTTTTTCTTTAAATCCAATGCACGAAATCTAGTATGGAATTGGTATGGAAGAATGGAAGATTGTCTTCCATTCCATTCTTGAAATCTTCCATTCCATTCCTTTCTGGCATCTTCCATATTCCATACCGAAATTTCCATTCCATTCCATTCCATACCATGCCCTGATCGCAGATGCTTTGCTTTCAATTTTTTCTATCGATTATCGCCTTTTCTATGCTTTTTGCTTACATTTTATCGATTGGTAGAATCTTTAAACTTTACTTTTGTTCTTGTTGAGTCTGCGTAAGCTTATATCGTTTCGTTTCTCTTATGCTATATTGCTCTTTATAATATTGTTCTAAAAGTGTATTTTTTGTATCCTTTATAGTACAGTAATGATAGTTTTTCCTCTCACAACTTTCATTTAATGGTCAATACGGCAAAAATTTTAGTGCATCCAAATGAAAAATAGAATAAAAATTTTTGTTCGCATTTCGGCATCGATTACTAATCTTTGTTTTTTGTTTCTGATATTTTTGCTTTTTGTTTCATTACTTTAGTTTTTGCTTTTTGTGTGAACTATCGATTCGTCTTTGCTTAAAACAGCATCACCTTCCTACCCTGGTCACAATATGGTATTGTTACATTGTCTTCAATTCATATTATAGTCATGTCATCACTAACCATTGTTGTACCATAGTCCTGGTTGTACATCAAAAGATAATTTACCAGCAATAATTGCAAAAAAAAATGTAAAAAATTATAGTACGCGGCGCTGCGCTGACGCTGTGACGTAATGCAGATTTTACTTGCCACGCTGCGAGGCGCGGTGCACCAACAACAGCGCGCGGCCGCGTACGCTGCGCTGCTGCCATCTCTCCTCTCTAGCGCCGAATATTAGCGTTAGTCTTGCGCCAGTTTTTTAGTAGCACTTGCCACTTTGCGGAAGACTCTAGAACACCAAAAGAAACGCAGTCAGAATCGACACGCATGAGTGTTTTCTTGATAATTGCTTGGCTTAAATGTAAATAACTCGTTCATTGTTGCATATTGTTTATTAAAAACTGTCTTTGTTACGTTCTCCAAAAACTTTTGCACGCACTCTCAAAATTAAAATTAGAAAATCGCTCAAGCGTGTCGATTCTGATTGCTGTTTTTTTTGGTGTTGTAGACTTTATCCAACTTTGCAGGTCCTTTTCAGTTTTCAGTTTGGTGGTTGATTGGTTGTACGCTGTAGGGTGTCCCACATTTTGGCGACTTCTCAGGAAAAATAAGCTCGAGTCAACTTCTGAACAGATTTTCGTCGCTGATTTCAAAAATGACGTCATTTTTCAATTATGACGTCATCTTGAAGTGCCACCTAGCGGATTTTATGCAAATTTTGACCTATCTCGAAAACGACAAGAGCTAGAACCATAGATGGGCAAGTTAATGCAAAACGTTAGCTTCGTTAACCACTAGTCCGTTAACAAACTTCACTCCTCCGTTAACGTTAATCCGTTATTTTCAGCTTTAATTAACGGAAGTTAATAAAGTCCGTTAATCCGTTAACATTTTGCGTGTAATTTACATTTCTCTTTATTCACTCGCTTCTAGAACACGTATTGACGCTGTTGAGCTGATTGTAAGGAAATATTTATCGCTATGGTGGTCTTTTTGTGTTTTGAAAGTTACATTTTACAGTCTAACCTAATTTCAAGATAAAAATAAGTTCAAATGCACAACGAAGCTGCAAGATATTAACGATAAAAACCTTAACGGAAGTTAACAGAACTTAACGGAAGTTAATTTAGTCCGTTAACAGCACTTAACGGAAGTTAATTTAGTCCGTTAACATGAAAAAACTTTTTAACGGATTAACGAGTTAATGAAAAAGTTAGCTTCGTTATTAACGGATTAACGATTAACGGACTTGTGCCCATCTATGGCTAGAACATAGTCACTAAATATTACTCAAGTGACTATGGCTAGAGCGATGAGACTTGCATGAAAATGACCAGAAGGGTCGATTTCCTATCTCGATTCTTTACACTGTTAAGCTCTAATAGCAACAGAAAGCGAGTTATCTTGAAAAAACATAAATCTTTTCAAAAAATTTCGATTTTTGCTGTTTGCCTACTTCTTCCTTACAAAGCAGTTTTAAACCTTGTCAAAGCAGTTTTAAACCTAGTGTGCAGTTACAATAGATGAAGAAACCGTACTGCACTATTATCGACAGTGGTAGTGGTTCATCAGTTAATGATCTCTGCGCCTAAAATGACGCCATAATTGATTGTGACGTCACAAAAATGTTGCTTACAGATGCAATGCAGAATTGCTTGCAGATCTCACTTCGCAATCAGATTTTTGGGATGATGCAATATTGTATCAGGTTTTAATTCAAGTTGTAAAAATGCTCATGGCATTGATCTGAGGAAAGCGCAACCTAAGTTATAAAGGATGCGAATTCATCAAGTGTAGGTGCTTGGAGCAAATCGATAAAGTGAGACGACTTTAATTTTTTTTAGATGTTGAATAATTATTATTAGTCCACAGTTATTATCAGTAATTACAGTAGCAGATTGAGTGAAATGATAGCGACAAGATCGTCCGATAAGTACAAAAAAGCAGCGGAGTTGAAAGAAAATGTACTGCCTACAAACGAAGAAGTACTTCAGTACTACTGTCCTTCTTTAAACGCAATGTTATTCAGCACACAAACGCAAAGTTTTTAAAAAAATTTCCAGAGTTTACTGATTTGAAGTATGAAGTGGCTGCAGATGTTGCAAAGTTGTGGATTAAAGCTAGTTTACCAATCCTTTCGAAATCCAGAATTGAGACTAAGTTGTTTGATATTGTTAACAAATTAAGAGCAGCAAAGAAACGAGCAATTAAAAGTCAGTCGCAGTCAATAACAGAAACCTGGCTGTTTGAACTCTTTGACATATCTGCATGCAAATGCAAAAACAGTGCAACTCTAACATGCAGTTTTGGAATGGAAAATTCGCTTGTTCCTGTCCCTTTGAGCATCGGATACCCTTTGAGCATCGGATACCAGCTGAAGAGATAGACTTTTTGAGAGATCAGAGAGAGAGTAGAAATATGAAACTAACCTCAAAGGTAGTTATTGCCCATAGAAAGCAGCAAGAAAAAAAGATAGCTTAAAAGAGAAAGAATGAACAGCCGAAACTGTTAAAGAAGCGAAGGGGAAGACCTAGAAAAGTTTAAATCACATCTGAACAGCTACCAACGACTGGTCATAATGAGGAAGTCGAATTAGAATTGGCTGGAGATGACGAATTTTGTTGCGTGATAAAAACAAGCCAAAGATCCAAGTTGCAGAAATAGCAACGAAGACCAAATGTGTGCTGGCAGATCAAAGTTGTACATCTCTTCGTCAGCAAGCTGATCAGTTGACTCCAGAAAATTTCGAAAATCTTGGAACATCAAAATCGTCAATTCACCGTAAGGAGAGAAGTACAGAATAGAATCTCTAAAATCAACTCAGTGAAAACATGTTACGGTGGATGCTTGGCAGTTATGTTATGCTGGAAAAATTATTGATGGCATTTACAGATACATGTTTATCGGTCAATGTTTTGATCAAGAAAAAGTGTCAACACCGTTGCCAGTTAAGTCATTTCAAAAAGAAACGTCCGTTACTTCAGCTGCAGTGTTCAATTCCATAATTGAAGCTATTGACAAGCCTTTACTTTCCCGAGTATACTCAATTATGGCTGATACAACTGCTGTAAACACAGGTAAAAAGTCGAGTGTGAATAAAAGATTAGAAGAGTACTTCAAGTCCATCATTGGACACCAAATTCACTCCCTCGAATGTCTATTTCATACCAACAAAATCTATTTTACACATGCTAAAAACTTTTTAGAAGGCAAAGCCAAGGGTCCTAATGCATACAAAGCTGGTGCTTTGATTAATAAAAGTCAAAAAATACCACAACCCAAACCCGAAGACATGAAAACACGTCAAGAGTGCGAGATTTCTGTCACATCTATTGCTTCTAATCACTTGAAAACAAAAATCATATTGTTTTCTGATCACAAAGACGAAATGAAACTTTCATTTCGCTGTGATCACATGTGTTTGCTAGCTCTAGTTGCCTACTGATGGATGTCCCAGAAAATTTGAAACCTTTGCTTTTCTATCGCCAAGAAACCTTAAGTGATGCCCGATGGTTGACAACCGCTAGTGGATATCTGCGAATGTTTATTTTTGGATATTGCGTCGAGCCCGCGCAAATTTCTAGACTTCAACTATGGTTTCGTTCATTGTATGCGTTTATTTGCCTGCGTTTTTAGCCATCCATCTTAAATCATCGGCTGCTGAAGGTCCTTCAGTTGTGCTGTTTACAAGAGATTTACTACTTGCATACAAGGAAGTTGATTTGCCAGTTTTCAAGGCAATTTGGAAGCATTTCGGTCAGCATGCATCGCAATGGTTGAGCCCTAAAAATATTGCTTTAAATGTGCATGCTGAGGTGCCACCTTATACGGGTGATCCCGTAAAAGAAAAGGCGTTTCCAAAAAATGTAGACATCCAGCAAGCGCTTTTCAAACGCAAACAGTTACGAGATTTTTTCACTGAAGGGAGTAAATTTTCTCCATGTATTGCATGCTTTTTGTCCCCAATGTTTTGGAAAAGCATCGATTACAACAATCGAAGCACCGAACGGTTCATTGGCAGATTAAAACTGATTGTTAACGGCATGGTTCGAGATGACTTATAAAATTTCGACAAAACTGACTTGCGCATTCTTGCTACTTTGCACAATGTCGCATAATAAGATTTGATTGCTTGGATTTCGTTTGAAAGTTTTGATTTTGATGTTTTTGTTTTGGTGTTGTTGTTTGCAACCGATCAATGAGTTCTAAAATTGTTAGAGCTAATACAAAAGACCAACTTATTATTGTCAATGTTTAATGCATCACTTGTTTGTGTAATTATTAATGCGATACAAGGTTTGAAACTGCTTGGTAGCAGAAAAACGGTTAAGAAATTGCAAAAATCGTAAAAAATTATGATGTCATAATGAAATGACATCATTTTGGGCGCAGAGATCATTAACTGATGAACCACTACCACTGTCGATAATAGTGCAGTACGGTTTCTTCATCTATTGTAACTGCACACAAGGTTTAAAACTGCTTTGACAAGGTTTAAAACTGCTTTGTAAGGAAGAAGTAGGCAAACAGCAAAAATCGAAATTTTTTGAAAAGATTTATGTTTTTTCAAGATAACTCGCTTTCTGTTGCTATTAGAGCTTAACAGTGTAAAGAATCGAGATAGGAAATCGACCCTTCTGGTCATTTTCATGCAAGTCTCATCGCTATAGCTCTTGTCGTTTTCGAGATACCGTAAAATCTCAATTTCACCGCCATGGCGCTCTATTTTTCAACTCTTCCTTAAAAGTGGCGTTCTATTAGAGGTGACGTTCAATTAGAGGTTGGCGCTCTATTTTTCGACTAGCTGGTCAGAATTTTAAAATGAAATTTATTAATGAAAAGAAAAAACATCAAACACATTTATATACAGGCAATTAGCAAAATGTACAAATTCACTGGTAAAAATCAAGTGACGCGTCGCTGTCCTCGTCATTTTCATTACTTTCCGCATTAATATCAAGTTGCTGAATAAGTTCACGTGTACCGCTAATGTCGGCATTGGTCCGCGCTTGCTTGAGAAGTTCCTGTCCAGTCTGAATCGGACCGTCTGACCTGAAACAGTGGATCTTGCTATCCTCAGAGCCGTCTAGATTGTTGGTCAATCCGCATCCCTTGAACGATTTGATGATCAGATCCTTCGACAGCTGATCCCAAGCATCGACTATCCACTTCAAATAAACTTCCATTGATGGTGCTCGCATGTTTCCGGATTTGGTGTAGCTTTTCTCGCCGTGCAACATCCAATTCTCATAGAAATGTCGGACTTTAGCCTTAAATGGGGCGTTCCATAGTAGACGTCGGGAGCCTGTATGAACTTGGGGCAGCCTCCTGGAATCACCGCCGTATCAATCTGGAGCTTCAATTGTTTCTTTGTGGCATCACTGATGTGACATCGGTATGAGTCCCAGGCAAGAAGGCGCTTTCCAAACATACAGAAGCCGACGATCATCTGCAGATACTCAGAAGTTAGATCATCGTTGAAAAAGGTACGGCCGGCCCAGCGAAGATGGAGCGTATTCTTGAACTTGGTGACGATCTCCTTAATTGGTCGCTTGTTCTTGAGTAGAATGTACGGTCAGCATTTGAATCCGTCAGATCGAGCTGTCAGCATGGCAGTAACGTGTAACTTGTCGTGACCGCTAGTCTTCTCGAGTACCTCTCGGACTCCCTTATTTTCAAGTGTTATACTGCTCGAGTAATCCAAGTTGACAGCCGTCGCGTCGGCAGCATAGATGTATGTACTGTATAGTTGGAGGTGCGACGCCTCTGCTCGACGAACAATAAGTATTCAATGATCTTCTCAGCATAGGCCTACTCCTCCGGTTCCTTCTGACAAGTCGTCGTTGGGCGGTGTGAGACCAAGTTGTGACGAAGCAAAAACTTTTCCAACCAGCCATAGCTTGCATTGAAATTTTCGTCGTGTAACAAAGTGAGCGCCTCTCTCTGGATCATCGCGCGACTAACACGCAACTTCGTCTGACGTTGCTGACAAATCCAGTTGATGAGCATCTCGTCGAAATCCTTGTCCTTCAAAAGACGTCCGGCACCTTGGAGTCGCTTGCTTGAAGAGCTGGAACATGACAAAGACGCCTTCAAATGAGCCTCGAGCTGTGCTTTTTGTTTCATCCAATCTTTGACACATGAACGAGGAACTTTCTTGATTTTTGCAGCCTTTGATTTATTGTATTTCTCAGCGTACGCGACAACTTCCAGCTTAAAGTGCATGTCGTAGTTTCTTCTTTTTGAAGGAGTTGCATCTTCAGATTCAGAACTGCTTGACATGGCCGCTAAATTTTTTCCAATATGTTCTTATCGGGCTCTGCGGAAGTTTTAATACCGTACGTTTCTACAGTAGCCTACTTTCCGCCGTCAAAAGAAAGTGATAAACTCTTAGAAGCAATGCCAAAAATACTCCCACAATAAAATCCTGAATCTTAAAAGCTAGCTGTCACGCGTAAAGTCGTGATGTTGAAAAACAAAGGCTTTTAAAGTCTATTGTTATGCGTCACACGGGCGAGAGTTCGTTTAAATATATCGGTAAAAAAAAAATTCTTTCTTCTGTTTGGTCATAGCCGGTTTAGAAGCCATAAGGGAGACTGGTATTGTTTTAAGCTTTCCTTTGTTCAATTCCAATTGTTTGCTTACCGCATTGCTGCTGCTTATCGTAACGTGATACTGCATAGTGCCAGTGGTGGGCAAGTTACTTTCCAAAAGTAACTAGTTACAAGTTACAGTTACTTGGCAAAAAAGTAACTAAGTTACAGTTACAGTTACAAATTTGAAAAAGTAACTAGTTACAGTTACAGTTACAAGTTACAGTTACTTTTAGTGATTAAAAATTTGGACTAAAAACAGGCATGTCGGCACTTGCCAGATTACGTCTGTTTGTCTCAAAAGTATATTAAGACCAAACCAAGGATGTTTCTTTGTCACAAAATTTAGTTTTGTCAAAGCGTTAAATTTCATGCATCAACTTTCAAAATCGCATGCGTGTAAGAATGCAAAGAAAAAAGGACTAGCTAGATCTAAAAATATCCACTGATAGTTACAAAAATTTTGAAAACAGAAATCAGTTTCAAAAAGGTCAACATTTCAAAGGTCAACATTTCAAAGTGTTCGTCACTGAGCCCACAGCGTTTTGGTTTTAAGATATCTTTACCCAAACTAAATAGTCTCTCCACTACTGCACTAGATGGTAGGGTAGTATTATATTGAAATTGCACACTAACACTGATTGCTAGTACACGTACACCTGTGGCCTACTCAGCCCTGAATCCCCTAAACAGTTTCAATCACCAAAAAGCGAAGTTGGAAAACTATCACTGCCTTCACTTTAACCAGCAACCAGAGGTGGAGTCGAGGACACAAGGCTCGAGGCCAAGGCCAAGGACACAAAAAAAATCCGAAGCCAAGACCAAGGCCAAGGACAGCCTTTCCGAGGACAGACACTCTCGAGGCCAAGGACAGGAATGCTCGAGGCCAAGGCCAAGGACCAAGGACACAAAGCGCAAGTGCTCTCCAAAAAAAAAAAAAAAGGTCTTCACAAAAATTTTTCAAGCGATCTCCAAAAAAAAAAAAAAAAAAGGTCTTCACAAAAATTTTTCAAGCGATCTCCACGAAAAAACGCTTTCCAAAAAATTTTTCAACCGCTCCACAAAATTTTAGCTTTCCAAAAAATAGTGCTGTCCTCGAGCCGAGGACAGGCCAATTTTCGAGGACTTGAGGCCTCGAGGCCAAGGCCAAGGACTTGACCTTCGAGGCCAAGGCCAAGGACTTCAAAATCTGTCCTCGAGGCCAAGGACGTCCTCGAGGACTCCACCTCTGCCAGCAACCACATGTATAGTCCAGTGAACACAGTAAAGAAAATATGGAAAAAAAGGTTATGGTTGATCAGACATGCGACTGTGCGTCCTGTGTTGCCAGTGTAATACAATTACAGTCAAACTTTGATACTATGCCACCTCGCTACTATGCCACCCTCGCTACTATACCACTTTTGATCGTCACCAACTAAATTCAATAGAAAATATATTTACTCTGCCACCACTTACCCTCGCTACTATGCCACATGAGGTACAGTATTGCAGTGTATTAACGAAACAATAAACGCTACGAACGAAACAATTAAACGGCTGTGAAACGGCAAAACTGCTAGTATGTGCATGTAATATGTTCTCTCAAGTATCTACTGTAGCTCAGCCCAAAATTCTGAGGAATCGTCAGCTGGCGCATGTTCTTTCTGCGGATTTCATGCACTTCGTCGTCTAGCCGATCGCATGCTTGCATCACACTGGCCTTCCCGAAACTACTGCACTGTACAGTACATTACACTGAAATACATGTAAATTATAATCGTACAATACAACGTGGCATTACATTGTTACATCACAAGGCTGTTTTTACAAATCCTTGTTACTATGCCACCCTCGCTACTATGCCACTTTCTCTCGGTCCCAAAGGGTGGCATAGTATCGAAGTTTGACTGTATTTTGAATGGAATTCATAAAAAATCTGTAATTTGCTTCAAAGCATGTAGTACAAAAAGTAACTGTAACTGTAACTGTTTTTAGGGCTCTAAACTGGTAACTAGTTACAAATATCGTTACATCTGAAAAAAAGTAACGAAGTTACAGTTACAGTTACTAAAAAAGTAACTAGTTACATTAACTAGTTACAATTGTAACTAGTTACTGCCCACCACTGCATAGTGCATTGTTACTACCGGTATGTTGGTTGGTATCTTTTAAATGGCTGCTTTAACTGCTAGATTGTGAAAACTTAATCAATTTTATAATTACCAGTAGAGACCTGCTAATACAATTCCGCCGCTAAAAGTGGTGTTCTATTAGAGGTGGCGTTCAAGTAGAGGTGGCGCTCAAATAGAGGTTTTACGGTAGGTCAAAATTTGCATAAAATCCGCTAGGTGGCACTTCAAGATGACGTCATAATTGAAAAACCACGTCATTTTTGAAATCAGCGACGAAAATCCGATCAGAATTTGACTCGAGCTTATTTTTCTTGAGAAGTCGCCAAAATGTGTGACACACCTTCTGCACAGAATACTGATTAGCCATTATTTTATTTACTGTAGTTATTTGCGTCAGACTCAACAAAGTTCCATAATAACACGAAAAACAAAAACACACAAACAAATTTATCAGGCACAACACAAAGCATAAACATGCGCGCTAATTTAGCCAAAATGTAATTTTGAGTAGGCCTAATGTACTGAAAAATCAGAATCAAGGAAACATGCGGAGCCAAAAATTTGTTGAATGTAGGCGTTTGGAGAGTGCTTGCATCTTATGAAATTTGCAGTTGGCTATGCAGCAATGTTGTGTTGTGAATCGAGATAATGCTTAATGTGCAGTAATTGGCAGTGGTGTAAAAAGTACTCAAAAATTGTACTCAAGTAAAAGTTTCGTTACCGACAAAAAAACTACTTGAAGTAAAGTACAAAGTACTGACCAAAAAAAGTACTTGAGTAAAAGTAAAAAAGTAGTCATTTTAAAACTACTCAAGTAGAAGTATTTCTGAAAGTATTCACGCAAAATAAGCAAACTATTCAATTGACATATGACAACTGGTTGCCTACTTTACATCACTGCCACAAGCGCTTGATTTTCTAACCCCTCACTATCTTATAAAGTCATGAAATATTAATTGTGCAGGTTTTTTGTTACTATATTCAAGGAATCAATTCATGAAATATTTGCTCAAATACTCATTCACTGCCAGGCGCGTAGCCAGGATTTGGAAAAGGGGGGGGGGGCTATTTTGAAAGAGTGAGAATTGTGCAAACGACCTTGACTCGAATTTTCATTGAACTTGAATCAGTTTCAGACGGTTTGTCCGAAAATTAAGACGAAATTTCTCGGAAAGCTCGGAAATTCAAAGGTTTTTTCCGCCGAAAATCAGGTGTTCTCCAAAAAAAAAAAGGTCTTCACTGAAATTGAGAGTGATTTTTCGGCCGAAGTCCGAAATTCAAAGGTTTTTACCGCCGAAAATCAGGTGTTCTCCAAAAAAATAAAAAAGGTCTTCACTGAAATTGAGAGTGATTTTTCGGCCGAAAATCCGAAATTCAAAGATTTTTTCCGCTCAAAATCAGGTGTTCTCCTAAAAAAAAAAAAGGTCTTCACTGAAATTGAGAGTGATTTTTCGGCCGAAATCAGAAATTCAAAGGTTTTTTCCGCCCAAAATCAGGTGTTCTCCAAAAAAAAAAGGTCTTCACCGAAATTGAGAGTGATTTTTCGTCCAATTTAGCAAGTTCAGACGTTTGAGGGGGGACTGTTTTCGTATGGGGGGGCTATTTTCAATTTTTCACAAAAAATCGGCCTCAAAAGCACAAAAAACATGCGATTTTGCATACTTCACGAGCCAATGGGGGGGCTCGAGCCCCCCCCTGGCTACGCTACTGTTCACTGCTATTGTTTGTTAAATTTATATGCTAAAAACCAACAACACCGTGGAAGTGGCTTATTAGAGTGTCGGCAGCGTGGCCAAGAGAGTAAAGGCGTCTTTTTTTTGACGACCCTGATCGCATGATCATGGGTTCAACCCGCACCCTGGTCACGTTGTTGCGTCCTTGAATAAGACGTTTTACGATGATTACCTCTGCTTGGTGGCTTTGAACAGGCAGCAAATTTACGAGGGAAGAAGTCATCGGTCAACCGGAAAACTTGGAAAATGGTCAACTCCTAAGCGAGTGCGGATTCATCCAAAGGATAGCACCATCGTCGCTTTCTCGTGAAAGGAGGATAAAGATGTATCAATCAATCAATCAAGCCTACTGTGTCCACAAGGTCCGCCAAAAGTCACGCACCACAGCCAAAATTATAGTCTGCGATAAACTTTTTTTGGATTAAAGAAGAAAAAATTGTCCTGAATTTTTTTTTAATGATTTTATTTCACGACATGTGAAGGCAGATAGAAACCGGTAGAAACATAACTGAAACTGTGAGTGAAGCACAGTCATTCATTGATTGATACCAGTGTCCTGTGACAGCTATAGTAGGTTAGACTGCAGCTTAATTTAATTCCAATTCAATTTACTTGCTGCACTTTAGAAAACCTGCTGCCTGCCTAGACAAAGTTTATCATGCAATTTCTGAATTCCACCATGTTTGTTTTCAGTTTTACTGATTTATTCACCGTGTTGCCATGACCACGAAACCGCAAAGTGATATTAGGGTCGTTAAGGCAAGCTGCCACCTCTCTACCATACAAAGGTGTAAGCACTGAGCAGCACATTATCACCTTCAATGCAGATTGTCAAGCAGGAAGATGTGAATACAGTTTGCTGTAGGCTACATATTTTTAAGTCTTTGGCTTTACTGGACCAAATTTGAACCCAAATATTCAGCTCGATATACAGATGCTCTAACCACTAGGCTATACCATCTTGTCGGCATATTTATCAGTTCAACCCCAGGCTCTCGAATTGCAAGACACTGTTCTCAAGAACAAAGAAACATTTCATCAGTTTATTACTCATTGATGAAGTTTTACTGCTACAGTGCTACTCAGCAGAGGTGGAGTCCTTGAGGACGTCATTGGTCTCGAGGACACATTTTGAAGTCCTTGGCCTTGAAGCCTTAAGTCCTCAAAAAATGCCTGTCCTCGGCTCGAGGACAGCAGTATTTTTTGAATTGTTAAAATTTTGTAGTTCGCCAGAAAAAAAATTTGAAGACGTTTTTTTTGGAGATCGCCTAAATTTACACTGTAAAACCGACTCAATCTGCGTGAAAACCGATCAAAATCTGGGATAAGATCGTTTGATGTTGTTTCCAGCCTCTGAATTAGCCCCCTATTGCAAATTCCTGGCTATGCGCCTGCCAGGATCTCATAACTCCACTTATCAATAAATTTCTGCAATTGCCTAATCCTCCAGTCCTACAAAACAGCAAAACGCGAATGGACCTTTCACAGCTCGATTGTAAATGCACCCTAACCTACTAACTCTACTTATGACTTCAGGAAAACTGACGTTTCGTTTGCATTTTATTGGTGTTAAAATGCAACAGGGGTCAGACATACAAGTGGCGGTGGCGCCACCTCCAAGCTCAGGTGGCGCCACTTGCAGCTTCAGGTGGCGCCACTTGCAGCTTCAGGTGGCGCCACTTCTAAGTTCAAGTGGCGCCACTTCTAAGTTTAAGTGGCGCCACCTCTAATATTAGGTGGCGCCACTTCTAAGTTCAGGTGGCGCCACCTCTAAGCTTCAGGTGGCGGAACTAAGTTTACAGGTGGCGGTACTAAAATTACAGGTGGCGGAACTAAAATTTACTAGTACCGCCATCTCAGAATTGAAATGGCAGTTGAGATTTGAGTTTGTTGATTTATTTATCAACTTGCAAGGCTAGAACTGAGAAGCGATGGAAGTAATGCTAGAAATTCTAGAAGGTAATATTTAATGAAGTGTGTACCGGTATGCAGTTTTATTGGCATAATGTGTAGGCTAATGCTGAATAAGGATGAATTGGGAATTGATTAGGCCTATGCATGGTGATTTCTTCAGCTGGTACTGGTCATGGGCATAGCTTATTGTTTTTAGGAGGTGAGGTATCTAGTGTGGGATGCAGAGTTATTTGGAAAACCCATGGCAAATGCCTTTTGACTTTTACTTGTGGGCCTATACTATTGCATTAGTAGGCTACCAGACTACTGTATTGTTGGTACCCTTTCTAAGTTTCTGGCCATTGTCCCGGCTTTGGTTTGATGAATGATCGAGATAAGAGATACTATTGCCTAACTTCAGACTTGTATTAGTATGGTACTGTGTAATGTGTAGCAACTTTGGAAGGTTGAAAGTCACTGTTCGGAGGCTGAAAAAGTAAAAGCACTTTTAATCATAAGGTGTAATGGTTGATGTGTTAGGTTATTTATATGGTTGGACTAGGCTTATCCACTACGGTATACCACTAGGCTTATCCACTATACCTCTTATGCCTCTTGATCAAACTGCTACTTTTAACTTGAATGTTGAAGAGATTCCTTTTTTAAATTTAAGAGAGTTAGACCTAGGTTGCAAAAGCTGACATATAAATTGTAGTTAGCCTACCCATAAAATTTTTGATTTTGGTCAGGATACAACCAAATTAACCCCTTTGCATGTACAAGCACTTCAGTAAGCAAGTTTACAAGATAGCAAAGTTGATCACCCTCACAGGCATAGGTCTACCAACCATAATGCAGTTTTTTTTTGCGACGTTTAGTTTCTGTTCTTGTGCTTGTGAAATCTATTTTGTGTTTTGTTTTGGCTTTTTATCGTATTTTTTTATGTAATAGTGTAATGTTTGCTGAAATGTAATATTGTTAAATTAAATATCTAAATTCATAAAATTATTTTGCTCTATGGTGTTAGTAGGCCTACAGTCTTTCTATTTAAACATCAACACTCGCCAGACAGCCAGATGGTCTTTTAGCTGTTTCCCAGCCTTTTGTGTATATATGTGGTGCTGACTGCTGGGTATGTTTAAACTCAGAAGTAAATAAAACTGGGAAGACAGTGTATATACAAGTATTTTTAATCTCTTGTTTCTTTATTTTAGCTTTACTTCAGAAGCTTTGGCTAGAATTGTTTTCTAAATCTTTTCTGTAACATTTCTTTTCCCACCATGAATCAGTGACATCTTATAAAAACTTTTCCTGCTTCTCAGCTGATTCCTTGAATTGTTTACGATAACTGACCAGTTTTCTATTTTATGGTGTAAAATGTAGTGCTTATAAGTAAATTACCAGTACTGAAAATAAATTATATTGCCCCAAAAACAAAAATACTTTTATTGGTCTATCAAAATAAGGATGAAACGTTGATACTCCCAAAGTATTACCAAAAAAAAAAAAAAAAATTTATTGAAAGCTTTTCTTAATTTGGTAGGCTATGTTTTCACTGTTGAATAACAAACAGTCATGTACAGTATAGGAAACAATAATAGCAACTTAATGTGATATATAAGATTGTACCTCCCAATACTAGTGGAACAGTGATGTATCTCTGTTTCTCAGCTGATTAATAAAGTTGTTTCCGTTGTTGCTTTCAACAAATGGTATGATTTTACATTTTTTTAGTGTAGAAATTTCATTTTTGTATAAATTTAAGCTGATTTGAGGTTCAGTTTGTGACATCAGATGTGACTGTAAAAGTACTGTAAGATTAACCGATGATGCACAACAATCTTATCATTACCTACGTTGATGCCTGTTAGTGTTAAGATCATATCTCAGGTGGCGCCATCTGAAGGATTGGTGGTTTTGGAACAGAGTTGGGGTGGCTGTTGATGTTAACGTAAGGTAGTCAAAATTAATGCGGATGTTATTGGGTGTCAAAATTGCGGTGGATGTTAACTAGTTGAGGTGACTATTTATTAATGTTTAACTAAATTTTTAAACAAAATCAAACTCACCATTATGGTTGATGTCTGTTCTGTGTTTAGTGTAAAAGCTCAAAGCTCAGATGATGCAACCTGAAAGGTTACTGGTATGTGGTGGATAAAAATTTTAGATTTAAGCTGCAGCTTTTATTTACATAGGTTTTTGGTTTTTATGTAACTATCAAGATCGTATTTCATTAACTTTTTTCCAAATTTTCGATTTCCCTTGCCCTTTTGGCAGTTCATGGAAAATGACAGAGCTATAAGTGGATGTGACAATTACAACTTAAAAATAAACTTAAGCATAATTTGTTAAATGTTGGCAGACACTGCGATAACGCATTGCTAAAAAAAAAATCCTAGCTGTAACTCTCAACCCTAAATTTCTACAGGTGTCAAACAAACAAGTCATGGTGGCGCCACCTGCAACTTCAGGTGGCGCCACTTGAAGCTTCAGGTGGCGCCACCTGCAACTTCAGGTGGCGCCACTTGAAGCTTCAGGTGGCGCCACCTACAACTTCAGGTGGCGCCACTTGAAGCTTCAGGTGGCGCCACCTGCAACTTCAGGTGGCGCCACCTGAACTTACAGGTGGCGCCACTTGAAGCTTCAGGTGGCGCCACCTGCAACTTCAGGTGGCGCCACCTGAAGCTATAGGTGGCGCCACTTGAAGCTTCAGGTGGCGCCACCTGAACTTACAGGTGGCGCCACTTGAAGCTTCAGGTGGCGCCATCTAAAGTTATAGGTGGCGCCGCTTGAAGCTTCAGGTGGCATCACCTGAACTTACAGGTGGTGCGACCTGAGCTTGGAGGGGGTGTCGTTTGTATATATGACCCGGACCGTGACTTTTTAGACATGGATGTTTCGATGCTGCCAATGAGGTGCCCAAGGTAAAAAAAACGCTCGAGGTGAAAAAATTTTTTTTCCAAAATTTTTTTGAAAAAAAAAATTTTTTTTTTAAAAAGTGTTTTTCCAAAAAAAATTTTTTTTTGGTTTTAAATGACAGTTTTCAAAAATAACAGTTTTTTTAAGTTTTTTTTCAAACAAAAAACTTTTACTTTCATTAAAATGTTAATATTTTCGAAGCTTTTCATGTGACACTTGTCCAGAAGAATTGTCAGAATAGAGAGCACAGAAAAAGGAGCGCATATAGGAAAAGCCGAGTAGTGATTGGCTGGAAAAGGATCAATGAGGAGTGTCGTTTATGTGCAACCTTTAAGCTGTACATGAATTTTTTTGTCTGCATAGGGCAGGGTTAAAAGTTTTGATAAAAGTGACTTTAAAAGCAGGTAGATAGATGGAAGAAGAGCGGAAAAAGTTTCACAAAAAATTGGTTTCATATTGTAGTTTTTCCAATCATGAAGAATGTTTTCCACTATTATGTTTGTGGACACAAATGACGCTCCTCATTGATCCTTTTCCAGTTAATCACTGTTTGGCTTTTTCCTATGGCTGCTGCTTTTCCTGCACTCTTTGTTCTGTCGATTCTTCTTGACAAGTGTCGGATGAAAAGCTTTGAAAATATTACCGGTATATAACATTTTATTCCCAAGTACTGTAAAACTTTTTTGTTTAAAAAACCTTTTTGTGGGGGAAAAGGTTTTATTTGAAAAAAAAATTTTTGTTAAAAAAAAAAAAAAAATTAAAAAACACTTAGTTTTGAAAAAGTAACTGTTACTGGTATTTGAAGCAAAATTTTTTTTTTCCATGTCTCATTATGGTACTGGTAGATTTATCTTGTAAAGTGTAAACCAATTGTCTACAGGTAGATTGTGTTATTGGAACGACCGACGCTCGCGTCGCGTGTTCCTTTGTTTTTACTCGGCCATTTTCTAACTAACGAGTGCGAGATTTCAGACTTTTGCTTATAACTCGAGAACCGTTTGGTCTAACTACATGAAATTTTGACAGCAGTTTGAGATTAATGAGTTTTATGTTTGTACCAAATTTCGAGGCAATCGGTCACGTGACTTCGGGTTTATGACCCGAAAACCGCCCCGAAAGTTTGGCGTAAAAAGCGGTCTAAGTCAAAAACGGCTTAAGTACGGCAAAAAATATTTCTCATGGTTATATGTCTTAAGATATCCTTTCATCCCTACCAACCCACTTTCGGCCGCGATGAGGTTTTTTTCTAATTTTTTTCCTTTTTTTTTTCCTTTTTTTTCCTTTTTTTTCTTCCTAAATCTTGTACGCTCGAGTTCTCCTAAACCACAAAACATAGAAATCTAATTTTTGTGTGAAGTTGTTGAGGTACATACGCAATTGTGTCTCCTGAAATTTTTTTGGGGCAACTCCCCCGGGAACCCCCCCAAAATGGGGCCCCAAAAAATCAATTTTTTGAACGGCTCAAGCTAGGGTGCCAGTTTTTTTGGATATCAGTAGATATTGGAGAGACAAATATTTTGACATAATTTGGGGGTACCACCCCCCCGGGGACCCCCCCAAAAACAAATTTTTTTAACCATATAACCTAGGGTGCCATTTTTTTTTGATATCAGTAGATATTTAAGAGAGAAATATTTAGACATGGTTTGGGGGTACCACCCCCCCGGGAACCCCCCCAAAATGGGGCCCCAAGAAATCAAATTTTTTGAACGGCTCAAGCTAGGGTGCCAGTTTTTTTTGATATCAGTAGATATTTGAGAGACAAATATTTTGACATAATTTGGGGGTACCACCCCCCCCGGGGACCCCCCAAAAACAAATTTTTTAACCATTTAACCTAGGGTGCCATTTTTCTTTGATATCAGTAGATATTTAAGAGAAAAATATTTTGACATGATTTGGGGGTACCACCCCCCCGGGAACCCCCCCAAATGGACCCCCCAAAAACAAATTTTTTAACCATTTAACCTAGGGTGCCATTTTTCTTTGATATCAGTAGATATTTAAGAGAGAAATATTTTGACATGGTTTGGGGGTACCACCCCCCCGGGAACCCCCCCAAAAAATCAAATTTTTGAACGGCTCAACCTAGGGTGCCAGTTTTTTTTGTTGTCAGTAGATATTTGAGAGACAAATATTTTGACATAATTTGGGGGTACCACCCCTTCGGGGACCCCCCCAAATGGACCCCCCCAAAAATAAATTTTTTAACGATTTAACCTAGGGTGCCATTTTTCTTTGATATCAGTAGATATTTAAGAGACAAATATTTTGACATAATTTGGGGGTACCACCCCCCCAAATGGACCCCCCAAAAGCAAGTTTTTTAACCATTTAACCTAGGGTGCCAGTTTTTTTTGATATCAGTAGATATTTAAGAGAAAAATATTTTGACATGATTTGGGGGTACCACCCCCCCGGGAACCCCCCCAAAATGGGCCCCAAAAAGGTACGTTGGTACGGTACGCTTTTTTTGTAATGGTACGGGTACGGGACGTTAGTACGGTACGGTTCAAGGTACGTAGTACGCAAATTCTGAACGTACCATACCGTACTGCCATCCTTGGTCACAGCATTAGCTATGCGTCGGTCGTTCACTGGGTTTGCTGGCAAATTCCCATCTAGTTTTATTATGTGATTTTTGTTTTTCAGAAAAGCATGTTATGGTATCGATAGTAGGCTTAAACAGTTGTTTTTGTTTGCTATTTTGTGCTGTTTATGAAGACTCCCAATGCTAATGCTATGAGTGAATCTAAAAGCTGGATTCGTCATTAGTTACGCAGTGAATTTTTTGCTTATTTTGCAATGGATTGCTGTGTTGCTTTGCTGGAGAAAGCAAAAAAAACAAAGCAGTTTTTGCATGATTTGGCACTATCATCGAAGGACAAGAATTTAGCACAGTACTATAATACCAGCAGTTGGTTTGAGAAAAAGTCAGCCTCTGAAACTATGTTCAGTTTTTTATTCGCTAGTGGAGCGCTTATCGATGTTTAGCACGACGTTAAATTTATTAGTTTACACTTTCTTGCGGTACGGCACCAGTACGTTGCGATGATCGTGTTTACCTCAAAGGGCTTTGCTCCAAGGTACTGTTTGTGAGATGCAGACAAATTTATAGCTGTGAGGTCAAGCCCCCCTTCTTAGCAATTTTTTGGTTATGCCCCTGATAAAAAACATGTAAATTTTTTTGTGTGAAAATTGTTACTCAGCATTTGAATAAAATTGTGTTAGCTCTCACATTTTCACGTAACTGATGCTTCCTTCCCCAGTCCAATTATTTGATGCAAAAATGCTATATCAAATTTTTTGTTTAGCTACTGCTTTGGTGAATTCATTGAATTGCAGCTCTGAGATCAAGCATAGCTATGAAAAATCACTGTAGGATTTACAGCTTTAGATGTCCAGATGTTACTGATGATACTGAAATTTAGAGAGGCATTGCATTTTTAGTGTCCCTAAAGGCTAACGATAGCACAATATCGTAGTAACTCTGCCAAATAAAGTTGGCTAGCCTAGGGCTGTCCCGCATCTAACCTTGGCAACAGCCTACTCTTTGGACTGATAGTAGGAGCTAAACCATACAAATATACTATTTACAACATTTCCTAAAAAACTGCAATTGTAAAATTCTGGTCAGTGATTTAGTAGGTTATGTTACTACAGCCAACAAGCAAGCGATGTTGAGCAACTGCTCGCGAAGGTTGCAACCTCTCGCTAACTTGCGCTAGTTGTTGATAATGTCGACACCTTTTAATTTTTGCAACAAAATGTTAATCACATACAAAATCTTGTTACAATTTTAGGAAAAAAACTATTGTCAACTTTCTAAAAATGTTCTTTCAAAACCTATTCCAAATAAAAATATGACAATGAACTGAATGGCTTCCAAAACACAATTATATGTTTTTTTACTCAGAGCATAGTGTAGGGCCCTTGGAGTTAAAAGTTTCAAAACAAGCCGCTTGACTAACAAGCTTATAGCCAAAAAGTAAACATTTCATTTGCAACTTTTGCATTTTTAACAAATATATTGAATTTTTAGCAAAGGCTTGTTATCAAAACTAATGTGGGAAGACAGGTGCCATTAATTGTTAAGTATCTTTTAAATCAGGGGTGGGGCTCGCTTTCTATTTTAATGTGGCCCGCATCAGAAGTTTGTTACAGCATACAACGTAGCATCAAAACATTAAAATGTTTCCATAAGTTTTGTAAAAGTATTCTCTTGAGATAACTTCGCCATTATTACAGTTATTGCGAGTAGCAACATCTTCCACTTCAGCAGACACCGCATGTCTTGCCAAACAGAAGAACTTTCAGCCATTTCACTGGGAGTTTTTCTGCTCCTTGAATTTTATGTGGAATTTGAGATTTTTTGCGGCCCACTCGCAATGTTGTGCAATTCATGCAGCCCGCAGTACTAAGAAGGTTCCCCATCCCTGTTTTAAATCTTTGCATTAATTTCATTGACTAAGTTATGTGTTTTATATAAAAAATTTTTTTGTAGGTGATATGCAACCATGTACAGAAGAATGTGTTTCTAGGATTGTTGGCAGAAATCACACTGTGGCTTTGCAAAAAGTTTTTGATCAGAAGATATTTCATGACCAAGCATTTGAATGTGTTTCATGGTAGGTTTTAAAAGAATCAAATTTGGATCTTTGTAAAGCTTTGGAAGCTCCTTACTTCATCAAATTTAATTTAGATATCATATTTTTAAAAAATTAGATTGTTCTATCACTTGTTTATGTTTTGTGTTCTTTATAGATAATATAGTTAATTAAGGGCAATTCATAGCATGCTTAAACAAATGTGCAAATGCAATTTAGTCCAGATCTTGATTAAAACTAACTGCTTGAAAATGTCATTGATTTTTATCACAAACTAATAATTGATTAACTATGACTCATAGTTAAAGGTTATCTCAAGCTTGCACATTACACGACCTTCAAATAAGACTGAAGGCATAATCAATGTGGGTATCTCAAGTTAAAGGCAATTGAATTTGGCGTTAACTTTATCCTTTTTGACCCAGCCATTTCAGAGGTATTCCGCTTTAAACATCATGTAAAGGCCTTTTTAATTATAATTTTATTGGCAACCCTGACGTTTAAATGTAGTAGCGTAGTCCATAACAAAGGCCTATACTGTAAGCTAGATCTATGTTTTAAGGCCCCTGCTATGACTTATCTTAATAACGGCATGACTTTACAATTGATAAAAGTCAACTAAGCTGGTGTCATCGATGTTATGACAGTCAGAGTTGCCTACAAAAATCATAATTAGATAGGCCCCTGGATTGTGTTTAAAGTAGAATATCTTCGGAAAGGCTGGATTTAGAAGAACAAAGTCAACGCCAATCTAATGTTGTACGATTGCCCTAACTTTACATACCTGCATTTTTACCTTCAGTTCTTTTTTTAGTTGTTTTTTATGGGTTGCAGGATTTTTCTTGTCTTCGTTTTAGCTTACATTTTAGTAGTAAGGTGTTAATATAGTCAGCCTTCAATATGCAACTCATTCGGTTAAATTTTTGTTCTTTTTTGTTTCTTCAGGTGTTCAGAAAAATGTTGAAGTTTGCACATTTTGCAGCTACACAAACAGTACCAGTAAGTAATATTGTGATATTTTCATGGAGATTCTGCCAAGCAGTAAAATTTCTGAGTAAAATATATTTGATTTTAGTATTTACCACATTGATGCTGTTGGGTGAGATTCAAATCCCAAAATTACACCACATTGTAGCAGTATGTTTGCGTTTTGTTGGAGGATATTTTCAGATTATAAACAATTTATGTCCTACAGTATAAAAGCATTTCATTTTCCAATTTTTTTCAGTGTTTTTCATTAATTTTCAATGTTTATGTGGAAAAAGTATTTTGGTTTACAGTAATACTGCTTTAGTCTTAGTTTTTTGTTACATCTTCACAGCTTTACTGTGGTGGTACTGTTTTTTATTTCATTTACTAAAACAATTTACCTTGTATTAACCTCAATAATTAATGAATGATCGGAAATAATATCGCCTGTTTGGAAAAAAAAAAAATTGCAATTTTTATCCCCCTTGAGATAACACCAACAAGTGTTGATTCATCTGACTAAGTGGCCGTAGTAACATTAAAATAAAATGGCTTTACGGAAATAAACTTCATTGATTCTACAGTAATAAGCTGTAAAATAGTGGCATCAAACAGTGACAACATCCTTAAAAACTCAATTAAAATAATATTTAGAAATGAATACGAAATTTAAGTTGTAAAAAATGAAGGCTTCTCAAATATAGAGGCATTTGCATACGCAAAGCAGAACCACTAAGTCAAAAAATAAATCTCACTGCAGCATACAAAACTTTTGTCAACTTGTCCAATAAACATTCCGGTATGTTATAAAACAAGGCATTGCAATAATAAATAATCAAGATAGGACAATATCAAAGAATGAAGCAGCTGAATTTTAAATACAATTCTGCCTAATAACGTAAATTTGCATAACAAGTACTAATTTCTCTATTGATATGCTTTTCAAGGTTCAAGTCTGTCATCAAATATTACACCAACAATTTTGAGAAAATGATTTGGCATAGGCAAAGTATAGCTCTCATTAATTTGTGTGTTAGAATGAAGATCTGAGTGAAGACTAACTTCACCAAATTTTTGCGGCGGAGTTATTGTAAAACAAAGTAAAGGTTCAGAGCGGTAAAATTAGCTGCTATTTAATACAGATAAGCCAGCTTTCCAAAATTTAAAGTTCTGTCACAATACTGACAAAATGGAAACCCTTAAGTAAGAGGTAACTTTAAACTGCAATATTTTGAAAACAACAAGACGTAAAAAATTAGAATTGGTGAGAATGCATTTTAGGTTTATCCCAACCTTTTGGTCATGAGTGAAAGATTTAAGTTAAATAAATGCCCTTTTAAATCGTTAGCTTATGGCTGTCCTCGTATATTTCTACATCAATATCCATGATTTTTGCATTAATTTAAATCAATACAGCGGACTTTGTTCATGTTTTGCAGATAGGTGAAAAAATAATCGAAAATCTTCCGGCTCTACCTTCATCGTTTAACTTTTCGCCTTCCGTAGAAAGTTTGCGACAATGCCGTCTCGACAATGCCAAAGCAATTCTGCGGAATTCAGGTGAAATTTCAGTTCCACAACATACAAGTAGATTGTGGATTCGTATTAAACCGTATTCCATAGCATCACCGTGTACATTACATCTAATTTTTCGCCGCTTAATTCCTAAACTTAAGTAATAAATTCTTCCAAGTATCATCATTTTGGAATGTCTTACAGCTGGCTTGATGATTTCCAATCAAGTTTGTTGGTTCGCGCTGCTTTGTACAAAATGGTTGTCAATTTAGTTATCTTCGTTATGGCCGTTGCCATGACTTTGCTTGCTTCCATCGGCAACGCGTATAGGCTGGAAATAAATTTGCTTTTACTACAGCTGCTGCTTTTCAATTTCCATTCTCTGCTAAGTATAGTCGGCAGCGTGGCCGAGAGGGTAAAGACGTCGTTTTTACGGCGACCCTGATTGCATGATCTTGAGCTCAACCCGCACCCTGGTCAAGTTGTTGCGTCCTTGGATAAGACGCTTAACAATGATGATCTCTGCTTTGCGGCTTTGAACAGCAGCAAATCTACACTGAAATAAGTCAAATATCAACTGCAAAGCTCTAAATACTGTATGATCAATTCTTAAGCGCGTGCGGATTCGTCCATATGATAGAACCACCGTCGCTTTTTCGTGATAGGAGGATAAAGATGCATCAGTCAATCAGAATAGCTTAGATGTTCTGAGATAAACTGTTTGCAGGATCAATGAAAGAAGTAAGTTTTGTTTGCGGCGAAAGTAGTTCTGCAACGAGTAAACGAAAACAGGTAAGTTTATACTTGGCCTGGCAGGTTTGCAATTTTTTTAGACGATATTAAACTGCGACAAAACCAGCCAAGATAAGGAAAGAGTGAAGGCAAGCAAAATTTCCCCAGGGTTTTAATGAACATTAGTCCCCTCTTGTACGTTTCATCCATGAAAAACTAAGTTCTTTTTTGTCCAAAGTTTTATATAATAAGATTTATAAAAAGTTTTATATAAATTTATATTTTTTATATAAAGTTTTATTTAAAATCTTAATATATAAAAAGCTTTATATAGTAAGATTTTAAAGCCAGTTGAAGAATTAAACTGCTTAGCCCCTTCAAGCACTCCCCTTACGCTCAAGTCAAAGTCCAAACCATGTTTCAACGCTTACAGTTTTGGGTTAAACTTCCTAAATGACTTGGCTGAGATGGAGGGGGAGAATAAAGTCTTTTAGCCCCCCGTGGTTGCCCCACTAAGTCGTCGGCATAAGCAGAGAAAGAAAATCATATATGACTATAACGTCAAGGTGGTCACGAAATTATTTCATGCCGACCAACTTCTTGCTCTTGGAGAAAAGATGTGTCTGTGACATCAAAATACCAGGATTAATCTATTACGAAAAAGTTGATCAAACTAGTCTGTTACAAGACAAATATTTTTATTTTGTGAAACTCGGCGCAAATGTAAGGCTACTAGTGGTGATTGATGTGGGCCCCGGCCCCTCAATTGGCCCTGTTTACTGTGTAAATCAACCTTTTACGATAAAAGTAAGCCGTCACTCTACTAGCACTTCTAGCACAATTTTAAAACCTGTAAAACGCAGAAGAAAAATACGAGGATGAATCTCAACATTTTTTAACGCACAATTTTCTGATTTTTCAAAGAAAGGCAATTTAAGAAATGCGACATCTTTGCATGAGTGATTTAACACGAGACAACTAACGCTGGAGCATGTACTATTGCAGAATAACTCTTTGATTTTATTTACCGTTAGGGTATGGCAATTAATCCCTTTACTGGAACTTTAAAGCAAACTTTACAGGAATAAAAAAGAATTTAAAGCGAATCGAACCCGGTGAATCTGGCACTGTGTTTAGCGCCAATTTTATACCGAAATGTGCGTGGTGCACTTCCAACTTGGTCGTTTCAAGTAGGTTTTCAAAATGGTTACGCTTAAACTAAGCTCTTTGAAAATACTGTGACCTTAATGAAAAAATTAAATTTGACAGCACTGCTGTTATTGTCAAATCATATTAATTAATTTTACTTCAATATCATAGATTGGATATGATCTCTGCTTCCGCTGGTAGCATGCGACTTGCTTACGTTTCAACTTCAACAGAACCTTGTGGAAATGTCCAATGTGCCGCTAGTGTTTGAAATGAGATCAAGAAAACCAACCGGATTTTTTTTATGATGTTCATAATAATTATGATGTTTTGTAGTCAGCAGGCTCGAGTTTTAATCTTGAATCGGATTTTTTAAAATAAAATTTCTGTTCAAGAATCGTTATATCTCTTGTGTCTTTTTGACCAAATTTTAGTGTGATTACAATAACTTCAGGTCGTTGTGAGAAGCTATCGTGTTGTTTCATACCATGTGCAGCATCGCAATACAGGAATGATGTAAGGGTTTTTACTTCTAAACTATCCTCCACATTCGATTTAATACCGCAGTTGGTGGGAACAGAATGAATCCATAATGCTCTTGATATATACATAGCACTTTCTTGGAATATCTGTTTCAGCTCAATATCTTTAGGGTGTAAACTATAGGTATACCCTACGGTAGTTTCCATCTATTTAGTTCAATTGAAGCCAAACTCAAATCGAACCCCAACCCAAACCGTAATCTTGACCCTCTAAAAAGCGAAAGATAATTTCGTGGATATTTATTATTTCCGTTTTACTGTGTAAAATCAGGGATACCCCTGCCTAAAGTTAAATGTACTTTCGCTAATAATGAAACAAGGGTTGGGGCACATCTTTATTACCTCAAGTAGTTCTCATTTCAACAAAACCGTTTTCGAAAAGTATCTCCTTATGATTTTTGCTAAAATGTTTGAGTAATCGCCAATTTTACAAATAAATTTAAAGCTGGTAGAGGCATTAATTTTTGCAAAATGTCTAGTTTTTTCAAGTTCCTAGTAATTGATGAAATGTTTGACCCAAGCCCCACGCTTTTTGAGACACCTGCCACCCTTCATTAAAATTGTCAATAACGCGCTCCAACATGTCTCCCGGAATTTCCTGATTTCACATTTGATCTACAGTTTCTCAATTGTTGAAGGACTATTTTCGTAAACCGATCTTGGAAGTAACTCCAGAGGACATAGTATTAGGAAATAAGATGTGGGGAAATTCGGAGGCCATGGATTGTCTGTCCTCGAAAATAACTTGTCCTCTGGAAAGTATTGTTTTAGATACGCGAGAGTGTGCGGTTGGAATAATAAGAAGGCGCCTCATTCTGTTGGAAAACAACTGCATTTATGTCATCAAACCTCTTCCTCTGTATTGCTGGAATGAAGCGTCGCCTCAGCATGTCCATGAACCGCTCTGAGTTAACTAACAGTTTGGCCGTAATCTACCACATAGCAAGCACCAGTGTTTCGCTGCAGTAGTTTTGTACACTGAGAACTGAGAAGCTAATTGTAGGAAATAATGCTACTGGGATTTAAACTTTGTTTCGTAGGAACACCAAATTAGGGTTGCCGATTCGCTTTTTTAACAAACATAAGTTGCGAATTGATGACGTACGCTATTACGTTTGTCAGGTTTTTTCAATATAAATCATAAAATGCTTAAAAATCAAAGTGAAAAATGTCCAAAAAAGGTTACTAAGGTTAAGTATGTAACTAAAGTAAAACTATTTAAACTTTGGTAATTCGGCTCCGACTCTCTCAGGTTGTTGTCCAGTGTTCATTCATTCTTTACTACCACAACAATAGCGAATGCATTAGTAACACAATATCAGACGTAGAGTCAGGAAAAAGACACATCGTCAGACGTTGAAACAAGCAGAGGATCTTGACAAAAAAGCGATTTTTATTTGCAAGGTTGCTACACCTGTCACACCAGTTGAAGTATGCACAATGTAGGCCTAATCATTTCGTCAATCACACCAGTGCCGTCGCCAGAGCAAATGAAGTAAGGGGGCACTAAAATTTGCTAGTAAAAACTGATCTTCAGATCTTGTACGGCTGCAATTATGCGCAATTCTAAAACAAGGCGGGCAGGTTTTTTTAGCTAGTTTCGTCAGCGGCCCATAATTGCTCGAAAAATCTATAAACAGCAGTGAATGCTACCAGACGTGAAACCAGGATTTTGGTAAGAGGAGTGAACCAAAAGTTTGCTTTTTAGCACAAACACTGCCTGATTAAGCCCTCGTGCTAAACAAATTGATGCAACTCAAGTGTGTCACAGAAGGGCATAGTCACTAAATATTTAGTGATTGTGTAAGGGGGCCTGGAGGCGGAGGCATCCAGCCGCTGGGCGATTTTTACGATTATGCAGCAAAAATTTAGAGATTTTAACGCATTTTAATCACATTTCGCACTTTTTGAAGCCATATGAATAACTGAATTGCTAAACTTCAGAAGTCATCACTTCATTAAAAAGAATTAAATTGCTTAACACTTTCAGCCTCCCCTTACGTCAGGTCAAGTCTAAAATACGTTTAAACGCTCGTATTTGGAGGTTTCAAAGTGACTTGGCAAAGAGGGTTTAAGCCCCTTCACCCTGGTTGCGCCACTGACTGCGACCTCAAAATCTTGAATGTGCTCTAAAAATCAAAACAGCTGGTCTTTGAAAAAATTGTTTTCACGTACCGTATTGTTTCATGCCGTAATCACTAACGAAGTACCGGTAACCATTCTGCAGGCTTACTCCTATCTGCGACATATCCGTAAAGGCGTGTAATTACGACGGAATATTGCGTCAGATTTATGTACAGCAGTTGGTTGCCAGCGATTTCGCAAAGAATCGAGAAAACGTCCAAAGAGAATTGTGTTTGAACGTAATTATTCCTTTTTCCATCATTGTTAGTTGTCTTGTCGTTGCGTGATGTTTCAAAAACAATATTTTGAGTAAACCAAAATAGGGATGGGGGTGGGGGCACAAGCGGCCGTTAGGGGGGCACGGCCCCCTGCCCCCCGGTAGCGACGGCACTGAATCACACTCATCAACACACACATGCAGGCACACAAGATGTAAGTAAATCTAACGGCTGCAGTACTTGTTCAAATAATTGATAAAGAAGAAAGAAAGGGGGCAGTGACCAGTGCGAGGCCAGGCACGGTTACGTAGCTGGTCAATGGGAGGCGCAACCGGCCAAAACTATGTTTAGCTCAACGGAGAATGGTGAGGAAAGAAAAACCACCCTGAAAATAAAACCTCACCGTGTCCACAAACCCTTTCAAGCGGCAGCTGGTCATAGTATCAACATAATAACAATTTTGTAATCACAAAAACCACCAAGGGAACCAAAAGGGTACCAGAGATATCGCACCTCCGGGCGGGGAACCATAGCGAATCAATGAAAAAGGAAAAAAAACAACATCGATCAACAAGCAGGTCCATGATCACAACACCACAGGAATGCACAGGTGAGCATCCGCGACCGGTTTCGTCCTTGCTCAAGGGACTCATCAGGCGGAAGAACAACGAGAAAACCAATTTAAGCAATGCAGCGATGGAGAACAAACTTGCAAATCTACATCATGCATAGGCATCACACCAAGCGAGTGTTCCTTGTCAAAAGAACAAAGCTATAGGGACCCCAAGTAGACTATCAAGAACTACAAAAACCACCAAGGGAACCAAAAGGGTACCAGAGATATCGCACCTCCGGGCGGGGAACCATAGCGAATCAATGGAAAAGGAAAAAAAACAAAACAACATCGATCAACAAGCAGGTGTTTTTTTTTTCCTTTTCAATTTTGTAATCGATACATATGCATTAAAATAATTATATACAACATACAGCAATAGTGAGTCACACCATCCACATTGCGTCTAAATAAATAGCTGGTAAAAAAGAACCATAACTTATGATCGTTCCGATATCTCGGTCAGAACAAAAGTATACTGATTTTGCAAGAGAGGAATTACAGGTTTGTGTCTATGCATTGTTGATGATGTGTATCAGATCAATTAGGCAGAGTCCAGTGATACTCAATTTGAAGGGTAACAGCTTTAGTTTGCTGTGCGAACTACTGGAATTCACGAGCAAGTTTCAAAATTTGACTGGAAGTTCAGTTGGTTTGGAGAAAAAGAGCACTTTTTTCTGCTTCTCCCTAGTAAAATAGGTTTGATGTGGCAAACATTTGATGAAAATTCCACAATGATGCTGTTCTCATAATTTGCTCTTCTGCAACCTGTCAATGAGGACATGGGTATCAAACTTTCCTTCCATCATATACTGATACATCAGAACAAGATGTTTCCACTACCGTGTTGCAACATTTTGTTTCTGAAAAAAAAAGTTCAATTATTTATTAACTACCGTACCATACATGCTTTCAACCAAAGAGCAGGAACTGCGGAAAATTAAATGTCGTTGCAAGTCAAACGTGTTTAGCGAGTCAATAGGCCTAGCTCCTATGGCGTAAGAGAACGTTACCTACTAAAGCAGTATACCCTGATGCAATTGCAAGTAAGGCTAGAATCTAATTGTTACAAACTGGCATCTTTACTTTTCAGGTTTTCAAGGATCAAATTAGTACAACTAACCATAATCGCAGTCACATTTCTTTATGGGATCCTTTTGAAAACAGTTGTTCCTAATGCGATATTACATGGAAATAATATTTTGTTCCATAATTGGTCTAGTGCGCAAATTGATGACGCCAGGCAGTATCTGTTATAACCGGCAGACTGTTAAGAAAAACACTGCAGTTAGTGGAAGATATTACAGTTATTATTTCGTTAACTGAGTGATGGAATGATGATTTATATCAATATCAATCATATTACCTAAATAAAATTTAAGTTTATTGTTTATACAAAATACGTCACTACAGTCTGTAGTAGCATTGTTTGTTAAAATGGTTTAGGCGCATTCAATTCTGTCTAGTGACTAAAGGTTAATTTTAGAAAAATATCGACTGTTGTGGAATGAAAACGTTGTTTTGCAACCAAAAACTATTGAGATTTTACAATTTCAATACTAAAATTTCATTAATTTTGAGCTATCTTTATTAAATGATTTAAATGACACAATCCTGCCCTGAACGAGAATATTTTTGTCCCTACATCTCCAAATACAAAGATAGTGCGAAGCTTGCCAAAAAATTCATTGGTATGAATTTAGTTTATGTAATAAAAATTTTGCAATAAAAATCAGCCGGAAGATTCTTTAGATAAATAATAAAAAGCTAAAAAATCTTTCTTTTTGAAATGTGCGCGTGGACAAACACAAACAAGATACCGAGTATGTGAGAGCCAAAGAAATTACCTGATTAATAATTTCATTGCCGACATTCAATCGAGGTTGATAGATCCACGCAAAATCAGGCCGGTAAGAGAATAACAAACCTAAAAATAATAGTCAGAGTATGGTAAAAGATTACTCAATATATTATTATCTATAGATGCTGTCTAAAAGTTTTGACGAGAATTAATCCCAGAACCAATTGCACTTCTGAAATCAAAACATGTCGAAATACAACAAAAAACAATATATGTATTACAAAGCCAACAATTTGGATAACATTTAAACCATATTAAGCTTTACAAAAGTATTTTTTGTTTGCAAAATTTACTCAAAAGCCCTCAATCTGCTATAACGTGAACGCTTAACTTTGCCAGGGCCCAGGATTGCTTTGGATTGTAAATAACCACTTTTTTGTTTAAAATTTATTTGAAATGAATATTGCATTTGCCAAATAAAAGAATTTTCTGTAGTGTTGCATTCTCTGTAAGTTAATAAAAACTTTCTTGCTAGTAACATGATCTAGTAAGGGAAACACAGACTGCTATGAATGTTTACATTTGACTGACTAATCTTATTAATTTAACTTGAGAAATGTATCTAATTACTTATCAAACACCATTAGCCAGTTAGCTGGAAATCTGACTGTTTGAGATAGCAGAAAAAACATTTACAATAAAAATTAATGCAAACCTGCAAGAAATCTGCAGTCAACTAGAAAAGCTCTTCATGGAATTGGATAGCCTTTTGCCATCATGCATTTTGCAGTATTTAAAAACTGCCTATCATAAAATCAAACATAAACAAATGTGTAATAGTCCAAGGTTCTTTATCAAGTCCAAAAAAGTCACAAATTAGTAAAAGCTTCAGAAATAAACTAAAGTAGCGACAGATTTATTTACTTCAGATTTCAGACATACACAGAACCGCAGATAAATACAAAATGATGAGTGACATCTAAAAAACCATAAGATCAGGGTTGATATTTCAGATTTAAATAAAGGAAGTGGCTATTTTGCCTCTAAGAGGCAAAATAGTGTTTTCCCTGTGTTTCGATTAGAGTTGAGATTAGGCTTAGGGTTGAGGTTAGGGCTAGGATAAGGGTTAAGGTTAAGGCTATTTTGACACTGGAGGCAAGATACCGGTAGCGTTTAGGACTATATTGCCTCCAAATTGCAAAATATCATGGGGCTTTATTATTTTGTGCATTTATTATTTTTATTTTATTTGCACCAATATGCAATTTTAATCAAATGAACAATCAATTTAGTCAGAAGAAACATTACAAATGTAACCAATTCAATAGAAATACACTGGAGATGACTTAAACAAATATTACAATCCAGCAAATACTACATAAGAGAAAAAGCAAAAAACAACACACAACATAGATTTCACAAGTATTAACAACAGCAGAAATAGTACCTAAACATTAAAAAAAACGCAATATGTTAGGCAGAGGTGGAGTCCTTGGCCTCAAGGACACAATTTGAAGTCCTTCGCCTTGAACCCTGCAAGTCCTCGAATATGTCCTCGGCTTGAGGACAGCACTACTTTATGACATGTTGAAAATGGGCCAAGGTCATGAGCAATGTTGTTTCGTCTCAGAACACTCCAGAAAACTTGCGAAAAAAAATTTTGATGAACGAATTTTGTGGAAAAGTTGCGAATTTGTGGGCGAAGACCTTTTTTTTGAGATCGCCTGCGTTTCGCAAAAATTTTGAGCAAAGACTGTTTATATTGTTTTTTGGAGAACACTTCCGCGTTGTGTCTTTGGTCCAAGGCCTTGAGCATTCCCATTCTTGGCCTAAGATTTTTTTGGTGTCCTTGGCCTTAAGCCTTGTGTCGTTGACTCCACCTTTGATGTTAAGCTTGTGATCAACTTAGCTAACCTGTAAACCTGCTAACTGAAGTGCTTCTAATCGCAAAGGGATTAATCTGGTATAATCCTGAGCATAATCTATAATACAACAACAATTTGCATGTCAGTCTCTGTCAGTCCGTATTCAATGCATGGTCTAACTCTCTTTACTCGAAAAGGAAGCTCTTCAACACTCAAGTCAGAAGTAGCATTTTGATGAAGAGGCACAAGAGCAGGCTTGGAAATATCAATTACCGGTAGTAATCGATACTATTAGTACATTCTTTGCTTTTGGGTTATCAATCATCACAGATGCTTAGCTTTCCTGTTTCAATTTTTTCCATGGACTATCGCCTTTTCTTTTCTATGTTTTTTGTTTACAGGTTATCAATTGGTAGAACCTTTATACTTTATATACTTTTGTTCTGGTTGAGTCTGCATAAGCTTACATTGTTTCATTTCTCTTATGCTACATCTTGCTCTTTATAATTATCCTAAACAAAGTGACTTGGTGAATGGAACACGCACGGTTAAATAAACAAAGATTCTAGTGACGTTACTCTTATTTGGAAATTTTTATTTTGATTATTACACTTATAGGCATAGGTGGGCACAAGTCCATTAATCATTAATAATGAAGCTAACTTTTTCATTAACTCGTTAATCCGTTAAAAAGTTTCTTTATGTTAACGGACTAAATTAACTTCCGTTAAGTTTTGTTAACTTCGTTAAGGTTTTCATTGTTAATATCTTGCACCATTCATTCATTGTACCAGCAAAAAACAGTTTGCACTGGTAACACTTGTTGCGTATTTGAACGAGTTTTATAGAAAAAAGCAAAAAAAGAAGCTCTTTGTTGCAGCAAATAATAAGCTGCAACCACAGGTAGGTCTATTAATTATTGCTGTTCACAATTTCTAAAGATTTTTTGATCGCAGCAACATTAGTGCATTTGAACCTATTTTTATCTTGAAATTAGATTAGACGGTAAAATGTAACTTCCATAACACAAAAAGACCACTATAGCAATAAATATTTCCTTACAATCAGCTCAACAGCATCAATACATGTTCTAGAAGCCATCGAATAAAAAGAAATGTAAATTATGTACACGCAAAGTATTAACGAATTAACGGACTTTATTAACTTCTGTTAATTAACGCTGAAAATAACGGATTAATGTTAATGAAGGTATGAAGTTTGTTAACGAACTAGTGGTGAACAAAGCTAATGCTTCGCATTAACTTGCCCACCTATGCTTATAGGTTTGGGTTAGGGTTTAGGTTAGGCTTTGGGTTAGAGCTAGAATTAGAATTAAGGTTAGGGCTAAGGGTTAGGTTTTTAAGGCTTTATTTCAAAATGTCTGTGCAAATGGAACATTCACCAAACCTCTTCTCATCCTAAAAGCATATTTTTTATATCCTTCATAGCATGCTACAGTAATGATAGTTTTTCCTCTCACAAGTTACAATTTATGGTCAATACAGCAAATATTTCAGTGCATCCGAGTGAAAAATAGAATATAAATTTTTGTTCGCCTTTTAGTATCGATTACCAATTTTTGCTTTTTGTTTCTGATATCTTTGCTTTTTGTTGCTTTTACAGTCTTTGCTTTTTGCTTCTGATAACAACTACCGGTACTGTGTCAACAATTCTTTGCTTTTTGTGTGAATTAGTGATATCAATTTGTCTTTGCTTTGCTTTTAAAAAGCATCAACTTCCAACCCTGTACAAGAGCTACTAATATCTGAATCTGATAGGCTATACCGGTAATGAGTAAGCCTAGTCTAACAAAATGGAGGTTGGGTTGCCAGTGATCTCGTCACAAAGTGATTGCGGCATTCTGAAGACAAAAAAAAGCTTATCTTACAATTGTATCGCAATTGTGCCATTGCATTATTACAATCCAAGTGTTGACTGACAGTGACAACGACAGTCATTAAACTAGGCTACTCTACCATCCTCGGAGCTATCTTGCTTTAAAACCCCTACTTTGTGGCCAAATCACTGCGATGAAATCTATCTTTTTGTGATAGATCACTTGTAGCAATAGGCTAACAGATAAAACATAGGCTAGAAAATTACTAACTAACAGCGCTTCTTTCTATTCAGTTTCCAAACAGTGACTTTCAACCTTTCAAAGTTGCTACACAAAAAGGTAGCATCCTAATACAAGTGCTTATCTTCATCATTCATCATATCCTGGACTTGGACTACAGCCAGAAACTCAGAACTGAGAAAGAATAGGCTACAGTACTACTAACACAGTAGCCTACCAATAGTATAGACCAGCAAGTAAAAGTCAAGAGGCATTTGCCACGGATTTCCCCAATAAATCTGTGTCCCACATTCTTGACACTTCACTCCTTAAAAAAAGCAAGCTATGCCTATGACAAGTAATCTACACGCATATGCCTAATCAATTCCCAATTCATCCTCATTCAGCATTAGCCAACACATTATGCCAATAAAACTGCTTAAACACTTCATTAAACATTATCTTCTAGAATTTCTAACATTCAGTGATTCACCTTCCATTGATTCTCAGTTTAGTCTTGTGAGTTGATAAATAAATCAACAAACTCAACTCTCAACTGCCACTTCAATTCTCTGATGGCGGTACTAATAAATTTTGGTACCGCCACCTGTGATTTTAGTACCGCCACCTGTAAACTTAGTTCCGCCACCTGAGCTTGGAGGTGGCGCCACCTGAACTTAGAAGTGGCGCCACCTGAAGCTGCAAGTGGCGCCACTTGAAGCTGCAAGTGGCGCCACCTAAACTTAGAGGTGGCGCCACCTGATATTAGAAGTGGCGCCACCTGAGCTTGGAGGTGGCGCCACCGCCACTTGTATGTCTGACCCCGTCTCTTAAAATGGTTCTAGGTTGACCTATGATGTTGCAGGCTAACTACTCAAAACAGCTTTGGTTCCTAGTCCTGATTAAGAAGTTGATGTTAGCCGGACTGCGGGTGCTTGATTACTTGATTAGAAAAAATGCAATCGTTTTCAAAAGCTCATAAACGCAGTTAAGCGTGGAATTTAAAAAAAGAAAAAACCAAGGGAGAATAACCTGACTGCGCGTTTACAAATGATTGACTGCAGATGCCCTCAGTTAAAGTGCAGTCAACACTGCGGCTCAAATTTTAAAACTACTTTGTACTTTTATCAAATAATAAGTACTTAAGTAGCGTTACTTCAGACTAAAACTACTTAAGTAAAAGTAAAAGTAGTTAAAAAAAAACTACTCAAAAAAGTACTCGTTACCGAAAAAAACTACTTAAGTAATCTACTCAAGTAAAAGTATTTCGTTACTTTACACCACTGGTAATTGGTAAATTTAGGAAGGCAGTAATGAGTAATGAGTGCTGTGTTAGTAGTGTTACAGATTAAAATTTTAACCTTAAAGTTTGATAATAATGTACCAGTAAGTCTGCTGGCCTAAAGAAAAGAATGACTAGGCAGTAGGCGTGCCGTTACTCACTGAGGCACTGAAAACAGACTAAGCCGGTTTCAGAGTTCACCGAAATATTTTAAGTTAGAGAAAGAAAAACAAAAAAGAGAAATATTCTTGTGTACATTGTTCATGAGATTGAGAGTTTTCATTTGCTGTTTTGTTTAAGGGATTTGGGGTTAGTTTTAGAGTACCGTAAGAATTTAAGTTGAGGTTACAGTATGGTAGCCACTTTGTTTGCAGACACTCTGAAAATGGACTGTTTTTACAAACATCCAATATCAGATATTTAAAAAATTATTACACTATAGGCTATTGGTAATCACGGCATAGCCTAGTATTGGTTTGGAGGCATGGAACGGAAATTTCTGTATGGAATTTGGAAAATGCCAGAATGGAATGGAATGTTTCAAGAGGATGCCAGGGATCTCATCACATAGATATTTTGTCACCAAAGTGATTAGTGACAGATGGCTTTCTGAAGACAGAATAGGCCTATCTGACTCTAGGCTAGTAGTATTGTACGGTACTATTGCATTATTAAAACTAAGGAAAACGCTTGGTGCACATTCTGTGTGCGCAGACATTTCGTAACAACAGATAAAGCCAAAAAATCTAATCCTAAACCCTAATCCTAGCCCTAACCCAAACGTATAGGCTAACTCTGAACTGTATATGATATTGTAATCAAAACAAAAATTTCTGAAAATGAGTGATGTCACCGGCAGGGCATGGCATGGAATGGAATGGAAGATTTCAAGAATGGAATGGAAGACAATCTTCCATACTTCCATACGGTACCAATTCCATCCTAGATTTTGCTCATGGCATTTAGAGAAAAATATATAGGGATAGTGATAATTGAAAATTTGTGAAAGCGTTTAGCAGCTAATAATCTGTTGACACAGTCAGACAGTAATAGGGTAATTCGATCATGACTCATAAACACTGTGCAAGCAGTGTAATCAAACATTACATCATCAGATCATAGAATATGTTTATTGCAATTTAAGTGCTGACTGGCTTAAGTTTTGTTTTGAGAATGACAATTTGCCTAGTGCTGTCACCAGAGCAAACAAAGTGAGGTGGCACTAAAATAGACAGAGCTTTTTACACATTAAAACTAATCTTGTACAGCTGCAAATTATGTGCAATTTCAAAATTCTGTAATCACGTCTAAAAAAGAGACTTGTACAATAAGTCCGGTAGCATTTCTTAGCTCCTTTTGTTTCCGGCCCATAAACACTTCAAAAGTCTATATAAATGCAGTAGTGAGTGCAACCTTACAACCTTGCATGTGCTCTAAAAGAGCAAAAACAGCTGTTGGTTTAAAAACGTAACAAATGATTTCTTTGGTCTACATTTCTATTGTTCGAAACACCCATAAACAGGCATGCAACCAAGACTTTGATAAAGGAGGGGGCTGGGAAGCTAAAATTTTTTTGTTTGAAAAATGCCTCAATTGGGTCGTGAGCTGAGCAAAGTGGTGCAACTAAATCATCTCATATAGACAAGGGTCTGGTGGTGAAGCCACTGTCGTTGGGCAATTTTTTGATTTTTTTGAGAAAAGATGTAACTATTTCAACACCATTTGGATCACATTTCGCACGTTTTTAAAGTTATTTTAAAGAATTAAATGGCTAAGACTTAGAAGCCAGGAGAAACGTTAAATTGCCCAACCCATTAAGCCCCTACTTTACGTATAGGTCAATTCCAAAACACATTTAAACGTTTGCATTTTGGGGCTAATTTTTTAAGTGATTTAGCTAGGGGGGAAGCCCCCTTTGCGCTCGTAGTTGTGCAGCTGCTATACCGTAAATGCTTAGCGACCTGTTGTGCATCAAGACCCATAGTTTGAGAAACACTGAACACTGGTTTGGGCATAGAATAGGCCTACTGTGAATTAATTGTGATGCAAATGTTCGTGGTTTTGAAATTGATATGACTAGCCTAATTACTTGATGACCTATTAGGTTCAGAGGTGTAACCTTGTCCTTAGATGTTTAATCTGGTGTTTGAAACTTAAACCATTAGACTTTCTGAGTTTCAAAACTTCAATATACTGCTACTGTAGGATACTTTAGTGAAGGAGGTAGGATTGAATGTTATTTTTCCTTTTTGCATCATTGTTGGTTTTCTTGTCGTTGCATGATGTTTCAAAACAAGATTTTTAGTAAACCAAAATGGGGGGCAAGGCCCCCCCTGACCCCCCGTAGCGACGGCACTGAATTTGTCCAGTAACAAAACTTTTTTCTTCCATTGTTACAAAGATTTGTATTTACTTTTCTATCCTCGATTGAGCTTAATTCTTTGTTATTTTTTTTGCATGCGTTTAAACTTTTTTCGGTATTTTTTTAAATCTTTTTTTTTGAGATTTGGCTATGCCAAATTTCATAGCTAGTGTGATTACAAACTTGCAATCATTGGACCAGTAGACCCAGTGCATATCAGTCAACCTATTGTCTGTTGATTAAGTGGTTGATATTTTCATGCTGAGCGATTTTTCATGGTAGCTCATAGCGATAGGCTTCAAATATGGGATGAGATGCATCGTACCATACTGCTTACCTTCGCGAGCGGCTACTTGCAAATACGCTTAACATTGCAAAAGTATGAAACAAATTACGCATAGCTTTCTTTCTAAACTTGCCTTCTGCTTTGGTATGGAAGCATGGAATGGAATATGGAAGAAAATTTTAGTATGGAATCGAATATAGAATTGAAGATTTTTAGTATGGAATGGAAGAAAATTGCCAATATGGAATATGGAAAAATTGTCTTCCATACCATGCCCTGGTCACCGAAATCTTTGTTTATTTAACTGTGCACATTCCGTGCACCAAGTCACTTTGAAAAATTAGAGCATTGACTAAGAACGGCTGTCATTGAACTATTCTACTATCCTCAGAGCTTTCTTGCCCTAACCGTCACTTTGTGGTGAAATCACTGTGACAAAATCGCTTTGTGACAAGATCACTGGTAACGTTTCAAGAATGAAATGGAAGACAATCTTCCATAGTTCCATCAATTCCATACTACTGCTAAATCTCGCTCATGGCATTTACAGAAAAATATATACTGTACGGATAGTGATTACTAAAAATATGTTGAAGCATTTAGCAGCTAATCATCTGTCGACAAATTAATAGTGTAATTCAGTCATGAACATTGCGCAAACAGTGTAGGCATTGCATCATTAGATCATAGAATATGTTCATTGCAATTTGCAGCGGCATTGATGCTGACTGGCTTAATGTTGGTTTGAGAATGGCAATTTGCCTAGTGCTGTCACCAGAGCAAATGAAGTGAGGAGGTGCTAAAATAGACTGAACTTTTTACACATTAAAACTGATCTTGTATGGCTGCAAATTACGCGGAATTTTTGAAATTCTGTAATCATGTCTAAAAAAGAGACACGTAAGTTCAGTAGCATTTCTTAGCTCCTTTCGTTTCTGGCACATAATCACTTGAAGTCTATCTGCTGCAGTGATTACGACACAAAAACAGCTGGTCTTTCAAAAAACGAAATAAACAATTTTTTATGGTCTACATCTGACATTTCTACTCTACAACACACCCATAAACAGGCGTACAACCAAGATTTTGCTAAAGTAGGAGGCTTGAAAGTCAGAGTGTTTTTGTTTGAAAAGTACCTCGATTGGGAAGCGAGCTGAAGAAAGTGCTGCAACTCAATCATCTTATACATACAGGGGTCTGGGGGCAATATTTTCATTTTTCAACAAAATGACTTGGCGAATGGAACAGGCGTGGTTAAATAAACAAAGATTCCAGTGATGTAACTTGTTTTTGGAAATTTTTATTCTGATTATTACACTTATAGGTTTGTGTTAGAGTTTAGGTTAGGCTTTCTGTTAGGGCTAGGATTAGGGTTAAGGTTAGGGTTAGGGCTTAGGGTTAGCTTTTTGGCTTTATTTCAAAATGTCTGCGCATGGAACATTTGCCAAGCCTCTTCTAAAAAAATTTTTCAATGCCATTTCGATTACATTTCGCATGTTCTTAAACTTATTTGAAAGAATTAAATTGCTAAGACTTAGAAGGCTGTAGAAAAATTAAATTGTCCAGCCCATTCTGCTCTTACTCTACCTACTGGTCAATTCAAAAACACGTTTTAGGGTTAATTTTTTAAGTGACTTGGCTAGGCGGGAGTTGAAGCCTCCTTCAGTCCTTTGCCCTTGTAGCTGCACCACTATATCCGTAGATGTTTATCGTTCTATTGTTGATCCCAACCCTAGTTTGAGAAACACTGGCTTTGTGCTTAGAATACTTTAAATTGACTGATTGAATATGATGCAAACGTAATGGTCTTGAAATTAATGTGACTAGCCTAATTACTTAATGACCTATTAGGTTCATAGATGTGCACTTTGGGTGTTGAATCTGGGATTTGAAACTTTGAACCACTAAACTTTTGGTATTTAACAACTTTGATATACCGCTTTTGTAAGTAACTTTAGTCAAGTCTGTAGTAGGTAGGATTAAATGGTATTACTGTATTCCTTTTTACATCATTGTCAGTTTTCTTGTCATTATATGATTTTCCAAAAAAAGTATTTTTTGTAAACCAAAATGGCGAGCAAGCCCCCCTCCCCCCCGTAGTAACAACACTGCATTTGCCAAGTGACAAACCTTTTTTCCATCGCAACAGAAATTTGTATTTACTTTTCTATCCTTGATTAAGCTTAGTTTTTTTGTTTTTTTTTGCGTTTAAACTTTTTCTGGTATTTTTTTTAAAGGAAGTGGCTTGTGTTATGTTACATGACACCCAAAAAGAGAATAAGAGAGCAAAGAGTGAGTGCTCATTTACTCTCACTTATTTTTTAAATTATCGTTAGGGTTAGATTTTGAGTTTGGGTTAGGATCAACGTTAAGGTTAGAGCTATGGTTAGAGTTTGGGGTTGAGGTTAGGGCTAGGATAGTGATTTTCTTATTCTGACATAACGCAACAGCAGCCTCTGTCTTTTGTAAAATGTTTTTTGGCAGTTTGGCTATGCCAAATTTCGTAGGTGATGTGATCACAAACTTGCAATCATTAAACCCAGAGCATACTGGTCAACCTATTGTCTGTTGATTAAATGGTTGATATTTTTATGCTGAGTGAATTTTTATGGTAGCTCATTGTGATAGTGCTTCAAATACGGGATGAGATGCACTATACCATACTGTTTACCTTTGCGAGTGATTACTTGCAAAGGTACGCTTAACTTTGCAAAAGTACAAAACAAATCGCATGTAGCTTATGGTCTAAACTAACCGTGGTATTGAAGTATGGAATCGAATATGGAAGAAAATTTTAGTATGGAATGGAATATGAAATGGAAGATTTTTGGTATAGAATGGAAGAAAATTGCCAGTATCGAATATGGAAAAATTGTCTTCCATTCCATTCTATTCCTTTCCAGTAATTAATCTACTGTAGGTTTTGTACTTGGTATTTAAAGTTTCCATGTTCCAATAGGCTATCTTGTTGGCAGTAGCCTAGGTTCTGGGTTTGCCAGTGATCCTCTCACAAACTGAATCTAGATTGAAAAAATATACAGTGTTTGCAAAATGTTCCGTTTTGTGTCTGCAACAAAGTGGCTACTCGACTGTAGCTTTAAGTCAGAATTAGTATAAAACCAGACACAAATTTCCAATGAAAACCTGAAATAATTGAAATAGAGCCTTCTACAGAAAACCTAACTGTTGAGTCGGTCAATGATACCAATTTTCATTTTGTTTTCGGCGAAAAAGTGCAATTTCTCAGTCTTGCTACCTGGGGTGCAAACTGACAAACTCGATGGATTTGTATTCAAATTCTAGTTCAGCCTATTTGAACAAGTTTAAATTCTCTAATTTAATTTTTTTAAGTTCAAGTTTGGCAAAACTATTGAGTTTGAGTTCAGGCTGACAAAAATAGCAAGTCTACTTTTTAACTTAATCACTTCCTTTGTGTAAACATGCTGTTTTTTTGGATCGCCATGGCATAAACAAGTGAACAACAACCTCAAGTTTCATCGCTTGATCAACAAAAAATATTTCTGTGGGACAATTTTTAATTTTTAAGTTTCATTTTAATGAACTCTAACAGTTTTTATCGAGTTTGAGTTCAGAAAACTTATTTTTTCGAGTTCAGCAAAACAACCGAGTTTTGTTAAGTTCGAGTTTGCAGCTCTGCTTGATACAGGGATTATGGTATCTCTACAGTGCATATCAAATACTCGTATATTGGTGTGACTAACATAATCTGACAACCGGAACTTTTAGGTTCAAGTCTTTATGCTTATATGAGCTAGGCTTAAAAGTTGGTTATAGTGACATATATTTTAGTTTTCATCTTGGAACTGATCAATGAGTAACAGTGCCAGTTCAAGCAAATATGCTGGGGATCCTGCTGTGGATGCTGCTGTTCTGCAGCAAATGGCTTACAAAAGCAGTTACACAGAATCGATCAACAAGCAGATGAGGGTACCCCAAACAATAACAGTAGCTGAACAAAATGGAGATTATAAAACTACAGATCATCACTTCAAATCAAGTTCGATTGATTACACAAAAAATGCACCATTGCTAATGGAAGTGCCAGACAGAATTGTAGTCTCAGGTTTGCTATTATGCATGTTAATTGTTATTGTTTTAATAGTTACTATATATTAACCTGAATGTATCAAACTATCATTGTACAGGAAAATTACCTTTTCCTTACTGTAAATTTACCTGTATGTATCATTGTACATGAAAAATTTGATGGTATTGAGTTCCACTAGGCCATTGATTGTTTTATTCTTCTATCAACCTTTTTTTTTTAATATAATGAGAAATTGACTATTCCACTGGAAAATTTTAGTTAAAGTAAAAGGAAAATGTCAAATATTCACGTATTTTTCATTTTTTTAAAGGTCAAGATTAGGGTTTGGGGTTACTTTAGATTAGTGAACTGATCAATGGTGGAGTAGATAGAGTGTCTGCTACTACATTGGTAGACTGTGGTTCAATTCCCAGTTGGTTCCAACCAAAGACGATAAAACTTGGTATTCACAGCTTCCCTGCTTGACATTCAGCATTAAAAGGGAGAGTGTGAAACTTTCATTGTGTGTGGCAGACAGGTAGGTAGGTAGGTGGCAACTTGACTCGAAGACCAAAAGGTCCTTTCACTATTCCTGGCTGAAGCAAGTTGGTCAATAAAATGTGATTACAATTATTACAGTTTTACATTAGGGATTTGAGTTTGGGTTAGATTTGAGTCAGAATTGATGTAAAAACTTGATAGAAATTTCTGGTGAAATAAACCTTCCATATAATAATTGATTTTGGAGTAGAATAATTAATGTGTTTAAATGTTGACTTTAGGTTAAAAAGGCAAACTTATCAATCCACCTGCTGACTTTTCAAGAAAACTACTTTTGATAGGCTTGAAAGTTACTAACGCTGTAATCAGTCCTATTCTTATTTGAATAAGTTTTTTAAAGTATGCGTTTGGCTTGTATAATTAATTTTACCTAAACTCTTGATTTTCTTTGATAATTGGCTACTAAATTGATAGTTTTTGACGGTCGGCGACATCCTAACACGACCGACCTGACGTGAGACAGCTCACCCCGGGAATCCTGATGCCATGGACATCCTGACGCCAAAAGCTCTAAACTTTCGCGCTCCGCTTTTTTTCTTTTTGTCAAAACAATTAACACTCGGTTGTTGTTAGTAAGCGTTAGATTTTTCTTCAATTGTCTACTTTATTAGTCTTTTTTTCAAAACGTTAAAAACACAAAAACCTCAAAAGCAAGTTTTATTTTTGATAATAGTAATAATCGAAAGCAAACTTTCAAATCGGTAAAAATGCTTGCGGTAAGTTTTAAACAATGACCGAACGCCGCGATTGAAATTAATATCTGTTGCTAATTGCAATTTCTAATTTTACTGATTTATTATAATTGTTCTTCATGAATATATCTATGTGGTCATTTAATGATTAGCAAAATATATTAATTTCAATTGCGGCGGTCGGTGATGGTTTAAAACTTATCGCCAGCGTTTTTACCAATTTACTAACTTGGCTTTGAATTTTTAAAAATGATTTTGAAATATCAAAAATACAACTCGCTTCTGAGCTTTTCGTGTTTTCAGCATTTTGCAAAAAAAAGCTTATAAAGTGCACAATCAACGGAAAGTGTGATGCTTATGTCACAACAACCGAGTGTTATTGTTTTGAGAAAAAAAAAGCGTAGCATGAAAGTTTCGAGCTTTTGGCGTCACGATGTCTCAGGTGTTAAGATTCCCGGGGTGAGTTGCCTCGCAACAGGATCTCCTGCTTCGAGTTTTTAAAGTGCTTGAGTAAGCATCATTATTAAAGTGTAAATTGATATATATCGGTTTTGTTTGTTAGTTGGAGAAGACGGTGTTAAATATGGAAAAGGTGAAAGAGATCTTGCAGAAGTAATGCATCCGGATGAAATTCGTTCACCGATACCTCTTGCACTTCAAACTCCCCCAAGAGTGCTGACACTGCAGGACAGAAATTTAGATTCTTTAGATGTAAGTTTGCAATGTAACAATAAGTCATAAGTGGCGTAGGCAGGATTTCATGATATGGGTGGGTCCTTCCTTCCATAGTTAATGCAAAGAAAAAAAAATAGGTATTCATCTTGGAGGAACTGCAATTCTTACGGGTTATACTTTTTACGCTGTTTCACGTTTTGTCTATGTTTCAGGCTTTGCACTATGTTTCAAACTACCAAAAGTTTTCGATCAATTTTAGTTTTCGACATTCAAACTATCTCAGCATTTTGCAGTATCCATGGTTCAACCTAAGAGCTAACAAGGCATCGCAATGAGCTTAGTAGCAGGGAATCTGTACTCTTTTAGCATAACTGTTCGAATTACTATGGCGCAACAATATACAGTGCAACAATGGTGTGATTAATTTATGTATATTTAAAAGAACATTGTCTCATATAAACCCAATAGCGTGCAATAGCTTGTGGCACCCTAGTAAAATGCAAATGGTACTTGTGAGTGCTGCAGCACGCTGGTTGAAAACTACACGTGATACAGGACCACAATGGTTGATTATGAAAACCACAAGCATGAAATTGGGGATTAGGTGTAGGGTCAATGTGTTTTTTGTTTTTGTAGTTAATATAAATATAGTCTTATGACTACTAGTTGATGTTGAAAAAGCTGCATTCATTTAAATCCGCGTTTTTGTAAATGTATGTATTGTTTAAAACTAAAACTAGTAAAATTGGTTTAGGAGCATGGTAAATGGACTTCTTGAATAATTTAATCAAAAACAATACAGCCAAAATACCGTAAAACATATTTATTGAGACGTTTTGGTTAATTTCTTTAAACCATTGTTAAACCATCCTTAAACCATTAAATCAAATAGATTCTATTTGAATAAGATTGACAATGGTTTAAAGAAATTAACCGAAACGTCTCAATAAATATGTTTTACAGTATTTTGGCTGTATTGTTTTTGATTAAAATTGGTTTGTTTAACAATAAATAAATCACGGAATTAGAACTTCCTACCAACTACATCACATTCTGCGTAAATCTAGTTACGGTACTTGTTTCTTTTCTTTTCAACTCTGTATATCTGTTGCACAATAATGTAAATGAATCGAAGCCTTACCTTGTGCTTCTTTGTTTAGCAGTGCCAGGTCGTTGTAAGAAACGAAGGCGACAAGCTACATAACAATCCTAGTAACTTTATTATTTCATCAAAAACTGATGATGCTCAATATTTTTTTTTGTTCAGATTGATACAACAAATCCGAAGTCAGATGATGACAACGAAGAAGATTCAAGTACGCATGCTCGGTATGTCAAATTATTGAAATATGGGGTTGTACTGCTGTTGAAACCTTTTTTTGCCAAGGTTTTCGTATACGGTAATTCTATCTATCAATTTCTAAATGATTGAACAATCATTACAAGTATATGACTTGATTATAAATTTGTTTGATCCTACTGTACTTTGTAAGCAACTTCTGCAGTTCATGCATATGAATAATAGTTTAACCACACAGGCTTGCGAATACCATCGCATTCAATTGTTCAGTTTTGATTTAGTAAATTAAATATCTGTGCATAGACTGGAGTATAAGAGTTCAATACTAAACTTGTTGTGTTAGTTTCAAAAAATGTTAAGTCTCGAGCATTCAGCAACATCACATCACAAAACAGTGATATGTTTGACGTCATTCGTTCTCTAGACCAACTGCATTACAACTTAATACTGAATCTAATTCTCGGGCTGTGCCCATTGACGATGACTTGTCTGTTAGCGGCAGTCCAAGAAGTTTATTTGATAGTCTACAATTCGAGAGCAAAAAGTTCTACCGAGAAGTTCTATTAAAGTTGAATGCATTAACACAAAGTGATTTTGATTTTGAAAATCGGTTAGTGCTTTATATTGTGGAGGTCTACTTTTGAGGGCGTTGTGTTTAGCACGAGTTGCACGACCATTTTCAAACAAAACATGAGCGTAGTGATGCTAACGCATGAACAGTCTGGCTGATGTACTTTCTTTGTTGTCACTTTCTGTCATTATTGTGTATGATTGCATAGGTTGAATAAGATGATTTCTCTATTGACTTGCCGTTCACAATTAACTTCCCGTGATTGTGGTTTTAAAAATCATTTTTCGTAGCTTTTGTTGTGGTCATTGCTTTCGTCTTGCGATAGTGCATGTCTGTAACTCTGTATGATATTGTATAAACTGTTTGTGCTAATGCACAACTCTGCAGCTGTAAGCTTCTAACGTAAACTTCTAATCGTTGCATGTGTCTAGAAATAAATCGTTTAGGGTCGCGTATCCAATTTTCTAAATACGATTTTGAGACGCAAGCAGAGCCTGAGAGGTGGGTTCAGGCGGTACATTGTACCCGGGAGGTCCTATAAGTTGACGTACACTCAAGTAGTTGCTCCGACACTCAATTCGTCGTAGTTTGGTGTACAACTGTACATGCTAGCAAAAGCTGGCCGGATTCCCGACGAAGACCTTTTTTTTGATCTTCACCTAATTTCCGGCTCTGGCCTTGGCTTAGGGGTCCGATATCAGTCTTCGTATATATTGATTGGATTTCTCTCTAAGGCCCTGGGTGCAAGTCTTTTCTATAATTAACTTTGTAAGTTGGTTTCGACGTTGTTAGCTTCCTTACTCTGATAACGCTAACATTATGGCTTCAATAACGTAAATTACTTTCCGAACAAAATTATGAAGAATCGTACTGAATTACTACCGTGCAATTTCCTAAATTTGTAGTTCTTGATGCAGTAATTAAATCAGGGATGTGAAAACGGCGATTTTTGAATCGCTTCCGCTTCCACCCTTAACGCTTCCATCACTTTTGATCACGTAATTTTGCTTAAAATTTTTTGGCAAAATGTTTTTAGATAAGTTAAAATAAAACAGGTTAGGGATCATCACCTTTACAACGTCTTATAGAACTAAATTATACAATTGTATTCGGTGGTTTGTCATCGCAAAGATCCGCGCATGGGCATAGTTAGGAATTCGGATTTCAAGCGACCTTGGAGCGAAAAGTCCAATCACATGGTCGTCATGTTTCAGCTGATGCTAATTTTTCTCAATGTTTACCAGAAAGTTAAAATAATGAGTGATTATTTGGGGTTTGGGGACGGATTTTCAAGCGCTCAGGATAATAACTTATTTCAACCGCGTTTGCGTTATTTAGCGCAAATCTTTACTTGGTTATAATTAGGTAGCACTGAGGCGAAGCTTCCACAATTGCAGTTTTTTTTTAATGACTTGTTTGTGCATGTGGTTTGCTCCAAAGTTTTGCTAGCAACGTGTATTTTCAGTGCAGCAAAATAAAAAAAAAAAACATTGCAAGAGTTATGCGGTTATGCATTGCACAGTCCCATTTTACAATAATTCCAGGCGCAAACGGTACTTAGCAATAATTAAGACAAGCATTATAACATCATGTGTAAAAGTCATACAATAACAATCTTTGTTTGAGAGACGTTATGATGTTCTCTGTTTGCGTTTCAAGAATATATTATCGCAGAGAATGAAACTAAAATGCTGGAACTTTGTTTATGTTGGTGGATGCTTTTTTATACGAGTATAGCCCCAGATTTTGTTTAACAAGTATGGCCCCAAAAAATGGGCAAAGCATCATTTAAACGTATTTTTGAGAAAATCTTTAAATTTAGGACTAAAATAGAGAATTTTTAACGCTTTAAAAAATAAGTTCCTTAAGTTGATAGGGTGGAAACTGCCCCGGATCTAGGTGAATCACAAGCCTTTAAAAATGTTTCTTTGCAAATGATGATCGATCAAACATTCATTTTTCGTCGTATTTAAAAAAAAAACTGCACCACATTCAAGTTTTGACGGTCGATATGTATGGTCAAAGCGGAAGCGGGCGGTAACCTTTTACCGCTTCCAGCTTCCGCGAAAATTTGCCGTTTCCGCATCCCTGAATTAAAATCGGTGAGGTGTTTACTTTCAGTAATGTATTAAAGAAATACTGCTTGAAATCGATTTTATAGAAATGGTAATCAAGAGGCGCCCCCAAACCTTTTTCCACAATTCCCTTTATTCGCAAAAATACGTTTTAATCTTTTTACTCCGTATCATTGGCAACCCTGCATTTCGCAATTTTGTGACATCACAAAAAGCATAATTTTGCGATAATTCTCGTTTTACTCCGTACAAAAATACGTTTTGCTCTGCACCATTGGCAACCCTGCATTTCGTAATTTTGTGACATCATAAAAGGCATAATCGTGCAAAAATTCTCGCAGACTTAAAAACGCGATTACCGACTGGTAGCAGTGAAAAGCCTATTACCAAATCTGAAAATTTGACTACTGCTACTGGTATGTGTAGACCTGGGTTGCCAGTACTGATCTACAGTGGGCCTTTTGTGATTATCACAAAACCCTTTAAATAAATCTTTAAATAAGCAGTACCTCTTTAAAATTAAGCAGTACCCCTTTAAATAAATCTTTCAAGCCCCCCAATCTTCAATGACGCAGAAAGAGTTGTATGTGGGTGGTTTTATTCCCATGATTGCGTGTGTAATTTGTAGATACTGTAGGACGATGCTGTTATTTTGTATATAAATTAAATTCCAAAAGTTGCATCGATTGTTGTTCTGACCAGCTTTTGTTGTTAGCTAATACCGGTACCGTTTTTATTTATACTAACCTGATTTTTAGGAACAAATATTCTGAACTTGATCTTGCTAACCAATCTGAAGATCTTGATGACATAACAGTGTTAAAAAATGAGGTATTGAATGTAACTGTTGCTCTACTTTTATCAGATGGGCCTACTGGATACGAAGAACACCTCCAAAATTACCATTTTGTTAACTGCTACTCCGCCCATGAAGTAAAATTGTGGACTTACTTCTAAGATCCGCAAAAGATAATCGCTTATCGCATATTTATGAGGACCGAATGGCATTGAATATGCATAGCAATATTAAAACTAAGCACTCATTGAAGCTTGTGATGTTTCTAATCAATTGTACAACTAGCGCAGCTTTCGGAAAATTTCTCATGGTACTTTTGACGAGACAATTGTTTTCGGTGTGATTTTATTTTTTTCCCATCCAATAGATTTTGTTTGTTTTAGAATGACGTATGTTAGACATTGTAGAAAGTTGCTAAATCAATTGGCGGGTGAATCTGGGTTTGTGCGTTCGACCTTACCGACTTTGAAACTCTCCGGGCCAATCGCCTCCGCATTTAAGCTTTATCAGTCCAGTATCTTCGCTTTTCTAACGCTTCCTAAATCTGATGATAATATCGGTACAAAAGTTTAAAATGAAACCAGACGAAAAACACTACACACACTATGCTTCAAAACTTTATTTATAACCTCTAAAATTCTAAACATTACCAAATAAAACGACATAAAAATACATGTAAAAGGGTGGTTCCTAACCTTGAATACTACCTTCGCACCTCCAAACGAGAACAAAAAAGCAACCGTCCTTCCGAAGATGACTATAAGTGTGATGGGGGTTCATATGGATTGTGAAAATTCATAGAGGAAAACAGACAGTGGGTTAGGAACCACTTTAAAGAACAAAAAAATTAAATAACCAATTTATTCCTTGTATTTTAGGTTTTCCGTCTTCATAAACGAGTTGTTGAATTGGAACAACAGAAGCGGGATAAATCTCATTTAGATTTTTGTTTTTATGGCATAACAATCGGTTTTTGGCTTTTCAATGCATGGTTTTTATTTTCCCATCGCAGGTAATCAGCAATCCTTTCAGTTTCTAAATCATTGTAGTACTGCCACTCCCTCTTGCGAATAATAGGCGTCTTCAAGATTAGCAAATTTATTGATTCTCTGGGAGATCTATTACTTTTTGTTAGAGCTCAAAAAAGAATTAGTTACCAAGAGTTACGGGATTCTAGCTCGGCGAGAAGGCCCTAATTTTAATCGTAATAGTGCTCTTTCCTCAAAGTGTGTCCTGAATTTAGCACCTTCAACGAAAGAATACAAAGTTTGCCTTGCCTTAAGGTTCGAGGGTTCTATACGTACTGTATGGCATTACGCTTGTGTCGCGATTCGTACGTTTGCTTTAAATTGAAAACGTCGGTTTGATAAAGAATTGAAGGACCTGTAAGCTTGCTATCATTTGTCTGTTAGACTCTTACATATCGAAACATTGAAATAATTTTTTGATTTAATGCTTAAATTTTTAACATGAATGGCCTAACCTTCTTTTTCAAAGAATTCTACGCCAAGGCCTATATTTCCCGATATATTTTGAATTACTTAATGTGCACTACTAGCAATCGTGTGTTCGTATGTTTGACGTTGTGTCACTGTGTTATTGACTTATATTTAGCAGTAATACAATATTTCAACAATTAGTTTGTTCGGTGGCTTGAGTTATGTGAAGGTTCAGCATCGAAAAAAGCCTCAATTTGAATTCGAGTGCCTGCTGAATTGTACATCGATTTTAGTCATCTCGTAAAGGGAGCGTTTTGCATGCAAACGAAGCGCAGAACTCACGTTCGAGCTGGAAAGCAGGTGGCAGATTAACCCCTCTAACCAGATTGAGAAATGAGACTGATCAAGGAAAAAATCTAACCGAAAAGTTATGAAAAATGCGAAGTCAACAATGAAGGAGTGCAGTTCGTTTTTGGAGTAGGGGGCTGAAAGCGCTGCGAGTAATACAGGTATAACCAGTACTTAAATTGTAGGGGGGACGCGTCCCCCCATCGAGATTTAGCGTCCCCCCATCAAGATTTAGGTGTCCCCCATCGAGATTAGAGCGCTGCATGATCAGACGAAAAAGACCTAATTCTTCACCTAAATTTGGCAAAAAAACACTTCAATTTCCGGCGAAGACCTTTTTTTTGGTGTTAATTCAATTTCTGCGACGGAATTACGTAATCTTCACTAACGTACTTTCGCATGCCAAATGCGTTTGGTCTAGGCTGCAAAAGCGTCCCCCCATGCAAAATTTTACAATTTAAGTACTGGATATAACCCCCAGTAAAACATTTTTTCTCTCATACTTAAATGCATTCATTTACTTTTAGCATGCTACCACATTTATCACAAAAAAAAACGAACCTTAAACGAATGACGTTAGTGTTATTTAACTGTTTCAGAAATTCATAGCTTATGCCCCCAGCGGGACTCATTTTGTGCCAATTTTGTACTGGTAATAAAGTGGCTCCGACATTGGCAAGTTTGGGTTGGGCCCCAAAAAGTTTCTACTACACCAAAGGTTGTTACTGCGCATTAGCTATGAGCAATAGTTGCATCTTCATGTTTAGGAACATTTATAATCACCGAATCACTGCTGGAACTATTCGTGTTCTTAAAGCCGGTGTTAAAAAAATACCATTTGAGGGCCGCAATCGTAGCCACATGCACTGCAAATAAGATAACTACAAATATTATCTTTGACTTTCTGCTTTCGTATTGAAAAGCTGACAGGAGGGAAATAACTATAACAGATCCCGACAAAGCTGCAGTTACAGCCACTACAAACCAATTAAAAGCAGCATAGGGCACAATGAACATAACTGATGATGGTATGAAAATAAACATCGAGTAACCATATAAACATATAATTTGGGAGACAGCCAGTTTGAATTCGCTTTTGAACCACCAAAAATAGCCTTTAATTAGCAGAGGCAAAACGAATGTGTAGCAATATATGATAACAGCTGCAATTGGTAGAAGTTGAAATTGTGGCTTATATTTGTAGTTTTCATTCTGTAAGTTGTTGACAAGCGTTGATAGATTTCCAAACACTGCTATGCAAAGAACCAAGGTAGCACATATCCAAAAAGGTCCGTACATATCAGGCTTTTTGGTGATATGTGTACGAGCAAGGTTAAAAGGCAAAGGAATGAAAGATCGCTTGATCCTTTTCACCACAGTAGCTGTATCAACATCAAAAAATTCCTGATAATAAGCAAAGCTCCACAACGAATGCTGTGGCTTATTGTCTATCAATGATGTGCTATCATTCTCATCTTCTTTCAGGTATTCAGGTGAATCGCTTTTGTCAAATAACTCAACTACATCACCATCTATATCAATAGTGGTATCTAGAAAAATATTGGTTAATGTTAATAATGTACAATCTAGAAAAAGTAAACCGGAGAAGTGCTCACCAATGACTACTCCAGTGCTTCCTAGCAAAAACTTACAAATCAGCAGGTACCTAATACTTAATTTCTGTACCTGTGTATATAATGGAGTTCAACCAATTGTAATTTGTCAGGATAGCATATGGCAGAAATACACACCGTTAACAAACAATGTATGAGTAGTAACTAATGCAAATTCAGGAAATCAAATCTACAGCACTTTTGTGTGTTTAAGCAATTGATTTGTCTTGAATTTGCAACCAGCAAAAATGTAACTAAAATATGCTACTAGGACATTAAATTTCAAGCACAAAATTACAATATTTGGAAAGCTGAAAAGTAGATATTTACTAAATTTTAAGTGTAGTTGGACAGGGTAATTGATGGACAGTTAAAAGGTGAGATTATTCTTGGACAGATAAAAGCATGAAATCTAGAAGGTCTGAACTTGACCTTTAGTATCCATAGGTGGGCACCTATCCGTTAATAACAAAGCTAACTTTTTCATTAACTCGTCAATTCATTTAAAAGTTTTTTTTATGATAATGAACTAAATTAACTTCCGTTAAGTTTTGTAAACTTAGGTTAAGGTTTTCATTGTTAATATCTTAAACCATTTGTTCATCATACCGGTACAAACCAGTTTGCACTGGTAACACTTGTTACATATTAGCACGAGTTTTATAGAAGAAAAAGGAAGAAAGGGCAGATTTTCCGATCGAGCTGCATTAGTGCATTTGAACCCATTTTTATTTTAAAATTACATTAAAACTGTAAAATGTAACTTCCACAATACCAAAAGACCACCACAGCAATAAATATTTCCTTACAATCAACTCAACAGTGTCATTACATGTTCTAGAAGTGAGTGAATAAAAAGAAATGTAAATTACACGCAAAATACTAACGAATGTCATTAACTTCCGTTAATTAAAGCTGAAATTAACGAATTAACTTTAATGGAGGTATGAAGTTTGCTAAAGGACTAGTGGTTAACGAAGCTAATGTTTTGCATTAACTTGCCCACCAATGTTGGTATCATAAAAGTTCAAGTTGTTAATCATTATAAGCATGAATTTTTTTTATTTGTTCTGTGAGAAAATGTACTGACAAGCAACATAAAAATTCCATGAAAAATGGAACTAAGTAAAAAAGTAATCCATTGAAATTAAAAACAATTTTTTTATTATTTAAAAAAAAAATTATTGGCAAGCCTATAAGGAGTTGATCTGAATCGCATGATAGAGGCTGAATTATAATCACAGCACTATCAGGTTGCCTGTAAAACATGTCCAATAATTACCCCTGTCATAAGTTGAAAAATAAGGTAATTGTTGGACACTTGAACAAATTTAGCATCTAACTACAGTTGTGTTTAGAGATTATTTTCCGTAAGCGTTATAACATTGGTTTTTATTATGTAATTAGCAGAGATGGAGTCCTCGAGGACAGATTTTGAAGTCCTTGGCCTCGAAGGTCAAGTCCTTGGCCTTGGCCTCGAGGCCTCAAGTCCTCGAAAATTGGCCTGTCCTCGGCTCGAGGACAGCACTAATTTTTGGAAAGTTAAAATTTTGTGTAGCGGTTGAAAAATTTTTTGGAAAGCGTTTTTTCGTGGAGATTGCTTGAAAAATTTTTGTGAAGACCTTTTTTTTTTTTTTTTTTTTTTTTTGGAGATCGCCTGAAAAATTTTTGTGAAGACCTTTTTTTTTTTTTTTTTTGGAGAGCACTTGCGCTTTGTGTCCTTGGTCCTTGGCCTCGAGCATTCCTGTCCTTGGCCTCGAGAGTGTCTGTCCTCGGAAAGGCTGTCCTTGGCCTTGGCCTCGGATTTTTTTTGTGTCCTTGGCCTTGGCCTCGAGCCTTGTGTCCTCGACTCCACCTCTGGTAATTAGTTGCAATGGCATTTTATTTGGTGGGGTTATGTTATACTGTATGCGACTGTATAATGAACTGTGAACATCACCACAGAACAATCTATCAAAGTTAAGGTTAAAACTAGTAGATTTTGTAAAATTTTGCTCAAAAGTCAACTTGTTACATCACCAAAACACTGCTATTCTACCTGGCATGTTACTACAAAACTAAGTGGGTTATAATTTTTGAAATTAAACAATGAAACATTTCGTGGAGGTACTAGACTGCCAAATTAATGCGTTAATATCACAAACATTGTGCTTTTTTGTGATATAAAATAACAGATTTGAATGTTTTGTTTTTTTCATTTCAAGATTGAGAATTTGCCAAGTTGTAAATTTTTTGTTCCATTATCACAAAAAGTTGTATTTGCTATTTCATCCCCAATTGAGCTTATTTTTTAAGAAGGCTTTATTTCACCAGAAATTTTTATCTAGTTTTTTATTAATTCTGACTCACATCTAATCCAAACTCAAAAGCTTACACTAAAACTATTCCCAAATCAAACCCTAACCTAAACCCCTAAAAAAGCAAATGAAAACAGCGCAGATGAATATTTCTCATTTTCATTTTATTCTCTTTAACTTGAAAATTTTCGGTGAAAAAGTCACTACATATTTTTTATTGTTTTTTGAAGTTTAAGCATATTGTTCTTTTTGATGTTAAAGCTTGGTATTTTTATTAGGCTACAGTAAATGTTCTTTAGCAGTTTGGTTATGCCAAATTTTATACTTGATGTGAATGCAAACTTGCAACCATGAAACCCCAGTCATGTGCATACTAGATACTGGCCAGTCTATCATCTGTTGATTAAGTAGTAAATATTTTTATGGTACATAGCTCAGTTGTGATAGTGCTTCGAATATGGAATGAGTCAAACTGCACAAAAAACTACTCACAACCAATGTTCCCACAAAACCGATTTTTTTCAGCAAATCGGCAATTTGTTGGAGCAAGGGCAAATAATTTTGACAATATAGTAAACATAGCTTTAGAAAATTCGACAAATTTGTGGAAATATGACATTTGGTATATTTTAATACTGGATTGGTACGAAATTTAGGGCACTAATACCTCTTTTTAGAGTTTTGGGCACAACTGTTTAAAGAAAATTTGGGCACTTGCCGATTAGCCATAAAGTTAGAGGGAACACAGCTCACAACTATAATATACCTATCGGCTCTCTGTGATTATTTATCTGATGGTGCATGCGTAGAACAGTGGTTGAGGAAACCGATGTATACTGTATAGAAAAAGAATGGAAATTTTAATTTTTTTTATTTATTTGAAATACAACACAATGGTGCTTTCACATCCGAGCACACTTACATGCGAGGCAAAATACACACAGAAAGCAAAAAAGCGTTACAAACCAAACAAGTTAGTATGTTAAATTGGCAATATTATGGAGATCAAATTTGTGAAGACGACGTTTGAAAATAGGTAAAGTTTCAGCACTTATGATACTTTCAGGAAGATTGTTCCATATTTTAACAATGCGGTTGAAGAAAAAATAACGATATAGCTCATGTTTAGGATGAAATAAAGATTCAACTGTAAGAGAATGTTGACGTAAATTGTATCTACTTTTGTGAAGTTTGAAAAACTCATAAAAATTTAGATCACACAGGTTATGACATATTTTGAACATGAGAATAAGGTCAAATTCCAAACGGCGATATTCTAACGAATTAATATTAAGCTTAGATAAACGATCACTATATGAATTAAAACTAATTTTACATCGAATACAAACATGATGCGTAAATTTCTTTCGAACAGATTCAACAAGATTGATGCCTTTGTGCAAAAAAGGACTCCAAACAACAGTGTTGTAATCGAGTTTGGGTCTGACGTAAGTGGTGTAGGCTTTGAGCAAGGTCCATATATTTCTAGATGAGAAAGAATGCAAAACTTGAAAAGCACACATTAAAGCAACATTGTAAATGTGACTAACATGACATGACCATTTGAGATTATCTGACACATGTATACCCAGATCTTTAACAACAGAAACAGATTTGATATTATGTAAACCTAGGTTAAATATATTGTTAGCAGGCGATTTGTTCTTGCGAGCAATAGTTAAATGTTCACACTTGGAAGGAGCTAGAGAAAGTTGTCGATCATTAACCCAAGCATTAATACTGTCTAATGCAGTTTGCAATTCATGTGGTACACCACTGAATAGCTTAGCATCATCCGCAAAAAGATAAATCCCATTAGCAGTAGTACTAGTTAATGAAGCAGCATTCACTAAGTCATCAATATAGACAACAAAAAGTAATGGTCCAAGGACACTGCCTTGGGGAACACCACAGTACACTTCCAAAGTAGATGAAAAAGAATTGTTGACACATACTTTTTGATTACGATTACAAAGAAACGCATTAATCCATTTAAGTAACTTGCCACTAACACCAAAAGAATTTAGAACAGAAATAAGCGTAGAATGGCTAACACTGTCAAAACCTTTGGCTATATCAGTGTAAACGATATCCACTTGGTCATTATTGTCATATTTCGAAAACCATTTGTAAGGACAGTAAGTAATTGTGAGAAAGAAAAACGACCAGGTAGAAAGCCGAACTGATTAACAGAAAGAAGATTGTTACAGTGAAAATGATGAAGTAATTTATTAGCAATGATATGCTCCAAAACACGACATAAGACACAGGTGAGATTGGATGGTAGTTACCTGGATGATCCCGAGAGCCTTTTTTATGAATGGGTATAACAATAGCAGATTTCCATTGAATGGGGAGTGTACCTAGCGAAAGACAAAGAGAGAAAAGTAACCACAGCAAGTTAAGGATAGAAAAGAAAATCCTTTTCCAAAAGAAGGCAGGAATACCATCTGGAGATCTAGAAAGCTTACCTGGAATCAAATGTATGGCTTGAATAACATCTTCTGAGGAAATATCAATGTCTCGTATCCAGTTTTCGGGCACAACAGAGCAATTCAAAGATAAGCTTCGACCATCGTCTATCCGAAATACCTTTTGGAAGGTCAAATTAAGAAGGTTGGCTTTTTCCACATCAGTTTTTGCAAGTGTGTCGTCATCAGATTTCAGAGGAGGTATATAAGCATGTGATTTTCATTTATTCTTGGCAAAACCATAAAATTTGGCAGAGTTGGGGTTTTCACAAATAGCATTTTCAATTTTGTCACACCATAGTTTCACGGCTTGATCATAGTTTTTAGAAACTTCTTTGTAGGCAGCCTTGTTGACCAAGTAAAGTCTTTTCTTTAAGTAGTTGCCGAACATTGTAGGGGATAGCAGGCTTAGAATGGATAGGTTTAGGTGGAACATGGAGACCAATGGATAAATTGACTTTGTCAATAATGGCACCATAAAGAAGTTGAACATCATTATTGCAGCAAGAAACAATAGCATTCCATTCCTGACAAGACAATTCATCACAGATAGCAGCATAGTTTGCGGATTTGAAATTGGGCATGTGTACATGCTTATGAGAAGTAGAAGAAAACTGAATCTTAAATGAGATAACGGAATGATCACAAGTGTACGAGAAAGGAGCACAAACCTCAAAGGATAAGAGTGAGGATGAGCTATAAGAGTTGCACAGAAGGAGATCGAGAATGTTGCCGCTATTTTCGGTGGGTACACATATATGCTGAACAAGGTTGAGATCATTACATGACTCAACAAAGTAGTCATGAGCGGAATTACCTACACTAATGGGAATACTCCAGTCAATACTGGGCAAGATAAAATCACCACAAACAAAATGAGGAGAGCAAGTAGTATGGCAGTCACTAAGACACTTACAGGCATAATAAATATCATTATAAGAACCAATAGTGCTGGGAGGAATATAAAAGCAGGTAAAATGTAAGTAGTTTTTATTAGCAAAAACATCAACAGATATGAATTCAAACAGCTTATTTTCTGCAGATAAAAGAGGAATGTACCTACTAACTGACAAGCGATTTTTGTATAGGAGCATAACATCACCTCCTTTACTTTATCTTCTGTCATCTCTTAGTACCGGTACATTGTAATCCCTATGACAGATCATAGAATCTAAAAAGTTAGTGCTCAGCCAAGTTTCAGTGACAAAAATAAAATCAATGTTACATGTAAGAAAAGCATGAAGTGTGTTAAGTTTGTTTACTATGGAACGAGCATTGAAGCAGCATATGCTTAGTGAGGTTGACTCGAGATAGGCAGGGGTAGATTGAGGAAAAGTCTTATTCATCAAGTAGCTGAGCCCAGATAGCCTGGGCTGATGATCGAAAAAAAATTTCAGACTTATTGAAAATTTTATCGTTCTTTATTATCAAATCACTTTCACCATTGTTCTTGCGAGCTCTAAGTTCATCCAGAAGACATTGCCTCTCTTTGCGCTGTAGTGCAGTGCGATCTAATGAAAAATAAACTGGATAGCTAATGTTACCTTTCAACAGTTTCATGTCTTTTGATTCTTTCAGAATGTCATATTTGATTTGTTCTGTTGCAAATTTGATCAAGAAAGGTCGATCTTTATCATTAGACTTTGAGCCTATCCGGAATGCATTAATGATGTCACCTTTAGCAAACTTAAACTTGTCCAGCAGTAAAGATTTGGAAGATTTGCAGTCATCAAGTAGTTGATCTTCAGGAGCAGATTCCGCAGATTCAGGCATTACAAATAGAATCAGCTATTCTTCCTTCTGTTGCGGTCATGCTCTTCGCTAATTCCACTGGGATGTTGAAATGCTGAAGGAGTGGAGCTTGGTGCACTTGCAGATGGAGCCAAACTAGGACAATCCACAACTTTAACCAGTTTAGTTTCAATAGAGTCTTTGAACTTCCAAGCTGCAGAGTATGATTTACCACTGGCATATTGCATTTCAGCATTGTATAATACATAGAAGCATAGGGCCGTAGGCTGTTAATAAATTTGACCACACAATTAAATCCTTGAAGGGCTTTTAACTTCTCAGGTTATAAAAACAAAATCCGCTAAAATGGTTGCAAGATTATTGGTTCTTGTGGTTTTACTCTTAAACTACGTTTAGACCTGAAGCAATGCACCGCGTAATTGGCATCTTTGCAATGCTATGTGCACCTTCGCAAGTGATTGCTTACCTTCAAGAGCTACCTCTCACAAAGGTAACTTAACATTGCAAAGATGCAAGTTATATGTTATGTCCTGCCAGTAAGTTCTTTAGTATGGAATAAAATGAGCTACGGAAAAAATTTTAGTACAGAATGGAAGAAAATTGAGGAAATGGAATATGGAAAATTGTCTTCCATACCATGACGATCTGCTTTTGACACAAAAACATCTTTCATTGAAAAAATCGAATTAAGCTACCGGTAATTCACAAGTTCTTATGAAACAATATCAGTACCATGGCAACTATATAACAAACTTTAGAACTTACCTGCATTTTGATTAGATTGGTTGCTGTGGCCTTTGACAATGGCTTCATCTGATTCCCAACCTTTGTCATTAAAACCTTCCATTTCTGGATATCTTGCAATCACCAGTATATATAAAATAGGCTACTGTTAAACTTCAACAGTTCAAAGCTGCACTAGGCATAAAAACTGGCCAATTTGCGCTACAGTAGTGACCTAAATAAAACCTAAGTTTGTGGAAATCAAAAAACAAAATAAAAATCAAACATACTGGAATCTCAGTCAGTTTCAACTTCTAGTTCTATAGGCTATTGGACACATGGCAGCATGGTACTGTGGTAAGAATTGATCACAGCTAAAAGCACAGTCAGATTTAGGACATGTCCCGTTTCAAAACAATCTATCGTTATTTCCAGTTTTTATCATATACCGGTACCAGTAGGCTACCGTATGATATTTAGGCTACTATACTGTCACTGTGCCAGTACCTAAATTGTGGGTCAGAAGAGACATTACACCACATCATGCTATTGCTATCTATACTGTCCCTATAGGCCTGGTACAAGCTTCCAACTGGAAATTTGAAAACTCTGAAAATGACAACATTATTTTCTGGCTTAAACATATTTTTTCTGTTTAGATGTAATTTGACGACAGGCCAAATGAAATAAACAACCAGTAGGCCTACAGTATTTAGTAGGCTATAGCCTACTCAAGACTCAAGCGAAAAAAACATCCATATACCGTACATAGCCTACGCTGCCAGGCAACTGCACATGGTCCTGTCATTACCAGTCTGCCAATTTAAAGTTAGCTGCCAATTTAAAGTCAAATACTAGCACTGCGCCGCATTTTTGCGCCAACCCAACCTGGAAGCAGAGGTGATCGGAGTCTAAAATTTTTGACTCCGAATCCACTCCTGCTCCGAAAACATTGACTCCTGATCCTGCTCCTGTTTTAGCGCAAATGTTAAACTCCGACTCCTGTTTGAACTCCTGTTTAACTGCAAGTTTTTTTTTCACTGTATGGGACCAAATTCAACATTCTAATTTACGTGGACCACAGACTTTTGGTTAAGATAACTTCAATTTATTGAAGTCTATGATTTAACAACATTCTTATGAATAACCAGAGCTTGCATTTTATAGGTACATTGTATTCCTCAAGAGTTATCATAAGACCTCTGAACTGAACATATGCAACCATATTCTATTGAAGCCATGATAAATGTAGGAAATGAAGAAGCTTGCTTAAAAGCTTAGGCTACCATTTATATCATGATCATTTAAATCACCTCACTTAACTGCCTTGCTTTGCTTACTTCAACTTGATTGTTGAATATATAAATTGAAGTTACAATAGAATTATATTCCGGTATCGTATGGAATCAGCCGTTGCTCTCCTTAGAGAACCGTTTTACGGTTGGGGTTTGGCAGCGCCAGTCAATAGCAAACTTTTCCGGTCGTGCAACGGAAGTGCAGCGACTTTTTGTTGATTTTACCCTTATATTCTAGCACAGCTTAGCATCAAATTCAACAAGACTAATGTAACTAAAATCTGAAAAACAAAACGAATCATTAAGCAGTGAAAACGAAAAAGCTAAAAATACAGGCAAGACTGATAGGCTTGTTAAAAACAGCAGATTAATGTTCATGCTATTATGACATCTTGCTCTAATATCACCATCCCATACTGGGTACTGTCAGGGTTGGGAATCGATACTCAAAAATGTAAAGATTTAATCGATATTCGATAGTTCATCAAAAAGTAAAGAATAATTCGATTTCGATGGCACTTCAAAAAAGTAAAGAATAAAGAATACCATAATCGATATTCGATTCCGGGTAGCGAAATTTTTTTTTCTACCATGGTTTTGCAGATTTATTACGTCACATCCTGTGTCCCAACCTTCAGTTTCGTACTCCGCTCTCAATATTGACTTGATCCGCTCTATTCATAGGCAACTTGGTACGATGGTACTGGGCAAAGTTAGGCTACTCTTGAGTTGTGGTAAAATATCCTTGGCAGTGGTAGAACAGGCTTGGAAGAATATCACAAAGCACAAGCAGTTAGTCAATAAGCTTAGGCTTACGTTTCATGATCAAGTCAAAATATTAAGACAAAATTTTTGATACTAACATTGTAACAAGTCAAAATAACCTAGTCTACAGTAATAATCTTTTTTTAATTTTAAGGTTGAGCTGCTGAGTTTTTTGGAATTATTGCATTATAGATATAATATCAGAGGGAAGCCTAAGGTCTTATATTTTATTAATTAATGCAGTTTCATTCAAGTTACTGTTGGCTATGTGTATAGGCCTATATTGCAAAAGCACCATCTGAGATCTGACCATGGTATTGGTAGGCCTACTACTGTACTACTAGCATATCTGAGATAGTGCAATCGGCTATAGGCACTGGTAAATGAGTAAAATCTTAAATATAAACTGGTAAATTTGGAAAAGTAAAATGGCAAATCGAGAAAAGTGAAATGTCAAAGCGATTTTACTAATCTTAACCGAAGTTGTGAGTGGTTTCAATTTTAGTCTCAGAATAAACTAGACCTGTAGACAGATTCCATTAGACACTTACTGACTTTATCACTCATCTGCTCATTCGTATAGTGAAGGAAATTAAAAAAAGTGTACTTGATATTAAACTGATAGATTGTTAAAACAGTTTAAATGAAAACTTGTGAAAATGTTTACTTAGGCTGCTAACCTTAGGACTTAGCAGCGATGCACAGTAGGCTACTGTACAGTAGCAGATACCATACAAGGTTTAAAGATCTGACAGTGACAGATAAAAGTTAGAGACATAATGCAAGTTTTATTTGATTAATTAACTGTTAGATTATGCTCTATTCTGGCAGTGTATTTGCTTAGGTCTATCTATAAAACATAAATAAGCATTATGAACTATATTGATTTTATTTTCTATCCAATGTGTAGTTACAGTATTTTTTTTTTTTTTAGTATGCTTAGAGTTAGAACAATCCTAATGTTGCCTTGCATTTTCTTTACATGTTGACTGTGAGTTTTGCGTATGCACTGTACAAAGTGTACATATCTTTGCAACACTTTGTTTTAGTTTTGCATAAAATTTTTTATCATAGAAAGTAGCAGACTGAGAAAATCTAGAAGCTGCTTTTTTAACCTTAAGTTGGTGAGGTGGCAGTAGACTTAGATGACCTTTTGGTCCTTCGCTGTCTCTTCACCAAGTTTTTCAAGTTAATGAAAAGAAGACAAAAATAAAAGATATTTATCCACGCTTCTTTCATTTGCTTTTCTATTTTTTAAGGGTTTAGATTAGGGTTTGAGTTAGGGTTTGGGTGAGGATTAGATGTGGGGTTAGTTTTGTTGTAAGGATTAGAATTTGGGTTAGAATTAGTAAAAAACTAGATACAAATTTTTGGTGAAATAGTCTCTATCGATTCTATAATTGTTTAAAATACAAAATTGCATTTCAGGCGTAAAAGATAGCTTACTAAAGCCAGCTTGAAATCTGGTCGCTAGATATGGTTGCTTAAACAAACAGTTTCTGCTGTAGTGAATAATTGTCCAGACTACCGGTATACGGCATTGATTGGTTGATACCAACTTTTAAGCCATTGTGTTACCCAGGAAGACTGATTTGATGAATGAGGAATTACATTTTCAATGCACAGGGTAATGCATGCAAGGTAATCCACGATTTTCTGGCAATGCAACGAGAAGTTTTAAAAGATTTTTTGGATGAAAAAATGTAACAAGCATGATATAGTGTCTGGGTACGTTATTCAAATAATCATTTGTAGGCAGTTTTGTGTGCAATGTTACAGTTAGTAGGTACATAAATCCAAGACTTAAGTTGTAAAATTTTACATGGGGGGACGCTTTTGCTGACTTGACTGAACCTTAGATTAGTGAAGATCAGACGCATAGCCAGGGTTTTGCAAGGGGGGTGGTTGGAAGTTTGATCCAACCGTAAACCAACTTTACCCAAATTTTCTTTAGTTTTGAATTGGATTGAGGTGATTTTTCAGTGAAAATTAGGTGATATCCACAAAAAAAAAGGTCTTTGCCCAAATTCAAAGGCTTTTTCTGGCCGAAATCAAAAATTTAACAGCTTTTTCCTGCCAAAAACAGGTGATCTCAAAAAAAAAGGTCTCCGATTGAAGTGCTTTTTTGTCTGCATCACTGTTCCCGCGGAATTTGGTGCTATATTCGACTGGACTTTGTATGTCTTTTTCCTCTCATCAACCAGCGCTCAAATCTGGATGGGGGGACGCCTAAATCTTGATGGGGGGACGCCTAAATCTTGATGGGGGATGCTCAATCTCGATGGGGGTTGCATCCCCCCTACAATTTAAGTACTGCATATATCTGATATGATATACAATTTTTGGTGCTGACTGCAGCCTCACTTGCAGCGAGATTCAACCAAATTAACACTGGTCAGTTGTTGAGCAGTAACGCGTTTTGTCTTTAGTAATTGTAATTACATTTTATTCACCAAGTTGCCTTGGCCAGGAGACAGCGAAGGGACCTTTCGGTCTTCAAGTCAAGCTGCCACCTGCCCATCTGTCTACCACACACGATGGAGGCTTCACACTGTCCCTTTAATTGCTCAACGTCAAGCAGGGAAGCTGTGAATACCAATTTTTATAGTTTTTGGTTTGACCCGACCAGGAATCGAACTCGTGTCTACCGCTTCAGTAGCAGACGCTCTATCCACTCGACCACTGATCGGTAAACGACCACTGATCGTTTAGTGGGAGGGAGGTCTGAGGTTTAAATTTGGGACCTGTCAAATTGAACACATTGTTGCCAATAACTTGCCACTGCTGCAGCATTTTCTCAAAAGGTGCTGTGTTGCCTTGCCCTTCGCAATCGCGAGATTGCTGGTATGTTATATGCATTGGCTTAATACATTGAGTATAATGAAAAATTTGATTTGATGTACCGGTAGTCAAAAATTCACCAATGGAATACTATATAACATATAAATTGGCAAAAGAATTTCTTTGTTTCGCTAATTATTTTCTGCATTCCGCTAAACTTCTAATTTTGCTGAGTCGTGTTTTGAGTCTCATTATTGCAAGTGGGTCATTTCTACTTCTGTACTCAGTTGCTCAAGCAAGAAAATATTTTACATTAGGTATGTCTTTTTTTTTAGTGTTTGCTGCTTTTATTTTTGTGTCATTGTTTTTAGTATTTGCTGCTAAATTCTTTTAATCGTTTAGGAAAAATTTCTGGTTCTTCAAGGAGCATAATTCAATGCCTTAGAAAACCTGCACTACTGCGACCACTCAGACTACTACCAGATTAATGCAAACTGTGAAAGTGGAATTTCTCTGATTGGATTTTGAATGGAGGAATTTGTTAACTACAAGACAACAGCATTCAAAAAGGTATAATTTAAAGTGTGCAAGGTGTTTTATACTGATAGTAAGCAACCAGAAATGCAGAGATGCTTCTCTGGTTGCTTACTATCAGAGATGCTTCACATCGCTCTTTGTTTGATCTAAGTGCACGTTTAAGTTTCAAGGCTTTTTAAATATTTTTTTTGTAATCTTTTAATTAACTATGGATCATGGGCTCAAGCTAGTTAATCTAATTTGTTTTTTCTTTTTTAAAAGAGGTATTTTGAGGCAAAATTTGTTGAGTAATGTTGTGGTTTATCTGGTGATAAATACTAGTCAATAGTTTTTCCAGTTAGAGTCATAGGCATAGCCAGGGAGGGTCTGGGTCCCCCCCAATTATAATGCCACCAATGATGAAAATGTGACAATAAAGCCTATTGTTTTTTCAGTTTCAGTTTCTTTAGTGTTTTTTGCATACAGTACATGCTAGGGATACAACTTTTTGATTTTTTTTTAAACTCTTTTCCTGTAGCACCAATCGATGAACTTTTGCTTATTACTGCCCGGAATGATGTTTATTCTGTTAAGGTAACAAAAAGGGTCACGCACAAATCACTTCGAAAAATTGCCCATGTTATTGCAAGTTTTCATTTAGCAAACGACAAGGCTATGTTGTCAGTTTTCCAGCTAATGCATTAAAACACAAGCCCTAGTCAGCAAAGAAAATCCATAAGTCTCTCTTCAAGAAAGCAGCTGAATTGAGTCAGCATTTGATTAGCACATTTTAGCTCGAGAATCGGAGCTTTTATTTAGTTTATAAATGAATATAAGGCATTAAACATCAAGTTGTGGTTTTAAAACATTAAATGGAAACCAAGTTGACTGAGCTTCAAATGAAGCTTCGGTTGAAGCTGCGACCATTGCAAAAAAGAATTCAAGGTCTCGTGGACAACAAATATCTTCACTGGATAGAAAACAAAGGTCGTCATATTGAAAAGAATTTGAAACCCAGACCATGTATTTGATCGTATTTTTTACGTAGTTATGGACGATGAGCTGTGTGGCGCAACCAAATCTCCTAACATTGATTATTTCTTTATGAAGGAATTGGTAGGCAAAATTGATCAACTGAACAAAGCATTCAGCAGTGGAAAAGCTCAGATCTTTAAGAACACAAGCGGTTGGAGGGACGACATCAAATTTCTGTACCACCTTACACATTTCTTTTGTCACTTTATTGAGAAACAAAATAGGAAGTTGTGTTTGTGACCTTCAACAGATTTCTAACATTTGCAATGCACGCTAGATCTCGAGTGCCATCCTAGCCTTCCTTGCTCTTGCTAATGCCTAAAACTTAAATCAAGTTTCGTAAAGTCTGTTTATTTATTTTTTACCCATGGGATGATTATCGCTCCAATTTTTCTGCGATGATGATTTTAATAAACTCTGGTTGGATACCCAAAAGGTCTGAAATCAGTGGTGTAGATATGGTGGGGGGGGCGTGGCTTTTGATATGTGCAAATCTTAAACATTTTGCTACAAAAAGTCAGCAATGCCCCTAATCCCTTTGGAAGTAGAAAGGCAAACAATGTATGAGGTGCCAAAGTATGGAATCTAGATACGGTGCAAACCCGATGAAAATTGCAGTTTCTTTGAAGTGAAGACCTTGTTATTGTTTTTTGGCTTTACTCTTCACCATAAATCTGCTAAAAATTGCGCTTTTTCTGAATTTATTATCTTTTTTGATTGGTCGTTACATCAATTTCAAAAGATTGCCTGCCCCCAACCACCACAAAATTTTGCTTATGCCACTGTTTCCAATGCTTAAAAAGCAATCACCCATCATCGTTGCCTGATGAAACCAATGCAGTGAGGATTTGATAAAGGTAACGCAAGAGTTGCAGGCGTTCCGCAGAAACAAGGACGATCCCTCTTCTCGCGTAGATTTATCTTATCTTTGACCAAATTACTTTATTGTCTGTTTTCTGAACATCAATACTGCTGTATATGGGACTTGTGTAGTTTTTGTTCAAAACCGGAAAAGGTTTGGATGACCTCAAGAACTGTTCAAAAACTTAAAAATTAAATTACTTAAAATGATTTTATGCGTGAGATTTTTACATCAAATCAACTTAAAAATTGGATTTTATTTGGTCTTTCATAATAGTTCATCAAATTATGATGCAAGGATATAGTGTTCCAAAAAAGTTGGATCCCTAGTACACGCTTACAACAGTAATTAACAATAATATTGATGACCAGAGGCTCGGGCCCCCTCAATTCAATTTTTGGTCACCAATTTAAATGCATAGCCTTATTTACGTGACTGTGTGTATTTGCATGAATCGAAAATAAAATCAAAGAGTATAGTTTTACAGTTAACTTGTTTTTAGAAGTCTTGGACCATAGATTTCAGCCACAGAATGCTCCGGCTAATTTGGAACGTTGAATCAACTGCTTTCATAACTCTGCATTATTTATATCTTTGGCAGTGCATTTGTGCATGCAGCGTTGCACCGTCAAAGTCAAACAATATCTGTAACTAAAAATTGTGCTTTTGCGTTTTGTTTACACCTTCGATTTGCAGCGTTTATGCAACCATTCTGTTTGAATAGTTGGTAGTTCAGCTTGAATAAAATGCAGTGTATCAATTTTGTAAAATTTAAACGTGAACTGAAGGCAGCATCAATTAGAGTATCAAAAGTTAGGCCAATCGAGTTAGATTCGATTGGCGTTGACTTCATTTTTTTTTACTCAGCCGTTTCAAGATATTCTACTTCAAACACGACGTAGGGGTCTCCAAATTACAGTTTTTATTGGCAACCTTGACGTGTTAATGCAATATCGTAGCAAACTGAGGTCTATATTAACCTAGCTATATATAGGCTCGAAGGCTTCTGTTGCTTAGTCTAATTGTGACGTTGCCTTAGAATAGTACTATGATGGCGTCGCGCATGTTATCAATCTCAGGGTTGCCAATAAAAATTATGATTAGAGAGGCCCCTATGTCGTCTTTGAAGTAGAATATCTCTGGAACGGCTGGGTCAAGAACGATGAAGTCAACGCCCATTTAATCTAATACTCTTGGCCTAACTCTAGATACCCCATTGATTTTGCTTTCAATCTTCGTTTACGTTGAGATTAAAATTCAAATTTGCGGTTTGCACTTATTGGAGCTGGATCAAAGTGCGTTATTATATATTATCAAAGGTGGCCAAAGCGCAGCTTTTGAGCCTTTATGATTCCATAAGTTGCGTTGCACTTTAATGTTTTTATTTTGAGATGTTGTGGAAGTTGCATTGCGGACTAAATTTGGAAGCGTAGCGCAATTAATTTTAACAGTACATTTAATGTACTGTTAAAATTAATTGCGCTACGCTTTCAAATTTTTTTCGGTTTGTAGCGCAATTTTATTCGATAAACTTCATTTTGCTTCATTTTAATCGTATTGTTGTCAAATGTCGGCCTTTTTAAATCGTAATGTTGTCAAACTTGCATTGCCTCTCTGACAAGAGGTTGGTTGCTTGACTGTATGATCGTAAGGTCTTTCGCAACTTTTCTGTCGCTTTCTTAAACGAATGCTAATTATTAATTTCTACGTCGCGATGTTACTGAGCGATAAAATAAATTTGTCTTGACATTAGCAAATTGCTTACTCTTTTTCCGACTAAAATTGTAAAACATGCGGAATTTGCATCGTGTTGTGTAATTTTAATTGCGGAAGTTGAGTTGCGCTTTGACTTGGTACGAGAATTTCGTTCCGCAATTGCGGAATTTGCGCTACGCTTCAGAGACAAAAGCTTTAAATTGCGCAACTTACGCTTTGCTTCAAGTGATTTAGATAATCATGGCGCTGTGCGTTTGGTAAAATGCTACTCGTGCCACCTCCGTTTATTGTTATAACATCATAATAATTAACCATAGGTGTAGCCAGGATTTTTGATTGGGGGGGGGGCAAACCACATGCAATGACGTCATCAGAAATTTTCAAAAAAAAGAAAGTTTTAGTGGGACAAAGATATCATAGAATGGAAGGTCTGAAGCTGTAGTCTGTTGGCACTTAACCAGGATTTTGATAAAGGGAGAGGCGAAAACTAATCGCTAGAAATTATGCAAATGCCTAACTTAGAAAACGTGTTGAGTATGCTAGTGTACTCAAACGTACCACAGACGGGAATCTGGGGGCGGAGCCCCCAGCCGCCGGTGGCTATGGGGGTCTGGGGGCAAAGCCCCCAGCCGCTGGGCGAATTTTGTAAGTTTTTGGGAAAAGCTATTTTAATCCCATTGGATCACATTTCGCACGTGTTCACAGCCATTTGAAAGAACTAGATTTTTAACATTAAAAAGCCAATCGAAAAATTTTGATTGTTCAATCCTCCTTTTACGTGCAATTAAATTCCAAAACACGTTTAAAATCATGCATTACAGTGTAAAATTTTAATTGTGGGTGATTTGGTCCATGTATAGGGGCAAGTAAGGCACATTGCCTCCTTTAGCAGTATATAATAATCCACTCGAAGATTTTCCTTAGAGATTTTTGTTTTGTCATGAAGTTAACCAGTTACAGGATTACATGTACGGCCAGGGAGCCCAGGACCCCTTAAATTCAATTTCAATAATTTGTTCAATGAGCATTTTCCCTTGCTATTTTTTTAAAAGTATTTTGTTCGTAAAAACTGGCGAGATGAATCGTCGGTAAAATAGATAGTTATGCTTACTAAACATGTTATTCCCGGGCCGGATTTACATTACGCGGGGCCCCTGGCACTTAGGGGATTTTTGCAACATCTTCCTGGCAAATATAAGTGAAGAACAAAAAAAGTCTTACCATCTGAGGGCGGGGCCCTGCCACTTAGCCATATGGCAAATACGGCGCTGGTTAATGGTTATTGCATTACGTTCATAAAAAGTTAAGATGAGGGCCTGAGGTTGCAATTAGCTTTATTTTTTTCAGTAATTCACGTTTCTGCTTTTGCAAATGTGGCAGTAAGTTACTTCACTCGGTAATTAGTGCATACCTTTTTTGGTTGATATTTTGGATTAATTTTCAAAAAAATTTAGGTCAGAAAATATCATTTAAAATTTTGTGGGAGAACTGCGTTTGCGAACAAAAACTGCTCGACGCACGCTCATTTTTTTATGATTATTATTTAGTCGATTGTTTGTTTGCTCTCTTGCATTGTTTTTGATGATTACTGCTTAATAAACTACGATTTCATTACACACTGGCGCAAAGTGAAGCAAAATTGTATAGTTTTATCAAGAATCGAACCCTTACGTTTCACTGAAACCCAAGCGGCCACAGATGAGGAAGCGCCAATCGTTTCCATTTCCACTCTGCATTTCAGCAACTTGATAACGAAGTTTTCAAGTAGAATTTTTCTCTGAAAATTATTTTGGCAAGTATTTTTTTACGCAGTTTATGACGGAATCGTCGAAATGGTTTACGCTGTCATCATCTGACATAAAAGAATTAAATCGCGTTATTGGGTTTATCTTTGCAGAGATCTACAGTTTTAGCGTAGACCAAACCAGGAATGTGGATTGGAAGGATTCAAACGTCTAATCGAATGATAACTTTTACCTTAAAATTACAAAGAGAAATTACTTGGGGTCCTGGGGCAAGGGTAGAACACCCAGCACTCTGAGAGATTTGAAGAGTTGCAACGCAATACAATTGCATGGCAGTCAATCAAGGTGAACTAAAAACGTTACAAATATTTTGCATATACTGATTTAACAAACAATGCACTGCAGTTGTTTTCAAGATTCGGTGTACACAGTTTAAGAGGAAGCGGTTCATTTTAACCGCTTTCACACCCATGATTGTGAAACTTAAAAAATAACACCACGGCAAAAACTAAAAAGGTTACCAACACCAAGTGCTTTGCCCTATTTGCAGTTCTACATGAGTGTATATTTTCAGTAAAGCTATCATAATTCACTCAGAGCTTAACATCTTGCAGTATCTATGCACAGAGCGAAGATACTATAGTAGAGCGTTTGTGTAGATTTAGCTTACTTTTATTTCGTTTAAAGATTTTTTGTAATCCCAACTTTCTAGCAACACACCACGGTTATTAAATAGATAAGATTCTTACTAAATAAAAGCATATCAACCAATCACATTTTATTATCATAAATTGAAGAGAACTACAAGAACTTGAAAAACATTACATACATGCACGAAAAAACAAAGCTACGGTAACTACCGTAGATCTTATTTAAAAATATTTGAATAAAATCTAGATGAATCGCTATTTTACAGGGGCCCAATCAAGTAAAAACCATTGCTGCTTGGTTGATCCTCAAATTCGGCAATCTTTTATCATGGAGACTTGCTGAACAAAACATCAAACACTATTACAGTTGCTATAAACCATAAATTGCACGATATGAATTAAGTTTTTACTCCCGTGCTTCAATTATAGTTGTCAAATTTCAGATTTGTATAATGGGTTACCAAAAGCTCGAGCTGTAACTGTTTCGTATTTAGAAGAGTAAACTTTGTTTTTTCGACATATTATTCATTAACAAAATCAAAACCAGCTCACTCGCATTCTTTTTCAAACGTCTTAGTACTTAAACCTACTTTTGTTACTAGCAATTTTACACTAGCACTAAGCTAATGCATTTCGGGAATAATTACGGAGCGAATTTTCGTACCTAAATGCTTCTGCACCAGACTAAATGGCCGGACAAACAATTTTGTTGAAAGAGTTACTACTTGAAATCGGTTATATTGAACAAAGGAGAACTACTAGACGAAAAAAGAGGAGCCCCAAACCTTGTTCGACTATTCCTTTTGTCCACAAAAATAAATTTAACCTGTTCGACTCCGTACCATTGGCAACTCTGCGTTTCGAAATTTCATTACATCATAAACGGATGACTCACAAAAAAAATTATGGAATAATGAACACAATGTTTACAGGAATAATAATCCAACATCGCGTTGCCTATTGCGCATAAATTTTTTTAAGTCATCCATTGTTAATGTTACGAAATTTCAGAACGAAGGATTGTCAATGGTACGTAGTTAAATGCATTAAATCTTTTTGCAGATAAAGGAAATAGTGGAAAAAGTTAGCAGCACCTCTTCATTACCTCAAGTAGTTTTCATTTCTTCAATAAAACCGATCTCGACCAGTATTTCTTTAAAAGAATTGCAGTAAAAGCTAATTAATTGTCAGAGACAAAAGCGTTAATTAAGCTCGAAAAGCACAAATTGGCGTTCATACGGTTTGGCGGTCAAATCATAGACTATTTATTTAGTAGACTAGAAACAGACGCACAGAGAAAAAGAGAAGAGGATTCAAGGAAAAAAGGTTGCTCTTGTTGCGAAGGTTTTTTGTGGTCACGCGTATTTGACTGATTTGATTCGACATGTTCGACGAACAAGAGAAATGTGAAGAAAAAAAACTAAATTGTCAGTTTTCAGTCTACTAATATAAAGTATATAGTCAGGACGTATCACAGACGAAATTGTTACCCGAAAAAGTACTCATTAAAATAACAAAATGCAGGCTGTCAAGTGGCCATTTAAAACACAAACAAAAAAAAGACGGCGTTTTCGAAAAAAAAAAGAACTCTGTAACAAATAAGAATAAAACATGAGTAACAAGTTAAGATATTCTAATCAAAACAAGAATCAATTTGGAGTATTGTTGTCAAAAAACAACTGCATACACAAAAGTTGCTAACAATTTTGATAGCACAACTCAATCTAGATGATCTAAGAACAGCAAGTACTCGTACATACAGAAAATCTTCAAAACAAATAGATATCATTGCGAAAAATGTCAGTTCTTGGTGGCACAAAAATCAGTTTTCAAACACTGTTTTTAACACTCGAAACAGATCATCCATCGACTAGTTTGTTTTTACGGCAATTTGTTTTCCAGCTTTCTGATGCTGCTGCATAGCTGAATTAGCTTTTTTTAAGGTAGCAGTTGCAGTAGATATCACTTTTTTTGCCACTTCAAAAGCCGCCATGTCTTAACTTGCGATAGCTTGTTCATAAGTTTCCGCATGCCTGTTCCAACATTTTTTGTGATACAAGCAGATTCTATTGAGGTTTCACTTGTTTTTGCTGTATGTGCTGTTCTTTTTTGTCCAGGAAACATATCTTGGAGAGAAATAAAGTACAAACCTTATCCATACATAACATGCACTAGAGTATAAAGAGCAAGTTGTACTTTTGAGAAAATCTACGTACTTGACTTCTGGTCTTATGGTCCGAAAAATCAATAATTAGACTAAAAACTAGTTTATAACCAATCTAATTCCGTAAAAAATACAAACGAAACAAATGACTAAGAAAATAAACAGAAAAAAATAAACAAAAAAATGAGCGCAATGAAATGGGAAAGCCAAATCCATAAAATGTGTTCCAAATTTGCCAGTGGGTGCTGGGCACTATATCATCTACAAAAATATGTTGATTGCAATACTTTAACAATGGTATAATATAGCATAATTCATTCTTATTTAAGCTACTGCATACGCAGCTGGGAAAGTGCTTCCAAAACAACCTTAAATCCATTAGATATACCTCAAAAACGAGCAGTAAGAATCATAACACATAGCAAAGCTCACACCAAACCCTTATTTCATAAGTTACAGATACTAAAACTGCATGATTTGTACACACTTGAAATAGCTAAATTAATGTACAGACTTTACAACAATTCATTGAACATTTGCAATTTAAACAGAGATACAAACAAATTACTGGACGATACCCACTCATACCATACAAAAAGAAAACAAAGTAAAATTATTTCATACCTCGGGTTAAAACAACACAATCACAAAATTCATTGACATATATAGGGCCCAAAGTATGGAACCAAATACCACTAAACGTCAAAAACATGAAACACTTTAAATTAAAAAATGAACAGGAAAGGATGATGATATCTGATTATACCATGTGATTCTTGGAATGATTAGATCGTTAAGATAAATCAGAGTAGAAAAAAAAGAGCTTTCAAATAATATCAAAACTTTGAACAAATTGGCACACGGGGGGTGCTTTTTTCCAATACACCATGACAAAAATTATTTGTAAAAGTGAAATTGAATGTCGTAAATTATAAGGTCAAAAAATTAATTTTTTGCTGTAAATACTCAAATTTGATAGTGATATGTTTGTGCTGTAAATAGACTTGCTTATTTCGTTTTGTTGTTGGGTTGCAAATGCTATCTTTACTGCATTATTGATTTTGTGACAGCTGACTTTGATGACTACAATAGTCTTTTTGCTGTTTAATAATAAATTGAATTGAATTGAAAAGCGCTTGACAGTCTGCAAAATGAAAAATATAATAAGAATGTTTCGAACGATAATACACAACTCATCGCAAATTTCAACAAAAAGTCTTAAAGATCGCATGCAAGTTCAGGAAAATTTGGTGCCATCTTAGTTTAGGGAGGAATATTTCTCGTAGAGTCTTCTTGTTCTTCTGATGACTGTTATCCACATAGGGTTATTTCTACTGTAGTTCTGCTGTTGCACATTTTTTAGAAATACACAATTTCTTTATTGTATGACATAAGTACATTTCAAGATTTTTTGTGAAGATAAAAACGCTGCATGTACACTTGCTAGTCTTTCACAAATGCACTGCCAACGATATAAATAAAGCAGAGTCACAAAAGCAGTTGATCCAAAGTTGGGAATTAATCGGTGCATTCTGTTGCTGAAATCCATGGTCCAAAACTTCTAAAAACAAGCAAACTGTGAAACTACGTATATATACTCTTTGATTTTGCATTTTCAATTAATGCAAATACATGCAGTGATTCATATAGACTAATAAAGTATAAATGACTAAAAAACGAACAAATTCGTAGTCTAACTAAGATGATTATTGACTAAAATTTATCACCAGATAAACCACAACATTACTCAACAAATTTTGCAACAAAATACCTCTCTTTAAAAAAAGAAAAAACAATTTAGATTAACTGGCTTAAGCGCATGACCCATAAGTAATCAAAAGATTACAAAAAATTATCACAGAAACCTTGAACTCAAATGTGCATTTAGATTGGACACAGAGCAATGTGAAGCATCTTTGCAAGTAATTGTTTACAACACTTGCAAAGACTGGCATACCACTGCAATGCTTCTAGTCTCAACCATATTGGTACACCCTCTACATTTTAAATTATACCTTTCTGAATGCATTGGTCTTGTAGTTAATGAAATTCCTCCATTCAAAATCCAATCAGAGAAATTCCACTTTCATAGTTAGCATTAATCTGGTAGTAGTCTGAGTGGTCGCAGCAGTGCAGGTTTTCTAAGGCATTGAGTTATGCTCCTTGAAGAACCAGAAATTTTTCCTAAACGATTAAAAGAATTTAGCAGCAAATACTAAAAACAATGACACAAAAATAAAAGCAGCAAACACTAAAAAAAAAGACATACCTAATGTAAAATATTTTCTTGCTTGAGCAACTGAGTACAGAAGTAGAAATGACCCACTTGCAATAATGAGACTCAAAACACGACTCAGCAAAATTAGAAGTTTAGCGGAATGCAGAAAATAATTAGCGAAACAAAGAAATTCTTTTGCCAATTTATATGTTATATAGTATTCCATTGGTGAATTTTTGACTACCGGTACATCAAATCAAATTTTTCATTATACTCAATGTATTAAGCCAATGCATATAACATACCAGCAATCTCGCGATTGCGAAGGGCAAGGCAACACAGCACCTTTTGAGAAAATGCTGCAGCAGTGGCAAGTTATTGGCAACAATGTGTTCAATTTGACAGGTCCCAAATTTAAACCTCAGACCTCCCTCCCACTAAACGATTAGTGGTCGTTTACCGATCAGTGGTCGAGTGGATAGAGCGTCTGCTACTGAAGCGGTAGACACGAGTTCGATTCCTGGTCGGGTCAAACCAAAAACTATAAAAATTGGTATTCACAGCTTCCCTGCTTGACGTTGAGCAATTAAAGGGACAGTGTGAAGCCTCCATCGTGTGTGGTAGACAGATGGGCAGGTGGCAGCTTGACTTGAAGACCGAAAGGTCCCTTCGCTGTCTCCTGGCCAAGGCAACTTGGTGAATAAAATGTAATTACAATTACTAAAGACAAAACGCGTTACTGCTCAACAACTGACCAGTGTTAATTTGGTTGAATCTCGCTGCAAGTGAGGCTGCAGTCAGCACCAAAAATTGTATATCATATCAGATATATGCAGTACTTAAATTGTAGGGGGGATGCAACCCCCATCGAGATTGAGCATCCCCCATCAAGATTTAGGCGTCCCCCCATCCAGATTTGAGCGCTGGTTGATGAGAGGAAAAAGACATACAAAGTCCAGTCGAATATAGCACCAAATTCCGCGGGAACAGTGATGCAGACAAAAAAGCACTTCAATCGGAGACCTTTTTTTTGAGATCACCTGTTTTTGGCAGGAAAAAGCTGTTAAATTTTTGATTTCGGCCAGAAAAAGCCTTTGAATTTGGGCAAAGACCTTTTTTTTGTGGATATCACCTAATTTTCACTGAAAAATCACCTCAATCCAATTCAAAACTAAAGAAAATTTGGGTAAAGTTGGTTTACGGTTGGATCAAACTTCCAACCACCCCCCTTGCAAAACCCTGGCTATGCGTCTGATCTTCACTAATCTAAGGTTCAGTCAAGTCAGCAAAAGCGTCCCCCCATGTAAAATTTTACAACTTAAGTCTTGGATTTATGTACCTACTAACTGTAACATTGCACACAAAACTGCCTACAAATGATTATTTGAATAACGTACCCAGACACTATGTCATGCTTGTTACATTTTTTCATCCAAAAAATCTTTTAAAACTTCTCGTTGCATTGCCAGAAAATCGTGGATTACCTTGCATGCATTACCCTGTGCATTGAAAATGTAATTCCTCATTCATCAAATCAGTCTTCCTGGGTAACACAATGGCTTAAAAGTTGGTATCAACCAATCAATGCCGTATACCGGTAGTCTGGACAATTATTCACTACAGCAGAAACTGTTTGTTTAAGCAACCATATCTAGCGACCAGATTTCAAGCTGGCTTTAGTAAGCTATCTTTTACGCCTGAAATGCAATTTTGTATTTTAAACAATTATAGAATCGATAGAGACTATTTCACCAAAAATTTGTATCTAGTTTTTTACTAATTCTAACCCAAATTCTAATCCTTACAACAAAACTAACCCCACATCTAATCCTCACCCAAACCCTAACTCAAACCCTAATCTAAACCCTTAAAAAATAGAAAAGCAAATGAAAGAAGCGTGGATAAATATCTTTTATTTTTGTCTTCTTTTCATTAACTTGAAAAACTTGGTGAAGAGACAGCGAAGGACCAAAAGGTCATCTAAGTCTACTGCCACCTCACCAACTTAAGGTTAAAAAAGCAGCTTCTAGATTTTCTCAGTCTGCTACTTTCTATGATAAAAAATTTTATGCAAAACTAAAACAAAGTGTTGCAAAGATATGTACACTTTGTACAGTGCATACGCAAAACTCACAGTCAACATGTAAAGAAAATGCAAGGCAACATTAGGATTGTTCTAACTCTAAGCATACTAAAAAAAAAAAAATACTGTAACTACACATTGGATAGAAAATAAAATCAATATAGTTCATAATGCTTATTTATGTTTTATAGATAGACCTAAGCAAATACACTGCCAGAATAGAGCATAATCTAACAGTTAATTAATCAAATAAAACTTGCATTATGTCTCTAACTTTTATCTGTCACTGTCAGATCTTTAAACCTTGTATGGTATCTGCTACTGTACAGTAGCCTACTGTGCATCGCTGCTAAGTCCTAAGGTTAGCAGCCTAAGTAAACATTTTCACAAGTTTTCATTTAAACTGTTTTAACAATCTATCAGTTTAATATCAAGTACACTTTTTTTAATTTCCTTCACTATACGAATGAGCAGATGAGTGATAAAGTCAGTAAGTGTCTAATGGAATCTGTCTACAGGTCTAGTTTATTCTGAGACTAAAATTGAAACCACTCACAACTTTGGTTAAGATTAGTAAAATCGCTTTGACATTTCACTTTTCTCGATTTGCCATTTTACTTTTCCAAATTTACCAGTTTATATTTAAGATTTTACTCATTTACCAGTGCCTATAGCCAATTGCACTATCTCAGATATGCTAGTAGTACAGTAGTAGGCCTACCAATACCATGGTCAGATCTCAGATGGTGCTTTTGCAATATAGGCCTATACACATAGCCAACAGTAACTTGAATGAAACTGCATTAATTAATAAAATATAAGACCTTAGGCTTCCCTCTGATATTATATCTATAATGCAATAATTCCAAAAAACTCAGCAGCTCAACCTTAAAATTAAAAAAAGATTATTACTGTAGACTAGGTTATTTTGACTTGTTACAATGTTAGTATCAAAAATTTTGTCTTAATATTTTGACTTGATCATGAAACGTAAGCCTAAGCTTATTGACTAACTGCTTGTGCTTTGTGATATTCTTCCAAGCCTGTTCTACCACTGCCAAGGATATTTTACCACAACTCAAGAGTAGCCTAACTTTGCCCAGTACCATCGTACCAAGTTGCCTATGAATAGAGCGGATCAAGTCAATATTGAGAGCGGAGTACGAAACTGAAGGTTGGGACACAGGATGTGACGTAATAAATCTGCAAAACCATGGTAGAAAAAAAAATTTCGCTTCCGGGTATTTGGGAAAATGATAGATGGAGAGCGATGAAACATGCAGACGCTTTTCGCTCACTCTAGCAATAAGCATCAAAGTATCGGAGTTCCTTGCTCAAATCTCAATCAAAGCAGTCAGACAAACAACAGAAAACGAGCCAATTACAGCTTCCAGATCATAATAAAATATGGAAGACTATAAATGGTTTCAGCTGTCTAAAACCAAGAAATGCAAGAGGTAAATGTAACAATTAGGCTATCAAAGCAAATCTACTCACCAGAAATCAACTTACTAACGTTACACAAAGAGGTTTAAACAATTAAACTTCTAAGAAATACTAGACCTATCAGATTTTTATTACTGCCTTTACTGAAAATAACGCAGTTACAGTTCACTTGTTTTATATATGAGTTCAAATTACCAGAGTCCCCTGCGTAGCAAGTAGGCAGTATCGCCTTAGCCTCTAGCGTCTAGTCTGTCGCCTACACCATAGCACTATGCCTGCATTGACAATCACTGCTGGCCTAAAAATCACTCAACTGTATCGGAAATACAACTCCGCTTATATAATTAATTAATAATCCTCTTCGGAGTGTTTGCTCGTTTGCTGTTGCATAGCTTTCTGAAAAAAAAAATCGAATATCGTTTTAACCTGAAAAAAACTAAAGAAAACAGCATATTCGATACTCATTCCAAAAAGTAAAGGATCTGGTGTATTCGATTGAAAAAAAGTAAGGAATATCGCAATCGAATATCGATTATAATCGATTTTTCCCAACCCTGGGTACTGTACATGGTGAGACAACTGCAGACAAAACTTCATTTATTTGGCTGATATATATCTGCTGAGCACTATCAATATTTACATCTACTTGAAGATCTACCTCCACACAACGCTATGATTGCTCAATACTGAAAAAATCTAAGTTACTGCACAATAAAACACTGAAAATAAAGTGAACATGAAAATGCAGAATTTGGTTAAAAACAGCAAAGCCTTAGTTAAAATTCTAAAATTCTTAAAAGTTTCGGACTTATCTAGGTCCATCATCAGTAATTAAACTTAAAATCTTATTCAAGTAGAATTTCTATTTGAATAATTTGAATAAGATTTTTCTATTTGAATAAGATTTTAAGTTTAATTACTGATGATGGACCTAGATAAGTCCGAAACGTTTAAGAATTTTAGAATTTTAACTAAGGCTTTGCTGTTTTTAACCAAAATAACACGAAGTGAAACTACTCTAGTAAGTTTTTCATAGCGCCTTAACTGGTACTATGCAGCACCATTAAACTACTGACTGCAGTAGCAGAGAGGCTTCTACGCTTCACTTCTAATATGTTGCCACTTGTGCTAAAAGCTCTTTCGCTTGCTTCACTTGATGCTGGAACACTCAAAATCCCAAGAGCCATGTGACTTAATGTCGGAAATTGCGATTTGATAGTGGGGTTATTCCAAAATTGCAAAATGTTAAATTCATTTTCTTTGACACATTCACTTAGCACACTCTCGTTTGAGAAAACCATGGCAAGATATTCAGTAACTTCATCTTCTTTTTGGGCAACTTCAGTGTCACACTGCCAATCAAAAAATTCATCTTCCAAAGCAGCTGCCTTGTACTTTTTGCTTGGTTGTCCATAAGAATGTTCCTCATCAACACTGCCAACTGACGGAGATGAGACAATTTCAGACATTAATGACCTTGCCAAATCATGGACTCGTTTTCGGTCATCATTGGATAGATCTGGCGATCTCAAGGACTTAAACTTTGGATTAACAAACAAAGCCAGCAAATGAAAATCTGAAATCGTAAACTTTTCTTGCAAACACTGCAATCCTCTTTCCTTCAAAAATGCAAGCACGTTTGAATCTGTTGCCACTTTTGCCATAGTTCGTTTCAATTTAGAAAAGCAAAGATATACTTTGTGCAATGTTGGCAATAGATCACCTTCTAAGGCTTTTGTAGCTTCCTCAAAAGGTTCCAAAAACTTGATCAGGTCTGATATAACAAGCATGTCTACATCTAATAACATGTGGCCTTGCCTTCTCAAGTTCAAAATCATTTCCACATCATCTTTGTTTTCAACGTAAGATTTCAGTATGTACAAAACTGTACTGTTCCATCTTGTTTCATTACTTTGCTTCAAGGATTTTTTGAGTTTCTTATTAAGACCAGACTGCTTGAAGTATGTGGTAATGGATTTGACAGCAGAAATGTTGCTCTTAATTTCATTGACCAACTGTAGCGAAGGATCATCAACATCTAAAGGAAAGCATGACTTGCTCAAAGATTTGACTTGCAAAGTGTGTACCAACACAGTTGCCAGAAGATGGCATGCACAAGGAATTCGCTTAAAACCATTTAGTGCTAGAACCATGTTACTTCCATTGTCAGTTACAAAAATAGTATGCTTTGTCAATACATCCAAAGTAACCTGTCTTTCCTCAAAAAACTTCACGATTGCATCTCGGATATTTTTTCCACTTTTTGTGTCACTCACGTAATGGTTTACAGCTACCACACAGTGATGCAATACACCGTCCACAACAAAATAAAGTGTTAAAGATAAATATGACCGACTATTGTAGTCAGTCCACATGTCAGTGGTTAATCCAACATATCTGTAACGTCGCTTATGTTTTCTTGTTTATGCTTGGTTTCGAACACTCGCTCTACTGCATTTAGCTTTTCGTGTATATTTGGCTGCTAAGGATTTCCAATGATGTAATGCTACACAACGCACGTGATGTCAGCGATTAAGCGTTTTACCGCGCCTTTTCTACTGTATGCAAATTATCTATTGCGCAACTTTTTGAAACTGTTTTCTTGAATTTTCGCGCTATAACTCCTTTGTTCTGGGTCAGTCAAATTTGGTTGCAGTCGAGGGAGGACGTTAAATTTTTACACTCAGAATTACCAAGAATCTTTAAATTTGAAATTATTAAGTATCAGATTGTTTCAGAAAATTAGCAAGCTTTGGAGTTTCAGAATTGCAGTCCTTCCTCGAGGTCTTAAACTTGTCCTGGGTGGGTCCCATCTTATTTATATTTTGGACTTTTGTCCCCTGAGCTGATGCTCTTTATACTTGGACCTTTTGTCCCCAGAGCTGTTGCTCAAGTTTGAGAATTATTTACTGGACTATTGTCCTCTCTTATCAAGTGTTTCCGTACCCTTTCCCGGGGGCCCACTTCAGAGACTGCGTTCTTTAAAGACTTCGATTGGAGTTAAAGCTTACTGTCTGCCTGAAGACGAAACCATCGAAACCGTTGACAATATAAGAAGATAAGTTAACGCGTGTAGAGGCGTCAGATACGGCAGACAGAAGAGATTTCGCGTCGTCTACAATATCCATTTGCTTTGATTGCCGATTGCAAATGATCAATTATCTGGTTCTGTTTTACATCTGCCTGTTGCACAGCATAGCGTTTTACAGTATGTCTAGATGGCAAAGCTTCATTTACATCAAAATTTCCATACTTGGCACCAAGTTGGATCAAACATTTGGCCATATTTTTAAATCCATGATCTTCTATTGCTTAGAAAGGCCTAATGTCCTTTGCAATAAAAGTTACGGATGCATCTAGCAGCTTCTTTTTATCCAACTGTGACAACTTTTGGGTTGATTTAAAAAAGGCTGTTATGGGCCTTGATGTAGTAGCCTTTTGGGAATGTTGGTTGACTGGATTTTCGGAACAATGGGTCAGATGGTCACGCAAGTGTGTTGTACCACTAGTCGATCTGTTGTGTTTCAAGGGATTTTTACAAAAACAACAGAGCACGTAACCAGTATACTGTAGTGGAGCACTTGTGTATTGTTTGGAAAAATAAACAAAAGAAAAATCGGTCCAAACACTGCTCTTTTTGTTAGACGCTGTCCCTGACTCACTTTCCAGGAACACTTTTCCTTCTTTTAAAAACTTGGATATAGTGCTGCTACTTAAGCTTAAGGCCATGTTTGGATGCACCTAAACATACAGGCCAATGTTATTAAATACCGGTACTAGTAGACTACTAAGCAACAGTGATATATATAGGCCTAAAACAATCCATAAATCCTGAACCAAAGATTCTTAGTGGGCTAGACTGGCCTGAATGTTGCTAAGCCCAGAGCCCCTGCTGCATAGGCGTAGCCAGGGGGGGGCCAGGGGGCCCGGGGCCCCCCCAATCAAAATACCACTAACGACAAAAAGTTATGACAAGATAGCCTGGCGATGTTTAGTTGCAGTTTTTTTTTCAGTAATTACGCACATAACAGTAATTAACAATAATATTAATGACAACAAGTGAGTCCCGGGGCCCCCAACTATCAACCTGGGGGCCCTTACTAACAACTAGGGGGCCCTGAAATCCTTAACCGATAACCAGGGGGTCCGGGACCCCTAACTGAAAACCAGGGGGCCCATAACTGACGACCAGGGGCCCCTAACTAACAACCAAAGGACCCTAACCAACAACCAGGGGGCCCCTTAACTGACAACCAGGGGGGCCCAGGCCTCTAACCGACAACCAGGGGGCCCCTAAACAACAACCAGGGGGCCCCAGGGCTCATAACCAACAACCAGGGGGCCCCGAAGTGCCTAACTGACGACCAGGGGGCCACGGGGCCCCTAACTTACAACCAGGGAGCCCCAGGTCCCTAACTAACAACCAGGGGGCCCCTAACCAACGACCAGGGGGCCAGGAGCCCCCTAACCGACAACGAGGGGCCCCGGGGTCCTCTTAATTGACGACCAGGGGGCCCCAGGGCCCCTGACCAACAACCAAGGGGTCCTGGAGTCCCTAACTGACGACCAGGGGGCCCCGCGGCCCCTAACTCACGACCAGGGAGCCCCAGGGCCCCTAATTAACAACCAGGGGGCCTGGGCTCCTAACCGACAAGCAAGGGGCTTCGGGGCCTCTAACTGGCAACCAGGAAGCCCAAGGCCCCCTGACTGACGACCAAGGTTCCCGGGCCAGGGGGCCCTTAATGCAAATTTTTAACAATTTATATGCAAAACCTGTGAGAAATCTAAGAGTTTTGACCTAAAAGTTGCCACCCCAGGCCCTCGTTTAACGTTATTATAAACTTAATTATTTACTGCTAAAGTATTGCAGGAGGCAATGTTCGTTACTTCCCCCTATAGACCAAATCACTTACAATTAAAATTTTACACCATAATGCAAGATTCTAAGCGTGTTTTGGGATTTAATTGCAAAAAGAGGATTGAACAACTAAATTTTTTTGATTGGCTTTGAAATGTTAAAAATCTAGTTCTTTGAAATGGCTCTGAACTCATGCGAAATGTGATCCAATGGGATTTAAATAGCTTTTTTTTCCAAAAACTTACAAAAATCGCCCAGCGGCTGGGGGCTTTGCCCCCAGACCCCCATAGCCATCGGCGGCTGGGGGCTCTGCCCCCAGACCCCCGTCTCTGATACGTTTGAGTACACTAGCTTACTCAGCACGTCTTCCAAGTTAGACTTTTACACTTTTCAACAATTAGTTTTCGCCCTCTCCCTTTACCAAAATCCTGGCAAAGTGCCATCAGGCTACGGCTTCAGATCTTCCATTCTACGATATCTTTGCCCCACAAAAAATTACTTTTTCGAAAATTTCTGATGACGTCATTGCGTGTGATTTGTGGTTTGGGCCCCCCCCCAATCAAAAATCCTGGCTACGCCTATGCCCTGCTGTATCTGACTTTAATGGATGTAACCTAAATGCTGAAGCTGAACCGCAAAAACGAACGCCTATCGAACCAACCCTGGCCTTCACAAAGCCTGCCCTGCAGTCTGCTGCCTGTGTGCCTGGCTGCCTTTGCCTGCCCGTGCCAGTGTAGGTACTGCGCCTGCCCTAGTGCCCTGTTGTACTAGTATGTGTAGGCTACTGGTAGCGTACCGCTGAAACATCGTAATGAAATAGATTCAAAAATCCGCATTCGGTCATTTCAATGCTGTCTCCAAGCCAACAGTACCGGTAGGTAACCAGCTACTAGCCCAACTAGGGCTGGGTTGTGTCCAGCGTCGCTAGTCTATCGTGATGGGAATTTTTTTACTCTGACAAAAAATGACAACCGTAACAAACAGACTCCGGATCCGGGTCCGTTTTTTTTTATGTAATTACAACTCCGAGTCCGGCTCCGGCTTCGGCCAAAATAGTCAAACTCCGGGTCCGGCTCCTGTTGTTGATCACCTCTGCCTGGAAGCATTGTCTTTTGGCTGCAGGCACTTAATTATTTTCTGCGCCACGCCGAAAAGCGTGCCAATTGAGACAATAAATTTCTCTCGCTTTTTTCGTGGGCTGCGACTTGACCACAATAAACCCAATACTGTATTAACTATATACTGTAGGTTCACTTCAAGCATTTCACATTGCTAAAATGTCCAGCAATTTTTTTTTTGTTGTTTCTGTTGCATCATAAATATAAGCTCCCAACCAATCAGCTTTGTGCACTCCTAACCGTCTTTTGAACATAAAAGTTTGCAGAATCTACGCTTTGATAGTATTGTCATACCAATTCTCAAATAATAGAGGTAACGCACATCGTTTTTACGACGAAACTGACTGCATAATTTCGGTTCAACTCTATTACAATTGGGTTTTGTCACGATGTTGCGTTTTTGGATAAGGCACATTGCAAGAACTATTTCTACTTCGTGTCTCGAACAAGCAGCAAATTTACTTGGGAAGAAGTCATTCGTCACTCGGAGTACTGGGAATACGGTCAACTCCAAAGCGGGTGAGGACGATTTGTCCATGCGTCGCTTCCTTGTGAGTGGAGGATAAATATGGATCAATCCAGATGTGGAGTCGAGGACACAAGGCTTTAGGCCAAGGCCAACGACACACAAAAATCCGAGGCCAAGGCCAGCCCTTCCGAGGACATACCCTCTCGAGGCCAAGGATTAAGGACACAAGCGCAAGTGTTCTCAAAAAAAAAAGGCCAAGGACTTCAAAATGTGTCATCGAGTACTCCACCTCTGGATCAATCAATCAAATCCAATTCCTGGCACAACAAGTGTTAGCAATTTGCAGCTTCCAATTTTTCTGGAAAAATGTTCTCAAAAATTGAAGCTAAATCAAAAAATAGGCATTAAACGGTGTTATCTAACAATTTTGCTTTAAATAATAAATGCAGTATATTAGTTAGAATCTGAAAAAGTAATATTGATTTGAACAAAATAGTGTTGCAATAGAATTGCTATCATTAAAATGTATGATGAATGCTCTGAAAGAAATTACAGGCTTAAAGTTTTAATCAATTTTTGAACTGACAGATTTCCTTATCAAATATCATACAAGATGAACGTGACTCAACACAACTTTTGACTATTTTTGGCATCAGTGTCGGTAGCCATACGTTCTAGCTGCCTATCTGCACAGTGTTTACCGTTATTACAACCCTTGCTCCATTTATTATTTTGGATACTCTTCTCATATTGACAAACAATTGTTTATTCAAACCGCGTATTAAATCTTACCTCTTTTTACTTCAGGTGTTTAGATTTTCTCATAACAAAATTTGATTGCGAGTTGTGCTGACATTTTAGAGATCGCCTACGTCAAATCAAAATTAGTGAAAACAAAGAAGACTCATGGAATACCCCACCGACATATGGAAACATTTTATTTAGGAAAACTCAAAACGGATTTTGTTTTGAAATAGGAACCACTGGTTTTTCATTTAAGATTAATTCGAATTCCAGTTCTAAATTGCTTAATTGCCGACCATTCGATTACTTCACCACCTTGAAGTAGAAAAAACTTGTACTGTATTAATCAAATAGTCGACTCTTAGGAGAATACGCACCGCGCATAAATGCATAAACTTAATGAAAGACATTCAGAATAGAGCGTAGCCGTAGAGATTAAGAAAAACTGGTGCGAAAAATCACAACGTTAGTTAAACAATACTACTGTACCGCAGCAGCAGCAATCTCAATTAAGCAATAACAGCAGAAACAATCACATTTACTTTTATTGCAATTTGCAAACCTGAACGCTATTTAAACGAGCTACAAAATAATCCGAATATAACACCAACAACAAATGCAATAGGCTACAAATAAATTGCAATCACTTAGCAATAACTACGCTTCAGATTTCATTGAATTCTTTTCTTCACACAAACCGCTAACATTACAATAAACACTAAAAGCATCACTAATAACTATGCTGTAATACTACAAAAACAAAACAAAAAAAATTGTGCAGTTTTCATTCCAATCAGACTCAAGAGCAATTGAGCGCTATTAAACATTTCTGCTACCATTTTTATTGCATGTTGATCACAGTATTAAAAGAAAAACGAAATGGTCTAAAACGAGAGTTTTCGTGGTGCAATTACTACGAAGTATGGAGGTAGTGTTTTTACGTGATAACAAATCATTCGGGAGGTCTGATCTTGCCTGGCTATCGGTCTAAACCCAATCATTGCGAGTGGAAATAGTACTGGAACTTTATCAAATAAATGTTGATCCAATAACAATCAACGTAATGACTGAACTTAGATCTACCGCCTACAAATATCAAATGCGTATGGTATATATTGAGAGCATCAGAGGATAGACTCTTTATTTAGCAGACTAGAAACAGACGCGCGGAGAAAGAGAAAAGCATCGAAGAAAAAAAGTTTGCTCTTGTTGCAAAGTTTTTTTTGCGGTCACGCTTATTCGACTGATTTGATTGGACATTTTCTTAGCGCGAGTGAACCCAGAAAAAAGTCACGCTGATTGGACGAATCGGCATATTGTACAAAACTGAACCGTGAAGAAAAAAAAAAAGACTAAACTGTCGGTTTCCAGTTTACTAATAGAACCCATGATCAGAGCATACTGTAATCTGTAAACGCAATATTAAGTAAGCAAGAAGCATTGACAAAGATACTAAAATATTTGTGCTGTGGTATTGCTACGAACTTTTTCAAACACATTATATTGCTTCTTGATTATAGGCTTAAAATTATTGCATATACAAAACATCAGCAAAGAATTACCAAGCTATAAAAAAGTGCAAAATTCACTAGAAAGGACTGCATATATTTTGTGATAGGTAGCGGAAACACGAAGACTGCGGAATGCACCTTGTTCATATGGACACAATTCATCAAAATTTACCAAGTTTCGAAAGCTAATATTGATATATTTCAATCAGGGATGATCTAGGGGAAAAACAAGAATCAACTCACGAAAATAGAACAGTCGCGCTTTTGAAAAAATGAACCACCAAAAACATCTTTTGTTTAAGCGCGGAGCCTTCTGACACTTTTCAAAATTTGGTACGGCCAGCTTTGACCAGCTAAATTCTATAGTGATCAGTTCCAAATCTACACGGTAAAGTTTGAGAGCAGGTGTAAAAAATTAGGTTGGCAAAGAAGATGTCTTTGAGGGATTTTCGACTATCCAGGGAATGGCTGAAGCGCCCAACTGTAGTGTCCAGTTTTGTACATCGAATGAAACCGGACTACAACGGTAAAAACACGATAAAATCGCGTTCATAAAAACAAGGTGCTGATAGACGACGAAATGCAACAATCTCTCATCAATGACTGAGCCGTTCCAAGCAGTTAACGATCAGCGCTGTCCATCCGGTCTGGTGACTGAAATGTTACAATAGTTGTTAAACTTTGATCTACTTCAACCTGACAGTTTTGTAGTCTTTAAAATCACGTTGACTAGCGCAAGAAATTGAAGCAAGTTTAAAGCGACTTCAGGTCGCTGTCTAGGATTTATACCCAGCATTTCGTTTTAACTAGTGCCAAATTCAGCAAAAAACAGCGATTTTGCTTTTGGATCACGCTTGAAGATGACTAAATTTAATAATTTTAAACACGATGCAATTCAACCTTCATCACAGAAGTGCTATTACTAATCACCATTGCTTAATCACATGATCTGGTGTACACGAGCACATCAAAATAAATCAAACTATTGCCTCCTACCTGGCGCCACAACCTCTACCAGTCTCGGCTTGAAAATATTCATAGAAGAGAACCAAATTCTTCCAAAAGTCATCCTTGGCGTACGTTTCATTGTCGCCGTGACACGGTCGTCGACCACTAGTAGGATCGGCTTCAAATAGCGACACCAAGCGTCGACAAATCTCTTTTGAAACATTCTATAAAATGTTTGCATTTTCATAGTTATTCCACTCTTGTTGGGCATGCAATCGGAAAAAAGCAACTCTCTATTCTTGAGAGTTATAGCCAACAACTGATGCAAGAACAAAGACACGTGCCGGCATTTGAAAACATATCAAAACGGAGCGTTTTAAAATCTTAGGAATGGATTTCGAACCAATAATCACTGAGAGACAAATAGAAGCAAAGAACATTCGATCCTATTGAGGTTGCGCAAGTCAGTCTTAACGCATGGCAAGTGGAAAATAACTTGTACTATGCACGGCCGATTATGAACCAGGACTATTATGAGCCTGACTTTAAGGCACCCGAGCCAAACATCTTTTTTCGTTTGACGTCAATGTATATAAATTTTTGAAAAACTGGCTCTGGGGCATGAATATACCGCATAATTTCGAAGCGTCCGCTTTAACTATCTTTTAGGCTGGCATCACTACCCGAACCTTAACTCTAATGCAAAGTTCTGGAAAAAAAAAGAAGAGGGCAGCTCGATTCAAACTACAGTCGTCAGACGAGCGCCCTAACCACTACACTAGAGACGCGACGTTGTCGAATCGCCAAAGCGTCGTATTTAACTCGAGTTAATGAGAAAAAAGTATTAGATTAGAAATGTAAGGGTACACTTCGTTAAAATACGTTCCAGCGCCTAACAGTCCGAGCAAAGAAGTCGTAGACCAGTAATACCGTTACATCTGTTTACAAAAATTATCAAGTAAACCAATTAAGCAGATTTACAATATCGAAACATACCGAAGAAACAAACGCTTAGGACTCTTTCCTCTTGGAGAATGACATGAAACAAACTGATTTTTCGAACGCCTGCCTACCTTTAGTCTCATCAAATTTCCAGAGCCAGTTGGACATTCGACTTGTAACGTTTCTCCGTAGTAATAATCATAACGTTCCAGTGCCTCGATGATGAGGTAGTTGACTAAAATAATGAATCCACTTAAAACGGTAAATAATGATTTTGATTTACAATCGTTAGTACAACGTTAAATAACTGTCAACATTCACTTTGGTGTCTTGTTCAAAATTTTCCTGGCAATTTTATACCTTAGCTATTTTTTTTTGTAACGGAAAAAAAACAAAAAAATGTTATATGCGCTACTCTAGTTATTATCTAAATGTTTTTTTTAAACAAAAAAAAATTTTTTTTTAAACAGAAAACAAAAAACAGAAAAGAGTGCTTGAAACAAACTAACCACACAGCCAGATTGGTCCTCTCCAGTTGCTGTTCCCACCAAACAAGTAAGTGTTGGATTCGCCAGGTACATAATCGACTCTGTGCTCCTCCCCGTTCACATGCATCACAAATGGCTCTTTCTCATGAACCTGCACAGAAGAACAGCGTTATTGAAAGGAAGAGATTTGGTTTCCATGGAATCCAAGATTTCTTTCATTCAAGAATGGGTCAGTGATTGTTGTTGGTTGCTGAGAAGAATGCTCGACAGACGGCACTCTACATACAAGCTGAGCATAGAACTGATTCAAAAGGGGTTTGACCGATATATACTACGATTAGTGCTTCTAAAAACTGCTGTGATTGAACTCTTTATATTTTCATGAAAAAAGACTTTTAACCTTTTCTCCGGAAAATTCTTTCTCAGTTGTTTAAACAAAGAGTTGACACAATTTAAGAAACCATCAATAGCCGCTTCGAAACCAAAAGTATTGTTTTTATAAAAAAACTTATCGATAACGATCTTGAGAGCTAACACCTAGAATAAATGCTGCTTACATATCTTCATCAGACCTAGAAAACTAAAACTTCTTGTGTTTTACCTTCGACAACGATCGAATTCCGTAAGGAGATAAAAATTCGTTTTCATCTAGCAGATAATTTAGCAAAGATAGCAGTTGCTGCTTGGTTGGAATAGCAAGAAGAATTCGCTTCTTCGAATGCCCACATTCACCAGCGCTCATGAATGATATCTGCAAATAGCAACTACTGTAGTGTACAAATGTATACTGTAGTCATATTTTTCTCAGTTCTTTTAGTGTTTTTTTTTTAATAAAAAGCGTATCACCGTTACTCAAAAGTAGAGATTGCAAAATGCTGCAATGGGCGTTGGGGGTCAGATTTCTCGCGAGAAACACCATCTTCACGAGAACGTCAACTACAGCGTGGCTTGTCAAACAACTTCATTTTTGTTTGCGGTGACGATGGCTAAGCTATTTGAGTGGTGTGCAAATGGCCACATTTTCGACCATGTTCTCCAGCCCAGATGCTTTGGCGCAGCAGTTCCACCACCAGCCGCTCCAACCATCCAATAGATCAGTTTGCAAAGCGTCGGGATAGCAATTGAAACTTTGCTGGCTACCAGTTCGATTTTCCATCTGGCAGTGCGCCGCGCCGTTATGTTCTTGGAAACGATACTCTACACCTATTTTCCACTGAGGCTCTTCAGTTTACCCACTGTGGTGGCTCGGCCTGACGAAAGGCTGGCAAGAAGAATTCAAAATAAGTGCTTTGCGTTGATGTGGTTAGACAGATGCAGAGTAGGGCACACCAAAATTCCACTTTTTTTTCCAAACATGGACATCAGTATTGCAATCTGTGAGGATATCCGAAAAAACGCTTCTGTGAAAAAATCAGGGAGTTTCGTCAAGTATTCGCGCTGCAACAGCACTTTTAAGTTTTAGGGGGGTATTTTCTTGAAATTCGGGGGTGCCAATATCTAAAAAGTGCTATATTTTTGCTTTTACGTAAAAAAATCGTTTTTACACGTGATTATATTTACGTGCCAAGGTTGACTTATCGATCTAAGCATGATTTGCCGATACTGCTGCTCAACAAGTAGGTTTTTGGGGTAATTTTTCTCATTTTAGAGCGATTTTTGAACAAAATTTCAGGTATTTTTCTAAGTTTCAGCCATTTTTTGAGCATGAATTTACTGAACATGTTAATACTACACTTTGTGAGAAAGGTGCTGGGGGCAAACTTTGTTTTAAAGCCTGAACACCACGTCAAGGTGTTGCCCGTCGTTCAGGTTGCTCTATTTTATCCCGGAGAGGGCCCTTTTCCTGCATGTCATAAAGGGAACGATCACGGTTGGAAATGGTAAGTTCAGTGTGTTTTGGCCAAAGTGGATTTACGAAAATCTGGGTAGAGCTTTCGTGTGTCTTCTACACAGTGTAGTAGCATCCTCCTTTGTTCCTCATCATCCGTCAAAACGTCCTTGAACTCCTCCATCAGTCTCACTCCTCTTTCCGCCACATCACCCACAACTTTGAGGTGAATAGTGAAAATAAGGTATGATGTTCAGCTTATAGTTTGGACTAAATGTGAATAGATTTGACCTCAATATGTTGACAGCGAGACCAGATATCTAGCTGTGTGACGAAAAAATAATTCTACAATTCCTTTATCTTAATTAATCTAAAAAAAAATTAAGGTTATTGGATCACAATATTGAATTATGACGTTGCCATATACCACGTGTAGTGTTGCAAAGCATTTTCATTAAAGCAGCGCAGTTGCAAAGCATTAGTATCAAGTTTGTTTAAGCTGGGGAACAAAAAGATGGTATCAACAAGATCTGCAGATGTAGCATTTCCTCTTATTGGCAAGCCAATAGATAAGCTCTCCTCTTTGAAACTACCCACAAATTTGGAGGTAATGCAGAGATTTTTGTATCATTTTAAATGTGACAAATTAAGCAAACAGAAATCAATCAATCGGACTTGCGACGAAGTTGTTCTCTTGTGGCAAAAAGTTGCAGAGGGTTCTACTCCTGGATACACTTGCTACCTAAGTGTAAATTCTATCAAGACCAGAATCAATACGCTTTGGGAAGAATACAGGACAACGCAAGCTTGGAAAAAAAGGAGTTCTGAAGAACAATCTAAGGCTTCCAAAAATTTCAAGGAAAAGTTTGAATCTCTTTTTGATATTGCTAAGCCGGATATTGAGTTTAAACTGTGCGAAGACGATTGGAAATTTGTGCAGGATCAAAGAATGGAAAGAAAAACGACGTTTGGCAACAGGGACACCAAATTATTGGCTCGTTTGGAGCGAAAGAAGATACGCGAAGAAAACCACAAGAGACGGCAGGACCAGGCAAAAGAGGAGAAAGAGATGCTCACAATGGTTTTGGGTGGTAACGAAAGCGATGGGTCAGTTGAGGAACAAACGGGTGAAGATTTCTGTGAGCCTCCTTCTAAGCAACGGAAGAATTCGGACCGGATTCTGCTGCACGTGCCACGGAATATTGCATCAACATCGCAGGTGGTGATGACTGCAGACCGACATAAGATTTCGAGTAATGCTCTGAATGACATCATTGCATCAATTATCAGAGAGAGTCAAGGATGCATAGAAGATTTCGTGCTTAGCCAAATGAGTACTTTAAGAGGACGTAAGAAGCTCTGTTTCTTGAAGTTCGAGTCAGTAAAGGAAAATTTTTTGGCCGGGTTGGATGATCATTACTTCACAATTCACTGGGACGAAAAGTTATTGAAATGCGGAAAAGCCTATACTCACAAGGAGCATCTAGCTGTTTTGGCCAGTTCTACACACGGGAAACTGGTGAAGTTATTGGGCATTACAGATCTTGATAGCGGAACTGGTTTAAATCAAGCGAAGGCAGTCAAAAATATGCTGGAAGAATGGAGCATTGAGCAGCGATGTGTTGCAATGTGTTTCGACACAACTGCATCCAACACCGGGAAATTCGCTGGAGCATGTATTCTATTGGAAGCTCTTATAGGCCACCCATTACTGTGGACATCATGCCGTCACCATATGCTGGAAGTCATTCTGGGAGATGTCTTCAAAATAATATTCGGTCCTTCCAGTAGCCCCAAAGTAGAATTTTTTGACATTTTGAAATCAAAATGGCCAACACTAAATTTATCTTCAATTGACCAGTCTGACCTTACCAATTTAGGACCACTGGACAGTTTCAAACTCAAGGCACAAGAGAGTCTTCAACATCCGTGCTCTGACGAAAGCACCTACTTACCCAGAGATCACTTTGATGAATTACTGAAGCTGAGTTTATTTTACCTCGAACAGCAAAGTGTTAGTAACTTTGCTTTTCGGCGCCCAGGAACACAACATCGTGCGCGGTGGATGTCGACACCAATTTATGCATTTAAGATGTATCTTCTCCGCAGTCAACTGGACGTAGATGTTGCTCTTATCAATGGATTGAGGCGGTTCTGTAACTTTGTGTCCATCTTCTATGCTCCATATTGGTTGCAGTGCCCTTTAGCTTCGGAAGCAGCTGTGAACGACTTGGGAGTTTCACCGAGCCATGTTGAACTACTCTAGCGTTGATGAAGAAGTTGCTGAAGCGGCCAGACATGCCTTTTTGAGACATAGATGGTATTTAACAGCTGAGTTAATACCACTGGCATTGTGCTCTCAGCAACTGCCCGACATCGAACATGAAAAGTTAGCTTTCAGCATTTATAAAAGTTATCAAAAACATGTATCTTGTGTACAAAATCCAACTGCCCCTCTAACCTCGGAGAAGCCTCAATTTCCCAACTTATCCTTAGACACTTGTGTCTCTGACCTTGTGGGCGAGCGATCGGTGATCATTTTCCAGCGACTGAACCTCTCTTTGCAAGACATTCGCTTTCTAACGTATTCACGGGATAAATGGTGCGAATTCGATGAATATAAGACATTTAAAATGCTGATCAATGACCTCAAAGTTGTGAATGATGAGGCGGAAAGAGGAGTGAGACTGATGGAGGAGTTCAAGGACGTTTTGACGGATGATGAGGAACAAAGGAGGATGCTACTACACTGCGTAGAAGACACACGAAAGCTCTACCCAGATTTTCGTAAATCCACTTTGGCCAAAACACACTGAACTTACCATTTCCAACCGTGATCGTTCCCTTTATGACATGCAGGAAAAGGGCCCTCTCCGGGATAAAATAGAGCAACCTGAACGACGGGCAACACCTTGACGTGGTGTTCAGGCTTTAAAACAAAGTTTGCCCCCAGCACCTTTCTCACAAAGTGTAGTATTAACATGTTCAGTAAATTCATGCTCAAAAAATGGCTGAAACTTAGAAAAATACCTGAAATTTTGTTCAAAAATCGCTCTAAAATGAGAAAAATTACCCCAAAAACCTACTTGTTGAGCAGCAGTATCGGCAAATCATGCTTAGATCGATAAGTCAACCTTGGCACGTAAATATAATCACGTGTAAAAACGATTTTTTTACGTAAAAGCAAAAATATAGCACTTTTTAGATATTGGCACCCCCGAATTTCAAGAAAATACCCCCCTAAAACTTAAAAGTGCTGTTGCAGCGCGAATACTTGACGAAACTCCCTGATTTTTTCACAGAAGCGTTTTTTCGGATATCCTCACAGATTGCAATACTGATGTCCATGTTTGGAAAAAAAAGTGGAATTTTGGTGTGCCCTAATGCAGAGTGCTTGGCTCGTACCGAATGCGCATATAATTGAACGAATTTTGCTTGCTTCACGTTCATTGTAATTTAACGAAACCATTGATTTAAACCATCAACACTTACGAAGTATTACTACAATCAAATAAGTTTCAAGTTGCGACATACCTTAGACGCCAGATCTTTTCTGTGTTTAATGAACCATTCCGTCCTCTTTTTGAACTCGGGCAGTACGTGCATGTTTTCATCGTCTAAAACTAAGCAAGCGTACAATGGGATGAGGCCGACCATCGATCGCACTCGCAGTGGTTGGGAGTGGTCGTCGAATCGAAGCACATCGTAGTAGAAACCATCAGTTTCGTCCCACAAACCTAAAATTTGTGACGTAATAATACAAAAAACAAACAAATGAATGGTAATTGCAGTTTATTCGCCAGGTTGCATTGGCCAGGAGATAGCGAAGGTCTTCGCGTCAAGCTGCCACCTGCCCACACACACCGTGGAGGCTTCACACTGTACTTTTTTTATTGCTGAACCTCAAACCTGTGAAAATCAATTTTTAGAGTCTTTGGTTTAACTCGACCGGGAATCGAACCTGAGTATACTGTTTCAGTAGCAGACGCTCTATCCAATCGATCATTGATCGGTAAATGATGTTATGGAGCCTGTGGCTGCAACAGTGCTGGCTGCTGAAGATCCAAAGGACGGCGATATTGGATGGGTTTGGAAATTATTATTTAAACGTAGTCGAATTGTGTATTTTGACCAATTACTTCAGCCCTCTTTTCTCAATTTAATTCTCATTACGCAGAGTAGATCATAACTGTAAACGCAACGGATTTCTCCTAGAATTACTAGGAAAAACAATAAGCATTTTTAGAACAATGAAAATGGTTCTACAGTACACTACGTATCTTTAAAAGATTGTTCTACGTATAACAGATACGGTACAGATGATAAAATCCAATATTTTTCAGCTTGTTACAGCAACAATATGGGATTTAGATAATAACAAGAGTAGCACATATAACGCCGCAAGTAGAGCACATAGTAGTTTTCTTGCAACCCTGTGACGATATATACTGCTTTGTGTAGGTATTGCATTTTCCGAGAAAAGATAACCTTATTATACCACAGAATACATGGCATTACATGTTTCTCTTAGCAAGTTTCGTAAGATAATGATGTGAGTTGTTTTTAATAGGTCGAGCGGTAACGCGTTCGTCTCTGAAGCGGAAGATCTGAGGTTCAAACCTTGGGCCAGTCAAATCGGATACAGTATTGCCAACGGCTCGCGACCGTTACGACACTTCTTCGAAAGGAGCTGTGTTGCCCGGACGCAATGACGAGGAGATGGGCCCCGCAAACTCGTTATACGCTTCGGCGTAGTACAGCTAGTAAAATAAAAGATTTGATTTGATTTTTGAGCTTTCTTACCTAAAGACCACCAGAAGATACCCTCGTAAGTATGTTTCAAGAGCAGTTGCTGCAGCTCTTCCGAGGATTGACACTCCTCCGGCCAAGAAACACGAAAACAATTGGTAAAAAATAAGCTTTAGCCACAGAGTCGCAAAAAAAAACAACAACAAAAAACAAAACAAAACAATTACAAGCTTTTTTTGTTACCTTCGCCGTTTCCAGCAGCGTTCATGGCATCTGCTATCATGATGAAATGTTCGAAGAATTTGCTAGCCATGTCTTGATAAGTTGCATCGAACAAAGATAACTCCAATGCCATGTCCAGCATCACCACACAAAAAAAGGCCATCCACGCTGTCCCATCGGCCTGAAAAATAAGCGGTAATGATGGATGCAACAGGCTTCATCGGTCAAAACTTAGGAAGCTAGCAATTAGCAACGCATAAATGTCGTACAGCCCAAGACTCTAAAGCTTTGGTCTACAGTGACTCTTTAAACGTTGTGCTTTGATGCATTAAACCAAATGCATCTCAAACTCGATGTGCTGCTAGCTGCGGAGCTAAAACAAAGGATCGGCTTGTGATGTTTTTGACGTTTGCAGGCCAAAACTTTAATGTTTAATCATTTACATCAAAAGACTACTTCTTTCCTAGGCCTTCGCGCTGATAGCTTTTAAGGCCAGAAAACATGCGTAAGATTAAAGGATAGATACTTAGGATTGTGCAATTTCGATTTTAAATCAAGTACGTGTAGATGACACCTAAACTCCAGTAGATTGAGACTGAGGCTACGGGCAAAATTTTTGCTATACTTCAGTGAGGAAAGTCACTACTATTTTCTACATAAAACAATGTATGAGTACAATTTTACTCCTAGCAGAGGTCGGTTGACCTGTTTTTATTGATACTGGTATCCTAAATGTGGCTTTGAAAATCATATGAAAGAAACAAGGAAGTAGGGAGCAGGTAGTTTGGTGATGGTAACCAATATTGATTGTCACGATAATAATGCATAGTTGCAAAATCTTAAACTCAGCAACAAAACTGTCGACGAATATGGTTTTTGGCTTCCACAAATTGGAATTCGGCATACATAAGTAAGCCTTTCTACTAGCTAACATAGTATTGTGCTTACTTGCTCTAAAATTCCCCCCGTAGGAAGAGGCTTTGACCGGTCAAAGACACCTGGAAAAGATATTTTAAAGTTAAACTAATGCACAGTGGACTAGCTTATGCAACATTTACTTAACAATACGATAGAGGCAACTAGATTTTAAATGAGCGACATCAAATGCAAATATTATCTCAATCACTACAATATAACATTGCTAATGACTTAGTGCTTCCAACGCTACCAGGAAACAAATTGAAGACGCTGTTCGCCGCAATGCAAACAATTTATTTTTTCCACTTGTACAATTACATGAAACAGCCAGGGGTTGTTTGAAACAGCACTTTGAATATCAAAGTAGAGAAGCTTTGAGGAAATTACCTTTATCAATACCCTCAACGTTAATGCCTCAGTTGCATGATTTAACATAGTCAACTATAAACATACAGGGATTTGATAACTAACGTTTCGGTGCTTATTCTTAGTTGTTACATAACAATTTAATTTTGAAAGATCATACATTTGTTCATCAAAAAGTTCGGCACTACACTTTGGTAGGGAAATCAAAAACGTGATAAAACGCGTGAAATGACGTGTTTTTCAACTGCGTGAATTATATTTTACAACCGGTCCAGCATTAAATATGTTAAAACATAAACGATATAAACTAAAACGTGAGCACTGCGCAATAATCTTTAACTAAGAGAATTAGGCGTAAAAAGCATTATCATATTCGAAACTATGCTAGACCGAACCTAAAATTTAAAAGGCTTTCACTCTTGACCAAAGTGTAGGAATAAGCCCAAATGCATTTTCACCAAATCTAAAGTTTTCACGCCATCCAGTTTTCAAGATATTGCAGTTCAAAGTTACCAATTTTCTTCCTACATCAGTGCTGCCATTTTGTCAGTATTGTGACACAAGATTAACCTTTGGACATTTATGGAAAAGCAGCTATTTTTAGAGGATAAAGCCTTTCTTAGGAGAAATCTAATCTGTTATATCTCAGGGATGGAAGATCGTAGAAAGCTCAAGTTTGGTGAATTTAGTCTTCAGATCTGCCAAATGTTTTTGAGAGAAACTCGAGCAAAAAAATTTACCACCTGAATGCCCCTTTAAGTTAAATTTGTACCAAACTTGCGCCTAAACAAGGTCGGGGTGACCAAGTTCTCTATCAAGTATTATTTTTTCGTAGATATTCGCTTATTTAGATACATACAGGTAATATGAGTTAGTTATTTTGTCATCAAATAATATAAAACTACTAACCTATGTTATCTAAGCCAAGGAAGCCACCAGAAAATATGTTTTTTCCTCTTGGATCTTTTCTGTTCACCCACCTGCAACAAACAAGATGACACTGTAAAGTTATTCGAAAAACTCGTTCAATTTTATCGGAGTCTTTAATATGCGATAAAGAAAAGAGCCAACAACAGTCCCTAAGGCGCAGCACGTAGCTCTTTAAAAGACCGATTAAACAACATATGAAACAAGCCAAGTCACCGGTACAAAGCATTTTTTACAACTGTTTTCCTGTGACCACATCTCCTAATTGTAATTACATCTTTCTTAACGAAGTCGCTTTGGCCAAGAGCCAGCAAAACACCTTTGCGGTCTTCGAGTCAAGCTGCCACCTGCCTACCACAAAAGTGAAGGCTTCACACTGCCCTTTTTTTTATTGCTGAATATAAAAAGCAGGAAATTTTAATACCAATTCTATAGTTTTTGGTTTGACGGGGCCAGGAATCGAACCAGATTCTACCACCTCAAGAGCAAATACTCTATCCACTTGACTGCTAATTGTTTCTCACAGATAAGTTTGAAATAGAGATTGGATGTTGCTCGAAGCACGGTACGTCGAACCACCTGCGGCACATAGTCACTAGGCTTTTTTCAGCATTGATTGTCGCATTACAATTTCTTCGGAAGCACCAGTTTTGGATTGTACTAAACGGAGTGTTTAAAGCAGCTAGTCTGAGCCGCTAGCACTAGCAGCTAGCATACTAGCCTCGTGTGACTGCGCCTCAATAAATACGACAATAGTGCTTTCGTCCACAAATGCAAACTCGCAATTACTGTAATGGTCGTAAAAAAAAAAAAAAATTTGTTTTGCTTTTGTAAGCTATTTTTATGTAGTGTGTCATTTATTGCATCTTATAGCGACAAATAATAAATCGAACTTGAACTTGTAGAAGTCAAAATCAACATCTAATCAAATCAACAACAACAAAGACAGATATAATGGTTGGGAATTGTCTGCAGTCGAAGAAGAGTGTATGTATGTGCGACTTTCCGTTCAAATCAAATAAAATCTTTCATTCTCGCTAAATTAAGCGAAGCGTGTAGCAAGTTTGCGGGACTGGTCTCCGCGTTATCGTGCTTGCAGGCAGCACAGCTCCTTTCGAAGAAATTTCGCAGTGGTGGCGAGCCGTAGATGCACTGAGTCCGATTTGATCGGCCGGAGATTTGAACTTCAGACTCCGCTCCAGAGACGAACGCGTAACTGCTCGAACAATTGCTGACGAACGATCAGGCAGCATTCATCAGCAATTGGTTCTATTACAAAAAAAAAGACAAACACAAATACATTCAAAAAGAACGCAGGTATTTACACGCATTTGTCGAACTTGCAACGGCAGGGAACCGAACATTCGCCCTTACGAGTTTGAGTGCGATTCTTTACCGCTGCGCGTACTACAAGTGCGTTCATACAACTGACCAACTTTTCGGTTACATTGCATAAAGTAAGACGAAAAGACCAGGGGGCACATGACAGAAATTTCCTCGTTCGCTTTAATAACGAGTTCTTTTTTAAGAGGCGCTAACGAACGAAATACTCGCTAAACGTAAGAGGTTATTTTTGCTCGTGTATGTAAAGCCTGGCGAAATCCGTTACGTCACTCTTTCTCGCTAAATTTCTTTGAGCGATTGCGGAAAGCAGTTCGAGTAAAAAAACGTCACATTTTCCTCGCCAACTTAAAGAGGATCTTGAAGCACTCTTTAAGCGTGCGAGAAATCTTTTTGGTTTAGAAATTTAATGGCGAAATGTTGAAAACTTCTAACTCATGCGAATTTTTGCTGAAAATTAATTCAAATCGTCGCCATGTTTGCTATTAGACTGCTAAAAAACAGCGAATTGCATTGAGAACCATTTGCTGTTTCGATTGATAAAGAAATGCTAAGTAGTGCAAGTTGACAAAAATAGTAACACACTCCTTTTATAAGAACGATTTTCTAAAACACGAGGCTCATTTTTGCTCAAAATTTAAGAAAAAATTAAAAACACCGCCAGCCTCGGCAGCAAAACAAACCAAAAACAAACAAAAAAAAAATTCAAACTAATCAAAGAAACTAAAATTCGTGCTGACTCAAACCGATAAAATTTCAGTGATTTTCTTGTGTTTGCAAGCAAAATTGCAACTATTCAACATTATAAAGCTCTGTTGCTCTGCGCAAGCAATTGAGAAATTTTTTCGGCAGTTGTTCAACTTGAAAAAAGCTTGCTTTTTTGCTTTTGCCATTTTACGATGCTGCAAAAGCAAGAAAAAAGCCTTCACTTAAGTCTTAAGCAGACAGAGCTATAGGAATTAAACAGTGTTTCGAACATGCCCGCTGAAATTGACATCGATGCTCTCAAAATTTTTACAAAATCAAGAAATGAGACTGAATATTGGCAAAAAATTAAAAACAGCCAGTCTAAACTCAAGATTTACCGGTTCTAAAAAGGAAGTGTACTTCGACTTGCTCACTTTTGAAAAATTTTGAAACCTTAAGACCTAAAGTTACTGTTAACATATGAGTTTACCCACCAACAACCTCAAGGGCGCTTTACTTTATTTAAAAAATTATTGTATGGAAAAAGTTGTTCTTATTTTACATTGATCCAAAAATATAATTAAATTCTGTCGTTCATTTACCAATTGTTATCAGTTGAAGAATTTGCTTGCGTAGAATAATCACGCATAGCTTAAAGTATCTTTTTCCATAACAATGTAGTACATACACTACGCTTGAACGCATTATTTTGAAGTAGAAATGCATCTGACGTCACAATGGGGTATTTATTACGTACTAACACAAGTTACAAACATCTCGCAAAGAAATTCGAGCGAGCCGTTTTAGCGCGTGTTGGGCGAGACGGTTCAGAAAGGGCAGTTAGTCGACGAAAATTTTTTGCTCGTTAGCGCTTTTTAGCGAGCGAGAATGGCCTTTACGAGCTCGTTAGCACGTTCTGTCATGTCGCCCCAGATAAATTAAAAATATATCAGTATAATTTCGTTTATAAAAATGTATAGGTATAAAACATGCACTACGTACCACGTGAAGTTAAGAATCAATTTGTGGAAGCAGCGCGCCAAAAACTGCTGGTCGCGCTGTCCTTTAGGCGCACTCAATTTATAGACACGATACACGGACCACGCATGCACCGGAGGATTGACGTCATCAAAAGCAAATTCGTAAGCGGGAATCTAAATAGCAGTCTGACAAACTCCGCATAAATTTTCTAATATATATTAACGGAATACCCCAGACGTATTTTACTATTCTAATCATACAAGTTTTGATAAACCATTTCCATTATTTCTTACAGGTTGAGTAGAAATGTAGCCAAACTCACGCGCTTGTCACGCGCGCATGGGAACAGAGTGCGACTGTTCAACTTCTTAGCTTCCTATTATCATTCATGAAAAGACATTATTAAGTCACAAGCTGGATCAGTCTTCGTATCCCATCAGCAGTCATTTTAGCTAGTGATTTTGTTTTCTATTTTCTTCTTACACCTTTAATTTTTGATGGCTAGTGCTACCTTTTAAAATTCCAACTTTCTCGTTTAAGCCTTATAACTTCGCGCCCTTACTGGCGCGTGCCACGGCTAGTCCCAGTGGGCTGACTTGGGCTCGCGCTAGTCACAAAGCCTCCGGTGCGAAAAGGGGGAGACGTAGCTAGTGTATTGATGTGTTTTACTGTTTTTGTTTAGTGTAAGTTTCTACCTCGCCTAAAGAACCTGTTAGTAACTATTTTAATTTTATTTAAATGAACTTCCCGTATTATTTACTAGCTCTGACTAATGTCCATTGAATTGGAAACTGGGAAGACAGCGTATAAAATGTACCAGTGAAAACTTTTAAGCGACTGGGTGATGGAAATCTCATTATAAAAACTCATTTGCAATAAAACTCGTTGCATGTACCGCACTGAATTTTAGATATACAGACGTTGAACAAAAAATATGATAGATCAAAACTAACCTGACCGCTTGGCGACATGTACCATTCTCGCAGGAAGAGAAGCAGCTGGCTCTTAGCAAATTCAGGGTCAATCCGACAAAACGGTAACATGTGGAATGCAAGATCCCAAGATGCATACTAAAAGTAAATTGAATATAAAGTCAACAACAGCAAAGTGTCACAAACACAGGCCAATTATACGTATTTCTAGTCGCATTTTGAAAAAGAAAAACGACAGAAAATGTCCGGCAGGCTAAATTACAATTTGCTGACCTATTACGCAAACTTTACTAATGCTTTCAAGATAAGCATGCGTTTCTCGCTGGCTACTGATTAAATCCGAACCAAGTCACCTGACCGCTGCAAACTGACCGTCAAGCGCCAACATTAGGTTAGTAGGCGATCAGTTGTCGTGAACACGTTGAAGTCCGTCAGAAGCAACGCGTTACACGCCGACAAGAAGCTATGGGGTCGATTCTGCTGAATGCTACATTTTTAGCAAAATTAAGAAGCTTTGGGTGACAACATCAAAAAAGTGTAATGGGTATAAGCTAGTAAACCGATCAGCGGTCGAGTGGATACAGCATCTGCTACTGAAACGGCAGTCTCTGGTTCGATTCCCGCTCAGGTCAAACCACAAACTATAAAAATTCGTATTTACAGCTTTCCTGCATGACGTTCAGCAACAGAAGTGGGACAGTGTGAAACCTCCACTACTGTATGTGGTAGCTTGACGCAAAGACCGAAAGGTCCCTTCAGTCTCCTGGCCAAAACCTGCGTTTAGAAGCGAAAATTAAAAAAAAGAGCAAAAAATGCGAGCAATCAACAAATTTGAATGTTTCGCGTCAAAATGTACCAGGGTCTTAGGGACAAACGTACCCGTACTGAAACGTCCAAGAGCCAAAACAAACCACTTCCTCAACCCGTGCTTCATTCCAGGCAGAATAGTGAAGCCGCCCAATTAGCGAGTCGTAACAGGCGACCAAAGGTATCACCTATCCACGGTATCCACCTGTACAGTGACAAGGTGCCCACTCTCAGAGTGATGGGGAAATGGTCACTTTTCTTTTTCAGACTCGACTGGGATTCTGTAGCGTCGCATTCCTTCTGCATCATGCTCTCATCAACAGAAAAAAACAGGGTAGTAACAGCAACCAGGTTCCTCAGACAGTGGGCGTGCAGTCTGAATTTATAGCAAATATCAACAGCTAAGTGTTCCTACCCACGGATATTCCCATTTGTCAGGCATCGATATAACATCTCTGTTGTAAAGATGCTTCCAGTCGCTGTTTCGTCCTGTGAGTCTGAAAAAAGTTATAAGCATTTAAATCACTAATGCGCGTTAAAAAACAGAAAAAAGTGATAATAAGAGTTATATGAAAGAAATTTTTACCAAGCAGACCGCCCGCACCAAAGAGAACGACAAACGCAAAAATAAAAAGGCCGCTAAATGAAAGTCGTAGTGCATTGCTTCTAGATATCTTATTCGCTTTCAGATTTATATCATTGTTTAGAATGCAATTTTAAAATATCTAGATTAAATAGGTTTAGCTAATGCGAAACGCTTAATGCAAAGTTTCGTACTCATCTCAAAGTCGAACTGTTTAAAGCTACAAAATCAAATTCTATCGCTGAAAAAACAAAAGCAAAACCCAAAAGATTAAAGCGATTCCTCTTTTCAAGAAAACAAAAGGTAGCGTTGCAGTTTACACATCAAGACCCACACTCTTCAACTTATCATAAGCACCTCTTCTGACTGCTGCAGCACATGACCATCATGACGTCATTGTTTTCTTAGACAGAAAAAAGGCAATGTCTAACAGTAACAATGCCAAAGATAACTTAGCTATTCAGCAAAACACAGCCAGGATGAAAACAGAGACACAGCTGAAATGAACTTTCGGAAAATGGATAGCAACACCACAGAAACATGTGCCACGCTCAAGTGCCCAGAAAAGTGCTGCTCCCATGACTATGATAGAGATATAGGAGGACAAGATCACTGCTGTACTAAGGAAGAGTACGAAGCGCACATCAAGGGAGACTTGCCATATGCTGCTCTATTGCCAGGACAAGACAAGTACGTGCGTAACACTTTTTTTTGTAATTTTTCATAACCAGTAATGTCATGGAGAAATTAGCTTTTAGTGTACACTACTTGACGAGTTCAAAGAACTACAATACTAATATGCTATGTAGGTTATTGAAAGTGTTGCTTTGCTAAACGTATGAGTGAAGAACGATTTCAAGCCAATAATATGACTACTCCGTAATACAACTTGAGAATTGATATCTTGAAACACTCTTACTTGTCATTGCTCACAATCATTGTAATTAGGTCGCACAATTTAAACGCCCCATGTCTTTTTTCTTTTTTGATTTTTTATACCTTAATTTCGTCACTTGGCATTCACGACAATTATTCTTGTTACAGTGAAGAAAGACTCTTTGCATATGACAAAACGCTAATACCTTAAGAATTATTGTAAGTTTTATAAAAAGAGCAAGGTCGTTCGAACCAATTAAGCATTTTTGTATTTTGCTTTGCAGTTCTTATCAAAATTATCAAGCAGCAAATAACGGATTAAACCCAGGTGATTTTAATAATGTAGTTTGAATTTCAGCACAATCACGACACTAAATTAAATTATTTGTTATCAGTTGAGATCCATAAATACTAGGATGTTTCATAATTTCACCTTTTTTGAAATTAAAAATGCTTGGGGCCTCATCAGATCGGAATTGGGCCACAATGAAAAAATAAAAAATTTTTTTTTCGATTACTCGTTGTTTTGAGGGTGTCCCGCCCCCCCAAAGTTTGATATTTTTGGACGCGGGGAAATTTTTTTGACAACTGCGATATGTCCTTAACAAAACGAGATAGAGAGTAATGTTTGGTATCAAAATTTACAGAATGGTCGACTTCCTATCTGTAGTCAATACATTCTTAATCGCTAGCTCCAACAGAAAGAAACGAAGTTATTTACGAAAAACTGTTTTAGCACTCAGTAAAGCTGAAGATAACATAATATCAAGTAAGTACCGACTTGGCATAAAAAGCATATCAAACTGCAAAACAGTCATATGTAAAAAGAAAAAAAACCCAAACAGTTTTAGAACGAAAATAACAAATGGGACATCTCATTACGCGCTGCCCTGCATTTATACCGTTCGAGAGGTCCATTCGGGGATGCTCTTTGGCTCCTAAAGTTACGATACGTCGATACAGGGTTTTAAAATGGCTCGAAATTTTGAGCCTGCAACAAAGTTTTTTACCTCCCGTGGACGATTCGAGAAACAAAAACAACAAAACGAGTACAGTAACAAAGGCAAAAAACACATCAACCGGAGCTACTACATAAGTATGAACGTAGACGAACATCTTTTTGGTTTCTTCGTGAAGAATTACCTCGAATCTTTTTGCGATGCAACAATTCTTTCAGCTAGCCTATTTCTCTTTCATTGTAGCGACTATAATTTTTGATAGCTTTCCAAAAGTCGGCAGAGCCAAACGAGATGCATGGCGCGGTTTTACTGGAAATGGTAAAAAGTCACATTAATGAAACTTATCTATCTTGCGTTATTGATAGGTTGAAGGGAAAAGCAAAGTTCCAAATACACTGGTAGAAGGCGCTCTTTTAAACAAAATCATGTCTATCACTAGGGTTCTCCGGAGAATTTGATTGACAGAGAAGTTCCAGATGTGCGCATTACCAAATTGCTAAGCTACATCTTCAAAACAAACTTTGCTGGTTTTCTGAACAAAAGAGAATGAGAAACAGCGCTGATGCAGGCTTTCGAAGCCACCAGATGTGCTTACTGGTTTTGTCTTGTCAGCTTTTTTATGGATATACCAGGCAATCTCAAAAGTTTGCTCTGTGGTATAAACAAAAAGAGATTAGTCATTCCCGTTGGTTGACTACGGTAAACGGTTGTCTGCGAATGCTTTTGTTTCACTCTTCCGATCTTACTATTGTAGAGATGACAACTCTCAAGGCTTGTGTCATATATTGTTTTTGTATATTTGCCTTCATTTCTGATAGCACACCTTAAACCACATGCTTGTGCGGGTCCTTTTGCGACATTGTTTCAAAGGGATCTCTTGTTAGCTTTTGAAGAAGTTGATTCGGATATGTGTAAAGTACTGAACCGGTACTTTTTGCAGCATGCAAAGAGTTGGCTTTTGCCACATAAATTGCTTGAAGTGTCTACTCTGAAAATCCACCAATGACCAAGAAAGTTTTGACATCTCTTACTTCACTGTCGGAAGAAGTGGCAGTTGAAGATTTGCTTTTGACGAGACGAGCCACACTAAGAGATTTTTTACCATTTCCAGTAAAACCGCGCCATGCATCTCGTTTGGCTCTGCCGACTTTTGGAAAGCTATCAAAAATTATAGTCGCTACAATGAAAGAGAAATAGGCTAGCTGAAAGAATTGTTGCATCGCAAAAAGATTCGAGGTAATTCTTCACGAAGAAACCAAAAAGATGTTCGTCTACGTTCATACTTATGTAGTAGCTCCGGTTGATGTGTTTTTTGCCTTTGTTACTGTACTCGTTTTGTTGTTTTTGTTTCTCGAATCGTCCACGGGAGGTAAAAAACTTTGTTGCAGGCTCAAAATTTCGAGCCATTTTAAAACCCTGTATCGACGTATCGTAACTTTAGGAGCCAAAGAGCATCCCCGAATGGACCTCTCGAACGGTATAAATGCAGGGCAGCGCGTAATGAGATGTCCCATTTGTTATTTTCGTTCTAAAACTGTTTGGGTTTTTTTTCTTTTTACATATGACTGTTTTGCAGTTTGATATGCTTTTTATGCCAAGTCGGTACTTACTTGATATTATGTTATCTTCAGCTTTACTGAGTGCTAAAACAGTTTTTCGTAAATAACTTCGTTTCTTTCTGTTGGAGCTAGCGATTAAGAATGTATTGACTACAGATAGGAAGTCGACCATTCTGTAAATTTTGATACCAAACATTACTCTCTATCTCGTTTTGTTAAGGACATATCGCAGTTGTCAAAAAAATTTCCCCGCGTCCAAAAATATCAAACTTTGGGGGGGCGGGACACCCTCAAAACAACGAGTAATCGAAAAAAAATTTTTTTATTTTTTCACTGTGGCCCAAATCCGATCTGATGAGGCCCCAAGCATTTTTAATTTCAAAAAAGGTGAAATTATGAAACATCCTAATAAATACTCTTGAAACTATGCAAAAAAGTCCAAACCACAATCTCAACCAAATACTAAAACAGCAAAAAACACAGTAAAACGAAATGGGCAGTTATTTCACTTGATCAGCATTTTTGGAAAAGCCTTGAGAGTTGTGCTGATTTTCTTGAGCGTGTGTTCTGCCATGAGTATAGCCAACAGAAATGGACTACATTCCACGAAACATAGCAGGAAATACGTTTTAGTTAGTCTCAAGGCATTCCACCGTTGTTTTTCCTGTTTTAATTGATTAGCAGCGAAGGGTGGTTGATTGTCATACTGAATTACTAGGCCATCAAGCTGATATAGTGCTTTGCCCGAAAGTGAAACAAACGTTAGAGCGTCTTTCCAAAGGACAAATGCAATGCCATTTCGGGTGCAAAGACATTGATCCAAATAATTTGATTACTACCGTGTTTCCCCGAAAATAAGACAGGGCTTATATTAATTTTTACTCCAAAATATGGCATTAGGGCTTATTTTCGGGGGATGTATTATTTTGATATATCAAAAAATGAAGTTACAAAGTAAAAACTACGAGATTTTAAATAAACAGAAATTACGAAAAAAGATCTACATTTACTTGCCATTAACATGTATATCAAAATGTATGTATACATGTACATACCGGTACATGCCATTAACAATATGTATATCTTTCTGCCACTTGCCATGAGTAATATCATTCGTCTTTCTGCCGCTCTCAACTAGGGCTTATTTTAAGGGTAGGGCTTACATTAAAATCATCCTCAAAAATCACGCTAGGTCTTATTTTGCGGGTAGGTCTTATTATCGGGGAAACACGGTAAGTGACAACCAAAATCTTTTTTCATTTAGTAGAAGTAACGCTACAATAAAGTTCAGCTAATGACTGAGAATAATATGACCTGGTCGTACTACGAGTATATTGGATTACGTGATAATAATTTGTGCGATTATTTGCAGACAACAATGCATATCAAGAAGAATTACAATTTGATCCCAGAGGGTACGCACAAAGTAGGCCAAATCATTTTAGTTCTTTTTGTGAAAAAGAAAAGTCAAAATTAACGTTAATTGCTCTATAGCATAATTTTGGAACTAATCAAACGATTTGTGCTATAACTTTTATTACTTTGATGACAAGAGCTTACCATGTTTTGGTGGGCACATTTAAATCTCACACGAAATCGATGGAAATGAAGATGAAGGGGTCCAGCGGAGTGGTCTGCTTGAGACGGTGAAAAAAAAAAAAAACTAGTTAGCGGCAGCCTAACCACCTACAACTTATTGTTGACTTCAGAGTTGCCAAAAAATAGTGTTTTTCAAATATTGTAGATGGGTTCATTTCAACATTGTTGCAAGTTTATTGGCTGTTGGTATCATCGCGGCGGTGCTCCTGATTGCTGTCTTCTGCGCAGTCAAATACCGCAGAAAGTACATGAAGTTCAAAAGCGCGAATCTTGTTGTAAGGCACACGGTCGGAAGAGAAGGACTTGTAATTGAAACACAAGATGAGTAAGTATCGGTTTTACCAAACACAAAAGCATCTGGCACCATTACCAAAGTCAGGGTCGCCTAGAGCTTGGAAGACAAAATGGTTTATGTTCTTTTAATCTCCTCAAATGCCTTGCTTCTGAACCACTCCGGAGAGCCATTTTTATTCCTATCTCTTCTTCTTGATCTCGGGTTTAGGAATGAAAAGTGGTCGACAGCTCTCTTGCTAAATTTTAGCAACTCTTGCTGAATTCAACACTTCAGTAACAAATAGCTGCGAAAACAACGGCTTCGTAATGATATTCCCATAGTAGTTTTTTTTGCTAATGCGTGCTTAGCACGGCACAGAATTGCTTCTCTTTTTTTTGTTTTTCAGTGAACCACTGACTAACAACGGAGCGGCAACAAGAACACAGGTTATCAGCGAAAAGCAACCGCTACCACAGAGCAACCAGGAAGCAATTCGATCGAACAGTGAAGGAGGTTAAGTGATACGATCAATAAGAGTTCATCGTTTTGTTCACTTTAAATCTACGAGTCAACCTATTCGGTCACATACTATAACTGAAATCTGTTGAAGAGGCAGAGAAAAATGTTTCTGAAAATGCTCGATGAATTCTCAAGAGATGTCCTAACAATCATTCACAGACAATGAAATTTAATAGAATCTGACTAAATTTCTCAAGATTTACCGGCTCTTCAACCATGCCATTTGGTAAAATTTCTTACAAAGATGTTTTGAAAAGATGTCATAAAATAAATCAACCACCTTATGAGTTACACCACATAACTGTCATGGTAGCCTACCCACAAACTATCTCGCGTGTTATCTCTTCTATATTCGCTGTTAAGTGGGTTTCTATGACTTTCAATTAATTCCATATTTCCATTTCATGACAGCGGCCATTTGAGGGTTGATAAGCCTACCTAGGTAGCTTAGCTGACTAGAAGTGATATTCCTTGAAATAGCAGCAGTACTAGGCTGCTATATTTTGTAGGTTATGACAGTCATGTGGTGTAACTTATGGGCATGGGGTGGTTCACTCTTTTGATTCCACAAGGACCTTAACTAAATCTAGTTTGTTTGTTTTAAATTTTTGAATGCTATAGCCTGTGAATGAGAGCAAAACTTTTTCAATTTTCAAAACTTTTTTTCAATTTTGGTCAGCGTGACTGACCAAGAAAAATTGTTTCAATCGTTAATTAAAACTTTTGATCAATGATCGTTAAAAACGCGAAAAAAAAAAGATTTACACTAGTTTTAAACAAAATTGTAACGGAATCGAATTCTAATGATATTACTTTACAGCTACTTCATCAAATACACCACCAGCCTATAATGAGCTGTACACGAAAGATTCCTCTACGGCCAGCAACGACACTTCCAGCAATTCAACTCAGAAACCCAGCAACGACGATTCATGAATTAAGAGTACCGGGTTCAGGCTACGATTAATATTAACTGTGTAGTATGGACGATTGTACGTGCGTAACGTGTAATTTTCGTGGTGTTTGATTTTGTAAAATATCACAAGTTGTTGAATCATGGGACAGAAATATAAAAAAATTCGTCCATGTATGGATAGTACGCGACGTAGTACCGGTAGTTGATTTGGAGAAAGTATAAAAATATTTATAGCTTTTGCAAAATCAAGCCTTCATCTACTAATACCCTTCATCCCACGACCAAAGTTAGGCTGATCCAGCTTGTGACGTACTGACATCTAATACATTGAACATTAATGCAGCTGAAAAAAAAGTATCTGATTCTGATATATAACTAACCCAAGTAGTAAGTACATTACAATTTTACACGTTTTAGAATAAGGAAGTCACCTTTGGCCAGGGGGAGGTGCTTGATTCGGATCTCCAACAAGCCAGTCTTGAATAATGTAATGGTAAAATTGCTTGGACCACAACAGTCCAGCAATTGCTTGTCGTAGAATCTCCTGATGTTTGGATGATATATTCGGAAACTTGTTCTGAAAAATAAAGTTGAGCTCTTGAATCAAAGCACGAACCAACAGTAGTGACTGCAGACAGCACGTAACCAGCAAAATACTGGATGAGGGGGACGCTTCCGCAGCCATAACCGGACGCAATTGGAATGAAAACGTTTCAGGACGGAAAAACAAAAATTCAATCAGTACATGCTGTAGCTGTCCCATCTTGTGTACACACCTAAGTTGGTCTTTTTTCGACATTCAGGTGCTTCAATACAATCCGAAATTTAAGTGATTTGGAAATCGAGAATGATTTTCGGACTTTCAACTCATGCATCAAAAAATCAAGTTCACAGAAGAACACAGAGAGAACAATAAATTGGCTTTTTTGCATGTCCAACTCACTAAAAATTCGGATTGTATTGAAACATATATATTTCGAAAAAATTTAAACTTAGGCATATACTAAAATAACTTAGGCATATACTAAAATAAAAAAGGTCTCCACGTTCGAATTGGCCATTTTTTTGTCGGAACTCTACGTGCAGACCAGGATGCCTCCACCAGCATTCTCTCTACAGTTTAAGCACTGACATTGTAGATAGTAGTGAGTCGGGGAGTGGGGAACACTGGTCTCCACTATATTGAATGCACAAATTCTTAACAAAATTATGGCATGGAAGCTAAAAATGTAAAAAAAGCAATATCCAAATTTGTAAAATTCGTATTGTTTACGGATTTGAAAGAATACATTGTAGCAGTGAAAATTTTCAGTGTTTCAGATATACTTTGGCCGCAATTTTTAAACGATTAAAATAAAGTTATATCCGTTTATTTATTATCTGAATTACAAATAAAAAATATTAAAATTAATTGCATTCAGACAAAAACTGCAGCAGCATTTAGACAAAGTTGCAGCAGCAATTTTTTACAAACGAACGTTGGTCAATAGTATTGGTAATTAACAAATACGATACAAAATGCTATTCTTTTACCACAAAATCGCTTTTAGATCTTGAATTACAATACAACGGTCTTGTAAACCTTTAAGACAGAAGACAAAATTATACTATCCATTAAGGCACAGTCGAAAAAATTACACTTAGCTATTATTTGAACTAATTGGATTTTCTGTACAAGTACGCAGCTCCAACATTAAGTGTGCTTGCATGGCGCCTACGCATTAGAATTATGTCCGCTTCAGTAGTCCAAACGGATGGGCTTACTTTGTAGTAAACATTCGCCTCCTCAATTCTCTGATCAAAAACTCGGTCAAACTCTTCACCAAAACCTGCTTTAATTGAACTATCCACGTTATGTAGCCGGGAACGCAACACAACGCTTTCTGAAACAAAATCGGAAATTAACATTCGGTCAAATCAATAACGGAATTAGACAAAAAAACATATAACAAGATCATAAAAACAGATCGCCGATAAAGGGAAACAAGGAGCAATTTCAGACTTTTTGAATCTTACCTAAATTTACACCATAGGTCAAACATGGAATCGCTCAAAACTATTGCTCTGATGATCTAGGAAAACCACTCGAAAATTAAGGACAAAATATGTTCCTAAGTCGGCTAATAAGATACATTCTCATTCCTAAAGTTAAAATCTACGCAATAAACTTTTTCTAAAGCATTACAAACCAAGTATCACAACTTGCCAATTACACTAAGCGAATGAGCGAGGGCAAAAACAAAAAAGATCATTCGATTTCTTAAGTTTCAAAATCTTTGAAGTTCAATTCTCACTGGTCGCTACGATTTATGCTTGGGGATGCTGATAAAGACATAAAGTCATTTTTAAATCTGTACTTTTTTCTACTAAAAATGTTTTTTGTAACATTTGTCTTGCTTAAAACTTTGATTCACAAATGTTCACTTCCAGCATTATTCAACCAGGACTAACCTCCAGGTGGAATTGTTAGAACATAATAAGCAGCACATTTTGTTCCTCTCTTGCCAGGTGTCACTGCGTCTTTTTCACCTGCAAACAACATAAATACCGTACTTCTTCAAAAAAATGGCCAGTTGGTCGAGCGGTAACGCGTTCGTCTTTGGAGCGGGAGGTCTGAAGTTCAAACCTTGGACCGGTCATATCGGACATGCAGTGTTGCTAATGGCTCGCCACTGCTACATTTCTTCGAAAGTAGCTGTGTTTGCCCGGGTGCCAAGACAAGAAAATGGGCCACGAAAACTCGTTAAACGCTTAGGCGTAATACCACGAGCATTATGCAAGATTTGATTTGTTCACATTAATTTAATAACTTTCATTAACTGAACACAAATTGAAGCCAAAGTTCAGCACAATACAGTGCACTCCCGCGTTGACAGTAGTGCTGAAAAGTTTGCAAAAATGGTCTTGATTTATACGGCTAAAAGGAGAGTCGTCATGATAATGATAGCTACTTGAGTATTGAGTTGACAAACAAATTGCTGGAGAGCAATTCCATTCTGTTCCAGTGAAACCCAAAAACTTTAACCTGTTAGTGTTATTACTTTAAGATATTAAATAAGCTTTCGATGTTGAGATCAAATCATGTTTCAAGTCAAAGAAATTGTGAGGTTTTAATACATATTCGTATAAATACGGTATTAAAAACCTCACAATTTCTTTCCTTGAAACATAATTTAAAATAAAAATACGAGTATAATACTTTTTAATGCTTTTGACCAACTTTTTTTACGAAATCAAGGCAATGGTTAAAACCTTTAGGATATCAGCTTGCTACAGACCAGATGGCCATCTGATTTGCAATCCCGGTACACTGAGGCGCCAAATGCGGCAACTTTCGCAGTAAAGAAATCCAAGGAGAGAAGTCATGGAAAGAGTATAATGTTAAAACCAAAAAATTATGCCCGAGTTAGAAATAACCAAGAAAAGCAAACCTTTTATAATGTATCTGTGAAATGCGTCTTTGAAGAATTTGGTGTAATTTTCCACGTTGTAGAGAAGTTCGGTGTTTGTCTCATTTTCAGTTAGAAGCATCTCAGGTTTAGGCTGACCTTCAATGTTCGTATCGAACTCCCAAACCATGCTCTCTGAAAAAACCTTGGTATTATTAAACTCGATCGCTAAAGTTTAAACTAGTTATACGCGAATAACGTCTATTTTGTGGTTTTCCGATACACATAGTGTTAGCTTATCTAACTGGAATACCGGCAGCCCTGTCATCTTCTTACATTCAAAATGCGTTATCTGCAAACTGCAAAATTTTCAAGTGACCTGCTTTTATGCAATGAAGCTCTCTGAACTTCTACATCCTGCTTTCAGCACCTACAGCTATCTAATGCAAGACCATAACTAACTTAAGTCATATTACGTAAAGATTTAGCGACCTACGAAACTTTTCAAATAGCGATTTCTGGCCAGCCATTAGATCCACGAATATAATTCTTGAACAACTCATTTTCCATTTCTAAGCTTTAACCTCATTTTACATGGGCTTTTGACTAAGGCATTTTACTTGAGGAAGAGACAGAAATACTCCTAGAAGAAATCTTAAACCGGAGATCACGGGAGCACAAACTTATCATGTAAATTGGCCGGTCGGTGTTTACGTAATTTCTTTTTAAAATTTGCTTGAAGTCGACGACATCATTACAGTGATATGAAAACTGCAATTTAGCAAAAATGACATTATTTCAATGACGTCGTAGACGATTCAAAAAAGCAAAAAAATTTTATGGCGTTATTAAATTTAAATACGGTCAAAATGCCTTTGGCAAATCTTGTAATTGGGAAACTTCTGCTCACCCCATCAACTTCCAAGTTTCAGGGAGTTATTCGGACATAAGTTTGACTCAAAGTCAAAGTGGTTTGAGGTAGAAAGCTTTTTTTTCTGAGGGATTAAACAGAAACAAAAAACTTAAAACGAGCATTTGTGCCGTTTTCCTCAGCGTGAAATAGGGCAAAATCCAAGTAAAATCAAACCTCAATTTCTTAAAACTTTCCGTATAGTGGACTTCCCTCCAGCGTGCTCTTGTCAGAGCCTTATTTTTACTACAGTAAGTACAGTTCAGACAAACTATTTCTTAGATGTCTTCATTCTTCAGATAATAATTACCTAATGTTTGGTGAGTACACATTAGCTCGTTTTCAGAAGTCTTTGCAATCTTTGGCTTGAAGGTACAGCCTTCATGCTGGCATCCCCAAATCCAAGTATTTCGATACCACAAAGTAGGAAGAACATGAATCGTTGCTGTGTCAGGACCTCTGTTGGATACTGAAAAACAATATACCGGTAATATAATCATTAGGTACCAAGTAACCAGAGCGTTTAAGAAGACATTGCACAAAAAATAACTTGAATTTATCTGATCTGTATGATGTTGCTAATGATTTGCCACCACTGCAACATTTCTTCGACCTGCAAAACTCGTAGCACACTTCGGCGTATTACAGCGATTATAATGAAAGATTTGATTTGACTTGTAAGTTTTAATGTCACGATATACATATTTATATTGACAGAAAAAGGGCAAATACAAAGCTTCGGTTTAGTTTCTATACGCAATGGTTAGTAATAAAATAATGGCTTTTAATTAGTGCATAATTCAATGCTTGTACAGTGCACAGTCACTGGTTTGTGCCAAGTACCGTGCAACTGAGACCTTGTTGCCACCCACCAACAAATTATGAGCATAGCTTGACGACTTGGTGATACCATACCTGTAAACTTGCATAAGATATCATTAGGACCACCTTTGGCATATTCTGCGACAACATCCCAATACCTGCTGTCATTGAAGACACCTGAAATAAAAGAACAACTATTTTTCAACAAAACGATAGCATCAAATTGACGACCAATTTATTGATGCAAAGCTAGTCTGAATAATACTCCAAAATTATGTTTATAAACTACACTACCAAAAAAAAGTATCCACAGAAAACAAAGTTTTAAGTCTCTGCACTCTGCAAGTAAATGTAAAACACGACTTCACGAATATGGCAAAGCTTGAAAATTCAACTTTGGAACAGAAATATCTACTTGAAGTTCATAAACACAAACAGTATATTCATTTTGGAGCATAACGGTCGGAGTTTCTGCTTAATCTAAGAACAAAAACGATTGCCAATATAGAACTAAGCATAACAATTTATTAGACGCGTTTCGCTTTAACTTAAAGCATCATCAGTAGAATGAATTTGCAAAGTAAGAAGCACGAATTTATATACAATAGCCACCCATTAATTCAGGTGGCCACGGCACGGCTTAAGATTTGTCATAATTGAATAAAAGAGCGACAGGTCATAGGTTTAAACACACAAGAAAACAGAGCGGAATAGCGACGTCATTTTAAACAACAATTTAAAACAATTAAGCATTGAAAAGATACAGGGGCAAAGATTGATTGTCGACATTCAGTTGTGGTTCTGTTTTGGAAATATGTAGAGTTTCTTTGATGCGTAATTTAGTTACGTGATTACTTCTGTCCAAAATTTTGGGTGAGTCAAAATTAATTACGTGGTTGGGATTATTGAGCAAATGTTTGCAAACTTCAGAATCTTCACACGTGCGATGTTCATTGAGGCGAGTAATTAGGTTCCGTTTGGTTTGGCCAATATAATTTTGACCACAACTACAAGTTAATTGATACACAACACCTGACGAATGTAATAACGATTGACGATCTTTATACGGAAATAGTTTGCCAATGGTAAAGTTACGATGAGACATTATCAATTTGATATCATACGGGCATAAAAATTCACGAATTTCTTTTTCAATTTGCATAGAAATACGATCAATAAACTGCAATTTAAAAAAGACACAATGCTTCGTAGACTGTTGTTGGTTAGGGTAAAGTTTGGCATCCGGTTTTTGATTTCTGTTTATGGCTTTGCGAATAACATTTCGAATAGTTTTGGTAGGATATTCATTTTGTTGCAACATTTTGGTAATTTTCTCACACTCAAGAAACAATAATTGTCGATTGCTGCAAACTTTAATAGCTCTATTGACTAATGATCTAATCAAATTTATTTTGTATTTAGTGGGAGCCAAACTACTCCACTTATTATACAGCCCAGTGTGTGCAGGTTTTCTATAAATGGATAACTCTAATTTATCTTTTGAATTGTCAACATTGACGTCCAGGAAGGGCAACTGTTTGTTGTTTTCAAGTTCGTAGGTAAAATTAACATTACTGTGAATCTGGTTTAATTTTCTATAAAACAACATAGCACTTTCAAAATCTGGAAATACTGCAAAACAATCATCCACATACCGAAAAAACACGTCCGGTTGCATATTAAACTCTTTTGTTTTTTCAATCACATAATTCATAAAAATGTCAGCAAAAGCCGGAGCGATTGGAGATCCCATACCTACGCCATCAATTTGTTCATAAAAACTACCATTAAAATTTAGAGTAGTGCGTTTCGTAGTCCACACCAGAAGGTTCTTGAATTGTCGCTTAGTCAAACCGTAAACTTTTTTCGTCGAATCACTGCCATAGATTTCTTTTAAAATTATGTCCGTAACGAAGTCCACAGGAATATTGGTGAACAGGCTTTTTACATCAAATGACACCATAACCGAATTGTTTTTGAATTTTACTGGCTGCATTCGATCTACAAACTCAACTTGGATGTTTTAAGTTAAAGCGAAACGCGTCTAATAAATTGTTATGCTTAGTTCTATATTGGCAATCGTTTTTGTTCTTAGTATATTCATCATTTTTCAAAATGATACTTTTGTAAAAATTGGAGAATCAATTGCAAAGAAAGCTAAAACGATCAACGACAATGCTGACTTCAATACCTTTTTGAATAATTCTGTATCTCAATCTATTGCGCTACAACTTCCCCAACCTATAGAAATTTTTAACATCATTAACTCATTAAACCACAAAAAGCAGTAGGTTATGATAACATCTCTTCGTTTTTACTACACATGAGAGGGGAAATTTTAGCACCTCTTCTGTTCCTTTACTTCGGCCATGCTTTTGAGTTGGGTTTATTTCGAAAAATTTTTAAAACTGCCAAAATTATACCAATCTTCAAGTCTGGAAACAAATACAATACACAAAATTATCGTCACATTTCACTTCTTCCAAATATGTCAACGATTCTTGAAAAACTTCTCAAAAACCAATTGATGAACTTTTTCGATAAGTATAAAATCATTTATGATCATCAGTAAGGATTCAGAACAAAACATAGTGTCCCATGCGCTACTTGATGCAAACATGCAGATTTCAGACGCCATTCAAAACAAATAACAAACAGCACTATTACTTATGAACATTAGGAAAGCTTAATTGACAGTCTCACATAAACTACTACTTCAAAAACTGTATCATCATGGAATACGTAGATCTGCGAATAAATTGCTCGAAAAATTACCTTGCTTCTCGCAGTCAATTTGTAATGGTGCAAAACTACAAGTTTTCTTTAAAATCTATCAATATAAATGGTGTTGCACCAATGAGCTCCAGATTAATCCAGAGAAATCGGAAGCAATAATAATGCCATCAAAACTTTCTGCAACTAAAACCGATCTTAGTATCACTTACAATGATAGTCCAATAAACTGCATGATAACATCAAAATACCTTGGTGTAAAATTAGATTTCAAACTGAATTGCAAATACGATATTACGTTGGTTGAGAACAAAGCAGCTAGGTTAATCAAAATATTAAGTAAACTTTGCATTCTTTTCCCCTCCTCTACTCTTCTCTTGTTATGCTATTTGTTCATTCACCCCAACCTCTTATTTGGTGTACCTTTATTGGGAAACACCAACCCAACTTATCTTGCCAAACTAATAACAAACAGTGAGAAAAGAGCGTTAATTAATCCCCACCACATCAAATTAGGAATATCAAAATTATATACCCGAACTTTATAAATTGCAAATCGCTATACTAATGCACCAACATTATAGGCAAAACCTTCCTCAAGTGCTGCTTCTTTGAATTTTCAAACCACTTTCTTCCAGGAACACTTAAAAGTTCAACCAGATCAAAATCAAAAAATAAACTTTATTTACTGAAATTTTTCACTTTACAATGTCAAAAATCTTTCAAATATCATGGTGCCAAAATCTGGTATTCCATGCCATTTGAAGTTACAAAGCACACGTTCAGTAAATTTAAAACTTTAAGATAAAAAGTAATAAATTTTAAAAAGTCTCATTAAAAAATATAGCTAAATACATACAGTATGTTATAGATGGGCCCAAAGTACAGCATGTTGTGTAAATGTGCATATTTACAAAATTTCCTTTAGTTTCTATTTTTTTTAATATGTTGCAATTTCGAGGTGGCTGCTTGACACTGAGATGACCTGAAAAATTGGTCACTTCGCAATCACCTGTTACGATTGTTTTGTGTGTCATTTTTGATGTTATGATTTATTCTACTCCGTGAATAAACTATTTCTGTCTGGCTGTCATCAAAAAATCTCTTTGAACACCAGGACTAAGTCGAGTGAGTCCAATTTTACTGTATTTTTTCAAACTTTTTTGTTTCAACAACCCTGCAATTTTCATTTTACCAAGAACACTCAAAAGTCAAACTGCCTTCTGGAAACCTGTCTAGTGCCTAATAACAAATGGCAGAGGCTTCACAACATACCAATTTGTTAGTAAACATCTAGCAGGAAAGCTGTGAGAACCAATATTTATAGCCTTTGGTTTAATTCAACCAGGAATCAAACTCTAGTCCATCATTTCAGGGCCAGATGCTCTATCCACTCAATCAAAGACGAAAAACCTCACCTGAATCGTCGACTTCAAATTCTGGCATATCCAGGTTTCGATAACAATTTTGTTGCACAAGTTGTTCATATGGAAAAGCATTTTGAGGATATTTGTACAAAGCTTTCATATAAGAATGTGTGGGGGTACTGTCAAGGTAATAATAATTTTCTTTTACATCTTCACCATGATTTCCTTCAGGTCCTAATTTAAAAAATATATATGACATTGGATACCAATGAACAGTTACTAAATTGCTCTCTTTAGCAGTTTACAGCAATTACATCAATAAAATGACTTTGGATTAGCAGAAAGTAAGGCAATGTTTGAACACAGTAAAACAATTTTAATTTTGAATTCAGTTATTTAGCCCTACCTCTAGTAAAATTATAGTTGTATGCCAGGTTTTTGGCCATTCATATAATGTGAACTTTTCGAATTTATAATGCTCTAAAAGAGGAGCATTTTTGCTTTCAATGTAAAACAGCCTGGTTAAAAACAAAACATCTGCGAAATTTATAAGCAAAGCACAAGTAAACAAATCTAATTTGATTTGTTGGTTGAATGGTAATGCATTCATCTCTTGAGTAGGAGGTCTGAGATTTAAATCTCAGTTTGGTTATGTCGCAATATTGTTTTGTCACCGCTGCAATATTTCTTTAAAAAGTGCTGTGTTGCCCATGAGCAATGAAGTTAAGATAGGCAATCCAAACTACTTACGTGCTTTGGCATACTACAGCAAGCATAATGAAAGATTTGATTTATTATTGACCTGCTACTTTTAAACTTTAAAACTAACCTGTTAAGCCAAATAAGCGTTCTTTTAAAATTGGGTCTTTGCCATTCCAAAGAGCCACAGCAAAGCAGAGACGACATTGACGATCACATATTCCTAATAACCCATCTTCTCCCCATCGATAAGCTTGAGATCGAGCTTGATCATGAGACAAATAATCCCAACTGAAATTTTGTTTAATCATTTTGCGTGCTATCTGGCCTAAAGGCTACCAGCGCGGAAGCCTAGGAAAGAGTCACCAGAACGGTGACTACTTAAAAACAAGCAATGCGAAAAAATTTTGTTTAATCATTTTGCGTGCTATCTGGCCTAAAGGCTACCAGCGCGGAAGCCTAGGAAAGAGTCACCAGAACGGTGACTACTTAAAAACAAGCAATGCGAAAAAGTTGTCTTCCTGCAGGAATCGAACCTGCAGTCTTTGGATTACCGGTCCACTGCTCTACTTCCCTAGGCTTCCACGCTGCTGCCTTTAGGCCAGATAGCATGCAAAATGATTAAATATCAAAAGCTCTGGCCAGCAAACGTCAAAACAACACAACTGAAATTTTGTTTTTATACCAATGTTATTTTCGGAGATCATCATCAAGCTTTTCATCGAGTACTGGTATCTGGGTCATGACAAAAACACTCACCTAGCCACCGATACTAAATGTTATTTTACTTGCCTAAGATGATTTCAACTAGCCTCGAGACATTGGACAGTAAGCTGCATTAATTTCAATATTCAAACTTTACGACCTGATTAATAAGCAATAATGTCAGATGCATTTAGTAAGCTAAGGTTTCTATGTAACCATTAAGCTGAATTTTATCAGCTGATCAGCATTTTTATTGGGCACATGCCAACTCATTTTTGAATTTTCCTCTGTTTGCAACAGGAAAATTGTTGATTTTTTGGGTGCAAACTGACTCACCAAAACCTAAGAGAGAACACTCGTAGAACCTAAATAAACTACATGTACAGCAATCGAATTTGGTTATAGCCACTAGGAAACACCTAAACTCAAACAAGCAAAACTAATTAACGATTAATTCACTTCTACTGCAATGGAGAAACAAATCTGCCTAGGGGCTATGGTACGTTCTGTAAATCAGAAATGCAAAAAGCAAAAAAAAACTTACCAATTTCCATCTGCTGAATAATCCTCTCTTACAGTGCCCCATTGTCTTTCAGATAAGTAGGGTCCCCAACGTTTCCAATTTTTGCTCCTTTCTTTGTCCTCTAATAATCTCATTTTTTCGGCCATTTTTGTAAAATAAGCATGTACAGATAGTAGACTACTGTTTTGGTACTGGTCAGCCAGTCGACCCAAGCTACTGTATCAACTAGCCTAAGAACTACTGTTACAAGTACTCTAAACTCTATGCAATTTTAAAAATCAGGAAAAAATTTTAGCAATGAATTCTGGATTAACTAGGATAAGCTACAGAGGGTGTGGTTAAGTATAAGCAGAGATGGGCGAGATCACCACTTTTTGGTGATCTTGAAGATCAAGATCAGATCATCAAAAAAATGTGATCTTGAACATCAAAGATCAGATCACCCAAACACTGTGACTTTGATCTTCAAGATCAACTTTACTCTTAGTACTTGAGAGGTAGTGGTGATGGGGGGGTAACCTATAAACGTTAAATGCTGTATCAGTATTGACTATCAATGGGCAATGGCAGTGCTAATTTCGCTAATAACGTAAGACATTTGATTGTAGCTATTTTACTACTATAGTTTAAACAATAACAAAAACCCTTTTAGGTTACCATACTTTAGCTAGCTTTGTAAAACAGTAACAAAATTCAAGAACAAAATCAAATCAAAAATGTTAAATCATCATTATCCTCGCTATAATACCCTTTATGGGTGCCACAAGTTTGCAGGGCCCATCTCCGCTTCGAAACGCCACGGGCGCACAGTTTAATGTCGCAACAGTGGCAGGCCATTGGCAACTTGTGTTAGATTTGATCAAGGCAGGAATTGAACCCGGTCCCCAGCAAAAGATTCCCCATTGAAGCAAGACGCGTTTGCCACTTGACCATCCCACCGGTCAAGAACAAAACCTTTTTTCATGACATTGTACATTTTATGACATCGCAGATCATAGACAGTAAACTAAAAAAATTTTTTTTAGACTCCATTCCGCTCCTTCCATTAAACTCCACTCAAGTTTAGGCTCCAATTCGTGTCGGAGCCATGAAATATCTCGCTACAAAATATCACATAACAGTAGGCTAACCTGGCCTCGGCAATGCTTACTTTAAGTGACATTTAAAAATAAAAGTGATCTTGATCTTCAAGGTAAAGATCACACAAAAAATGTAATCTTGAAGATCAACACCAGATCATTAAAATAATGCGATCTTGAAGATCAAGATCATGCCCATCTTTGAGTATAAGCTGTACACTTTTTTTGCGGAAGCTCTGTCTGTGACCGTGTATAAGCGCGAAAGCTTTCTCTTCTCTCATGCAAGCACCTATTAGGGTTAGGGCTAGATTTGGGGAATAGCTTAGATCGGAGAGAAAGAAAGAGCGCAAGCATGCTCATGACACTGGTTCCGGGTTGCAGAGCTTCCAAAAAAAGCAAACCCGAAATGGCTTATACTTAATGACACCCGGCTACACAACGGTCACAGCCTCAATGCCTCCGAAGTCCCAGTTACAAAGTTAAAGTTTTACTGTGGCAGAAATTGTGCAGGATCCTGAATCAGTGCACTGCACACAGTAGGCCTAGTACACTAGTAGGCTACGGAACATTATTAATATTGGACTATTATTCTTGAGCACGTAAGCCACATATCAGTGTGCTTTCAAACTGATCAGTGATCAAGCCTAAAGTAGATAGAGCATCTGCTACTGATCAGTATACTCAAGTTTGATTCTCAACAGGTCAAACCAAAGACTAGCGTACAAAATATTGCTACCGGTATTTATTATTAATCAGCTTTCCTGCACAGTTGTCCGGAATGCTAAATCTTCATTCCTATTCCATTCCGTTCCTAATGGCTTTTGTTCCTATTCCTAACCTGTTCCTAAATTTAACAAAAACATCATTCTAAAATTCCTAACTAAAAAAATTGTACCAATAAAACAACAAAGCTTTATTAAAATTTCGATACCACAGTATAAAAATATATCAGTAGGTTCACTCGATTACGACGTGTGTCCGCATTTTTTGAGAGCCAAGCAAAACTTTTGGAGTCAAATGATGTCATAGTAGTGACATCGGGAGCGAAATCGAATTATACCAAATGATAGCAATTGTTCTGAAATTTTTGTATTTTGTCTCCACCTTACAGAGTTAAGTCCTTCCCCTTTTTCTACGGCCCTAAACATTGAAGAGCTGCATTTTTCAAGACTGTCATGCTCCTGACAGAACTTGACGTAGTTTTCGTTGTACTTTTTTAATCGAAATAAAATTGGTACCAATAAATCCGTTTAAGCTCGTGCTTTGAATCGCTCCATTTGTTACATCACTTGTGTATGACATCACAAAGTCATAAGCGTAAAAATAACCTAAAATTGGAACTTTTCGTTTTTTCGGTAACTGTAGTTATGGGGATTTTGCTCGCATTTGACATCCAACAATTTTCTTTTGCCTGAAACTAGCTCTGTATCATCAACTAGCTTTCCTGCTACTTTCTTTTTAATTGCTCAAGCATTTACAGAGATATTGTTTCATGACATGGTTAAGTTATAAAAGTAATACAGCATTTAAAGCCTTTGTGCTTCAAGTGATATAATTTTATTGTCACGTCATTGTCATTAATCAGCAACTTGATTGATGTCTTGAAGTCTAAAACAGCATCTTTCTGCTAAATAGAAATAAGTATACAATTTTAATTATTTTATTTCTCAAATTTGAAAACTCCAGCGCTTCTATTTTGCTGCTGCGTGTACCGGTCCGGTAGAAGAAAGATGCTGTTTTGGACTATAAGACATCAATCAAGTCGCTGATTAATGACAATGACGTGACAATAAAATTATATCACTTGAAGCACAAAGGCTTTAAATGCTGTATTACTTTTATAACTTAACCATGTCATGAAACAATATCTCTGTAAATGCTTGAGCAATTAAAAAGAAAGTAGCAGGAAAGCTAGTTGATGATACAGAGCAAGTTTCGGGCAAAAGAAAATTGTTGGGTGTCAAATGCAAGCAAAATCCCCATAACTACAGTTACCGAAAAAACGAAAAGTTCCAATTTTAGGTTATTTTTACGCTTATGACTTTGTGATGTCATAAACAAGTGATGTAACAAATGGAGCGATTCAAAGCACGAGCTTAAACGGATTTATTGGTACTAATTTTATTTCGATTGGAAAAGTGTAACGAAAACTACGTCAAGTTCTGTCAGGAGCATGACAGTCTTGAAAAATGCAGCTCTTCAATGTTTAGGGCCGTAGAAAAAGGGGAAGGACTTAACTCTGTAAGGTGGAGACAAAATACAAAAATTTCAGAACAATTGCTATCATTTGGTATAATTCAATTCCGCTCCCGATGTCACTATTATGACGTCATTTGACTCCAAAAGTTTTGCTTGGCTCTCAAAAAATGCGGACACACGTCGTAATCGAGTGAACCTACTGATATATTTTTATACTGTGTCGATACCATGATATACTGCCAACTGTTTACTTTAGCACTTCAGTATAGAGTAGGCTGCAAAACTGTTTGATATTAACTTGGTTGTGACATATGTTTAGATTCACTTCATACACACAAAAACAGTCAATGGGATGAACACAATAAATTTACAGGTAGGCGTTATAAAATCATACAGTACAACTCAGAACTACAACTCCTTAAACTTTTATAATTTGACAATCTTGCCTGCTCCCTTATTACATAGCCATTTTTTAAACTCCAAGCTTCGCGAAGTCTTGTGATTTTCAGATCTAAAAATCTTGCTTGCTTGCTGACAATGCCGAGTCAAGTGCTTAGGCTACAAAAATATCAGAGTGTAGTTTGAATGAAGCAATTCGTATGTGCGACCGGTACCCCTTGGTGCGTAACGAGAAATACTGTCCGTGCGTGACGTCTGAACTGACATGCAAATGCAAACTCATTTACGACATTTAATAATCGCGCTCGCTGCAAATAAGTTACGGTACGGTACTTGAAAACTGCGCGATTAACTGCAAAAAAACCTTTCATGAACAAAATTAATCCGAGATTTAGGAATTCCTGTTCCAGTAAATAAAAAATTGATTCCAAACCGTTCCGGTTCCAAAAAAAAGGCAAACTCCAGCTGGAACTTGTTCTTGGTTCCGGTCCATGGACAACCCTGCTTTCTTGTAAGCGCCACTGGAAAGTCAGCAATTACCATGTTGCACCGGAGAAGTCTGGCGCACAAAACCATAAAATTTCGCACCAAAATAGTAAAATGCAAAATAGCTTTGGCGCGGCACGAATGATGCTATAATGCATTTTAAGGTAATTGTTATTTTGCAGTTTTAAAAATATACACGTAGACGTTGCTATGCAGACGTTGGAGCGAAGCCACACACATAACTAAATCTGCGGTTGCTTATAGCCAAGTAAAGATTAGCGATGCGTTTCCACTAAATTAGGGTTGCCATACCTTCCGCAAAATTCCGGATATGACCGGTATTTAGGGTTAAATTTTGCTTCCGGAAGGAATTTGAAAAAATGCTCAAATGTCCGGAATTTTATAATCCTGTAAATTACGTTTAAAGGTGCGTTTAGACTGGACGCGAAGCAACGCGAAGCGAAGGTTGGCGATCTTTGCCAACCTTCGCGAGTGGTCGATTACGTCACTCGCGAAGGTTGCCAACCTTCGCGAGTCTTCGCGAGTGGTTGCTAATCTTTGCGACTGGTCGCTTCATAGGCTAATTTTAACAACTTACTTTTAAAATGTATTCAATGAGCAGAAAGCTTTGTGTACTTTATTATTGAAGCGCTATTATAGTAATCACAGATTCTGTTTCGTTATAGCGCGCTGGAATTACCGGTAAAACGAAGATTGAGTTTATATTATGTTATCACGCAATAACCGTGAAGAAGAGTATAGACTAATAGCTCAGGTAACAAAACAATCTTGAGAAAAAAGTTTGTAAAGTTTAAGTGAAAAACGAAGTACAGTAGATCGAATTTTGAAATGAAAAGACAAGTCATTTCTTCAAAAACGTAGTAGTACTTAGCTTATTTACTAGCTATCAATGATTTGTTTAGATCCTTCCACTGAAAACTTGCCCTAATCTGTTTTGATGATGACAGTTCTGGGTTTTAATGCAGAAACGCAAAAAGCTGGAAGCAGATGTCAAAAGTTCTCTTTAGGTGTTTACTCAGTTAACAAATCCTTAAACGCTTTCACCATCCATGTCTCATTGTGGTAGTGGACTGGTAGATCTACCGGTATCTTGTAGATTGTAAACCAATAGGCTAGTCTACAGGTACATTTAAAGCACAAACTATGTTGTTTTTTTGATGTGATTTTTCTTTTTCAGGCAAGCATGTTATGATACCTGTAGTAAGCTTAAACAGTTGTTTATATTTGTTATTTAGTGCTGTTTGTGAAAACTCCCAATGTTAACGCTATGAGTGAAACTGAAAGCTGGATTTGTCATCAGTTATGCAGTGGATTTTTTGCTTATTGTGTAATGGATTGCTGTGTTGATTTGCTGGAGAAAGTAAAAAACATTGCAGTTTTTGCATGATTTGACACTATCATCGAAGGACAAGAATTTAGCGCAGTGATACCTGATACCAGCAGTTGCTTTGAGGAAAAGTCAGCCTCTAAAACTAAGTTCCGTGTTTTATTCGCTAGCGGAGCGTTATCGATGTTTAGTGCGAAGTTAAATGCTTCGAGAGCATTTTATTAGTTTGCATTTTCTTGCGGTACCAGTAGGCTACGTTGCGACGGTTGCGTTTACCTCAAAGGGCTTCGCTCCAAACCACCGTTTGTAAGATACAGACAAATTTATAGCTGTAAGGTCAAGCCTCCTCTTAGCAAGTTTTTGGTTATCCTTGTCATAATATCAACATTCCCCGATTCGTTTTGTGATCCTTATTATCAGTAAGGGGTTTTCCCCTAAAATCTCACCTTATGCTTTCATTGCGAGAGCCAGTAGTTGGTGATAGGCTAGAGTATGTGTTTACTAAGCTGGTTACTTTTATGTGCTTTTCTTTCAGTGATGTAAAGCCTAATTTAGGTTATGTAAATACATTCGTGAGTATTGATCTTGATGTGGTGAAGTTATAACAATTTACATCACTTATTCAAAATAGCCTAGTCATGGCTGATCAAGAAGACCAAAATGAAGTTGTTCATCTAGCACCTGCTCCAAATGTTGATGCTGCTAGACCTATTCAGGCCTCCGTAATTGAGAAAGCGCTCATTCCCTCCATATTCAGTCATGCTCCCAGCAGTGATAACCAGTGTTCCCTCTAATTTTGGATCTACTGCGTAAATGCCGGAAAAGACGCGAAAATGCCTGAAGTCGGTGCGAAAATGCCGTCGCAAATCACAAACAACAATGCCGTTTACTCTAAGTTTTGTGTGATCTCAAACAAAAAAAAAGGTCATCGCACACGGAGATTGTCAAGAGGTTTCTTTTCTTTGTCGGCGTACTTTAAAACAAATGAAACAAAAAAGGTCTTTAGGTAACGTAGTGCATCTTTTTCTGCGACTTTTGAATCAAGTTTCAAAGAAACAGCGCCGGATGAAGAAAAAATGGTGTTGCACCGGACGCTAAAGCCAAACAAAAACGCCGTAATTTCGAAAATCAAAAAACGCCATTCGCAGTTGCCAAAAAGTAGTGAGAAAATGCCGTAAAAAATTTCGCAGTATTCGCACTTTTTTGCGCTTACAGGGAACACTGGTGATAACTCTGAACAATTATTTCGGCACTGGATGGAGCGTTTTACAAACTACATCAACACTCTATCAGCAAATCAAGCTATGTCAGAAATTTCGAAAAAGATGATCCTCGTTAACCTAGTCAGTGCTGAAGTTTTTGAACTATTTCGCGATTCGGATACCTTTCAGGAAGCAGTCGCAACATTGAAGTCTAAATACCTGCGACAGCACAACGTTGTCTCTGCCAGGCACTCGCTTACCCTGCGCAAACAAACCCCCACTGAAACCATCAGTGATTATGTCCAAGCTCTTAAAAGTCTAAGCTTAAATGGTCAATTTCAGGAAGTAGATGCTGTTACACACAGAAACGAAGCTATAAGAGGTTCATTCATTGCTGGATTAAGCTCTTTGTCAATACGACAGAGGCTGCTCGAATCTGAAAGAACAGATTTAGATTCCATGATCAAATTGGCGTGCTCTCTCGAGTTAGCCTCCCAAAATGCTAACACCTATATGGGAGCAGACATATCAGTGCAACATGAATCTGGGGACCTTGGAGCTAGCATGCATGATTCTGCTTGTAACAAATTTGTAAAGCCGATGGTTTGTCATGTTGATAACCATGCCCACAGTATTGCAAGCACCAGTGCGAAATTTGGTCAGCTGGTAAATGAAGCTCCTGCAGATTATGCAAATTACATGCAGAAAGGCCCTAGCAGTCCCAAGAAAAATTGTGGGTATTGTGGATATGGATATCACCCACGACAGGTGTGCCCAGCTAGAGAAGCGCTCTGCTACAAATGTCACACCAAAGGCCACTTTGCCAAAGTATGCAGAAAGTCAAGAAATAACCTGTATCTGCCAGATCAAAGTAAGTGTTGTTATATCAATCCATGCGAATCCAGTTTAAAAAAATCTATGATTATCATTACAATCAGCGACTTGCCAATAAAAGCTTTAGTTGATACTGGCAGTACTAATAACTACATGAACCCCAGCATAGCAAAACTGTGCGGTCTTAAAATTTATCGCACCTCTCAAGATCAAACCGTACTTATGGCATCTGATAACTGCCACATGTCAGTTTCTGGGTATTGTGATTCAACCATAACCCTCCATGATCAGTCCTATAATAACGTGCACTTTGGTATTTTGGATAATCTGTGTGTTGATGCTATTTTGGGCCTAGACTTTCTGAATCGTCATCAAGGTTTGCACATGTCACTAAATGGTAATCTGCCAACCCTCTTTTTAGACAACTTGTGCGTAGTTGCTGCTTGCAATACTTCAAGTACCACTTTAAATATTGATCCACCAAGTATACTCGTATTTACCAATCTCTCATCCGAAGTAAAACCAGTTGCATGCAAATCTAGAAAATACTCTCAGATTGACAAAAAGTTTATTGCTGATACTATTGAAGACTGGCTAAAATCAGGCAAAATTGAGCCATCTCGATCACCTTGGCGTGCTCAACCTTTAGTTGTAGGAGGTGACAGGCATAGGAAAAGGCTAGTCATAGACTTTTCTCAGACTATAAATAAATTTACTCTTCCCGATGCCTACCCCTTACCTCGCATAGACAATTTGACCGATGATCTTGCCAAGTATAAAGTGTTTAGCACTTTCGATCTTAAATCAGCATATCTGCAAATCCCCTTGAAAGAAAATGAAAAACAATTCACAGCTTTCGAAGCGGACGGTGAATTGTACCAGTTCACTCACATGCCTTTTGGCGTGACCAATGGTAGCGCTACTTTTCAACGTGAAATGAATAAGTTCATTAACACAAATTGCTTTAAAGGAGTGTATGCCTACATGGATAATCTTCATGTGTGTGGATTTAACCAATCCGATCACGATCTCAATCTTGCAGCCTTTTCCAAAGCTGCAAAAGAAATCAACTTAACACTAAATCCAACCAAAAGCGTTTCATCAACAAACAAACTAACAACCCTAGGCTACATCATTGAAAACGGTAGCAAAAGACCAGACGCAGAAAGATTGCAGCCCCTACTGAATATGCCTGTACCTCACACACCAAAAGCATTACAAAGATCGGTGGGTCTGTTTTCTTATTACGCTCATTGGATTAAATGTTTTTCTGACAAAATTGCTCCTTTATTGGGTAATCAATCTTTCCCACTAACACGTAAAGCAGTGGATGCCTTTCAAACCCTTAGATCTGAAATTGCCGAATCTGTCGTCACATCTATTGACGAATCTGCACCATTTGAACTTGAAACTGATGCTAGTGATATCGCGATTTCAGCGGTTTTGAATCAGCATAACCGACCTGTCGCCTTTTTTTCTAGGATGCTGAATGCAACAGAAAAGAGACATCCCTCCATTGAAAAGGAAGCCTGTGCCATTATTGAATCCGTAAGATATTGGCGACATTATCTCTGCAATAGACGATTCGTTATCAAAACTGACCAAGACTCTGTTAAATTTATGTTTCAGAAAAATCACAAAAACAAAATAAAAAATGACAAAATTCATAGGTGGCGTTTAGAGTTGTCTTGCTATCACTTTGATATTGTTCATAAGCCTGGAAAGGATAATGTGGTTCCAGACACCCTGACTAGAATGTTTTGTTCCCAAATCAGTTGCAACGTTTCACCCAGTTTAGATTTGCACGAGATTCACGATGCTCTATGTCATCCTGGTATTACCAGATTAAATGCGTATGTGAAGTGCAAAAATCTGCCCTTTTCTATCAATGATGTAAGAAAAGTAGTTAACTCTTGCTCTATTTGTGCTGAGTTGAAACCCCGCTTCTATCGGCCGCCCAAAAATGTACTTATTAAAGCCACGAAACCCTTTGAAAGGTTGAGCATTGATTTTAAGGGGCCTTTACCCTCGGCAACAAAAAACAAATTCATGTTAACCATAATTGATGAATATTCCAGGTTTCCTTTTGTGTACCCTTGTTGTTCTGTTGATGCGACCACAGTTATTGATTGTTTATCGAATTTGTTTTCGCTTTTTGGCTTACCGTCGTATATTCATTCTGATAGGGGCAGTGCCTTTATGAGTGAAAAATTGCAGTCTTATTTACTCAGTCTAGGAGTAGCAACTAGCCGAACAACTCCGTATAACCCCAGAGGAAATTCCCAGTGTGAAAGATTCAATGGTATAATTTGGAAATCAGTCATGCTCGCTTTACGCAGTAAGCGGTTACCCGTTGAGCACTGGGAAAAAGTGATTTCTACTGCTTTGCATAGTATTCGATCTTTAATCTCAACTAGCACAAATGAGACCCCCCACGAACGAATGTTCAATTTCGCAAGAAAAGCGAGCAATGGCAACGCCCTTCCCAGCTGGCTGAGTAACCCTGGCCCTGTATATCTTCATAAATTTGTTCGTAATTCTAAGTTTAGCCCTACCGTGGAAAAAGTCAAACTGCTGCAGGCCAATTCTCAGTATGCTTATGTCCAATTTCCCAATGGCCGTGAATCTACAGTATCTCTTAAAGATTTAGCACCATGTGGTGAGTCTGCAGTAATTGATTCCGACTCCGATAGTATAGTATCTGATACATTTGATTGCGAATCTGCTAGTGCCAATAGTCCTGTGCCTATTCAAATTGATTCCAGTAATACGTTATCAGATGATGTTCGAAATAGCCCTGTTTCACCCAAAGGCTATAATTGCGTGAACGAAAATAAAGATTGCAATGCATCACATGAACTTAATAATATTCGTGACTGCAACACCACTAATCCTAACCAAGAAATTGTTCGCACCAAATCAGGTCGTGTTGTCAAGCCTCCGATTCGGTTTACATCGTAGGCCTAGTAGTGTTTTCGTTTATTTGGAGGGGGAGAATGTCATAATATCAACATTCCCCGATTCGTTTTGTGATCCTTATTATCAGTAAGGGGTTTTCCCCTAAAATCTCACCTTATGCTTTCATTGCGAGAGCCAGTAGTTGGTGATAGGCTAGAGTATGTGTTTACTAAGCTGGTTACTTTTATGTGCTTTTCTTTCAGTGATGTAAAGCCTAAGTTAGGTTTTGTAAATACATTCGTGAGTACCGATCTTGATGTGGTGAAGTTATAACACCCCTGATAAAAAAAAAAACAATTAGATTTTTTCATGTGAAAATTGTTTCTCAAGCATCTGAATAAAAGTGTTGTTAGTTCTCACATTTTCATGTAACTGACGCTTCCTTCCCCAGTCCAATTATTTTTTTATAAATGCTGTATCAAGTTTTTTGTTTAGTTTAGAGAATGGAACAATATTAATGAACTTGCTTTGCGGGTACTTCTCTACCAATAATAGTAACCTCAGCAAAAAAATAGAACTCACTTTCTACTGGTTAGATATATATTGGCTTTCTAGTTCATCTAAATACACTGACTGTAATTGCAATGATTGAACTACAGACTTAAAATTGTTTACTTTGTCACTTTATTCACCAAGTAAAGCAGTTAAAATTTTGAGACACAGTAAAAATATTTTGAAATTCACAAACAACTAAATTCAGATATTACACAAAGACACAGTAAATGAATATTTAACACACTTGACACTTCTATTTTCATCAATTAGGACAGGAGTGAAAAATCACTACCAGACTACAACATTCATGATTATAAAACTAGGGGTAGTCCAAAACCATTGCTTCCAGTTCAACTTGATCACGGTCACAAACCTTCAGAAACAAGAAGACTTTTAAGAGGACATTCAGAAGAAAAAATTCCACGTTTGTAGCTATTCAAAGAAGTGACTACTAATAAGGCCAATCCAAAAGTTCATAGAAAATTTTCGATTTTTTGTATCGATCTAGCTCTTGTATGTAGCAGTGTAGCTTGAAACCAATTCTAAATACAGTTTTATTCACCAAGTTGGCTTGGTCAAGAAGGCAGTGAAAAAACTTTTGCGAGTTTTCCAGAATTCAAGGAATTGTTCAATTGTGGTTACTTTTAAAACAACAAGCTAACAAACAATGGGTAAAAACACTATCAACACATTCAAAACTAGCCTGTTGGTGGGTTATTTTATATTCTGAAAAAAACAACAACATCATGTTGGTTTAAGTTTACTTTAAGACAAAAAAGCAAAAGCTGCTCAGCCAAAAGAACTACTAAACTGATACAATAGCTTCTGCTATGCTGCACAGAATAAAAAGTTTTGTTCTAAAAGCAAGATGTCGTGGGGCTAGCTAGGCCTACTGCTTTGGTGTATTCATTATAATGAAGCTCTGAGATCCAGCATAGCTATGAAAAATCACTTTAGGATTTACAGCCTTAGCTGTCTAGATCCAAATTAACTTGGCCAGCCTAGGGCTATCTCGAATCTAACTTTGCCAATAACCTACTCTTTGGACTGATAAATAGGCGCAAAACCATACAATTAAACTATTTACATTATTTTCTAGCAAACTGCGATCGTAAAAATCATAGATGGGCACAAGTCCGTTAATCGTTAATCCGTTATTAACGAAGCTAACTTTTTCATTAACTCGTTAATCCGTTAAAAAGTTTTTTCATGTTAACGGACTAAATTAACTTCCGTTAAGTGCTGTTAACGGACTAAAGTAACTTCCGTTAAGTTCTCTTAACTTCCGTTAAGGTTTTTATTGTTAATATCTTGCAGCTTCGTTGTGCATTTGAGCTTGTTTTTATCTTGAAATTAGGTTAGACTGTAAAATTGTAACTCTCAAAACACAAAAAGACCACCATAGCAATAAATATTTCCTTACCATCAGCTCAACAGCGTCAATACGTGTTCTAGAAGCGAGTGAACATAAAGAAATGTAAATTACACGCAAAATGTTAACGGATTAACGGACTTTATTAACTTCCGTTAATTAAAGCTGAAAATAACGGATTAACGTTAACGGAGGTGTGAAGTTTGTTAACGGACTAGTGGTTAACGAAGCTAACGTTTTGCATTAACTTGCCCATCTATGGTAAAAATCCAATTAGTGAATTAGTTGGTTATCTTACTACAGCCTACAAGCAAGCGCTGTTGCGCAACTGCTCGCGAAGGTTGCGAGCGGTTGCAACCTTTCGCGAGCTGTCGATGACGTCAAATTTTGGGCGCTTCGCGTTGCTTCGCGTCCAGTCTAAACGCACCTTAACTTAAGACATTGTACGTATCTTCTAAAGACGAGAAATTCATTTGGAGTAAGTAGTCTACGGGGCTGCTTGGCTGCAATAATTTTGATCATAGATTGGTGTGCATCGTGGATCCTTCATTATTGATGCATTTACACACTTTAAAGTAGGCTTATTGAATTTTGTATTGTAACGTAGCATCTTCGATACTGTATTCAGCAACCATGCGGGTTGTCATTAATATTTACCAACTTTTGTATTTAATTAATAGGTTTGTTAGTCTACTTAGTGATTGGTTCAGGGTTCAGTTAGTCTGGTGATAAATTACTTTGTTAGTTTCAAAACTGACAGTTTAGATTATGCGTTTTAATTGGGTTGTATTTATTGTTAATAAGAAATTAAGATATTAGTTCAAATGGCGAAACGAAAGTGCACATTCACAAACGAGATGCAAGAAAAACATCCATGTTTTAGAAAAGGTAGGAGTGAAAAGGCAGGCAAAGGTAAAAAAGCAAGCGTGTCTTTTAGAAGAGGCAGGAAAAGGCAGGTGTGTCTTCAGGCGCGTAGCCAACAATTTGCAATGGCGGGTCTGGGGGCGGAGCCCACAGCGCTCGAAAATTTTGCATTTTTTTGCAAAAATAACTTAATTTTAGAGCTATTTTAATAAAAAAATAATGCTTTTGAAACGTGGCATAGAAAATTAGAAATTGGCAGCGCAACATGATTTAACTGGTTGCATTGATGGGCTATGTGGGAAGTGCTTTTAGACGTAAAGACCAATTAAAGTCATCGAAACTTTATCTAACCGTAACATTGAATCCAGAATAATTTCTAACGTACAAATTGATGATAGCGGTGCTTTGCCTATGCCTAATGATTTTGTCAAAATTCTTGGTGTAATATTTGATGACAGATTGAACCTTGAAAAGCATATCAATAGGGTGGTTAGTACTTGTTATGCCAATTTACGTAATTTAGGCAGAATTGCGTCTAAGCTTACTAAACCTCTAAAAGTTCAGCTAGTTCATTCTTTGATATTGTCCCATATTGATTATTGCAATGGCTTGTTTTATAACTTACCAGAATATTTATTGCACAAGTTGACAAAAGTTTTATATTCTGCAGTGAGATTTATTTTTGGACTTCGTGGTTCTGCTTTGCGTATGCATATGCTACCATATTTGAAAAGCCTTCATTTTTTACCAGTTAAATTTCGTATTGAATTCAAAATTGCTTTGCTCACACACAGTGCCTGCATGGTTTTGCTCCTACATATTTGAAAAATTTAATCAACTCTCGTTTTGTTTCGGAAAGATATAGCTTGCGTGGTAATGATGATAATTGGCTGCTTCAAAATGTAACTAGCTTAAACTTTGCTAGATCCCAATCTATGTTTGCGTGTGCATTACCCAAGGTATGGAATTCGTTGCCACTATCTCTGCGTGAAATTGAAACTTTGTCTCTTTTCAAGAAATTTCTAAAAGCATATTATTTTAATTTAGCCTTTGAGGATATTACTACTGTTTGATGCCAGTATTATGCTGCTTATTGCTGTAGAATTAGTACCTTTGTTGTGTATTAATTTTATTTCTGTAAAGCTATTCGGATGTTACTTTGGCCCCTTAGTCAGATGCATTGATACTTGTTGGTGTTATCTCAAGGGGGATATAAATTACAATTATTATTATTATTTATGTGGGAAGTGGCCTATGATAACATTGCAGTTCTCTTGTTTACATGCTGGTAAATCGTAAAATCCTATTGTTCAATAAAACTTACACGAAGTAATCTATTTCGTCTTTATTTTATACAGAAAAATAATTGGGGAGGAGGCTAATAAAAAGATATTTGAGAGGAAGTGATTGGTGATTAACTAACACTGAATATCCCCCCCCCCTATTCCTGAGTTTATAATATATTTGTTGATAAAACCTATGTTAGGTATTTTTACACTAGCGATCAAATTTGATTGTTTATTTTTGGGCATTTTTTAAAGTTTTCATTGATTTGTGACTTTAATTTTTGACAATTAGCCCCCCCCTGAATATATGTTTCAAAAGATGCTTTAAATCACTTTTTAGTCAATTCCAGCGCAAAAAAAACAGTCTCAAAAGAGCTAAAAACGTGGCAATTTTCTTATTCTGCATTTTGGTTGACAGGCCAATTATAGAAAACTATTTTGCTTTAAACGTCATTAAGAAAACCAGTTATGGAACCAATATTAGTCGCTCTCTTACATGTCGCCACATTCTATGAATATTATACTTCGCTCGTTTTCTAAATAGTATTTTTGTCTTCCACTGGGTTGCTGCTCGAATTGAAAATGAAAGGTTCATTCGTAGCCTTCCATTGCTGTTTAACGCTTACGGAGTGTGCAGTTACGAAACCTTATAGCTACAGCAATACTTTTTTCTCACTTCGTGAACGTGTTTCATACTTTAAATCAGGAATGTGGAAGCAGTCAAATTTTTAATGCTTCCGCTTCCAGCTCCTCTTGAAGTTTTACGCTTCCGAGTTCGCTTCCGCTTCCTCGCCTTTGGAATTTTTTGCTTCCGCTTCCAGCTCCGGATAGTATTAGTCGCTTCCGAATGCGCTTCCGCTTCTAGTCTCTTTCATAAAAGTGCTTCCGCTTCCACAAAAATTTAACCGCTTCCACCACTTCCGCTTCCAGGTTTCTCTTCTACATCCCTGCTCAGTATGAAACAGCCAATTGTATTTAATGTAAAAAAACAGGCAAGTTTACTTGGTGAGCTATTTTATTTGACTTGTGTTGTCGACAGGGCATAATATGGAATGGAAGACGATTTTTCCATATTCCATCCTGGCAATTTTCTTCAATTCCATTTCCATTCCATACTAAAAATCTTCCATTCCATCAGTGCAGTCGCCAGAGCAACCGAAGTGAGGGGGCACTAGCCGAAAGTGGGGGGCACAAAACAAACGGAATTTTTGCACATAAAAACTGATATTTTACGGCTACAAATTATGCGCTATTTTATCAATTTTGCATTCATGTCTGGAAAAAAGACGTGTAAGGCCGGCAGCGTTTTTTAGCTCATTTTGTATCTGGCCCATATAATTGCTTGAAAAATCTGTCTGCAGCAGTAAAATGCGACCAGAAACGCAACCAGAATTTTGCAGAGAGGGAAGGGGCTTTAAACCAAAAGTAAAATTTTGTGCACAAAAATTGTCTAATTAAGGCCCTGTGCAGAACAAACCGATGTAACTCAAGCGTGTCACAAAGAGAGCCTGAGGGGTAGAGCCTCCAACCGCTGGACAATTTTTGTGATTTTGCGGCAAAAATAGCAATTTTAACGCTATTTTGATCACATTTCGCAAGTTTTTGAAGCCATATGAATATCAAATCAAAATCAAATTTTTCATTACACTCACTGTATTACTCTAAAGCGTGTAACCAGTTTGGGGGGCCCGTCTCCGCGTCATTGCGCCCGGGCAAAACAGCTTTCTTCGAAGAAATGTCACTGTAGTAGCGTGCCGTTGGCAACACTGTGTCCAATTTGACCGGCCCAAGATTTGAACCTCAAACATCTCCCTCCAGAGAGGAACGCGTTACCACTAGACCAGCTGGCCGGTAACCGATAAACAAAAAAAAGCTGCCCATAAAATTCTATGAAAAGTATATAATGCAAACTCACTCCAGTTAACAGCCTAGTACAATACAACTACATCCACTTTGTACAGCTACATGCACTTTTTCTACAACTACAGCCATATGAATAACAACTGTAAATTGCTAAAATTCAGAATTCATTGAAAAGATTAAATTGCCGAGCCCATTCTGCCACCCTTATACTTCAGGTCTAGCCCAAAACATGTCTAAATGCTTGTATTTTGGGGCTAAATTTTCTAAATGACTTGGCTAAAGGGAGCTGAAGCCCCCTTAGCCCCTTTCCCTTGGTTGCGCTTGGGACAGCGACCTAAACAAATCTTGGGAGTGCTCTAAAAAAACAAAACAGCTGGTCTTTTGAAATATTTTTACGTACTGCTTCAGGTCATAATCACTTACGAAGTAACGGTACCGATTCTGTAGGCATATTTCTTTATTCCGCGACACATCCGTAAAGGCCTGGTAATAAGACGGATTATTGCGTCACATTTATGCTTAGCAGTTGATTGCCAGCAATTTCGCAAAGAATCGAGAAAATTTTTAACGAGAATTATGTTAGAGCGTTATTATTGCTTTTTTCATTATTGTCTGTTGTCTAGTCGCTACGTGATGTTCCAAAACTGTATTTTGAGTAGACCGAAATGAGAGGGCACAAGCAAGCGTTATGGGGGCACGGCCCCCCGTAGCGACGGCACTGATTCGATTTCATACTGAAATTTTCTTCCATATTCCATTCCAATTTTCCATACCAAAGAAATTTTAGACCGGAAGCAATGCAAGTATATTTTGCTGCTTTGCGTCTTTGCAATGTTGTAAGCAACTGCTCGTGAAGATGCGTTAACAATACTTAGATGTAACAACCGGTATCTGGTATGCCTATTGCACATGATTTAATGCATAGGCGTAGCAAGGATTTTGGATTGGGGGGAGGGCTAAACCGTAAACCACATGCAATGACCCCATCAGAAATTTTTGAAAAGAAAGACCTTTTATGGGACAAAGAATGAAAGATCAAAAGCTGGGGGCCTGATTTAGCACGTAACCAGGATTTGCTAAAGAGAAAAGACTAAAACCGCAAGTTAAAAAGTTTTACTGAGATATCAAAATTGGGAGAAGTGGTGAGCAAATTAGTGCAACTAAAACGTGTCACAGATGCAGCGTGGTGGTGGAGCCACTATCCAACGGAGGCTATGGGAGTCTGGGGGCAAAGCACACAGCCGGTGGAGGATTTTTTGTTAGTTTTTGGAAAGAAATGGGTATTTTAATGCCATTTTGATCACATTTTGCACGTTTTCAGTGCCATTTGAAAGAACAAAATTTTTGAGATTTGAAAGTTAATTGAAGAAATCCCTCCCTTTACTTCCAGGTCAAGTCCAAAACACGCTTAAAAATCTTGCATTTTGGGGTTATATTTCGTGACTTGGCCAGGTCAGGGGAATCAAGGTACATTGCTTTCTGCAACATTTTTAGCACTAAATTATTCACTCGAAGATTTGCTTTTGAAGATTTCTGCTTTGTCATGAAAATAATCAGTTTTAGGAATATGTACGACCAGAAACCCAGATACCCTCGATTGAACTTCAATAATTTGTTCAATAAGCATTTTCCCTAGCTAAGTTTTTTTCAAAAGCATTTTGTCGCGTGAAAACTGACGAGATGGAGGTGGATTGTTATTTAAAGTTGTAGATGGTGAAGGTGGAATTTAAAGTTATTTCAAGTTGGTACATTGCATGCACTAAATGGTTACTAATCATGTTATTGCAATATGAAAGTTAGCTGGGGCCTAAAGGATATTGTTGCATAAAAAAGTTAGATGAGGGCCTGAGATTGCACCTTTTAGAACAAAAACACTGAATTTCTCCCTGCCCGTACATTTAAATTGGTTGGCAAAAATTTAAATTGAGAGGGCTCGGACACTCTGGTTTTCAATATTAATATAACTGCTAATTGCTGTTTTACGCTAGCACTGTTGTACTCGAAAACTGCTTAAGGAAACTGAATAAACAATAGGCTTTGTGTCATCATTTTTATCATTGGTAGCATTTCAATTGGGGGGGGGAGGCAGAGGGCCAGGGCCTCCCTGGTTACGCTTATGGTTTATTGATTACCGTACGAGTTTGCTCTCATATCAACTATAAAATTTGTCATAACCAAACTGCTAAATAACATTTACCGTAATAGAAATACCAACTTTTAACACCAACAGGAATTATTGTAAGCTGAAAAACTAAAAATATAAATAAAATTGAGCCGAAACGGGAATGAAATAGCAAATACGAGTTTTTGTGATGATGTAAGAAAACAAAATTTAGGACTCGGCAAATTGCCAATCTCAAAAAAAAAACAAAAAAAACAACAAGTCAAACCTATCAAAGTCGTCAACTATAACATCAATGCCGCAAAATACAATGCATTTAGCCATTTACTATGATGCAATACGTACGCTGTTTGCGCAACATAAACAACCAAAGTACCACGATTTGTCGACAAATAGTACGCGTAGATATTAAAGTTGAATATTGCTGTAACAATATTATTTATCACCACCCGACATCAGTATGTATTTTTCTGTAAATACAATGCACAAAATCTAGTTTGGAATTGGTATGGAAGTATGGAAGATAGTCTTTCATTCCATTCTTGAAATCTTCCATTCTATTCCATTCTGGCATCTTCCATATTCCATAGCGAAATTTCCGTTCCAATCCATACCATACCCTGGTTATTGATTCTATACTAGATGGGAGTTTGCCAGCAAACCCAGTAAACGACCGACGCACACCTAATGCTGTGACGCTCAAAAGTACTTTTTGTCTACCGTAAAATCAGCAATTATTCAAAAATATCTGATTATGGAACCTCCAGAAAAGTAGATTCAAAATATTTGTCAGTTAAATATCTCCTGATATCATAAAACACTGGCACCCTAGCTTGAGCCGTTCAAAAATTGATTTTTGGGGGTCTATTTGGGGGGTCCCTGGGGGGGTGGCACCCCAGAACTATGTCAAAATGTTTGTTTGTTAAATATCTGCTGATACCAAAACAGACTGGCACCCTAGCTTGAGCTATTCAAAAAATTGATTTGTTGGGGGGTCCATTTGGGGGTCCCCGGGGGGGTGGCACCCCCAAACTATGTCAAAATATTTGTCTGTTGAATATCTACTGATATCAAAAAGAACTAGCACCCTAGCTTCAGCCGTTCAAAAAATTGATTTTTTGGGACCCCATTTTGGGGGGGTTCCCGGTGGAGTTACCCCAAAAAATTTCGGGAGAAAAAATTGCATTTGCCGCTCAACAACTTTACACAAAACTTAGATTTCCATGTTTTGTGGTTTAGGAGAAGAAGAGCCGACAAAAATTAGGAAGAAAGAAAAGGAAAAAAAAAGAAATAAACCTCATCGCGGCCGAAAGTGGGTTGGTTGGGATGAAAGGGTATCTTGAGACATACAATCCTATGAAATATTTTTGGCCGTACTTAAGCCGTTTTTGACTGAGACCGCTTTTTATGCCAAACTTGCGGGGCGGTTTTGGGGTTCTAAAACCGAAGTCCCGTGACCTATTGCCTCGAAATTTTGTACAAACATACAACTCATTAATCTCAAACTGCTGTCAAAATTTCATGTAGCTAGACCCAACCGTTCTCAAGTTATAAGCAAAAGTCTGAAATTTCGCACTCGTTAGTTGGAAAATGGCTGAGTAAAAACAGAGGAACACGCGACGCGAGCGTCGGTCGTTCCAATTACTTGTATTATTGTTACATTTTACCCCAACGGTTGTTGTCAGTTTAAAAATCCAGAAGCGCCTGATTTTGAAAAAATTGCTTCCGCTTCCAGCTCCTTTTCACCACGTTCGCTTCCGTTTCCAACCTCTTTCATCAAAATGCTTCCGCTTCCACAAAAAATTAACCGCTTCCACCGCTTCCGCATTCCTGCTTTAAATGTAAGTTGCGCTGATATACGATTAAGTTTGAATTGAATTTTTATTTTTTGCAATATTTTTCTGGATAACTCAGACCCAGAGAATTCAGATCTTGGAAATTGATAAGTGGATCAATTTCCCAACCCGCCTATTTCCTCGACAGTAAAACAAAGTAGATGTAGTCTCAACAGACAACTTTATTGCAAGCAAAGAAAACAGTCAATCAAAAGCATTTTGCAAGACGGGCAAAGACAGGGTAAACGGGGGCAAACGGGTTTTTTAATAGATGCGTTGCCAGCACTAGCAAATGCATCAACAAGTTAAACGTATCTCAAAATTCACTGAATGAATAAAAACAAAGCAAATTGCGATTTTTAAAGCACTCACAGAAAAAAGGTATATTTTTTGTTATCTTATTAAAGCTAAAAACTGGCCACACCCAAATGACATTACAGAGACAATAATTTCAGATATCGATTTCCTAGGCAGCATGGTGTGGCGGTAAAAACCAAATAATTTGTTGACATAGGCTTATTGCATGCGGCGTAAATTTTCTTTATGACTATGCGGGTCGCGAGTTCATGCCCTGGGTAGTCTCCGGACTCCCTGCTAGGTACCTTTTATGAGTAAGTGCGGCAATAACTATTCAACTTTTGAAATGGTAACTTGATACGCGTTAGGTAATACAGGTTTCAAAAACAGGTGTATATAAGACGAACTTTCGACCTTATATGCTGGCGACGGCAGGAAAATTCTCCAATAACATTGCAAAAACTGTTGGACGATCCGCAATCTTTTCATTTCGATATGCTGTAAGCCAGTGATTTTCAACTGCTGTTCCGCGCAAGATCGTCAGCCGTTCTGCAAGAATTGATTAGCTTTGACATATGACCTATAGAGAGAGCGTAATTAACTTTCATGTGAGTACTGTTGCCATTGTGGTGACGTTTTGTTGCGCAATGATACGATAATTAAGTCAGAATGTTTGTTTTTTTAAATGTAATCACTGTTTGGCAGCCTCAGCTAGTAAGTTAGAAGTTAGTTTTGTAGCAATATTGATGTAGGTATATTTTACAACAAAATCTTTGTATGTTTCTTGGTGTTCCACAAGATTGTTTAAATTCAAAAAGTATTCCGTAGTTGGAAAAAGGTTGAAAAACAGAAGCACTGGCAGCTGTAAGCTGTGCTGCAAGTACTTTGTGCTTGAAGAAATCCGCACCTGCTTTAGAGTTTCCAGTGATCCAATGTTCCTGTGGGTTTCTCCGAATTCTTTTCCATTGAATTTGCTGTTTTTTCAAAACCAGCAAGTAGAGATAACCCTTGTAAAGCCTCTTATCCAAGATCGCAAAAACGTGATCAGGATGCGGGTTGAACTCAGATCATGGGATCAGGGTCGTTGTTAAAATGATGCCTTTGCCCTCTCGGCCACGCTGCCGAGTTTTGGTTGGTTAACTGTTCGTAAAAATGGAAAGTCATGTTAGTTGCTATAGTTCTCATTTAATTCATTTAGTCGTTTCTTTTTCGGGCGGTGATCAACCCTGTTGGTTCCACTCAGGGCCGGATTAAAGGGGGCCTTAAGGGATAGGACACCGGGGCCTTCACCATCCACCACTAGTAGCCTATACGTTTGCACGGTGTTGCGCAAAAAATATTTTGGAAATATTTGTCTTGCAGCAAACTAGTTTGGTCAACTTTTCCACTTTCTTTCGTTCTGATTAATTCTGGCATTTTGAAGTCACAGACGCATCTTTACTCCAAAAGCAGAGTGTATCAGCATAAAATTAATAAAATAATCCAAGGACACAGGCGCAAGTGTTCTCCAAAAACAAAAATCTCAAAAAAAAAAAAAAAATTTGGTCTTCCAAAAAAATTTTTGCCTGTGCTAGAGTTATGTAGTAGGGGCTTTTATGTTCAAGCCTATGCCGATGATCTAGCAGTGTTGGTCACTGGAGCTGATATGCTTTGGACCAGAGGTATGGCCCAGAAAGCAATAAATATTGCTGCAAACTGGGCTTCGGAACAAGAGCTACAGTTTAGCAGCAAGAAAACCAAAATTTACCGTTCACTCACAAACGGAATCCACATTTGGATTCCCTATCAATGAATGGTTCAAAACTTAAACTTTCCCAGGAAGCAAGGCTGTTAGGTGCTACTCTGGACAGCAAGCTAACTTGGAAACCACATATTACCCGAATTACCCGCAAAACAACGACAGCATTAATACTATGTAGACAAATTGTGGGTAAAGCGTGGGGAATAAAACCATCTATGATGAAATGGATATACACAGCTATGATACGTCCAATCATGTCGTATGCGTGTATGTCCTGGACTGGCGGTCTCAGCAACAAGTATCTAGTGCGGAAACTCACAAAGGTGCAGAGACTTGCTTGCCTGATGATTTCATCAGCTTTTCCAGGCACCCCTACTGGTACTCTGGAGATATTGCTCAACATAACTCCCATTGAGAAATTCTTATTGGCTGAGGTATTGCGAGGGTCATACAGAATCACTGGTAGTGGGCGATAACATGTCAACAGAGTTGGTTCCTTCGGGGAAAACGAAAAGTCATGTTGATGTTTGCAATGAGGCAAGAAGATTCTTACCTCTGCTGCAATGCATGCTGACCGAATAAAGAAAACAAAGATATTGGAGAGAAATTTCGAATGTCAAATTATGGATAAAAAGAATGCTATCAGATCTGAATGCGTTCTAAATCAGAACACTATCAAGGTTTGCACTGATGGCTCGAAAGTAAATGGGAGAGTAGGTGCGGGTTTTTATGCAGAATACCCAAACAGCTCCCTAAAACAAGCATTTTTCCACCTTGGAATTTACAATAGTGTGTTCCAAGCAGAAGTCTTAGCTATTTCAGAAGTGGCAAAGAACCTGGTTTTGGAAAAAATACACAATCCAAGTATTGTTGTGCTGGTTAAACGTCAAGCAGCTATCAAAGCACTCATAAAGTGCACTGTAACATCAATTACAGTGCTCAACTGCATTAGAAACCTAAATCAGTTAGGTAAACAAAACTACGTCAGTATTGCCTGGATTCCTGGACATGCAGGGGTACATGGTAACGAAGTGGCAGACTATGCAGCCAAATCAGAATCTATATCAAAAATACATGGTCCTGAACCTTTTATTACAGTCCCGTATGCCAGTTGTGTTAGCACGTTCAAGGACTGGTCTACAGATAGATGGAAATCTACGAGGAATGAACGGAAAGACTACTTGAGGATGAAGGAGTCTGTTGGTTGGACGTCTTCTCGACTAACACTACGTCTCCTTAACCTTAAGAGGCCTCAACTAAATAGAGTTGTGCAAGTTTTAACTGGGCACTGCAATCTACAGCGACACAAGAAAACTACAGGTCGTGCTGAGTCTTCTTTGCGTCCAAAATATAGCCGAGAGAATAAAACACCAAATCATCACGTAAGCAATTGCAAGCTTTACCAAGATATTCGTGTTAAATATTTTTAAATCACCAAAACCACTGTACACAATGTGGCAACGAAATGTAACATTATTAACCTGGCCACGTACTTAACGGAAGCTGGAAAGCTTTCTGACTTCAACTAATAACCAAACAAAACAACAATGACATACAGCTACGGTTGCAATGGGCCCAAATGAGGCCTACGCAATGTGTAGGTGGACTTTACCTAACGGAAGCAGATTTGCTTGCACCGCTGCTTATTAATAATAATAATAATAAATTTTTTCTGGTGATCTCCAATTGCGGAAAACAAAAAAGGTCTTCGCAAATTTTCTGCGAGTTTTCTGGCGTTTTCCAACAAGATTTCAACGGTATAAAAAATAGTGCTGTCCTCGAGCCGAGGACAGGGCAATTTTCGAGGACTTGAGGCTTCGAGGCCAAGGCCAAGAACTTGACCTTCGAGGCCAAGGACTTCAAAATGTGTTCTCGAGGCCAAGGACGTCCTCGAGGACTCCACCTCTGTCGAATAGTTCAATGAAACTCACACGGAGAATTCTGCTTCGCATACAGTTTATGGAGAAAAATAATTGGGGAGGCTAATGAAAAGAGAGTTGAGAGAAATGATTGGTAATTAACTAATACTGAATAGCCCACCCCCCCCTATTCCTTAGTTTAGAGTATATTTGTTGATGACACCTATGTTTAGCATTTTCACACTTGCGATCAAATTTGATGCGTATTTTTGACCATTTATTTAAAGTTTTTATTTATTTATTTGTTAGTTTTATTTTTAACAAATTAGCCCCCCCTAAATATATGTTTCAAAAGATATTTCAAATCACTATTTAATCCACTCCAGTGCATTTAAGAGTCTCAAAAGTGCTAAAAACGCAGTGTTTTTTCATTCTGCATTTTGGTCGACATGCCAATGGGGGGGCTGTAGCCCCCCCCCCCTGGCTACGCTACTGCATTACGTTGTTGTCAATGGGAAAGACACCGAAAAGCTTACTGTATTTCCCTAGGAGACTGAGCAGTCTTACCTGTCGTAATGGCCCAGTCTTACACTGCAAACAAAGCTAACCTAAAAATATGCTATGCGTTGGAGTAGTAAACAAGCACAAGGTGCCCTGTTCAAGCGAGAAAAATGCTTTGCAGTAATCAGTTTAGTTCAATAAAAACAAAACAAAAAAACAGACATGTGCATTAACTCGTTAATAACAAAGTTAAGCTTTTCATTAATGAGTTACAAAGTTAAAATGCTTTTGTAAGTTACCTTATTAACTACAACTTTCGTTAAATTACTTTAATGTTTACGTTAGTCCGTTCAATTTCTAAGCTACACCATGCGTCCTCAAGCCATAATAATAATAATTGTTCGCAATCAAGTATAGTGCCGCAATAATGTTACTCCGTAAAGTGATTTCCATTGCGCATAAAGTACACCAGAAATCAGAATGAGTAAATTTTATCTCGTACCGCATGGAAAAGAAAGCATTTTATTGGGCATCAACTGCAGGTTAATATTGAATTTTTTTTTAAATTAACGAATTAACCTTTAACTTGCGTTACTTTTGTTTTTCTGTTAACTACTTAACTTTAACTAAAGTTAAAAAATTGCTTGAAAATTCTTCGCGAAGTATCAACTCTTAACGAAGTTAACGTTTCTCATTAACTTGCCCAACATTGAAAAAAACTTTGTTCAACATTATGGGAGTCGGAGTCAAAATTTTACCATTTTAAAGAGTCGGGAGTCAGAGTCCAACGTAAATAAAGCCCGGGAGTCAGAATCAGAGTCGAACTGATTTTGCTTCGACTCTGCAACCCTGATCAGAATAGTATCATATTAATGAGTTATATCTTTATTGCTCAATGCTCACAAAAGCAGAAAGTTTTACGCATGCTATAAACGACTAATAATACCATGATACACGAACGCTACTATTCAATACAAATTCGAAAACCAATAGCAAAAAAAAAAACAAGCGAAGTGAACGTCATTAAATGGTGCATATTGCGTACGCAGTGTACGTAGCATGGTAGAAAACAGCCGCCTTACAGTATATAAAAGCAAGCACATTTTTCCTTGGAAAAGAATCTTCCTAAGACCCCCACTAACGAGCTGGAAATATGAGCAAGAGGTTTTTGATAAGGAATGAAAGTACTTTTGAACAACAGCATTGATTCTGCTCGACAATAGATAGATAGCCTTACTTAAGTCCGGTCTGCAGTGAGCGTAAAATCGTAAACTTACAAGCGTATCCTTAAGTTTATTTTAACCAACTGGCAGCTTGTACTCAGGTAACGTGAGACACCCGGCGCAGTAGCGTAGACTGGAACGGGTGCGGGTGGTTACAGCTTCGAGCAATTTTTCGCCACGCAGTCTTTTGCAGTGATATGGACTTCAAAGTGAAATAAAGCATTTTTTTGAACATTTATGTGGAGGGGTTTAATATTGTCAAAAACAAAACTTACAAATCCGTAAGAACTTTAAAAATTGGCTAAAAATCAGCAATCAAAATCGATCGCTTGTTGAAATATACTTAATGAAGGCTCATCAAAAAAAGATGTATGTTTATGGAAATAATTGGGGGGGGATGCAAATTAATAGTAGTTAAATCTCGTTTCATTAGTCTCTCAATTATCTTTCTACACAAAATACGTAGTCAATTTAGGTTAATTTTCGTCAGTGTTTTTGATTTTTAGGATTCTTTGATCTACGACTAGTAATGAGAGGAATGAAATTTAACCATTAGCCACCGCTCACATATGCCATTTACACAATAAGTATTAACATGTATTTGAAGAGTTAATTGCTGTATCACGTTTTAAAAGCATTAAGTTTTACCAAAAGCCAAAAATTGTTATGTATTTTTTTGCCAAAAAAAGATGTAAATTCTGCGGGGCTTTACTGTTGAAACAGCAGCTGGGCTTTATGTAAATTCTGCGGGGCTTTACTGTTGAAACAAAGGTCTCCGGCAGCTGAAACAGCAGCTGAAACAGTCTCCGCACCTGCCCTAGAGAACCAAATTTTCATTTGAAATCGACTAAAATACGTTGGTACGTACAGTATAGATCGGGTCTAAGGCGATGCAACCACTGACTTTCACTATACTGTGCTAAGTCCTGCACAGTACACACTCACACTGCACATCAATGCTTCAAAAAAAGATAAAATTATTCAGTAACGAGGATCATGTGATTTTCAGTGGTCGGGGAATAAACTGCTTTTAAAAATAATAATAATCATTTCAGGCTTTAATTGGCGACCTTGTTTTCGAAGATACAACGTAACAACGGAAACATTTGATCGGTCACTACAAAAATTAAAAACAGCCCTTGCACATAATTTGTAATTATGCCAAAAAGTACTTAAATTAAGAACACGGTTTGCATTCCATCATGCAGCGCAAGAGTGTAATAATAATGTATTTTTTGAATGCGTTGAAAGAGAACAGGAACGACGGCATATGTTGCAGATGCTTAAGTAGTTGCTGGTAAAAAACAAAATTTTAATGCACTAAGTAATGTTTTAATAGCAGTCAAAAATTAGCAAACTACAGTACAGCAACGTTCTTTCAATACTGCCTCTTCCTTTTTACGTCATTAACACGTCTGACATCAACATTATGCCGAAGCGAGTAACATTAACGTATTATCAGCGTGTAATGTATTATCAAATTCGTACTATCAGCAATGATTTTAGAATACCGTAATGAAACACTAATAAAATAGCAGTATTTTTAAAACTTGCATTATAAAAATAAAATATCAGCAGTACTTGTTGAAAGCCACTGGTTTTCGATTTCATAAATTTTGTCATTTTTATACGACTTCGTGGAACGTAGATTCTTGTTTCATATATAAAAACTCAAAATAGGATCCTGGACAAGGCTTGATTAATTCAGTTCAGTTTACTTTATCATCACAAAAAATAATATTTGATTAAGCCATACTGCAATCAAAACCTCGATGAGTGCTATGAACGTCAGCTGTGAAAGAAATTGACATTCGAAGTGGTTAGAGCCTCTGCTACTGAAACGGTAAACTCGGGTTCAATTACCTGTAGGGTCTAACCAACAACTATATAAATTGATATTCATAGCTTCCCTGCTTGACGTTCAGTAATTAAAGGGACAGCGTGAAGCCTCCACCGTGTGTGGTAGACAGGTGGGAGCTTCACTCGAAGACCGAAAGTCAAAGAGTTCTTCGCTGTGTACTGGCCAAGGCAACTTGGTGAATCAAGATAAAATTACAATAATCAATCACAATTCAATTATCCTGCAAAATGACTCATTATCTCCAGGTTATCCATCATTTTTACTCCAAGCAAAAACCTTGAAAAAGTTCGATGTAGCCAGTAAAGACTTAAAAAAACCTGCATGTTACGAAAATTGAAAACCCAATTAAACAACAACGTTCCTGTTTTCTTCAACACTACACAGTAGCAGAATAAAACAGATTTGACTACTGTGCCAAATCGATATCATCAAACATGGAAAACAATATTTACAATATTGAGGTATACGAGATTTTGAACAGGGCATAGCAATAAAAATAACACTTTTGACAAAACGTTATGCACAAAATTCATCAAATCAGTGAAAACTGAATAGAAAATTACAAACATAGTTTTCCGTTGGCGTTGCATGGATGTATAGACTACAGTGTAGTAGATACTCATAAATATCTCTCACATACTTATACGTTAGGTCCAGTAGCGTAGCCAGGGGGGGGCGGGGGGGGCTCGAGCCCCCCCCATTGGCTTGTGAAGTATGCAAAAACGCATGTATTTTGTGCTTTTGAGGCCGATTTTCTGTGAAAAATGGAAAATAGCCCCCCCTCAGAACTTGCGAAACTTGGGAGAAAAATCACTCTGAATTTTGGCGAAGACCTTTTTTTTTTTTTTTTTTTTTTTTTGGAGATCACCTAATTTTGGGCGGAAAAAACGTTTGAATTTCGGATTTCGGCCGAAAAATCACTCTGAATTTTCGCGAAGACCTTTTTTTTTTTTTTTTTTTTTTTTTTTTGGAGACCACCTAATTTTGGGCGGAAAAAACCTTTGAATTTCCGATGTTTCCGAGACATTTCGTCTCAAATTTCGGACAAACCGTCTGAAACTGATTCCAGGTCAATGAAAATTCGAGTCAACGTCGTATGCACACTTCTCACTCTTTCAAAATAGCCCCCCCCTTTTTCAAATCCTGGCTACGCGCCTGGTTAGGTCTATACCTATGGTCGAATATAGTACTTAAATTGTACAATTTTGCATGGGGGGACGCTTTTGCAGCCTAGACCAAACGCATTTGGCATGCAAAAGTACTTTAGTGTAGATTACGTAATTCCGTCGCCGAAATTGAATTAAGACCAAAAAAAAAGGTCTTCGCCGGAAATTGAAGTGTTTTTCTCTCGAAATCAATTTTCCCCCGCAATTTGGTACTACATTCGGCCGGAATTTGTAGGATTTATTCATGCTGGCTGGCTCTTTTCTGTCTGATCATCCAGCGCTCAAATCTCGATGGGGGACCCCTAAATCTCGATTGGGGGACGCTTAAATCTGATGGGGGGACGCTAACTCTCGATGGGGGGGACGCGTCTCCCCTACAATTTAAGTACTGGTCGTATAGATTAATTAAGACTGATAAGATGGCAAATTAGAGCACCGCTTTATGAGCACGATTTCGCAGTATATCAAAATTGGCAAACATTTCTGGCAAAAATGTTTAATAATAAGGTAGTGTGTTTCCATTGCACAACCAACTGCGTTCTTCTGGTTTTGGTAGTTCTGCATATGTAGAAGGATATAGAAGCTTGGGGGATTTCATTCGAGCATTTTTAGGGATAGGTTGAGCAGATCCAAAATAAATTGGGGCAATGGAGTAATTTTTCCCATAATTATTGTCCCAAAAATTTTGAGAATTACATTCGTAGCAAACACAAAATTGAATTAAATTAGGATCATCGTAAAATGAGTCTGGGACATTGATCGAAAACTGGAAAGTATTGTAAATACCACCTTCATAAGCGTTATTTACGAAATCGCAAACTATATCGTTATAAGTTGCCCAGTCATCAAAAGTAATGCGAATCGATACTTTCTTGTGAAAAGCTATGTTTTTCACTTTAACAGTACCACTAATACAGTTGGAGTTTTTGATAATGACATTTTCGAGAGCGACGTGGCCTCCATCTAGTCTTTGCTTAAATGCAACAAAATCAGCTGCAGGCTGAGAGAATTGAAGACAGAGCTTAGTCCTAGGATTCAAGTTTGTCGGATTTTCACCTGGCAAAATTAAGTCATTCATAGATCCAATCAACAAATCACTTGATGACAAGCTTCGAGGTGGTTCGTAACACGATTCAACTACGTATTTCACAGATATAAGAGGAACGCCCTGCGTATCTGCAAAAGTGACTCTTTTTTCTTTCTTTGGTGACGTGTTGCCGCGCGTAAACGTCACTTCTGCATTATCCTCAATCTTTAGGGGCGATCCAGACGGTTCCAATACGCGCAATGCATCTGAGTGCTCGTGGGTGTTTCTTAAGCATGATTTTAGGCTTGTTAAAGCACTTCGAGGATCATGATTTAACGAGGGGAGACCCATGACGTCATTTGAAGATGAATGGCAGGATAGAGGGAGCAAGTTAGAGTCGAACAAAAATTGGATTGGATTTGGTCCGATTACCAACGAAATATCAGCAGGCATTCCTTTCGTATATGCTTATTCTCACAGGTTAAACACCTAAACACGTATAATACAAACAATAATGACGTGTATTTCCTGAAACATCACCACAAAAGCCCATACTAATGAGGACAGGACCCGATTAGAGCTGCGCAAGCCTGGGGCAAATGAGTCCACAGGGCTAAAAAAAAACGGCGGCAATTCTAGGAATTTCAGGCAGGAAAGTAAGTGAAGACCAAAAAAAAGGTCTTCACCAGTTGTGCCAGATTGGGACAATTGCCTATAGTTTTTAATCGTTTTGCGTGCATTTGGCCTAAAGGTTACCAGCGCGGAAGCATAGGGAAGAGCCTCCAGAACGGCGACTACTTAAAAACAAGCATGCGAAAAAGTTGTGGGTGGATAACTTTTTCGCATTGCTTGTTTTTAAGTAGTCGCCGTTCTGGTGGCTCTTCCCTATGCTTCCGCGCTGGTAGCCTTTAGGCCAGAAGCACGCAAAACTATTAAATGTAAACACTCTGGCCTGCAACCGTCAAAACATCGCAATTAAATTATTATGTCTATAGTTTGTTTATTGGATGGATAATTATAGTTAGAGCAGGTATAACTTTTTCCCTGGTTGGAGATCAATGTGGTTTCACACGAAGCAAAACATGCGCTGAGGCAGAGTTGTAAGTCGGGCCGGGCTTTGCGGGTTCGGGCCTAAAGTTGACAAAAATATCGGGCTTAATTCGGGCCTGAGACGTACTTTTTGTCTCAGGTGTACAAAAAAATAATCAAAATAACTTGGCAATATTGCTAAATTTTTTAGACCTAACTTAACTTTCGGATTTTTTCGGGCATGATTTGGGCTTCAAATTTTTATAGTTTCGGGTTCGGGCTTATAGTTTCGGGTTCGGGCCTGAACTAGTCGGCCCGTTTACAACTCTGCGCTGAGGTAACCGATAGCTTAGCAATGATCGCAGTCATCAAGCAGCATAGGCGTAGCCAGGATTTTTGATTGGGGGGAACTGAAGAAACTATATTTTTTGTCACATTTTAATCATTGGTGGTATTTCAATTGGGGGGGATAGGGCCAGGCCCCCTGGCTACGCCACATCAAACACGGGGTTTTCCAAACATTGCATGCAGGTATGCAGTTATATTTTAGCACAAATGAGTCACGTCTGCATGTTCCGTTTTTTTTCAGAAAAAAGCATGTGAAAGCACAAGACTGCTGCAAATGTTATTTTTACAGTAATTTCGTCTAGAATAGTTTTGCAACGCGTTTAGATAAATTTCATTTTTATAACATAAATGCTAGGCTATTATTGAGACGTTTTTCTTGAACGCTATTTTAGCTATATATTCGAACATTTTTTAAAGCAATCTAACTGTATACGACACTTCCGAAGCGATAAAGTTCTTGGAAATAGAAATCTGTATTGGCGCATTGTACTGCCAATTTATTCTGCACTGTCTGTTTTTTGGACTAGTATAGTCTCAAACTCATTAAAAATTAAGAAGCAAAAATTTGAAATTCTAAAAATCCAAAGCATTTTCAATCCAGCTTAATTATTAGTTGAGGGATCAATCGAACTGCGCTTTCGCTTTGCTTTTTTGAATAGTTCTGTTTATTAACGTTATTCACAAACTCGTTAATGTTGGGCAAATACAATATCAGTCGCATTCGAACGCTATATTTCAGTAAGGCAGATTTACACAACATTCGTTTTCCATCCGCTTTTGTACGTTTTTGCTTCTCCATGAAAAAGTATGTGCTTTTTTGTCCGCATTTTTATAAGTCCATATCCGCACTAAGTAGGCTATAGATCACATAATGATAAAATTTGTGTTTAAAACTTTCGTGAATAGAAGATGAGAACGATATTTCAAAAAAGAGCAACAACCAGGTGTGCCGAAACCCGGGGGGGGGGGGGAATGGGGGGATACATCCCCTTTGACTGTATCCCCCAATTGTTTGAGTATGGTCTACATCAGCATCCCCCCCAATAATTTGACTCTGGTGTGCATCTGAGCGTAGGTGCCTCTGAATTTGAGTAAAAAAGTGTTTCATTTTTGGTAAAGACCTTTTTTTTCGGTCTTTACTTGATTTTGGGGAAAAAGTGTTCCATTTCTGGTGAAGACCTTTTTTTTTGGTCTTCACTTAATTTGCTCACCTGAACAAAATGGTGGTCAAGGTTCATCCCTCCCAATGGTGAAAATAGGGCAAAATTGGGGTAAAATTGCAAATTATCCCCCCAATGCTCAAAAAAGATCGGCACCCCTGGCAGCAACTCTTTACAAAAAAATATGCTGGAAAACTTTTGTATAGTAGATGGTAATTTGGATAGTGCAGATTTGGACATACAAAAATGCGAACGAAAAGCAGATACTTTGTGATGGAAAAGAAAAAACGCAGAAAAACGGACAAAAAACGGATACTGTGTAACTGCACCCTCAAATAACGTCACTTTCGCCAAAATAGTACAATCATTTAATTAATCTAATTCAAACAGATTCTAATTGAATAATATGATTCGATTTAAAGTGTTTGTAGAAAGGAATGGTTTTGATTAATAATGGAACACAGAATATTTGATAACAAAAGTAATATATATGTATTTTGAATAAGTAATCATCTATTACCAGTGCTGGGCACTTCCGCAAACCGGTCCGCAAGTCCGCAAATCCGCAAATTGCGGACTTAAGGTTTTGGTTTGCGGATTTGCGAACCGATTTCTTACCGCAAACATTTGCGGATTTGCGGTAAAAAAATTGAAATCTACCGCAAATCCGCAAATCAACAACATCACTGGGATCGTTTCTGCAATTTCCAAAAAAATACGTTTTTACGATTCAATGCATCGACAGATTTGGGTGGATGTGTTTCTAATGTACAACACCTCTCACCAAGATCCTCTGCTATGGAACGATTATTTCCGAGAGGCCGGAGGTGCTGCTATTCTTACAGCAAAATGAGTTGGCTTAAGGTCAACAAACTTCCAACGGCTTGTTTTTGTGAAGGAAAACTTAGACTTTTTGAAGTGTCAAAAGGTTGCACAAGACGACTTTGATGACATGCCCAGCACGTTTAGTAGATGAATAAGCTGCAGGCCTACTTACGCTTTCAATCTTAGTTTTATCTTTTTAGTCTTTTTGTATCGTTGATCGTTTTTTTTGGAAGGCATGCTTTAGACTATATGCGTTGCCGCTTAAGAAATTTCCTACGATTTTTGGAAGTTAATATTACTGCCCGCTTTCGAATTCTGGAAAAATTTCTGTATCCTGAATAATTTTGTGATATTTGGTGATGTATACATAATACAACACTTTGCCTCTTTGATTTTTCAAAGTTTGTGTATTGTGCAAATGATGCGTCAAAATGCTTAGCTTACTTTTTATTTAAGAAATGGCATAATTTTCTAAGCAGTTGGCGGTACTACTCCTAAATTTTCCAACATTCACGAGCAAAGTTAATCATTATGATAAACTTTTTGGCGAGTAAATTACTACGGCACTTTGATCGTGAAGATTTTTAGCACACCAACAAACTGGCCACTGTCGAAACAAATTTCTAATTTAACAGTGGCCATTAGTTGAACCTACGTAACATACCGACAACCAAGACTTAAAACCCAAATTTTCTATTTTTGCAAGTGCTCGTCAGCGCTAAAGAGAAACACGTAACTTTAAATGAGAGCGAGTTTTCAAACAAAATTAATATCTGCACCCAGTGGCGTACGTAAAAGTTTTCATGGGGGGCCTAAAGTTTCGTCGCACTGTGACGCCACAAATCAATATTATGGAGAGTGCCCAAGGCAAGACCTTTGTAGGGTGGTCCGGGGGCATGCTCCTGAAAAAATTTGCAAAATTACACTAAAAATACGCGTTATCGTGCATTCTGGAAACAAGTTTTGGTATAATGCTTTTACGAGCTTACTAGAAGAATGAAATCGTAAAATGAAAATGCTTCAAAAACATTACGGAATTAAAAAGCCAGGTCATTTGTGAAGGAAGAAAACAAACCAAAACAAAGATCGATTTATTTTTGCATTTACGTAGTAATAACGTACATCCTCTTAGAACTGCTTGGTTTTGCTTTATCCTGTATCATTTTTAGAGTCTGAGAGATGGCCATGGCTCTGTGGCCTTCCTCCTATGTACGCTGGTGTCTTCACCGTAATTATATTGTATACAATTTGAAAGCTTTTAAAAGACTGCTCTTATCCAAAGTTCGACTAGAAGTTCAAGCGTTACAATTTCATGTAACCATTAATCAGGACTGTATTGCAACTGAAATAAAGTAAACAAAGGAACCGGACTTTTGGCATGTTCTTCTTACACCTAGCGCATTTTCATCTTGGCAAAAGTTTGCCTTTATATGAACACCTTTCAAAACAATTTAAAAAATTTTTGCACCAGTACAGAAGCAAAAAAAAAACGCTACCTGCAATTATCACGTTTGAAACTAAGTTATTTTAATTGTGATCTGCAAATTGCCATGCGTGATTAAAGGAGCAAGAAGTGACATCGACAACAACCCCCCCCCCCCCCCTAATCATTCCGTCACTCAAGCAGTAAATACTAGCCTGTATGCCTGCAAAGTATCGTTTTCAAGAACGCAAAAACGCAAGTTCGTGCGCTTCGAGTTTTTACTTTTCCGCGACTCAGTAAAGATTTGTGCATCTCTGTCTGTCCTATATGACAAGTACATGTACTGTACAAGTATGTAAATCAAATAAGGATTTTCAACTCAACGAACATACCGTAGTTAGAAGTTAGAACGAGCAACGAAAGTGACTGGCAGGTGAGGTTACTCTCTTCCAAGTGTCTACTCCAGCCACCAGAATCGCAGTCGTTATCCAGCTCCGATCACAGTTTTGTTTAAACAAACCTGGGTATATTTCCACTCGGCCCTGCTGCTGACATGTATATCGTAACTTACAAAAACAGAATATTAAATAAACCTAAGGAAACTTACTGATGTTTATTACAGGTCTGCAGCCGATATGGAAAATATCAAGTATTGTTATATTGCAATAGGTCAGCTCTATTTATCAAACCAGGCAAAAAAAGAAAAGTTTGCGGTTCAAGTTTGCGGAAGTGAAAAGTCATTTGCGGTTGCGGAAGTGCAAAAAATTACCGCAAACGTACCGCAAACTTGCGGATTTGCGGTTGCGGACCACCTATTGCTATTTTGCGGAATTTGCGGTTGCGGAATAGAGTTTAAATTTGCGGTGCCCAGCACTGTCTATTACTGTGTATACAGTAGATTTTATTTGTAAAGCTACTCAGCTGATGCGCTTCGCGCGAAATCGATTTTATTAAATGATTACAATCTTTGTGTTTAAATACTGCACTAATGATTTCGTATTTGCCAGTAATAACTAACAAACTTGCGGCTAGAATTATTCCCGTTCCTTTAATGCGAAATTCTCAAAGCTTTTGCTCATTCTTCGGAAGATAGTATCTCAATAGCACTATTACAATTCATCTTAACATCCAGTTAGCTAATATACTTTAACAAAGTTAAACTGCTGCGCTGTTGTGCAGTATTAGTGTAATAATAGATTAGAACCTCTTTTACATGCGTGACGCAACAGTTCATGGAAACAATATTTATATAGAAAGCAGAATTCCGTTATTTTGCATAATCGCCTTAGTACGGTCATCTGAGCGTTCACATATTACGTATTTTCGATAGAAAACTGAACAACTATTATTAAACATTAAACAAGGCAGAAATATTAAAACTGTGGTAGTGTTACTATAAAAATTATGATTGGTTTTAGAGCGAAAGCATGAAGTAATCATTTGACTAAAGTATTGGAAAGGAAATGCGTTTTCGTATCATTAGAAACATCGAAACCAAAATTCGTTCTTTTTCAACATCAAGAAACAGGCGGTGACTTGACTTCTATTCATCTCCTACTTACAATGCCAAATGTAAGCGTTCACTTTTGCTAATGATGCGACTTACAAGACTTCACATTTACTGTACTATAGATGACAGCAGTGTTGGAGGGTGAGTCAGTCGCAAAGTCTACTTAATTTTGTAATGAACAGCATAGGATAGACAATTAATATTACAGCATGCACGTCAAGGAACTTGACGATCGTCACTTGAATGACTGAAACGTTTAGCTCTTACCAGGCTTTCCTTGTCTTGCTCAAATTTATCGAGAATTTTGTAAGCTGGTAAAAACTTGCGCTAAGTATTATTTTCTTTTTAAGAAGCAAAAATGTGTATCTAAACAAAAACAATACAATGGAACATGGTGTTGGTGATGAGGTTGGATGTACATTAGACCATGACATTTGTATCGCAGTATTGTTGTTGTAATTGCATCATTTATCCTTTTGTCACCGGACAGCGTCTAATGCTAAGTATTGGATGATCCGTATACTTTTCATTGTGGTAACTATTTCGTACTTGGTGGAATCCGCAACTGTGTAGGAATTTTCAGTGATCCAATGTTTCTTTAGATTTGTTCGAATTCCTGTCCACTGAATTTGCTGTTTGTCAAAGCCACCATTGACCAAGCAAAGATAATCATCATAATACGTCATATCCAAGGATGTAACAACGTGACCCGAGTGCAGGTTGAACCCAGATCATGCAATTTAGGGTCGTCGTAAGTTACCTACACTCGCTCCACTTCACTTCACCACTTCTCCATATAATTAGGGGGGCTAATGGAATGTTGTAGTCATATTACAAGCCAACAACAAAGTTTCAAAAGCTAAACTCTGGTTAAATTTCACTGCCATTTTTGCAAAATGTTGAATAATATTTTAATACAAAAAAAACTTTCTCCCAGAGTAGGATTAGGATATCATTGGATGAATATAGCATTAAATTGCAGTTTGAAGGTTACAAAGATATTTTGCAAAATTCGAAACAACTTGCATAGGAAAAACGACCAAAAAACTTTCAAAAACGATTACTTTGAGATTTAGAAATGAATACAAGACATGTAGTTTAGCTTTATTTTTGCTAGTTCATTCATAACATTTTTTGTCAATTTAATCGTTTTGCGTGCTTCTGGCCTAAAGGCTACCAGCGCGGAAGCCTTGGGAAGAGACACCAGAACGATAACTACTTAACAACAAGCAATGCAAAAAAAGTTGTTCTTCCAGAGGGTTCGAACCTGCAGCCTTTGGGTGACTGGTCTACTGCTCTACCACTTGAGCTAGATAGTACGCCTCCTCGCATGTATAATTTTGGCTATTTAAACCCAGTACCATGATGTAGATAATAATTTAATTGTGATGTTTTGACGTTTGCATGCCAGAGTTACTTTTTCGCATTGCTTGTTGGAACAACCGACGCGAGCGTCGCGTGTTCCTTTGTTTTTACTCGGCCATTTTCCAACTAACGAGCGTGAGATTTCAGACTTTTGCTTATAACTAGAGAACGGTTACATCTATGTGCATGAAATTTTGACAGCAGTTTGAGATTAATGAGTTGCATGTTTGTACAAAATTTCGAGGCAATTGGTCACGTGACTTTGGTTTCGACCCGAAAACCGCCCAGAAAGTTTGGCGTAAAAAGCCGTCTCAATCAAAAACGGCTTAAGTACGGCCAAAAATATTTCACGCGGTTATATATCTTAAGATACCCTTTCATCCCAACCAACTCACTTTTGGCCGCGATGAGGTTTATTTCTTTTCCTTTTTTTCTTCCTAAATTTTGTACGCTCTTCTTCTCCAAAACCACTAACCATCAAAATCTAATTTTTGCATAAACATATTGAGCTACAAACGCAATTTTGTCTCCCGAAATTTTTGAGGGCGACTCCCCCGCCCCTCCCCAAAATAGGGCCCCAAAAAATCAATTTTTGAATGGCTCCAGTTAGGGTGATAGTTTTTTTGATATCAGTAGATATTTACCAGACAATATTTTGACATGGTTTGGGGGTACCACCATCCCGAGAACCCCCCCAAAAATCAATTTTTTGAACGGCTTAATCTAGGGTGCCAGTGTTGTTTGATATCAGCAGACATTTAAGAGACAAATATTTTGACATAGTTTGGTGGTGCCACCTCCTCCGAGAATCCTCTAAATGGACCCCCAAATATCAATTTTCTGAAAGGCTAAACTTTGGGTGCCAGTGTTTTTTGATATCAGTAGATATTTAACTGTCAAATACTTTGACATGGTTTGGGGTACCACCCCCCGGAGACACCCCAAATAGCCCTCCCCCAAAATCAATTTTTTTGAAAGGTTTAAGCTAGGGTGTTAGTTTTTTTTTAATATTAGCAGTTGTTTAAGAGACAAATATTTTGACATGGTTCCAACGGCTTAGGGTTGGATAGGATGCTTTTTTTATTATGATCAGTCACTATGTTATCAATTAAGTATATATATTGACAACGTTCTAAATTCCAAACCCTCTTTTCCCAGAAGATATTTCTAATTAATTTCTTAACGGGAAAGCGAAAGTTTTTTGTTTTTGAGAATCGCATTATTCAACATGCGTCGGTCGTTCACTGAGATTGCTTCTCAGCAAGCTCCCATTAGTTTTTAAGTAGTCGCCGTTCTGGTGAAAACGATTGAACATTAACACTCTGACCTGCAACCGTCAAAATATCACAATTAAATTATTATTCTTTATTAAAAATTAGCAGCAATTTAGAATCATTAAAATTTTTTATTCAATGATTGTCGACCTAAAACTATAGGTTTTCGTGTTTCGACCATTAACTTCTAAGCCCATGTTCACGGCTAGCATTTAGAAGCATAAGTTATTCATCTATACAATTTATTATTATAATATACAGTGCGAATGAGCTATCGCGACGCATTTTAAACTTGCTCAAGGGTCTCATCAGGCGAAAAGAATAGCACGTATTTAAACATGCAATGATATAAAACTGCAATTACTAAATTTGTAAATAAAAATTGCATTGATAAACACATCTGTTTTGTCTCGGTGAATTTTTTAGGTTCTCCAAATTTGGTAATTGCAGTTTTATATCATTGCATGTTTAAATACGTGTTATTCTTTTCGCCTGATGAGACCCTTAAGCAAGGTTGAATCTCATCGCCATAGCTCATTCGCACTGTATATTATAATAATAAATTGTATAGATGAATAACTTATGCTGCTAAATGCTAGCCGTGAAGATGGCCTAAGTTAATGGTCGAAACACGAAAACCTATAGTTTTAGGTTGACAATCATTGAATAAAAAATTTTAATGATTCTTTGTTAATGTTGTATTTGCTATAACTTACCGATTACGCGAGATGAAGATTATTAGGTTTATTAATAATTATACATTCACATTTCGCTCTACATTTTAGATTCGCATTATGATTTGATATTTGGCGATTATTCTCATCGAATTGATGTTTTTTAAAAGTCCGAAGGATCCCACAAAAAGAAAGAAACAAAAACGAGGAGTTACCAAAAGACCTCCTCTTCACCACGCATGCTTAACACGTGCTTGAAGCTGTTGAGAGGGTGGAAAGGGGGTATAAAGAACCCAGATCCGGCAGTTTTTTGGTTGAATATTGGGTCCACCCATATTAGGGGCAGAGCCCCCAGCCGCCAAAGGCACGGACCAGCGTTCGAAAATTTTGTATTCTTTTGGCAAAAACAACTTAATTTTGAGCCAATTTTGAAAAAAATTAATGCTATTAAAACGTGGCATAGAAATTAGTAGTGCAAAAACATGATTATAATAGTTGCATAGATGGGGTTTGTGGGAGGTAGCTATTGTTAGAATTTCAGTTATCTTATTTACAAACTGTTGAATCATAAAACCCTATACCTGTAGTTCAATAGAACTCTTAAGGAGTAATTTATTTCGTCGATATTTTATTGAGAAAGATATCATTAGGGGGGAGGGCTAATGGAAGGAAGTTTGGAGGAAGTGACTGGTAATTGACTAAAACTAAACAGCTCCCCCACACCCCCCCGCCCTAATTTCTGAGCTTATTATTATTTTGATGAAACCTGAGTTAAGCATTTTTTATTAAGCAATCAAATTTAAATACCAATTTTTGGCCTTTTTTCAAAGTTTTTTTTTCTGATTTATGAGTTTTAGTTTAGTCTCCCCCCTAACTAAACGTTTCAAAATATGCCTTAAATCATTTTAGAGTTTTTTCTAGTGCTAAAAACAGTCTTAGAAGTGCTAAAAACGTGATATTTTCCTTATTCTGCATTTTTGTCGGCAGGCCAATGGAGGGCTAAAGCCCCTCCTGCCCCGTTGGCTGCGCTACTGTATAGGGGGGCCTAGCGCTTGAATGTTGATCTGAGACAATACCTAAACGTGTTAAGGATCAGAGCCCCAGTGTAAGTCAAAATCAAATTGGGAAATTGACTTTTTTTAACTTCACTTTAAATTCGGGAGAAAAATAGGGCAAAGTACGGCGAAGACCTTTTTCTGGCCTTCAGTTTCGGAATGAAAAATAGCTGTTCGACAGTGAAGAAATCACCGTTCTATATCCGAGCACGGAATATCTCTATGTGTGCATGCTTTGCTCCTCACTACTGGACAGTATTGAATTATAGAATTACAAATTTGACCATCAGCGTAGCCAGAATTTTTGATTGGGGGGGGGACCCAAACCACAAATCACATGCTATGAGGTCATCAGAAATTTTCGAAAGAGGAACTTTTTGTGGGACGAAGATATTGTAGTATGAAAGATCAGAAGCCATGGCTTAGTTTGGCATTTAACCACGATTTTGCTAAAGGCAGAGGGCTAAAACCAAAAGTTAAAAAGCGAAAACGTCTAAACTAGAAGTCGCGTTGAGTAAAGTAGCGTAACTCAAACGGATTACAAAACGGGGGCTTGTGGGCAAAGCCCCCCGCCATGGCACGATTAAAGTATTTTTTTGGAAAAAAAAGCTATTTTAACGCAATTGGATCATTTTTCGCGCGTGTTCAGCAAAGCCATTTGAAAGATCTAAGTTTTTAACATTTGAAAGCCAATTGAAAAAATTAAACTGTTCAACCCTTCTTTTACTTACAATTTAAGTTCAAAACACTTTAAAATTGTTCAATTTTGTAAGTGATTTGGCCCAGGTAGCAGGCCCGGCGCCAGAGTAGCGTGACTGGGGGGGAAAGGGGGGGGGGCAGAAAAAATGTTTAGGGAGCACAGATAAATTTTTTACTCAAATTCGGGAGTGAAGACCAAAAAATAAAAAAAAGGTCTTCATCCCAAATTTGTGCTCTATTCGGGACACAATTCTCGCTTCCGGGGGCCGGTTCATAGCCTGGCCGGGCGCAACGGAATCTTATGGAGCGGAACTCGGTTCTTGCCCACGAATTCAGGGGTGAAACAAAAAAAAAGGTCTTCGGCTTGAAATCTTAGGCTTCGTCTTGGCGTTTACTCGTGTTTTTCGTCCTGGAACGAGACGTTACTCACGCTTAAGGGGTTAGAGCAGTATTTAAGAGAGCACAGGCCCCTATATGCACTCCGGTGGCACCGGGCCTGTTACTTTCTTTTGGGGCACAATCCTCAATTGTGGGGGCACAAGCAGTAATTTGGGGGCCACGGCCCCGAAATGCTCCCCCGTGGCGCCGGCCTGCCAGGTAGGGGGAAGTAAGGTACAGTGCCTCCTGCAATATTTTAGCCGTAAATAATGACCCACTCGAAGACTTTTTAGGGGAGATTTTTGTTTTGTCATGAAAATAACCAGTTGTAAGGAGTACATGTACAGCCAGGGGGCCCAGGCCCCCTCAATTGAAATTCAATAATTTGTTCAATGAACATTTCCTCTAGCTAATTTATTTTTCAAAAGTATTTTGTCGCGAAAAACTGGCGAAATGGAGGTGAATTGTTCCTATTGAAAAATGGTACAATATTAGGTGGTTACGCCTACTAACCATGTTATAGGGGCACTGGCACTTTGGGGATTTTCGCTACATCTTCCTGCCAAATGTAGGTGAAGACCAATAAAGTCTTACCATCTGAGAGCGGGGCTCGTGGCACAGTGCCATATTGTAAATCTGGCCCTGATTATTGTATTACGTTCATAAAAAGGTAGCAACTTTTAGGACAAAACCCTTTAATTTCACCCGGGTTTATAGACTACATTTAAATTGGTCGGCAAAAATTGAATTCAAGGAGCCGGGCAGTGGCAGCTCGCCTGTATGTGCTGCAGCACCCCCAACCAAAAAAAATTTATGTTTTAAAATTTATACTAAAGAGATAAAAACTGTAAAATTTCAAGCCCATTTTGCTCTTTTGTTGACAAAAAAACAAAAAACAAAAACGGATTATGCGATCCATTCTAATAACGTGGCAACACTGCTAGCTGTGCTGCTGCTTTCGCAGCTCTCCCTTCACATAAAAAATAAGCACAAAAAGCTTTCGAATTCGGGAAATTTTAAACTCCTACTTAGCAAGGCAGTATGTGCTACTTTTTTGGCAACACCAACTTTTTCTTTTATTGCGGCAGTTACATCGGGAAGAGTCTAGAACACCAAAAAATGCAGTCAGAATCGACACGCTTGAGTGATTTCTCTTTAATTGCTTGACTTAAATTTCCAAAACTCGTTCATTGTTGCATATTGTTTATTACAAAATACCTTTGTTACATATTCCGAAAACTTTCCAACAAACACACATTAAAATTGGAAAATCACTCAAGCGTGTCGCTTCTGACTGCATTCTTTTGGTGTTCTAGATTTTATCGTAACATCGTAGTAAAGTAAGAACACCAACAGAAAGCAGTCAGAATCGACACGCTGGAGTGATTTTCCGATTTTAATTTTGTGTGTGTTTGTCGAAAGTTTTCAGAAAACGCAACAAAGACATTTTTTAGTAAACAATATGCAGCAATGAAGGAGTTTTGTGAATTTAACGCAAGCAATTATCAAGAAATTACTCAAGCGTGTCGATTTTGGTGTTCTAGACTTTTTCTTATACTTATATCGTACTCGAGATTTTCACGCTCCGCTGAAGTTGTTGCGTAACGGATGAAGAAGGATAAAAAAAGGCGCGAAAAGAATAAAAAAGTTATCTCGTTCTTATCTAACGGGATGAAAAATTGAATACAAGGTGGTCGGTTGAATCCTACAAATTGATAACAAACTATTGAAAAACAACAAAAATTTCCAAATTTAATTCAAAACCGTCAAATTACTAGAAATGGTCAAAAGAATTGTATGCTAGCCTCACTGTTATATTTGCTACAACAAATGATTTAAGCAGGGGTGCCGAAACCCGGGGGGGGGGGGGGGATGGGGGATATATTCTCCCCAATAATTTGACTGTATCCCCCCCAATAATTTGAGTATGGTCTGCTTCTGCTCCCCCCAATAATTTGACTCTGAGTGCTGGTCTTCACTTGAAATCGGGAAAAAAAGCCATTTTCGGTGAAGACCTTTTTTTTGGGTCTTCAGTTAATTTGCTTACCTGAAAAAAATCGTGGTCGAGGTTCATCCCCCCAATGTTGAAAATAGGGCAAAATTGCGGTAAAATTGCTAATTATCTCCCGCAATGCTCAACAAAGATCGGCACCTCTGGATTTAAGAGTAAAACACATCAAAACTCAAAAGTCAAGTTACCGGTCGGCATTGTTTAATTTCATTCCTTTTGAAAAATAGAAATATTTACGCAACATTGAATGCTTCAAATATGAACTTAACTGAGGAACGAGATTCTCATTGTTAGCGCACAAAATGCAAAAAACAGCAGAGAAAGTGTTAACTGTACTGTAGTAAAATACCAGGTTGTAGGTGTAATTTTTGAATAAGTGTTTAAGATTTTACGAAATAATTAAATTTCAGGAAAAAAACTGCTGAAAATACTCAACATTTTTTGGCAATATAGCTTATTGACTTAATTCAAACTACAATAAAGTTTGTCTGTTTTAATTATCTTGCAGCATCCCCAAACTTTCAAGTCACGAGCCCCCACAGGGCCTCTTGGTTATCAATATTATTGGTAATTACTGTAGTACGCAAAAAATGCTATAAGAAACTGAAGAAACAATAAGCTTTTTGTCACATTTTTATCATAGGTGGCATTTTAGTTGGGGGGGGGCAGGCCCCCTGCCCAGTGGTGCCGATCTTTGTTGAGCATTGGGGGGGATAATTTGCAATTTTACCCCAATTTTCAACATTGGGGGGGATGAACCTCGACCACGATTTTGCTCAGATGTGGAAATTTAGTGAAGACCAAAGAAAAAATGCAAATGAAACACTTTTTCTTCCCGAATTCAGGTGAAGACAAAAAAAAAAAAAAAAAAAAAGGTCTTCATCAAAAATATAGCAATGTGGACCATTCTCAAATAATTGGAGGGGATACAGCCAAATTATTCGGGAGGATATATCCCCCCATCCCCCCCGGGTTTCGGCACCCCTGCCCCTGTCCCCCTCCTTGGCTACGCCGATGAATTTGACAACATCAAAACAATTCAATGTTTAGAAAAAGTGTGCTTGACGTTGCTGTTCTTTACGAAAAATCTCACCTATCATACTCGTAAACAACAGTCTAAGGTGCATAGTTGAACTACTAATGATTTCTTTTCACTTTCAGCGCATTGTCGCTGACCAGTGAAAATCTGTGCTTGCCTTGGTTCCTTAATCGTTACGCATAGGGCTGAATTGAATTTGAATCCGCTCACGAGTTATTGATCAATTTGACTTTTGCAAAGTCAATGAATTTGAATTTAGTTTTTTTGAAGTCAATGAATTTGAATTAAAAAATTAAAAACAAAAGGAATGGATCCAACCCGACACATGACTTCGAAATTCTTACTACCGGTACGTTGTAAACATGTTTTCTCCTCGGCTGCTATTCTTGTTTGCTACGCACAAGGTTCAGGTCTATTCGCGAGTGAAAAGGGAAAAACCCTTTCAGCACGCAGTTTGTAGTGTTTTTTCTTACAATATCAGCTTCACATGAACATACAAGCACGCGGCTGACATGTGGGAACGAAAATAAACATCACGCAGCCGCCAAAACCGTCACAAGCATGTCAAAACATTTGTGTTGACTTTGTTCGCAGTAAGCTGGAGGCGCGAAAAGGACCTACGAGATGCGACCTAAACAAAATTTTATGATGCAACATTGCAATCTCGCATTCTGTACAGTTGTTCCGAGAATATGCTCCATCGACGAACTACAGTACGTTTGAAACATTTTTTTATTAACTATAGACCTTATGAAAAAATTAATTTTCTCATTGTAATAAGCTGATTTCCACTGCAAATCGCTGGATTTTCCCACGCTATTGCTGCTGCATTGTGTTTGTAGTTTCCAGGTTTCAACCGGCAGCGTAAAAACTGAACCACTCGAATCGCAGGCGGGAAAATCACTGTTACTGTTGTACACAGTCAGCGCCATGTTAAAAGATATCCAAAATTAATGGAGGTATTTGCCTCAGGGCGTATAGGTTACAGTTGTGACTAATGGGGGCAGGGCCGCAACTAGGGGGGGAGCAAAAGGAGGCGCCTCCCTAAACAAAAATTCCGCCCCCCTAAACTTCCCAGAATGCCCGTCCAAACTCCCCTTACCCTTGCGGCTGTTTGAAGATGGTGGCGCTTTTGATTGGAAATCAACAGGAAACTCGGAGAAAAGTAGACCAATTTGGTGCGATAACCTTTTTTCTTTTTTTGAGATCAACAGAAAACTCGGAGAAGAGTAGACCAACCCAAAAAATTTTAGCCCCTTCCAGAATGAAATTTTGCCCCACTCAGAACAGCGTTCTAGTTGCGGCATTGACTGGGGTTCATTGCTCCAGGCCCCTAGTCAAAAAGTTTACAGTTTTGAATGTGGTAAAATCATTAAAAATCACTTTTTTTCCTGAAATTGCTAAAACTTATCTCCAATTTCATGTGGTAGAGAAAACTGGTTTGTTATAGCATCCTTTTTGGCCTTGAAACAACGGCTACACTGTAGCCCGAGCGTGCAACTGCTATGCTTTGGTTTCTGACCCTAGCTTGCATATTGAATATGATATTCCTGTTATTTGTTTTTGTGAGCAGAAATGCCTTAGTTTGTTATATAGATAAGTTCTGTTTTTTTTGTTCTTTAAGGTCTTGTCGCAAATTTTTTTCTTAAAAATTCTCATTGATTGTGCTTACTTAACAATTTCCGAATAATTTTGGATAGCTATAAAGCAAAACAAACCGAACGAGTGTATTTTTATAATTCTGTACAAAGCAATTCGAAAACGGCCATTATTTTGGCGGAAAATTACAAAAATTGCTCAGCGTCTGAACTTAGTTCATTCTCGTTGAACTCAAAATCTCACGATACGTTTTGATAGCTCGTTATTACTTTCCATCACTCCCCCAACACACATTTACCTCAAAATGCCTAAAATTTTTTATTGTCTCAAAATGCCTAAGGTGAGCAAAAAAGTGGCCTTTAGATGCAAAATGAAATCTTTTTTTAGTTTTGGTTTTGCTTTGGTTTTGCTTTGCTTTTTATTCTTTTTATGAAGAAAATTCGATAATTTCCTAAACCAGGGGTCGGCAACGTGAGGCTCCGGAGCCGCGCGCTGCTATTTATGAGAACTAGAAAATGAGGGGTACTTTATCTTTAAGTGTACAACTATTAAAACTTAATTGCTGCTATAGCAAACGTTTAATTAAGTTTGAGCTTTTTTTATTTTGCTCAGTGGCGAAGCTATAGGGGCTAAAGGGCTTTAATCCTCCTCTACCTCTTAGCCAAGTCACTTAGAACATTTACCCACAAATACTAGCGTTGAAAGATGTTTCGGACATGATCTGTAAGTAAGGGGAGACTGAAGGGACTGGGCAATTTATTTTTTCATCTGATTTTCAAGTTTAGCAATTCAGTGCTTTCAAATGGCTCTACAATCGTGCAAAATAGCCTATCATCCAAATGGCGCTAAAATGGCTATTGTTTTGCTGAAAAATCACAAAAATCGCCCAGCGACTGGAGGCTTTGCCCCCAAACTCCCGTTTATGATATGCTTTGAACTAATGTGCAAATTTAAAACCAATTCCCTTCCCAAATGTTTTAGTGATTTCTTTGAAATACCTTCTAATGTTCATTCATACTCTACCAGATACGCCTCTGGTGATAATTACTCTTTAACACGTTTCAAAAACACTATCTCACAACGTTCAATCCGCTATGTAGGACCAAAACTATGGAGTGAATTACCATCCGACTTGAAAAATTACGCTCAAAAAATATTCATATATTTACTAAACATGTAAAAGAATATCTTCATGTTAATCAGCACTAAACATAATTTGCAGTGTTTGTTTTTTGTGGATGATTTTTTGGGTTGTATGATAAAATCTTATCTTTAGTATCGTGTAAGTGTAACATTTTTGCATATGTCAATTTTTGATAAAATTGCAACCTGGTGGGAGGCTGCAGACTCGATGACAGTGCCAATTCCATTAAAACTGGACTAAGGTCATTTCGCAGCCTCTCACTAGAAAGACATAACTGCCATATAAGTAGAGTTGTAATTTATATTTTGCTGTATGAGTTTTTATCTCTAAAATGGTGACGTTTTTCTAAACAAAAATAAACGTACTACTATTACAGTGGTTCTCAGCCTTTTCGGAACCGTGGCCCATTTTGTGTTTTTTGAAAGTTTACTTGGCCCATTGCTTTGTGGACCATCGCTTTGTGGCCCTCTGCCTCGAAAAAAAGGTCTCCGCTTTCGAGTCAGCGTTGTTTGCCCAATAATTACCTTGATCTCCAAAAAAAAAGGTTTTCACCTCTGGGAGAGCGATTTTTGACTTGATCTCCAAAAAAAAAAGGTCAGTGCATCGGAGTCCCCGATTTTTTCAATTCTCCAATAGATGTAACTGTAATAAGATTTTTTTGAACCAAGCAGCCAATTTTTCGAATAGCTCTGTGGCCACTGCAAAATCTCTTATGGCATACCAATGGGTCATGTTCGACTGGTTGAGAAGCCCTGTACTACAACTACGACTACTACTCTTCCCTCCACAGTTCAGCGGCGTTTATCGATTACGCGTTTTTACCAGCGGAAAAAAGGGTGATATCTTTCTTTTTCAATGTAAATGCTAAAAAAAAGAAAAATGCATGCAGTCTAATGACAAGCGCATTTCTTCCACGCAAATATGCGTGATGGGTAAAAGCCGCCTTGTGGACTTAATTGCAATAAGTTTCTGAACCTGATGAAAGTTTTCATTTAATTTGACTTAAGTTTAAACCAACATTATAAGTTATGAGATTGTACTATCAATAAACTTATTTGGTGTAGCAAATGTTACTTTCCCACAATGATCGACAAACATTAAACGCATGTAAGCTTTAATTAACATCATACAATCTGTCTAAAACTGAAAAGAAAACAGATATTTTTCAATTTGATTTAGAATTTTGCTTTTTATACCAAAAAACACAATTTTGAATTTCGTCTCTTCTGTTGTTCTAAAAGCTTGAGTTTTTATGAAAAACGCTGAATTGAATGTTTACTGAAGGTGCTTGAAACTTACAAAAGCAAGTCAGTAATTGAATTACAAAAATGTTGCTTTTTTTAAATCTTAATCATACTTATCACTCAGTGGCGTCGCTAGGAATGGTGACACCCGGGGCTGAATTTGTGGTGCCATCCTTCATAATGTATGGTTGGCTGCAGAAGATTAATTTATAGTTGGCTGCAGATGATTATATTTTAATGATAGCGGTACTACTTCATTACTGAAGATAGCGCTTATTATTTGATCAGCTCAATAACTTCTCATTGTAAGATTCTAAAACTTGAAAATATAAGCAGCATACGTTTAGTATCAGGCGCCTAACCAAAAATCTGCAGTGACAGAGGGCTGTTTTGGGGGTCTGGAAGCTCCACCCCCATCCACCGGAGGCCATTGGGGTCGGGGGCGGAGCCCCCAACACTCAGCACTCGAAAAAAATTATTTTTTTGGAGAAATAACTTAATTTTAAGCCTATTTTAGTAAAAATTAATGCTTTTGAAACGTCGTATCAGGGAAAACCCTGGCGGCAGAGAAATTATAGCAGCGCAAAAACAAGATTAGACTCAGTCGCGTAGCCCGAAACCTACAATGGGGAAGGCTGTTTCGGGAGTTGTTTGTTTCGGCTGCTGTTTCGGCTGCGGCTCTGCCTCCAGCACTCGAAAAGTTTGGGTTTCTTTTTTGCAAAAATAACTTAGTTTTAGGTATATTTTGATAAAGACTAATGCTTGTGAAATGTGGCATAGAAATTACCAGTGCAAAGCATGATTAAAATGGTTGCATAAATGTGCAATCGCTTTGTGGAAGGTAGCTAACAGTAAAATTTCAGTTCTCTGATTTCCAAGCTGGTACCGTAAATCATAACATACAATCTGAAAGTTTAATCAAACTCACAAGGAATAATCCATTTTGTCTATATGTAATAGAGAAAAATGATTGGGTGGAGGGGTGCTAATTGAACGATATTTGAGTCGAAGTGATTGGTAATTAATTAATACTGAACAGCCACCCCTCTCTTCCTGAGCTTATATATTTTTCATGAAACGTATATGTTTCAACAAGCGATCAAATTGGATTGCTTAGTTTGGGTGATTTTTCAAAGTTTTTACTGATTTGTGAGTTATCACTTATTTTTGACAAATTAGCGCCCCCTTCAAATAAATGTTTCAAAGCATGCTTTAAATCATTTTTAGTCCATTTCGGTGTATTAAAAATTTCCAATGATATCAAAGATATTGTTGTTTTCTTTTTTGTTCCATTGGTATCATAAAATGGTGTCATATTAAAATAGTGACCCCCGGGCGGGCCCCCTAGCGATGCCGCTGATATCACTATATCCTATCTCAATTGTTGTCACCAGGAATGTAAATTAAATCAAGTTTTAGCTCAACTGGTGAGGCAGAAAACTTTTTTCCAAGGTTTTGGTAGGCTATGCTCAGGCCATGTGTATTACCTATCTTCATCGGGGCTAGGATGCGAAGTTAAAAACAAGCGTACGATAAATGAGAGAATCACGTGACAAAATGAATTTAATATATGATTCATTTTGTCACGTGATTCTCGCATTTATGTTGCGCTTATTGCCTTTAACTTCGCATTGATTTTTAGCCCTGGCGAATGTAGGTCGTACAGTACGTGCCCTGAGCATTGCCTATCGAAACGTTGGCAAAAAAGTTTTCTGCCCCACCAGTTGAGCTAATAAACTTGTTTTAACACACATATCACTGTCATATTTTCTGCACTATGAGTGTGCGCAGTAGCAATTTTCATAATATGGCTGAATAAGGATGGTTTTTCCCTCGACTAATCGCACAATGCTAAAAGTCTAACCGATCTGTGGTCGAGTGGATAGAGCCTCTGCTACTGAAGCGGTAGACTCGGGTTCGATTCCCGGTAGGGTCAAACCAAAGACAATAAAAATTGGTATTTACAGCTTCCCTGCTTGACGTTCAGCAATTAAAGGGTCAGTGTGAAGCCTCCGACGTGTGTGGCAGACAGGTGGGCAGGTGGCAGCTAGACTCGAAGACCGAAAGGTCCCTTTGCTGTCTCCTGACCAAGGCAACTTGGTGAATAAAGTGTAATCACAATTACAATTGCCATACTTCAAACCAAATCAAATCTTTCATTATAGTCGCTGCTTTTCGCCGAAGCGAGTATCGAGTAGGCGGACCCATCTCCGAGACAATGCGCTGGCGCGCAACACACCAACACAGCTCTTTTCGAAGAAATGTTGCAAGGATGGTGAGCCGTTGACAACACCGCGTCCAATGTTGAACCACCGACCTCTGCTCCAGTAACGAACGCATTACCGCTCGCCCAACTGGCCGGTACAATCGGTACATACCGTATTTGCAGTATTGAGATTTATATGTAATAAAGCATTTATATACGAAGTATTTAAATGTTTCACCAATTGGAAGCTTTTTCAAATTGTGTAAAATATCGGAAAATATTTTATGAGTACTTATTTCAAAAGCCAGCAAGCAACTTACGCACACATTAAAAGCGTAACTACATTGCGGTGTTTCAATTCTCAGTATGGGCTTAGTCTTTGAAGTTTTTAGCGAGATATTGGACCTCTCGTGAAACCATAATTAATTCTCGTTCCCATCTTTTTCAAAAACTTCCGCTATTACTTTCACCTACCTACAGTTGATCAAATCTCTCCAGAAAGGTTGTATACCCCACTGTTTATTGTCTGCCAGGCTGGGGCAAATAAAAATAATACGGCATTGATGAGGTTTCACAGCATAACTGCTTCTGCACTTAGTAGGGCACCGGTAATAAAATTACCTACGGTATCGGACTATTTTCTACTGATATTCAGATTACACAGCACCCGCGATAATATTTGGATTAGCTGATAGATACTAAGCGGAATTAACGATGCAACTATTGAATGTTTGGCTAATAGTGACTATGACACCACCATAAAAAAAGCAAGACAGTTTTTCGAACAATGACAGAAGCTGGCTTAGTTAGTAATGTAGTATCTTTTGGTTTCTTTTTCTACTACTAAAAATTTTGCTCATTTAATTCTAGAATCCGGGAGGTTTTTTAACAGGCCTATGAGAGAAAACCATCTAGAACTTAAAAAGATTTTTATTCAATTTTATAATTGTAGCTCGAGAATGATATTATATACCTAGAATATAATCGAAGAAGAATAACTATTTCGGCAAATTTTATTGACCAATGACGTGATTTTCGATGGGGTAACATCGAAATGGAATTCAGACGAAAGAGATACTAGATGACGATTTTGTGGATACAGAAAATCGAGCTATCAGCGCTTTCACAAAATCAGTCAAAAATATTTTATAATCAACTATATTAAAAACTAATACTAAAATCTATTTTGGTCTCAAAGGACCATGGTCAGCGTCTTACGAAAGAGACTGAAATTGATCTTACAGCTTTGGTTTTTGATATACGTACCGATACAGTATACTGTAGTAGCTAAAAATGGATTTTAAAATGTTTTGACCAAGTATTTTTGCTGTCGAGCATCATCTAGCGATAAAAATCTAATGAGTTGTTTAATACAGAACAGTCGCTTTTAGCGTAAAAAGTAAAATTTTGGCGGTTTTGTAATTCTTTTTCTGCTTCTGAATAAACTAAATGTAAAGAGAAGGGGAAGGTTTTCATGAGCAAATTTTCCTGAACAAAATACTTGTGCAGAAAACAGTCAAGAAATGGAGCAGAGGTTGAAAATTGGATTCAAACGCGCAAAGGTGGAGATTCGACACTCTGCTGCAGCAAATTCGGCGTTTTTTACGGAATTCTTTAAAAAGATATTTATAAGTTTTGCACGAAAAATATTCATCCCTATAGTTTAGTAAAAGTTCCTAATGAAGAAAAAAATTTCAAAGTACTGTAAAACGGAAAGTGTAAATGATACAACATGGCATGACAAAAGCACCTTCAAAACAGAAAAAACTAATTTCAATTTGATTTTTAAGACAATTAAAGTCACTGAATAAGCCATCAACATAAAACTAATGTTGGCTTAAATGATCAAGATATATAAATTAGGTAAATAACTTTAAACTGTTGATGAGTCAAACGTCTAAATGAATATTACGCAACTGAATTTGCAAATCATTACGGAACGATACTATGATTCTTTGTTATGCATTTTACGTCATTTTAAACATCAATCTGCAATATACCGAAACTAACATTAAATCTATAAAACAGATTGCGGCTTGGTTATATTTAAAATCTGAAACTACTGGAACCAAAAATAAAAAACAAAAATATAGAATTTTTCTAAGTTTAAAATTTTCTTTTTCTAGTGCATATCCTTTTTTAACAAAAATTTTTCAGTCAAATACATTTTTTGTAAAACCATTAAATTTTAGGTTGTGGCTGGCTGTTTTTAAATTTTCACAAATTTTCTGCCTCACTTGTTCTTAATTTGTTCTTAACTTTGAAGAATAAAGTGGCACAAGTTTATTTTTGCTTAGTTAAAGTTGTCTTTTGTTATAGCTAGATCATAATATTTATAGATCATTATGTTAGAGTCAAATCTTTCATTATATTCGCTGTATTACACTAAAGCATGTAACGAGTTTGCGGGACCCATCTCCGCGTCATTGCGCCTGCGGGAAGCACAGCTTCTTTTGAAGAAATGTCGCAGCGGTGGCGAGCCGTTGGCAACACTGTGTCCGATTTGACTGGCCCGAGATTTGAACCTCGGACATCCTGCTCCAGAGACGAACGCGTCACTAACACGTTCGTTGGTTCAACTGGCCAGTTGGTCGAGCGGTAACTTCAGGCCGGTCAATTCGGACACAGTGTTGCCAACAGCTCGCCACCGCTCCGACATTTCGTCGTAAGAAGCTATGTTCCCTGCAGGCGCAATGACGCGGAGATGGGCCCGCGGAGATGGGCTCCGTAAACTCGTTACACGCTTCGGCGTAATACAGAATGTATAATGAAACATTTGATTTGATTTACTGTTGGAGAAATCAAAGGCAATATTGCAAATCTTTATAAACTCGGCTGATTACATACAAGCGCATTTCTCTTCCCCGTTTTCTTCAATATTTTTCCATGCTGAGGCTGAATTTGTACTTAATTTGCTCTTAAATTTGGAGCAAATTGAGTCTCGTGTTCTGATAACATTATTCTTATTCAGCTTGGAGTGGACTATACAGATTTTTTTACGTTTATATCTGTGGTTTGCTAAATAGTTAAAATTTTGTTTGAAAAACAACAACAGTGTATAATCTCGAAAAAACATTACCTTGTTTTCAGTAGCGTACGCAGGATTTTAAAAAGGGGGGGCAGAACATTCAGAAAATTTGAGAAGAACAAAGATCTGAATCAGAGATTGTTCCATCCAAAATCAATCCGATTTTTGGCCCAAAATTAGGTGAAGAGCAAAAAAAAAAGATCTTCACTCAAATTTCCTCCGATTTTAAACCCAAACGTGGGTGCAAGCCTAGAAGAAACGCACAGAACATACCCTTTGTGTGATCAAACCTTATGCCAAACTTGCAAAGGGGGGGGGCCATGCCTCAATTTTGCATACTATTCTATGCAATTATACAATCCTGGCGACCCAAAAGGGGGGGCTATGGCACAATGCCCCCCCTAAATACGCCCCTGCTTGTTTTGATGCAACTGATACACAAAATACTTAGGAATAATTTATTTGATTGGTGATCGATATATCATCTTATTGCCACGAAAAAATGACAACGGTGCTATGTTTTTGACAATTTCTCAAACGCTTATAGTTGCTGATCATTTTAATTTTTGGATTGATTTTTCACTTGAATTTACTATTTGTTCGAAGCCACCAAGCAGAAATACTTGCCGTGAAAAACCTAATTCAAGTGCGCCATTGTGGAACTAGTTGAACCCAAATCATGTCATGTCGTCTCTGTAACACTGACATCAACCTTTTGCGCACCGGCCAGTTGGTCGAGCGGTAACGCGTTCGCCTCTACAACGGGAAGTCTGAGGTTCAAATCTCGGGCCGATCAAATCGAATGCCAACGGCTCGCCACCGCTACTACATTTCTTCAAAAAAAGCTGTATTACCCGCAAAGGCAATGACGAGAATATGGGCGTCCACGCTTAGGCGTAATATAGTGAGTATAATGAATAAAACATTTGATTTTGATTTTTTTCTTTGTGGTTATTGTAATGAAAAAACAATTAATTAGCATAGAAACGTTTAATTATTACATTGTAATTTGGTCATGCTATTGGATTTTTTGTTTTATGGTAATTATTTGATTGATTGCATATTTGTACAATTAAATGCTATTTGTGAATTCGTTATATGTTTCTATCATCATGATATTCTACTACTGCTTGAGCGTTCGTGTCTAATGGCTCAGTAATTGCAGCACAACGGTACATCGGTGCGATCAGCAGTTGCTTGTATATGCAGCAAATGAAAGAAGCAGAAATATGTGTTGATATATAAAGCAGATAAAATTTTTGCAGCAAAGCTAGACAAAACAAACAAGCAATTATTCATTGTTGCCTAAAAAATATGAAGTTATAGTTGAAAATATCTTGGAAAGCAGTGTTATCCTTCTATCTTGAGAAATGTAGACTCTGTCAAGTGGCTAGTAATTCACGAAAGTAGATAAAAGGCAAATTTTTGTACCAATTCAGGCAAAAATGAGTGACATAAGGAGACATACCACCATTTTTTTTTCGTTACCATTTTTTGACGCTTATAATGGTTTCGTTCTTTAAAAAGAAAAAAAGTGAACCAAAAAAGTAAAAGGCTATTGAGAATCAGAATTAAGAGCCGATTCACAAGAGTAAACGTAAAAGAGGTATACGGTTCTGGATATTTACTACGGACGAAAACGAAATAATTAGTAGCGTATAAGGAGGCTTTACGCCACCAATTGGAGGCACATACGATATCTGAAGAACTACAAGAATAGAATTACTACTTCAGATCCTAATATTGTAATGACTTATTTGTTTATTTGGTCACTTGTATATTTTTTGTTATTTTGTCTTCCACAATTTGCTATCGTAGAATATTAACAGCGTTGCGGCGGCGTAGCTGAGTTAGCAGGGCGTTGGATTAGAAATTAAAACGTCTGTGGCTCCCAGGTCGATACTTGAACTGGTTGTGTGCCGTTGTGTTCTTAAGAAATAAGCCTCTGAAAGCTTACTTCTCATAGTAGTCAAAAGCCTGCTTGTCGAGGTTACCAGGCTTAATGAAAAGACTTGCAAACCATTTTCAAATAAGGTGTTTGTCTGTTCCGTAGAGTTCGTGTGGCGAGACAGACACAGATAGGTGTATAGGCTTCATTCACAACCGTCCAGGCTAGGCTTATCGAATAGAAATTCATTTATGCAGATCTTGTTTTCCCGTCATTCCAAACTAATTACTTTCGATTTCTTTATACATAACATTTTTACATGTTGCAACTTAGTAACGCAAAAAAGTTGGGAAAACGCCATATTGCTTTATTGTAAAGCTGTCCTAAAATGGTGGCTGAGTAAGCTCAAGTTAAAATGGAAACTTTTGTTGCAGTCAATGTTCCCTCTAATTTTTTGTGCTCCCAGTGCGCAGAAAGTTTGGCGTGTGCGTACTTTTTCTGGGAATTCACTCAGAATTAAAGCGGTTTTTGTGTCCGAAATTAGGTAAAGACCAAAAAAAAAGGTCTTCACCCAAAATGGAGCATTTTTTTTGTCCGAAATTACGTAAAGACCCAAAAAAAAAGAAGGTCCTCATCCTGAATTGGAGCGGTTTTTGTGCCCGTAAAGTTTATTTTGTCTATCTTATTAATGTAATTTTATGATCAACAACAATATGTCTGTGCAAGAATATGTCTGTGCGCAGGAAATTTATGCGTGTGCACAGCAGTCTCTGAAGTCTGTGTGCGCGCGCATAGCTTAGAGGGAACACTGGTTGCAGTACTGCCTTAAAAAACGAGTGAAAATGATATGGTGAATGCTGTTGTTTCAATCACATTGGCTATTTTTGCATTTTATCTGTTCTAAAGTTTTACTCGGGAGAATTTTTAAGAATAGGTATTCTTTCTCACAGAGTTGTAAACTGGCCGACTAGTTCAGGCCCGAACCCGAAATCTAATTTGAAGCCCAAATCATGCCCGAAAAAAAAAAGTTAAATTAGGTCTGAAAAATTTAGCAATGTTGCCAAGTTATTTTGATTATATTTTTGAGCACCCAAGACAAAAAGTACGTCTCAAGCCCGAATTAAGCCCAAAATTTTTGTCAACTTTAGGCCCGAACCTGACCCGAAAAGCCCGGCCAGACTTACTACTATGCTTTCTCAATAACCTGCTAGCACTAAAACAACCTTGCACTTTGCTGCGGTTCGGTCCACACTATTTTAGACCTACCGCAGACAGAAAACTTTTTCCAGACGAGAGCTTCGCAGATCATGATTTGACACGGTTGCAAAGTTTGATGCTAAGTGTACGTGACTGAAAGTTTGAATCTGGTGGAGTAGTGACAGAAAAAAGTGGTTTGCATTGTAATTAAACGACTTGCCTTCAAAATAAATTTTAATCAACTTGAAACAGAAAGAACATAAAAACTTGATTAACTAAAACGTCCGTACGGCACAAACTCAAAACAGGACAGATTTTTTTTTTCATCAAGCGGATAACGATCCGAATGTCCAATGAGCATAGCGTGACATCCCTGATGAGAGTCACGATGTCAAGTGTGACAGCCAATCAGAACGCTCCACGCAAAAAATCATAAAATACAAATCAGAAACCTGTAAAGAAACGCTTGTAAAATGAAACAAAAAGTACGAATCGAGAGGTCATAAAACTGTACATGTACTTTGCACGCATCGCGTACTCCGTTTTTGTTTTCGTTCCTTTGCAAGTCTAATTCTCTGGCTCGGCTTTTGGTTCTGTTCGATTGTTGAATGTTTATTTATTTTGTTTTTCAGGCTTTTTTTCTTTTTTCGAAACAAGAACTAAAAAAAACAGTCACAATATCAACGTGTGTAGAAAAAAGGTTATTATCCGTATTAAGGCAGATTTTGGTTTCGTTCTTGAAAACGACACAAGCTTAATTGGCTGAAAAAGGACAAACAAAAAATCAATCGAAATTCAAACAAAAAACCGAGAAAAAAAAGGTCAAAAAAAGATACGGTAGACTTAATGCGACTTTCAAGACCAAATTGAAATTAGATATGAAAGAAAGGATGTAGAGCAAACGTTTATAAGACAGTGCTATCTGTTGATACGTAATATCAGTACTGGTAGTTTTGCTTGGAGAAGCTCAATCAGATTGTCTCTTTGCCGATAGCGTAAAATTTGAGAATAACACAAAAGAAGAAAACTCAGTCAATTTTTGTAGGCAGGGGTAAGAAATCATTTAGGAGTTAAAAAATAACTTTTTATGCCTTCTCCAACATACCAGGCTTTCAAAATTCTACAGCCAGCTGTTTGGTCATGCTGCTGTACTGGTTGCCAGCTCAGAGCACGAAAAATTTTAAAAAGAAACAGTGATTCATAGCTTATGGCACTACAGATTTTCAGACAAATATGCCATACCTAAAGGTTGAGACCTTTTTTGGAAAATTGAGTTTAGAAAACGAATTCCTGAAATGTATTACTAAAATGAAAGTATAATAGAATTATGACTACTTAGGATGTCAAATTACAATCCTAACTTACGTAGCAAAACCTTATCACTAACTACTGTACATTACATACCAAGAATTGACAGTTAGTTAAGTCAGACTGGGTTAGAAACAGCGCCGTATCTTTGATACTCTGGGAAAAATCGACTTTTAAATTAGGAACACTTTCCAAAAGATTTTCAAAAAACTTTTTTTAGCAAAAACAAAACTTTTTTTAGCAAAAAAGTTTTGTTGTCTTGGAAAAAGTCTTGTTTCCGGCAACAGGCACTTTAGAATTTTTCAAAGTAATGGCAGTTTAGTGCAATACAGATCCTGAGTTCACTGTATGACACGAGTGAAAAAGCAAATTTTTATTCTTGTGTATTATTGCATTATAAATTGTACAGTAATGTGGTTTTGAGTCAGGTTGATATCTTTAAGTACAATTTTGGAAAGACTTAGATTCCTTGGTTTGGATTTCTGGAATACTGTTTAAATTAAAAAAAAAACGACTGTGCTGAAACATTGTGACGAAATTAAGCAATGATTGGTGGGCCTAATTAGCCACTAATAAGTTGCATAGCTTCACAAACTAAAAAGGATTAAATATAATGTAACGTACGTGTCAAACGTACGCATCCCAATGCGGTCGACCAGCTCGAATGAACAACCTGTCAACGAACTCTCCGGGGTGACTTAATAACCAATTGATCCGATTTATCTTTGACTTGTGGCTACGTTGGAGTTGATGCTGCACTACTATAATTAATCTTTGTAATTTGTTAATAATTATCACTTCCGTTGAAAACGGCCGATTCCAAATTTAGAAAGAGCCACGCTCAAAAACCTACGCTGCATAACATCCACGCTTAATCGTTGTACTTTTAATACACTGTACAGTCCTCGAAAATTACCGTATCTTGTGGAGCAAAGGAAGTTGGGGGTATAGACAAAATTTTGCGGATTACAAAAATATATCAATCGGCGAAGTATTGGTTCCTAAAATTTTGTTTATCTTACATGGGCTGTTTTGCTCACGTTGAGGTATCGTAATGCTTTGGCGACGGGAGAATTAAAAACAAATTCAAACAAGCTTTTAAATGATCGTCGCATTGTAAGGTGGCGAATTTTTAAAATATGTGATAAGAGACAAAACTATGCTTTACACCATGACACGAACCACATATGTGATACTTTTGAGCGGTGCTAAGCTTTGGGGTCGGTAAAATTGATAATTTGCTCGATGACCATTCATAGCGAAATATTAACTAGTTACTAACCACCACAATTCATCATGCCTCAATAGTCTGTTTCGCTCGAATGGACTCTTCAGGGGGCAAAAATTTAATATACTCTTAATCAAATTGATTATTAAATAAGACCAAAGAATATATAGATTATTGAATAAAACTTATTTAAATACACATTATGAAATTTAATGTAGTCGTACTCAATAATCTATTTGAATATTACCAGATTAAATTTTAACTCCCCGAAGAGTCAATATACGGGCGAAACAAACTCTTGGGCATGATAAGCTGTTGTTGTTTGTAACCAGTCAATGATTCTTTTGCGCCTTGTTTTGACAAATTTTGCTATTTTTCCTCATCAGCCCCTTCGGTCACCACACGTACAATTTTTTTTGGGCTTTGTTTTTTCTTCCGGGTGTAGTAATACAGCATTTAAGTCATTAGTAGTACACTTGTATTGATCACACCATCACGTTACAGCAGTTCTGGCTCCAAGCGTGCAGCTTTAAAACAATAGTCAACCGTCGAACAAGTTGGCTGACAACATGCTTGCAGCAGGTAAAAGTAAGCAAAATAAGTTCGAAAATACGTCGAAACTAAACAAGTGAATTAACAACTGTAGGCTAGCATTTTGAATTAGTAATTCTTTGAAATTATGTTGGGAATTATTTTTATTTCGATTTTTGTTATAGCCTAGCCTACAGAATTCATGTACAATATTGTACGTTCCGTGTCTTAATGTAGCTTAAGCAGCAAAACGTAATGTAAGTAAAATACTGTAGCTTTATTTTTGGTAAAATAATAGCAATTTTTCAGCCACTTGCGCTCCAAATCACTACAGAAACATTGGAATGAACATTTTCATAGGCATTGTGAAATTTTGTTTTTTGAAATTTTTGGAACTCTGTAAACAGTGCTGCCGTTCTATAGAGAAATGAAAGGGAGGCTTTAGAAGTTTTGGTCCATTTTTCTGCCAAATCAAAAGGTCTTCGCAAAATTTGTTTTTTCATTCTACTGTCAATTTCTCGTAAAAAATAAAAAAAATGAAAATCTTAGTCGAAAATTTTTTCTGTTTTGTGCTACTTTTAAGAATTCCAAAAAGGTTTTTGCAAAATTTTGTTGCGTTTTCCAGTTATTTCAAGGCGAAGGTCGATGAGAATTAGCAAAAAGTTATGGCATGCGAGGGCAAAATAATTGGGAGCCTACCCTGCCAAAGAAACTTGATAAGCCGAGCCTACCCTCGATGGCAGCACCGAATACATATAGCTTAGTATGTACGTTTTGGCCAGTTGAGTCACAAACAGCACAATTGTACATTGTACAACCTAGTCAGTCACCAGTCGTACAATTGCACGCCCCTCCACTAATTTGTATTTTTATAAAAGAAAATTAACAATTAAATATTTTTTGAGTTTAGTGGCTTATAACGACCTTTAGGACGAAAAATAAAATTTTTGCATAAAACTATTATATCGTGACCGAAGGGGTTAGTTTAGGAGAAAATAAACCACATTTTGCGTTTCATTGGAAAAGGAAGTTAGCCGAATTCGTTTCAAGCAAGCAGAGTTAGCAATTGAAAAAAGGAATCCAAATCCCTTCTTTCTTAAAAATTTCAGTAACCCCTTGGTGTAGACTTCGTACAAACACCCCAAATTCGATTTTTTAATGTTTTGCTTATTTATAATTGTTGTCGTCTCACATTGTCACATCTTATAATTTGGCTCTGGCTACAATATAGCAATAAAAGGGCGCGGTAACGAGAAAAAAAATCATCATTTATTTTTGTTCGAGAAACAAGCTCGCATATAACTCGCGAAAACAAACACTTTCAATTATCTTGTTCCCGGTGAGAGTCAGCGAAAAGACCATAAAGCTCTTTTTTGATTCAACAATATATATTTCGTTTAACGATTCAAATTATATTGTCACTTTTAGTTTTTCAAGTGCTTGAAAATACACGCGTAGATTCTCAAAATCATTTTTATCGAAACGGCGCCCCATAAATGAAGGGCAGAATAAATTCAGCTGTATATTTAAACGTCGTCTAAGTTTTTCACCTTATGTGTGTCTGGTGTCTGCTAATGAATTTCATTTACCTAGTTTATCGTACTATATTTCATCATAATAATCATTCATAAAAATGTAAATATTCAATGATGTAATTTGTTATTAGTAAGTTGGCATTGCGTAAAAAATAAGCAATCTATGATAATCATGAAGAAATTTGCTGATCAGTGAAGAAATGAGATTAATTTCCATTCATTTTATTGCACCAAAGAGCAAAGAGCAAATGAGTTGAATGCTCGGACAAGACTAAGTTATTGCAAATGCAGCTTGCAGAATAATTTTGAGATTATACTACATTGTAAAAGAAAATGAAGAAAAAAAAGAAAGACTCGTGGAATTTGCTTTTTGATTGATCGATATTTATCAGAGGTGGATTCGAGGACACTAGGCTCGAAGCTAAGGCCAAGGACACAAAAAAATCCGAGGCCAAGGCCAAGGCCTCAACTTTTGAGGACAGACCCTCTCGAAGTCAAGAACAGGAATGCTCGAGGCCAAGGACCAAGGACATAACGCGGAAGTGTTCCCCCCCCAAAAAAAGGTCTTCGTTTAAAAAAGTTGCAATTTTTTCCGCAAAACTTAGGCGATCTCCAAAAAAAAGTCTTCGCTCAAAAATTTGCAAGTTCTCTAATGTGCTCCAAGACGAAGCAATATTGTTCACGACCTCGGCCCATTTTCAACCACTCAAAAACAGTACTGTTCTCGAGCCGAGGACAGGGTACTTTTGAGGATTTGCAGGCTTCGAGGCCAAGAACTTGACCTTCGAGGCCAAGGTCAAGGACTTCAAATTGTGTCCTCGAGGCCAAGGAGGTTCTCGATGACTCCACCTCTGATATTTATCCTCCACGTTATCCCTATTTATACGAAGAAGCGACGGTGGCGCTTTTGTTTTGTAAGAATCTTCCTTGCTTGCTAAGGAGTCTTCCTCACCCACTTTAACCGTATTTCAAGCTTCACAATTAACCTTTGATTTCTTCCCACGTAAATTTGCTGCTTGTTCAAAGTCAACAAGCAGATATAATCATCGTAAAGCTTCTTATTTAAGGACGCAACAACGTAACCAGGCTTCAGGTTGAACCCAGATCATGTGATCAGGGTCGTCGTAAAAACGACGCCTTTACCTTCTCGCCCATACTGCCGACAATACATGATAACTTTCTTTTTTGAACGATATGTAAGCTGAGATCGCCGCATTAAAACGGCTGCTTACTTGAATGGTTGCTTTAAAAATTGAACAATCATACTTCAGTTGGGATACTCGCTGTGCGAGGGACGAGGACGTGAGTTTTTTGACTTCACAGTCACCTCGACGTGTAACTACCACTACGTAAACAGTATTGACAACTTACGATACAAGGCTACTGTTACGGAATTTTTTTCGGGCGTTTTTTTAAAACGTTTTTCTGTGTTTTGTTTTCCTTTCTTGATTTGTTTAAAAGAGCAAAAATGTGCCAGAAACAAGGACGTTTGTTATAATAGCGTCACGATGCCGGTTCTCGTTTCAAAAATTGAGGTGGGCATCAACGCAATGTGACTTTTCAACGCCCAAATCTAGAACTGATTGCTGCTTCTTCAATCACAGAGCCAGAGTGGCTACCATTGTGGTATCTCGTGGTGAAAAAAGCCTGTATTTTTTTTACACGTCCACATGTCTAACACGTTTTTCGAAGCTGGTTTTCAGCTCTTTTATGGTTTATTTTGAGAACCAACCAAAAAGATCCAAAAGCATGGTCAAGTGAAGAGGTAAAAATGTAGAGCAAAGCGCCAGAAATGAGGAAATTTTTGGTTTCAACATCTCTTTAGATGTCGTTGGATTTACCTTTGATCCACGCTTACAGATGCAGGTTATTGAGCTTAACAATAATGCACTCGACTTCGAAACAAGACGTTACAAAGTCGAGAACCAGAGACTGAATTTTGCAAAATTACATATGTTTTGACCACATTATAATCTCGTATTTCGTAGGCTTAGTCAGAGCCTAAGTTCCTTGACTGCACTTTTATTATAACAGAGAACTTAAAAATATTAATTTTTTTAGTTTCTTCATGCTATAGTTTAGCTGTAGATTTGCTAAGGAATTCAGTTTTTTGAGAAAAATATTTGCACATTTGCAATAAGTTACTGTAGATTAGTTAAAACTCTGCGCTATTTTTGTCTAAAAAAGTAACTACGTTTACTCAATGCATGCTCATTTGTTGTCGTAATTTTTTTATAAGGAAAGCGCATAGCAAATTCAGCATTTCTATGAAAAGAAGGCGTCAATAAGGGGTGGATCGATGACGTCACAAGTTTTTGATGAAAAGAAGCAATAAAACATTTTACAATTATTTTTATTCGTACAAAAGTAGAAAAAGTATTTTAAAATTTAATTTTTCGGATTACACCGAAATAAAATTTAACTTCAGCTTCTTCAATCATTTTTTGATAGACTTTAAAAGTGTTTTATAATGGAGGTATTTAGCCCAAAGTTGAGTTGCCTGATGACTTTTTAGGTTTAGTGTTGCGACATCTAAAGAGCTGAACTAGAATGATAAAGAAATGGCTTTTCGTTACTTACAGCCGATGAGCCACACTGTGTCAGAATTACAGCAACATTTTAGCAAATTTTTGTATTATTTTTTTGATGTTATTCTATCTACAGTAATTTTGCTTGTTGCTATAATGGAGAAGAGTTACAGTATTTTAGTGAATGTACCAGAAACCAGGACCAGATTTACCTTGTATCACAATAGCTCAGTGCCAAGGGCCCTGCCCGTGGGTGGATGGTAAGACTTTTTTTTGGTCTTGACCTTTATTTGGCAGGAAAATGCGGCGAATATCTCGAAAGCATCATGGGCCCCGCGCAATGCAAATCCGGCCCTGTCAGAGACTATTGTATATAAGGAAGACGTTTTGGGTGTACTTTTAACCGTCATCTTCAATCCCACGGTAAATTTTTAAAGTATCACTTAGTTGGTTTGCATGTCTGCAAAGATCGTGGTTTTCATTGAACGCAAAGACAACAAATTTGCGTTCGAAGTACAGGATGGGCCAAAAGTAGGTCCACAGTCACAATAAAAATAGTGTAAATTAGTTTTTACGTTCTAAGCTGCACATTTCAAAACACTTCGCATTACTTGGTCAGTACCAGGAACTGAAACATGACTTGAAATGAAGCACATAGCACCAATAAAAAGATTTTGAAGCAATTTTGAACGATAGCTGTATACCTACATTTGTTACACCCTTTATAGTGAAATAAATTTTTCATGACGTGTTGCAAGTAAAATATTTTTGATTTTCTGTAGACATGTACGGCGAGTTCTAATATTTCTACTAAATTACTGAAGCGGCTTAAATCCCAAGGTACTACAAAAAATCACTAATCACTAAATAAAATAAATAAAATCATAGTTTGAAATCATTTTTGGATTTGAAACAACATCATTGCCTCGGCTGCTTTGTACAACGTCAGAGTCTAAAAACAAATAAATGGATCTAAACGCAAAAAAAGCAATTCATTACACTGCAGTTTGATACAGTATTTTGTCATAAAATTACTCACAAGATATTCTTGTTTTGACCTATAATTACAGAATTTTGATTGGCCACTATGAGGGCTGAGCTATGACGTTGAACATATAATGGGGATTGACTCAAAGACCATAACTTCCATATTATGATGCTGGTTTTTTGAATTACTTTTTGTACCCTGACCTACAATTCAAAGTGTATAATCACCAGTATACCGTAAAATTTACTTTTGTCGACTAGCAGATGAAATCCTTTAAAAGCATCAAAGACCAGATATATTAGAATTTAGAGGATATGTTCAGTTTATTGAAAACTTACTGAGTTAACAAACTTAAAGTCAGTCAGTCAAAGCGTTTATTTAGGCCATGCATCAACATCAATACAGCAGTACAATAAAGTCAAATTTTCACGAAACTGCGCTGAAGTATAGTAGCTGAACAAATCTCTTATAATTGTTTACTTCAACTTCACTGTACTTCATGCATTTCTTTTGATTGTCGTCAGCGTGGCCAAGAGGATAACGACTTCGTTCCCTCACCCTAGCCACGATGTTACGTTCTTGGATATGAAGTTTATGATGATTATCTTTGCTTGGTGGCTTTGAGCAAGCAGCAAATTCAGTGGATTGGATGGATCTCTGGAAATTCCTACGCGTAAGTGCGGATTTATCCCCACACTAAGTAATTATCGCAATGAAAAGTGTGCGGATCGTCCAACAAATAGGGTCTGACTAATGGCCTTAGACTCTTTATTAGTGTTCTGGAAATTGACAGTTTTGTATTTTTTTCTTCACGGTTTATTTGTTGTAAAATATGCCGATTTGGGCTTTCAACGTGACTTTTTTCTTCGCCGTACACTCGTTCTACCAACCGTAAAAAACTTTCGCTTCAAGAGCAAGCTTTTTTTCAATCCTCTTTTTTTTCTCCGCGCGTCTGTTTCTAGTTTACTAAATAAAGATTCTAAAGTCTGACGCGGTCTAGCGACAGGAAGATAAATACGCACGACAAAAACAATTTGCTCCATTTGGAAAAAACAAATAAAAGACTACAGTCAAATCCCGGGTAAACCTCATCATCTGCAGAATTTTTGGTAGATTGTGTCAAAAATTGCTGCATAAAATTCACTGTTGGATTGAAATGAGGATCGCAAAGTCGGTGAAATTGTCCGGGTAATTAAAGAAAAATAACGTTATCGCATGTGTGATATAATCATCATATCCAAAACCAATAACAAAATAAAACAAAATATTGAAACAGAAATATCGGAAATTTAGAAAAAAAATTAAATCCTCAACTGAGTTATTCGTCTCATATCTGAGATATTTGTGGAAAAACCCTTTATTTAAAAACACCCCAGAATTTAAAAAAATGTTTAAATGTTCGAATTTTTGGAAGTGCCAAAAAAGCAAACTAAGACGAAATAAACGATATAAATAATTTTTGCATTTTCGTGAAGCATGTTTGGTCTGAATTATGCTGCAAAAGTAACAATTTAGTTTTCTTGAAGTATTTCCAATTGTAATTAGTATCATTTTACATCACAGCTTGTCTTTTTTTAGTCCATTGTTTTTGACTAATAAACTATTATTGATTTTCGGAGCAGAAAAACGGGACGACGTGAAAAGCTTTGGTAAAAAAAAAAGAGCCAAGATGAAAATTAATATTCTATTCAATACCAGACATTTCGCCTTGAACTTGACTCATTTTCAATCTTCTTATTCAAATAGATTAACTAAGCATTTATTTGAATAAGATTGAAATTGGCTTAAGTTCAGGTCAAAATTTCTTGTATTGTCAAATTATGTTTTAATGTTTAAATTTACCTTGGCTCTGTTATTTTTGCCAATTACTGATTTTACTTGATTGAATTAATGGTTTAAAGACAGCTGTTAATATTTCAAAAAATGACTCACCCAAAGTAAAACAGTTTCTTCAAAAAAGTATGTTTAAAAATAGAAAATATAGAACAAAAATAAACCCTAGATCGAAAACGATGAAAGTTTGGTGGGCAAGTCCAAAATATTGGTTTTAAAGCGGTTCCACTGTCAAGATACTGTAGACTTCCTTTTATTGTTTTTACACAATGTCTTAAACAATTTGTGGCGCAATGTTCGTGCTATGAGGTTTTTTACGTAACAAGTGATTCAAAAATGGAGTGCCATTTGCATATCTCGCCATTCATTATAAAACACGATCATCAAAGAAGCTAAGCAAAACTAAATTAACATCGAGACAGTACCAATGATTATATAAGCTTGTAAAAAAATAAGCTAGCTGGCAAAGACTTGCAAAACCGCAAATACCCTTTGAAAAAATATTATTATAGTGATAGAAGCGTATTAAAGAACACTAAAAGTTTGTAAATTTTGCCAGCTGAAGGTAGAGCAATACAAAATATAAGGAAGCAGAATTGTAGTCGGGCCAGTTTCGAGTCTAAAGTTGACAAAATTTTGGGCTTAATTCGGGCCTGAGAGGTGCTTTTCGTCTTAGGTGCACAAAAATATAATCAAAATAACTTGGCAACATTGCTAAATTTTTCAGACCCTGTCATAACTTTCGGGTTTTTCGGGCATGATTTGGGCTTCAAATTAGTTTTTGGGTTCGGGCCGGGTTGGGGTCTGAACTAGTCGCCCCGTTTTCAACTCTGTAAGGAAAAGGCCTCACGTGGATAAAATGTGTTGGGTCGAAAACTTTTGTGTTAGAATCAATCAATCTCATCTATTCGAAGAAAACTTGATAGCACTGTCAACCTTTAGGTAATTAATTGGGCGAGAGATAATGCGGAAAACCAACCAGTTGGTCGGGCGGTAACCCGTTCGTCTCTGGAACAGAACTCTGAGATTCAAATCTCAGGCTTTAAGGTTTTGAACTAATGGTTTAAAGACAGCTGTTAATATTTCAAAAAATGACTCACCCAAAGTAAAACAGTTTCTTCAAAAAAGTATGTTTAAAAATAGAAAATATAGAACAAAAATAAACCCTAGATCGAAAACGATGAAAGTTTGGTGGGCAAGTCCAAAATATTGGTTTTAAAGCGGTTCCACTGTCAAGATACTGTAGACTTCCTTTTCTTATTTTTACACAATGTCTTAAACAATTTGTGGCGCAATATCCGTGCTATGAGAAGTGTTTTTTACGTAACAAGTGATTCAAAAAGGGGGTGCCATTTGCATATCTCGCCATTCAGTACAAAACACGACCATTAAAGAAGCTAAGCAAAACTGAATTAATATCGAGACAGTATCAGTGATTATATAAGCTTGTAACATAAGAAACTAGCTGGCAAAAAGACTTACAGAACAGAACAGCAAATACTCTCTGATAAAAAATTAGTATAGTGATAGAAGCGTATTAAAGAACATTAAGAGTTTGTAAATTTTGCCTGTAAAGGTAATGCAATAAAAAAATAAAAGAAAGAGTCCAGACGTGGACAAAATTAATAGCGTTTTATCCACGAAAACTTTTTGTGCTAAAATTAATCAGTCTCATTTACTTGAAAAAAACTTGATAGCATTGGCAACCTTTAGACAATTGATTGGTCGAGCGATAATGCGGAAAACCGGTCATGTTGGTCGAGCGGTAACGCGTTCGTCTCTGGAACAGGAGGTCTGAAGCAAATCTCGAACCGGTCGAATTGGACACATTGTCGACAACAGCTCGCCATTGCTGCGATATTTCTACGAAAGGAGCTATGTTGCCCGGGTGCAATGACGCAGAGATGGGCCCTGCAAATTCGTTAGACGCTTGGGCGCCATATAACGAGAAAAATGAAAGATTTGATTTGATAAACTATTATATTTTACATCAGACATCAGTGCTAAATATCACAGCAGAATATCACTGCAATAGTAATATTAAACATGTTGTAGACGGAAATATTCTACAACCAATTCTGCTCCGAAACTGATTATCACTAGACTTGTGATGTAATCATAGTGAAGATAAAACGTTTCGCTTCCGTGTGGCAAAATGATCATATTAATACGATACAACACGAATGGATTGTGCAGAATGTTAGATTGACGAAAAACTTCCATGACTTTCTGAAAAATAGGTTCTATTTGAACGAGATAGCTAGAACGTTGCTGATTAGAATAAAAATGTTTTTGTTTGGTGTGTTTGTCTTCGCTATTTACGTCGTTACGTTTTTTTGTTCTAAAATATTCACAATTTGCGTTTTTTTACAGGTGAAACCTTATTTCGTATTACTTTATCAGCAATTTTTTTATGATATTTGGTGCATAACTATAGGTGAAAATTGCTGATACTACTTTAAATAGTGAAAGAAAACTTTGAAGGTATTTATTTCATAAACTAGTCATGGAACTTAACGTAACTGCCGGTATTTTCATTGTTCTTATGGTTGCTATAGCAGCTGTTGTTTTGTTGTGCTGCTGCAAGGCCTATGTTTTGTGCAAAAGAAGTCAACTACGACGATCAAGTAGTAGTCAAGATGTAAGTAGAGCGCTTTTAAGGCATACTTAAAGAGCACTCTGAGCATGTTTTTACTGTAGTTGTTGCATGCTTGCTTATTCTCCATTCACGAAAAAGCAATTGTCTGTTGGATAAATCCAGATCTATTTTGGGGTTTTTCAAGCTCTTTTCTTGCCCTTTGACATTGCAGCAGTGCTGTTTTCCATTTACGTTAAGAGCAATCTACATAGAAACTTTTCTACAAACCCTTTTTCAACGACTCAACTACGGAATCGAGTTGAGAGTTGATTCCCATGATTGAGATCGGGAGATAAAGAAAATAGCTTGTTGGAAGATTTTTGCAATTTGCGGCCGTAAAGTTTTGAAATAAGGCGTGGAGTGTCGAAATGCCAAACTCTGTAACCTAATAGTGTTGCGTCATTATAATTTCGTTCGTATGTTGCAAAAAGAGCAGAAAATTAAAATAACAGTAAAAAACATGCAGTGTTTTAAAGAATTATTTAAACAATACAACAACATTACGATAAATCGAGATGAGTAGTGTTCCAAAGTTTTTATATAAATTTAACGTCATAAATGGAATCATCGGTAGAAACCATCTATTGCAAAGTTATGATGAGTGGAGTTTGAATTCAACCGATTCAAAAAAGTGTTCGACAGCGTAGGCCAGAGCGATTATCACAACATAACACAGAACACGTCAAAAATTAAAATTTAAAACCCTACAGTCTGTTTTACCCGTAATCGGGATCATCAGGGGTGGGTATCTTATTCAAATAGGGGTATCTTCAATATCATCAGGGGTATCTTCTATTTGAATAAGATACCCCTGACGATACCGATTACGGGTAAATCAGACTGTAGGGTTTTAAATTTTTTAATTTTAATTTTTGATGTGTTCTGTGGTATGTTGTGATAATGCAAAATTATTTTTTAAGATTTAACTTTAAATTTTTTTGATGCTAGAAAAACAGATTTGTGCTGGTATTTGCAAAACAAATTGTCACATCGTAAATATCTAAGCTAGTATATGCTGCATAAAAAAAAAAAAAAAAATAATAATAAGTAATATGACGAGGAACAATGTTATTATAGACGTCACAAGGTTCGTCTTTCCTAAAACTACTTCAAAGTGTCTTGATGCTGCGTCACTTTCTCACGATCCACAGTGTTATTTTGGTTTCGCTGGATTACTCTACAGTAAAACACACTGCCCCATGACATAGCTGAAAAACCTTGTTTAATGTTGCCAAGCAAAAAATGAACTCATGAATATGGAATACTTTTGTTAAAAAACAACAATGCGTAGTGGTTATATACTATGGTAATTTGCCTATTGCGGTAACATTTTTTGGTATTGTTGCGCTGTGTTTTTTTTTCAAAAAAAAAAATCAATTAGCTACTTGGTCGAAACTTACTTTGGAAATTGCCCCATCATGACATGCACAAAAACTTTTCAAAAAAGGAGAAGCTTAAAAACTTTAATTAAATACTGTGGCCCCGACTATCCAACAATAGGTTTTTGGTCGAAGCAAATCATTACACTCTGCTGAAGCAAAAAAACTTAAGTATAGTGTTCATCGTTCGTAATGCTTTTGATTTTTACAGCAAATAGATCAGTATGTTTGGTAATGGTATTTTACGACTGGTATCTCAAATGTTGAAAAATGATAAGATCAAACACAATTAGCTGTTATTGTAATTAAGTTTTCAATACCACCGAATTACAGAAATTTGAGAAAAGCTCATTAATATTGTTTGCAAATATGTCCAATCTTTGCGACATTAACATTGAAAATGTTATTTGATTACAAATTATACGGTGATTAATCATTGCTTTATTGAGTATAACATACGGAGAACATAATGCAATCAAATACGTATAGATAAATGATGACAAAAATGCCAGGTTTCCATAACCTTTTTAGAAGTACACTTTTTTAGTTGTCAGTTTTCCGCAAAAAGGTTGATCTGATAAATTTATTTGCTGGCTTTTTTTAAATTTAGCGGATGCGTTGTAAAATAATCCGCTTTTGATAAAAATAACGTGAAAAATTAAAAAAAAATTCGTGATGTTACTTGGGTTTGATAGAGTAGGGACTTTTCTTCTGCTCGTAGCTTGTGATAATATATTTCTCTGATTTAAAAAAATGTAACAACAATATCACTTCCGCTAATCAAAATATTTGAAGGAAATGTAAAAGCATATTTCTTATGACGTTATGAAGTTATCAAAGCATTCTTAGAAAAAATGTGGGTTGTATAACTTACACTTTAACACGTTTTATGATCTGTTTTATTGAGTCTGTGGTTGACATCAGGGTTTCAAAAAGTGCTTGATAACGATGAATTAGAGCAAATGTCACTACAGATTTGTGCAGTATAATTCCATAGTCTGAAAAAGACAATTTAAGCTTCTTGTTTGATTTTTTTTGTTAAAGCATCTTTGCTTGTCTTAAAAAAAGACAGTCAGGGACAATATGGAATAAAGTTATTGCCATTCAGAAAAAGCTGTAAAATAATATGCGGAATAAACCTCTTGCTCCTTGATACAGAGTTGTAAACGGGCCGACTCGTTCAGACCCGAACTCGGCCCGAACCCGAAAATTTAAGCCCGAACCCGAAAACTAATTTGAAGCCCGAATCATGCTCGAAAAAATCTGAAAGTTAAGTTAGGTCTGAAAAATTTAGCAATCTTGCCAAGTTATTTTGATTATATTTTTGTGAACTTAAGACAAAAAGCACGTCTCAGCCCGATTTAAGCCCGAAATTTTTGTCAACTTTAGGCCCGAACCCGGCCCGAACCCGAACCCGACCCGAAAAGCCCGGCCCGATTTACAACTCTGCCTTGACAGCAAATCAAGCGTATATTGAACGAAATGGAGAAAAACAAAAAATTGCTATCATTGCATAAAAGCCACATATAATTCTGCAATTTTCTAGAACTCATTTTTGAATTACCGTTTTAAAATCGTTGGTCAAAAAATCTAAAAAAGGTAGAAATTTGACAACTATAATCGTGATATCTTATAATGCGGAACGGTCAAAGATTAGCTTTTTCTAATCCTTAAAACTTTTAATGACAACACGCTTTGATTTAATCAAAACTTCGGTTCCTCAAAGAAGACTAGATTCTATGGTTTTGGGACTCTTTTAATTCCAAGTGTTGATTTATGATAAATTTAGTTCTTAAAGTTGGTTGAAAAAATGAATTTTTGAGAAAGTAAAACTGAAACTCCGTATTTTTGCTATCTTTTCTGTTTCGATTTAAGAACAAAAACGGATGACAAGCTATCGTGTTTTTTACCCTATATGTTAATAATACAGTTTTGTAGTCTTAAAGACGAATTTATTCATTAACACTCTATTTTGATGGTTTATCATTTTGAAAATTTAATACAAGCTTTTGTTTTTCAATTTTGTAAATTGAGTAATAATTAAACAATAACGTTTTGAGGGAAAATGTATTGCTCATGCAATATCAGCATGAAAATATTAATATCATTACAGTAATGGATTCGTTAACGTCACGTCACTGAATTACGTTAAAATAAGATGCCATTATGTGTAACAGTCATTCAAAACAAAGTTTCTATCCCTATGTGTCAACAAACTACACATTATTTTGACGCTTGTTAATGTGATTGTTGTGAATTGCTAATATTTAAAAACTACTACTGCGTGCTGGGTGTAGCTCGTATTTTAGTGCAATTTCATTTTTTTATAAGAAGAATTTATAAAAACACAAGGTTTATTTTTGCTCAAAATTTAAGAACAAATTAAAAACAAGGCCAGCCTCAGCATGCAAAAAATAATTAAGAACATGGGCCAGTTCAAAGCATTTATAAGCTGTCAGCAGATCATTCTCGGCCTTTTTCAATGCCGCCGTTGTTGAATTATCTAAAGTTTATTTCAAGAATTATGATCTAATGTCATACGACAACTTCAAACCAAGCAAGAATAATTTTGCGTCACTTTATTCTTTGTAAAATTTAAGAACAAATAATGAGGCTGAAAATTTGTGAAAATTTAAGAACAGCCAGCCTCAACCCAAAATTTACAACACAAAAATAGTGTAATTTGATTGTAAACTCCCACAAAATTTTTAAGAGCGTTGTAAACAGTGCTTTTAATAGCCAATTCCAATTACTAAAGCCAGCCAAATTGCTTTGGTTTTAAAGTTTTTTCAGCTTGTAGTAGAACGTGTCACGATCTCTCTGCTCTTTTTGTCATATCGTGAAAAACTTTTTATTAAGTAGCATAAGTTTTGTTTTCTGTTTTCTTTTTTCTAATAAAAATGCGCAATTTATCCGATATTTTTAATTGTATTAATTTAGTTGGTCGAGCGGTAACGCATTCGTCTCTGGAACGGGAGATTTAAGATTTAAATCTCGAGCCAGTCAAGTTGGACACACTGTTTCCAACAGTTTGCCACTTCTGTGACATTTCTTCGAAAGGAGCTTTGTTGCCTGCTGGCGTAATGACGCGGAAATGAACACGCTTCAGCTTAATACAGCGAGCGTAATGAAATATTTGATTTATGTTTATTCTCAGAGACGTATCAGCAGAAGATCTCGAATACATCATCACCTTCCGGAAGGATCCAGTTACAATGACGAGCCTCCAAATTATGACGACATTTTAACCGGAAAAATTCCTTCCTCTATAGCGACACCAATTGGTGAGCTAATTGCTTTACAAAAAATTAAAATCTCGCGAAGATTTTGAGAAAATTTTTGTTCCCTAAGTCCTTGCCATTTTCAATTGAAGTTATTCTGACACAGCTGCATGGTAGTGAATTCTAATCAAATTTGAACGACAGATGTCGCAAATGATTTAAATTTATTGGAAGAGTTCCGTCCCAAAATGTTTGTCGTTTCAGAAAGAGTTTTTTTTAATTTCGGCCAGAAAAAATAATCTTGACCTCTAAAGAATCATAGAGTAATCTTTGAAATTATACAACATAATGCTATAGATCTACCAGCAATATTTAGAAAAACTTCGGTGCAAAGAATGTGGGTTTAGCACTTATCTTGATCGGAAATATTAGCGTTAATATAAAATGAAACATATTTGAACAAGAAACGTTTCGATTTATTCTTAAACCATTATCAATCTTATTCAAATAGAATTCCTATCTAGAAAAACTTCAACAAATTTTGCTTTTTTTTCAAACATTAATTTTTGGTATTTCATATATAAACGTACAATCTTAACCAGTGTTGGGCAAGTTAATAAGAAACGTTAACTTCGTTAAAAGTTAATTCGCTAAGAATTTTCAAGCAATTTTAACTCAGTTTAAGTTAAATAGTTAACTGAAAGCAAGTTACGAAAGTTAAAGTTAATAAGTTAACTCACAAAAGCTTTTTAACTCGTTAATGAAAAACTTAGCTTCGTTATTAACGAATTAACCAGTTAATGCCCACCATTGGTCCAAACTGCTCATGTACTCATGTCATAAAAATTGCAGTTTCGATTAATTAATCATAAAGCTATCAAAATTCGAATATCAAACTTCACACTAATGCAATACAATTTTTCAGGGTCCGAAATTTTTATTGCAAATTCTGAATTGAAGTCAAGCGGAGACAGAATTATGGTCAAGTGGTCTTATGACACCGAAGATGCGGAATCAATTGCTCCTCCTCAATATTCTTGCGTTATAATCGAAGAAAACGATGACAACGCTCCACCTCCATCTTATTATGAAAACAAAGACTCTATAAAAAGTTCTCAAACTTCTTCTAGCAACACCGTCAATGACAGTTCATTAAGTGAAAGAATGTCACAAAGAGTTTATAATGTAATTTCAACTGTTTCGGAATTCTTGATCGGTCCAAGAAGAAGTGATAACCAAACTACCGCAAACGGAGACGTTAGTTGCAATAGTGACGTAATGGCAACACCTACGTCATCAAACGTCACATCAACTACCATAGAACAGTAGTTACGCCATCAAATTCTACGACTTTTCAATAGTGTTGCAATGATATATTATTTTCTTACAATAAATCAAAATTTCCATTTTCTATTTGTTTTTTTTTGCGTTTAGTTTTGTTTATGTACGCTAATTTTTAGCTGTTTTACAGCTTCCTCCTGTGCTTTGCTTTTCTATTTGCGGTGTTTAATCGTCAGTTTATAATCATGCGATGCGAGTGTGAAAAAAAAGAAAGAAAAAATGTTCTCCTCGATAAGTAGTCGTCTCTTCGCACTTATAGATGATTACAAGCACTTAATACACTTGTTGTATTTTTGCAATCAAAAAAATTGCTTTGCTTTTGTTACAAAGCACAAAAAGAGTGACACATCACAAATAATTTTAGATTTGGATACCGTCAGCACTATCAACGTAATTACAATCAGCCTACCTTTACGTTTTTCTGTAACTTTTTTTCACAAGGGATAAAACAGCAAAGGTCCTCCTTCAGCTTTTCCGTAACAGCAACCAGAAACATTCCACCGAAGAAGAGGATTAATTCTTTTTAAACTTGTTTTTTACTTGGGAAGAAAGCAAATTTTTTTGCTTGGAAATAATGCACGTTCTAAGCCTCGTAGATCTAGCAGGTTTATGTGACCTCTAGCTACCATACGTATCAGTAGAATAGAAAGGTTTATGGAGCTGGAAATTGCTGAACTATGAAATACTGGTTGAGACAACAATTACACTTGTTACCGTCCTATATAATACAGCAGCACCAAAGATGTTGTTTTAAATTACTTTTACAGTTGTATTTTGTTTGTCCTTCATAATCATGCCAAATTCGGTGTAATAATTTAATTATTTTTAAAGGCTCCAAAATCAAGATAGTGTTTCAAGTGACAATAAAAGTCTATATGTAAGATCAAACTCAATACAACAAAAGGTTGCGGCAGCCAGTTTCGATGCTACTTAGATTGGGTTGATAATAACTGACACAAAAGAGGTAGAGGAATATTACTTTAATTTCTTTTCTAAACAGCTGTACTTCAAATCTTGCAATAAACAACACATCAGAAGTAAATAACTGTCAGCCTATCGTTTCTTATGGTTCATGGATCGAAGCTTAAGTCGGTACAAAGTGTTAGTTAGCAATTTTTAAACGCCAGTTCGACTCTTTAATAACGAAGCAGCAACGCCGTTATCCAATAAGACCCAGTCTTGATGTAACATCATGAGGGTAGGAGCATACCATTATTTTAATTTTATTTCGGGCCAGCCAAATCGGACACAGTGTTGTCAACGACTCGCCACCGCTGCGACATTCCTTCCCAAGGAGCTTTGTTGCCCGCAGGCGCAATGACGCGGAAATTGGCCCGCCAACTCGTTATTCACTTCGGCGCAGGCATTTTTTACCGATCACCCATATTTACAAGCTGAAATACGCGTGATATCTTTTTCAATGTCAAAGCAAAACGCATGCAGTCAAACAATACGCGTATTTCTGCGCGCAAATACGCGCGATCGGTAAAGATTATAATAGATTTCATTTTGATGTTTATTCACTTCTCTCTGTCTTAGTTAATATACAGCATATTAATGTTTTCTGTTTAGTGATAACTATTGACACCTCCGAGATCTGGTTATGAAATATTGCTACTACGACGCAAATAAACATGTCATCACTATACTGAGCCGATGAGTTGGCTGAGTCAGGAAGCTTTTGCCGAGACTGTGGTTAATCGTCTATTGATCTTAGTTTGATTTAAAACAATTAAAGTCAAAGTGCCATATTTTTGAGATTTTTATTTGCCTACCTATTGGAACACAAATTCAATGGTAAGTGCTAGATGATTTAATTTGCATTAATGTAAATGGACAAAAACCAGAACGTAAAACTTTAGTATGGCAAAGTTACCCAGTGACTTTTTGTAGCTCGCAAGAAAAAAACTGAAGTTGGAAATTTACAATTTGACGTTTAGTTGTAGCATACGGTTCAAAGCACTAGGCTTATCTGTAGTATATATCTTGATACCATTGTAGAGTAGTTAGCTACTTATAACTGCTGGTAACTTTTTCTACTGTTTAGAAACTGCTTCTTCATGCCATGCATTAAATTAAATTGGCATTAAAAACAAAACAAAAAACGACAAAGAACTGTCAGGCATGCCAGCACTGTTCAAAATTCGATCAGGGATAGATAGGAAAAAGCGTCTGCTACACACTGAAGATGTAGACAAGGGTTTGATTAACAGTAAGATCAAACCAAAAACTAAAAATATTTAAAGAAAAGGAGCAATGTTATTAACCTGCCGACATGCGTTTTTAGACCTAATTGAACTTTCGGACTTCATTCAAATCATTTTCTGGTTCTGGCCTGAATTAGTTGGTTTGTTTACAACTCTGGTGCAAGTGGCACCATGCCTCAAAGACTGCAAAAGCATTTTTGGTATCTCCTGATTAAGACGACGTGGTAAATAGAAATGAATTTGCTCTAATCTCTGTTAGAACTTGAAATGTAATTAAGCTGTGAGTGCTTGAGAAATTCGTAGCGACAGAAAACCTAGCCATCAATTTTGTGGGTCGCAGTTTGATTTTTTATCACTGGATTATTGTCAGCTTTCATTCTTTTGGTGATAATTATGTTTAGGATATCAATTTGTCAGATGAACAGAAAGCAGGTAAGATAGAACTTAACCAAATGCGAAATATAGTAAGTTACGCTTGCGACAAACTGTATTATGTCTTCTAAAAAAACGTCAATTTCAAAAGCTACTGTTTTTGACAAGGATGAACACGAAGCCGTTAAAAAAAGCATGACGGTTTTCAATCACTAGATATTTATGAATAATCAAAAATCATGCACCACCAATTTACAAGCCTTGTCAATCAAACCTTTTATTTTACTTGCTGTATTTCGCCGAAGCTTGTAACGAGTTTTCATGGCCTGTTTCCCCGCGTCATTGCGCCTGCGGGGAACGTAGCTCCGTTTGAAAAAATGTAGCTGCGGTGGCGAGCCATTGGCAACACTGAGTCGGATTTGATCGGCCCGAGAGTGGAATTTCAGACCTCCCGCTCCAGAGATGAACGTGTTACTGCTCGACCAACCAATGTGCAAGCCTTGTATTGAAATAATATATTTATAATCTTGTGCCTTGATTGTTTAACGTCTTTTATCATTAGCGTGTTCAAAAAAGTTTTCAAGCTTTCACTTTTTTTTGTTTTTTTGTTTTCAACTTCTACTGGAAATAAGTTTTACAAGTTTTTTCTTGCTAAAAAAATTGTGTGGTGCAAAAATTTAATGATTACAAAAATTGCAAGAACAAAATAGCCCAGTCCACTGGCCTATAATTGCGCAAATCTGGTTGCTTCGTTTCGATAAGGTACTAAACGAAAGAGAAATTGTTTTTCGATTTTTTAAATTTGGTCCGTGTTTTTTAATTATTGTGTCCATGCCGAGGCTGGTAAATGGATCCTCGTGTTCTCATGAAATTGTTCTTATAAAAAATGTGCAGTCTCATAAAAGTATGCTTTTCACAAACTGTTTTATAAAACTTTAGTTGGCTATCACGATTGGTCTTATAATTGATCACTTTATCACAGTGGTTCTCAACCTTTTCTTGGTCCTGGCCAAAATTTTAAACCTCAAAGTTGACAGGGCCGCAACCACATAGACGAAAATTTTTAATCAGTTTTGTGCAACTGTTTCAGGTTTTTATTTTTTAGATTATTGAAACGTTTCACCAGGCCATAGTAGCTAGCTTCACTGCGCTGTGCTAACCTAAAAACTATCTTGAAATTAAAAAAAGCAATATGACAGCATTTGCGCAGGTATCGAACGGGATTTTACTAAGGGGGTACTTGAATATAAGGCTAAAACTTGTCTGCATCTTACACAGAAGAGAGCCTGGTGCCCCCAGCCAAATTTTTCCGAAAAATTAGAAACATTGCCATTTTAACGCTAATTGCCATTTTAACGCATTTTCGACATTTGTCGAGCCAGCTGAAAGTAAAAGAGCTAAATGTTAATATTTGGAAAACATTGGACAGAAATAAGTTTCTCCGCCTCTTCAGTTTCCTTACTTTCTGTTCAAGTTCAAACTGAGTTTAAAAGCATGCATATTTGGGTTTAAGTGACTTGGTTAAAGAGGGCTTTATCCCCAATGGACAAGTGTTGAAGCGTTTTTTGGACTTGACCTATACAAGTAAAGGGGGAAGAAGGGCATGGGCAATTTCAGTATGTCATAACTTAAAAAATTTAGTTTTTTTCAAATGGCTCTAAAAATGTGCGAATGGTGATTCTAATGCAGGGTTGGAAGTCGTTGCTGTTTAAAAGCAAAGACCAATCAATATCGATAATTCACACAAAAAGCAAAGAATTGTCGATGGTCGATATCAGAAACAAAAACCAAAGACTATAAAAAAAACAAAAAGCAAAGACATCAGAAACAAAAAGCAAAAATTAGTAATCGATGCCGAAATGCACGCAAAAATGTTTATTCTTTTTTCATTATGATGCACAAAAAGATTTGCTGTATTGACCATTAAATGAAACTAGGAAGTAGGAAAACTATCATTACTATACTATTAAGGATATAAAAAATACACTTTTAGGATAATTATAAAGAGCAATATAGCATAAGAGAAACGAAACGATGTAAGTTTACACAGACTCAACAAGAACAAAAGTAAAGTTTAAAGATTCTATCAAGCGAAAACATGTAAGCGAAAAGTATATAAAAGGAATAATATTTAGAAAAAATTGAAAGCGAGGCATCTGCGATAACCGACAACACAAAAACACAGAATGTAGTATCGATTATCGATTACTAATCGATATTTCCAACCCTGTTCTAATGGCGTTAAAACGGTAATTGTTTCGGAAAAATTACAAAAATTGCTCATGTTCAGTCCTCACAGGTTGCACGGCTGTTTAGCCCTTTTAACAACCCTTCGATTTTACTACTGCATTAGCCTCGTATTTTGTAAGTTTAGTCCTACAACCTATCGAAAGATTAAGAGGGGCTCCCTTATCCGTTTTGCATAATATTAGAATAAAACTTCTAAACAACAAAACGCCAAATACACTTCGCAAATATTTCTGCAAAACTAATGACCGCTCGTGTCGAGCTACAAGGCAGTCGACTGATTGTTAGCAATCTGAACATACCTTGTTGCCGTACTAATAAATTACGGAGGTTTATTGAGTATCAGGGAGTCAAGATTTGGAATTGCATTCCCGCAAATATTGGGGGATTCTGGCACAAAAAATTCAAATCTTGCAACAAAAACTTTCTATTATCTTCGTACAAATATTAGCATCAAAGATTTTGTTTACGCAGTTAACATGTTTCTTTTATGATATAATTAAGCACATGTCTGCTTTGGTAACATGAAAAAATTCATGCTGATGACGGGTCGTCAAAAAAAACATTTATTTTTTGAAATCTTCAAAATGTCGCAACTGACTTTGACATAGCAATGAAAACCGTCCATGATACTGGCATAAATTGCCTCTTCGACAGGAGGGTGGTTGCTTGACTCGATGACCGAAAGGTCTTTCACAACTTCCCTGTCGCCCTTTTTTAACGAATGCTGTATGAAATTGCTTCTTCGTGCTGTTACTGAGCGATGAAATAAATCTGTCTTGTTTTGTCTACGAAACCAAGCTAATGCGCTAATATTGACATTAACCTAACATTAACATTATCTTCGACTGTTGGCTAAAGGGATGATTATAACCAAATAACAAAAAAATTGACAAATTTTATTGCTTTAATAGAATTGGTTTTACTATTGAAATGAAGAATGGTTCAATAAGTTTATATAAACAGAGCAAAACAGATTCATTGTCAAAAGGTTAATGAGAGTAGCAGAGAGGATAACCACGAGCCGCGGTTGAAAATCACTGCTATATCAGAATAAAGTAATAAATTGTAAAATATAATATTCGCTGTACGATAAAATCGACTAAATTTATTGAAATTTCTATCTTTTCCCGAAAATGAAGTCACCAACGGTTTTAACTGTTTCTAGAATTCAAAGCTGCGTTCGAAGTGTTTGTGGCCGATTCTGACGATGGGACTATCACCACCAAGGAGCTTGGCAAAGTAATGAGAATGCTGGGTCAAAATCCCTCCGCGCAAGAATTGCAGGAAATGGTTGCTGAAGTTGACATGGATGGTAAATAAACGGCCATAAAATGATGTTGACTCAACTGTAAAGGTTAGGTTGGCCACAACATAACACCTTAAAAAAAGGATCTATAGCTGCAGTAAAGCCCACTACAATTTTTTACTGGTGCATTAAAGGAAAGAGGCATTCAAGTCAAGTTTAAATATTGGGATCAGCCTAAAATGCATTTTCTCCATTTTCTAGGTATTGCAGTTCAAAATTAAGATTTTTTTTAGTGTTGCCATATTTTCGGTATTAAGACAAAAGACTAACTTTTGGAAACCTGGCTTGCATTTAGTTGAAAAACAGCTAATCTGCAATTCAGACCTTTTACTTTGTTTTGTCAACAACTTTGCCGGAAAATATTCATTGAGAATTTACAACATGCAGCAACTTTTTGAAATTTTGTTTCTAATTGGCAACCCTTGCAAAGTTCTATAATTCTTAGGGTAGGCGTAGCCAGGATTTTTGACTGGGGTGGGGTGGGGCGGCCAAACCACAAATCACATGCTATGAGGTCATCAGAAGTTTTTGAAAGGAACTTTTTGTGGGATAAAGATATTGTACTGTAGAATGGAAGATCAGAAGCAGTGGCCTAGTTTGGCACTTAACCACTATTTTGCTAAAGGGAGAAGGCTAAAGCCAAGACTTAAAAAGTGAAATCGTCTAAATTAAGAGTCGTGTTGAGTAAAGTAGTGTAAATCAAACAGATTACTAACGGGGGTCTGGAAGCTAAGGCAATTTTTAGTAATTTTTTTTGGAAAAAAAAAGTTATTGTAATGCCATTGGATCATTTTTCGCACATTTTGAGAGCCATTTAGAAGAACTAGATTTTTAACATTTGAAAGCCAATTGAAAAAAATTAAATTGTTCAATCCTTCTTTTACGTAGAATTTAAGTCCAAACCACTTCAAAATCTTGCATTTTGGGGTTAAATTTTGTAAGTGATTTGGTCCAGGTAGGGGCAAGTAAGGTACATTGCCTCCTGCAATATTTTAGCCGTAAATAATGATCCACTTGAAGATTTTTCTTAGAGATTTTTGTTTTGTCATGAGAATATCCATTTGTAAGAAGAACATGAACGGCCAGGGGGCCTAGCCCCCCACAACTGAAATTCAATAAGCATTTTCCCGAGCTAAGTTATTTTTCAAAAGTATTTTTTTTGCGTAAAAACTGGCGAGGTGGAGGTGAATTGTTCCAATTGAAAAATGGTACAATATTGGGTGGTTACGCCTACTAACCATGTTATTGTCCAGGGGTCCTGGCACTTCGGGAATTTTGGCAACATCTTCCTGCCAAATATGGGTGAAGACCAAGTAAGTCTTGCCTTCTGAGCGCGGGGCCGGCACTGTGCTATAATGTAAATCCGACCCTGATTATTCTATTACGTTCATAAAAAGGTTAGATGAAGGCCTGAGGTAGCAACTTTTAGGATAAAATCCCTTAATTTCATCCGGGTTATTTGCTACATTTAAATTGGTCGGCAAAAATTGAATTGAGGGGGCCGGGATCCCATGGTCCTCAATATCATTGGTAATTACTGTTGTAAGCGAAAAATGCTAAAAGAAACCGAAAAACTGATAAAACAATAAGCTTTTTTGTCACATTTTATCATTGGTGGCATGTCAATTGGGAAGGGGGGGGGGACTTTGGGCCTCCGCTTGGCTACGCCTATGTTCGTATCTTATGATTTCTTCATAGGTGGGCACAAGTCCGTTAATCGTTAATCCGTTAATAACGAAACTAACTTTTTCATTAACTTGTTAATCCGTTAAAAAGTTTTTTTCATGTTAACGGACTAAATTAACTTCCGTTAAGTTCTGTTAACTTCCGTTAAGGTTTTTATCGTAAATATCTTGCAGCTTCGTTGTGCATTTGAACTTGTTTTTATCTTGAAATTAGAGTAGACTGTAAAATGTAACTTTCAAACCACAAAAAGACCACCATAGCAATAAATATTTTCTTACTATCAGCTCAACAGCGTCAATACGTGTTCTAGAAGCGAGTGAATAAAACGAAATGTAAATTACACGCAAAATGTAAACGGATTAACGGACTTCATTAGCTTCCGTTAATTAAAGCTGAAAATAACGGTTTGACGTTAACGGAGGTGTGAAGTTTGTTAACGGACTAGTGGTTAACGAACGTTTTGCATTGGTTAACGTTTTGCATTAACTTGCCCACCTATGGATTTCTTAATAAAGTGGCAATAGAAAAGCAGCTATCTCGCCTTATTGCTGCAAACACGAAAAGGAAGAATGAATATTAATGTTTCTATTTGATATACCGTACTGTATTTATTTGCTTATTTCACTGGCATGTACTGTAATTGCATTACATTGGGATTTAACCAAAAAAAGGAAAATTTTTTAAGAACCTCTTAAATTAAACATAGATTAAGTCAAGGAATGACTGCAATGTCTTTAAGAAAAAATGGATTTGTTTGATATTTAACTTTAGGGGTTTTACTGCAATAACCTGAGGATCTAACTAAAAACTGACAATTTTAAGGATTACCCCAGGAAAAAAAGTAAAACCATTAAACCTTAAATTTGGCAACTTGTCCTGGAGCAAAAATTAAAATAAGATGTGAAAGTGGCGTCAAACCGTTAATTCTTGTTGAAGTTTTTCAACAAATATGAGAAAGAGGATAAAAGTAATATAGTGCTTAAAAAGTAAAAAACAAAACATCAACAAAAACAAGGTCATCGTACGTTTTAGTGTCAAGATAAAAGACGCATAATTAGTATTCTCAGTTAATACCTAAGTATGTAGTAATGACAGGAACAGAAATTTGCGCCTGTATCCTAATAAATGATAGTTCTGAAGGAAGTGGAACAATCGATTTCGAAGAGTTCTGTTTGATGATGTACCGGCAAATTCAAGCCGAGGAAGAGTCGAAGATTCCTGAGCGCGACGAAAAAGAACTTTCAGAGGCTTTTCGTCTGTTCGATTTAAACGGGGATGGGTTTATTGAATGGGAGGAGCTGAAGGTACTAAACTTCGTTGAAAACCAACTTGTAGTACAGTATTTGAGAAAGTATCTTTAATTTTTTCAACCAAAAGTTTTGTTTGTAAGTTTAAAGCAGATTTATTAGATCTTGTGCTACCAAATCCAAATTGTACGTAGGCCTACCTGTGATGTTTAGAAGAGTACGTTTCATAACCTTAAGGATAGTTTTTGATCTTTTTGTTTTCAAATGTTTTTGTCTAACTGTAAACTCCCAGTGATACAATTTATTCCTGCTAGATAGCACAACTAAGCCCACTATCTCGATAAATATGCACAATACACATGTTATAAAAGGCATTTGTAGATCCCTTATTTCCACATTCACTTCCTTACGATTTCAACTGTTTCCCCTCGACAATGACAATTATTCTTCACCGGCCAGTTAGGCGAACAGCAATGCGTTCATCTTATGAGCGAAAAATTAGAGTTTAAACCTCGGGCTGGTCAAATATGACGCAGTGTTGCCAGCAGAGGCAAAGACGCGGAGATGGGCGCCGCAAAACTCGTCGCACACATCGGCGTAATATAGCAAGTATCATAAAAGATTTGAATGTTTATTCCTCCATCAAGAAAATCTTCTTGTAGGAGGCGATGGAAGGAACCGGGGAACTGGTTGAAAAGTGGGAAGTTGATGAGATGATGAACGACGGCGACAAAAATCAAGATGGAATGCTTGATTACGAAGGTAGGATGGTTGTTTGATTGGTGTTTTGATGAGCCAGAGCGCTTGTATTGTGTTGACTACCTCAATCAGTAGAACACCTACGACTCAATGCATGGTTTAACGTTTTTGTTAACCAAAATGATAAGATCGAAGAAAAATTAGATAACTACACGTCGAGAACTTCTTATTACCAGCTAGAGAATAAAATTAGTTTGCTTGTGAACAGTGCCTTATATACCGATACATTTTCATTGAAAAACGATTGTTGAAGAGGGGTTTTTAACGAATTGCAGCGACTTTACGAATTCCTCCCCTGAGATTAAACCTTTTTCTTCATGTTTCAGAATGGGTGAATATGATGAAGTACGTACCTCAGTTGGCATGAAGATTGCAATGATTGTAAAATCGTAGTCTTTCTTTCTCGCACTTTTATGTTAACATGAGACACACAAATAACACCATTTGATGTCATGTTTTGCATTACGAATAATACATAATTAGTGAAGCAAGGGTTCCCGAAGTTTTTGCGAGGCAAGCCGTATCACACTTTCTGAGCTAAAGCGGGCCGCAAAATACTCACATGTTAGAATGATTTTAATTTTAAATATCGCTCGATTGAAGTTTCGCATTGTTCGATACTAAATTAAACAATTTTATAATTGAAGTCAAACTTTAATAAAACTAAAGTTCGTTCAGTTACATGGAATAATTTTTTAAGACACAACGAACATATTCCTGTTTATTACACAGCACCATCTAACCCAGAATTTTGCTACGAAAGGAGGTTGAACCAAAAGCTAATATTTTTCTATGCCGATGTGTTGAACCAGGCGCGTAGTCAGAAATTCGCAATGGAGGGGGGCTATTTTGGGGTTCTGGGGAAGGAGCCCCCAGCGCTCAAAAATTTTGCATTTTTTTGCAAAAATAAATTAATTTCAGGGTTATTTTAGCAAAAAAATAATGTTTTTAAAACGTGGCATAGAAATTGGTTGCGCAACATGATTCAACTGGTTGCATTAATGGGCTATGTGGGAGGTGGCTAATGATACCATTGTAGTTCTCTAGTTTACATGAAGGTAAATCATAAAATCCTATTACTCAATAAAACTCACACTGAGTAATCTATTACATCAATATTTTTAGAGAAAAATAATTGGGGTGGGGGCTAATGGAAAGATGGAAGAAGTGATTGGTAATTAACTAATACTGCACAGTGCACAGCCCCTCCCTCCGTTATTCCTGAGTTTATGATATATTTGTTGATAAAACCTGTGTTTGCCGTTTTTACATTAGCGATCAAATCTGATTGCTTATTTTTGGGCATTTTTCAAACTTTCTATTGATTTGTGACTTTTAATTTTGACGAATTAGCCCCCCCCCCTGAATATATGTTTCAAAAGATGCTTTAAATCACTTTTTAGTTCATTTCAGCGCCAAAAAAGTCTCAGAAGAGCAAAAACATTGTATTTTTCTTATTCTGCATTTTGGTTGACAAGCCAATGGGGGGGGGCTACAGCTCTCCCCGCCCTTGCTACGCAACTGGTTTGAACAGAATCCAGCACCCCTGTTGAATAGACTGCTGCGAAGTTCCCCGCAGCCGATTTTTGAGATTTAGTGAAAAATAGCCATTTGAAAAAACCAACACTTTTTTAGAGCCGCTTGAAGGAAATGAACTGATGAACGAATTCACACTCCCACAAAAAACGATCAGGTTCAAAACAGTGAAACACGTTCAAATGCTAGCATATTAGGGTAAAGCTTTTTAAACTGCTTGGCTAACAAGGGAGGCATCAGCCTCAGCAACGCCAGTTTCTTTAATAGTTGCTCTGCTGAAACGATCTTGCACGAACTACGAGGTATACAGCTGATGTGACCCTTCGTTTTGGAATGCAAACTAAGCGGTGATATAAGTATTAATAACGAAAGGAAAATAGTTACACCGTAGCTTATATAGTGGCCGACGAAACGCAAGTTTGCTACTGCTTAATACAATCGTGGCGGCGTCATTAACCAAACATTTACAAAAATTGATTGAAAACAATGTTTAAATACTAGCGTCAGCAAATTTGACAAAAACAACTTTTTGGTGAAAAAATTGCAAGCACCGAAAGAAATTTATAGTAAATCTAGAAACGAGTCGCGGGCCGCGCTTCAGGTAATCCTGAATACCTGTAGTACAGTAATAATTTTTCGGCACCAATAATCTCAGCATTGTAATGTAATTTGTTGCTACAGACATGAATTCCGATGGTAATAATCAGCAAATCGACAGGGAGTCGCGTTCACATAATCTCAACAGAGAAACGTAGGTAAAGATGATAACGATGAGGACTTTTTAAAGAGACCGGTTTGATTTGGAGATGTTTTGACGCGCGACCGTTTTCCCCTACGGAGATGTCTTGACGCGAAATGATAAAAATTTGCTTTCTTTCTTTTGCTCATTTCGCAGAAAAACGTCGTGAACTCAAATTAACGAAGCAATTAGTATTACGTTCAAGAGGACTGCTTTGCAATTAACTATATAAACATCTTTTTCTACTCAGTGAAATTGAGTATATTATTTCGCAGGTAGTAGAAGCACTGAATAACGCTGTATCATATATGTTATACTGCACAGATGCATAGAAATCATGACAGTAAAAACAACTTTAAGAAAACCACAAGGCACCAAATCGAAACAATGAAAAATATGATAGACAGCAAACAAGTAGCCTAGACTACCTGCCTCTGCTGCTTCAAAAGAACCGCAATTCTTCAGTAAGAATAAGTTATTTCTGATAAAGTATTAAAACGAAAATAAAAATTGTAACAGCAACCCAACTTAAATACGAAATAAAATAGACAACATATCTTAGCAGCAACGATACTGAAGCTGATGACAAAAAGATTGAAGACTTGACAGATTTTGGCGAACGATTGAAAAAAGGTAAGAATTAATTAGGATATTTGACCAAACATTCAATGCGAAAAAAACAAATTAATCCAGACAGGACTTGATTCTATCTTTTGAAATCAAAAGTGTATAATTGCGGCTTTTAAGCGCTTTTGTAAAAACTAGATCTAACATTTGGTCAAATTTTTATTCCAATTTTAGTTGCTTGTAACCTCCTAAAATTCAAAGTTAGTCAAACAAACAGCAGGGGCTCATTTTTAAATCTCTAACAATATCTAAACAAGACTAGAATACTTCTTTTTACCAGCAGTTACGGTTGACAAAGTGTCTACTGTCAATGCAAACAAAACAGGTAAGTTTGAAAAAAAATCGTTCAACATTCCGTTCTATCAAAAAGCGACTTGTTGGATTTAAAGCTTCAAAAATAAACATGGATGAACAAAGGGAGAAAAGGTGAGGCCTTAACGACCTACCGTGAATTTAACTACACGTTAAAACAGTACTGGAAAATGCACACGTCGCTTGAAATCATAGCCCGTAAAAGAAGAAATGTAAATGAACACAGCATAATTAAATTATTTTAAATTTTCTAATCTACAGTTTGCAGCTCATGATTCGAGGAGTGCACACTGCACACTGCGCATTGGGTTTAATTTCACTAGTTGAAATAACAAATTTTGTAGAAAAAGTTATTGAAAATAGCAAAATCCTTTTCAAACTGCATGTCATCTCGATAAATATGAGCGGGCACGTTGACGAGATATGATCCATGGTAGAAATGCACTTGCAAATAAAGTGGAAGCAAGCAGTGGCCTGAACCTGACCCAACTTATAGCTATGGTAATTAACGAAAGACAAATGGAAAGGCTCAAATTGAACATTGTAACACTGAGAGATACGATTTCTCGAACTATCGGAATCCAATCCACTGAAAAATAAATAATAAAATCATGCAAAATGTGCGGCACCGGCCAGTTGGTCGAAGCGTAACGCGTTCGTCTCTGAAGGAGGTCCGAAGTTCAAATCAGAGTTGCAAATGGGCCGACTAGTAGAGGCCCGAACCCGAAAAGTAATTTCAAACCAAAACCAGGCCCTAAAAGCCCGAAAGTTATTAGGTCTAAAAAACGTGCACGGCTATTACTCGTATACGATTTGAAATAAAACTCCTTCCTGCTGATAAATTGTGACGCAATAATAATATTTGCGTAACAATAATCGTGTTGACGCTTAAACAAAGTCGTCCTTCAGTGTTGCAAAGTTCATTGAATTACGCTTTATAGCAGCAAAAAGGCTGAAGCACAAGGCAAGTAAATACATCAAGCCAGAATTAAGCCCGACATTTTGTCAATTTAAGCCCGACCCGACTTACCACTCTGGTTCAAATCTCGGGTTCGTCAAATCGGACACAGTGTTGCCCAGACCTGGTGAGTCGGGCCAACTGTTTGGGTCGGCCAGGGTTCAGGCCGGGTGCAAGCTTACGATTGACAAGATGTCGGGCTTAATATTCTTCTAGCCTTGCCTTTAGCTTTTAGGTGCTACAAAAGCGTAATTAAAATAATTTTACAGCACCAAAAGAGGACTTCGTTTAAGCATCAATACAATTATTACTACACAATTATTGCGTTGCAACTAATCAGCACCATGTACTTTTGTTTTAACCGCATACGAGTAACCCAATAACTGTACATATTTTTCACACCTACTTGGGACTTCGCGCTAGCGCGTAGTACCATTGGTTTTGTTCGCGAATTTTGGCATCCGAGCGTTGATTTTGCTTGTAACTAACAAACGGTAAAACCTAGAAAGTTCAAATTTAGACTCAACAAAGCAATTAAGGAAAGCGTCTTGTGTGCCAATTTTGGGAAATCTAGGTCACGTGATCGTGAATTGAAACACAAAAAAACGATAATTTTTGGTTTGAAAAGATATTAAATCGCTTATAATTCCAAAACCACTTGACCTGCAAAGCTGAAATCTGGACACAATGTGGGTGCTTATGATTGCTTTGTGCAAACCGAGTTTGGGGGCGCCCGGTCGCGTGACCAAAATTTTACAGGCCAAAAATGGGCAGAAAGTGGACGATTTTGAAGCGATATATCTCGGTAATTACCGATATTGATGAAAAATGGTTTGTGATTTTTGAGCACACTATCAACCACCTTTCTCTTGGATGTGTTTGTTTACCCCAACTTGAATACTATTTTTCTTCTTTTTTTTTATATACTTTTTTTTTTCTTTTTTCTTATTCTTCTCCGGCTATCTACCTTTAAACTGCTAAACGCACGGCATTCAAAGTATAAGCGATTGAAGATATCAGGGAGGACTAGTGCCCGACTGAAATTGGGGGTGCCAGGTAGGAGGATCCCCCTCAAACGGGTCCTCCCAAATCTTGAACTTTTAAACCGTTGAAACCAGATGAATCAAATTCTCGGAATGGGTAGATGATAAAAATAAACTAAACCTAACAAAAATTGGGGGTGCCACAACGGGGTTTTTCCCCTCAAACGGACCCTCGAAAAATCAAACTTTTTACCCTTTTAAGCTAGATACATGAAATTTTTGAGGTAAGTAAATATAAAGGAAAAATAAAATTTGACAAAATTTGGGTGCACCAAAATGGGGGGTTTCCCTCAAACGGGGCCAAAAAATTCAAACTTTTTAACCACTCACATCAGACACATGAAGTTTTCAGAGTAGGCAAATATTACAAAAAGATCAAACTTGACAAAAATTGGGGGTATGAAAGTAGGGGGTTCCCCCTTCAAATGGGGCCGCCAAAATTTTGAACTTTTAAACTGTTGTAGCTAGATGAATCAAATTTTTGGAGTGGGTAGAAATCAAAAACAAACTAAACCTAACAAAAATTACGGGTTTTGAAATAGAGGGTTATCCCCATAGGGACCCTCCAAAATGCTAAGTTTTTAACCTATGAAGCTGGACCATGAAGTTTCTAAGCAAATATTAAAAAAACATAAAATGTGAAACAATTTGGGGTACGAAAATGGAGGATCCCCCTTAAATGGGCCGCCAAAATCAAACTTTTTAACCACACATGCTAGACATATGAATTTTTTAGGGTTGCTAAATATGAAAAGATAAAATTTGACAAAACTTGGGTGTATCAAAATCGAGGTTGCTCCACAAACAGGGCCGCCAAAATTCCAACTTTTTAACTACTCATGCTAGACACATGAAATTTTCAGGATATGCAAATAGGAAGAAAAGATAAAATTTGACGAAATTTGGGAGTACCAAAATGAAGAAATGTTCTTCAAACATGGACGCCAAAACTCAACATTTAACCACTTACGCAGGACTGTTGAAAATTTCAGGATAGGCAAAAACAAAAAGATTAAATGTGACAAAATTTAGGGGTACCAAAAGGAAGGGGTCCCCTTCAATCAAGGACGCCAAAATTCAAAACTGAACTACTCATCCTGGACTGATGAAGTTCTCAGAATAGGCAAATATGAAAAGATAAAATTTGACAAAATTTCGGAGTACCACAATGGGGGTCCCCCTCAAATAAGGATGCCAAAATTCACACTTTTTACTTGTGTAAGCTAGACATATCACAATTTCAGGATACACAAGTAAATATGAAGAAAGATACAATTTGACAAAAAGTTTGTGGCACCAAAACGGGGTCCTTCAGAATTCAAACTTGTCAACCATCCAAGCTAGACATATAAAAGTCTAAATCGGTAAATATAAAAGAAAGATTAAATCAGAATAGATAGATAAAATATCAGTAATTTGAAGTGCCACAATTGGAGAGTCCTTCTCCAACGGGTCCTTCAAAAGTTTTAACCACTCAAGCTAGATAAAGAAAAATTTCAAAATCGGTAAAAATCTAATATGAAAAAAAGTGAAGATCTCATACTTTAGAGGTGCTCCAATTGTGTTGGCACCTTCCCTCATTAACTACAAAAGCTAAACAAACTAAATCTATTGGATAATTTAATACGAATCAAAGATTACTCAAAACAAATTAAACTGGCCACATGCCAAATGGGCTCCTTAAAATTTTTAAATGTTTATTACAAAGTACTCCAGCTAGACATAATCAAAGAGTACCGGTAGGCTAATATAAGAAAAAGATAAAACATGCCAAACTTGGCAAGCCATGTTGGATAATTAGCCCTTAAATGGGCCTTCAAACTGTACGTTAAATTCTTGCAATGAATTGTTATAACAGAAAAGTAGAAAAGTAAAACCTATGGGATTACTGCAACATTTAACAGGTTAAAGTACTTGAGCTTAATGGCTTAGTTACAGATTTTAGCTGTATGGCCGAGTGTTGTTACTCAACTGCCAATGATGACGTTGAAAAATCTTCTACTTGCTCTTCAAAGTTTTTGAAAAATTTAATTAAAAAAGCTTTTGTGCTGAATAATGGATGTAATACAAAATGCTGTACAATATCTAATATGTTGGCCGTTGGGTCGCATTGCAAAATAGCGTTCTCAGAATAAGAATAATTGTAAAATGCATGCTTATTTTTGGTCGTGGATAGAGTTAAGTTTGGCTGATGTAATAAAGTCGCTGGAATTTTAAAGATCGCTTTACGTTATTTCATGATAAAGAGAAAAAGTGTTAGAACTCCTCATAGGTTTTTGATTGACGTTACTTGATTATTTTGATAAGTTTTTGAGACCGTTACGGTGAACGGTGGTTTTGGCGGGAAGAACAAAACTAAAAGTTTCCAAAAACTTTTTTCGGGGGATATCTTTTAGCATTTGTTGAACATCTTTGCAACTACAGCCTCAAAATTAAAACAAAAAATATCACAAATTTTAATTCAATTTTAGCTATTATAAACCACCAGAATTGGCTGGATGATTCACCTCCTTTAAATACTTTTGCGAAGTCCTCGGATATCGCTTGCGATGTCATATTCTAGTATAACTTTCGAGCTTTTTCAGGCCTAGTTTTGGATTCAAACCATTTTTCGGGTTCGGGCCTGTACTTGTCGGCCTGTTTACAACTATGGTGTTGCTAAAGGCTCGCACCGCTGCGACATTTCTTCGAAAGGAGCAGTGTTGCTGGCCCAATGACGTGGAGATGGCCCCCGCAATGTCGTCACACGCTTAGACGTAATACAGGGATTTTAATGAAAGATTTGATTTAAAAATGCACGGCAGCGACAGCTCCTTTGATAGAGCGTCGGATTGGTGATCCAAAGTTGGATGGCTTTCGGTTCCATCTTTCGAACTGGAAATGCGTTGTAGTGTCCAAGGAAAAGACACTTCACGCATACTTCCTTTTGGGACCAAGCAATCTACCCGAAGTGGTGGCCAGCATGACGAAAGACGAGCACACAGAACCCAGAGAAAATGCTTAGCGTTGGTGTGGTTAGACAGACGATAAATACTTGGTTCACGCATGAACAAACACAGAATGTAACGTGTAGAAAAAAACAGCAGGTTTAATTACGCAACTCCAAATCAAAGTATGGAAAAAGAATAAATATTCCACATCACATGAATTTTAATGGCAGGTGCATATATTTGGGGAGTCAAAACGTTTAAATTCGGCCATGGCAACATAACTCTGGTGCGATACAACTCCCACCCTGAACAGTGGTAAGCTGTTGAGTCTTTAAATAATGTGTTAACAATGATACACCCTACTTGACGGCTTCTAACAAAGAGTAATTTCAACTAACTAAAAAGTCCAAAAATCACGCAGAATATTGTATAAAATTGAAAAATACCGAGGGGGCACATTCGATAACAAGAAAGTGCCACAGTCTTCTTCGTGAGTGAAGAAAAAATGAAGCGAATTATCAGTTTAAGCTAAGCTGTGCCAAATAATTTTTTTGTTTATTTTAAGGATAGAAGTGAAAATCCATGGACTATAATTACGATTCAATAATACAAATTCGCAAAAATTGCAGGTTGAGTTGATTAATAATAAAGTAATATTGGTTATAGATCAGTTAGATCTCATTGCAACTAACCAAGAGACAACGAAAATTTTGATTAGTTGCAGCAGAACTTCTTGAGTGTTCAATACGTTTTCAGTGTAATTTTATGGAAAATAAGCTTCCCCTCGATGTTACCTACAGCCACTAAAACCAATCTAGAGATATGAAAAGGCTTACATATTTTTGAATTAGAAAATCGGGACAGAATGTGAAAACCGCAATTTTTCAAGGATTTGAGCTGAAGACCACAAAAAAAATCATCACCTCAAAGGAATCGCAATATCTTGGGGGTTTGAGGTGACAAAAAAAAAAAAAACGACGGCGCATTTCACTAAGAGAAATGATTGGCACTAATATTACGGTGGCATTGAATCAAACAATTTTAGGACTAAACGGTTAATTGGTCGCAAAAAAGCCTCAAAATCAGGAAACGGAGAAAACGGGATAGATGGCAACTCTAGATATGAATTGGTTTTTAATACAAACTAGCAAACTAAGACTCGGTATTTGCAGCAAATGGAAAAACTTACCAAGAGTAACCACAATCCGTGATATAATTGAAAGGCCAATGAACATAAGCACAGTCCCGAAAAAGCGCAGAAACCAAGTGCGAGTTGTATTATAAGAGTGTTCAGCGTCAAATATATTCCCAGCTGATCTGGAGCCGTGATACAAATACTCAATAAATTTTCCATTCTGAGCTTGATAAGGCGCAAATGTGTTACCCTTCAGCATTGCAATCACGCTTATCTAAAAGTCATTAGAGTCATTTGGTAACAAGAATTAAAACAAATTAGTACGAACTTGGACATATTCCGTACTGATAAATTTACACAAACTCAGGTAGCGACAGTGTCGCTATCAAAAGTATAAAAGTAACTGACTCACAGCAATATAAAGCAAATAGAATGCTTTATTCCATTAAAATTGACCGATTGTGCGAGATTGAAATGGTTGCACAAAATAGCAACTGTAACTGTAGGCTCTCACTTAATCTACACCACAATAATGTTGCTTTTGTCACATGTCCATCAAAGGTCCGGGACATAAACGAGGGTTGAGCTGTCATAATTTACGAACTTTTATCACCTTTTTTCTCATGTGTGAATGAGGTAAATGATCCTTTGTAGTCGCGCAAATGTTATTTAAATCATAATCATATACCGGTGCTAATTAAATGTGATAATGCAACAACTTACTCTATCTGCAGGACCTAATGTTGAACCTTGGGGTATGCCAGCGCATTGAAAATGTATCCTGGTGTCACCGACTTGGGGATACTCTGGATTTTTGCCTAGATAGTAATAATGTGATTGAACTGCTGTGGATATCGAAGTTTGTTTAGGCTGAGGGAGTGAATAGATTGTCTGAAACCAATTTATTTTATTAATCATTGATGGCGGTAACAGCACGTCATCCACATCCACAGAATTCGCTGTCAGGATGATGTCTTCCACAGGATTTTCCCTACAAGCAAAATTCCGCATTAACACGAAGTGAACTAAGATTATTTTCAATTTCGCTTCGTTTCACTATGTAATTACATATGTATAGGATTAACAAAATTTTTTGCCCAAGCTTTTGTTGATTATGCTCAAATATAACTTTATCATGTTACAAGGTGCAAATGATCCTTCGGCAACGATTTCACTGTGAACTGAATGTTAATCTCTACCAATAATTTTTAGTTCGAAGGTTTAAGAAGACAAACGAATGACAACATACATTGCACAAATGTACCCTCTACACCCACAACCACGGAAGCTACAGTAAGCAAAAGTTCGAAGCAGGACATCCTGACTAGACAGACTTGACGTGAGACAACTCACCCCGGAAATCCTGACACCAGGGACATCCTGACGCCATTAGCTCTAAACTGTCGCGCTCCGCCTTTTTTCTTTTCTCTTTTTCCGCGCTACGCTTTTTTTCTCAAAACAATTGTTAAAACTACCGAAAGCGCTTGAACAGATCGCATTAATAGGCCGAGTTCGTCGTAACTTAACCATTTCAGGAAGCATCAACATCAAGCACTAGTTTTCAGCAAGGGTATAATATTTGCATTTCACTTTCAAATGAGGTACAATGCTTTGGCAATTAGCATTTTCAACTTCAAGCTGCATTCTTTTACCGAAAACCAAAAACGACTCATTTTGTCGTTAAATGAAAAAATTTTGGTGGAAAACAGCAAACTTTGCATCATTGGTTTTGTCAGGTTTTTAATCCTTACATACTTTGCAGCAGAAAAGTATCTTATTTAGTTAACTTACTGATACTCCATGAAACTTGTAAAACAAAATGCCGTAGAGCACTAACTTTTAATGCAGCTATCAATGTTTTGGTGAACAAACATCAGCAATAATCTAAACTTGCAGAGCATTTTGAAGGCCAAACTAAACTTACGTTGGATTTTCATGACCAACTTCTTCATCAAAGTTTCTGCTTTTAACAACTTCATATCTCCACTCAGTCGAATAAGTGTAAGTCGTTTCACGGCGCACCTCGTCTCCTTCATCATATTCTTTCACATCTGTATGTTCCACCCACTGATACATCTCCACTTTCCGGTGCAGTTTCACACATTTTACATGAAAGTCAAATACTGGATCAACAACATCCTACAAAATATACACAATTTCAAGAAAAAATGACAAGCTTTTGTGTTGAAATGTCTGATTGTTTAATTTTTTTTTATTTCTTAGTTTTTCCATAAAGAAAAAAAGTCAATATAAATGTTCAAATTGAGCATTTTGTTTACAAAAAAGCAAGCATTATGACACATGCCATGTAATATACATTAATCAGCAACAATCAAAAACAAACTCTCAAAGAAAATTCCTCATCTTCACGCAGGTCAGAGTGCTAGTGCGTTTAAAGACTTCCTTGTCTTCTTTTACTATAAGAAAATGAAAGACAACCACACTTACTTTATCCGTTTGCAACTCCCCAATATGATGAACTAGTTTTTGATCGAAAGCAAATTTTGCTGAAGGATTTAGTAATGCAACTTCTCTTGCAGCTTCCTCAAGTACAATCATTGTATCCACTGAAAATCCCTGCAATTTTAAAGCATTATTGTGAACGAAGTTAAGGACATCATGCATTTTTTAATTCAATGGTTTGCACATTTATTCAATTTTAAACTTACTATTAACACAAATTAATCATGCAAAGTATGGAACTAAAGCATAACCAAACCCAAGTAATTGAAAATCACTTTGTAACGTAGTAATTAGGGATGGAAATCGCATCGTATCAATGACTTTCTGAGATAGCAATGTGGAGCAAAATAATTTTTTCGATTAATTTTGAAACTAAAGTTTGTGGCCAAAATAAAGCAAAGAGAAGCTCAGCCAGCGCAATATTTTTGTTTAATTACCGGTACGTATTGTGATTGTGACGCAACAAAAGCCAAAACATTTTCAAACTTCTGCCAAAAATGCAACTTACGACGAAACAGAAGAAACCAACAGAAACAATGACAAAATCGGAATAATAACAAAAATTGCAGACTTTTTTTGGTCGAATTCACTGATGCGATAATGGGTGTGGATTCGTTTGCGTATTTCAATACGATAATTTTGGAGAAAAAAGCGTGTGATTGCTATTCCTGGTATAAATGTTATAAAAGGAAGAAACCCAGCAACTTCAACATTTTTGTCCTAACTACACGTCAGTCATTGAGCAATAGACATGCACTCAGCATTTTCACCCATTTAAAGAGATACTGCTCAAAATCGGTTTTATTAAAACAATAAGAACTGTTTGAGGTAATAAAGAGGTGCCCCAAACCTGTTTCCACAATTCCCCTGATTCGCGAAAATACGATTTAATTTGTTTGACTCCATATCATCGGCAACTCTGATTTTTGCAATTTTGTGACATCACAGATCAGTACTGGTAGCCTAGGTCTACAAGCGAGCCAAGTCAACTGACCACGAACAAACTGACTGCGAAGCGACGATTTTGTTACAGTGGTTTCGTCACTGATTTCGTCGCAGTGATTTCGTCACAAAGTGAGGGTTGTCAAGTCAACTGACTGCGACAAACTGACCGCGAAGCGACGATTTCATTACAGTGGTTTTGTCACTGATTTTGTCACAAAGTGAGGATTTGGGCAAGATGGCTCTGGGGATAGTAAAATATATATTTAGGATCGTCCTTTTCAGCCAATCGACTTTGTCCGCGGTCAGTTTGTCGCGGTCAGTTGTCGTGTACCCGTCTACAAGTACCAGCAGCAGTTACCAAGTTTCGAGATTTGGTTAGGCTACTCGCTGCTATACCAGTTGGAAAGTTATGGGTATTAGATTTTGTCGGCAGCGTGGCCGAATGGGTAAAGGCGTCGTTTTTACGACGACTCTGATCGCAGGATCATGAGTTCAACCCGCACCCTGGTCACGTTGTTGCGTCCTTGGATAAGACGCTTTACGATAATTATCTCTGCTTGGTGGCTTCGAACAAGCAGCAAATTTACGTGGGAAGAAGTCAAAACGCCAACAGGAAAGCTTGGAAAATGGTCAACTCCTAAGCGGGTGCGGATTCGTCCAAAGCATAGCGCACCGTCGCTTTCTCGTGATAGGAGGATAAAGATGCACCAATCAATCAATCAATCATTAGATTGGGCCTGCAGTACTCTATTATTTCTGTAGGCTCACAGGATACCTGTAGGCTAATATCAGATAAGTAATCAGAAACTTGTACAACAATACGCTACTGTAGGGCGCAGGCCTAATCTAATATCCATAACTTTCCAACTGGTATAGCAGTGAGCAGCGTAACCAAATCTGAATACTTGGCTACTGGTACTTGTAGACCTGGGCTACCAGTACTAATCTACAGTAGGCCTTTTTGTGACGTCACAAAATTGCAAAATGCAGGGTTGCCAATAGTATGGAGTCAAACGGATTAAACCATATTTTTGCAAATAAAGAGAATTGCAGAAAAATGTTTAAGGCACCTTTTCATTACCACAAACAGATCTTATTTCTTCAATAAAACCGATTTTGAGCAGTATCTCTCACATGTTGAAGTGTGCATAGTCTTCACATATTTTATTGGGCCTACTAATAAGCTAGCACATTTGTAAGTAGGGAAGGGCATTTAAGAATAGTTGGCTACTCCAAAATTATTCCAAATACCCACAACCGAATCCTATTCAGGTTTAAATTAAATTAATTTGCTAAAAAAGTGAACAACTAGTCAACCACCACCGATTTCGAGAAAAAAATTATTCAAGGATTTGCTTAATTGAAGCTTTTAAACGCTCTCCACTTTCGCTTGCAGTCAAGCCAGCACAGATCAAAACTTGATCCATCTAGCTCTTACGGTTTAAAAGTTCAAAACTTTTGACGGCCCAATTGAGGGGGATCCCCCCAATGAGGCACCCACAATTTCTGCTGCACAAAAATCCTCACTGATATCTTCATTCGCTAAAACTTTGAATAAAGTGCGTTTAGCAGAAAAAGTAGATAGCGGCACAAGAAAAAGAAATAAGAAAAAAGATGCCAAAACAAGAAAAACAGTATTCAAGTTAGGGTAAACGAACATAATTAAAAGAAAGGTGGTTGATAGTGTACTAAAAATCACAAACCATTTTCCATTATTATCGGTAATTACCAAGATAATAACAGTTCAAATTTGTCAACTTTTTGACAATTTTTGGTCGGTAACATTTTGGTCACTTGACTGGATGCCTCAAACTCGGTTTGCATAAAGCAATCATAATCATCCACATTGTGTTCAAATTTCAGCTTTGCATATCAAGTGGTTTTTGAGTTATAGGCAAATTAATAAATTTTCAAGCCAAAAAATGCCGTTTTTTATGTTTTTTTGTGTCTCAATTCATGATCACATGACCTAGGATCCCCAAAATTGGCACACACGACGCTTTCATTAATTCCTATGTTGAGTCCAAATTTCAACTTTCTAGGTTCTACCGTTTGCTAGCTATAAGCAAATCAATCCTCATTTGCCAAAATTCGCCAACATAAACAAAAGGTACTACGCACTCACGTACATGGCAAATGGCTCACTACACTTTTATGTCAGAACTAAATGCAAACAATTTTTACCAACGTAATTGCGTTGATTTAAAACCGGTTCCAATTATTCGGTTTATATTTCAATTTGGATTCTGGATAGTTTGGGATCCTTCTGGATTCAGTATTCTGAAATGCCCACCCCTATTTGTAAGCCTGTACATTATTATGCTGGCTCTGTTTTGTATGAATATGGTTAAATTACAACAACTGAAATTGCATTAGGAATGAAATACACCAGCGTACTTTGGTAAAAAGCGAATTTCTTTTCATAATTTATGAGATTAGAAGGGCATTCAGGTCGAAACTTTTTTTGCTAGATATTCTTTCAAAAAATTTTGATAAATCTGAAGAATAACTTCAGAAAAATTGAGCTTTCTTTAACCTTCCTTAATCAAGATATTACTATTTAGATTTCCCTTAGAAAGGCATTTTTCCGTTAAAGTTTTGTCAGGGTTGCCAAATTTTTCAGACTATAGGGTGCACTGGAATGTAAGGCGCAGTATTAAGAAATGGCTTTATTGATTGTACTTCGTTACATAAGGCGCACCAAATCAAATACAACTAACAAAGCTTTAAAAAAGCTGTAAATAACTCTAAATTAAATCGTGGAGAGTATAATCTGATCCATACATAAAGTGCACCTGCGTATAACAGATAAGGTGCACCTTCAGTTTCTAACAAATTGCAGGAGTTTTAATGCGCCTTATGGTCCAAAAAAAATTGGTAATATTGTGCTAACAGAAAACTGGTTTTATGCCAGGTCTACACTGGATGTAAAATTGTGAGCACACATGTATATTTTTTATTTACTTCCAGCAATATTTGATAATCTCTAAATTTGTGAATTCAATTTATTTTAATCTAGTAAGTTTAATGGTTTAAAAGATAAAAAGTTGATAATCCACAGATCAAAGTTATTCTGCAAGTCTGCTATGGTGCATACAACAATAAAAACTTAGAAGAGGCCATTGCACAAAAGCTTTTTGAAACTACTTTTTTATCCATTCTATCCCAAATCTAACCTAAACTCAAATCCTTACTCTAAAACTAACTCCAAGCCTGCGAGCCTAACTCAAACCCAGTGCTCCCACTAAGCCAATTTTTCTCCGCTAACCAGGGATTTGGTGGAGCAAGGGCAAACGATAAGCATGGCCAAGAGGTTTGTTGGCACAAGCGCATATGATAAGCATCAGCAGCATAGCCGAGAGTGTAAAGACGTTGTTTTTACGAAAATCCTGATTTCATGATCTGGGTTCAACTTGCACCCTAGTCACGTTGTTGCGTCCTTGGATAAGACGCTTTTTGATGATTATCTCTGCTTGATGGCTTTGAACAAGCAGCAAATTCAATCGACAAGAACTCGAAGAAATGCACAGGAACATTTGATCACTGGAAACTCCAAAGCAGGTGCAGATTCCTACAACCACGAAGTAGTCATTGCAATAAAATGCGCGGCAGTGTTCCCTCTAACTTTATGACTAATCAGCAAGTGCCCAAATTTTCTTGAAACAATTGTGCCCTAAGCTCTAAAAAACGTTTATGTGCCCTAATTTTTGTACCAATCGAGTATTAAAGTATACCAAATGTCATATTTCCTCTAATTTGTTGAATTTTTTAAAGTTATGTTTACCATATTGCCAAAAATTATTTGCCCTTGCTCCAACAAATCGCTGATTGGCTGAAAAAAATCGACCTAGTGGGAACACTGGTGCACGGATCATCCAATATTTAGCATCTGATGACCAGTGACAAGAGGATAAATATGCGGTATCACAATAACAATTTTTGGCAATATGGAAAACATAGCTTTAGAAAATTTGACAAAATTGTGGAAATATGACAATTGGTGCACTTTAATACCGGATTGGTTTGAAATTTAGGTTACATAAATTTTAGAGCTTTGGGCAAAATTGTTTCATGAAAATTTGGGCAATTGCTGATTAGCCAAAAAGTTAAGACGAAACACTGCTCAAACCTTAATTTTAACCCTGAAAAAAGTTGAGCCAAGTCAACTAATCGCAAACCAATGGTTGCTGGCAATCTTGTCACAAAGTGATTTCATCACAGTGATTTTGTCACAAAGAGAGGGTAAAATGCATGAATCAATATTCATGATTTTTGTTTTATTCTCTTCAACTTAAAAAAAATTTTCAGTGAAATACTCACAGGAATTTATGATGATGTTTTGTAAATGGAAGTTAAGCTAAGGCTGTATCTCTAATTAAAATGCCTTGATGAATTATTCTTAATTTTAACATCAGAAACTGTACTAGTCAGCAGTAAGCACTTGATTAGTTTTTATAAACAATGCTTTTTTGTGTAAAATATTTTACGAAAGAACACTTGGGGTTGAGTACATATTACATATGAATTCAAGACATTGTTCCGAAAATCATCAAGTGATCATTAGGCTATAGAATACACAGAGACAGTTAGACCAGGTCAGAGTTTGCTTCTTTGGCAGCGGCAAACAAGATCTGGGCCCACATGACAGAAATTTCCTAGCTCGTATTGATAGCAAGGTATTTTTGAGAAGTGCTACCTAACGAAATTCTTGCTTAAGGCAAGAGGTTATTTTTGCACATGCATCTGAAGCTCTGAGAGCTCGGTAACATCATTTTCGCTTGCTAAGTTGCTTGGATCGATTGCGAGATATAACTTGAGCAAAAAACGTCACATTTTCCTTGCCACCTTAACAAAGACTTTGAACCAGTGTTCCCACTAAGCCGATTTTTTTCAGCGAATCGGCGATTTGTTGGAGCAAGGGCAAGTAATTTTTGGCAATATAGTAAACATAGTTTTAGAAAATTCGACAAATTTGTGGAAATATGACATTGGGTATACTTTAATGCTGGATTGATACGAAATTTAGGGCACATAAACATCGTTTTAGAGCTTTGGGCACAAATGTTTGAAGAAAATTTGGGCACTCGCCGATTAGCCATAAAGTTAGAGGGAACAAAGCTTTGAACCACTCTTTAAGCATGCAAGAAATCTTTTTTGGTTCAGAAATTTAATGTTGAAACATTGAAAACTTCTAACTAAAGCGAATTTTTGCTGAAACTTAATTAAAATCATCACCATGTTTGCTATTAGATGAATTGCAAATTGCATTAAGATTTAAGAGCCATTTGCTGATTTGACTGATTAAGAAATATTGAGTTATGCCAGTTGACAAAAACAACAATACACTCTTTCTAAAAGAACAATTTTCTGCGAACACTATGTTCCTCTTTGCTAAAAATTTAAGAACAATGCAGCCTTGGCATCCAAATAAACCAAAAACAAACAAAAAAAACAATTAAAATCAATGAAAGAAACCCAAATTTGGGCTGATTCAAAATGATAAAAATTTAAGTGATTTTCTTGTGTTTGCAAGCAAAATTGCAACTATTCCAATATCATACAGCGCTGTTGCTGTGCGCAAGCAATTGAGAAAACTTTAGTGGCAGTTGTTGAACTTGACAAAAGATTGCTTTTTCTCTTTTGCAATTTTACGATGCTGCAAAAGCAGGAAAAAAGCCTTCACTTAAGCAGACAGAGCAATAGGAATTAAACAATGTTGCAAACATGGCCACTAAAATTGACATCAATACTCTCAAATTTTTTTAAAAATCAAGAACAAAGGAGGCTGAAAATTGGCAAAAAATTAAAAACAGCCAGTCTCAACTCAAGATTTACCAGTTCAAAAAAAAGTGTACTTCGACTTGTTCACTTTTGAAAATTTTTAAAACATAAAGTTACTGTTAACATATAAGCTTACCCAACACTTAAACTGTAAAATTTTGCATGGGGGAAAGCTTTTGCAGCCTTGACCAAATGCATTCGGAATGCTAAAGTACTTTAGTGGAAATTATGCCTTTGCATCCTCGAAATCAAGTGAAGACCAAAAAAAGGGGGGATTTTCACCACAATTCGGGACTAAATTTGGCCGAAATTTGTGGGATTTATTCGTGCTGCCAGGCTCTTTTTCGTCTGTTCAACCAGCGCCTAAACCTCCATATGGGGACGCTGAATCTCAATGGGGGGATGCTAAATCTCGATGGGGGGACATGTCCCCCCAACAATTTAAGTACCGGTACTGAGTTTACCCACCTACAACCTCAAGGGTGTGCTTTATGTCATTTAAAAAAATTGGAGTATGGAAAAAATTTTTCCGTTTTGACATTGATATAAAAACATAATTAAATTCTGTCGTTTATTAACTACGGTAATTACTATCAGTCGAGGAATTTGCAAGCTTAGAATATTAACGCATGGCTCATAGCATCTTTTTCCACAACAAAGCAGTAAATACAGTACGCTTGAATGCATAATTTTGAAGTAGCAATGCATTTGACATCGAAGTGAAATATTTATTAGGAACTAATAACACAGGTTATGAACATCTCCCAGAAATTCAAAGGAGCCGTTTTAACGCATGTTGGGCGAGACGCATTAAAAATGGCAGTTTGTTTATGTAGTAGCTTTTATTATTTGTCAGCACCTTTTAGCAACCGAGAATGACCTTTATGAGGTTGCTGACATGTTCTGTCATGTGGGCACTGCTTTTCTGCTGACTTTGAAACTACTAAATTAGCATACAGTGGATACTTTCTACTGGTGCCTTACTACCGGTAGTAAGTTGTAGGTTTACCATTTAGTCAAGACCAGTGTTACACCTTAAATTTTGGCGAGTCGGCGTGCGCCCAAAAATCAGCAATTTTCCTATAGCAAACAATGAAAATTTCAAAAATGAATTGGCATGTGCCCAATAAAAACACTGATTCACTGATAAAATTCAGCTTTATCGTTACATACAGTAGGTCAAGACAGGCTCTGAGCCTTCTCTGCTTCTGCTGTTATGATGATAAGCTACCACCAAACATATTAAGAGAACTTAACTCACCTCATTGTAGTACAGGATCAAGAATGAAAACATGAACATGCATAGCCCAATAATTATACCAGAACAACTTCTTCCAAGTCTTTCAAAAAAGTTTGGCTTTTTTCTGTATTCGACTCTGATTGTTTTGTTACCAGGCATTTTACAAATTTACTGCACCAGCTATAACATAGACCAAGGGGAAGAACTTAAAGTTTCAAGTTAAACCTGTAAAATTGAAAAAATCTCCAGAATGCCAGCAAACATATCCTGTATCACTGAATACCAATATTATTGCCATATCAGTTATAAAAGTTTTTCATATCAGCTGTCATATCTTTTACGATGAAATGATCCTTTGCTGGCTCATGGTCAAGGCAACTTGGTGAATAAACAAAACACGCAATTACTACTATCACAAAAGCTTCATGTAAAAAGTAGACTGGCACGAGCAGTCAACGAGCCAAACTGGAAACTTCCGATGTTGTATGACAGGAAACTATCAAAAGATTCATGGGCCAACTCCAAATTGAGACATTATGCACCTTCACTCTTTAAAACAACTATGGTTGTACATTCCAGTTTACTCTTTACAGTGATGGGCACAGCACGGTAGCGCCGCTGCTTTTTTTCGTCACTACCGAAAAGCGGCAGCGGCGCTGTTTTTTCAGTAAAAAAGCGGCAGCGCTTTTAAAGCAAATTTTCTGTCGCTGCGCTAGCGAAATTACATCCAAAAATTTTTTTCAATTTAAATTTTTACGTGTTACAATTTCTTTTTCACTCTGCTCTTGCTACTACATTATTTTACTTTAGTAGAACAAACAATGCTACCTTTGTGACGTTTTGTCGTTGGTTAATAAAGGTGAGTTTTATCGTACGTAGTCCTATTTTTTATGAACCAAAATTCAACAAATACAAATAATGTGGTCTGGTAGCGGGCCAAATTAAACTCTGTGTGTAAATTAACATACAAATCAATGCGTTGATAAAGGTTATTGGTTGTCATCGTTTTCAGAAAATTGCATGTAACTGAAACTCCACGTAGAACAAGACCAATCATTTTTTTATGAAAGCTAGTAGTTATTATTATTATTATTTATTTGTATCAGACTCAACAAAGGTCCATAACAACGCGAAAAAACAAAAACACACAAACAAATTTATCAGGCACAACACAAAGCATAAACATGCGTGCTAATTTAGCCAAAATGTAATTTTGAGTAATGTACTGAAAAATAAGAATCAAGAAAACATGCAGAGCCAAAAATTTGTTGAATGTAAGCGTTTGGAGAGTGCTTGCATCTTATTATGAAATTTGCAGAATGTTTTCTCATTAACGAATAAAAAGTCGAGATGCCATTATTAACCATAATTTCATTGATGTGTATTCTTCTAGGGAGATTAAAAAGTATACGATAAGCATTGTTGTAAGCTACACGAAGACGATTTATACTGGACGCAGGATAACGACACCAAAGATTGATGCCGTAAATAGAGGAACAAAAATAACGAAACAAAATGTTTTTTGCATTAACAGAGCATTTGAAAAACCTAGTACGAAGCATATTAGCTATGCAATATATAGATCTTACTCGAGCTTTAATATCAAGTTCATCAGAAAGAACACTGCTAATTGTAACACCAAGGTATTTAATACTATTCACAAATTCAACATGCTGGTCATTCACAGTTAAATTATGATCAGTGATTTTGAAGAATTTACAAGGAAAATACATAGCTTTGGTTTTCCTGCAATTGAAGACAATATTGTGTTTTGCAGCAAATTCGACGCAAGTATCTACAAGCCTTTGTAAGCCTTTGAAACTAGGAGCAAAGCAGCAAATGTCATCAGTGTACATAAGATTGTTTAAACACTTGTCCCCAATACAGCAACCAATATTTAGTTGATTTAACTTAATAGAAAGCTGATCCATGTAGATATTGAACAAATAAGGGCTCAAAATGCCACCTTGTCTGACCCCGTTGGTTATGGAGAAACAGCGTGAAAAGACATTATTCCATTTAATAGTGATCATTTGGTTTTTGTACCAATACATAATAAATCGCACCAAAATTCAAGGAACCTGCTTTTCAATAAGCTTCTGAAATAAAATATAATGGCAGACTCGATCAAAAGCTTTCGAGGAGTCCAGGAAAATTGCATACAGGGGAGTATCATGTTGATTGTAATGGTTAATGGCTTGTTTCAGCAAAAATACACAATAATCTGTGCCATGTCCAGATTTGAATCCAAACTGATTGTCACAAGTATGTAGAAATGATTCTAAATACTTTAACAAAATTAATTCAAAAAGTTTTGAAAAAGTCGAAGCTAAAGCAATAGGTCTATAATTATTAACATCTCTAACGCTATTTTTGTTACTTTTTACTACAGGTGTGATCATAGATGCAATACAACGGTTAGGTATAAAGCCATGAGTCAAGCACAGATTAAACAGCATACTAATATGAACAGATATCAAGGGATGTGAGTAAATTAAATGCTCAGTGCATATGTTGTCTAAGCCAGGAGCACATTTTCGTTTTAATCTATGTAACTGAGCTTGAATGAGCCCTACATCGCAGAGAGGCAAAGGGTTCAACTTATTAAGGTCACAATTACTTAAAGTTTGGTGCACAAACTGTTTCGCTACGGATTCCGCTTCAGTTTCAGGAAAATTCATGAGAGATTTATAATGATCTTCCCACATATTAGCAATGTTTTGATCACCAGTTTGACCATTTACACAGGTGGAAACAGGAGTTTTGTATTTGTTGTAATTTGCTAAATTAATATGCTTCCAAAAATTTGGTGAAGATTGGCCCGAGGTAAGACTTGCTGCAATGTTGTCAGCAAACAACTGGTCATTCATAGATTTCGTTTTTCTCAGAGCATATTTAAAAGTTTTGCGAGAGTTAACCATACTTTCATATGCAAGACCTGCAGTAGGTTTCTGAAGCTTAATCCAGGTCAGATAGGATTGCCTTGCTGCTGCATGAGCAGCTTTTACATTTTGATTCCAATTAGGTATTACCGGATTTTTTCTTACATTGCTTGGTTTGTTTTGGCTCAAACTGGATGATGCTTTAAGTAGTGAGTCAACAATCTGATCATAATAGTGTTCTGTAGCAGCCACATGAGAGTTGTTTGTGCAATTAGTATTGTTGCAATGTATGGCTTCTAAAGGTGGAAGAATAGAGCTCATTAGAATTCGAGTCAGGTTGAAGTACTCAAACTTTTGTTCATCAGAAACTTTATCCCAAGCCACACGAGAAGGGCTCGACCTATTTTGCTGGAGTTTTTCGTCCAAGTCTTCAAACTGTCGTGAGTTGCAATTAATTACAGCCTGACAAGGGCGGTGATCTGAAATGATGAAGTCTTGTAGAATTGAGATTTTCTTAACAGCAGCATGAGATTCATTTGTGCACATGCAATGGTCCAGCCAAGAAGTAGTTCCATGTGCATCACTTATAAAAGTGAAACTATCCGGTGGAAGTAATTTATAATCAGATAAGACAAATCCATTGTCTTCACAAAATTCAGAAAGAATAGGGCCAAAATTATTTGAAGTACAGGCATTAAAATCGCCCAAAATGAATGAGCTACAGTCACTGTGTTCTTCACGCAGTGCATTAATTTCTCCCAGTTTATTCATGAAGTCATCAACGTTGTCAGGACAGCAATATGGCAGATAAACATTAATGATAAGCAAATCTCTATCATAGCCAGAAATTTTAATGCCAATGATAGAACCACTGGAGCTACGTACCTCTACAACATTTTTGAGTGTCTTGTTCCACAAGATTGCTATTCCTCCATAAGGTCTGCCACGTCTGATCCCGCTTTCATCATTGACAGGGGAAAAAGCAAATGAAAAATGATCAGGACTTACGAAAGATAAGATTGAGTGGTTTTGCTTTGTTAACCAAGTCTCTTGTAAAAGAATCACATCATGTTTACGGCACAGATTCTCAATATCAAGCCAAGACTTCATCACACCTCTACAATTATACAAAACTAGCTTTAATGTTTGACTCTCCATCTGGCTTTAGTGTTATTTAATTTTTCAGCATTATCTGAGTGTGCAGATGAACCTGCTTGATTTTTTGAAAGAGCAGGTGAATAAAACCGTTTGATTAAAACGCCATTTGGCCAACTCTCAGGATTTAAGGAGTCTTTGAAATTTATTCCATTTAGCATAATTCTAAAAGAAGAGTAGCTATCAAACTTGGTTTTCAGTTTAGTGCATGTCACATTGGTGGCTTGGGGGAATTGCAACTTGACAAAGTAAGTCATATCGGATTCTGAAGTATCTGGATTTAGGCGAGATACAAAAACATCAGCAGGTAGCAATCGTCGCGGAACCGTTTTAAGAGAAGATCCCGAAAGCTTTTCTAGATGTGTTTTTTTCTTTTTCTTTACTGTTTCCCAACTTTTATCATTATTTACTTCTTTGGCCATAGGTCTGGATTTCTCTACAATGCTGTTGCCTGGCTTTTTTACTTTTTCAGAATATAAAGCTTTGCTTTGATCATTTTCTTGAGAATTTTCATTCAAAGTTTGAACATACCAAGATGGGCTGGGTTTATTTTCAGTTGCTTCCGTAGTCTCTGAATTGGAAAAATTTGGATTTGATGCTGGATCTAGACTGTTTGTGAAAACAGGATATTTTTTGCTAGAATTCTTTTTTGTTAATGCAGGTAACTCTGACACCATACTTCTTAATTCTGTCATTTGATCAGACAATTTTTGACTTTGATATTTTTCTTCTTTCAGTTCCTTCACTTCCTGTTTCAAGGACACTATATCTGTCACAATAGTGCCTGCATCAATATTCTTTACCTCCAAAGAGGGAAAGTGACAGTTTGCTGTAGCAAAGATTAGACAGTCAGCATCATGGTCTGATTGCTGCTTCTCATTAGGCAAGGAGTGTAATGCTTGCAGAATATCTTTTAGATTCATTTCTTTCTTATTATCTCCTTTTCTTTTGACATTGCGTTGAGAGGGTACGGTAGTTTATCAAAGAGCAGTGATTTGGCGTCTTCAATATCTTTATCTTCATAGTATTCACCTACCAGTTTCATTAATAGATCAGTCTTCACCAAATCCATGCGATTATACATGAACCACAGAATGGAATTAAGAATAATCATTTTTCAAAAGAATTTAAAAAACCTACAGCAGTAGGCCTATAAATTTTGACACCTCTTATTCAAATAGAATCGTAAGTACTAATGCAACACGTATTGATTGTAAGGAAATATTTTATTGCTATAGTGGTCATTTTGTGCTTTGAAAGTTACATTTTACAGTCTAATCTAATTTCAAGATAAAAATAAGTTCAAATGCACCAACGAAGCTGCGATCGGAAAACCTTTGGAAATTGCGAACAGCTACAACTAATAAACCTATGAGGCTGCAGCTTATTATTTGCCGCAAAAAAGAGCTCCTATCTTCGCTTTCTTCGATAAAATTTTAAAGCAAAATTCCAAAAAACTCTCTCATAACTTCAGTGCATGTACTTAGTTGCGCAATTATGCATGTTCTGACTGGTCAACAAAATGCTTGCTTCATGGTACGAATTGCAAAACCTACAAAAATTTGTGTTTTGACTACGCCAGCACGCCAGACTGAAAAGAACTTTGAAAAGTTAAAGGCGATAAATCATTCAGCCAATCATGGTGGTTTACAATAGCTAAAATGGAACTATAATTTTTCATATTTTTTGTTTTAATTTTGGGGCTGCTGTTGCAAAGATATTTAACAAATACAAAAAGATAACCCCCCGAAAAAAGTTTTTGGAAACTCTTAGTTTTGATCTTCCCGCCAAAACCACAGTTCTCTAAACTATTAGGCCTACTGTAATCTTATAGACCAATCCGGAGTGACGTCATCGCGCACGTTACTGGCAAGCTGCAGTGAAAACAAAAGCGCGAGAGATAAAGACCAGAGGTGGAGTCCTCGAGGACACATTTTGAAGTCCTTGGCCTCGGCCTCGAAGGTCAAGTCCTTGGCCTTGGCCTCGAGGCCTCAAGTCCTCAAAAATTGACCTGTCCTCGGCTCGAGGACAGCACTATTTTTTTAATTGTTAAAATTGTGTGGAGCAGTTGAAAAATTTTTTGGAAAACGTTTTTTTGTGGAGATCGCTTGAAAAATTTTTGTGAAGACCTTTTTTTTTTTTTTGGAGAGCACTTGCGCTTGTGTCCTTGGTCCTTGGCCTCGAGCATTCCTGTCCTTGGCCTCGAGAGTGTCTGTCCTCGGAAAGGCTGTCCTTGGCCTTGGCCTCTCGAGCCTTGTGTCCTCGACTCCACCTCTGATAAAGACGATACGCTTTTCACTGCAGTTAAATGCTGTAAACTATCAGTGATCAGTGGCGGATTTAGGGGGGGGATGGGGGGGATGCATCCCCCCTCACCAGCCTAAAAGTAACAATTTTGGCCGAAAAAACAGCCTCTATTTCGAATAATTCGGCTCCATTTCGAGATGCATCCCCTCCCACCAGCCTAAACCTAACGAATCCGGCCAAAAAATCGCTCTCAATTTTGGTGAAGACCTTTTTTTTTTTTTTTTTTTTTTGGAGACCACCTGATTTTGGGCGAAAAAATTGTTTGAATTTCCGATTTCGGCCGAAAAATCGCTCTCAATTTTGGTGAAGACCTTTTTTTAAAAAATTGTTTGAATTTCCGATTTCGGCCGAAAAATCGCTCTCAATTTTGGTGAAGACATTCGAATTTTTGAGGTTTTGTGCTTAAAATCCCCCCCACCAAAATTTTCTGGATCCGCCACTGTCAGTGATATGACCAGTTTAGTGTACGTTTGCATCAATTTAGTTCTTACAATATGCCGTTAAGTTGTGTAGCTCATGGATGTTCAAACCACAATAAAAAACAAATAAACTTGGATTTTATGAATAAGTTATAAGCATCGAAGCTTTTTGGATTAGCCATAGCTTCTCTAGTAAAAACCCCTGAAGTTTCGATCAAATATTGATACACCTCGGGATACTCCAAGTCCGGCCATTGTGTTGGGTTATTTTCCCAAAATTCCGCTGCAATTGTGTAAGGGCATTCCTCCATTCCAATTATTTTTAATTTGTTAAGGTAACGTTCCTTGCTGCAGCTTTCGACAAGAGAATTTGAGCTGTATATCTCAGAGATCTAACTTACAGAACAGAATAGAAATTTATTTTTTATCGCTCAAAGAACAAACATCAAATCACAAAAAATGCGCTATGGCAATACAACAGCAAAATTGGCAACGGGCAACTGCTAAGGGACTGTAGTCTTTAAGTCAAGCAGTAGCCAAGTCAATATAATGTCTCACAAAATGTTTTAACCAATTTCGTTTTATAGCTCACTTGAATTAATAGCTCTATACAACAAAAAAATTAAAATTCAACTCAGGATAAAAACAAGGTATAGAGCACATGTATAAAGGTATAACATAAGCAGACTGAAGTCAGCATTTTCAATACTTGTAAACATACAGCAATACACAATTTAAATAATAATAGGCTTAGTAACATAAAATAGAATCACTTGGATCCAATATTAGTTAGAATATATGAAATAAGTCGATAATAGAATCCATGCGCAGTACAAGAATAAATTGTGCAATAAACAATGACCAACAAACAGTATTAATGTAAGTTTAATCGCGTTTATATTTCTATATTAGATGCTTTTTAAATAGCTCTTGAAATTTCAGCAAAGAAGAATTTTTATTCTAAGAACAAAAACGATTGCCAATATAGAACTAAGCCAGGGGCGTATTCTCCATGCATGCAAGGCATGCATTGCATGCCTAGTCATTTAGCCTAAAAAGAAAATAATAATTTGAACAAGTACATGTAAAAATTTGAAACAAAATCAAACTAAGTTGCCACAGTTACAGGAGTTCACTTTCGAGTCGAAGTAGCTATAAATAGTCTTGCGTAATTCATTGATTTCAGTTTTAGCCTGTTTTCAGCATATTGCTAAATTGCAAAAAATAATGGCAACACGCATGCAATTTTCAAATTGCATTCAACCATTGTCTTTATATACTAGTCTGCTAGCGTCATACAAAATCACTATGACAGAACTTGTCACTTACGCCCTCTGGAGGCGGTGTGACGCATATCGACGGGTCATAGCAACAAGCATATTAGCAACCTTGCAAACTTCGCTCAGGTCTGATTGAAGCACTGTGTCTGCGATAGGTTTTGTGGTCTGAAGGATGTACTGATTTAGCAAAGAAGTCATACTATACAGCAAATGCGAAGTAATGGCTTTGAAGAAATGTTTAATTGCGACGCGAGGTCGCAATTAGCTTACTGAGTACTGGATAGACCTATAGACAGTTTGTTGATGTCGCTTTTGATGGCATAGCTGTGCAGTAGCCTATTTGTGGTGCAAATTAAGTTTAGCTATTAGGTAAAAGTTAAAGATGACCTTAAAAAAAAAAACAATACAATATTGCTAAATTTCTGGATTTATTTTTATCATTCTACATTTGTATGCAAATAAGCAGAGGTGGAGTCGAGGACACAAGGCTCGAGGCCAAGGACACAAAAAAAATCCGAGGCCAAGGCCAAAGACAGCCTTTCCGAGGACAGACACTCTCGAGGCCAAGGACAGGAATGCTCGAGGCCAAGGACCAAGGACACAAGCGCAAGTGCTCTCCAAAAAAAAAAAAAAGGTCTTCACAAAAATTTTTCAAGCGATCTCCACAAAAAAACGTTTTCCAAAAAATTTTTCAACCGCTCCACACAATTTTAACAATTAAAAAAATAGTGCTGTCCTCGAGCCGAGGACAGGTCAATTTTTGAGGACTTGAGGCCTCGAGGCCAAGGCCAAGGACTTGACCTTCGAGGCCGAGGCCAAGGACTTCAAAATGTGTCCTCGAGGCCAAGGACGTCTTCGAGGACTCCACTTCTGCAAATAAGCCTATAACTTTAGAATAATATTTTTTAAATATAACTTACCGGTATTATTCAATGTAATATTTTCCTTTCAATATTGTGAAATAGGTACCTTAGCCTAGAGTTAGGTTAAATGACAATAGCCTATAGACTTATATGCTGTCAGATCTTTCTGATGTTTTTCATTGCGCATTGTTTGTGTATAACGACTACGGTTTGGAATAGCCAACAATTTTTTTTGCAGTGAAGAAATATTTGTGTTGCTATCAATACCAGTATCTCGGTGCTAGCATGCTAGATTGCAGGTTAAGTTATACAATTTAAGATAGGATTAGCCCTAAATGCAGTTACAAGTGAAATTAGGTCTACGCGAACAAAATAACTACCGGTAGCTTAACAATTAAAGCTGCTTAAAATTAACTTGGGGTCAAGTTTTTTAAATTATTAAATGCAAAATATTAATTGCATTTAATACTTAATCCATACTTAGTTCATACGGGATTCAGGAAAATTAACTTCAACTGTTCAATTTTGTTTTTTAACGCTTGTAGGCTAGCTGTTATGATAGGTCCGGTAGCCTATGCATTTGAAATGATAGATATCTTCTTGTTTAACATTTCAATTAATACCAAACAGCCAAATAGTTGAGGACGCCGGCATACTATAAGTGCAAACCATACAATTGCTTGAAGATGAGATGTTGATTCTTCTTTCATTATTATTGTGGAGGTGAGATGCAGTTTTATCAGTTTTTTTTTTAGAAGCAATAACATTTAAATTAAGCCTGGCTGTTCTTAAAACATTCAGAAATTTTCCACCTTATTTGTTAAATTTTATTGGAGATTCAAGTGGCACAAATTCATTCTTATGCTAGTTGAAAGTTGTGTTTGTTATAGAGCATGATTACTGAAATAGGGTGCGGGTGGTTTTCAAACAGGATTTTTTTGTCAAGTCTTATCAAAAAAAACCTTGAACTGGAGGCTAGGAATAAAAGCCCTAACTGCTAATGCACAATTTTGTAAACATTTAGTTTTTGGTAATTTTCTGTCTAGTCTACCTGACAAATTGCATCATCTGGCGTAGGTATGGTGTTTTCTGTTTGATGTTTGTGGAAAAAAAGTATTTAGGTTCCTTAAAAAAGTAGTTAGATGAAAAACACAGTGGTATACTTTTTTCAGGATGGTTCTTATACTCTTTTGAAAAAGGGGGTTGAAAAACGAATGGACGTTTGTGAATTGTTGAATTTGAAGGATTTGATTAATTTGCTATTAAAGCAAACAAGGAAGGTAAGAAAGTATGTTTTTAAAGGTTTGTTTAATATTTTGTAATGATGTGCCTCTTATAGTTTACAGCTGCTGTAATAAGTAATGAATGACGGTTACTAAATTAAATATTATAAAATCCTGTAAGTTGAAAAATGCTTGAAGATACTAGTATATTTTTTTACTATCGACCAAAGTAGCAGCATGAATTAAAACAGACTTTTTAAAGTAATGGTTGAATTAAAGGAGAAACCAGCAAAACGTTTTACGTTTAATCATTTAGGCTACATGCTATCTGGTCTACAGACTACCCGCGCGGAAGCCTAGGGAAAAGCCGCCAGAACGGCGACTACTTAAAACAAGCAATGCAAAAAAGTTGTCTTCCCGCAGAAATTGTTAAATAATAGTGTTTTGTGGCAAATAATAAGCTGTTGGCTCATAGGTCTAATAATTATTGCTGTTCGCAATTTCCAAAGATTTTCAGATCGCAGCTTCGTTAGTGCATTTGAACTCATTTTTATCTTGAAGTTAGATTAGACTGTAAAATGTAACTTCCATAACACAAAATGACCACCATAGCAGTGGATATTTTTTACAATCAGCTCAACAACGTCAATACGTTCTAGAAGCGAGTGAATAAAAAGCAATGTAAATTGCACGCAAAATGTAAACGAATTAACGGACTTTATTAACTTCCGTTAATTAAAGCTGAAAATAACGGATTAACGTTAACGGAGGTGTGAAGTTTGTTAACGGACTAGTGGTTAACGAAGCTAACGTTTTGCATTAACTTGCCCACCAATGGTTCTACGTATAGGCGTAGCCAGGGGGGCCCAGGGGGCGCGGGCCTCCCCCAACAGCAATGCCAGCCCCTATAAATTTGCGACCAAAAAGGATATTCTTTTTTTCAGTTTCTTTTTCTTGTTTTGTTTTCATCTTGACTACAGAAGTAGCCACTTTTTGATATGCGGTGGTGCCTGCTTGATATTAGTCGGCCAGGTACTAAAAAACCAGCGTCAAATTTTCCGCTGGGCAATTGTGATACCAGAATACGACACAAAATAGTTTTTGTATCTGTTTTCGCAAATAATTTAGAATGTGGTCAAAAAAAAAAAAAAATTCAGAAGTCAAAACTGAGTTTCAAAAAATGACGCATTATACTTGACTACAGTGTGCTAAGTTATATTTATCTGCATAGCTTACTAGTGGTAATAGTCAGTGCTGCCATCGTAAACATAAAGGTGAGTAGGCTCCGTAAGCTTCGTTGTAGGTAGTGACTACAGGGTATGCTCCGAAAATTGTCCAGAGTTTTTGGCCGGAATGTAGGTGAAGAACAAAAAAGGTCTTCGCCTAAATTTAGTTCAATTTACGGCGGGAATGAAGTGAACGCCAACTAAACAAAGAAAAAAGTCTTCGCCAAGACTTGATCCAATTTTTGGCTGAATTGAATGTCGGTGTGGAGCCAACGAAAATCAATGCCAAGCAAGAGCAAACGCGTGATCAGAGAGCGGGAGTCTACCTGAGCCCATTCTGCTAAAAAAATGTAGGTAGGCCGAGCTTGACGGCAGCACTGGTAGACCGTAGTAGTAACGCTCTATTGATATAGGCTACTGGCAGCGGTTTGCAAGAGATGCTGTTAATGCAAATTTGCACTGCAATATCAGGTTATCGTTCACAATTAATTTTTCTGTGTGTGCGCAGGTATATAAAAGCTGATCAATGAATATCCAGTCGAAATGGCGAATCGTGGTGTATGTTTTTCCTGGGCCGAAGAACTCGAACGATTGTTGACCTCCATCTGCTAATGAAAAGAATTCGATTGACTGCAATTGTTTATCTTGCAACACCGAGCAAGACCTTGCATCGAAGCGCTTAAATTTGGGGCTGTTTGTGATTCTGCCAATTAATAACACGTAGAACCCGTTCCATGAGTAGTTCAGTTATTTCTTGATTTTTTTTTTGTTGCTGTTGTGCATGTTTATCCTCCTGTACAAATTTGTCCTCGTGGTACCGGACAGCGTCAGACGCTAAGTATTGGACGATCCGAGCGCTTTTTATTGCATTGAGTAGGCTACTTTGGAGGAATCCTCACCTGCCTAAGTTTCTAGTGATCCAATATTCCTGTGGAGTTCTTCCAATTCTTGTCCACTGAATTTGCTGCTTGTTCGAAGCCACCTAGCAGAGATAATCATTCTAAAGCGCCTTATCCAAGGACGCAACGACTTAACCAGGGTACGGGTTGAACCCAAATCATGCAATCAGAGTCGTCGTAAAAACGACACCTTTACCCTCTTGGCTACGCTGTTGTTCAGTAACCAGCTCGTTTGACTTGCTAATGTGAAATAAATATATTTTTGTTGTGTTGTGATTTAGAAGTGCTCATGTTATTGTACACTATATCGATTAATTCTTCCTGCATTATTGTTGTGGTTTGAGACCAGGTGTCTGATTGAGGTAATATTGCATGCAAATGCAATTAGCGGCACAGCAAATAAGTGCATAGCATAATTGGCATGTTTTGCTAATGCATTGAAAGGCGGAAAGTTTGGTGAGTACTATATGGTATGATTATCCCCCTCCCCTCCAAATAAAGCGTACCCAAGTTTATTTCTTATTGATAAGCATTCTGGATCGCAGTTTTAACGTGAGTTTATTGGTAAATAGTTTTTAACCAATAAGCCTTGTTAATTTTATTCTCAATTTTTAATAGGCCTACACTTTACTACCCTATACAGATCAAACTAATGCAGCTTTTTCTCGAAGATTCATATTGGTAGACTGGTGGTGTGACGATTTCTCCTCAATTTAAGATCGTATTAAAAGGGCGTTCAAGTCAAGTTTTTCACTCTTGACTAATATGTTGGAATATGCCTATAATGCATTCTCACTAAATTTGAAGTTTCTCCGTCTTCCCGTTTTCAAGATATTGATGTTCAAAACGAGCCGTTTTCCACTTACTTTAGTGTAGCCATTTTATCAGTATTGTGACAGATTAACTTTGGGAAAGCTGGGGTGCATTTATTGAAAAGCAGTTAATTTTACAGTTCTAAACCTGCGCTTTGTTTTACAACTCTGCCGCAAAATATTTATTGAGAATCAAAAACATGCAGTAACTTTTTGAAATTTTGTTTCTAATTGGCAACCCTGCCAACATTTTTTACGGGAGAAAAAGCCTTTCTAAAGAGAAATCTAATCTGCTAACTCTCACGAACGGAAGGTTGGAGCAAGCTCAAATTTTGTGAAGTTGGTCATTGGATCTGTCAAAATTTTTTGAGAAAAATCGAGGAAAAAATTTCTGACCTGAATGCCCTTTGAAAGCAAAAATAAATGGAAATAATTTTAAACTTTGGGCAAACTCGTTGAAAACAGCCTTTAATGATAAAAATCACTGAATTCGCTCAGCGATTCGGAGCACCGCAACCAGACTTCATCTTTAATGCACGCGAGTTTTTTTGGCCTTTTTACCACAAACGCATTTGGAGTTTCGTGTATAACAGCAGAAAGATGAGCACTCAAACTGTAAAATATTGCATGGGGGAAGATGTTTTCGCAACTGGATCCAGAACTAAAATGACAAGATTTCAGGGCGGAAAAAAAAAACGAAATATTCACGCTCAGAATGAGTGATGACCAAAAACAGATCTTTTCAGCCATTTTTACGTACAAATTGTATGTAGGGCAAGCCAAAGAAAGAAAACAACCAGGACGCTTTCTGTGGGGGGACGCGACTCTTGAGTTTCTTCTACAATTTAAGTACTGCATGAGAAAAGCTGTAGTCAACGTTTTGTTGAGAGTGATCGATCAGTCAACAAACTGTTAATCAATAAATTTACATTGCACAACTTTTTTGCTACATCTATTGGGTTCGTCGTGCTTCACATTAGTTACATCGCATTGGAGTGGCTCGAAAAAATTGTACCCCGTTCTCTACTCCTACCGCTTCCTTACAGTAGTACCATGGTACTATACCTTCATAAAGATAGCGGAAAGTATCGTACTCCGCCAGTTACGGTGGAACCTGCGTAAAACTCGGATAGTCGCTCGGTGCCTATACTATTTTTCAAACCTTTGAAACGAAAACGAAGATATTTTTTTTTTGCCGAACAGCTATTTTTCGTTGCGGAAATGGAATGGAGACGAAAAATAATTTAAGGTCTTTTAGCCCTGTTTTTCCCCCGACATTTCGGTGAAGACCAAACCGGTTGGAATAATTATAAAACCGTTTGGAATATTGATAGCAAGTGTATTGCTAGTTTTTGTGGAAAACCAAAAAATATATTTCCATTTATCTGCAGAATTTATTTAATGCTTTTAATCTACATTCGTGCAGTAAAAAACAAATAGCATACTTATTTCAGTCGGTTTCAAGAGTAATCGATAGCAAAAGCGCGATAATAAAGCAGTACACAAAAATTGCTTCGATCAAAGTGTTCATTTCTTGGAAGTTTTCGTCTGACACTTGTCAACAAAAAATCGTTAGAATGGAGAGCGCAGAAAAAAAAACGAATATTTATTGGAAGTCGAGCCGTGGTCGGCTGGAAAAAGACCAATGAGAGAGCGTCATTAGTGTACAATGTTTAAGCTATACAGGAATTCTTTTTGTCGGCAAAAGGCGGAGTTAGAACCAGTACTTAAATTGCAGGGGGGACGCGTCTCCCCATCGAAATTCAGCATCCCCCTATTAAAATTTAGCGACTCTCACATCAAAAGATTCCTGGACATTTGGACGAAAAAGTGGTATGTAATTGCAATCATTACATTACTCCGGCCGAAGTTAGTACCAATTTACGCGAAGACCGTTTCTTTCTTTTTGGTCTACACCAGGTTTTGGTCGCAAATTCGCGAAATTCCGGACTAGGTTTCGGCGGAATCTTTTTTAATTTTTTTGGTCTTCACCCGGATATTAGTGAATTCGTTTGATCGCTGTCGCACTCCGATTGCGTCTGCTATCGGCTACGAAAGCGTCCCCCCATGCAACATTTTACGGTTTGAATGCTGGTTAGAACGTTAAAAGTGGCTTCAGGAGCAAAAACGGCCTTCGGCAACAAATGGAGATCGCAAAGTTGAGCAAAATCCTGTCCGTGCAAACTCTCAAACATAGAAAAGATTCAAGCTCAGCAAAATATTACAATTTTTGTTAAATTTGCACTCCTGATTTGTGGTTTCGTCCAACGTACGGTAGCCTTGACGAAAAGAACGGGTTTGAGCCGGTGATTCGAACCACCCGCTAATTAAGTGGGGTCCGCAAAGCAAAGTTTTGGAGACCGTAAAGTGCATTTCAGTAGTACGTGCGTATTCAGCAAGAAAAAAACGTCATCGACTCAATTAAAGCTTAGGCTATTCTTTATTCGAAAATATAACATTACATCCAATTATTTCCGACAACGATTATTTTTAGCTGGTAACACGTATACAAATTTAACCACTTCTTCGCATACGTAGAATAAATGGATCAAAATGCATTTTTCTCTGATATGAAATGATTGGTAGAGAAAACAAATTTACGAAAATAAATTTAATTTACTAAGGTTCTATAGTCCCTTGGGTTTAGAAAAATTACAGCGTAATTCAGTGGTTTTCAACCGGGGACCTCGTGACATTAAGCAGGGGGCGCGGGACATAAGACAAAACAATCTCCTTGCTTAGACTTCCATGGAGATTTTGGGAAAACTCCTTTCAAAATGAGGTGAAGACTTTTTTTTGGTCTTCAATGGAAATTCGGGAAAAAATTCTTTCGAATTGTGGTGAAGACCCTTTTTTTGGTGTTCAATCGATTTGTCATTGGAACAGACAATATTTCATAGCCGCGCAAGGAGCCACCGGTGTTGAAAGTCTCTAGAAGGGGCCACAGACCATCAAAGATTGAGAACTACTGATGTAATTGTGTATAATTAAATATGTGGCAATATCAAGACCCAATATAAATTCCGCGTTTGAAACCCAACACAAAGAAATACAAGAGTTTCAAAGAAAAATAGAGCACAGAATAGCCAAAAACGACCAGAACTCAAGCGATTCGCTGCAAGATCTTGCACAATGTTGTAGAATAAGCAACTACACTTCATTAAATTTGCTTCACCAGCAGATCGAGGTCCACAATCAATGCAAATCATTCGGCTAAGGAAAAACATACACCGCGGTCTGCCATTTTAATTGGATGTTCGTTCAGCGTTCGTAACCTGCACACACGAAAAGTTTGAGCCAACGATAACCTGATATTGCAGAGCAAATTTGCACTAACAGCATCTCTTGCATACCGCCGTGAGTAGCCTATATCAAATAGACGTTATACCGGTACTACAGAAATTGACATAATAAAACAAAATTTTAAATCAAATCAAATCTTTCATTATACTCGCTGCATTACGCCGAAGCGTGTAACGAGTTGGCGGGGCCCATCTCCGCGTCATTGCGCCCGGGCAACACAGCTCCTTTCGAAGAAATGTCGCAGCGGTGGCGAGCCGTTGGCAACACTGTGTCCGATTTGACTGGCCCGAGATTTGAACCTCAGACCTTCCGCTCCAGAGACGAACGCGTTACCGCTCGACCAACTGGCCGGTTAAACAAAATTTTAACAAAATTTTACTGTGTTTTAATTATCTCGGCATGCATTTTTTCAATGTTTTTTTATTTTTTATTATGTCAATTGTGAATTGGGGCAAATAAGTTTCTTTCTCTTTTTTTAACCATTAGTATTAAGCTAAATAACTATAAATTAGTAGCGGTACATTTCTTGTAGTCAATAAGTCACGTATACCCTGGATTATTATTTTTTAATTGATAATACGACTGAAATTTTTGTTTTTACTCTATTTTAACAAAATTACTGTAATAAGTCCCTTACGTACCTTGTTTTCTGTTATCCGTCCAGCACCTAATAAGTTGCATTTGCAGTTGACACACTATACTAGTCTTTTATGCTTCTAAATCATTAATGAAACCCTTCATATTACAAGTGTCCATTTATTTTCCAATATCTTTCTTCAAAATAAAATGCACCATTCTGAAAAGAATATTTTTGCATTACACGACGTTTTCATTCACTAAAACCGCTGATTTCCACAAACACCCAATAACGCAATTTGTCAAACAGGAGAACACTAATAAAAAGATAAAAAGGCTAACAAAAACTAAAGGTTTATAAAAAATTACTCAGCAGTCAGGTAAATAAAAAGATTTTTTTACCTCAAAATATTAAACAAAAAAAGACCAATTAAACGCAGTAACGATATTAACAGAATTATAGCGTAAGGAAAGCTGCAAAGTGACTTCTAATCGCCAGTTCAAGGCTTCATTTTTATTTTTACAGCCTCCAGCTGCTGTTTGGTGGATGACAAAGTCACAGCCTGACCTTTAAGGTTATGATTTGATACAAAAAAGCATTTATGGCCATTGTTGATTTAATTGTCTAGAACCTATTTCAATACCTAATCATGATCCAGAATCTAGACTATATTAAACAATTTTCAACCAAATGCAAAAATGAATTTGAGCCATTTTAGTTTCCAATGAAACTTAGCAACAAATAAGGCTGACTATTTAAATGAACTTTTCAAGAACAGCCAGTCTAAATTTAAAATATATTGCTTCTAAAAACAGACTGCAGTCTTACCTCAACAATCAATAGAAGTAGAAACACTCATTTCATCTAGAAGCAATTACATAGTTTGCATTCAAAGTATGTTATCTACTGCTTGATATTAATTGAACTGTCAAACATAAAGATAAGATTCATTTCAAATGCGTAAGAGTTAGCCTAAAATATCGGTACCTAAAAAAATATAATCAAGCCATTAAAGTTGGTATAGCTTGTATTAGTTTAAAAAAAAAAGCCTTAAGACTATGTTAAGTTTGAGCAGCTTTTCGCTAGCGGTAATTATTTTGTTTTCGTAGTCCTAATTTTGCTCAGAGCCATTTCAACAGTCACAGCCCACAGTATTCAGTGCAGCACCTTAGGCTCATCTAAATCTCAAGAGAAATCTAGCATGCTACCACGAAGATATTACTAGCAATAAAAGTTTTTTTTTTCACTGCAAAAATATTTTTTGGCTACCGGTATTGTCAGCTATTCAATCATTTATTTTTTACTCTTGACCACTACAATAACAGCGAATGGATACCAATACAATAACACGTAAGGTCAAGAAAAGAAAGTAGCAATGCAACGTCAAAAAAGTAAAAAGACCTACAAAATCTGGTCGAATATAGCACCAAATTCCGCGGGAATAGTGATTCAGAAGAAAATACACTTCAGGTTTTGGCGAAGACCTTTTTTTTGGTCTTCAGCTAATTTCCGCCGAAAAAACACTTCAGTTTTTAGACTCTCGGCGAAGACCTTTATCTTTTTTGGTGTTCATTCAATTTTGTAGACGAAATTATGTAATCTTCACTGAAGTTCAGTCAAGGCTGCAAAAGCGTCCCCCCATGCAAAATTTTACAATTCAAATACTGGCTACAGCCATGTCCCTGAAAGCGATATACATAGGCTAGGCTACCGGGACCGGCAAAGGCCAACGCAATAGGCTAATTACGAACTCGAGCGGCAATTAACAATTACCACACCTCAATAGCCATTATTTCACTTCTGCTGTGTAAAGTAGCTTCCAATCTACATACATTCACTTCGTTTGCTAAATCAGTAACCCTTCAGATCTTCAGATCACAAAACCTACCGCAGACACATTGCTTCAACCAGACCTGAACGAGGTTTGCATCGTTGCTAATTTGCTTGTTGCTATGACCCGGCGATATGCGTCACACCGCCTCCAGAGGGCGTAAGTGACAAGTTCTGTTTCATGTACGCCAGCAGACTAGTATATAAAGCAGGGTGTCGAACCGAACCTGAACCCGAACCGTAAACCCGAATGAACCGTTTCATTTTGGTGAACCCGAACCGAACCTGAACCAGCAAAATTTTACTTCAGTGAACCCGAACCAAACCTGAACGTAGGTTTTTCTATTTGAATAAGATTAAACTTGAATTTCAAAAATAGATTAAACGGTAGGCCTAGTAATAGGCCTATTCATAGTTGGTGGTGGAATCTTTTAACTTTTGGTTCAAGCCTTCCCCCTCGTTGGTCAAATCCAACTTTTTCTTGAAGATTTTATTGCAGTGAAGCCAGATGGTGTTCAGCTGGGTTTAGTTGGCAAAATAATTTGCCGTTTCGAGGAGAAAGGTTTTAGGCTTTGTGCCATGAAAATGACGACTGCCAGTAAAGATTTGCTAGAAATGCACTTTGCAGATCTCAGTTCAAAACCATTATTCCCAAAACTTGTTGAATTTATGTTGTCTGGGCCAGTTATGGCAATGGTTTGGGAAGGAAAAGGAGCAGTTAAAACTGATCGTAAAATGCTTGGAGAGGCTAACCCTGTTGATTATCTTCCTGGAACAATTCGTGGAGATTATTGTATTGACTTTGGGAGAAACATATGTCATGGATCTGACTCTGTGGAAACAGCAAAGAAAGAAATAGCTTTATGGTTTAAAGAAGGTGAACTTAACAATTATTGCTGTGCTAACAACTTTTGGGTGTATGAATAAGAAGGATACTTCAACCTGACACTCAGCACTCTTTTGGTGTTTTGTGACTACATAGCAGGATCTGACATTAGTAGTTTTTGTATTTTTGTGTACATAGTTGGATCTGACTTTTTTTTTTTTTCTGTAGGCCTACCTTTTGTCTAAATTTATAATTACCAGTATATTGAAAGTTACTTTTCACTTGTTTTCATTTTAAATTCAAAACAACTTTTTCTGCATATTTTGTGGTTGATTTTAAATTTGCTATTTTGTCTAACTAGTGTAGAATCTTTCATTGGTTTGACTGCTTGATAATGCCAGTTAAATGTCCATGTGAAATATGTTTAAGACCTTGTAAAAGGAACCACTGTGCTATTCAGTGTGATATATGTGGTGGATGGATTCATCTCAAATGCACAGTCATTAGTCCCCTTAAATTTCATACTCTTTGTTCTTCTACTGAACCATACCTCTGCCATTGTTACAGTGAATTGTTTCCTTTTCAAACCCTAGATGATAAGCAATTGTTAAATGAAATGAGAAATGATGACAAACTAAACTTTGATATTAATCACACAAATAATTCATTTTTCCCAGCTAAATGCTTACAGGTAGACAACAAGATAAAAAGCTTACTAAATGATTTAAATTCTGGTTTGGTTGACTCAAAATACTGCTCACAGGCCGAAGCCAATATTATTAACAAAAAGTGTAAATTTTCTTTGCTTTGCGTGAATATAAGAAGCTTAAATGCAAATTTTGATAAATTGAATGAACTTTTAACAAATTATGATATCTTACCTGATATCATTGCTATAAGTGAAACCAAACTTAAATTGTTACAGGTATACAATGCAAAGTTAAGTGGGTACCATTTTTACCACAAAGGCACAACTACAAGATGGGGAGGAGTAGGATTGTTTATTAAGGAGTCTTTATCAATTTCAATTTGCAAGGAGTTTGATTTAAACATTCCTAACTGTGAAGATATGTGGATTCAACTAGATTTAGGGAATAACAAAAAATGTATAGTGGGAGTAATTTACAGACACCCTAAACAGAAATTATCAGAGTTTTGCAAGGGTTTTGAATCAACCATTGAAAAATTGAATAGTAGAAAATTGATGCATTATATCGGAGGAGACTTCAACGCAGATTTGTTGAAAAGTAACTCTGATATCAATATTAAAGATTTCATGAATTTAACATATAGCTTAGGCTGCATTCCCTTAATTACACACCCGACAAGAATAACCACTACAAGCTCAACTCTTTTAGATCATGTTTATACAAACAATGTAGTGGGTGAACACAAAAGTTTTATTCTGGTGGAAGATGTAAGTGATCACCTGCCAGTAATGGTGTGTTCTAATTTAAGCCTGCCCAAGAGTGAAAAATCAACTGTCACCCTAATTCGTGATACAAAAAATTTTGAAGTAGAAAAATTTCTAGACAAATTAACTGAAGGAATGGAGCTATTAGGTGATATCAAAGAGGAATGCATTGACAACTACACTGAGAAGTTTATTGACATTTTTCATAAGACTTTAAACATACATGCACCATTACGAAAACAAAGCAGAAAGGAAACAAAACTAAAAAACAAACCATGGTTATCCAAAGGAATCCTTATATCAATCCAGCAAAAAAATTTATTGTACAAAAGAGCCCTTAAATTAAATGACAGTAATACATGGGCACAATACAAAGTCTATAGAAATAAACTGACTCATATTAAGGAATATGCAAAACGACTTTACATTAAAAATTTAGTGAATGATAATAAGCATGACACCTCGTCGCTTTGGAAAATTATAAATGAAATTATTCACTTGAAAAATGTGAAGAAAAATAACATTCCTAATAAAATGTATGCTTCCAAAAGTGAAAGTGCACAAGGTCCACAGGCCATCAGTAACTTGTTCAATAAATATTTCATAGAGATAGGAGTTAACCTTGCATCTACAATCGAAACACCAGCTATAATTGATGGCAAATTTAATGCCACATCTTTGATTCAGAGTAGTTGCAATTCGTTTTTTCTAGAACCAATAGTTGAAGAAGAAGTAGTGAATTACATCAGAGCTATGAATCCATCAAAAAGTACAGGAAGACAAGGAATTCCTGCAAAGTATATAAAAATGTCAGGCTCTGTTATAGCTCCAGTTCTAACTAACATTTTTAATGCATGCATATCAACAGGATATTTTCCAAAAGTGTTAAAAACCGCTGAAGTTGTTCCAATTTTCAAAAAAGGCGAAAGAGAGTTATGTAGTAATTATCGCCCTATTTCTATTTTAAATCCTTTTGCCAAACTTTTTGAAAAGTGTCTGCTTGATCAACTAAACAATTATTTTGTGAGCAAAAATTTGATTAGTCCAAACCAGTATGGTTTTAAGAAAAATTGCTCAACAAATGAAGCTGTTTTAGATATTTACAATAAGCTACTTGACAATATGGATAAAAAGCTCATTACATGTTCTATTTTCTTAGATTTAAGAAAAGCATATGATACCATCAATCACACAATACTGATCAAGAAACTAGAAAAGTATGGAATTAGAGGATTACCATTACAGTTACAACAAGTTTCCTGACTGACCGTCAACAGTATACAATTGTAAATCAATATAAATCCAAGTCAAGAGATGTTATTTGCGGTATTCCTCAGGGATCAACTCTAGGTCCGTTGTTATTTAATATTTACATCAATGATCTACCACTTGCCTCAAATTCCACAATTCATCTTTTTGCTGATGATACAAACCTTACTCTCTCCCATTCTAATGTTTCAACACTGCAACAAAATATTAATGATGAATTAGTCAATGTAAGCAATTGGTTCAAGGTGAACAAATTATCAATTAACTTTAATAAAACTGAGTTTATGGTAGTGACAACAAAACAAAATAAACCTGAACTCAAAGTATCAATAGATAATAATCCAATCAAGCAATCACATCACATAAAGTATCTAGGTGTTCTCATAGACGACAATCTAAACTGGAAACAACAAATCAAGAAACAATGTTCAGAGGTAGCAAGGGGATCTTGGGCCCTTAATCAATTAAAACACTTTGTAGATGAGCAAACCTTAAGATCTGTTTACCACTGCCTCATATACTCTCATCTACAATACTGCATAAGTAGTTGGGGGACTGCTTCAAAATCAACATTAGCACCACTCTTTATTCTGCAAAAAAGAAGCATCAGATTGTTAACTGGAAGTGGATATCGTGAGCATACTAATCCTTTGTTCTATCGAGCTAACTGCTTAAAACTCAAGGATATTTACTCTCTGGAAACTGCAAAGCTAATGTACAAAATTCACAATAATGTATTATCTTTTGCAAATTCAGATAAGTTTAACCTAATGAAAAACTGCTATACACATAAGACAAGATTGAGCCACAAAAACAACTTCTTTCTTCCAAGAACTAGAACAAGATTAGGGCAAAAGTCTCTATCATTCGCAGGAATTAAAATTTGGAATGAAATTCCAAGCAGTATGAAAGAAGTTTCATTCTACAGATTTAAAAAAGCTGTTAAAGCTCATTTTTTATCAAACTATGAAACCGATAAAAGCTAGAATAACAGCTTTGTATTAGCAATGCAGTAGTAATTACAGGAATCATAGTTGCATATTTATGCTTTAGTTCAACAATAACCTATTTTTTGCTTGAATAGCATGAGTTTGGTGCATTCATCTATCACACATTTATTACAATACGTCATCTCTCATTTTGATGTCCCCATGAATTATTAGTAATTTTGCAATAACTGACTGAGGTTGATATATACTGGTATTGGAAATTGTACCAGTACTAATGACATATTGCCAAACAATACAAAACAAAGCAAGGAGTTTTTTTTTTCACTCTAATTGCCCACTTTAAATTCTATAAAACATAAATAAGCATTACGAACTTTATTAATTTTATTTTCCATCCAATCTGTAGTTACAGCATTTTTATTTTTTAGTATGCTTAGAGTCAGAACAATTCTAATGTTGTCTTGCATTTTCTTTACATGGTGACTGTGAGTTTTGTGTATACACTGTACAAAGTGCACATATCCTAGCAACACTTTGTTTTAATTTTGCGTAAAATTTTTTATCATAGAAAGTAGCAGACTGAGAAAATCTAGAAGCTGTTTTTTTTTAAACTTAACTTGGTGAGGTGGCAGTAGACTTAGATGACCTTTCGGTTCTTCGCTGTCTCCTCACCAAGTGACTAAATATCGCTTTGACTCTGCAAGTTTGTGTGTTTGGTTTTAAAGGAATTGCTTATTTCGATGCTTTGGTGATATACCTAGAGGAAGTTGCAGTTTTTTCTTGTGATATGACGTCACTTGGTAAATAAATAAATAAATATGAAAAAAAAAAAATATGAACCCTCAAAATTGTGCTCAAGGAACCCGAACCGAACCTGAACCCCTAACAAAAGTAAGAATATATTTTTTCCATATCCGGAAGCCCCTGACGCTGGTACACGCACAATAAGAGCAGTGGTGAACTTCAACATGATCAACAATTTCTCCTCTTTTTTTTTCTGGACGAAACGAGTAACGACAGTTAAATTTTAAGTCAATGAACCCGAACCGAACCTGAACCAGTAATATTTTTCTTGAGTGAACCTGAACCAAACCTGAACCTCGAAAATGGTGCGCAAGTGAACCCGAACCAAACCTGAACCGCTAAAATATTTTGAGCTGGAGCTAAACCTGAACCCGAACCGTTATTTGAAACGGTTCGACACCCTGATATAAAGACAATGATTCAACGGCTGAAAAGATCACTGTGTTTCGATACGATTACGAACAAAATTAAATAGGTTTGAAAGCTTTGATTGGCGCATTGTTTGCTGCAAAAGTTCTTTTATCCGTCTAGTTTCTTGTTTTCGTAAAATATAGTCTCTATTTTGACTTTAGATTTGTTACAGTAAATTAGCTTAAGACAGGCCACAAACAATGCGCCAAAGCATGCAATTTTAAATATTGCATGCGTGTTGCCATTTATTTTATGTGATTTAGCAAAATGAAAAAAGTGAGTAACTAAGCGGCAAAACCAAGCCGTGATAGCCGGTTGGTATTGGCTTTAAGTAATGTAAGTCAGAGTGAGTACTGTTCGCACTATTTAGGCTAAATGTTGAGCTATAAAAGTGAAAGCAATATGTGATATCAATTTAAACAAAGAGTAACCGGTAGTTGGTTCAGTTAGTAGGCTATTTAGTTAGCGTAAGCTAAAAGCTAGTCGTAGAATTTGCACTTGGTTTGCAAAAAAGTTTTTAGGACTATCAATAAATTACCGTTTGGTAGTTTTGCTACTTTGCTTGTGCTTTATTAGTTCTTAAATAAACTAAACAAGGCCAGGCCTAACCATATATACATTGGACTAGCCTTGAGCCCACTAGCCTGCTTAATATTGTATAGCATCGCTGGCTGTTGCCAGCAGGCTATGATATATCGTAATGACATGAGGAAGAGGCTTTGAAAGTAGGCTACGTATTTGCTATTCAGCAAGTTGGCTTAGTTTAGTTCTGCAATTAATGTTTTTGCTTCAATGTTATTAAGCCTATGGTACCGGTAACCGGCTACTGGCACATATGAAACTGCGAGACTTGTCACTGTCTGTAGTAACACAAGGAAGACTTGTACTGGGACAGTAAATGAGGGGGTATAATCAGGCGCGTAGCCAGGATTTGGAAAAGGGGGGGGCTATTTTGAAAGAGTGAGAAGTGTGCAAACGACCTTGACTCGAATTTTCATTGATCTTGAATCAATTTCAGACGGTTTGTCCGAAACTTGAGGCGAAATGTCTCGGAAAGCTCGGAAATTCAAAGCTTTTTTCCGCCCAAAATTAGGTGATCTCCAAAAAAAAAAAAAAAAAAAGGTCTTCGCCAAAATTCAGAGTGATTTTTCGGCCAAAATCCGAAATTCAAAGCTTTTTTTCGCCCAAAATTAGGTGATCTCCCAAAACAAAAAAAAAACAGGTCTTCACCAAAATTGAGGCTGCTATTTCGTCCAATTTCGCAAATTCAGATGTTTGAGGGGGGGCTGTTTTCGAATGGGGGGGGCTTTTTTCCATTTTTCACAGAAAATCGGCATCATAAGCACAAAAATTTTGCATACTTCACATGCGATTTTGCATACTTCACAAGCCAATGGGGGGGCTCGAGCCCCCCCGCCCCCCCTGGCTACGCTACTGGGTATAATGACCCCGATGCCCATGGACTTTGGGGGGTCCATGAGGCTGCCCATGGGCTTCAGGAAGGCTCGAAAGGGGCCCATCAAATGACATTTAGAAATGAGCATGTGAGACCTTTTTGGAGATCACCTGATTTTGACTGAAAAAACCGTTAGAATTCCGGTGAAGAACTGTTTTTTTTGAGATCGCATCATAATTTGGACAAAACTGCGGCATTGTTTCCGTCTGTTTTGGAGTTCACAAAACCTGAATTCCGTCATATTTTAGCTGGTCCCGGGCCTACGTTCGGCTCTCGGCGCCCCTGCTGGAGAGAGGAGGCCTAGTTGCAATACCAGACATTTATTAGTGTTAAGTTGTTCTTTTATTTCACTGCCTGATAATTAATGACGTCATCAAAACTGATGACGTCATTATAACTGCATGCCTTATGTGAAATGTCACGCTACGCCACTGAACTAAGCATAACAATTTATTAGACGCGTTTCGCTTTAAGTTAAAGCATCATCAGTAGAATGAATTTGCAAAGTAAGATGAACAAATTTATATGCAATAGCCACCCATTAATACAGGTAGCCACGGCATGGCTTAAAATTTGTCATAATTGAATAAAAGAGCGACAGGTCATAGGTTTAAACACACAAGAAAACACAGCGGAATAGCGACGTCATTTTTGAACAACAATTTAAAACAATTAAGCATTGAAAAGATACAGGGGCAAAGATTGATTGTCGACATTCAGTTGCGGTTCTGTTTTGGAAATATGTAAGGTTTCTTTGATGCGTAATTTAGTTACGTGATTACTTCTGTCCGAAATTTTGGGTGAGTCAAAATTAATTTCGTGGTTGGGATTATTGAGCAAATGTTTGCAAACTTCAGAGTCTTCACATGTGCGATGTTCATTGAGGCGAGTAATTAGGTTCCGTTTGGTTTAACCAATATAATTTTGACCACAACTACAAGTTAATTGATACACAACACCTGACGAATGTAATAACGATTGACGATCTTTATACGGAAATAGTTTGCCAATAGTAAAGTGACGATGAGACATAATCAATTTGATATCATACGCGCATAAAAATTCACGAATTTCTATTTCAATTTGCATAGAAATACGATCAATAAACTGCAATTTAAAAAAGACACAATGCTTCGTAGACTGTTGTTGGTTAGGGTGGAGTTTGGCTTCCGGTTTTTGATTTCTGTTTATGGCTTTGCGAATAACATTCCGAATAGTTTTGGTAGGATAGCCTACCCATTTTGTTGCAACATTTTGGTAATTTTCTCACACTCAAGAAACAATAATTGTCGATTGCTGCAAACTTTAATAGCTCTATTGACTAATGATCTAATCAAACTTATTTTTATGCCGTGGCTACCTGTATTAATGGGTGGCTATTGTATATAAATTCGTTCTTCTTACTTTGCAAATTCATTCTACTGATGATGCTTTAAGTTAAAGCGAAACGCGTCTAATAAATTGGTGTGCTTAGTTCTATATTGGTAATCGTTTTTGTTCTCAGATTAAGCAGAAACTCCGACCGTTATGCTGCAGAAGAATTTTTAATTCCCAATGAAATATTATTCCAGATTTTTGGTTCAATGTATTTTAATGAGCATTAGCATGGTAGATTTCTGAGCAGCGCAAAAAAATGTTGTTGTTGCAAGCTTGGCATTCATTGTGTGAGAAAAATATGTATTCAATTGATTCGGTGTTTTTCTACGTGTAAATCGGTGCATAATCTTAGCAATGTCGAATGTAAACAGATCCTCAATCTTTAGGACTCAATCTTTACATTACAAGTACCCTAATTTAAATCAAAAACGTTTATTGTAATGCGAAAGTAATTAATAAACAATAAACTACAACTGTTATTGTAACTGAAGTTGAGCAACTAAATTTTACGCAAACTGTTTCTGTTAGTGTACGGTACTTTCTTTCGATTGTAAATGTAAAGAATTTTGAGCAGATAAACAGCATTGTTTAGAGCGCTTTTTTCGCATTCTTATATCACTGCCAGCAATTTACGCGCTTTGTTTTCGCTGCAGCTGCCGTTGCCACGCAACAACGCACGTGACGCGGATCGGTCTATTAAACTATTAGGCCTAACTATCTCTAAATTATTAGGCCTAACTATCTCTAAACTATTAGGCCTAATAGTTTAGAGATAGTTAGGCCTAATTAGGTCTAAACTATTTAGAAATAAACTATTTGAAAATAAACTATCTCTAAACTATTAGGCCTACCGCAGTTCTCTAAACCATTAGGCCTACTGTGGTTTTGGCGGGAAGATCAAAACTCAGAGTTTCCAAAAACTTTTTTCGGGGGGACATCTTTTTGTATTTGTTGAATATCTTTGCAACCGCAGTCCCAAAATTAAAACAAAAAATACCAAAAATTATAGTTTAATTTTAGCTATTGTAAACCATTGGAATTGGCTGGATGATTCACCGCCTTTAACCTTACTAAAAGCGAACAAATGCGAAGCTGCTGATATGCATTAGTGGATTATAAACTGATAAAAAAATTTTTTATCATACCATCACGAATGTCTAAAGTATTTTCTACATCTCAATGCTGCATTACCAGATTATGTAAAGACGAAACTCCCTGCATGTTTTGCATAAAGGCGTTTTCGTGTACATATACTGTGTTCTTGGAGTTTTGTCTTCAGGCTTGCTATAATTTCTGTGGTTGTAGAATTTTGTCTTCAGGCTTGCTATTATCAATTCAAATGTAAATCAATGTAGGCCTATCTTTATTTGGTGATTGTAAAACAAAAAGTGATTGTCAAATAACCAAATTAAGAGATACTATCATAGACAGTCCAGGGCCCGTATGCAGAGATCTCACTAGTAGCACAATCTAGAAAGTCGTTCTACTTGCTAATAGTCGCACTAGAAGTAGCATGAACTCTAGTCGTATTCAGAGATCGTGCTAACATCTATACTAACTCTAGTGAGACTACCTAGTGCGATCTTTGAACTGCAATAACCTTTGCATTGCTTTACGACCGAAGCGCTACTTTAAAGTGAAAGTCAACAGGATTTTGTACGTAAAAACTCGTTACGTTGCACTAGAAACCGCAAAAGAAAGGAGAAAGGCGTCAAAAAATGTTAACTCGACATGTGTTATCGTAATTTATTTTGATTACTAGCGTTAGGCTGGGATCACACGATCAGATTTTTTTGCACAATTTGTTTGCATAAAGAATTTTGGACCTATCACATCTAGACGTTATTTTCTTGAAAAACTTCTTGCCAGACGGAAGCATCTGGTTTTTTCGGCAAAAAAATTGTTGAAGGTGTCACATCTATTTTTTCGCTGTAAAAGCATTTGCGCAGTTGTTAAGGAATTTCTTTGAAATGTGCCGCCGCGGCGGTTGTCATATTATACGCTTTGTCGATTCATTGTTATTTCTCGTTCGCCAAAATGCTACGAGCAAGTTCAAGAAGGCGAAAAGCTATAGCTTTTAGTAATAAATAGCTACACGAGTGAAATTTTTTTCAACCTGCAATGAAATGAAATAGAAAAATGGAAAATGTCAAAATAACTTTGCTTGTGTGGGACTCTTTAGCGTATAGCGTAGCTTTTTTCATGCTATATCATCTATCACCAATAGAATTTGCATAGTATTGCATGATTGATCAAATAATACTAAACCAGGTATGTTCTTTTCGGTACTTGCGGTTGCAGAGGCCTCAATAACAGAGGTGGAGTCCTCGAGGACACATTTTGAAGTACTTGGCCTCGAAGGTCAAGTCCTAGGCCTTGGCCTCGAGGCCTCAAGTCCTCGAAAATTAGCCTGTCCTCGGCTCGAGGACAGCACTATTTTTTTAATTGTTAAAATTTTGTGTAGCGGTTGAAAAATTTTTTGGAAAACGTTATTTTGTGGAGATCGCTTGAAAAAATTTTGTGAAGACCTTTTTTTTTTTTTTTTTTTTTTTTTTTGAGATCGTCTGAAAAATTTTTGTGAAGACCTTTGTTTTTTTGTAGAGCGCTTGCACTTGTGTCCTTGGTCCTTGGCCTTGAACATTCCTGTCCTTGGCCTCGAGAGTGTCTGTCCTCGGAAAGGCTGTACTCGGCCTTGGCCTCGGATTTTTTTTGTGTCTTTGGCCTTGGCCTCGAGCCTTGTGTCTTTGACTCCACATCTGCTCAATAATTGGATGTCAGAGCAAATTGAAAGTTTATTATTTTTACATAAGAATAAGAGCGTTTTTGTTAGCTGAAAACTATCTACTGAAATTTACCTTAACTGCTGAAAAATGCACCAAGTTCTTTTGCCATTGGACACGTCAAATTTTAACAAAAAAAATATTAAAATCATCAAAAACGTATCAGTAATTGCATAAATTCGGCACTAGCATATACTGGGCCGGAAACTTTTTTGCGATCAGAAGGAAATTTTCAATATTTTGATTAAAATCACGAGCGCTGCCTTTCTTCGATTTCGCTAATTAAAAGTTCAATTTCATGAGTTGACGACAATGGCAAGTTAATTAACTATACTGCAGTTGTGGTTGATTACTTCAGAATGAATTTCGAAAAGCACTAGCACAAGTTTCAATTAGGAAAAATTGGATATTCGATACTTGAAAGTAGACAAAACAGCGGGCAACACATTTACGTCTTTGAAGAAATATGAGAAAACAGCAGGCGCAATGTTAAAATACGTCATTGTCGATTAAAACAAATGAGGCAAAATTTCTTTTAGCACTTTCGCTACGTAATCGTGAAGCATTCTTTTTCTGCCCTGACATGGGCACATTTTTTTGTATTCTGCGGCTCAATGTTTTCAAAGGCACGGCTAAAAGCTCAATTTTCTTCGTTGAGAACGGCGGCCTTTTGAAAACTTGCCGGGAAAGTAGAGCTTGGTTCTATTTCTCCGCAAGAAGTCCGCAAAACTTTCTAGCGTCTGATTTTCCTTTTCACACAGGCTATTCAATGTCATTGACGACAGGTGTCCGCAATAGTGAGTCATGGACTTGCACGACGTTTCATACGATTGATGCCAGAAAATTGTGCAAAAAACCTGATCGAGTGATCCCGGCCTAAGAGTTAACAGGTAACTACAAAAAATCCCGGACATGTTTCGATATGCAGTAATTAAATGCTGTAGATTTCAATAACCAAAACAAAATACGTAATTTGACAACTCCCGCACAAAAAGCGAACTTTCAAAAATGCGTCGGAAAAAAATTTATTGCGGTATTACATCAGTGACGTGCGGTGAGGCTTTTGGTTGGTGAGGCACAATTTTTTTTACACACATGTTTGCAAAAAATTATTTAAGACAATAAATGACAAGCAAATAATCAGAGGCGTTGCTAAGGATGGTGACACCCGGGGCGGGGAGTGCGTGGTGTCACCCTGTATGTGTGACGCACCCTTCATGATGTCACCCCTCTGTTAGCGAAGACCAAAAAGAAAAAAAAGGTCTTAGCCAAAAATTCAGTGGGTTTTCGGTTCAAAAGTAAGTGAAGGCCAAAAAAAGAAGAAAAAAAAGGTCTTCGCCGAAAACTCTGTGGGTTTTCGTTGCGTATGTAGATTGAGACCCAATAAATTGAAACAAAAAGTCTTCATTACAAACACATTATAAAATGGTGTCACCCCAAAATGGTGACACCCGGGGCGGGCCGCCCCCTCCCCCCTAGCGACGCCACTGCAAATAATTGTTTTCATAACCATTAAACGATGACCAAATTTTTCGATAATTAATTATTCGTTTAATTTTTGCAGTTCACTTAAAGCCAAATCAATTCTTGAAGTTTTGAAAATCTATAAAGGTAGCCTAGCCTAATCTTTGGCTTTGAATATGGACATTATTGAAGTTTTCGTGCTTGCTAAGCCATGCATCTTGGCAATTTCTCTAAGTCACAAAAACCCGGTTTCAGTCCCAACATTATTATTTGCTAAAAACATGAAAGCAAAAATGAAGATTTTTATAGCGCAACCACTCTTCTCTTGAGTACGGTTCTACTCTTTCGGAATTGAGGGGTTCTTTCGTAATGATGTCTCGAGCAAATCTTTTAAATCGGTTTTCTTTCAGCCATAACTTCAAGTTTAGATTAAAAACTTAATTTAGAAAGTCTCTCAGCTTTGAGACTAAATTTTCTTCCATTTTAGTTCATTTTCTTGTATTAAATTGTTTTTATTTCGCTAGAAAAATAACCTGTTCAATTACGCAATGAACGAAAGAGCACAGAAAAAAACTGCTTCGACTTTTACTCGTTCTATGACGTCACAGGTGAGGCGTGCCGCAAAATCATATTTAAAAGCATTATGCTTTGTTCGCGATTTGTCTAAGAAAAAAAGGCATACCTTTAGTTCGTTCATTAAAATTTGCTTAACTGAAGTGAGGCACAATTGACAATGCCTCACTTCGCATATTTGAAGCGATGCTCAATGGCACGCCGTAATGATAGCACTATTACACCGAATAGTTTGGGCGTTTTAATGCGAAAGGCATAACATAAAAGCAGTGAATACACAAAAAAAGTAAATATGACAAAAATAAATAAAGTTTTTGATAAATATTTTCATTTGTGTGAAACCATTTTATTTTAATTATATACTTTATTTTCGTTTTCCTTTGCACAATTCTACAGGTGAGGCATGGCCTCACCTGCTTCCCCTGACCGCACGTCCCTGTATTACATGACTTGTATGTGGCGATACGGTCTAATGGTCGCATTCACTAGAACTTCTTTTTGATTGCGCTTGATGAAAGCGAATGTTGCAGGCAGGCATTTCCCGTAAAATCATAAATACTGAAACTTTTTATTGTTTAAATTTACAATGCTAAATCAATCGTTCAGACAAAAATATCCACTTTATCGTAATAAAATTGCAGTGAACGGGAAAATAAGAATAAAATTATAATGTTTTGGACAGAAAATAAGCGATGGTTGCGTTGTTTTTCGTTAGAAAATAGCAGCTAGTGAGACTTCTAGACTGGTCTCGACCGCTCCAGCAAATTTGGCCTAATTTTCTAGTCTGACTAGTAGTCTCACTAGCTGTAGTGAGATTTGTGAATACGAACTCTTGCTAGCTATAGTCAGACTAGCTAGTCTCACTAGTAGTGAGACTTGTAGAACAACTTCTAGAGCGGTCTCTGAATACGAAGTCGTTCTAGTAGTCAGACTACTTCTAGATCGTGCTACTAGTGAGATCTCTGCATACGGCCCCAGGCCCGGCGCCAGGATAGCATGACTGGGGAGGCAGAAATAAATTTTGGGGGGGCACGAGAAGTTTATTTATGTGAATTCAAGAGGGGCACGGGGGCACGAGAAATTTATCCCAGTCTGGATCAAATGAACAAGGTGAAGAGCAAAGATTCAAAGGGATTTTCCGGCCGAAATCGGGAATTCAAGCGGTTTTTCCGGCCGAAAACAGGTGATCTCCAAAAAAAAAAAAAAGGTCTTCATCCCAAAAATGTCATGAAATCCGGTGTCAGTCCACAAAAATTACGAAAATACCGGTGGTGGGCCTCGATTTGCACTCCAGTAGCCCTGAGCCTGTTAATTTCTTCGGGGGCACGGTCCTCGCTTGGGGGAGCACAATTTTCATTTGGGGGGGCACAAGCAACACAAGCAGTCATTTGGGGGGGCACGGCACCGGGTCTGAGACAGTCTGAATCAATTTGACAAAACCCACTTATTTGCTACATTTTCATTCAATGATTAATTAAACTAAATTCTTTGTTTATTCTACAGTCATATTGTTTTTCTTTTATAAACAAATGATATTGACAATGCAATGATCGTTTTAAGAGAAGCATAAAAATTGATAACCATTTTGGCATTGTCTCGACTGTATCCGCCAAGTTTTTTTTAAGTACATGATTATTTTGTTTTTCGGAAAAATATTTTCAAAGTATTTTCAAATGTGTTTAAATGCATTGTTACAGTATTTGTATTCACCAGTATTGCCGGAAAGTATTTTGTGTTTGTATTTATTTGCTTTATAGCCACTGTATTTTGTATTTGTATTTAAATACATTTGGAGAGTATTTTGCCCAAGTCTGCTATTCAGTATTACTTATTACCAATCAATTGGATTCAAGTATCGTTCCATTAGCCCTCCCACACCAATAATTTTTCTCTATAAATGGATTGCTTTTTGCGAGTTTCATTGAACTATAAGATTTTACAGTATGATTTACGGTACCAGCTTGTAGATAAGAGAACTGAAATTTTACCATTAGCCACCTCCCCCATAACCGTTGCCTAGTTTAATCGTGTTTCTGCACTGCTAACTTCTACGCCACATTTCAAAAGCAACGATTTTTATCAAAATAGGCCTAAAGTTAAGTTAAAGGCGGTGAATCATCCAGCCAATTCCGGTGGTTTACAATAGCTAAAATTAAACTATAATTTTTGATATTTTTTGCTTTGATTTGGAAGCTGCGGTTGCAAAGATATTCAACAAATACAAAAAGATGTCCCCAAAAAAGTTTTTGGAAACTCTGAGCTTTGTTCTTCCAGCCAAAACCACAATAGGCCTAATAGTTTAGAGAACTGTGTTTTTGGCGGGAAGAACCAAACTAAGAGTTTCCAAAAACTTTTTTCGGGGGATATCTTTTAGCATTTGTTGAATATCTTTGCAACCGCAGCCCCAAAATTAAAGCAAAAAATATCAAAAAGTATTGTTCAATTTTAGCTATTGTAAACCACCGGAATTGGCTGGATGATTCACCGCCTTTAAATACTAAATCTTTGAGGTAAGTTAAAGGCGGTGAATCATCAGGCCAATTCCGGTGGTTTACAATAGCTAAAATTGAACTATAATTTTTGATATTTTTTGTTTTAATTTTGGGACTGCGGTTGCAAAGATATTCAACAAATACAAAAAGATGTCCCCCCGAAAAAAGTTTTTGGAAACTCTGAGTTTTGATCTTCCCGCCAAAACCACAGTTCACTAAACTATTAGACCTACTGTAATCTTATTAAACTATTAGGCCGAACTATCTCTAAACTATTAGGCCTAATAGTTTAGAGATAGTTAGGCCTAATTAGGCCTAAGCTATTCAGAAATAAACTATCTCTAAACTATTAGGCCTACTACAGTTCTCCAAACCATTAGGCCTACTGTGGTTTTGGCGGGAAGAACAAAACTCAGTGTTTCCAAAAACTTTTTTCGGGGGGACATCTTTTTGTATTTGTTGAATATCTTTGCAACCGCAGTCCCAAAATTAAAACAAAAAATATCAAAAATTATAGTTCAATTTTAGCTATTGTAAACCACTGAAATTGGCTGGATGATTCACCGCCTTTAAATACAAAAATTAAGTTAAATACAAAACCCCCCAAAATACAAAATCTTTGAGCGATGACTTCCGAAACTGCATCCCATTTAGTCGTATAGCCAGGGAGCGCGGCAGAGAGGGGCCTACAGCCCCCCCATTGGCCTGCCGACCACAATGCAGCATTGGAAAAATACCACGTTTTCAGCACTTTGAGACTGATTTTCGCATTGGAATAGACTCAAAAAATGATCTAAACCATATTTTGCAACATTCAATGGCCTTTGGATTCCAAAACCGTTCCAATTTTAGGTGAAAACCTTTTTTTTGGCCTCAGACCCCCTTAACAGCCCCCCACCATTGCAAATTTCTGGCTACGCGCCTTATAGTTTAATCATGTTTTTGCATTGCTAATTTCTATACCATCAGAGTTCTCCCTGATGCTACGTTTTAAAAGCATTAATTTTCATCAAAATAAGCCTAAAATTAAGTAATTCTTGCTAAACAATAAAATTTTTTGAGTGTTGGGGACTCAGTCCCCAAAGCCCCGAAACAGCCCTACCCCTTGCAGATTTCCGGCTACGGGCCTAATACTAAACGTGTGCTGCCATACTTTCAAGTTTTAGAATCTTACAATGAGAAGTTGTTGAGCTAGCCAATTAATAACCGTTATCTACAGTAATGAATTAGTACCGCTATCTTCAAAATATAAGCTTTTGCAGACTTTTATACATTACAAAAGGTGATCACGAAATTCCGCCCCGGGTGTCACCATCCTCACCAACGCCTCTGGGATTCTCGCACCGCTTTAGCACCGCGCTGCTACGAGCTGCGTTCAATAACAAAAAAAAAATAATAATAAACAAATACGCAAAGCAAAAATTGGCTGGTTAACAACAAGCACGCTGTAATTGCCATCAAGGTTTTTGTGCCTTTTTTATGGACTGATTAGTGAATAAGCTGTTAATTGCCGAACGTTAGTAGCTTTCTAACATAAGTTGCGTATGTCCAAAATATTGGGTAGACCGATTAATTTTTTCAAATATTGGGGGGAACCGGTCCACCGGGTCCCGGCCCTATCTGCGCCCCTGATAGGGGCAACATACGATATGGTCTTCGGAAAAACACGAACGTTCGTGTTTTGTGAAACTGGCATTCTATGGACTTCACCACGAATAAAATTTCCGAATCTTCGTTTTGAAGATTTTCTTGTTGTTTCCGAATATTTGTAAACATTTCACGAACAAAAAAATCTTCGGGCGAAGATTTTTTTTCGGAAATTTTTACGAAGATTTTGAATTTTTTTCCGAAAATTTTTTTGTTCGGCCTAAGATTTTTTTGTTCGTTACCAGCATTTTTTCTTCGGAAAAAATTAAAAATAGCTCAAAATGTTCGTGAATTAGCTCGAATTTTTGGATAAATTCACAAATGTTCCAGATCACTCGTAAAATTACCCGAAGATTTTTTTGCAGGCAATTACGATTGTTTCGCCGGTTGTTGGTAGGTAATAGATGAAAAAGAGTGGGCTACACATTATTGCTTGCTTCATCATGGCTCTGTTGAATGAATTTATCAATGAAGAGAGTAATTTCGGGATAAAGAAGACCCAATAGTTTATTAGAGGGCAACACTGATCAAGAATTTGCAGGATTTACCGCTTTACATGGTCCACCGATCGTCGTGGATAGCTCTTTATTTCAAAGAGCCACCGCTTTTTTACTAATGGATTTCAAATCGAACCATTTCCATTCAATTTTCTGCAGTGAAAGTGGATTTTCATCTGTATTAGAATTTTTTCGATCGATGGAATCAGTACTCCGGTTCCCTTTTCGATCCACCATGCCTTTCGTCTTGCTAGCGGAAAGCGAAGATGGTAGATAGTCATAATTCTTACTAATCAAGCTCACTAGATTAACTTCTTTCTGAATTAAATCTGCGACTCATTTTTGATTTAATTTGCATAAATTTGGAACTGCCAAGTTTTAGTTTTCGGGACTTAATTAAACCAAAATGTAACACATGCACAAAAAGGAAGAGGTGACAGTTACTTTCATCCATTGTCAATAATAGTCAATCATTTCATGACTGTTGCATATTTAATGACGTTTTTTTATTGGTGTTTGAAAGCAAAAGTACATCAAATTCAGTGGCGGCTCGCCCATAGGAGCTGCAGAGCTGCAGCACCCCCAAAAAAATCGAAACTTGGTCTGGCTCCTAATTAAACATTTTTTTTTCATTTTATTTTGAATGAAATGCTTGAAACTCAATTTATGTATGAAAAAATATATAAAAAATAATTGGCAACATCGCTTTGGTTCTGTGCACCAGGGGTAAGGTTAGAATGCATATTATCAACCATTCCAGTCACATCACGTGATCAGTCTATCTCCTTTTTTTCTTTTTTGCAAAAGTTTTCGTTGGTTATATACTTCGATAATTTCGCATTCCGTGTCACAAAGCACATACGAAACTAAAGGAATAATCGTGCAAATGTTTTAATTGGACAGTGCAAATATTTCTGGAGATTGGACAGTGACAAAGTAAACACATTACTTAGGCTAGCATTTGCAACACAGGTAGATATTAACCTGAAAACAGTGAGAAATAGATATTATTTATAATAAAAAAGCCTGTTTGGTGTGTAATTTAATGCAAGTTCAGAGCTGTCTGAGGGCTGCCGATGAGAGCTAAAAGCTCGAAACAGCGCTGTCCAGCTCTGTGCTTAATTGACTTGAGCTACAATGTGAAATATCATTGGAGCTGCAGGGTTGGTGGTTGTTCTGGCCACCTAACTGCCAGTGGAAGTTGACATGGCTTCCCAGGAGTCGACCACAAAGGACGTCAAGATGTTGCAGTTTTTAATGCAAGTTATTACTGAGGTAGCTAATTTGTATAGTTTAATAGCAGGTATACTGTAGGTAATAAGATATGCCAACTTCTCCTTGCTACAGTAAGTTACACAGTACGAAGTAGCCTAGTTTGTAGTTGGGCAGGGGGCAGTATTACCACTAGGCCTACTTTGCTATTTCAATTTTTATCTAGGTACTAAGTAAGGTACTTTAAGCAATCAAAAGTGTAGCCTTCAAATCATGGCTGATGTTGCAAGTCTAGATTTACTAAGTTTGTTCAACACTGTCTGATCAGTGACAAGAGGATAAAAATGCCACTGCAAGAACAACTGAGTCTTTGTTACCCCAAATTCTTAAAGTTACAAGTAGGCTAGATAAGTCTAAAGTTGGCTAATCTGTATTTTTCTTACTGAACAGCATGGCATTTCACTCTTCAGATTTACAGCTTTGAGTTCCATGCTCCTAGAAGTTAGATTGATCTGAAGGACTAAATGTATTCCTAAGATCTACAAAGCTATGCAATATGCATTTATAAAGTACAAAGAAAAAATTAAAGTGCAACCACTAACTAATGTATAATGTAATTGTAATTACATTTTATTCACCAAGTTGCATTGGCCAGGCTGCCAGGAGACAGTGAGAGTCAAGCTGCCACCTGCCCACCTGTTTACGACACATGGCAGAGGCTTCACAATGTCCTTTTAATAGCTGAACGTCAAGCAGGGAAGCTGTGAATACCAATTTTTATAGTCTTTGGTTTGACCCGACCAGGAATCGAATGCGAGTCTACTGCTTAAGTAGCAGATGCTCTATCCACTCGACCACTGCTCTCTCCACTAATGTAAATCATTGGGCTACCTGAATTATATCACAGTTAATACCCCAGATCAAATTTGCCTAAAAAGTGATATATACTGTACATAAAAGACAGTAGAGCAGGGGTGTCGTTAAGTATGAGCCGTCGCTTTATTTTCGGCAGATGTACGATTCGTGTATGAGCACACGTGCATTCTCTCCTTCTGTCCGATCTAAGCTGTTCCCCAGATCTAGCCCTAACCCTAATGCATGCACACATAAGAGGAGCAAGAGCGCGTGCACGCTCATACATGAGTTGCAGAGATTCTGAAATAAAGCTGACGGCTTGTACTTAACTACACCCCACTCCACTAATCTAAATCATTGGGCTACCTGAATTATATCACAGTTAATGCCCCAGATCAAATTTGCCTAAAAAATGATATATACCGTCGTCGGGGGTGACTTTGATCACCCGTCTAACTTCAAGTGCTCTGATCTTCTACCACACTACTGTTCCATCTTTCTGTATCGACTAATCGTAACACTCTGTGGCTGAGCTTTCTTATGACACATTGCTTTTTTCGATTAGTGTCACGTGATGTGAGCATACTGCCACCTAATGCTTGATCAAAGTCACCCCGTGCCAGGGGTGACTTTGATCACTCATATAAAACTGCCGTTTTATCAAAGTAAACTCATCTGAAGGATGACTTTGTTCATTTTTATGTTTTTTAAAAAGTTGTCGGGGACTAAAATTTAGTTTTCATTGGATTGAAGTACAACTACAGGGGGTTTGCTTTGGATAATGGCCATCTCACATCTGCCTCGGGTTCGGGAGGGTAGGGGTTCGATTCCTTCAGAACCAATCAAATATATAGCTCTTGTTGAGGTCAATATTAACTCGCAACCACTATTACGTTGCACATTTGCGCTAGGTGGCCTGATAATGTGTGTTCGATTTCAAAAAAGAAGACCTGAAGACTAGCTATAGCAAATTTAACAAAGGAAAGTGAAGACTGACTAGGGAAAGTGTACCACGTTGCTAAAAGTGCTGCCAAGTATTGTTTGATTATTTGCTTTATGTTTGTTTTCCATTCACGTGGTATTAATCTCAATTTGCGTTGAAGTGGCGAGCCGCCACGTTCTAAAAGCCAAAATTGGCACCAAATGAAATTTTGGCGATAAAAATAGTAATCACGTGACCACGCAACTTAATCACGTGACCAAGCAACCACACATAACTCCAAGTACAATGTGACGTTACATGGACAACGGATTTTGCAATTTGTAGTTGTTTTCTGGGAAAGATCAAAGTCACCCCAGGTGATCAAAGTCACCCCGCTGATCAAAGTCACCCCCGACGACGGTACTGCACATAAAAGACGGTAGAACAGTGCATCAAATCTTCTATCTGTTTAAATATGTCATTCATCTTTTGGATAGTGGTACATTTGTAGATTTAAGGCCTTGGCTACTCTTTTACAGTCACACCAATTTTGTTGTTTCAAGTTCAAAAACAGTTCAAGCAAGTCCTACGAAAACATACAGGATCATAGGTATTGAAATAATCACAAGAACTGCAAGAATCTCAAATCTAACTCATACTTGAGTCTTGACCCTTCAAATTGTGATCCTTTAGTTCTTTGTGGTCTTGTATACAGTGTATATATGGATACTGCTGTATATAACAACCCTAATCCTTGTCCTGTTTATTTTTTTAGCACCTGGAAAAGTTTCAGATAGTTGCTAAAACGTGTCAGTAACAAATAAGTAAACTTAATGTTAAAATTTAGCAGGAACACTGCACACAAATACTATAGGGCAAAATTATCAAAATGAAGATACTTAAATGAACAGGCATAATAATGGGACATGAGTAAAAGGCGGAAAAGTAGGAAAGGGCGGTTTGGGTTAGGGTTAACCTTAACCTAATCCTAACCCAAATCTAATCGTAACCTTTTTTTTAGCATGATTTCCGCCTTTTCCAATTTTTCGATCTTTTAGTCTTGTCCATAATAATGAATCTCCTTTAAATATGGCATCATATGCAAGTGCATTTCACACAGACTTTTTTGTCATTTCACAATTAGTTTGGGTTCAATTAAACTGAATGAGAGGATTATACAACTCACAGTCAGAAAGTTAGCTATTGGTGATGATGGATAGCAATTATGATAAAAGTAAACACTTGATTCGTATCTTTTGTCTTATTGCATCTACTGTAATTGTTAATTGAATGTAATGCAGCCTCGTTATATATGATCTCGCGTTGGTTAAAAAATTCATCAAACAACATGTCCCAGAAAGAATATTGTTATGAAGTGGAATTATTTCATTTTGCAGGTCTAGTTAATATTGTAGTTTTATTGAATAGGTTCTAGACATTTTGCAAGGATAATCATTGGATGTTGTAACAGTCAGCTGGACCTACAGTACACTACTTTGTACTGCATGCAGAATGCATATCAAAGTTTGTTACAGATTGTAGTTTCGGCGTTATCTGTGTTTATTTGTATAACCAAAGAAAGAAAATACGATGCCAAAGCAAAATGCTGATGACTATGGCTTGACCAGAAATGATGAAGTTTATGAACAGAGTATTGCAAGTAAGTGCACTGTTTTATTGAATTTAGCTACTTAGTAGTTTTCAAGCAGACGAGCCTCAGGTAATCAAAATCAGTTGTTGACTTGGCCTTTTCATGTTTGTGTTGTATCCACAGTACCTTCGTCGCTGCAAAACTACACAATAAGAGCAATAGACATGTCAAAAGTTGACTGTTAAAATTTTATAGAGCTGGTGTATCAATGATTTGTAAATAGCTGCTGTGCTTTTCCTTGCAAAACTCATTGATTGTATTCATTGTTTAAATGGAGTGAGATAAAGTCCATTTAGTTTACAAACCTGTGCCCATTGTGTGCTGTACTGGTAAGTTTCTGAAAAGGTTGATACTGTATGTTCGTAGATTGCAGTTTTGCAACCTGCAAGGATGCAACAGTAAATTAATTTTTTAAATAATGTACTGAAGATTTCTGTTTTTTTTCATATGGTTATTTATCTTTCTAGATATTGCTACCCAAACAACGTATAATATGGCATTGCTACCTTCAAGGGAGAGGAAAAACGTTGTAGAGACATTTTCATCAGAAAATAACTTAACGGTTTGCCAAAATCCTGACTTGGTAAGTTTTCAAACACTTTTTCAAATTATGATCTCTGAACTTTCTATTAAGAGCACCTGTATTTAATTAAAAGCCCAACTTTACTGACTTTGTGATGCATTCCATGCAAGAGGTGCACAAATCAGTGTATGAGGATCATTCAAAAGACTATGTGGAACTTGTTGCAATCTCGTGACATGAGTTGTTAATTCATTGAAAATATTGTTTTGATAAAGCTACATTGAAAAAAGCTTGGTATATAAGTCTGGTCTTGTTTACTCTGGCAATGGACGTTTTTTATTCTTACTCCGATTGCTTATGGGCAAAAAAGGGTGAAATCGTGTATCCATATTAGAAGCAATTTTATTGTTGATATTGTGAGATTAAAACACATCAAAAGAATTGCTTTGATTAAAATGTTCATGTCGTTGAAGCTTTTTGCCTGACAGTCTTCAAAGTTTTGAAGACATGAGCATTTTAATTAAAGCATTTCTCAAGTTCTTTACCACTGATAAACTTTACTAAAAAAATTGTGAAACAAATTTCAAGAAAATCGCGAGTTTTTGAATTTGGCAGTTAGGTGACATCAGCGCATATTTTTATGCCCCCAAAACGAGACCATGAGAAGAGAATTTGCGATGTTGCTGAGTCACATTGTTTTTAGTATGTTTTGATCTCCCAAAATGAACGAAATTGCTTCTAATGTAGAATGCACGATTTTTCCTTTACGCGACCGGATAATCACAGACAAGTATGGATCTGCAGGACTGCACAGTAATTGTATATTTTGGCGATGAAAGAAAGATGGATGAAAGAAGTGATAAACTAGACAAACTAACGAATTATAGTAAGTTTTTAACTTCCAGACGACGAAGAAAACTTAAGCAATTGTCATTTTAGGCGATATAAAGAACGCCATCGTCATTTGCCCTGTGAAGTGTAGTGGAGCGGATTGGTCATTTGATTCCAAGGGTTTGCTACGGTACGTTACGGTATGATGTTTTGTAATCTGTACCTCTAACAATATATCGTACCGTAATTCCGTACTTCATTCAATTACCGCACGTAAATGTAGAGTACGGAAAAAATTTCCGTATCTATTTCGTACCACTGGTTTGCCTAGTTTATATAAACTGTTGCACAAATTAAGGTATCGAAAAGTTGCAAAAATGTTGCTGATTTGTGGAGCAGACAAGCAGTGAAAATCATTTTGATTGCGAAAGGTGTAAAAGAAGTGTCGCCACACATATACCAATCAATCAGTGGTCGCGTGGATAGAGCGTTTTCTACTGAAATGGTGGATTTAAGTTCGATTCCTATCGGGTCAAACCAAAGACTTAAAAGTATGCTTTTCACAGCTTTCCTGCTTGATGTCCAGCACTGAAACGGGACAATGCGAAGCCTCCACCGTGTGCGGTAGACAGGAAGCAGCTTGAGTCAGAGATCAAAAGGTCCCTTCACTGTCTCCTGGCCAAGGCAACTAGATGGATAAAAATGTAATTACAACTATACGTTCTGCTGCTGTCTGAGAATGTTCACTGAGTGGTTTCCATGACAAGTTTACTGCGACTGTAAGAGGACATTAACAGACTAACCAAGTACTAGGGTAGGTAGGTGCGGAAAAAATAATTTCGATTTCCGTAACGTACTGCCCTGAAAAATACCGTACGTAATACTGTGCCGTACTTTTTCCAAAAATCGAACCATATTTCCGTAGTGTACCGCAGTAACCCTATGTTTGTTTTTTGTTTTTTTTTCAGCGTTGCAGTTATAGTGTAGTCATGCTCCTTTGCGACAATTGTGTGGAGCAGAACGTAAACGCCCAAAACCAGTGCGTAGACGATTCATCCGGAACCAGAAACGTCCTGGAAGATGCATTCTTGACGGCAGAGAATCAATGTAGGGGATAAACTGATGGGAGTTTATGAAATATTCTGTTTAGGCTGATCGCTTAATGTTCAATTGCTTGTGGTTTAGTGACACGCCGTGCTTTATATACTTTAGCGACAAAACTGTTTTAGTTGCTCATGTATTTCTAAATAAACATCAAATAAAATGGAGCACAAAAATAAAATTCATCAACCAATCAGTGGATGGAGCGTCTGCTACTAAAACGGTAGACGCGGGTTCGATTCCCGGTCGGGTCAAAATACCAGGCTGTCCACTGTCATTTTTTTACATTTTTATTCATTTTTTTAACCTCTGTCATTTTTTTTACTAAGTTTCATTTTTTTTCATTTTTTTAAACCTATTTTTACTTTTTTCAACTTTTTGTGAAGAATGTTAATTTTAATTGCGGAATTTTTTTCAAGTGCAACTGTGTATGAATTAAACCATTGTTTGTGATTTATTATTTATATTTTGGGGGGATTTATAGCTTTGCTTTGTGTGAGGAAAATGAAGGAAGCTAAGTAGCGGTTTCGGTAACTTTTTAAATTTTCATGATTATGTTTCGACAAAAGCAACTATTGTCTAAAATTTTTTTTAAAGCAGTCGAATTAGGTTAAAACTTTAACTTTTTTATTTTATGATTTACCGGCTTGTAATAATAAGGCTGAAATTATATCATTAGCCACTGCCCTCATAGTCCATTTACGCAGCCAGTTCAATTATGTTTTTGCACTGTTAATTTCTATGCCGCATTTCAAAAGCATTGAATTTTGCTGAAATATGCCTAAAATTAAGTTACTTTAGTAAAAAAAAACTGCAAAATCTTTGAGCGCTGGGGCCCCAGACCCCCTAGTCTCCGGCAGCAAGGCGCGCTACTCTAAACTCCTTGTCTCCAGCAGCTAGGCGCATTACCCCAGACCCTCGATACAGCCCCCCATTGCAGATTTCTCGCTACGCGCCACGCCAAACTAGCAGCCAGTACAGTATACAAAAATTTTATTTAGAGTAGCACTTGGTTACTGGTTGCACCTAAAGCTATTAAACTGGAAGGGAAAACCATACAAAAACGCTTACAAAAATATCATATCTTGAGTGGACCCCTCCCCTGCAAAAATTTCTGAATCCGCCCCTGAACTGTATTTTTTTTACAGTATCGATTTTTAATATAAGGTATGTTAAGTTACCAGGACATTTCATCTTGTATTGAAAGTTAGTTTCCGAGTTTTTTGTAACAATTTCTACGCCAAAATTTCACTGTGACGGCATCCATTTCACGTACGGTAAATCTTTGTACGAGCTTAGATGTTTAACTTGCAAAAACATAACTAAACCGTGGTCATTAAAATGGTTCTATTAAATGAAGTTATTTCCACTAAAATCATGATAGAGTTGGTGATATTTGAAATTCTTCCCTATGTGGAAAGCACAAAAAATACTGCAGGCTACAGAACTAGCGTTACCTACCTTGTGCTACAAAAGGCAACTTTAGTAACTTCTACCAAGCTGCAAGAATTATAAGCTTTTGTGCATAATGGTTGGATTAATGTAACGTAATAGATAACTTTTTCGATCATGCAACAGGTAAAAATTTAGTTTTTGATTGCGTTCATTTCATTACGTAACAAGCGTTAACATTTTCCTTTGCGGCATATTATGCATTTTCCTCCACGATTATCTCATAAATTACTCCAGCTGGAATCGTAGATCATAGGCGTAACCAGGGGGACGGGTCCCACTTTCCAATTGAAATGTCTCCAATGATTGAAATGTAACAAAAAAGCCTATTGTTTCTTCAATTTCCGTTTCTTTCAGCATTTTTCGCATGCTACAGTACCGTAATTAAGTAACAATAATACTGACGCCTAGGCTCCTTCAATTCAATTTCTGCCAACTAATTTAATTCTACAACCTAGGTGAAATTGAGGGCTTTTTTCTAAAAGTTGCTACCCCAGGCCCTCGTCGAACCTTTTTAAGAACGTAATGCAAGAACAAGGGCCGGACTTGCCATGTGACACAGTGCCAGGGGCCCTGCGCTCAGATGTAAGACTTTTTTTTGGTCTTTACTTTTTTTGGCAGCAAGATTTTGCGAAAATTCCCAAAGTGCCAGGAGCCCTTGCTCAATGTAAATCCGGCCCGGGCAATAACATGGTTAGTAAGCGTAACCGTCTATTGTACTATTTTTCATCAACAATTCACCTCTACCTCGCCAGTTTTTTCACGATAAAATACCGTACTTTTGAAAAAACATTAGCTAGGAGAAATGCTCATTGAACAAATTATTGAATTTGCATTTAAGGGAGCCTGGTTCCCCTGGCCGTACATGTACTCCTCTAACTGGTTATTGTCATGACAAAACAAAAATCTCTTAAGCAAATCTTCGAGTGGATTATTATTTACGGCTAAAATATTACAGGAGGCAAGATACCACGCTTCCTCTTATCTGGGCCAGATCATTTACAAAATTTATCGCAAAATGCAAGATTTTAAGCATGTTTTGGACTTAAATTGTAAGTAAAAAAAGAATTGAACAATTTAATTTTTTCAATTGGCTTTCACATGTTAAAAATCTAGTTTGCAAAATGTGATCCGATGGTGTTAAAATAGCTATTTCTTTGCCCTCAGACCCCCGTTTGGGATATGTTGAGGTTACACTGGTTTACTCAACACATCTCCCAATTTAGACATTTGCACTTTCTAACTTTCAGCTTAAGTCCTCTTCTCCCTTTGCAAAATCCTGTTTACGAGCCAAACACGGACCACGACTTCTGATCTTCCATTCTGCAATATCTTAGTATTACAAAAAGTTCCTTTTTCGCAAATTTCTGACGACGTCATTGTGTATGACTTGTGGTTCGCCCCCCCCCCTTCTAATCAAAAATCCTGGCTACGCCTATGGCTGAAATGCTAAAATTTTTTGCAAAAGATAAAAGGGTAAACAGTGGCGTCGCTAGGGGGGTGGGGCGGCCCGCCTCGGGTGTCACCATTCTGTTTTTTTTCTTTTGAGACCGAAAACCCACTGATGGGTTGGCAAAGACCTTTTTTTTTTGTTTTGGTCATCACATACTTTCGGACTGAAAACTGAACACCAACTCGTTTTGCAGCGAAGACCTTTTTTTTTTTTTTGGTCTTCACCTATATTTTGGCCGATAAAGGGTGCCACCACAAAATCCCGCCCCTGGTGCCACCATTTCTAGCGACGCTTCTGAGGGTGAAAAATGTTTAAAAATAAAGTTGAAAGAAATTGTGAAATTTTCCACATAGTTTTCTTGCAACACAGGGTAGATATAAGAGGACTAGTAAAAAAGAACCACATGAAACCTGGCAAAGAGGTGCTGGCTGAGCGCCACTGCTTTTATGCGTTAGTAAAATGCGTGTTGGGGGCGAAGCTCTAAGATGTGGATATGCGTTTTTTAAAATCCTTGCGGATTTTGTTTTAAGCCGTTTGTATTCTTGGCTTTAATTGGTTCAAAAACATTGTTTTTGTTTGATAGACGGTGTTTGTGAGGTTAACTTAGGTACAAGGCACTCTGTTTAAGTAGCATGGTTGCAAAATTTCAAATAGTGGCAGGAATTATGGTGAAGTTTTGTCATTTTTTTTACAATTTTTGTCATTTTTTTTCATTTTTCTGTAACTTGCTGTCATTTTTTTTTTCATTTTTTTGTTCAGAGGTGAGTGGACAGCATGAAATACAGACCATAAAAGTTGGTATTTACAGCTTTCCTGCTTGACGTTCAGCGATTAAAGTGACATTGTGAAGCATCCACTGTGTGTGATAGACAGGCGGTGGCTTGACTAGTAGACCGAAAGGTCCTTTCGCTGTCTCCGGGCAAGGCAGCTTGGTGAATAAAATGTAATGGCAATTGCACATTAAATTATTGTGTTTCAAAAATTCTTAATGCAAATGATGCTATCTTTAATACTTGTATATTCAAAAGCCCTACGACAGCATAAATAAAAAAATAAACTGCTGTTACTCTGTACTCCCAACTCTTGGCCATGCAAATAAATTCAATCTTTATGTTGTGTATATGTTGGTTGTGTATATATTAAATTTATGAAGACATTCTAACTATGGTGTTGGTGCATAGCATAGCTCGTAATTGCATCATACTCGCGAGGTCAACGGCGCACAAGCGAAAGCAGACCCACGTCCACAACCCTCACATGACTAAGCACATTTTCGTCAAGAGCTCGCTCTACGATAATACACTTTTTTTTTATAAGAATCAATAAATTTTGAGTTAAGGGGGGCTGTTTTTGATTTTTTTTTACAATTTTGAGGCTCTTTTGTTAGTACATTTCGAGAGAATCAATGTCAATTTCAGCGACCATGTTTAACAAACTGTTTGATTTTCAATGCTCAGTTTGAGTTAGGCATTTTGTGCTGCGTTTGCGGCATCGTAAATTACAAGAGCGAAAAAGCGAGTTTTTTTTTTAATTTGAACGACAGCCTAACGCTCTCTCCGTTGTCTGCGCAACAGCACTCTATTATAAACTGAATCGTTGCTATTTTCCAAATACTGGAAAAATCACTAACAATTTCATCTTTCTGAATCTGCGTAAAATTTATTATTTGTTTCAAGATTGAAAATTTATTCTTAATTTTTTTGGCTGCTGAGACTGGCATTGTTCTTACGTTTCGAGGAAAACTGAACCTTGTGTTCTTGTAAAAAGAGTGTAGTTAGAACATAATATACCAATCTTTAGGTCTATATACAATTACTATCTCTTTGATTTAAGTCAAATCAAGTTTATTTTACGTTACGTCAACAGTACGCAGGCAGTAAGCAGCGAAAGACAATGCGGCTAACTACGTCAATTACATCAAACAGCTACACTTAAACAGTAACAGGCGCCAACTTAAGCTTGGCGATAAACAAAAAATACATATTAACACAAGAAAACAACCGATGTTGTCAACTGCAACTTTTACATGAAAAAAAAGTTCAGTCCAAGATATAAAAAAAATAAATAATAAAAAAAGTGTTACATGTATTTGAAAAAACCTTGCTACAGTTTTTGGGGGTCAGCAAAAAAAATTATGACATTGTGAAAAGTTAGCAACTCCGTCCCCAGGTAAAACATAATTTGAGACGGATCACTCCACATTTCATACAGAAAAACTGGTCAGTTGATACATCCAGCCGGGAGCATTATGCAGATCACCAAGGCACTTCTAAGTCTCATACGTGGCACTGTTGATCAAAACGGTGACCAATTTGCCCCAAACCAACCTCCATTCAAAACACCAAATAAGTTACTATTATCAGAAATATAGCCTCTCATAATAAAAAACAGTAGAGTCTCTCAAATTGGGAAGCTTAAACAACAGGAGATACTGATTCAGCCTAAGCTCTGGTTATACGGTAAACAAATAATAGTAAAATATCTGCTCTGGGTCATATTTTGTAACAAGAAAACTACAGCGTTATTTAATCAAGAAGGAGACTTTAGTTAGCATTGCTGCAGTAACAATATGCGTTAAACTGAACTGGTGGTTTTGAACTATTGAATTGGCTCAGGTGGTTTCGTATGAACGTTAAACTGAACTGCCACGTTAGAAATGAAAAGCCGCCGCATTGGAAAATCGGACAGGAAGTGACATTTCGAACCCCTGAAAGGCAAGGACTAGATAGAGCAAGGAGAAAATATATTCACATGTGAAACATTAAATTCAACACAAAAGTTCATCTTCTATAGCATTGGGCCTAAGGAACATGGCCGAGGCAGACTGAATAGCTTGGGCATGAAGGGGGGGGGGACTAACGTTCTCATAACGTGGGAGCTACACCTCCCAAAACTTGTATTATTAAGGCCGCTTTGAAAGCAATTAAGCCCCAGCACGATGTCGAAGTCGCGAGCACAACCCATTAACAAGGCAGGAACCAAAAGTATTAAAGGTCACTGTTTCACATATGCTAAAAAAAACAACGAGTTAAAATCAGCTATTTTTGAGATCGAAATACGTAAGCCTTAAGTTATTAATTTATTGTCTACGAAATCTTTACACCACTATTGCGGTGGAAAATACCAAGCGCATTTTATTCCACCGGAAAACTAGATTAACTTTTTTTTTTATCTATTCCTATCATGTACTTAGCCAGTAATAAAGAAATAAAGACTAGCGTGCATAATTGCGTGTTCTTTTTGTTTTGTTTTTGAGTTAAATTTTCCGGTGAAATAGTCGAATTCAAATGATTTTACAAACTTATTGCTCCTTCATCATTTGGCGCACCATTGCAAGAGAGCTAGCGCACATTTCTCGCCGTTGATTAAGCAGTACAAAAATCAAAAACGGAACACTGTCAGCCTATATGTTAGATTATAATTAATTCCAATATCGATAGTGATTTCTACTAAGAGTAGTGATGAGTCGAGCAGCTGCACTGCTATGGTTTAATATAAGATGAAGAACGTTTCCGTCGCAATTTAGTAAAAAACTGACATGTGCACCGGAGTTTTCCATTCAATATATAAGGTATAATAACCGGAAAATGGCGAAATTGTGAAAAAGATTGATGATACAGGTTAATGTGGCCAGTCGGCTGCTTGCTCTTCGTTTCTTACAAGATTTTTTAAGCCAAACACAATTTCAAAACAGGTTTTATTGCAAATTCATGTTTTCCACTACATCGTGATCTTCATCGCTACAGCAATGCAGCTCTCTTCATCCGCCAGACACTCGGCAGTTTCCACTGCACCATCCTCAGTGATGTCCATTGTATTGCGACGCTAGGCAACCTTTAAAATTGCGGGACACTGGTCACACACTACGGAAGTTAGACGCGGGTTAATATACATAAAGTGGGAGAGGGGGATAAAATAAGTGGAAAACTCCGAATAGTACAGATAACAATAAGTAAAGCCTAATGCTGTTGCATTATTTTTAAATTTCTAAATAGCACACGTAACTAGCCGCACAGCCCATCCACGCCACAGCACAGGCAGTAATATAATGTTTTCTGATTTTCTTGATTGTGTTGTGCAGTGGTTCGAGTCGAAAAAGCATGCCTTGCAAATGATAGCTTTGCTCCAATCTAAAACCAACGCAACGTTTTGATCCCAGATAACAGTATTTCGGGGTAATACATCAAAGTTTCGTTCTTCACAACCAGACCCGGATACGAAATGTTGTTCGCTTTGCAAAGTTTCTTTCTTTCCCTTTATAATCTGATTGAAGACATCTTCAACAAAAAATATATTTATATATTAGTTTCAAAATGAACCAGTTAGTTAGTTGAGCGGGAACACGTTCGTCTCTTAAAACAGTGGGGCTGAGATTCAAATTTTGGGGCGGTCAAAATCAAACTCAGTATTGCTAACGAGCCGTCACCCCTGCGAGATTTTAACGCTGTGTAGCCCAGGCACAATGATGTTATGATCAAAAAATGAACCTATTGTACCTTGTGAAGTAGCGGGTGAGGCAAAAAAATAAAGGATAACTCTTATATAAGTTATATTGGGATACTTACATCTTACAAGCCAGATAACAATTAAATACTGTATTTCGAAAGCTATGATTCTCAAATGTGGTAAGTTTGAGCGTTCATTAAAAACTTTTAACAGTAAAAGTTTTGCTTTAAACGTTCCGAGTGAAAAACCAAACAAATACCCTATTCAATTAAATAAAAAATTAGCTCCCGGTAATCACGTTTACCTCCTACTCAACAATGTTGACTCCTACTCTACAATGTTGACTGTGATAGTGCTCTAAAGCATAGGTTCTCAAAGTGCCCTAAACCTAAGGGCTACGCAAGGTATTCGTTTACTTTTATGTTTTCATTTAAGAAATTCATTGTCAGGCTACGTAAATAATGGTCAACCTCATCAAGGGCTCCATAACACTAAAAGTTTGAGAACCCCTGCCCTAAAGTGTAAGAGGGTTGCAACTACCAACACACTACGTCACTTCGAAGGTCAAAATCATGGTTAACTGTTTAAGATTTAATGATTTATGTTGCTGTCCCACGGGCGATATGATTCGCACTGGTGGTTACAAAAAGCAATACACGACAATGTTTTCTGTACCAGTACAAAAATAAAACCGCCTCAAAACAAACGACTTAAATTTGAGCAGACTTGAAGAGCAAATTGCAGTGGAGTAAAAGCGGTCTTCCTTACATTACAAGAAAACCTTCCGTATATCGCAGGTTTTCGACAATTCAGCAAAATTTGGACGTGAATAGTAAGTAGTTCACTCCTTTGTCACATCTAAATTGGTTTCTAATTAATGCCCATGCACTGCCAAAGTTGGATGCACAGGATCGTCACAACCACCAATACCTGCTTGCGAGAGTGACCTGCCGGACTCCAGGAAGACAATCTTTACAGAGAACGAAACAATAATATCAGTAATTTATTTTGGCTCATGCATTAGTATTTTCAAGTCGCATTAGTTTATTACGCAAATTACCTCAAATGTACAGCACTTTTCGCAAATGCGTAAAACATATTCAATCGCCGATGATTGCTTGACACGAAGATGTTCCCAGATAACTTCACTGTCTCCTTTGCAAAAAAAAATTGACTTTGTCAATCGCGAACCTAGTCAAGTAACCTACCGCCAACATTAGAGTTCCTTGGCAGTCAGTTATCGTGGACCCGTCAATCGTCAATTCTTCGATAGGCAACCACAGCTCCAGTGCCCCACCAGTATGACGTAATAGAAATCGGAATTATTTTTTCCGTACCTACCCTAGTACTTGGTTAGTCTGTTAATGTCTTCTTACAGTCGCAGTAAACTTGTCATGGAAACCACTCAGTGAACATTCTCAGACAGCAGCAGAACGTATAGTTGTAATTACATTTTTATCCATCTAGTTGCCTTGGCCAGGAGACAGTGAAGGGACCTTTTGATCTCTGACTCAAGATGCTTCCTGTCTACCGCACACCGTGGAGGCTTCGCATTGTCCCGTTTCAGTGCTGGACGTCAAGCAGGAAAGCTGTGAAAAGCATACTTTTAAGTCTTTGGTTTGACCCGATAGGAATCGAACTTAAATCCACCATTTCAGAAGAAAACGTTCTATCCACGCTACCATTGATTGATTGGTATATGTGTGCGACACTTCTTTTGCACCTTTCGCAATCAAAATGATTTTCACTGCTTGTCTGCTCCACAAATCAGCAACATTTTTGTAACTTTTCGATACTTTAATTCGTGCAACAGTTTATATAAACTAGGCAAAGCAGTGGTACGAAATAGATACGGAAATTTTTTCCGTACTCTACATTTACGTGCGGTAATTGAATGAAGTACGGAATTACGGTACGATATATTGTTAGAGGTACAGATTACAAAACATCATACCGTAACGTACCGTAGCAAACCCTTGGAATCAAATGACCAATCCGCCCCACTACACTTCACAGGGCAAATGACGATGGCGTTCTTTATATCGCCTAAAATGACAATTGCTTAAGTTTTCTTCGTCGTCTGGAAGTTAAAAACTTACTATAATTCGTTAGTTTGCCTAGTTTATCACTTCTTTCATCCATCTTTCTTTCATCGCCAAAATATACAATTACTGTGCAGTCCTGCAGATCCATACTTGTCTGTGATTATCCGGTCGCGTAAAGGAAAAATCGTGCATTCTACATTAGAAGCAATTTCGTTCATTTTGGGAGATCAAAACATACTAAAAAAAATGTGACTCAGCAACATCGCAAATTCTCTTCTCATGGTCTCGTTTTGGGGGCATAAAAATATGCGCTGATGTCACCTAACTGCCAAATTCAAAAACTCGCGATTTTCTTGAAATTTGTTTCACAATTTTTTTAGTAAAGTTCATCAGTGGTAAAGAACTTGAGAAATGCTTTAATTAAAATGCTCATGTCTTCAAAACTTTGAAGACTGTCAGGCAAAAAGCTTCAACGACATGAACATTTTAATCAAAGCAATTCTTTTGATGTGTTTTAATCTCACAATATCAACAATAAAATTGCTTCTAATATGGATACACGATTTCACCCTTTTTTGCCCATAAGCAATCGGAGTAAGAATAAAAAACGTCCATTGCCAGAGTAAACAAGACCAGACTTATATACCAAGCTTTTTTCAATGTAGCTTTATCAAAACAATATTTTCAATGAATTAACAACTCATGTCACGAGATTGCAACAAGTTCCACATAGTCTTTTGAATGATCCTCATACACTGATTTGTGCACCTCTTGCATGGAATGCATCACAAAGTCAGTAAAGTTGGGCTTTTAATTAAATACAGGTGCTCTTAATAGAAGGTTCAGAGATCATAATTTGAAAAAGTGTTTGAAAACTTACCAAGTCAGGATTTTGGCAAACCGTCAAGTTATTTTCTGATGAAGTTGTCTCTACAACGTCTTTCCTCTCCCTTGAAGGTAGCAATGCCATATTATACGTTGTTTGGGTAGCAATATCTAGAAAGATAAATAACCATATGAAAAAAACAGAAATCTTCACTACATTATTTGAAAAATTAATTTACTGTTGCATCCTTGCAGGTTGCAAAACTGCAATCTACGAACATACAGTATCAACCTTTTCAGAAACTTACCAGTACAGCACACAATGGGCACAGGTTTGTAAACTGAATGGACTTTATCTCACTCCATTTAAACGATGAATACAATCAATGAGTTTTGCAAGGAAAAGCACAGCAGCTATTTACAAATCATTGATACACCAGCTCCATAAAATTTTAACAGTCAACTTTTGACATGTCTATTGCTCTTATTGTGTAGTTTTGCAGTGACGAAGGTACTGTGGATACAACACAAACATGAAAAGGCCAAGTCAACAACTGATTTTGATTATCTGAGGCTCGTCTGCTCGAAAACTACTAGGTAGCTAAATTCAATAAAACAGTACACTTACTTGCAATACTCTGTTCATAAACTTCATCGTTTCTGGTCAAGCCATAGTCATCAGCATTTTGCTTTGGCATCGTATTTTCTTTCTATGGTTATACAAATAAACACAGATAACGCCGAAACTACAATCTGTAACAAACTTTGATATGCATTCTGCATGCAGTACAAAGTAGTGTACTGTAGGTCCAGCTGACTGTTACAACATCCAATGATTATCCTTGCAAAATGTCTAGAAGCTATTCAATAAAACTACAATATTAACTAGACCTGCAAAATGAAGTAATTCCACTTCATAACAATATTCTTTCTAGGACATGTTGTTTGATGAATTTTTTAACCAACGCGAGATCATAACGAGGCTGCATTACATTCAATTAACAATTACAGTAGATAAAATAAGACAAAAGATATGAATCAAATGTTTACTTTTATCATAATTGCTATCCATCATCACCAATAGCTAACTTTCTGACTGTGAGTTGTATAATCCTCTCATTCAGTTCAATCGAACCCAAACTAATTGTGAAATGACAAAAAAGTCTGTGTGAAATGCACTTGCATATGATGCCATATTTAAAGGAGATTCATTATTATGGACAAGACTAAAAGATCGAAAAATTGGAAAAGGCGGAAATCGTGCTAAAAAAAAGGTTACGATTAGATTTGGGTTAGAATTAGGTTAAGGTTAACCCTAACCCAAACCGCCCTTTCCTACTTTTCCGCCTTTTACTCATATCCCATTATTATGCCTGTTCATTTAAGTATCTTCATTTTGATAATTTTGCACTATAGTATTTGTGTGCAGTGTTCCTGCTAAATTTTAACATTAAGTTTACTTATTTGTTACTGACACGTTTTAGCAACTATCTGAAACTTTTCCAGGTGCTAAAAAAATAAACAGGACAAGGATTACGGTTGTCATATACAGCAGTATCCATATATACACTGTATACAAGACCACAAAGAACTAAAGGATCACAATTTGAAGGGTCAAGACTCAAGTATGAGTTAGGTTTGAGATTCTTGCAGTTCTTGTGATTATTTCAATACCTATGATCCTGTATGTTTTCGTAGGACTTGCTTGAACTGTTTTTGAACTTGAAACAACAAAATTGGTGTGACTGTAAAAGAGTAGCCAAGGCCTTAAATCTACAAATGTACCACTATCCAAAAGATGAATGACATATTTAAACAGATAGAAGATTTGATGCACTGTTCTACCGTCTTTTATGTGCAGTATATATATATCATTTTTTAGGCAAATTTGATCTGGGGCATTAACTGTGATATAATTCAGGTAGCCCAATGATTTGCATTAGTGGAGAGGGGTGTAGTTAAGTACAAGCCGTCAGCTTTATTTCGGAATCTCTGCAACTCATGTATGAGCGTGCACGCGCTCTTGCTCCTCTTATGTGTGCACGCATTAGGGTTAGGGCTAGATCTGGGGATAGCTTAGATCGGACAGAAGGAGAGAATGCACGTGTGCTCATACACGAATCGTACATCTGCCGAAAATAAAGCGACGGCTCATACTTAACGACACCCCTGCTCTACTGTCTTTTATGTACAGTATATATCACTTTTTAGGCAAATTTGATCTGGGGTATTAACTGTGACATAATTCAGGTAGCCCAATGATTTACATTAGTGGAGAGAGCAGTGGTCGAGTGGATAGAGCATCTGCTACTTAAGCAGTAGACTCGCATTCGATTCCTGGTCGGGTCAAACCAAAGACTATAAAAATTGGTATTCACAGCTTCCCTGCTTGACGTTCAGCAATTATAAGGATAGACATTGTGAAGCTTCTGCCATGTGTGGTAAACAGGTGGGCAGGTGGCAGCTTGACTCTCACTGTCTCCTGGCAGCCTGGCCAATGCAACTTGGTGAATAAAATGTAATTACAATTACATTATACGTTAGTGGTTACACTTTAATTTTTTCTTTGTACTTTATAAATGCATATTGCATAGCTTTGTAGATCTTAGGAATACATTTAGTCCTTCAGATCAATCTAACTTCTAGGAGCATGGAACTCAAAGCTGTAAATCTGAAGAGTGAAATGCCATGCTGTTCAGTAAGAAAAATACAGATTAGCCAACTTTAGACTTATCTAGCCTACTTGTAACTTTAAGAATTTGGGGTAACAAAGACTCAGTTGTTCTTGCAGTGGCATTTTTATTCTCTTGTCACTGATCAGACAGTGTTGAACAAACTTAGTAAATCTAGACTTGCAACATCAGCCATGATTTGAAGGCTACACTTTTGATTGCTTAAAGTACCTTACTTAGTACCTAGATAAAAATTGAAGTAGCAAAGTAGGCCTAGTGGTAATACTGCCCCCTGCCCAACTACAAACTAGACTGCTTCGTACTGTGTAACTTACTGTAGCAAGGAGAAGTTGGCATATCTTATTACCTACAGTATACCTGCTTATTAAACTATACAAATCAGCTACCTCAGTAATAACTTGCATTAAATTACACACCCCAACAGGCTTTTTTATTATAAATAATATCTATTTCTCACTGTTTTCAGGTTAATATCTACCTGTGTTGCAAATGCTAGCCTTAAGTACTGTAACGTGTTTACTTTGCCACTGCCCAATCTCCAGAAGCATTTGCACGATTATTCCTTCAGTTTCGTATGTGCTTTGTGACACGGAATGCGAAATTATCGAAGTTTATAAACAACGAAAACTTTTGCAAAAAAGAAAAAAAGGAGATAGACCGATCACGTGATGTGACTGGAATGGTTGATAATATGCATTCTAACCTTACCCGTGCACCAGAGATGTACACCGAGTCGGATTCCGGATTGAGAATTTCCGGATTTTGCAAAATTCTCCGGTTTCGGATCCGGATTTAGGATGTTAAATATGCTGTACTTCCGGATCCGGATTTTTCGGATTTTGTGTTTTTGTACGAAAAAAAAATCGCAAAGGAAAAATCCTTGTCAAAAATGAAAAAATGTAAGGCTGCTTTTCATAACTGATAAATGTTATTTGTAGCATTACATGTTTCTATACCTTATAGGCTAGCGCTTAGTGGGGTAGGCCGAATTGAATGAAAGAAGTTATAGGAACCCCACCAGTTGGATTTGCAAGTCTAGTTACTCGGTAGCAAAGCGTCCTGTTTACAGATTAACTTGAGATAAGTCCGTATCAGTATCACAATCAGCTGTTAACTTTCAGGTATTTTTAGCGGTTAGACTAAGAACCCGGTACTAATTAGAAGGCCTACTACCTATCGTACACTTGCAGCTTGGGGTCTACACCTGAGCAGTTTCATTAACATATTGATAAAGTTACCTTTTAAGCCTGATATAGTGCAGTTTTGGTCAACTTCATACAGTAGATTAAACTCCGCATTAAAACTATATCAGATAGGCTATATAGGCTTCTGTTTTATTTAAAAATGCATTTACCTTACCATCGTAAGTCCTACCCTGCCAACTTATGGTAAGTTTAAACCCTTGCAGCCGTGGGAGTCATATTGGTAGACAAATTTGAGTGAGGGTTTAGGTTGGGGTTAGTTTGGAATCAGAATTCGGGTTACTACTGGTACTGTGGTATAGCCTAGTTCTTGGGGACTAGTTGCATGCACTTGCTGTTAGTGTTTGGTCATTAGGCTTACTTATGATTGCAAACTGCTGGTAATAGACGTTACCCACAGCTTAGGAGCTTAGTATGCAGCTTAAAGCGCGAGTAACAAAAAAAGCATGTCTGGTTTGTCTAGCTCAGAGAAATACTGCAACTAAAAAGAGATGAATTTGTCAGCTTTGTTTCGAATCTCTTTTGCAGTTTGGTTGTATACCGGTAATTATTTTGAATTTCCAATAACATGCTGAATGAATTGATAAATCGTGTTTGCATTGTATCTGTAGCTTAAATTTATCGAGAATGTTAAGGAGCACCAGTAACCAGTATGTCTGATGTGCATGGATATAAATGTCTCAGAATAATATGTAACATGGTTACAAGCTTACATGTCATAAACATGTTATGTCTGATGTAATTCTTATAACTAGATTAACGTGGTAACAATTTAATGAATTGATGTAAGTGTTATGGAAATAAGTGTTTGTTAGCTTGTTTAACAGGTTTAGTGTGGGAAATAATTTAATAGGCCTACTGTAGTTTAAGTGCATAGTGTGTAGCCTACCAGTGCAGTAAAGCTTTAAAATTTGTGCTTATAATCTATTACCATAGATATTGTTCAACATTCTTACATAAAATTAGAAGTTTTCACGAATATTCACTGTAATTTATGCAGCTTTTTTGTTTAATTTGCTTTTTTTATGAATAAATGTAGTAACACTCATGCATTTTCTGCATTGTCAATGTCCCAGGTCTGCTAGATTGTTGATATATTCTATAATTTTTTTAAGAGTTGTCCCTTATTTCTTTGCGGCATTGCATTTGAGTATTTTCTAAAAATGGGCTCTACAAAGTTCTTGTAATATTAATTTCTAATGTGGATAATCTGCGGCTACTGCTTCCCTAGGTGTGTTGATATAATATGTTTGGGATTAATCAGGCTTTATTGTTGACTATTATCTTTGTTGGTCATATATTGCTAGATTAGAATTGGTACCAAACCCCTGGCACATCAAATATGTAGCTAGGATGTGAAAAAGTGGGTCTACCAAATAAACAATGAACTACATACAGTAGATACTGCTTATTGAATACAGGTATGCTGTATATGTAATTAGAGTATTTACAAGATGGTAAATGGTGTATTTGTATGTTTGTATTTTCTCAAGGCCAAGTTAATCTACTTAAAGTACTTGTCTTGTATGCGGGTATATAGAGTATTCGAGTATCGTTTTCTTTATACTAAATCCAAGAATACAAGGAGAGAAGTTTACTTTCAGTATTATAGTATAAATAATATTTTTAAAGGTTGGGGAACCTTTATGTTTTGATGAGTTTGCATGTCCTAATTTTTCGGATTAGGATTCGGATAGCTAAAATAAATTTCGGATAAGGTTTTGGATTCGGATACTGATAAAAGTTTCGGATTAGGATTCGGAGTCACAAAGAGTGACTCCGTACATCTCTGCTGTGCACCTCCAAAATTTTTTCTCGCTTTAATGTTTTTATTATGACGTAAAATGTTGCAGATAGTTCTGAATAGAGCAGTTTGGGCTGGTGGGTTGAGCTGCAAATTTTGCAGCTCAAGGCAAAAAAGTGAGGTAATTTCTTTGGTATTTTTGTTCTCGTTAGGCTTCAAAAACTTTGGTAAGCAGTGCTTCTTCAAGTGATTATGCGATTAAGTGAAAGGTGCTTTGAAAAGAGCTGCAGTTAGTTAATTAGGCCTATTTTAGGCTGTTAGAATAAGAGTTACAAAAACAAGAAAGTCTCTTAACTTTAAACAGCTACCTAAGTCAAGAACTGAAGAATGTTTATGCACAGATGTCAGGTTCCCGGTATAGGCTGCAGTAGTTGTAGCTTATATATTTTTATATTTTTACACAATTTTATTTATTAAGACAATTTGTCATTAACTCAGCATCAGTAATTTTTTACATTGTTCAAGTGGTACAAAAAAACAAATTTCTTTTTATATAGAAGTAGGCTAACTTAAATTGTTAAAAAACTATTAGATATCTGATGTTGGTCTATATAGCTGATTTAAAACAGGCCAGGGTTTGATGGTGATTTAATCTGTCAAACAGTTAAATGCTTGGTTAGTTCTGTTTGATGTAAAAGCCTACCTGTACAAGTCTGCAAGTTAGGGTTAAAAGTTTGGAAGTGGCTATTTTGCCTCTAGAGGCAAAATAGTGTTTTTCCTCTGTTTGGGTTGAGGTTGGGATTAGGGTTTGGGTTAGGATTAAGGCAAGGGCTATTTTGGCACTTGCGGCAAAATAGCCGTTAGTTTGACGGTTACAGATAGGTTAGAAATAGCCTAATTCTAGTAAAAGCTTTTGTCCAGTACGATTTGCCTTTCAGCATACCCTACCAAAAATAAAGAATAAAAAGTTTGTATGGTGATTTGCTCTTTGTTCAAACTAAATTCAAAGTGCTTTAAGTTTAGCTTAAATTCACAACCAAAGATTCAATAATTATCGCAAAAAGCTGCAGTTATCAAAATTTTTAGAGCTACAAAACATCCTGTACCAGTATGCTTTGACAACTAAATACGATCGAAGTAATTGCCATGACATTGTCAGGTAATCTGTATTACCTATTTGGTCATTGCACATGAACACAAATGGCAAATTTGCTGTTGATGGCTGTTGTACCATGTGAGTAACAGCCAGTGATTCCTACCTTTTTAATCTTATGGAAGAAATAGTTTCAACTAAAAGACTTTGTTATTAATTTTGTGCCAGTGCCATTATACTAACTTATAGAAGTATTGATCTTCACTGTTCACATACTGGTACTTGAGTTAATAGAGTTGCTCCTTTTGTTTTACAAGTATTATTTGATTTTTAATTTTACTTGAATACGGCATTGACTCAAAAGTAACCAATTATTTATGTTGTTAAGTTGTAAGGTAGCTTCAGAACAATGATATTTAGTGAAATTTTTCTCATTATAGTGAATGCAGTTTTATGATTTATTAAGAACAATGTGCCGAAAAAATTAATTATAAGCTATAGACAGTATTCAGACTCCCAGAGTCTTATAGGTACAATCAAACCTTTGATTAACAGCCTTAGACATATTGTTTCGGAATCGACATTCGTTATTTATTCGTCGTCAATATGGCTAGGACTGCAGGTATGAACATGAGTGTAAAATTTTGCCTTTCTATGCTCATATTCATACCTGTAGTCCTAGCTATACTGACAAGGAATAAAAGATGAATGTCAATTCCAAAACAGTATGTCAGAGGCTGTTAATCAAAGGTTTCATTGTACCTATAGGACTCTGGAGTCTGGATACTATCTATAGCTTATCACCAGTTTTATACTGTTGTGCATATTTCAAATTATAGATTGTGCTGGAAAATTTGGTTTGCTTTTGCTTTAGAGTATGTATATGGAAGTGACTGTTTCATCGAAAATTTTCAAGTTAAAGAGAATAAAACGAAAATGAGAAATATTCATCCGCGCTTTTTTCATTTGCTTTTCTAGGGGTCAAGATTAGGGTTTAACTTAGGGTTCAATTTGGGGATAGTTTTAGAGTAAGCATTTGAGTTTGGGTTAGATTTGAGTCAGAATTAATAAAAAAGTAGATAAAAATTTGTGGTGAAATTGAGCCTTTCAAAATATATTAATATTCTTTGAGTAATACACAAGTATGGTGCTAAAATATTGAACCGTAGTATAAGTAACAACACAAAAGCTACTCTTACTTGAGTTTGCATTATTATAAATGATACAAGATGTTTCTGTTTTACATGCTTTTTGTTTATTCAGAATTTCAGAAATAAGTTGTATGTATTCTGTAATTGTGAGTCAATTCAGTATGTGTAAATAATGTAAGCATGCTTGAATCTAAAGAAACTTTGTTTTCCAACCCTTTGGTGACAATGTTGAACTATGGAAAGTCTTGAAGATACGAGGTGAATCCAGTCATCGATGTTGATGTGCACAACAGCAGATAAAAAACTGTATGTGATGATGATTACTGCTGATCTTAACCGAAGATTTTGCATATGAAAAAGCTTTTATTGAAAATCTTAAATGTACCCTGGAAGAATCAAAAGTGAATCTTGAAAGATTACTACGTAACAAAAGATCTTATTCTAAAAGAAGATGCTATTACAATTGTTACTTATTGTGTTTCAATATGTTAGTAACAAATTGTGGATAGACTTTACGCTAATTTTAAACTGTGTGAAACCTCAGATAGTCAACCTGATTTTACTTTGTGTATGATGCTTTCAAGAATGATTCAAATCTTTAGAATAGAATGAATACCATAAGTTCTTGTGCCATTTAAGAAATGACGATTTATCCTGTCTATTTCTCTCGTGATTTAACTTTGTTGATTTGTAGAGTGGCTAATATCATGGCATGCATTGGGGTGCTTTCTCCTACACACTTCTTTTTTTGAAATAAATCCTTTGATGACTTAAAATTGTCGTAATTTCACTCCACAAATTTGTCTCAGACTCATAACATAAACAATATGGCAGTGGTTCTTCTTCACAGCTCATACCACTAGAGACATAATAATTCTGTTTCCAAACAATACATACATTTCAGGTGGTATGAGCTGTGAATAACTGAACTGTATTGAAGAAGAACCATTGACATTATGTTTATGTTATTATCTTACAAAACCAGCTCATATTTTTCCAGACAATGTAGCAACTAATTTGGTGCTTGTATACTCTGGAAATGAAGCTATTTCTTTTTAATACAATTGTGCGTCTGTTACACATACTGTAACTTCAAAACTAATTTGCCATTACTGTAATTCCATTAACATAATGCCCATGTTGCAAGGAAGCCACAAGCACGTTCATTTTGTAACCAATATTGGGTAGCGTTGTCTTTACTTGTATTTGTGGTCTTGTGTTGATGGCATTCTTTGTTTGTAGCATTATCCTACTCGAATGAGCATGATTCATCTCCGTGAAGCTTACAGCAGTGCGTATTGCATATTGTAGCGTAGATTTAATATGTGAAGTGTTACATATTGTTCAATGTTACGTACTGCAGTGTTGATATTGCATTGTCTGTAAGTCTACTACACCCGAATCATTGTATGATTTCTTTTGCTGTTCTTAATTTGATACTATAATTTCGTACTGCTATTTTTTATCGAAGTTGCATCATTACTAATGCTATACTTATGTTGACAGATTTTTGCCATTTTCATTTTGCCGTATGGGTTTATGATTATGCCTTGATATTGATACTGTTATCTGAAAAAAGTGGCGTTCATCTCTTCATGTTTCTATGAAAACTAGCAATCTAGAGTAAATATTGTGCTATTTTACGAGATTCAAGAATAAAAATCTTGCTAATTTTTGTATGTCACTTTGACTAAACTAACAACTTTTAAGCTCGGTCTATCCACTGGACGTAAAATCGAGAGCGTATCCGTAGTGTATTTTAACTAACTGGCAGCTTGTACCCTGGTGAAGGCAGTCCGCCGGGCGTATCCTAATTTCTTCTAAAATAATCAAAATACGCTCGTATACTCACGATATTACGAACAGTGCAGGGCAGGCGTAAGTAATAGAGCTTACTTTCCGGCTTATAGGTAAGTTAAAATTGTAGTGTGAAGTTGTAAGTGTCACAGTGTTGGGGTAGCTTTCGTGAGGGGGGTCTGGGGGGCTTCGCCCCCCAGACGTTGGTATGGCAATACATTTGCAGCACCACCAAACATTTTTGTCACGAGCCGCCACTGATCAAATTGCTTTTACGAACACGAAAACGATGATTTTTGTTCGGAATTCATTTAAGAACTTTTTAAGATTTTTGAAGCTACAACTTTGTTTCGAAACTAAATATTGTATATCCGACTAGGAAGATTTTTTAGTTTGGTGTATTAACCCTTTATTGCCATAATTTTCATTAAAAAAAAAAAAAGTTGTGTTTTTGCTTTTCATTCTTACAGTAAAATGCTTGAAGAAACAACCAAAAAAAGCGATTTTCTAAAGTAACCACAAATAAAAAATTATTTGTAATGTTACAAATACGCTGAAACTCGCAGAATTGCGAGGGAGTTACAAATCATTACGTACAACGAATAAGGTTTGTCCAGTTCGGCCAAGAGTCTTGTCCAGCTGGGGAATACCTTCACTCAGAGCAGCTGTAGATGCTTGAAAAAGTGTCTGCAACTCTCAAAACTACTCCCACTACCATCCCACAAACTCCACACATTTCCAAAAATCCACAAAAAAGATAAATTTGAAACGTGACAAATTTGGTGAGTTGGGCGGTAAGGAGTTAATTTTTATCGTGTTAGCCTATTAATTACTACTGATTGTTTGTGAAATCACCTTTTGGTGTTTAACGTCATTATTGCGTTTCATCAATTGCTAATTTAAATTGCCCAACCGTAAAATAACAGTCTAGCCAGATGCGGTTTTTACTTCAAACTATTGTATAATGAGAAAAAGAAAAGTAACTGTGTTTCAGTTTATTTGAAAGTGGTAATACTTTACTCATTTTACCAGAGGTTGAGTCGAGGACATAACCTTCGAGGCCAAGGCCAAGGACTCGAAAAAAAAATCCTAGGCCAAGGACCGACGTTTCTAGGACAGACCCTTTCGAGGCCAAGGACAGGAATGGTCAAAGCCAAGGGCCAAGAACACAATTTTTCGAAATTATTATCGGCAAATTTTCCATGATTTTTAAGCGCGAAAGTATTTAAGATATTGCATGTTGTTAAGTTTTGCATGATAATTCAAAAATAGTAGTTTCTAAAAATAATGCATGTCATTTTGAAGTCTTTCACGTTAGCAACAATGTTGATTACGTTCTGTTGCGGTATCTTGGTAATAAAACAATTATGGCATAACCGACAAGTTTGACGTCCTTCGTGGTCGACTCCTGGGAAATCATAACGATTTTCACTGGCAGTTAGGTGGCCAGATCACCCACCAACCCTGCAGCTACAAGGCAGCTCGAGTCATAAGATGCACAGAGCTGGACAGCGCTGTTTCGAGCTTTTAGCTCTCATCGGTAGCCCTCAGCTTCTCTAACAAAGGTATTCCCCAGCTGGACAAGACTCTATAGGCTAACACGATAAAAATTAATACACCAAACTAAAAAATCTTCCTAGTCGGATATACAATATTTAGTTTCGAAACAAAGTTGTAGCTTCAAAAATCTTTAAAAGTTCTTAAATGAATTCCGAACAAAAATCATCGTTTTCGTGGTTCACACAAGGGGAAATCTTCTAGTAGGGATAGCCTATGGCAGTCCTTACTACAAGGGTTCAGCGATTTTTTCACTTGTTTTTTTTTAAGTACCACAAGTGAAAAATCATTTATTCCGTACAAAATCTCTGCTGCTGTGCAAGCCCTAAGGTTTTCCAGTTCGGCCAAGTGTCTTGTCCAAGGTTTGTCCAGTTCGGCTAAGAGTCTTGTCCAGCTAGGGAAAACCTTCACTCAGAGCGGCTGTGGATGCTTGAAAAAGTGTCCGCAGCTCTCAGTACTACTCCCACTACCATCCCACAAACTCCATACATTTCCAAAAACCCACAAAAAAAGAAGGCTGAGGAATAACTTTGTTAGAGAAACTGAGGGCTGCCGATGAGAGCTAAAAGCTCGAAACAGCGCTGTCCAGCTGCAGCTCTGTGCAAATTAAGGCATAGGTGGGTACAAGTCCGTTAATCAGTACCGGTACTTTAGTTAGCGTTCCCCCATCGAGATTTAGCGTCCCCCGATCGAGAGTTAGACGTCCCCCCATCGAGATTCGAGCGCTGGATGATGAAACGAACAAGAGCCAGCCAGCATAAATAAATCCTACAAATTCCGGCCGAATATAGTCTCCAAATTGCGCTGAAGACCTTTTTTTTTGGTCTTCACTTGATTCATAATTTCCACTGAAGTTTGGTCAAGGCTACAAAAGTGTCCCCCCATGCAAAATTTTACAATTTAAGTACTGCCGTTAATCGTTAATAACGAAGCTAACTTTTTCATAAATTTGTTAATACGTTAAAAAGTTTTTTTATGTTAACGGACTAAATTAACTTCCGTTAAGTTCTGTTAACTTCCGTTAAGGTTTTTATCGTTAATATCTTGCACCACTCATTCATCGTACCGGTACAAACCAATTTGAACTGGTAACACTTGTTGCGCATTAGCACGAGTTTTATAGAAGAAAGCGAAAAAAAAAAGCTTTTTTTGCGGCAAATAATAAGCTGCAGCCTCATAGGTCTATTAATTATCGCTGTTTACAATTTCCAAAGATTTTCCGATTGCAGCTTCGTTTGTGCATTTGAACTTATTTTTATCTAGAAATTAGATTAGACTGTAAAGTGTAACTTCCAAAACACAAAAAGACCACCATAGCAATAAGTGTTTTCTTACAATTAACTCAACAGCGTCAATACGTGTTCTAGAAGTGAGTAAATAAAAAGAAGTGTAAATTACACGCAAACTATTAATGAATTAGCGGACTTTATTAACTTCCGTTAATTAAAGCTGAAAATAACGGTTTAACGTTAACGGAGGTGTAAAGTTTGTTAACGGACTAGTGGTTAACGAAGCTAACGTTTTGCATTAACTTGCCCACCTTTGAATTAAGGCCGCTCATGAATTCGAAATGGGAATAAGTCGAATAACTATATATAAATATAACGCGGAAATGGTCAACTTTGATAAGATCTTAATTTCATGGTGCTAACGTCCACTGATTATGATTCCCACTTTTTCAGTAGTTTCTCAAACACAAAGTTTATTGTTTGGTTAAACGTTTTCCTTTCACAGAAATTTTTAGATGGTATCATAGTTTTTGAATATTGCATAGCGACCATAGGCGTAGCCAGAATTTTTGATTGGGAGGGGGGCCAAACCGCAAATCACATGAAATGATGTCATCAGAAACTTCAAACGGAATTTTTTGTGGGGGCAAAGATATCGTGAAATGGAAGCAGGGCCACCGAGAGAGGGGGGCAGGGGGGACAATGACACCGAGTCCATGGACTTTAGGGGGCCCACGAGGGGACCCATGGGCTTCAGGAGGGCCCACTCAAATGAAAAGTATGAAATCAGCATGTGAGGCATGAAGACCTTCTTTTTTGTTTTTTTGAAGATCACCTGATTTCGGCCGAAAAAAACGCTAGAATTTCGGTGAAGACCTTATTTTTTTTGGAGATCACCTAATTTTGGCCGGAAAAACGTTAAGATTTTGGTGAAGACCTTTTTAAAGCGGCATTTTCTCCGTCTGTTTTGGAGTTCACACAACCGGAAATCCGTTATATTTGAGCTGGCCCCGGGCCCACGTTCGGCTCTCGGAACCCCTGAATGGAAGATTAGAAGCCGTGGCTTGATGTTGGCCCCTAACTAAGAACTTCATCAAAGTTCAAAGCTTAAACCAATAGTTAAAATGTGAAAATGTCTAAATTGGGAGACATGTTGAATAAAGAAGTACACTGTAATTCAAACGTATTATTCCCGGGGTCTGGGGGCGAAGCTCACAGCCGTTGGGCAATTTTTCGTAATTCTTTGCAAAAAAGCTGTTTTAACACCATTGGATCTCATTTTGTACGTATTCAGAGCCATTTGAAAGTACTATAATATCAATATTTGAAAGCCAATTGAAAAAATTAAGTTGTTCAGTCCTTCTTTTGCTTGCTGTTTAAATCCAAAATACGTTTAAAATATTGCATTTCGGGGTTAAATTTTGTAAGTGCTTTGGCCCAGGTGGGGGAAGTAAAGTACATTGCCTCCTGCAATATTTCACCAGTAAATTAACAATCCACTTGAAAATTTTCCTTAGAGATTATTGTTTTGCCATGGAAACAAACAGTTATAGGAGTATATAAATACGGCCAGAGGACCCAGGCCCTCTCAATTCAAAATTTTGTTCAATGAGCATTCCCCTTACTGTAGCTAATTTTTTTTCAAAAGTATTTTGTTGCATAAAAACTGGCGAGGTGGAGGTCAATTGTTATTAAAATAATATGTGCAATAGATGGTTACACCTATGTTATTGCCCGGGCTGGATTTGCATTGTGTTGGGCCCCTATTACTTTGGGATTTTCGCAATATTTTCTTGCCAAATACCGGTGTAGACCAAAAAAAGTTTTACATGAGCGCGGGGCCCTTGGCACTGTGCCATATGTCAAATCCGTCCCTAGTTATTGCATTACGTTCATGAAAAGGTTACATGAGGGCCTGAGTTAGCAACTTTTAGGATAAAAACCCTTAATTTTACTTGGGTTATACGATTAAAATGGTTGGCAAACATTAAATCGAGGGGTCCCCGGCCCCCTGGATTAATATTAGTTTTAAGGGGCATTTAAATTGGGGACCATTTAAATATTATTGTAGGGGGCCAGTTGAATGAGTTGGGAAAAACTAAATTGAAGGGGCGCGGGTCCCCTGGATCAATATTATTGTTGGGGACCCATTTAAATATTATTGTAAGCGGCCCATTTGAATTTGTTGGAAAAAATTAAATTGAGGGGGCCCAGGTCCCTTGGATCAATATTATTGCTAATTACTGTTGTACGCGTGTACTGTTGTACTCGAAGATGCTAAAAGAAACTGAAACTGAATAAACAATAGTCTTTTTTGTGACATTTTTATCATTGGTAGCATTTCAAATGGGGGGGGGGGGGCGGACCCCCTGCCCCTCCCCCCTGTCTACGCCTATGATAGCGACTATGATATTATTATCTAAAAGTATCGCAAAAAAACGTAAATTTATATTTTTGAAATAAAATAAGGTGCAGTACTTGCAAGCTCAAATCTTTGGAAAAAACTGGGCTTTGATGGAGAGGGCAAAGTTCCCATGTCTCCGTTGAACAATTTTAGTAATTTTTTTTCATTAAATAGCAATTTTCGTGATTTTTAAAGGAGATTACACAATCAGATTTTCAAAGCATTTTGAAAAAAGAAAATATACCTTAAAAGTTAAGTCTGAAAAACTTTAGTTTTCCCACATTCTCCCAATCGTAATTTTAAGCCAATCTTTTCTTTACGTTTCAGTGCATGTGGTGTTTCTCCATAGTCTTGCATCTGCTGTAATGCCTATCAATAAATGAGCGCATACGTTTCGGCCGGCGAAAGATATTTTCTTAAAATTTGACATAAGTTATTTAACTGCAAGAAGTAAGCTGAGAATCCCAGCTGGGCATCATTAAGGAGGAAAGCATTGGAGACATCACACATCTGCCCTGGGGCAGGGCAAAAAACCTACAGGAACCCGCCACCTCTTCTATTAAATGCCACCAATGATAAAAAGGATGACAACAAAGCCTATTGTTTATTCAGTTTTGTTTCTTTTAGCATTTTCGCGTACAATTATAGTAATCAACAAATAATATTAGTATTGGTGACCAAGGGGTCCAGTCCCCCAATTCAAATTTTTGTGAATCAATTTAAATGTACAACCTGAGAGAAATTGAAGGTTTTTATCCTAAAACTTGCAATATCTGGCCTTCATCTAATCTTTTTACGAACTTAATGCAGTAACATGATTAGTAACCACCTATTAAATACCAATTCACCTACACTTCGATAGTTTTTACGAGACAAGATAATATTAAAAAAAAGCTAATGGAAATGCTTATTAAACAAATTATTGAATTTGAATTGAGAAACCCCGGGCCCCCTTGTTGTACATGTAGTCCTTAAGCTGGTTATTTTTATGACAAAACAAAGATCAGGAAAAACTTACTTGCAGCAAGAAATATTGCAGAAGATAATAGCATTTGCTTCCTTCACCTGAACCAAGTCAATTACAAAATTTATCCAAAAAATAGTAGGTTTTAAACGTGAATTGTAAGCGTAAGGAGGACTGGACAGTACAAGGTTTTCAATTGGCTTTCAAATCCTGAACATTTAGTTCTTTCAAATGGTTCTAAAAACGGGCAAAATGTAATCCAAGTAGCATTAAATAGCTTTTTTTGCACAAAATTACAAAAATTTCAAAAAAATTGCCCATAGCCTCCGGCAGGTGGGAGCCCCGCCCCCAGACCCCTGTCTGTGATACGTTTAGTCAGCGATATGCTTAATTACATTAGTTTCTTTACCGTGCCTCCACATTTTAACGCATATTTTGAAAACATTAACTTTTGATTCAGGTTCTACTTTTTAGCAACTTCCTGTTTACGCACCAACCCAGTCCCCAGGCTTCTGAGCTTCTATTCTGAGGTATTTATGTCCCATAAAAATCCCTCCTTTTGAAAATTTTTGATGACGTCATATTGCATGTAGCTTGCGGATTGAGCCCACCCAATCAAAAATCCTGGCTACGTCTATGCCAGAATTCAAGAAATTTCCATGTATGGTTATTTTCCTTTTCAACCAATCAAAAAACAATGCTGCCCTTGAGCCGAAGACAGGACATTTTCGAGGATTTGTAGGGTTTGAAGCCTAGGCCAAGGACTTCAAAATGTGTCCTCGAGGACTCCATCTCTGCATTTTACCGTATTATTAGTTTGCTGATGAGGGCACTCTGTAGAACGCCGAAAACGTGCAATTTCAATAAAACAAATGAAGTAAACCTAGCCTAGTTAGTTGTAGCATAGTTTTGATGATAAATGGAGTGGTATTTTCAAGCTTTGCTGCAACATATGAACTAATTGTCAAAGCAACTATATATCTATCACCAGATTATTCCGATAATTTTGGTCATTTAGAGCTACTTTATTTGCTTCAAAATTTTCTGCGTTTTAAAAATTTGAAACGGTAACATTCATTTTGAAATAATTCATGAAGTTATGAAATGGTTAAGTTTAGAAGACCAACAGAATGCAATCAGAATCGACACGATTGAGTGATTTTCCAATTTTAAATTTTGTGTGTATGTTCGAAAGTATTCGGAAAATGTAACAAAGGCATTTTTTTGGGAACAATACGCAACAATGAAGGAGTTTTGTGAATTTAAGCAATGACATAAAACTTGATGATACGCAACTCTTTTTCCCACTCTTTTTCGTCTTTGTTTCTTTATTGTGCGGATTTTTGCTCTGTCTTTGCCCGCGCTGGTCTGCTGACAGTGACTGTATTGCACAGCCTTTGCCTTGCTCAACTAATAACTAGAATGTGACATCGCAAGCGATATCTGGGGACTTCGGGACAGTGCCTTAAGTAGCCTACACTTTGAAACAACAACCCAATTGCATTAAAAGAGATACTGCTCTAGATTGATTTTAGTGCAGAAATGAGAACTACTGCAAAGGTAATAAAGAGGTGCCCCAAACCTTGTTTTACTACTTTCCTTTCTTGCGAAAATCGATTTAGTGCGTTTGGCTCTGTACCACTGGGCAACCCTGCGTTTGAAATTTTGTGACATCGGAAAAGGTTTAATTAAAATTTCTTGCAAAACTAGGACCGCGATAATCGAACATCGCAATGCTTATTTTGCAATATTTTTTGAAACAATAAACAAAGCGATGTTCGATATCACTTAAGTGGAACATGCAAAAATTCGAAAACCATGGACTGAATATTTGATTTATCAACAGCCAGCCCGTCCAAACAGATAGGCCTACGGCTCGAAATCGGTTTTATTGAAGAAATAAGAACTACTTAATTAAAGGTAAAGAGGTGCCCAAACCTTATTTTAGAGGTGGAGTCGAGGACGCAACCTTCGAGGCCAAGGCTAAGGACAGACTTCTCGCGGCCAAGAACACAAGGCGCAAGCGTTCTCCCCCCCAAAAAAAAGTTCCCCAAAATTTTTTTCAGGCGACCTCCAGAAAAAAAATCTTTCCAAATTTTCCGCAAGGTTTTTGCCGATTTCCCAAGTAAAGTAAAAAAAAAGGTCATGTCCATGGCTCATTTTTAACAGAACAAAAAAAGTGCTGTCCTCGAGCCGAGGATAGCACATTTTCGAGGACTTGTGGGCTTCAAGGCCAAAGACTTGAAAATGTGTCTCTCTCGAGGACTCCATTTCTGCCACTAACAGAAGTGAAAACGTAAACGAACGACGCTATGAACTGCACCACATGTCTGTCAAGATAGCCCGCTCACAAAGTGTAGCAGCTTTGTACAGCTACTGTTTATCTCTCGTCAGCTAGGTTAGGCTTCCCAACTCTTAAATGACCGCTGTGCTGCATTGAACATCTTGCAACAATATTCGTAGTCCATGAAACTCACTTAAGAACCGAAAATGAAAAAGATGGCACATTATGAACTTGAATTTAACATTAACAGGTATGTAGTTGATAGCTTTTAAAATTAGAAGTGAAAAAGAATTTATGTTGTACTGTACAGTTAACGTTACTTTTCTACATCTTATGGCCATTGGTACTAAAACTACCATCCTTTGGTGGGCGCGCAAACTATCCTTTACTGCTAAAATATTACACGGGGCAGTGTGCTTTACTTCCTCCCACCCGGGCCAAATCACTTACAAAATTCAATCCTTAAATGCAAGATTTTAAAGGCGAATTAAACAATTTCATTTTTTCAATTGGCTTTCAAATATTAAAACTTTAGTTCTTCAAATGGCTCGAAAAACGTGCAAAACGCGATTTAACGGCATGAAAATAGCTATTTTTTACAAAAAATCACGCAGCGGCTGGAGCGGAGTCCCCAAACCCTAGTCTGCGATACGTTTCACTAACACTAGTTTACTCAACGCGTCTCCCAGTTCAGACATTTTAACTTTTGGTTCAAGCCCTCTCCTGTGAGCAAAATCCTGGTTACATGAAGAACCAGGCCACGGCTTCAGATCTTTCATTTTACATCTTACTCCCATAAAAATAAAAAAGTTTCTCTAATAAAAAGTTTCTCTTTCGAAAATTTATGATGTCATTACAAGTGATTTGCGGTTTGTGCCCCCCCCCCCTAATGAAAAATCCTGGCTACGTCTAATGGTACATACAACCTACTTGTGACAGAAAAGTACAGTTGTTTATTGCAGTTGATAAATTCATGTGTATGCTTTACTTTTACCAAAATATTAAACATAACATAGGTTCCGAAAATCGTACTAGTATTAGTCAGAAGGTACAGTAATATGGAAAAGGTAATTTAAACATCTTGAATTTTTTGCGACAAATGCATCATTCCTTTCCAAACAAACACCAAACATTGCCATTACACGTAAAATTTCGGCGTTAGGCAACAGCTGAAATACTATACAGTTGTAAACCTACTGAATAAGCGAAATAGTTATATCTTTTTGTTTGTAATGAGCACCAGCACGAAGGCGAACTAAATATTTTTGCCAAACTTGAACTCGAACTTTGTCGACAAAAGAAAGCAGAGTCTTAAAGGCACACCATTGTCATCTTTTTGCTTAAATAGGCTGAACACCTAGCCCTGGTAGGATGTTTTTTTCAGATGGGCAAAATCGCCTTTTCATGCAGGAGCGTCGGATTTCCCAATCAACTCGGAAAGTAGACATCTTAAACGATAACACAGTGTAGGCTACTGCAGTAAAACATTACGTCATTTACAAAAACTGCACTTTACATTATCACTGAAAAGACTTTGTAATGCTATCCGTTAACCAAACCGTCAAGAAAAAAATACGTTTTTTTACTAAGAAGCCCGACATAGATGCACAATCTATAACTTACACATTGTCAAGGTCTAAAATGAAAAGCATGAGACAAATGCTTTTTACGTGCTTGTTTCGGAGCAGAAAAGGAGAGCCGCCCTCACAGAGGATTATAAAACACGACTAGTGGATAGTTGGGTATCAAATCAGCTGTGGTCGTTTGTGCAGTTATAGAGTACCAACTCCTAAAATTACTTGAAAATAGCCTTTTTTTTCCGGGTTCTAAATTAGTTTGCTGAGATTCCGTAGAGCAACATTCTATTCTACAAACGCTCGTAACTACAGGAAAAGGAGAGGCAGTTTCAACAAACAAAATAAAAATGATATCAGAGCAGTGATACTACTCCTAAACCATAATGTAAATCGTAAACAATACACCGTTTCACTGTACCATTGTCACTTCACTGCAGTAAGTTTCCAGAGCCCAGCGCCCAAAATCGACTGCTTTCACCTTATGGACAGTATAGACTTAAATCGTTTTAACAAGCAATAATAAACGATACGGTAACTATTAGTTCCACATAACCACTTTAGCAAAGTCAGTTTAAGATGTTATATCTTCTAGTTTCACATAACTTTAAAAAATATTCTTGTTAAAAAGCTGCACTATATTGATGTCTTTGCTTGAAAATGAACTTGATTCTTTGCTGGTAGAAGCTGCATTTGCTTTTCCACGTGATGACTCGGCGTTTCTGATTCAATTGTCAGCTTTAAAAGTTTCTGTAATGTATAAACAAAATCAGGCTCTTGACAAGGATCAGCACTTTAACTAGAAAGCGTTTTATTTCGTTGCTTATTTATTGCAATATTGTTAATGAAGAAAGCTGTACATTGAGCAATGCCAGTCTACAGTTCAGTCATCATGATCTCTTTCGCAATGAACTGCCTCGAAGTGTTAGCCCACCATTTGCCAATAATCAAAACATCACAAAATAAGTAATTTTTACTAGCACTAATTTTTTTTTTAATTAGGCACCACATCGCTATCAGGAATGTGGAAGCGCCAGTTCGTGAATTGCTTCCACATTCTTCGCTTCCACTTCCACCACCACATGATGACGTTACTTTTGCTTACAATATTTTGTCTTCAATATTTTTTGGCTGTGCAGATATGTCAAAATTAACGAGCCAAGTCAAGTGACCGCGACAAACAGACAGCGAACAAACTGACCAGGAACTAACGGTTTTGTCACAGTAATTTTGTCACAAAGTGAAGGTATGGGCATAACGGCTTTGGGGATAGTGAAATATTTTTATGATCGCCCTTCTCAGCCAATTAGTGTTATTTGGTTCGCGGTCAGTTGTCGCGGACCCAAAAATTAAACTGTTTACATTATCATTATCTTAAAAACATAATATGAAACCAAAATATGTATCAGTAATTGGTTTTGTCATCACAAGGATCTCAGCATAGACATAGACAGGAATTCGAATTGGAAGCGGACCAAAAGTGAAACGTCCAATCACATGCTCATATCTTTCAGCTGATACTAATTTTTCTAACTGTTTAGTGTAAACTAAAAATAAGCGACAATTACGTAATGGGGTCTAGAGACAGATTTCCCAGGCTATGGCCAATGCTTATCTAGCAGTTTGGTAACCGGGAAACATATACAAGTATACAATCTTTATTACCACGAACATTAACTCAAACCCCTACTCTAAGATTAAACCTAACCTTCAATCAAACACAAATCCTAAATTCAAATCCAACATTGACTTTGAAGACATTTTTTAAAAAATGCCACCATTCCTCATCTTCATTTTATTATGCTCAAACAAACAAAAAATCCCTTTAGTTTGTGGCATAGAAATACTGTTAAAATAGCAACATTAAACTAATTGGAAAACAACAAATTTCAAAGTGTAATATCTTGAAAACGGAAAGGCGTTGAAACCTGAAATTTGGTGAGAACGAATTTTAGACATACAACATTTTGATTAAGAATGAAAAACTTGACTTGAATGCCCTTTTACCTTTGAAGTTTCAAACGACCACATCTCCCAATCAATAAACGCTTTAAAAACACCACACGCATTAGCCAGAGAAAGCAACTCAGCAGCAATGTTAAAAAGCATAAAAAAGAATTCTGTTGTATGTAACTATTAGGCCGATTATAATCAGTAATTCAGCATTTTTATTGGTCGCACGTCGACTCAGTATTGAGTTTTTCATTGTTTAGAGGAAAATCGCCGATTTTTTGGACACACGCCGACTTACCAAAACCTAAAAGGAAACATTGATTCTGCTTACACTTTCCTTAACCGAACAAACCCTGTTAATAACCTAACAGCAAAAGTCAACATCCCTAACACATAGCCCTCCAGATGCACCTCAAAAACCAAAATTTATTCTAACTACGGCTTACTATCATTCACCAAACCTTCAAGATCCAGCAAAGCAAGTAAGTAACGTAACTAAATTACAAACTTTTGACACACTCATCCAGCAACTATATCAGTGTTCTCTCTGCATTTTGGTGGGTCTGCATGAATCCCAAAACAAACAATTTTCTTCCAGCAAACAAAAAACAATTCAAAAATGAGTCAGAGAGTGTCCAATAAAAATACTAATCCACTGATCAAAATCGCTTTAATGGGAGCATATACCTCCATCCAATTGCGAAAAGCCACAACCCACATTATGTTCACTGGTAAATACCGCCTTAACGACAACATATACCTCCACGCAATTGTGCAAGACCGCAACTCAATCATTTAAACTTTTTTCCTTCATCTTTAACTACTCTCCACTGAAGCCTAAAACAAAAACTCCATAAAACAATAACCTACAAGAAATATACAAACCACGATGTAAAGATGTGTTATAGACCAAATTTTGATTCCAAAAGTACAGTAATTCCACTTTGGGAAAAGTTCTATGGTCATTTTTGGTGATTACATCATTGCTACCTTATTTCTTTCAAGAAACAGGAGCAGAAGACCAAGCAGGCAAGTCTAAGCAAAACCGCTCTCCCACAAAATACAGCAACTGATGGAATCTACCAGAAATCTACAACATTTCAACATCTAAAAAAAGCTATATCCAGCACCTTTCACCAACTAATTCATCATATAGTATAAAAATTAAAAGTAACTTTACACAATATCAGCATGCCTTCCATACAACTATTATTATTTACAGTTTTTTTTTGTTTTTTTTAAGAGGTACAGTAATTTTTGGGTGAACCAGAAGCCCTTCAAGAACAATGTTTAGCATTCAGCAATGCCTGCTACTGCCAGGTGCGTAGCTAGAAATTTGCAATGGGGGGTTGCTTTGGGGGCAAAGCCTTCACTGCCAGAGGCACGAAGATCTGGGGGCAGCGCCCCAGCATTTGAAAATTTTGCATTTTTTTGCTAAAATAACTCAATTTTTGGGCTATTTTAATAGAAATTAATGCTTTAAAAGCGTAACATAGACATTAGAAGTGCATACGTGATTAAACTGGTTGCATAAATGGGTTATGTGGGAGGTGGCTAATGTTGAAACTTAATTCTCTTGTTTACATCATAAAATCCTATAGTTCAATAAAACTCTCACGAAGTAAACTATTTCGTCTATAATTTTATTAATTTATAAAGAAGAATAATTAGGGGAGGGGGAATGATGGAAAAATATTTGAGAGATAAGATTGGTATATAATTAAATAATATTGAATTGCCCCCCAACCCCAATTGATGAAACTGAAATAGATTTTTTTTACCATAAATAGATAAAATTAACTAACATTCCTCAGCGTATAATATATTTGTTGATGAAACCTATTTTCAGTATTTTTGCACTAGCGATCAAATTTGATTGCTTATTTTGGCCATTTTCCTAACTTTTCATTGATTTGTTAGTTTTATTTTTGACAAATTATACCCCTCCTCTTGAATATATGTTTCAAAATATGCTTCAAATCTCTTTATCGCTTTTCAGTCCATTTCAGTGCAAAAAAGAAACAGTCTTAGAAGTGCTAAAAATGTGGTATTTTCCTTATTCAGCATTTTCATCGACAGGCTAATGGGGAAGGCTTCACCTTCCCCTGGCTGAGCTACTGGCTGCTGCACTGGCAAAATTAACCACGAAAAGACCATTTTGATGCCTAGAAAAACAACAAAGCACCATATCAAATTGCAGCTTCACCAATAGATCTGAGATAGGGTAAGTTTTTGCAATTCTTTAAAGCTTTTAAAACACAGAGACTTTATGTTCCAGTAGCACAATGTTTTAAGCTCTCTCCATAAATTTTTATTCTGTAACTTTTTCTGATTTTACAAGCAACTTTTATCAATTCTTGCATAAAACATAAAAACATGATTCCAAAAATATGCTTTGAAACTACAGTATTTCAGTTCAATTGCAGTATTCTCTAGGTATTGGACAAAAACAAGCTTTGTGCCACATTGGCTGTGACTTAGTGTTCTCTATGATGGAATAATTCATTAATATTGCAGAAGTTCAGCTACAACCCCAGAACTGTGGTAATACCACAGTGTCAGAACCAGGGTTGCAGAGTCATTGCAGGAAAGGTCTGGATCCAACTCCTACCCTATTGCTTTCAAGCATCCAACCATGTTTAAACTCTTTGTCCATAGGCCTAAATTTAACTTCTTACTTAAAGTTTTGTTAAAAGTAAATGCAGCTTTTGTAAAAAATAAAGGAAACTTTTTCAGGATTTAGGGCAGCAAAAAATTGCCTTACAAATAATTATCATATGCAAGTTCATAAAACCAACAAACGTATCTGGTAAATTGAAAAAAAGCGACAACAATATTATGATAAATCTACTAACCTGAATGACGATTGCAGTTTCACCTCAGGCAGTTGGGCATCTTCAAATTGATATATATTCCAACACAATTTCCAGAATCCGAAACAATAGAACTACTGCGATTAAATTATTTAATGCTTTGCGAATTATCTTGCGCAACAATCCTGATAAAATTGCAACGTTATAATTTTTTCTGCCAGCAAATAGCAGATGTTGAAAGTAAACATTAAACAACTTTTGCATCTTAACGGTAAAAATCACTTGGCATGAATAAATTAATGATTATGGGAGTTACATTCTCAGTTAATGATAGAAAATCAATACAAAACTAAAAATTAAATAAAAAGTTCACCAGCAGCCAGTAAAACCAAAATCTTGATGAAAACAAACAACCCTTCAAGGTTCTAAATTAAATTTTCAGTTCTCAAACTGTAGCAACTTCCAGTAACTGTAATTGAAACTCAATTCAAACCATGCATTTACCAGTTCACAGTTGACTCGAACCAAAGCAATGCCTAGCCAACCAAGCTTTGAATTTAACTATATACTCTACACTTCAACTGAAAAGTTCATTGTTAAAAAACGACTTATTTCAGCAGCTCCAAAACTAGAATATATTATCACAGTTTTTGCATGATTTAGTGGAATTAGAGCCTATGGTAGAATTTCAGCCTGATTTAGAAGAGGCAGAGAGGTGGAGTTCTTGACAACACATTTTGAAGAACTTGGTCTTGGCCATGAAGCCTATAAGTCCTCAAAATGTCCTATCCTCAGCTGGAGGGCAACATCATTTTTTGATTGATTAAAAATGAAAATAACCAAACAAAATACAACATAAACTTTAATCGACTATCAATTTGTTTCCTTTCCTTATTTGAAAAAATAATAGAATGTAATAGCCAACCAAGCCAGGTCATACTGAAACTTACTTTAAATGGCATTGCTTGAAAGCTCTAATCAGATAACGAGGGGGCAAAAAGCCTTTAGAAAATTATAGTTTTTATTTCTGCTAATAGTTTTAGTGCAGGCAGTAGAAACTGCAAAGCACTAAAGCTACCCAGAGACATAACAAAGAATCCATGGGTCCGGAAACAAACAAATTTGATTTGCTAATGCTAAAACATGACCGGTGCCTATTTTGTGAGTGAATTTAGAAAAAAGTATGTGCATGATATTGAAATGTAATACAGTGCCGGTACTACCAGGGATAGCATACTAATATTATACTACAGTAAATATGTTAAGACTGGTATATGTTGATACAACTAACAAAACATATCTTGAAAATGACAACTTGTTCTGAAAACATCCGACCACTAACAATTTGCTTTGAGAAAAAACGAGCTACTCTAATCACTGGCAAGTAATGTAGGGGCAAAGCCACATGCTCTAAACAATTTGCGCGTTAAAAATTGTCGCTAGGAATCCCAAATAACAAAGTATTAGATCACTGAAAATGCTGCATACAGAATTATAAAGATATTAGGTGTGAAGTTAAATACAACTACTGTATAATAATTGTTCAAGTGCCTGGAGAGATGTGTGATTGTGCGTTGAACCTAATAAAATTTTTACACCACGTCGGTATAAGTTGAATAGGCAAAGCTCCCAAGAAAAAATTGGTATTAAAAAAAAAATTAATTGCTTATTATTTTTTCGTTTTGAAGATTGTGAAGTGTGGACCCTTTGAAGGTGGGGCCGGAACTAATGTCTCCAACACCTTCCTTCTAAACAGAACCTTGCTGGAATCCTCAGGATATTTTTTGAAATTAAATACCTCATGTTAAATTTAACAAAGTGTCTTTTGGCAGCCTAAACGTTTGCCATCATTTATTGATAGGCATTAGATATGAGACAGGCTGTCAAGTCATTGAATTGAAATAAAAAATGACTGCTGAACATAAAATAATGACAAATAATGACAACTTTCAAGTACAAATAATGACAATTTTCAAGTATAAATCGAAAAGACTGAACTGAAAAGAAGTCAAAAAAGCTCTTCATGTAGTATTTGCGAAATTTTTTAGGTGAACTAAAAAAAAAGATCTTCATGTAGGTTATGTGAGATTTTTTTGGATGATCTCCAAGAAAAAAAATGGTCTTCATTTCAACGGCTCACGATTTATTGTAATTTATCCAGTAAACTCAAAAAATATCAGTAGATTATTTAAAAAATAATGAAACAATGACAACAGGTCCAAAATAATGAAAACTAATGAAATTGAAAAAAATAATGAAAAAATGAAACAATGACATACTTGACAGCCTGTATAAGACATCACGAAATGTAAAGAAAAGATTGGCATAAAATTAGAGTTGGGAAATTGTGGAAAAACTGATGTTCTTCTTACGTTAGCATTTAGAGTATTTTCTTTTCAAATTGCTTTAAAAATCAAAGTGTTTATTCCTTTTTAAAGTCACAAAAATTGCTGGTTTTTCCGAAAATAAAAATAAAAACACTAATATTATTCAACATGGGGCATGAGGACTTTGCCCTTGCCCAAGAACTCCGCTTTTTTGTAATGACAAAAACTTGAGCTTACAAATTTACCCGGTATAGTATTTCAATTCATTTTTAAAATATAAATTTAAAGTATTTGCAGTACTTATTAGCTTACAATAATTTTTTTAATTTCATTAAAGGCAATGGCTATTTTGCCTCTAGAGGCAAAATTGGTTGCAAACAGAGGTGAAGTCGATGATTGTAGGAATGGTCAAGGACCACGGACACAAATTTTTTGAATTATTTTGGGGAAATTTTTCATGATTTTAGAAAGTGGCCATTTTGCCTCTAGAAGCAAAATAGTGTTTTTCCTCTGTTTGGGTTAGGGTTAAGGTTGGGATTAGGGTTAGGATTAGGGCTATTTTGGCACTTGCAGCAAAATAGCCATTAGGACTATTGTGCCTCCAAATGGCAAAATAACATGGGGCTATTTTGCCTCTAGAGGCAAAATAGCCACTGCCTAATTTTTAAATGCAAAAAGTGTTTAAGATATTGCATTTCATTAAGTTTTTGGTGATGATTTGAACATACTGTAGATTAGTAGTTTTTAAAAATAATCATGAATGTCATTTTGAAGCTTTACACATTATCAGCTGATGTTGATTATTTACTGTGCCATAGCAGTATCCTGGCAATGCAATGCAACAAGGCCATAACCAGTAAATCTGAAGTGATGGAAGAATGGGATATTCTAATACAGCAAAATTAAAAATTATTACCATATAAACTCAGAAATTGTGAATTTTAATGCCTTAAACCCTCTTTTTTAGTAGTTTTTGAAACACAAATTAACTTGTTTGGCAAAACAATTTGTTTTAATGAAGAAAAACACTATTTTGCCTCGAGAGGCAAAATAGCCACTCCCTAAAAATTTTGGAAAATTTGCCCAAAATAATTTTAAAAAGTTGTGTCCTTGGTCCTTGGCCATTCCTATAATCATCGACTTCACCTCTGTTCGCAACCAGCAGCAATAATTTGGCTATGGAAGCTTTGTACTAATAATCATCATTAATTCACGATAATATACCGGTAGCGTCTATTTTGCCTCTCTGCTCTGGAGACAAAATAGTCGGGTGTCGTTAAGTATAGGCTAAGCTGTCGCTTTATTTGCGGCAGCTCTGCAATTTGTGTATGAGTGCAAGTGCATTTTCTCCTTCTCTCCAATCTATTCTAAGCTATTCCCCAGATCTACCCCTAATCCCAATGAGTGCACACATGCGAGGAGCAAGAGCATGCGCACGCTCATACACGAGTCGTAGAGATTCCGAAATAATGCTGACGGCTCATACTTAACGACTATATTTCTAACAACTCAACTGGGTGTTTTAAACATGCCCTGCAGAGTTGGGATTGCCATACCGGTACCACTATATACACGTGGCCTACCAGCCAACAGTGGTTGTTTAGGGCAATTTGGTAATAGACATTATACCGGTACTGTATATCATTATACTCACTTGGTTAGTAAACCTCCCACTATTTTCTCGTTTTGTTTGTTTATTAGACATCAGTTGCCAGTACAGAGTACCTAACAGCATCAGGCATCTGCCTGTGCCAGGCCTATGAGTCATATTATTGCATGTAAGGAGCAGCTTATGCTATTATCAACAACATTATGCTACCTTCTCCATCATTCCAGTCAGCAGCGTGGCCCAAAGGGTAAAGCCATGTTTTTTATGAAGATCCTGCTTGCAAGATCTGGGGTTGCAAAATACAACTTAATAATATTTTGGCACTACTGGGAAAATGGACAGTTTGAACAAAATCAAGTCATTGCACAATCACTACCAATACGAAACAGCATTTTCACCAGGCATATTAGTCAACATCATGGTCATCATGCAATCATTCATATTCTTGGTTCTACAATCAATAACATAAACATTACACCTAGGCTATCCTAGTACAGTAGGCCTACCGTATGTGACAATACACCTACTACAGATGGTATATTTTACCAGTGTGCTTAGCCTATAGCCCAATAGCCAACTAAAAAGAGTCATTTATTAATACTCTAAAAGGCCACAAACTTTTCTAAGTCTGAAATACTCAAATAGGTTCTCCCATCCTAAAAACCAACTTTACTGCGAATATTGCAGTATAATTAGCCTACTAATACTAGGCTAGCCTCTCAATGTGGTGCTAAAAACTTGAAAAGTTTTCTAGAACAGCCTTAAAATAAAAAGCCCTAATTTCTCCAACTGAGAGCTTGCATAAAAACTTTTACAATTTTATCAAACTACCGTACATAAAGTTATGAAACAACCTTCATAGACAAAGTTTGCAATGGTATTAATGAAAAAATTCAACACCATTTCGTCACCAGTAAGTATTGACTTTTGCATAACTGAATCTTCTATCAGGAATATTACTACCATATAATCTTCATAACAAAAATTTTCATAACATCCTTTTATGACAAAAACACATGTAAAATCCCTGCGAGTACCACAACAAACCAATATTGAGCCAGCATAGACTATTAGACTGAGCTAGTAATCAAGAAGAGTACGGAGTAGCCAGAAAAAATTGAGGAACTTTTTTATTTTAATCGTTTTGCGTGCTTCTGGCCTAAAGGCTACCAGCTCGGAAGCCTAGGGAAGAGCCACCAGAACGGCGACTACTTAAAATAAGCAATGCGAAAAATTGTCTTCCCACAGGAATCGAACCTGCAGCCTTTGGATTACCGGTCCACTGCTCTACCACTTGAGCTAGAGAAGACGCCTCCTCGCATGCTTAATTTTGGCTATTTAAACCCAGCAACTTGCTTGTTGTATGATTGTAATAATAAGTCAATTAAGATGTTCTTTGACGTTTGCAGGCCAGAGGTTTAATATTTTAATCGTTTTGCGTGCTTCTGGCCTAAAGGCTACCAGCTCGGAAGCCTAGGGAAGAGCCACCAGAACGGCGACTACTTAAAACTAGATGGGAGTTTGCCAGCAAACCCAGTGAACGGCCGACGCGTAGTTTATAATGCTGTGACGCTCAAAAGTACTTTTTGTCAACCGTGAAATCAGCAATTATTCAAAATATTTAATTTTGGAACCTTCATAAAAGTACAAATCAAGTCAAAAAATTATCAACGTTATCGTTTTTGATCCTAAAAAATAACCCATCAGGTTAAGTCATTGAAAAATCAATTGTTGGAGGGCAAATTTATAGTCTTATAGTCTTTAATATCTTATATTCATAGGCGCTGTGATGGAGGGGAGATGGTCAATTCCCCAACTGATGTCAAAATATTTGTCTGTTAAATATCTGCTGATATGAAAAAAAAAGTTCCACCCTAGGTTTAACCAATAAAAAAATTGATTTTTGGGGGGTCTTCGGGTGGGTGGCACCCCCAAACCATGTCTAAATATTTGTCTCTTAAGTAGCTACTGATATCAAAAAAAAACTGGCACCCTACATTGAACAGTTAAAAAAATTGATTTTTGGGGGGTCCATTTGGGGGGCCCCTGGGGGGTTTGGCACCCCCAAAGTATGTCAAAATATTTGTCTCTTAAATATCGACTGATATCCAAAAAAACTGGCGCCCTACATTAATCTAATAAAAAAATTGATGTTTGGGGGGCCATTTGGGGGGGTCCCCGGGGGGGTGCTACCCCCAAACCATGTCTAAATATTTGTCTGTTAAGTATCTACTGATATAAAAAAAGAAAGTGACACCCTAAGTTGAGCCATTAAAAAAATGATTTTGGGGGGGTCCGTTTGGGGTGGTCCCCAAGGGGTTGGTACCCCCATAATATGTCAAAATATTTGTCTCGTAAATATGTACTGATAACAAAAAAACTGGCGCCCTACATTAAGGTAATAAAAAGAACTTGATTTTGGGGGGTCCATTTGGGGGGGTTCTTGGGGGGGTGGTACCCCCAAACCATGTCAAAGTATTTGTGTGTTAAATATCTACTGATATCAAAAAATACTGGCACCGTAGCTTGAGCCAGTCAAAAATTTAATTTGTTTGTGCCCCATTTTGAGGGGGTCCCTGGGGAGTTGCCCCCAAAAAATTTCAGGAGACACAATTGCGTATGTACCTCAACAACTTCACACAAAAATTAGATTTCTATGTTTTGTGGTTTAGGAGAACTCGAGCGTACAAGATTTAGGAAGAAAAAAAAGGAAAAAAAAGGAAAAAAAAAGGAAAAAAAAGGAAAAAAAAAGGAAAAAAAAAAGGAAAAAAATAAGAAAAAAACCTCATCGCGGCCAAAAGTGGGTTGGTAGGGATGAAAGGGTATCTTAAGACATATAACCATGAGAAATATTTTTTGCCGTACTTAAGCCGTTTTTGACTTAGACCGCTTTTTACGCCAAACTTTCGGGGCGGTTTTCGGGTCATAAAACCGAAGTCACGTGACCTATTGCCTCGAAATTTGGTACAAACATAAAACTCATTAATCTCAAACTGCTGTCAAAATTTCATGTAGTTAGACCAAACGGTTCTCGAGTTATAAGCAAAAGTCTGAAATCTCGCACTCATTAGTTAGAAAATGGCCGAGTAAAAACAAAGGAACACGCGACGCGAGCGTCGGTCGTTCCAATAAGCAATGCGAAAAATTGTCTTCCCACAGGAATCGAACCTGCAGCCTTTGGACCAGTAATCCAAAGGCTGCAGGTTCGATTCCTGTGGGAAGACAATTTTTCGCATTGCTTATTTTAAGTAGTCGCCGTTCTGGTGGCTCTTCCCTAGGCTTCCGAGCTGGTAGCCTTTAGGCCAGAAGCACGCAAAACGATTAAAATATTAAACCTCTGGCCTGCAAACGTCAAAAAACATCTTAATTGACTTATTATTACAATCGAACTTTTTTATTTCACAATTCCATTCCTACGTTGTAGAAACCTTAAGGTATCAAAATAAAAAAAGGAAATTTTGGGGAGATTGGTGCAATACAACCCCCACAAAAATTATTATCTTTTGCTTTTGTCTATATCTAACTATCCTGAAACTGATGTTGGCATGCCTTGATCAATAATGATGATTACAAAGGTTTGGATTTTGAAAAACTCATTGAAGAAATATTCGCCAATTATGATACCCAAAATTTTACCAAAAATTTACTTTTTGTTTTAATAATGTATTCCGAAAATTTGATCTACTTAAGTTGAGTGAAAAATTTTTTTTGAATTTTGTATGACTCATTTCAACCATTTTCCCCCATCGCAGCTCCCCCAATTTTTAATATGTTTTAGTAATCACCAATATCCACCAAATCTGATAATTTGGCCTATCTCTGTTGAACAATTCAAAAGTTCAAAATTTTTCAGCTCCCCTTTTAGGGGGAATCCCCGGACGTGACACCCCCATTTTCAGGCACACACCAGTTTGTTTCGAACTCTATACCACTCCATGATATCATCCATCTGCGTTTTGTGGTTTAAAAGGAGATAGTGATAGAAGAAAAACAAAGAAAAAAAAAAAGAAAAAAGACAAAAATAAGGAAAAATTTTATCCAAGACGGAATAAATAAACATGACCAATACAAAAGTACTGATTAGTGTTTTCAAAAACCACAAATTTTTTTTAAAGAATATCACTACTTACCGAGATATACCACATTAAAATTTACCACTTTTCGTCCATTTTCCGCCTCAGAAATTTCGGTCACGTGACTGGGAGCCCTCAAACTTGGTACGCAAACACTTTCTACCTCTACCCATGTTGTGTCCAAATTGCAACTTTCCACGTTGAGCATTTTTTTTGTTAAAAGCGAAATAAAAAAATTTTGGCTCAAAAATAGTCGTTTTTTGTCGGTTTTAGGGTCCCCAAATCATTATCACGTAATTTTCGACCCCCAAAATTGGCATGCATAATGCTTTGTAAACTTGTAATGTTGTGTTCAAATTTCAGCTTTCCACATTTTGCCGTTTTTGACTTATCATAAAATTAAAAAACTTTTAATGCTCATCTATCAAAATGGCCGAGTAAAAACATAGGAACTACGCGCGCGCGCGAAGTCCCAATGAGTAGCAATTATAACAAATATCGTTGTCTCTGGAAGTTGTGGCTTCGCGTAATTTACATAAAGTTTTGTCAACTACTAAATTACCACCCAAAATTCAATTTTCGTGTAAGTTTTGCGTAAAATACATAAATATCAACGTGTTATCACAACTTAATGTTATGACATCACTGAAATGCATAGGTGGGCACCAGTGGCGGATTCAGGGGGGGATGCATCCCCCCCACCAGCCTAAAAGTAAGGATTTTGGCCGAAAAATCAGCCTCTATTTCGAATAATTCGGCTCCAGTTAGGGATGCATCCCCCCCACCAGCCTAAACCTAACGATCCCGGCCGAAAAATCACTCCCAATTTTGGTGAAGACCTTTTTTTTTTTTTTTTTTTGGAGACCACCTAATTTTGGGCGAAAAAAACGCCTGAATATCCGATTTCGGCCGAAAAATCACTCTCAATTTTGGTGAAGACCTTTTTTTTTTGGAGACCACCTGATTTTGGGCGAAAAAAAGTTTGAATTTCTGCATTCGGTCGAAAAATCACTCTCAATTTCGGTGAAGACATCCGAATTTTTGAGGTTTTGTGCTTAAAATCCCCCTCCACCAAAATTTTCTAGATCCGCCACTGGTGGGCACAAGTCCGTTAATCGTTAATCCGTTAATAACGAAGCTTACTTTTTCATTAACTCGTTAATCCGTTAAAAAGTTTTTTCATGTTAACGGACTAAATTAACTTCCGTTAAGTGCTGTTAACGTACTAAAGAAACTTCCGTTAAGCTCTATTAACTTCCGTTAAGGTTCTTATCGTTAATATCTTGCAGCTTCGTTGTGCATTTGAACTTGTTTTTATCTTGAAATTAGATTAGACTGTAAAATGTAACTTCCAAAACACAAAAAGACCACCATAGCAATAAATATTTCCTTGCAATCAGCTTAACAGCATCAATACGTGTTCTAGAAGCGAGTAAACAAAAAGAAGTGTAAATTACACGCAAAGTGTTAACGGATTAACGGACTATATTAACTTCCGTTAATTAAAGCTGAAAATAACGGATTAACGTTAACGGAGGTGTAAAGTTTGTTAACGGACTAGTGGTTAACGAGGCTAACGTTTTGCATTAACTTGCCCACCTATGCTGAAATGTAAATATGTAGTGTTGTTTTTTGTTTATTGTTGTGGTTTCTCATTTCTTCTGCTTTTCTGAGTCAAAATATGTTAAATGTTTCACACTAAATTTATTGAACTACTCTAAATATGTTAGAGTCAGTTTCATGTTTCATTTTGTTTTGTTGTTACGGTAGCATTGAACTTTGAAGAGTCAAGAGCGTAAGTTAATTTTTGTTGCTTCCATGCCAGAAACGGCAAAAATAAACTGAATCGACTAATGTCAAAAAAACTTGCCGTAGTTTTTTACGGCATATAGTATACTTTTTTTTTTATAACAACCAATAAATATTAAGTTAAGGCTGGCTGTTCGCAGTTTATGCTAAATTTTAGCCTCAATTGTTCTTAAATTTTAAAAACAGTGATGTTAATTTTAGCGACCACATTTGTACAACTGTTTAAGATGTTAATTTTAGCGACCATATTTGTAAAACTGTTTAAGTTGTTTAGTCCCAAAGCTTTGTGTGCTTGAGTGAACGTTTTTTACTGCTTTTGCCGCAACGCAAAATTGCTCTTTTTTCGACTTGAACGACTGCCAAAATTTTTCTCCGTTAAGGCGGGTTTAGATTCTCGCGTTGCGTTGCGTTGCCTTTCGCGCGCAGTTTTGAAGAAAATAAAACTTACAAAAGGGGTTTACATTCTTGCGAAGCGTTAACGCAGTGCCAGTGACGTCTAGCAACGACGCGAGCTGATGAAATAGATTTCATAAAGTTGCATTGGAACGCGTGTACGTCAGAGCAGTTTTTGGTTGTGATTGGTCAAAAAAGATCATTCTTAAACACAGCAATTCGAAAAAATTGATATCATTTGCACACAACCTCGAGGAGAGCGGAGCAGTGAGCTATTGATGCAAATCTAAAGTTACTGTTAGAACAGTCGATTTGGTGTTTGTGGAATGTTAGTTTGCTTTTAATCGGCTATTGAAAACAAAAAAGGATAGCCTCCACAATGATCAATAGAAGAATTAGTGGCAAAACAAGACAGGCTTGGCTCTTTTCAAGAATAGAGAATACATCAGTAAGGCATTAGTATCAAAGATTAGCAAACTCTATTAGCAGATTAGCCTAGCCTATCTAATTGTATAGCCAAACCAATCGGTATCTCTCTTGTTCCAGCTGGCACTGTTTATGGCACCAGCATTTGTAAGCCTAGCAGTCTTTACTTAAGTTGTTGACTACTTGTTGAAGTGTTTAGGCAATATTATTGGCTGTCTTTTCCAGTTTCCGAAAGGTGATTATTTTGTCTTTGGTCTCAATAGCCTAGTCAGTAACTGAATTGTTTATTGTATGTAGGCTATGTTGTTGGAATTAATTTGAATTATTTTATCTAATTGGCTGATCTTATAATTTATTTAATTTGATTTAAAATTTACGGCTACTGCCACTAATCTACTGGTGCTGCAGCACTGTTGACCATTATAGATTTTTCAACAAAGCTCAGCGTGCCTTGGACACTCGGTGCACCAGTGCACGAAGCTCAGCTGCTCAGTCCTGAGTCCCCTCAGCCCTACCACCACTAGTCCACTATGGACCATATAACAGTACCATACATTGGCCTATCAACCAAAATGCAAATAAAAAATTGTCACGTTTTTAGCACCTCTGAGACTGTTTTTCGCACTAAAATAGACCAAAAACTGATTTAAAGCAATTTTTGGAACATATGCTTAAGGGGGGAGGCTAATTTGTCGAAAATAAAACTCACAAATCTAGAAAAACTTTAAAACATGCCAAAAAATAAACAATAAAATTTCATCGCTAGTGTAAAAAACTTGAACACGGGTTTCATCAACAAATATATTATATACTAAAATCAGAAATGGGGTGGAGAGGCTAGTCAGTATTGGTTAATTACCAATCACTTGTCTCAATTCTCTTTCCATTAGCCCCTCTTCAATTATTTTTCTCTGTAAAATATAAATGAAACAAATTACTTCATGTGAGTTTTATTGAACTATAAGATTTTATGCTTATGATTTACCAGCATCCAACTAAGAGAACTAAAATTTTACCATTAACCACCTCTCACATAGGCCATTTATGCAACCAATTGAATCATGTTTGCACTGCCAATTTCTATGCCGCATTTTAGAAGCATTATTTTATCAAACTAGCTCTAGAATTAAATTATTTTTGCAAAAAAATGCAACATTTTTGAGCGCTGGGGGCTCAGCCCCCAGAACCCCGAAAACAGCCGCTCCATTGCGAATTTGTGGCTACGTGCCTGGTTACAACACCTCCGAATTTTTGAGGTTTTGTGCTTAAAATTTTTATCATTCTCCCCCACCAAAATTTTCTGGATCCGCCACTGGTGAGCTACTATTAATATGAACAAGAATAAAACATCCATTGGTTATTATCACCGATTCAAACTTTTTTCACAAATTTAGCTTTGTTGGTAACTAAGAACAACGAACGTAATGCAACGCGAGAATGTAAACCTCACAAGCGCAAGCGTTGATGTGTTGCGCTGCAACGGAACGGAACGCAACGCGAGAATGTAAACACGGCCTTACTCGCACAGAGCGCAACAGCATTCTTTAATCTCGTAATAGTAGCAATTTTGCTAGCAAATACCAGAAAACCACTGAAATTTTGTCGTTTTGACTCAGTATACAGGATTTAGTGTTTTTTATTAAATTGGAGTTTTTTTTCTTTTTCTTTGTCCGTAATTTATTTTTGCTGCTGAGATTGGAATTTTTCTTAATTTGTTCTTAAATTCCGAGCAAAAATGAGCCTAGTGTTCTTATAAAATTGTTCTAGAAAAGAGTGTATATGATTAGTTAGTTCGTGCGTTTTTGATTTCTTTTTTTAAAAATATGTTATCCAGTGGTGAAGTATCTTTCTAAAAAAACATTAACTTATACTGCGGAGTCTTTGCCGCTGAAAAATCTTGCTTTTTTTTTACAAAAAAGATTGATTTTATAATATTTTTGCGTGAAATTTCGGCTGCAAATTTTATTTTGGAGGGTCGCCGCTCAAGAAATTTTTGCATTTTCATTAAGAAAACCTTCGATTTTGAGATGTTTTAGTGAAAAAATTTGAATTTATCAAAATAATTTAGTGAAAAATCACGGGTATGTTTTGAAATTGATCGCAGAGAAGCCCCAAAGCAGATAGGTTTTGTCTAATCTACAGCGCCACCGTTGTTTCGTGACAGCAGAATAAAGCAAAAATAAATCATCAGCTACAGCATACGATCAAAACTCTAAATGTCGTCTGATGTCTTACTAAACCCCTCTACCTCTGAAGACTCATATATTTTACCAACTTCTTGCGAAAAAACGCCAACGCACCTTTTTTTCAGAATTAGTGACTGCAATACGTTCTTGTGTGCTTAGGAAAGACACTTAACGCATATTTCCCATTAGGGCCAAGCAGTCTGCCCGCAGAGGAGGCCCAGCCAGAGGAAAGACTTGCGAATAGAACCCAAAAAAGTGCTCGGCGTCATAGGCGTAGCTAGGATTTTTGATTAGTGGAGCCCAAACCGCAAAGCAATGACGTCATCAAAACTTTTCAAAAGGAATTTTTAATGGGACAAAGATACCGTAAAATGGAGGACCAGAAGCAGAAGCCTGGGTTACCATGAAACCAGGATTTTGCTAAACGGGGTCAGAACTTAAACCAAAACCTGAAAAATTTTCAAAAAATTGTTAATTGGGAGAGATGGCGAGTAAACTAGCGTAACTTTAATGTTTCACAGACTAGGGTCTGGGGGCAAAGCCCCCAGCCGCTGGGCGATTTTTTGTAATGCTTTGGAAAAAAATTGCTATTTTAAGGCCATTTGGATCACATTTTGCACGTTTGTAGATCCATTCAAATCACTAAATTTTTAAGATTTGAAAGCCAACTAAAATAATTAAATTGTTCAATCTTCCATTTACTTGCCGGTCAAGTCCAAAACACGTTTAAAGTCTTGCATTTTTTGGTTAAATTTTGCTAGTGGCTTGGTCCAGGTAGGGTGAAGCAAGATGAAATGCCTCCTGCAATATTTTTAGCAGCTAGTTAATAATAATTTACTCAAAGATCTGCCTCGGAGATTTTTGTTTTATCATAAAAATAACCAGTTTAGGAGTATATGAACGACCAGGACCCCGGCTCGCTCAATTTAAATTCAATAATTTGTTCAATAAGCATTTTCCCAAGCTAATTTTTTTCGAAAGTATTTTGTCGCGTTAAAACTGCTGAGATGGAGGTGGATTGTTATTCCCAAGCTAATTTTTTTCGAAAGTATTTTGTCGCGTTAAAACTGCTGAGATGGAGGTGGATTGTTATTCAAAGTTGGTACAATAGATGGTTACGAGTGATGTTATTGCATTATGTTCACAAAAAGGTTAGATGAGGGGCTGAGGTTTCAACTTTTCGGACAAAAAGCCCAAGTTTCTTCCGGATAATACATTTAGATTGGTTGGATATTAATATTGTACTGTTGAAGGCAAAAGTGCTAAAATAAACTTAAGCTGCAAAAAGGCTTTGTTTTCATTATTTTTAACATTGGTGGCAATTCAATTTGCCCCCCCCCTCCCTTGGCTACGCCTGTGCTAGGCGTTGATGTGGTAAGACAGACGCAAAGTGCCTGGTTCATACGAATGATCGATCGAGTGACTACAGCAAAAGCTCATGACCTATGAAAAATGCTGGTGCGGATGAGTAAGACTTCGACGATTTCGTTCACACTCTTTAAACGATTAAGAACGGACACGATCCTACTCTGAATAGGCTACCAAAAACCTGTAGAAGCAGCTTCAGATTTCAAGATATCGCTTTCACTCGAATGACAGAAACATGAATACAGATTAGTTTCCTTCAAACCACCGTTAATTACTTTGCAAGCACTTTATTAGCGCTTCAACCGACCTTTTTCAAACTGCGCACCAATCTCCAACGCCAGAGAAAAGCAGAAGAGTGAGGCCTGCAGCCAAGCGTGACCAAGCAGAGAATAAAGTGAGCGCATTCGCGCAGTTTCGGATCATCTAGTTTTATGTCATTGATTTAAGTCAACCAAATATCAAGAAATCACTCAAGCGTTTTGATTCTGACTATTTTTTGTTTGGTGTTCTAGACTTTTCCTTATGAAATGGCAACGTTAGTTCTTGAGTTTTGAATAAGGGAATTTCCCAAACACGAAACATAAGTTTTATTCAGGTTAGGATGCAAGGAAGCAGACAGTACTGCGCGTGCAAATTAACCAATCGAATTTATTTTATCAAATAGATAAATGCCGTTGGCAAGAACCTCCGAGAGAACTTGTGGTCATCTAAGGCAACAGCACCAATATTAATAACATTAACAATAAGACGTAATAACTTGATTATAGAAATATGGCCAAAATAAAAATAGACAATATGCATTTTCGAATGGAAGGCTTTATTTCACCGGAAATTTTTAACTAGTTTTTTATTAATTCTGGCTCAAATCTAACATAAACTCAAATGCTTACTCTAAAACTATTCCCAAATCGAACCCTAACCCAAATCCTAACCTAAACCCTAATCTTAATCCCTAAAAAAGCAAATGAAAAAAGCGCGGATGAATATTTCTCATTCTCGTTTTATTCTCTTTAAGTTGAAAATTTTCGGTGAAATAGTCACTACCTTTTCGAATATGCATACTTATTACTATTGTTGGTGGGCTGGCTTGAAAAGTTCTAGCAGGTAGGGATCTCCTTTTTGGTAGGCTAAAATTGTCAGTTAGTTTGATAAATTCCCGTAATGTTATAGGTTAGTGACATTATCTTTGTATAGCTCTGGGTTAAATTAAGTTATTGTTATGTTAAAAATCAGCAATTATTGTAGTGATGCTTGATGGGCATTTCAGAAAAGTTGACAATCTTAGAATATGCTTTTGTAAGAGTTAAGCATTGGGTACGATCTAGGGTTAGTTTTAAAGTAAGGATTTCAGTTGGGTTAGTTTTGGGTCAGAAGTAATAGATCCGGTAATACTGTATGTATGGTTGTACAGTAATTGCGCGACATTAATTCTGCAAACATCTCTTTAACTTACGTAGAGTAAAATAAAAGCTGATGTACTCTACAGTGCAATATACTTCAAACACATATAATTTAAATCATTATTTTCTATTGATGCATTACACTTTTTTTTTTATAAGAACCAGTAAATTTTGACAGTTTGAGTTGAAGCTGGCTGTTCTTAATTTTTTGCCGACTTTCAGCCTCATTTGTTCTAAAATTTGAAGATCATTGACGTCAATTTTAGTGATCATGTTCGTAAAACTGCTTAATTTCAAATGCTTTGTCAACTTAAGTAAATGCTTTTTTGCTGCTTTTTGAAACATTACATACTGTAATTGCGAAAACTAAAAAGTGAGTTTTTTCAATTTGAACAACAGCCAAAAATTTTAATTGCCTGCACAATGAGCAACAGCACTCAATAATCTTGGCATTGTTGCCATTTTGCTTGCAAATACTTGAAAATCACTAAAATTTTATGGCTTTGAATCAGTACCGAAGTTATTTTTTCAAGTTTGGAAATACATTCTGTTTTGTTTGTTCATAATTTTTTTACTGCTAAGCAGGCGCGTCGATTCCCGAGGGGGTCGGGGGGGTCCGGACCCCCCCAAAGATATGCATTGGGGGGTCCAAAGAGTAACGGACCCCCCCCAATAAATATGAACATGTTTGCTATTTATCATGGATACTAACAAAATAAAATTTCTGTCTTGACTGATTTATTTCTTGCTCAAAATCTTGAAAACTGCATATCACAGCGCTAGACCTAGATTTTATAGCAATAATCACAATACGAGTATATTTATCACTTTGCCAATGTATTGCACAAGTTTTATTTGTGTAGGCTTCGTCACAAACTCATTATTGTGACTGTGTGTCTGTCAGTCAAGTCTAGATGAGGAAAAGTCCTCACTGTTACAGCATGGCACTGAGGAGCTAGGGCATACTGATTCTCGCAGCGTCAGAGCAAATCAGCATAGTCACTCAATATTATAATGGTGCCATCCGGGCGAGGAATTAATGGACGGTGCCATCACAGGCGAGCCAGGATTTTTGATTGAGGGGGCCCAAATCACATGCAATGACGTCTTCAAACATTTTTGAAATGAGGCACTTTTTATGGGACAACGATATCGTAAAATGGAAGATCAGAAGCCGTGGCCTGGTTTGGCACGCAACTAGGATTTTGCTGAAGGGGAAGAGTTTGAAGTAAATGTTTAAAAGTTAAAATGTGTGATTTGGGAGACATGGTGAGTAATCTAGTGTAACTCAAACGTATCATAGACGGGGTGTGGGAGCGAAGCCCTTAACCGCTGGGCAACTTTTTGTAAATTTTTGAAAAAAATAGGTATTTAAATGCCATTGGATCACATTTCGCGCGTTTTTAGAGTAATTCGAAAGAACCAGATCTTTAACATTTAGAACCATAGTTGTAAGTCGGAGCGGGCTTTTCGGGTCGGGTTTGGGTATAAAGTTGACAAAAATTTTGGGCTTGAGACGTGCTTTTTGTCTTTGATGTACCAAAATAAAATCAAAATAACAAGATTGCTTAATTTTTCAGACCTAACTAAACTTTCGTTTTTTTTCGGGCACGATTTGTGCTTCAAATTAATTTTCGGATGTGGGCTTATATTTTTGGGTTCGGGCCTGAACTAGTCGGCTCGTTTGCAACCCTGCTTAGAAAGTCAATTACAAAATTAAATTGTTCAATTCTCCTTTACCTACAATTCAAGTACAAAACACGTTTAAAATCTTGCAGTTTGAGGTTATATTTTGTATGTGATTTGGCCCAGGTAGGCGGAAGTAAGGTACATTGCCTTTTAAAATAATTAGCAGTAGATCATGAAAATAACCAATTGTAGGAGTACATGTAATGACTTAGGGGCCCAGGCTCCCTTAATTTAAATTCAATAATTTGTTCAATGCGCATTTTCGCTTGCTAATGCTTTTTTTTTCAAAAGCATTTTGTCGTGTAAAAACTGGCGAGTTGGAAGTGAATTGTTATTGAAAGTTAATTGGTACAAAAGATGGTTATTGGTAAGGCCTATAACCAGTACTTAAATTGTAAAATTTTGCATGGGGGGACGCTTTTGCAGCCTTGACCAAACGCACTTGGCATGCGAAAGTACTTTAGTGAAGATTACGTAATTTTGTCGCCGAAATTGAATGAACACCAAAAAAAATAAGGTCTTCACCAAAAATTTGTAGTGTTTTTTTGCCAAAATTAGGTGAAGACCAAAAAAAAGGTCTTCGCCGGAAATTGAAGTGGTTTTTCGGCAAAATTAGGTAAAGAATTATGGCTTTTTCGTATGATCATCCAGCGCTTAAATCTCGATGGGGGTACACCGAAATCTCAATTGGGGGAAGCTAAATCTCGATGGGGGGACGCTAATTCTTGATGGGGGGACGCGTCCCCCGCGTTTCCCCTACTATTTAAGTACTGCCTATAACTAATCATGTTTTTGCCCAGGCTGGATTTACATTGCGCGGGGTCCCTTGCACTTTGGGGATTTTCGCTGCAATTTCCAGTCAATATAGGTGAGACAAAAAAACTCTTAGGCCCACCATTTAAGCGCGGGACCCCCTGGCACTGCGCCATTTGGTAAATCCGCTCGTGGTTATTGTATTATGTTCATAAAAAGGTTAGATAAGTGCCTGAGGTTGCAGTTTTTGGACAAAACTCTTCAATTCTCCAGGGCTATACGCTTAAATTGGTTGGCAAAATTTTAGTTGGGGGCTCGGGTTCCTTGGTGATCCATATTAATATCATTGCTAATTACAGTTGAACGCGTGCACTTTTGTATGGAGAAATGCTAAAAGAAACTGTAGACTCTGTTTTAATATTTTATAATCATTAAGGCATTTTAATTTGAAGGGGGGGCTATCGCCCCCTTGGCCACGCCTATCCGTGTCATCTCTTAAAGTAGTATAGACAGGCTTGGCGGAACGATTTTCAAAGTTTTCAAAGTCCTAACATTGGAATTAACGCCCAAAAAAGGCCCAAAAAGTTTGATGTGAAAGAGGTTGCATTTAAAAAATACCGCAAAAATTTAGTTCTCACGGTTATATATCTCAAGATACCCTTTCATCTCTCTACCAACCCACTTTTGGCCGCGATGAGTTTTTTTCCTTTTTCTTCCAAAATACCATACGCTTATTTCCTTAACGGCTTAACACCAAAAAAAAAAAACTGCATCAAATGTGCTATTGCGAAGTTCGAACATTGCAAACAAAGTCTACGATGTACAAACAATGCAAACAAAATTCGCGAGATTTCGTCAAAAACTTCTGGTTATTAAGTTGGACCTCCCCAAAGATTTTGACAAATCGACGCGCCTGCTGCTAAGGCTGGCATTGTTCTTAAAATTATGAGCAAAAATGAGCCTCGTGTTCTTATCAAACTGAAAAAAAGTGTGGTTAACTTACACCTTTAAATATGGATTACAATTTTTTTTGCGACTTTTCAAGTTATTTGTTATTTTAAATGAGCATAGCTAGTATCAGATACGATTATGTTAATTCGTCAAAATTGTTGGAAGAAACCCTGCTTGTGTTTATCCATTATTTGAGTGAAGATGGTAAGAAAACAAGTATATAGCACAATCTGACAATGTTAGCTTTTGAATATTAATTGCAACTTAATACAAATCCCTGAAATACAAAGAAGGAAGCTGGGATGATGAAAGATTTGTGGACCATTAACAGAAGTAGCCTAATGAGTTTTAAAAATATCATCACTAATCTCGTTTGTCTACTAACAAAGTGTTGGATAATTTGTCGGCAGCGTGGCTAAGAGGGTAAAGACGTCGTTTTTACGATAATCCTGATTGCATGATCTGGGCTCTTTGCTGTTTCCTGGCCAAGGCAACTCAGTAAATAAATTGTAATTATCGTATTTACAATTTACCACAGTATCACTGTAGAATATACATCATTTGAAATTTTAATCACTTTTTAAATTTAGATATCTTATCTGACATATAGTATACTGTACGAGGCTGTAGTTGTTTTTCAAACCAATACTTAATCTTATTTTTTTTGTTTGTTTGTACTTCGTCTTTTATGAGTTCAAAGATTTACAGTATTTTGTTGACAACCAGAATTTAAATTTTGAGAGAGGCTAAGCCAAAGGCCATAGCTAAGAGATTCCCAAACTGAGAGATTTCAAACCACTAATTTAGTGAGCATTATTCAAATTCAGTTAAGGGGTTTCAAGACAAGAGCATTCCTTAAAGAAAAGATTATTTTGAAGTTTCTGCCAAGTTTGAAAATTTTGAAAATTTGCGAAACTGTTCAAATTAGATTTAAGTTAAGAAATAGTTATGGTATTGGTACCTAACTTGTACACTGTCTATCCAGTTTTCAAAGTGCTCAATGGTCATGGGCCAGAGGCAGTTAGGGGGAAACGGCCTGTGGTGGGTTTATAAATTTTAATCATTTTTAATTTTTAACCGAACTTCCTGTACCGGTATTGGTATCTATATTAAAAGCAGGAGCTGAAAATAAAGTTTCAATTTCAAGTGTCAGTAAAGACTGAAGATAGCAAAATTAACAAAAAATAAAGAAAGTGGCTGAAAATATTTTCTCTTATTCTTTTTCTGTTTTTTAGTTTAATTAACGCTAGGGTTTAAGTTAGGTTTTGGGTTTGGGTCTGGGTTGAGATTTGTGTTAGGGTTGGGATGATGACTAGGATATGGACTTTTTTATTACGTGATGTAACAGCAGCCTCTGCCAAAAGTAAATTTTAAACTTCATGCATTATCAAATTAGGCTATTTAAAATTAGTTTTGTTTGCACTTTAATAGTGCAGATCTGAGATTGTTCCCGATGTAAATTGCAAAGATATTTTTGAGTACAAAGCCTTACACCAACCAAAATCCCATGTTTTTGTAAAACTCCATTAGTCATTAAATCAAATATTGTTACTATGATTTGCATTTTGTGCAATACCACTCTGCCCATTACAGATTTTAGACTGGTCCCCGCTTTTAGGCAAAGGTAGTCAATAATCTATTCAAATTTAAGAAGTCTGTACGGGGTTACTCTATACTGCACTTGAATAAAATGCAATAGCTTGCGATACAAAAACGATGCTCTAAAGTGACAGGCTGACTGCGGATGCTACCTATTTTCAAATATTTCTTTTAATGTAATCACAGCTTAAACAGCTGTTTGGTGGTACAAAACTTTAAGATTGCTTTGATCACTATCGGATTCATCGTCGATCATTCGATAACTTTAATATAGCCTTGAATAAGGCTGTTCAAAAAAAAAAAAAAAAGATTCGAATTGTTTTCATCTCGCCTGTGCTAAGAATCAACGCGAGAATGAATTGGAGTCGAAAAAGTGGCGTTTTATAGTTTTTCGAGACGTCCAAATTTCCACCTAAAAGAAAAAATATATCACGTGAATAATTTTGGTTGGATGATTGTCAAAATTGACCATTATCCAATCAAAATTATTCACGTGATTAATTTTTTGCTTGTTAAATTTTGACAATCATCCAATCAAAATTATTATCGTGATATAGTTTTTTCTTTTTTGGTGGAAATTTCGACGTCTCAAACAGGCGTGTCGATTTCTCTAAATCTTTGGGGGGTCCAACTTAATAAACCAGAACTTTTTTGGCGAAATCTTTTGAACTTTGTTTGCATTGTTTGCACATCGTAGACTATGTTTGCTTTGTTCGTATGTCGCAATAGCACATTTGGTGCGGGTTTTTTTTTTGGTATTGTGCCGTTTAGGAAATAAGCATGCGGTATTTTGGAAGAGGAGGGAAAAAAACATCGAGGCCAAAAGTGGGTTGGTAGGGATTAAAGGGTATTTTAAGATATATAATCGTGTGAAATATCTTTTGCGGTATTTTTTAAATGCGATCTGTTTCACGACACACCTTTGGGGCGTTTTTTGGGCGTTAATTCCAATGATACGACTTTGAGAACTTTGAAAATCATTCCGCCAAGCCTGTTTATGCTACTTTAAAGGATGACACGGATAGGCGTGGCCAAGGGGGCGGCAGTACCCCCAATTAAAATGCTCTCAATGATAAAAATATTAAAACAAGTCTACTGTTTCTTCAGTTTCTTTTAGCATTTCTCCGTACAAAAGTGCACGCGTTAACTATAATTAGCTATAATATTAACATGGATGACCAGGGGGCCCGAGCCCCCTCAATTCAAATTTTTGCCGACCAGTGTAAGTGTTTAGCCCTGGTGAAATAAAAAGTTTGGCTTAAAAATTGCTATCTCGGGCACTTATCTAACCTTTTTATGAACGTAATACAATAACCACGAGCGGATTTACCAAATGGCGCAGTGCCAGGGACCCGCGTTTAGAAGGTATGCCTAAAAGTTTTTTTGTCTCACTTATATTGACTGGAAATTGCAGCAAAAATCCCCAAAGTGCAAGGGACCCCGCGCAATGTAAATCCAGCGTGGGTAAAAACATGATTAATTATAGGCCTTACCAATAACCAATTTTTGCACCAATTCACTTTCAGTAACAATTTACCTCCAACTCGCCAGTTTTTACACGAGAAAATGCTTTTGAAAAAAAAAGCATTAGCAAGCGAAAATGCGCATTGAACAAATTATTGAATTTAAATTAAGGGAGCCTGGGCCGCTAAGTCATTACATGTACTTTTACAACTGGTTATTTTCATGACCAACTGCAAAAGCGTTTTAGAAGGAAATGTACCTTACTTCCGCCTACCTGGGGCAAATCACATGCAATATTTAACCCCAAAATGAACGATTTTAAACGTGTTTTGGAATTAAATTGTAGGTAAAAAAAGAATTGAACAATTTAATTTTTCAATTGGCTTTCTAAGCAGAGTTGTGAACGGGCCGACGATTTCAGGCCCAAACCCGAAAATATAAGCCTGTACTCGAAAACTAATTTGAAGCCCAAATCATGTCCGAAAAAAACCGTAAATTAACTTAGGTCTGAAAAATTTAGCAATGTTACCAAGTTATTTTGATTATATTTTGGTGCAATAAAGAAATAAATAAATCGAGAAGATTGAAAACTGGATGTACTTTAACAAACTAACTTTAACTATTCGAAGTGTTGGTTTATGATCATAAGCTGCAAGCCCGTAATACCTGAGAATTTGTTTGACAATGAATTACCTGAATATCAAATTAAGTAATTGCGTAATATATTTAGGTGTGTTAATAAATGACCACTTAAGCTGGAAAAATCAGGTATACAAAAGCCTTTCAAAAATATGTAGGTTAATCTTTAAACTAAGACACCATGTACCCTTAGCCATTCGCAAATTAATTTACTACTCTATGTTTCATTCCGTCATATCGTACTCTTTAATTGATTGGGGAAGAACTACAAATTCGTGTCTACACCGACTGGCAGTTTTGCAGAATAAATTTATTAGAGACACTTTATTTCTTTCTCGAAATTCTCTTATTGACTGTCTATATGTTAAATTTCAAACTAAAACTAAAAGATATGATCAAATTTGAATTTGCAAAAGTCGGTTTTAAATTTAAAAATAACATGCTTCCTTTATCATTTAACAATTACTTTGTCGATCTCAATAAGATATACAAACACAACACTAGACAAAAATCAGCTGGCGGTTATTATCATCATACATTCGACAGTGAGTTAGGGAGAAAAAGATTACATCACGCATGTTTAAGGGAAAGGGAGTCTATTCCTTTTGCTCAAAAAATTGCTCTTTTGCTAAACTTTACAATAACAACAAATCAGTTATTTTGGAACGTTACTCCAAAGACGATGTATAAGTACATCATTTTGCTTAACTGCTCACTTTTTTTTAAGTGGAGTAAAAATGTGTAGTAAGTGAGATCGTTAATTTTTTGACTTACATTGATGTAAAGAAATGCTTTGGCTAAAATTAAAGTTGTATTTTATTAGAAAACGTGTTTGCTAGATTGGACTTGTATTGTTATAAGAAGCGTAACGTAATTATTAAATTATACCTACCACATCAGAGATGGAAACCGGTCGGGTCAACCGGCACTGGTCGGGTCGACCGGCCGGTCGGGTTGCCGTTCGGGTCGAGATTCTTCGACCGGCCGGTCAAGCCGGTTGAAAAACCGGTCAAATTCTCCTTTCTGGCTACTAAAAGACATCTATGCACCATCCGAAATATACTTTTATATTTTATCACAAATAAAACTTTTTATAAAAAAACAGTATTAACAAACCACATCTTTCGAAAACACTTGGTGAATGGTTTCAAGCTGTGACTGATATGCTGTGACCATTAAGACATGCACATCTAGGGACGTATTTAGGGTGGGAGTATTGTGCCATGCCCCACCACTTTACGTTAAAATCGCGTAATCAGATTCTAATAAAGCATGCATGTGGAAGAGGCTTGCGCTACCTATCATTCAGCATCATTTTAATCAGCTTAAGAGTAGAAGTGGCGCAGATTTCAGATTTTTTGGTATATGTTAAAGTCTTGCCGCTTTGAAAAGCTTTTTTCGACTTAAATTTAGCATACTCTACACTGGGCAGGAAAGACATAGCTCTTATTTTTTTATATCTAACTAACCATGGCTTGTTCTGAAGTAGCAGCATGTCTACAAACTGCTGGGGCACATTATATTTCGAATGTTTTCTAGCCAATGTCATAACAGTTTAGTGTTTTCAATGAAAATAACGGACGCGTTGCGTTCATCGGGATAGTTATTCATAACCACTTCGTACTACCGATGAGTTTATTTATTGGTTTGACGTTTCGCTTCCCAAACCGGAAAGCTTCTTCAGAACAATTTTCGGCAGTGCTGCCTTTGCAGTTGCAAAAAGATAAATGAGAAAAAATAACAGCAGAAGATAGGTAAGGGTTAAAACATACAAACATCACAATACTTGTACTATTATACCCAAAAACATCGTGAAAGAAATTAATAATATTCATAACAATTAGGCTGCTTCACTAACAGTTTGAGAAAGTATGAAAAGGATCTATTGCAAAACATTATGTACTGGAAAAGGTTTTTAGCTCCACAGAGATTTATATACGGACGGAACAATTAATATAAATCTCTGTGGAGCTTAAAACATTTTCCAGTACATAATGTGTTGCAATAGATCCTTTTCGTACTTTCTCAAACTGTTAGTGAAGCAGCCTAGCTGTTATGAATATTAATTTCTTTCACGCTGTTAGTGACATAATTTTTCAATATTCCTTTTTTTCACGCTGTTAGTGACATAATTTTCAATATTATATAATGTCATTGCTCCATCATTTCAATGTTTTTGGATTAAATAGTACAAGTATTGTGATGGTCATATGTTTTGATGTTACCTATCTTCTGCTGTTATTTTTCCTCATTTATCTTTTTGTAACTGCAAAGGCAGCACTGCGGAAAAAAAAGTTTAGTGTTTGCTGCTCGGCAAATAGCAAATAATCTGTCACCATTAGCTAAAATATTGTAACTTCATTTTTTGGCCTTTCGCAAAATATCATTAGAAAGAACGTCTAATAATTTAGCTTGTGCTCTCCAATGCTTTTTATGCTTATTTTGAGCATGTTTTGCGCTGCTCAAAACAGGTCTTTCAAATCGATACTTAACCAAAAAAGGTCTTAAAATTGAGTCATTTTTGCAAAAAACGCAAATACTTTTTTGCGTTTTTTTCTGAGACCCCCGGCTAAAGTCACAAATTTTAGCACCTCACCAATGCCCCCCCCTTTTCGATTTTTTTTTCATTAAATACATTGAATAGTGAAGGAAAACATTCTGTAAAAAAAACGGTCGACCGGCCGGTCAACCGGCGATGATTTTGAAATTTACCGGTCGGGTCGAAAAAATCCTGACCGGTTCCATCTCTGTACCGCATATTGTTGCTAAAAAAAATTATTCAACAAAAATTTGACACACTTGATGCATGGTACCCACCAATGCGAAAACTGAAATAATATTGTAAATATTGTTTGCTTTGAGACAGTGCTGCTTTTTGGGCTTTGTAGAATATTGTGTTAATTTTTCGCCTAGCTTAAGTTTACGTTTGATATTGTTTAAGTATTGCTATTTGGTGCAGTTGACATAGATGATTGCGTGGTCTTTCACTGCTTCCTGCCTGCGTACTTTTTAACGGGTGGTAAAATAAACTTGACTTGTACCTAAAACAAAAAGCACGTCTCAGGCCCGAATTAAGCCCAAAATTTTTGTCAACTATAGACCCGAATCCAACCCGAAAAGCCCAGCCCAACTTACAAGTATGTTTCTAAATGTTAAAGATCTGGTTCTTCCAAATTACTCTAAAAATCCGGGAAATGTGATCCATTGGCCATGAAATAGCTATTTTTTTCAAAAAGTTACAAAAAGTTGCCCAGCGGCTGGGGGCTTCGCCGCCAGACCCCCGTCTGTGATATGTTTGAGTTACACTAGATGACTCACCATGGCTCCCAATTTAGACAATTTAAATTTTCAACGTTTACTTCAAACTCTTCCCCTTGACCAAATCCTAGTTGCGTGCCAGACCAGGCCACGACTGCTAATTTTCTATTTTACGATATCTTAGTCCCATGAAAAGTGCCTCATTTCAAAAATGTTTGAAGACGTCATTGCATGTGATTTGGACCCCTCCAATCTAAAATCCTGGCTCACCTGTGATGGCACCGTCCATGAAGTCCCCGCCCGAATGGCACCATTGTAATATTGAGTGACTATGCTGATATGCTCTGACGCTTCGAGTCTCAATACACCCTCGCTCCTCAGTGCCCTGTTGTAACAGTAAGAACTTTCCTTATCTACACTTCACTGACAGACACACAGTCACAATAATGAGTTTGTGACATACACAAATAAATCTTGTGTAATATATTGGCTAGGTGATAAACATACTCCTATTGTGATTATTGCTATAAAATCTAGGCCTAGCGCTGTGATATGCAGTTTTCAAGATTTTGAGCTAGAAAAATTTGTAAAGACAGAAATTTTATTTTGTTGGTATCCATGATAAATAGCAAACATGTTCATATTTATTGGGGGGGGTCCGTTACTCTTTGGACCCCCAATGCATATCTTTGGGGAGTCTGGAACCCCCGACCCCCCCGGGAATCGACGCGCCTGGTCTCGAAAAACTATAAAACGCCGAATTTTTCGACTTCAATGCATTCTCGCGTAGTTTCTAGACTTGGGCGAGACGAAAATCGTTGGAATCTTTTTTTTTTCAAAAACAGCCTTTTTTCAAGGCTACCAAAGTTTTACAAAAGATCAATGATGAATCTGAAAGTAATCAAAGCAATCACTGCTTAATTCACCAAGTTGTCTTGGCCAGGAGGTGGCAAAGGAATTTTTACTATTTATTTGATTTTTAGAAGTTTTTAATTTTTAATCGAGTCTTTAAATCAGTCTTCTAATTTTTAAAGGTTTTTAAAGACATTCAGTATCTAATCTATCTTTCATATGATAAAATGTTATTGCATTAAGTTTATGATGATGATTTTAATGAATTGGAGACTTTAGTGATGGATGATGAATCAAGTTTTATGAGGTATGGTAAAGGTCAATATATTTGGTTTAATAAGCAAATAATCATAATTTGGTTTAGTGTGGTACTGTGTAGTGACTATATTTAATTGTTGGTGCATCAGTACATTGAAGCAGGATATCCTGATGCAACTGACATGACTCGAGACAACTCTGGAATTCTGATGCTCGAGACATCCTGACAACAAAAGCTCGAGATTTTCGTGCTTCGCTTTTCTTTCTCTTTTTCCACTACATGCTTTTTTTTTCTCAAAACGATTGACACTTGGTTGTTGTAATGTAGGTATTATATATTCCATTACTTGTCAACTTTACAAGAGTCTTTTTTTTTAATGCTGAAAACACATAAGCTCAAAAGCTCGTTGTATTTTTGATAATATTTTTGTTATTTCGAAAATATTTTTGAAAAAGAAAAAACAATGTCGGTTAATAAGCACATTAACGATCTCAACATTACAGGATTTACACAGGTGAGCATCTGCAACCGGTTGCAGGTGCTCACCTGTTTAATTCTTGTATTGTTGTGATCGTTAATATACTTGTTAACCGACATTGTTTTCTCTTTTTCATTTGAATTACTATAGTTCCCCGCCCGGAGATGTGACAATCTCTGGTACCCTTGTGGTTCCCAGAATGGCTTTATGTAAAATATTTTTGATTAAAACCCAAAGACATGTTAGTAAATTGGGAGAAATGCTGGCAATAAGTTGTAAACAATGACCAAACGCCGCGATTAAAATGAATATATTTTGCTAATCATAATATTGTTCTTCATGAATATATCTACGTGGTCATTTAACAATTAGCAAAATACTGCATTAATTTCAATCGTGATTTTCAGTCATTGTTTAAAACTTATAGCCAACATTTTCATGACTAACTTGGCTTTGGGTTTTTATCAGAAATATTTTCGAATTAACAAAAATTGTATTAAAAACACAACTCGCCTTTGAGCTTAATGTGTTTTCTGCATTTTAATAAAGTTGACTGTACACAGACAATCTAATGCCTACGTCACAACAACCAAGTGTTGATTGTTTAGTTAGAGGAAAAAAGCATGGCGAGGAAAAAAACAAAGAAAAAAAATAGAAAGAAAGAAAAGAAGCAGAGCACAAAAATTTAGAGCTTTTGGCATCATGATGCCCAGGCAGCAGGATTCCCGAATAAGTTGTCTCGCATCAGGTCCGTTGCGCCAGGATGTCGCATATCGTCAGTACATATATATCGCAGTACAAAGATGTCGGTATTTAGCACATCGTAGTTGTAGACTTTAAAAACCCTACAGTCTGTTTCACCTTTAACAGGATCATCAGGAGTTCCCTGACGATCTCGTTAAGGGCAAAACAGACTGTATGAGTTTCAATGTTTTTATCTGTGATGTGCTAAATATTTGCTACTGCTCTGACTACAACTGTTTTTGAACAGTTGTCAAAACCATTGAGAGCACAAAGCAGTAAGATATTGGTATGAATACTTTCAAAAAGTCAAAATCTGTTGATTTTTTGTCCGAACAAAAGTACCAGGTTTGCACCTGAACATTCAAAATTTATGAAATGAAGTTTCTTTAACCTTTTGCTTTCTTCAATTAATTGACTACACCATCAAGCTTTTTTTCTTTGTCCAGCTTTTGCCGTAATTTTGTATTTTCTTTTAGGATTTGGTGAGTTATTTTATGCCTCAAAAATCAATAATTTTCCTCAGTGAACGATGGAAATCTCACAAATGAGCCTGCTTATACTGAATTAAAACACTGATTTGCACTAAAACATGGGCTTAATAGTTACAAAGCTGCAACATATGTTACAGTTATGCCGATTAGCTTTAATGTGCAATAATACTGCTACAGTTTCATTATTTTGGTGCAGGGTCGGTGCAGCACATAATACGATGCTTTTGCTATGAAATTTTAGCCGTTTTCTTTGTTCTGAATTAATATACCGCTTAGGCTGGCATTGTTTTTCTTGTAAATTTTGTGCAAAAATGTGCCTAATGTTCTCAACTTCTCATAAACGTTTTTATTCATCTTATATATATTTAGAAGTTACGTAGCAGGTTTGAAACATGAACTTTTTTCACAACTCTGAGGCAGCACTTACCTCACATATCTTCTTTCCCATTAGGAGTTTCATCAGCATCTGAATTCACTCATAACCTATCCTGGCAGCCCAACTGAACCTTCAAACCACACACAAGGGCAATTTCTATTGTGTAAATTGCTAAAGTGATGTCATATATGGTGCGTATTATTGTGGTGAATTGCTAAAGTGATATCATACAAGGTGCGTACTATTGTGGTAAATTGCTAAGCATATATGGTATCCATAATATATGGTATCCATCATATGATATATGGTATCCAGTGGCGGATTTAGGGGGGGGATGGGGGGATGCATCCCCCCCACCAGCCTAAAAGTAACGATTTCGGCCGAAAAATCAGCCTCTATTTCAAAAAATTAGGCTCCATTTCGGGGTGCATCCCCCCCACCAGCCTAAACCTAACGATTTCGGCCGAAAAATCAGTCTCAATTTTGGTGAAGACCTTTTTTTTTTTTTTTGGAGACCATCTGATTTTGGGCGGAAAAACGTTTGAATTTCCGATTTCGACCGAAAAATCACTCTCAATTTCGGTGAAGACATCCGAATTTTTGAGGTTTTGTGCTTAAAATTTTTATTATCCCCCCTTACCAAAATTTCCTAGATCCGCCACTGATGGTATCCATCATATATGGTATCTATACTTTAAGTGGAGTGCCAGTGTGAAGCTGGTCAATAATCCTCTTTCTGGTGGCCAGTAGCGTACCCATTGGCATGTCGACCAAAATGCAGAATGAGAAAAACACTACGTTTTTAGCACTTTTGAGACTGTTTTATGCACTGGAGTGTACTAAATAGTGATTTAAAACATCTTTTGAAACATATATTTAGGGGGGGGCTAATTTGTCAAAAATAAAACTAACAAATAAATAAAAACTTTGAAAAATGGTCAGAAATAAGCAATCAAATTTAATCGCAAGTGTAAAAATGCTGAACATAGGTGTCATCAACAAATATACTATAGACTAAGGAATGGAGGGGGGGCTATTCAGTATTAGTTAATTACCAATCATATCTCTCAAATCTCTTTTCATTAGCCCACCCCAATTATTTTTCTCTACAAACTGTATACGAAATAGATTACTTCGTGTGAGTTTTATTGAAATATTCGATTTTATAATTTACCAGCATCTAAATAAGAGAACTAACATTTTACCATTAGCCACCTCCCAAATAGCCCATTTATGCAATCAGTTTAATCATGTTTGCACTGCCAATTTCTAAGCCACGTTTTAAAAGCATCATTTTTTAAACAAAATAGCCCTAAAATGAAGTTATTTTTGCAAAAAAATGCGAAATTTTCGAGCGCTGGGGTCTCCGCCACCAGAACCCCGTGCCTCCGGCGGCCTTGTTGTCAGACTTTGATCAGAGCAATCTGAAAAGAGGGTACAATGGCAAGTGCAGAAATTGCTCTCGTGTGTGGTTTGAAGGTTCAGTTAGGCTGCCAGAATAGGTTATGTGTGGATTCAGATGCTGATGAAACACTAGCCTAATAGAAAAGCAGATATGTGAGGTAAGTGCTACCCCACATTTGTAAAAAAAAGTTTATATTTCCTGGTTTGGTCATTGGTGCGTTTAGTTGTTTAAAAAATGTTTTAAGAATGTTACACTTTAAAATTAATGTTAAAATGAAAAGAAAATGCATATCACAAAGCAATTTTGTTTACTCTGACCTAAAATAGAGGGCATTACAACGTATACAATGCTGTTATGAAGCACACATTATTATCATCTAAGTAAAGCTTTCGCATAAAACAATTAATTAAGTTTATCGAATGTATATTGACAAGAAAAAAGAAACAATTCAGTATACAAATTCATACGAAAGAACTCCAATTGCAAAAAACAGCAATGCAGAATAATTAATGTGCATTAAAAAAACAAAATCCGGTTGCATGTAATTGCTTATTTTAACTAGAGTTCAATTTTTTAATCAGCAGAGTTGCATTTTTTGTAACTTTAGGTGAATTTACTGAATTCGAAGTAAGAGAAGCAATTTCGTAATGGCATCAATTTGTTACATGCTATGATTAGGCTGTTTTCTCTGATTAAAAGAGGCAGTTGCTCATGAGCGTAGCACCAGTAAATACCAATGTATATCACTCTCAAAGTGGCGTGCCGCATTACAGTAATGACAGCTAGATCTAGGTTCCCAAGAATGATTGGCCAAAGTTTCAAAGCAAACTAAATAGCAATTTTTCAAGATAATTTCCTAAATTGCAATTGTTCGATTTAAAGCACAATCTAAAGAACAATTCCAGACTAAATATTTTCTCAGCAAAATAAAAATGCTTTAAGGCAACTAAAAATTTTTGTTCTGTGAAACAAATCTTGGCCTTAATTTCGAAGCAAACTCAGATAACAACAAAATCAACTTTGCGGTGTATGAAAAGGGTTTTATTTGCTTTGTGTTTCTTGTTTGTTTTGGCAAATCATCTTATGTTTTTGCTTCTCCTTTATCAAGTTGATTGAAAGATGATTTTAGGTATGCTTGTGAGTTGAGTGTCAATATTGCCATTAAAAATTTTTCAAGCCTGGTTTCCATTTTGAGCAAAAATGCCACCGCCCACTGTTTAATTGTCACATGTGGTATGGCAATTTTTTTGTAATTGTAAATCATCTTTCATTTACCAAGTTGCCTTGGCCGAAAGTCAAGCTGCCACCTGTCCGCCACAATCTTTGACACGATACCCCTTTTTATTGCTGAACGTCAAGCAGAGAAGCTATGAATACCAATTTTTCTGGTTTTTGGTTTGACCCTTTCAGTTTGAGTTTTGCAAAATACTATGTTTTAAAATTTGTAAGTTTCACAAGATATTCAAAAGTGAGGGAAGGTGTGACAAATCGCAACCTACAGTACACACGTACTACTACCAGTTTACTCTTTATTAACACTGTGAACCAATGTGTGAAAAATGCAATCTAAAGCCATTTGTCAATGCATTACTTGTCGAAAATTCAAAAAGAATAATTTATGGCAATCCAATCACCTATTTTTTGTGTTTTTCTGTTACGTCATTAGTCAATCCGAATAAAATCCGATTTATTACTTATTTTTGCAAATATTTCGTTTACTGTGTTGATGCTGGGATCACGTGATGGCCTGATTTGATCGATTGATCCATATTTTACCACCACTCACGAGGAAGCGACAGAGGCACTTTTATTATGGACAAATTGTCCTCACTCGCTTAGGAGTTGATCCTAGCTTTCTGACTGAAATAAAAAGAAAAAAAACTGAAAAAAAAAACTCAAGCAAAAAGTAAAATGACCAAAAGCTTTCCATTACCATGACCTATACTGTAGAGTATTACAAGATAGACAGTGAAGTTGAAATGCCAAGATTATTTTGACGTTGGAAAATGTCTAGGAGAGATATTAATCAAGTTTATGGAATGTATACAATGGAGTGATTATAATGCATACAATTGGCTAGTTCGTATCAAAAATAATAGAAAAAGAAACAAACCACAAACGACTATACCCCTTGCCTAAGTGTGATATATACTGGTGTATGCAGCATATACCTGGTTGAAGAGAACTGTTGTAGAAAAATAAGAGTATCAGAATATGGCATTATCGATGAAGACCTTTTTGATTGTTAATTTACTTCAAAATGCAGTTTCAATTTCAATAATGTTTCTGCATGGCTTTGATATGAAAACATCACTATTACTGGTCTTTAGTTTTTGGAATGATATAACTTTAATGAAGTAAACCATTTTCATTAATTTAGATTAGAATAGTTTCAATTTAATTGATTCAGAAAAATACTCGGCAGCGTTGGTCAGAGCTAATATTATAACACACTACAAGTCACATCATCATCATCACATGTTGAATCCAGTATTGTCCCCATCGACGGAGTTGGCCGAATTTCATACGTTCATTGTCTTTACTACGCCTCGCCATTTTGTTTGATCACATGCATCCTCTTTCACCAGTCCATTTTTCTTCATCTCATTCTCTACTTACTTTTTCCTCGTTTGTTTCGGTTTTCCTCTTCCTCTACTACCGTTCACTTCAAATTTCAAAGCCTTCACTATCACATTTTCATCTTCTTTCCGTAAAAGATGACCGTACCACAGCATACTACTTCCTATAGCCATCCTATCTAAAGACTCCTTTATGTCTAACATGTTCATCAACTCCTCGCTGTTTCCTCGATCTAATAGCTTCACACCACATAATCGCTCGAATCATAGCTCTTTCTGATCTTCTCAAAACTGCCATCTCTTTTACTCTTCAACCACCATGCTTCACTTCCATACAACATAGCAAATCTTACACAACTTTTGTAAACCTTCCCTTGCATCTTTAATGAAAACCTTCAGCCTTTATGTATTTCGCTGCATTCCCTGAACTTCATCCTACCAATTCTTGTTCTAGCTGTTACCACTGTTTCGCACCAACCACTTGCATTCAATCTGTCACCTAGATAAGAAAACTTGCTCACAGTTTCCACACCATCACTTAGTATTTCATCTGGTCCTTTGAAGTTCTTTACCACGCTTCTACATTTCTTACAAACAAAATTTTTATTCAGATAAATTGCAACTTTCTTCTTATCCGTGCTTCTTGCGTGGACCCACTTACCACATGCTGTACGTAACACCGAGTTAGACATAACTCGTGTTCCACACATGCCACAAGGACCAATCTTACTGTTGAACGTTTCTTCCTCCATCCCACTCACCATCAACTTTGTCTTTCCAAGATTGACTCTCATCTCTTTGCTTTCAAACGCTTCTTTCCATTCACCTTAGTTCTCTCTTAATTCTTCCATAGTGTCCCCCATTAGGACCAAATCGTCTGCATAAAGAATTTGTCGGCAGCGTGGCCGAATGTGTAAAGGCGTCGTTTTTACGACGACCTTGATCGAATGGTCTGGGTTCAACCCTCACCCTGGTCACGTTGTTGTGTCCTTGGATAAGACGCTTTACGATAATTATCTTTGCTTGGTGGCTTCAAATAAGAAGCAAATTCAGTGGACAAGAATTCAAAGAAATCCACAGGAACATTGGATCATCGGAAACTCCTAAGCAGGTGCGGATTCCTCCAATCATGAAGTAGTCGTTGTAAAGGAAAGTGTGCTGATCGTCCAATAAGTTAGCGTCTGACGCTGTCCGGTGACAGGAGGATAAAAATGCGCAACAACAACAACAACAACAATTTGCTTCATCCAGCCTTTCCTTGCATTTTCCGTTACTTCATATATCACCATTCCAAACAACAAAGATGACAGCACTGATCCTTGGTGTACACCAACTTTCACAGAAAATTCTTCCGACAGCCCTGATCCAAATCTAACTTTCGTTTCTGCTCCTTCATAAACACTCATTACGGTTTTGACCAGGATTTCAGGCGAACATTTCTTTTTCATAGCCCATCCCATCTTTCTTCTTGGTACTCTGTCAAATGCGTTTCCAAATCAACAAAACACATTGTCTTTCGCTCGATGTTCTTCTTGCAACTTCGTACTAAGAATAAGGCATCCGTAGCCTTTCCAGACATGAAACCAAACTGTGCTTCATCAAAGTCAACTAATGTCACACATAAAAATTAAAAAAACCCACAAACTGTTTCACCCGTAATCGGGATCATCTGGAGGTTTTATTCAAAGAATAAGAAAATTCAATGACTAAGACACCCCTGATGATCTCGATAATGGGTGAAACAGTCTGAAGGGTGTGAAAGTTTTAGGTTTTACATGTAACGTGTACTGAACAGAATAGAATTTATTTTGCCAGATTTCCTACTAGTTACATACAAAACAACAACAACAACACAGATAAAGAAAATTAAGGCCAGGAGACACCGAATAAACCTTTGCGGTTAACAAGTCTGGTGTCCCTGAATACAAATGCTTGTGCTATATTCTTAAATATTTTCCCAAGCTTTTGATTGATAAACACATTAAGTTAAATGAAAGATTAATCATAGCTAAATACAAGTACGCTTTTATTCCAAAAAATTTCTCAATGTTTTGATTAAGCATTGTATGTTAGAATAAGCTGATTTTTCAGTTTTTTTTTTTTTGATGTATTCTAAGTTGCATTTTTTAAAGCAGGATCTAAATTTGTCCAAAATTTAGTGCCCCCTAAATCCCAATGTTTTTGTCTATATGATGTTTTAGCACGAGGTAAATTGTAATTTACTTTCTTTTGAAGACGAGTATTTTGATTATGCACTGATGTGGGTGCAATAAATTCTTCTTTCACCGCTGCGGGTACAGGCCATTGTGAATTTTGTACATTATCTTTCCTAATTCTAACTCATAGATTTCAGTTCTTTTCAAAAGGTTTTCTTGTTTGTAAACTTTGCTAATTTTGCAGAGCTTACTGTTGTATGTTATTGATCTTCATTTATTTATTTTTTAAGTACGACACTATGGCGCCAGGCTCACACCCAAACACACTACCAAGAGAAGAGAAGAAAAAAAAAGTAAAAAAAAGTACCTATTTGCAAAGGTACCGCTCCAAAAAAAACACGCACAAAAAAAATACATGTAAAGTATAAATACCAGTAAAAGGTGCAATTCAGTTGTAATACTGAAAGTTACATGCAGAAGTTATAGACATTAATAAGCCAAATGGCAAATATCATGCAAGTAGGTACTCTTTTATCTTATAATTTTATTTATGATGATTGACAAATTATGCAAAGATATTTTGTTAGCAGTTCCCCAGCGATTCATCCATGTTGTAATTTGGAGTATACTAGAAAGTAATAAAAAGTTTTTAAGATGTTGATGTACTGTGTTAATGTGTTATGATACATGTGTTTGAAATAATTTATTTGATGTTTTTGTAGTTCATTAGGTGAACTTTCCACTTCAAATTTTGTTCCTAAACCCAAGCCCAGAACGTCATTGCTAAGGTAATAAATTAATCATTTTCGCAATCATGTGTACATAATTGTTCAGCTTAAGGTCTTATCTACTCTGGGCATAAAATCGTGAGCGTATCAGCATATCCTTAGTTCATTTTGAACCAACTGGCAGTTTGTACTCTGCTAAGGCAGTACGCCGGGCCTACGGAATTTTTGTTTAAAATAAACTAGCAATGCGCTCGTCCTCTAACAATTTTACGCCCACTGTAGATAGGCCTAAGTTGTGTGAAAATTTCTGATCCAATGAGCTCGAGTGTTTGTTATTTACAAATGTGAAATGCCAGAAATTTAAAGCAGATACGTCAATGAAAATGGCAAGCTGCGAGATACACGGTAATTTTGCGTTCTACGGATTGTGCGTGGAGTAAGGAGTTATTTGGCCCACGTATACACAACATAAGCTGTCATCTTAGTTTAAGTTGCCTTTAAAATCGCCTCTACGTTGACGGTTATTAAGATGCAAAGTGCGTTTTTAATATGCATGAATGAATTTTAATTTAAGCAAAATTCAAATTCATTCTTGCACTCAATTCAAGCAAAGGCCAAGTGAAATTTATCATGAATTTCAATTTACAGTTCGCCACCAAGTTCAACAAGTGCTGGACCACAGCAGTGCCCGACATCTAGTGGCAGATGGCGTGGAAGAGGAAGAAGTCCTAGAACTACAACCTCACGAAATGCAGCATCAAACTTTTCAGGAGGCTATCATTCCACGCCTTTCGATCGAACAGCCAGTAGATCACAGCTTGTAGATCTGCCAAGCAGTGGTGGGATGTCGTCACAGAGGCGTCCATCAAAAGTTCAAAATGCACCGGGAGAGCGAAATACTGCTTACAGAAGAGGAAGTTCCCACTCTAGACCTGCAAGTCGATCATTTTCCAATCAAAGGTCACACTCTCTTCATCAAGAGGCATCATTTTCGTCTCAAAATCAATTTGCTCCAAAAAAGTTGGCTTATGAACGTAGAATGCCTTTTCGCCCACACTCTTATCAAGAAAGAGAAAAAGCTGCGCAATCGTTTTCACAAAAGTAAGTTACTGGCAATGTATTTTAGCGGTATTCCAATCCTCTTTTTCCTACGTCTCTTACTGCTGACGTGTTTTGTAAAAAATACCTTTTGAACGTACCGTATGTAGTTCCGGTATCACATCTGATGTTTCGCGGAATGAACTGAAACATTGCAACTTGAATGCATTGATTTTAATATGACTGTTAATAACAAAAATACAGTATTTGCGAATTCCTAAGATAAATTTACCATATTCGGTTTCTCGTAGTAGTTTGTCATATCTTTTGCTTCTTAATCATGATTTTGTTTGTGCATTTACGCCCGGTAATACTGTCCATAGCTTGCCTTAAACGGTGTCGTGAATTCAGAAATTAGGTGTTAGTTGAATATATTCATATGAAGCCAGCAGAGCAAATTTTGTGATGGCTACTGCGCTGGGACCCAACTTACTGTTTTTAGATGCGTTGAAAATTTAGTTTGGGAGTGACAATTTCATCGTAAAATTATAAGTAAAAGAGTTGTGAGTTAGGATTTGGGTTACGATAAGATTTGGGCTTAGTTTTAAAAAAAAGATTTGAGTTTAGGTTACATTCGAGTGAGAATTGACAAAAAACCCCATAGCTAGAAATTTTCATAAGTGATGAAAATTTCTAGTAGATGTGGAAATTTCCCGTGAAATAGACCCTTCCTTCAAGTTTGTTCAGTCCTTCTGGTCGACCACGATGGGCATCTTTATTTTTCAAGCCTTCTGACGCCTGTCTTTTTTCAGTCTTTTGACGGTCATTGACCTAAACATTTTGTGATGAACAGAAAAAAGATTAAGTTAAAAAAAGGACAAAATTTGAATAGAATTTGCAGATTTCTGTTGACATCTCCTGAAATCATTTCTGCAGTCATAAAGTAGCCAAAACTTTTCAATGAAAAATGTTTCCACTCTTGAACGTTTAACTGAGCAAAAAAAAAAAAACAGCTCTTGCGTAGCCTTGCAGTGGTAGTAATTTCAAATCGCTGATGTTTTTTTCAGGGCAGCTTCTCAGCGTGCTATCAGTTATAAACTTGTGGAGGAAATGGTGCTGAACGATAGCATTGACAGTAGAAATATTGCTCTGCGTTTGTCTACAGAGAAGTCCGGTTTTGCAATGCGTTTAAAGTCGACTGAACTCGACAAAGGTATTTATGACATGATTTTAAGAAGGACGTCTTTGTTAGAAAACTTTTTGAGACATTCTTTCCCGTAAAGTATCTTTGGAAACATATTTTTGGTTATGAAAATCTAAGAGATTGTAATCAGTTCATCAAATCAAAAATGAGTTCTTTGTTGTGAGGCGCTGAAATCGCATTATCTTCATAAAGATTAAAGTTGTAACTAGTAGTAATTTTGATCTCTAATCAAATCTTTCATTATACTCGCTGTATTATGCCGAAGTGTGTAACGTGTTGGCGAGGCCCATCTCCGCGTTATTGTGCTTCCAAACAACACAGCTGTTTTCGAAGAATTGTCGCAGCTGTGGCGAGCCGTTGACAACACTACCCGATTTGATCGGCTTAAGGTTTGAACATCAGACCTCTCGTTCCAGAGACGTACGTTTTACATTGGTTCACTCCATTGATCACAATCAATTACTAAGATTGGAGATACCGAACCCTTGAATTAGCTACATTGACCACCTTACATTTCGGATTAATTCGTCTGTAAAAGAAAATTACATTTGAGTATGACTTTCAGCGTAGTCTTGAACCTGTTACCCACATGTCGACCCAGACCGAGATTGTCACTGAAGAGTTCTGTCCGAAAAGCTTATGAAGTCGACTTTGCTAAAAATCATATTTAAATTTTTTACCATCTCGAAATCGTTCAAAAGAAAATTATTTTGAAAACTCATGCCATGATTTTCGCTTTCGCAAAAAACAAAGAAACTGATATTAGAGAACTGGCGCCGCTTTGTCTTCCCAAAGTTTGAGTTCGCTGGAAAGTGAAGAATTAATGAAATATCACAGTTGAACAGACAGTGGTCAAAGACCTATTTTACATAAAACAGCACCACGTAGCTTATGCCATTCAATGCCCTATTGTGCCATTTAATTCACTAACTTTGTCCCAGTCAAAGCGATACACAGTTACACACACGGGAGTATTCGTTTAGCATCAACCGAATAAAATCTTATCTTCTCAAATACAAATTTCAAAGTTTACAAAAAATTTTTAATATGAGGAACCAAGATATGGAACTCGGTACCACAAGGCCAACAACGATATCCTTTTAATCGAATCAAAGTAAAGTACTAAAAGTATATACTCGCAAAATATAAACTAAATGGGAGTTTGCCAGCAAACCCAGTGAACGACCGACGCATAGCTAATCCTGTGACGCTCAAAAGTACTTTTTGTCTACCGTAAAATCAGCAATTATTCAAAAATATCTGATTATGGAACCTCCAGAAAAGTAGAGTCAAAATATTTGTCAGTTAAATATCTTCTGATATCATAAAACACTGGCACCCTAGCTTGAGCCGTTCAAAAATTGATTTTTGGGGGTCTATTTGGGGGTCCCTGGAAGGGTGGCACCCCCAAATTATGTCAAAATATTTGTTTGTTGATTATCTGCTGATATCAAAACAGACTGGCACCCAAGTTGAGCTATTCAAAAAATTGATTTTTGAGGAGTCCATTTGGGGGGGTCCCCGGGGGGGGTGGCACCCCCAAACTATGTCAGAATATTTGTATGTTAAATATTTACTGATATCATAAAACACTGGCACTCTAAGTTGAGCTATTCAAAAAATTGATTTTTGGGGGGTCCATTTGGGGGGATTTCTGGGGGGGTGGCACCCCCAAACTATGTCAAAATATTTGTCTGTTAAATGTCTGCTAATATCATAAAACACTGGCACTCTAAGTTAAGCCGTTCAAAAAATTGATTTTTGGGGGGTCCATTTGGGGGGTTCCCCGGGTGGGTGGCACCCCCAAACTATGTCAAAACATTTGTCTGTTAAATATCTACTGATATCAAAAAAAGTAGCTCTATCTTGAGCCGTTCAAAAAATTGAATTTTGGGGGTCCATTTGGGTGGTTCCCGGGGGGGTGGCACCCCCAAACTATGTCAAAACATTTGTCTGTTGAATATCTACTGATATCAAAAAGAACTAGCACTTTAGCTTGAGCCGTTCAAAAACTTGATTTTTAGGGGCCCCATTTTGGGGGGTTCCCGGTGGAGTTGCCCCAAAACATTTCGGGAGAAAAAATTGCATTTGCAGCTCAACAACTTTGCACAAAAATTAGATTTCGATGTGTTGTGGTTTAGGAGAAGAAGAGCGTACAAAAATTAGGAAGAAAAAAAAGGAAAAAAAAGAAAAAGAAATAAACCTCATCGCGGCCAAATGTGGGTTGGTTGGGATGAAAGGGTATCTTGAGACATACAATCCTATGAAATATTTTTTGCCGTACTTAAGCCGTTTTTGACTGAGACCGCTTTTTACGCCAAACTTGCGGGGCGGTTTTCGGGTTCTAAAACCAAAGTCACGTGACCTATTGCCTCGAAATTGTGTACAAACATACAACTCATTAATCTCAAACTGCTGTCCAAATTTCATGTAGCTAGACCCAACCGTTCTCGAGTTATAAGCAAAAGTCTGAAATTTCGCACTCGTTAGTTGGAAAATGGCCGAGTAAAAACAGAGGAACACGCGACGCGAGCGTCGGTCGTTCCAATGAATATTTTAACCACAAAGAATGACCCATTAATTAAAATGAGTCACAACCGTTGATAACGTTTTCTAAGATAGCAAATTTTAACTATTCTAAATTAAAACAGCAAACCTCAGTAATTGACTGAAAGTTATGAAGTGGCTGCTCGACCTAAAGACCAAGAGGTTCTTCGCAGCTTCCTGCTACATTTCATTTTATATAAATGTGTTTGTCTGAAGTGATTTTGAAGTGCAAAATAAACGTCTCTCTTTCTTGACAAATTAAATTAAAATTTGATTTTCACAAATATTTGTCGGCAAATATCGGAATTAGCTGGTTACCTGTAATTTCTTGCTTAAACGGAAACATTTTCAATGGTATTTATTTTCAATTCATTTTTTTGACTTGTCTGTCTTTTTTTACATTGTTTAACAACTTACTATTTTTTGAGGTTGGATTCAACTGATATTAAAACTATTTGGAAAGCTGACAAAAAATGATGATGCTAACCAGTATCTTAACCGGATCTTACTGATTCTGATAAACTGCAACTTTCATATCCGAGTCTATGAATTTTTCTTAAAAACTTTTACATCAGGGTGAGTATTACGATACTTAACTCTTTTTTTTAAGAGCACGAAACTCCTGTCTCTTTCATTATACTCACTGTGTTACGCCGAACCGTGAAACCGTGATGAGATTTCGTTTCACGGGGCCCTTCTCCGCATCATCGCGCCTGCAGGCAACACAGCTTCATTCGAAGAAATGTCCTAGGGGTGGCGAGTCGTTTGCAACAGTGTGTCTGATTTTACCTACCCGAGGTTTGAACCGCAAACCTTCCGCTCTAGATATGAACGCGTTACTGCTCGACCAACTAGCGGGTCAAAACACAGTGTGATTGTACACGTTAAAAAGTAAAGGTGAATTTACACAGTATCCGTTTTTCGTACGTTTTCGTCCGTTTTTTTACGTTTTTGCTTCTCCTTGACAAAGTATGCGCTTTTTCATCCGCATTTTTATAAGTCCATATACGCACTAAGTAGACTGTTATATATAGATTAAAATTTTGTTCAAAAATTTTGTGTATGAACGATAAGAGCGATATTTCGAAATTGAGCTGTACCCCTTTACAAAAAAAATTTTTCGGAAAACTTTTGTCCAGTATGTGACTGTCTGGTTAGTGCGGATATGGACACATAAAAATGCGGATGAAAAAGCGCATACTTTGTCAAGGAGAAGCAAAAACGTAAAAAAACGGACGAAAACGTACGAAAAACGGATACTGTGTAAATTCGCCTTAAGACCTTTATCTTTCAAAATTTACTCAATGTTTGTGTAATTGTGCATTATCACAGGTTGTTTTCTGTATTTTCATCTGCCACGGTATATTTCAAAGTAGAGTATGGTGGAAGCTGATGCAGTGGACAAATTTCGTTGCAACTGAAATTAAAACGCTAGCAATTTTTGCTCTATGTTTTTCGAAGTAAAGAAGGTTTAATTCTGTACTTGTTTCCAAGTATTAAATGGTACATTTTCAAAGCCTGTGTTGTTTAGAACGTTATCGCTGCTCTCTAAAGACCATCGTGATTGTGAGAGTGTTATAGAAAGAGGATGTAGTTGATTTTGGTGTTAGATGTTCATCATGTTTTTTGCGTTATTTGTTGTGCTAGTCACAGTTAAAAGCCTTAAAGTGCGTTGCGTTCAACATCTTACAACTGTATCATTTTTATTTTATGCGGTTGCTGAATTCTGTATGTTTGTTTCAGTTACATCAATAAGGACAATGTGAGTGTACATATTTCCAACACGCTGCTTCTGCTTCGATCTTGGCTCATTTGTGTCCCCAATTCGTCACAGTTAGCGGTAAGAACTGACTGCAGAATAAACATTTTTGAATTTAGTTCCTCATCGCATTAATTTTTGTTAACATTGGTGTAAAATTGAAACTCTAATATCAACCACAAATCATTACTTGTATAAAAAAAATTATTCTAGGTTGAATCTCTGCATCCATTTTTGAAACTACGAATAAAAACTCTCAAGCTTGAGGAATATGAAAATATTGCATCGCTTTTGCAAGAAACCGAAGACTTGTTGCAGCAGTCTAATAAAATAGAACAAGAAAAGTATGTGTGTAACGTTACAAAATATGATGTTTTATTGTTTGATGTTTCAATTCTTTTTTTCTTTTTCGCTCGTATATATGAAGTAATTTCCAATCAACTAATCTTTACGTTGCTTAGCGTTAACAAAATAATTTTTAAAATTAGTTTATTGTGTGATCATCACTATAATAAACCGTGAGATGTAAGCTTCTCGTTGTTACTCGTTACATCAATCTTAAACAGCACAACTTATAAGTGGCACAAAGAAATCCGTCGATTATAATGGAAAGGCCCTTAGCAACTTCACGACTATGCTCATTGTAAGCCTTAAGGACAGCCAATAATAGAAGCCTGAAGAGAGTCAAAAAGCTTGAAATCCCGATTTTATCCCAATTTTAGCTGTTCTCTATCAAAAATGCTCTCTTTATTTAAACAGTGTGATAATTTGATTTTGTGTTTATATCTTTGCATACCTGGTGATTAGCACGTACTATGGGCAACGTACGTGGTGTTTCTAAGGTCCTTTCGTTAACATCGAAGGATTTCTTCCTGTCACTACAACATATCATGTAGTATCCAAGTTTGATGCCAAGTCACAACCAGAAGCTAACATCTTCTCACTGTTTATGAAAATAATTTTGTAAAAGAATTATAAAAATCTGTTAAAAGTTTTCAGTTTTTTTTTGAGCTCTAAAAACAGCTCTTAGTTATTTTTTTGAAACAATTTTTTATACTGTAAATCAGACCAATAACCTTGATATCAAACTTCAGGTATTCTCCTTCTTCATCAATGAAATCACACCACGAAGAACCCCCAGACGATTTTCGTTCCTTGTCAGTGTTTCCAACCAAGGATGATCTTTTCGATCAAAACCCGTTTTTAAGAGTAAACTTGACAGCATCAGCGTACCGAAGGTAATACAATTGGCAACCCTATCAAAACTCGAATTTATACATAGCAGGCTTTGCAGGGTAAATTCTAATTACACTTTTTTGTAAGAACAATTTAATAACAACACGAGGCTCATTTTGCAGAATTTAAGAACAAATTTAGTACAATGTCAGCCTCAGCAGCAAAAAAAAAAAATGAAAAACAAAAGCAAAAAAATTTCGAATCAAATTAGAAATCGAATTTTGTACTGATTCATAAGTGGTTTTCTATCATGCAACAATTACGAAATCATTAAGTGCTGTTGCACACTGCGCAAGCAACTGTCAAAATTTTTGGTTGTCGTTTCATAGTTGTAAACGGGCCGACAAGTATGAGCGAACCCGACCCGAAAAGCCCGGCCTGACTTAAACTCTGTGTCGTTCAAGTTGAAAAAAGCTCGCTTTTTTGCTTTTACAATTACAATGCTGCAAAGCAGCAAAAAACGCATTCACTCAAGCTGACAGAGCATTCATAATTTAACGGTTTTACAAATAGGGTCGCTAAAATTGACAAATCCGTGCTCTGAAAATTGGCAAAAAATTAAAAAAAAGTGTACCAAATTACCCTGGCCAGGTGACTAGGTAGGCATTTCTGGTTTTTGAATTAAGTTGCCACCTGCTGTTTACCATACACGGGGAAGGCTTCATCCTGTCTTTTTATTGCTGAACATCAAGTACGGAAGCTCGAAGCTGTGAAGACCAATTTTTATGGTCGTTGGTTTGACCCGACCGAGAATCGAACCCGAGTTCGCGGTTTTAGAAGCTATCGCTTTGTTAACTAATCAGTAAACACGCAACAATTATGCTATGCTTTGAAGCAGCAGGTACGACGTCATAGGTTTTGCTTGTTTTGAAGTGCTCAAAAACAAATAAATGGATAAATGGCAGCTAATGAATCATTTTTTGAACCTCAGTAAGCGAGTATTTGGAAATGTTGTATGCACGTCATTATGCAAATTTCAGTATTAACTGTACAATAAATGCTGCGAAAGCTAGTTAATTTGTCATATTACTTGTAGGGTCACAGTCCAGTTTCAGTTGCTTTTATGACTCAAATAATGTTTACAGCGTTTTTGTGCTGTTAGTGTTTTGTTCATGCTTTTGATAACATACGTTTCTTTTTGAATTTTCTTGTTTTTTTGTCCTTTTTTTTAATGCATTTCTGTTTGTAATTATTACTAATGCACATCACTTTGCAAATGTGTAATTGATGTTTAGTCAACCTTCACTGCATTCCTTATATTTCATTATTATCGTTTATTTTCTTTATTCTAACTAAGTTATCTAATTCTTAATTACTGTTTAACTAGAAGACCAATGGATCTTTCGCAGCCTCTTATTACTTATTTGGATTTAACTTGTGCTTTGTTTTGAGTTGATGGTCTAAAGTAGAGTTTCGTAACTTTTATAAACCTACGAACCATTGTACTATTCTGTAAGGTTTCGTCAAACCCCAAAATTTTTTCACTCAAATATATAAAAACCAATTGCATTTAATCACAAAACATTTGTATCAATGTGATTTTTTTGGCGACCAACCGAGAAATTCGATTCATTGTTTCAGAAAGAGTAAGTCTCAGAAAGAGTAAGTCTCATGTTATTTTTACTTCCAAGCCTGTTTCGTTTCTTTGTTTTAACCACTGCAAAACTAGAAAATGCACAGAAATGTATGTCTATGCAGTTGTGCGCTGTGCATGCAGCCTGTATCAAAATTTCGGAGGACTTTCGCCGAACCCCTAAAATAGGGCTTCCCAAACTTTTTTGCTCGCGACCCCTTTTAATTTTCTAAAAATTTCCGCGACCCTTCACGGTTAAAATAATAAACACTGTGAGTTGTGTATCTGTGGTAATTGTGCAATAAAAAATAATAGTAACAAGGCACTGGTACCCAAAGCGTACAAAACGCACACACATTTGCAAACACCCTGTTTGCAATTGTGTTTACCACTGCTTCAACATCATCTGCAGTACGCTTATTGCCGTTTTTGTGCTACTTTTTTTACTAGCTATCCATTGATGAGAATCTAACCAGTAGTATTAGAATTCAGCAATGGGGAAAGGCTGTTACGGGGGTTTGAGGGCGGAGCCCCCAGCGCTCAAAAATTTTGTATTTTTTGGCAAAAATAATCTAATTTTAGGCCTATTTTGATAAAAATTAATGCTATCAAAAAGTACTGTGCAAAGCATGATTATTCTAGTTGCATAAGTGGGCTATGTGAGAGGTAGCTCTTGCTAGAATTTCAGTTCTCTTTTTTACAAGCTGGTAAATCATAAAATCCTATACCGGTAGTTCAATAAAATTCTCAAGAAGTAATGTATTTCGCTGATGTTTTATAGAGAAAGATATAGTTAGGGGAGCTAATGGAAGGAAGTGTGAGAGAAGTGATTGGTAATTAGCTAATACTAAATAGCCCCCCCCTATTCCAGAGCTTATATAATTTACGATGAAACCAATGCTAAGCATTTTCAATAAGCGATCAAATTTGGATACCGGTTTTTGGCTATGTTTCAAAGTTTTTTTTTGATTTATGAGTTTTATTTTTGACAAATTAGCCCCTCTTTTAAATGAAAGTTTCAAAAATATGCTTTGAATCATTTTTGAGTCTATTCCAGTGCAAAAGGCAGTTTCAGAAGTGCTAAAACTTGCTTTTTTCTTTGTCTTGCATTTTGTTCGGAAGGCCAGTGGGGGTGGTTACGCTACTGACTTCAGCGCTCTACACAAGCATTGAATTTTGTCTGCATAGTTTGATTACGTCGTAAACCAAAGTGACAAAACCAAACAAGTTAGTCATCCAGCTGTGCTACATGACAAGAATGGAGAAAAGTTTATCTGCTGTCTTCTTGTTTAATACTTTGCTCAAAAAAGTCTCACTATTTAAAACCGTCTATTCGACGTTTTGCAGAATTGCGCAAGTTGTTCACGACAATCAGTGGTCGCTGAGAGCATACCAATTTAACACTTTCTTGTAAAAATTGGAATTCTCTATGCGACCCCTGAAGGTCGTTGCACGACCCCTTTGGGGGTCGTGACCCCCAGTTTGGGAAGCCCTGCCCTAATACATTTCTGTCGAACCTCAAGAGTTCGATCGAACCCTGGTAAAGATCCACTGGACTCTAAAATTTAAACATATGTAAAGCTACGAAATAAATTGGTCTGTTTCGCTTTGTATGTTTTCTTCATGAATCGTTTTTACTCACTTATTCATATGTCCATTCATTCACGTTTATTTAAAAAACAATATTCATCAAAAAAACCTCCTGGGCGTTCAAGTCACATTCTCTTTTTTGTGAGAAATATTTTATAAGAATACAAGGCTGATTTGTTTTCAAAAATATAAGAACAGTGCCATACTTGTATGGAAAAAAATTGGTATGAACACAGCCAAATTCAAAAACAAAAAACTTAATTTCTACGTAGTACTATGTGGTAACAAAATAGCCAGGTTGTCGCGATCATAACTAGTGGAATGTAGGCTACTGTTTTGTTTTTGCAGCTTTGATGCTAGGGACAAAATTTCTATTTTTTGGCTTTCCAGTTTCAGAAAAACGCACTTGTATTTAAGCCACTTAGTTCTTCTATCATGAAATTAAGGAACAAATTAACAAGGCTGAAAATTGGTGAAAACTGAAGAACAACTTGCCTCAATCCAAAATTTGCTGGTTCTTATAGCAAGATAGTGTAGTTATGATCAGAGGTGGAGTCATCTAGGACGTCCTTGGCCTCGACGACACAATTTGAAGTCCTTGGCCTCGAAGCATGCAAGTCCTCGAAACTGCCTTGTCCTCGGCTCGAGGACAGCACTATTTTTTTGTCTTGTTGAAAATGGGCCAAGATCATGACCAATTTTGTTTCATCTTGAAGAACGCCAGAGAGCTTGCAAAAAAATTTTTGAAGACATTTTTTCCTGGAGAACTCTTGAATTTTCTGGAAAATTAACGAATTTTTTGAGCGAAAACCTCTTTTTTGTTATTGGAGAACGCCTGAATTTTCCGGAAAATTTACGAATTTTAGGAGCAAAGACCTTTTTTTTTTCAAGATCGCTTCCGCGTTGTGTCCTTGGTCTTGGCCTTGAGCGTTCCTGTCCTTAGCCTCGAAAGAGCTGTCCTCGGAAGGGCTGTCCTTGGCCTTGGGAGTTTTTTTATGCCTTTGGCTTCGAGCCTTGTGTCCTCGGCTCCACCTCTGGTTATGATCATGATTGTGATCTCCTTAGAGTACTTAATGTTTGCGAAGCACTTCTGCATATCGTTATTCATAATTCAAGTGATTGTTGAAATTTAAAAAATGTCTTAACAGTGTTCTTTTAACTCTTAATGCCTGTAAAATCTACATGGTCTAACAACATGAACCTTTGTAATGGCTCTTAAAAAAAAAATTTAACTCTATGTGGTCATTTAAACCAATATACCGGTAAGTAAAAGTTTTTGTGACCTAACCGTGAGGCCTGTAACGCATTGATGGTGCTAAACCTCATATAATCTTACTTAATATTTCAGCATCGAGCACTACTTAGATGTACAATTTCGTCTTTTACGAGAAGATTTTCTTCGTCCCCTCAGGGAAGGAATTAATGAATTCTTCAATTCAAGTACTTTAACGCATTTCTGGTTTTTGGTGTTTGTTGGTTCTTGTTCGGCGGAAATTTTTTATTCATTTGAATGAAATTGATTCACCGAAGTCCCCTGCCCCTCAACCAACAAATTTTGCATTTTCGTTCAAAAACTTTTGTTTTTAATGCTATTTCAGTAACAACTAATTGAGTCATTTCATGCTTAATTTAAAATTTTTTAGGCTTTTGTAGCCTTGTTTTTAGTATAATATAAACTTGTTTTTTAAGCTGAAGTTGTTTTGAAAATTGATAATCAGAGATGGGCAAAATCACCACCTTTTGGTGAGTGATCTTGAAGATCAAGGTCAGATCACCCAAAAAATGTGATCTGCAAGATCAAGATCAGATCATTAAAATAATGTGACCTTGAAGATCAAGATAAGATCACGATCTTGATCTTCTAGGTCACGATCTGATTTTGAAGATTAAGTGCGTGCCCGTGTCAGGTTGCTAACAAAGCTGATTTGTGATTAGTTTTCCCCTCAAGTTAGCAAGTTAGGTACTGCTGTACTGATTTGTACCTGGTCTGTCTGTACCACGGTAAATGCGGATTACTTTCTCCAGTTTAGACTTCATTCCGTGTCAGAGCCATGAAATAGCTTCAGAATATCACATAACCTAGTCTCGGCAATGCTTGCCCTACGCGACATTTAAAAATGAAAGTGATCTTGATCTTCAAGATCAAGATCACACAAAAATATGGCCTTTAAGATTAAGATCAGATCACGATGTTGATCTTCAAGATCACGATCTGATCTTGAAGATCAAGATCGTGCCCATGTCTGATGATAATGAATAAAAACTTTTTTCGAATATCTCAAGTGGATTTCAAGTTATCACACTTTGAATTTTCGGACACTAGAGGGAAATTTTGCTCTCGAGTTTTGAAAATAGTGTCATAATTCCATTTTTGGAGCAATCTAATGCCTGAAAATTGCTACATGGGGATTTTTGGGGTAAAGGAATTCATTTTTGATGTCAAAGTTGCGAACATATGACTGCTTCATGGTGAACACTCGATTTTGAAGTTTGACTAGAGGCCAACTTCTGGGGAAATTTTTGGAGTGTGGGCGTGTTGCTGCAACAAAAAATTTTATCATCTGAATCTACATTACTCATATTTTTTGAAAATATAACTGTTTTTCATTTACTTTTATTGGCATCTGAACTGGAAAAGGTTTTTGTTTGGATGGTTAGTTTAAATAAACCTGCAATATTATTGATTGCATCACCTTGAAAAATGGCAGCATTTTTGTGTGACTCGACTAACTATGATAAACATACGTACAGTATGACTTTTCAGCATAGTAACATTTAGAGTTAGAAGAAGAAGAGAAACAGCGTTGTGGCATTTAGGCTATACAGTTTGGATCGTATATAGTAGCTGCCACTACTGCTTACTGGTACACACACTCTCGTGGGTGCAAGATTAGTTAAGGTGCTTATGATAAATCTTAAAAGAGACAAATTTTTGTGTTAAAAGCAAAAAACAGCAACCATGTTTGACGAACACTTCAAAGTAAAATTCTTTCAGTTTTGCTGGTCACACCAACTTGTGTGTAAATGTGTGACCAACAAACTTACATAGCAAGCAATAATCATTAAGCAAATAATATCACTAAAACATTTCACAGTAGATTACCACAATATTAAAACATTAAAAATTAAAACCTATGAAACTCAACAGTCTGTTTTACTCGTAAACGGTATCATCAGAGGTAAATCAAAACAGTTGTTTTGGGGTAAATCTAAAAATTGTTTAGAATTGTTAAAAGCGATTGTTTAGATTTACCTCTGGTGATCCCATTTACGGGTGAAACTGGCTGTTGAGTTTTATAGATTTTAATTTTTTGTGTTTTAATGCTGTGATAATCTACTTTGCTCTAACTCTTCGTTATTGAGCACTTTTTGAAATCCTGATATCAACCACAGATTGAAACATTTCATATGGTTACGTAAAACAAATGAAGTAATGCTTCAAGACCAGTTATTTTTTTTACTTTTTTATTGTATTATATGAGATTAGTGAGTTCAATTTTTCAACTGTAAATTGTTTTGTGGCATAAATTATCTTCCAAATACTTTCCAGGCAACCTGGATTGATGTCATCTACAACTGTTCTATCTAGAACAGGGCTGCCCAAGCTGTGGCTCACCAGTCGCACATGCGGCCACGCACAACTTTTTGCTGTTCGCGATTTGTCTCGAGAGCAACTTGAAGTTTGTTTCGGTGCTTGCACTTTTTTTGCCTAAAATTGTGTTTGTCAAGTTTGTTGATGCCAATTTTTTTCATTAATTTCAATCACTAATTTCAATAATTATTTTATAGCTTCGGTAGAGAGGTTATTTTCAGTAACCATATTGCAACACAACTCAAAAACACCATTCCAATGATCATGTTAGGCTATTTTTATTTTGAGCTAGGCTAACTACATTCTTAATCTGAACGTTTTCGGCGTTTTACAGAGCGCCCTCATCAGGAAACTAAAAATACGGTAAATTAATAGCTAATATCACTTTCAAATAAACTGAAACATAGTTAAAACTCTTTTTCTCAACTTACAATAGTTAAAAGTCTTTTTCTTGTAAGTTGAGAAAAAGAGTTTTAACTATGTTTCAGTTTATTTGAAAGTGATATTAGCTATTAATTTACCGTATTTTTAGTTTCCTGATGAGGGCGCTCTGTAAAACGCCGAAAACGTTCAGATTAAGTATGTAGTTAGCCTAGCTCAAAATAAAAGTAGCCTAACATGATCAATGGAATGGTGTTTTTGAGTTGTGTTGCAATAATTATTTTGGTTATTAACTCCGGTACAAGTACTTTAGAAAGTAGCAAATTTGTGTTTCATTGGCCTCTACATTAGCTACGGAGTACAGTAACTATTTTTATTTAATTATTATATTTTTATCACCGAACAGTTTGCTTTCCAATAATGAGGGTCGCAGGAGTATACCTTGTACTGTAGTTGGTACAAGATGCTTTCAGGAGTGCAAGTGTTAAGGAACAGGCATTGTGGGGGCTGAAACCTTCCTCTTTAGCCAAGTTATTTAAAGAGTTTTACCCAAATATGGTAGCTTTTATACGAGCTTTTGACGTGACCTTTAAGTGGGGGTATGAATTGATTTAGCAATTCAATTCTTTGACATGGCTCTAAAAAAGTGAAAAATTTCTCTCTAATGGTGTTAACACTGAACTAAACTGTCAAAAAGACTTTTTTTTATAATTGTAATTATAATTACATTTTTTCACCAAGTTGTCTTGGCCAGAAGGCAGCGAAGAGACCTTTCGGCCTTCGATTTATAATCATAAAAACTACCAAGCATCTAGAGGAAAAGTTCGATGCTGCTCATGATACATTTTAAACGCGCAGCAGTTTATTAAACTCGTCAGGTGCTGGATAATGTTGAAACTTTGATGTAGAAAAATGTTAGCTTTGGTTCAAGGCCCTCCCTAAGCAAAATCTGGACAGGATGGTGCTGTGTAATAAACAAAATTACATTTGTTGTGTAAAAAAACTTCTACCATATAATACACTAAACTTCAAGTTTTGATGAACATGAAATGAAGTATTATAAGGCAACTCTGTTTAAAAAAATTATTTGATTTGGAATAAGGACAATACAAAACTTAAATGAGCGGTAGTCTGGATAGAAGTTAAGCAAGCATTTTATGAGAATTGTGTGGCTTGTTAAAGGCCAGAGAAAAATATAATGTGGCTGGCTCCTCAAAAACTTTGGGCAGCTGTGATCAAGAATTTTTGATAATGTTATTAAAGATATTTTGTAAAGGATGATACAGATTTTAAAAAGCATTTTAGAACTATAGAAGGCTACTCTCTATGAGAACTGGTAAGAAGCTACTCTCAAGGCTACGCTTTAGGAATACAGGTATAATAAATAGACTATTAAACTGTAGCTGCTTCATCTTTTGGTAGATCTTGTTTGATATTATGTGATAGTAGCTACTGCAAAATAGGAACCTAATAGTTTAGAAAGTTGATAAATGCTGTTAGTAGGTTAACTCCCGAACTAGCTACACAGTACAGTCTTTGACAAGCAATTATTACCTTGGAACTAATATTACCGGTAAACTTATCATCAAAGCTGCAAGTACGATTAGTACAGGATCATAATTGACTGAGCTATTGGTGATATAGAACCATTTTTCTATTTACAGCACTCAAATTATATTATAGTTGCCTAACACTACTAGTCAACTTGTTTCCCAATCTTTTTTCATAGAAGTTTTCCCAGTCTTTTCAGTTATACAACCATTAATATTGCAAGTATATTTGAACTAACTATCCAAACAAAAACATTTTGCAGTTCTGATGCCAATAAAAGTAAATAAAAAACTGGTAAATTTTCAAAAAATAAATGCAATGTAGATACATTTAAAAAAAATTGTCACAATGACGTTCTCCCTCTCCAAAAATTTCCCCAAAAGTTGGCCTCTCGTTAAACTTTAAAATCGAGTTTTCACCTAAAGCAGTCATATTTTTGTAATTTTGACATTAAAAATGAATTCCTTGACCCCCAAAACCTTCATGTTGCAATTTTTAGTCATCAGATTGCTCCGAAAAATGCAATTACAACACTATTTTTAAAACTCGGTAGCAAAATTTCCCTCTAGTAGCCAAAATTCACATCGCGTAAACTTAAAATCACTTGGGATATTCAAAAAAACTTCATTTATTTATTTTTTTCTATGTGATATTCTTCAAGTGTTAGAACAAAGATTCATGATTGGCAACATATGGTGATAAGCCATTTTGAATTAAGCAAGGAATGGACTTAATTGCAACATTACTAATAAAAATAATTCAATGAGAAAACGTATCAATGCACATAGCATTATAAGTATTTAAATTTAATATTTAAAGGTGGTACATCATTTGCTGACTTGAAGATGATCACACATAAACTTTCTGTTTGGTTTAATGATTTCAAGGCCTGTCTGCAACTAACCAAGTCAACTAATCGCCGCAAATTGACCGCCAACATTAGGGTTAGGATTAATTGACGGTCAGTTGGCTCGCGGTCAGTTTGTTTGATGTCACTTTGACCGAAGAAATTGTTGTCAATATGTTTTTTTTCTTCAGATTTTCAGCTCGGAAAGAAAAAGCAGCGTTTGGAAGGTGTGAAAATATATCAAAATGTTACGATCGAATTCCCCCAATTTGCTCCAAAAGGTAAATAAATTAGAAATAATAAATGTCACAATTTAGTGTATGGCAATTCCGATTTGGCGCAATATTTGTAGAGTCAGTTTATGCCAGTTGTTTCAAAGGCTGTTACCATGCCATTTGCTGGATTTGTTCGCTTTGCTAATTATTTTATCGTTAAATTGATGCTGGTTGAACTTATCTTGTATTTGATCCGATCGATTATTCAATACGCACATTTCCGGGTTCTAGAAACTACCTTGTATGCTTTGCTATTACAGCAGAGTTATTACAGTATAAGTGATTTTTTATTGTTGTGATCCAGGCAAATAAATGAGTTCAAGCATTTCTATTCGCGAAGACAATCTACAGTATTACGCCAAAAGCAAACATTATGAAATAGAAATTCTGCTAAAATGAAAATTCAATATGCTGATCAATTTTCTTACGAATGTGTTTTTTTTCTTTGTCATGCTCAAAATGTGATCGATTTACAGCCTAAATAATTTGGAACAGAAAACGTAGATGAATCCAAAAATTACTTGAACTAATATTTTCTCTCGTCAAACTTATTACTTTTTCCACGATATTGTAAAACTATGGTATAGGTTAATATTCTCAGCGGTGTTGCGAACTTAAATTAGGTAAATTGCACGATATCATCTGTGTTGTCGGTGTGTCTATATAAGTTTCAGATAATTAGCTGTTTTATTTTGTAGGCCTAACTTATTGTCTGCGTTTTGACATTGATCGACTGAAATTTGTGCATTGGGAGAATTCGAAAAGGCTGATGTTTGGAAACTTGGTGTGCTTGTCCAACGATAATTTTACGGTAAGATATGATACATGATGTTCTTAATTCCCTGCTTTTTTTCATCACGAACGCTTTACGGCCCGTTTAGCTCTAGAACGTTTTGACATCCGACTTTCGTGTTAACTTTCCAATGTTAAAGTGGGCGTAATGTATTTTCCCCTTCAGCTCAGAGGTGCCCGCAGAAATTTTTCCAGGGGGGGGGGGGGTAGCAAGCGACGTATCCAGCATCTACCGGATCAAATAAATCACAGTAGCAACAAGGATTTTGTTAAGAGGCTTGGAACCAAAAGTTAAAACAATCCTGCTCAAAGAATGTTACAAATGAGCGGCATGTTGAACAAACTGATACAATTCAAGTGTATTATTGAAGGGGGTCTGGGGGCAAGCCCCCAGCCGCTGGGCAATTTTCGCAGTTCCTTGAAAAAAATAACCATTTTACCGTTATTTGGATTACATTTCGAACGTTATTAGGCCATTGGAAAGAACAAAGTTGCTTAGATTAGGAATCTACTTGAAATTTTTAAATTGCCCATCCCTTTCGGTCCTCTTTATTTCCAGATCAAATTCAAACCACGTTTAAACGCTCGCATAATTATGTGAGTCAAGTTTTCCAAGTGACTTGGATAAGGAGAAGGGGAGGCTAAGCTTCATTAGCTTCCTCGGTTGCTCCACTGACTGCAACCTGAAGTTTGCTAAGGGGAATGATTGGGCTTGATTTACCTAAAGATTGAGAGTTTTTGCTTCAAAACTGTCTCCGATTTGGTTCAAAAATGCCTTCAAAATAGCAAACATGTGCAACTTAAGCATATCACAAACCAGGGTCTGGGGGCAAAACCCTAACTGATGGGCACTTTTTATGATATTTCAGAAAAAAATAGCCATTTTAACGTTATTCGAATCAAATGTCGCATCTTTTTAGAGCCATTAAAAAACTACATACATACAATTTAAAGGCATTTGAAAGATTTGAATTGCTCAGCCTCTTCAACCCCCTACTTTACTCACAGGTCAACTCCAAAACTCGTTGTAATTAAATAGATTAAATTCTGAATAGCCCCCTTCCCCCCTATACTCTTTTTTTTAGAAGCTTACGTTAAGCATTTTGTATTAAGCAATCAATTTTGACTGCTTATTTTTTTGCCATGTTTTGAAGTTTTTATCAATTAGTTTGTAAGAGGTATTTTTGACAAACAAGTTAATACCCCTCCCCCCCCAAAAATAATAATGATAATAAATGTTTTAAAAGTGGCTTTGAACCACTTTGGAGACCATATCACTGCAAAAAACTGCCTATGAAGGGCAAAAGTTGTGGTATTTTCCTCATCGTGCACTTTGGTCTGCAGGTCAATTCAAGGGGGCGCACCCGCTTAACTACGCTATTGATTACGAGTTTGGTTTTGATTTCGGTTTCTGAGCAAAATTAATTTAATGGCGGAGTAATCATTATTTTAGTGTTTATATAAGTACAACGTAAATTTGAAATATTAAACGCTGTATTGTGTTTAGATCCTAATAAGAGCTCAATGACACGGGCGCGTAGCCAGAAATTTGCAATGGGGTCTGGGGCGGAGCCCCCGGCGCTAAAAAAATTTTCATTTTTTTGCAAAAATAACTTAATTTTACGACTATTTTTTAGAGAATAACCGAAATTAATTTCGGTTAATTTTAGGACTATTTTGATAAAAAAATAATTCTTTTAAAACGTGGCATAGAAATTGGCAGTACAAACATGATTAAACTTATTGCAAAGATGGGCCACGTGGAAAGCGGCTAATGGTAAAATTTTAGTTCTCGTATTTAGATGCTGGTAAATAACAAAATCGTTTAGTTCAATAAAACTCACACGGAATAATCTTATTTCGTCTAGGTTTTATGTGGAAAAACAATTGGGGAGACTAATGGAAAGAGATTTGAGTGAAGTGATTGGTAATTAACTGATACTGAATAGCCCTTACCTTTCCATTTCTGAGTTTACAGTATATTTGTTTATGAAGCCAACGTTCAGCATTTTTATATTAGCAATCGAATTTGATTGCTTATTTTTGGCCATTTTTCAAACTTTTCAGTGATTTGTTAGTTTTATTTTTGACAAATTAGCCCCCCCCCCCGCCTGAATACAGGGTGTGTCTAAAAAGTAACGGGACTGTGCACTGTGCACGCTGCACGAACAACTTTTTTCGCGGAGAAAAAAGCATTGCTTTCTATGATGTCATTATCTCTTAAGGTTTCGAAAACCAAATTTCAGCATTCTGTAACAATTACATTCTTTTTTGCACGTTTTTTTGTCAAGGCACTTTCTTAGTAACCGTTTTGTGAAAATTTGATAAAATTAAGAATTTTTGGCTTTTTTTTTTCTTTGGTGCGAAGGATGAGCGTCGAACAACGAATCAACCTGAAATTTCTTGTCCGTCTTGGAAAAAATCCAACTGAAGCTCCAAAATTGCTTCAAGAAGTCTATGGTGATGACACGATGTCAAGAACTCGTTTTTTTGAGTGGCACAGGAGGTTCAAAGAAGGAAGAGAGGAGGTGGAAGATGATCAAAGGAGTGGGAGACCATCCACAAGCAGAGCAGATAAAAACGTTGAGCGTGTAAGACAAAAGGTGCGGAGCGATCGCCGTCTTACTGTTAGAATGATAGCAGATGAGCTGGGTATGAATAGTGAGAGAGCATGGACGATCATTACGGAAGATCTGGGGATAAGGAAGAACTGTGCAAAAATGGTACCAAGGTTGCTGAATGAAGCACAAAAGGAGCGGCGTGTGCAAGTGTGTCAAGGCGTTTTGGAGCAATTCGAAACTGAACCTAACTTGCTGTAAAGAGTTATTACTGGCGATGAGTCATGGATCTTCGAGTACGATCCACTCATCAAACGGCTGAGCCTTGAATGGAAGAGCGCATTGTCACCAAGACCCAAAAACGCGAGGGTGTTCAAGTCCAAAACCAAGGTGATGCTGATCGCTTTTTTTGATGTCCATAGAATTGTCCACGCAGAATTCTTGCCACAAGGCCAAACTATTAATCAGCACGTCTACAAAAACATCTTGTGACGTCTGATGCGCTCAGTGAGGGAGAAAAGAAGAGAACTATGGGAAATGAGGTCATGGCTGCTTCATCATGACAACGCTCCAGCTCATAATGCCTTGGGAGTTTCTTGCCAAAAATAACATTGCTGTACTGGACCAACCACACTACTTTCCAGATCTGGCCCCTTGCGACTTCTTTTTGTTTCCCAAACTCAAAGAAGTCATCAAAGGAACTCGTTTTTAAGATTCAGTGAAGCCCTTAAAACAGCCGTGACGAGAGAGCTTCAAGCGATCCCGAAGTAATCCTTTTAGGAGTGCTTGGAAGCGTGGCAGAGGAGATTGGAAAAGTACATTCGAGCCCAAGGAGATCACTTTGAAGGCGACATGTTGTAAAATTTACTTGCCAAATAAAATAAAACATTTATAGACCCAGTGCTGTTACTTTTCAAACACACCTCGTATATGTTTCAAATGATGCTTTAAATCATATTGATTCCGTTTCATTGCAAAAGACTGTCTGAGAAGTGCAAAAAACGTGGTGTTTTCTTTATTCTGCGTTTTGGTCAACAGGCCGATAGGACTATAGGAGGGTGGCTAAAGCCCCCACCTCTTCTTGCAACGCTACTGTAATGACAGATGGTAAAATGGTTAATATTGATTATTTGATCAAACGATTTAATGCTTAATTCTAAGGTGTTGCTTACGCTCGTTTTTAAGAAAATGCTGTATGATAATTCACGTAAAATGACAATTCTGTTCCTTCTGCCCCCGCCCTCTGCACTAACGCAAAAATGGTAAAAAAATTTCCACAAGGTGTTGTTTTCTTAGTTTAGATAGATGTGTTTCGACTTATTTTTCAAATTCAAGCATAAAAAATACATGACATCTCAATTTCCAGGGGGAGGGCAAGTGCCCCCCTGCGGGTGCCCCTGCTTCAGCTGTATTTTCTTTACTAGGTATACTACTGTAACTGTGGTTAGTTAAGTGCAGTCCAAACAACAGCTAAAATTTTGATCTAAATTAATTTGGAAGTTGAAAATCATTTTCTTCAATTTAAAATTTAAGGAACCTTTACACAGCTAATAGTTGAATTTTAAATGATTTACCATGGTGGTAAACGAGTTTGTGGCCAAATTAACACTAGTTTCATCGAATTTTTTAAACTATTTAGTTAGAGAAGTAGATTTGAAGCCAACGAACTCAGCGCACTCGTCATACGCAAGCGAGCATCTTTGGTTGTTACAGATAATGAATTCGAATCCCATTCATGCTATATTTTCTAACGTCCTGAAGAAGATTGACGGTATCTTGTAACACCGATATAAGGTTGCAATCCCCTACCAGCAAATTAAAAATTTCTAATTATTGTTCAAGTTCAATCTAATATTTGTAGTTATAAGGTACAATACGTGACACACTACATAAAAATAGTTTGCGATAGCAAAACAAAAAATGAGTTTTTTCACGACCGGAGACTGGAAGGGACCTGTTTCGGCAATCTAGTCAAACAGCTTCCAAAATTTTTGACTGGACAGTGAGGATACGTCTTTCCTGATTTAACATTTCAATTGCCACAGTAGAAACAAAAACAAAAAAAAAACAGCAACATACAATTCCTTTTTTTTCCCAGACAAACTTTCTTATTGCATCGATTGCCAATAGAGACGAACGTGGTGATGGCTTCATTGATGTGGAATTTTGGAATTGCGAAGGCACGACTTTGGACAAGGTGCTTGATGAGTCAAATGAAGTTCAAGGTGCAAAATGTTAAACTTTAAATGCTAAATGCTTGCACAGTGTCATCATGATCATGGTATTTCTTAGTTTCTCCTAAAATTTGCTTCTTCTTCTCCGTATGGCGGGATTTAGTTGTCTTCTGCAGCCAATTTTCGTAGATCTCCGCTTTGCTCTACTTCACTCCATTTCGTCCCTTGTCAATACCACCAGTACAGTGTAGCTGTAAACAATTATCTGGTACAAAACAATTATCTGGTACGTTTATCCACACTAATATACAAGTTGGTGTAACTTTATAATAGCTCCAAGATTCTTGATAAAGCAGTGTCAATTTCATTTTTTATCTTTTTGCTTGCTCTGTGAATAAAAAGATCAATTTCCACACTCGTATAATATGGTCCCGTTCCGTACTTGTCATATTAGGTCCGAGTAAAAAGCAATCAATTTTTTGTTCAAAATGCAACTGAAACATTAAACATATAGATCAAGATTTTTATTTCTTTGCTTTCCATGTGAGCTATAAAACTGCGAACTAGAATACGTTTTCATTTAATAAGACCTAATCAGCCTTAGTCTAAAATTTTTGATCAGGTTTACTGTTTGTAACAGTACTTGTTATAGTAACAACAATAAAAAATCGCCTTGAAGTATTATTTTCTATCTAACAAGTCTACATCCAAGCTAAAACTAGTATCTCAAGAAGCCCAACGAAAGCTAGAAACGTTTGAAGTGCTATGAATAAACTGCATGCTATTAATTTTCAGTGAACATATACGCTAAGCTAATGCTGTTTGTTTTCAACATGTCTAACGTTAATTAAATATTATGCCGTTTACTTTTACGTACGATTTCCATGTCGCTAAAAAATGTTCACTTTTTTTGCAATTTTGCAATACTTTGATATTTCGTTTACCAGCTCAGGAATTTATTAGGCCTTTGTGCTACTATTTAAATATCATGAAAAGTCTTCACAGCTTTTCTTAACAAAAACAAAATTTTATCAGGTAATGAAACCACGAAACCAAAGATCAGGACGTGTTTGATTACGTCAGAAGATATGAAGAAAACTTACGTTATGGCTGAGAGTGAAGCTTATTTTGAAGCTTACCGCCATAATCTTGCTGGTTTACAAGGTGAAAAGTCATAAGATGAAAAGTTTTTACCGTTTCAAAAAAAAAAAACGTTTTAAAATTGTGCACGTCTATTTTCGAGCTTTTTAAGGACTGAAATTGACGATATAATGTGCATTGTTGTGTTGAGAATTTAAATCGTTAACTGGGGTCGAAATTAACATTTTCATCAACTTGCCCGTCGGGCAAGTAATATCAAATGTTTAATTGCTCGAGGAACCTCCAACTTGCCCGAAACGAGAAGGCGCAATAAGTTTAGAGCAGTGGTTTTTGACCTTTCATTGGTCCAGAGCCGAATTTTAAACCTTCAAGTTGGCCGGAGCCGCAACCGCATAAACGAAGTTTTTCAGTTAGTTTAGTGCAACTGCTGCAGGTTTTTATTTTTTAAGTTATTGAAACATTTTACCAACCCATAGTAGCTTGCTTTACGGCACTGTACTAAGCTAAAAACTATCACAAAATTCAAACAAAAATCAATGTTACAGCATTTGCGTAAGTGTCGAACGGATTTTACTAAGGGGCACTTGAATATAAGGCTAAATCTTGTCTGCGTTTCGCACAGACGGGTGTCTGTGGCGGTGCCCCCAGCCACTGGACAGTTTTTATAATTTTTTTGTAAAACTTGCCATTTTAATGCAGTTTAGACGGCAGTTTGAACATTTGTAGAACTATCGGAAACTAAAAGAACTAAATGCTAATATTTGGAAACCATTGGACAGAAAGAAATTTCTTTGCCTCTTCCGCTCCCTTACTTCCTGTTCAAGTTATAACTAAGTTTAAAAGCATGCATATTTGGGTTTAAGTACTTGGTTAAAGGGGGTTCATCCCCAGTGGCGCAGCCAGGTCAAGTCACTTAGAATATTTACCCCAAAATACAAGCGTTTAAGCGTTTTTTGGACTTGGCCTGTAGGTAAAGGGAGCTGAAGAGGCTGGGCAATTTCAGTAACTATGTTATGGTTTTCCAAGTTTATTTTTTTTCAAATGGCTCTTAAAACGTGCGAATTGTGACCCTAAATCGGTAATCTTTGGAGAAAAATTACAAAAATTGCCCATGTTTAGTCTTACAGGTTGTGCGGCTGTTCAGTCCTTTTTGACCCCTTTGGTTTTGCTGCTGCATTAGCCTCGTATTTTGCAACTTTAGTCCAACAACGTATCAAAACAAACATTTAATTGGAAATCAGAACGAAGCTAAGAAACCAAGCTAATGCGCTGACACTAACATACAGTAACTCCTAAGTAGAACCGTGCAATGTTATTCCCGACTTCCGCTAAAAAGGATGACATAACCAAATAATGAAAAAATTGGACTAATTTTATTGCTTTAGTAGTGTGGGTTTTACTATTAAAATGAAGAATGGTTCAATAAAGTTTACATAAACAGTGCAAAACAGATTTATTTTCAAAAAGTTAATAAGAGCCGTGGAGAGGATAACCCAAGAGCCGCGGTATGGAGCGCGAAATGTAAAGCAATAAAAATGCGTGTTTTCAAGCTTTTTTTAGTGCCAAATTGCAGGTTTAGCTAAATATACAAAATGGCAAATGCCAAATTGCGTATTTAGGTAAATATGCAATTTGGCATATGCCAATTTGCTTATTTAGTTAAATATGCTATTTGGCAATTATCATTTTGCATATTTAGCTAAATATGCAACTTGGAATTTGCTATTTTAAAAAAGCCAAAAAACCAGAAAAAAGCTTAAAAACACGTATTTTTATTACTTTACATTTAGCGCCCCATACCGCGGTTGAGAATCATTGGTTTAGAGGTTGTTTCACTTTGAAAAAAATTTATATAATGCACTTGTTCTTGGCAAAAACTACTGAATTTGCATAATACGCATATTTTCGAAAATGAAGTTTTTGCGCGTGATTGGTATGTAAGTGTGACATTATAAGTAACTTCATTCAATCATGCTTTGCGCAAAAATTGATTTTTTGATTGTAATTGTTTCAATTATCACTTTACAATGATGTTTATTAACTTTGCCCTTTTGTTTCAAACGCATTTTCATCGCGAATATCGTGGAAGCTACGCCAGAATATCGTGGAAGCTACGGCATACTGAAACTACCAGATTTATGCGACCTTGAAACTGCTAAATTTGTGCATCTACATTTTCTAAAAAAACTACCTCCACAACTGTCTAATATGTTCGTTAAAACAAGTAAAATCTCGACTCGACTAACCAGATCCACCTCTCCATCTAATAATCTATCTCTTTACATACCTAGATTTCAAACAGCAAGACTTCAAAGATCCATTAAATATAAAGGTGTCAAGGTTTGGAATGCAATCCCTTCAAATATCCAAACAGAAACTCCAAGGTTATTTAAAAGTAAACTTAAGAAACATATTTTGGGTAACTACAATTAATGACTCAGTGTCACCACCATTTGTGACTTCTCGTCGCTTAGATTCTCAGATTTTCTGAATTAACAAATAGTAAGTTAGTAATTACTTAACCTCAAGGGTGGCTGCTTGACTTGAAGACCGAAAGGTCTATTCGTAGCCATCCCTGCTGCTGTGTGTTTATGTGCACTTGGAATATTGTATTGTTTATTTGTTTTTCTTTGCCAAATGAAGTATTTATTGATTTGCTGGTGTCCATAGATGCATAATGTGGCGAATAAATTGAACTGAACTGAACTGAACTGAACCAGGCAGAAAGCCGAAATTTTTTTGCAAAGGTTAGAGGGTCAAAATGATCTTAAAATAATCGTAATGAAAAAATGTAAAATTCTTGACATCGGCTGTATGTAGCGCAGGGTAGTAATTGTGGAATTTGAAAGAGCAGTCAGCGCGACAAGTGTAGAGAAAAACTTTGCTGTTTTCTGTTTTCAAACGCTTTAGGGACCAAATTGACGTTATAATTGAATGACCTTAAACATAGAGTGGCCCAAGTAGAAAATAGTGTTTTCGAGATAATCGCGTTTAAAGTTGACGATTGTTTTCATGTAAATCTTGTAATACGAATGTTGGACCTACATTGGAGTTTGATGAAACAAAAGTTTTTTCAGAAATTTGTAAGTCACGTGACCCTTACTTTTTTATTTGCGTTTTTTCAACTTGGGCTGTTACACCAACAGAATATTCGAAACAAAACTGGGTTCAAGTTGGCTTGTACTAACACGGTCTAAAATGTGTAGTGGCCTAAGTTAAAACTAAGAAATAAAAACACAATAGCGCACTGTTAAAGTTTCTGGATCAAAATTTTGGTCTGGTCACAAACTAAGTCGAAAACTCCGTTTTTGGGTCGACTGGACCCACAAATGTCGGGTGCATTACTAGCCCGAAATTTTGGCCCAAAAATGTAACTGTGCTGAACTGAAGTTTACACACAGATCCAGATGGAGGTTAAGACCACCACATGGTAAATGACATCAACAAACACCTTACAAATTCTGACACAACATTACCTCTGCAAATATGGAAGCACGTGTTTCTTTGAAGTACTGTTTTTAGTCTATATAAATGTATTCGGGGGTTCTATTAACTTGGAAAATCAAACAAACTTTTTTTCACGGTAACCGTGCCTTACACGAAATCTATTACAAAAGTTCTTAGTCCTAATGCCTTTTAATGGATTCATGATTTGCACCTGAGAATATTTTATTGGATTCATGATTTGCACATGATTTGAACCTGAGAAGATTCATGAATGCACCTGAGAATGGATGCATGATTTGCACCTAAGAATATTTAGACCTTGTTCAGAGTTATGCCATATCTCGTTGTGGCAAACTTCTGGTTTCTGCGCATCAACAACACTAAGTTCTAGTGTCATGTTGCAATGCATTAAGTAGCGTAAGCACCACTCTCGTTGTGTGAACGAAACTTACGTTGAGCATTCGATGCGAAAAGCAGCCATCAAAAAAAAGTTTACATTCAACAAGCAGTCACTAAAATACACGACCATCCCACAAAAAAGATTTGTGGATACTGAGTTAATGAATGAACAAATGTACAGCACTGTAGAGGAAAAACATTAATATAACTGCATTTAGCATTTCGCGTAGTATAGGAAAGAGTACTACGTACTTGCATTTTGTCACACAGGTGTGGCTAAAAAGAAACGGGACTGACGTCACAGATTGCGCAACACGATTAATCATTGGGAATCAACACTTTCACTGTGTGGCGTAACATGTGTTCTCTGTTTAACAGCTGTTTTGACGCAACATCGCGACTATTTTTGCTTTTACAGAGCAATAAGTGAATATGATTGATTACTTGCTGAAAAACATTGTTGTGCGATATCTGATTGAGTTTTTGTGGCGATAGAAGTTCAATTGCAAAATGACAATTGAGCAAAGAAACAACATTAAATTTTGTGTCAAACTTGGAAAAACTGCGACAGAAACTTTGAAGATGTTGCGTGGTGTTTATGGAGATTCTTCCATGTTCAGAACAAGAGTTTTTGAATGGAACACGCGATTTGTGGAAGGCAGAGAGGATGTGAACGATGATCCAAAGTCAGGTAGTCCTTGCACTTCCACGACTGTTGCCAACATTGAAAAGGTTCGGCAGTTGGTTCGCAGTGACCATCGCTTAACCATTCGTGTCATTGCCAACGAAGTTGGGATGGACAAAAAAACGGTCCGCACGATTTTGGTGGACACTTTGGACATGCGGAAGGTGTGTGCCAAAATGGTGCCAAGGCTTTTGACTGAGGTGCTGAAAGCTCAACGATTGAATGCGTGCCGAGACATCCTTCAACAGCTGGAAACAGACGACAAACTCTTGGAAAACGTTATCACAGGAGACGAGTCATGGGTCTTTCAATATGATTCAGAAACAAAACAACAAAGTCGCCAGAGGAAAAGTGCGTCCTCACCCAGACCAAAGAAAACCCGCATGCAACGTGCTCAAGTGAAAGTGATGTTGATCACCTTCTTTGACCATCACGGACTGGTGCATCATGAGTTTGTTCCTCAAGGGCAAACAGTTAACCAACTCTTCTACAAGGAAGTCCTGACTCGCTTTGTCAACAAAATCTGTCAAAAACGAAGAGCTTCCTGGGCACGAAAAACCTGGATTTTGCATCACGACAATGCTCCTGCCCACACAGCCCTCAGCGTGAAACAGTTTTTGGTCTCAAAAGAAATCACCACGTTGCATCATCCACCTTATTCGCGGGGGTTAGCCCCCTGTGATTTCTTTCTTTTTCCAAAACTAAAAGGGATTCTCAAGGGGACAAGTTTCGAAGGAGTCGAGGATATCAAGGCCAGCGTGAGGAACCACCTTAAAACCATCACTAAAGAGGCATTTTCACAGTGCTTCAAAGCGTGGTCAACAAGAATGGAAAAGCGCATCAAAGCTAATGGGGAATACTTCGAAGAGGACAACTAGAGATGACTTAAGACTTGTATGATTTACACAAAGTGGACATTGTATAATATGTATCTAAATAAACTTCTCAATTCAATAGTCCCGTTTCTTTTTAACCATACCTTCGCATTCTGGTGAGCATTTGGCAACTTTAAGAAAAAATATTAGTGATTAGGGACTTGAAAATGGTTTTAAAAAAATCGATGACTACATTATTAAAAGCACAATAACTATTTTGGACAAAATATGTTTACGATCTTTTTCATGATGTGGTTATCGATCCTGTTTATGATACTATTTTAAAGTTGTAGAGTTGCACTCAACTATAGCAAAGATCGTAGGCCTAGCCATGCCTGATTATGTTGGAGGTAAAGATACCGTGTCATTACCAACAATATCTAATGGCTATAAAGCAGTGTTTCTTCTAAGTTTTATCAAACGCAAAGCTGTCTCAAATACAGGTTTTATAAAAATTAGCCAAAACTTTTTGCCACTTAGACAACTTAATCATTTTATTTTTGAGTAATGATTTTTGAAAGTGATAAGCCACTGCTTTAATAAAAACAACTCAATTTGTGATTTCAGGTTAAATATAGATGGGCGGTTATCTCAGTTTGCAATAACAAAACTTTCTTTAAATTTCCCTCAAAGTTCTTAATGTTAACAACGTAGAGGAAACACTGGTTAGTCACAGGTACCAGTATGAGTGACATTTAAACAACTCAAAACGCTAAAGTTAAGTTGGCGTTATCAGGATGGAAATCTTCCAAAGCATTCCTTTCATGCTTTAGAGCCTTGAAAAAGTCTTGGTCAACTGATGGAATGAATTTCAACTATTCTTGCAAGTTTCGATACTTCGGAATGCTGGCAGGAACGCCGTTTGGGTGAAAAGAGTTTCTTTACGTAGAAAACGAGCTTCTTTACGTAGCCTAATAATCTGAAAAACAAAGATGTATACTAGTGAAAGCCGTTGGCCTAGTTCCCTAAAAGTATTATATCGGTAACATCGGACATACTGCAGTAGATAGATACAATATTTTTGCAAAATTGAGAAAAAATTAAGAACGAAGTGTTTAGTCCAGAGTGAATATGAAAATGCACTTCGGCATTAAAATCATTAAAACTTACCAAAAACAAACTACAACTTAACTTTAAGAGTTTCACTGCATTCAAGATAGCCATGTTTGACCAATTATAGTATCGTACACTCACAAAGTACTCGTGCACAAAATTATTGCCTTTTGAATCCTAGTTACTTTGACCCACATCTGTTGTACGAATTAAATTGTCCAAACTGATTTGAGCCGCTATACCTAGCAAGATTAGAAAAAAAGCAAACTAAATTGAAAAAAATCTTTACTTAGTCTAGTCTACTGCAAGCAATTCACAAATACTGTAATGGATCAACTGTACTTAGTTTACTGCAAGCAATTCAAATTTGCTTGGTCCTACTAAACTTTGACCAAATTTGTTTTATATCAGACAGCTTCAAAAAGTTTTGACGAGTATTTCAAAGCAGCTACATACCAGAGAAACCATTAAAGTCATTTTCGGTTTAAGTCAACTTGGGCAATGCTATGTTCAGGTCATTCAATTTATATCGTTAAATAGACAGTTCTTACCGTTAAATCGCAAAATCGATTTAACGATATAAAATAATACTGTAAGATTACTATAAGATATAAAATAATTTATATTGTTGAATTGTCAAAAACAATGTAAAAATGTACACCTGTATTGTCAAACACTTTAGGGACTAAAATTGACGATTTAATGTATGTCGTCAATTTTAGTTACAGTACTTGAGGTTAAAAAGCAAACGTTCATTAAATTCAAAACTAATTGAAAAAGTCTCCTCGAAAGCTATTGCTAAATCCATAGTATCTTACAAATGGGCCGAAAAAACAGCATGTTGTGTATGGTCGCAAAATTTCCTGTAGTTTCTGTTTTTTAGTATTTTGTCATAATTGCAATTTTTGGGTGGCTGCTTGACTAAAACACCCAAGATATTGGTCACGCAGTCTCCTGTTGTGATTGTTTTGTGTGTCATTTTGATGTTATAATTTATTGTCTCGGCGAATAAATTGTTTCTGTCTGTCTTGATAATATTATTTACGAAATCTTATTTTTTGAGAAATAGCGCCCAAATCATTATTTTGTTTTAGTGCGCTCTTATAGCTACTAAGCTAAGTTTTTGCTGTACAATTGCAGGATGTGTTTGATGCGGCAATTAATTTTGCAATGCAAAAAGTTGGCTCTTTCTTTTAGTCTTAAATGGATCATCAAATAGCATATAACAGCAGTTTTGCCGCAGATTATTTATTAGCGTTGGTGTACTTTTTGTATGTAACGGCACGGGGTGTGTACATACTGCTAACAACTAGCTGTTTTTGTATCTACCGAAAAAGAGAAGTAATAATTATTGCGACTTTTTCTGCCTGATGACAGAGGTGTCAGTCGGGCTTGGTAAAAACTGCGAAAAAAAGCTTGTTGCTTTTTTCAATTTTAAGCTTTAAATGCGCCTAGGCAACACTGCTCCTGAAGAAATATTGCAGTGGTGGCGAGCCGTTGACAACACTGTGTTCGATTTGACCGGCCCTGTAGATTTGAAACTTGAGCCTCCTGCTCCCGAGACAAACGCGTCACCTCTCGACCGACTGACCGTAGGAATAGTTTTTGGTATTTTTATTAACTCACATAAACTTTTCACTCATGTCATCAAGTTCAAGCCTGAATTTCATTCAAGACAAGCACAAACAAGATTGCTTTTGTATAGCATTCCAGGTGTTAACCTTTTTTTCCTGGCCAATTGTGGGCTCTTTAAGAGCCTATTTGAGTTTCATGTAAACTTTCCAGTTTTGTCTATTGCAACTACGGAAGATTTTTTCCGGTTGGTTTCGACTGAGTGGATACTGCATCTGCAACTGAAACAGTACACTCAGTATCGATTTGGGATCGGGCCAAATCAAAAAAATATGAAATTTGCTTTACCAGCTTCCTTTGCTTGACGTTCAGCAGTAGAAGAGACAGTGTGAAACCTGTTTTGGGTAGGTCACTGTTAAGGTTAAGATTCGAAGACCGTTAAGGTCCTTTGCTGTCCCCTTGGTCAAGGAAACTTGATTAACAAAAATGTATTTGTTTGCTTCCTGGTTATCATAATACTTTTAATTTTTTTTTTGTAGAAACTCGAACAATTCCTTTACGTCAGTACATTGTGGACTGTGTGAAATATGCCGACTCACCGCGATATCTGCGAGGCTTGGCCAGACCAGCGACCTATGATTTTTCATGCATTGTCAAAACAGGTATTTAGCGTACCAAATGTCATTGTAAATGTAAATCCACCAAGACTCGGTTTAACTGTTTATTATTCTAATCTTGGCATTAAGATCTTTGCATAAGTAAAAATGTTTAATTTTTACCTTGTTCTTGATGAAGTTATGTGAATTTTCCTTTGGCTGTTTAAACTTACTGATCAAGAATCTTCATTGTATTACTACTTACTAATATTTTTCTGGTTGATTTAGGTAATGCTGTATATGACGTCTTGAAGACGAATCAATGGCCCGATGCCGAAACTCTCGGATTGGATCCGTCCCAAGTAGCTGCTCTAAAATCCGCCCTCACACAGGAGCTCTCCATCATTCAAGGTCCTCCTGGAACAGGAAAAACTTTCGTGGGGCTAATGATCATGAAAATATTGCTTGCTAATAAAAAATCAAGCAAAGATGCTCTGAAACAACGCCGCACATTTTCCAATCTTTTAGTTGAGAAGTAAGGAGGCTTCATTGAAGTGGAAATGCAGCAATGTTGGAATTGCTTTGCATGGCTCCCGTAGGATCGTACTGAATAAATCAAAACATATGTTCATTAAAATTCAGCTTTATACGACTTATAGTTTCTGACATAGGTGGGCACAGCTAACGTAAAAATTAGCTCCGATAACAGCTATTCCGCTAATCAAAAAGATTAGCTTCGCTAACGCTAATCCGCTATCACGAATTTTTTGTTAGCGGAAGCTAACGCTAATTCGCTAATCCGCTAATTAACCATAAAAGTACAAAACGAGACGGAAAAAACAAAAAATCAATTTCGTAACTTGTACCAATCATTTTAACCCATTAGTTCCCACGCGTCCTTACAGGGACGTAAGAATTGGCTATTTTTAATTTTGCGTTTCTCGTTTCAGCGAGGTAGTGATTAATTTATTTTACTTTAAGGTTTATATTTACACTGTAACGAAATAGTAAGCACAGTTTCAGATTTCTGGAGTAAGTTTTAGTGGCTATATTATTGCAGCAAAGTTAGCCTACATTTAAGATATAGGACCAGCACTTGGCAGTCGACCTGTGACGTATAAATCCAGGTACGTAACCTTTCGTTTTAATAAATTATTTCTTTTGAAAAATCGAATTACAAGTATAGTTATTTGCCCAATACAAAGTATTGTACTTTTTATTTATAGTTTTGGCTATATTTAATGTTAAAGTTTGTTACGCCCTTGCAGGGACGTTTGGGCACTGGTATGGTGAATTGACGAAAAATAGTAAAATGCATTAGGAAGGCGTATCGTCTTTTTTTTTTCGTTTTTTTTTCATCAGAACGTAAACTTATTGCAACTTAATCGAAGTGTCTTAGTCTTTAACGTGAAAAATAGGTTCGAATCCCCGCTCAGTGAAATCAGATAAAAATCTTTTGATATCATAATTTTGCTTTTTTGGCCCAATTTCACGAAAAAGTTCTTGATATGTTGATTTCCACTTGGCTAATTTACACAGTATGGTACGTAGAATTAGGCCAAGCTGCAATATTTTTTTGGTCGTTCGGGATAAAGTTTTTTTTTAATTATTAGATACTCACGCAAAGCCAAAAAGACACTAGATGTGGATAAACGGCATTTGCTGAAGCTTTACTACAACAATATGGGTGGAGTAGACCTCTTAGATAATCTAATATCTTGTTACTCCATTCGTTCAAGAAATCGCAAGTGGTACTGGGGTGTGTACAACTGGTTTTTAAATGCGACCATGGTGCAGGCTTGGCGATTTTACAAAAAAATTGGAACCATCATGAAAGAAGGACACATGGAAAAAATATGTCTTGTCGACTTTATTCGATCGTGCGTAGAAATGAGTGTCCTGCTTCATGGCAACAACTCCGTTTCTCTTCTACCATCGATTCCTGCAGCTCCTAACCGAGAAGAGATGCAAAAAGATCAGGGTAACCATTTGATCATCAAGACAAACAAAAAAAGCGTCTGCAAGTATTGTCAAAACCGGACATCGTGCAGGTGTCGTAGGTGTGATGTTGGACTGCATCCGGACTGCTTTGAAATGTATCACTGTTGAACTGAACAACTGCTATTAGACTTTGACGATTGATATTTTTGTCGTAATTAACTTTCAGTAACTTATTTCTTTTATTGTGAACTCATTAAAAATTACAATCATTGTACTGAATGTGTTTTGTTACAGCGAGAGACAAGACTTATTGTACATTAGGGGCATTATTTTATTATACTGTAAATTGGTAACTGCTTTTTCTCGTGCTTTTAGGTTTCCACGTTCAAAATAAAATCCAACAAACGCAAGAAAAGTAGATGTCAAAGCTGACGTGAAACTAAAAACACTTGAAAACGCCTATAATAAGAAAAACTGTTGGCTTTTTTAAATTACACTAAACGTTCCCGCAACTGCCTAAGCGTCCTTGCAAGGACGTATCATTTTCTGCTTTCCCGAGTATGATATCAAAAAAATTTTTTTGAATCTTCATATTAAACCTATAACAAGCTAGTATTTTAATTTTTGTAAAAATATTTTGACGTAATCGATGTCTGGGAAGTAATGGGTTAATATCGCATTTTTCATTTGATCAGCCAAATCTAGACATATAGCACCTCCAAAATTTCCAAATTCCAAGTTTATTCAATAGGAAAATATTGTCACGGTTTTGGGCTCGTGCCCGAATTAGCATATTACTGAAATAAGCACAGGACTGAAATAAGCACATCACCAAAATAAGCACTTCTACCTCGTATAATTAAAACAAATAATCAAAAGAGAAGTCTGAAGCTTTATCCCTTAATTTTTCATTTCAGCTTCTCACAACAGTACTGTTTTCTTGAAAATATTCCTGAAAAAAATACAACAAACGGTAGTCTACTGAATTTTTTTCAACAGTAGTGGGGAATTAAGTTTTTTCCTGGCCAAGCTCTGCTTATCGCTTCTCAATAACTTTAAAAATAATAAAAATGGGAGTTTTGTATAACTACTCTAGTACTATATATACAATATACAAAAAAAGCATGCTTAGCAATACAATAAAACCACACACAGGATCTTAAAGGGATTTTATCACGTTTTTTTGAAGTAACGGTAAGTGTTGTTTTAAAAAAAATAAACATATACAATAAGATTTTTAGTGATTTTCCCATCTTTTTATGAGTTTCCTTTCAAAAATTTGTGTTCATGTATTTCGCCAAAGAATGTACTGTTAGTCTCCGAAAACCAACGTTGCCTTAATAAGGTAACAATGGCCTTTGCTGTCTTGCAATCGAGCTTCCGCCCTTTTCACACCCATTGTAAAATTCTACACTATCGTTTATGCCTAGCGGCAAGCAGGGAAGCTGCGAATGCCAATGTTAAAACCTTTGGGTTTGAGCCGACTCGGATCACACCTGGTCTATTCTTGTTCAGAGGCAAATACTCGATCTACTGGGCTATCTCAGACGTCCTAGCTGGGCCTCAATAAGTATCAGCAGTCTACCCGGCTTATATGAGAACTGAATTAGGCGTATTTCTGAAATTTTAATTTGATGCTCGTACAGTATTGAAGCTTGAGAGTGAAAGTGAGAAAAATTATTTTCATCTAACCTTATGCTAAAATACAGAAGTACAAAATCAATGCTAAAAATATTTAAATATACTACTTTTAAAAAGCAAAAAATACAATTTAGCAAAAAAAAAGCATTAAAATATAATTTCAGCAGAAAAAAAGCGTTGTTGTGTAGCAATTCTCATCATTAAATCACTGCTTTTCTGCTTCCATATCAGCAAGAAGAAGTTGGTTTCCTTTCATAAAAAGTAACTTTTCAAAGTTTTGATCAGATAGCGTTGATCTTTTCGCTCGCAAAACGTCTTTTGCTGAACAAAATAACCGTTCAACTGCAGCGCTTGAAGGTATTGCAGTGTTGTATTTTATGAACAAGTCAATCAGCACTTTTTCATTAAAGAAAACTGCATCGTCAAATGAATCATGAGAATAGGCGTCAAGCCATTTCTTTACAATATCTTTTGCTTTGTGAGTTGCTGTTTGAAGGTTTGCGACGGCCTCAGCGTGTTGGGTGATGGCGCCGAAAAAATCGTCCTCTTTATTTTCGCTGCTCGTGTTTTTTTTCATCGCTTGTTTGCTCCTGTCGCAGTTGGTTCTTTACTCCCTTCTCAACGGCTGAAATCATAGCCTGTTTGACTCTTAAAAACAGGCCAAAGTCCTCTTTTTCGATCCAAAACAACCGAAATTTGGGGTGAAACGCGGCAGCAAGTAGGCAATGTTCGTCATCTAAAAGCTTCCCAAACCTTTTCCTAATGCCAGCCAAAAGGGCATCTACGAGTGGGCTACAATAAGCAAGGCCTTTAGATTTCACTTCTTTTAACTTTATCTCGGTGGCTGTTACAATCGGCAACAATGATCCGAAATACGCTTGATTTTCCCCTTGAATTTTTTCCAAAGCTTTAGCCAAGCTCGACATTACCAAAGCGTACTCTTTTAGTAGTTTAATCTCGGATTCCGAGAAAAGGTGCAATTTTAGTAGGCTCATAACCTTGTGAACACATCCCCTGTTTTTTTGCAAAAGCTCGTTCAGAATAGCAATAGAGTCGTAAGTGGAATTCCATCTTGTGCTGGAAGGCACCACAAGCCTCCTTTTCATTTCATTTAAAATTAAATCTGCCGCTACGGTACTACGGTTTTGGTGATTCCAAAATACCTGTGCTTTGGCCATTGCTTTTCTGCACATACTTTTGAATAGGCCATCATTAAGGGCGTTTTCAGCATCTACAGCAGCGACTAAGTTAAACGTATGCGCTGCACATCTCGTGTGAACAGGCAATTCGTACGTGTCATCTGCAGTGATATTCTAGAAAGAGTCCTCGACCACAGACTCAATAGAAATATACTCCAAACAGTTTTCTTCACCACTGGCATCCTCTTCCGCGTCAACGATCAAATCTTCATCCACAATCGGCTCAACAATGTCTGGCAAAACGTCTGCTGCATTGCTGAATTGAATAAATGCTTTTGCAAAGTTCTTAGCGTTATCAGTGGTAGTTCTGGTCACTTTGTCTTGCAACAGGTTAAACTTGCAATGGACACTGGATATCGTCTCTGCCAAAACATCATACGTGTGGTGCCCTTTAATGCGACAACAAGCAAGAACAGCGTGCTTTCTTGATCGTGTTTTTAAGTCAAGCCAATGGACCGTCATTCCTAAGTATGATTTATGATGAGCAGTCCAACAATCTGCCGTTGTGGAAACCCAAGGCACTTGTTCCAAAACTCTGCAAATTACAGCATTGGGAATTAGGATTAAGAAAAAGTACACAATTTTTATGTCTAACTGATATTCTAACCATGAAATTTGACACGAATCTCATCTTTGGAGGTCTTTGTCTACTGGATGAAGCATTGTGTCAATGCGCCATGAAACGCCATTGAAACATGAAAGGTGGCAATTTCCACCTCGTAAAAGTGGCCAGTGGGCACCCAATCATCTCAGAGTTGGCCACAATTGCTGGCTGGTTGGTCGCCTCTTACAATGATCGTTACAACAAACTAAAATGTATAACTAATTTTTGGGTACTGTTTAGTGGCGTGCTACTATACAGGGTGTCCAGAAGTCATGCATTATGGTACTAAACTATACCGGTTGATGCATCTATCAATGCATAGAATGAACAATCAGAGCAACTAATATGATTACTTTGATTAGCATTAATAACATTGTTATTCATAATGGTATGTACAGTATTTCATAACAATCTATATACATGATGTGCGATTACTGGGACACTCTATAGTATAATATCTTGCTATAGCATTAGGATATCATATTTACAGACAGACAACGACAGCAACCTACAAGCTATATAACATATACTGTATACTCTATTTGATTTGTTGCGACGTGTGTCAGTTAAGATAATTAGTCTTTAAACAACTTATACCTCAAGCACATAATGTAACGGTGGTAGGGCAGTTCAATCAAATTTGACATGGCAGTATACAAGCTTTTTCGCTCATTATTCAGGATGTATTGCGACTTGCGAGATGACGCCATTATGTAGAAATATAATTTATATTCTATGCTATAGTTGTACGAGATTCGTCTTTTTCCATAGAAAAATTTTTTGAATGCAGACCCAAAACTTCTTGAAAACAGGAAAAAACGTACTGGACCTCATCAAAAACCATAAAATATGAAACTACATCCATGAAACTTAAATAACAGTTAAAAATTCAACAAACTTGCCTGACGAGATAACTTTGTAGTTCATCATACCGTTTGCTCACCCTTCTCCCCAGAGTGCGGCGAGATATCACACTTGTTTTAGGGTTTAGTGTTTTCACTAATTCGAAGAAAGAAGAGGACTCCACTACATTGAAGGCAATCATGTTGCATACAAAAAAATCCACGATTTTTGTATCTACTTGTTTCTGACTTCCCGCATTTCGACAAAAAGAGCCACGGCGACTTGTTAAAGTTTCACTAACGGTTAACGGTACTTGAGTCTTCTTCGGTGGAGGTTCATCTGTCTGAGAACAGATTTTATTTAAATGTTTACCTCTACTAGATCCCGCCTTTATTGTTTCTTCAAATTGCTTTGCTCGAGTCGAATGTTTTTTCTTGATGTGGGATTTCAGGTTGAAGAGACTGGATGCATGCGCTTTTATAACAGTTTCTTTAGGTTCACACAAAATGTATGCAAACTGTAATTGCGTTTTATCTTTGTTTACAGCCTTCAACGTAAAGTATTTTTTCAAGTGTGGCCATGGATGTTGTGCATTGATATCCGCATCGATAACAGTAGCAGTGGCGCCCAGTGCTTGTGATTGATCTGGCCGTTGTGATAATCCACTGGTGGTCGGTTGTTCTTCGGCCTGGGAGTCATCAGACTCAGTGCTAATGATTGTACATTTGTCCATTTACAGCATAACTACATACAGTTATACCTATAATCAATTCTGCCAAAAAAAATTACTTTATTTTATACATAGTTGATCCACTGCTATCCAGAGTTCTAAACCATCAAGACTTGAAAATTTTGTCCGTTATGTAGCTTATGATCAGTGCTGCTGTCTTAAACAAGTAAGAGGATGGGTTCTAAACCCATGACTCTCAACCGCAGCTCTTGAAGCCGCATGCGGTTCCCAACTGCCCTTCCTGTGGCTCTCACTAACTCCATGAAAATTATCCCAAGTCAATTTCAAATTTGGGCCGAAAATCGGCGCTACAAAATGACGAACACTTCTTTTTTATTTCTTTTGTCGTCGTTTAAAATTGACCGAAAAATGACACAACGAATTGGCGGAAAACTTTTTTTTTCTTTTATGGTCTTCATTCTTCACCTAATTTCGGCCGAAAAATATCCCAACGAAGCGGCAAACAACTTTTTTTAGGTTTAGTTTTCACTTAAAAAATTGGATTAAATGCATGCCGCTCCTAGCAAACTCAAGGTTGAAAATTCGGCTCTGTAACCAAAAAAGGTTGAGAACCACTGTTTTAAACAGTAAACAGTGGCAGGCGCTTAACTAGAATTTTGCTGGGAAAGGAGGAAGATTGAACCAAAAGATTTTTTATTCTAAAAATGCTTCAATGGGACAGTGTGCTAAACAGACTATAGCGCAACACAAGTGCATCAAAAGCGTCCTGTTTTTGTGATTTTTCGGGAAAAATAGGAATGTTAACGTTATTTGGATAAAAATTTGCATGTTTTTTTAGAGCCATTTGGAAGAATTCATGTGCCGAGATTTGGAAGCCAGTTAAAGAATTAAATTGCCCAGCACCTTCAATCCCCCTCTTACTTAAAGATCACGTCTAAAACACGTTTGAACGCTTCCAGCTTTGGGTTAAGTTTTTCAGGTCACTTGGCTAAGAGAAAGAGGGTGGTTTATTTTTATCTCTGCGCCACAAGTTAGTGTGAAGGATCTATCCAGTAGCAAGTGGGTAAGCTTCAGGTTTGCAGTAAATCAGAAATTGTCAAGAAATTTATTGCATTTTCTGCCACTTTCAAATTTGGTAGCTTTTTTATCAATTTTAGCAGACACAATTTATACTGACTGTAGGCCTACTTGGGGCTAGGGACTACACCTGATCTCATGCATCCTGAAAAACAACGGATAAAGCAAGTAGGCTGAGCTTATCTTCGACGGCAGCACTGCCTTTGTTATAATCCTTTATAAACTAAACGTGATTGTGCTATAAACAGGGCTGCCATAATTCTAACATTTGATCTTATTTTGATGGTCTGTGTCTTAGAAAATATTTTAGTCCTTACTCCTTATTTCTAAGAAATGTTCTTATTTTTGTTTTATTTTAGGGTAGAGGTTCTCACACCGGGCACTATCAGATTGATCAATTTGAATAATTAGCAAGAAATAACTTGTAGACTGTATAAGATGACCTTTTCTTCTTTTTTTTTTTAAACGTTTGAAACTTCGCATAAAATCGAAACAAGACCATGAAGAATATTTCAGATATCGCCTGAAAAGTGGCAAAGTATCGTGGACTCAGACGCTTCGAATTTTTTTTTTTTTTGAGATCATTTAAAAGTTTGTGGTCAAAGGCCACGGAAAATTATTTTCAAATTAAAAAGAGCCACGGTGATAATAAGGTTATGAACCCCTGAACTAAACCAAACCAATCTATAAATAATTTTCCCTGTTGTCCTTATTTTGGGGTTCATATAGATGGCAGCCCTGGTTATAGGCGATGTTCACCTGTAAGCCTTTTTAATAGTTCAGAGTTTAGATTCAATTTACATGGTTTGTTCCTATGAAAAATGCGTTTGCCCAACCCTTTATTGCACTCTTCAGTCAGACTGCTAAGCAGTAACCACAACGGGCATAGCCTACTGTTCGGCCTCAAAAACCAAGGCAATCCGGCAACGTACTGTAGCTGGCTTTAACTGCACCTTTGCTTCCCGATACAATATTTTAATCATCCTGCTATCTCTTTCTAAAGTATGCTGCATTATGCTCGCTTTGCATAAAAAATGAAAGAGCTTGGTGCTAAATTGATAATCCATCCGGGACGACAGCCCGCTGGCCAACACAAACTAACTGAAGTTCGACATGACACGAACAATTAATCGTACTTTTTCGAAATGCTGGTTTCAAAATTTTGACCTCGTATTGGCTCGTGATTGCTCAAGGCGAGCATTATGATGTCATAGACTGGAGTGATAAAACAACTCGAGAAAAGCATTATCATATCGAAGCACGATGTTTGCGGCAATAATTATTGATCTAAAAATGCCTTACACCGTATACTTGAAGTAGATATTTATTTGCCAAGCAAAAACGGCTAAATGTGGTAAATTTTAGACTTTGCTTTATTGAAACCACGGTTGCAACTATTTTTTTCTAGCGGATTAGCGGATTGGCTAAAAAAAATTAGCTTCGATAACCAGTCCGTTAACATTTTTGAACGTTAGCGGAACCGCTAATCCGCTAATGAAAATGTTAGCTTCGCTAATTAGCGGAATAGCGGATTAGCGGTTTGTGCCCACCTATGGTTTCTGAGATATATCATTTTAAAGTTTAGAAGATCTTCCCAACAGTGTTGATAGTTATAATTTCACTTGTTTTAAAATAGTACCTAAAAAACGTTTAAAGTCTCACAATTAGTTTCGAAGCACCTGTACGCAAATTTCCGGCATGAATTTACGACCTAGAAAGAATATTTCTTTCTAAATTGAGGATATCCCTCAGCCTAAATTAAGCATGCAAGGAGACATTCTCTCTAGCTCAAGTGGTTGAGCAGTGGATCGGTAATCCAAAGGCTGCAGGTTCGAATCTTGTGGGAGGATAACTTTTTCGCATTGCTACTAGTTCTAAGTAGTCGCCGTTTTGATGGCTCTGCCCTAGGCTTCCGCGCTGGTAGCCTTTAGGCCAGATAGCACGCAAACGATTAAATATGGATATCCCAGTTCCTAGGAAATTAGATTTTACATGGCAACGCCATTGGGGAGATCTCAAATTTTGAAGTGAATCATCTTGAAAACGATAAGTTAAAGAAACCCGAAATTCCGTGCAGATATATTTTGGATGTTTCTTTATCTTCAGCGTTTTCAACCGATCTATCATTTTCAACTGAATAGTGGTCAAGTGGATAGAGTGTCTGCTACTGAAGCGGTAGACGCTGGTTCGATTCCCGCTTGGGTCAAACCTAAGACTATAAAACTTAGTATTCACAGCTTTCCTGCTTGACGTTCAGCATTAAAAGAGACATTTTGAAGCCTCCTCCTCTGTGTGTGGTCGACAGGTGCCAGCTTACTCGAACACCGAAAGGTCCCTTTATGGCAACGTAATGAATAAAATGTAATTACAATTTGCACATAACTCACGCAGGACGCTTTACACCCTTTAAGTGGTATCCTAACGGTGCCTAAACATCAGTTGCTTTTGAATGTCACATTTTCACTTGACTTAGGCAACTATGTCTGATTTAAAATTTATCTAGAAACGAGCAACCAAAAAGTGTCCCCGACGGTCCGATTCTGGTTGTTTGTTACACCAACCACGCGCTGGATCAGTTCCTAGAGGGAATTTCAAAGTTTCACCCGGATGGGCTTATCCGAGTAGGCGGTCGAGGAAAGAACAAGGATTTGGAGAAGTATAAGCTAGACAGCATCCGTAAGAAAACTTACTTCGATGACTTTTCCAAGAGAACCCATGGAGAATTAAAAGGTAAGTTTTTGACTAAACTTGCATCATCATTCAACAATTCTGTATTTGGAGCTCATCGGTCTGCTAAAGAAATAATAATTTGTTAAACGTATTTGGTTAGGGTTAGAACTATGAATGCATTTTTTTCAGCCAACAGTAAACTCAAAAACATCGTATCAACCTGTTCGGACTAAAAATGAAATATATTTTGCTCAAAGCACCGCGTCTGTGCTGAAAATAATGATTAAATTAGTTAGAAACAAACTAAACACTCAACTAAATAACTACATTCTATAAACTTGGATTGCACAAACATTCTCGAGTCATCACCATATTGCTCCAGGGTGAAGTTGAGTTTTTTCCAACTCCTGCTGGGACCTGACATGTCGACCCTGTAAGCTCGTGTCACCCGCTTGGTGCAACCGAGAGTTTCCTTATGTCACGATTTTGAGCATCTAATCTTTGCCGTCCTTCTTTAGTACTTTCCATCTTTTTTTATTTCGGGTTTCCTTTTTCTGTCCTTTTCAGTTGCAAACATTATGCTTTCTTTATCTAGTCTTCGGGTGCCCTAACCAGTCTCTCGTTGTTGTTTGGCTGATTCTCTGATACAAAATTTTTTGATTAGCCAACAGAGGTGGGCAGTAACTAGTTACTATAGTAACTAGTTACTTTTTGAGTAACTGTAACTTAGTTGCATTTTCAAAAAAGTAACGAAAGTAGGAACTAGTTGCTATTTAAAGACATTAAAAAGTTACTAGTTACAGTTACTTTTAGTTTTGGTCCTTTTAAAAAAGATTCTTTAATCGTTAGATTTTAGTTAAATGAAACACTTTTGTGTAATCCCTGTTGGCGCTACGGATTACGAATTTTTTATTGTGCACTAACGTGGCAACCCTAGCCAAGCTGTGAGAAGATATGAGAACGTTTTTAAATTAAAGACCTCTTTTTAACGATCTAATTTGTCACGTTCTTATACCTTCCCTGCAAGGATTGTTTTGATTGCGTAATTTTTACCAATAGCGTGTAGTGTTCGTTCAGCAGATAAAGTTGTTGTCAATACAGCCGCTTTACCCCTTTTGTTGCTTTTCGTTTTTAAAAAAACATTTTGAAACACAAAAATAGCATGGGCAAAGACATTTTGAAATCCAAACGTTCTGGTCTCAGCGATGAACATTTTGAGATGCTTGCTTTCTTGAAAGGCAATTAAATAAAGTGCATCAATTTGTTACGTTGTGTATTTTTGTTATAACAACAGCAACAATTATAGCCAAAAGCAGCGTCTGCAGAGGCACCACATGAAACTTAGAAAATGAATAGAGAAAGGAATCTATCAATACCGGTTCCAAAGTACAAAATCAACTTTTTCGATACTTAATTCATACCGGTTACTAGAATGTGACATCGCAAGTGATATCCGGGGACTTTGCGAAAGTATTTAACTTTACTGAACTAAAGAACTTTACAACTGCATTAAGCGTGTTTATGGTTGTTGATAGTCAGATCTGAAATACTCTGCTTTCAAATTTCATAATGTTTCATTAACTTGATCAGGTTTGTGGTTAACGGCTTTCAAAAGTTTGTGTTAAATTCCCATAATTACTTTCTATAATTAAAAACACGATTAACTACAAACGATAGGATACCACCAAATTGCACAAAAATATTGTCAACCACTAACACGCTATTCTTACCGTCAACTAATACGTCTTTTCTGCTCAAACTTCGATTGGTTATGTGTCTTTGTTGAGAATAAAGCTACAAATTATTGTCTACCGTATTTACAATCGTGTTGACAGAGGGCATCAAAATGACCACATAGAGATTAAGCTTTCGGCATAAAACGGTCGATTTAGTAAATTATCAGACTAGAATGACAATTGGGAAACCATAATCTTACATAAGCAATACACCGAAAAGTTGGAATGCGATTAGCTTACAGGGCTCAGTTGGCAAGGTCTCTTCAATGTGGTCCACTAAACTTTATCACCTTTAATCTTGGATTCAAATAAACCTATTCAATAGATTTAATTTGCTTAGCTTTTGTAATTAATGGGGGCAGGTGTCAACATAATTGGAGGACCTCTATAGTATGGCATCCCAAAAAAATTTCATGTTATCGTTTTACCTATGTTGAAAATTTCCTTTTTTTAAGCTTGAGTGGTTCAAAATTTTTAAAGACATATTTGAGGAGGACTACCCAATTTGTGGCAATTGAAATTAGTCATAACTTTATCGTTCCTTTCTATTCTGAACCTTTATTAAGCCTAAATTAAATGGTTGAAAAGTTTAAATTTTTGAGGACCTATTTGAGGGACCCCCATTTTGGTACCACCAAATTTTATCATATTGTAACTTTCTGTTATATTTACCTATCCTGAAGATTACATGCGTCTAGCTTAAGTGGATAAAAACTATTAATTTTAGCAGTGCTGTTTGAGAAGGACCTCTCCAATGTGGTACCCAAAGTTTTGTCAAATTTTATCTTTTCACATTTGTCTACCCTGAAAATTTCATGTGTCTAGCTTAAGCAATCAAAAAGTTTAAATTTTGGCATCCTCGTTTGAGGAGCACCCCCCTTTATGGTACCTCCAAATTTTGGCATATGATATATCTTTTACATAAATTAACCTATTCTGAAATTTTGATCAGTCTAATTTGAGTGTTTTAAAAGTTTGAATTTTGGCGGCCCCGTTTGAAGAGGACTCCCTCATTTTTGTCTTTCCAAGTTTTGTCAAATTTTATCGTTTGTTTATGTTTGCCTACCTTGAAAATTTCAAGGATAAAAACCTTAAATTTTGGCGGCCTTGTTCGAAAAGGGCCCCCTTATTCTGGTACCCCCAAATTTTGTCAAATTTCATATTTCCCTTATATTTGCTTACCTTAAAAATTTTATTGGTCTAGCTTTATAGACGAAAAAGTTTAAATTTTAGAGGGCCGATTTATTAGGACCACCCATCGTGGCACCCCCGATTTTAGGCCAGCACCAGTACTTTTGGATATCTATAATAGCTCATAGTATGATCCATGTGCGGTTTGTGGTTTAAAAGTAGATAGTGATAGAAGAAAAAAAAAAAGAAAAAAAAAAGGAAAAATTTATCCAAGGCGAAATAAATGAATATGTCCATGATAAAGCTCGTGAGTAGTATGTTCAAAAACACAAACTTTTTTCGTTAATGTAGGTAGTTACCAAGATATACCGGTTTAAAATTGTCCACTTTTTGCTGATTTTTGGTCTCTAAAATTGCGATCACATGACTGGGCATCTCCAAACTTGGTGCGCATACAGTCTCTATCTGCATCCAAGTTGTGTTCAAATTTCAGCGTTCCACGTTTAGCAAATTTCTAGCTATAAGCGAATTAATGAATTTTCGAGACAAAAATGGCAGTTCTCAAATTTAGAGTTCCTATATCACGATCACGTGACCTAGGTTCTTTAAAGTTGGCATGCATGATGCTTTTAATCATAGGTGGGCAAGTTAATGCAAAACGTTAGCTTCGTTAACCACTACTCCGTTAACAAACTTTACACCTCCGTTAACGTTAAATCGTTATTTTCAGCTTTAATTAACGGAAGTTAATAAAGTCCGTTAATCCGTTAACATTTAGCGTGTAATTTACATTTCATTTTATTCACTCGCTTCTAGAACACGTATTGACGCTGTTGAGCTGATTGTAAGGAAATATTTATCGCTATGGTGATCTTTTTCTGTTTTGGAAGGAACAGTTTACAGTCTAATCTCATTTCAAGATAAAAATCGGTTCAAATGCACTAACGAAACTGCGATCAAAAAATCTTTGGAAATTGTGAACACCGATAATTAATAGACCTAAGAGGCTGCAGCTTTGTTATTTGCCACAAAAAAGAGTTCTTTTTTCGCTTTCTTCTACAAAACTCGTGCTAATACGCGACAATTGCTACTGGTGCAATCTGGTTTGTACCGGTACGATGGATGAATGGTGCTAGAAATTAACGACAAAAACCTTAACGGAAGTTAACAGAACTTAACGGAAATTAATTTAGTCCGTTAACAGAACTTAACGGAAGTTAATTTAGTCCGTTAACATCAAAAAACTTTTCAACGGATTAACGAGTTTATGAAAAAATTAGCTTCGTTATTAACGGATTAACGATTAACGGACTTGTGTCCACCAATGCTTTTAATTATTGTCATATTATATCCAAAATTCAACTTTCTACGTTGAACCGTGTTTTAGTTATAAGCAAATCAATAAATTTCGCTGCTCATCTATCAAAATGGCCGAGTAAAAGCAAAAGTCCTACGCGCGCGCAAAGTCCCAATTAAATTTATTAAAAGTAGCTGTAACTAGTTACTTTTTCAAAATGTTAACTGTAACTGTAACTTAGTCACTTTTTTGCCAAGCAACTGTAACTCGGTTTCTTTTACAAAGTAACTTGCCCACGACTGTGTCAGCCAATATAGTGTAGTGTGTATATGAACAATGAACATAGTGTGCCGCTAAGCGGAATATTTTCTTGCCACCAGATATACATTATCATGTAAAGTAAATCAAATTCAGTTAAGATGGTTCAGAAGAGCACTTAGGACGTTGTTTCACAAAATGAGTAATGATTAGTGACATTATACGACAATAAATAGATTTAAGCCATCGCGACGCATTTCGTCCTTGCTCAAGGGCCTCATCAGGCGATAAACGTTAATTTTGTTTTATTAATCAAAGAAAATCGTAATTGAACAGCAGGGATGTGGAAGCGGAAGCTGTTAATTTTTTGTGGAAGCGGAACCACTATGATGAAAGAGGTTGGAAGCGGAAGCGAACTCGGAAGCGAAAGTGTTGAAAAGAAGCTGGATGCGGAAGCAATTTTTTCAAAATCAGGCGCTTCCGGATTTTCAAACTGGCTACAATTGTTGGGGTAAAATGTAACAATAATAATACTCGTATTATTTCTAGTTACATACGAATATATGCAAAATTTCCATTTTAGTTACTGCCGTAATTTTAACGTTTGAGCTGCCTTAAATTATCGTAATTAATAAAGAGCCATGAGCACACCGTCTTGGCGAAAGATCATGGGTCTGACAAACGTGATATACCACCAATACTACCAATACTACCAGGGTTTACTGTGGCCAGGAGTGGTCACGATGTGGTTATGGTAGGCTACTTCTTAATTTGCTGTGGCTGATGCATGCGCTGGCAAGTGGCACTGCCGAATAAGCCTAGTAGTGTCACCTGTAGTTTATGAATCCTTGTACTTAGCCAGTCGCAGCTGTTACAAATTGAAAGTGACTTACCGGTAACTAAGAGTTAACCTGCTGTTACTGGTTAGTAGGGAATAGGGCTGATAGCTTACAGTAGGGGATACTACAGTTTAGGTACCGGTAAAAAACAACAACTATGTTTAGGTCTACAGCCCGTGCAGCATTCCGCTCAGGGCCAGGGCTAAGGCTGGCTGATCTTAAATTTTCATGATTTTTAAATCTCGTTCTTTTTTATTTCTTTTTTTAGTACCAAGGTTCGAGTTTAAGTTTGGGTTAGTTAGAGTTGGACTTAGAGTAGGTTAAGGATTTGAGTTTAGGTTAAATTCGAGTTAGAATTAACAAAAAACTACTGGTAGATAGGCATAAAACTTACCAGTAAAATAAAGCCTTCCTAAATTTTATTGGGGAACCAAAGGACACAAATTAACATAACCAGGATTTTACTATTGGGAGAGGGCTTAACCTCCTCTAAAAAGTATAAATTGTGATGCGTAATGTGAAAACTAGTGTGTCTCAAACGTATCATAGGCGGGGGTCTAAGGAGGATATGGGGGGTCTTGGGGCAAAGCTCCCAACCGCTGGGAGATTTTTTGTAATTTTTTGGGAAAAACTAGCTATTTTAATGCCATTGGATCACAATTTGCACGTGTTTACAACCATTTTAAAAAACTGGATTTTCAGCGTGTGAAAGCCAATTGAAAAAATTAAGTTGTTCAATCTTTCTTTTACGTACAATTTAAGTCTAAAACACGCTTAATATCTTGGATTTTGGGGTTAAATGTAGTGAGTGATTTGGCCCAGGTAGGGAAAGCAAGGTACATTGCCTTGAGCTATAATTTAGCAGTAAATAATAATTCACTCGAAGATTTTCCTTAAGAGATTTTTGTTTTGTCATAAAAATAAACTGTTCTAGAAGTATATATACGACCAGGGGGCCCAGACCCCCTCAATTCTAATTCAATAATTAGTATGATGAGCATTTCCCCCAGCTATTTTTTTTTTCAAAACTATCATGCGGCAGAAAAACTGGAGAAGTGTAGATGGATTGTTATTTAAAAATGGTACTATGGATAGTTACGCCTACTAACCATGTTATTGCCCGGGTCGGATTCACATTGCCCTGCTTTCCCCCCTGGCTACGCTTATGGTGCATTAGCCATGTTTGCTAGATCTTGATTATTTTGAGATAACATGCTAGCCTACTGTATAACAAAAACTTGCCTGTTTTTTTTTTACACTAAATACAATTAGTTGTTTTATACTGAGCAGGGATGTGGAAGCGGAAGCTGGAAGAAGAAGCGGTTAAGTTTTTGTGGAAGCGGAAGCACTTTAATGAAAGAACCGGAAGCGAACTCGGAAGCGACTAATTCTATCCGGAGCTGGAAGCGGAAGCAAAAAATGCAAAGGTGAGGAAGCGGAAGCGAACTCGAAAGCATAAAACTTCAAGAGGAGCTGGAAGCGGAAGCATTTAAAATTTGACTGCCTCCACATACCTGTTGAACAGGTCCCCATTTTTTTTGCCGTTTCGATATGACTTTCCGTGCAGTTTAGCTACTTCAAAACTTATCTACAACTACCAACCACCACTACCCACTGTCTACTCAAAACCTTCAAAATTTGCCCTGCTACACTGTAAGCCGAAATGGTGGTTTAGCTTAAAACCTCTGCTGAAATCTACTGACGAAACCTACAGGCTAGGCCTACCGGTTATTATTGCTCACTCTGAAAATCGTCTGCACAAAGTCAAATTTCAAATCAATCATAAGTATAGAAATTAATACCGAATAATAGCCCATCATTGTCAAAAAATGCAAATTATTGAAAACATTACGTGCGGACCTTTTACGCAACGAAAATTTTCAACACGCGAGACCTCAACGTTATTGGGACTTCGCGTGAGCGCGTAGTTTCTTTGTTTTTGTAGGCGAATTTTGGCAGATGAGGATTGATTTGCTCATAACTAGCAAAACAGTAAAACCTAGAAAGTTGAAATTTGGTTTCAACATGACAATTAATGAAAGCGTCATGTGTGCCAATTAAGGGATCCTAGATCACGTGATCTTGAATTGAGACCAAAAAAAAAATAAAAAAACGGCGATTTTTAGCTTGAAAAGTTATTAATTCGCCTGTAACTCAAAAACCACTTGGCATGCAAAGCTGAAATTTGTACACAATATGAATGCTTATAAATGGTTTATGCAAACCGAGTTTGAAGCGTCCGGTTACGTGACCAAAGAGTTACAGGCCGAAAATTGGCAGAAAGTGGACGAATTTGAACCGATATATCCATACCTGTCAACATTTGAAAATGCCAAATCGGGAGATTTCTTACCAGTAAATTCAATAGCTGGAAAGTTTCTCCCCACAGACCTCCCTCCTGCTTCTACTGCTTGAATAATCATTGTCATCTTTTAATGTTGGTGCATTACCAAAATTTTGACATTCCCTTTTCAGGTTCTAGCAGTTCTAGCTACTAAAGGCACACTAACTAAACCGAGTAGTATTTTTATTTTACATACGGTACCAGGTAACGGGTAAAATCAGTACTGTTTCATACACTTGACTGACACATGGCGTAAAAAGTCATGCTTCATTAAGCGCAGCAGAAGCTTTCCAAAAAATACTGAACGATAAAAGGGAAATATCATTCAACCACGCCTACTTTAACCAGACCCGCAACCCCCCAAGCATAGGCGTAACCAGAATTTATGATTGGAGTGGGGGGGGGCAAACCACAAATCACATGCAATGACGTCATCAGAAACTTTGAAAGAGGAATTTTTTGTAGGGGCAAAGATATCCTAGAATGAAAGATCAGAAGCAGTGGCCTGGCGTTGGCGCGTAACTAGGAACTCGTTGAAGGAGAGGGCTTAGACTAAAATATATAAATTCGAAGATGTCTAATTTGGGAGACAAGGTTGAGTAAAGAAGTGTTCTGTAATTGAAACGCCGCCGAAGACTATGGGGGTCTGGGGGGTCGAGCCTCCAGCCGCCGGGCGATTTTTCGTAATTTTTGGGAAAAAAAAGCTATTTTAATACCATTGGATCACATTTCGCACGTATTCAGAGCCATTTGAAAGTACTAAAGTTTTAACTTTTGAAAGCCAATTGAAAAAATTAAGTTGTTCAGTCCTCCTTTTGCTTGCAAGTTAAGTTCAAAACACGTTTAAAATCTTGCATTTTAGGGTTAAATTTTGTAAGTGATTGGGCCCTGGTAGAGCGAAGTAAAGTGTATTGCCTCCAGCAATATTTTAGCAGTAAATAACAATCCAGTCAAATATTTTCCTTGTAGATTATTGTCTTGTCTTGAAAACAACCAGTTGTAGGAGTACATATACGGCCAGAGAGCCCAGGCTCTCTCAATTCAAAACTCTGTTCAATTAGCACTTCCCTTATTGTAGCTAATTTTTTCAAAAGTATTTTGTTGCACAAAAACTGGCGAGGTGGAGGTGAATTGTTATTGAAAAATGTACAATCGGTAGTTACGTCTACAAACCATGTTATTGCCCTGGCCGGATTTATATTGAGTTGGGCCACTGACACTTTGGGTTTTTGCAATATTTTCCTGCCTAATGCAGATCAAAACCAAAAAAAGTCTTATCTGAGCGTGGTCCCCTGGCATTGTGCCACATGTTAAATCCGTCCCTGGTTATTGCATTACGTTCATAAAAAGGTTAGATGAGGGCCTCAGTTTGCAAGTTTTAGGATAAAAATCCTTTATTTCACTCAGGTTATACGTTTAAATTGGTTGACAAACATTGAATTGAAGGGGCCCAGGTCCCCTGGAATAATGTTATTGTTGGAGCCCATTTAAATTGGGGGTCATTTAAATATTATTGTAGGGGACCCATTTAAATTGGTTGGCAAAAATTAAATTGAAGGACCCGGTTCCCTAGATCAATATTATTGTTAATTACTTCTGTATGCGTGTTCTGTTGTACGCGAAGGTGCTAAAAGAAACTGAAGAAACAATAGTCTTTTTTATGACATTTTTATCATTGGTTGCATTCCAATTGGGGGGGGGAGGGTCTCCCCCCTGGCAACGCCTATGCCCCCAGAAAAAAATTTTGCCCCCGGCCTAAACAAAATCAGTTGTACGTGTATAGCGGTATATTAATTAGTTAGCTTTCGCCCCCCTCCCTCTTAACTAGCTTTCGCCTTCCCACCCTTACCTTCAGCATTTGCTTCTACAGTACTTGCGGGCCTGACTTTAACTCTTGTGGGCTTAATTATATTTGTGTGTGGCTTATTTGGCAGCATTCAGCTGTAGTTTGAAAGGTTTAAAGCCAGCTGCAATTCGGTCACAATTTAATTTGCAATTTAAAAGCGCGCACACAGTGTCATTGTGCAAACTGGTTCTGTTTTCGGTTATAATCTTCAGCACCATGGAAAAGGTTCTTTCGGTAGATGCCTTTGGGTGAGGTATGCATAGGAGCGATTTCATAAATGCAGCAGGATTGCTGAAAATTTGTTCACCGGCTATTTTCTCCCACCCCACAAAACCACAAAACTTGTATAAAGCTTTACTTCTTTTTTTACTTTCATTCGCCTCTTCTTGCAACTCTCGTTGACCATCTCCTTTGCGCATATTAGTACCAACACTTTCTCCGACAGATGCCACTAAAAGAGCTCAGCTCTTCACAGTTGCAATGACCGGTACCAGAGACTGTAATTTGAGCATGCCATTGTTATTTGTAAATTCTTAACAATTCGAAGTGATGTTACCCGTTACGTGAAAGCAAGAGCACACATTAATTTTCAAATCAAAACTCTTGAAAAATATCAAATCAGTCGAAGCAGGGATCGAACTGTATTTTTTCCCTTTCAGAAAAAACAAATATTCGCAAACAAAATTAAATAATTTTTCAAAAAACTGATTCATTTTTAAACTCAAAAAATCTTAAGCTAAATTATGATATCGGGAGATTTTTTGTTGAGATCGGGAGATCAGGAGAAATCCTCGAAATCGGGAGTCTCCCGACGAAATTGGGAGAGTTGACAGGTATGTATATCTCGGTAAATACCGATTTTGATGGAAAATGATTTGTGATTTTTGAGCACACTATCAACCGCCTTTCTTTTGGTTATGTTCGTTTACCCCAAACTGAATACTTTTTTTTTCTTTTCTCTTATTTTTCTCTGGCTATCTACTTTTAAACCGCTAAACATACTTAATATAAAGTTTGAGTAATTGAAGATATCAGTGAGAACTAATGCCCGACTGAAATGGGGGGGGGGTGTGCCAGGTTGAGGGGATCCCTCTCAATCAGGTCATTTAAAATTTTCGACTTTTAAACAGTTACAGCTAGATTGATCAAAGTTTCGGAATGGGTAGACATTAAAAATAAACTAAACCTAACAAAAATTGGGGGTGCCGCGATGGGGGTTCCCCCCAAATGGGCCCTCCAAAATTCAAACTTTTTAACCTTTAAAGCTAGACGCATGAAATTTTAAGGGTAAGTAAACATCAAGAAGGGGTGAAATTTGACAAAATTTGGGGTACCAAAATGGGGGACTCTCCAGAAACGAGGCCGTCAAAATTCAAACTTTATAGCGACTCATGCTCGACACGTAAAATTTTCAGGATAGGCATATATGAAAGAAAGATAAAATTGACAAAATTTGGCGCACCAAAATGGAGGGTCCCTCAATTGGTCCTTCAAAATTCAAACTTTTCTACCACTCAAGCTAGACACATGAAACTTTCAGAATAGGTAAATATAAAAGAAAGATAAAATCCGAATAGGTAAATAAAATATGACTAATTTTAGGCGCCACAATTGGCGAGTCCTCCTCCAATGGGTCCTTCCAAATTTTTAACCACTCAAGCTAGACATATAAATTTTCAAGATAGTTAAAAATATAATATCAAAAAATGTGAGGATCTCATACTATAGGGTCCTCCAATTATGTTGACACCTCCCCCATTAACTACAATAGCTATACATTTATACAAATTAATTCTATTGGATAGGTTAATATGAATCAAAGATGAGAGATAACAAAATTTGATTGGCCACATTGAGGAGACCTGCCAAATGGGCCCCTTAAGTTTTTAAAATCTTTATTACGAAATTCTCCAGCTAGACAGATCAAATTTTTAAGTGTACCTGTACGCTTTATAAGAAAAAGATAAAACATGCCAAACTTACCAATGCCGTGTTGGACAATTAGCTCTTCAATAGACCTTCAAACTATAAGGTGAATTCTTACAGTGAATTGGTATCACAGAAAAGTAGAAGAGTCAAATTTATGGGATTACTCCAACATTTGAGACGTTAAAGTACTGGGGCTTAATGGTTTTGTTAGATTTAAGCTGGATGGCTTTTTTGCTAAACTGTCACTTGTGACGTTGAAAAAATCTTCTACTTGCTCTTCAAAGTTTTTGAGAAATTTTATTAAGAAAGCTTTCGTGCTGAATAATGGATATAATACAATATACTGTACATTATCCAATACGTTGGCCGTTGGGTCGCACTGCCGAAAAGCTTTCTCAGAAAAGGAATAGCTGTAAAATGTGTTCAATATTTCTGGCTGTGGTTAGTGTTCAGTTTGGCCGATGTAATAAAGTCGCTGGAACTTTCAAGATCGCTATTTCATAATAAAGTGAAAAACTGCTAGGAACTTAGAATCATTAAAGTTTCATTCAATGATTGTCAACCTAAAACTATAGGTTTTCGTGTTTCGACCAGTAACTTAGGCCATCTTCACGGCTAGCATTTAGAAGCATAAGTTATTCATCTATACAATTTAGTATTGTAGCATACAGTGCGATTGAGCTATCGCGACGCGTTTCGACCTTGCTCAAGGGTCTCATCAGGCGAAAAAAACTTACACATATTTAAACATGCAATGATATAAAACTGCAATTAAAATATGGAAACAAAAATTAGCAGCAATTTTAAAATCATTGAAATTCTAAACATGGGCTCATATAAATCTGTAATTACCAAATTTGGAAATAAAAATTGCATCAATAAACACATCTACTTTGTCTATGCAAATTTTATAACTAGGAACTTCTAATATTTTAAAGCTAGGAACTTCTAATAGCTTTTTGATTGACGTTACTTGATTATTTTGTTAAGTTCTTGAGACCTTTAAACTCGGAGAGCGAATAACCTCAAAGCTGTTATGATGAACTACAAAGAGCGTAATGTGCAAAAGAAGTAGATAATTTATCGTAAATAGTTGTTTGAGTTTAAGCATTACACCTGGGTTTTTGGAAAGCATAGAGTTGAGTAAATTAATATAAGTTTTCAATATGAAGTCATCGTAAAGTTAGACTCTGCAATATCAATTATAAATTTATAAAAATTTGATCTTTAGTTTCTAAATTTTGTTTGTCTACGTATCATTTTCCCTGCTAATTGCTAAGGCAGGCATTGTTTTGATTTAGCTTTTAAATTTTGATGTAAATCAGTAGAATTGTTCAAAGTGTTCATACATGTGTGTAGAGGTTCGGCGCCCTCTACAAACAAATTGCCCAAGGTTTGCGCTTCTTTCACTTAAAATTGGTGATGAAATTCTATTTTGGAAACCTATTTGATGTTTGTTTGCTTCGAAACCTTTTGCAGCATTCGCTGCAATAATTGTGCAGCATTTTTTTGCTACGAATAGCTAAAAAACACCGTAGGTGGTAGTAACAAGTCTATTACAATGATGAATTGAAGTGTTGTTTCGTTTCAAAAATTTGGAATTTACTGAAGAGAGAATGAACTCAAGTAACTCCTAGTGCTATCGTTTCGCTTCAATTAATCTTCATATTTAGCTCGTGCTACAGCCTGATCTTTTTAATCGTGAGATGTTCTTGAATGTTTTTCAGTCTAAAGTGTCCAAAATGCGGAGAGTTTATTACGCCCCCCCGCCAATAAAGCTACACGAAACAGATTGTGGTTGAACGACCTTGAGATTAAACGGTTAACCGTGAGACAAATCGCCACATTTGGTGCCCCGTGTGAGGAGAGAATGAGCAACATTTTACGAAGCAGACGTGTGGTAGCCCGAGGAAGAGGCATGCAATCGACAGTCCAGAGTCCGGGCTGGGCAGAAAACGAGGATTTCTCTGACTCAAGCGATGAGTGCAGGCCAGGAGCCGGAGTTGGAAGAGTAAGCTTCAGAGATGTCGAACGTGATCGGTATCAACTTGGGCCTTCGATCGGAAATCAGCGGTACTTAGACGATTTTCAATTTCACGAAGACTATAACGATGATGGTGAACCCAGCAGGCGACCATTTAACGGGTACTCCAACCTTATAAATATAACATTGCCAAAATTTAATTCGACAGACTGTATGTTATGGTTCGCTGCCACCGAAAATTTGTTTTCTTTAAAACGCGTTTTTAACGAGATTGATAAATATCAGCTGGTCATTGCCGCTTTGGATATAAACCATATGCAAAAGTTACGCTACGTTCTTGCTCATATGGATGAGCGGAGGCCTTACAAACACCTGAAGCAGGAGATGATCCGAATTTTTTCTCCCTCAAATGATAAAAACATCGAGCAATTATTTAGTGTTGAATTAGCTGACCGTAAACCTTCCGAAATGTTGGACCTTATGAGACATTTAATTGGGAGTGATTATTCCCCGCATCTTTTGAGAAAACTTTTTTTAGATCGTTTACCATTAAATGTTAGACAGGCCGTGGTCGCAGGTCCGGACTGTGGCCTTTCCGAATTAGCCGCACGAGCAGATCGAGTGATGGAACTAAATGCCGGTTCTCACAAGAAGGCCGGTATTGCCAGTTCTAAGAGTGATACTGTTTTAATTGAGAAAGTAAATGATTTGGCTGAAACTGTGAATAAATTACTTGCTGTTTCTAATACCAGTAATAGTTTCAATGCCACTATATCAACAAGAGCAAACTCAACAGACGTTATGCGCAGACCCAGTGGATCGCTGAATCCCCACCTTTGCTCCACTCCTGCAGCGTCCACATTCAACGACTTTCGGGGTCGTGGGAGGCTTAATGCTTATGGTGCTGGTAAGTCAAATTTTCCAAAACCTTTTAATATGCCTCCTCGTACGAATAATTTCTTCAGTGGTAATCGGCAGTTCGATTCTGGTTTATGCCATTTACATGCACGTTATGGTCGAGATGCCAGGCGCTGCATTCCGCCGTGCAACTGGGACAGACATAATTCGTTTTCGTCTGATAATACTAGTCGTTTAAGTAAATTTGAAGCGCCTAGTGGCATTGCCAGTGGAGTGTACGATTATATTGGTAATCATCCTGGCATGGTTACCGTCAAGGATCCTAAAACTTTTGTCCGGTTTCTTATTGATTCTGGCAGTTCGCATAGCTATTTACCGACGTGGCGCGATGCGTCTTGTGCCGGTTTGACTGGGATGTTGTCTGCTGCCAACGGAGAGGGCGTCCCTGTTTTTGAGGAGGTTAAACTTGTGGTTAACTTAAATATGAATCGTGATTTTGAATGGACGTTTAGGAGAGCGGGTGTGAAATGTGCTATTATTGGTCTGGACTTTCTTCGACACTATAACTTAACTGTTGACCCGCGTAATTCCAAGTTAATTTCACTGGATGATTTCGGTCAGAATCGATCTCGCGAGGTAAATTTGCCGCGAGGATCAGAAATTGACGTTGGGTCTGGTCAGGTGGATAGTTCTTCTATGCGCGAGTGTGACTTCGAAAGTTCTTTTGCTCCTTGTGCTACATCGGTGGAATCAGTTGAGGAGCTTTTTGAAAGATACGCCGAGGTGTTTAATGTGGATAATTTCCTTAAACCGTCCAAGCTTAATGTAAAGCATTATATCAAAACTAGGGGTCCGCCTGTCAGTGCTAAAGTGCGACGTTTGTCACCAGAGAAACTGGAAGCTTTGCGTAAGGAATTGGAACACTTTTTGGATTTAGGCATAATAGCTCGGGCTTCTTCCGATTGGGCCAGTCCAGTTCATTTAGTTGAGAAAAAGGAACCTGGCACATATCGCATTACTGGAGATTTTCGTATGTTGAATCAGCAAACGGTGCCCGACTCTTATAGTCTTCCTATTTTGACTGATTTTGTGGACAATATGGCCGGTTGCACGTTTTTTACTAGTTTAGATTTGTATAAATCGTATCACCAAATCGAGGTGGCAGAGTCGGATGTTGATAAAACCGCAATTATTACGCCTCTAGGGACATACGTGTTCAAACGAATGCCCATGGGTTTGCGTTGTGCTTCCCAGAGTTTTCAACGGTTGGTAGATCGTCTTTTCTCGAAACAGTCTGATTTTGTTTTTAAGTACGTTGATGACTTGTTGATTTTTTCCAAAACTAAGGAAGAACATTTGTCGCATTTGACTCAAGTTTTTGAGATTTTGAATCATGCCGGTTTGATATTGAATAAGGAGAAGTGCGTCTTTTGTGTTCCTGAAATAAACTTTCTCGGACACACAGTTGGTGCTAATGGTATTCGTCCCCTTGACGCTAAAATTGACGCTATTCAGTCTTTTCCTCGGCCTAAAAACATGAAGCAGTTGCGTAGGTTTTTGGGTATGATTAATTTTTACCGCAGATTTCTAAAGAATGCTGCGGCGACCTTAGATCCACTGAATAAAATGTTATCTCCTTTTAAATCAAGCAAGAGGTTGCTCGTTTGGGACCGTCAGAGTGAAGCTGCTTTTGAAAATGCTAAGACTCAGTTGGCTGAATTGAGTTTGCTAAGTTATCCCATTCATGGAGCTCCTACTATTTTGTCGACGGATGCTTCCGGAGTGGCGGTTGGAGGTAATCTGTCTCAGATACAGGACGGTAAAACGGTGCCGATTGCGTTTTTCTCTAAGAGTTTGTCTGAAGCTCAGCGCAGATTTTCTACTTTTGATCGTGAGCTGTTAGCAATGTATTTGGCAGTCCGCCATTTTCAGTATTTTCTAGAAGGCCGTAGATTTATTATTCAAACCGACCATAAGCCCCTCATGCATGCGTTTGTCTCTCCAATGAAAAACGCTACGGCTAAGCAGTTGCGTTACTTGTCATATATTTCAGAATTTTCAACTGATGTCAAATACATCGCAGGAGAAGAAAATGTTGTCGCTGACTGTATGAGTCGGTCAGTTGATATTGCTGCTTTATTTGAAGATTGTAGCCCATTGAATTTTCAGGCCCTAAGCCAGTCCCAGGAATCTTCTCGCATGGTTCAAAACTTGATATCTTCTCGCTCGCATTCGCTTAATTTGACTAAAGTAAGAGTTGGCGACTCTGATAATATGTTGGTTGGAGATGTTAGCACAGGGCAATTTCGACCTTTGGTTACTTTTGAGTTTCGTCGTCAAGTTTTCGATATTGTTCATGGGCTCTCACATCCTGGTATCCGAGCTTCGCAAAAGTTAATTGCTGAGAGATTTGTGTGGCCAGGCATGAAGCAGGATATTAAGATTTTCGTACAGTCCTGTATTTTGTGTCAGCAATCAAAGATTCAGAGGCATAATGTTGCTCCCTTGCAATCTTTTGAGCTTCCTAAGGAACGGTTTAGTCATGTTCATTGTGATATTGTTGGTAAATTGGTAAATAGTGACGGCTATTCTTATCTTTTGACTGTAATCGATAGATTTACTCGGCACGTTGAGGCTATTCCTCTTGTTGAAGTGACTGCTAAGAGTACAGCGCAAGCGTTTTTGTTGCATTGGGTATCTCGCTTTGGAGCTCCGGTTACGCTAACCACAGACCAAGGAGTACAGTTTACGTCAAACCTATGGGCGGAAATGTGTCAGTTTTTAGGAACTGAACTTCGGCAGGTCAGCGTGCGACATCCCCAGGCCCAGGGTATGAATGAGCGAGTGCACCGCACACTGAAGGCCGCTTTACGAGCCACGCCGAATCCTACGGAATGGCACTCGAACTTGCCTTTTGTATTGATGGGAATGAGGGCTATGCTCAAGGAAGACATAGGTTGTTCTAGTTCCGAATTAACGTTAGGTACTTGCTTACGGTTGCCCGGCCAATTCTTTGACCATGTTGAAAGCAGTATCACACAGTCGGATTTTAGGCGTCAATTGGTGTCCTTTATGGGGGGATTGAGAGCTACTGCACCTCGATTTCCATGTAATCGATCATCGTATTTGGAGGAAAAGCTAAAAACTTGTACTCACGTTTTCGTTCGCAATGATGCTCCCAAGCACAGCTTGGAGAGGGCTTACTTAGGACCTTTTCGAGTTCTTGATAAGTTTGACAAATATTTTAGTGTTGACCTGAATACTAGAATTGAAAATGTCTCGGTGGATAGGCTTAAGGCTGCCACAGTGCTGATGGATGTTGATGACAGTTGTTCTGATCTTGTGGAATTGGACGCAAACTATGGCCCTACGGCAGATGCTGATTTCCTTTTGGTGAGTGGTCACGTAGAAGATGGTGAAGCGTCTGATTCTATAACAGAGGAGGTTCTGCAAAATTTTGATAACTTACCGCAGGTGACACGCACGCGACGGGGTCGAGTTGTAGTGCCACCCATTCGGTTTAGGAGAAGTTTATCTGGTTGAGGTTGTCGTGTCATGCTTTGAGTTTTGTGAATTTGATTTCGTTTGAGCTTCTCTCGATAATTAGCTTGATAACTTTCATGTTTGTTGGACCGGAGGATTATTAAGAACCTTAGCGGGATTTTGAGTGCTGGATTCCGGCGTTAGTAGATTTTTTGTCTCGATGTATTTTGAAACTTTGCGGGGTCTGATTTATTTTAAAAGCTTTGATTGGAGAGTTAATTGGTTGTAGAGTTTTGGGGTCGAGCAATACCAACAAAATACAATACCAACAAATTTCTCGTAGGGGACCTTTTTAAGCTGATAGGATAATCACGATTCTCCTATCATCTTGGTGGGTGTCATGTAGAGGTTCGGCGCCCTCTACAAACAAATTGCCCAAGGTTTGCGCTTCTTTCACTTAAAATTGGTGATGAAATTCTATTTTGGAAACCTATTTGATGTTTGTTTGCTTCGAAACCTTTTGCAGCATTCGCTGCAATAATTGTGCAGCATTTTTTTGCTACGAATAGCTAAAAAACACCGTAGGTGGTAGTAACAAGTCTATTACAATGATGAATTGAAGTGTTGTTTCGTTTCAAAAATTTGGAATTTACTGAAGAGAGAATGAACTCAAGTAACTCCTAGTGCTATCGTTTCGCTTCAATTAATCTTCATATTTAGCTCGTGCTACAGCCTGATCTTTTTAATCGTGAGATGTTCTTGAATGTTTTTCAGTCTAAAGTGTCCAAAATGCGGAGAGTTTATTACGCCCCCCCGCCAATAAAGCTACACGAAACAGATTGTGGTTGAACGACCTTGAGATTAAACGGTTAACCGTGAGACAAATCGCCACATGTGCTTTTATATAAAATTCTTCTTAAAAAAATTTGCAATGGGCTAGTTGAGGATGTGGATTTGATATTTAGGATAATGTGTCAAATTTCTGGTCAAGATAATGTTTTTTCAGATCAAAAGGTTTTGTTGCTTTTTGTTGTTGTAATCGGAACAAAAGGTTGCAGTCGAAATATTTATTTTAACGAGGGTTTTGTTTGTACGGTATAACCGCAATTTCAACAATTGCTCTGCGCTGCTAAGTAAAAATTCAACTCCTTAAAAGTTGAAACGAGGACTAAACAGAGTTGTAAAATTTTGATTGATATTTTATAGGTACCTTTTCTTGTTTTCTAGATTTAAATTTTGAAAGGCGTTAAACACAAACCTGATCAAGTTAATGAAACATTATGAAATTTGAAAGCGATGTATTTTAGATCTGACTATCAACAACCATATGCACGCTTAATGCTATTGTGAAGTTCTTTAGTTCAGTATAGTTAGATATTTTCGCGAAGTCCTCGGATATCGCTTGCGATGTCATATTCTAGTTCTAATTAAACTTTCTATCCACATAGCACTATCTCAGAGAGTCCTTAAACTAAAGTAAGTGAGCGAATTCAAATTTTAAGAGAGACTTGTACAAGGGTCATCTCAAACCACAATTAGGTGAGCATTAATCAAATTATCATGCAAAGCATATAGGAAAAAATTTTATACGAAGCTCGTAAATGCAATAAATAAGATTAAGGTATTGCCGACGTATCAATTTGATCAAACAACGTACTTTAGTCAGGTCAGTGCTGGTTTTAAATTAAGGTGTAAAAACTAAGATCAGACAGGCCGATTGAAACAAAACAGCAAGTAACATTATTCTTAACTAGCGTTGAATTGTTTCGTGTTTAGTTTCACCGTGTTGGGAGTTTTGATGAACAACCTTTGATATTTTTCTAAATAAATCAATTACGAGTTGTCAACCTCTAGATATACCAATGCATTTTAGTTTTTCTTCATTCCAGCGTAGATACATGAAGAGAGCTGGACGAAAACGTTCAATCTAAAACAGCCTTTTTCAAGGCTACCCATTTCTCAAAAAGTGGAAAGGATAGCTCCGACGCTATTAAAATTATTTTGAAATTCTGTACCACTAACAAGCTTTTTAAATTAATTATTTTAGCTGAATTGGAAGATCAAGCATCAGCAGTTGAGGAGAGCCAATCTATATTGAAAGCATCCATCAACTCGGTTTTAGGAATGGAAGTACTCTTGCCTGTGATTGATCTTCACCATGCTGAGCAATTTCAGGGAGTTTTCATGCAAAGCGAATGGGCCATGGCTGGCCATTCTACCAGTAGTTAGTTAAAGCGTATATTCAGTGATTTTGATTACATGAAACGTTCGAAAAAGGTGTTGCATACTACTTTTAATTTCATTTTTATTTACCAAGTTGCCTTGGTTGGATAGCACCAAAAGCACCTTTCGTTCTTCGAGTCCAGCCTGATACCTGTTTACCACACTCGGTGGAGAAGTCAGCTGCGTCACATTGTCCTTTTTAATGTTACACGTTAAGCAGAAATGCTGTACCTATTTTTATAGTCTTCGGCCTACCCGATCGGAAATCGAACTGTTTCAGTAGCAGACTTGCTATCCACTCGATTGCTATGGCTAGCTTATGGTAATGATATCGCCAAAACGCTGGGTATATTCTATATGTTTTTTAATCCTAAGTTAATTTTCTTCAAGTTAGTTCAAGTTAGCCACTCAACCGATCATCGCTAAGCTAAATTTGCTGCATTGCGTTGCATCACCCTCAGCGTGGCCGAGAGAGTCGTTCTCACGACGACCCTGATCGCATGATCTAGGTCAGTGGTCCGCAACCTTTTCACTACTGCGGGCCGTATCCAAATCAGCCAACTCCCAGCAGACCGGAATAAATTTAAATGAGGTCAGGGGTCTAATCTAACTTTTTTACAACTTGCCCGTCGGGCAAGTGATATCAGATGTTTGCTTGCCCGAGGAAATTTCAACTTGCCCGAAAAAAAAATACATGCAATAATTTCTACACCTTTCTACGTTCATGTTCATAGATGTAGTCCTAGCTATACTGACGAGGAATAAAAGACGAATGTTGATTCCGAAACAGTAAGTCTTAAGCGGCTTTCACCGAATGTCCGTACTTGCGCATATGCGTATTTACGCAGGGTAGTACTAGTTTATTGATATGCGGAAATACGCGTATGCGTATTTCAGATAGCGTATCTCAAAAGCAATAAATAAATGGCGTATGAGTTTGGTAATACCTTTTATTTGATTTTAAAAATGTCGCTGATAACATCTCAATTGGAAAGTCACATCATCAATTTTAGTCGACAGTCACACGAGGGCGTAAATGGCATTTTGTAGCTATTACAATTTATTAAACAAAAAAATTGTGGCAGACGAATTTGTGGTATGATTAAGAATATATTATTATTTGCAAAATTTTCCGTGATAAATTTATAAATTTTATTTTGTTTTCATCGTAAGACCGAAAAATAAAATGGCAGTTGAATAGAATTATACTTCCTTTTTTGATCTATCCCCAGGCCTAGAATGAATCTTTTTCACTGGCCCTGGTTAGACTTGAGCTCCTTTAGTCTCACTCTTGCGTGGTTATAGCCGCACTAACCTAATCATCCAAGCTATCAATTCCCATTGCCATGCTGATGCTTTCCCAAACGTTCTGTTTAACCGTTGAGCGTCCCTGTGTTTATCGCTTTTGACATCGTAAATGAAAACATGTGGCCGAACCAATTCGACCAACTTTTCTGTTGTTTGCTCACTCGAGAGCTGCGTCTTGCTGGGGTTTTATTATTTACCGTGTATAATACAGTACTTAACAAAAAATTACTGTGCTGTAGTTGCTTCCGTAGAATTCCGTTTGATTTGCTCGCAAAAATACGGTAGTAGTAGGCTACTAGTAACCTTTCATTTTCTAAACAGATGCGCCCCTCCAACTCGTTTCACGCTTCGGCGTATTACAGCGAGAACGAAAGATATGATTTGATAAGAAACTAAACACTTAAGGAAAAACGTCGGTTAATCAAGTACTTTAGGCCTAGTTTTAGAAACTTTGTAAAAATTTGCAAACAAAAAATCCAAAAATTGATTGCAAAAAAAGTTTATTACGTTTGTGTAAAAATAAAAAGTTTTGATTTTGGTGAGAACCGAACGCAGGTTAAAAGTTTTGAAGGCCACTAACATAACCACTACACTAAGCAACGTTGTGACGTCACACCGCAAAAAAATGTGTTTATAAACGTCTAAAAAATACGCAAACCGTGTCCGTATTTTATTCCTTGCCTAGCGTAAAAAATACGCATGCGGGTATACGTATTACTCATGCTGAAATACCCATGTTCGGTAAAAGGCAATATAAAACAAACCAGCAAGAGTAAAAATTTTATACGCACATGCGTATTTTTTATACGCATATCCGTATTTTTTGCGTATATGCGTAAATCCGGACGTTCGGCAAAAGCCGCTTTAGGCTATTAATCAAAGGTTTGATTGTGCCTATAATACTCTGGATACTGTCTATAGCTTATCATTAATTTTTTCTGTACATTGGTTTTAATAAATACAATAAGTTTTGAGATTATTTAACTTTGTAAAAAAATCGCATATTGTACTTTTTGGCAAAAAAACACAATATTTGCATAATACGCATATCAGAATCACGTTTTTGTGTGCAATTTTACGTAAATGTGACGTAATAAGCAACTTTTTTCAATCATGCATTACGCAAAAATTGATTTTTTGATTGTAATTGTTTCAATTATTACGTTAACATGATATTGATTAGCGTTGCGGTTTAGTTGTAAACGCATTTTCAATCGCGAATATTTTGGAAACTACACCAGCTAAAAGCCGAAATTTTTTTTGAAAAAGTTATAAAGAGTTAAAGATCTTCAAAATAATCATAACAAAAGAAATTACGTATTTCTTGACATAATCATGCAGCGCAGGGTGGGATATCTGAAACAGCGGTTATCGTGGCAAGCGTAGGGAAATTTTTCTTGGATAAAAAACGTAGCATTTTGCGCCAAAAAGTTACTATGCGCATTGGAGTATCGAAAAATCTGCATGCGATTAAAGATGTATTAATTGCGATTAATAATGTGCGTATGATTAAACGAAGTATTAATTGAGACGCTTACAAAGTGCTGACTAAAATAAAGCAAGCAACATCTTTCTCTACTTACATTTTATTTCCTTACAGCAAATGCGAAGCTAAATTGCGTCTATATAATATTGCTTGATACGCTGTATTTTGTTAGCTTGCCCGTCGGGCAAGTTTAGCCGAAAAATAACTTGCCCGAGGTAATTTCAGCTTGCCTCAGGCAAGCGAGGCAAGCGAACAAGCGTTACCCTGGAGTGATAATATTTCGTTATCCAAATTTGGATGAAGACCAAAAAATAAAGTTCTTCAGCCGCTTTTGGCCAAAGTTCAAGCCGGACCGAGTCCTAGCTTTAGATAAGGATCTGATAATAAACGTTTGGAGTCGTTCGAGCGCTACTTTCTAACTTCAATCTGAGGTTTTTGTGCACAGAATCCACACTTTGTGAAAATGTCATTGGCCAGATGAATTTCCTTGGCGGCCGTAGGTTGCCAATTCCTTGGCTAAGTTCAACCCGCACCCCGGATACGTTGTTGCGTCCTTGAATAAGACGCTTTACAATGATTATCTCTGCTTGGTGGCTTCGAACAAGCATCGAGTTCAGAGGACAAGAATTTGAAGAAATCCACAGTATCACTGGAGAGTCCTAAGGACTAAGCAGGTACAAATTCCTTCAAACACCAAGTAGTTATTGCAATGAAAAGTGCGCAGATTGTCCAATATTTAGCGTCTTACGTTGAGAGGAGGATAAATATGTACTACAACAACACCTTAAATTACAATGCACTTCCTTACGAACCAAAATTGTATTTTTGGCAAAAGCCTTTGTTTAGGGTCCAATTACCGTCTGTTGTCCACGCCAGTTGCCGCTGCATTGACGAAGCATTGTCAACATGTGTCGAGATTGTTAGTATCAATCCTCCTGATATGATCGGCGCAGGAATTGAACCCCAAACCTCCTGTTTTAAAGGCGAGTGCAGTAAGCCAATCTCTGGGCCAACCTTTCAGCCTATTGACCAACGTCAGTCCACCTTTTTACATGAAGTTTTGCAATGGTGTTGATGAAAATTTTCATTACCATTTTGTCGTAAATATTGGCTGTTGCATCACCAAAGCTTGTATCACGAATATTATCCATGTACAAAAGTTTTCAAAACAACCGTGATATTTTTTATGACAAATTGGTGTTGAATTTTTTCATGAACACCATTGCAAAGCCTCATGTAAAAAGGTTGAGTTTAAGGATTTTTTTTTTTTTTGAAGGAGACAAGAACAAAGCTTTACTGGATTGGCTTGGCGTTTCGAAGAAAGTTCATCAAGTACCTGACGTGATGTCTTTTGTTGTTGAAGGTATTTTGGTAGGAACAAAATATCACAATGCTTGTAATAGAATGAACAATGGCTTGACAAAAATAGCAAGTCAAGACATTTCAACGTGCAGCAATATTACAACGAATAAGAATTTGAAAAAAAACATAATAACATTGAGGAAAATTTAAAGCGACCTTGTTTTTAGACTTTTGTTTAAATTATGTCATTGGCAACAAAGCGAAAGCTGCTTTTGTTTGCTGTTAAAGTCCATTTTCGATTTGGAGTATAATTGTATTTAAACGGGTAATGCTTGTGTTCAGGCGCGTAGCCAGAAATTCGCAATGGGGGGGCTGCTTGGGGTGTCTGGGGGCGGAGCCCCCAGTCGCCGGAGGCCAATGGGGGTCTGTGCTGGAGGCTGGGGGTTTGAGGGCAAAGCCCTCAGCCGCCAGAGGCACGGGGGTCTGGGGGGGAGCCCCCAGCGCTCGAAAATTTTGCATTTTTTTGCAAAAATTACTTCATTTTAGGGCTATTTTGATTAAAAAATAATGATTTTAAAACGTGGCTTAAAAATTGGCAGTGCAAACAAGATTAAACTGGAAGCATAAATGGGCTATTTGGGAGGTGGCTAATGGTAAAATGTAGTTCTCTTGTTTAGATGCTGGTAAATTATAAAATCGAATACTTCAATAAAACTCACTCGGAGTAATCTAATTCGTATATAGTTTATAGAGAAAAATAATTGGGGGGGGGAGGCTAATGAAAAAAGATTTGAGAGAAATGATTAGTAATTAACAAATACTGAATAGCCCCCCCCCCTATTCCTTAGCTTATAGTATATTTGTTGATCTCACCTATGTTCAGCATTTTTACTCTTGCGATCAAATTTGATTGCTTATTTCTTACCATTTATCAAAGGTTTCATTTATTTGTTGGTTTTATTTTTGACAAATTAGCCCCCCCTGGACATAGGTTTCAAAAGATGTTTTAAATCACTATCTAGTCCAATCCAGTGCATAAAACAGTCTCAAAGTGCTAAAAATATAGTGTTTTTCCGTTTCTGCATTTTGATCGACATGTCAATGGGGGGGGGGGGGGGGGGGGGGGCCTTGGCTACTGGTTAAAAACGTGGTATTTTCCTAATTCTGCATTTTGGTCGGCAGTTCATTAGCCCCCCTCCCCCCTAAATAAACGTTTCAAACTATGCTTTAAAGCATTTTTAGTCTAATCCAGTGCAAAAGACAGTCTTAAAAATGCTAAAAACGTGGTATTTTACTTATTCTGCTTTTTGGTCTGCAGTCTATTAGCCCCCCTCCCCCCCCCCCCCCTTAATAAACGTTTCAAACTATGCTTTAAAGCATTTTTTAGTCTAATCTAGTGCAAAAAAGAGTCTTAGAAGTGCTAAAAACATGATATTTTTCTTATTCTGCATTTTGGTCGGCAGGCCAATGGGGGGGGCTATAGCCCCCCCCCGCCCCCCCTGGCTACGCTACTGCTTGTGTTTTGAGCAACTGCAAAAAATACGCTGGAAAGTTCGTACGCCGGACTTATCAAGCTTTTGTAGTTAAAGCAAATAAAGGATACACTCCTACGCTCATGAATTTACGTCTATGGTACAGACCGATCTAAGGTTAATTAGTTGGAAAGTTTTTGTTATATCAAGTTGAACTGATTATAGCATCCATATGCTTTGGCAGTGGAACATCCACTGCAGGACGATTATTTGCTGACAGTGAACTTGATTTAGACTTGCGGTTCAGCAAAAATTAAATATAGGTCTTGCTCACTTTTTAAAAAAGCTATATACTTGAAGTATTTTTTTATTGCCAGCTTATTTCTTATAGGTTGTGTACTTAGGACTGTGGAGACAGCAGTAAAACTGATTCTTCACTCATCACCGTTTTTTGCCTATTTTCCATTTTGCTTAAATGAAGGTCTGAACGGTTCCAGCATATTTAAGTTTCGAACCCTTTATTTTGCCACATGTTTATGACTGAATGCTTTTTGAAACCTAGCTCAAATGCAAGGCTATAATAAAAAATTGAAAGAAACCAACGCAACTGAACAAGCGCTCGTGATCTAGAGCGCTCTTTTGAGCTGTACCGTTGGGTTGACGTTATCAAATTATGAAAACGGCGTATTTAACTCAAAAGATAGAGAAAAATTAAGACAAATGGTACCAATTTGGCTCACAAAACCTTAAAAGCTTAAGACCCTAAATAAGGAACTAGGCATCGTTTTCGCTTTGTCGAAATTCTATTTTTGTATTTCTCGGCAGAGTCGTTGGATGTGGTGGTGCAATTTTATTCGACGTACGGTTACTCGAGAAATCGTGTACTACAAGCTATTGAATGTGCTGGTAAGCCAGTAAATATTTTGTGTGTGGATCTGCTCCACTTTTGAGCTCTGTCGAAATGTATGAAATGTGATAAAAATGTTTTTGTACTTGTAAGAACTTACTTAAATACTCCATGTTAGAGAACTGAAGACTGAACAAGGAGCATTCAGCATTAAAAAACATTGACATAACATTTTGAGTGGCATTTTTACTATGTTTATACTTCAGCATTATAGTGCTAAAATTTTCTAATCAATCTTGTTTTTGTTACATCTGAAGTATTAAATTAATTCTTATTTTGTTTTGTAGAAAGTATGGATCGCAAAAAACTGCTGATATGTTTCACGCAGCACAACTTTCATGATGAATTTGAAGTTGTTGTGAATCCAGGTACAAAAAAAGTTTCTGGACGTTTTTGGCAAACTTAGTTCATATCACAAAACGTAAATTTATCGTAATATTAAGTCAAAGACATCTTGCACTTTCTAAACTTTTTATTTTTTAGCTCTACTACTATAATGATTGGTGTAGCTTCTGGTAGAATATATGCTTGCCTCTGGAAGAAAAGCTTGGGATTTAATTTCCGGTCCATTTAGGGTTGCCAATTGCTTGTGGATCGAATTTGAGTTAACGGCTATATAACTCGCTTCATAACAAATTTGTGTTGCTGGCATAACCAGAAGAGTGCTCAATGTTCATATAAGGTCCAGTGCAAATTCAATTCGCACGCTTATAGCTGAAAGTTATTTTGTTTATTTCCTACAGGCCTGTTTCACGCCGATCATCAGGGAGTAGATCTAAACAAAATATTAACAAATGGTTAGAAAAGATAAAATGGTACTCACCAGCGGCGAAACAATCCATTATTTCATCTCAAACCACCTTTCTTACCAACCGTGTGACGGATTGGCAATGTGGCAACGACGAGCATTCAAGCCCAGAAAAAGAAAACGATGCTCGCTCTCCCCACACAGCCATACGTCCTACCTCTACGCTGACTAACCCAAAATAAAATTACAGTGCAATAAAATGTTACGAAATGTTTTTGGATAGTTGTTTCTGCATAAGTACGGAATTATAATAAATACAATGGTTATATAACGGTTGTGACATAATAAAAAAAAGGTGAAAATTTTTATTATGTCACAACCGTTATATAACCATTATATGTATTATAATTCCGTACTTATGCAGGAACAACCATCCAAAAACATTTCGTAACATTTTATTGCACTGTAATTTTATTTTGGGTTAGTCAGCGTAGAGGTAGGACGTATGGCTGTGTGGGGAGAGCGAGCATCGTTTTCTTTTTCTGGGCTTGAATGCTCGTCGTTGCCACATTGCCAATCCGTCACACGGTTGGTAAAAAAGGTGGTTTGAGATGAAATAATGGATTGTTTCGCCGCTGGTGAGTACCATTTTATCTTTTCTAACCATTCATTATTATTTGTAACTCGCCTCATAAGAAGTTTTGCAGCCTAGACGCAATAATGCGAAATGAACCCCACCGATATGTTGCGTACTTTGACATACTGTATACAATAAACCATGAATGAAGTCATTGTTAAATATTTAACCGAATCTCATTCATGATCTGTCTCATTTGCCAAATTTTTCAGGTACTGCAACGGCACAGAACGGATGCTCGCCAAACTCGAGCGGATTATTTTAATATTTGAGACATTATTTTTGATAGGAGTTTTTTAACTTCGCCTTACGCGAATGCAAAAAAATAAGTAATTATGTGTAGAGATGTAAAAAAACAGTTTTTTTTGCTCTTGTTTTTTTGGAATGTTTTTTTTTATGTTTTTTTTTGTTTTTTTTATGTTTTAAATGTTTTTTTATCTGTACTCTTCATAAAGTGCTAGTTTTAAATGCAAACATGTGCAAGGAAGGTATCGAAATTGGTTTGTTAAAAAATGAGATTTTTTATTAAGGGAGCACGAAATTCTGCTGTAAAGGGGCATTTTTAATTTGCAAAATTGACACTTTGCATACTCGTAGCACCAGAGAAGCATCAAAAACTGCATACTTTTTCCAAGAGTGAAGAAAAACATCTTTCAGAAGTTAACTGCTTTAAAAAGATCAAAAATTGGGGCAATGTAGACAATAGGCTACTTAAAAAAGAACGATAAATCTTCTTACGTCTTAAAGAACCAAAAATTCTTTAGCTGCTACTAAAACGATAATATCTTTCGCGTTATTTGCTGATCTGTTCTTGAAGACAGAGTCCTGATCAAGACAGTTAGTTTACCAGCATTCCAAGATTGTAATTGCTATAGCCTAAAGTACATTCATTGCAACTGAAATTACAAACGATGAGAACAAGCAGCAAATGCGGCTGTGAAAACGTTCGTAAATTAAATAAAAAATGCAGACAACAGCTGGGCCAAAGGCACAGATTTATGCTTGTAAAGATAAGCAAAATGCTAAACGTGCATATTTTAAGCTTTAAATTGAAACACGGCTATACGAGAAACACTTGTATAGCTATACGAGAATTATTTTGTCAAGTTCGAATTCAATAAAACGCTCGAGTTTTTTGGGCTCAAGTTCTAGTTTGCAGCCCTGTATTAATGCACAGCATGGCTTGTCAGTGCTCATTTGCGTAAGGCAAATTACAATGAAGAGATTACACCGGGAAGACTTTCCAGCACAAATACTCACTTTTATGCTATATTTGCTTTCCGCTGAGAGACTCTTACTATTTTCTAACCAAAGAAACCAAAAAAAAAAAAAAAATAGAAACAAAAAAAACATGCGTTTTTTTTGCCAAGTTTTTTTTTGCAAAAAAAACAGTGTTTTTTTAAACAGTGTTTTTTAAACAGTGTTTTTTAAACACAAAAACATATTGTGTTTAAAAAACATGTTTTTTTTATAAAGGTTTCCGAAAAACATATTCGTTCAAAAAAAACAAAAAATTTTTTTTGAATTTACATCTCTAATTTTGTGCGACTTTTTAGACATCGTTTGTGAATTTTTGAAAGGTTATCCAGTTCCTAAATATCTCATTGTGAGTAAGTTTTTACAAAAGAATTTCCACCCGCTCGAATTGAAATGCGCTTGCCTGGTATATCAATCAAACCCTACTCCAGGTAACAAAATGTTTCTTGGTTTTCGCGAAGTGTTTGGCAACATTTTAATGTCTGTTTGCATTCTTTAAGGTGGGTTTACACTGGACGTGAGGTACCGCGGAGCGAAGTTTGGCAATTTTCGCTAGTGGTCGCTTACGTCCTTTCAAAATAGGCCAACCATTCATCAACAAGTTTGTCTAAGCAACGTTATGGTTAAGCAATTGCTCGCGAAGTTTGCAACCGTTTGAAACCTTTCGCAAGTTGTCAATGTCAATGACTTTGAATGCTTTGCGTCCATTGTAAACAAAACGCACCTTTAATCTGATTGTGTTTTGTCATAACATTGTTAACCGCTGTAGTACTTTATGAATTGCTGGTATTCAGCCACACCTTTGTTTCGATGGAAGAATGTCTGGAGTTAAGATGAAGTAGGAACCTCTTTCGTAGCTTGAGGGTAATCAATACACTTATTTTTTTAAGGCGATGCACTGTCTTACTTTTACGTTTTTTTGCATTTGTATTCAAGGATTCTACTCTCGTCTGATGGTTGTTGCCTGCTTCTTTATAGATTGCTTAGGTTTGTTTCCCAGGTCTATCAAATTCTACAAAGAGATGCCGACGGCTCTCCATTGTCGCGGCGTTTTTTTTGTAAAACGTTTAACCCAGGCGCAACGATGCAGAGGTGAAACCTGCCAAGTCATTGCTGGCGACTGAGGATCCTAAGGTTTGATTTTAGTTCATTAGATCCGAGTTTAACATACTGTATTTTTAGAAATGCAGCGGTGCAAAGATCCTGCTGCTGCGATAGAGAATTGGATTCGTAGCAAACGAGGTGATTTATTTTACTTCACTTTTTTAGCAGCTATTTCGAAACAGATTTACTTGTTTTTTTGTTGGTGCCATTTTAACCCATGTGGGGTTTACAAACAGCGTTTTAAGCGTGTTTTTATTTTAGCGGTCTTGTTTATTCGGTCGGTAGAGTATTAATTGGGTCGGTTATTAAAAATTGTCAATGTGGTTTCCGAGCTGACAATGCGTCGCTGGGTCCTAGGGAAACACTTAGCGCTTATTTCTTATAGTGCCAAGCAGTCTACTCATTGCGGTGGCCCAGCCTGACGAAAATTGCAGAGTTAATCATTTACTTTATGACGTTTTCTTAGATTTTGTTTACTAACTTTTACTTAAATAAAGAAAAGTCAAAAGCTTGCGACTTGGTTGGTTAGTTGGTGCGACATGGTTAGTGGTATATGGGCTCGACTCTTTTCTGTGGATGAAAACATGGTGGGACAGAATGGCACGTTGTGGAAACCAGTGATACGCTGAAGAACCCCGAAAAAAGTGGCCACACCCATACCACTCAAGAAGCAGGCACTCTCATCAGTACACGGACAATCCCTGCTGATGGGTACCGATCAGTCGCCACTTTCGATCGTTCGTTAATTCGTATAAACCAAACACTCCGCGTCTGTCTAACCACACCAAGGCAGAGCATCTTTTTTTGGGTTCTGTTTGCAAGTGTTTGTCAGGATGCGCCACCACAACAGTTGACTGCTTGGCCCCATTGGGAAATAAGAGTTAAGTGTCTTTCTCAAGGCCACAACGACGCATTGCCTGGTGGGGAATTGAAACGGGAGTCAGTAACCTTACTAAGTCATCGCTCTAGTTACTGAGCTATCGCCGCCCCGCTTACGATGAGTATAACGTACAACAAAATACCCGGACAAGTGCGGAAAATCCTGCAACTAACTTTAACCCTGCAATCGTCAAAACATCGCGATTAAATTATTATCAAACCTGCAACATTATTATTCTAGCAAAGGTTGCCTCAAAAGCACTGGATTTTAATATCCGGATATAAAAATTATTTCAGATGTAGATGCCAATTTTATGAATGAAAAAGAAGAAGAAGCGGTTGTTGAAGAAGAAGCAAAATATGTCGAGAATCAGCGGATGATAGATGACGGTAACGATTGGTTGTTAAAACGTACAACTATTGTAGTAATGCTGTATTACTGTGGTTCTAAAATTTTTTTGCACCATTGTCCCCTTACGTTACTCTGCATATCATCATCTCTCCTATCCCTAGCAAATAACGCGAAGTTCAAACAGATTTATCACAATAAACCAAGGAGGCTAATCATTAATAAGTAAATAAACTAGCTAAGCCTAATAGTGCTTCTTCTATAAGATGGTTAAGCTTCAGCGAGTTTTTTAATGTTCGGAGACATTTTTGTTTGGTATAATCATAAGTACCCCGTTTGCTGATGGAAAGACGGTTTTTTTGTTTTGAAAGAAACAGTGTCACGGTGGATAATCCGTTTTCAACGAAATAAGATGTCGGAAACGATCCATGCTCTTACTTCGTTCCACGTAAGCGGGTATTTTGTCATCATCATTTTGCAAGTCGATAAACTTATCTTGAAGTTCAACTGTAGGTCTGCTGGATCAGTAGAAAATGGTTGAATCACCCAGCGTGGGACGTTGAAGCTAAGATCTGCAAAGCGAATGTGCATATCTTCGACTAGATTATGTAAATGCGAACAGTACCTCAGCCGTTCATCTGTAATATTGTTCTCACACAGATTTGGAAACTGAGATAAAACGTTTCGCTCATTATTTTCTTTGTAGAACGAAAGCTTTGGTATCAATGCTTTTATCACACTTTTGCACCTAATAAGCGTGATCATTTCACTCTGAAGTTTTTTGTTCACTTTAATTCATGAGAATGAAAATGTCTGTCAAATAAGCGATATCATTTTTTAACGGTTTTATAGCTTAGGCCTATTAACCATCGATGACGGAGTGTAATTCAGTCACTGAATCGCAAAGAGAGTAAAAGCGAGACATACAGTACAAGCACCTTTTGAGAGCCAACGTACATCCGTGTGTAGTAAAAGGCGTTCAAAATCTTCATCATTATCATGACAAAGTTTTCGAAAAAGTCATTAAGAGAACGAGCTTTTATCTTATTGATGCATTTTATCACAGCATTCAATGCCTGATGCAGTTCAGCACTGAAATTACAAACAACCAAGTGCAGTCGATGGATAACGCAGTGAATAGCAACGAGTCCTGGTATTATTTTTTTCATCAGTGCGATGAACCCTTGATGCTTTCCAACCATTGCCGCAGCACCGTCAGTTGCACATCGCTATATGTTTTGCATTGATATCTCCGTTTCTTCGTAAAGTCTTTCTACTGCATGAAAGAATGTTGTTGCTTGAGTATCAGCGGAAAGCCTGATTGCAAAAAGCATTTCTTCTCGTATCTGCATATTGTGTACAAATCGCACATATCCTAAACAGTAGTGATTTGTTAAGCCTCAATGTAGATTCGTCTTTTTGCGGCGAATTTTTGGTTACGGAAAGGATATCAACAAGTTGTTTAAGCACATCAGAACTCATTTTATTAATACGTTGCCGAACAGTATCGTTGCTGAGTAACACAGCACGTAAAACTGAGGAAGCATTTGGTTGCAAAACTGTTTCAATTATTTCTTTATCGGCTGGGAATGTAAGGTCTTCACCAATTGTGCGTGGCTTAGAGTTTTCGCAATAAGGTTAGATATATTATAAGAAGCAATCATGTCATTTTGTTGCTTGTCAGTCGGCCTGAAAAGAGATCGAATTAAACAATAAGGAGCAACTTTGCTGGATTCAACATTTTTAATAAAAGCAAAACATATTGAACGTTTTCGGCTTAAAACAATCAAGCCCTCATCAGGATATTATAAGCAATAGTACATAAACATCTGCAAAGAAAAATAGAAGGATTACGGCAACATAAATTACTTATAACTGACAAATAAGGTGCATTATATGTGGAAATACTTAAAATTATTATCCAACAAAATAAAATTGCCATTCAAGTTTTGGAGCAAAGCAATCATATTGAAATTACAGTCAAGCAAGCAACAGAATACGTTTTTTAGCGTGAAATAAAACAATTCAGTTAGAATAGCTATTAATGGGTTGGTCAAGGTGCAGTAAAATAAAGAGAAAATCAAGTCAAATCAAGGTAATCAAAACAATCAATCAAATCAACTTTTAATCGGAATGGTTCGACGCTAACACCACAACACATTTTAAAAAACACTGAGCATGCACAAAAAGGATGAAAACTGTGAAAGCAAAAAAATCAAACCAGGAGACAGCAAAAATGACCATACGGTCTTTGAGTCCGTTGCCCCCTCAAAGCTCATACTAAACAAAAGTAAACAGTAAAAATAACGCTCATGAAGGTATATACAAAGTTTAGGCAAGTTGAAGAATTTAATTGCCCAGTCCCTTCAGCCAAAAATTTAACCTGGAATTAGGATTTCTTTGGGCAAATTTTACATAACATGCCAGTAGTAATGCTGGAAAATTTTTACAGAGAGAGTGTGTAGAATCAAAATAGGGTTTTGAAGCAGAATAAGCATAGGAAAAAAAACAACAAAAAGACATAAATACATGTCCATACTAAGTTGACCGTAACATGATCCTAGGCATTGCACGTTTACGTCATTTTATTGTAACTAAAGACTTTGTTAAACATTAGTCGGAATCATTTAAATATTTTGATAGCATGTGATTTTTTAGTTTCTTTGCAAATAAGTTGGTTGAAGCTTTTTTTAGTTGATGTGGTATTTGGGCTCAGATTTTTGGTCTAAGTATGTCCATGGTCCGTCTACCTATTCCTAAGTTGGTGGGCTTTATGTAATAATTTGATTTGGAGCTGTATCTTGTGTTATGGTCATGAAGTGATTAGACTTGTGAATACGAAGACGGCCGGGAAAACTTATCTTGATTTGATGAGAGACAATGTATATATTTTGCAACTTCAACAAAAAATATATATTCCAAGTTTAGTAGCTGTAGTTGGAGAAAAAGTGGTTTTAAGTGAGCCCGATAATCAGCTCCACTGATAGTGCGAATAATCCGTTTTTGTGATGACATCAAAGGTATCAAATTACTGCTGGAACAAGAGCCCCATGTAGTGACGCAATATTGCAAATACGGAAATGTCATGCTACAATATACTGTTAGAAGTGTTTTTTGTTTAACATATCTTTTTAATCTTGCCAGAGCCCAAGAACCCTTAGCAATTTTGGTGCTAATCGCTGCTAAGTGTGGTTTCCAGGTTAAATTTTTGTCTATAAGCACGCCCAAATATTTGACAGAGTTTGCTTCTGTCAGGCATATATTGTTAATTTTGATTTCAAACTTATGCTTTAATTTTTTGTTTGTTACAATCATATATTCAGATTTTGCGTAATTGATAGTCAACTTCTTTGTTTCCATCGATTTTTTAATATGTTTGATTGCAGAATTGACATTTTCTTGCGGTTTGACTGAGTTATTGAATTTCATAATTAATACAGTGTCATCAGCATATAATTTTACAGCAAAATTTGTATTTTCTGGTAAATCGTTTATGTATAATAAGAATAATAGTGGGCCCAGTGGTGAGCCCTGGGGAACACCACATGTGACTGAGCACATATCAGAAGAGATTCTATTTGCAACTGTACACTGCTTTAGATTAGTTAAAAAACTTTGAACAAGCTGAAATGTGACTCTTCTTATGCCATAGCACTTGAGTTTTTGCAATAGTATTTTATGATCAACTGTGTCAAATACCTTAGCAAGGTCAAGAAAAATCCAACAAACGTTTAATTTTTCATCTAGTCAGGTAAGAATTTTAATGTGCAAATCAGAACTTGCATGAGATGTTGATTGTCCTGTTCTGAAACCATACTGAGAATTTGTAATTAGTTGATTGTCCATTCAATATGAGTTTAAATGAGTACGAATACATTTTTCAAAAATCTTGCTAAAAGATGATAATAATGAAATTGAACGATAATTGCTACATAAGCTTTTGCTGCCTTTTTTAGACACTTGTGTTATGTTTGCTGGTTTCAGTATATTAGGAAATATTCCTTCCAATAAGCATGTATTGTATAAAGAAGTTAAAGTAGGTGTGATAACATCTGTAGTACGCTTAATGAATTTTATTGGAATGCCATTGATTGGTGTACTTTTGTTTTAATTTAAAGCACCTATTTGCAATAATATTTCTTGCTTAGTGATTGGTTCTAAAAACAAAGACTAAGGTACACTACTAGGTAATAATATATTATTGTTTGCAGTTTTATATACGAAAGCCAATTTTGAACCTATATCAGCAAAATAGTTATTAAATGCATCACTAATATCATGGACATCAGTATAAGTAAACATTTTGATCATCAGTTACATTATCAAAAATTGCATAATTTTGTTTTTGTCTGAAGTTTACAATGTCGTTTATGATTTGCCAAACTTTTTTGCTGTTACGTTGATTTTACTATTGTAGTATTTTATTACATCAATTTTTACTGTTCAATTATATGCGTTAATTTGTTTCGGTATTTTTTATACAATAAGCTCAATTCAGTGTCAGTGGGGTGCTTTTTAGATTCTACAAATAGTTTGTTTTTTGTTTTAGTTGAAATAAGAATCGCTTTTGTTAACCAGGGTTTTTTCCGCAAACTTTTAATCTTTTTATTAGCTTTTTGTAATGGAGCATGTTTTATTAAAAGTTGTTTTCAAAATGTTTATGAATTCATTAAAAGCAATTTCTGGCAATGCATTACTTTCGGTAAAACTTTTCAAATATTCATCATTTAAATCTTCGATAAGTTCATCGGCTACAAACTGGGACATATTTCTAAACATATGGTAAGTATTTTCTTGCTTTTAGGTTACACAACTTATGTTGAACAGTTACGGAAAATGGTTAGACATGTCATGCAGCAAGATAGAGCATTTACAATTGCTTTGTATATCATTTGTATATACATGATCAATTGCAGTAGCACTAGAGTAAATATCACGTGTTGGATTTAGCACAACTGGCATGCAACCTAGACTACGTACGTTATCAAAGTATGATTTTATTGCAGAGTTTGATGAAGCTTTTAGAAAATCTATGTTCATGTCCCCGCAGATGTAATTTTTTTTGTTTGTTTTGTTAAGTAAATCGATGCATTTTGTTGGTTCTTCTTGAACGTGAAAAATATTAGTTTTGGGGTGTTTGTAAATAACACCAAAGATACATTGCTTATATTTTTCCAGGGCTAGTTCTTTCCAAAAATTTTCACATCCAGTCATCAACTTAAAGTATATTTGTCACATTGCAGAATTAGGGATTTCTTGACGTATACCCCAACACCACCAACTGAGCCACTGCCATCAGGCTTTGCATTTGGCGAGTCCACATGTAAAAAGTTATAATCTGTTAGTTGTATGCAGCAGAGGTGGAGTCCTCGAGGACGTCCTTGGCCTCGAAGCCTTAGGTCCTCGAAAATTGGCCTGTCCTCGGCTCGAGGACAACACTATTTTTTGAACCGTTGAAATTTTGTTGGAAAACGCCAGAAACCTCGCGGAAAATTTGCAAATACCTTTTTTGTTGTCCGCAATTGGAGCATAGACTTAGCCAAGCGGGCCTTCCCCCCAATTGAAATTTCACCAATGACAAAAATGTGACAAAAAAGCCTATTGTTTCTTCAGTATCAGTTTCTTTTTAGCATTTTTCGCTTACACCAGTAGCAAACAACAATATGGAAGACCAGGGGCCCCGGGACCCGCTTTTAAACGTAAACCTGGAAGAAATGGATAGTTTTTGTCCTAAAAGTTACTATCTCAGGATCACATCTAACCTTTTTATGAACGTAATGCATTAACGAAGGCTGGATGTACCACAATATGGCGCAGTACAGCTAAGGGCCTCTCGCTCAAATCTTAAAACTTTTTATGGTCTTCACCTACATTTGGCAGAAAGATGTTGCTAAAATCTCCAAAGTGCCAGGGGCACAGCGCGATGTAAATCCAGCCCGGCAATAACATGGTTAGTAAGTATAACCATCTATTGCACTATTTTTCAATAACAATTCATTAATTCACCTCCACCTCGCCAATTTCTACGCACAAAATTCTTAAAAAAAAAAATTAGCCATGGAAAATGCTGATTAAACAAATCGTTGAACTTCAATTGACATTCACTGACATGCACTTCTGTAACTGGTTATTTTTATGACAAAACAAAAATCTCTTAAGGAAAATCTTCGAGTGGTTTTTATTTACTGCTAAAATGTTGAACGATACAATGCACCTTACTTCCCCGTACCTGGACCAAATCACGTACAATTAAACTTTAACACCAAAATGCTAGATGTTAAACGTGTTTTGGACTTAAATTGCAACTAGAAGGAGGATTAAACAATTTAGTTTTTTTAACTGGCTTTCAAATGTCAAAAATCTAGTGCTTTCGAATAACTCTAAACATGTGCGAAATGTGATTCAATGGCATTAAAATAGCTTTTTTTTCCAAAAAATCACAAAAAATCGCCCAACAGCTGGGGGCTTCGCCCCCAGACCCCCAAAGCCTCCGGCCGTGGGGGGCCCCGCCCCCAGACCTCCCGTCTGTGATACGTTTGAGTTACACTGGCTTTCTCAAAACGTCTCCAAAGTTACGTATTTTGCACTTTTCAACTCTATTAGTTTAAGCCCTCTCCCTTTGCAAAATCCTGGTTAAGTGCCAACAGGCAAACTTTTGATGACGTCATTGCATGTGATTTGTGGTTTAGGCCTCCCCAATCAAAAATTCTGGCTACGCCTATAAATTGGAGATAGTCTGAAAAACTTTTTTGAAGAACTTTATTTGGAGAACACTTGCGGCTGTGTCCTTGGACCTTGGCCTCGAGCATTGCTGTCCTTGGCCTCGAGAGGGTCTGTCCTCGGAAAGGCTGTCCTTGGCCTCGGATTTTTTTTGTGTCCTTGGCCTTGGCCTCGAGCCTTGTGTCCTCGACTCCACCTCTGGTATGCAGTATACTCTAATTGAATCTAGCCATATTTCTGTTACTGCAATGATTTCAGGGGTAATAGGTAATTCATTACGTAGTTCCTCAAGTTTAGAAAGATTTTTGATAAGGCTACGAATATTCACTTGTATTACAGATATTGACTTTTTTCCAAATAAATTTTTGTCGATATTTGCAGCTTGAATAAAATTAGTTGAGGAATGAATATCAAACGAGTTAATGACACGTTGTATTTGTTTAGGTAAAATATGTAAGAGATGTAGTTCATCAAATTCGTGATCATTTAGACTTTGAAATGAAGAATGTTTTGCAAACAATTATTGCAGATATAGTTTACTTTTGATGCACCGAGAGAAATAAATTGATTTTTTGTGGAGAGAGATTCATTTTAAATGCAACCATCTATTAAAGCAGTCGCAAAAGATGACATTTTGATTCTTTCTTATTTTCTTCTTGCACTTGCAGCATAAAACTTGCTGAGAGATGCTGGCTGTTGATTTAAGTTGGGAGAAATTAAAAGGATGAACTTTCATTTAGCAGATTCAATTACGGTTAGAGTTCAGAATACAAGTTATTACTTCGATCGATTTACTTTAATTTCCTTCCCCCCTTTTCCCGCTTCAGCTTTTGTTTAAATTGTACAGAATAGTAGTATCAATATTGGTATCATTGACCTATAGACATGATTTTAATGAGAAACAAAAGAAAAAAAAAGCCTCCTACATTTTGGGTTGAATGCGGCATATCAGTGACGCAACAAGGAGCAAACAAAATTATTAGAAACAGAGCAACAATTTCTACAGTTTTTTCGGCGAAGACCTTTTTCCCCCATATTTAATAATGCTTTTTTTAATAGGCTTTTCCTGTCTAAGATAGAAAGTTAGCTCATTCTATTTAAATTTTGTACCACAAAGACCATAATTAAATTTAATCATCAGCTCTTTGATATCATTAATAGTATCCAATAACATCCATTGAATGTCTTTCAATGCTGTTTTGCAAATAAGTGAACATAGTAGTGGCATAGCGATGCCATTGTGATACCATAGCGGGACGAAACAATGAAGACACGTAAATTATTATTCTGAAACATTGTGACTCAGTTAGTGACGTAAGTCATGTAACTGCGTTAAATAAAAGCCAAAACTGATGGCAATGCATCTATCAATGCAATGATGAAAATGACAAACTCAACACTCACTGAAGCGTAGTCAAGCAATAAATTGAAGATTCATACGGTATACGGATCCCATGACAGTAATTTATACCGGATGTGATGCGGTATATGGGCGCAAAGGGTTAATGTTTCGAGAATGCGCAATCGCCCCCCTCTGGCTTTTCCCCTGGTGTTGAGGTGGTTTCGCCCTCTTTGAGAAACCCTGCTGTATTACGTTGCTCATTGCATATACGTAATGGACTCCTAATTCAAACTGATTTTTTATGGGGCTCCAAAGTGCAAGGGTGATTGATGCTGCCTTGTAAACAGTCTTGTATTATTATCCGACAATTATTATATCAAAATTATATCAAAAACAGTATTATTATATCAAAACCAAAGTGTCGAGGCTAGGAACCAATAAGAGACCACTTCAGTCTTCGAGCCAAGCTGTCACCTATGAGTGAATAGCCTATTGATTTTGCTATTTTGAAAGCATTTTAGCGCAAAGCATTTTTGGAATAATTTAGACCAAATTAAACGTAATTCTCTCGACAGTTACTGTAAAATGACACGGTTAATTTTCTATTACACTTTGTGTTGCAGGTGACTTTTTGCTCCATAATTTCAAAATCACCCGGAAAGGCCGCAAGCAGAAACCTGAGTATAGCAACCATATTTGTGCTGCCAGTCATGATGATCTTCACTTCAAACAGCACCGTAAATTTTTTTTGAGTATTGATCATATTTGCTGATTTTTCTGAAGCGAGCTGATATGCTACCATACCAGGTTGTCTTGGCCTGGGGACAGCGAAGATATCCTAGGGTCTTCGAGTCAAGCTGTCTCCTGTTTACCACACTAAGTGGAGACTTCACACTGTCCGTTTCAGTGCTGAACGTTAACAGAAAATTGTGAAATAGCAGTTTTTAGTCTTTGGTTTTACCGGACTGGAATCAAACCCGAATACACCGTTTCAGTTGCTGACACTCTTTCCACAAGCTGGACCACTTGGTGCACGTTCCATGGTCTACGCACCATCGCCAAGTGTTTTCCAAAATTCCACAGCACTCGTGCTCAGAATTGCCCATTTGAATCGAAATGAGTTATTTTGCCAAGCAACATTTACAAAGTTTTTTTTCTGCTTTTGTCTGTTATGTTTTAGCCATAAAGGTTACTCATTTGCCCTAAATTAAAAATTGGCTATTAGTAGGGTAACAAGTAAGTGCAGTGCAAAACTAAACCTGTCGTTCGATTTGCAAACAGCGCGCGCTAACTCGGACGTGCTGTCGTTAAAAGAGTTCTCTACTTGCAACAAGAAAAAGATGAGTAAAGATTTGGCATACAATTATATACAGTAGAATTTGTCTAATTCGGCATCGTTTAAAATTCGTTTCGTTAGTCCACGATTAATTCTTATCTTTTACATGCATTCCAGTTCGTCTAATTCGCCATAGTCTAATTTGTCAGTTCGCTTAATTCGTCACATTTTTGTATCCCCGAGGAACTGTTTGTTCGGCTTGTTCGTCATTTGCATATTCGATTTAATGTTCAAGTGATATTCACTGCTTTGTAACTGCATGATGAATTGATTCACGCAGTCTCAGTAGTTGGTTCAACATGTGTGAGATTTCAAGCAAACAAAGAGTCTTAATCGGATTAATAGTTTGCAGCAGGAGTCAGCAACCTACGGCCTGCCAAGGCATTTTACCCGGCCCGCGACCTTTTTTGAATGATAGATATGCCGCAATAAACGGCCGAAATGATTCTCATCTCCTGGCGAAAAACTATTTTTGCGGTCTTCGGCACCGATTCGTCCGAAAAAAGGCCTGAATTTCTGGCGAAGACCTTTTTCTTTTGGTCCGCTGGAACCTTGTTAGGACTAAATGTGGCCCTCTAGGTCAAAAGATTGCCGACCCCTGGTCTACAGGAAAATCTCGCCACAGCAACTCAAAAGACCGCGAAATGCGAGGCGCGTTTTAACTACAGAACATTAACTATCAGCTGAGAGTGCAAAAGAGTTTAAACAGAGTATAATTATAGAGAATAAGTGTAAGAAAAGAGCAACTACAGTTTGAAATTGGAATAGTTTAGACTAAGAGTTAACGGTATAACTGCGCTTTCTACGTTTCATTTCAGATTATTGTCAGAACAAAGTTACAGAAAATCAATGTCAAATAAAAAATCTAATTACGTAAACTTATATCGCTTTATATTCATCAATAAGCGTACATTATTTTCAACAATTTGCGCAACAAAGTGCGTTAACAGCGAAATAAGGGCCAGGTAAACAAGCCGTTATGGAGTTTTTACCTATTCGCCTAATTCGTCACTTTTTTCTTGTCCCCTTGAGGTGTCGAATTAGGCAAATTCTACTGTATCAATACAAGGTTGCTGCATGCGTGAAATTAATATGTACTATATATACTCGTAAACCCGACATTATTGTCTGTCTATAAACCCTACATTTGGGCAACTAGGCTATTCGACATGCTAGCGCTAATGTGGCTAATAGTTTTCGACGTGCTAGCGCTAATGCTGCTAATAATTGTTTAATTTTTAGTTATAGTCTTCTTTCAGGTGTAGCAGGTCCTAGTGATGGTTTCCAGTTCGACTCAAGGGAGAGGAAACGAATGCAGAAGAAGTTGCGGCAACAAATGAGAAAAGAAATGACGAAACAAAACCCGTTTAGTGAAGCGGAGGTCAGCCGTATTTACGACATTTTCGACTTGTCTTTGGAAGCCAGATGGAGATTGTATTGGTAAGAGCTGAAGTGGAAGTGCTAAATTACCGGTTTGTTGAAAGCTAATTTTTTTATCGTGTCATTTTTTTGGGTCGATTAATGAATAAACGAGAATATTTTACTGTCAAGTTCGGTAGAACATTTTTTTTTTCAGAACAACAATTTTATAAGAATACAAGGTTGATTTTTGCTCTAGAATTAAGAACAATGCCAGCCTCGGCATGAAAAAAATATTAAGAAAAAAAAGCTAGAGTAAAACATTTGTCAGTAATCAGCAAAGCTTTGGAATTTTCTGTATTGCCATTGTTGATTTGGCTATCGGTAAACACGATCGACAACAAAAGAAATAGGTATATAAATATTCTTGTGCTTGGTACTTATTAAATTAAAAATATGTTATTTTACCTGCTGCTTTTATGCTGAATTAAATATTTGTGCGATAAACATTTATGTAATATATTAATATATATTTAGTATTTATATCAACCTCATTCACTGTTAATCGGTTAATGATTACAAAAAAAAGATTTTTTTGCACCTTGCCCACGCAGGTACTGGGCTCGGAAGTTGCTTGCAGTTCACGGGAAAGAGATTAGTAAGAAATCGGAAGAATACAACAGAACAGCGAAGGATTTGAAGGATATGGAAAACCGCGAATCTTTTGAAATTCTCAAATCTGCTGACGTCATTGCCATGACAACCACTGGTGCTGCCAAATACAGAGATTTGATTTATAACTTGCCTGTAAGTGTCAAACCATACGATGAGATCTATTTTTGCGCTTATTTTGAGTTTTTTTGATGCAACCTCAATCTTCCTCATCATTTTGTTGTTTTTGTGCACATTTATCCTCTTGTTACCGGACAGCATAAGACGCTAACTATGGACGATCCACGCACTTTTTATTGCAATGACCATTATGTTGCATATTGCAATGACCACCATTTGTTAATGGCTAGTTTTTAACTGTTAAAGTATGTCATTAAGAGTTTGTTCAGCTTTATGAAGAAGTACCTGGGAAATACTCTTTTCAATAGATATGCTGAAGGTTGTTGATGAGCGATAATTACAGCTCAAAACTGGTTCCCCAGATCATCACTTGATGCCAAGTTTGTTTTGGTCGGTTTTCTTTAGGCAGTGATCTGTTTTGAGTGTTTTGTTGTTTTTGTTTTTGTCTTACCTTTTCCGACGTTTGCGCGTATTTGCAAACACTGAGGACTTTGCAATAATCCAAGTTATTCAGCTGATTAATTATTGAAATTCATAATTTTCCATAAAATTGTTAAGAAAGTCGGCACAGCTATCTAATTTTTTAAGAGATAAGATAATGACTCGTATTCTGCAAAGACTACAAAATAATTTAAATTTTCAGGTTCAAATTGTGGTGGTTGAAGAAGCAGCCGAAGTATTGGAGGCTCATATTGTAACGTCAATGCCGAAGACGACAGAGCATCTTATATTGATTGGTGATCACCAGCAGTTGAAACCTTCTCCTACTGTCTATCATCTCGCTAAAGATTATAAACTTGACATGTCTTTGTTTGAAAGAATGGTGAGCTTACATGCGTAAATTGTAGCATTTAAATTTATGTTCGAGGCAAGTTGTTCTTATTACGACAGCTATATCGTTCTACCAGCTGCTGAGATTATTTTTAGCAATGACCGATCTGTGGTCGAAGGGATAGGGCTTCTGCTGCTGAAACGGTTTAATTCCCGGTCGAGTGAAACCAAAAACCATAAAAATTGGTATTCACAGTTCTCTACTTGACGTTCAGCATTGAAAGGAACGTTGTGAAGCCTTCACCGTGTGTGTTAAACAGGTAGGCAAGTGGCAGCTTACTCGAAGATCGAAGGATTCTTTTGTTAAGTTCGCTGTCACCTGTTTAATAAAACTTGGTGAATAAAGATGTAATTACGACAATTATTTTTTAGTCTATACTCTAAATGTAAATTTTGGTTCCTTATAAGAAATCGGAGCGCCATAACAATCGCAGTGTCGTCTTTTTACCCATCTATTTCACACTGGATCTCAAGAATACCCAGAAATATATCTTTAATCATAGAGTATCTTTAGGCTAATCATGATATTGTTTGAGTAAAATATAGGTTAACGAGCATTTTTGTGTGCGTTTTAATAAAATATCCATTTAAACCTAATTTGGACCACATTTTTTTCTATTTAAGAGAACTAAATTTCTAAGATCAAGAAGCCAGTTGAAAGAATTAAATTGCTCAGCCCCTTTCAGCCTCCCCTCCTATATTTACACGTAAAGTCCAAAACACGTTTAAACGCTTGCATATTTGGGTTGAATTTTCTAAGCAAACTGTCTAAGGTTTTGAGAGGTCTAAAACCTCCTCTTTGGTTGCTCCAACGACGTGGCTAGACGAACAGAAAATGCCTGGTCCACGAGGAATTACGAATGAATGAATAAAAAAGTTGAGCAGAAATTTAAGGTTGAAAACTCTAGTTTTTTTTTTCTGCGATTGGCGATTCTCGGCAGTTGTAATTGTAATTACAGTTTTCTTACTAAGTTGCTTTGGCCAGGAGACAGCGAAGAGAATTTTCGGTCTTCGAATCAAGCTGCCACGTGCTTACCATATATGTTGGAGTCTTCACACTGAGCCTTTTTATTGCTGAACGTCAATCGGGGAAGCTGTGAATACCAATTTTTACAGTTGTAACTTAATTGCTCTATTATGTGTCGGCGCAGATCAAGAACGGCATTCCATACTGCAAACTAGAACTACAACACCGAATGCGTCCGAGAATCGCCGATCTCATCCGACCTCACATATACGAAGTATTGAGAGATAACTGCAATGTGAAACTGTATGATGACGTCATCGGCATGAAATCGAACGTCTTTTTCTTGTCACACGACCAACTTGAAGACAACGTCGTTGACAGTAAAACCAAAGTGCGTTTTTTGTTAATCGAATTTTGTGGTTTTCATATAAGCATTTTGAAAAAACGTTTGTCTACAACTGGCGTAAAATTATATCAAAGCAATAAGCAGCAACTTTTTTGGATTTAACATTTTTATTCAAAGCAAAACATATCGAACGTTTTCGGCTTAAAACAATTAAGCCCTCTTCAGGATATTATAAACAATAATACATAAACATCTGTAAAGGAAATAGAAACATTACGGCAGCATAAATTACGTATACCTGACTAATAACCTACATTATATGAGGAAATACTTAAAATTATTATCTAACAAATTAAAAATGCCTTTCTTATTTTTATCTAACAAATTAAAAATTTAATTTGTTAGATAATAATTTTAAGTATTTCCTCATATAATGTAGGTTATTAGTCAGGTATACGTAATTTATGTTGCCGTAATGTTTCTATTTCCTTTACAGATGTTTATGTATTATTGTTTATAATATCCTGATGAGGGCTTAATTGTTTTAGGCCGAAAACGTTCGATATGTTTTGCTTTGAATAAAAATGTTAAATCCAAAAAAGTTGCTGCTTATTGCTTTGATATGGTTCTGCAAATCAACCTCTTTGCCTAAATTATATGGCATAAATTGTTAGCGTATCACTGCTACCAGTATTTTGTTACCAACTGCTAAAGCTGATAATCCCGGGCGTTTATTATTTCATGACCTACTTTATTGTGTATACTGCCATCTTAAGATAGTGTTCAAACCAGTATGCGATTGCTTGAACTGACATGCATTGTATAAGCATTAAACAAAAGCAATAAAATTTTGTTTCAGTAGTTTTGAATTTTAAATCCAGCGCTAACTATTTAAGTCTCTGGTATCGGGTGTGCTGCTTTCCAGTTCCGCCTTTCAAACTCTTCTTGGATTAATAGAAAATACTCTGGGTCTTTATGATTCTAGACCAGGTACATCATGCTCATTATGCAATTGTATGATAAAATAAATACCAATCTGATCTGCTTCTTCGTGACCTTTTGGTTGGATGGCAATTCTGACTGAATCTCTTGTTGTCTAAGGTCAACCAACATGAAGCAGACTTTATGATCGGTTTGTGTCGATATTTGCTGCAGCAAGGTTACGAACCTGATCGAATCACAATTCTCACTGCCTATGTTGGTGAGTTGGTACTATAATCTTGATGATGAAACCTGTTAGTTGAGTTAGAACTGCTCTTCATTATTATTTTGCTCCAATAGTGTGTATCTTCCTTTTATTCCTCGTAGATCCCTGCAGATTTTCCCCGCACGCAGTGGTCAGCCGGCTTTTGCAGCCTAGTCGCCATCTTTCACGACCTAGTGAATCAAACCTTGCAAACCTCTGGCAATCATGTCACATTCCAGCAATTCTTTCCGTCTCTTTTTCGGTCTTCCTTTTTATGACTCATCAATTTGTAAGTGCAGTGCCTGTACTGGGCCTCTTCATCCATTCTCTTCAACTGCCCAGTGCTCTCATGTCTGTAAATGTTGAATCACTATTCCCAGTGTTTCGTCTGTAATTAAACAAAAGTAATATGCCGTGATGAATTTTTGATTGCATGACATTAACGCGAGATAGCAGTTTTATATTGCAGTTGTAATTACATTTTATTCACCAAGTTGCCTTAGCCAGGAGACAGCGAAGGGATCTTTGATAAGCTGCTCTCACGCTCAAATTTGATCGCGACCGCACATGCGAGTAGGTTTCTTTTTATATCCCATAAAAAAGACTCCGTGAGTCGTCGCGAATTGCTAGCGGCTTGACGGAGAATTATTATCTTTTGAAATCAGTTAGCCATGAAGTTGCTAGTGATGCGCAGTAGATTCGGTACCAACGATCTGCATTTCAAAGGGATTCGTACACGATTTCCATTTCTATGTTTTGTTTTGTTTTTTTTTGTGCTATAGTATCTTTCCACAAATTATTCCAATTTTTCTTGCGTTTTATTGTTCTAGGCCAATTAATTGCTTTCAAAAAGTCGATAGTGAAGAAATTGGACAAAAACATTCGAATCACAGCTGTGGACAACTTCCAAGGAGAGGAAAATGACATCATCTTGATGTCTCTTGTTAGAAGCAATGAAGCGGTAAGTATTGTTAAAGTAGAACTAACATTAAGGTGGATTTACATAGTATCCGTTTTTCGTCCGTTTTTTTACGTTTTTGCTTCTCCGTGAAAAAGTATGCGCTTTTTCATCCGCATATTTATATGTCCATATCCGTACTAACCAGACAGTCACATACTGGACAAAAGTTTTCCGAAAAAAATTTTTTGTAAAGGGGTACAGCTCTATTTTGGAATATCGCTCTTATCATTCATGCACAAAATTTTGTAACAAAATTTTTATCTATATACAGCAGTCTACTTAGTGCGGATTATGGACTTGTAAAAATGCGGAAAAAAAGCGCATACTTTTTGAAGGAGAAGTAAAAACGTAAAAAAAAACGGACGAAAAATGGATACAGTGTAAATTCACCTTTAGTTAAAAATAATGAACGGTTATATTATTTGTTTAACGGTATTTTCAATACAGTCGTTGTTCAGGCGTTCCTGAGTGTGTAATGTGTTGCTATTGTTTTCACAATGCTTGTCGGCAATTATCTAAGCCAATGGTTCCCAAACTTTTTTTTTTAATTTACAACGGACCCCTTGCAATTTTGTAAATGTTTGGCTGTCTTCTCTGCAAGGCTAAAAACACAGGTACAAAAAAACTGAGCTTCAGCTAGGCCACATGAGTTGCTAACTATAGTAATAGCGTCCGATAAACTGAACTTTTCTCTTTGTGACGCCATAGGGGAGTTGGATAGCGTGATCACAACGAACGCAAAGGAAGCAAACCATGAATCTCGCAAGCATAGATGATTGCTTTCCTCCTAAACGCACAGTGGTCGGAAGCAAAATTACTAAGCTACGAGCCTAGTAAAGCTTAATCCAAATTTCTTTCGCGGACCTTCTGAAAGTGCTTCACGTACCCTAAAAGGTCTGCAGACTCTAGTTTGGGAACCACTGATCTATGCTTAGTGACACCGAACAGAGCTATAACGGAGAAAAATCAAAAATTTAGAAAACAACTTGAAATCGAATTAATTCTTGAACGGAGCTTTCCCTCTGGTTGGTATACGGTTCTACGTTTCCTTTTTCGGACTTCGCAATGCACGTTCTTAGCGTTCTTAGGACCTTTGTTTTTACTTAGTGATTTATGATAAATAAGCATCGAAATTTAGTTTGATTTGTTTATACCTTCATAACTGTTAATCGTAAAAAGTTGAATTTTTAGCACAACATGGCGATAACGAAAACGTCATATTTGCTAATTTTGAAAGATCCTGTGAGCGAAAACTAAATTGTTACCAAATCGTTTTTTCTTTATTTTATTGGGGCTAATGATATTCTTTTGGGGCCAAAATCGATTTTTTTTGTTTGCCTTCATTTTAATTTGGCTGCTTGTTTGTTAATTATTTAGATAATGACTAAGGAGGATGCAAGAGTGTGAAGCTTGTTGGTACGCTTTGAACTAGTTGTATTTGAAGTGTCTTGTTTTTTTCCTATGTATTAGGGAAGAATCGGATTTCTGAGCATTGAAAATAGAGTGTGCGTGGCCTTGTCTCGAGCCAAAAAAGGACTTTACTGCATTGGAAACTTTGAGGTAAAAAAGATATTATATCAATCATATTCTTGTATATTAATGTTATCTATAGTACTTAAAGTTATATCAATTATGATAATTACGTTATAAGCTGAATTGACTTCATTTTGCAAAAAAAAAAAAAAAAAAGAAAGATAGACTGTTGCTCGTTCGAAGTTAAGATATTGAAATTTTTTAGCTTTTGAAAGAGAAAAGCCAACTGTGGCGAAAGATTTTGACGGGACTGGAGAGAGATGACTTAACGGGAGATGCCATGCCTTTGAAGTGTAAAAACCATCCCGAAACAATCATTAAAGTAAAGTGTCAAGAAGATTTTGAGAGGGTTCCAGAAGGTAATTTTGAAGCATAGAAAAGGATTTTGTTTAATGAAAACGCAAATAAGTCATTCAAGATATACGCCTATTGTTTACTATTATGCATACTTCCTTTTTTAGGGCCAAGCAGTCTACCCGTAGTGATGGCCCAGTTTAACAAAGACTTGCAAACAGAAACCCAAATTGAGTGCTTAATTAGCTTTGGTGTAGTTACACAAATCCAAAGAACTTGGTTCATACCCACGAATGAATGAACCAATTGTTTAATTTTCAACTCTGGTTTTGTAAAAATAACTTTCAGAAATAGCATCGAATTAACTGATCAGTAGTCAGGCGGTAGAGCGTCTGCTACTGAAACGGTCGACTCTGGTTGAAAAGAGTTTAGGTCAACAATGTTAGCACGCTCGTATCAACACAGAGCTACGGTGGCAGAGAGGTCTAACGCCTGTTCTGCGTTGAAGGACTGCCGTGACTTCGAAACCAGTGTATATCACTGGTTGTTGCAGGCATGAGTTCAAATCCCTTGCGTAGTCATTTTTCGGACAACCAGAGGCGTTATGCCTTCTATTTTTGTGGACTCGAGTTCGATTCCCAGTCGGGTCAAACCTAAGACTACAAAAATTGGTATTCGCAGCTTCCTGGCTTGACGTTTCGCAATAAAAAGGGACAGTGTGTAGTCTTTTTACCGTGTGTGGTAGAGAGATGGGCAGGTGTTGTTGTAGTTGTAGCGTTGTTGTAGCGCATATTTATCCTCCTGTCACCGGACAGCGTCAGACACTAATTTATTGGACGATCCGCAAACTTTTCATTTCAACGACTACTTCGTAATTGGAGGAATCCGCACCTGCTTAGGAGTTTCCAATGATTCAATGTTCCTGTGGATTTCTTCGAATTCTTGTCCACTGAATTTGCTGCTTGTTCGAAGCCACCAAGCAGAGATAATCATCGTAAAGCGTTTTATCCAAGGACGCAACAACGTGACCAGGGTGCGAGTTGAACCCAGACCATTTGATCAGGGTCGTCGTAAAAACGACGCCTTTACCCATTCGGCCACGCTGCAGGTGACAGCTATCATTTATTATACCTTATTATATGTTTATACAATTGAGCATGTAAATACTCTTACTATAAAATGTATTAACATCGGTGAAAGTTAGAACTTGACGTTCTTTGAACTGATTGAGCGTGAAATTCCATTGCTTTTTTAACCAAAGCAATTAGCTGAACAGGTCTTACAGAGCTGAACTTCTTTGAAATTGGCCTAAATTTGATGCTGGTTTATAAGATTCATTTTTTAAGTGCACGTGCAGTTACAACTCCGCTTAGATGAAATAATAAATAAATAGGACAGTCAAATGCTTCAAGAGATAAGTTTGTAGAAAATAAATTATTCCAAACAATCTTAACTTTGCTACGTGAGCGTGTGATTGTATCTTTATTTTAACAACCAATAAGCAGCTTGTACGTTGGTACGGCGGTACGCTTGGTGTACCGACTGGTGTACGGATTGTTGTTTAAAATAAACCAAGGATACGCTCGTACGCCCAGGATTTTACCAATCGAAAAATTCCAAACGATTAACTTTAGGGATTTTTCTATCTAATGAATTAAGTTTGCAACAATGAACATTATGGTTTGGGTAAATGTTTTAAGTTTCGGTCTAAACTAAACAACAAACCATGTTTTCTTAGGCGGTTGTGGCGTTCCTTGTGCTTACAGACTTGATTGTGGCCATGCTTGTAGAAGAATGTGCCACCCAGATGACCCTAGACACGAGAAAAACAAGTGCTTGGAAGAAGTTGAAAAAACGTGTGAATTGGGTCATCAAACCAAACTAAAATGCTGTCGAAAGCTTAAGTGCGAATTTTTAGTGGAAAAGGTAAGATGATTTCGACAATATCCGTGTAGAACCCTATAATTGATGTGATTTAGCTTTTGATACAGCTTCAGCTGTAATAAATAGACCGTCTTAGTTTCAACTTCTTTTTTGTGATACAGAAAAGCAAAAGGGCTATCGAACAAGAAAAAAAAAGTTAATTTATGAAAATTCACGTAAGGTTTTGGCAAAGCATTATTTAAGGTAAAAAGAGCAGTGACGATTCTTTAAAAAAACACAGCTACTTGGCAAAAGCAATGGAGTTTCAAAAAATCTGCTATGCAATACTATTAAATTATTATTTACACTCAAGGGTAGGCATTAGGCAATCTTTTGATACTGCGGGCCAAAATTAAGCTCAATAATTGGCCACAGGTCATAAATAAGGTTTCCGCTAAATTTGGACGAAAAAATATACGAGAATGTTTATGTCACGTCATAGATTCGTAGCAAATCAAACAAGTACGTCTTTCCAGGTGATTTACAAAAAAGAAATTATTTTCCCACTGTTTTTTTAAAGCTCTAAATTCCTCATCAACTTTTTTACGTTTTGATAACATTTTAAGATTGCTGAAATAAATTACAAAAGCTATGTTTTCTAGCTATTAACTAAAAACAAAACAGAAATTCAGTTATTATTAAAGCAAACTGCTCAGTGGCAAACAAATACGACATTACAAAGCATGTAACTCTAATATTCCTGTAAAAACACTCGCTCTCCGTGTTTTTATTGGTCAAGGTGCAATGTACTTGATGTGTTACCAAAATTCTGTCTTCATTTTCCGCTGGTCTTCAACGGAATAAAACACAGAAATGCTTCCAGTCAAATCTATTGCGTCATGCAATTGTTTAGAAGTGTGGTTTCAGCTCAATTAAATAGTAATCGCCAAACGTCTGTTTGCTGCGCTAATTGTCATAATTACGTTAAAAGGTCGCGGGCCGGATAAATACACAATAATTTCGAAAAGAGGTCGCGGGCCGGATAAAATGTGTCGGCGGGCCGGATTTGGTCCGCGGGGCGCAGGTTGCCGACCCCTGGTTTACACCAACTTCTTCATTTTTGTCCCAACTGTTCTAGAGATATTAAACTTCAAACACGTCTTGTCCCCCGACTGCAGCGCAGCATTGACGATTATAGTAGGCAACACCAATGATAAAATTTTTGCTTAAGATTTTTGCTCAAGATTTTTCTGTCAAATGTCCAAACTTAGACATAATTTTTTCAGTTTTTTCAGAATTTGTTTTCGTCATTTCAAGCTTAATTGTAGCTTTTGAATGCAAAATCTAACAATTTTTTTTGATTTGATCGAATCAGCAGCTAACTAACTTTCGGTCTTTCACCATAGTTTAGGTCGATGACGGGAAACCTAGGTGCCATTGCAACGCATCGCTGATTACTGCCTTGAGTTGTTTAGCTGTATACTGATCAGTTAAAACAGATCTGAGTTTTGAAAATATAGACTGCCCTATTGATTTCAGTAAAAAAGTGGGTGTACACGACAAAGTGTTTAAGTAGAATATCTCTCGAACATATGGACCTAAAAAAAGTAAGATAAACAGGCAAATAATTTCATGGTTTTGCATTAATTCTCGTATTAGAAATCCCATTGATTTTGCTGCTATCGTTTTTTTTTAGAGCATTAGGTAATCCCCTGTGCTTGTGGTTTCCCAATTTTCCTAAAACTCTAAAAATTGATATTCACCGCTTCAGTGCTTTGCGTTCAGCAATAAAAAGGGAAAGTGTGAAGCCCCCACCGTGTGTGGTAGACTTGTGGACCCCGGACAGGTGGCAGCTTGACTCGGAAGACCAAAAAAATGCCTTCGCTGTCTCGCTTAGGTTAAATATGGACCAGAAATGTTCAATTTTGAGTGAAGTGGTTTTGGCAAATCTGAAATTTGGAAAATTTTTTTGCTTTGCAACTTTAAATTTTGAGAAGAGGACTCTTTATAAATACATTTGGCCGCTTTTTCTTGGAATGTACACTATACGATGTGGGGTTGAAAACCAATTTCAGGTCGGGTTTAGGAAAATCGACTGAGAAAACTAAACTGGCTAGAATATTCTCAACGTAGTATTTTGTTTTAAAAGGCACATTCGGTATTATTTCTAAAGTACGTTTCATAGTATTAATCATCCTTCTCAAACAGACTTTTTTTTACTGCAAATTACCAAAGTACCAAAACATTAAAATTTAAAAACCTATGAAACCCAACAGTCTGTTTCACCCGCAAACAAGATCATCAGCGCTAAATCTTATTCAATTTTGATTAATTCTAGTTGAAAAAAATTAACCCCTGATGATCCCTTTGTGAGTGAAACTGACTGCCGGGTTTTATAGGTTTTTAATTTTTAATGTTTTGATACTTTTAACTCATTATTAAGCCCGTTTTGAAACCCTGTCCTGATATCAACCACAAAATTTTTTAATTGGATCGAGTGATATAATGCTTGGTTTGCGTTTAGGCAATACCAAAATGTGGACACTTACTCGACATTCCGTGTCATCAAGATCCAAATGACGCGACTTGTACCATTCCATGTGAAAAAATGCTTCCTTGTGGACACAAATGCCGACGACTTTGTGGTGATACGTGCAGCTCGCGGTTTTGCTCTGAATCGATTGAAAGTACGAGTAAAAGCATATTCAAAAAAGAATTTTTTTTGTTATTTTATGAGATTTGCGAGTGGCAAAATGAATCTCTTAAATTATGAACCATTATCAACCTAACAAAATTTTATCTTACTGTGATGTTTTCGACGTTTGCGGAACAGAGATCAATGTTTATTCGTTCGCGTGCTTTCTGACCTAAATGCTACCAGAGCAGGATCTAAAGAAAAGTCACCAGAACGGCGACTATTTAAAATCGTGTGGGAAGACAACTTTTTCGCAATGTTTGTTTTAAGTAGTCGCCGTTCTGGAGGTTCTTTCCTGGGCTTTCACTCTTGTAGCCTTTAGGTCAAAAAGCACGCAAACAAATAAACAAAATTTTATCTACTAACTGTTTCATAAAACTACAACTACAGCTGTACAATATCAATACTTATGGAAACAAAAAACAAAGATATGAGTACACAAAGAAAAATCATGTCGTGGGTTCATAGCGGTAAGAAATTTGAGAGCTATGCTTTCTTGAATTTTTTGGTTCTTGGAAATGTTGCTGTTCAACGAGTGTACTTGTTAGTCTAGTTGTTGTCCTGCCTTGGAACAAAACGAGTTGCTAGTTTGACTCACATTCTTTCATTTCAGGGCCGAATTTATCGACTGTAAATTTACTAACCAAGATTACACATACTTTGTAGCAACGAATTTAGAAAACTAAACTGCTTTTACGGTCGGTCTATCGGGTCTTACGTTGTTTTCTATTCCAGGTTTTTCTCTTTCTTAGTTTCAAAATTCAACATACACAATTTTACAGTAGTGATTTTCAAATATGATTTTTTCTGCATGTCAGCGTAGTACTCTACCAAATTATTTCTTGAAATTGAAAAGATTTCGGCGAACAACCCAATCGAACGGCGTTAGGTGGATGATTAAAATTCATGTCAGATCTAGGTTGTTAGATGGATTTTCAGTGCAAAATCAAATCAACTCTTTCATTATACTCGCTGTATTCGCCGAAGCGTGTAACGAGTTTGCGGGGCCCATCTCTGCGTCATTGCGCCTGAGCAACAAAGCTCCTTTTGACTAAATGTCGCATCGGTGGCGAGCCGTTGGCAACACTGTGTCCGATTTGACCGGCCCGAGATTTGAATCTCGGTCCTCCCTCTCCAGATACGAACGCGATACCGCTCGATCAACTGTCTGGTATTTTTAGCACAAATTATTATCGATAATTTATTATGTTTCAACCATAATTCATTTTTAGTTGACGCCGCTTGCGGACATCGCGCTAAGGTTCGATGTTCTGAGAAAAATCGTTTCAACATCGATTATTGCGAGGTTAAGTGCAATGATATATTGATATGTGGACATGCTTGTGAAGGAACTTGTGGAAAATGCAAGCAGGTGATAAGAATACTTTTAATAGCTCAGCGATTCTATAATGTAGAAGATCGAGTTGCTACTCCTCCCAATTGAAAGATCTCAGCTTAGATGATTTGGTCGTGTAATCTGTGAGCTTATGCAACAACACTGCGCCTCACTTGATGTAACCAGGCTGTGGGTGCTACCAATAATTAGAAACTTTAATCAATCGTATATACGAGTATATTTGAGTTTAAAAAGTAGATAACCAAATAGCAGGGACTATAAATATCATTATAGTACTGTGCAATTTTAAACAAAAATTGCAACACGCAGCAGCTTTAACTTACTGTAACTCCGTCAAAAACGCTGCATTGAGACTTAACCAAAAATAGTACTTGCTATTATATTTTATTCACCAAGTTGCCCTGGGCAGAAGACAGCCAAGGAACCTCTCGGTCTTCGACGCAAGCTGCCACCTATCAATTACACACGTTGGAGGTTTCACACTCTTTATTGTTGAACGTCTAGCAATGAAGCTGTAAATACCAGTTTTTTAGTGTTTGGTTTGATCCAAGCGGGAATCGAACCCGAGTCTACCGTTTTAATAGCAGACGCTTTATCCACCTGACAACGGGTCGATTAAATAGACCTGTTGGAGTGTTGGGCGTGGCGAGACGTGTCACATCACTATTAAATTATTACCAAATCAGTCAAACATTGTTACGTAGCAAAATAGGTGATCGTTTTTTCGATGATTTGGGTTTGTAATATAGCACTTCACAATCACTTTGTATGTACTGCACTTAAAAACTGCTGCGTTGTTTTAAGTTGAGTTATCCTGTCCTTTAATGAAAACTTTTTTAATCCATTTGCCAAACGCTTTGGCGTCTTAATCAGCATTTGCTATATCGTAAATAATTATATGTGATGTTTCTCGTATTTCAGGGTCGCATGCATATCAGTTGTTCGAATGCTAAGTGTGGAGAAATGCTATTTTGTGGACATAAATGCGAAGAAAAGTGCACCTCTGTTTGCCCTCCATGCCGAAGACCGTGTGAAACCTGGTGCCGACATAATAGCATATGCCGAAAGCAATGCGGTGAACCTTGTGGTTTGTGCAGGTAAGTAGTAATCAATATTACTTGAGAATAATGCCGCTCTCACAGTTTATCGGCTTTGACTGCGACTCCACTGCGAATCAATTCGAACTGCAGTCTCAGCGCAGCCTCCGTAGAGTCGCTGAGCATGGCGAATCCTCTGCGAATGCGTTGCGAATTGATTTCTACTGATGTAAACCAAAAATAGATATTAATTTTCATAAGAAAGCAAGTGAAATTAATGAAAAAAAGTTTATTTTAAAGATTAATTAAGCTTATTACTTTTGAAGAAGATATGTAAATTTTAGTAAAAGTTTTAATTTAGCAGCGAACAAAAAGTACGAACCTTGTTCAAAAAATCAAAATCGGAAAAAATGACTAAAACCGATTAGTTTTTGCGACATGGCTATGCTGTGTTACGGCATACCGAAGCGGTAAGTCGGCATTTTTTCAATGGTACCGTTGGTTCATTACCGCGGTACTTTGCTGTTTCAAGGCGCTAACGGTGCTTGATAGAAATGCAAAAATTTCATTCAGACCAACGTGAAAAATAACAATTGTTATGAATTGGCATTGTAATTTATGGGTAAATTTCAACATCTCCGCTCTTGAAAATCCAATTAAAGCTTTAGAAACTTTTTAGGAACAAAATCTGAAACTAAATATAAACCAATTGAATTGTTCCTTTTTTTTCAGCATTTGTTGTTGTAACTTAATTTCAAAATTATAAAAACAATAAAATGGTAAATAACTTTCAAATTACGGTAGCTTTACTATTGTGTATTATTATTATTATTATTTTTGTTCAAAATAGTCTCTATTATATGGTATTATTTCTGTAATTGAAGAGGATATATGCACAGCAAATTGGCACAGTTTTCGTTAAACAGATTACCCTTGAAGTCAATTTTACTAAAATATGCAAATATTGTTGGACACAGCTGCTACTTTAATGCACATTTTGTTGCAAGCAAAGAACGTAAACATATCCAACTTTAGAGCATAAGATTGGACTTCAGGAATAGTTTTGCCGAGAATAAAATTGCCTAAGCTGTCGCAAAACATTTTATTTGGGAGACATTTCGACTTAGTCATTAATTATCAATTTGCATATGACACGCAAAAAGATTAAATGTCTTGCAAAGGGCAAGTTCAACAAAAAGGCAAAATAAATCGGAAATTAACTAAATGTTGTTCTGCCGTATAAAGCATTATTACTTTCAAAAACGAGCACAAACGAACAGGGTAAGCTAATCAATTTATAACTAGATTGCAACACTACTCCTCAACACCACTGCATTTATCTTACTATTCGGTTGTTACAAGATATAAGCAAACTTAAGCATTTTAAACTCAAATGTTTTTGGCGTTATACTGAGCCTTCATCAAAAAAACTACAAATATGGTAAATGCAGTGTTATTTCATTTTGTATTGCGCACTAAGGATTCGATCCTGAGTTTTGCGTGCGTTTCATTTCTTGCTATTGTGAGTTGTGACCTCGTGAACTTTTGCGTTAACTTTTAACCTGTGTTTCCTGTACTAGTGCGCTGTTCGCTAAAGTAATTATTTCTTTTTTGCTTCAACTGCTTTCCGTTTTGGCTGCAGTATTTTTGCCGTGTATTTTCCTATATAAGGGAGTGCCATTTTCATGTCTTCAGTTCAACTAAGTTACTAGCTAACTTGTTAAATCTTTATGTTTCTTTGAAAAAACATAACAGTAAATGAATAATGTCAGTAGCAACACTGTCAAAATCTCGATCATACAATTTGAACTTCCAACTGTATCCAGCTCGACTGACATTTTACGGCTCAGGCCATTCCTAGTGATAAGATCAATTAGATTAGAAGTTCAATAAAGTAATGAATCATAATTAAAATATAAAGCTTGCCTAGCTTGTAGTACCTTGTAATAAGATAACGGAGATGTGTTTTTGATTTGTGTCATATGGTTAAGTGGTTACTGAAAGTAATCTTTCTATTGAAACTATAAATTTTATAATTAAACTATTACAAATCCTAATAAATGATACTCATTCTGTCATTCATTCAACCACATATCATCCACATCCTGATGCCGTCAATTTCAATCTACATTTGATTAAAAACAAAGCGAAAGTCAAGCCTGCAGTATAAAAACCCAAGCAGTCACCCATGAACTGAAATGGATACCAGCAATCAGTTATCAAGCGTATCACCAGCACTAAATTGTCTATCTACAGACGGTACTGCCAGAATCAAACAGTGGACCCCACTTTCAGACACTCTATAAATCTGATCCAAACATAGCCCTATATTAACGCATTTACGTTGTCAACTGTAGGTAACATTTACGTTGTCAACCGCACCATTCCTGAACTTTCATAACGAAATTTAAAAGCAAATTCCAAAATTACCAGAATTACTATAAGTTTCAAAATCATAGAAAATATTGACTCCGACAATTAAAAACCCAAGTTTTTTGTGCTATCCAATTCCGCAGTAACATTTTGTTAAAAATTTTCCGATTTTACAGTATTTATTTTAATCTACTTCATCTCAATTTTTATCCAAATTTATCTAGAATATTTTAGTTTTTGACCCTACTTTTGCCTGATAGCTGACATTCACGGAATCATTTATTTTACCATTACCTTTCCACCACTCATTAATTTGCAAAATGAAATTTATTACAAAACAATGAACTACGTCATTTCCGTTATGTAATATGATCCGCAGCGCAGTCTCCGTGAATTCGCCAGAGTGTCACTGCAGTTTCTGTGAGTTCGCAGCGCAGTCTCTGTCAAGTTGATGGCGAATACGCTGCGAACAAGGGCGTACGCAAGGGGGGGGGGGGGGGGGGTTGGGAGTTCAACCCCCCCCATTGGTCTGTGGACTAAAATGCATAATAAAGAAAATATCACGTTTTTAGCACGTGTGAGCCTGCCTTTTTCGAATGACATGGACTCCAACATGATTTAAAGCAACTTTTGAAGCATTTAGAGTTTTTTTAGGGGGGAAGGGGGTTAATTTGTCAAGGATATAACTTATAAATCAGTAACAACTTCAAAAAATTGCCAAAATTAGCAAATTTAACCGCTAAAAATGCTTAACATTTAACAAATTTAATTTATAGAGGCAAAATAGTGTTTTTTTCTCTGTTTGGGTTAGAGTTAGGGTTAGGGTTAGGATTTGGCTTAGGGTTAGAGTTTGAGGTAGGGTTAAGGTTTGGGTTAGGATTAGGCTTAGGGCTATTTTGGTACTTGCGGCTAAATAGCTGTTAAGACTATTTTGCCTCCAAATGGTAAAATAACATGGGGCTATTTTGCCTCTAGAGGCAAAATAGCCACTGCCATTAGTTAATTCTTAATCCACTCAACTCTCGTTCCATTCGCCCCCCCTTTCCCAACTGTCTCACTCTACAAACTACAGAATATGAATTTATTTATTTTATTGACGGAATCAAAAAAGATCGGTCCAGCAGTACAGAGGCATAAACACAACTACACACTAATCACACCCAAACACACACATAGCTTTAAGCAAGAGAGAATCCAATCGTTTGTTCTTGCGTTATCAGTATATGGTCCAATCTAGGTATTCTGGTGCAAGTTCGAAAAATGATTATTGTATGGACCGGACCTAAAGTCACTTGATCTTACTAGCGCAGATAACCACACGTAGCACGAGTTGATACATAGAAGCATGAAAACTTGTGAGTTTGTTCAAATTATGATTTTATGATTTACCGGCTTGTGAATTAGAGGACTGAAATGTTATCATTAGCAACCGCCCACTTGGCTCACTTATGCGCAAAGGCGTACACAGGGGAGTGGGGGTTTAAACCATCCTCCCTATTGATACGACGTATATCACTCGAAATATCGTCTTATTGCGCAAAACAAACAAGCTTCTCCTTTCCTCTCATATTAATACGAAACATTTAATTATAGTAAATAATTTTTTTGGTGTTTAATGCAACATTGTAAGCGACTAAGTGCAATACTGAAAATCTGGTATGTCGTGTTACGAGTCAGAGTAACTTTCAGTCGCGAAGGCGGAGTTATAGCCCCCCCATTGGCCTGTCAACCAAAATGCAGAATAAGGAAAATAGCACGTTTTTAGCACTTCTGAGACAGGTTTTCGCGCTAGAATCGACTAAAAAGTGATTTAAAGCATCTTTTGAAACATAAATTTAGGGGGAGGGGCTAATTTGCCAAAATTCAAACCCACAAATCAATGAAAACTTTGAAAATGGCCAAAAACAAGCAATCAAATTTGATCGCAAGTATAAAAATGCTAAACATAGGTTTCATCAACAAACATATTATAAACTTAGGAATACGGGGGTAGGGGGTGGGGGCTCCTTAGTATTAGTTAATTACCAATCACTTGGTTCAAATTTTTTCCATTAGCCCCCCATTTATTTTTCTCTATAAAGATAGACGAAATAGATTACTCAGTGTGAGCTTCTTTAACCATACGATTTTATGATTTACCAGCATGTAAACAAGAGAGTTAAAATTTTACTATTAGCCACCTTCCACATAGCCCATTTATGCAAACAGTTTAAGCAGGTTTGCATTACCAATTTCTATGCCACGTTTCACAAGCATTATTTTTCATCAAAATTGTCCTAAAATTAAGTTATTTTTGAAAAAAAATGCAAAATTTTCAAGCGCTGGGGGCTCCGCTCTCAGACCCCCCAAAACAGCCCCCCAACTGCGCGAATTTCTGGCTAGCCGCCTGCCACACTTTGCACTATTTATAATCATATGGGTTTTCTTAGCTTTTGTTTTGAACACTTTTTTCTTGATCGTTCAGTTGCAAACCTTATGATGTTAACTATAGATGTATGCTTAGTGCTCAATTGTTTTTTGTTTGAGAAGTTTTATTTGCATTACGCACTGTATGACTTTGATTCTATCGTGTTACATTGCACTGAGTTGTTTATTCGCCAAAGTGTAGATCGCGAACAAATCTTTGATGTCACCTTTCAACCCCCCCCCCCCCATTGAAAAATCCTGCGTACGCCACTGACTGCGAACCCACGGAGACAGCAGTACGACTCCATGAAAACTGCGCTGCGAATTGAAGATTTTTTTGACAGGTTGAAAAAGTTTTGATCGTTGGCCACTCCACTGCGAATGCGCTGAGACTTACTGCAATTGCGCTGGGACTGCGCGGAGACTCAGAAAACTGAAAAATGCATAATTCGCAGTGGAGTCGCAGTCAAAATCGCCCAAGAGTGAGAGCAGCATCTTAGCGCAGTTACATGCAATCGATTCAAAAGTTAAATCGATTTTATCTTTTGTTTCTTTATTATAGAAAAAAAGAGGAAAAAAAGTATCGTAAAATAAAGAAACAAAAAGATACTGTAAATCGATTTAAGTTTTGAATCGATTGTATGTAAACATGGTAAATATCAACATGTTTTACCGTATTTTTAAGGTTCTGCTTGTGCGTACACTTTACAACTGTGCATTGTGATGTATATTTTGTGTTAAAATTACTGTAGCAGTACAGTAATAATTTTATAGTTGTTTTTTCTGGTTTACAAAAAAACAACTATCACTACGAACAAGCAACAATAAACCAGAAAAAGGACACAACAACAAAACGACATGCGTTAATAGCATGCACTCAGAACTATTCATTAAGTTAACGTTATTTCAAAATGACGTATGGTTGCTGTACCTAGATTATAGTAAAAATAGCTTTACGCTTGCCTTAAAAAAAAACGCCAATACTGTAGTAAGAACCTATAAAAATACAGAATTTGATAAGATTGTTTGAAGTGTTTAGCTAAAAAATACTGTAGTGTATTCAATTTTTTGCAAATTATCGCTTGAGAGAAAGGGTTTATGGTTGTGTGACAAGGAAGTATTTTGTTTCCTTTTTTTTTTGATATATTCTAGAGTGTTGTTTTTGTAGCAGACTTTAAATCCACTTCTAATAAATCATACAATTTTAATCATTCTAGCGGACCAAAAAGTCTCATAACTTGCATAGGTTGTGAGACTTTTTGTCGTTAGTCTACGTACGTTGTTGTTTTAAATGGTGACTAGGGGCAGGCAGAACACTCAATTGCTGGACAATGTTACATTATTTTTTGCTAAAAATTTTTCTTAGCAATTTTGTATTTTTGGTAGACTGCAAATAATCATTTGGAATGTCGTTTGGTGAAATCGTTATACATCTTTAGTAGAATGTAGGCACTATTACTGCGTGTTTGATTGTTACCAGTACAATATAGCATTTGTTGTTGAATGTGCCTTCAATTGTATATTTAAAAAGTATATATTTTATGAATGATTGCTTGCTAAGAGAAATTGGATTTAGGAAGGAGTCTTTATGTTTTGCCTATCATTTGTCAATTCACTTACAAATTCTGCTTTTAAAAGCATTCGAACTTGCTCAAGTGACATTCTAGAGGGCTGACACTACGTTTGGTCTGTACTTGGATTGGCTTTGTCAAAAAACTTACTAGCAATAAATCTGTAATGCCTTAAAATTATGTAACCTTCAATTCGGTGCTGAACAGCCATTGTTTTTCAAACTACGCAACTCTTTGAGGGTTGCTTGTTGATTTGACAGAACTTTTTTTTGCTCTTTCAGATTCAAGTGTAAGTGGAGTTGCGAGCACTACCAGTGCACTAAATTATGCTACGAACCCTGTGATCGACCTCCGTGCAATCAGCCGTGCAAAAAGGTAAGTACTGATTGATCTTGGTGACTGAATTTCTTCAGAGTTTGCGATCATAACTACTACAAGTGACATGTTTATCTCTCACAGTAACAAAGTAATTACAACTTTACACGCCAAGTCGCCTTGGTCAGGAGACAGTGATATACTTTGCCCAAAAGGCATCATCAGTTTTGAATTAATAAACAACTGTAAGCAGAAAAGCTTCGACGCACAGCAGGTAAAAAGGATAAAGTTCAAAATAAAAATGGGTATGTTTCTTATCCAAATCAAAACCAAAAAGAATGAAACTCAAATAAACCTGCCCTGAGATCCAACAAATCTAGCTAACTGGCGAGTTTACAAAGACTTGACAACTTCCAAAAACACTTTTTTAGTGGAAATGCATTACATTTTTCAGTAGAATATTAATTTTTCTTGTATTTAGATGTTACGCTGCGGCCACCCGTGCCTCGGTCTCTGTGGTGAACTTTGCCCCAATTTATGTCGAAATTGCAACAAAAACAAGTACAAACAAATTTTAAGCGATGAAACCGAAGGCAAAAAAGTATCGGTTGAGAAAGACACAAATGAAACCATTAATAGCAAGGAGAATGAACTGGTTTTGGGCAAAGAAATCGACGACAAAATTTTGATTAACGAAGACAAGGACGAAGTTTTGGGTGACCAAAACAATTATGAAGCTTTAGGCAGCACAGACAGTGAAAATAAAAACGACCAGGGTATTTTAAAAAAGGAGGGCAAAGATGAAAACGAGGTTGAAGTTATTTCAAACAACGATATTCTAAAAGAAGAAGAAAAGAAGGAAAATTTGGACAACAAAAATAAAGAGGAAATTTTCGCAGACAATAAAGAAACACCGGTAGACGGAAGCGATAACGTAACTCTTCCAGACGAGAAACACGATAGCAGAATAACTTCAAACGACAACGCAAACGAGAAAGCCTTCACGGGTAAAGAAGATCAAGAAACTTTTGGCGACCAAACTTATGCAGAAGCTTTTGACGACTTGATCAATAAAGACATTTTGGAAGACACGCAGAGCAAGGATATGTTACATGAAAAAGCCGAAGCTAAAGAAACTTTGTCCGACAAGGAAGATAAAGAAATTTTGGGCGATGACCATGACAATGGCATTTTAAAGGATGAAGACAGCAAAACATTGGTCGACGAGGAGGAGAAGGAAAGTTTAAAAGTATTTAGCAACGAATTCGAGAGAGAAAACTTCGACAATCTAGAAGGAAAAAATTTTTTGAGCTTGGAAGAGAGCAAAGAAGTAGGCGAAAAAAGCAAGAGCGAAATCGACCCTGAGCCTCACAGGTATTTTTAGGTGGAATAGTGTTTGTCTTAAATTTGGTATTGATATCAAACCCAGGTACTAACTAGCCAATTAATACTATTTTGCTGGTGTGCAGTGTAGTGCATGTCTATTGCCATAGCAAAGAAATTCGATCTATGACAATTATAAGTCATCTTATGTTATCGATTGACAAATTAGAAGTTTCTAGTACGGTTGCTACGTTTACATTCAGAGTTGTATGAATTTCATCAATAATCATATCAAATCAAATATTTCATTATACTCGCTGTATGACGTCGAAGCGTGTAACAAGTTTGCGGGGTCCAATTCCACGCCATTGCGCCAGGGCAGCACAGCTCCTTTTGAAGAAATGCGCTGCACCACTGTGTCCAATTTGACCGGCCCGAGATTTAAACCTCAGTCCTCCCACTCCAGAGACGAACGCGTTATCGCTCGAGCAACTGGCCGGTTATCAGTTATATTTCGCTTAAAATGATTTTGGTCAAAAGTAATATTTTAACGGATAATTTTTGATAAAATAGAACTTGATTGTTTTTTCTTATCAGTAAAATCTAAATATATTTCGATTTGACTTTTTGTTTCGTTTACCACTGAGGAAGCTTAAATTTACCTTTGATCAAAGAAGATGCAATATGGAGGTAGATTTGCCACTGTTCTACCGAAGAGATCAATTTGGATTTGACCTGCGATGTTGACTCGAAGCTAAACCGTAATTACATGTTTATTCACCAACTTGCCTAGGCCAGGAGACAGCGAAGGGACTTTTGCGCTTTTCGAGTCAAGTTGCCACCTGTCTACCGCACACGGTGGAGCCTTCACACTGTCCCTTAATATTGCTGACTGTCAAAACATAGCGAAAACCATTCTTGTTTCTTAATAAACTGCTATCATATTATTTCGTTCTTTGACATAAATATGCATCAAATTGTTCAAAATATTTGCAAAAATAGGTGTTCATCAAACTTATTGTTTTTTAAGATTTGTGCAGCTTGGATGCGGACACATTTTTACTTATCAAAAACTGGATGATTGGATGAAAGAAAAAGATGATTGTGATTACAGTTACGACACAAATGCAGTTCTAAAGAAGTGTCCCCTGTGTAAGAGAGCCATCAAATGTGGACGATATGGGAAAATCATTAATGAAAAACTTCTGTAAGGTTTGCTCTGTATTTGTAGATTTTGTATTTCCTTAAAGGTTGATGAAAGTATTGAAGTAAAGCAAGAGATTTACACGAGTTTATTTACGTAGCGTTTGAAAAATATCAATAAGTTTTTCATTTTAAATTGGAATTTTTTCAATGGGTAGTTAACAGATTTTCATTCAAAATGCCAAATCTATTAAATTGCAAAAATATCAAAATAATTGCCAAATTATAATTTCATTAAATCAAATCAAAAGATTTGATAATTGATTTGATTTGATAATTTCATTATTTGAAGGAATAGTGCGGTGGTGAAGTTTTGAGCGCTTACAAAAGTACGAGTTTTAGTTTTTTCATTTCAGCTAGGCATGTACTCATGCTTTTTACACAGATGCACAATCTTACGCTTAAGTTTTTAACTTCGCAAAATGGATCAACAACTGAAGTTAATGTCGAAATTTAAAGTGTCGGAAGTGGAGGTCTGGGGTTTTTAAATTGCAAGTGGAGGTCTGGGGGCGGAACACCCTGCAGCCGTAAGCCATGGGGGTCTGACAACCAAATCTCTAGTTGTTGAACATGTTTTTTTTGATTTCTTAGAAAAATTTTAAACATTTTAATGCTTTCCGAAAAAAATAAATAGTTGCAATAAGACAACTTTAACCACTTCATCCTCCCCATGTTTAAACGCTTGTTTCTTTAGGTTCAATTTTCTAAGCGATTATTCTTTCTGTAGTTCTGCGTCTGCATGTGCACTACTAATCCAATATGTTGCTGTGGCGTAAAACCTACTAGCCACCAGTAACTTACCTGCAGTAGTAACTACTTACGTTTAGGATCATTCTGTTTACATTTTTATGTATTTAAATGACGTTTTATCTCCTTGTTTGTTTATTTTTTGATTTATAAAGCCAGTACACATGTCAAATTTTTGCCCTTTAGAGTTTAGAATAATTCTCAATTTTTTGGTTTAGTTTGATAAATGAAATTCGCATCAAAACTGCCGGACACCCGGATAATGTTAAAAAAAATCGTAAACGTTTTCTGGAAGTCCTAAACAGTACTGATGAAACGTTGAAAAAAGCGAAACCGGATTCCTTTAAAGTTCTTGCTGAGTCGGTGGTAAGTTTTTCATGTTTTTTAATATTTTACAAGTAAAACAGCTTTATTAATCTGAGTTTCTTAACCTTAAATCGTTTTTGTCTCTTCAATATTTTTTCCTTTCATTTTTCCTGAAATATTTTAAAATTAAAAAAAGCGGTATATAGGTAATTGCAATGAAATCTTTAATAATGAAGTTGCCTCGGCCAAGAGGCAGCGAAGGACTTTACGGGCTTCAAGTCGAGCTGCCACCTGCCTAATGCCCACCTAACTATAATTCTGACGTACATGGTGTATATTGCATTGGTTTCGCACTATCCCTTTTATTGAAGCAGGAAAGTTGTGAATACCAATTTTTGTAGTCCTTACTTTGACTCAAACGAGAATCGACTTTCGAGTTTACCGTTTCAATTGAAGACGGTTCTATCCAGGATTGGTGAAGTGGTGTTGCGATAATCTATAGCTTTAGTAGTTTGGCATTACACAGATACTCTCCGTAGTAGGTCAATAGCTTTGGAAAGGAGTAGCTCTAGTGGTGTGCTTCCAACCAAAATGTGACGTCATCGGCAACCTGCGAAAGGTTGCAATTGATCCAAACTTCGCGCGAGCGGTTGGTTAACTTCACTGCGACAAAATTGTTGATGAACATCTGGTTTATTTTGAGTAAGTGACAAGAGCGACCCACTCGCGAAGGTTACCAACCTTCCCTTTGCTGCTTGTTCGAAGCCACCAAGCAGAGATAAATCATCACAAAGCGTCTTATCCCAGGCGTGACAGCATAACCCCAGGGTGCTGGTTGAACCCAGATCATGCGGTCAGGTTCGTCGTAGAACGATGTCTTTGCCCGTTCGGCCACGTTGCCGACTATTGCTTATACAGCTTTCTACTTGACGTTAAAGCATTACAAATATTTGTTCGTGAGTGTTCTGTAGACAAGCGGTCAGTTGGAGGCTTCTTCAGAAGACCAAACTGTCTCATAGCCAAATAAACTTAGTAAATTAAGTCGCATTTTTAATATTTTGCAGAAATCGGCGAATACCAACCTAGTGTTAGAGATGCTGTTTTTTCAATACGATTGCTTGTTGGACTTGTCCAATATCCAACGTTTTTTGGATAAATACAAACTCGGCTCTCGATCGTCTGAACTAAAAGGTAAAGCTATACTGTTTGAATTCTAGTTATTTTTAAAGTGGTTTGGTCAAGTGCGACAGCTAATTGAAGTTAAAATGTACAGCTATTTTGTGGTAAATGCTTCCTATCTTACAAAAATGGGTCTTCCTAAAAATGCATGCTTCCTGCCTGTCAGTGCAATTTTCCACCCAGTTTAATATTCAGTCTCTTGGTTCTGATTCAGCCATTGGAATCTATCTCGTACAAAATCTTGCATGCGCACTACATTATGATGACAGTAGATGTCCTATTCTTTCCATCTATCTCTGTGCCCTTGAAGCCATTTTTGTTAAAATCTTTAACGTTGCCGACCAAAAGAATTCGTGTATAGTTTAAACATTTTGCACTAATGCCATTCTCTCACTGGTCCTTTTTTCCAGCCAATCACGACTCGGCTTTGTTCCTTTAAATAGCCGTTCATTTTCTGCGCTCTCCATTCTGACATTTTTCTTGACAACCTTCAGACAAAAAGCTTCGAAGAAATGAACTATGATTCAATATTTTAGACATTTCTGATCTTGTGAAGCGCATCCAAAACGTGGAGGAGTGGTTAATGCGTCCTCGCAATTATTTTACTGACCAAGAGAAAGAAGATCTCATTCAAGAAGGGCAGCGTTGTTTGGATGCATTCAAGCTTATTTGCATCAAACGTTGTACTGTTCATGCTCATGCTACGACGTATCGCTTCAATCGTTTAAGGTATGCCATCGTAGCTTTGCCGTTGCTTGTTGAGCGTTGGGAATACAGTAAGTTAGATATCACAAAACTTTTGATACAATTTTCATGCTACTGCTTGTTGCTATCATTGTTATTATTTTTTAGTTTTAAGTGCGACTGACGGTTGGTTATCGGTAGTGTAACACCGTTACTGATCTAGTTCAAAAAATAACTTTTTTTGTTGGGCATGTGAACAGTTGGCAAACTCTACAGAATGTTATTATGTCATTGCCGTTTTTCTAAGTCTTTACAAAAAGCTTTTTTGGATCTTCTCATAATGTTTGACCTTGGGTCCAGACTTTGGGGTGTTGCCTGACTGTTGAGTCTCCGCAAAATTTCTCCTCGCTTCCGCTCCTTTAAGGCGTCGGATAGCACCACTTTCACCAAGCGGTCCCTTTTCATCCTGAATTAAGACAAGATTATTTTACAGCGTAGAAGTATATGATTTGATTTTTCGCTTTTGTAAGTAGTTAAAGAGTTTTACCTGAAGCTTACTGAAGTTTGGTGGTGGTGGTGGTACTACCCGACCCCTTCCGAGGGATGGGGGCGCGGAGGGACTCCGCGGAGACCCAACAGTCGGGCCACACCCCAAGGTCTGGACCATAGATCGAGAATAGAAAGAGAGGAGCCAAAGATAGATTTGCGAAGGGGTTCAGAAGCAGGACAATCGAGGAGGAGATGATTGAGGTCCTGTAGAGGGTGTCCACAGGCACTACAATCAGAATTCTCCTTCCGACTGATCCTGTGAAGATAAGAAGATAAAAGAAGACTGTGACCATGGCAGCGAAGACGAGACTGAGACCATGGCAGCGAATGACACTCTGGCTTCTCTACACAGCATAAATCTTTCGCCTTTACTGAAGTTTGGTCGGCAGCATGGTCGGCAGAGCAGAAACGTTGTTTTACGACGACCCTGATTGCATAAACTGGGTTCAACCCGCATCCTGGTCACGTTGTTGCGTGCTTGAATAAGATACTTTACGATAATTATTCTCTGCTCGGCGGCTTCAAACAAGCAGCAAATTCAGTGGACTAGAATTCGAAGAAATTCGTGGGAACATTGAATCACTAAAACTCCTACGCAGGTGCGGATTCCTTCAAAGCACGAAATAGTTATCGCAATGAAAAGTGTGCAGATTGTTCAATAGCTAGAATCTGACGCTGTCCGGTGACAGGAGGATAAACATGTACAACAACAACACATTGTGGCCTAGGTTACTTCCTCGTCATTTCGGTACAACAATAAAAATACTTTTACCGCTATACAAAACTCTTTTGTGACAATATAGATGGCATATTTAGCACATATTAAACTTTTTTGAACTCATCAGCTCGACACAATTCAGCAACAACGAAACACATTTGGATTGTATCGCCAAACACGTTATGAAAGATGTAGGTCCATATGTGGAATCTAAACAACTCGAAGTAAAAGAATGTCTTGAAAGTTGCAAAAATGTGGTGAGTAACTTGCAAACATACAAATTTTTCTATCAATGGCTTATGGTATCTTTTTCTTTCCCTCAACGTTATAAATAATTGTTTTTTGATTAGCACCAATGTCAAAAATATTTTCCGTAAATATTACAAAAATCCTGACAGCAATTTGAAGGTTGACCCGTGCGTAGGAAACCGTTTTTTTACCAATAACCTTTTAACCTAACAATAGGTAGTAAAATTTACTATATGGCTAGGCAGCAATTTGAAGGGGCCCGGTATTTCAAAAAATGGGGTTTTACCAGGAACTTTTGAACCAAAAACTGTTTAGTTAAATTTACTGTTCGCAGTTGCAGTAGTCGAGAACAGACGTGTTTTTTGTTTCTCATTGCGAAATAGAAAATTGCGAAATATAGGCTTACCACGAAATGACACGTGGTAAATCTAACAACTCAAGTTGCAGCTTCAATGAAGAGGATAGGGAACTATTGCAGAATATAAATAAAACAATGAAAGACTTAAAAGAAGAAATTAAATCATTACGTGATGAGCTCAACAAAAGTAAGAAAGATCTAAAAATGACTCAAAGTGAAAATCAAAGACTAAAACAAGCTCTAAATCTAACCAACTTTAAACTTGATGAATTAGAGCAATATGGCAGAAGAGAAAACATACGCATTCATAATATTTCCGAATCTGAAAATGAAAATGACGATGGTGCAGATGTCCTATTTAAAGTAGCTGACGCCCTTAAAATTGAACTTGACGAACGTGACATACAACGTGTTCATAGAATTGGAGCAAAGAAAACCTCAAAAAATGCGAAACCACGCTCCGTTATTGCACGTTTTGTTTCTTTTCAAAAACAAAACCAATTTTTGTTTGAAAAAAGCAAGCTTAAAGGAAGTCGATATTTAAGCAATGCATTTATTACTGAAGATTTGACTCCTCTACGATCTAAACTGCTTAATTACATTAAATATGAATGCAATGATGAATTTGTGCTATGCCATTCATATAACGGCAAAATACGCATGAAAAAATCATCAATAAAAGCAGGTTTGCCACTAGACAAGAATGGTAAGGACCAAGGGACAGGAAAATGGCTTACTGTATCATCAATTGATGATCTATTCAAGTATAATGTCGACATTGATTTTGAAAAACTGAACTATTTGCCTCTAAAATACAACAATAATTTGGCTACTGATCAGTCTGATAGCGAGAGTGATAGTAAGGATATTTAATAATATTTTAATTGCGTGTAATTTTTTTGTCAGATATTGATATTACTCAACATAAAATGACTTCCTCATCTATCGAATTTGTTTGCAAAACTTGTTCTACTTTTGGTGTGCTAAATGATAGCATTGTATGTGTCAATTGCCGATTACGTAATCATGTGACCTGTTCTACGCAAATTGATCAATTCCCAGATTTAGTCGCTCAATTTAAATGCAATGCTTGTTACGGTATGGAAGGTTACTTGGGGTCAACTCGGCATTGTTCTAGTGCTGCCTCTAACATTTCAAACACTGCTCATGATAATGCATCAATTAAAAGCCTTATCGATAATGAATACCAAGATGTGCTATTTAACGCATGTAAATATTTTACCACTTACTCCCTAAATAATGCGCTTCGCTATCGACTTGATGACGTTTTAATCGTTCACTTTAATATTCGAAGTTTGCAAAAAAATATTGATAAAATGTCACAATATCTCAGTGAGCTTGAAAAACAACCGGAAATAATAGCTCTAACTGAAATTAAATTGAAAGAAAAGTATATCAGTGGTAATATTGAGCTACCAGGTTATAAATTCATTCATGTGAATAGTTCGACGCTCGCTGGAGGTGTAGGGTTTTACATCAAAGAAAAAATCAAGTTTTCGATTCGCGAAGAATTTTCAATTAATGTAGATGCTGTAGAGAACATGTGGATAAGAATCGAGACAAAAAAAAAGCCTTTAGTACTGGGAGTTGTATACAGACATCCTGTTAGCACCGTGGAGCATATTAACTTATTTTACGCTCAACTAACTAACACGTTTCATAAACTTAATCTTCAAAAACTTGAGTATTACGCAGTCGGTGATTTCAATATTGACCTGCTTCAATTAGAACAAAAACATCACGTAAGAATGTATGCTGATAGTTTAATAGGTTGCTCAGTAAAATGCACAATAAACAAACCAACTAGGATAACAGATTGTAGTGAAACTCTTTTAGACCACGTTTACACCAACAACCCAAACAACAAGTATTTATCTGGTATAACTCTCAGCGCAGATTTATCAGATCACCTTGGTACTTTCATTAGTGTACCTACAAAAAAATTAGATATCATCCACAAGGAACCCATGTTAATTCGAGACATGTCTAAATTTGATACTAATTTGTTTCTAGGAGATTTAAGTGCTGCGCTGGATATGTTGTATTTTAAAGAGGAAGTTTGTGTAAATGAAAACTTTGAAAAATTTGTCTCCGTGTTTACCGAGACAATAAATAACCATGCACCTATGAGAAGAGCCAGTAGAAAAGAAAAGAAAATTAAATCAAAACCTTGGCTGTCATCAAGTTTATTAAAATCTATTCGTAAAAAAAATCAATTGTTTCAAAAATACAATGAGTTGTACTTTCTATTCGTAAAAAAAATTCGTAATTAAAATCTATTCGTAATTAAAATCTATTCGTAAAAAAAATCAATTGTTTCAAAAATACAATGAGTTGTACTTAAAAACTAAAAATAGTTTAGTGAGCTCTGAATACAAAGCGTATCGTAATACATTAAATCGAACTATAAATGGTGCCAAACGAATGCATTATCATGAGTTGCTGAAAGATAACAAAGGTGATAGCAATAAAATATGGAAAATTGTGAACGAACTGGCAAGTATTAAAACAAAAGCTCGATTTGACCCTACTGAGCTGATAACCGAAAACGGAAAAATCCTTACCAACTCTGATGGAATTGCGGAAAGTTTGAATGAGCACTTTGTTAATATCGGTCCCAAGATGGCAGAGTCAATATCCTCGGCTGATCTTGATGGCATATCATATACAAAATCATTTACCAGTTCAAAAATAAACAACTCATTCTTCTTAGCACCATCTACTACCAATGAAATTATAAACATTATAGATTCTCTTTCTGCTAAAAAGGCAACTAGATCTAAGGATGTAGAGACAAAATTCCTTAAATTAAGCAAAGTAATTATTGCACCAATACTTAGCAAACTTTTTAATATGTGCTTTAAATCTGGTGTATTTCCCAATTGTTTAAAAGTTGCTGAGGTTGTTCCCATATTCAAAAAAGGAGATCAATCAAAAGCAACTAACTATAGACCAATATCGCTATTGTCTCAAGTTGATAAAATATTAGAAAAAATTATTTACCATCGTTTAATACATTTTTTGGAAAAATATCATCTTCTAAATAAAAATCAATTCGGGTTTAGACAAAATTCATCCACAATACATGCAATTAGTAAAATATACGACCAACTACTTCAAAATATTGATAAAGATTTATACACTTGTTGCATATTTCTTGATTTATCTAAAGCCTTCGATACTGTTAATCATACTATATTACTTGAAAAACTATATCGCTCATTTGGCATTAGAGGTGTTGCTCATGAACTCTTTCGGAGTTATTTAACAGATAGACTTCAATGTACTGTTGTTTCTAATTCTGTTTCATGTAATAGACCAGTTAGGTGTGGGATTCCACAAGGATCGTGTTTAGGGCCTTTATTGTTTTTGTTATACGTAAATGATCTACCCAATATATCTCAATTCCATACGACGCTATTTGCTGACGACACACTTTTGATGCTTGCTGATAAAAATTTAGAAACACTTGAAACAAAGGTAAATGAGCAAATTCGACATGTTGATTATTGGCTTTGCAAAAACAAATTGTCTTCAAATTATTCAAAAACGAATTATCTGTTGATACATAAACAACCAAAAAAAACGGTGCATGAAAACTTCGTGATCCATCTAAATGACAAAACATTGAAACGTTCCTCTACGGTTAAATATTTAGGCTTGTTTATAGATGACACTTTAAACTGGTCTTCCCATGTTAATCACTTATCTCATCAGCTTGCTCGTTTTTCTGGAGTTTTTTACAGGTTGCGCAATTACGTAAACAAAGAAACTCTTTGCATGCTTTATTATAGCCTTGTATACAGCAGAATTCAATACGGCATTATTGAATGGGGGACAGCTGACAAAACTCGTATAGAATGTCTACGAGTAAGATTAAATAGAATTCTAAGGATAATTTTATCATGTGGTATTGAAACCCCAACTACAAAATTATACAGCGCCTTACAATTTTTAAAAATTGATGAAATATACGAATTTGAACTTACAAATTTATGTATCAATTACATCATGGTAAATTACCCAAAGTATTTTACAATTCGTTTACAAATATTAACTCTATACATGTTCACGATACAAGATTCAAAGATTCCGCTACGTATTTTCTACCTCGTGTTAATAAAAATTTTTGCAAAAACCAACTTTCATACAGAGGGAACAAATTATGGAGTGAATTGAACAGTAACTATAAAAGTATGCATTGGGTTTCTTCTAAAAATAAATTCAAAAAAAATCTTCTAAATCGTTATTAACTATTATTTGTTGTTTTTTTTTTTTTTCTCGTCGATTTATTTATTTTCTTTTGATTTATTAATGTTTTAGATTAACTGTTGACTGCATCTACATCAGGGAGCATCTTGACTTGATAACCTAACAGTTTTTTCGGTGCTTCCTGCCATTATGCACATTTAGTTTATTGTTTATTCTTTCGTGCTTTATGTTTGTGATAATTGGCAAATAAATACTTACTACTTACTACCTACCTACCTGTGGGGCTTTGCAGCAATTTGAAGGGACACCCATATTTTAAAAAACCGGGATTTACCAGTAACTTTTTAACCTAAAAATGTTTAGTTTAATTTACTATATTGTTTGCCAGTAGCTTCAAGGTACACACGTATTTCAAAATACTAGAATTTATTAGTAGTTTTTACATACCGGTAACAATTAAGCAGTTGCATTTACAGTATCTCCTAATTTATATTTACTACGAACGTGGAGAAATATGAAAATACAGTTTGAATGATTATACAATCTTCACTTTGGACTCGATCAATAAGTTCATCATAGTGATAACTTTCTATTGACACAAGCTTTTGCGGAATCTGGTAGGTTGTGGTAGACTTAAGCAAAGTTACAGTTGCTTCTATTTGGTTCAATTTTATGCGGCAAAATTGAAAAAGCACCTCGCTTTCACGTCGACTACAACCTACTGGACTCCGCGAAAGCTTGTGCCAAAAAAAAAGTTATCCCTGTCATGAACTGATCGAGACCAAAGTGAAGAAAACAGATTAAAACAAAGATTATAACTATAAAAATAATTACGTATCAACTTGTAGTTTAAAGTTACTGCAAAAGTGACGGTACAAAAATGTACCAAAACTTTGTAATTTTGCTGACGATTAAAATGTAATAACAATTACGGCAAGCATAACAGTAAAACCTTGTATCGTAAATAAACCGTTCGAAAAGCTGCGGTAAACATTTGTTAATTTTACAAATTTGCTTATTAAAATAACAACCGTAAACGTACTTGTAGTTTGAAATTACAGCAAAAGTTACTGTACTAAAAAGTACAATTATTTTAATAATTTTGCTCACAACAAAAATGTAAAAAATATTATAAGACTTAGAGTAAAGCTCGACACTGTAAATGCAGTTATGAAACTCCACTGTTAACATACTTTACGAAATAATAGAGTTAAAGCAACAAACAAAACGGTAAAAGCAGTTACAAATTAAGCTGTAGTCAAATTTTCCAAAAAATTTTACGGCAAAATATACCAGAATACCTGTGATTAAAAAACTGTAAATTTTGTTACCCTTTTTTAAGTAAATATTACGAAAAGTTTTAATAGTAAGATTCGCTTCTCCTCATGGAAAAAGAAAACCAGCAGCCTTCTGCTATTGCTACTTCACAGAAAAAGACACGCGGGCGCGGGTTATGGTGAAGCCAGTGTAGTGACATGCAATTGCCCACTCTGTTGGAACGTAGTACCATATCTTATCTGCTATTCTGTTTATGCTGATTTAGCTTACAGTAGTGATAATGTGCTGCTGAGCAGTGAGCACTACTAAGATTTAAGCCCAGTCTACACCTTGCGCAAGGTTTTTTAGTTTTTGTCGCGCTTACGCATGAGGGTGAAACTCGAAGTGTCTACACTAAAGGACATTTTTCTTAAAGTGTAAAGCCAAAGCGCAGACAAGCACAAGAGCAGCTAATCGCTCCCGAGAGAAAATTTTTTCCGAGATGAAGCCAAGCTGAGCGACTGCGCTAGGCCGAAGTTCGTGAAATTTCAAATTACATCAAATAAACAAAAAGTAAGCCTGCGCGAACTCAACATTGAAGCAGGGTAGACAAGGCTTTAACAGTCCAACACGTCGTTGTGGCACAGCAGCATAAACTATTTTATATTGTATGTTTTAGCCTGGAAAGATCGATGTTTTATTAGCTGCAAAGTTTGCCGCTAAAAACAGCAAAAGAAGCAAGCTCACCAAAATCTTCGATCTAAATCCATGCCATTGGTTTCGATGCAGGAACGGACATGCATACTGTGTCAGTGATAGTAAAGAAAGAGATAGCATGAAAACGATGTCGAAATGCCCAGAATGCTTGGTAGATATTGGTAGGTGACTTCTACATAATGTTGATATTTTAATAAACTACACTGGGTCGGGATTGTATGCTTACATTTCACTATATAGAACTTTAAAACCTCTCCTGTTTTAGATTCTTTTATTTTTCGCTAATAATTTATTTAATTGCTTGTTTTTATTCAACTTCGTACGATTGTTATCGGCGAGAAAAATATCAATATTTTGCTTGGCTCTTGGCTTTTACATTTTCTGCAGACAATTTGACAACTTTCGCAACTTGAAGTCATCACCAACTGAAGTGATTTGTGGTGATCGTAAATGAATTATTTTGTCAAAACATTGCATTGAGATTTGATTGCAAAGCTTTTACTGCTTACTGCTGAATATAAATAGCATAGAACCAAATTATCATTTCATAATTGCTATTTACAAAATTGCTCTCTAAGTTGTGTTTCAAATATTTGCCGACTTCGTTCAATGTTGATTTGTTTTTTCTTGCAACTATGACTGCTACGCGAATATCACGTGATTGTAGACGATTAGATGAGCGGTCGTTGCGGTTTTCGCGGTAAAATGCGGAGGTGGAGTCGAGGACACAGGGTTCGAGGCCAAGGCCAAGGACACAAAAAAATCCGAGGCCAAGGACAGCCTTTTCGAGGACAGACACTCTCGAGGCCAAGGACAGAAATGCTCGAGGCCAAGGCAAGGACCAAGGACACGAGTGCAAGTGCTCTCCAAAAAAAAAAAAAAAGGTCTTCACAAAAATTTTTCAAGCGATCTTCACAAAAAAACGTTTTCCAAAAAATTTTTCAAGCGCTTCACAAAATTTTAACAATTCAAAAAATAGTGCTGTCCTCGAGCCGAGGACAGGCCAATTTTCGAGGACTTGTTGCCTCGAGGCCAAGGCCAAGGACTTGACCTTCGAGGCCAAGGCCAAGGACGTCCTCGAGGACTCCACCTCTGGTAAAATGTCGTTTGAATGAATTAGCATTCATCAAAATGGACTGATGAAAACGAATTTGAATAATTAATTATGACAAATTTAAAACGATTAATAACTTTCTTTGGTACGGCAACTCAAGAGCGGTGATTTGAGTGTTTAATTTTTCTTGTTTGATTCCGTTACTTTGTGGACCGCATTTTGTCAAATGGACCGTTGTGTCAGTGAAGACATGAAACAACTAGCCGGATACGATGATTTCAACCGGCTTTTGGCCATAGGGCAAGCGTTGGTTTCGAAATCTGTTTGAGATGTAGATTGGTTTTCTTAATTTAATGTGCTGATCTTTGGGCAGGAGTGAGTGCTTCGGGCCTCTAAGCATTTGTCACCAATAGCCCGCCGGGCCGCTTGCTGAAAAAGTTAAAGTCGACCCCTGTACTATCTGCTTGATAACATAATTTATGTCAAAGTTGTATACTGCCTACCTCTCAAAATCGCCGAATTTGCGTGATTGCGTTTGATAGAACACCATTGCTACAATGCGCTCTTAAATAATGTCGCGGGGGTCAGATAGACGTTCCTAACTTTGTTGTTTAAGGGAACGTTGAACAAAATTCTTGTTTTAAAACAGTTTCAACCGCGCGCACGCAAGCCTCTTCGGAGAAGATCAAAGAAACTGGACTTGAAGAGCCCAATGCAGTTCGTGACCATTGTGATGGTTTTTTCAGTTCGTTATCAAACTGAACCCGTTAAATGTAAGTGATTGGAAGCTGCAATGGACTGGGGCTATCTTAAAATTAAGAGAATTTAATGTGAGTGCAGTATAGCTAACTTTTTAACATCTTGCTTATTCAAGAGTGCGATGTTAATTTTTTGGGATGCCATCATCAATTCACCATGACTGTATAACGTTAAAGGATAAAAAATCAAGTGCTTGCTTAATTTTAAGATGTTTTGTTAATCATGTACCATATTGCCTTGTTTTATGTCCTGTTGTGATTTTTGCGTAGTGTTGCCGTAGTTATATTGCCCTGTATTATTTTTTGTGGTATTTGCGTAGTGTTCCCATACTTAATCAATATACTTAATTTTTGTTCGAAAATAGTCTACCCGCTAAGATAACTGCCCAAGTCATTTGTTAGCATTTCGAGAAAACTTAACACTTTTTTTTAAGACAAAATGTTTGTTCTTCATTATCAAGCATGAAATAACTACCACGTCGTGCGTGATTGATTTAAAAGTTTCACAAGTTTGTCAAAAAGTGGAGCTTGAACCATTGATACCATTCGCACGATATAAGGTCAATTTTGTTAAACAGAACTGTGTAATTATGTCAGCAAGCTAACGAAATAAATATCACATTATCGATCTCGAACGACTTTTGGTTAGAAATAGTGCGAATTAAAAATTTAGAAGAGAAAAAATAATTGGTCGAAGTAGAGAAACTTTAATTAATGTAGTAAGCAGTTACGTGATTGCAAATAAAGTAAATTGTTAGAAAGCAAAATACGACTTGGCAAGAAGAACAATGTTGTGTATTTCTTGATATACTTCGTCGTTGTATTCTTTTTATGGCTGCCTTACAGAAGATGATTTACTTGAATCAGATTAAAAGCGGTCAAAGAATCCCATTTCTTTCGAATTTTTCGATTCTTTGAAAGTTTTTTGGCAATTTATTAATCAGTGTTTCGCTTGTACAAAAGATCGTGCAGCAAAAGATGCTTGCGTTGTTTGGATTGTAAATCGATTGTATAATCTGCGGTAGTGTTTTTATTCTTCAAATTTAGGATGATGTATGGTGTATTGTTAACGAACTTTCCACAGCTTTTAAAAACCGCCTGAAATATCGTTGGATGTGATGAATACTGTGTCAGAAACTACTGTGCAGTTACTTATGGGACCAGATAAAAATACGATGTAACTAGCAAATGTCACTGTATTTCTAACTGATGTTTGTTTGGCCTGCAAGTAGAGACATTAGATTGCAAACTGAAGTTTTTATCTTAATTGATTTACCGTTAAATTGCTATTGCTCTCGTGAACTAAATTACATTGGCGTAGTCTACACGGGGTGTAAAATCGTGAACATACGAGCGCATTCTTAGGTCATTTTAACCAACTGGTAACTTGTACGCTGGTAAGACGATGTGCCGGGCGTACCGAATTTTTGGCTGAAAATACGCTCGTACGCTCAAAATTTTACGCTCACAGTACGTCGTATATTAGGGTCTTAACGTCGTGTATTATTTTGTAATAGTAGAGGTTCTTACGATTGCTAAGTGTTACGTGTAATATACTGTTATGTTGTAAGTAATCTCTGTGATTATAATCACAAATCGCGCTTAATTTCAGTGTTCAATAAAAAGTTTTAACTGTATTTTAGTTTTTTCTCTGATCAAAGTTCTCTTTCAGATGATTTTCGGGAGTAATTTACAGTACTGGATCCCTATTTATTACACGAGAATAATTCAAAGGTAGCAAGATTTTTATGAACTGCATATTATTGCTTAAAGGTATACCTTTCCTCAGGTTTATTTTTATTTGTTAACAAAGCTTTGTTATTCTTATTACTTGTAATTTACGTCGTATCGTGTATGTCCAAAAGAAAAAACAAAATGCTAATAATTATAAGTGTCGCAATTGGCGGTAGGTTTTTCTCAAACAATCTATTTATTGTAGTTGTATGTTTTATTCACCAAGTATCCTTGACCAAAAGACAGCGAAGAGACTTAGTGGTCTTCAGGTCAAGCTGCCACCTGCTCACCTTTTTACCACACATGGTGGAGGCTTCACACAACCTTTTTAATGCGCGGATTACCAATTTTTCTAGTCTTGGGTTTGGCTCGACCGGGAATCAAACCCAGGTCTTTCGTTTCAATAGCAGACGCTCTATTCAATCGACCACTATCATACCGAATTGAGAAAGCAGAAAATCGGCCTCCAAGGCGATCTTCAGTATCGGTGCTAGGGTTGGATCCATTCATTGTTTTTAATTTTTAAATTCAAATTCATTGACTTTGCAAAAACCGAATAAAATTCATCGATAACTCGTGAGCGGATTCAAATTCATTCCAATCCTACTCTCGCAGTCGCAGATGTATATCAGCACATCACAGGTGCGTAATAAACTAACACCTCAAATTGTTTGAATCTTCAGCGACATTTAGTTGTGTTCTGATTTGATTCTGAGTCTTTTTGACTACTTTATATATCGCTACTTCCACAGTGGATAAGTTTTGATTTGATTAAGACATTTAGATTCATTGACTTTACAAAAACTAAATTGAAATTCATTGACTTTGCCATAGTCGAGTTCAAATTCAAATCCATCAATAACTCGTGAGCGGATTCAAATTCAATCCAACCCTATTCGGAACCCGTGCAACTCCCTTATATCAACAAAAATTAATAGAGTGATCTCGTTATGTAATGGTCTTGCAACTTAAATTACTTAAAAAATCATGTCAACACGTATTTTGATGGAAGTTGTGTTTACGATTCTTGATTTGGTCGATGACGCACCATCTGCTTGATCAATTTTAGACCTATAAATCATTAATATTTGTGTTGATAAATGGTAGTTAGTTACTCGAAACTTTGTCTTATAAAGGAACTGATATCTGCTTTATTTGGGTTTTGAATTCTCTTTGGCCTCGGTTCGTTGCAGTCTTCCTTTAGCACAAATTTGCTTCAAACATTTTTTGTGGGAGAGACGCAAAAACTCTTTAAGTGTAATTTGCATGTTTTTTTACGCGTAAGAATTTAAAATTTTGTTCCAATCAGAGCTTTTTTGGCTTTGCCAAGTATCGGCATGTCTGCCTTTTCTTCTGCTGTTGGCTCCGCGTGTTTCAATTTGAATTGTTGAAAAGTTACAGAACTGTATAACAGGGCCGCCGAGAGGGGGGGGGCAGAGGGGGGCAATGACCCCGGGGTCCATGGATTTTAGGGGGCCCATGGGCTTTAGGAAGGCCGTTGGCTTCAGCGCTCGAGAAGGGGCCCATCGAGAAATCAGCATGTAATGCGTGAAGACCTTTTTTTTATTATTATTTTTTGGAGATCACCTAATTTCGACCGGAAAAACCGTTAGCATTTCGGTGACGATCTTTTATTTTTGGAGATCACCTAATTTCTACCGGAATAACCGTTAGAATTTCGGTGAATACCTTTTTTTTTTTTTTTTTTTGGAAATTACATCAATTTTCGGACCAAGCTGTAGCATTTTTTCCGTCTATTTTGGACTTCACAAAACCGGAAATCCGTCATATTTGAGCTGGCCCCGGACCCACTTTTGGTCTCCGGCGCCACTGCTGTATAAGCAAAAGAAAAAAAACTTATAGTTTTGATTCGGAGTAGTTGATCTGACGAGGTCTGTACCGAAGTAGTATTATCCTGAGGAGTGCGATAACAACCGGTTAGGCCCTGTATAAGGGAAGGTGGGGTAAGTTGGCCGTTTTTTAATTTCTAAATATTTTTTTCATTGTAAATGCTGTTAGAAAATGAAGTAGATCTAAATCTCAAATCTTTTGGTTTTCATTTAGAATTGTTCTTATTTTGTAATCTCAATACTGCTCGCAAAGATAACTTAAAAATGTTCATTCAAACTGACCAACATGCCCTACTGGTAAAGTAAGTTGGCCAGTGCATGAGGGTAAGTTGGCCATATCACTTCTTTGTAATGAACGAAATTTAATAAATCACACAAAGATCAAAATAATGAATGCGAAAACAACACGGGAAATTGCACTAGCGGATACTTCTATACAAGCAGTCCTGTAAAGCCAAGTTAACGTACAGTGGCTTGTAGCAGCAGCTTCGTATGAAGAACTTGTGGAGGGCAACAAGCTTAAACAGCATGTTTGATTTCTACGTCGTGCAGTGTTCAATTATTATGGTGTTTTTGTATATTTTGCCTTCATCAGGTTATAAATTGGCAAAAAACTAATCAAGCATCAGTGTTTAAATTAAATCAGATACAGACTGTAAAAAAAAAAACAACATGAGGACATTTAGCACGCTAGTTCTATATAACCTTAGTCTCGGTTCAAGAAAATGAAAAAAAAGCGCACAAACAATAAACACTGTCAATTTACAATTACCAGTGTCGTGACTTACAGTAGCTCGCACAATATTTAGGAGTTCTTCATTAACAATCTATATATGAGTCGCTTAGGGTTGTCAGCACCCAAGCTGTGGGCCCAATTTTGACAAAAACTTTTGGAACGCGACGATTTGTTTCCAGGAAAATTGGCTAGACTGATAATTGGTTTCAAATGACAACGACCTACTTACCCCACTCGGCAGCCATATTGAAAATGGCCTCACAGCAGTATGAAGCAGAGTTGTAAGTCGGGCCGGCTTTTCGAGTCGGGTTTGGGCCTAAAGTTAACAAAAATTTCGAGCTTAATTCGGGCCTGAGACGTACTTTTTGTCTTAGGTGCACAAAAATATAATCAAAATAACTTGGCAACTTTGCTAAATTTTTCAGAGGTAACTCAACTTTCGTTTTTTCTTCGGGCATGATTTGGGCTTCAAAACAGTTTTCGGGTTCGGGCTTATATTTTCGGGTTCGGGCCTGAACTAGTCGGCCCGTTTACAACTCTGGTATGAAGGTTAACGTTCACATAGGCGTAGCCAGGATTTTTGATTAAGGGGGGGATGGGGGGGAGGCAAAGCACATGCAATGACGTCACCAGTAACTTCGAAAGAGGAATTTTTGTGGGGGCAAAGCTATCGTAGAATGGAAGATCGGAAGCCGTGGCCTGGTGTTGGCACGTAACTAGGAACTCGTTCAAGGAGAGGGCTTAAACAAATAGTTAAAATGTCTAAAATTGAGAGACGTGTGTTGAGTAAAGAAGTGTACTGTAATTGAAACGTATCACAAGGGGGGGTCTGCGGGTGGAGCCCCCAGCTGCCAGAGGCTATAGGGGTCTGGGGTCGAAGCCCCCAGCCGCTTGGCGATTTTTCGTAATTTTTGGAAAAAAAGCTATTTTAGTACCATTGCATCACATTTTGCACGTATTTAGACTTCAGAGCCATTTGAAAGTACTAGATTTTTTACATTTGAAAGCCAATTGAAAAAATTAAGTTGAGCTGTACTTTTTTTGCTTGCAATTTAAGTCCAAAACACTTTTAAAATCTTGCATTTTGGGGTTAAATTTTGCAAGTGATTTGGCCCAGGTAGAGGAAAGTAGAGTACATTGCCTCCTGCAAAATTTTTTTGCAGTAAATAACAATCCAGTCGGTTACAGGACCCAGGCCCTCTCAATTCAAGTTTTTGTACAATAAGCATTCCCCTTATTGTAGCTATTTTTTTCAAAGTATTTAGTTGCATAAAAAACTAGCGAGATGGAGGTGAATTATTATTGAAAAATGTACAATAAATAGTTACGCCTACAAACCATGTTATTGCCGGGCCGGATTTACATTGAGTTGGGCCCCTGGCACTTTGGGATTTTTGGAATATTTTCCAGCCAAATACAGGTAAAGACCAAAAAAATCTTATCATTTGAGCACGGAGCCCCTGGCACTGTGTGTGTTAAAACCGTTAAACAAATGTTAAATCCGGCCTGGTTTTTACATTACGCTCATAAAAAGGTTAGATGAGGGCATCAGTTAGCCACTTTAAAGATAAAAACCTTAATTTCACTCGGGTTATAGGGTTAAATTGGTTAGCAAACATTAAATTGAAGGGGCCAGGGCCCCCTGGAAGAATATTATTGTTGGGAGCCCATTTAAATTGGGGGTCATTTAAATATTATTGTAGGGGCCCATTTAAATTGGTTGGCAAAAATTAAACTAAGGCCCCCTTGGATCAATAGTATTGTTGGGGGCCCATTTAAATATTATTGTTGGGGCATTTTTAAATTGATTGACAAAAATTAAATTGAGAGGGCCCGGGTCCCCTTGATCAATATTACTGCTGGGGGCCCGCTTAAATTGGGGGCCCTTTAAATACTATTGTAGGGGGCTCACTTAAATTGGTTGGTAAAAATTAAATTGAGGGAGCCCGGCCCCCCTGAATCAATTTTATTGTCAATTACTGCTGTACGCGTGTACTGAAGTACGCGAAGATGTTAAAAGAAACTGAAACTGTAGAAAAAATGGTCTTTTTTATGACATTTTTATCATTAGTAGCATTTCAATTGGGGGGGCCGGCCCCCTGGGTTCCCCCCCCTGGCTACGCCTATGAACGTTCAGAACACTAAAGTAATAAGAATTCATAGCTAAAGCACTAACCAACCTTTGACTGGAGATGAACTTTTCTAATGTTTTGCAAAGGCAACAAAAGCTGATGCTGAACTGAATTTTTCAAAATCCAAATTATCATCAAAAATCAGTTGCTTTTTTTATGAATAACTTTTCCCTCTGCTTAGAAGAAACTTATCTGACATAGTGTGGTAGTAGGTTGCAACAATGAGATTGATTGTGCAAAAGCACGTGACCATTGGACAGCTAATTTTCGACAAAAAAGGCGATGGCCTACTTGCGCTCCAGGCCAACTTACCCCATCTTCCCCTACACTGAGCGTGAAATCGTGGGCGCTCAAGCGTATTTCTTGTTTCTTTAACCAACTATAGTTTGTACGCCAAAAGTGCTAAATTTTTCTTTGAAATAAACTGTAAGAATGAGCTTACGATTTTCCGCAGAGAGTAGATCAAGCTTTACTTTTTCCGAATTTGGGTCACATGAAATGATTTTATACCAACTTGATTCGAAACAAAGCATCAATGCAGAGAGTTTTAGGAGACATTTTGGTTTACGGTTAGACTACGCCTTACGGTCGATCTAAACTCGATATAAAAATAATATGTATCACTAAAAACAGGGAGCGACAAACGAACTGCTATGCAAAAACAAGAAAAAAAATAAGGAAAAAAAACTCACAAGTTTTTAAGCTTGCCTCAAATTATAGCATATTTCGTATTTTTTATAAAAGAAAAGATGCAATAGGATGGATAGGAGTAGCCTACACCGAAAAATAAATCGATCTTCGAGAAAAGTACAGTACAGTAAGGATGAAACCGGTACAATCATAGTCGCTATATTAACTTTGGTGCATATATCGAATAGCGATTATGGTTCCGTGCAATCACAGACTACAGGTCATCTACCAGATGTAGAGCCCCAAAAATGGCTCCTTGAGGTACAAAAATTTCCGGAAAAAAGCAAAAAACAACAGCGTAAAAAGCAATCAACTTTCGGTGAAAACCTTTGCTTATTTGTTTTCACCTGAACAAAAAAAGAACATATTTTTCGTGGTCTTCACCAAAATCGAATTGTAAATAGAAGCGAGTTTTTGATGCAGAGCTTATTTTTTTTCCTAAAATTAACGAGGAAGATCTTGTTACGGACAGACCTCTAGTTGCGCCACTTACCGGCGCTGAGCCGGCCCTACGGCCTACAACAAAGAGCACCCCACTTTCGTTTCATAGATGTTTTAAATCTGGCTTTGAATGCCCAGCGCAATCGAGCAAAACGTGATGATTTTTTTGTCTTTTTGTTGAAGATTTTTTGAGAACGTTGGTATGACTTTGAGTTAATAGGTTAAAGCCCGAATGACTTACAAATTTCGGCCAAGTCAATGGGAAACAGCTGTAGCAGAGATGGAAACCGGTCGGGTAGACCGGCACCGGTTGGAGAGATTCTTTGACCGGCCTGTCAAGCCGGTTGAACCACCAGTCAAATTTTCCTTTCTTGCAACTTAAAGGCATCTAGGCACCAACCGATATATACACATATATTTTATCATAAATAAGACTTTTTATAAAAAAAAACAGTATTAACTAACCACAACTTTTGAAAACACTTGTTGAATGATTTCAAGCTGTGACTAATACGCTGTGCCCACTAAGACATGCACATTTAGGGGCGTATTTAGAAAGGGGGGGCATTGATCCATACCCCCAGGGGCGCCGAGAGCCAAACGTGGGCCCGGGGTCAGCGGAAATATAAGGCATCTCTGGTTTTGTGAACTCCATAACAGAAGAGGAAAATGCCACAATTTTCTCCGGGATTTTGGTGTGATCTCCGAAAAAAAAAAGGTCTTCGGTCTTCCCAGGAGCGTAGCCAGGGGGGGGGGTCTATAGCCCCCCCATTGGCCTGAAACGGATGCAAAATAGCACGTTTTTAGTGCTTTTGAGGCCAATTTTTGCTCAAAATTGGGGATTGGGGAGCAGAAGTTGTGAAGGACTTGCTGTTATTTGGATCAGAAAAGTGGAGTTGTTTCTTCTGGAGCGCACATAAATTTGGGTGAAGATTTTTTTTTTGGAGAACACCTGATCTCGGCCGGAAAAACCGTTCCAGAATTGGTGATGACCTTTTTGTTTTTTTGGAGATCACCTGATTTTGACAAAAACACCGCCTCAATTTCATTCAAGACTGATGAAAATTTGGGTCAAGTTCGTTTACTGTTGTTTCCAGCTTCCAAAAAGCCCTTCTTCCCCTTTGCGAAATCCTGGCTACGCGCCTGGGTCTTCCACAAACTGTTTTGCCAATGCCATGGGCACCCTGAAGCCCATGGGCCCCGGGGTCATTGTCCCCCATGCCCCCCTTCTCGGAGGCCCTGCATACCTCACCCTTTGGGCCACGGCACAAAGCAAAAAAGTACAAGATATATCTTAAAATCGCGTCATCAGATTATAATAAAGCATACATGTGGAAAGTGGAAGAGGTTCACGCTATCTGGCATTTTAGCCTCATTTTAATCAGCAGCTTAAGAGTAGAAGTGACGCAGATTTCAGATTTTTTTGGTACATGCTAAAATCTTGCCTCTTTGAAAAGCTTTTTTCAACTTAAATTTACCATAGGCTACTCTACACTGGTAAAAAAGACATAGCTCTTTTTCATATCTACCCGGCCATGATCTGGCCTTGGCTTGTTCTCAGAGCTGGTCACCCGCTACTTGAAAAGTAGCGCCGCTGCCGCTATTTGACAAAAAAAGCATCGGCGCTGCCGCTTATCGCTACTTAAATGAAAAAGTAGCGCCGCTGCCGCTACTTGCATACAAAACAGCGGCTGCTGTCGCTGCCGCTACTTTAGAAAAATATCTAGCAAAAAGAACGATGGTATTCGAATACGGTACCCAGTAGTAAAATTTCAACTTTATTTGCGAAAGTTACAATTCAAGCTTTTAAAGTATTGGCACAGGTTACAATCAGTGGTGGCCTTAGGAAAGGGGGGGGGCCCTGTGCAAATTAAATGGGGGGGCCCTTTTCTTTACACACTACTTTACCATGTTTTATCTGCACTTGCAATTAAGCGCAACAACGCATTTCATAAATAACAAGACCAGAAGACCAATGCTACTGCAGCCCTAATTAAATCAAATGTTCGTATCTTCCAAAACACAAAAAGACCACCATAGCAATAAATATTTTCTTACAATCAGTTCAACAACGTCAATACGTGTTCTAGAAGCGAGTAAATAAAAAAGAATTAAATTACACGCGAAATATTAACGAGTTTAGGGACTGTATTAACTTCCCTTAATTAAAGCTTGAATAACGGATTAACGTTAACGGAGGTGTGAAGTTTGTTAACGGACTAGTGGTTAACGAAGCTAAGGTTTTGCATTAACTTGCCCACCTATGGTACTAGTCAAACAGATTAAAACGTATTTTCGCGAATTAGGGGGATTCGGGATTGTGGAAAAAGGTTTGGGGCACCTCTTTATTACCTCAAGTAGTTCTAATTTCTTCAATAAAACCGATTTGAAACAGTATCTCTCGACAATAACGAAGAACACCTGCACCAAAATCAACTGTCAAGTGCTTATGTGCATTCTGTTCGAGTAAGAAAGGAGCGTCAGAAACCGACTGTCAAGTAGCATTAGTAGCCTACTTACTACTTTGCTTTCATAAAAAAATGATAGGTCTTGTTCTAAGTGGAGTTTCAGTCGCTTGCAATTTTCTCAAAACGATGACAACTGATAAACTTTACCAACGCATTGATTTGTATGCATAGGTGGCGGAACCGGGGAGGCCCCGGCTCCCCCACTTTTTTTTCAGGGGGGGCCCTAATTTAAGTGATTTTTTTTAAAATAACACTGCTGAAAAATGTTTTTGCAACTTAATATCATAGATGTCGAAACCAGAAGGCGTAGAATGCAGACTCACACTCCTAACCGGGTGGGAAGGCATTGGATTATATGCATTGACTTTTACGACCATGACTCAAAATAATTTTTATAGCGTAATTTCTCCTTTTGAGCTTAACTCTAGATCGATTCCATTCCCAATTGTGATGTTCGTGTTAAGAGTACGATACCTTCGGTTTAGATTTAATACCTGTGCAGCTGTCATTTTTGCAACCATACGATGTTTATGTTATTTTGAAAGTGATTTCAAATCTCTAAAAATAACCTCCCCTCTCCACGGTTGTTATACCCAGCCGCCATTCTTTGCATTGTTACGTAATTATTATAAGCGTCACAGACGAAATAGGAGCGAATTTGATTGGTGTGCAGCTGATGAACAATCAAGGTTAATTTGTGGTGTAAAAAATGAGTGCTATGATACATTATTTTCTCAGACAATTTATTCATTTTTTTGTTCTTGACCACCACAAAAATAGTAAATAGCGAATGGATACTAACGCAAAAAGTAACATGTTGAATCTGGAAAAGGAAGAAGCGACGCAATCTTCATATTTTGCACTCATGCGTTTCAATAACTTTTGGAAGGAAGCCAAAATGGAATGCCTCAAACGACGCTTGCTTTAAAAAGCGTGTTTAAGAGACTTTGCAATCATTATATGTCAGTAGCGTAGCCAGGGGGGGGGGGGCTATAGCCCCCCATTGGCCTGTCGACCAAAATGCAAAATGAGAAAAACACTACGTTTTTAGCACTTTTGAGACTACTTTATTCACTGGAATGGACTAAATAGTGATTTAAAACATCTTTTGAAACATATATTCAAGGGGGGGGCTAATTTGTCAAAAACAAAACTAACAAATAAATGAAAACTTTGAAAAATCGTCAAAAATAAGTCATCAAATTTGATCGCAAGTGTAAAAATGCTTAACATAGGTGTCATCACCAAATATATTATTAACTACGGAATAGGAGGGGGGCTATTCAGTATTAGTTAATTACCCATCATTTCTCTCAAATCTCTTTTCATCAGCCCCCCCCCCCCCGCAATTTTTTTTCTCTATAAACTGTATACGAAATAGATTACTCCGTGTTAGTTTTATTGAACTATTCTATTTTATAGTTTACCAGCATCTAAACAAGATAACCAACATTTTACCATTTGCCACCTCCCAAATAGCCCATTTATGCCACCAGTTTAATTATGTTTGCTCTGCCAATTTCTAAGCCACGTTTTAAAAGCATTATTTATTAATCAAAATAGCCCAAAAATTAAGTTATTTTTGCTAAAAAATGCAAAATTTTCGAGCGCTGGGGGCTCCACCCCCAGACCCCCGTGCCTCCGGCGGCTGGGGCCTTTGCCCCCAAACCCCCTGTCTCCGGCGGGTGGGGGCTTCGCGCCCAGACCCCCGTTGGCTATCTTCCCTAAAACAGCCCCCGCCCCATTGCGGATTTCTGGCTACGCGCCTCTTATGTGTTATTTGTATATGTTACTGTTGAGCTTAGCACGTTTATAATGCTAATATAGAAATAAAAACGAAAAAGATAACATCGTTGTTTAGCAAACGTTTGTTAGCAGAACAGTCAAGTTCAGAACCTCCATCTAAACAGCCGATAATAAACCAAGGGGAAGATAGCGACGAAAATTCGGATAATGGTAGTGGCCTTGCCAGCGATTTAAGTTCAAGCTATGATAGTCGAAGCGGTACTGGTACTCCCACAATGCTAAGTAAGTTTGCAAATTTAGCTAAACGGAGGGCTGAAGACTTGGTTTGGAATGGAAATATTAAACTGCCTTTTACAATTTACGTTTGCAATAGACCCATGATATGATAAGCTGAGTTTATTTTTAAGTCAAGCGGACAAGCTAGTGGAATCGCAGTCGCAAAATTAACAGTGATCAAATACTGGAGATTTTGGCAAATCTATGTGAAGCTATACACTACTACAAAAAAATTAAGTTCACATAGATTTAAGCAAGACTGTGGACTCGTGGAGTACAGGAGTCGAAACTTTAAAAAATATCGGGAGTTTAAAAGCCTGCAATGTAATATGTAAACAAAGGGAAAAAATTGGTCAATATATCCTATACATTTCAAGAAAAAAAATTGAGGCAAGGCCCTAGCTTATCAGGTATCCTCCTTTTTGTCGGGCTGTATGTCGAGTTTAATGTGTACTTTTGCAGTGTGTTTACTAACAAATAACAATGTAGCATTTTTGCTGTGACTAAATTTGCGACTGTTTTATTATGGATATTGAATAGGCCTAATATTATTGCTATAGTTTTTAATGATTAATTACGGCTTGGAATAACATTTATGGGCGCACTTTTTTAAACGAACTGCATTGTTTCGGTAACCTTTAGCGACATGATGCATTTGCAGTAGGTAGTGCTAAAACAACGAAAATTGCTGTAAGCTTATAACTGCGCGTTATGCGCTGTTGGTGAAAAAACTGGATAGACTTTGGGCCCCCCCACTTTCAAAATGGTTCCGCCATCGCTGTTTGTATGTTAATTTACACACAGAATTTAATTTGGCCCGCTACCAGACCGCATTATTTGTTGAAATTTGGTTCAGCAAAATAGGACCACGTACGATAAACCTCGCCTTTATTAAACTACGACAAAACGTCACAAAGGTAGCATTGTTTGTTCTACTAAACTAAAATAATGTAGTAGCGAGAGCAGAGTGAAAAAAAATTGTAAAGACTCCAAACGGTAACGCGTGAAAATTAAAATCGAAAAAAGTCTTGGAAGAAGTTTATTAGCAGCAGCAGCAGAAAATTTGCTGAAAAAAAAAACAGCGCTGAAGCGCTGCTGCTTTTTTGACCGAAAAAACAGCGGCGCTGCCGCTTTTCGCTGGTGACGAAAAAGTTCGCTGTACAGTTCGTTAAAAGTTCGAAAAAGTTCGCTAGTAGCGCCGCTGTAGAACAGCGCCGCTGTGCCCATCAGAGGTGGAGTCGAGGACACAAGGCTCGAGGCCAAGGCCAAGGACACAAAAAAATTTCGAGACCAAGGACAAACCCTCTCGAGGCCAAGGACCAAGGACACAGACGCAAGTGTTCTCCAAAAAAAAAGAAGGTTTTCAAAAAAATTCTTCAAGCGATCTCAAAAGAAAACGTCTTCAAAAGTTTTTTTCAGGCAAAAAAGGTCTTCAAAATTTTTTTTCAGGCGATTTCCACTGGAGGAAAACAAAAAAGGTCTTCGCAAATTTTCTGCGAGGTTTCTGGCGCTTTCCAACAAAATTTCAACGGTTCAAAAAATAGTGCTCTCCTCGAGCCGAGGACAGGGCAATTTTCGAGGACTTGAGGCTTCGAGGCCAAGGACTTGAAAATGTGTCCTCGAGGCCAAGGACATCCTCGAGGACTCAACCTCTGGTGCCCATCACTGCTTGTTCTGAAGTAGCAGCATTTCTGCAAACTGCTGGGGCAAGTTATATTTTGAATATTTTCTAGCCAATGTCATAACAGTTTAGTTTTTGCTGCTCGGCAAATTCCAAATAATCTGTCACCAATAGCTAAAAAAAATTAACTTTTTTCTTGGCTTTAGGCATAATATCATTAGAAAGAACGTCTAATAATCTAGTTTGTGCCCTTCAGTTCTTTTTATGCTTATTAATTGCAAGTTTTTTGCTGCTCAAAGCAGGTCTTTCAAACCGAAATTTAACCTAAAAAGGTCATTAAAATTGAGTTATTTTTACAAAAAACGCAAATTTTTTTTTTCGTTTTTTTTTTGATACCTCCGTTCGGAATCACAAATTTTAACACCTCACCCATGTTCCCCCCTTTTTGAAAAGTTTTCATTAGCTGCTATGAAAAGTGAACAAAAACCTTTGTAAAAAAACGGTTGACCGGGCTGATTAACCGGCGTAGAATTTGAAATTTACCAATCGAGTCGAGAAAATTCTGAACGGTTCCATCTCTGAGCTGTAGCTCTCTACTCGGTTACAGCGTTTCGGTCACGACAATCAATGGATTATATTTTGGTAAAATTTTGTGAAATTACGGTGGCCGCAACTTGATGAGCTTCTGATTTATTGCCATCCTCCTTATAATGTACCGAGTTTGTTAAAAATGAATGACTAAATAAATAATGATTCAATTAATAATAAATAACTAATAATAAATAAATAATAAATAGCTAAATAAATAAATAATTCAATTAAACTACTCGAAGTGTAGCTATATGATTATAAGCCGCAAGCCCCTTAATATCTCAGAATTTAGTTTGACAATGAATAACTTGAATATCAAACGAAGTGATTGCGTAAAATATCTAGGTGTGTTATTAGATGAAAACTTAACCTGGAAAAATCAAGTACAAAAACTAAACAAAAGCCTTTCAAAAATATGTGGGTTAATCTTTAAAATAAGACACTATGTACCCTTAGCCACTCGAAAACTAATTTATTACTCTATGTTTCACTCCGTCATATCCAGTAGCGTAGCCAGGGGGGGGGCGGGGGGGGCTATAGCCCCCCCCCCATTGGCCTGCCGACCAAAATGCAGAATAAGGAAAATACCACGTTTTTAGCACTTCTAAGACTCTTTTTTGCACTGGATTAGACTAAAAAATGCTTTAAAGCATAGTTTGAAACGTTTATTTAGGGGGGGGGGGGGGGGGGGCTGATGGACTGCCGACCAAAATGCAGAATGAAGAAAATACCACGTTTTTAGCACTACTAAGACTCTCTTTTGCACTAGATTAGACTAAAAAATGCTTTAAAGCATAGTTTGAAACGTTTACTTGGGGGGGAGGCTAATAGACTGCCGACCAAAATGCCGAATAAGGAAAATACTACGTTTTTAGCCAGTAGCGTAGCCAGGGGGGAGGGCGGGGGGCTATTAGCCCCCCCTCCATTGACATTTCGATTAAAATGCATAATGGGAAAAACACTACATTTTTAACACTTTTAAGACTGTTTTATGCACTGGAGTGGACTAAATAATGATTTAAAACAGCTTTTGAAACATATGTTCAGGGGGGGGCTAATTTGTCAAAAATAAAACCAACAAATAAATGAAAACTTTGAAAAATGGTAAGAAATAAGCAATCAAATTTGATCGCAAGTGTAAAAATGCTGAACATAGGTGTCACCAACAAATATACTATAAACTAAGGAATAGGGGGGGGGGCTATTCAGTATTAGTTAATTACCAATCATTTCTCTCAAATCTCTTTTCATTAGACCCACACGAAATAGATTACCCCGTGTGAGTTTTATTGAACTGTTCGATTTTATAATTTGCCAGCATCCAAACGAGAGAACTAACATTTTACCATTAGCCACCTCCCAAATAGCCCATTTATGCCACCAGTTTAATCTTGGTTGCACTGCCAATTTCTAAGCCACGTTTTACAAGCATTATTTTTTAATCAAAATAGCCGTAAAATGAAGTTATTTTTGCAAAAAAAATGCAAAATTTTCGAGCGCTGGGGGCTCCGCCCCCACACCCCCATTGGCCTCCGGCGGTAGGGGGCTCAGCCCCCAGACCCCCAAAACAGCCCCCCCCATTGCGAATTTCTGGCTACGCGCCTGGTCATATCGTACTCTTTAATTAATTGGGGAAGAACTACCAATTCGTGTCTACACCAACTGGAAGTTTTGCAGAATAAATTTATCAGAGCCAGTTTATTTCTTCCTCGAAATTCTCCTATCGATTGTCTTTATGTTAAATTTCAAGCTTTAAAACTAAAAGACATGATCAAATTTGAATTTTCAAAATTTATTTTTAAATTTAAAAATAACATGCTTCCTTTATCATTTAGTAATTACTTTGTCGATCTAACCAAGATACACAAACACAACACCAGACAAAAATCAGCCAGCAGTTATTATCATCATACATTCGACAGTGAGTTTGGGAGGAAAAGATTACATCACGCATGTTTAAAGGAATGGGAAGCTATTCCTCTTGCTCAAAAAAATTGCTCCTTTGCTAAATTTAAAAATAATTATAAATCAGTTACTTTGGAACGTTACTCCAAAGACGATGGTTAAATACATAATTTGCTTAACTGCTTGGTTTTTGTTTTTTTTGCAAGTGGAGTAAAATATGTAGTAAGTGTGATCGTTAATCTTTAGACTTACGTTGATGTAAAGAAACGTTTTAGCTAAAATTAAACTTGTATTTTACCAGAAAACGTGTTTGCTAGATTAGACCTGTATTGCTATTAGGAAAACGTAATGTAATTATTCAATTACACCTATCGCATATTGTTGTTAATGAAAAATAGCTCAACAAAAATTGACTGATTTGATGGATGCACGGTACCCATTAATGCGAAAACTGATATACATTGTAAATATTGTTTGCTTTATGACAGTGCTGCTTTTTACTATGCTTTGTAGAATTGAGTTAATTTTTCGCCAAGCTTAAGTTTACGTCTGATACTGTTTAAGTATTGCTATTTGGTGCAGTTGACATTGATGACCGCATGGTCTTTCGCTGCTTCCTGCCTGCGTACTTTAACGTATGGTAAAATAAACTTGACTTGACTTAATCCATTCCGCAATCCGCTAATTTCTGTAAGGGGATTCCCCTAGAACAAAAGTTGCTCTCAGCTTTTGTTGCTGGCCTTGTACAGTGATGAGCGTACTGTACTGTACTGCACAGTAGAGATGGCAACAGCGCAGCGTACGCGGCCGCGCGCTGTTGTTGGTGCACCGCGCCGCGCAGCGTGGCAACTAAAATCTGTATTGCATCACAGCGTCAGCGCAGCGCCGCGTACTATAATTTTATTCATTTTTTTACATTTATTGCTAGTGAATTACTGTATGTCTTTATGTTACTGTGCCTATTGTAGGCCTATTCGTCAACAAGTCATGGCATAAAGCATTAGGCTTTCGGTCCTAGATGTCTGTAGCCTGTCTGGTATGTGGTAGAGTAAGAAGACTAGGCTACCCAAAGGTGCAATGACAGAATAGCCTACGCAGTAGCGAATGATTAGAAGGTTCCAGGTTCACGGATACCGGTAAGTAAGCAGCCGGTAGTTTATCCAAAATTGAATATCCATATATAGGCCTACGTTGGAAGGCAGCAAAGTTGTTCTGATCAAGTTTGACAATTAAATTTGAGTGTAGTACGGTAGCTTGTGACAGCATGCAGATCTTATACCAGTATTTGGGCTATTGCTTTAGGATTAGTACCGGTACAGTAGTTTCATGAATCATCAGGTAGACAGATAGATTGCTTTTGATTGCCAAAACATGCTTCAGAAAAACAGATAGAAAACACACACGAGACAGATAAAACCAGTATCATTAGAATGATTGACCTCACGTCGCATGTTCCTTTGTTTTTACATGGCCAGTTTCTAAGTTAACCAGTGCTAAATTTTAGACTTTTCTTATAACTTGAGAACAATTAGGTCTAGCTGTATGAAATTTTAACAGCAGTTTGAGATTAATAAGTTATATGTTTGTGCCAAATTTTGAGGCAATGAGTTACGTGGTTTTGGTTTTAGGACCCAAAAACTACCTCGAAAGTATGGTGTAAAAAGTGGTCTTATTGAAAAACGACTTAAATACGGCAAAAAATATTTCATAGGGTTATTAGGCCTATATGTCTTAAAATACCCTTTCATCCCTACCAACCCACTTTTGGCCACGATGAGTTTTTTTTTTCTTTCTTTTTTTTGCTTTCTAAATCTTATGCGCTCTTCTCCTAAACCACAACACATTAAAATCTAATTTTTGTGTAAAGTTGTTTAGCTGCAAACGTAATTTTTTCTCCCAAAGTTTTGGGGGGCCACTCTTCCAGAAACCCCCCAAAATAGGGCCCCTAAAATTACCGTAGTTTTTTTGATTGCTCTAGCTAGGGTGATAGTTTTTTTTTTATATCGATACATATTTAAGCAACAACTGGTTTGACATACTTTAGGGGTACCACCGCCCCCATGGGCCCCCAAATGGATCCCCAAAAATCAATTTTTGATTGGTTCAAGCTAGAGCATTAGCTTTTTTTTATCAACAGATGTTAAAAAAAACAAAGAGTTTGACATGGTTTGAGGGGGCCACCACTCTGAAAACCATCCAAAATGATTCCCCCAAAATCAATTTTTTTGTATGTCGTAAGCTAGAAAGCTAATTTTTTTCTGATGTTGGTGGATATTTTAAAATGTGGATAACTTGCAGTGTGGAGCAGCATGAACTAAAATGTGTTTGTATGCTGTGTGTTGCAGCATGCAGACAAGGTTTGCAGACACAGCGCAGCATGCGGATGCATTTTTTGTTATCCGCGCCATCTCTGCTGTACAGTACCGGTAAGTTGTACCGGTATCAATTTTCCTGCTGCTAGTTGATGTTAGCATGGTAGTAGGCTTAAAGACACTTTACACTATTTCTGTTGGGACCAAGCAGTCTACTCGTTGTGGTGGCCTAGCGTGATGAAAGACTTGCAAACAGACAGACAGAATCTGAAATTCCAGAATTCCAAAATAGTGCTCTGCATTTGTATGGTTAGACGGACGCAGAGTGCTGGTTCTTATGAACAAACACAAAATCTTTACTACAATATTAAATAATGAATGCAAGTGCAATAGGTTTGGTCTTTTTAATGTTTTAGAAATTGAATTGAACTAAATTGACAGACAGACAGATTGAAGTTAAATAGAATTGCAGTTTAGTATGATAGGCCTAGTCTTTTACAAGTTAAATTTTTCCTAAAGTGAAATATGTAGAACTAATTTAATGGTTTACAAACACAGGAGACATCAGGTCTTACAATCCTACTTCATTTGACAACACCTTAATGCTGTCTCCACGTCTAAATGGGTAATTACTTCACCCCCTAGTGACACAGGTGAGGTGTATAGCCCTGTAAGTTTAATCGTTTTATGTTATTTAATCGTTTTGCGTGCTTCTAGCCTAAAAGCCACCAATGCAAAAACCTTTAGGGAAGAGCCTCCAGAACGGCGACTACAGTACTTAAAGGGGGTGAAGCATCCAGATGGGATTATGGGCAAAAATTAAAGAAACAGTTACAACACTTCTTCGCTAAATTTCAGCTTTCTACAATTTATCGTTTCTGAGATATTTCAAAGTTGGGAGATCTCCCCGACAGTGTTGCCAGTTGAAATCCAAGTTTCTAGGAATTGGTATATACTTATTAAATTTTAGAAGTTTTTCTGTTGTAACACTAATTCATGCATAAGTCTGGCATTCAGGAGCTTTCAAACCAATGTGAAAGATTGCAATGAACATTATTTTAAGAAAAATAAAATTTTACTTGGAACACTGTTGGGGAGGTCTTTTTACTTTGAAATTAAATATCTCAGAAATGCTACGACGTAAACTGGTGAAACTTGGTGAAAATATGTTTTAGATTATTCTTTATTTTTTGCTCATAATCCCAGCTGGATGCTTCACCCCCTTTAAAAACAAGCAATGCAAAAAACTCAGAATGTCAAACCACTACAATTAATTACGGTTAGGTCTAGTTTTGTTGAGTTTATTTTTTTATTTATTTGTATTAGCGATGCAAAGTCAGTTAGTTCATTTTAGTCTGTTCTGGTTAAAAGTGTGTTATTTTTGTAGGGATGTTTTACATTACACTGATTATACGTTTGACTTAGCCTGCTAGCAGGCTGGCAGATCAGAGGGTAGTGTTACTGTTACAGGTTAGCCATTTAACATCTGTGTACTGTAAAGTCCTATTGCCACTTTTGTAACTTAAATCATAGTAGCTTTGTTATAAAGATCACAATGATAGTTCCACCTCATCTTTGTTGGTTACTGGTCAACATCTTACTTTAAACTTAACAAACTAGCCAAGTACTGAGTAGTCCACTGCTATTTCACAATATTTGATGCCGGGTGTCGAATATGACATCTAATGTGATAGTCTTGCAGTTGACAGGTTGATCAACTTGTCTACTCTAGGCTACCAGTCAGCTAGTAAAAGCAGTTGTAGCAACGTACAAACAGGAAAGACCCACCAGTATAATCTGTGTTTGGTTTACAGTGTTGATATCAACCACAGACTGATTTAGTCTACCAATATCAATACACTCTACAGAATAGCAGCCTTACCAGCTTACTGACTGACTGAAGGTGATCGATCATGATTATTACTGATTAGCAGAAGATTGCTAAAAGTCTAGACTAGTTTGGAGCACCTTAACTTGGGATGTGGAAGTAGTGAAAGCGCAAAAGCAGAAACTGAAAACAGTAAAAAGGTACCACTTCCACTTTGACGATTCATATTGAATGTCAAAACTTGAATGTGGTGCAATTTTGAAAAGATATTTGTGACGAAAAGTGAATGTTTGCTTGATCATCATTTGCAAAGAAACATTTTAAAGGCTTATAGTTCATGTAGATCGGGGGCAGCCCCTACCCTTATTAACTCAAAGATGAACCATGTAGCTAACGAACTCATTTTTTAAATTATAGGTGTTCAAAAATTCTCCATTTTAGACCTAAAATTTTAAAAAATTCTCAAAAATACTTTTAAATAGAGTTTTTAATTTCTCAAAAATACTTTTAAATTTCTCAAAAATACTTTTGAATAAAGCAATATACATGATTTTTTGTGCTTAGGTTGACATACTTTTAACTTGTTAAAGCTTATGGTAGTTTCAAATTCCAATTTTGAGTAGTAAAACTCTTAGCATTGTCCTATTTTTGATTATGTCATTGCAATCGTCTTCACAAAAGTTTACTGTAGAAAACTAAAACCATCATTTTTCAAATTTGTACACAAAGGTACTTCAAACATATTCAAACTGTCAAGGATATTACTACAGATTGCTGTGAACTACCATATTACATTGTTTTTCTTCCTCACAAAAACACTATCATGAATGATACCCAAACTTCAATGTTAGTATGTAATTTAATCAAAAGCATAAAGTTTCGTTTTTTGGAAAGTTTAACAACTGTTAATGTTTGAAGTACGCAGATTAGCAACCCAAGTAGATCCATATCCAAGCGAGGTTGAGCAACATCACTCTAAATTTGTTCTCCCTCCTCTCTTAAAAATTGAGTCAAAATACGTTGCAGCATGCAACCAAAAGAAAAAAAGAAAAGTTTAAACTTCGTCACCAGCAGACCTTAAAAACACTTGCTTTAGCGTTTAGCTAAATTTTAGCACAAAAAAGCATTAAACTGTTGCCATGAAGTTTCAAACCACCGCTTAGCAACTAAGAGATTTGTTACAAATATATCGTTGCCTAGAGCCATACTACAACTCTTCAACTGAATTGAATTGTGCAATGATATTTCTTTTGAGTGATGTTAAAAATCATGATAATTCTTTTAGCTTCGGATGACGAAAGGATTACTCTCAAGTTGCATTTACACAGGCGACTTTTAGCCTGGCACATAGCCAAGAATTTAAAATGAGGGGGGGCTATTTTGGAGGTGTGACACCAAACTGGGACAGTTTACACTTGGAATTGGAACGTTTTTTGCTTGAATTTAAGTGAAGACAAAAAAAAAGATCTTTGCCTGCATTGGGATTGAGTTTTGAGTTTTTAACCAAATTCTATTCAAGTCCAGAGTCAAAGCAGTCACATTCCTATTGCCAATGCCAATGGGTGGGCTGTTTTTGCTTTTAGGGCAAAACTTGGTCTCCAAAGTAATAAAAATAGGGTATTTTGCATACTCTGCATGCCAATAAGGGTCGAAACCCCCCCCCCTGCTGTCCTTGTTTACGCTACTGCTTTTGCTGTGAGAATCGGCATTTTGCCTTTTAATTCTTCCTCTATTGCCTTGTTTCTTTCTTTATCGATTTGAGAAAGAAAAAAGGCAAAATGTCGATTTTCGCAGCAAAAGTTGCCCGTGTTAATGCAGCTTCAGATATACTCTACTCAAGGCCGTAGCCAAAGGGAAGCCTGCTAGGTTAAGACCCTTCCTGGAAATGCTTTAGCATCCATGGCAATTACGCAACTAGTGGTTTAAGTCAAAGGGGGCAAGCTTTACTATACATTTGCTACATTTTTCCATTAATTTTGGAGGAGAAAACAAAAGGTTTTTGCCATAAATTTCGTGTTTTTTTTCTGCCAGATAATGGTAAAAACCAAATCAAAGAAGGTCTTCACCAAAAATTCAATGCTTTTATTCGCGTCATTTTTATTTTTAGGTGAAGACTTTTTCCATTTTTGTCATGTGCTTTTTTTACAGAAATTTGTTGCTCGGGGGGGGGCCTATATCTAAGGGAGCCTTTGTGGAGCAAGAAAAAACTAAATAATGTTTTAACCAAAATTTGCTGAATTTTTATTTTTTTCCATATCTCCGCATGTAAGATAAAGCTACGAATACCTGTTATATGTTGCAACCCCCCTTTAATAATGTACCCTGAGGTTTGTCGCTAGCCACGTGTCTGAACGCAAGCGATCGTCTTTTTAAAGTAGTCCACCATAAACACCAATTGCTACTGTTAAGCATATATGATTACATTTAATTTAAATTTTGAAAATATTTGTATGTTTTTTCAAAATGTCATTATTAGAACAATAATATTTTCTTCTATAGTCGCAACAGTTTATGAAATACTTGCTTTAAGCAAATTCTACCGTAAAAAATAGAATTTGACATCAATTTCACACTATAACAAGCCAATTATACTACTTTTTGTATTTGTGCTGCTAGAGGCAGCATTTCACAAGTTTAGCACTTTATTGCTCATAGCTTTTGACCCCATTGCTCGATTCCATTCAAATTTTCTTCAAACTGTGTGTGGTTATAAGGCCCATCCTCCTAAAGGGCTTTTAAGCTTGCAAACTGTCGCTGTCGTGCACCATAAACCAGAAAATCCAAAATTTTGGGCAAGTGAGGTCAGAAAAATGGGTTGATGGAGGACCTTTTTGTAAAATTTTCAAAAATCGTTTTGAAATCTTTCAAACATAACAAAAAACTTATCCAATGCCATAGCAGGCTAATTTTTTTTCTGTAGTCATTACCCTAGTGTACAGTCTATACAGAGTGCCACCCACCCCCCCAAAAATTGTAACACTTTTGTTTTGATCTGCACTTTATATTTTTCACTCTAACACTTCATCTTTTCAGTTGTGATTAATCGTTAAAAAACAGGAATTTGTTTCTTGCCAATATTTTGATATTTGGCTTAGAAGGCATACACTTTTGGGCAAAAGACAAAAATCATAGATTGATACCTAAAGACCTTAGCCTCTTTGCTCACTTGATCTCAACCTTTCAGATTTGGTCTTGTGAGGTTATGCCAAAAGTGTATACCTTCTTAGCTAAATATCAAAATATTGGCAAGAAACAAATTTCATGTTTTTAATCACAAACTGAAAAGATGTTTGCAAAAATAATCCTCGAACTGTTTAGAAACTAGGCTGAGATTATAGGCAGGTCACTTAAAGGCTTGCTCACATGATCTCAACCCTTAGGACATTTTCTGATGAAGTTACAGTATGCAAACTGCCAAAGAGAATGTTTTTATGACGACCTTGATTGCATGCATGGTCTGGTGAAATTTGCACCTTGTTTAATGGTCACATTTAGTGGCGCAACCAGGGGGGTGGGCAATATTTCTACGTGGCCAATTTATGTCAGCGAATCAGCGGTTTGTTAAATTAAGACGAAATAGTTTTTGGCTATATGATAAACATAGCTTTTGAAAAGTTGACAAATTTATGGAAATATAACTTTTAATATACATGAATACTAGACTGGTGCAAAATTTGGGGCACATAAATGTATTTTTACAGATTTGAGCACTAATGTTTTGAGAAAGTTTAGTCACTTGCTGGTTACTGTAGCCAAAAAGTTTGAGGAAACACTGTGCTTAGAGGGGGCTGAAGTCTCATTTTAAAAATTTAACCTAAAAGACAAGCAATTAAACGTGTTCTGAACTTGACCTGAAGGTAAGGAGGTACTGAAAAGGGCCAGGCAATTTATCTCGTTCAAATGACTTCCAAATTTTAAACAATTTTTTATATTTTTTAATGGATCCAAACACGTGCAAAATGTGACCCAAATGGCATTAAAAATCCTATTTTTTCCCAAAAAAATTGCCTTGCAGCTCATGGCTTTGCCTCCAGACCCCCTAGTCTGGCAGCTGTGATATGTTTGAGTTGCTGCATTTTGTTGAGTACGTCACCTAGATTAGGCAGTTTTCAGACAAAAAATTTTAAGTTTTGGTTCTATCCACCCCGCTTACCAAATCTTAGTTGAGCACTTGGTCACAATGTTGCATCTTTGGATAAGGCACTTTTAAACGATGATTACCTCTGCTTGGTGGCATTGAACAAGTAGTAAATTTCTCTGGAAAAAAACAAAAAGTCAACTAAAAAATGGTTAACTTCTAAGCACTTACAGATTCATCCTGAGGATAGTGCCACCATCATATTCTCGTGAAAGAAGATAAAAATGCAACAAATGCTGTTACCACCATCATCAAACTATGGACTGAGATTTTGCAGATTATGATATATGCTAACTTGTCATCAAAAACTGTGCTGTCAGTTTCAATGCCCTATGAATTGGAAATTAAGGATACATTTTATCAAGCATTTTATTCACCACCAAAATCAATGCAAATGCCAAAAGAGATTTAAAACGTATACTTATTATAATTTAAGACCTAAAACTTAAATTTATAATAGTTAAATCAAAAATCACGATCCTTTTTGATATTTCTGGATCAAGTCTAAAATTGGCTGTGGAAATCAAGCTATACGAGTAGTATATACCTACTCTGCAATCAGAACCAAATTTATGTCAAGGTTTAGTTCAAAATATATTTTGAAATTTTTTACAATGTTAAAAGAAATTTTTAGATTGCAGCTACAGTTGGATATTGGTAATTATTAAATCTAATTCAGGGTATTGCTAGGGATGGGCATTTCAGAATAGTTAGCTATTCCAAAACTATTTCGAATAGCTAAAACCGAATCCAGAATACCGAATCCTATTCTGGTTTAAATTAACTTAATTTGCTAAAAAAGTGAACAACCAGTCAACCACCACCGATATTCAAGAAAAAATTTATTCCATAATTTGCTTAAGTAAAGCAGCACTTTAATGCAGTGCATGACATTGAGTGCTTCGAAATGTTCATTACTTAGTTGCGTTCTTAAGGCCATGATTAGACTCAGGCACATAGCCACAAATATGCAATGGGGGGCTGTTTGGGGGGTCCGGGGGCAGAGCCCCCAGCACTAAGAAATTTTATAATTTTTTGCAAAACTAACTTAATTTTGGGCTTATTATGATAAAAAATTAATGCTTTTGAAATGTGGCATAAAAATAAGCAGTGCAAAAAAAAAACATGATTTAACTGGTTGCACAAATGGGCAATGGCTATGTAGGTGGTGGCTTATGGTAAAATTTCAGTACTCTTATTTACAAGCTGGTACCGTAAATCATAAAATCTTAGAGTTCAATGAAACTCACAGGGCGTAATGCATTTTGTTAGCTACCCCCCCCCCCCCCCCCCCCCTATTCCTGAGCTTAAAGATTTTTTTATAAAACCTATATTCAGCATGCTTCAACAAGCGATCAAAGTTGATTGCTTAGTTTTGGCGATTTTTAAAAGTTTTTACTGATTCGAGAGTTATATTTTTGACAAATTAGTGCCCCTCGTTAAATGAATATTTCAAAAGATGTTTTAAATCATCTTTTAGTCCATTCCAGTGTGGTAAACATTTCCAATGACATTAAACATATTGTTGCTTTCTGTTTCGTTTGATTGGTATCATAAAATGGTGTCACCTCAAAATGGTTACATCCGGGGGGGCCGCTTTCCTCCTCACTGACGTTTTGGACATGTTGTTGATACAATCTCGCGCTCTGCATGCAGTATTAAAGCGCGCTAAAATTGAGAGCATGCGGCGCTCATACAACTACAGAGCAAATGGCTCACTACACTTTTATGTGAGAATTAGGTGCAAACAATTTTTACCAACAAAATTGCATAGATTTAAAACCCGTTCCAATTATTCGGTTTATACTTCAATTTGGATTCCGGATAGTTTGGGATTCGGATCCTTCTGGATTCAGTATTCTGAAATGCCCATCCCTAGGTATTGCTTTCATTGCAACAAAAGATTTTAATGTTTTTTTTTTGTAAAACAATCAATTTGCATTAAATACATAAGTAGTATTGATCAAGATCATGGATGGTGATGACGATTCCCTCAGGTAAATCATAATTTTATCATAGTAGCTTATACTCACTCGAGCATTGCAAGTCCCATTGTCAATGGAACTTCTTAAGTTATTGTGTTTTACATCTAAAGATCTTCAAATAACAGCTGAATAAATAGCTTATAGATTATGCATTATAGTGAATGTAATGGCAAAAAATTTGGATGTGTTTGTGAGATTAATTGTTGCTGCTAATGATAAAAGGTTGCCAGGTTATGATATGTTTTGAAACATTCAAGATATGTGTGCTCAAGTTTTAGTGTTTATTCAAAATATGAAGTGCTTATAATACTGACAATGTGACTAGTTTTTGGCAAAGTATCTCTGATCTTGTGCAAATGTGCGAGTAATTCTAGAGCAATTTATTCGTTTTGTTATTCTACATCATATCATATGGTAAGATTGTTAATCACAATGATAAGTGCATGAAGTGGGTTTTTTGGATCCCAAGAAAAAAACACTATAGCTCTTGATTAAAAATCTTTTCTTTGATTGCCAGACATGTTATATACGCTAAATATAACAAGTGAAGAAGATTATAGTTATGCTTTGCTGAGTGTCCAAAAGAAATAGCAATGTGCAAAGCAAATTTACTTCACAAAAATATTTTTAGTTGCTGTAGTTTCTTTTAAATTAATTTCCGTTTCAAGCAGGTTGCATAGTTGCAATTCAATCTAATATTGTAAAAGATGAATTGCAAGCAAAAAGACCAATCCACAAGACGAGACAAATTTTATTTAGTCGCTCAGTAACAATATAATGGCAGTCAGTAAAATTGATTAAAATTGCGACATGGAAGTTGCAAAGGGACCTTGCGGTCATCAAGTCAAGCAACCACCTAAAAGTCAAGCAACCACTCTAACATTAAGTGTTGATATTGGGTTTGATTCAATGTCCGAAAAAAGTCAATCTTTGTAATTGATATTTTTTCTTCAGCTGCACTGCTCAGTTAGTAGAGCCTAGGATTAGTAATCAAAAGGTTGCTAGTTCCCAGTTTGATTCCCAAAATGGTGTTTGTTGTTGTGTCATTAATAACGACACAAATGTTTCCCATTAGGACCAAGAAGTCCCTTGTTGTAGTGGTCTAACCTGAGAAAAACTTTTAAACATAGATAAAAAAAAAAATACAAAAAAGAGTTCGCTGCATTGGTGTGGTGTGACAGACGCAGAAAGCTTGACGTACTGAAAATTTATAGATAATTGTATCATAAAATTTTTACTAAGGTGTTATTTTTGATAACCTTTTTTAGTTCTTTCCATCAACTTCGCATTACAAGTTCTGCTCCTAAGCCCAAGCCTAGAACTTCATTACAAAGGTAGGAATTTGAATAATTAAAATTAATACCATTGAGAGTCGGAGACCATATCAGGCCAAATGTATTATTTGCTTTTAGTTACATCGTTGAGAATTTTGAAAAGCAACCTTTAGTTCTGATGGTAAAATTTGATCCTGAAACTCCTTGATTTTTAGCATGAGTTATTAGTGAAAAAAGAAACAAAAGCAAACATAGTGCCATTTGAGTTTTTTATCACTATTTTAATTGTTGTGCTTGTTTTAAGCATTAACTGACATAAAATTATTATTTCTATGTTTCATTTTTTTGAACTTCAGAACTTTGCTATTCATTTTAGGAAAGTTCACGTTTCAACAGCACTACCATCCAGAGTCACTGATTTAGGCGAGGAAATGTTTCCAGTTTATGGTGCATCGTCTTCAGCAACCTCAAGACCTCAGCAACATTCCGGTTTGAGAGGAAGGGGAAGACCTCATGAAACCCGTACCCCTAGCAGAAACTCTCCAGCACACCATGGCTTTCGGATGCTGGGTGAAGTCCCACCCCCGCTTCGTTCAAGGGACAGCATTGCATCTCCACAAAGACGTTCACCTAAAGTGTTTCCTGATCATTCTTCGAGAAGCAGAAATGACGAACGTGGAAATCCGAGAGGAAATTTTCAAGCGAGGCCGCGCTCTAGCAGATCATCGTCTCGTCAACGACCTCATTCTGTTCATGAAGCTGGAATGACTGGTTATAATTTTACCAACAATGAAAATTCACCGCAGCACCGATTTCACTCAAAAAGATCGTCATCTCGTCAGCGCTACTCCAACGAAACGGGGCAGGAATCTCAAGAATTTTCACCAAAGTAAACTTTTGTAATTTCTTGCTTCAAGTACTTTTTAGCATTAATTAATATGCTGTACATAGTTAGAATTTATCTTCTTTTAAAACACATGATTACACAAAATTACCTAATTTTATATAATTCTTTTTTGAATTAGACACCCCTGATGATCTCGATTACGGGTGAAACAAGCTTCAAGGTTTTAATTTTTTTGTTTTTGACGTGTACTGTGTTATAAAAATTAATTTCTTTTTTTTTCAGTTTGATTTGTTTTCAATCATCTGTCAAGGTATCAGCAGAAAGCAGTAAAGGTGTCAGAGTTACTAGTTGTTTACTTGCGTATGGCTATTAAAGCAATGTTTTTGTATTGTAAGTTGAGTAGGTGTACCAAACTGGCAAGTGATTGAGCGTATTTCTATCAATACTTTTTAGAATTGTCATTATCATAATTCTTTTGTTAGCTACATCACCGTAGAGAAACAACACCAAACTTGAGTGTATCAAATGTCAGTTGGTTTATTTATAAAATTATTTGTTGACTAGATGCGTGCAGAATCTATGATGACTCTGCACAATGCGTATAGTTTTTAGTTTTAATATGAAGTTTCAAAATCAGTTGGCCCAAAAGTTTGTGTAAACAATACAGTTGATTATGTACGTCTTGAATCGATACTATCACTAACTGATCAATGGTATCAACCTATTAAACCAAAGGTTTATTTTTAAGAACTTTTGTGAATGGAATCGTAGAAAGTTACCTGTAACCCAATAAACTAATCAGTTAATAGTGAAATAGGTTTTCTTTAAAACGGTTGAAGACTTTCTCCTTTTGAATTGTTGCGCTGTAAGTATTTTTTAAGCGATTTTTTTGCAGCTCAAGTGTTTTTGGCCTTGTTGAAAATAAATACCGGTAGTCCAACTTGCAATTCAATCAGTCTGCAACTCTGCATTACAAGAAAAGTCTATCTTTAAATCAATATTGCTTAAATAGTATGTGTTTTAGAAAAGGGACACCGCGTGGTATTGGTTATAAGGCTGTGGAAGAAATGGTTAACGATGACAGCATTGAGAGTAAGCAAATTGCTATGCGTTTGTCGACGGAATCATCTGGTTTTGCGTTACAGCTGCGGTCGTCTTCGTTGCACAATGGTAAGTTTTAACTAGAATCAAGTTAAAGAAATTTTTTACTCTTTAGAAATCGATTGTCATTTGCCTAGAAGTAATGGGTCGGGGTATCTCAAAACTAAAAAGTGCATGAATCCTACTATCCACATTGCTTGTGTCATATGTCAGTGTTCGTCATTGTAGTTATCGACTTGTTCTTGGGTTAGAATCCTATGGACTCAAGCGAATATCTTTAAATTTGATGATCAGTACTTTCCTGCGTAATGAAATTAAGTTATAAGGAACAGTGCCAGTTGGTTGATTTCCAAAATCGTCCCAAAAACCTTTAGGGCCTTATCGGTAGTTGAAGCAAGTGCCGATAATAACTCAAAGGTTACCAGGTTTTACGCTGTATCTTGATTAAGACGACTTGAAAATAAATACATTCAACTATCGTTTTTTCGGATGGCATTAATCTGGAACTCGTTTTATCTATTAGACAGTGTTGGGGAAAAAGAGTTTGAGTTCGGACATCGGCCTTCGTGATTCCATTGATGACTTTAGGGTCTTTTAGATTGAAAGTCTTAGACCAAGAATAACAAGTTTTCTTAATTTTGTAGATAATGTATTGTAGTTAAAGACGGTTATTTCATTTACATTACTTTAATATCTTTTTGTCATTCATGCTTTTTCATTATCCAAACAGGTTTCTGCAACTTGTAGTCCAAAAAAAAAAAATAAGCCCAGCTATCTAAAATTAATATTGTTTTGATTTTCAGGATGGATTCAATTGATACTAAAGTTGTTTGCAAAGCTCTCAAAAAGCGATGATCCCAACCAATATTTTAACCGAATCTTGGTGATGCTAATAGACTGTAATTTTCATATGAAAATTCTGACGTTTTTTCAAGAAACTTTCAATGGGTAAGTTTGCAGGCACTGTAAATGATGTGGAAGATACCGCTTATTATTGTTTCGCTTATTGCTCCGTCACGGAAAACGGATTTATCAAACTAAATTATTATTATTAGTATATTTATACAAAATCCAAGGCACTTTTCACTTTGTATGCAATACAATATACCAATACATTAATGTACAGCAATACAACTCAATTCATGAATTTTATCACAAAGGGCATGTGGCTGGTATATATTACGATTCGTTCATGAGTGCGAATCATGCTTCCTGCTTCTGTCTAACCAATAGCCATTCTAATACAGAGCTTCTATTTTACGGTTTTGTTTGCAAATTTTTCATTAGGCAAGACGGGCAGTTTTGGGTACAGCTGCTAGGCCTCAATGGGGTATATACGTAAAGTAAAACGTGTTTTCTAAGAAAAGATTGATCAATTTGTTTGAAAATAGAGCTAGAAGCAAGCAATCTTTTGATCGCTAACTTGACACTTTTGATTTTTTGATTGCTTATTATAGACTCAGCATCTAAATTTTAGGAGTAAAGACAAAAATTGTTTGATAATTTAATATAAGAAGTAAGCAAAACTGTAGTGAAAAAAACTCACCAATGTTTTAAATCTAGTCAAAACATAGCTTAGGTAAGTTTTCGGTCTCGCCTCGTTTGATTTTGTCATCTGTATTTCAAAAATAGCTTCATGTTCATGATTGTAATATGTTTCATCATAACTTTTTGTTGATTTAATTTCTAGAGGCAATAACAAGGGTTGATGCTGTCTTTACATCTTTAAGTTTAAATAGCTGTACATAACTAGAATTGCTGCAGTCCATGCTACTTGCCGGTGAAATTGTTGCTTTATGCAGCCGCCGTCATCTATGCTATATATTATGTTTCCATTTCTTGTCGTATATTGAATCATTAAATATGAAATTGATTATTGGATGAAGCTCTAGCTTTGTGTATACTGCTGGGTTTTTTTCATTCCCATTACGAAGTAAATTTAGGTTGTGATTAAAATATTTCATTGCTTTAGGCGGTCGATTAGTAAAAAGAAGGTAGATGTAAGTAAATTTATCGTTATCTTTTTCTAGTCGTGTAAATAAAGAGAATGCAAGTATTCACGTCTCAAACACGTTACTGCTCCTTCGATCATGGTTGATCTATGTACCAAACTCCTGCCAACTTGCGGTAAGACCTTAAAAAATAAAATGACTGATTAAACTAACGAAAGCAAAATACGATATTAGGCTATATTTGCACGCTTTTTAGCTGCGTTAAAGTTTGTGCACATTTTTTTGATCACCTAGTATGTTCACTTTCACCCGACGCAATGAAACGGACTGAAAAAATTATTTTCTAGAACGAAATTACAAAGCTTGCAGTAAACATGATAAAACTCACAGATTTTTAAGCTTTTTTCTTTTTCTACTCATGAAGTCAAAAGCCGTAGATTGTTTTTTCTTATTCTTGTCGCCAATGTTGCAAGTATTGTTTGTTTTAATTACGACTAAACTATTTTTGCATTACTGAGATATTTCAACTAACTGTTTTAGCATGTTCAATGTTCATCTTCCACATTATCATGACAAGTGTTACGCAAGTACAGTTACAAATAGCATTGTTGGTGGGTTACGTGTAACTGTGCCACGAATTAAACTCATCCTTAGTGATACAGTAACTTACATTGAATTACAGTATTTTGTGTCTGATTTGCTACACGTGGTTTATATAGTTCGGTATTTTCCGGTGAGGTACCGAAAGCATATAGCAATTTAGACATTTTTGAAGGTTGCTTTTTTGATATTCAAATACCTTTTTTGCCATGACTTTGTTGGTCAATTTCGCCTAAAGTGCCTAGCTTTTTGCTCTATCTAAATTTGCTCTGACTTCATGCTAAGAACCATAGAAACTATGTGTTAGGTTTAGTTATTTGTTTTGTTAAACGGACGTTATATGTTTCATGTGTCTTTTTCCATTGTGCCAATTACATTTTACAGGTCGATATGATCTTTCCTTTTTTAAAAGGGCGGATTGCGATTCTCGGTCTGGCAAACTACGGAGATATTGCGGAGCTGGTTGTTGAAATCGAACAATTGCAACAGCATAGCAACCAAAAAGAACAAGAACGGTACTTTTTGTTGTTTTCGAAATTCACTTTTTATAAAATACGTCTTTGGTTCGTTCGTTGATTCGTTCGTATGAAGCAGGCATACTGCGTCTGTCTTACCACACCAACTCAGAGCACTTTTGCTTTGGTTTTGTGTGAAGTCCTTCGTCAGGCCATCACAACGGGTAGATTGCATGGCCTCAATGGGAAATAAGCGTAAAATGTCTCCCTAGCACACATTAAAGCATTGCAAGTTCGGGGATCGAACCAGCAGTCAGCAACTTTGGATCACAAGCCAACGCTCTACTAACTGAGCTACCGCCGCCTTGTGTTTGGTGAAGTCCTAAAGCTACTTTACTATCGCAGTGCCAAGACCACTTACTTCAGCACTAATCACGTCATCATGTATTCTAGTTAGAGCTGCGAAAGCTTGTGATTCAGGTTCATCCGAATTTGACTGTTCTTAAAATTGTCGCATTTTTTTCTTAATTTCCTGGCTTCGATTCTCGACTTTTTATCAGAAATATTCAGCTACTTTGTTTTGCACTCAGAGTAAAAAGAGTCGCGCGTCTGAACGCCTAAAAATCAAACCGGTCATGCCAAAACAATTCTGATATCGTTTTTTCTGCGTTTTAAACGACTTAGTCATTATCAAATTAGTCACTAAATGAGCAGAAACAGTGATTGCGGCAAGTTAAACGATCAGTAGCCGAGCGCCTGCTACTGAAACGGTAGATTTGAGTTTGATTTCCGATCAGGTCAAATCAAATCTTTCATTATACTCGCTGTATTACGCCGAAGCGTGTAACGAGTTTGCGGGGTCCAATTCCGCATCATTGCGCCTGGGCTACACAACTTCTTTCGAAGAAATGTTGCAGCGGTAGAGAGCCATTAGCAACACTGTGTCCGATTTGACCGGCCCGAGATTTGAACCTCAGACCTCCCACTCCAGAGACGAACGCGTTACCACTCGACCAACTCGCCTTGAAAAATTGGTTTTCACAGCTTCCTTTCTTTACTTTGTTCAGCATTGAAAAGGACAGTGTGAAGCCTCCGACATGTGTGATAGACAGGCGGGCAGGTGGCAACTTGAGCCGAAGATCAAAAGGTCCCTTCGCTGTCTCCTGGCCAACGCAACTTGCTGAACAAAATGTAATTGCAATTCACTTTTTGCACCCAAGCCTTATCGTAAAAGCAACGTTGGCGTTTGTTCAAATTCAAATAGAATAACTGATGTAAAAATCTTATTGTAAAATGAAAAGCAACAAAAATTAAACGCAAGCGAAAAGCGTTAGATTTAGGAAAATAAAAAGGATATATTGTAAATTTTACAATCTTTTGACATTTTTTCTCGTCTCTACTGTCCACAGTTTCCCATTGCCGGTCTTGAACGAAAATTGAATGTTGCTAACAGTAAACTAGGATTGAAGACGAAAATCGACACATTAAGGAGGCTCGGCCAAAGATTCCACATCAACTATAACATTGTGAAAACACCTGTCTATGGTAGGCTAAACCAGTGGTTAAAATACACTATAAGCAGAAATTAATTTTGTGATAAAAAAAATCCGTAGTCTGCAAAATAGGTTAGTTGTCAAAAAATTAATTTCTGCCCGTAGTGTATTTTCGCCATTGATTTAGTTCACCCTAGACCGGTGTTTTAACGAATATTGTATTGCAGGGTCCTAGCCACTCTTCTGCATAGCGCTACTAGATTTTTTGTGTAGATTAGCTTTTGCAGTATCTTAAATTTTAGATGTTTTTTCCTTACACATACTACTAGCGCTCTCAGCAAGAACCGAACCAGGTTTTACAATCGGCATCACTTTGCCACTACATCACATCAGTTATAATTAATACCATCGTATTTGACAGGAACGATCCAGCTACGCCTATGAATATGCACGACGAGGAACCCCCTGATGATTTCCGTTCGTTATCAGTGTTTCCAACTAAAAACGATATTCACGACCGTGATCCGTTTGTACGTACGAATTTAACGTCATCAGCATACAGAAGGTATAAGTTTTATCTATTCCGTAGTTACATAAAAATATTTTTGCACTGGTAAAAAAGATTTATGCTCTGCGAAAAATATTTTGGACTGAAAAAATTTTTAATCTGCTAAAAAGATATGTAATTGTAATTACATTTTATTCACCAAGTTGCCTTGGCCAGGAGGAAGCGAAAGTAGTTTTTGGTCTTCGAGTCAAACTGCCACCTGCCTACAACACACGGTTGAAGTTTCACCTGTCCCTTTCATTGCTGAACGTCAAGCAGGGAAGCTGTAAATACCAATTTTTCTATCGTGTTTCCTCGAAAATAAGACAGGGTTCTTAAATCAATTTTCTTTCGAAAAATAACACCAGGGCTTATTTTTGGGGGATATCATTTATTTTCATTTATCAAAAACAAAATTGCGAAGTAGAAAATTACGAGATTTTCAAATACACAAAATATGAAAACCGATATCCATTTACTTATAAATAACACATGTTTATTTAAAAACGGGTGTTCACAGTTTGAATAGTGGCGTGATCTTCATGTTATCTCAGGTTATTGAACTTTTTCCTCTCCCACTCCTTTTAAATTAGTTGTTGGAATATGATGATTATTCAGCTAATCTACTCATTAACTAGCACTACTTTTATCCTAAATTCCCACAATAACTTTTCAAGTAGTAAAAACACACTCGAGGACAAGCAAATTTTGTCCTATCGCCTAGGTCTTATTTTTAGGGTAGGGCTTGAATTAAAATCATTTTTAGAATTCGGGCTAGGTGTTATTTTCGGGTTAGATCTTATTTTTGGGAAAACACGGTAGTCTTTGGCTTGATCCGACCGTTTGAACCAGAGCCTAGCGTTTCAGTAGCAGACGACCTATCCTCTTGTCCACTGATTGGTTAAATCTTTTGCGCTGTAGATTCTGAAAAATGTGTATTGTACCTATGGACTTCCGAAGATTACAATTTGATTTTTTTCAGAATTTTAGTGTTGAGACATTTTGCTATTTAGTAAGTTTAGTTTTGAGCGTAACTTTTTACACCCAAACCAGTTGTCGCTGATAAATGCATAAAAATAATGTACAAAACCTACAACTACCTAAAATTTATGATTGCAGTTCTGACCATTACCTGGATGTTCAATTTCGTCTTTTGCGAGAAGATTTTGTCAGACCATTGAGAGAGGGAATCAGAGATTTTCTTAGTACAAGTACGAATTTAAGGCCCTAATTTTCATGTATAAACGAAAATTATTGTTTTTCCCACAAAGGATTAAAATACTAATCGTAAGGAGGACAGGAAAACATGAATGATAATAACGTCCAGAATTATGATCACCATTCGTGCATTAGCAGATAGTTGAAGTATTTTTACTCTATGTTCGTATCTCTGAGGCTTTTGACGTCTATAATTGACCTAATTTTAAATAAACCTACAGTTTTGCTCTTGAAACGCCAAGGAGAGCATGAAAACAGAGTGCAGCGTATTGAAAGAAATCGATCAATGGTTGTGATTCTTTGCTGTAAGATCAATATGATAAAGTGTTTTTTTACTCTAAGTTAACTTACTATGTTTTCCTGCAAATTGGTTTTAATTTTCTAGATTATGTACCGGGAAAGAAGAAGCATCGTTTGGAAGGTGTGAAAATGTACCAGGGTGTTAGCATTGAGTTTCCCAAGCTCTCTCCAAAAGGTACCATATCTACTTCAGGCAATTTCTACTGATACCGTAATGACGGAAACATGAAAACATTTCATTGAAATCAACTATTATTTTTAATTGTTTCACAAATTTCAGGCTGACTTAGTTACCTTAAGAAAAATAGATCCTTTTACGCTTTGCTGCCACAAGGAAGCGAAATAGCTTGTGGTGTTCAATGTTGTTACTCATTACGTAACGCCTAATACGAAACTGGATTCACCATAATGGAGGCCAATTTTCATTCGGTCAATCTTCGCGAAAACAAAATGGGACAAGTTCCAAGTCCCATGCCTTGTCTTTATATCGGTGTAGTATGTGCCTACACTCCTGCAGTGTTTTGGTGTGAACACGTTGTGGTGTTGCAGGAATAACTTACTGCCTGCATTTCGACATCGACAAGTTGAAGTTTGTACAGTGGCAAAACTCAAAACGACTGCTCTTTGGAAATCTGGTTTGCTTGTCTTCTGACCATTTTACGGTTTGTTTTGTTGATTTTTCCAGCGTGTTAGAAAAGTAACTTTTTAATGTTATCAAGATTGCAGGATACCTGCAAACATAGGCGTCGATTTTTTGTTGATTAAGCAAATTCCGGGGGGCGATATGTTTTTGCGAAGTTTGGTTAAACTTGATAAATCTATTTCAATCCGGAATCTTGCCCCCAAATTTAGGTGAAGACCACAAAAAAAGGTCTTCGCCGCATTCTGGTTCTCTTTCACCCCGGAATTTTGCCCCCAAACTCAGGTAAAAACCAAAAAAAAAATCTTCGCCGCATTCTGGCTGTATCTCAGTTCGTAATTTCGGATTTCTTGTTGCCAAGTGGGTATTACTTGCCATAAAACCGAGGGGCCAGACATATTTCGCCCCCTTAAGTGTCAGACCCGAGAGGGCGCCGCCCTCCCCTCCCAAAATCGACGCCTATGCCTGCCAATCTTTTGGAAGCCCAAAAATGCATAGTTTGGTTTATTGCAGATCGAGACCTGCAATTCTAGAATAGTTTTCAATTTTTTTTTTGCGATTATGTAGAAAATGTTTGCAAAAGTTGTGAGGGCGACAAGGAAGCTATGGATGGTATGGAAAGACGCTTCAATTCGCGGAAATGAGCTCGACTAAACTTGCATTTTCGACCGAAATTGTGTATTTTGACCCGATTTAGATTGCATGTAATTGCTGCAATTGTAATTTTAATTACATTTTCATTCAGCAAATTGCCTTGACCAAGAAACAGCGAAAAAACTTTCGTTCTTAGAGTCAAACTGCCACCTGTTTGCCTCATGTGGTAGACGCTCTACCGTTCTTAGTGTTACGTTTTAATGCGGAACCTCGCGATGTAAATCTGTAATTAAATTATTGTAATCTTCGCCTTGACCCGACCGGGAATCAAACTCTGGTATACCGTTTTAGTAGCAGACGCTTTCTCGACGTGACCAAGAATTAGTTGGTTCTCTTATTTTGATATGGCAAGATCAGGATTTGGCAGTTTCCATTGGTATTGCAAAAAAAAGGCCAGCAACCAAAAATAGTGCCAGATGCAATACTTGTTTAGTGAAACTTGACAGTGGTAAACTAAACACCTTCGTTGGGATAATTGCGAATTAGAAATTGCGGCTTGTTTTGCTCGTAACTGATGCTAAAGGTGCATAACGTTGTTGTTAATACAGTATGAACCACTGGCCTGTAAAATGACGCAACGCAACAACTTCATGCTATTGCAAAGTAATAACACTTTTGTATAGAGCAAGCTTCTGAACACACGTATATGGTAATAGGAAGCTTTGTGCAACGCTAGCATTTCAAGCTACTAGCGAACCATTGCCTTTCAGGGGAAACCCCTATTTCAAAAGTGATTGATTTAGTAAAGAAAATACAAAACTGATGTGCTGAACGACTGAATTGATGACGCAGTTAGTTATTTGTGCGAAATAGCAAAATAAATAGTAACATGCTTGTAATGGACGGCAATGTTCTATGATGGAATATTGATTAATCTACATTAAAATTGAAAGTATTTTACGTTTTTACTAACCAAATGTTGTGAACATTCGCCAACTCGCAGTCTTTTCGCTTTCTCTTGGTCAAAGCAACTTGGTAAATACAGTAAAACGCCAATTTTTCGCACTAACTAAAACCAAGGGTGATTCGGATATGTGATTTGTTCGGATAATCGAACAACATGCAATATTACGAAAATTCATTATATAGAATACCGCAACATGCAATACTGTATTACGAATTACGAAAATACATTATAATTTTGATAGAGGCTTAGACAAGGGTAATAGTCAAGAGATTCCCGAACCGAGAGTGCTCAAGCCACTTGGTGAGCTAAATCAGATTCAGTTGAGGGGCTTCAGAACAAAAGCACTCTGGACTTTGATTCACTAATGAATAGTGATGATTTAATAACAATAAATGAATTTGAGCCGTCGCTGTGAGTTAATTATGCGAAATAGCAAAGTAAATGTTAACTAGATGATAAGTGCTTACAAAATAAATAACAAAATAACTTACTGACGAGATTGCGTTTGCTTTTTTTGATTTGTGTGCTCTATTGTGAATGGTGACGAAAAATAAATACTTACTTACGAACTTGCTTGTAATGGACGACAATGTTACGGAATACTTGTAATGGAGTATTGATTGATCTCAAATCCATTTATTGTCATTAAATCATTATTCATTTTGTGAAACGATGTCCCAAGTGCTCTTGTCCTGAACCTCTAACTGAATTTGATAATACATCATATATATACAGTACACATACATTGTTGGTTATTGTATACTATTAGCACTGGCAGTATAATAATACTCAGTTTTTTGTTTTGTTCGCATGATAGGCTGTAAACATGGTAGTCGCAATATTACAGTACTTTAAAATCTTCCTTCAACCTAGGGTTGCTTACTGCTTTTAAAAGCTCCATCAATGCTCGGTAAATAGTAGTCGTAAGCGCAAAGTTCAAGACGTTTATCATATGACATATTGTTAGTCGCAATAAAAATGTGCAGTATTTTTGAATGGGTTTGGCTTTGTTGGGGCTGGTTTAATTGGGATAAAAAATGAGATTTATTATGTTTGAAGTACATCGGCTATGTTGTTTGTAAATCTCATCTACCATGTCCAAGTGTCGAACAGAAAGTATGTCTAGTTTAACAAAGAGATAATCTGCGACCATTGATGTCACATTTAAACATTCATCAAGCATGTTAATTTTTTTCGGGAGCCCACCAGCGAATATCGACAGTGCAATTGGCAAAACTTGAACTACACCGATCAGTGGTTGAGTGGATAGATCGTCTGATATAGAAACGGTAAGCTCGGGTTCGTTTCCCAGTCGGGTGAAACCAAAAACTATGAAAATTGGTATTCACAGTTTCCCTGCTTGACGTTAAGCAATAAAAAGGAAGAGTATGAGGCCTTTATCTTGTGTGGTAGACAGGTGGGTACTGGGCAGGTGGCAGTTTGACTCGAAGACCGAAAGTCACTATCTCCTGGCTAATGGAAGTTAGTGAATAAAATGTAATTACAATTACAAATTTGCTTTTGTAGGAAAACTTCCTATTTGCTTCAATCACAAACAGAACAGTCGAGCTTCTTCGCGATGGTTATATTGAAGTAGAATTTTGGAACATCGAGGGAACAGCTGTTGGAATGGACAACATTCAAGGTAATCATTTACCAAAAGTAAACACAAATTCACCGTGCTTTTGTATTCCCCGTCTAAAATTATTGTCTCTCATGACTAATAACGTATGGAAATTTTGCTTGAAATGACGCGTTGTACATTTGTACAGGTAGTATTAATTTTTTTGTCATTAAAGTATTTTGTTCATTCATGTATATTAATTTGGTTTCGCTTCAGTTGGATCTGGTCACCACAATAGCCAGGTCGTGTGGCACCTCTAGAAATGTACCGTATGTAAGTTACAATTTAGGTTGCCCACACGTGCTAGCCAGTCTGGAAACCGATTCTATAGTAGGCTCTTTTCGGAGCTTAGCGTTACCTTTTTTGCAACTGAGCTTTGCCCTTCGTTCAATAAACATTTTTAAAAAATCAAGCTTGATGAGGATTTTAGTCTTAAATTTGATGCTGTAGTGAAAATGAGCATGATCTTAAGGTGATTATTTTGTAGTCTACCCATTTAAAATTAAGTACACTTTTTTCTAAAAGCAATTTTATGAGAAAACGAGTCTCATTTTTGCTCAGAATTAATGAACAAATTAAGGACAGTGCCGACCTCAGCACAAAAATTAATTAAGAATACGAGAAAATGATATTGTTCTAGTGCTTTTCTTTACTTATAAAAACTGTGAATGAGTAGTGCATCAATACTATGTATGTCATCGTGAGGACATAAAATGAAACCCAGTGCACTATTTCATAAAAGTAAAAATGAGTGAAATAGGGTGGCCATGACTCGATGAGCGTTTCGCTCTTTCGTGGTCTCCCTATGTACCGTACTTCATTTACACGCAACTGCACATTTCAAATGTAGATTTTTCTTTGTTTGCGTGTACTGGTACATGAATAAACTGACACTGACTGACTTCGACTTGGGGATTACCTGAACTGCTGTGTTCACAGACGACAGACATGCCCGGCGTGACGAGAACAGTGCATGCTTGATCACATCTGAAGATATGAAGAAAACCTACGTCATGGCGGAGAGTGAAGCTTATTTTGAAGCCTATCGCCATGTCCTTGCTGGTTTGCAAGGTGATATCGACTTTCGCGTTTTTGTTGATTAGTCATCGCATTAACAAAACGCGGTATCTATCGCCGGAGCATCTGCGATAAATAGTTGAAAAAACATATTGACTGCTTCTTCATAATGGAGATTATCGGGTTTTGCATATATGCCGCTTTTTTTTGCCAGCATACCATTTTAGAATTGTGTATTTTTTTTCACATTGCTTGCACTAAGCAAAAGTTTATTGTAACAGTAGATTATCATAATTATAAAAAAGAATGTATGGGATATTTCTTATTCTAATCAGATAATCCTTGTTAATTGCTCGGAAATCTACTAAATTGTAGATATTGCAAGAAGCTTTAATAAATTAATAGTACAGATCCGTTGTAAAGGTTTTTGATTTACCTTAGAGTATTGTAGCCAAAAATCGAGTCGGTTTCAGAAAGACCGTGATTGACCAATGCGTCTGATTGTATTCAAAACCTTATGCTTCGTTAGATTCCTTTGTTATGACATAGTGTGAGACGATTGTCTCACACCATGTCAGCCTTGTCATGTGATATTCAGAATCTCTATTTACTTTGTTCTTTCTTTACATAGAAACACGTAGAATCCCATTACGTCAGTATATCGTAAATTGCATGGAAGAAGTTGATTCACCAAGATATCTGCGAGGTTTGGGCCGGTCAGCGACGTATGATTTTTCATGCATTGTCAGTGATAGCTCGGGTATGTGTAAACTTCGTTACATCATGATATTGCTGGCTATGCGTGACTTAGTATGTGCCATTTTTGACCGTCTGTAAACTATTAACACAGTTGAAGTAGGTCATTGCTAATGTTGCACAAAAAGTACGTAGCTTTTTCAGAAACCAATGACAGATCTAATTATTCTACTCTGACTACCGACTCTTTTTTATTTTTCTATTTATTTTTTTTATTATTTTAATTTATTATTTAAGTTAGTTCAATTTATTATTCAAATCAAATCTTTTGTTATACTTGGTGTTTACGACGAAGCGTGTAGCGAGTTTGCAAGGTCCATCTCGGTGACACAGCTCCTTTTGAAGAAATGTTACAGCTGTGACGAGCCATTGTGTCCAATTTGACCGGGCCGAGATTTGAATTTCAGACCTCCCGCTGCTGAGACGAGCACTTTACCGCTCGACCAACTCACCGGGTTTATTATAAAAGTTTTAATTTAACTTACTAATTGAACGCTTCAATTCGAAATTGATCAGTTATATTTTATTATTAATTCTAAAGTGCACCTTTCGAATCTACTTAGTCGAGTAGCGGCTTGAAATTCATCTTGGGGGGTGGCTGCTTGATTGGAAGACCCATTTGGTTCCATTGCAGACTTCCATTGCTTCAAATATAGAATCCTAGAGTAGTGCTTGAAGTAGGCCGATATTTGAATTCGTTTTATAGTCTGAACAGTCTTATACAGGTAATTTGAACTTTTGTCGAATTTCCGCAAATTGTTCTTGCTTATGATCTTAATTTTGACTTTTTAGGTGGTAATAGCATATACGATGTGTTAAATACCTTTCGTTGGCCTGATGCCCAAACTCTTGGATTGGATTCTTCTCAAGTGGATGCTCTTAAATCCGCCCTCACCCAGGAGCTTTCCATCATTCAAGGTCCTCCTGGAACAGGAAAAACTTACGTGGGGTTAATGATCATGAAAATATTGCTCGCTAATAAAAATTCAAATGCTGGACGAAACAATCCTCTAAGGTTTGATTAATGAGTGACTTGTGCATATTTTGTGAGCTTCAAATCAAAATCAAATCTTTCGTCATACTTGCTGCATTATACCGAAGCCTGTAACAAGTTGGTGGGGCCCATCTCCGCATCGTTTCCTCTGCAGGCAACACGGCTTTCGAAGAAATGCTGCAGCGGTGGCAAGCCGTTGGCAACACTGTATTCGATTTGACTGCCCGAGATTTGAACTTCAGACTACCGCTCCAGTGACGAACGCGTTACAGCTCAACCCAACTGCTCGGTGCACTTTGCAAACTTGATAATTCAAATCTGCAGTTGTTCGCTTAGCTTAGTATTCTTGCACAGTTTTAATGTAATCTCGTGCAGTATGAGTTTGTGTAGTGTCGTCGAATTAACGAGCTTGCAAATATCACAAATTAATGCCTCAAATTATATCTTATCGATAGTGCCCTTTGTTTTTTTTCAATTTTTTATTGTATTTTATTTGAAAAATTAGAGTACAACACACTGTATTACCTTTTCATGCAACTCATCATCAATGCTAAACTTTGGGAAATCAGTAGCTAGTCGGTGATTTCAGAAAAAGCTCGGTAATGCAATCATAAATAAAGCCAGAGTCTAAAATAACGAGTTTTATTTAAGACCTTCCTTCTAAGAATTTGATGATTTGGTTATAAATGTATGTAAAGCCTGGATGCAGATGAAAAAAGGAAATACTTTTCGGTGTTTCTATTATCTTTTATTGCCGCTAAACCGCCTCATAACTGCGGGTGGCGGCTATTGTTTGACCTTACCTCACTAGCAATCCAAAAAATGTTATCTGCGTTTGTTAGCCAGTTCCTGGTCTCTAGATCGGGGGTGCCCAAAGTGCTGCCCGCGTAACAATTTTGTGCAGCCAGCGAGTAGTGGTCCCAGGAATTTGAGTTATTTTGGGGTAATTTTGAGAAAAAAAAGCAAACATCTGCGAAGACCTTTAGTTATTTTTTTGCATTAGGAGTTCACCCGAAATTCCGGCAAATATACCATCAAAATTTGGCGAAGACCTTTTTTTTCAAAAAACTTTTGGCACCCCTGCTATAGATCATCTGATTATGCATTAAAGCCAGCGTCTGGTATTAACGGTCGAACAATACCGTATAGTTGTGCAAAAGACGCACTGCGGCAGAGTTTTAAGTCGGGCCCGGCTTTTCAGGGGTCGGGTTTGACCCGGGTTTGAGCTTAAATTTAGCAAAACTTCGGGTTTAATTCGGACTTGGTACGTACTCTGTGTTTTAGGTGCTTTAGCAGCATAATCGAAATAATTTTGCAACCCTGAATGAAGACTTCATTTAAACCTCAATACGATTATTAGTGCGTAATTGTTTTTATTGCATCACAATTTATCATTTTATTTAATCACAGCAGACATGTTACTTAAAGTGAAGCAGAAATTAACCATTTACGTTTTTTAGCCTAATTTAACTTTCAGCCTAGTTTGGGCTTCTTGTCATTTTTCGGGTTCGGGCCGGGTTCGAGCCTGGACTTGTCAGCTCGTTTACCACTCCGCGCTAAAGAATCTCAACTTTTTAATTGAAAACCCGACTATTGCAATGACGTATACCTAGTATACTTGCAGGGTACCCCCCGAGCCAAAAAGTGTTCCCAACGGTCCGATCTTGGTTGTTTGTTACACCAACCATGCACTGGATCAGTTCCTGGAAGGAATTTCCAAGTTCCATCCGAAAGGGCTCATCAGAGTAGGTGGTCGTGGGAAGAACAAGGAGTTGGAGCAATATAATCTTTCCAACGTCCGTCGAGGCGCCGTCACTGACAAGTTCATGAGAAAAACTTTTTACACTTTGAGATGTATGTTTCTTATAAGGACAATATTCAATTTTTCTGCAAATAAAAATTTCATTTGTTGAAATGCGCTGTCGATCAAAATGTTGTGTTGATTTATTGTTTTTGTTATAAAATTTTGTTTCAATAAAGTTTATAGAAATTATTTAAATTTGTGGTGGGTGTTGAATTACTTGACCGCTTTTGTCGTGGGTAATGTTAAATAGATTCGAAAATAGTCTTGATCTAAAATACATGTACATCGAATCTAAAAAGAGAACAACTTCTTGAAATTAAAAAACGAAACGCTGGTGTACTTCACAACGATGGAATCTGTTTGTTTCAATCTTAAGTTGTTTGTTTTCCAAAACAAGCACTTTCATCGCATTAAAGTTTTCAAAAAAAATTTTTTGAAGCAGCTTAGTTGGTTTTTTTAGTAGGTGTGCCACAAACTTTTTTACTGCGCCGCAAGGTAAAAAAAACGTTTGAGAACCCTGGTCTAGTACAATGGTTACCACTTACGTAGAAACTTTTCATCTTTTCCGCATTTGCAGGTGATTTGGAAACGCAAGTTACCGCAGTGGAGAAGAGCCAAGCTATTTTGAAAGCTTCCACAGACTCAATTTTGGGATTACAAGAACTGATGTCAGTTATTCCTTCACATCACTACGAAGATTTTGAAAAACTTGCTCACAGGTTCAAAATACCTCCCAAAAAAGGTAATGTAGTTTGATGCATTTTTTGTCAATTTTCGTGATGGTCATGTACTAACTACTTGCTAAGCTAAGTTTGTAGCAAATTTCGTAGCTATGATGTCATATGTGCTCGTGCTTTTTCCGGATTACTGCATGATGGAAGTCACCAGCCCCGGCTGGTTCTAAGAGGCGAATCAAGGGTGTCTGGCGTCGATAGTTCAGTTGGTAGATCTTACGGTTATAATCGAAAGGTTGCTGCTTGCTTGCGATTCTTTTTTCGAACTGGCAATGCGTCGTATTCCACAGTGGGGCGAAGCAGTCCATCCGTTGTGGTGGCCCAACCTGACAAAAAAAAATGCAAACAAAATTCAAGAAAGGGTGCTCAGCGTTGGTGTTGTTACAGACGCAGAGTGTAGATGCATACGAACGAACGAAGGGTGTTGATTGCCAGTGGTCGCGTATTTGTTTGGCGATGGAGCGACCACTTTTTTTTTGATAATGTGAAAACTACAGCTTCACTTTTGGGTTTTCGGGCCTGTTGCTATGGTTTGGCACTTCATTCATTGCTCTTTGCTCTTATCCACAGTAATGTGCTGAAATCGGGAAGAGTAGTTTATTTCAACTTTAGTTTTGGGTAATTGTTTTAACCAACCAAGATGTGTTGTGAAGCGAAGTAAACTTAATATGTGAATTGTAGTACGGGTGCTTAATTGATTTGCTGACTTCAACATATCGAATTGCGTTTTTTTCGCGTTAGGGTTTCTCAAATTTAGCTGAATGAAAACAATCACAAGATTCTGAGGACGTCCGCCTACTAACCTCATTTTAGTCGACATTTATTTTGGTTTTGAATTAGTTCACATTTTTGAAATTTCAGTTCTGTGAATTGTTTAATTTACTACATTTTGGTGATCCAAATAAGCATTAGAAAGCCTGTTGGTTGTGCTAATGTAGACAGTTGTAATCGAATTTTATTTCTCCATTTATTCAAACACGAAAAATTGAGAGTTCTTACCTTTTCAAATTCTGTTTAAACCCCTTTTTTTAGCTCTTGACAAAGCTCTGCTTCAATGGCTGGGAGTGTCGAAGAAAATCTACCAAGTTAGTGAGGGATTGTCCTATGTCATCGAAGGTAAGCTTCATTGTATTTTACATGCAATTATACTACGTAATCGAGATGAGCTAATTCTTGTGTCTGAACCCACCTTATTTTGTACTGCATTGCTGGGCTTATTTTTTTGCTAAGAGAGAGGTAAAATTTTTTCGGTCATTTAAAAAAATCAAAGTCATTATTACAATAATCGAAAAGCGCAATTCTAGGGCTTATGTACAAAAAAATGTAGAACTTTTTCAATTTTTTTTGGTCATTGTTGACCAAAATGGTTAATTCTAAACGATGTTTGACGTCAATCTTCCAATAAGCAATGAAAAATTCTCGGACTATTGCGAGGGTCTTTGAGACACATTTGCGATAAGCCCGTGGTGCTCCCTATACGAAAAGAAAGTAATTTTTTTGCGCAAATTGTTTGGTAAGGAAAACCTATTTTTAAAGTGTGGGAATGTAAAAATTACACTTAGTTATAGCATTATGCAAGATATTTTTCAACAATTTCCCAGCTGGTATTTGTTTTTAGAAACCTTGGACGTCGTGGTGCAACATTACGTGCCGTATATGATGCAAAGAAACCGCGTGCTGCAAGCGATCGTTTGCACCGGTGTGTACAGTATATTGCACATTATTGTACCGCTAGATTATTTCTGGCGCCCAAAGTCGCTTTTTTTTATAGCTATTTTAAGTTTGTCAAAATTGAAAACAACAAGACAGATATCATGGTTAAAGACTCGCACTCAATTTGTCCCAATCGTGCGTAACTTCAACAAATCTGTAAAACCCTCGACATTCTATTTGAATAAGACACCCGTGATGATCCTGATTACGGGTGAAACAGACTAAAGGGTTTGAATTTTGTATATGTGACGTGTACTGTGTTATGATAAAACCCTCAACAAAGTTTAATTTATGATTTTTGCGCTTTATGATAATATGCACTTTAGGAGTCTAGAAAAGACTTTTCAGTCATTGGACCGAGTGCAGTCGACGTTTACATGTCCCTACAGGCCTGCATATTCATCTTTCACCAATAGTTTTTTAGTCAGAAGAAAGTGCATTACTGTTTTGTTTTTGTTTTTTGCTAGGTGATTTGGATGCTGACATACTTCTTTCTTGTTTGATTGAACACAACGACCATGAGGATATTGAACCTGTTGTGAATTCAGGTATTTAAATGCCACCATAGTAAAGTATGCATCGCATCTTAACTTGTTCATAAGCTTCTCTTTACTGTAGTTGCCATTACAAAATCGTTTTTAATCTTTACATATAACCCGCTTGAGCCTCAGAAATACTGCAGGTTATTTTACCTGATTAGTTTTCCCCTAATTGCGTTAAGAAATCTTTTTTGTCTAACTCTGTTATTTGATTTTTATTATTTAAAAGAGGACTGAAGGCAAAATCAATGAGGGTATCTAAAGTTAGGGTAATCGCATTAGATTAGATTGATGTTGACTCTGTCCTTTTTGTGCCAGCCGTTCCAGAGATAATTCTACTTTAAACTCAACGTAGGGCCTTCCTAATCATTTTTATTGGCAACCCTGACGTTGATGACATTGGCGACGTCGTCTTACTTCTATCTTAAGCTACGCCGCAAAGCTGTTTTAATCAGAATATAGGTTAATATAGGCCTCCGTTGGCCTGGCTACTGCACTAAAATGTCAGGATTACCAATACAAATTGTAATAAATTAGGGAGGCCCCTACGTCGTGTTTCAAGTAGAACATCTCGGGAACGGCTTGGTCAAGAAGGATGGAGTCAACGCCAGTCTTGTTTTATGCGATTGGACTAACTTTATATACCCCCATTGACTTTTCCATCAGTCCTCTTTTGTTTTTCAGGCTGATTTTGGCTCCTGCTGCAGTCGAATTTAATTTCTTTAGTTAATTTGTTCATTTGATGTTTTTGCCTTAATAAAAATATGCATTTTAGTAATTACCGAATTACATTCCAAAGTTCTTTTTTTATGTCTAGATGGACTGTTTTGCAACGAGCCTTTTTTTTTCTTAGATATTGTTTTTAAATATCTGGATGACTACCAAGTACAGGTCGATATGGACATGTTTCGCCACATGGGATTTCACTATTTCGAAGTGAAGTGTGCTTGTTTCGTATTGGCATCCTCACCACAACCGAGTAAGTTATTTCGAATGTTCGGCTAATTTCAAAAAATTCCACAAAGTTGCAAATTCCACGAAGTGGCTCGCACATGCTCCATATGTGGTGAACTTTGTGTGTTGCATATATTAAGAATAAGGAGTAAGGATTAAAAGACTTTTTTTTTTTTTGTGAAAGTTGATATTTTTTTCAGGAATGAAATATCATGGCACTTCTTATTTTATCTTGTCTCGTAGTAAAGCCTTAATTGATGAGAACGCAGTGAATCTTGTAAACCCCTTGTCAATGCCCTTAATCCATCGAGAGAAAAAGTTTTGTAGCAATTATTGATAAAACAGACTTGAATCGAATTATAAAAAAAGCATGCACACTTTACGACTCTTATAACTACCTTTATTTTGTTAAATGCTTTTGAATCACACATGAATCACATGTTGGATCCGGTATTGTCCCCGTCGACGGAGTTGGCCGGATTTCGTATGGTATATCAAATATATGTTCGATATATTTGATAAATGCTTTTATACGATAGATGGTTTTTTGATTGATCCGTAATTTTTCCTCCGCACGAAAAAACAGCGGTGGCGGTTATATTTTCAACGAATTGTTTTCACCGGCTTGAGGAGTTGATCGTATTCCAGGCTTTCCGGTTCACGTTTGACTTCCCACTAAATTTGCTGCTAGTTCAAAGCCACCAAGCAAAGATAATCACTCTACAACATCTTATCCAGGGACGCAACAACGTGGCCAGGGTGCGGGTCGAACCCAGGTCAAGCAATCAGGGTTGTAAAACGATGTCTTTGTCCTTTCGGCCACGCTGCCGACTTTTTAGCGAGGTCTTTTTATTGATGAGATATGCTAATTTTCTGCTGTCATTCAATTTTTTGTTTTCAAGTGATGCAACGAGACTTCACTGCTGCTGTAGTTGATTGGATCAATGAAAAAAGAGGTGAGTGTACGATTATGTTGTTTCATGTGAATTTGAAATGCGCAAAAAACAGAATGCATGAAAAAGAAGGGATAGACAGCAATACACTGTATAGAATGCTTGTTCAAAAAAAGCAAAATTGAAATCTTTACTTTCTAAACTGGAAATGTGAACAAGGTCATTTCTCAAACTTGTACCCTAACGAATGTTTACGATACAGTATTTAAAATATAGTATTGCTTCATTGTTGCTCCTTTGTCACAGAATAAAGTGGAAAGAATCCGTTCATGTCCATTGTCCAATTGTCCATCTTTGCGACCCATTTAAGATTTTTGCGGTACACTTACGGCCAGTTTACACTCCAGGTGGAGTTTAACTTCGCGTTTGGTCTTTACGATTCGTTGAGTTTCTTCTTGGAAATCGGTGCCCACGTTAACGTGTCATAAAACAAACAAACAAACAAACGTGACGACCGAATCGTCATGTGTAAATCAACTTTTACGTGTGACGTCAGACTCAACCTCACAAGTGCAATCACTGGTGGAAGCTTTTTAATCCTTTCTTCAAATGCTGGAGAAAAAAGTAAATCGTTAATAAAAGTTTTCGAAGACTTGTCAATCTGCTTGAAAGAATTAAATAATAGTAATTCAAATTTTTACATTTTGGGAGATTTAAGTATGAGTACATGTACAATCAAACGAACCCCTGTTGCTAAAACATTCCTAAACATGTTGCTGTCATGCGGCGTCTCCTATTGGTAACTGAACCTACAAGAATATCGGATAGTTCGGCAACAATTATTGATCATATATTAACCAATGATTTTGAACATTCTGTTATTCCGGGTATTGTTGAAACAAATGAAATTAGTGACCACTACCCTATATTGTGTCAAATCAATTTAACACAGACTCGTAAAAAAGCGGATAGCACTCTCACTTTTTATAGAGATAAATCAAAACTTGACGCCATCCAATTTAATGACGAGCTCCATATTTGTTTAAATGATTTTTTTTATCCAAGTACCCTTGCTAACTAAGGACAATTTTAACGAAACATTCGACAGATTTTACCATTTGATCCTACAAGAATGCTCGTTTAAAAAAGGTTTCTCGGAAGCAGAAAAAACTACACAAAAAACCTTGGCTAAGTCATGAAATCTAAAGGCAATTAAAGACAAACGTAAAATGTACAAAACTCTATTTTTAAATGGAAATTCGGCTCAGAAAGAATTATACAAGCACTTTTCGACCAAATTAACTAAAATAAAAACCGGAGCAAAACAGAAATTATTTCGAAAGTGAACTGCAAAATCATAGCGAAATCCTAAAAAACTTGGGAAATTCTTAAATCGCCTCCACCAAACAAGTTCTTTCAAAACGTGCAGATTGGTCTAGCTTTCGACCCCGCTGATTCACTTCAAAAAGCTAATCTATTCAATGAGTTCTTCTGCTCAATCGGCAAGGAATGAGCAAAAAAAGCTTCTTCTAATCATCCGATTAAATACTCCACGTATCTAGGAAATAGTGTTTCATAATCCATGTATCTGGAACCAACCACCATAAATGAAATTATCGACTGCATTGGTTCTCTCAACGTAAACAAAACTGTTGGTCATGATATTATTCCTGCTTATTTCTCAAAAATTGCTGCTCCTATCTTAGCTTCCTACCAAGTTTTTTTTTTGATTTCGTCTTTGCTCATGGAATCTTTCCCGTCATTTGTAAAATTACCGAAATTGTTTCCATTCATAAGCAGGAAGAAAAGGATAACCCAAACAATTTCAGATCTATATCAATTTTAAATTGTTTTTCAAAAATATTGGTAAAAAATGATACACCAACGCATTCTCCCTTTTTTAAATAAACACAAAATCTTGACCCCACAACAATACGATTTTCAAAAAAATCTTTCAACTATACATGCAGTGTTAAATTTCATAACAGCAACTTATGACAATATGAAGTTAACTCTTACACGGGAATACTCTTTCTCGATCTAACCAAGGCATTTGACACAGTCTGTCATCAAATTCTCTCAGCCAAATAAGAACATTATGGCATCCGTGGTCCGTGTCTTCAATTGTTAAACACTTTCTTAAAAAGAAAGCAGTTCGTCTCGCTAGATGGTGTCAATTCAGAGTTACAGTCCAATACTTTTGGAGTACCTCAGGGATCATTGCTTGGTCCTTCAGTTTTTCTAATCTATGTTAATGATTTGCCTAACGCTGTTTGGGTGCTCCTACCCTTTTTGCTGATTACACCTGTCAAATGCTAAAACGTTCAAATTCCTCTACTCTCCAAAGTTATCTAATTATCAAGCTTCTTGCTTAATTGACTGGTGCAAATAGAGTAAATTAACTATCAATCCACAAAAATGCCATGTTCTTTTAATCCCTCCTAAATTAAATAAAACTAGCTCTGACTTCGTTGTAAAACTTGATGAAATCATCTAGGCCGAAAACTGCGTTAAGTATTTAGGTATCCTAATTGACTCGAATCTAAATTTCCGTTTTCACCTAGAAGAAATTGAAAATAAACTTTCTAAAGCTCTAGAAATACTCTATAAATTGAAACCAATACTTCCATAAAATGCTCTTCTCAAATTATATTATTCTATGGTACATTCTCACTTATTGTGTGGTCTAGTTGTTTGGGGATCAACTTTTCTTTTTTACCTAAAAAAAAAAATTAAACTCGATACACTCGTGAAATAAAGCAGTTAAACTAATTGGTGGGGGTAATTACCTGGATACAGCAACGCCTTAATATTGAAAATTGAACATTTTAACTTCCAGACTGATATAAACATGAAACTGTTAAATTTGTTTTAAGGTTTATGCACAATGCCCTTCCCCAATCTTTTTCTGACTTTTATGTTGAGGTTTGTGATATCTCTGGTCGTACAACAAGATCTTCGGGCAACCGTTACAGTCTTTATATTCCTCACTATAACACCAACAGATTACAACGAAGTATCAAATATCAAGGAATAAAAATGTGGAACTCTATACCCCGTAAAATTTAAAATCTCCCATTCTCTACTTAAAAAAAAATACAATACTCATTTAATGCAAACGTGTGAAGAAGAATAATTGAATTTACGTTATATTTATAATTGCCAGTTTTTATTTTTTACCTGGTTGCGAATCAGTTTTAATTATTAGTTGATATGTTGTTCTCAAACAAAACAGGTGGCTGCTTGACTCGATGACCAAGGAGGTCCCTTCGCAACTTCCCAGTCCCCATCCGCTTCTTTATACAGTAACTGACAAGATTGCGTTTTATTCTTTTTTTGACTTGTGTGCTCTATTGTGAATGGTGACGAAAAATAAATACTTACTTACTTAAGTTAAATGGTACCGGGTGGCTTTTGAACGAAGTGTACCCTTATAGCCATAGTGTATTGCTTTTTTTTTTGCTAAATAACGACACTTTGACGATTTGATAGTGTTGAATCTGTAGCGTCGTGGTAAAGGTGCGCATTTGTCAAGTCTACATTCTCTTTGTGTCCTTGTGTTCTTTTTCTGCAGAACCTTGCATTAGAGTTAGGGCTTAAGCAGTGTTACTAGTCTGAAACAATAGAAATCGAAGTGCTAAAAGAAAGGCACACTTTTGAACTATGCTACCAAGCGCAATTTTCCTTGAAGTCAGCTGATCCAATTTATCTTGTTCCAAACAAATTAAAGGTAAACTCCGAGGTAAATGAGAAGAAATTAAAAAAAAATTATACCTCAAGAGTTGGGTAAAGTGTTTAGCATGATTCTCCCACCTTAAAATTACAGCTGTAAACTCTTTTTCCTTGTGTTATACCTCGTAGGATATTGACTTGATAAAGGCGACTGAACAAGTATATCGCAGCTGGAATCTGGATCATCATGATGAAGCATTGAGTGTTTTCACACAATCCGTTAATAATTCTTAAAAACAACTAAATTTATTTAAAATTGCACAAAAATGATAAAATAAAATCGATTTTGGTTTTAAAGGATCCTGGATCGTGCAATCCGTTTAAAGGGGCGTTTGCAACTTGGGTTGTAGCCTTATTTGCTTGCAATGTTTAATTCTTTTTAGTTCTCAAAGCGGAAGTGGAAAATGTTGGATTTGTGGAAGAGGTGGAAGGAGCGAACGTGGAAGAAGAAGCGAATTATGTGGAGGACCAGAGAATGATTGATAGCGGAGGTTTGTGGCTTTTTTTTGTAAGAGTCTCTTTGAAAACATTTGATTTTCATTATGTGTCAGAGGGGCTCAGTGTTGCAAACGACTCGCTACCGCAGCAACATTTTTTTCAAAAAAAGTTGAGTTGCCCGCCGTCGCAATGATATGAAAATGAGTCCCGCCAAAGTGGTTACACATTTCGGCGTATTGTACAGCAACTATAATGAAATTGTGATTGTTATTATATCTTTGCTTTACAAGCTGCCTTGGCCAGGAGACAAGAAAGGACCTTTCGATCTTCTAGTCAAGCTGCCAATTGCCCTTCTGTCTGCTACAAGTGGTAAAAGATTTGATTTGTATCTGATTAGGTTTTGTTGCTACATTTCCTTAAAGGTTTTGAGGTGCAGCTGTTGTAGCTCATGATGGAGTTCTCACGCATCGTGTTGTTTCACCACTTGATTCATCTCTCATAAACCCTTAAACAGACCCTTAGATATGCAGCATCCTCATTCCTTAATATTTAACCGATAAAATGGCCTACTCGAGTTCATTTCCTGGTCGAGTCAAACTAAAGACTAGAGAAATTGGTATTTACAGCTTTCCTGCTTGACATTCAGTTTTCAAAAGGACAGTGTGACGCTTTCACCGTGTGTGGTAGACAGGTGGGCTGTGGAAGCTGCTTGACTCGAAAGACGATTAGGATCTCGTGTTGTCTTCTTTCTGACCATGAAAACTTAGTAAATAAAAATGTTTCAATTGTTGCAGATGGTGATTTTATGATGCAGATAGAACGACGAGGCCACGGTCGCAATCAAAATCCTCGATTCAACGAAAACGTCTTTGCCGTTAAACACGACAACATTCATTTTGAAGCAGGTGATGTCTAGTTGTCCAAGCCTGTCAATGGTTATGGCATGATTATATTTTTTCAGGTTCAGAAGCCGTTAATTTTACTTTCGCTATGTTGATCATGATATTCTTTACATGCTTTTTTTTGCAAAAAACCTTTAAATTCCAAATGCAGACGTACGTCATTTACGTGTTTTCGGTAAAAAATTGGCAATTATGTTGGGTTTTTTAAGCCTCGGTGTAGCTCATTTGGTAGAACTTTTGGTTTGTGTTCCAAAGATTTCTGGTTTTTGATTCGGTTTCCTAACTTGCCATGCGTTGGTGTGTCCTTGAGATAGACAATTGACATTAACGTTAAAAACAATTAACGCTAACTATGAAGACAACGTTAACGTTAAAGGCTATTTTGGCGTTAAAGACGATTAATGTTAGGAAAAACAATTTATGTTAACGTTAGAAAAGAGGACTAACGCTTATTCACCTTGGGGACCAAGCAGTCTACCCATTGTGGTAGCCCACCTTTGAGAAAAAAAAATTATAAACAGTCTCAAAATAATTGCGTTAATTTAGCGTTACGGTTGAACAAACACGGAGAACCTGATTTACACTCTCAAATTTTTAGATTTTACCGATGGCTTGGACGACGGGTTTCAGTTCCAAAGGTCACAAGCCAAACGTATGCAGAAGGACTTGCAACGGCGAATGAAGAAGGAAATGACGAAACAAGACGTACTCAGTGATTACGAAGTGAAAACTATTCAAGATATTTTTAGTTTATCGCCGGAAAAGAAGTGGAAACTTTATCGGTGCGGTTACAATTGTATCGCTTAACTCAATTGATTATTACGCTGTGGTATTTTTGCTATTGTAGGTATTGTTGAAGAACATATCCAAAGTAGACAGCATTCATTGGGTACCTCCTATGATTGCTATTTTTTAAAAGTCGATTTTTTGAATTTATTGCAGAATAGATATGGCAAGTTATTTATTTAGGAAAGTCAATATTTCGTCAGGTTAGATTTGTTAAGTAGTCAAGGCGATTCTATTCCCGAGCATGTACTGAAATATTCCCGATTATCGAATTCCAATCCAAAATCATTACCAAATTCATTGTCTTAGTTTTTTAATATCGCAAATTTCTGATTCTTACATATTTTTGCTATGGTAGTAACTACGAATGCCTAGTTGCCTACCATTATGTTTTATGAAGTAGTCGCGGTGATAGTTCAGTTGGTAGACCGTGCAATAGATAATCGAAAGGTTGCGTACCACTGGTTCGATTCCCGATCAGGCAATGCGTTGCTGTGTCTCTGTTGAAGACACTTAACGCTTATTTCCCCTTGTGGCCCTATAGTCTACCCGTTGTGATACATCAGGCTGATAAAACACTTGTTAAGTTCAAAAGGTGCTTTGAGTTTGTTGGTAGACAGACGCCGAGTGTTTGGTTTTACGCAGGAATGCTGTAAATTATAGTTACTTTTTAGAAACAATTTTATCAGAACTCGGGCTAGTACAGTGCATTTGTACGTATTCAGCGCAGATTTCTCGGCCTTTATATATTACCTTTGCTGATTTGTCTAACAGTAATCATAATCTATAACAAAAGACAACTTTTAACCGAGCAAGAATCAATTTGTGTCATTTTGTTTTGTCAATAAAATTAAGAACAAATGAGGCTGAAATTTTGTTAAAACAACCAGCTTCAAACAAAATTTACTGGTTCTTGTAAAAAAAGGGTACTACATCTTTTTTGACTTTCATTATTTTGTACTTTAAGATATTGGGTTCGAAAACTACTTGCGATTCACCGAAAAAACATCAGCGAAAGGTCAACTGAGTACAACCGATTGACGAAAGCGTTAAACGACATGCGAAATCAAGAAGCGCTTCAGGTTCTCCAAACCGCTGACGTCATTGCCATGACAACCACTGGTGCAGCAAAATATAGAGACATGATTTATAAATTGCCGGTAAGAATAATGCAATACCTTACTTCTTGACGTTTGGTCGCCGCCTGAAAGCTTTGACGTAGGTGCGTTTTTGCCCCAAAACGTCTATACGCTTAACAGTCGATTGTTTTTGTATTTCTCATACTTTTACTTTAATTTGTTTTTCATTTTAATTTTTCTGTGAGATTATTAATTGCTCAAGAATTTCAGTAGTTATCTGTTTGTTTCATCTTCTGCCTTCGTCGCCGTGTATTTAACACCATTGCTGAGTGTGTTTCACTTAGCATCTCTATAGTACATGCTACACCTGATCCTCAACGACATGTCATTATTGCTTAGCGTACTAAAAGATGCGAGACATTCTTCACAATTTCCTTCAAGAAAATCTTTTCTTTAAATCAATGTTACAACTACTTGTATTCCTCCTTTAGCGCTTAGCACATCCCAAGGTAAAGTAACTTGCCAACAATTACAATCTCCATGTAATGTTATTTTTTCTATAAATTTTTGTCCTGTATGCACAGCCATTTCTTGCAAATTACCTTAATAAGTATCTATTGTCTAAGTTATATTAAATGCATAGCTTTGCTTCTGCTGCTAGAACTAAGTAAATTTTCTCCAGGTTCGGATTATGATAGTTGAAGAAGCAGCCGAAGTATTGGAGGCTCACATTGTGACGTCAATGCCAGAGACGACAGAGCATCTTATATTGATCGGTGATCATCAGCAGTTGAAACCTTCTCCTACCGTCTATGAACTTGCTGTCAAGTATCAACTTGAAATGTCTTTGTTTGAAAGAATGGTGAGTGGTGAGTGCTATTGCTGCTCGATTTGTAGACGATGCAGGATTTAGCGTTTTGTTGTAACCTCTACGCTGAAAAAGATAATTACTGTACAGTAATTCGAAATTTGTCGCTTGATTTGACGAGAACATAAACCAAATAATTACGAACATCTAGCGCTATGCTACAGTTTTTTTGTTTTTTTTTAAAGAGCGATATGAGGCTCATTGCCCAAAATTTAAGAACGATTTTTCTCAGTTTTTCAATTTTTTCCCCAAAATATTAGAATAATGCCTGCTTCAGCATGAAAAAATAAAGAAAATAGGCTGGAGCAGCACATTTGTTAAGTAACCAGCAGTTTTCTTGGGCTTTTCTATATTGCACTTTTCAATGTAGAAAAGTTTTGCTATACTGCACATTTGGCTGACGGTAATCATGGTCTATAACAAATGACAACTTTCAATTTAGCGTAGAACAAATTTGTATCATTTTATTCTCCAATAAAATTACAAATAAATGAGGCTGAAAATTCGTGAAACTTTAAGATCAGCTAGCCTCAACCCAAAATTTAGTGGTTCAAACAAAAAAAGTGTATTTCTAAACATGCAAAATTTTTTTGCAAAGTGTGTGCATTAATTTTTTTGCATACGAAGTACATAAGCTGAAACATCAAGAAGAAGTTCAATAAAAAAATTTTGGCGAAAAAAAAGCTTTTGTTGTAACGCTGCTCTGAAATTTCGATTTGACAACGAATTACTTGTAAGTTATTAACTTACTGTAAATCGATCTGGTCAAATCGCACACAGTGTTGCCAACGGCTCGCCACCGCTGTGACGTTTCTTCAAAACGAGCTGTGTTGCCCTCAGGCGCAATGACGTGAAGATGAGCCCCGCCAACTCGTTACCCGCTTCGGTGTAATACAGCGAGTGAAATGAAAGATTTGGTTTGATTATATACAAATATTGTAGATCAAAAACGGCATCCCATGCAGTAAATTAGAACTGCAACACCGAATGCGTCCGAGAATTGCCGATCTTATCCGACCTCACATATACGAAGTGTTGAGAGATAACCTCAATGTGAAGCTGTACGATGACGTCATCGGGGTGAAATCAAACGTTTTCTTCTTGTCGCACAAACATTTGGAAAACAACGACAGCGAATTTGTTCGGGACAGCAGAAGCAAGGTGGACTACTAATTAGTCAGACAAAATACTGAAATTGTAAACTATACGAAAAAGAGTAATGTCTATTGTGGTTGACTGTGTGATGTCATAACTCGCTGTAGTTTTTTTTGAATAATCACATGGTTGATTGTAAGCACTAACAGGTCAAAGCAGTATGTCCATTACCAAGCTCTGGTTATTTCATTTTTTACCCTCTTGAATTATGTTTAAGTTCTGCACCACTATAAACTGCTTTTTAAATTATGTCTCATATGTAAGGACTTTTTTTTGGAGCTTATCACTTTATCAGCTTTCCACTTACCTAAAAATTTATTTTCAAAGGAAGCTTTTCTTTGAAAGAAAAAGCTAAACTGCTGTTAGAGTTGTTATCTATCGCTGCAATTGATTAGTTTGTCAAAATCGATAAGTAATGAAAATTGTTTTTGCTAATCACTGAACGCTTAAGGTTAATTAACGTTAGTTACTATTAAAAAGACCATTCAGCTGATCAACGTGTATAAGTAGAAAAATCGCAGTCTTCATTGGACTGCGGTCTTTACTTGATGATTACAAATGCTTATATACATGGGCATGAAGATAGCAGAATCACTAGCGTACGCAGGATTTTCGAAAGGGCGGGCAGGAAATTTGGGAATACTGAAGACCAAAAGAAAAAGTTTTCCACTCTGAATCAGTCCGTTTTCCTGCACAAAATTACGTGAAGACAAAAAAAAAGACCAAAACCAAAAGTATATAAGCCATATATATATGCCTTATATATATGGCACCATGCCCCCCCCCCCCTAAATACTACCCTGAGCAGAATATTGGTAGCGGCAGTGTTTATATGTATATGAAAAATTGTAAATGTTTATATGTTTATAATTTGTTTATATGTATATAATATATGTATATGATTATATGTTTATAATATATAATATATGTATATAATATATGTATGTAATATGTATATAATTATATATATATGTATATAAGTATATAAATATATAAGTGTTTATATGTATATAATTATATGAAAAACTGTGCCTATCGAAGTGTTTATATGTCGGCAAAAGAACATTGTTAACATATCAACTCTTTAATTTCAACTTTTTTCGTAATTTGGCCCTTTTTTGGCGTGACTCAAGCAATAAGTCGGCACCGCAACTAAGAACTGGGCACGAAAATTCATTAAACAAGTAAAATCGCTATAAAAGGCCCCGATCATTGTATTGTCTTATAGTCGAGTGTATTTCTACCTAATCTTTTTAGGTCAACCAACATGAAGCAGACTTTATGATCGGTTTGTGTCGGTATTTGCTGCAGCAAGGTTACGAACCTGATCGAATAACAATTCTCACTGCCTATGTTGGTGAGTTGGTAGTATAACTTTGATGATTAATGATCTCTGTTAGTTCACTTAAAACTGCTCATCATCATCATTTTGTTCCATGAGTGGGTATTTTCCTTTCATTCCTCATAGATCCCAGCAGATTTTCCCCGCACGCAGGTGTCAGCCGGCTTTTGCAGCCTAATCTCCATCTTCACGATCTTGTTTGTTCTTCTTCACGATCTCGAATGTTTCTCGAAATGAATACCAGGATGTCTAGAAATGCTCGATATCTACCCACTGGAGCCGTTACGTCACTACTAGGGGTCGATTCAAAGCAGGGACTTGGTACTACGTTTAGAATCGAATAGAAGCAATCAAACTTTTCTTGAGAAAACTAAAGCTATTTGTTTTCAACGTACTGATTTTAATTTGGTACTTTACTGAATGCATCCGTACTATGCATTATAAACTTGTAGCAACTATACTGGTGTGCTTGTGGAAAACGTCGCTTATGAGTATTGTGAGAATATGAATACATAATGAGAATACATTGCACTTAGGAGGCTTCTTGAACGGACTCAGTGTTCCAATGGGTTCGTATGTAAATTTTACAGCAAATTTGCTCACCAAGGTTGAAAAATAAATGTAACTTTTGATCGTGGTTATCAACCATTTAGTGTCTTTTTTTTAATACTGTATGTTTCGCCAAGTATTCGATTTTAAAAAATGCAAAGAAAGGATCAATATTTTGACTACAAATTGATTATCTTTAAGTGATTGAAGGATCGACAAACTTTCGCAAGCTGCAGGTTTTGTTATTCCAAAATGTTAATTTCAAAAAGTAGGAAGTTGACAACCAACTCGATTATATATCACAGCATATTTCTACAGAATAAGACATTAAAAACTAAAAACTTTTAAAACCTCTCGGTCTGTTTTACTCGCAAATGGGATTATCAGAGTTAAATCTAAGCAATTCAAAATGTGACGGTTGACAGTTGTTTTAAATTGTTCAGGTTTACCCCTGATCATCCCATTTATGAATGAAACAGACTGAGGGGTTTTATAGGTTTTGATTTTTTAATGTTTTTATACTGTTATGATATGCTGTCATATTTGCTCCAACTGTTCGTTATGGGACACTTTTTGAAACCTTGATATCAACCATAGACCGAATATATATAAACGAGTATTCGTAGTGCTGGTATTTGTTTTTTATTAGGTCAGTTACTCGCATTTAAGAAGGCAGTTGCACGAAAACTGGACAAGAGGATTCGAATCACAGCGGTAGACAACTTCCAAGGAGAGGAAAATGACATCATCTTGCTGTCTCTTGTTAGAAGCAATCAAGCGGTAGGTGTTTGTTTATTAGACTAAAACCTTTAAAGAATAAATAAAAATTTTGCCCAAGATTACCTAGACCTTAAAATAAATGCTTGTACTTGGTGTTGTTGTTATTGTCGTTCAAAATTATTTTCCTGTCACCTTACAGCGTCAGACCCTAACAATTGGACGATTCGCACCTGCTTAGAAGTTTCCAGTAATCCAATGTTTCTGTGGATTTCTTCGAATTCTTGTCCACTGAATTCACTGCTTGCTAGACGCCACCAAGCAGAGATGATCATCGTAAAGCGTCCTATTCAAGGACGCAACAACGTGCCCAGGGTGTGTATTGAACCCAAATCATGCGATCAGGTCGTCTTAAAAGTGTATTACACGGAAGTGCTTGACAAGTCGACGGAACCCGTCACGTCATTACCCTCACACTGCTATTATCCATTCGCTACACTCTGCCGAAAAATATAGCAACACTGGCAACTCTGCAATGAATTTAGTTACGTTCAGGTTCAACGATGATCTGATACAATGCAAGTGTAATGTGCCTAATTGCTCTGGTTAGGAGACAGGGAAGAGACCTTTCGGTATTGGAATCACGGTAGCACCTGTCCACCTACCTGTCTTCCACGCACGGTGGAGGTTTCACGCTGTCCCTTTGATGCTGAACGTCAAGCAGGGAAACTTTAAATATCAATTTTCGTTGTCTTTGGTTTGACTCGACTCGCCGTGTGTTTTAATAAGTGAAAGTTTGTCCAATTCAAGAGCCACATAAACCAGTGATAAAAATGAAGCGGTAACTCGGCGTTGTGTCATCAAGTGACTAAGTTACCAGCCTTGGTGTACAAATATCTTATTTTTAACAAGTTAAATTATTCCTAAAGTGAAATAGGCAGAACAAATTTAATAGATCACAGATACATCATGTCTTACAATCCCACTTCATTTGACAACACCTTAATGCTGTCTCCACGTCGAAATGGGTAATCATTTTAACCTCTAGTGAAGTAGATGAGGCGGAGCCCCCATCTAATTTTTACTTTTGACTTGACTTGAAATCGAACCCATGTCTATCGTTTCAGTAGCACGCGCTGTATCCGTTAGACCATTTAATTGGTGTTTGCAGTAAAATTGTGTACTTAATTTTGGTTCAGTTTTTTCTTTTTCATTTTAGGGGAAAATTGGATTTTTGAGCATTGAAAATAGAGTATGTGTGGCCTTGTCTCGGGCCAAAAAAGGACTTTATTGCATTGGAAACTTTGAGGTAAGAAAAATCACTTTCATAATCAAAACCAAACCTAATTTTTTTTTATTTTTATTTTTTGACAGTTATTGAAAGAAAAAAGCAAGCTTTGGCGCAAAATTTTAGCTGGATTAGAGCGGGATGATTTGACAGGAGATGCCATGCCCCTGCAGTGCAAGAATCATCCCGAAACTATCATTAAAGTAAAGTGTCAAGCGGACTTTGAGAAAGTACCAGAAGGTAAGCTTGAGTTTTATTTTGATTCTTTTTCATACCGTTTTAACGCATGCTATATTTTTTTTTGGATGCCTGATTCTAACAATTTTTCGTAACTGAATTGCGACTAAATCAATTTTTTGTGAAGCTCAAAGAAAGAAGGCAACATGCGTTAGTGTGTATTACTCAACACAGCGTCTCTTTTTCATATTCCACAAAGCTGATAACTTGGCTTGAATTTACATTAAAATATAGTTTTTTTTCCAAGTATTGATTGAAGTACTTCAAATCTCGTGTAGGCGGGTGCGGAAAGCCATGTATGAGCCGACTTGACTGCGGTCACGTGTGCGCTAGACTGTGTCATCCAAACGACTCGGAGCACAAAAAATACGTATGCAGAAAAGAAACCGAAAAAGAATGTCCACTTGGCCACAAGACTAAGCTGAAATGCTTTCAAAAGCTCGATTGCAAAGTACTGGTAGAGAAGGTTGGTGTTGTTTCTGTTGGTACTCTCTCATTTCTGATCATTTTTTTTTCTACATTGATGTTTACAACTTCTGCATTAGATCTGCTTCCAAGGATCGTAAAGTTCCGGGTAAATTATAATATCGTAGCTTAATATGAATTATAAATTTCTGTTTTTTGATTGTATTTTGTGGAAACGACCAAAAATACCACTTTGATAAAACGGTTATATCGTCATCGTTTTGCCCCAGGAGTATGTATGTTATTTTTTTATTCCTAAAGCCCAGCGGATTTTTCCCGCCACTTGTTGCAGTCGCGACTCCATCTTTCACGATCTTGTGCATCCAATCTTTGCAAACCTCTGGTAATCATGTCACATTTAGGTACTTTTTCCAATTCTGTTTTTGACCCATCATCTTTTAAGTGCATTCCTTTACTGGGCCTCTTTCTTTATCCACTCTCTCCACGTTGCCTATCCATCGCAACTTTTGTTCTTTCAGAAACTCTTCTAATTTCTCCATATCCGTCATTTCTTGTATCTTTTCGTTATTTATTTTATCTTTCAAGATTTTTCCATAGATTCGCAGCATTCTCATTTCTATAGTCTTCAACTTCCTTTTATCTTACACTCTCAATGCCCAACATTCAGCAGCATAAATTGGAACACTTCTCACATAGCTTTTGTATAAGATGCTTCTAACCTTCAGTGATATTTAATTTTCTCAATATCGGTCTAGTCCTTGATATTACAGCCTCTTAAGCTCCTTTTTCTGCACTAAGCACATCATCGAGGTATGATAACCTGTACACAACTTCTAGGTTGTCTCCATCTAAGTTTGCCGCTTTGTCTGCATCTTGGTTTAACACACCGGAGATGCATTTTTAAGATAATTTTTTTTCTCTGGTTAAACTTCCATGAACTCCAGAACTCCTCTTGTGCACGCACCCAGTGATGACATTTTGTACGCTGCACAGAGTTCCTTCTCACTCCTTTGCCACACATAGAGCAAGATTACTATCGAATTTTATTCTCACGAAATTTTTTCTTTTATGAAAAACCTTTGTCTTATTTACATTTTTATTTCTTTGTCTTGGAATGGTCTATTCCATCGAGTGTACCAAGATTGCACGTCTTTTCAATTATCACCGAGTAGCACAAGATCATCTGCGTGCGATAGCTTTTTCACCTCTCCCTAGTTGATGTCTTTCCCGTTGCCACGCAAAACACTAAAAATCTTTTTACACTTATAACTGACATTATTTTTGTCATTTTCTAGCTAATGCCCATCTGCAACCATTATATGGATGTACCATGCAACAAAGATCCAGCAACGGTTACTTGCACGAAACCATGCGAGAAAAAACTTGGGTGTGGTCACAAATGCGCAAATCCCTGTGGCGTAAAATGCTCGTTATCTTGCACTAAATTGGTTGAAAGTGAGTATAATAGTGTCGTATTGTTAACCCTATTCACAAACAATTCTTGAAAATTTAAAGCTGCTCAGGTAACGGAAAGTTTCCCAATTTTGAGATTTGTCGAAGTCAGTTTCCAAAATCTGAGCATTTTTTGGTCAATATTTAATTAACATGATATCACAAGACCTTTTTGTAATGTAATCAACTTGACTTGAGCATTTTAATGATTAAGTATCCAAAAACAAACCTATGTACCAAAAAAAAGCCGTGTACCAAATTTTGTCTGCCATTTTTGCAAAAGGACATTTTTCAACAATTTAGCCGTGATATCAATGATGACATCATCAGCTCAAAACTAGATTAAAAAAAAATTTTTTTGGTTAACACCAACCTGCATACCAAATTTGGTGTTCCAATGACTTTTGTTTAGCAGTTAGATAGGGGGCATTTTTCTCCCCTCCCACCCTCGTGTAAAATGCGTTGGTCGAATACCCCGTATAAAATAGCGTTTAACTGAAGATTCTTTGGAAAGACGGAAAGAAATTTCAAAGGGGCAGCTGTAATTAGACTACCTGAGAATTAATTTTTGTGGACTTGGGAGAAATTTTACCAAACTTTTTTTTAATCCTATAGTCTTTATTTATTTTCATTTTGTGCGATACAGGAGTAGTTTGCATTTTTGTCCAAAATAGCTTGAAAATGGTGTGATAAAAAAGGGAAATTCTTTTCAGATGCTTAAAGATTATAACTCAATTTTTGCGCATTGTACAAGCATAAAAAAAATTGAGGTCGTCGATTATAAAATCCAAACTAAACAATTTGTTTTCTAGTAGCATGCCTAAGACGGTTGTTTCGCCAAATCTCAATGATCGTCAGTTAGGCTAGCAGGATCGAAATGACAATTATCATCCCCGTGGTGGAAGCGCATAGGATTGGCGCGAAATCTCAAATAGGACTACTTTGCCCTTACTGCTGAAAAGTAATAATAAGTGTAGAACGCCAATTTCTTATTCAAAAATGTTTGCCATATTCAACTCAACTATTTTCCAGATAAATGGCTGTTTTTGTTAACAAGGGAACGTGTGGCATTAAAAAAAAATCTTGTCTTGTTCAATCAGCTACGCTGCTGTACACATTGATTAACTTTAGCGTTTCCAACATCTTGTTCTACTTGACTTTTTTCTTTTTTTTTCCATTTAGGGCTCTTGATCTAGTGCAAATGCTATTCGTACCTGGCCAAAAACTATCGTTTGGCTTCCAAAGAATCCTGAGTGCTAACATCCTTAATATTGTCGGATCGTATGTTTTTCACTATACTGTTTATTACACCCCAACATAGTACACTCCAAAACAGCTGACACTGCTTTGGTTAATTGTTTAGTTGACGTAATCTAAGTTAAATTCTATTGATTTTCAGTTGATGCCGCTTGTGGTCACCGAGTGAAAGTTGCATGTGGTAGAAAGCATGCTTTCAATGTAAACAACTGCGAAGAAAAGTGCAATGAATTGCTAAAATGTGGACACCCTTGTAAGGGAACGTGCGGCAAGTGCAAGCAGGTACTCAGCAATTTGAAATATTGCACCAGTGCGTCATACTGTATACTAGCGATAAATATTAGGTGCAAGATTTCTTGGAAGTAAGACGACCTATGGGTACATCGGCAGATATCGCCTGTATGGGGAAGATGCGCTGCGGTGCTCCCAGCGCGCACTCTTTATGAAAAATACACTTCGCTCCTTCAGTTTCTTATTCTCCAGGGTTGCACAAAAGTGTGTGGTGCGGCATTCCGTTTCTACCATGCTTTTTTCCTTTTACGGCGAGAACTAGAGAATTTCAAGCAACAGGAATGCTAGACGGTAGCGTTTCGAAAACAGTAGGTTTTTTGTTCAACATAAATATTCCACAACTGTGAGGTAGCACTTCACTCACATATCTGCTTTTTCATCAGCTAGTATTTCGTCATGCTAGTAGCATGTTTCATCAATGTTTGTAGCTGAGTAAATGATAAAACACTAGCTTGATGGAAAGCAGATATGTGAGTTTATTGTGGAAAATTTTTTGGAGATGTAGCTTAATGTCAAGAAATCATAAAAGTGCTTTCCAAGAAAATATGTGCATCAGCGAATAATTTTTTAAGACCAGCGCTTACGTGATTTTTGAGTCTGCTAGTGTACAATACCAAAAAAACTTGAAATTTTGAGTATTGAGACAAGAGTGTCGGAATTATGTTCTCACTTCAAGAAGGTTTTACGTATCAACGTTTCCGATTAACCGGCCAGAAGTCGAGCAGTAACATGTTCGTCTCTGGAGCGGGAGGTCTGAGGTTTAAATATCTGAACGGCCAAGTCGGACACAGTGTTGTTTCGAATGGAGTTGTGTTACGCTGTTTTTCGCTGCGATATTTCTTCGGAAGGAGCTGTGTTACCCGCCCTGTAGGCACAATGACGCGGAGATCGGCCCCGCAAACTTATACGCATTGGCGTAATACCGCGATTATAATGAAAGGGTTTGATTTGATTTGACATCTCAGATTAAAGATTTAGTTACACCTTTTTTTCTTGCAAAGGGTCGTCTACATGTCGGATGTAATCATCCAAAGTGCGGTCGAGTTCTATGCTGCGGGCACATTTGCCAGGAAGCCTGCACCTCTGTCTGCCCTCCCTGTCGCAGAAAGTGCGAAACTTCGTGCCGTCACAGCAAATGCCCTAAACAATGCTGTGAACCGTGTGTTTTATGCACGTGAGTATTCCTTCTATTAAAAATCTGCGGAGTTTCAAAAGCTCCAACTTAATCATCATAGAAAACCATTATAATTGTTGTATTGCATACTTATTATCCTGTCACCAGACAGCGTCAGACACTAACTATTGGACGATCCGCACACTTTTCATTGCGATAATTTCTTCGTGTTTGGAGGAATCTGTACCTGCTTCGGAGTTTCCAATGTTCCTGTGGGTTTCTTCAAATTCTTGTCCACTGAATTTGCTGCTTTTTTGACGCCACCTGCCAGAGATAATTATCGTAAAGCGTCTTATCCAAGGACGCAACAACGTGACCAGGGTGCCGGTCGAACCCAGATTATATGATTCTGGTGGGCGTAAGAATGATGTTTTTGCTCTCTCGGTCACGCTTCTGACGTATTGCCAAGTAATAATATATTACCAGCCATATTGCAGCAACAGACAAAATTTTTAAAACAGATATCATTTTTATGAAACGCTAAACGTATATCAAACGCTAAGCAATATGGTTGATAAAATCAAGGTCTCTGCCGAAGAATTAATAGCATATTAGCGGGTTATCGTATGACATCAAAACATGCTGGGAATTCGTAGAAGAAGCTTGTGCTTTTAGTTCTTTTAGCTTATTGAAATCAATTTGTGGTTTAACCATTCATGTGTAATCCAAGAGTTTTGAGAAAAACTTTTAGATTTTAACTTTTGAAGTTTTTCAGCGAGAAATGTGGTTGGGAATGCGAACATTACAAATGCACAAAAAAGTGCAGTGAACCGTGCAATCGGCCTCCGTGCAACAAACCATGTCAAAAGGTTTGTGTGCTAAAATGCCATCGACTGCTGAATAAATTTTATGCTTTTTTTCTTGAAAGCCCAAAATGTGTTGTGCAGAGTGTATTTGGTTGGAGCGATTGAATTATTTGAGGTTAACAATTCTAATTACACTTCCTTTAGCATCGTTGATGAGTGGCTAGTGTACTAACACTCTGAGATAATGAGGGAAAACTGTTTTTCAGAGTACCAAACATGTTATGATTTTAAATGCTAGTTTGATGCTAATACGGCTAGCGTTCTAAATCGATAATCAGGGCTAATCGTAAAACCTCCATTTTAGCGCCACCCTCTAATTGAACATCATCTTTAATAGAACGCCACTTTGACATTCATAACGCTAATTAGTAATCAAAGGTTTTCTACATCACAAAATAGAAATTCTTCAATAATAACTTACCGATATATTAACCCCAGCACAAAAAGGATGGATTTATTGGCAGGCTTGTCCGTGGGAATCCTATGAGAAATGTCCCATAGGATGGGACAGCAAGCATTGCATTTCCCATGGTAAATGCAATGCTTGCAGTGGGACAGAAATTGATGAGCAGGAAATTGAAAATTTACGGAATAAGCACAGTGACTCGGAATATGAGTGTCAAAATGATAATGAATTGTGAACTCTTCTGAACTTTAAAGTTAACAAAGTCAATAAATTTTGTCGTTTTGTATCTCTCTTTGTACGTGTAGCCCTATCTAGTACACATTATACTTAAAATTTCATAAATTTATTAACTTTTATTGAAATGTATTTTGATGGGAATCGCGTGGGATGGGATGGGACAGGCACGAACTGCTATGGAATGGGACAGAAAAATATGTCCCATGGACAAGCCTGTATGTTGGTAATAGAACTTTCCCAAAACTAAAGACCAACTAGTCGAAAAACATAGCGTAACCCTCTAATTGAACAATACCTCTGATAGAACGCCATTATAAGGAAAGGGTTGAAAAACAGCACCGTGGTGGTGAAATAGAGGTTTTGCGCAACGTTGTGTCAGGAGGAGCCTTACAGAGTTTCAGTCAGCAGGCTTGCAAATTGACAGACAGGTGGCAGTTTGACTCGAGGACCAAAGTTTTTCTCCGCTGTCTGCTGCACAAGAAACGTGACGAAATCGAGGTTTTATTACAATATTCAAGTCAGTGTGACTTTCGCTTATATTAGCGCAGATAATTTAAGTTGTTTCAAATCGACCAGCGTGCCGGTGTCAAACAATATGCAATGCCGTTGTTATCGCTTGAATGCCGCACGTTTGGTAGTCTTTTTTACTATTATTTAAAAAAGATTCAAAAATCAACAACTATAGAGAATCTAATCTGCATTTGGCGTAGTGTATTTACCAAAGAGATTTAAACGCTTTAAAGGCCGCTGGCCGATCCTACTCGAGTATCACGAAGTTTTGATTTGGCAAAACATTAAGCTAGCGTAAGACGGCATAAATTTTTGAAGCGCCAAATAGTACTATTACACCTTCTAATTTTACCAGTTTTCTTAATTTCAAAAATGAATTGCATTATTATTTCTAACTAAATATTTGTTTTATTTTACAGACATTAAAATGCCATCATCCTTGCATTGGTTTATGTGGTGAGCCATGTCCGAAACTGTGTCGAATTTGCGACAAAGATAAGGTTGAAGAAATATTTTTCGGTGACGAAGACGAACCAGATGCCAGGTGATGTGTGAAACTTTTTGATCTGACGCATTGTCACGATGATTTGAATTATACTAGATAGAAACATGACCATTAAAAAGATGCTATCTCCGCTTCAATATCCCAGCAGATACGAGCGCCAATTTTGCGAAATATCAGAAACCCACGCTTCTTCAAAAATAAACAAGCCTGCTGCTTAAGAGTAGTTTGTAAAGCACCGCCTAGTGTTTACCCTTCAGGTGATTGGGGCCGTATTGCGGTGGGGGCCAGTAACTTTAATCACTGCCATATTGTAGGGCTCGTTGCATCATACTCGAATTTCCCGAAATAAATAGATTAGGTAGTACCACTTTAATCTCACAACCATGGATATTGCTACCTTGACGTGATTGCTGTTTTTATTTGTGACTATAATTACTGGTTTATTCACCAAGTTGCCTTGGCCATGAGACAGCGATTGGACGACTTGACCGGGTTGAGCCCGTGTCTGTCTTTCAATAACAGACAGCTCCATCCACTCGACCACTGATCGGTTTAAAATCGAGTACCCTTTTAGCACACTGCCCTCAGGGAAGTTTCTTCTTGTCAAGACGCAATGAAGCCAGTATCAAAGCAGTACTCTTTATTAGCAGATTGTCACCATTACATCTCTGCTTTTAAGTCATGAATAGCATTGTTGTTTTGTAACAAGTATTGCCATCTAATTTTCGCTTTGCAACGTAGTTTTCTGCTTGTGATGCATTACGTTAGCTGTTTGCATTTTTACGCTGGTAAAATTGCCTTTTGAAATTGATTATTTCATAGATTTGTCCAACTCGACTGTGGTCACATCTTCACATATGAAGGATTGGACAGGTGGATGGAGCAGAAAAATATGGACGACAGCTCGGAATCCGACATTAAACTTAACGAATGTCCGCGATGTAAAACTCCTATCCGGAAATCAACTCGCTATGGGAATATCGTGAACAAAACACTAATGTAAATAAATATTAAATTGGCACAAATTATCGTTCGTCCCTAGAGCGGGAGGTCTGAGGTTCAAATCTTAGGCCGATCAAATCGGGCACAGTGTTGCCAACAACTCGCCACCGCTGCAACATTTTGTAAGGAGCTGTGTTGCCCGGGCTTAATGCCTCGGAGATGGGTCCAGCAAATTCGTTACACGCTTTGGCGTAATACAGCGAGTGTATTGAAAAATTTGATGTGATTCGAAATTACGTCATAGACAGTATAATCAGCCAACCAAGCGAATTCGAAATCCAACCGATTAGTGGTCGAGTGAATAGCGCGTCTGCTAGTGAAATGGGACGCTCGATTTTGATTCCCGGTCAGATCAACCAAAGACTATAATGATTGGTATTCTCTGCCTTCCTGCTTGACTTTTAGCAATAAAAAGTGATATTGTGAAGCCTCCACCGTGTGAGGTAGACAGGTGGGCAGGTGGCAACTTGACTCGAAACCGAAAAGTCCCTTCGCTATCTCCTGGCCGAGGCTTGGTGATAAAAATGTAATTCCAATTACATCGGTATAATTTTCGAGGCGGTATAATCGTTAAATTACTTGTTCACTGCAACAGAGTGCTTTATTTGCGTTTGCCTTTGTTGTTTTGCTTCTTGAACGAGTTTAATTGGTATTTCTTTGTTTTTGTATCAATACCAGCCAGCTTCCACCGCAGAGACTGAAAAGCTTACTACCTTGAAACTCGATTACGTTTGTTGTTTTTTTGTTTTTTTTTTTACTGCCACGGGATATGGGGAAGAGGACGAAAGGCTTTGATGTTTTTTGGTTTATCATCTATTGCTCAACTGAAACTGATTGAGCAACTTTTTCATCTGAAGTTTTTAAACAGCAAAATTGTTTCCTACTGTAACGTTACTTGTTATCAGCTCGATTAATGAAGTTCGTGAGAAAATTTCCGGCACCGTTGAAGAAGTGCATGCGAATCGTGAAGCACTTTTGGACGGCCTTCGAACCGATCATCATTTCAGAGCACATTATTCTATTTTATTCGAAGAGATAAAAAAAAGTGTGGTGAGTTTTTTAAACAATGATTTGGGACAGTGGTTGAGCAATTAAAGTTGTTGTTATTATTCACGTTTATCCTCCTGTCACCGGACAGCGTCAGACGCTCACTATTGGACAATCTGCACTACTTTTCATTGCGATAACTATTTCGTGTTTGGAGGAATCCACACCTGCATAGGAGTCTCCAATGATCCCATGTTCCTGTGAGTTTCTTCGAATTCTAGTCCACTGAATTTGCTGCTTGTTTGCAGCCACCAAGCAGGGATAATGATCGTAAAGTGTTTTATTCAAGGACACAACAACGTGATCAGGGTGCGGGTTGAACCCAGATCATGCGATTTGGGTCGTCATTAAAACGACGCTGTTATCCTCTCGACCACGCCGCCGACTTTTTGGCCCATACTAATTTAGGCTGTTTTCGATTCTTGCCGAAAATATTTTTGTTATCAGGAAATGTTTAAAAATTAGAATTGAGAAAGGGTTTTCTCGGCGATAAAATTTCCTATTTTATCTTAAATTTTCCCAAATATTTGGTGTTTTTTAAACTTCTTACCTCATCTTCTAATCCTTTGGCCCAGAATATATCGGTTGCTTATAGGTTTAATCTTCGCAGAGATTATCCACCTCCCTCCCAATCAGTTATTACAGTCTAATAGTAGCGCATCTATTTAGCGGTGTTTTCATCAGCTAATCAAAATTTTTTAACTGGTTCTTAATCTGATTGTCCAAAACTTCTTCCCACTTACTTGCCAGCAATTTTTAGATGTCGGCAAAATCAAATCCTGCTTTAAGCGTTGTCGAGGTCCAGTACGACTGCCTGTCGGAATTCGCCACTATTAAAGAAAAGCTCAGACCAATACAATCGGCTCCCAATTTGATCTCACTTAAAATCAGTAAGCAGAACAATACCCTCGTTTTCGCTCGCTGCCCTACTTTTTTTTAATTATTAAAATTTTTTAATTTATATATTTATTCACTAAGTTGTTTTGGTCAGGAGACAGTGAAGGAACTATTCGGTTCTCGAGTCAAGCTGCCACCTGCCCACCTTTCTACCACACACCGTGGAGGTTTCATTCTGTACCTTTTAATTGCTCAACGTCTAGCAGGGAAGCTGTGAATACCTATTTTTGCAGTCTTTAGTTTGACCTGACCGGGAATTGAACCCGAGTTTACGTAGCAAATGCTTTATCCACTCAGCCACTGATCAGTTGAAATTTACTTTCTTCTAAACCAATTATGGTGGGCATTTCGTTTGTTCTCCTACTGTCACTACGGTGTGGTGAAATTGGCAGCGTTTTTTTAATTCTCAACCTAGCGTTTTCCATTGCTTACACGTCGTAAGTATTTGTTTTGAACACAGAGCATACCAAATTTAAAATTAGCTCGAAGTGTTTTGCAATGCCAAGTATTGGCATTATATTTGAACTTGCTGTGCAGCGACTGTATGGAAAGCAAAACATTTACCCATATTATTCAGTATCTCGATTTGATACTTCTGCACTTTACGCGAGTTCAGTATTGCCATAATGTGCCTAATCTGAAAAAAAATTCAAAGCGTGGCGCTCGTAGGGTAAGACAGAGTTGAGTTTTGATTCTACGTTGCAAAGTTATTTTGATTATGTATTCGTAGCACCTACAACACAAAGCTGTATCACGCCCGAAGTAAACTCAAACTTTTGTCAACCTTGAGCCCGAACTCGAGCCAAAAAGCCTGGATTGCAACTCTGGGCTAGGAATATCATCTTTGTCATTTTTCGTGTAAAAGGATGATTGTCCTAAGTCGAGTTGCTTTTTGTCTAACAGTAACCCCCAAATGTCATGTTTCTTATCTAAGCCCAACGCTTCCGTGTGTTGGCTCCTAGTATTGCTTGTCAGGGTATGATTCTACAGAAACATTAGGATAGAACTTAGGAAAATTTCTGTGTAGCTTCTTTCAAACTAAAGAGAGCGTATCAGCAGAAACTTTAAATATTCCTTTAAATTCGCTGTATTTCGCCGAAGCGTGTTGCGCGTTTACGGGCCCATCTCCGCGTAATTGCGCCCGGGCAACACTGTTCTTTTTGAAGAAATATTGCAGCGGTGGCGAGCCGTTGGCAACACTGTCTGATTTGACCGGCCCGAGATTTGAACCTCAGACCTCCTGCTCCAGAGACGACACGTTACCGCTCGACCAACTGGCCGGTCTCAGCAGAAACTTAAGTCTAGAAAATATTTTAACCCATTGCTCCAATCTAGTTGAAACATTTTTTGCTCGTTTTCATTTTGACTACCAACAGCTAAATAAAAATTGTGCCTAGCAGCTTGAAATTTAGCGATGAAAGATTATAAAAATATGAGCAGTCATTGTGTTTTGCTGCTAATATATTATCATTTTTAAATTTCAAAGTCGAATGCTTTTACTTTAATTTGCAAGGCACGTGTTTCAAATTTGCAATCTTTAGACAGTTAGACGCGTATTTGTGGCACCACGACTTAGGCCAGGGTAGCTAACTGCTCTGAGTGGAAGTGAAAAAGAAACAAATTTTACCTCATATTCTGACAAAAAGGATTCCACCTGATTTTGCCGAAGAACCATAAATTCATGCACTGATTTAGCATTCATAAATTACTGATAATAATTCAACCTGAAATAATCTTTAGTAGACCTTGAAAATCGCATGAAAAATGTCGAACAATGGCTGATGAGAAAGCGATTTTATTTTTCCGAGCAAGAGATAGAGGATTTGAGTCAAGAAAGACAGCGCTGCAAAGATGTTCTCAAATACATTCAAGTCAAACAGAAGATCGACACAATTTCGCTAAACACCAGGTTATTGTGTTAAAATAATTTATGGATGAGCGTATTGCAACAGTATGTTGCACCATAGAATAACAGTGATTTGCTGAAGTATCAGTGAGGGAGGAGGCCATTTTGCACCACTCAAAGAGGACATATCTTAGTCTCTATCACTGCACTTCGGCCACTGCTGATGGAGCCATTGGTCGTCTTGTGCGATGTGCTATGTAGACGCTTCCTTATTCTGATTTGAAGAATCGTGAGGGTTTACATTCGCTTGTTTTTAGTTAGAAACACTCTCTGATTTCAACATTTTATCTACTGTTACTTTTCGGGGCTGCAGTAGCATCCGGTCTTGTTAATGGATCGAATACACTTAATTTTTTTTTGCGTACAACTTCTTGCGTACGTGCGAAATGTGATCCAAATAACATTAAAATAACTATTTTTTTTTTTTTGAAAAAAAGGAAACAATTACCTTTGGGTTTCTTCCCCAGACCCCACGATCTCTGGTGTTTTTCGAGCGAGATTTTTTTAATGTTCGCAGCGAAATCTTGCTGCTCCATATGTTTTTGATTTTTTGAAATTATCATGAAACGCTTTAAAAAGCTAACAACAATATTACGGTGTAATGATTTTGAAAGCGTTTGTTTCGCAAAAGCGAAGTTGCTTTCCATCCATAAAATGGGAGGCCCTTTTTTTATTTTGTGCATGTAACAATGAACGAAATAACTTCATGCCATATCTGAAGTTATTTTTATGCTAGTTCCTCCGACAATTCAAGAAAAAATTAAGGACAATCTCAGCTTCAACAAAAAATAATATTAGGAACAACTCAAAACAAATAAATTTCAAATAAAAAAACAACTAAATTCTGTACTGATTAAAAACGATGAAATTTGAATGATTTACAAGCAAAATTATAATGATTCTGAGCCTATGGAGTGCTGTTGCGCACTGCGCGGTCCATTAAATAACTTGTGGTTGTTCAAATTTTTAAAAATCACTTTTTCGCTTTTACAATTTTACGATGCTGCAAATACAGCAAAAAAACGTTTATTAAAGCAGACAGAACATTGGGTATAAACAGTTCTACAAACATAGTCGCGAAAATTGACATCGAAACTCTCAGAATTTAAGAACATATGACGCTGAAATTTGGCAAAAAATTAGAAACAGGCAGCCTCAACACATGATTTACTGTTGCTTTACATAAAAAAGTGTCTATTGCGGAGATGGGGTTTCCAATCCGTCCCAATTTGTAAATTGTTTTTGCTAGTTTAAGGAAATGGAATTGCAGACTTCATTTTATATTCCTGAGAATGTTTTTTCTACTTGCACTGCATTAAAAACTTTGAATTTCAGTTCAGTTATAAATTTTTACAGTAACCTGGAGAATATCAAGAAGACTGTCGATTATCTAGAAAAATATCTAATCAACGACTTGTATCCTTATCAAGCCAAAAAGCAGTCAAGCATTAATAGGGCTTTTAAGCTTTTGGATAAACTGGTAAGGATTTGGATAGAATCTTGCATGCTATTATCTGGATGGTAACCAAATTTTTTTGCAATTTTTTTTAAATGGTTTCACGCTTATCACTTTTTGCCTTGCATTTATATCGAGTTCTGTTTGTTAGTTATTTTTATTATGCGTTTACTTCTTGTTCGAAAATTGTTTTCAAGAGTTTCAAGGCCCTTTGAATGCCAGTTACGGTATAATAGGTTTTTGCTGTACAGTTGCTAAAATACTATTTGCAATCTAAGACCCACTGTTTGTCCAGTTAATTGTCCAGTTAATGAAACATTTAACGTTTTCACATATATCTTTCTCGGGTCCGATTCGTAGACCCGATGCGTGCATATTTCTGAGTCATTTCAAACGTATAGTGTCAATGTACGACCGTGCCACTGAAAGAATGTATTGTATATTTAACCGAAAGAGCTCGCCAGTATACAAACTTTCGATTTACGTTGTTTCGTAATTAGGTACTTTTTCGGCGCGATTCAGCAGTACGGATCCAAGACCCAGGCTTGAAAAGTGGTCTTGGAGATAAGCTAATAATTGGATGTCATGAATCCATGAAACCGACTATAGCGCTAAAACTTCCACCCTGTTACTACCTTGTTCTTGACTCGCACCACGCGTACTGTCTTAAAAGTTGCTGGCTCGGTTAAAGTATTTGATGCAAATCGCGAATAGTTGGTCAAGGCCAGGCACCCATATAATAAGTATTTGCTTGCGTGGTGCTTTTTGGTGATAGACCTACACTTTTTATGAGTTGGTTGGATTTTTTTTTTCCATCTTAAATGATTTTGTGCCTTCGCTTTATTAAAAACTTAATATTTGCGGTATGGAAATAGTAGATGAAAAGTAATTCAATTCCCTTTTCTTTACTTTATATTTGTAGGTACCCAGTCTGTTGCCTGGTCTTGGAATAACAGACGACGAAAGAAAAATGATTTTGAAGGCGATCGATCTGAGTCCCGGGCATTGGTTTAAGTGCAAGAATGGCCATGTTTATTGCATTGGCGAATGTGGTGGGGCTATGGAAACATCAAAATGCCCCGAGTGCAATGCAGATATTGGTAAGTTTGTTTTTTTTATTCGCTTTCTTTTTTGTTGATCTTAAACTACCACGGTTTCTAGGTGTAGAATTCCGAACAAACATTGGATAATTGCTAGTTGCCTAGCAACTGATATTCTGTATAGCATTGCAGCACTTCAGTTCCTGAGGCCTTTGCGACAAATGCGAATAGTGCTTTTGGTTAGAATTTAAGCAGAGTCCAATTGTCTAACTGTAACATGCTGGTAACCGCTCGTTGGTTGTTTTTTTTTCATTATAACCTGCTAAATAAAGTTATCCCCTGTGTATCTTGCAAAAGTAAAGACGGGTCTATGCTTTGCTAAAAATCTTGAGCGTATTCTTAGTTCGTTTTAGTCAACTGCCAGCCTGTACGCTGCTAAGGCGGTACGCTTTGGAACCAATTTTTTTTTAATACACTCAAAATGCGCTTGTACGCTTACGGTTTTACTCCCAGCGTAGACCTGGCCTAAAACAAGCTATAGAGGTATATTATCTTTGTTTTACTGCAATTTCTAATGAAAAGTCGTTAGTTTTCAAACATTTCGTTGCTATAAAGCAAACCCGAAGACCGCAAAATCTCTTCGCTGTCTCCTTATCAGAGCAACTTGGCGAAGAAGAAAGTGATTATTACAATTGCAGTATGTTACAACCACAGTGATTTGATTGTAGTAAAATACAGGAGTTACTTTTTGTCTTTCTGAAATTTGCATTTCGTTAGTTTTTATAAACGATAGGTTTTGTTAATGTTTGGTGCTTTGAATAGAAAAATCAATCACTTTTCAAATTGGTACTTCTATTCAGAATATATTCGTGGTTCAAATTTCTGGCGGGTTTCACAACACTGCGCTAGGGCTACAGAATTAATACACAATGTACTCTGCACTGCAGCCTTCTCAAGAAAGGCTCGCTGCGGCGGTGAGTTGTGGGCACTACTGAACCCGATTCGACCACCCTTGAATTAGACTGATGATCTCCCTCTCCAGAGACAAGCTTTTGGCAATCCACCCACTAGGCCCAGTTTTTCAATCACTGGAACAAGCATGGAGAATTACGTTTTGTTACCTAGATTTTTCCTTTCAGGTGGCACCTCGCACACTTTAAATCCCACCAACCGACTTGCAAGTGAAATGGACGGAGCTCAAGTACCCACTTGGAATCCAAACAACTTCGATATTCCTGCGGAAGTCCGCGAATGGATGCGTGGTGGTGGAATATAGAAGGGTTTTCATTTTTTGTGTCAAGAAATTGTGCTTTTTCTTCGGGCACTTAGAAAAACGACTATTTTGTTTCAAATTGTATTTTTCCGAGTTTTTTAAAAATCATTTTTACGCCCTATATGATTACAAGTTTGAGATACTGTAATAAATTCCATTTGTAGCGTATGTTCTCTACAGTATATAATTTTGGCTTAGCCTGCACTTTTTTTGGAAAAAGACCGATTATTATCGCACACTATCAATGCGTCGTTGCATTTACTCGTGGTAGCTATCCTGCTTGGCGACAGACTGGAAATCCAAAAAAGGGTCCTCTGTGGCGGTGCAGTTAAACAAACGCACGTCGAGTGCGTGGTTCGTACGCAACAATGAATGAATGAACGCTTCGTCTGTGACTTCGCTTTCAAGTTCATGTAACGAAATGCTACTTTATTAGTTCTTCAAGAATTTTTTTTTAATCATGCCGACAAACCTTTAAAAGGTAGAATAGTTCGCTGTACTTCTTTGTGTGTTTTTGTGAGCTATGCTATATTTCTACCAGATCATTCGTTTATTGCTGTGCTGCACTTGCTCTTTAATTGCTTCAATCGTTTGTGCACAAAATTGAACAAATTAGTGTTGTTATTGTACACTACTGTGTGTGTGAATAGCTTTTGCTGATTATCGTTGTGAAAATGCAAAAAATCTGTAAGATTAAGTTTCAACTCATCCTGAAACTCATAATAGGTTCGATATGGTTGTTTGTCATTTGCCTGAAACGATTTTATGATACGGAATTTTTCTACTGTTTTTTTTGGGTCGACATAGCCTAATTTGTGACTTATGGCCCAGACAGCGCTTGAGGTTCTTAAAATTTTGATGCCAAATCTTACGAGTTTTGGTGCTTGTGTTAAGAGTATGTAATATGCTGTTCTGCGAAATTCGAATAACTTTTCAAATTAGGATGGAAGAACAATACTTCAGTGGTTGTTTTCTTTTAATTAGAGACGTTTTGATTTGGTTATTCATTTAGTAAGATTATACTTGTAGTTAAAATTAACACTTTATAAATTTTTTGAATTGATAATGACTTCAATCTTACGTACATCTCGAAACCAAATTTATTTCATGCTTCTGATGTATTTTGTATTCAAGTTCAGATCTATGTTTCCAACTTTTTGAATATTTTCCGAAATGCTGACCTTCAGCTGGGCCAAGGTAGTTATTTAACTTTATGTACGTTTAGCATTACGAAGTTAGGATCTGCCCTGTACGAAGATTTCGCATGTTTTCGCTCCTGACTTGTTTCGAGAGTCGTTTTGCAGCCCATCGTATGTGTTATATTTTTGTACAAAAAGACTTGACGTTGTACAAAGGAATTCTCAAGCGGCGGTATATTATGAGTCGCGTGTAGCAATATGGATTAATTTTAATCCGCGGATTATCAGTTTTCTATTTTCTGCACCATGAAACTTATTAGGATAAATTAATCTAAATTTGCACGTTAAGAGGAGTAATTCTTCTAATTACTGTATGATTATTGCAATTTGTCCGGCTGTTTGTCCAAACTTTTCCGTAAACGTTTGTTAATCCACGAATCAAAGTTTATCAACGTTGGTGCGTGCTGCCCGATGTGACAAAAGATCGGCCGATTTTGTATGGTGCTTTAATTTGCATTGCGTTAACAGCTATAATTCAATAACATCCAGTATTAATCAGCTACAGTTTATTTATTTTTAAACTTGATTTATGTGCGAATGACGATTGCTGAGAACTAACGTGCCCCAACTTCGTTGAAAAAAGTTCCAATTTAGGTGAGTTTTCAAAATTTGACATTTTCATTGCATTTATTAATGCTGTTTTTTTTATAATTTTTAATTCTGCACTTGCTCTCTATAATGTCATCGAGCCGTTCTAGCGAATTTGTTTTTTTCGGCTTTTCATGCCGGAGTAGCCAAGACGCTTACTGGAAGGTTTCATAAGTGGGGCCGATGGGGTCAACAGTGACCGCCTGCGTGGTGATGAGAAGGTACAATTCGTATTTGGTGGTGTGAAAATGGCCACTTCTCCAGAGCATCACTAGAGTTCAGTTCTATGGTGTAACCCCTGTCTACCCCTAAATTCCGTCGATTTGTAAGCCCTTTGAAACCTTGCCTCCCCTCCCCCCTCAGGCACTAAGTTACGCAATGACGGTCCGTTGCACCATGCGTTTAAGAGCCGTGCGGTTCCGATCAATCATCAAATTTGACTTGAGCTTCCGTTGTCTTCAATGTTTTGTTTTACTGCATTTAAAATCCTGTATTCTTGATCTTTACGCAAGTATTTTTGGTGGATGGTGAATTAATTGCGTGTTTCAGTTTTGTGCAAATATACCGAATTGTTCTTGATATGGACTCTTAAAATCAAGTAGACTTGTGTATAAGAAGATCAGATTCAGCACGAGGCCAGCGAAATGTTGAACAGGTTGTTTGATGCAAAATTCGGTTGATGCAAAATATTCGGCGGTTAAGCTCGGAAGAAAAGCTTCGAGTTATCATAAGTAACCCCACCGCGGTTTGCACACCGCCCACCGAGTTGAGACGTTGATTAACCGTCTTGCAACCAGGATTTTGCTAAGAGTGGACTTCTGAGTCAAGTTAAATTTTTTTTGTTTGAAAAATGTCTCAATCGGGCCGGATTTTGAGCAAACTGGTGCTATTCAAGCGTAACACAAACGGTTTTGGGCAATTTTTGCGATTTTTTGGAAAAAAATGTTACTTTAACGCCGTTTGATAACGTTTTGCTAGTTTTCAAAGCCATTTGAAAGAACTAAATTGCTAAGATTTGAAAAGAAGTTGAAAGAATTAAATTACAATTACATTTTATTTACCAAGTTGCCATGGCCGAAAGACAGTGAAGGAAATTTCGGTCTTGGAATCAAGCTGCCACCTCACTCACGGTGAAGGCTTCACACTGTATTTTTTTATTGTTGAACGTCAAGCAGGAAAGCCGCGTATACCAATTTTTATGTTCTTTGGTTTCATCCGGCGCAGCGGCGTCGCTAAGAATGGTGACACCCGGGGTGGATTTTTGTGATGTAACCCTTCAAAATTTATAGTAGGCTGTAAAAGCTTATATTTAAAAAATAGAGGTACTATTTTATTGCTGTAGATTGCGGCAGTTATTTGGCTTGCTCAAAAACTTTTCATTGTAAGATTCTAGAATTGGAAGTATGTGCAGCTCACGTCTAGTATTAAGCGTGTAATCAGAAATCTGCAGTGGGGAAAAGGGCTGTGTTCGGGGGTCTGGAAGCTCCGCCAGAGGCCATTGGGGGTCTGGAGGCAGAGTCCCCAGAACTAAAAAAATTTTCTTTTTGCAAAACTAGTTAATTTTAGGCTTATTTTGATAGAAAATACTGCTTTTCATACGGAGCATCAGGTAGGACTTTGTTGGCATAGAAATTAGCAGTGCGAAAACATGATTAGACTCAGGCGCGTAGCCAGAAGTCTGCAGTGGGATCTGTTTCGGGGGTCTGGGGGAGAAGCCCCCAGCATTCGAAAATTTTGTGTGTGTTTTTTTGCAAAATAACTTAATTTTAGGCTTATTTTGATAAAAAATTTTGGTTTTGAAATGTGGCAGAAACTAGCAGTGCAAAAACATGATTAAACTGATGGCATAAATGGCTATGTGGGGTAAAATTTCACTTCTCTTATTTTACAAGCTGGTATCGTAAGTAATAAAATCTTATAGTTCAATGAAACTCACAAAGATTAAACACAATTCGTGTATATTTATTAGAGAAACATAATTGGTTGGGGGGTAAATAGAACGATATTTGAGTCGAAGTGATTTGAGATCAAGTAATACTGAATTGCCACCACCCTATTCCTGAGTTTATATTTTTTTTATGAAACCTATATTTAGCATGTTTGAGCTAGCGATCAACTTTCATTGCTTAGTGTTGACGATTTTTTAAAGTTTTGGCAGATTTGTGATCTATATTTTTGGCAAATTAGCGCCCTCCCCCCCCCCCAAAACATACTTTAAATCATTTTTAATCCGTTCCAGTGTGCTAAACTTTTCCAATGATATTAAACAACTTGTTTGTTTTTTTTTGTTCGATTGGTATCATGAAATGGTGACACCCGGGGTGGGCCGCCCCCTCCGCCCCCCTTAGTGACGCCACTGATTCGGCGGGAAATCGAGCCCGAGTCTACTGTTTCAGAAGCAGACGTTCTATCCACTCAACCACCAATCGGCCCAGCCCCTTATCCCCTCACTTAAAAGTTAAGTCCAAAATACGTTTAAATGCTTGCATTTTGAGGTTAAGTTTTCTCAGTTACTTGGCTAAGGGGGGACTAAAGCCTCCTTACCCTCTTGGTAGCTCTACTACCAGGCGCACAACCAAGGTTTTGTAAAGGGATGGGCTTGAACTCAAAAATAAACTCCTCTGTTCAAAAACCGTATCCTGCTAATGGCGCCAATGTGTTCCTAGGAAATTACAGACGAAGGTGTGAACGCAAACTGATTGCTGAAAATTTTTGCAACTGGGAAAAAAAATAGCCCTTTTAACGTTTCTTGCCTGGATTTTTACGTTTTTAGAACCGTTTAAAAGAAATATTGCTGAGATAGAAAGTCTCTTACCTCTTCATGCATCCTCCACGTACTGATCAAGCTCAATATATGTGAAAGCTTGTATATTTAGATTAAATCTAAGTGACTTGGCTAAAAAGATAAACAACAACGGCCTCTGCCCTCTCTCCTGGTAGCGCCACGTCTATCCAGTATTTGTTTCTGTAAAATACCTGCTTCGTCTAAGATTGTTGGAAAATTCAATAACTCCGTTTGTGGTCCGAATTTACGGAGTTAGATTTCACTTCTTAGTTCTTACTTAAGTCGTTTAGCAAACAGCACACTACGTATTCTCCTAACTATGGAATGTCGTAAATATTTTTTATAGTGAGACACTGCTGACGTCATTAATTAATACTAATTTGCATAACGTTCTACGGCTGTGTGGTAGAAAGAGAAAGGAGCTAGCGAAAACGGAATAATACCGATGCCGTTTCTCCTTATGTGCAGAATTCATGCGGAGGTTTATCAATATTTTTAACAACTATAACAATAAAATTTACGTGTTAATTTAGACTTCAGCTTAGTCTTCTTTAGGTCAGCAGAGACAAAGTTCGGAAAATTGCCATTATTGTTGTTGTTGTTGTTGTGCACATTTATCCTCCGGTCAGCGTACGACGCTAACTATGGGACGATCTGCGCACTTTTCATTGCGATAACTATGTGCTTCAAGGAATCCGCCCCTACTTTAGCGTTTCCAGTGGTACAATTTTACTGTGGATTTTTTCGAATTCTTGCCCGCTGAATTCGCCACTTGTTCAAAGCCATCAAGCAGAGATAGTTATCGTAAAGTGTCTTATCCAAGGACGCAACAACTTGACCAGGGTGCGGGTTGAATCAAGGTCATGCGATCAGGGTCGTCGTAAAAACGACTTTGTCACCCTCTTGGCCACGTTGCCGACTACCGGCATACTAACAGTTAGGTGCTGGTGATGCAACAAATTAGCAATCGCTATCAATATAGGGCAATAAATTTTTTTTAGTTTACCACTAGGATTGATGGCCTTTGAAAAGATATTTATGGAATAGTATTTACGTGGTTATAATGCAGAATATAAAAATGCTGCAATTTCTGAGCAGCAATAATCGTAGTAAACATGTTTTTATCTTGGCGATTGGTCAGTAAAAGAATTTCATCAGCCAAAAATATTCTTTGGATCACAAATACATTATTCATTGTCCATTTCAATGCCATTTATAGGTTTTCATTATGAATATAATCCCTGGATTTATTACTAGATGGAGACTGATATTGACAAATTTTAGCTCTTCAAATCGTTTACGCCATTTTTGATGATAACAATTTTAGTACAAACGAATGGTCAACTCTTTTACAAGTGCCATAAATTGGTCGTTTTTACGTCATTATGGCGTCACGCATTGTGACTCATTGATCGTCAACATGGGAGCCATGATCTTTAGTTTTTATTGATCGTTTGTCTCTGAAGTAATGGCTCTTTTGTCTGAACGTCAAATTTTTGATCGCTTTTATTTCTTGCATTAAATTATTTTTATCGGTGTTCAGGTTTAAGTAAATAGATTTGTTGAAAGTTTATGACCGTAAAAGGGAGTAGCTACTAGGCAAACAATTGTTTTAAACTTATTAGTATTTTTAATGCTTCGACAGTATATTACGAGACTGCAATCACGTTCTAGTAGGCCTTGAGTGCAGTTAAGAAACATAAGTAAACAAGTTGATATCATTTAAGGCGCATTGTCAGCAAAATCTCCAAATTAATAAAGGTTTTCGATAAGTTCACCCGGCATCGTAGACTTAGACACACGACGTAGGTATTTTTATTGGCCGCCATAGCCACTTTTTTATGCAACATAATTTGGCGGTTGTTGACTCTTAACCTTTTACGCTTATCCAAACTTCTTAATTTTTATTAAATCTAAAGGAATCATTTTCTGCATCGGTAAACAAAACTGAACTGGTTTCTTTCTATATCCAAAGAAATGCTGATGGATATAAAACAAGGATGCTGTCTCGGCACCAGTCATTATCGAAGTTACCTAGCTGCATATCGGATAAAAATTTTGAAATTGCAAAGAATTCAAAATGAAGTTTTTTCTTTTCATATTCTTTATTTTTATAATTTCAAGTAAGTTTGTATTATAATTTTGGTTGTTCAAACTTATGTTACGGTACTTTATCATTAATCTTTTTTTCTTTCTAGAGTAAATAACAAATTATTGCAATTAGCAGCAACGTTTCTGGATTTAGTATATTTCATTTAATTTAAAACATATTAAAAGTTTTGGGCTAAAACTAATTGAGCCCTCATCAGGATATTTTACAGCAATACATTAACATCTGCTAGGAAAGTTGTTGATAGTCAATCTTCTGAAACAGTCCTCGATAACATACAAACTGAAATCAGAGCAAAATACAACTCTAAAAATTACAATGAAAGGTTAAAAGCACAACAATCTGTTTCGTCCTAAGAACTCATCAGGTGCTACTTTAATCTTATCCTATTTGAATAAGATTACAGTAGCACCTGATGAGTTCTTAGAACAAAACAGACTGTTGTCATTTTAACCTTTCACTGTGATTTTTGTAATTGCATCTGCAAGGAAAATAGAAAGGTTACAGTACTATAAAATTACGCTTGGCCGACCAGTAATTTTACTGTTTTGTTGCGAGGATCTTCTTCCACCGTATATCTATAGCATTTTGTATTTTGATAAAAACAGCATTGAAACGCCGGATAATGTAACAACGTAATTATTATTTTGCTATATCATTATGTCATTCTACAAAACGCATCATCATTCGTATCAAATAGAAGATTGTTGTTTTTAATAATCTCTATATCAGTCAAATCAGTTCCGTCGCCAAAGCAAACGAAGTGTGGGGCACTAATCGAAAGCGAGGGTCACTAAAATATACTGAACTTTTGCACATAAAAGCGAAAATTGTACGGCTACAAATTATGCGCTGTTTTAAAAATTTTGTATTCATCTCTGAAAAAAGAGACATAAGGTCGGCAGCGTTTCATAGCTCGTTCCATATGCCGCCCATATTATCGCTTGAAAAATCTATCTGCAGCAGTGAATGCGACCAGAAGTGCAACCAGGATTTTAGTAAGAAGGAGGGGGCTTGAACCAAAAGTAAATTCTTTTTGCATAGAAATTGTCTAATTTAGGCCCCGTGCCGTACAAACTGATGCAACTCAAGCGTGTCAAAGGTGGAGACAAGAGTCCTCAGCTGCTGGGCAATTTTGTAATCTTGCGGCAAAAAAATTGCAATTTTAACGCCATTTCAATCACATTTCGCTCGTTTTTGAAGCCATATAAATAACTACAGTAAATTGCCAAAATTCAGAAGTCATTGAAAGAATCAAATTGCCGAACCCCTTCAGTCCCCCTTACTTCAGGTCAAGTCCAAAACACGTTTGAACGCTTGTATTCTTGGTTAAATTTTCTAAATGACTTGGCTCAAGAGGGCTGAAGCCCCTTTAGCCCCTTCACCTCTGGTTGCGCAACTGACTGCGACCTAAAAAAAATCTTGAGTGTGCTCTGTACAAATAAGCACGGTTTTTGAAAAAAAGTTTTCAAGTATTGTTTCAGGTCATAATCACTAACGAAATACCGGTAATGATTCTACAGGCTAACGTCTCTATTCCGCGACGCATCCGTAAAAGTGTGTTAATAAGACGTACAGTATCATTGCGTCGCATTTATGTACCGCACACGCACCGCAGTTGGTGTCCAGCAATTTCGCAAAGAATCGAGAAAACGGCAAACGAGAATTATGTCTCAACGTTATTATTTCTTTTTCCATTATTGTCTGTTGTCTGGTCGTTGCGTGATGTTCCAAAAAAGGGTTTGAGTAAAGCGAAATGGGGAGGCACAAGCAGCCGTTACGGGGGGCAAGAACCTCTAGCTCCCCATCCCCAGGGCCACCGAGAGGGGGGCAGGGGGGTACAATGACCCCGGGGCCGATGGACTTTAAGGAACCCATGGGCTTCAGGAAGGCCATTGGCTTCAGCGGGCCCAACAGAGGGCCCATGAGCTGGAGAGAGGCACATCGAAATGACACTGAGAAATCAGCATGTGAGGCCTGGAAACCTTTTTTTTAATTTTTAGAGATCACCTTAATTTCGACCGGAAAAACCGTTAGAATTTCGGTGAAGACCTTTTTTTTTGTTTTTTGTTATTTTTTTGAGACCATCTAATGTCGACCAAAAGAACTGCTAGAGTTTTGGTGAATACCTTTTCTTTTTTTTTTCGGAGATCACATCATAATTTGGACAAAACTGCGGCATTTTCCCCGTCTGTTTTGGAGTTTACAAAACCGGAAATCCGTCATATTCGAGCTGGCCCCGGGCCCACGTTTGGCTCTCGGCGCCCCTGCCCATCCCTACCCCCGTAGCGACGGCACTGAGTCAAATAACTAGCATTCATGCTACTATAATGATTATTATACCCTGTAGTGAAATTTTGAAGTCTATGGAAAACCTACGAGATCGAGAATTAAACACACAGTTATTGTGAGTTCCCTAAAGAATCATTTCTTGGTCACAGTTGGGGTACAGCAATACACAATTACATGCATGCAATATAATCGTACGTCATGCAGGATTTTAGCCTTTGAGCTGAATTTTAATTCGACTCTGAGGATTCGAAATTGCGGGGTTAAAACCTTTTGATTCTCCCTTAACGAGATAATTACAACGGTGAACTAATTTTTCTAGAGACTCTAAAACCAAATAGATGGTGATATTCTAGATTTGGTTTTGTTAATTTACACTACCTGTACTGGTGTAAAATGTTTCTCTGCGCAGTACCAAAAGAAATAAACGCTTCTGAAAATAATTCAGCACGCAGACCTCAAAAACAGTAGGCTATATTACATTTGAATTAATTATTCATTCGAAATTCTACTGTTACTGCTAGAACAGCGAATCAGATACTGTACAATTTTAATTGTTCTAAAATACCAGTTAGTGCCATTCTGAAAAACAGTAAAGGGCTTAAAACTACATATAATAAAAAGTTACAACAAAACGGATAAAGTTTTCAATAAATTTATCATAGTTTAAATTGTGAAAGGTTTGTTTGAATTGAAAAAGTATACAAGGTGTTTCTCAATACTTTGTTTTCTCTGTGTTTTGAATAAGCACCCCACTGTCAACGAAATTAATGCAAGCAATGAATTCCCGCAGTAGCCATTGCGAAAAACAAATAAATTGTGAGCGTTTAACAAGTGAAAGTTTTCAGCCACTCTTTTTTCGTGTTTATGACATTTGTAGCTGTCAAATTTTTACATTTCTTTTTCCCTTTCTTTTTTGTTGTTCCTGTTGTTCTTTTTTGACAACGAAGCTAACCAGTGCCAAAATGTACAAAAGAGTGACCAATTTTATAAAATTTTGCCAAATCTTCATTGCTGTAAATAAACCTTTTTTTTTTTGTTGTTGTTTGCAGAATTGACAGTTTGCGCAAACACCGAAAGATTTAAGGTAAGCAAACACTAACAGCACAGCGGAGTGGATTGCGAAACTTGTAGGAAATCAAATGAAACCTAGAATTCTTGAAAGAACGAAAATAATTAAATGGAAAAAAGAACGAAAATAATTAAAAAAATAAATAAATGGAAACATAGTTTTGATATTGGTGATTCTGGCTGAATGCACAAAACAGTATTTAAACTTGAGTGCTTTGATCTTTCTTGGTGCATTTTTATCCTTACGTTGTAGTGCCCTGTTGTAGTTTCTTTGTTGCCAACCAAACTCTTCAAAGTACTCGGTAAAGATGAGCAAAGACGTAATAAAAACAAAAGTTTGAAATAGTATAAGCGTCTTCTTCACAAACAGCGGCGCCGCAGGTCATTAGAGTTTTAATCAAGTGGAATCAATTGAGAGAAGCTCTGATCAATATTTTGATTCATATTAGACCTATGGGCTGAAGTTGCAGACCAGTCACAAACGCAATGACTATTTTTTAGCGACAAGTGGCATGCCAAGCTCATGCTTGTACAGCTGAAATGCTCGGATGTGAGCAACTTGCCATCAACGAAAATGGATGCACTCTATGCGAATGTGTTCAAGGTATATTGCCATATCTTGTTATTTAAATACGAATTTATTGATTTGCTAGCCAGAAATTGCTAGAAACAAACAAAATTTTGAGAAATATTCTAGTTTTTTTCTTCAAAATGACTTTTTGCTAAAGAATACTATCCCCTACCTAGCAAATTAGGGAGTTTTTTAAAAAGTAAAGCAATATGCAGAAATGCCCATTTCACGCAGAGTATTTGAAAAATAATAAAAAAAACAGCAGAAGTGTTTGCTTCCTTTCGCCAAAAATTACTGCCAAAAGAACAATTTGCTGCTGAGATTTTTCGTTACTTTTTTGTTGCTAAGAGGCAAAGTCAACCTAAATTCAAACAAAATAATTTTGAGCTTCTTGATTTTTATGCTAAGGTATAATATTCATACTAAGACGTTTTTTAATTACTTTAATTGACTTAGATTTTCATTATTGTGATTCAAGCAGTTTTAGGCCTTACACAATGACTTAGTCATTCACACCGGCATAATGACTAAGGTATTTATAACCGGTGCAACGATTACACAATTTCGGGCTTCAACAATAATACTAGTTAAAGGAACTGGGGTGACTCGCCAAACCTCATCATTTTATGGAGAATGAGTCAAAGTTTCTGAAAGATTTCACTTGACATGGGCAAAAAAAACAAAAAATCTTACGATTAAGACCTGGTCTACATTGTGCGTAAACTCGTGAGCGTACTAGCGCATGCTTGGTTTATTCTAACCACTTGGCAGCTTGTACGCTGGTAAAGCAATACGTCGAGCGTAAGGAAATTTTGTGTAAAATAAATTAAAACTACGCTCGTAAGCTCACGATTTCACACTTAGAGTAAAGCGGGCCTAAATGTGCTAGACTTTGGTTTATCCGTTTGTGCAAGTCTGCAAAAGCTTATTGGTGAATGCTTACATGAAAAATTAAGTGATCATGGTATCTGCGAAAACTTTCATATAGACTTTCTTCGTATTTCGAAGTTTTCATTTGCTTCAAAAACACCTTCAATTACATTTTTTCTGCAGAAGTTGTCCCCTGTCCTTTGCACAGCTGCACTGCTGAAATGCTCGGATGTTCAAGCGGACTAGCCACCAATGAAAATGGATGTCAACTTTGCGAATGCGTTGCAGGTACATCATGCTATTGAGTAAAAAAAAATCAAGCATTATTGACTAGCTTTTCGGTTGCATAATTTAACTTATAATATTATTTACCTAGTTTACCCTGGCCAGGAGATAGCGAAGGGGCCTTTTGGTCTTCGAGTCAAGCTGCTACCTGCTCATTTGTCTACCACTCACGGTGGAGGCTTTACACTGTCCCTTTAATTGCTAAACGTCAAGCAGGGAAGCTGTGAATATCAATTTTTTATAGTATTTGTTTGGACTCCATCGGGAATTGAACCTGAGTCTACCGTTTCAGTGGCAGACGCTCTTTCGACTCGACCACAGATCGGATGACTTCGTCATTTTATGGCCGACCATCTTATACCTAGTTTTCAATTTGGCAAAAGGCTTTATGTTTTATTTGACCCAGTTTTTACTATTTTACAGTTTCAGCCCATGCTGCACCAGCATTGTTTCGAAAAACGTGAAAAACCTGTCCTGTAATTGGTATTAGCATCAAAAACTCTGATTCAGTTTCATTAACTTTTTGGTTATATGATCTTATTCAATTAAATCAATCAAATCTTTTAATATACTCGTTGTATTATGCCGAAGAGTGATATGAGTTAACGGGACTCATTTCCGCGTCATTATTTCTCTCGGGCAACACAGTTACTTTGAAAGAAATGTCGTAGCGTTGGCGAGCCGTTTGGCAACATTTGACTGTGTCTGATTGACTGGCCCGAGATTTGAATCTCTGAACTCCCGCACCAGAGACGAACGCGTTGCCGCTCAACCAACTAGCCGGTGGTTTTGATCAACATGAATCAGTTTGGCAGTATTCCTATAAGCAATTTATCCAATTGAAGCACGTGGTGGCGAAAGTGGATACGCGACATTTAACAAAAAATGAATTTCTCGTATCAAGCGTATCGCTGATGCAAAATACAATCATACTGTATTATGATCCGTAATAATTGTTGCAGAGGTTGTCGCCTGCCCATTGCACAGCTGCACTACTGAAATGCTCGGATGTTCAAACGGCTTGGTCACCAATGAAAATGGATGCGAACTTTGCGAATGCGCACCGGGTAATTTTATAGTGATATCATGTAAATGTCCATGGTTTCCACAAATCTAGTCCAACAGATTTCTAAAATTGGTTATACTATTCCTGAAGTGAAATAGGTAGAATTAATCAAAAATTTTACAGAGACATTACAATACGTCTTACAATCCTACTTCATTTCGATTATTGATTTTTATCTTTCAGTTCCCTGTCCACTTCATTCTTGCAGTGCTGAAATCCTCGGATGCTCAAATGGACTTGCCACTAATGCAAATGGATGTGAACTTTGCGAATGCGCACCGGGTAAGCCAAGCAGATTTATAAATATTTTTAAATGGTTTTCAAGAATGTGCTTCGACCAATTCAAAAATATTATTTTGGGGTTGTTGAAACAACAATAAACCCTAATTTAAAAATCTATAAGGGCGTAAATTAATTTCATACTCATGGCAACATTGTGCTGTTAACAATTACACCACATAAACATTCAGGCGCGTAGCCAGAAATTCACAATGGGGAGGCTGTTTTGGGGGTCTGGGGGCGGAGCCCCCAGCGCTCGAATATTTCGCATTTTTTTGCAAAAATAACTTCATTTTAGGGCTATTTTGATAAGAAAATAATGCTTTTAAAACGTGGCTTAGAAATTGGCAGTGTAAACATGATTAAACTGGTTGCATGAATGAGCTATTTGGGAGGTAGCTAATGGTAAAATTTTAGTTCTCTTATTTAGATGCAGGTGAATTATAAACTCGTAGGCTATATATAGTTCAATAAAACTTACATGGAGTATAATCTACAGTATTTCGTCTACAGTTTATGCAGAAAAATAATTGGGGTTGGGGAGGCTAATGAAAAGAGATTTGAGAGGAATGATTGGTAATTAACTAATACTGGATAGCTTCCCCCCCTATTTCTAATTTCATAGTATATTTGTTGATGACACCTATGTTTAGCATTTTTACACTAGCGATCAAATTTGATTGCTTATCTTTGGCCATTTTTCAAAGTTTTCATTTATTTGTGAGTTGTATTTTTGACAAATTAGCCCCCCTTCTGAATATATGTTAAAGAAGATGTTTTAAATCACTATTTAGTCCATTCCAGTGCATACAGCAGTCTCAAAAGTTCTAAAAACGAGTTGTTGTTTTTTTGCATTTTGGTCGACATGCGAATGGGGGGGCCATACCCCCCCCCCCCTGGCTACGCTACTGTAAACATTTGACTTTATACTGTAGATTTTTCTGTTTTTCTTTTTTTGTTTTTTGTGAAGGTATTTACCTTCACAGGAAATTGTTTCGCTTAGAATTTCCTGAAAATAATCATCACATTAGCCGTCTTAATACTACTAGATACAATTAACATCAAGTGTGTTCAGGGCGATAAAAATTTGATTGTTGGAGGATGAAGTATGTAGCCTAATTTTGGATGACTTCCTAAATAATCTGTGAATATAACTTATTGTGCTCAAGTGTACAGTATCGTAAGAAAGATTTCTTAAATTTTTTTTTCCATTAAATTTAGACCTTGCAGAATTTTCTTGAAACTAGTAAACTAAAGCGTGATAGCTTAATAACTGGAAATTAATCTGGTAGAAATAATTTATTTTTTGAATCATATATTGCTTTCAGTTCCCTGTCCACTTCATTCTTGCAGTGCTGAAATCCTCGGATGCTCAAATGGACTTGCCACTAATGCAAACGGGTGCGAGCTATGTGAATGTGCACCAGGTAACACTATCAAATTGGGGCAATTTTTAGCAGGAGTAATTGTAATTAGTATTTATTCTCCAAGTTGCCTTGACCATCAGGAGACGCAAATGGATCTTTCGGTCTTTGAATCAAGCTGCCACCTGCCCACTTGTCTACCACACACGGTGCAGGCTTAACACTGTCCTTCTTATTGCTGAACGTCAAGCAGGGAAGCTGTAAATACCAATTTTTATAGTCTTTGGTTGACCTGACAGGGAATCGAACCCGAGTCAACCGTTTCAGTAGCAGAATCTCTATCTACTCGACCTTGTACTAATGTAGATAATGTGGTTGAATTACTTGAATTTAAATTTTTCAAAGGATTAACTAACTGCGCTAAATTTCTTTTAAAATGTAAATGGCCTTACACTTTGATTTTTGTCTAAAAATAGGTTTGCCATACTTCTGAATTAGAAAATCGGTATACAATTTAAAAACCGCAACTTTGAGTTGAAGATAAAAAAAGTCTGTGATGAAATAAAGCAATGGTTTTCCTGGTAGGAGCATATAGCTTGGGAAGAGAGGTTGTCTTGACTAACCATAGACAAATTATTGCCAATACTGACACGCAACTAATCATTATCATAATCACTTTATTTACATTATTTACAAGAATTACGCTGAACGTTTTCGGCAAAGCACTATGCCCTTGTCAAAGCATCTAAACACATATAATAAACCACTAGTTTTCACATTTCACATAGTTAATTAATTTTGATTTTATTCTATGTGAAAACTAGTAGTTTATTATATGTATTTAGATGCTTTGACAAGGGCATAGTGCTTTGCCGAAAACGTTCAGCGTAATTCTTGTAAATAATGTAAATAAAGTGATTATGATAATGATTAGTTGCGTGTCAGTATTGGCAATAATTTGTCTATAGTAGGAGCATAACACAATTAACTATTTTTTTCAGTTCCGTGCCCATTTCACTCCTGCACTGCTGAAATACTTGGATGTTCTAATGGACTTGCCATTAACGAAAATGGATGCGAACTATGTGAATGTGCTTGTAAGTTGAGTATATCAATGTAATTCCGACAAAAAAGCAATTTTTGATTTGCTTTCAACAAAGAATTCTACTTAAACCTGATTGGCAAAAAACGCATTTACTTTAATTTTTTGGACTTTAATTTTCAAAACTGTCCGCTTCAGAGCACTTTAATTTAAACATATTAATTTGGACCAAAATAACTGCTGTGTACTATTCATACACATACGGTTAATAAAAATTCGTATTTATTTTGCATTTAGTTTTTATAAGTTGAAATTGGAAGGATTGGTCTTAACTCTTCAAAATATTATTTTGAAACACTTTTGATCGACAATGTTTTTGTTTTAATTTTGCTTGCTTTCATTAAAACAAACTTGCCAAGTGGTATAAGACGTCTAACTAGAAACACAAAAAAGAATTTCAAAAATGAACAGTCAGCGTTTCCATAAAAAAACAACGCCTATCTTCTTCTTGAAACGTTGGTGTTTTTAATTTTGAAATTCTTTTTGAATCGCTAGTTAGACCCCCGTTACCAGTTGATCAGGTTTGTTTTTTTGCAATGTTCCTGGTAGCAACAACATTATGTTTACTTCTAGCTGTTGTCATCACACCTTCTCCAATTGCCGAGGAAGAAAACGAATACAACAAGTAAGTAACCTGAAAGATGAGTAATTGCTGTGTGTTGGTACCACATTAGTAACACTGTAATGGTGAAAGCAAAATACAGTACGCTCTGTTCCTGCACAGCACAGTCAGTACATTGCCACCAAATGAACTGCAAAAATTTAACTAGGCTACGGGTTAAATCGAATGCACACCAAATGCGATGCAGGTTTTTAATTTGAATACTTATTACTTTTGTTTTACCATAATACGACTTCATGATCTTAGAGTAAATTTCCTCTTCAGCTACTTACGTTTCGGATAAAAGCGTTATTTATACGGGAAAAATAGGAAAATGTTCATGTTTTGGTCTGTAATAAGTCAAAAATTTACGACTGTATATGACAAAAATAAAGCAGCACAGTATACATTCTCATTTGCACTACTTTTTATGACAACAATTTTAAGAGAACACGAAGCTCATGGTTGCTCAAAATTTAGAAATTAAGAACAATTCCAACAAATTAAGAACAATTCCAGCTTCAGCATGAAAAAAATAATTACGAGCAATGATTGACTGGAACAATGCATTTGTTAAAAATCGGCAGAGCTTTTATATTTGGAGGGGGCCTTTTCTGCGTTGTCATTGTTGTTTATCTTATAGTAATATGATCTAAAACAAAAGACAACTTTTAATCTAGCAAGAATTCATTTGTGTCACTTAATTCTCGCCGCAAAATTACTGGTTCTTTAAAAAAAAAATGTAATCGTTTTTTTTTATTTTAGAGGTATCTGTATGTTAATCCCGGATGCGGGAAGCTGTAGGGCGATGAATCTTCGCTATTTCTTCAACAGAGCAACTAGTAAATGTGAACCTTTCATCTATGGAGGATGCCATGGAAATGAAAACAACTTTGAGGTCTGAACATTAACAATCTTTCAATTCTTTTTCTGTTTATTTTTACAATATTTATTTGTTGCTACATTTCTTTAGCAGTTTTTTATCATCGAATGTTTAATGATTCCGGGTTCAATACCAAAGCAGGCAAAACTATAAACCATTGAGTCTTCTGGAAAGACACTCAACGCTTTTTTCTCATTGACGTACAGAATCTCTCTGCAGTAATGTGAAGGTGAAGTCTAACGAAAAACTTGCAAACAAAAGCCTTTATTTTGCTTCGGTGCATTAGAAACCGCACACATTAAGACATCGGTTTTCATAGTTTTTGCTGCTTTACAGTAATTGTGTAGCTGGAATCTTTTGTTCCTGAATCCGCTTTATTTTGTTGCTGGAGTCGGCAACTTTGTACATTTCAGGAATAAAAAAATAATGAAAGAATAAATTGTATTCGGCCATTTGCTTTGAATGCAGTATAATACACAGCGCAACAATACGCTTGCTTTTTTTGAATTATGTTTGGATTTCGTTGGAAAATCCGAGATAATTTCTGTAAATTTACGTTACAGACATTAGAAGAATGCTTGGCTGCTTGCAAACCGAAACAAGGAGTATCGACTGCTGACCTAGTCGAACCCCAAGCCACCCCATGCTTTCTCCACGCTTGTACCCCTCAAATCTTAGGTTGTCCCAGCGGAACTGGTTTAGCTAAAAATGAATACGGTTGCGAGTTATGTGAATGTGCAGGTACGAGCTGACACTTTTTTAAGGAAATGTCTTTTTTTTCAAGCAAGTGAAGTTACCGTGGATAGAGCGTCTGTTGCTGAAAAGGTGAACTTGGGTTCGATTCCCGGTCGGTTCAAACCAAAGACTATAAAAATTGGTATTCACATCTTCCCTGCTTGATGTTCAGCAATTAAAGGACAGCATAAAGCCTCCACCGTGTGTTGTAGACAAGTGGGCAGGTGGCAGCTGGATTCGAAGACCGCAAGGTCCCTGCTCTGTCTCCTGACCAAGGCAACTTGGTGAATGAAATGTATTTACTATTGGCTGATATCTGGTCACGCTCAGTTACAGATATGAAACAGGTGCATTCCGCGACATAAGTTCAGTTTTCCAAAGCCATTTTATTGTTACAAAAATTAAACTGATTTTCGTCTTTGACAGAACAGCAATTCGATGTTTGAAGCAGATCAGGAGAAAATACATCTCTTGTAGTGTTGAAGTTTTGGAGTGTAGAAACTAGTTAAAATTTTTCTACAAATTTTGACTTCTAATTGTTCTTAAACAGATTGACAATCTTATCCACTATAAAGAAACCTTTGAGAAAGCCAGTAGTTGGTCAAGCGTTAACGCGTTCGTCTCTAGAGCACAGCACTAGGTCTCAGGTTCAAATCGTTATACGCTTTTTATAATAAAGGATTTGATTCGACTAATATAAACTTTCTTACAAATTTTAGTGTAATAGGTTTTTTTCTTGCCAGAAAATTCTGCGTTTTCACACATTTTGAATATTTTCAAAAAAAACTTTTGGAGATTATGGTTGGCATATTTTATTTTTTGTCTTTTTCAGTAAAAGTATGCCCCTTGCACGGATGCTCTGCTGAATTGCTCGGATGCTTAGGAGGACTTGCTAAAAATGATAACGGATGCGAGCTTTGTCAATGCGCACTAGGTAAACATTGCAGATTAAAAATTTATCTAACTTCAAGCAAGACGAACCGTTTTATTTTTTCGATGTCGTTAATTGCATTAAAAACAGCAATAAAAACTGGTTACAACAGGGATGTCCTCACTTTTTTAATTGAGTGTTAAATGATCTTTTTTAAATTTGAATAAGATTTACCCCTGATGATCCCATTTACGGGTAAACAAACTGTTGGGTTTTATAGGTTTTTAGTTTTTAATGCTTTCAATACTGTGGCGATCTACTGTAAGTACCAGATGAAAGTTAGCAAAGGCACCCATGGGCCAAAAATTCAGACCAAGACCACTGGCCGATGTGAAAATGAGCTTAGTGATATAAGGTGAAAACACAAAATGTTCCCAGTCTATTTTTGGTCTCAAAATAAAGCGATTGTTGCGTTCACGCATCTGCAGGGTAATTTTTGTCGAAAAAAAAGATAAAAACTGGGGACGGTCGGGGCTTTGGAGGACTTTGTGGAGGTACAATAGGCCTAATCAACCAAAAGTAAGATTTATTAAGTGAATACCATTTAAAATGTTTCATATTGCATTTGCTTTTTAGTTGCTTGTCCTCTTCATTCTTGCAGCGCTGAAATCCTTGGATGCTCTAATGGACTTGCCACAAATGCCAATGGATGTGAACTTTGCGAATGCGCTCCTGGTAACAGTAAATTTTACTAACGTGTCTGCACTCTGAGGCGGTTATTATTGTTTAACATATCAAGAATTGGTAATTGACATTCTGGTTTGTTTCCAATGCGGCAGCAATGAACCACGGACTTCAAAGTCCAAGAATTAACTTTTTTAACTTTTCGGTTTCTGAGATCTTTTAGCAGTCGATGACTAATGGGTGATTAAATACTGTTTTTCAGGTTGGCTTTTTAATTTAAATGCTATCCGGATAAAACTTAAAAGACAGAACAGACCAAGAACTTGCAAACTTGCTCTTTTTTAGGCTCCATTTCCTAACCATTTACAGTACTATTTTGTAAAGCCAACCTGAAAAAACAGTGACGTCATCATTCATCAGATTTCATCGGCTATTTCTCGGAAACTAAATGGTTTAGAAAATTATTTTTGCAATAAACCAAATGGTCTCTTGATGCTGTATGACGCTGATAAGACGAATCTTGCTTTTAACTAATGCCAAATTGACTGAATTGCAAATGTGACATCGTTGATGACTCAACAAACACTCTGCTCTAATGCCTGTACTTGCGGAGGAATCAAGATAACTTTCAGCATCACTGCTATGTAATTTATTACGCCAAAAAGTTAAATGATAATCGATTGCGGTTTCTATTGTAGATTTTATGGATAATTTCAAGTAGTTGACTTGCTTTTTTGACCCCAATAACAGCTTGGAATCATGCATAGAATCTACAATGAAAACCGAGAACAATCATCTGTTTCCGTTTTTGGATATCCTCATTTAACGTTACGAAAATGGTGATGTAGTGCAATAATTATAACACTTCAGTATTCATCATTAATTGTTAACTCTTTCCCTGCGTAATTTTTCTCCATTTGCTGTACGGAATTAATTTCGCAAAAAATCACAAAAAAATTTATTTCAAGATATTTATGCCATATTGGCATAGATTAACGTTCTATCAATATAACATTACAAAAAACGGTCAAGCAAGCAAATAACATTCATTTTTGTTCAAAATTAGTACCTATTTTCACATTCATTCGACTTGAGCCTAACCCTATGAAATGAGAGTACAGAACACTGGAAGTAGTAATCGCCAATACAAATGCAAGAAAAAAGACTCGCTCTCATTTTGGTGAAAGAAAAAAGCGATAACCCAGACGCCAGTAGCATGGCTAAACGCACAAACGTCAGCATAGGCTTCGCCACTGAAGTGGCGCAACGTACAATTTCCGCAAAGTTTGCCCCTCTGTAGTGGCGAAACGTAGCGAAAGAGTTAAAAATGCAGAGGAATTCTGCAAGAGCTGCTTTGTCTAGAGGTACGATTACCTTCTTTTATTATTTTGGTATGTAGTTGTTTCAGTTCCCTGTCCGCTTCATTCTTGCAGTGCTGAAATGCTCGGATGTTCAAATGGGCTTGCCACTAATGCAAATGGATGTGAACTTTGCGAATGCGCACCGGATAAAGACTAAATATTGACTAGCTGAATCACCTACCTTAAGAAACAATTTTTTCTGAAATTTTACATCTTGGAATAAGTTTTTTTTTTCTAGCAAATTACTGACTACAAGGTGGAGAGGGCAATGTACAGTACCGCAGGTTGTCCACTTGTCATACCATTTTCTTAATTTTCGATCTTGTTTTTAAACATTTATTGTTACAGTACTCGTGTATCCGTTTTGTTCTTCTATTATCCTTGTTGGAGTACGGGTATAGGAATAAATCTTAAAGGGAAACGATGGTAAACCTTACTTGACTCCTTGTTGGGTTCTGCCATATACCGCATGTACGATGTAAAATACCGTCACATAAACATTGTAAAAGCCCGTATTTATTTTTTGCATTTTTTGTTTCAGTTCCGTGCCCACTTCACTCTTGTAATGCTCAAATCCTTGGGTGTTTTAATGGACTTGCCACTAATGACAACGGATGCGAACTCTGCGAATGCGCGGCAGGTAAAATAACCGCTGTATCAGCAAAAGTATAAAATACTTAACCATAGGTGGGCACAAATCGCTGATCCGCTATTGCGCAAATTAGCGAAGCTAACATTTTCATTAGCAGATTTAACGGATTAACGGTTCCGCTAATGTTCAAAGATGTTAACGGACTGATTATCGAAGCTATTTTTCAAGCCAATCCGCTAAACCGCTAGAAAAAAAATTGCAACCGTGATTTCGATAAAGCGTAGTCTAAAATTTACCACTTTCAGCCGTTTTTGCCTGAGAAATATGTACTTCAAGTATACGACGTAAGTAAGGCGTTTTTAGATCAGTAATTCTTGTCGCAAACACGGTGCTTCGATATGGTAATGCTTTTCTCGCGTTGGTAATCACTCCATTCTATGACATCATAATGCTGGCCTTGAGCCATTACTGGCCAATACGAGGTCAAAATTTAGACACCAACTTTTCGAAAAAGCACGATTAAAATTGTTCATGTCATATCGAACATCAGTTAGTTTGTGCTGGCCAGCGGGCTGCCGCCCCTGACGGATTTAGAAAGCTCTTTCACTTTTCATGCAGAGCCAGGCACGTAGCCAGAACGGAATTTTTTGAGGAAGGGGAAAGCGAAAATCTGGGGGCAATCATTTCTCTTTTTCTTATTTTTTTAATTCCTTTTTTTTAATTTCTTTGTTTCTTTTTTCTTTCTTTATTTCTCAAAATAAAAAAAAGGTCTTCGGTGCGAAATGCCATTATTTTCTTCGGATTTTAAGGTGATCTCCAAAAAATAAAAATGAAAGGTCTTCACTCCTGGAAGACTCTATCAACTACGATATTTGAGGTAATCTTTATTTTAGGGTTCAGGCGTTGAAGTTAAATTTATTTTGGAGGGCAAACTAAAATTTTTGGGGCAATTGCCCCCTGTTCTCCCCTGGTTACGTCCCAATGCAGAGCAAGCATTTAGAAAGAGGGAGCAGAAAGATTAAAATGTTGTACGTGGAACCAAAAGTGCAGTTAAAGCTAGCTACAGTACGTTGCCGTTTTGCGTAGGTTTTTGAAGCCGAGCAGTCGGCTTATACCCGTTGTGGTTACTGCTTAATAGTCTGAGTGAAGAAAAGAGTGCAGTAAGGGTGGTTGGGCAAACGCATTTTTCGTAGAAACTAACCATGCAAATTGAATCCAAACTCTGAACTGTTAAAAAGGCTTACAGGTAAACATCGCCTATATAACGCTATCGCGTGTAGTTTTTAAAGGATTATCAAAGGCAGTGCTGCCGTCTAAGGTAGGCTCAGCCTACTTGGGTTATCTGTTATTTTTCAGGAGAAGCTCAGGTAGTCCCTAGCCCTAATAGTACAGTCAGTATAAACTGTTTTTGCTAAAATTGACAAAAAGCTACTAAATTTGAAGGTGGCTGAAAGTGCAACAAATTTGACAATTTCTGATTTGCTGCAAGCCTAAAACCTACCACTTGTTACTGGATAGATCCTTCACAAGAAATTTGAGGTGCAACCAGGAAGGGAGATAAACAAGTGACTTGGAAAATTTTTGTTTAGTGACTTGGAAAATTTAACCCAAAACTGCAAGCGTTCAAATGTGTTTTAGACTAATTGATCTTTAAGTAAGAGAGAATTGAAGGTGCTGGATAATTTAATTCTTTAATTGGCTTTCAAATTTTGGCACTTTAGTTGTTCCAAACGGCTCTAAAAACAAGCAAAATGTGATCCAAAATAGCGTTAACATTGCTATTTTTCCCGAAAAGTCAAAAAACTGGTCGTTTTTGATGCACTTGAGTTGTACTACTCTGTTTAGCACACCGTCCAATTGAAGCATTTTTAGAACGAAAAAATGTTATGGTTCAATTCCCTCTTTCCCCAGCAAAATTTTGGTTACGCGCCTGCCACTATTTTATGTTTAGAACAGTGGTTCTCAACCTTTTTTGGTTACAGAGCGGAATTATCAACAGGAGCCGTATGCAAATAACACGATTTTTTCGGTGAAGACCAAACCTTAAAAAAAATCTTGTTTCACTCTTTCGTTGAGGTATTTTTCGGCCGAGTTTAGGTGAAGACCGTAAAAGAAAAAAAAGTTCTCCGCCGATTCGTTGTGTTATTTTTCGGTCAATTTTAAGCGATGACAAAAGAAATAAAAAAGAAGTGTTAGTCATTTTGTTGTGCCGATTTTCAGCCGAAATTTGGAATTGACTAGGGATAATTTTCATGGAGTTAGTGAGAGCCACAATGATTGGGACTAGTTATAAAATTGAGTTTTCGTTTTCTCAGTCTCATATTGTACTTTTATGTTTAATTAGTGGATTAATGAATTAGCGTTAGCTTCCGTTAACGAAAAATTTTTGTTATCGGATTAGCGTTAGCGGAACTAATATTTTCAATTAACGGAACAGCTGTTAGCGGAGCTAATTTTTGCGTTAGCTGTGCCCATCTACGCAGGCCCGGTGCCACGGGGGGGCATTCCGGGGCCGTACCCCCCAAATGACTGCTTTTGCCCCCCAAACGAAAATTTTGCCCCCCCCCAAGCGAGGACTGTGCCCCGAAGAAATTAACAGGCTCAGGGCTACTGGAGTGCAAATCGAGGCCCAAATTGGTGTTTGCCAGCGGTATTTTCGTAATTTTTGTGGACTGACACCGGATTTCATGACATTTTTGGGATAAATACCTTTTTTTTGGAGCTCACCTGTTTTTGGCCGGAAAAACTGTTTGAATTTTTGATTTCGGCCGGAAAATCCCACTGAATTTCAGTGAAGACCTTTTTTTTTTTGGAGGTCACTTGTTTTTGGCCGGAAAAACTGTTTGAATTTTTGGTTTAGGCCGGAAAATCCGTCTGAGTTTTTGGTCTTCACCTTGTTCATTTGATCCAGACTGGGATAAATTTCTCGCGCCCCCGTGCCCCTCTCGAATTCACATAAATAAACTTCTCGTGCCCCCCCAAAATTTATTTCTGCCCCCCCAGTCACGCTATCCTGGCGCCGGGCCTGCATCTACATACTTAACTATCTCAATGAAAAACAATATTTAGAACTGTTTAGTTGTTTAATTGCTTCGATAGTTTTTGAAAAACAGCTTTAATTAATTTGATTAAAACCGTTAAGCTTCATTTAACAGAGTAAAACTTTTAAATCTTTCGGATTCAGCTCTGTCCATCATCAGTAAAAACAAAAATCTAGAAAAAGTATAAAAACTGTATTAACAGATCTTGAATAAAAGTAGCCTCACAGTCATTCAGTGCATCCAGCTGAGCGATTGGTTTACAACGAGCAAGAATAGTTACATATAGGCTATGCAGCGCCACTGCAGCCTTGTAGTGAGGCTACTCTTATGCAAGATCTGTTTACACAATTTTTATCCTTTGATGTTTTAGATTTTAATTTTTCCTGATGATGGACGGAGCTGAGTGCGAAACGCTTAAAAGTTTTAGCTTACTACTTCAAACAAAACTCACTGTTTTTGATCAAATGTTTAAGTTGTGATGTTGCAGAACCACCACTTGCTTGCCCCTACCACGCCTGCACCGCTGCAATGCTCGGATGTGCTGGGGGTCTCGCTACAAACGAAAACGGTTGCGAGCTTTGTGAATGTGCAGGTAAATATCGAAATCAATAAACACCGAGCCTCAAATTCGCATACCTTTTTTTGCCTCTTGCCATTGTATGCTTTACTCTTGTATTATGCGGCGAAGAACCTCGATTTTTTTAATAGCGGCTTTGGTTTGCTTTATTTGCTACGTTATTGTTACCTGATTTGTTTGTTTTTCAAACCTTACTGTTTTTGGATATTTGTTTATCCACTCAATTAGACGTGCGATATTTAATATTTTTGCTTACGAGAGTTTATTAGTGACCTACAAACCCTGCAAAATTGCAAACTTCTGTTATTTTAACAAGCTAAATTATTTCTGGAGTGAAATAGGCAGAACTAATTTAATAGTTCATGAAGACATCGCGCCTTACAATCCTACTTCATTTGGCATGCAGCACCTTATGGCAATTTTTGTTATTTTGTTTCAGGTACTGTTATTACTCCTGGGCCAGTTGCTGAAGTTCCATCCGAAAGTTCCAACAGGTACTTAAGTAAAAAAAAACACGTAATAGTTCAAAAATTAATCAAAACCTGATCTCATATTATACAGTACTATTACACTCTTGTACTTCACACGAAACAAAGTGATGTTAATATGTGCTTTTCTGACTCTAGCTAATACGACATATAACATTCGACAGCAATAATAATTATCAAACAACAAAAAAGCAAATCCAATATTTAACTTTTTCAGGAACGATCAGTTAAATAATTTATAAAATTATCATCATAATCTTATGCAAAAAGATTATACCGGTATTTCAACATTTAAAACTCTTTTTAGATAATCAGTTTTCAAAACCTTATTAAACTCGAATCAGTCATCAAATCTAATTTTTCAGTATACTCGCTGCGTATTACGCCGAAGCGTGTAACGAGTAGTCTGGACACTTAACCGCTGCATTGCGCCTACGGGCAACACAGCTCCTTCTCAAAGGAATTTAGCAGTGGTGGTGAGCCGTTGGCAACATTGTGCCCCATTTAACTGGCCCGAGGTTTGAACCTCAGAGCTTGCGTTTCAGAGATGAACGTGTTACCGCTCGACCAATTGGCCGGTCATGATATTTCAAATAAAAATGAACATTCAATTTCAGGGGAATTTGTCTGCTTCCTCCCGACAGTGGACGATGTAAAGCCCTAACAACTCGCTATTTCTTTAATCGAGCGACTGATAAGTGTGAACCGTTTGTATACGGTGGATGTCCCGGAAATGCTAACAACTTTGAGGTGAGACCTGTTTTGTTTGCCTAAATTGATAAGGTGTGAAAGGACGAAGAAATTAAAGTAGTAGCATATCTTATACTGAGAAAACAAAAACGCGTATAATACTTGAATAGCAGTGTACATGTGGAAAAGAGAACCATACGTGAGAAAATTTAAATTGTCTTGCTTCGATTCAAAAACCTACGTGCTTAATTAGCCTTAAATTTAAATTTTTCAATTTTGTAACTACCTGAACGTTATAAATTAAAAATTGTGAAACTAATGCACCAACATTATAGGCAAAACCTTCCTCACTGCTTCTCAGATTTTTTCAAATTACTTTCCTCTGTACATGAGCGTTCAACCAGATCAAAATCAGAAAATAAACTTTATTTTCCACTTCATGATGTCAAAAATCGTTCAAATATCATGGTGCTAAAATTTGAAATTCTATGCCATTTGGAGTTAGAAAGCAACCGTTCAGTAGATTCAAAACTAATTAAAAAAAGTTTTCTCGAAAGCTATCGCTAAATATATATAGTATGTTATGGATGGGCCCAAAATACAGTATGTTGTGGGCTGTATATTTGCAAAATATCCTTTGGTTTCTATTTTCTAATAATATGTCGCAATTGCAATTTCTGGGTGGCTGCTTGAATAGAAGACCTGAAATATTGGTCATTTCGCAGTCTCCTGTTGAGATTGGTTTGTGCGTCATTCTTGATGTTATGATTTATTTTACTCGGCAAATAAATTAATTCTTTCTGTCAGTCTGTCTACAGAATTTTCACACTGAGATGATGTTGTCCTCTGCGCTGATTGCACGACAGTTTTATTTAAGTTGATTAAAAACATTAAAGCCTTATTTAAAATACTAAAATTTCTAAACGTTTCGGAGTTAGCTACGTCCGAAATGGTTAGAAATTTTACTAGTTTAAGTAAGGCTTTATTGGTTTTAATCAAATGAGATAAAGTTGGGTGCGAGGATAGTGACATTTGCATTAGGTGTTCACATCCAATTTGCTTACTGTATTTATTTATTTTACTAAAAGATCGATAACAAATCCCACTACTGCATAAAAATATGTTAGGTCTTCTTCGGACTTATAGCCCTTACTTTAACGCATTCATATGAACTACGTAAGGTTAAATCATGAAAAAGTCTGTAATACTTGTGTCGGGTCATTGGACAGGTTCATCGTATTATTTCTGCCACTCAAAAACGCCATGTATCCGTGTTGAATACCGGTTGCAGTCTTGGAGTAACCATGCACGATGTGTTCATTAACTTGATCTCATTTGGGCTTTAATTGTAAATTGATTCGTTTCCAGTATGGTTTTCATACTGCAAAAATGGATTCCAAATTAGATAAAAAAAACAAAATCAGTCCTTCTAGCGACGGGATTTCAGTTCGCTTTCGAAAAAAAAGGACAGGGACGAAAAAGGGAATCAAGGATCAACAAAATAGAACGGTAGTCTCCTACGTTTTTTAACCAAGTTTCAACAATCTATATTTTAATCTATTATTTTTTCTCTAGTCAAATACGCCATTTTGACATCTTGACAGCAGATATTTCTGTGGCGTGATGGTAAAGCGCGTTTGCAAATCGCGCTCTCGCGTTCAACTCGCTTTGCGTTCTTTAATCTTTGTTTTTGCAGAATCTTGCTTTTCAGAGCTAAGGTTTGATAAGCGTTTTTCAGCTAAGAGATTGTAAAACAATGAAATAAAAGATGAGTGCAAAACCTAAATAATAAGATTGCAACGGGACGTATATTTTCAAAGTGTACCCTTTGTTTTAGCACTTCTATTTGCTATATCTCCCAGGCTGGAATCGCTGCCCAAACTCTAACTTTAAGTTTGGAAGTATAAGAATAAAAAAAAAGTGAATCAAACTTGAGAGTTATCAAGCTCGCGTCCTAACCACTAGGCCACAGAAACAACCTTGCTAAATTGTCAAAACATCACATTTAACTCAAAGACAAAAAGCGGTAGATTGTAACAATATGGGTACATTTCGTTAAAATGCTACCGAGCCAGAAATTGAACATGCTGAATGAGTTCAAGCTGTATGTTATGAGAAACATTATTTACTTTGCAGACTGTAGGCGACTGCATAGCCGCCTGTGACCGAACAAAGAAGTAAAAGCACCTTGATTTGAGAGACTTTGAAGATGATTTTCAAATATTTTTTGAATTCCTCAAAGACTTGCATATGTTTCATGTGTACAGTTCAACATACAATCATAATTTTCTTTATGTGCATGCAACAAATTTTGAATGATCGATATCGCTATTAACGTACTCAGAGTTTTGCAAAAGTTTGCGTTTGAGATTTCAATATAAAAATAAACACGTTTTATAAATACGCTTTATGATATTGTCTTCTGTTTCAATTTTTATTCTGATGGTTGCACCATAATAGATTTGAACAGTTTGCTTCTTCAATTTCGAGGATTTAGTTTCATACCAACTTCATAGTCCAGTTAATTGGTATACCGTACAATTTTAATTACATCTTTATTAGACAAGTTGCTTTGGCCAGGAGACAGGGATGGGATCTTTCGGTCTTCGAGTCCAGCTGCCACCTGTCTACCACACACGGTAGAAGTTTCATATTGCTCCTTTTTATTGCTTAACATCAAATATGAAAGTTGTGAATATCAATTTTTATAACCTTTCGTTTGACCCGACAGGGGATCGAACCGGAGTCTACGGTTTTCGTAGCAGACGCTCTATCCACTTCACTACTAATCGGATTAGCTGAAAAGCAACTGGACAATTATCCTTTTGCATCAAAAACGACCAAGACGATATTCTTAGCCTAAAAACGCGCTATGCTCTGTTTAGATGAAGAAATGTGTGACGCAACCCCTAAATATGAACAAAACTGGCTTCAAAACGTTCTCCAAGCAAAAATTTAAAAATGTACAAAACTGTTAGATCTTTCATTGTTTTAAAGCGGTGCATCTTTGATTTCCAAAGATATTGACAATGCTATAGATGTACAAGAAATTAATTTTCTCTCCTCTATTTGCAATGGTTGATACTAAAATTAATGAAGAGCAGCATTATTGAGCAGTTTATATCATCATCATCATTTTGCTCCAGGAATGTTATTTCTTCTATTTCTGGAGCCCAGCAGAGGTTCCCCGCATGCAGGGGTCAGCTGGTTTTTGCAGCCTAGTCGCCATCTTTCACGATCTTGAGCATCCAACCTTTGCAAACCTCTGGCAGTCATGTCACATTCTAGTACTTCTTTCCACCTCTTTTTCGGTCTTCCTTTTTTTGTCCTATCAACTTCTAAGAGTAGTGCCTTTACTGGACCCCTTTCTTCATCCATTCTCTCCACATGTCCCAACCATCGCAACCTTTTCTCTCTCAGAAACTCTTCCACTCTCACTACACCCGTCATTTCACGAATCTTATCATTGTTCATTTTATCTTTCAAGGTTTTCCCACATATCATTCGCAACATTCTCATTTCTGTGGTCTTCAGCCTCCTTTCATCTTCCATTTTCAATGCCCAACATTCAGCACCATAAGTTAGAGCATTTCTCACATAGCTTTTGTATAAGGTGCCTCTAACCTTCAATGATATGCTTCTTCCACATATAACATTCGAAACCTCTTTAAATTTTTTTCATGCCGATCTAATTCTTGATGTTACAGCCTCCTGAGCACCTCCTTCCGTACTGATTACATCACCAAGATAAGAAAACCTGTCCACCACTTCTATGTTGTCTCCATCCAAACTTATCCTTTTATCTTCATCTTCAAATACCACACCAGGGATGCATTTTTTGCAAGTAAAATCTTTCTCTCTGGTTAAACTTCCATGAACTCCAGAACACCTCTTGTATACCCAGTGTTGACATTTTGTACACTGCACGGAGTTCCTTCCCACTCCTTTGCCACATACAGAGCACGGATACTTTCGCATTTGCATTCGCACAAAATTTCTTCTTGTATAGGAAGCCTTTGTCTTGTTTACATTTATTTTCATTCCTTTCTCTTGTAATGCTTTCTTCCATCGATTGATTTTTTAATTTTTTATTGAGCAATTTATATGCTGTAGTAAAATTGATTTTTCGCTTAAATAAAGCAGTTGCATCAAACCAGAAAAATATTCGGTACTGATTGCAAGGCAGCTTTATTTAATTTGATTGAGAACAGTAAAAGCTTTGTTTAAAACAGTCAAATTTTTAAACGTTTCGAATACAGCTATTGTCCATCACCTCTAAACAATAAAATCTAAAACAGCAAAAATTATAAAAATTGTGTAATTTTCTGTAGAAGTAGTCTCATTACAATGCAAAACTGAGCGCATCTAGCACAGCGATTTTTTTACAAACGCCAAACCAGCAAGTAGTGTTACGTATATGCAGCATAATTACAGCTTGGTATTGTAATGACTAATGAGGCTACACTTGTGTTGGAAATCTGCTAATGCAATTTATATGCTTTTTGCTGCTTTAGATTATTTTTACTGATGATGGACGTAGCTGTATCCGAAACGTTTAGAAATTTTACGGGTTTGAACAAAGCTTTACTGTTTTTAATCAAACCAGAAAAATAATATTCTATTTTGAATGAAAGATATAATGCCCTTTTTCAAAAAATTAATCTTTAGAACTGCAGTTCTCATAAAAGTTTATGAAACCAGAATTAAAAATTAATACGTTTCTGTAGAACACAAATTATTAAAATGAAGAATAGCAGCAACAGCTTTATTAAATATTTTGAGTTCATAAAAAGATCTATATAAGAAAATGAACTTGTTTTAATTTCATTCTGCGATAGAATCCATCGTACAACTGAAATCCTTCAAAAAAAGTTTTCGTGAAAAAAATTGTCAGTTTGAAAAACTCCAAAGAAAGTTTCAAGATGAAACCGACGATTGTCATTATCATCATCATAATCGTTTCGCTCTCAGGTCAGTACGTTGGCTTTCAAAACAGTAATGCTGCAATTGTTGGTGTACAGTAGGCTTGCAGTAAACACTGTAATCAAATCAAATCTTTTATTATACTCGCTGTACTACGCCGAAGCGTGTAACGAGTTTGCGGTGCCCATCTCCGTATCTTTGTGCCTGCGGGCAACACAGCTCCTCTCGAAGAAATGTCGCAGCTGTGGCGAGCCGCTGGCAACACTGCGTCCAATTTGATCGGCCCGAAATTTGAACCTCAGACCTCCCGCTCGAGAGACAAACTCATTACCGCTCAACCAACCAGCGATTACTATAAATCTTTTGAATTACATTGCTCATGCAATGTCCCAGTTCTTGAGATAATGTAAATTGTAATCTAATCTGCGATATAATAAAACTTTTGCTGCATTAATACTATGCAAAATCTAACCGGCAAGCCAAATATTATAATTTGAAGGGACTTCTGTTGCCAAAACATGTACAACAACCCAAATCGCGTGATCTGGGTTCAATCCCCACCCTGTCACTTTGTTGCGTCTTTTAGTAAGGCGCTTTACGATGATTATCTATGCTTAAGATAAATATGCACTGCAACAACAAGAACAACAACAATATTATAGTAGATTCCATTGATGAGCTTTTGTCTACAACAATGCTTTAAATTCATAAAATATTACCGCAGGTTAAATTGTCACTATTGGGACAGCATCATCAGTTAATTTTTAGGAGACTGAAATCTTTAAATGGAAGGATGAGGATAAAATTACCGTAGGAGGCTAAAAAAAAAAAACAATTTTACATTGATGTGAAATTGACAAAACCTTTTGGCTCAAAAAAAGTGAGCTATAAATGTATGAGTATCATAAAAATACCGTAGCTTACAAATTTATTAAGTTTTTGCTACTCAAAGTGCACGTCATCTAACCGATCAGCAAAAAATTTGGGAAGTTTATTCTAACCACCGTGATCCATTTACTGTACTGTATGGTGCAGGGATGCCCAAACTTTTTGGGAAACGGACCGCAGGGAATTTGAGCTGGCCACACAATCAACACTGGCCCGAACTACAAAACGGTTTCTAGAAGGACTTGATGCAGAAACTGGCGGAAATTTAAGTGAAGACCAAAACAAAGTTTTTACCGTATTTTGATGTAAAATTTGCCCTAGTTTTAGGAGGCGACGAACCTAAACAGACGCAAAATAGTTTGATTTCTTGCAAAATTTCTCTGCTAGTTCATCTGGAAACCACTTGGGCCGCAAAATCATCGTATGCGGGCCGCAAGCGGCCCGTAAAACGGGGTTTGGTCAGCACTAGTATAGTGCATATTCACTGATGCAGTAGTTAGATAAATTTAACCGGACTGATTGCGCGCACTTCGAGTAATCCAACTTAACGCAGTTCCCATTGGGCACGCTGAGAAAAGATTAACAACGATAATAAGCATTCGATTTTTTAGTCGTCGGCAGCACAGCCGCGAGGTTCAAGACGTTGGTTTTACAATGACCTTGATCGCATGATCTCGTTTAAATTTAAACCCGCATCCTAAACACGTTTTTGCGTTTTTGGATAAACCGCTTTGTATGATTATCTCTACTCGGTGGTTTCCAACAAACGGTAAACTCAGTGGACAAGAATTCAAACAAACCCACAAATACATTAGATCACAGGAAACTTCTCGTCCACGCCCATTGTACTTATTGTAGTGAAAAAGGAACGGATTATCTAGTCCGTGACAACATGTCCGTGACAGGATCTACAACTAGCAAGTTGAAATAAGTAATAAGCAGTATTAATGGAGTGAAACACCAGCTACGAAAATGTGCAAAAGATAAAGAAAGATCTGAAACATATCTTTACCAAATTCCTTTTCACGAGCATTCGTTTCCAAAATATTTTATTTCAAAGCTGACAAATTCTCTCAGCAGGGTTGCCAATTAAAATGCCGTTTTTTCTAGAATAAGGTCTCATGTATTTTTACAACACTGTTTTGAAAGTTTCAGCAATGACTTAGTATCACAAAAGAAATACTTTTACTAGTTAGATAGCATCCCCATTCGTGAGAAATAGATTTTAACTGGCAAAGCTATTGGGTAGATCTTTTCAACTTTGAAATGAAATATCTCAGAAACTACACGTCGTAGAAAGCTAAAATTTGGTGAAGTTAACGTTTAGATTTTTTTTATCTTGATTCATTTCCTTTGAACAATTTGGAAACGCAATAAACATTCTTTGAAAGTTAATTATGCGTTCGCAATAAATAGGATTTACGCAAGAGCAACCTGTAACCAATGAAATTTCTGATCAAGTTCATATTCGTTCAGTTTACATAGTTTATGATTTTTATGACTTTCATAAAACTTTCTTTGATTAAACACAATATTTCTGGCGTCAATCGACTGTGATAGTACAGTATAATTTGTTTTTGACATTGACAGATGAAATATTACTAGAGACTGTAACCAAATTTGTGTGTAAACATTGATACGTAAATCACATAAAGTTAGGCTGCTCTTTCTTGGCATTGTCTGATCTTTTAATGTCCTAATAAATTATTTCATTACGCTGTTTCAGTAAGCAACAAAATTTTTTACTCGAAAGAAGTACGTATATAAACCTTAATGTAAAACTTTTAATTTAACTTGGACTGCACATTTAACCCTTTACTAAAATTTCAAGGCAATTTAAAAATACGCCATAAATTGCAAATAATGTAAGTTTCAAAGGATCTCAACTATTTTTTTTATCAAATCCACAAATAAAAAGGCTACCGTTAAATTATCCATCTTGCAATGCTTTTCATAAAACCTTAGCTTTTATGGAACAAATACCTAAATGAAAATCATAACATATCGGTCACGTGACCGCTACATTCAACTGAAACGTCATCAAGCAAATCCACAAATGAAACTAAACTTCATAAACATAGTCTTATGAAGCAGTTCAAACTACCACTCCAGGGTTTTGAAACCAAGCCGGTCGACTGCATTGGGATGCGTTATTTTGACTCTGGATGCTAAAGTCGTGTTCCCGGAAGTCATATAGCATTTGGATGCAATTGAGACCCGACACACTTTGAAATTTTCCAGCCGCCACTGAATCAGAAAGTTGTCGTAGACGGAGGAAGCATGTAGCTTGCAGTCACTTCACCGCTACATTCAACTGACACGCAAACCAACAAATCAAATCTTTCAATGTACTCGCTGTATTACCCCGAAGCGTGTAATGAGTTTGCTGGGTCTATTTCCACGTCACTGCGACAGGGCAACAGAGCTCCTTTCAAAAAAATGTGACAGCAATGGCGAGCTGTAGGCAACACTGTGTTTAACAAATTCACAAAGGAAACTTAGCTCAGTGATGCCAACGAGGGCTTTTAAAATACATCAGATTTTTGGAGAAAAAACATCGGATTACATCGAAACCGAAATAAAGAGCTTTTGCAGCAAATCGTCAACAGAAACATCCATGAATAGAGGTGAAATTGGGCTGAAGACTTTTTTTGCTGAAAATCACCTCTCTTCCAAACGTTTTTCTTTGAAGAATCAAGTGTAGACCTTTTTTTGGAGATCACCTCATTTTCAAAGTTGTTTGCCGATTGGAAAAGAGTGGATTTAGCTTTCTTCTATAATCTTTTTTCAAAATTCACATCAAATTTTCATCAAAAACATCACATTTGCTCCTTGAAAGCAAATTACATCAGATTTTCTTCAAAAACGTCAGACATCAGATTGCAACTCAAAAACATCACACCTGATGTAAAAACACCAACGCTGGCATCACTAACTTAACTTCAGAAACATAGCCTTAGCTATAAACCAAACCAGACAATAGCTCTAAACTTATTCAACTGAGTCGATCGACTGCAATCGGACGCGTTGGTTTGGCCCTTAGATGCTAAAAACTTTTAATTGAAAGTTCAAATGGAGCGATTAAGATACTTTTAAAAGCTTGACTAAATTGGTAGTATTGCTGCCAGTATCATAATCGGGGAGTGGAGACTGGAGAGAGAGCAACAAGTGCAACAACCCCTTTCATTGGCCTGTCAACCAAAGTGCCAAATAAACAAAATACAACGTTTTTAACACTCCTATCGCTAGTATTTTGCAAGAAAATACTGGAAATTTGTTTAAAGCTATGTCTGAACTGTTTACAATAAAAAGACTAAAAAATTTGTCAATATACCACTTTTTTTTTTATTGACCAAAGTTAAATAAATTCGTCGGTTAAAAAACGATTATAAGCATCAAACAAAATATGGGGAACTACTATATTTAATTACTACTTTTTTTCACCTATCGATTCGTTAGCCCCTCCCCATTTTGTCTTACTCTATAAAATATAGATTCTATTTGAATAAGACTTTATTAAACTTTAGCCCCCTGAAGAGCCCGCAAGGGAGAAACAGACTGTTGGGGCGTGTTAAATTGTGGTTGTCTGTAACTAGTTAATAGGCTAACTAATAGGTTAACATTGTGAGAGTTTTTCATTACAGATTTTAGACATACCTAGACTGATAAAATATTGTAAAATTCCGGAGTTTTTCAAGAGTTGCCCATTCCACTAACTGTAGCTTTTTTCCTAGCCAGTTCAACCACTTTTTGCAGTGCTAATGTGCGATGCTTTCAAGCTTTATAGTTTTAACCAAAATGGTCCTCAAATAAGTTATACAGTATTTCATTTAGAAAATTGCAAAAATCTTCGATTGTCTGAGACCTCGTCAAAGACTGCTGTAAGTGTTTACAAGACTGCAATTCTAAGATTCTGCTGCTCGTATAGTAACGATATTGCTTTTACAACTTAGGTACTTCTTTATCGTGCAAGAAAGGGGGTGGAAAGGATCCAGGTACAGTGTAACTAATTTCTTATACTTTGTTTGTAACATTTGCAAAGAAAAATAAGAGATATAACTGTGGTTTGCTTTTTATTTGGGTTATTTCGACTATGCTATTCCGTATATTGCTTTTTTTGTGGGATTTTTTAAGATTGAAAAATCGAAACATGTTGACCAGGCTCAGGCTCCTCGTTTTTGTTGGCAAAGTGCTTAGTTCCTATTCATTAATTGTTACCACCGATTTACATAAATTTTGGCAAAAGCGAAATTGTTGAAGAACTAATTTGTGATCGAAAGTTCAGAACTGGTCGCTCAATGAGTGGCTTCAACAAAACTAAAATTGCAGCATTTTCACTTATCTTACAAGCTTCAAGTTTTCAGAACTTAAATTTTAAATATTTACATTTCTAAATTTAAATATTAATATTTTTAATTAGCAAATATTAATTTAAATTTTGGCAAATTTTTAATTTAAATTATTTTATATTTTACCTGAGTGGGGCAGAACTGCTACCTTCTAGTTTTTTTGTGTTTTTTTGCGTGATAATATAAATCCCTTCGATTGGAAAAAAGTTTTTTATCAAAGTAACTTGACTTTAAGTCAAATTTATTCACAAATAATTCACGAAAATGTGAAGCTGCTGGGGTCAGAAAAAGTTTTTCAATTTTGAGGTTTTCCGAAGCCACTTCACCAAAACTTGTACATTTCTTCGCCAATATTTAACTTAAATGAAGTTCAAGACGTTGTTGTGATGAAACAACTTTGACTGAAATGTTTTGCAATTCAGATTCAAAAATAAACTTTTTAACAAAAATTTTTGGTCTATACAATGTCATCAAAAAATGACGGCATTTTTGCGAAAATTGGTTGTGACGTTACTATCATGACGTCATCAACTCAAAACTAGTTTTCTTAAAAAATACTGGTGAACATCAATTCACATGTTCCTAGGATTTCCGGTTCAGGAGTTGGGTTGGGAAGAATTTTTGCTCCATCGTGTAAAATGCGTTTTATAGCTCGAGTTAAATAGGCTTAATAATTCACTATATTATGCTCAGTAGTTGTGAATAAATTTTCCCAAAAGTTGGATTATTTTCAAAAAATTTTAAAACTGCAAAATGCTAAGTTAACAGTAAAAGAGTAAAATTGCCCCATGCTGCTGATTATGTAAACAATATCTGTCGATTTTGTTTAGAACTTATATCATATTCATAAGGTAGTCTAGTAAATAATGATGTTCCATAGCCACTACTTCGACCACAACAACCACGAGCACGACCACCACCACCACTACCACGACAGAAGCCACTGACGTAGAAACTACTGAACTGGACAGGTAAGTTGGAAGTGACCGCCAGACCGGCATTCTTCAAGCCAATCTGTTAAAAATCGTCAAGTTATGCTGAAAGCTATACTCAACGCTTTTACTTATCAACTTTTTAGGTCCGGTTAGCTTCCGGTGCCTGCTTGTTGTTGAGCCACGCCAAAAAAATGCTAAATTACGAAAAAATTGCGCCAATCAAAGAGTTTACAATATAAGCTTCAATAATTCTTTGTTAATTTAGAAACTAGATGTACATGCTAATGCTGCATAAATGTATGCGTTGGTTTGGTGGCTTGTGAACACTTTGATTGCCCGGTTCCTTCGTGATTTGGAATTTGACTCTGCTACATGCAAACACCGGAACTTGAAAAGTAAATACGCAACAACGCTCATTTTTATATCATTTGAGTGTCAAAATAATGGATTATAACTTAAAAAGATAATAATAGTAGTTGCCGTTCTGGTAACTCTTCCCTAGGCTTCCGCGCTGGTAGCCTTTATGCCAGGTGCACTCAAAACGATTAAATTTTAAAACTCTGGCCTGCAAACGTCAAAATATCACAATTAAAACTAGATGTTCAATTTCCCGAAGGAAAATAATACCGGACTTCCGCCAATTCCATTTCACCATCATTCTCCCCTTCATACTTTGAGGGTTACCGATATTTCTGTAAAATTCAATCGTATGCAATGCAAAACAAACTGATTTTGTCTCATGAAAAAGAATAAATGTGGATTTTAAATCATTTGTGGTTTGGTTAAAACCGATGTCCGACTAAGTATTTGAACCCAGCTCAGTTCATTCACGACAATTTCAAACCCTGACGCCTTTAATCATTATGGTAGCTCAGCATATGAACCCAATTGACTAAAATCAATTTTTAAATTTAGCGTTCAAATAGAGATTTTTGGGGAGGTTTATTTGGGGGTTGGTACCCCCCAACCATGTAAGAAATTGTCTTTTAAATATCTACTGATATCAAAAAAAAACAGCACCCTAGCTTAACATGGCGCCTTTAACCACTAGACCACAGCAGGACATGTGTGTTCATGACAAAAATCAATTATTAAAATCATGTATTTAAGTTCTTTTCCGTTTTTGGCGCGTCTGCCACAAACCACGTGACGTAGCAACTTCAAAACTGCAGGTGCACATCTTCATATATAGACTTCTCATATCTCCAAATTTCAAGTTTCTAGCTTTGGTGGTTTTAGAGTTTTTGTTAAATTTAGCTTTTTAAAAGTGATTTTTTGAATAGATGTTTGGTACCCCCAGACTGTGTAAAAAAGTTTCTCTTTTAAATATCTATCCAAAAAATCTAGCGTTCTAGTTCAAGCTGTTCAAAATAATTGAATCTTGGGGTCCATTTGGGAATGTTCCGGAGGGGTGATACCCCCAAACTATGTCAAATTTTTTGTCGCTTAAATACCTACTAATATCAAAAAACCGAAGCCTTAGATTAAGTCGGTCAAAAATTGATTTTTGTGAGGTTCATTTGAGGATTTCCGGAGGGTGGCAGTTTCAAAGTATGCCCAAGTATTTGTCTCTTCAGTATTTCGTAATATCAAAGAAAAACTAGAACTCTAGCTTAAGCCTTTGAAAAAATTGATCTTTAGGGGGCCTGTTTGGAGGGTCTTCCGGGAGGTGGTGCTTCCAAACTCTGTCAAAATGTTTGCCTATGAAATATCTAGTGCTATCAAAAATACAGGCATCGTAAATTTGGTCGTGCAAAAATTTAATTTTTGGGGTCCACTTTGGGGTGTCCCCGCGGGGGTGGCACCCTCAAACTATGTCGAAATATTTGTCTGTTAAGTATCTGTTGATATCAAAAACAAAACTGGCACCCTAGTTTGAGCCAAACAAAAAATTAATTTTTGGGGGGTCCATTTTGGGGGGTCTTCGAGGGGTAATACCCCCAAACGATGTCAAAATATTCGTCTCTTATATACGTGCTGATATCAAAAAAACTAGTGCCCTAGCTTGAGCCAATTGAAATTTGATTTTTGGTGGTCCCCGAGGGGGGCGGTACCCCCAAACCACGTCAAAGTATTTGTCTTTTAGATATCTACTGATATCAAAAAACACTGGCACCTTAAATTAAGCCGTTCAAAAAATTGATTTTTGGGGGGTCCATTTTAGTCCGCGAGGGGGGTACCTCCAAACCACGTCAAAGTATTTGTCTCTTAGATATCTACTGATATCAAAAAACACTGGCACCTTAAATTTAAATCGTTCAAAAAATTGATTTTTGGGGGATCCATTTTGGTCCCCGAGGGGGGTACTCCCATACCACGTCAAAATATTTGTCTCTTAAATATCTACTGATATCAAAAAACACTGGCACTTTATGTTAAGCTGTTCAAAAAATTGATATTTGGGGTGGCCATTTGGGGGGTCCCCGGGAGGGTGGTACCCCCAAATTACGTCAAGGTATTTGTTTCTTTATTGTCTCTTGATATCAAAGATGTAGCACCCTAGTTTAAGCCGTCAAAAAAACTGATATTTGTTTGGGTCCATTTGGGGGTGGGTATTAGGGGGTTGGTCCAGCCAAATTATGTCAAAATAGTTTTGTCCTAAAAATTTCTACTGACACCCAAAAAAAGTAGCGCGCTAGCTTATGGTGTTAAGAAAGTGATTTTTGGGACGTTTTCACAGAGAATGAAACCTGATACCCTCTGATCATACCTAGTGTCAAACAAAAAATATTGAAAGCGATTTTGTCGTAATCGAAAAAAAAAAATTAATGTTCTAGATTCAATATAATCTTGGTTTGATAAAAGCGATCGCAAAGTAGATAATTGAACCCAGGTCTTAGGTTTCAAGCACTGGCGCCTTTCACCATTTGGCCACGGCAGCACGCGAGCGTAGGTGACTACCTCCAAAGCATGTCAAAATATTCTTATTTTTTAATTTTTACTGATAGCAAAAAAAACTAGCGCGCTAGCGTGAGGTCTTTAAAAGCTGATTTTTGGGACGTCTTCACAGAGAATGAAACCTGTTACCCTCTGATCATATGTAGTGTCAAACAAAAAATATTATAAACGATTTTATCGTAATGGAAAACAAAATTAATATGCTAGATTCAATATAATCTTGGTTTGATAAAAGCGATGGCCAATTAGATAATTGAACCCAGGTCTTAGGTTTCATGCACTGGCGCCTTTCACCATTCGGCCACGGCAGCACGCGCGCGAACGCGACTAAAATCACTTAATAAACTTCGCTGTCACAAGTCTGGGGTGCATCTACCCCAAACCACGTGACGTAGCGCCTCCGAAATTGGAGGCACACAAGTTTATGTATAGACTTATCATCAGTCCAAATTTCAAGTTTATAGCTTAGGTGGTTTCGAAGTTTTTGTCACCATAATGTGATTTGCTTAATAAATAAATAAAGAAAAAAAATTGTCGGAATCGTCATAATTTATTTTTGATTGCCGAAACTACACGCCCAGACGCTTCTAAATTCGAAACTTTTATTCCCCTAGTGCGATTAGTTTTCGAGCTAGAGTTGTTTAAACCTCCGATTAGCGTTTCAGGTTTTGGCTCGGAAACCCATATTACGTAACTGACTGCCTCCAAAATTTGCACAAAGAATGATTTATATGTGCCCTAGCTAAGATCTAAAATTCAAGTTTCTACCTTTAGCCGTTTCAAAGTTATAGCGTTTTCAAACTTTGTTGCCGAATTCGTAATTTTTCCCGGAAAAAAACATAGGGACTTCCGACGCAAAGCGTCGCGGAAGTCCCAATTATTATCAACATCATACTACTGGATTTAAATAGCCAAAATTAAGCATGCGAAAAGACATCCTCTCCAGCTCAAGTGGTATAGCAGTGGACCGGCAATCTAAAGGCTGCAGGTTTGAACCCTGTGGGAGGATAACTTATCCGCATTGCTTACTTTAAGTAGTCTACGTTCTGATGGCTTTTTCCTAGGCTTCCACGCTGGTAGGCTTTAGGCCAGAAGCGCGCAAAACGATTAGAGATAATAATAATTATCAATTTAACAGATTCCAATCCCAAATTTAGTGAAATGACGGATGCAGCATAATAATTTAAAAAGAACAATCCTTATGCAACATTCAGAAAGTTTTTTTTTGATCAGAATTTTGCGATTTATAATGTTAAATCATCACGCAGAAAGTATAAAATTTGCTACGCGTGTAAATAATTTTTGGTACATTTTTATTCAATTTGATTAAAAACAGCAGAGTCTTATTTAAAATAATGGAATTTTTAAACGTTTCGGACTCAGCTACGTCCATCATCAGTAAAAATTTCCATTCGAATGAGATTTTGATTTTTGTGATGGAAGTAGGTGAGTTCGAAACGTTTTACTATAGCAAATAATTGAGATCATAAAGTTTATTTGCAAGTGTGCAATGTTTTAAGCTATTGTGTTTTGAGAAGTGCGTGTTTTCTGGAGGGACAAATCATTGATTCGCTTTTCGTACAGAGGCAGATGCTTGCTGATCTCTGACCCTGGGCCATGTCGAGGTATACACATTCGCTACTACTTCGATCGAGCAACTAATCAATGTGAGGAATTTTATTATGGAGGCTGTCAAGGAAACGAAAACAATTTTGAAGTAAGAACAACAAGCAAAAACCATCAAAAAATTTTCAAAAAAACAAGAATCATTTACCGTACAACATAATAATAACAGTATATCAGTAAACTAAAAAAAGTAGATGAATGTTGAAACTTATCATTAAAGTAAAAAAAGTACATGATTGTAGAAGCTTATTAGCGAATTTGCTATCTTTTCGAGACAAGTTACAGAAATTTCAACCATGAACAGACAATATTATTGTTTCAAGCAAAATAATGCCAACAAACATAAAATATGCCTTGAGCGCGAAGTCAGGCGGCAAAATTGTGGTTTGTAAAATGAAAAAAAAGTTTCTTTTGTATAGTTTAAGTATAGGCATAGTCACTCAGTGACTTCAATTCAATCAGCATAATTTAACTCCAACTTAGATTTACTTATACCATAGTCACGGAGTTAAAATAAACCAGCAAAACAAAACCAACCGCAAGCAACTACAGGCTACAAGACTAAGAAGAAAATTATAAGACCCATGAAAAAATCGTTAGGATGTCCAGAAAACAGTAAGGGCATAATGCAAAACATTATTGTTAAAAGTTTTCTTTTTTTTTAACCTTTTTTTCTCTTTCCACAAGCAAAACTAAAGAAACCCAATTTCCTTTATCTCGTTCAATGGGTTAACCAGGGCTGCCCAACCTTTTTACTGGTACGGGCCACATTTACGGGAGAAAAGTTATTGCGGGCCACATGCATTTTTACTAAGATTAAACTCCAAATAATTGCAAGTTTGTTGGTGCTCACTTTGGCCAGTATTTCTGGTATCTGTCCCCAAAGATAAGTGGAGACCAAAAAAAAAAGGTCTTCGCCGCAAATTGGTGCTGATTTCGGTCAGTATTACGGGAATCTGTCCCAAAAACTATGAAGACCAAAAGAAAAAAAGAAAAAGGTCTTCGCCGCGAATCTGAACAGATTTCGGGAAAACCAAACAGAAGAAGGTTTTGATTTAGACCTTTTTATTTGCCAGAAAATGCTAAGTAAGCCTTTCCATGAGGAAATCCACCGCGCAAAAAGACCTTGCGGGCCACACAAAACATCTTCGCGGGACAAATGTGGCCCGCGCGCCACGGGTTGGGCAGCCCTAGGTTAAACAAAAATTTTCATCCAAGCCAATCGCTTTCACTGCGCGTAAAACGTAAGTTTTCTTTTCTCAAAAGTCAAGAAATTACAGCTAAACTTTTCACAACTGTCTGGTGCTCTAAACACGCAGCTGTTTGTGTCATTTTCATTACGCAGAGCTCTGTTGTTTATTCCACGCACTTTATTCAGATGACATTAGAAAAACAAAAAGCTAGTGGTGCATGCTCAATTTATCCAGTTGAGAACTGCTAATTGTTTATCTCAGACACAAGATTATCGCCGACATTTTGACAGTGTTAAAAAATAAAACAAGAAAATTGAGCAAATGGCAAATTTAATTCCGCGCTGTAACAGCGATATAGCGTTTTATTAAATCCACACTTAGCACGTTAATTTAACATTATATAGACAAAAGATGAATGCATGGACGCTTGTAAATCGCACGAGGTGATTAATCCAACTCCTGGACCCGTACCGTGTCTTCTTCATGGTTGTACATCCGAAATTCTGGGCTGCCCACCTGGGACTGGCTTGGCTGTGAATGAACTTGGCTGTGAACTGTGCGAGTGCGCAGCAAGTAAGTTGGCATATTATCTAATTTCTATGCAAATGGAATTTTTTTTAGTTTTTGAGCTGCCGCAATTTTTTGACTTATGAAATCTTTATATACAACTTACCTTGTAAAATTAGTCAAAATTAATGGGAGGTACTACTTCCCCGACAATTTTTAAGTTTGAGAATAAAACGAAAATGAGAAATATTCAACCGCTCATTTTTGTTTAGGTTTTAAAAGTTAGGGTTAAGATTAGGGTTTAAATTAAGATTCGGGTTCCGATTAGGTTTGGTTTTAGAGCAAAGATTTAAGTTTGGGTTAGAATTAATAAAAACAATAAATAGAGATTTCCGGTCTCTTCCAAAATTAATTGCTGTTCTTAATTTTCCAATTGTGGTATTCGGCTCTTTATTGTGAGCAGTTTTCACTGATTGGAACCTGCCAATTGGATTGAGTAATCCCGTTACATAAAGTTACTTTTGCTAGGAGTAAAGTTAATTACTGGATTGCTTATTATTTAAACGCAGTATTGTAATAATTTATTTGAACTACATTCAATACAATTTAGGCGAAACTACACTTTCTGCAACAACTGCTTCAACTCCAACACTTTCAACTGAACCTGACAGGTAAGCAAATGTTTTAATACATCAATTTCTTTTTGGTCATGCAACTTTTAGTGCCAATACGTATGCATATCTTTAATCAATTTTTTTAGAGGAGTGACTATGCTTCGCCGAAGATTATTAAGTTGAAGAGAATAAAACGAAACGAAGAATATTCATGCGTGCATTTTTCATTTACTTTCTTAAGGATAAAGACTAGGGTTTGAGTTAGGTCAAGGTTTGAGGTTACTTTTAGAGTAAATATTTGAGTTTGAGTCAGATTTGGGTGATAAGTAGCCTAATAAAAGAGTAGATAAAAATTTCTGGTTAAATAGCCTCTTTTTATCAGGCGCATAGCCAGGAATTTGCATTGGGGGAGGGCTGTTTTGGAGGCTGGAAACAACATCAAACGATCTTGACCCAGGTTTTTATTGATCTTCACTCAGATTGAGTCGGTTTTGAAGCCCAAATTCAGGTGATCTCCGGAAAAAAAAAGGTCTTCAGCAAAAAAGTCTTCACCCAGTTTTTCTGGTTCATATCATATCAGGTTCTTGACCAAGTCTCATCTCAAACACCATTGTGAGTGGCTATTTTCGTTTTTAGTGCAAAAATTGGCCTCAAAAGTGCTAAAAACAGGGTATTTTGCATACTTTTCAGGCCAATGGGGGCAGCTCAAGCCCCCCCGCCCTTCCCCCTGGCTACGCTACTGCTTCTTATTTTGCTGAATCAGACCGCTGCAACACGGTTACCTTGCATCTAGCCATCTGTATTCACAGAACTTGTAGCTACAGAAAGTGTTCAACATTTATTTAAATCGATATCTAAAATTTTCTAATACCCTTAGCAGGGTTGGAAAACTTACGTGTTTTTGCTTTAATTACAATTGCAAATACAATTACAACCTAAAATTTTCAATTACAATTACAATTATTCAAGTTCAAGTAATTGTAATTCAATTACAATTTCAATTACAATTACAATGAAAAGATTCTCAAAACATTGCGACTAGTTCACTTACATACGAAGCCTCGAGTTTTGCTTATGCCAACGTAGTGGATTTATTTTGTATTTCTATACCAGATCTACTGTATTAAAGCCCCATTTCTCTCTATCATCCTAGTTCTTCTATCAATCTTTGTTTAACTTTAATTTTTCCAATACATAATTTCGTTCGTCAAGTATGTTATTGAATCCATATCGCTTTCAGCAACATTACGGTTTTAGCTAAACCATGGTATCATACCGCAATTATTTGTGCAAAACAAAATTAGTTTTAACACAATTGAAAATTTTTAAAAAAGTTGAAATTGTGCATGTTACTACTTCAAGTTACTACGACTATTTAAAACTATTGTAACTTTTACCAATAATATCACATATTTAGCATGATCATACAAAATAGAACCATTATTGTTGCTTTGACATTCACACAAGGGCAAACAAGCAAAAAAGCACTCAAAATCTTAATATCACAAATAGCATTGAAGTTACAATAACAGGCGTCGCCAGGGGGGGGGGAGGGCAGGGTCCCCCAATAGGGCAGATCCTTTTAGGGTCATTTTGGATTTTCCACTTGCCTGGGTGTTAGATTTTTGCCATTGGCCAAAAAAATGGGAAATCCAAAATTTTTTTGAAATCGGACCGTGTTTACCTACTGCCCCCGGGGTTTTTTGAATTGTGCCCCTAAAATAAACTAATATCGATAGAAATAGAACCATCAGTCCTAAATATCTAATGTTGGTACTCCTATTTAATGCTTTTTAGAGAGGAAGACATCTATGACAATGAAAGTTGCATTAGGGTTACTTTAAACGTTTAAAACTTTTTAGTAATTTGTTATTTGAAAAAATCTGTAACATTTTAGCATGCATTGCCAAATCAAAGGTCAGTCAGTTTAAGAAAACGATGTACTGCAGCAATAATCACACTTACTCAAATGCACACCAGTATATTTTTTCGGTTTTTGAAATGGACAAGGATAGTAGTGCATTTGAGCAGTCATTTTGCAATTTTTCTAAAGTGAATAAACCATAGCTTATTTCCTCCCAAAAGTTGTACAGATGTGTTTAAACCTGTTATTATTGACAAGCTATTTGACAACTTGTTGTTTGGAACTTCACATTTCATTCCTCATTTGCAGAATTTGTTTATTTTGTGCATTTTGCACTATTAGTTATTGGAAGCTTATCTTATGATGAGTGGAATTTGAATTCAACCGATTTAAAAAAGTGCTCGACAGCGTAGGCCAGAGCGATTATCACTGCAAAACATAGTACACGTCAAAAATTAAAACAACTAAAAGACCGTATGGTCATAGTCAGTTACCACCATAGTTACGGTTCATAATTAAATAAAAACAATGGTAATTTCAATTAAATTTGTAAATTTCGAGATTCAAACAAATATTACATTCCAGCAAATACTACATTTAAGGAAAACAAAAACCAGACCACAGCACACAACAATAACTGATATAGAAGAGAAAAAAAAGTGATTGTGTTTGTGGTCCGGCTCATACCACCTAACATCTCATGCAGTGCCCCTTTTTCCATCTAGAGAATTGCTACTACCATAGGTGGGCACAAGTCCGTTAATCGTTAATCCGTTAATAACGAAGCTTACTTTTTCATTAACTCGTTAATCCGTTAAAAAGTTTTTTCATGTTAACGGACTAAATTAACTTCCGTTAAGTTTTGTTAACGGACTAAAGTAACTTCCGTTAAATTCTGCAAACTCCCGTTAAGGTTTTTATCGTTAATATCGAACACCCACAAACCAGTTTGCACTGGTAACACTTTTTGCGTATTAGCACGAGTTTTATAGAAGAAAGCGACGAAAGGAGCTCTTTTTTGTGGCAAATAGTAAGCTGCAGCCTCATAGGTCTATTAATTAACGCTGTTCACAATTTCCAACGATTTTCCGATCGCAGCTTCGTTAGTGCATTTGAATTAGATTAAACTGTAAAATCTAACTTCCAAAACACAAAAAGACCACTATAGCAATAAACATTCCCTTACAATCAGCTCAACAGTGTCAATACGTGTTCTAGAAGCGAGTGAATAAAAAGAAATGTGCATTACACGAAAAATGTTAACGAATTAACGGACTTTATTAACTTCCGTTAATTAAAGCTGAAAATAGCGGATTAACGTTAACGGAGGTGTGAAGTTTGTTAACGGACTAGTGGTTAACGAAGCTAACGTTTTGCATTAACTTTCCCACCTATGGCTACTACATATAGATTTCAATTTTGCGGCCTAAGCTTATATTAAGAGATTGGAAAAAAAGCAATTGAAGATCTGGAAAAAGAATCAAGCAAGCATAGAATGTAAGAGCAAAATTGCATCAGTAAAGTACCAAAATCAGTTGATTAGTGATATGGTGGACCGTTTTTATGTGAATTAGTATCTGTTCAATTTTTTTGAGGTTAAAATTAGCAGAGTAGGATTTGCAGACTAAATTACCACAAAGTTGGCTACATTGATCGATCATGGCAATTTCTGTGCCAACATTAATCGGCCAAGTGCATTCTTGAAAAGTTAAGCAATAAATTGTGGTGAAAGACAAGAGTTAATATGAAGTGGGTTCACACTTAGCAAGGAATACCGGTAGAAATTAACAGTTTTAAAGTTAAATTTAAAATTAGAGAAACTTCTTGGATATTATAAATTTGTTTACTTAAATGCAATTACTATCATGTCAGATATTGCACAAAAGATACTTTCAGGCATTCTTTTATATTGCTGAAACAGAAGCCATAAGTCAAACACCACTTCAATTAAACTCCTAAAACCATTACACTAATTAGACTAAAAAAAGTTAAGAAAAAAAATTTTGTCTAGCCAAGTTTTTGTTTGACATATCAAATAACACAGCATTTTCATCTACTTATTGTAAGTGCCCGCTTTCCCCCAAGTACTTAAAACCCATAGAATTGCAATGTGCATTAGAGTAAGCGTGATTATTGCTGCAGTACATCGTTTTCTTAAACTGACCGACTTTTGACTTGACAATACATCCTAAAATGTTATTATTTTTCTTTAAAGTAACAAATTACCAAAAAGTTTAAAAAATTCAAAGTAACCCTAATGCAACTTTCATGGTCATAGATGTCTTCCTCTCTAAAAAGCATTAAATAGGAGTACCAACATTAGATATTTAGGACTGATGGTTCTATTTCTATCAATATTAGTTTATTTTGGGGGGCGCGATTCAAAAAAACCCCGGGGGCAGTAGGTAAATGGAGTCCGATTTCAAAAAAAAATTGGATTTCCCATTTTTTTGGCCAATGGCAAAAATCTAACACCCAGGCAAGTGGAAAATCCAAAATGACCCTAAATGGGTCTGCCCTACCCTCCCCAATCAGAATGCCACCAATGATAAAAATGTGACAAAAAAGTTTAGTTTCTTCATTTTCAGTTTCTTTTTGCACCTTTGCGTACAACAGTACACGCGTACAATAGTAACTACCAATAATATTGACGACCAGGAGGCCAGGGCCTCATCAATTCGATTTTGCCAACCAATTGAAATGTATAAACCGGGTGAAATTAAGGGTTTTGTCCTGGAAGCCAGGTCCGGAAATACCGTATGGCACAGTACCAGGGCCCCGCGCTCAGATGGTAAGACTTTTTTTGGTCTTCACCTATCGTCAGCCTAATAAAATAAATGTCGAAGTCGATATTTGGGCAAAATGAGTTATTCATACCAAAATGATCAGCGAGGAAAGGCGCACCTTGTAAACTTTTCAGATTTCCAAAAACGCCTCTAGAGGCACTTTATGCAGTTATAATAAAATCGTTCAAGTTCAGAAACGGACTTGGGCAATTTTATGATTAGCCTATGTCATTTGATATTGACTTAAGCAATTTTATGATTAGCCTATGTCAGCCGATGCTGACTTAGGCATCCAAAAATTACACTAGCTGTTAGAAAAAAGAACAAATTCTTTGAAAACAGAAAAGATTTTTTTGGAAAACAGCACAGTTGCTCAACCAGAGGTGGGCAGTAATTAGTTACTTCTTGAGTAACTGTAACGGTAACTTAGTTACTTTTTTGAAACTGTAACGAAATTGGTACCTAGTTACAAAATTAAACCTGTAAAAGTTACTAGTTACAGTTACTTTTTTTTAGTTACAGCACATGCATGCCGGACTACGTTTGGTAATTATATTAACTGCATGCGCTGCGCAAGCCGATTGCTAGATGCACACACACCCAGGGATGCATCCCCTCCCACCAGCCTAAACCTAACGATTTCGGCCGAAAAATCAGTCTCAATTTCGGTGAAGACCTTTTTTTTTTTATTTTTGGAGACCACCTGATTTTGGGCGGAAAAAACCCTTGAATTTCTGAGGTTTCCGAGAAATTTCGTCTCAATTTTCGGACAAACTGATGCAAGAACAATGAAAATTCGGGTCAAGGTCGTTTGCACTTTTCTCACTCTTTCAAAAAAGCCCCCCCTTTTCCAAATCCTGGCTACGCGCCTGGTTCCACCCCCAGACCCCTGAAACAGCCGCTCCATTGCAAATTTCTGACTACGCACCTGGTTACAACACATCCGAATTTTTGCGGTTTTGTGCTTAAAATTTTTATTATCCCCCCCACCAAAATTTTCTGGATCCGCCACTGCACACACCCACACCTGGTCATCATCACGCGATTACATCAGTTTCAGTTTCACTGATTTATTCGCCGTTGCCTTGGCCAGGAGACAGCGAAATGACCATACGGTATTCGAGTCGCTGTCACCTCACACCTGTGTCAACTAACACCAACGCTAAGTCTTCAAACTGTCCCTTTAATGCTGAACGTCAAGCAGGGAAGCTGTGAATACTAATTTTTAAAGTCTTTTGGTATGGCTTGACAAGGGAATGAAGCCCGGTCTAACGATTGCAAGGCGGAGGCTCTTACCTCCACACCATCGCTCTTACCACTACTCCATCACTGCTCAATCAAGCGTTTCAAAACCCGCAAGCCGCAATGCACAAATATCAGTTAAATAAAAAAATGACTGTCCTGAGCAGTAAGCGCTTGCTTTATTAGGGTCAAAATTTTGTCAATCAAAGTAACTGTAACCGTAACTGTAACGGTAACTAATTACTTTTTCAAAACTGCAGCTGTGCGTCAATTTAGTTACTTTCTTCCCCTGAGTAGCTGTAACTATTTCTAAGTTACTTTTAGAAAAGTAAAAGTAACTTAGTTACAATACTTTATATACTAAGAGTCCACAGCATAAACGTAGCCAGAATGGGGCCAGGGGGCTCGAGTCACCCCAATTGAAATGCCAACAATGATGAAAATGTGACAAAAAATCCTATTGTTTCTTCAGTTTCTTTTAGCATTTTTCGCGTACAACGGTAAATAACAACAATATTGACGACCAGGGGGCCCGCGCTCTCTCAATTCAAGTTTCACCAACTAATTTAAATGTGCAACCCGGGTGAAGTTAAGGGTTTTGTCCTAAAAGTTACTGTCTCAGGCCCTCATCTAACCTTTTTGTGAGTACGTAATGCAAAAACCAGGGCCGGATTTACCTTAAGTCAGAGCGTCAGGGGCTCCATGCTTAGATGGTAAGACTTTTTTTGGTCTTTACCTATATTAGGCAGGAAGATGTCGCAAAAATCTCCAAATTGCCAAGGGCTCGCGCAATGTAGATCCGGCCCGGGCAATAACATGGTTAGTCAGCGTAACCATCGTTCTATTATACCATTTTTCAATATCCATTCACCTCCACCTCGCCAGTTTTTACGCGACAAAATACTTTTGAAAACAAAAAGCTGGGGAAATGCTCATTGAACAAGTTATTGAATTTGAATTGAGGGGGCCTGGCCACCCTGGCCATAGGCGTAGCTAGGAGGTCCGGGGATCCTGCCCCAATTGAAATGCTATCTACGACAAAAATGTGGCGAAAAGTCTATTGTTTCTTCTGTTTCAGTTTCTTTTAGCATTTTTGGCGTACAACGCTTTCTTTTAGCATTTGTGAATAATATTGACGACCAGGGGCCCTGGGCCCCCCTCAATTCAATTTTTGCCAAGCAATTTGAATTTATAACTCGAAAGAAATTGAGAGTTTTTGTCCCAAAGTTTGCTATCTCAGGCCCTCATATAACACTTTTATGGACGTAATGCAATAAATAGGGCCAAATTTATCATGATATGGCACAGTGCCAGGGGCTCCGCGCTCAGATGGTGAGACGTTTTTTGGTATTCACCAATATTAGGCAGAAAAAGTTGTGAAAATCTCCAAAGTGCCAAGAGCAACGCGCAATGTAAATCCGGTTCGGGAATAACTTGGTTAGTAAGCGTAACCATCTAATGTACCATTTTTCAACAACAATTCATCTCCATCTCGCCAGTTTTTATGCACAAAATACTTTTCAGAAAAATTAGCTGGGGGAAATGCTCATTGAACAAAATATTGAATTTTAATTGAAGGGTCATGGGCCCCCTGGCCGTACATGTACTCCTACAACTGGTTAATTTCACGACAAAACAAAATTCTTTAAGGAAAATCTTTGAGTGGATTATTATTTACTGCTAAAATATTGCAGGAGGCAATGTTCCTTACTTACCCCTATCTGAGCGAAATAAGTCACTTACAATTAAAATTCAACAACAAACTGCAAGAATTTTAACGTGTTTTGGACTTAAATCGCAAGTAAAAGGAAAATTGAACAATTTAACTTTTTCAATTGGCTTTAACTGTTAAAAGTTTAGTTTTTTCAAATGGCTCTGAACACGTGCGAAATGTGATCCAATGGTCAGAGGTGGAGTCCTAGAAGACGTCCTTGGCCTCCAGGACGTCCTCGAGGACACATTTTCAAGTCCTTGGCCTCGAAGCCTCTAGTCCTCGAAAATTGCCCTGTCCTCGGCTCGAGGACAGAACTATTTTTTGAATGGTTAAAATTTTGTAGATCGGCTGAAAAATGTTTTTCTAGACCGTTTTTTTTTTGGAGATCGACGAAAAAAAAATTTTAAGACCTTTTTTCTTAAGAAAACACTTACATTTGTGTCCTTGGCCTTGGCCTCGAGCATTCCTGTCCTTGGCCTTGGCCTCGGATTTTTTTTGTGTCCTTGACCTTGGCTTCGAGCCTTGTGTTCTCGACTCCACCTCTGCCAATGGCATTACAATAGCTTTTTATTTCAAAAAATTACATAAAATCGCCAAACGGCTGGGGGCTTCGCCCCCAGACCCCTAAAGCCTCCGGCGGCTGGGGTCTCCGCCCCCAGACCCCCGTCTGTGATACATTTGAGTTACATTAGCTTACTCAACACGTCTCCCAAGCTTGACATTTGCACTTTTTAACTATTAATTTACCCCTTTTGCCTTAAGCAAAATCCTGGTTAATTGCCAACAACAGGCCACGGCTTTAGATCTTCGATTCTACGATATCTTTGCCCCACAAAAAGTTTCTCTTTTGAAAATTTCTGATGATGTCATTGCATGTAATTTGTGGTTTGGGCCCCCCCGATCAAAAATCCTGGCTGCGCCTATGGTTACAACGATTACTTACCACCGGTTACAGTCACATCTGACGTCATAGGCCAATTCCATGTTAGGTTATTTTTTGGCTTAGAGTTAGTGCTAGTTATGATTATAGTAGGTGCTAAGCTTAGGTTATGATTATGATTAACCCTATCTCTAAAACTAACTCTAACTATCCCAAACCTACTTTGATGTTCGGTTTGTGACGTCACATGTGACTGCAACTGGTAGAAAATATTGATATCGATTTGCAAGCGGAGGAAAATTGATATTGTTCACACTCATTTGGTTATCATCTAAGTGAATAATAGAGTAATTGTAATTGAAAACAGGCAGAAAATTTTTCAATTACCAGTAGCGTAACCAGGGGGGGAGGCGGGGGGGCTATGCCCCCTCCCATTCGCCTGAAAAGTATGCAAAATAGCACGTTTTTAGTGCTTTTGAATAAAAACAGCCACCCCAACGGATTGGGGAGCAGAAGTTGTGAAGGACTTGCTGTTTTTTGGACCTGAGAAGTGGATTTTTTTTTTCTGGAGCGCACCCAAAGTTGGTCAGCAGAAGCGACTGAATTTTGGTGAAGACCTTTTTTTTGGACATCACCTAATTTCGGCTGGAATAACCGATTCAATTTTGGTGATGACCTTTTTTTTGGGGGGGGGGGGAGATCACCTGATTTTAACAAAAAAACCGCCTCAATCTGTTTCAAGACTAATGAAAATTTGGGTCAAGTTCGTTTACTGTTGTTTTCACCTCTCAAAAAGGCCCCCCTCTTTGCGAAATCATGGTTACGCGCCTGTCAATTACAATTACAATTATTGACTTCAAAATAATTTTAATTACAATTACAATTACAGCAAAGTTGTGTAATTAATTACAATTATAATTTTTCCAAGCCTGATCCTTATCACCACCCAATCGCCCACCAATGCTCGCTTTCTTTTGCAGAGGCAAATGCTTATTGATTCCCAACCCTGGACCATGCAGAGGTATACACATTCGCTACTACTTCAATCGAGCAGCTGATCAATGCGATGAATTTATCTACGGAGGCTGTCAAGGAAATGAAAACAATTTTGAAGTAAGAGCAAATGCACAAATGGTATTCATAAAGCATTATTGCTAGGGTTACCATATTTTCATCACCGAAAAGGAGGACATCTTTTTAATAAAAGTTATTAACAGCTAGTTGTTCTGCATCGCCTCTACGGCAAAAGACAAACGAAAGCAACAATTATTTTAGTTATAGGTCAAAAGTGTTTATTACATTTAATTTTTTGACTTAGCCCACGAGTATTTGGCCGTTTCCCTAACTTTCTTAAGTAGTGTAGAATCAGCTTTAACAATGTCGTAAAACCATAGGTGGGCAAGTTAATGTAAAACGTTAGCTTCGTTAACCACTGGTCCGTTAACAAACTTCTCACCTCCGTTAACGTTAACCCGTTATTTTTAGCTTTAATTAAGGGAAGTTAATAAAGTCCGTGAATTCGTTAATATTTTGCGTGCAATTTACATTTTTTTATTCACTCGCTTCTAGAACACGTATTGACGCTGTTGAGCTGATTGTAAGGAAATATTCATTGCCATGGTGTTTTTTTCAGCTTTGGAAGTTATATTTCTACAGTCTAATCTAATTTTAAGATAAAAAATAAGTTCAAATGCACTAACGAAGCTGCGATCTGAAAATCTTTGGAAATTGCGAACAGCGACAATTAATAGATCTACGAGGCTGCAGCTTATCAGTTGCCGCAAAAAAGAGCTCCTTTCTTCGCTTTCTTCTATAGAACTCGTGCTAATACGCAACAAGTGCTACAAGTGCAAACTGGTTTGTATCGGTACGATGAATGAATGGTGCAAGATATTAATGATAAAAACCTTAACGGAAGTTAACAGAACTTAACGGAAGTTAATTTAGTCCGTTAACATGAAAAAACTTTTTAACGGATTAACGAGTTTATGAAAAAGTAAGCTTCGTTATTAACGGATTAACGATTAACGGACTTGTGCCCACCTATGCGTAAAACTGGTTGCACGTAACATCATTGAAATTGTGCACCAACTTCAAGATGCTTGCAACTGAATCAAAAAGAAATCGCTCTCTTTCTTTTGACCATTGTGGTTGCATCAAGGAAAAATTACGTTCAACATTAGCGTTATGTAAGTAAAAGGACCCCCGGCTGTCCTAGAGTAACCTTGTAAGACGTAAGCTATAGCGCGTGCGCAATATATAGGTTTACTTTTAATAATCTAACTGATGATATATTTATACAATAAAAAGACTACTTGAGTGGACATGTTTATCTGTTCAAAATGCTGAAAAGGAGGACATTTGGGCATTTTTTAACGTCCTCGGAGGACAAATTATTTTTGATTAAAAAGGAGGACATGTCCTCCCAACAGAGGATATGTCCTCCTTTTTAATTATTGCAAACCCTAATTATTGCAAACCAATCAGTGGTCGAGTGGAGAGCGTCTGCTACTGAAACGGTAGACTCGGTGTTGCTTCCGGGACAGATCAAACCAAAACTATAAAAAATTGGTATTCCCAGCTTCCCAGCTTTACGTTCACCAATAAAAGGGACAGCGTGAAGCCTCCACCGTAAACGGTAAACGGTTAGGCAGGTGCCAGTTTTACTCGAAGACCGAAAGGTCCCTTCGCTGTCTCCGGGCCAAGGCAATTTGGTAAATAAAGATGTAAGCTGATTAGAATTACAATTTATTTACACCAGACATATAAAATGAAGTAATTTGAGATATTGTTGCGTCGGAACAAACTTTCAAAGAGCTCAATTCGTTAATGGCGCCAAAAATCAAAGTGTTAATGTGTTATTACGTTAAAATAATTTAGTTACTTTGAATCACTTTTACCTTTTTTTGCGGTTTAAAATGACATCATGAAACTATACATTATTTTTGACTGATATTGTTGTGAATATATGCATTTGAAAAAGTTGCTAAACTGTTCAAAAATGCAGTCCAAATTTTTGGTTGACGATAGTTTACCAACTTTTAAAACATTATTTAATGTAGCAAAAAATCGTAAAGTATCATTATTGTAATAATAAAATTTCGACTTATTTTATGATATTATGGTATGAAGTTGGACGAACATTAACTGCGAGTTGGTCGGGCTGTAACTCTTTAGTCTCTGGTGCGGGAAGTCTAAGGTTCAAACCTCGGGCGGGTCAAATCGGACTCAGTGCTGTTGCCAACGGCTCACCACAGCTGCGACATTTCTTGGAAAGAATCTGTGTTGCCCGAGAGCAATGACGCGGAAATGAGCCCAGCAAACTCATCACGCCCTTCGACGTAATACAGCGAGTATAATGAAAAAATTTGGTTTGATAAGGTATTGAGTGGAATGTACAAAATTGCCATATTTCAATGCTTATCTGACCTAATTAACCTGTTCAGACACGTGATGAATGTGCAGCTGCTTGTGAAACACGCAAGGGTGATTCGACTACAGCAGTTGGTCCTGATTCTTGTCCTTTTCATGCGTGCACACCCAAAATTCTAGGCTGTTCTACCGGTACTGGTTTAGCTGTCAATGAAAATGGATGCGAACTCTGTGAATGTGCAGGTACAATAACAATAAATGTTTTCATCATTTCTTAAATGGGTTGCCTTTATTTTGGATGAGTTTTTCGGCCCTCTTGGGAGAGCATTTTTTGCAAAAAATTGGTTGATTGCACAACAAATCGTGAAAACACAGATTTTGCGTTAGTAAATGCAATACTCAACGGCAAGGTCGTCAAAAGGAGGGCAAGGAGTACCCAGGCCCGGGATTTTTGGAGGGCCGCGCTGCTTGAAGCCTGATCTAAAACAAAGATTGTGAAATTTTGGGAAACACACCACACATTAAATTTTGGAGGAAACAGGTCCAATTTGAGTGAAGGTTGGATGGGAGGGATTTCACCTAAGTCCGAGAGGTAAATTAGCTGCTCGGTTGAGAAACATTTCTAATTATAGGTTTGCATATGTCCCCGGGCCCGAAATTTTTCCCAACGGTCCTGCTCAGCGATGTCAACAATATTTGGTTTTGATATTGTTACACAGCTTAAAACGGCCGGTTGGTCGAGCGGTAACGCGTTCGTTTCTAGAACGGGGGACAGAGCTCGATCTCGGTCCGGTCAAATCAAATACAGTGTTGCCAACAAATTGCCAACACTGCGACATTTCTTTGAAAGGAGATGTGTTGCCTGCTGGCTCACTGACGCAGAGATGGGCCCTGTCAATCCGTAACAGAGTTCGGCGTAAAACAGGGAGTAAAATAAAAGATTTAATTCGGTTTGATAAAGAGTTTTCTGGAAAAAATTGTTCCCAAGGCCTCATAATAATTAGAATTTGCATTTATTAGAATCGGAAGCGCAATGTTGCCCTTTGTACTCCTGCACAAAACAACTGCTTGGTTGTTCCGGAAATTTGAACGTCAATGCAGATGGATGTGAAATTTGTGAATGCGCTCCATGTAGTGAATGTAATCCACTAAAATTACGAAGTACTTTTTTCTACAAACAGAGTAAACCCTGTTCTGAATTATTACAAGCAAAAGTTTGATGGAGGTGCGTAACCAGAATTTTGCTAAGGGGGGGCTTGACCCCAAGGCTGAAATTTGTCTGCGTTTTACAGACGGGATCTGGGAGTGGAATCCTCATTCACCCCAGCGCTAGGCAATTTTTGTAATTTTTCTGGAAAAGTAGCGAGTTTAACGTCATTTGGATGACATTTCCCACGATTGTGGAGATTTATTAACTCATTTCTAAATTATGAAAGCCCTTTGACAAAACCAAATTACCTACCCCCCCTTACTTTTTCGTCAAGTCAATACATGTATAAAAACATGGTCATTTGGTTTAAATTTCCAAAGAAAATTGGGTAAGGGGGATTACTCCTTTGGTTACGCAACTAGTTTGATGATGAGATTAATGAATTCCGGCCGACATTGCAGCGTTCAAGTTACGCATTATAGTGCATCACAAATACGCGCTTTAATCTGTTAAAAGGGGAAAAAATTGTAGGTTTAGTTTTATTATCTTGCGATAAACTGTACTCGATTGAGAAACAATAACGCACTAGACTGCAAATACACCAATAGCACTTTTTTCGAATGCAAAAATAATCAATTTAAAATCAGTTGCCAGCATTAAAATCAACGTGAACTACACCATTGATACTATCAGGGGCGTATTTAGGGGAGGCCATTGTGCCATGGCCCCCCCTTTGGGTCGCCAGGATTATAAAATTGCCTAGAAAAGTAAGCAAAATTGAGGCATGGCCCCCCTCTTTGCAAGTTTGGCATTAGGTTTGATCTCACAAAGAGTATGTTCTGTGCGTCTGTGCGTTTCTTTTAGGCATTTAGCTTGAAATCGGAGGAAATTTGAGTGAAGACCTTTCTTTTTTTGTTCTTGGCCTGATTTTGGGCGAAAAATTGGACTAAATTTGAGTAGAACAATTTCTCATCCAGATCTTTGTTCTTCTCAAATTTTCTGCCCCCCCCCTTTCAAAATCCTGCGTACGCTACTGAATACTATAAAGAGAGGTGTTCAAGGCTCTAAAAATAAAGTTTGAATCTAACCTTTACAGACCGAGAATATTTGGTTTTCAAAATGTAAAACATTAAACTAAAAACTCGATTAGAATAAAAGTATATACTTTGTTTACAGAACCAACAGTCCCATGTCCTCTGCATGTCTGCACTGCTGAAATGCTCCAATGTTCTACTGCTGGACTTGTTACAGAAAACGGATGCGAACTTTGTCAATGTGCAGGTGAATTTGATGTCGAAGTGTATCTAAAAACAAATTTATTCATGACATACATATGCTGATTTTAAAAGCCAAGACAGAATATTGTTCAAAAATCGAAAATTTTATTGGAACAGAGCGACCATGATTCTCTACTTTTTAAAACTGGAACAGATCGACTAATATAAAATTTGTATTGTCTATTTGTTACCTACGACATTCGAACGCATACCTGATTACCATGTGTGCAAACTCGATCGATTTTTAGTCGAGTTCAGTCTATTTTAGCAAGTACGACTTCAAGTTCGAGTTCTTAATTTAAGTTTTTCGAGTTGAAGCTGACAAAAATACGAAGTCTACTTTTCAACTTCGTCGTTTTTTCTTTTTTTTTTTGTACCCATGCTGTTTTTCTAGGTCGCCACAGCATAAACAAATGAACGACATATGCAGCTGTTAGGAAAAACGCCATCTCAGTTTACATGACCTGATCAACAAAAATATTTCTTTTCCACAATTTTTAATCTTTAAATTTTCTTTTAATGAACTCGAACAGTGTTATTCTAGCTCATGTTCGAGTTCGCAGCTATGATGCATAGGACACTTTTTGTTACTGATACGGGTATATTTACATACGATGCTTTTCATTCATTACGTGAATTATGTATGAAAAAAACAAAACAAACTCTTTACTTGTTAATTTAGCTTTTTTTTTTCTGCCTAATGTCCCAATTTTGCTGGATATTTTTCGGACATTGAGCAGCGATAGCGGATAAAGTCCGCGAAGAAAGACACAGCTTGCACAAGTTAAAGAACTTAATCATAAACTTAAACAAACTACAATATAATAATAAGAAAAGACAGTTCACCTTCATTGCTAAATCCAAACATTCTTAGTTTTAACAATTTTAGTAGGCTACTGAATTTAAACAGGAAAACATACTCCAGTATGTTTTTGTCTGCAAATATCCATTAGTTATTACTTAATAGTTTTCTTACCTTGTTTAACTATTGCGTTTCAGAACCTCCAGTCGCATGCACCCTACATGCCTGCACTGCTGAAATGCTCAATTGTACTGCTGGGCTTGCTACAGATGATAACGGATGCGAACTCTGCCAATGTGCAAGTAATGTGCGACTTTTATTTTGTTTTGATGTGCAAATTTGCTCTATTTCAGTGCCGCTTCGCTCTGACCTTAAAACGGTCATTCAACTGGCTTTGCCAACAACACTGAATAGACCTCAACACACTTTGGACAAGTGTATCATATCAATTTTACAAAAACCAGCTAGCATTTAATTTTCTTCATTCGTACAGTGTACTTCGTATACTGCAATTTTGTAAGCGTTATGATTTGAGGTTCTGATTGAGTTTGTCTGGATTTGTTTGATTTGCTAAACAAATAGAATATTTGCCTTTGCTTTCACGAAGAAAAACATGGATATACAATGGCATTTTAAGATGAACCAGTAATATTACCGAACTCATTTATATACAGAATGAGAACTTTCGAAACATCGGTTTCAGTTACTATGCCAACTTCAACCAAGCAACTGCTTGACCAATGCCAAGTTAATTTTGTTTTTTTGAACAACCATTTATTTGCTTAGTTTTATGATGTTGCCTAACCTTTAAAATTAGATAAAATTGTGTCGCAGAAACACCAGTTCCTTGTCCTTTGCATGCCTGCACTGCTGAAATGCTCGAATGTTCTAATGGACTTGCTGTAAATGATAACGGATGTGAGCTATGTCAATGTGCAGGTAAAAGTGATCTTAATCGAAATTGATTTTTAGTGTGCAATTAAGCATATTAGGCCCGAGGAGAAAATGCTGGTAAGTGGGTCTAACCATCTATTATACCATTTTTGAATAAAAATTCTCCTCCACCTCGTTAATTTTTACGCGACAAAATACTTTTGAAAAAAAAAAGCTAGCGAAAATGCTCATTGAGCAAATTATTGAATTTGAATGGAGGGGGCCTGAGCCCCCTGGCCGTACATGTATTCCTAAAACTGGTTATTTTCATCACAAAACAAAAATGTCTAAGGAAAACCTTCGAGTGTATTATTTACTGCTAAAATATTGCAGGAGGCAATGTGCCTTACTTCCCCCTAACTGGGCCAAATCACTTACAGTATTTAGCACTAAAATGCAAAATCTTAAACGTGTTTTGGCCTTAACTTGCAAGTAAATGAAGGATTGAACAATTTAATTTTTTTAATTAGCTATCAAATGCTAAAAATCTAGTTCTTTCAAATGGCTCTAAACATGTGCAAAATGTGATCCAATGGTATTAAAATAGCTTTTTTCCAAAAAATTACAAAAAAATGCCCAGCAGCTGGGGGCGGAGCCCCCTGACCCTTGTTGTAATCCGCTTGAGTTACACTACTTCACTGAACACATGTCCCAATTTAGACGTTTTCGTTTGATAACTTTTGGTTCAAGCACTCTACCTTTAGCAAAATCCTGGTGAAGAGCCAAACTAGGCCCCGGCTTTTGTTCTTCTATTCTACGATATCTTTGCCCCACACAAAGTTTCGCTTTTGGAAATTTCTGCTCACGTCTTTGCATGTGATTTGTGGTTTGCCACCCCCCCCAATCAAAAATCCTGGCTACGCCTATGGTAGGGAAAAGTAATTTACATTGCCTCCTGCGATATTTTAGCTGTAAATAATAAAATAATCCATTCGAAGATATTCCTTAGAGATTTTTGTTTGGTCATGAAAATAACCACTTGTAAGATTACATGTACGGCCAGGGGGCCCAAGCTCACTCAATTCAAATTCAATAATTTGTTAAATGAGCACTTCCCCTAGCTTTTTTTTTCAGACGTACATTGTCGCGTAAAAACTGGCAAGGTGGAGGTGAATTGTGATTGAAAAATGTACAATAGATAGCTTTGCTTACTTACCATGTCATTGACAGGGCCGGATTTACATTGCGTGGGGCCCATGGTACTTTGGAAATTTTTGCACAATCATCTTGCCAAATATAGGCGAAGACCAAAAAAATCTTACCATGTGAGTGCGGGGCCCCTGGCACTGTGCCAGATTGCAAATCCGGCCATGGTTATTGCATTGCGTTCATAAAAAGGTTAGATGAGGGCCTGAGATAGCAACTTTTAGGACAAAAACCCTTAAAACCGACCAGGGGGCCCAGGCCCTGTCAATTTAAAAATTTGTTCAATGAACATTCCCCGTACTGTAGCTAATTTTTTTCAAAAGTATTTTGTTGCATAAAAACTGGCGAGGTAGAGGTGAATTGTTATTGGAAAATGTACAATAGATGGTAATGCCTACTATAACCACGTTATTGCCGAGTCGGATTTACGTTGAGTTGGGCCCCTGGCACTTTGGGATTTTCGCAATATTTTCCTGCCAAATACTGGTGAAGACCAAAAAAAGTCTTATCTGAGCGCGGGGCCCCTGGCACTGTACCCTATGTTAAATCCGTCCCTGGTTATTGCATCACGTTTTTAACAAGGTCACATGACGGCCTGAGTAAGCAACTTTTAGGATAAAAACCCTTTATTTCACTCGGGTTGGTTATACGTTTAAATTGGTTGGCAAACATTAAATTGAGGAGACCCGGGACACGTGGATCGATGTTATTGTTGGGGGCCCATTTAAACTGGGGGCTCATTTAAATTGGCTGGCAAAAATTAAATTGACGGGGATAGGGCCTCCTGGATCAATATTATTGTTGGGGGCCCATTTAAATTGGGGGCCATTTAAATATTATTGTAAGGGGCCCATTTAAATTGGTTGGCAAACATTAAATTGACGGGGCAGGGGCTCCCTGGATCAATATTATTGTTGGGGGCCCATTTAAATTGGGGGCCATTTAGATATTATTTTAGGAGACCCATTTAAACTGGTTGGCAAATATTAAATTCAAGGGGCCCGGGCCCCCAGGATCAATATTATTGTTGGGGGGCATTTAAATATTATTGTAAGGGACCCATTTAAGTTGATTGGTAAAAATTAAATTGAGGGAGCCCGGGCCCCCCTGGATCAATATTATTGTTTATTACTGTTGTACGCCTGTACTGTTGTACGCGAAGATGCTAAAAGAAATTGAAACTGAAGAAACAATAGCCTTTTTGTGATATTTTTATTATTGGTAGTATTTCAGTTGGGGGTAGGCCAGGCCCCCTGGCCCCTCTCCGGCTACGCCAATGGGATGTGAACTATGTCAATGTGCAGGTAAAAAGGGACCTTGATCAAAGTTGATTTTTTAGTGTGCACATTTAACGCTACAGTTTTTTTTTTACCGCTCGAGTTCAGCCAGCGTACTTGATTTGCAAAAAAGATGTTAATCAAAATTTGACAAGTTGCTTATCGCTAAGATTTCAAAATATGTTAACTTCGGTGGATCGTCTACTTAGTCAAATCGAAAATTGTTCAGCCTTAGCATGAACATAACACAAGCCTACTTGACTTCATATTTTTGGTATTGTCATCGTTATGATTGTTTTTTATGGCTACAAAAGCACCCAGTCGCATGTACCCTGCTTGCCTGCACTGCCGAGATGCTCAGTTGTACTGCTGGACTTGCTACAGACAGGGCCGGATTAGGTTTTTTATGGGCCTGGGGCTATACGATAGTCAGAGGCCTGATTTTTCTTTTATTCGTTGTACTAAAAACTAACCACAATTGAAACGAAAAACAAATAGATAGTGTAAACAAAGCATTTACTTTGTATGCACACATTCAAATGACACATTTCTGGATTTAGACAATGCAAAGCTCTTAATAATGTCATTGGTGTCTATTTTTTTCCAAAAGTTCGTTTTCAATATAAGTAGAGCTAAAGAATACTTTTAATGCAATTTAACAGCAGTTTCATGTCAAAACTTATTCTCACTTCTATTCCCTAAGTCTCGAATATTCACGTTATTTATAGGCAAAAGGAACAATCTCGAAACATCTGAGAAAAACTAACTCGTATGGAAAATTCATATCATTGTACCGTCACAGTCAGAAATTTGTACACGGCATTGAACTAGCGCAATTTTTAAATAAGAAAGATGAAGTTTCGGGAATAAACTAGTTAAAATAACTGTGACGTTGAAAAGTTAGGCAACTATCGAATTGGAACTTTCTGGAAAGGACTCTGCTAGAGCAACTGTAAGCAGTAAATAGTTACGCATTGGTAAATAAGCAGCAATTGCATATTATCCTATAAATTAACTGTACAGTTAGCAAATCGTAAATGCTCCTAACAGTTACTTCTTAACAGTTTCGTAGCAAAACATTTTAATCAATGCACGGTCGTCACAACGTGCATTTTGAAGTACAATTTCACGGCTGCAAAAATTCCTTTTACAGCCACAAGCTGTGCACCCCTGCTCTAGATTTTAAAACTGAAACAAAACGACTAAAATCAAATTCGTCTTGTAAATAAAATTCGTATGTAGTGCCGTTTGTGTACCCTAATTTGTGCAATGTTTTTTGAATATTTAATTAAATAGTCATTTCAATTAAATGTACAAAAATAAATATACAAAAAACACGTGCAAAAATAAATCGTCAAAAATATTTGACTATTTAGCTCGTGTCCATAGTGATAAAGGGTTGGAATTATGCGGGCGGGAAGGTACGGGTGAATGAGCCTTCATTTCCCAGCCCAACGAGAGGTCTCATAAGCGGGCTAGCACCTTACGATAGGCTGTCCGTACATCTCGAAGCTTTTGTCTTGAAGTTCCAGTTTTATATCTTGCCGGTACCTTCCCGCCCGCATAATTCCAATCCTTTATCATTATGGACACGAGCTAAATAGTCAAATATTTTTGACGATTTATTTTTGCACGCGTTTTTTTTTGCGACAAGAAATTTTGCATTAACATTTTTTTCGTCACAAAATTTTGCACATTTATTTCGGCGTGTGTTGTTTCTTTGCTATCAAAAATAAATTTACAATTACTTGTGACACACACCATTGTAATGCAAAAAATGATGTTGCAAAAGTAAAACCACAAAAATTTTTGTGGATTTATTTTTGCAACGGTTTATTCTGCGGCATATATTTTTGTATTTTTGATTGAAATGACTATTTAATTAAATATGCAAAAAAGCGTTGCGCAAATTATGGTATAACAAATATTCATAAATTTTTGCATATTTATTTTTGCACGTGTTTTTTTGTATATTTATTTTTGTACATTTAATTAAAATGACTATTTCATTAAATATGCAAAAAAACATTGCACAAATTAGGGTACACAAACGGCGCCCCATACTTGTCTCTCGAAGTTCGAATGCATACCTGATTACCAGGGCTGCGAATTCGATCGATTTTTATTCGAGTTCAAGTTCGAGTTCAGTCTATTTTAGCAAGTACGACTTCAAGTTCGAATTCTCAAGTTTAATTTTTTCGAGTTAAAGCTGACAAAAATACGAAGTCTACTTTTCGACTTAATCTCTCCATTTTTGTATATATGCTGCTTTTCTTGGTCGCCACGGCCTAAACAAATGAACGACATATACAGCTGTCGGGAAAAACGCCATCTCAGTTTACATGACCTGATCAACAAAAATATTTCTTTTCCACAATTTTTGATCTTTAAATTTTCTTTTAATGAACTCGAACAGTGTTATTCTAGCTCATGTTCGAGTTCGCAGCTATGATGCATAGGACACTTTTTGTTACTGATACGGGTATATTTACATACGATGCTTTTCATTCATTACGTGAATTATGTATGAAAAAAACAAAACAAACTCTTTACTTGTTAATTTAGCTTTTTTTTTTCTGCCTATGTCCCAATTTTGCTGGATATTTTTCGGACATTGAGCAGCGATAGCGGATAAAGTCCGCGAAGAAAGACACAGCTTGCACAAGTTAAAGAACTTAATCATAAACTTAAACAAACTACAATATAATAATAAGAAAAGACAGTTCACCTTCATTGCTAAATCCAAGCATTCTTAGTTTTAACAATTTTAGTAGGCTACTGAATTTAAACAGGAAAACATACTCCAGTATGTTTTTGTCTGCAAATATCCATTAGTTATTACTTAATAGTTTTCTAACCTTGTTTAACTATTGCGTTTCAGAACCTCCAGTCGCATGCACCCTACATGCCTGCACTGCTGAAATGCTCAATTGTACTGCTGGGCTTGCTACAGATGATAACGGATGCGAACTCTGCCAATGTGCAAGTAATGTGCGACTTTTATTTTGTTTTGATGTGCAAATTTGCTCTATTTCAGTGCCGCTTCGCTCTGACCTTAAAACGGTCATTCAACTGGCTTTGCCAACAACACTGAATAGACCTCAACACACTTTGGACAAGTGTATCATATCAATTTTACAAAAACCAGCTAGCATTTAATTTTCTTCATTCGTACAGTGTACTTCGTATACTGCAATTTTGTAAGCGTTATGATTTGAGGTTCTGATTGAGTTTGTCTGGATTTGTTTGATTTGCTAAACAAATAGAATATTTGCCTTTGCTTTCACGAAGAAAAACATGGATATACAATGGCATTTTAAGATGAACCAGTAATATTACCGAACTCATTTATATACAGAATGAGAACTTTCGAAACATCGGTTTCAGTTACTATGCCAACTTCAACCAAGCAACTGCTTGACCAATGCCAAGTTAATTTTGTTTTTTTGAACAACCATTTATTTGCTTAGTTTTATGATGTTGCCTAACCTTTAAAATTAGATAAAATTGTGTCGCAGAAACACCAGTTCCTTGTCCTTTGCATGCCTGCACTGCTGAAATGCTCGAATGTTCTAATGGACTTGCTGTAAATGATAACGGATGTGAGCTATGTCAATGTGCAGGTAAAAGTGATCTTAATCGAAATTGATTTTTAGTGTGCAATTAAGCATATTAGGCCCGAGGAGAAAATGCTGGTAAGTGGGTCTAACCATCTATTATACCATTTTTGAATAAAAATTCTCCTCCACCTCGTTAATTTTTACGCGACAAAATACTTTTGAAAAAAAAAAGCTAGCGAAAATGCTCATTGAGCAAATTATTGAATTTGAATGGAGGGGGCCTGAGCCCCCTGGCCGTACATGTATTCCTAAAACTGGTTATTTTCATCACAAAACAAAAATGTCTAAGGAAAACCTTCGAGTGTATTATTTACTGCTAAAATATTGCAGGAGGCAATGTGCCTTACTTCCCCCTAACTGGGCCAAATCACTTACAGTATTTAGCACTAAAATGCAAAATCTTAAACGTGTTTTGGCCTTAACTTGCAAGTAAATGAAGGATTGAACAATTTAATTTTTTTAATTAGCTATCAAATGCTAAAAATCTAGTTCTTTCAAATGGCTCTAAACATGTGCAAAATGTGATCCAATGGTATTAAAATAGCTTTTTTCCAAAAAATTACAAAAAAATGCCCAGCAGCTGGGGGCGGAGCCCCCTGACCCTTGTTGTAATCCGCTTGAGTTACACTACTTCACTGAACACATGTCCCAATTTAGACGTTTTCGTTTGATAACTTTTGGTTCAAGCACTCTACCTTTAGCAAAATCCTGGTGAAGAGCCAAACTAGGCCCCGGCTTTTGTTCTTCTATTCTACGATATCTTTGCCCCACACAAAGTTTCGCTTTTGGAAATTTCTGCTCACGTCTTTGCATGTGATTTGTGGTTTGCCACCCCCCCCCCCCCCCCCAATCAAAAATCCTGGCTACGCCTATGGTAGGGAAAAGTAATTTACATTGCCTCCTGCGATATTTTAGCTGTAAATAATAAAATAATCCATTCGAAGATATTCCTTAGAGATTTTTGTTTGGTCATGAAAATAACCACTTGTAAGATTACATGTACGGCCAGGGGGCCCAAGCTCACTCAATTCAAATTCAATAATTTGTTAAATGAGCACTTCCCCTAGCTTTTTTTTTCAGACGTACATTGTCGCGTAAAAACTGGCAAGGTGGAGGTGAATTGTGATTGAAAAATGTACAATAGATAGCTTTGCTTACTTACCATGTCATTGACAGGGCCGGATTTACATTGCGTGGGGCCCATGGTACTTTGGAAATTTTTGCACAATCATCTTGCCAAATATAGGCGAAGACCAAAAAAATCTTACCATGTGAGTGCGGGGCCCCTGGCACTGTGCCAGATTGCAAATCCGGCCATGGTTATTGCATTGCGTTCATAAAAAGGTTAGATGAGGGCCTGAGATAGCAACTTTTAGGACAAAAACCCTTAAAACCGACCAGGGGGCCCAGGCCCTGTCAATTTAAAAATTTGTTCAATGAACATTCCCCGTACTGTAGCTAATTTTTTTCAAAAGTATTTTGTTGCATAAAAACTGGCGAGGTAGAGGTGAATTGTTATTGGAAAATGTACAATAGATGGTAATGCCTACTATAACCACGTTATTGCCGAGTCGGATTTACGTTGAGTTGGGCCCCTGGCACTTTGGGATTTTCGCAATATTTTCCTGCCAAATACTGGTGAAGACCAAAAAAAGTCTTATCTGAGCGCGGGGCCCCTGGCACTGTACCCTATGTTAAATCCGTCCCTGGTTATTGCATCACGTTTTTAACAAGGTCACATGACGGCCTGAGTAAGCAACTTTTAGGATAAAAACCCTTTATTTCACTCGGGTTGGTTATACGTTTAAATTGGTTGGCAAACATTAAATTGAGGAGACCCGGGACACGTGGATCGATGTTATTGTTGGGGGCCCATTTAAACTGGGGGCTCATTTAAATTGGCTGGCAAAAATTAAATTGACGGGGATAGGGCCTCCTGGATCAATATTATTGTTGGGGGCCCATTTAAATTGGGGGCCATTTAAATATTATTGTAAGGGGCCCATTTAAATTGGTTGGCAAACATTAAATTGACGGGGCAGGGGCTCCCTGGATCAATATTATTGTTGGGGGCCCATTTAAATTGGGGGCCATTTAGATATTATTTTAGGAGACCCATTTAAACTGGTTGGCAAATATTAAATTCAAGGGGCCCGGGCCCCCAGGATCAATATTATTGTTGGGGGGCATTTAAATATTATTGTAAGGGACCCATTTAAGTTGATTGGTAAAAATTAAATTGAGGGAGCCCGGGCCCCCCTGGATCAATATTATTGTTTATTACTGTTGTACGCCTGTACTGTTGTACGCGAAGATGCTAAAAGAAATTGAAACTGAAGAAACAATAGCCTTTTTGTGATATTTTTATTATTGGTAGTATTTCAGTTGGGGGTAGGCCAGGCCCCCTGGCCCCTCTCCGGCTACGCCAATGGGATGTGAACTATGTCAATGTGCAGGTAAAAAGGGACCTTGATCAAAGTTGATTTTTTAGTGTGCACATTTAACGCTACAGTTTTTTTTTTACCGCTCGAGTTCAGCCAGCGTACTTGATTTGCAAAAAAGATGTTAATCAAAATTTGACAAGTTGCTTATCGCTAAGATTTCAAAATATGTTAACTTCGGTGGATCGTCTACTTAGTCAAATCGAAAATTGTTCAGCCTTAGCATGAACATAACACAAGCCTACTTGACTTCATATTTTTGGTATTGTCATCGTTATGATTGTTTTTTATGGCTACAAAAGCACCCAGTCGCATGTACCCTGCTTGCCTGCACTGCCGAGATGCTCAGTTGTACTGCTGGACTTGCTACAGACAGGGCCGGATTAGGTTTTTTATGGGCCTGGGGCTATACGATAGTCAGAGGCCTGATTTTTCTTTTATTCGTTGTACTAAAAACTAACCACAATTGAAACGAAAAACAAATAGATAGTGTAAACAAAGCATTTACTTTGTATGCACACATTCAAATGACACATTTCTGGATTTAGACAATGCAAAGCTCTTAATAATGTCATTGGTGTCTATTTTTTTCCAAAAGTTCGTTTTCAATATAAGTAGAGCTAAAGAATACTTTTAATGCAATTTAACAGCAGTTTCATGTCAAAACTTATTCTCACTTCTATTCCCTAAGTCTCGAATATTCACGTTATTTATAGGCAAAAGGAACAATCTCGAAACATCTGAGAAAAACTAACTCGTATGGAAAATTCATATCATTGTACCGTCACAGTCAGAAATTTGTACACGGCATTGAACTAGCGCAATTTTTAAATAAGAAAGATGAAGTTTCGGGAATAAACTAGTTAAAATAACTGTGACGTTGAAAAGTTAGGCAACTATCGAATTGGAACTTTCTGGAAAGGACTCTGCTAGAGCAACTGTAAGCAGTAAATAGTTACGCATTGGTAAATAAGCAGCAATTGCATATTATCCTATAAATTAACTGTACAGTTAGCAAATCGTAAATGCTCCTAACAGTTACTTCTTAACAGTTTCGTAGCAAAACATTTTAATCAATGCACGGTCGTCACAACGTGCATTTTGAAGTACAATTTCACGGCTGCAAAAATTCCTTTTACAGCCACAAGCTGTGCACCCCTGCTCTAGATTTTAAAACTGAAACAAAACGACTAAAATCAAATTCGTCTTGTAAATAAAATTCGTATGTAGTGCCGTTTGTGTACCCTAATTTGTGCAATGTTTTTTGAATATTTAATTAAATAGTCATTTCAATTAAATGTACAAAAATAAATATACAAAAAACACGTGCAAAAATAAATCGTCAAAAATATTTGACTATTTAGCTCGTGTCCATAGTGATAAAGGGTTGGAATTATGCGGGCGGGAAGGTACGGGTGAATGAGCCTTCATTTCCCAGCCCAACGAGAGGTCTCATAAGCGGGCTAGCACCTTACGATAGGCTGTCCGTACATCTCGAAGCTTTTGTCTTGAAGTTCCAGTTTTATATCTTGCCGGTACCTTCCCGCCCGCATAATTCCAATCCTTTATCATTATGGACACGAGCTAAATAGTCAAATATTTTTGACGATTTATTTTTGCACGCGTTTTTTTTTTGCGACAAGAAATTTTGCATTAACATTTTTTTCGTCACAAAATTTTGCACATTTATTTCGGCGTGTGTTGTTTCTTTGCTATCAAAAATAAATTTACAATTACTTGTGACACACACCATTGTAATGCAAAAAATGATGTTGCAAAAGTAAAACCACAAAAATTTTTGTGGATTTATTTTTGCAACGGTTTATTCTGCGGCATACATTTTTGTATTTTTGATTGAAATGACTATTTAATTAAATATGCAAAAAAGCGTTGCGCAAATTATGGTATAACAAATATTCATAAATTTTTGCATATTTATTTTTGCACGTGTTTTTTTGTATATTTATTTTTGTACATTTAATTAAAATGACTATTTCATTAAATATGCAAAAAAACATTGCACAAATTAGGGTACACAAACGGCGCCCCATACTTGTCTCTCGAAGTTCGAATGCATACCTGATTACCAGGGCTGCGAATTCGATCGATTTTTATTCGAGTTCAAGTTCGAGTTCAGTCTATTTTAGCAAGTACGACTTCAAGTTCGAATTCTCAAGTTTAATTTTTTCGAGTTGAAGCTGACAAAAATACGAAGTCTACTTTTCGACTTAATCTCTCCATTTTTGTATATATGCTGCTTTTCTTGGTCGCCACGGCCTAAACAAATGAACGACATATGCAGCTGTCGGGAAAAACGCCATCTCAGTTTACATGACCTGATCAACAAAAATATTTCTTTTCCACAATTTTTGATCTTTAAATTTTCTTTTAATGAACTCGAACAGTTTTTTTCGAGTTGAAGTTTGAGTTCAGAGAAATTATATCTTCGAGTTTAAGTTCGGGTTCGCAGCTAGGATGCATAGGACACTTTTTGTTACTCGTACGGGTACATACGACACTTTTCGTCCATTACATGAATTGTGTATGTGAAAAACAAACAAAACAAATTCTTTGCTATTGTTAATTTAACTTTTTTTTTTTCTACATAATGTCCGAACTTTGCTGGATATTTTTCGGACATTGAGCAACGATATCGTATAAAGTCCGCAAGAAAAACACAGCTTGCACAAATTCGTGAACTTATCATAAACTTAAACAAACTACAATATAACAATGAAAAGACAGTTCACCTTCATTAGTAAATTCCAACATTCTCAGTTTTAACAATTATGATACCGAATTTAAACAGGAAAACATACTCCAGTGTATTATTTGTCTGCAAATACCCGTTAGTTATTACTTAATAGTTTTCGAACCGTCATGTTTTAACTATCGCATTTCAGAACCTCCAGTCGCATGTCCCTTGCATGCCTGCACTGCTGAAATGCTCAGTTGTACTGCTGGGCTTGCTACTGATGATAACGGATGCGAACTCTGCCAATGTGCAGGTAATGGCTCTACTTTAATACCACTTCGCTTTCATCTTGAGACTGTCATTCAACTGGTTTTGCCAACATAGGCGTAGCCAAGAGTTTTGATTGGGGGGGGGGCCCAAACCACAAATCACATAAGTGAAGACCAAAAAAAGTCGTCACTTTCCGTTTTAGGATATTTGATTGGGGGGGCCCGAAATTCCGAAATTTAGTTGGAGACCAATTTAGGATTGAGGGGGGGGGAATCTACTACTTACATAGTGAAGACTTAAACAAAAATGCAGCAAAGAAACAAAAACATCGAGAAAATTCGATGAAGACCAAAAAAAGGGGTCTTTACGGACTGAAGTCGGGATGAAAACAAAACAACAAAAGATACTGAAGGAAAAATAGCCTTTTTTGTCACGAATTTGGCATTGCTGGCATTGCGATTGGGAGGCGGGGCGGGCCCCCGTGGCCCCCCTGGTTACGCCTATGTTTGCCAACAACACTGGATAGACCTCAACACACTTTAGCCTACTGTATTGCATCAATTTTTGAAAAATCAGCTACCGGTACCATTTAATTTTCTTGATTCATATAATGGACTTCATAAACTACAATTTTATATGCGAATGATATGAGGTTCGTTGAGTTTGAGTTTGTCTCGATTTGTTTGATTTGCTAAACAAATAGAATATATTATCTTTGCTTCAGGGAGAAAAATTTGAATACACAATAGCATTTTAAGATGAACCAATCATATTACCAAAACTCAATTATACACAAAGAACGAGAGTTTTCGAAACATCAGCCAACCTTTTTACATGAGGCTTTGCAATGGTGTTCATGAAAAAAATCAACACCATTTCGTCATAAAAGATATCACGGTTGTTATGAATACTTTTATATGGTAATGCTACTCGTGATACAAGTTTCAGTGATGCAATAGCCAATATTTATGGCAAAATGGTGTTGAGTATTTTCATCTACACCATTGCAAAACCTCATGTAAAAAGGTTGAGTTACTCTGCCAAGATCAACCAAATATTTAATCGTTTACGTCAGGGGTTCTTAATCTTTTTTGTTTCTTTTTCCCTTACCAAATGCAAAAAGTATAATTTACTCCAATCTTCTTAGGGGTCCACAAATTTCTGCTAGCCTTGCAGTGATCTCAAAAAAAAGGTCTCCAGTTCGGGAAACCACCAATTTCTACGATTCTTGAGGTGATCTAAAAAATAAAAAAAGGTCTTCGGGCCGGAAAACCACAATTTTCTGCGGGTTTTCCACAAATTTCTGCAGGTTTGGTCGGCGTACTATTATTTTTCGAAGCTGTCCTTTTTTTTGGGCAAAGAAAATATGGCGCAACGGCAATCCAGTGCAACACTCAACCTTTTTACATGAGGTTTTGCAATGGTGTTAATGAAAATTTTCAACATCATTTCGTCACTCACTTAGCTATTGCGTCACAAAGGTATATTTCAAGAAAATTTATGAAAATAACATTAACAATTCAATCGGTTTTACATGAAGTTTTTTTGAATGGATCATTTGTCATGTTTCCAAGAAAAAAAGCTTTAAAGTGTTTTCATACATTATCGGGGGTAAAATTTTGACAAGAAAAATCTTTTACGAAAGAGCTTTCTTTGCAGAGAATCATAATGAGTTTTTTTTAATGAGAAATGTGATGACAAGTACAAAAATTATTAAAATAAGCAAATAAGCCTCCGTGGCTTAGCCTAAATTATTAAAAGAAATAGGCGTCCGTGGCTTATCCTAATTGCGGCGATGCCTTTAGAATAGAAATATAAGATGGCATCGTCGATGCTATCAACGTCAGATTTGCGAATAAAATGACGATTAGAGAGGCCTCTACGTCGTGTTTGAAGTAGAATATCACAGGAACGACTGGGTCAAGAAAGATGGAATCAGCGCCAATCCAATCTAAAGGGATTGCCATATAACTTTAAATACCGCTTGCCATTAATGTAGTCTTCAGTCTTCTTTTGCAAGGCAGGTTAGTCAAATTGGAATCGTTTGTTCGCAAACGCTGCGTGCATCCTGGCCTGAAGCGGGTCAAAATTAAAGACTTGGAGTGGACCGGATGATTTTTTCAGGACCGTATTTAGATTGCCCGGAGCCCCGGCACTTTTGGTATTTTGCTGCACTTATATCTTGCCAAATGTAGCTGAAGACCAAAAAAAACGGTCTTCGCCAGAAATTCGCTGCATTTTTTTGCCAAATGTAGACAAAAAAACAGATCGTTCATCTAAGCGCGGAGATCCCATGAAAGCGCGGAGGCCTCTAGCATTTTACCATATGGTAAATCTGGGGCTGGCCAGCGGGTCGGATTTGGACACCACTGCCATATAAAATAATTTAATAACCATTCAAGATTCCATTCCAAATCTTTAATTATTATCAATGCGATTGATTTATCGTGTCTGGGGCCATCCAACCGAACTAATTAACTAATCAGATAACAACACTGGCAGATGTATAATTGAGTCCAGTAAAACAATGATGACCAAAAGAGTCATCGTGGACGTCGGTGGACGTAAAAATGCTTTTTGGGCTTATGTTTGAGTATCTATAAAGAACGATTTCGGTCGAAAAAAAACGAGACTGACGACTGAGCGCAGGCCTGACAAAATTTTATCACGGGCCGTACTTTGAACACCCCTGATCTAAGATAGCTGATATTTTTCAGTTGGAGTAAGAAGTAGTGGTTCGATGTTCAAAGACTTTCGCATTTCGGAGCTATATGCAGTTATGCACATTAACAAATAAAGTACCAGTAACGTGAATCTTCGATTTTTCGCAAAAACTTCATTTTAATAACGAAAAAAAGCGGTTTGGAAGAAAACCACACTGACCATCTTTGCTATACTAGTAGCTTGGTAAGGCCATTGTTAAACTTGAAAAAGATGCTTACGTGTGTTTAACGAGCTTTCTAATATTTACATTACAAGGTCTTAAAATGACTCTTGATTCTGTAGGCTACAGCATACAATTTTGCAGACCAGGCTAAGCCAAGCTGTTCTTGCTAAAGCAAAAACGTGGGCTTGGTCGGCCACAAATTCAAACATAATAGATAATCTTTAGCGATTCCTTGTCTCTTTCTTCGATAATTGGCTTCAGTTGCGCAATTTTATTCTACTATTATTCAATCTATTGCTTTCATTTTAGTTTAATCTTCTTCTTTCTTCATTGCCCGCTTTTCCGTAAGGGTTGCGGGGGCAGTAGCTCAAGATTAAGCCGCCACACCTCACGGTCTTCCATCACCTCCATCATTTCGCTTGGGCGAAGTCCCAAACGATTCCATCCAAAATCCTCAATGTAATCGGACCATCTAGTTCTAGGTCGTCCAACTGGTTTTCTCCCATTTGCTTTGGCAAGTAAAGCTTGTTTGGGGAGTCATTCCTGAAGCATTCTGCTTACATGGCCAAACCATCTAAGCTGAGATCTTTCAATTCGGAGAAGTAGCGGCTCGATGTTAAGAGATTTTCGAATCTCAGAGCTACGCACCTTGTTAAACATTGTAACTCCTTCGATTCTTCGTAAAAACCTCATTTCGGACGCTTGCACTTGTGATCGCATTCTTTCGGTCATTACCCAAGATTCATGATTATAAGTGAGAACGGGGACAAAAACTGCTTTGAAAATTGAGAGCTTTGCCTTTTTCGACAATTCTCGTTTCATGACAACCGAGTAGTGCAAAGCTCGCATTACTGCACTAGCCTTGCTTATTCGGGTATCCAGTTCTTCGTCTTGCCTTCCGTCACTCGTAAAAGCAACCCCAAGATACTTGAACTTCTGTACCTGCTTCAGTGTCGCTCCATTCACTTGTAATACGCACTGATCAGGGTTTCTTGAAAGATGAAGTACCTCAGTTTTGGCCGTGCTTAATTTCATTCCGGCGGTGTTGCATGCATCTACAAAGCTATTTAATGCGTGCTGGAGGCCAGATTCTGTGGAAGAAAGCAGAACCAAATCATCTGCGAATAGCAGACGACTAATTTTGCAATTTCCAATCGTGGCACACTCATCAGCTTGGTTGCATTTGTCGATCCAATTCATGTAAACAATGAAAAGGAGAGGTGACAAAACGCACCCTTGCCGGAGTCCAACGCCCACATGGAACGGCTTTGATTGCTTGCCATTTACCCGAACACAAACCTCCGGTTTGCAGTAGAATGACTTATTAGCGCGGAACAATTGACCATTAACGCCATACTCCTGCAAAATCTTCTAAAGGAACTCGGTCATACGCTTTTTCAAGATCGACAAAGCATGCAAAGAGATCTTTGCCATACTCCCAAGATTTCTCGAAGATTTGCTTCAGAGTCAAGCTTTGGTCCGTGGTGCTGCGACTCGGACGAAAACCGCACTAACCATCTTCCGGTTTTGATTCCACTATTTCTCGGCATTTCCTTTCAAGGCATTAGGCATATACTTTCCCTGGCAAACTAAGGAGTGATATCCCTCTGTAGTTTGTACATTGCTTACGATCTCCTTTCCTGAATATCGGACTAATCGCACCTGCTTGCCAATCTCTGGGAGTTTTGCCAAGCTTCCATGCAACTTGACACACTCGCGTTAACCAGAGAATTCCTTCTCCAGTCAGCGCTTTCGACATCTCGGGTCTGATTTCATCTTCACCAGCAGCTTTTCCAGATTTTATCTCTTTAATGGCCGTTGCCATTTCTGCTGCAGTGAAAACTTCGTCCTCTCCTAGATGTGTCACTTCGTGTGTGTCACGAGTCGATGTCTTTACAGGATTCAAAAGATCTTCAAAGTCTTCTCTCCATCGTGAAAAGATTTCATTCTCATCCGTTAGAATGTTACCGTCAGAATCCTTGATGGAGTACGTGATACTCGATCTTTTGCCACGTAAACTGCGGATGGTCTGCCAAAATACTTTTTTTGCCGAAAAATAGTTGGAATCCAACCGACGACCAAACTCTTCCCAAAACTTCTCGTTGGATTTCTTTACTGCCGAAGTTGCCGCTTTTCGCGCCTTAGTGTACCGGGATTGCAAATCAGATGACGATATGTCCTGTAGCCAGGCCTTGAACGCATCTTTCTTTGCTCGAATAGCTTCTTTAACCTCTTGGTTCCACCAAGGTGTTCTTTTCTCACTATCGCCCGCCACTCTAAGCCGCTTTCGCCCACAACTTTCAGCAGCTGATAAAATGATTGCTGACCTGAACAGCAGCCATTCCTTCTCGATGTCCTCGGATACATCCGGAAGTTGTCTGAACTTAGATGATATAGTGGATGCAAACTGTTTTCTTACTTCTTTGTCCTCCAAAGCCTCCCATTTGATCCGGTAGGTCACAGACGACCTGTTGGATCACTTGTTCAGCCAAGGTTTCGAAAGTCGTAAGGAACATACTACCAGATGATGATCAGTTGACAATTCAGCACCTCGCTTCACTCGAACGTCCAGCACATCAGAAAACAAATCTGACGAAACTATGCAAAAATCTATCAACGATTTTTGATCCATACTAGGTCGATACCATGTATACTTGTGAACCTCTCTGTGCTGGAAAAAGGTATTCATGATGCGGAGTCCGTTGCTGCAACAGAGCTGCAATAAATACCTTCCGTTCTCATTCAGTCCAGTGACTCCATGTTTTCCGATCACACCCTTCCACGTATCTGTGTCTGTTCCAACATGTGCGTTAAAATCCCCCATAAGGACTGTAGATTCAGTAGCTGATACTCGTAGAAGAGCATCATTTACTTCATCCACAAAAGCCTGATATTCACTCGTGGCATTGGGAGCATATACCGGCAATAGGCACAATGACCGATCCAATATCTTGAGCTTCAACATACAGACCCGTGATCCCAAAGGAATCCAATCTGACACACAGTCTGACAAACGGGGGCTTGTGAGAATCCCCACACCCGTTTGAGCAGATATACTAGGATCAGCACCAGAATAGAAGAGTTTCCATCGGCCATCCAGATCCACAGTTCCAGAGCCACGTTGTTTGGTTGAAGAAACTCCGATAATATCGAGATGATACCGCTTTGCTTCCTCAACCAATTCTAGCTCTTTTCCTGTGAGGGTGAGGATATTCCAATTGCCCAAAAGCAGTTGGTGATGGTTGACCCGTGAGTGTGCGACATTATCTCGAGTACGAATACTCTGCGCTGCCTCCATTCGCCTCTCTAAACGTGTAGCGGGCACATTGGTGGAGCTGCCACTAGGGCTGGCTGGTGGAGATTGTCGCTTATTTTTCGAACGAGCCCCTCTGCCTAAGACTCGAACGCCATAGGGGTTTCGCTGAATGACCACCTGGGAGTCCCTAGGCGCTCCCCTGCCGGATGAGGTTCCACATGTGAAGGTGGCCCCATTAACGTCGTTCACGTAATTTTCATTATTTGTGCTCATCATGATTTGTTTTGCAGTTTAATCTAACTGTGGAGAGGTTTTATATCAGAGTTGTCCTTCTCCTAGGTTATATGCTTACCACAGCTGATGGGCATAACCAACCCAGGTTTTAAGTTTTCCAACTATTTTGATTTGAACTATACTACGTCTCGCTTCTACCATTAGACCTATCTGGCATGGGTAACCCTATCGAGAGAATTGAATCTCCAGCCAGTACAGCTCTGTAGGTCATTGAGGCACATAGACTTTTCCACCTCATTACGGTGATAGTTCATGGAAAAGCTATGCCTTGTTGGTCTAATATGCCGAGCTATGTTATACTATGCCTATTCTCAATTAGCACACCTCACACCTTTTTTTCAGCAACTTTTAATATTAATTCTTGAACCATAATAAGATGATTGTGACGTTTTTCAGCCAAAAACATTTTTTGTCGCATCAAAATTTTCAACACCATTCCAATCGTGTTGAACCCATCCAACCCACCTATTGCAATCGTGTTGGTTTCAACCCCATTCCAACACCATTGGGCAAGTTTCGTGATGCTTTAATCAAGTTTTCATGCCAACCGGGATTTTGATGACGATGACGAAATGGTGTTGAAAATTTTCATCAACACCATTGCAAAACCTCATGTAAAAAGGTTGACTATCGCTTTTTTGATACTGAAAATGAAGTTTGCTTTCGTTTATAATTCAGTAAATTTACCCCCTCGGGAGGCAAAATTTACCTCAAGGTAAGCACCCTGGTTTACATGCTACATGGCCTGAAGGCTACCAGCGCTGATGCCTAGGGAAAAGCCACCTGAGCGGCGACTACTTACAACAAGTAATACGAAAAAGTTGTCGTTCCTCAGGAATCGAACCTGCAGCCTTCAGATTACCGTTCCCCTGCTCTACCATTTGAGCTAGAGAAGACATCTCTTCGCAAGCTTAATTTTGGCTATTTAAACCCACCAACTTGCTTGTTCTGCGATCTTATTGATAATTCAATTGTGATGTTTTGACGTTTGCGGGGCCAGAGTTATAATGTTTAATCGTTTACGTGCTTTCTGGCCAAAATTGAGCATGCGAGGAAACGTCTTCTCTAGCTCAAGCGATATAGCAGTGGACCGGTAATCCGAAGGCTGCAGGTTCGAATTCTGTGAGAAGACAAGTTTTTCGCATTGCTTGTTTTAAGTAGTCGCCGTTGTGGTGGCTCTTTTCTAAGCTTCCACGTTGGTAGCCTTTAGGCCAGATAAGCACGCAAACGATAAAACATTACAACTCTGGCCTCGCAAACGTCAAAACATCACAATTAAGTTATTTTCAACCAAATACTTGCTTGACCAATGCAAAGTTAATTTTATTTTTTGAACAACCATTTATTTGCTTAATTTGTTGATGTTGCCTAACCTTTAGAATTACATAAATTTGTGTTGCAGAAAGACCAGTTCCTTGTCTTATGCATGCCTGCACTGCTGAAATGCTCGAATGTTCTAATGGACTTGCTGTAAATGATAACGGATGTGAGCTATGTCAATGTGCAGGTAAAAGTGATCTTAATCGAAATTGATTTTTAGTGCGCAATTAGGCATATTTTTAACGCTGTAGTTTTTATTATTTTTCACAGCGCGAGTTCAGCCAGCGTACACGATGTACAAAAAGATTAAAACTAAAAAAGCTTGAGACTTCGCGGGGGAGCGACCACGATGGGCGTGAAGCTTTTTTATTTTTGATTTCCGTGGCCACGCAGAGAGGAGCTCTTTTATGAAGGATAGATCGTAGCTGTCCTTATTATACGAGCCTATCGGTTTTTTACTTGTCTTTTTATGAAGTACCACAAGTGAATAATCAATTATATTTCCTGTAACTCATCTCTGCCACTGAGCAAGCCATAAGAGTTTGCCCAGTTTGGCCGAGAGGTGGCTCGGGAATACTTTTGGTTTAGATGCGCTGTGGGATGCTGATAAGCGCTAAAAGCTCGATACAGCGTTGTCCAGCTCTGTGTATGATTACAAAAACACGTTAATCTAAATTTGACAAGTTGCTTATCGTTAAAATTGCAAAATATGTTCGACGGATTGGCTACTTATTCAAATTGAAAATTTTCCGCGTTAGCATGAGCTATGAGCATAGAACAAGCCTGTTTGATTTCGTATGTTTGGCAATATGATCGTGTTAAATGGTTTTTAAGGCTACAGAACCACCAGTGGCATGCCCTCTGCATACCTGCGCTGTTGAAATGCTCAACTGCACTGCTGGACTTACTACAGATGATAACGGATGCGAACTCGGCCAATGCGCAGTAAAGTGCACTCTCGACTTTACGATTTCTAGTTTTACTGTTTGTGTTTATAGGCTTTAATGAACTCAGTGAAGAGTGCTTAAAAGTCATTGAGTTCATAAAAGTTAACTGCCTGATGTAGGTTAGTTTTCCAATCAAATCAAATCTCGTTATACCAGTACTCGTTGAATGATGCGGAAGTGTGTAACGAGTTTGCAGCGCCCATATCCGCGTCATTGCGCCCGGGCAACACAGTTCCTTTCGAAGAACTGTCACAGCGGTGGCGAGCCGTTGGCAACACTGTGTTCAATTCGACCGGCCCGAGATTTGAACCTCAGACCTCCTGCTCGAGAGACGAACGCGTTACCGCTCGACCAATTGGCCGGTACTGGCTGGTTTTTCTCTTTCTTATTAATTATAGCTTTTTTAACGATCTTTTCAATGAACATATGTATCTTTTCCATTTATCTGATGCCTCTTACAGAAGCAGGGCCATGAGCAACTTAGCTTTGCTCAAACGTCACTGATGTGATGAAGCAGCTTTAAAATATAACACATCTGTAGGAGGGCCAGTGCCACTACGGGTAGGGGAAGGTGGGGTAAGTTGGCCGTTTTTTTTAATTTCGAAATATTTTTCTCATAGTAAATGCTATTACAAAATCAAGCGGTCCCTGTAAATCTCAAATCTTTTGGCTTTCATTTAGCATTCTTCTTATTTTGAAATCTTCTCTACTTTGCTCTCGAAGCAAATTAACAATGTCTACTCAAAGTGACGAACTTGCCCCACTGGCAGGATAAGTTGGCCAGCCATGATGGTAAATTGGCCACATCACTTCGTAAAAATAAACGAACTTTACGAAGAAATTGTCATCTGCACTAGCAGATAATTCTATACTAGCCGTTCTGCAGAGCCAAGTAAACGTACAGTGGCTTGTTAATTGTGTATAAAGAATTTGCGGTGGGCTCAGGCCCAGCGCCAGAGTACGGTGTGTTTGGGGGGCACAAAACTTTTTTGAGGAGAGCACATTTTGAGAACTAAATAGACTGACGTTGCATCAAAAATATACTGCGGAACTGTTAGTCTACGTTTAATATATTGACTCGATCTGTCTTGCTGTTTCATATAGAAGAGCGTTTGTGGTGACTTCATTTTTAGGCAAAAGTTTGCAAGCTTGCTTGAGCTCTTGGAGGGGCACAGCCCCAAAATACCCCCGTGGCGCGGGGACTGGGCGGGCTACAAGCTTAAACAGCTTGTTTGATTCCCACGACGAGCAGTGTTAAACTATATGGTGCTTTTGTAATTTTTGCCTCAGTCAGGTTATAAATTGGCAAAAAACCAATCACGCATTAGCATGGCTCTACATAGTGTTAAAATCAGATACAGATTGTAAAAAAACATGTTAGCATTTAACTCGCTAGTTTTACTTCGTACGATTATATAAACTTAGTCTAGGCTCAAGAAGATGAAAAGAAAGCACACAAACAATAAACATAGTCAATTTACAGTCATCAGTGTCGTGACTACAGTAACTCGCACAAAATCAGGAGTTCATCATTGACATTCTGTAAATATAAATCGCTGAGGATTGTCAATGCACAAGTTATGGGCCCAATCTTGACAAAAACTTTTGGAACAAGACGATTTGTTTCCAGGAAAGTTGGCCAAATAAATTGGCCAGGCAGATGATTGGTCACAAATGGCCGTGACCAACTTACCCCACTCGGCAGCCATAGTGGAAATAGCCTCTCAGCAGTATGAAGGTTAACGTTCGGAACACTAAAGTAATAGGAATTCATAGCTAAAGCGCTAACCAACCTTGGACTGGAAACTCACTTTTCTAATGTTTTACAAAGGCAACAAAAGCTGATGCTAAACCGAATTTTTCAAAATCCAAATTATCATCAAAAATCAATTTTTTTATGAATAACTTTTCTCTCTGCTTAGAAGAAACTTATCTTAGTGTGGTAGTACATTGCAACAATTGGGATTGGTTGTGCAAAAGCACGTGACGATTAGACTGCTAATTTTCGACAAAAAGACGATAGCCTACTTGCCCTCCTGGCCAACTTACCCTACCTTCCCCTATAGGGCTGTTTAGGTTAGGGACGCGCGCCCAGCCTTTTCCTACTAATTAAATAGAAAATAGCTTTAACAATTTCTTCCATGAACTATCATCCGTGGCGGAAATGTTTGCGTTCCTTCATGACCTATAGAGCTGTTCTGGCAAAAATTCAATTCTCTCGGTCGAGTTATCCTTGCCAGAAGAGGTCTGAGGTTAGAGGCCAGGGCCCACATGACAGAAATTTCGTCGCTCGCATTAATAACGAGAATTTTTTAACTGGCGCTAACGAACAAAGTACTCGCTAAAGGCATGAGGTTACTTTTACACTTGCATCTGAAGCTCTGGAGGTGGGTACGTCATTTTCGCTCTCTAAGTTGCTTGGATCGATTGCGAGATATAAATGGAGTAAAAAAACGTCACATTTTCCTCGCTATCTTAGCGAAGATTTTGAACCACTCTTTTAGCGTACGAGATATTTTTTTTGGTCAGAAATTTAATGGCAAAATGTTGAAAACTCTAAGCGAATTTTGGTTGAAAATTCCTTTACAGCGGTCTTCATGTTTGCTATTAGACTGCTAACTTGAAGAAAGCGAACTGCATTGAGAACCATTCACTGTATCGACTGATAAAAAAAATATTGAGAAGCGCCAGTTGATAAAAATAGAATACACTCTTTTTATTAAACCAATTTTCTAAAAACATGCAACTCGTTTTGCTCAAAATTTAAGAACAAATTAAAAACAATGCTGCAGCAAAATAAGCCAAAAGCAACCGAAAAAAATCAAGTCTAAGAAAAAAAACTAAATTTTGTGCTAATTCAAAGCGGTAAAATTTGAGTGATTTTCTTTTGTTTGCAAGCAAAATTGCTACTATTCCAAGAGTATAGAGCGCTGTTTGAGAATTTTTTTTTGCAGTCGTTCGAAAAAAGCTTGTTTTTTCAAGTTGAACGACTGCCAAAAAATTTTACGATGCTGCAAACCAGGAAAAAAGCCTTTACTCAAGCGAAGAGAGTAGGAAATTAAATACTGTTGCAAATATAATCGTTAAAATTGACATCGATGCTCTCAAAATTTAAGAAAAAATCAAGAACAAATGAGGCTGAAAATCGGCAAAAAATTAAAAACAGCCAGTCTCAACTCTCTAGAGTTACTGGTTCTAAAAAAGAAGAGTGTTCTTCGACTTGTTCACTTTTAAATAATTTTGGAACCTATTTTTGCTGTTAACATGAAAGTATACCCACCAACAATCTCAAGAGCGTTTTACGTCATTTAAAAAATGTGGTATGCTAAAAGTCAGTAACGTAGCTAAAGGGATTGGGGAGGGGGGAGACCCCCATTGGACTGAAAAGTATGCAAAATACCACATTCGATCAGAAGACTGGGTTTCAGCCTGAAGACTGGGTTTCAGCTTTGCTTTTTTTTGGATATACCCTAAATTTGTCAAAAATACCGACTCAATTTGAGCGAAGACCTTTTTTTTGGAGATCACCTAAAGTTGGACACAAAAATAGACTCAACCTGAGTGAATACCGACTAAAATCTGGGTCAAGATCGTTTGATGTTTGCTGTCTCCGAAACAGCCCCCCCATTGCACATTCCTGGCTATGCGCCTGCTAAAAGTTGTTCTTTTTTTTACATTGATCCAAAAATATAGTTAAACTCTGTCGTTCATTAACTAATTATCATTACCAATGGAGGATTTTGCAAGCTTAGAATATTAGCGCGTGGCCCATAGTATCTTTTTCCATAATAATTGCAGTACATTCCGTCATACAGACACAGCAGGCTTGAACGCATTATTTTGAAGTAGAAATGCATCTGACGCCACAATGAGGTATTTATTACGTGTTAACGCAACATCTCGCAAAGAAATTCGAGCGAGCATTTTTAACAAGTGTTAGGTGAGATGGTTGGGGAATAGCATTTTGTTTGCGAAGTTTTTTGGTCGTTGACGCCGGAAGTGAAGTCCTGGAGGACGTCCTCGAGAAGACATTTTGAAGTCCTTGGCCTTGGTCTCGAAGGTCAAGTCCTTGGCCGTGGCCTCAAACCCTCAAGTCTTCGAAATTTGCTTTGTCCTCGGCTCGAGGACAGCACTATTTTTGAGTTGTTGAAAGTTTGTTGAACGCCAAAAATTTTTTTTGTAGACCTATTTTTTTTGGAGATCGCGTGAAAAAAAAATTTGAAGACATTTTTTTTGAGAACACTTGCGTCTGTTTCCTCGGTCCTTGGCCTTGGCTTCGAGCATACCTGTCCTTGGCCTCGAGAGGGTCTGTCCTCGGAAGGGCTGTCCTTGGCCTTGGCCTCGGATTTTTTTGTGTCTTTGGTCTTGGCCTTGGCTTTGAGCCTTGTGTCTTCGACTCCACCTCTGGTTAACGCCTTTTTGCAAGCGAAAATGGACTTTACGAGCTCGCTAACATGTTCTGTCATGTGGGCCCCAGACGAAGAATAGCTCAAACCAAACAAGATGAAAATAAATGCAAAATTTGCCAATATCCAAAAATTGATGAAATATGATTTCAAAATGGAACTGTAGGGTCAAACTATCAAAACGTCCCCAACTTTAACCAAACAAGTTATGTATCCCTCAAAAGCACCTATATAGTTTTTCTTCGCGTGAGATTTATGAAATTTACTACTTTGTTTCAGAACCACCAGTAGTCCCATGCCCTCTGCATGCCTGCTCCGCTGAAATGCTTCAATGCTCTGCTGCAGGCCTCGCTACAGATGGTAACGGATGCGAACTCTGTCAATGCTCAGGTGATGAAGTGTGATCTGGAAGCAAAATATTGTGATGTATAAACGGTATACAGTGCACATAATGTGGTTTAGGCAGAGAAGAGAAATGATGATATTTAGGCATTACATATTTTTAACCTTTAGCTCATATTTCACAAGTGAAGGACTTGGTGAGATGATTAGGAAGCATACTTTAAAAATTTAAGATGAACAATTAGATGTACTCTGTACTGTATCTTTCAACCTATTTCAGAACCAGCGGTTACTTGTCCTTTCCACTGCTGTACTGCTGAAATGCTAGAATGTTCAGGAGGTCTTGCTAGAAACGAACATGGATGCGAAATTTGTAAATGCGACGTTTAAGGTATGGCAGATGCCGGATTTACAAGACGAGCGCCTTAAAGAAATACTGCTCGAGGTGGGTTTTATTGAAGAAATGGGAACTATTGGGGGTAATAAAGAAATGCACTAAACCTTATTCCACCATTCCCCTTATTTGCGAAAATAAATTTAATCCGTTTGGCTCCGTACCATTGGCGACCCTGCGTTTCAAAATTTCGTGACATCAGAAAAGACGGACTTCACAAAATTTCTTGCAGAATACGCTTGTTCGATGATCGAATATCGCGTTGCTTATTCTGCAAGAAAATTTTGCAAAGTTTACCTTTTCTGGTGTCACAAAATTTCGGAACGCAGGGTCGCCTATGGTACGGAGCCAAATGGATTAAATTTATTTTCGCAAGTAAGGGGAATGGAGGAACAAGGTTTGGGGCACCTCTTTATTACCTCAAGTAGTCCTCATTTCTTCAATAAAACTGATCTCGAGCAGCATCTCTCTAAAGCAACTGTTTGGAACATTCTTCCAGAATCCAAAAACAAAAGGAGCAAGAGCGAGGCCCAATTTGACTGATCCTATTTTTGATAAATTGTTAACTGCTATTTACTAAACTTGTTCGATGCATGTAAAATACCTGAGGTCAAGTGATGATTATTAAATTTTAGAAAGTTCACTTTAATTATCTTTTTCACTTTTTTATTTCACTTTTAAGTTTCCTTTTTGTTAAGCGACAACCGTAGGGGCCGGCAGTCCCACCGCTTTTTTCTGGATAGGCTCTAATTTACGTGTTTATTTCTTGAACAATACCTTTGAAAAACCGAAGTTGCAACCTAATTCCATAGATGGTTAAACCAAAAGAAAGCAGAGATTAACACTTTTTAACTGGTTGGAGAGCAGTGTACCGTATTACAGTTTGAATGATGTTTATTGTTTATGTGCGCACTGTATTAAATCGAAATCCATTGTTTCCATATCCTTGGGAGACTTTATTAGTTTGCAATAGATGATGCTAAAACAATAAAAATAGTGTTATGCTTATAGCTGCGCGCAGTGGCGCAACCAGTGGGTGGGGTAAGGAGGCTTCAGTCTCCCCTAACCCAATTACTTACCAAATTTAACCAGAAAATGCAAGCGTATAAATGTATGTTTTGAACTTGATCTATAAGTAAAGGGGGGCCTGAAGGGGCTTGAATTCTACAACTGGCTTTTAAATTTTAGCGGTTAAGTTGTTCCAGAAATGGCTCTAAAAACGTGGCAAACGTGTTTCAAACAGCGTTGGAAATATTATTTTTCCACAAAATTACAATATTCGCCTAGCAGCTAGGGGCTTTGCCCCCAGGACCCCGCGACTAGATATTGCTTAACTTAAGCTAGTTTTCTCAACACCAAAAATTTGAGACATTTCTTGAACAAAAAAATTGTAACTTCGGATTCAAGCTCCCACTTTTGGAAAATCCTGATTGCTTGCCTAGCCACACAATATGCGCTGAAAGCGAAAGAAAACTGATCACTGTTTTTGAGCCCCCCAGTTTAAATATGGTTCGGCCATCGCTGGTGAGCGATGTAGAGATGGTTGCTTGACTTGACTCGATGACCTCGCAACTTCCCTGTCGCCTTCTTAAACGAATGCTAATTAATTTCTACTTCGTCTGTTATTGAGCGACGAAATAAATTTGCCTCGTAAACTAAACGTGCTTATTTCAGATGATCGGAGGTCGAGTGGATAAAGCATTTGCCTCTGAAACGGTAGACACGAGTTCGATTCCAGCTCGGATCAAACCAAAAAGCATATAAATTGGTATTCACAGCTTTCCTGCTTGACGTTCAGCAATAAAAAGGGACAATCTGAAGGCTCCACCGCGGTGGTAGATAGTAGAGCAGCTTGACTCGATGACCGAAAGATCCCTTCGCTGTCGCCTGGCCAAGGCAACTGGGTAAATAAAAAGTAATTTTAATATTTCAGCTGGAAAAGTCAACTAATGGATTGTCAATTGAGAGATTTACTTTTTTATTCAACAACTCGAATCATCATTACTGAACACAACTACAGTAATATGACTTGAATCACCATAATTTGCTTCAAAATCATTTTTTATGTATTACAGTATCGTAACCACTGAAAAATCGCAGTTGCACGATTATTCACATTTTCGTCGGTATTATTTTTGCGATTTTTAATTGGCTATTAAAAGTTTTCAAAACTTACTGTATTGTTAATTTTTAACACTTACTATTGTTTGGTCAAGACGAAAATCAAAATATCTGTATGCATTACCTTCAACGTAACCTACCACGTTGCCAAAAAATTAACTAAATGCTGTAACCGGCCAGTTGTACAAGCGATAACACGTTCATCCCAAGAGTGGGAGTTAGGTTCAAATCTCGGGCCGGTCAAATTGGACGCAGTGTTGTCAACTGCATGCTCGCCACCGGTGCGACATTCATTCGAAATGAATTGTGTCGCCAGGGTGCAATGACGCGGAGATTTGGCCCGTAAACTTGTCATACGCTTCGGCGTAATACAGCATGTATAATGAAAGATTTGATTTACTCCGCCAAATTTAAGGTTGCTGAAGTGCAATTACTGTAACCAAAGGAAACTGCATTTTGTCGCAAATTATGCGTCGTGAGCATCGATCCTCTTAAAATACGGCATGCAGTTGTATGAAAAATAGAATTAAAAAAGTGGACAAGCATACTAGTTGCCTACTGTATAAAGTATTTTCTATTTAACTAGGTGTATTCTGCAGCCCAAAGTATGGTTGTAAGTATTCCGTATTTTTCAACGAGCAGAAACAGCTATTTTTTGAAAATATGGGTGAAAAAAACTCTGAAATTTTAAATCACCAATCAATTTGTCCTCTGACTTCAATTATAATCATCAAATCAACTTACTAAGCAATTTGATTTGAACCCCCTAAAATTGAAAATATCAATGATGAGGTCTCAAAACTTCGCCGGTTTAGGAAAAAAATTTGCGGTCTCTACTAGAGCCCTGCTTTTTATCGTGAGGAGTTCGACGCGTAAGCCCACTTCCACGACGCATACTAGTCGAAATTTCTTTCGTAGGCAAGCTTGTGTGAATTTCTAACGTTTGCTCTACAGCGGCACCTGGTCTTTAATGAGTTTACGATAGTTTTTGACCCACGTTTAGTGCAGAATCGTTTTCTTTGCAAACAGAGATGAAAGTTTTGGTTTGCTTCTTTTGCACCTCTTCTGAATTAGTTTGTATTGAGACTTTTGGCACGAAACGTAACAAGTCCACCACTTTTTTTTGCCAACTTAGCTCCTTTTTTGCAAAATGTTGCAAGCTTAGTTTGTTTTTCAAACGTAAGGTTGCGGACACCAAACGTGACATTCAAATTTTCTATTTGCCTAAAATCTCGGTCGCTTTCGTTAGACAAATCGAGGGATTTGCAACTTAGCTTTATAATGTGTACCCCACTGGAATTGCAACTGTGGCATGACGTCATTACCTTCAACAATCCACTACGCATAAAGCAAATATAAAGTATATTAATATGAAAAAATCAGTGAAATTATTGCCCATAATGGTGGAAAATCGTGGAAGCGCTCAGACTTTCGGCGCTGATTTGTCAACAGTGATGGTTTTCTTCAGCGAGCCTTTCTGGAAACCTTGAATCGAGCCAAGCAGCGCGCCGCGCTCCGAGGTCGATTGCGCTGTTACCACGTTCGAAGGTGGTGGTGGAAGTACGATGGACGGCGGACCTAGAAATACGTAGTATCCCTTTTTCCACAGCAATACGTGCTTGCCGTAATGCATTCATTCATGCGCAATGCAGATGAACCAGTAACTCAGTGTTCGTCCAGTGGCATCACACCATCGCAAAAGAGCTTTTTGTAATTGTATTTACGTATTTATTCACAAAATTGAATCACTGAATCAAGTGTTCAGCTGTCAGAAGGAGAAAGGGATTGGGAGAAATTGGCATAGCTCTTCTACACGTTATTGAAGTTGGCTATAATACTCCGCATCGTTGCCGCGCAGAAAACACAAAACGGTTCTGATTGGCAAGTCTTAGCAGATCTTCAAATTTAAGAATTGAACTTTAAAGAGAAACGGTTTCGCAAACTGACACATATCGCAAGACCTGGTTATAAAAACTTTTTCGTTTGTAACCGCACTCTGCCATTAATTGGTAAATACTTTTAGCTCTACACCAACGTGGATTAACTTTAATTCGAGGATTAGCAAAACTTTAGGGGAAAGTTTACACAAATTGCTATAATTATGTAGTAATTTAAGAATAGCGTCTCCGAATTAGCAAAGTCAGTTTAGTTTGTTTGAATAAGTGTTGAAGATAGCAAAATTGGTAATCCGTGGATTAATGTTAATCCAAGTTGGCACGTATGACCGTTAAGTTGTTTTTCGGCTGGGCTCCTACGATGATATTTGATTGGTCTCAATGGAAAGTAACCGTTAAGTGTTTTTAATTCCTTCCATAGGACACGACAATGTGGAAGTCATTTCCGCAGTAAAACAAAGCTAATATAAACTCTTGCAGCCACACAAGCCGCTCTAAATAACCGAAAGGATCGCAGTAGCAGCGCAGTCTATTTTTAGCATTGCAAAAGCTTCTATCACCAGCAAACATAGTCTAGCTGGCACTGCAAGCAAGTTTCCACTCTGCACCTCTACATTAAGCGTTGAGAAGAATGCAAGTCAACAAGGTCACATAATCGTCATTCGGATGGCAAGCATCGAAACCGGATTATGACTGATCAATTTTTAGTGCAACCAGCAAACAGCCACCTTCGCAATATAACGATATTCATGCACGTAATGCGGGTTTAGATTATTCACCACAAACTAAGCTATGTCTGTAGCAAGAAGCAAAACATTTCAAAAATGTTCCAACCAGGGTGTTGGAGCTGGAGCCCCGGAGCAATCCATTTTTGCAGGAGCAACGTTACTGTAGGATAGCTCCCAGCTCCAGATCATCTTGGTTGCCTATCACTTTTCTTTATCACTCTTTAATTTGAGTGTAACCACAAATTGCAAAGTCATAAAGTTGTAAAATGTTTAAAACGAGCTTTTGTTAGATTAAACTAAAATCAACTATTCTAATTGTAACCATTTGCGCTGCATCCAATAAGATTGATTGTTGTTCTCTCATCAAAAGCTATAGCGATCAAAAGATTTTTTTGTTCTAAATGGATGGGTCATCGGTAAAAAAAACTTTGCCTTTATGCATAAAATTGCCGTATTTAACTCTCGTATTATTTAATTACTGCTTACTCTAGTATTAGCTATTGCTTAGTTCCTACATATCATTAAATTGTGTGCAGCATTATGGTTCGTAGGCGTAGCCAGGGGGCCCGGTCCCCCTCCATCCCCCCGATTGAAATGCCACCAATGATAAAAATGTGACAAAAAAGCCTAATTGTTTCTTCAGTGTCAGTTTCCTTTAGCATTTTCCGTGTACAACATACACACGTTCAACAGTAATTAACAATAATATTGCGAGCAAGGGCCCGGGCCGCCTCATTTCAATTTTTGCCAACCAGTTTATATGTGTAACCCGGGTGAAATTAAAAGTTTTGTCTTAAAAGTTGCTATCGCTGGCTCTCATCTAACCTTTTTATGAACGTAATGCAATAACCATGGGCGGATTTACCATATGACACAGTGCCAAGGGCCCTGTGCTCAAATGGTGAGACTTTTTTTTGGCCTTCACCAATATTTGACAAAAAGATTTTGCGAAAATCTCCAAAGTGCCTGGGGCTCTGAGCAATGTATCCGGCTCAGTCCGGTAATTAACATGGTTAGTAAGCGTAACCATATACTGTACCATTTTTCAATAACAATTTACCTCTACCTTGCCAGTTTTTACGCGACAATATATTTTTCAAAAAAATGTAGCTGAGGGAAATGCTCATTGAACAAATTATTGAATTTGGAATTGAGGAAGCCTGGGCCCCCTGGCCGTATATTATGTACTTTATACAAGTGTTTATTTTCATGACCTGACAAAACAAAAATCTGTAAGGAATATTTTCGAGTGGATGATTTTATTATTTACTGCTAAAATATTGCAAGAGGCAATATACCTTACTTCCTCTTACTTGGGCCAAATCACGTACAAAATTTAACCCCAAAGTGCAAGATTTTGAACGTGTTTTGGACTTAAATTGTAAGTAAATGGAGGATTGAACAATTCAATTTTTTGAATTGGCTTGCAAATGTTTAAATCTAGTTCTTTCGAATGGCTCAGAACACATGCGAAATGTGATCCAATGGCATTGAAATAGCTTGTTTTTCCAAAAAAATTGCCCAGCTTCTGATGGCTTCGCCCCCATATCCCCATTTGTGATACGTTTGAGTTACACAAGTTTACTTAACACATCTCCCAATTGAGACATTTCACCGTTAACTTTGGTAAATCATACCACGGCTACTGTTCATCCATTCCACGATATCTTTGTCCCACAAAAACTTTCGAAAATGTCTGATGACGTCATTGCATGTGATTTGTGGTCCCCCACCCAATCAAAAACCCTGGCTACGCCTGTGTTTTGGTTGTTGTGTTTTTGAGCAAAGTGTATTTTGAAATTTATTTTAATTGGTAAAGCTGTAGATGGGCTATAATGACAACGTAAAACAAAACTCTGTACTAGTTTGAATAATCCCGGAGGTGGAGCCGGAGCGGAGCGGAGCAGCTTTTTTGAATCAGCTCCGGAGCTGGAACCGGAGCAATGACAGGATAGGGAAGAGCTCCGGAGCAGGAGCTGGAGCACCTTCAAACTTGCCCTGCTCCAACACCCTGGTTCCAACTACCAGTTTTGTTATTTAGTATGATCTCCTGTATTGGTTAGTAGCGTTATTTACAGTAGTATCAACTTTCGTTAAATTTCTTAATTGCCAAAGTAAAAGTGTGATTGGCTACTAAAATACGTATGTCTTCATCTTACTTTATCGCTATGGGGAAGTTATAGTACCTGCTCTAACGTTATCTGAAAACAAATCACGTTGATAAATAAATCTACTACCCTGGTCGGAAACTTCAGACTATACAGAGCAAAGTGAGCACCGCCATATAGGCAGAAAAATATATCTTCGCGGTTCGCAAACACGTTTTCTGATTAAACTATATTTTGTTAATTTGAGGTCGATTAGGTGAATATCGCATCGATTGAAATAACGATAATAAATTTTTTTATCGCAGGAAAAACAGCCAGCAGGATAAAATACCAACTTAATGCGAACAAAATTCTTGAAGCTATTTCCTTAGAGGCTGCAAAAGACCGAAAAATGCTATTCTGAAAAGACTGACAAGGTCGTCGAGTCTGCAGCTTCTCATAATTAAACCAACGCAACAAAATTAATTTCTAGTTTGCAATATTTGAGATAACATAAATTCCTACAATTGTTGTCAAAAAAACACAAAAACACAAAACCGAAAATAATATCTTGGAGAAGGCTAACGGTACTGTAAATTTAAACAAAGACAATTTTTTTGGCTTAGTTTTTAAAAAATTGAGGTAATGAACCTGCGATTTGAAGCAGGATTATTTTTCTTCAGAAGTTTTAAGTAATGGAATTTTGATTTTTTTGGAGAACGCGCTTAATCCTTTATTGGTATAATTCAGTAATCGAGTTGACATAGGCAAAGCCAGCGGGTAGGCTGGGGGTCCGTCCCCCCCAATTGCAATGCCACCGGTGATAGATTTGTGACGAAAAAGGCTATTCTTTCTTCAGTATCTTTTGTTGTTTTGTTTTCACCCTGACTTCAGTCCGTGAAGACCTATTTTTTACCTAATTTTCGCGACAAGTTTTTCTTTCTTAGCTGCATTTTTGTTTAGGTCTTCACTATGTAAGTTGTATGTTGCCCCCCCCCCCCCAATCCTAAATTGGTCTCCAACTAAATTTCGCCCCCCACCCCTCCCCCAATCAAATATTCTAAAACGGACTGTGAAGGTTTTTTTTTGGTCTTCACCTATGTGATTTGAGGTTTGCCCCCCCCCCCCCCCGATCAAAAATCCTGGCTACACCCATGCGAGTTGGGAGTTTGTTCCACATTTTTTATTTGATCTTTGAGTAAGTTTTTTATTGATTTTGGATAAATAATAACTTCCTTTTTTAAATTTCTCGTTGCGTAGTTATAAAAGTTTGATACGGGGTGTACAATAGTTTTGAAAAGGTGTTGACGTGTTGACAGCGTTTTATTTTTGAATTTACACATAAATTTCAGTGTTTCAAGATTGTACATATCCTCCATTTTTAATATATTCAATTTGCTATACAAGAAAGTTTGAATTTTTGTTTATAAGTTTCGGACAAGATACGAATAAGTCGATTTTGCTAAACTTGAGCTTTATTTGCTAGGGGAGAAGGGTTTGCTAGACTTTGCCAGGGGAGAAGGGGCTCGCTTTTTTCGCGTACAACAGTAATTAACAATAACATTGACCACCAGGGGGCACGGGCCTCTTCAATTCAAATTTTGCCAACCAATTTACATGTGTAACCTGGAAAAAATTAAGAGGTTTTTTCTAAAAGTTGCTACCGCACGCCCTATCTAACCTTTTTACAAACGTAATGCTATAACCAGGGCCGGATTTACCAGGGCCGGCACAGTGCCAGGGGCTACACGCCCAGATAGTAAGACTTTGTTTGGTCTTCACCTATATTTGGCAGGAAGATTTTGCGAAAATCCCCAAACTGCTTGGAGTCCCTCGCAATGTCAACCCAGGCTCGAGCAATAACATGGTTAGTATATGTGTAACCATCTCACGTACCATGTTTCAATTGCAATTCACCTTCACCTCTCCAGTTTTCATGCGACAAAATACCTTCGAAAAAAATAGCTAGGGGAAGTGCTCATTAAACAAATTATTGAATTTGAATTGAAGGGGCCTGGGCCCTGTAGTTGTACATGTACTCTTACAACCAGTTATTTTCATGACAAAACAAAACTCTTAAAGGCAAATCTTCGAGTGGATTATTATTTACTGCTGAAATATTGCTGAAGGCAATGTACCTTACTTTTCTCTACCTGGGCCTAATCACTTACAAAATTTAACGCCAAAATGCAAAATTTTAAACATGTTTTGGATTAAATTGTAAGTAAAAGAAGGATTGAACAATTTAATTTCTTTCAATTGCCTTTCAAATGTTAAAAATCTAGTTGTTTTAAGTGGCTCTAAGCATGTGCGAAATGTGATTCAATGGCATAAAATAGCTAGTTTTTTTTCCAAAAATCGCCCAGCGGCTGGAGGGCTTCACTCCCCAGGCCCTAACAGCCTCCGGCGGCTGGGGACTCCGCCCCCAGAGCCCCGTTGTGATACGTTTGACTTACACTACTTTACTCAACACGTCTCCCAATTTTGACATTTTCCCTCTCTGCTTAACTAAATTCTGGTTACATGCCGAACCAGGTCATTCTACGATATCTTTGTCCCACAAAAAGCTACGCTTATGGTGGTGGGAAATGGAGAGTTGGCAAACTAAAAAGTGGGGAATCGGAAAAAAAAGGTTAAGAAACCCTGCTTTAGAACAAAGTCATGCTTTTGAGGTTTGATTTTGTTTGAGTACAACATGCAATGTGTTTTGTCAAAATTCAAAGAAAGTTTATTACTAGCAACGCATGATTTCACATTTTTTAATTCTTTTTCAGTTTTTGGTTTAAAAGAATGTTTCGATTTGTCTTGGCATATTAGTACTGAGTCATCTCTGTACAAAACCATTTTCGAATCAGGGCAAGTTGGTGAGTCATTTACATACCCAAGGAATAAAAATGGGCCTAAAATACTTCCTTGTGGGACAGCGCAGGTTAGTGGAATCATAGATGAGCAATAATTGTCGTTAGCAGAGATATACTGCATTCGATTACTTAAAGTGCGATCTTAAAAGTTGAAGGGGTCGGCCTCTCACTCCATAATGCTCTAATTTATCAGACAAATTTTGTGATTAACTGAATCAAAAGCTTTCCTAACGTCAATAAACGTATTACTTGCAGTATTGTTTTTGTCGCTTAGATCTAGTATAGTTTCAATGTAATCAAGGATAGCAAGGTTAGTGGAATGTTTTTACTTTTTTTGTGAACCGAAATTGATGATTTGTAAATAAATCAAATTATTTCCAGTACGCAATTAGTCTTTTATGGAGTAGAGTTTCAAATACTTTGTTACTATGTACGACTTTGTGCCCACTTATGGCTAAAATCGATCCTTTGCAAATTCTCTTAAAAAATTCGGAACCGCGATTTTGGAGAGGTGGTCCAAAAGGCGTTTTTGACGCAATTGTGTTGACTGGGACGCCTACTTTAATTCATTATAATTCCAAGTGTGATACCGTAGTTTGCCCTGATTCCTCATCCTTTGGGCTCGGAGCAGTTTTAAAACAGAAACAGAGGAGTAAATATTTGCCTGTAGCTTATGCTGCTAGATCATTGACTAGCACTGAGCAAAGATATGCTTAAATAGAAAACGAAGCGACGCGTGAAAAATTTAGGTTATTTAATTGGGACTTTCGTTTTCGTTCCATACAGACCACAGCACTTAAGTTAGCATTTTTGGAAAAAAAAGTTTAGACGAATTATCGCCAAGACTGCAGCGTTTTCAAATGCGGTTAATGTGGTATGATTTTGATGTAATGTGGGTTGCCGGTAAAAATTTGGTGACAGCGGATGCTTCGTTCAGGGCCCCGCTATCCAATTCGGATAATGCAAATTGCGAACTAGTAAATCTTGTCGAGTGTCACATCGATGCTGTGGAGCAAGCCTTTCCTTCTTCGGATGAAAAAATAGCATTGATTCATAAAGCTACTGATGAAGACGAGGTTTGCACAGAAATAGTTGATTTTTGCTGAAAAGGCTGGCCGAATTTAATTGGATATTTTCGAGAGCGCGATAACATTGCATTTAAAAATGGTTTACTGTTAATGGGGAGCCGGTTGATCATATCGGCTGCACTGCAAAAACATATGCTAGATAAAATTCATACTGGTGATCAGGGGATTAATAAATGCAGAGAACGTGCTCAATTTTCTGCATCAATTTTCAATTTTCTGAAACTTTTTTTTCAAATCTCAATTTTTTTCAAAATCAACTTTCAAATCTCAATTTTTTGAAACTGAAACACCAAACACTATTTTATCATCACCAAATTCCTTTTTCTATGAGCCTTGCACAGAAGGTGAAGTCTTTCGAGAAATGATGCATTTAAATGGAAAAAAATCAATTGGAATCAAAAATATTCCCATCAAATTTATCAAAATGCCAGCTGAATATACTTCATCTGTTTTAGCTTGACATGTATAATAAATGTACGCAAGATGGTATATTTTCCTCAAAATTAAAAATTGCTAAAGTAACCCCAATTTTTAAGAACGGGTTTAGATACACAGGCTCAAACTATCGTCCCATTTCAGTTTTATTACCCTTCTCCAAAATATTTGAAAAAATTATTTACAGTAGACTGAACAACTATTTTAGTAACCACAATATTTTAACCAGAGGTGGAGTCTTGGACACAAGGCTCAAAGCCAAGGCCAAGACCAAGGACACAAAAAAAATCCGAGGCCAAGGACAGCCTTTCCGAGGACAGACCCTCTCGAGGCCAAGGACAGGAATGCTCGAGGCCAAGGCCAAGGACCAAGGACACAAGCGCAAGTGTCCAAAAAAAAAGGTCTTCAAAAAAGTTTTTCAGGCAATCTCCAATTTATAGGCGTAGCCAGAATTTTTGATTGGGTAGGCCTAAACCACAAACCACATGCAATGACGTCATCAAAATTTGTCTGTTGGCACTTAACCAAAATTTTGTAAAGGGAGAGGGCTTAAACTGATATAGCTGAAAAGTGCAAATACGTAACTTTGGAGACGAGAAAGCCAGTGTAACTCAAACGTATCACAGACGGGGGGTCTGGGGGCGGGGCCCCCAGCCGCTGGAAGCTTTGGGAGTCTGGGGGCGAAGCCCCCAGCTGTTGGGCGTTTTTTTTTGTAATTTTTTGGAAAAAAAAGCTATTTTAAAGCCATTGAATCATATTTGGCACATGTTTAGAGCCATTTGAAAGCACTAGATTTTTGACATTTGAAAGCCAATTAAAAAATTTAATCGTTTAATCCTCCATCTAGTTGCAATTTAAGTCCAAAACACGTTTAACATCTTGCATTTTGGTGTTAGAGTTTAATTGTTCGTGATTTGGTCCAGATAGAGGGAAGTAAGTTGCATTGTCTCGTGCAACATTTTAGCAGTAAATGAAAACCCACTCGAAGATTTTCCTTAGAGATTTTTGTTTTGTCATGAAAATAACCAGTTATAGAAGTGCATGTTAGGCCAGGGGGCCCAGGCCCCCTCAATTAAAGTTCAACGATTTGCTCAATCAGCATTTTCCATGGCTAATTTCTTTAAAAGTATTTTGTGCGTAAAAACTGGCTAGGTGGAGGTGAATTAATGAATTGTTATTGAAAAATAGTACAATAGATGGTTACGCTTACTAACCATGTTATTGCTGGGCCGGATTTACATCGCGCTGGGCCTCTGGCACTTTGGAGATTTTTGCAACATCTTTCTGCCAAATGTAGGTGAAGACTATAAAAAGTCTTAAGATTTGAGCGCAGGGCCCTCAGCTGGTACTGCGCCATATTGTAGTAAATCCGGCCTTGGTTAATGCATTACGTTCACAAAAAGGCTAGATGTGATCCTGAGATAGCAACTTTAAGGACGAAAACTATCCATTTCTTCCGGGCTATACGTTTAAATTGGCTGGCAAAAATTGATTTGAGGGGGTCCAGGGGCCCCTGGTCTTTAATATTGTTGTTCGCTACTGGTGTAAGCGAAAAATGCTGAAAAGAAACTGAAACTGAAGAAACAATAGGCTTTTTTGTCACATTTTTGTCCTTGGTGAAATTTCAATTGGGGGGTAGGCCTGCTTGGCTAAGCCTATGCTCCAATAGTGGAAAACAAAAAAGGTATTTGCAAATTTTCTGCGAGGTTTCTAACGTTTTCCAACAAAATTTCAACGGTTCAAAAACTAGTGCTGTCCTCGAGCCGAGGACAGGGCAATTTTCGAGGACCTAAGGCTTCGAGGCCAAGGCCAAGGACTTCAAAATGTGTCCTCGAGGCCAAGGACGTCCTCGAGGACTCCACCTCTGATTTTAACAATTGAGCAATTTGGTTTCAGAGTTAAGCATTCAACTAGTCATGTAATTTGTGATGTTATAAACAAACTACAAAACTCTTGTGATGACGAAAAATTTACTTGTCTTATCTTGTTAGATTTATCGAAAGAGTTTGATACCGTGAACCATAAAATCTTGCTAAGCAAACTTAAAAAATATGGAGTGAGAGGAAACTCTTTAAAATTAATTAATGACTATTTAACAAACAGAAAACAAGTTGTTTATGTTAATAACACCTATTCAGACCAGCACCAGCAAAGCCTAGTATGTGGAGTTCCACAACGTTCTACCTTGGAACCGTTATTGTTTTCAATATATATTAATGATCTACCAAAGGCTTCAAAGTTTGAAACGCGACTGTTTGCTGATGATACAACGCTGTTCCTATCTAATGATAATTTAAAAACCCTAAACAAAAATGTAAATTATGAACTACTTAACATAGAAGTATGGTTAAATGCCAACAAGTTATCCTTGAACTATTCAAGAACAAAGTATCTACTTATAAAGCCCAAGACTAAAACTACTTATAAAGTGCAAATTTGCTGTTACAATAAAAGGCATTGAACTAGAAAAATGCCAATCAGCCAAAAATCTAGGGATAATATTAGATGAAAACTTGAATTGGGAGCCTCATATTCAAGTTTTAGGGAAAAAATTGTCTCAAGCAGTTGTTATTATTGCAAAAATGCGCCATTACCTTAACCAGAAAAATTTGATTAATTTGTATTATGTCTTCTTTTATTCACAAATATTGTATGGTATTCTTGGCCGGGGTTGTGCATCTCAAACTAGGAAAAGACCTATTCAAATCCTTCAGAACAAAGTAGCCTATTAAGAATTATCAACAAAACTTCCGGGAAAGACAAAATAATGAACAACACATTGTATTACAAATACAAATTTTTGAAAATTGACGATATTTATAACTATGAAGTTGGAAAGTTTATGTATATCAATGATATAAAAGCATTGCCTCAGATTTTTGAAAACTATTTTTTATCTCTTGATCTAGCTCACAATTACAACACTAGAAGTAAATCTAACAAAAATTATTTTCTAGATTTTGTGAGAACTAATTCTGGAAAAAATTCACTTAAATTTAAAGGAGTCCAACTTTGGAACAAAATGCCAGAGGTGGAGTCGAGGACACAAGGCTCGAGGCCAAGGCCAAAGACACAAAAAAATTTCGAGGCCAAGGCCAAGGACAGACCCTCTCGAGGCCAAGGCCAAGGACACAGATGCAAGTGTTCTCCAAAAAAAAATTTTTTCAAAAATTTTTTTCAGGTGATCTCAAAAAAAAGGTCTTCAAAAATTTTTTCAGGCGAAAAAGGTCTTCAAAAAATTTTTTTTAGGTGATCTCTACTTGAGGAAACCAAAAAAAAGGTCTTTGCAGATTTTCCGCAAGGTTTCGGGGGTTTTCCAACGAAATTTCAACGGTTCAAAAACTAGTGCTGTCCTCGAGCCGAGGACAGGGCAATTTTCGAGGACTTGAGGCTTCGAGGCCAAGGACGTCCTCGAGGACTCCACCTCTGCAAAAATGCCTTCAAAATTAAAATCATTCTCGTTTTTTCGCTTTAAAAAAGAATACAAGAAGTTATTGTGTGAACAGTATAAGTAAATAAAAAAAATTAAACCAATATCTTGAGACTGCTTTGTGCTACCTAGATTAATTTTGAGTTTGTTGCTATAAAAGGAAAGTAGATCAACTACTGAACTATCAGAAGGCTGACTATTTCACCGTTATGACTTTCTACATGAAAGTGTATTGCATTGTCTTTTTGAACTTGTATATAATGCTCAGCAAACTTGTATATAGTGCTACTTTTTTGCAACGATTGGCTGCTACCTTTATTTTATTACATGGTGCCTTGTAATTCTTGCTTGCATTTCTTACTGCCATTTACTTTAGGTTTAAAAAAGGATATGTGTGGGTGTGCTACTTAATTATTATTTTTTTAAAATTTATTCGATCAATAATTTATTTAAACTGTCAAAACAACAAGATGACAATTCTATTGAGACATTTACTACAATAATTCTTGACAGGAGGTAGGCCATGAATTGATCTTTCGGTCTCTGAGTCTGCAGCCCCCATGTTACTGGAAAACTCGGCCACAGTCTTAAAACGTGCGCAAAGCCGACCAGCTTAGAGATGACGCGTCATGCACACCCAAGTTCACAATTCGAACAGTTCACTATTGACTAAGGTGCACAAATCACAATACTAGAATCGACGTCTTTCGAATGACAGTTGACGCTCGACACTTGGACGTAAACGTACGTGACCCTTTGACGTGAACTTTGACGCGAAACTTTTGACGGTTTTCTAAAACAAACACAACACAACGCGATAGATAGCAGGCACAAATCGGTTTTAACAGCGTAAAACAATTAACATTCTTTATGAGTGAATTAACATTATTTCAGCTTCAGGCTTTTACGTATAGCATCATTAGAAAAGAGAAACAATTATCAAAGCAAAATAATCTATCCAAATTCCCAATATAACGTTCACAAATCAATTAAATATCGAAAATAAAATGCACAAAACTCACCTACTATTTGAGACGGTAATGCACAGAATTCGTATCAAGAAATCGACAATCGAACAGTTCATTTATCTCAAATCTATTTCAACGTTTTGAGTCAATTGAAATAATTTGGCATTTTTGCAAGGGCATTTATAGAGAAAAATTATAAAGAATAGAATAAAAACCACGTTGAAAATTTATGGGGAAAAAAGCTATTTTTCGTAAACATTGTCCAAAACAAGTTTTGTTTTGCAAAAGTGGGTGAATTATTCATCGCCACCGGCTGAACTAATCATATTGAAAAATACTAAGACGAATGCAAAAACAATAATCAACTTATCACTACATTTCCGTTAATACTAGTAAATTCAAGATACGCCAACAGAGAAAGTAACTTGTTTTTATCCCAATCCGCTACACACCATTAGGGGTCAAGAAAGAAAAAACTAAACATGACTAAGCAAAACAATTCGCCTACTACGAACGGCGAAAGTAAACATGACATCTTATCAATGATCGATATTGGCGTGCCTTTTCTCATGTTACAAAACGTTTTCTGTTCGAATACATAGTGGTTGGAATCTTGCAAAGCGAAAGGTTTTTGTTTGAAACCCAGGCGCGTCGATTCCCGGGGGGGTCGGGGGGGGTCCTGACCCCCCCAAAAATATGCATTGGGGGGGTCCAAAGAGTAAAGGACCCCCCCAATATAAATGAACATGTTTGCTATTTGTCATGAATACTAGCAAATGGCATTTCTGTCTAAACAGATTTTTCTTGCTCAAAATCTTGAAACCTGCGTATTACAGCGCTAGACCAAGATTTTATAAAAATAATCGCAATTGGAGTATGTTTATCACCTAGCCAATATATTGCACAATTTTTATTTGTGTTCGTCACAAACTCATCATTGTGACTGTGTGTCTGTCAGTGAAGTCTAGATAGGAAAGTCCTCATTGTTGCAACAGGGCACTGAGGAGCGAGGACAGACTGAGACTCGCAGCATCAGAGCATAGTTACTCAATATTACAATGGTGCCATACGAGCGGGACTTAATGGACGGTGTCATCAGGGATGATTCGGGATTTTTGATTGGAGTGGTCCAAATCACTTTTAATAATGTCTTCAACCATTTTCGAAATGAGGCACTTCTTACGGAACAATGGTATCATAAAATGGAAGATCAGAAGCAGTGGCCTGGTTTGGCACGCAACCAAGATTTTGATGAAGGAGGAGGACGTGAAGTAAATGTTGAAAAGTTAAAAGGTCTAAATTGGGAAAAAAGGTGAGCAATCTAGTGTAACTCAAACGTATCATAGACGGGGTCTGGGGGCCAAGCTTCCAGCCACTGGGCAATTTTTTGTAGTTTTTTGAAAAAAATAGCAAAGTTTATTTAAATGACATTGGATCACATTTCGCGCGTTTTTTTGAGTAATTTGAAAAAAAACAGACTTTTACTATTTAGAAAGTCAATTGAAAAATTAAATTGTTTAATTATCTTTTTACTTTTAAATTAAGTCCAAAACACGTTTAAAGTCTTGCATTTTCGGGTGAAATTTTGTATGTGATTTGTTCTAGGTTGGCGGAAGTAAGGCACATTGTCTCCTGCAATCCTAGATAATAACCCACTCGAAGATTTTCCTAAAGAGATTTTTGTTTGTCATAAAAATAACCTGTTGTAGGAGTACATGTAACGACTTAGGGGTCCAGCCCCCTTTAATTTAAATTAAATAATTTGTTCAATGCACATTTTCGCAAGCTTACTTTTTTTTCAAAAGCATTTTGCCGCGTAAAAACTGGTGAGGTGGAGGTGAATTGTTATTGAAAGTTAATTGGTACAATAGATGGTTTTGGTAAGGCCTATAACTAATCATGTTTTTGCCCAGGCTAGATTTACATTTCGCGGAGCCCCAGGCACTTTGGTGATTTTCACTGCAATTTTCACTGTCAATATAGATGAAGACAAAAAAAAAAACTCTTAGGCCCACCATTTAAGCGCGAAACCCCCTGGCGCTGAGCCATTAGTAAATCCGATTGTAGTTATTGTATTACGTTTATAAAAAGGTTAGATAAGCGCGTGAGATTGCAAATTTTATGACACAACTCTTGATTTCACCCGAGCTATACACTTAAATTTGTCGGCAAAATTTTGAATTGAGGAGGCTCGGGCCCACCCATCGTCCATATTAATATCATTGTTAATTACTGTTGAACGCGTGCACTTTTGTAAGAAATGCTAAAAGCAAGTAAAACTGAAAAACAGTAGGCTTTGTTTCAATATTTTTATCATTGAGGGCATTTTAATTGGGGGGGTGCTGCCAGTGCCGTCGCTACGGGTGGGGGGCAGGGGGCCGTGCCCCCTCTAACAACTGCTGGTGCCCCCCCTCATTTTGTTTACTCAAAATACTGTTTTTGGAACATCACGTTAACGGCAAGACAGCAGACAATAATGGGAAAAAATAATTACGTTCAAACTTATTCTCTTTTGATATTTTGTCGATTCTTTGCGAAATTGCTGGCAAGCAACTGCTGTACATATATCTGAAGCAATAGTCTGTCTGATTAACATAAGCCTGAAGAATCGTTACCGGTACTTCGTTAGTGATAATGACATGAAACAATACGTGAAAACATTTTTGTCAAAGACCAGCTGTTTTAATTTTTAGAGCACACTCAAGATTTTGAGGTCGCAGTTAGTGGCGCAACCAGGTTGAAGGGGCTTACGCCTCCTAAGCCAAGTCACTTAAAAAATTTATCCTCAAAATGCGAGCGTTTAAACGTATTTTAGACTTGACCTGAAGTAAGTGGGGCTGAAGGGGCTAAGCGATTTAATTCTTTAAAATGGCTTCTGAATTTTAGCAATTTATTTATTCATATGGCTTCAAAAAAAGCGAAATGTGCTTAAATTGCGTTAAAATTGCTATTTTTGGCTGCAAAATTATAAAAATTGCCCAGCAGCTGGGGACTACACTCCCAGGCCCCGTCCACAGTCATTAAATATTTAGTGACTATGCCTCGTCTGTGAGACGCTTGAGTTGCATCAGTTTGTTTAGCACTGGGCCTAAATGACACAATTTTGCGCAAAGAAAAAATTTTTTGTTCACCCGTTTTAGCAAAATCGTGGTTGCGATAGTGGTAACATTCATTGCTGTGGATAAATTTTTCAGGCGATTATGGGTCGCAGACCAAACAAGCTAAGAAATGCTGCCGGCCTTATTGCTCTCTTTTTTTTAGACATGAATACAGAATTTTTAAAATTGCGCATATTTAGAGCCGTTCAAGATCTGAAGATCAGTTTTTATACGCAAAAGCTCAGGTAATTTTAGTGCCCCCCACTTTCGGCTAGTGCCCCCTCACTTCGTTTGCGCTGGCAACGGCACTGTGGCCTGCCTCCCCCCCCCCCTTGGCTATGCCTATGGGTGTCAACCCTTAAAGTAGTATGGACAGGCTTGGCGGAACGATTTTCAAAGTTTTCGAAGTCGTGACATTGGAATTAGGGTCCAAAAACCACCCCAAAAGTTTAGCGTGAAAGAGGTCGCATTTAAAAAATACCTCCAAAAATATTTCACTCGGTTATATTTCTCAAGATACCCTTTTATTCCCATCAACCCACTTTTGGTCGCTATGAGTTTTTTTTTCCTTTTCCAAAATACTGGACGCTCAATTTCCTAATCGGCATAACACCGAAAAAAACAAAACTGCATCAAATGTGCTATTGCGACGTATAAACATTTCAAACAAAATCTACAATGTACAAACAATGCCAAAAAAGTTCGCAAGATTCCGCTAAAAAAAGTTCTGGTTACTGAGTTGGACCCCCCCAAAGATTTCAAGAAATGGACGCGCCTGTTGAAACCAAAGCAAGCTACTGTAACTTGCTGTAACACCCATGTTCATCCAGAGAAAAACTTAATTTTATTAAGATTTACCTTTGATTCATTAAATCAAAAACAGGATAGTGCAATCATATGAAATGTAAATTTTCAACTATAATTTGGTGAAAGATATTTCTTGTTTGCTTTTGAAGAGTCTTGTTAAGGGATTTAAAATTTTTGGTGGGATGTTGTTCTAGGTTTTGACTTCTTGATCTTTAATGCATTGTTGAGATTGAGTGGTCGAATGTCGGGGACTATAAGTTATTACGTAGTGTGCCGGATGCTCTGGTAGCGCGTGCGGAGTTGTTTTTTTTGTTAATGAGAAAAATTTGGATGGAAGATTATCAGTAAATTAAGCCTGTTCCTTTTAAAATTTGTGGGTGTGCTCCTTCAATTAAATTTAATGCTCAGTACGACTTGAATTATATTTTAAGTTTGTTGCCATAAAAGGAGAATAAGATTACTGTTGAATTGTCAGTAGGCTGGCTATTACATAGTTATGAGTTACTGCATGTAGCAATGTTTTCATTGTCTTTTTGAAGTTGCATGTGGTGCTTTTTTTTGCAGCAGTTGACTACTATGTTTATTACACGGTGCCTTTTTTTTTTCTTTTGTTTTTGTTTGCGCTTTTCTTATCGTCATTTGCGGTAGAGTTGAAGTATGAAGTGGGAATGTGGGTGAAGCTGACTTGAAGAGCACTGCTCCTTCGCTTCATCTATAGCATGCATAGACTGTGGTTTCGCGTTGTACAGCTTTTACAGATGTCATTGTGTACCTCTTTTTGTGCATGCTGAAAGAAAACTATCAAGCTAAAAAACTATCATTACATTCTGTTTGTGCACAAACTCAATTGCCTCCAACAGAACCTACGCTGTTTAATATGACTCCAGATTTTACGAGGCAAAAACTTGCGTGCAGTCTTTTTAAATGAAATTCGAAAACTTATCTGTTGTTATTTTTCGCGATATATCGAAGTGGTTTGTGTACATAATAGTAGCAATGCAGGTTGTGCTATTGTATATTTAAAATCGATTTTTGCTGGGCATGGGATACCTGAGATTTTGATTTCGGATAATGGTCCAACATATAATTTTTGTGATCTTGCAAATTTTGCTCGGGCTTTCGGCACATCACTGGCTGTCCGCATTATCTCAGGGGAAATGCAGGGGCGAAAAGAAATTTTGATCTGTACGCTGCTTTGATGAGTTATCGCTCAACACCCTTGCATAATGGTTTTAACCGTACTGAACTTCTTATGGGTAGGATATCAAGAACAACTTTGCCCGTGTTGCCACAAAAACTAAAGCCCAAATATTCAAAGGAATTTCGTAAAGCAGACCTTGAAACAAAGCAACAGGTGAATTTTGATAAGCGACATGCTGTAAAAAAAGTGCCACCATTCTCTCCTGAGACTTATTATGTCTGGATCGATGCTGGTCGCAATTGGGAAGAAGGTCAAATTGACCGTGAAGGAGATCAGCCTCGATCGTATGACGTCACTGCCCGAGGTCATTTTCGAAAAAATCGTTGAGATATTATTCCTGTGCCTTCAAATTCTTCCCAACGAAATATTTCTGAACCATATGTGACGCGATATGGTCCTTCTGCAAGACCGCCTCAACGTTATCCAGATTGATGTGTTTTTGATTTGTTAATCTAGTGGGAGGGATGTAGCGTGATGCTATCACGATTGTCACGCGCGTATTCCCTCAAATCGTTCTCGTATTTAAACGCAGACGCCATTGATTCGTGATCTTTTTGTGTTTAACTCGTGCGAGTACATAACGTTCTTTTAGTTAATACATTTCGTTTATCACTGCTTGGGATTCGCTATTAGTTCGTTTCACATCGCGCTACAGAAATCTGAAACCGCCTAGTAATAGGCGAAGAGCTTTTATTATTTTTTACTTCATCATAACTTAGCCGAAAAGTAACCCAATGCCTGGCGCAGACCTTATTTTTTTGTCTTCTCCAATAATTCGGCCGAAATGTACCTAAAATTTGGTCTATAGGTTGGGGCGGCCCACTGCATATGGATGTGGCCCGCGAGGGCAAAAAGGTAGTCGACCCCAGATCTAAAACGTATCTTTACCAGTTGCAACTTTCTACGACCTATCGTTTCTGTGATATTTCATAAGTTTAAAAGATTTCCCACAGTGTTGCCAGTTAAAATATAATTTCCTTGGAATTGGAATATCCTACCAAACTTTTAAAAGTGTTAGCAACAACAATTGATGCTGAAGCCTTGTATTCAAGTGCTTTCAAACCAGTTGTGAAAGATATCTTAAAACAATATTTTCGAAAAGATGAAATTAAATGTCCTGGAGGTTACCTATCAGTGTTGTTCCCTCTAAGCTGCGCGCGTGTGCGTGCGCACAAATTTGCTGTGCACTGACATATTGTTGTTCAACATAAAGTTACAATAGTAAGTTAGACAATAAACTTTTCGGACACAAACACCGGTCGATTTTGGGTGAAGACCTTTGTTTTTTTTGGTGATCACCTTATTTTAGACACAAAAACCACTTGATTTTGGGTGAAGACCTTTTTTCTTTTTCTTTTTGGTCTTCACTTAATTTCAGACACGAAAACCGCTTTGGATTTCGAACACAAAAATCTGGGTGAATTCCCAGAAAAAGTGCGCACTCGCCAAAATTTCTGCGCACAGAGAGCACAAAAAATTACTAGGAACATTGTTACCTATACTTTAAAATGTGAACATGTTTCGGATTAGTTTTTAAGTTGTTGTGCATAACCCTAGCAAGATACTTCACCCCCTAAAAGTGTCAACTAGTCAACTACCGGTACTGCTTTAAATTCTAAAATTTTGCCCAAAAGGTAACGATGTAAAACGGCCACTGATAACACCAGGTTGTTCTAGATAGGCATAGTAGGGTTAGGGTTTTACAATACAATTCTATCCCAGTTTAAAACAACCTGATAGCAACAATAGGATATTTACAACGACAGCAGATGGTTGAAGAATATAATACTACAAATCACGTACAATGGTTAATTCATGCACAGTTGCATTTGAGGAAAACTCCACAAAGTTAATAATTTCTAACAAAAAGCTGATAAAAGTAAAATTAGCTTCAAGAAAGTGAAAATTGTTGAAAAAAATAAAAAGACAAATTTATAAAATGAAAAAAAAAAAGACAGTGGGCAGCCTGCAACAGCGGCACCTGGTCACCAATGAGTTTACGATAGTTTTTAACCACGTTTAGTGCGGAATTGTTTTCATTGCAAACAGGGATAAAAGTTTTGATTAACTTGTTTTGTACCTCTTCTGAATTTGCTTTCATCGACATTTTTGGCACGAAACGTCAAAGTAAACAGAAATTTTTATTGGTAGCACGAATTCAGTGGTAATGGATGATAATTACGATCCAGAGGAACGTAACGTGTCCGCAACTTTTTTTGCTTACTTAGCTCCTTTTTTATACATTACGTTGCGGACACCAAACGTGATATTCAAACCTTGCTTATATTCTCCGTCGCTTTCATTAAACGAATCGAGGGGTTTGCAACTTGGCTTTATTATGAGTAACGCACCGGAATTGTAACTGTGGCATGACGTCATTACCTTCAACAATCCACTAAGTATGAAATCAAATATAAATTATATTAATATGAAAAAATCAGTGAAATTATTGCACATAATGGTGGAAAATCGTGGAAGCGCTCAGACTTTCGGCGCTGATTTGTCAACAGTGACGGCTTTCTTCAGCGAGCCTTTCTGGAAACCTTGAATCGAGCCAAGCAGCGCGCCGCGCTCCGAGGTCGACTGTGCTGTTACCACGTCCGAAGGTGGTGGTGGTGGTGGTGGAGGTACGATGGACGGCGGACCTAAAAATACGTAGTATCCCTTTTTCCACAGCAATACGTGCTAGCCACAATTCATTAATTCATGCGCAATGCAGATGAACCTGATACTAAATGTTTGTCCAGTGGCATCACCAATGCAAAACAGCTTTTTTGTGTTTTTCGAGTTAGCTGCCACTTGCCCGCCTGTCTACCACACACGGTGGAGGCCTAACACTGTCCCTTTTAATTGCTGAACATCAAACAGGAAAGCTGTGAATACTAGTTTTTATGGTTTTTGGTTTGCCCAGACCAAGAATCAAACCATCAGTCTACCGTTTCCATAGCAAAAGCTGGATGCACTCGATCACTAATTGGTAAATATTTTTTTCAGCTTTTAGGGTCATATGCACCAACGTGGATTAACTTTGATTTTAGGATTAACAAAACATGAGGGAAAAGTTAAAACAATTGGCCGGGTTAATTGCTATAATTTTAAAGTAATTTAAGAATAGCGTCTCCGAATTTGCAAATTAAGTTTATTTTGACCAAATAAGTTCAAAAGCGTTGAAGGTAGCAAAATTGATAATCCGTGGATTAATGTTAATCCAAGTTGGCACGTATGACCGTTAAGTTGTTTTTCGGCTGGGCTCCTACGATGATATTTGATTGGCCTCAATGGAAAGTAACCGTTAAGTGTTTTTAATTCTTTCCATAGGACACGACAATGTGGAAGTCATTTCCGCAGTAAAACAAAGCTGATATAAACTCTTGCAGCCACACAAGCCGCTCTAAATAACCGAAAGGATCGCAATAGCAGCGCAGTCTATTTCTAGCATTGCAAAAGCTTCTATCACCAGCAAACATAGTCTAGCTGGCACTGCAAGCAAGTTTCCACTCTGCACTTCTACATTAAGCGTTGAGAAGAATGCAAGTCAACAAGGTCACATAATCGTCATTCGGATGGCAAGCATCGAAACCGGATTATGACTGATCAATTTTCAGTGCAACCAGCAAGCAGCCATCTTTGCAATATAACGATATTCATGCACGTAATGCGGGTTTAGATTATTCACCACAAACTAAGCTATGACTGTAGCAAGAAGCAAAATATTTAAAAAAATGTTCTAACTACGAGTTTTATTTAGTTTGATCCCCCGAGTTGGTTAGTGACGTTATTTAGTATCAAGTTTCGTTAAATTTCTTAATTGCCGAAGTAAAAGCGTGATCGGCAATTAAAATACTTGAATACATATGTCTTCATCTTAATTTATCACTATGGGGAAGTTATTCCACAGCGTTGCATGAAAACCCTTTCTGAAGCTGCTATGAAACCCAAGAGCTTGTTATTTGTTCAAACGCCATCTGGAAACAAATCACGTTGGTAAAATAAATCGACAACCCTCGTACGAAAATTCAGACTATACTGCGCAAAGTAGGCACAAAAATATATCTTTGTGATAAGATTTTTGAGGGCTGGCGCTGTTGAAAAAAATCTTCAAGGAATGTATGTCCGTTGAATCTGCTCACGAGACACCGCGGTGTTGACGACACGTCAACATGATAGTGCTTCGCATGCACAACTAGCAATCAACCGCGTACAAATTTGACACCTCTGCGAGAGCATTGCATGCGGTGAAAGGTGTATGCGTTGAGAAATGTGGAGCGTGACAAGCATTCGGTAAAGCGCAAGATGCGGTAAAGTGTAGCAGTGTGGCATGCGGCGGCGAGTGGGAACAGAGCAGGCAGCATTCGCGACTATACGTTACATTAGAATGACTTAAAAAAAAACAACTCAAGATTTACTTCAACTTGTTCAAATTTGCAATTTGGTGAAAAAGGCACTGTACAAAAATAATTCGAAATTTAAAATCCTTTCGAATTCCAACCATGTCCAAGCAGTGATGTTGAACATTTTACTATATTATCGCTCTGTCCTAAAAAACGCCAACGTAGATCAAAAATATGATCACGGACCGTATACCGACGATTGACAGCATCTAAAGCAACCTGTATTCGACGCAGTCTTTCTACCTGACTGCCCTAAATACTAGGGGTTAAGTTCCAACTTCACGGCCTTGCGGCCATTTGATTCCAACCGAATCAAGGTGTGAGTTGAGCCATCCTACAGATATGTACAAAGCCTTGATCAAGATTCGAACTCGAACTAAAGCTTAAAACAACATTCCATGAGAATGCATTCTATTCATATTCACCAAAGCTAATCGTGTCGGATCCAGAAGCTTGATAGAGGAAGTGTCAGTAGTGCAACTACTCTTGGTAGGGTTGTACTGGAACTAGGCAACTTATAAGTTAAACTAGAACCTGATATTGCAAGTGATGTCCTGGGACTTTGCTACAGTATTCCAATTTTACTGAATTTCCAAACTTAAAGGAGATACTGCTCGAAATCGGTTTTATTGGTATGAGAACTACAGGGTGCTCCAAAAAAATGTAACTACTTTAATTTGCTTTCATTTGCACATTTTTTACACCACAAACTTAAAACGCGAGATATATTTACTATTTAGTCAAAGAGGTTGGATTGTATTTGAAAGTCAAAGAAACTTCTTGTAGTCTACATGTTCAATATGACACCCATTTCTGTTGAAACATGCTTTCACGCGCATGCAGAAATTTTGGCCCACTTTTTGGCCATGTGTCGTTGGTTACTTCAGCTGCATAATCTGCCACGTTCTGCTTAAAGGGGGTGAAGCATCCAGCTGGGATTATGGGCAAAAATTAAAGAAACATCTAAAACACTTCTTCGCTAAATTTCAGCTTTCTCCGATTTATCGTTTCTGAGATATTTCATTTCAAAGTTGGGAGATCTCCCCGACCGTGTTGCCAGTTGAAATCCAAGTTTCTAGGAATTGGGATGTACTATTTAAATTTTAGAAGTATTTCTGTTGTAACACTAATTCATGCATAAGTCTGGCATTCAGGAGCTTTCAAACCAATGTGAAAGATTGCGATGAACATTAATTTAAAAATAAAATTTTAACTGGCAACACTGTTGGGGAGATCTCTTTACTTTGAAATCAAATATCTCAGAAACGCTAAGACGTAAACTGGCGAAACTTGGTGAAGATATGTTTTAGATTATTCTTTATTTTTTGCACATAATCCCAACTAGATGCTTCACCCCCTTTAAATCAGCCTGCATTTGAGGTCTGTTGGCATAAATCTTCCCTGTTGCTGCTCTCCAGAACTAGAAATCAAGTGGATTTAGGTCTGGGCTGTGGGGGGCCCACTCATGATCTATGTTGAAGCTGATCAGGCGATTCTTGAAAAAACCTCGTAGTGCTTCAATGATGCATGGGCTGTGTGAGGTCTAGCGTTATCCTGCATGAACCAAGCCAGTCTCAACTGTCCTTGGGTTAGTTTCTGAGTCAGGTCACCATGAAACTGGTCAAGAATAGCGATATAACGCTCACTGTTGGTGGTTACGGTGTGCCCGTTTTCTTCGAACCAGTAAGGTCCCAGCAAACTGTGCTTTGCATTGAAGGCCACAAACTCAGTGACCTTTGGACCATTGAGATGCTTCTCACCGATTTCTTCTGGGCTACTTTCTGGAGAAGCACCTCAAAGGTCCGAAGGTCACTGCAGTCACTTTCTGGAGAAAGTAGCCCAGAAGAAATCGGTGAGAAGCACCTCAATGGTCCAAAGGTCACTGAGTTTGTGGCCTTCAATGCAAAGCACAGTTTGCTGGGACCTTACTGGTTCGAAGAAAACGGGCACACCGTTACCACCAACAGTGAGTGTTATATCGCTATTCTTGACCAGTTTCATGGTGACCTGACTCAGAAACTAACCCAAGGACAGTTGAGACTGGCTTGGTTCATGCAGGATAGCGCTAGACCTCACACAGCCCATGCATCATTGAAGCACTACGAGGTTTTTTCAAGAATCGCCTGATCAGCTTCAACACAGATCATGAGTGGGCCCCCCACAGCCCAGACCTAAATCCACTTGATTTCTAGTTCTGGAGAGCAGCAACAGGGAAGATTTATGCCAACAGACCTCAAATGCAGGCTGATTTAAGCAGAACGTGGCAGATTATGCAGCTGAAGTAACCAACGACACATGGCCAAAAAGTGGGCCAAAATTTCTGCATGCGCGTGAAAGCATGTTTCAACAGAAATGGGTGTCATATTGAACATGTAGACTACAAGAAGTTTCTTTGACTTTCAGATACAATCCAACCTCTTTGACTAAATATATCTCGCGTTTTAAGTTTGTTGTGTAAAAAATGTGCAAATGAAAGCAAATTAAAGTAGTTACATTTTTTTGGAGCACCCTGTACTTGAGGTAATCAAGAAGTGTCCTAAACCTTTTTCTACAATTCCCTTTATTTGCGAAAACACGATTTAATCTGTTTGACTCCGTACCATTGGCAACCCTGCATTTCGCAATTTTGTGACATAACAAAAGGCTGATTTTGAAAATTTCTCGCAGACTTTAAGTTATTGCCTACTGTAGCAGCTCTTAAACATCACCAGCTTGGCTTATCAGTTCCATTCTTGCCGACTTTTTTTCACTAATTGTAATTAAATAATTATTCACCAAGTTGCCTTGGCAGGAAACAGTGAAAGAACCTTTTGGTCTTCGAGCCAAGCTGTGAATACCAATTTTTATAGACTTTGGTTTGACTTGATTGGGAATCGCACCCAATTCTACCGTTTCAGTAGCAGACGCTCAATCCACTCGACCACTGATCGGTTATGGTACAAGCAATAAAATAACAGAATATATTGTATACTGTTCGCTAATCTCAGATCTAATCAAAAGCGCTATAATACAAAACTGCAGGTCTAATCTACTGTAATATCCATTACTTACCAACTTGTAGCAGTGAGAAGCCTAACGATATCCGAAAACTTTGCTACTGCTAACAGTTGATCTGGGCTACCAGTACTGATATACACTAGGTCTTTCTCGATGTCACAAAGTAGCTAAGTGCAGGATTGCCAATGGTACGGAGTCAAACGGATTAAACCGTATTTTTGCAAATAAAAAGTTATGGAATAAGGTTTGGGGCACCTATTCATTACCTCAAGCAGTTCTCATTCCTTAAACAGAACCGATTTCGAGCAGTATCTTTTTAATTGAACGTTAAAATAAAAACCTTGATATTGCTATTTAGCTAAAGCCTTGCTCAGCACATTAGAAAATATTGAAAATGGAGTTCCACAATGCTCCATTTTAGGGCCTCTATTATTTCTAATTTACCATGAATGGACTTGCCGATTTCCTTACCAACTATCCCCGGTTGTAGGCTCATGATACTTGCCTTATGAATTAGTGACAACACTGTTTTAAATACGCATGATTTAGCTAATGTTGAACCAAAAACTATTGCGTGAATGTTTTCAAATGATCTCACACTTCGTCAAAAAAATTAAGCATTAGCATTTCATCCTTTACTTGTAAGTCTAGTCAGTATCTAACTAGATCGACTGACCCTGATCTAATCGATTATAAAAGAAGTGCGAAAATCTTGCAACTCTTATATCAATCTTGTATTTTTTTCTTGAAAAAAAAAAAACTTTACTGCGCAACTGGTACCACGGCAAAATTAAGTAATTATCTTCCACAAAAGCTTTACTCACATTGCATAATATTATAGCCACAAGCGTATCGGGCACAAAACCAGTCGTAATTTACTCATCACTATATTTACCAAAATCTATTTCAACCCAATGGGCCGCAATCAGTTAATTCTCATTCAAATTTTATCCTATATTTACTCACATTATATCATCTCCGTGTCAATTAAACGTATGCTGCCCCAGTTTGTATACACGTTATTTGACATAACTAATTATTAATTTATTTTGTGTACGACTTAGTAATTTTTAAAATAATGCAAAATAAATCAAACCGGATCGTTACTAAATTCTCCATTACAGAACTCCTTTATAAGCAATGCCGTGATTAAAATGTTCATATCTTCGAAGCTTTTCGTCTGACACTTGTCAAGAAGAATCGTTAGAACGGTGAGCGCAGGAAAGAAATGGCTATTTATCGGAAAAAGCCGAGTCGTGATTGAGTGAAAAAAGACCAATGAGAGAGCATCATTAGGGCGCAATCTTGAATCTGTACACGAATTCTTTTCGTCGGCGAGGGCGGGGTTAGAAGTTTTGATAAGAGTGGCTTTAAGAGCAGATAGATGGAAAGGAGAGCGGCCTCGGGCAAGAATAGACAATCTACTGTCATCAAAATGTTGAACACAGGTAGGATTTTGTAAAAGATGAAGTCCAATGGCTGAATCAGAAGCAAGAGACTAAGTATTAGTCTGGACGGAAGATTTGCACCGACGGGCAGGAAGTAAGCGTTTCCGTTAAGAGCAAGAGCCGATAGATTTAAGGACAGGTTGTTTAATCCTGTCAGGCAGCCTTTGGGAAGCACAGCATACATACCGACTGTCACAGTGGCATGAGAATTGATAAATCACGTTGCTTTTCTGTAAAGCAGGCAGTAGATCCTTGTTGGTAGCGGAGAGAAGCTCGTTGGTAGACTAAACAACACGTGGTTCCACAGCGGAAAAGCACTATTGGACAGCAGATTTTACGTGCTTTTCAAACCGGGTCGAAACAGAACCGAGCCATGGGAGACATAGATAGATGGGGCATCTTTCGGGTCCAAATTTAGACAGAGCGTGAAATTGCTTCATCGTCTTAGCCATGAACGACTTGATAACGTGCTCACTGAGCTCACGTGATCAAAGCAATTCACGTAAATTGCTTCATCGTCTTAGCTATGAACGACTTGATAACGTGCTCACGTGCTCACTGACCTCACTGAGCTCACGTGATTACGTGCTCAGTGAGCACATGAGCACGTTATCAAGTCGTTCATGGCTAAGACGATGAAGCAATTTCACGCTCTGTCTAAATTTGGACCCGAAAGATGCCCCATCTATCTACGTCTCCCATGCTCGGTTCTGTTTCGACCCGGTTTGAAAAGCACGTAAAATCTGCTGTCCAATAGTGCTTTTCCGCTGTGGAACCACGTGTTGTTTAGTCTACCAACGAGCTTCTCTCCGCTACCAACAAGGATCTACTGCCTGCTTTACAGAAAAGCAACGTGATTTATCAATTCTCATGCCACTGTGACAGTCGGTATGTATGCTGTGCTTCCCAAAGGCTGCCTGACAGGATTAAACAACCTGTCCTTAAATCTATCGGCTCTTGCTCTTAACGGAAACGCTTACTTCCTGCCCGTCGGTGCAAATCTTCCGTCCAGACTAATACTTAGTCTCTTGCTTCTGATTCAGCCATTGGACTTCATCTTTTACAAAATCCTACCTGTGTTCAACATTTTGATGACAGTAGATTGTCTATTCTTGCCCGAGGCCGCTCTCCTTTCCATCTATCTGCTCTTAAAGCCACTCTTATCAAAACTTCTAACCCCGCCCTCGCCGACGAAAAGAATTCGTGTACAGATTCAAGATTGCGCCCTAATGATGCTCTCTCAGTGGTCTTTTTTCACTCAATCACGACTCGGCTTTTTCCAATAAATAGCCGTTTCTTTCCTGCGCTCACCGTTCTAACGATTCTTCTTGACAAGTGTCAGACGAAAAGCTTCGAAGATATGAACATTTTTTAATCCAGGCAATTCTCAAGTTCCGTACCACCAATCAACTTTTCAAATGATTTAAAAATATTAAAACTTGAAAATTTATATAAACTTAAAATTTCTAAATTAATGCATCATTTCACTCACAAAATGAACAATTTTGAGTGGTGCAGAATTTGAATATGACTTTCAATAAAGTCGATTTCATTTTGCTTTTACAATAAGCTTTTCGGACAAAACTCTTCAGTTGCGATCTCTGTCTGGTTTGGTATGTGGTGAGCAGGATCTTTTAAAGACCAAATGCAGTAAGGAGAAATGCATTTTATGGAGATTGCACAATAGTAAGGAGAAACGCAATCTATCCAATGACATCAGGCTTTGATCTTACCGAAACAGTTGTAGAGTGAATACGAACTGCTTTTGCCTGCACAAATCTGTTTTGTTTTTTTTTCCATGCAATATAAACCGCTTCCAACAGGCTCAAGTGAAACTGAGAGCGAGCTGTGGTTAGGATTTTAAACTGCGAATCAGAGTAGTTGCGTGCGCACTGATTGGATTCCAACAAATGTTGGCCAATGGCTGAATCGCTCTCTGGTTCGAATTGAGTCTTACTTTTTGCTTTGCATTTTCTATTTGGCTGAGTTCTGGTTGGTTGAGATCGGTGGGTTCCCTGTTCCTGAGTAAGAGTGGTTTTTTGCCTTATTGCTTTTGGAACATGTTGCTTGATGCGTTCCTGAAGCCTTTGAGTAGTGCCACCTACGTACCGACTATCACAGTGGCACACGTATTCATAAATAACCATACTTCTTTGATTGGCAGGTAGCACATCCTTTTTGGCAGCAGGTAGCATGCATTGGCTTGAGAAAATCAAGCGTGGTGACACTGCTCCGTAGCAATTTTGCACAGCACTTTTAACTTGATGTTGTAATTGCTGAGAAACTGAGCCTATCCACGGGGCTCTACGGTACACTGGACACTTTTCTGGTCCAAAGGGTTTGACTGTAGAAAATTGTGCAATTTTCTTGGATATGTGCTTGAGTACTATATCTTCAGGGTACCCGTTGTCAAGCTAGATCTTTTTGATAAAATCAATCTCTTGCTTAAGCTTGTTTTTCGTACATATCATAAGTGCTCTGTGTACCAGCGTGGCAATTAGGTTCGTTTTCCGTTTGGGTGGGCTGAAGGATTCCCAGCGGATGTATTGACCAGAAAAAGTGGGCTTTTGGTAAACACTGGTCTTGAAGCCAAGCTCAGTTCTTTCCAGTAGAATGTCTCGAAATGGAAGTTTGCCATCATGTTCTTTTTCAAACGTGAACTTGAGAGCAGGATATAGACGATTAAGCGTGACCAGGAAATCGTCAACGTCACCCTCTTGTTTAAAGATGGCAAAGGTGTCGTCAACATGTCGAAAATAAATTGTCGATTTTTGAACGCAGGAAAATAATGTGGACTTGTGATATCCAACAAAGATGTTCGCTAATGCTGGGCCCAGTGGTGAGCCCATCGCTACTCCGTCCGTTTGTTTGTACATGGTGTCATTGAAGCTGCACTCTATGGATGACGAAGCACTTTCCATAAGTTCGGACGACTCTACGGACGACTTAACTTATGGAAAGTGCTACGTCATCCGTAGAATTCAGCTTCAATGACACCATGTACAAACAAACGGACGGAGTAGCGATGGGCTCACCACTAGGCCCAGCATTAGCGAACATCTTTGTTGGATATCACAAGTCCACACTATTTTCCTGCGTTCAAAAATCGACAATTTATTTTCGATATGTTGACGACACCTTTGCCATCTTTAAACAAGAGGGTGACGTTGACGATTTCCTGGTCACGCTTAATCGTCTATATCCTGCTCTCAAGTTCACGTTTGAAAAAGAACATGATGGCAAACTTCCATCTCGAGGCATTCTACTGGAAAGAACTGAGCTTGGCTTCAAGACCAGTGTATTATACCAAAAGCCCACTTTTTCTGGTCAATACATTCGCTGGGAATCCTTCGGCCCACCCAAACGGAAAACGAACCTAATTGCCACGCTGGTACACAGAGCACTTATGATATGTACGAAAAACAAGCTTAAGCAAGAGATTGATTTTATCAAAAAGATCTAGCTTGACAACGGGTACCCTGAAGATATAGTACTCAAGCACATATCCAAGAAAATTGCACAATTTTCTACAGCCAAACCCTTTGGACCAGAAAAGTGTCCAGTGTACCGTAGAGCCCCGTGGATAGGCTCAGTTTCTCAGCAATTACAACATCAAGTTAAAAGTGCTGTGCAAAATTGCTACGGAGCAGTGTCACCACGCTTGATTTTCTCAAGCCAATGCATGCTACCTGCTGCCAAAAAGGATGTGCTACCTGCCAATCAAAGAAGTATGGTTATTTATGAATACGTGTGCCACTGTGATAGTCGGTACGTAGGTGGCACTACTCAAAGGCTTCAGGAACGCATCAAGCAACATGTTCCAAAAGCAATAAGGCAAAAAACCACTCTTACTCAGGAACAGGGAACCCACCGATCTCAACCAACCAGAACTCAGCCAAATAGAAAATGCAAAGCAAAAAGTAAGACTCAATTCGAACCAGAGAGCGATTCAGCCATTGGCCAACATTTGTTGGAATCCAATCAGTGCGCACCCAACTACTCTGATTCGCAGTTTAAAATCCTAACCACAGCTCGCTCTCAGTTTCACTTAAGCCTGTTGGAAGCGGTTTATATTGCACGGAAAAAAAAAAACAGATTTGTGCAGGCACAAGTAGTTCGTATTCACTCTACAACTGTTTCGGTAAGATCAAAGCCTGATGTCATTGGATAGATTGCGTTTCTCCTTACTATTGTGCAATCTCCATAAAATGCATTTCTCCTTAATTCAGAGTGCATTTCTCCTTACTGCATTTGGTCTTTAAAAGATCCTGCTCACCACAAACCAAACCAGACAGAGATCGCAACTGAAGAGTTTTGTCCGAAAAGCTTATTGTAAAAGCAAAATGAAATCGACTTTATTGAAAGTCATATTCAAACTCACAAAATGCTACCAATTCGATTTAAAGAATATTTTTCTATCCTGGTGATGTTTAGACCTAATCCGCACGTAATTAAACTAATTATAGCATCTAGTTTCCACGTTTTCTAAATGCAATAGAACATAGCGATCCATGAAATATTTCGTGGCCTGAAGATCGAATGATTTCTTACCAAATCAAACAATTACCGTATTAGCAATTCAAAGTGTTTCAAGTACAGTGCTTTCTTATGATCAAATAATAAAAAATATGTTCTACTCAAAATAGCGAATACTGTAGTTTGCTTTAGTTATTTCAAGTTGTTTTACCGACAAACTACAACAGTATTATATTGTACAATGTACAGGCACATGTTTTAAACTCCAAAATTATTCCCAAAGCTACGCTATGGTTTTACTCTTTGATCATTTACAGCATACGAGTAACTGTTAGGAATTACAGTATTTCACTTCAAGCTGCTGCTCGCTACAGCAGTAGAATATTTTAATGTGCGCTATTTTCGATAGCGCTATTGTGCAACACAATAAACTTTCTGTTCTGTTCCTTGAGGAAGAGGGTAGGTAATTTGTGTGCCAATTCTGCTAAAATAAGCTGAAGCAGCACTTCAATTCGAATGATAAGAGCTATCACTGTAAAAAAAAGTTACCATTGCAAAATTAGCAATTAGCTCCTGGATCCGCCGCAAAATGATTTAGGTTGCGATTACCTATAAGTTTGATGCCCAGGTTTCGTACCTGGTGGTCAAACCGATCGCGTTTGCATATAGTAAAAAAAGTCGTTTACACATAGCGGTTTTGAATACGAGGAACAAAACCTTAAGCATGTTTGAACGATGAAAATTAAAGAAAATCAGTTTTCAAACCTGCCGTTTTCTAAGCTTTCAATCCTGAAACGCATCAAAATAATGAAGAGAATGAATGTTGTTCATTCATTGATGCACTGTCTCAAGCAAAACTACAGCACTTCTCTATGGTCGGGCCTACTTCCATGTTCAGTTTAATCAATTTTTTTCAGGCTGTCAACTAGATTAATCTTTTGAACAATTCCAAGTTCAATCAATTTTAACAAATCGAGTTCGAGTTCATCACTTAAAGTAAATTGGCCGTTTCCTACTTCACGTTTTCTTCAAAAATCAAGTAGCCAAAACCGGCTTACAAAAAAGAAAACTTGACATAATTATAGCTGCAATTTACATTAAACTTACGGTATTGATTTATTAAAACTTGTTAGTTAATAATAATAATTAATAAAAAAAAACATCTTTAATTTGTTTAGCGTTAATGTAATGATTCTTTTTACTAAAAAAGGACTGCTGGCAAAATCAATGGGGTTCTAAAGTCTGGGTTTACACATGGCTGAAGTTTCATTCCTAATTGCGAAAACCTCTATGCGTAAACGTAGCTTTTAGTGTATGGTTACGTTATAGCAACTGCTACCAGCCTGCAAAAAAAAATTGGTTCATCCGCAAGCACCGAGTCCATGCAAATAATACGCACAGCATGCAACAGTCCCAACCTGATTGTTGACTTATGATATAGAAACTGTAGAAAAACAGAGATTATTCGACAATCATTAAAATCTGAGCTGACGTGATGCTAAGACAATGCAAAATGGTTATTCGGAGCCGTCCGACTCTGCTGTGGGTGAGAGCTTGGTGCAACGTCATAACATAACCTAGAAGTTGGGGTGTTCAAATTTGGGTCACGCTTGAAAAGTTTCGAACTTTTTCAAAGTAGTACTTTTAGGTCCAATGCACGGGTAAAGCGCATAGACAACTATTCATTAGCTTTTTCAACATGACCAGAGTCTGAACATCCCCAGCGATACGTGGAAGCACCAGGAGAGAAAAGGCGAGTTTTACACCACTTAAAGGAGTGGGCATCACTACGCAGATGGCCACTGCTGATGGGACAGACGGTCATCTTTCACGCCTTCCGTTCTTCACCCCAAAGAAGTACGGAAAATGCTTGGTGGTGGTACCAGACTTCTTCTGAGGACGTGGAAGAACTCCACAGAGATCCAACACTAACAATCGAGCCAGGCTCTAAGGCTTGGACCAAAAGGCAACGACAAATAGAGAAGAGCCAAAAATAACCTCATGAGGAAAAAGAGAATGTCCACAGGCGCTACAAGAATAGTTTTCCTTTTAATTGATAATGCATAGACGAGGATAAGAAACTGTGACCATGGCAGTGAAGGCAAGAAAGTGTCTTCCTTTGAACGAGAGTGGAGTGGATCAAAATCGTGAAATAAAGTTACTACGGGGTTTGAAAAGAAAAGTCGCTCCCTAAACCTCAGCAGTGCTTTTTCTCTAAGCGACTTGCTGACTGGTCACAACATGGAAGCTTTTTGATTTCTTGACCGCCTCCCCCCCATACGTCTCATTATTTTGACATTGTTGAATTAGGGGAATTTGTCCAGGCGAGTGTGATGAAGTCTGATGGGTAATGCAACAATCCAGCTGCATTTGTTTTTCTTGCGTTTTTTTTTTTTCCAGAAAAATGCCATTTTATACATTTACTCAAGCAGAAAGTGCTGAGATGGGAAGGAGAATACGAGATAAAAGGAAGAGCTAAGTTGCAGCAAAGGTGACAGAAAATATGTAAAGTGCATGTGAAAAACATCGTGAATGAGAAACAATGCTCGGAATTACGTAGCTGAGGCGAAAATGTGTTACGTGGTGCACCGTAATATACGGTTTTCAAGCTGAGCAAACTAGGCTTACCTTGCTCCACGATGCTTGAAAGCGGAGACGATGGAGTTGGCGAATCTGCAATATACACACGTCATCAAGTATCACATCGCGCAAGATGTGTGATGCAAAAACGTAATCAGATGCAAGCGAAAACACATATTAGTTTCGTAAGTAAACGCGTTTACGGTAATTTCCGCAAAAGTTGGATGAATTTCTTAGGTTTACTGGCTCTTAGTTTATTCACTTCACTTTTTTTGTGGTTGGACCCGGAATTTCCAAACTTGGGTCACTCAACAAGAGGTCGTGGCAATCATTCGAAACACTTATCACCAAAATTATAAAAATTTAGCACTTCCGGTAATTGTCAACTCTAACAAGTTTCGTTCTAATTGACCTAGAAACTTGAAATTGATAAAATCAGGTGAATTAATGCAGTATATCATATCTGTAGAATGACTCAAAAGTTATATCGTTTCATTGCTTTTTTAATATTCAAACCAAAATGTCACAGTTGAACAGTTAACTTATAAACAGTAATTTCGAAATATCCATTTCTGACATTTGAGGGTGGTTACTCGACTCGAAGATCGCAAGGGCATTTGCTGCAACTTCTCTGCCGCCATTTTACCCTAATGTTAATTCACTTTTTTGCTGATACTGAGTGACGACTGATGATATAAATTTTTGTCCCCTTCAGCATACTTCGGCATCAGTCAAGTTCCCAGTCCAACGTAGCTCGAGTGGCAGCGTAACAACAAATTCGCTCACTTGAATTTTTTTCGGGGGATTCCCCATCATCCTTAACATCCAGTTTCTTGAGCGATTTCTGCAAAACAAAAGCACCAAGCGCAAGGCTACCAGAAGCATTCTTTACTTTAACACACTTAGATTGCTGTTGACTGTAGGGTTAGGGTAAAGGGTATACCAGCATTAAGCCTGCTGTAACATCACGATGCAGTGAAATGTAAAAAAGTATATATCTTGACTGTAATGACTACATGTGAAGAAAATGACTCATGTGCAAGTAGGCCCCGCCAATGAGTACCACAGAAACATGATAAGATTGGAAGTCAAAAAATAAATGAACCACCCCATGAGTTACAACACATGTCTGTCATGATAGCCTACCCACAAAATATAGCAGCCTAGCACAGCTGCTGCTAAGGAATATCATCTCTCGTCAGCTGGGCTGGCTAGGTAGGCTTATCAACTCTTAAATGACCGCTGTGCTACATTGAGCAGCTTGCAACAATCATTGGAGTCATGGCAACCCACTTAACAACCGAAACTAGAAAAGATGGCGCCCATGAGAGACCCCCGGAGATATAATCAACTGGTAAGCTGCAAAATCGACAAACCAGCATATCCGTTAGATCAGTGCAGAGTATTTGTAATTTTTCTAGCAAACTAACAAAAATGCTTTTTATCTTTCTGCAAATCTGAACGTTTGTATACCTACCATTTGTGACGTAACAAGCCCCAATCTTGCACAACTTTTATGTGCGAACAAAGCTTTTCATCACTATTGCTAATCAAAAATCATAAACCAGGGGTTCTTAACCTCTTTTGTCTCGTTTATCCCTTGCCAAATGAAAGTTTAATTTACCCCCAGCTTCTTGCTGGACTACAACTTTCAGCGAGTGTTGCGGTGATCTCCAAAAAAAATCTTTGGTTCGGAAAACCACCAATTCCTACGCTTATTGAGTTGAACTCCACAAAAAAAATGATCTTCAAGGCTTTTCTGCGGGTTTTCCATAAATTTTCGCAGGATTGGTCGGCTTGCCATTAAATTTCTCATTGATGTAGAAGAATAAACCATATTGCTTTTGTATTTAGTGGATAGGTCTAAAAATTCATCAAGAAAAGATGGGATCAGCCACAAAATAGGGGATCACAAACATCAAATCCGTCGAAAAGACCTGGGTGGCAGTAATCTGCTCAGTCGCATTTCAACGCTTCATTTGCATTTTGATCGCTGGCGAAACGATAATTTTGACTTCGGAGCTTATTGTTGGTTTTGCCCATTTTTTGCTCTTTTGTTTCGGCCTTCTATTTTTTTGGGCTTGGCCTGTTTTCGACGACTCGAAATTCTATAAATAGTGAGAAAATTTTTGTTTTTTACTCATTTCGATTCATGCCAGCTCAGCTGACGAGGTTTGGTATTGACCGAAATAGCGCTATCCTGAGCATTGCATGGAGGGTTATTTTACTCTCAAATATCTTTTTGCCACAGAGATTTTTTTTTCGCACGACTGTTTTGCTTGGTGGTAGTTCGGTCAAGAAATTGACTGAGCTCTATGACTTAACAAAATTGTTATGCTTTGGACTTTGCCGGTACCGATTATCCACCAAAAGTTTTTCCTAGCCTATGCGAATCTTGCTTTTGTATTTTTACTAACATTGTTTGTTGCGGTGTGCCGCCGAATTAAGCAAGTTTTATAAGTATACCGCAAGTTAAAAACGTCGTGGAGCAACGCGCTAGATTATGATGCCAACATAACCGTTGAATTATAACGCATGTAGTATTCCATTTATTGGGACCATTTCAACCCCCCAAGAGGGCTATTTGGTAGAGGGTATAACTGAACAATGTACCAAGATTGACAAGCCCTTCAATCCTGCCATTTGGTAAGGAAAAAACTTCTGCAAAAAAAGTCAAAAAATGAATGAACCACCCCAAGATTTACACCACATGTCTGCCATGATAGCCCACCAACAAAATATAATAGCTGTTTCAAGGAATACAACCTCTCGTCAGCTAGGCTAGCTAGGTAGGCTTATAGACGTTGAAGGGCCTGTCAATCTTGAGAAATGATATGAATGGTTACCGGTATTGGTTATCCATCCACTTTACTTTCAGTCTCAACTTAATCCCACAGCTGATTTTCGAATCGAAATGAGATGTGGCTAGCAGCACTTAACAGCATGCCTGGTATATTATTGTTTAACCACTCAATGCAAATCGCCAATAATTTTTCTTTGCAGCAATTTAAATCCGTTAGCCTTTCTTGGCAAAAAATTTTCTTGGCAAGGTTCGAATTTAGACTCATGATCGCTGAAATACAGGCGGTGGAGCGATAGAGCGTTCGTTCTGAGGTTCAAATTTCGAGCCAGTAAGATCGGACACAGTGTTGCCAACGGCTCGCTACTGCTGCGACATTTCTTCGATAAGAGCTGTGCTGCCCGCAAGAGCAATGACGAGGAGATGGGCCCTGCCAACTCGTTACACGCTTCGGCATATTACAGCAAGTGAAATGAAATATTTGATTTGATAAGTCTTAAAAGAGTTTCAACAAAATTTGGAAAACATAATGGTAACTAGCCACTGTGTTGTTGTGGTAGTGCATATTATTCACCCCCTGTCACAAGACAACATCAGACGCACACTATTGGACGATCCGCACACCTTTGATCGCGATAACTACTTCGAGTTTTGAGGAATCCACACCGGCTTAAGAGTTTCACAGCCTTCACGAAAGATTCGGTGGTTTTTACTCGAATTGAGGTGAAGACTATTTTCTGATACTTTTTTCCAGAAAATCGTTGCGCCTGTGGGGCCCATATCATCTGGTAAGGTCCTAAAGAGGCAGATGCCCTCGCCCTCCTGTCAGTGACAAGGCCACTGATTCACAGCATGAAAACACTGTGCCACAGACTCACCTTGCGAGCCTCCTGCTTTCTTCTTCGCCGCTCCCCGTCCGAGCTATGGTGAGCTTTCGCTTTCGAGAGGCGCCGAACTTGGCTGATCTGAAAACAAGGCAATACTGCTGAATCAGCTAGTCAAGTCAAACTTGCTCTTTTTGCAAACGTGAGAAAACTTATGCACCTTAGTTATTTAGCTTGTCCAGTTTTGTTCATTTTTTTCCGCACTATTTTTGGTTCTCGATTTTATTTTCGAAAAGCTTGTCGGTCGTACAGAATTCTAGTAAGGCTTTGAATAGTTTCGTGGTTATTCCTTATTACCACTTCAAAAAAAAAGGGTGGCTTTGAAAAAAGCAAATAGATCGAACGCATGCTTTGGACTTGACTGGTACTGTAATACAATCAGTTATTCTAGCCGTATGCTAATCTTGCAAATACTATGGCTCAATAGTGATCCTCGGTTTGCAGCTAAGCTTTGGCGCAGTTTCAAACCCAGGGGTCAGCAACCTTTTTTGTAGTCGTTGGCGAAAAACAAACGTAGCAAAAACTCGGCGAACTGTAATAAATTTTGATTTACAAAAGTGTGATTTCAGACAATATGCTGCCGAATTTATTTACTATACCACATAAAATGTGGAAGCGAAAAGATTAACATTTTATTGATTAATATTATGAGTGATATTTGATGATTTGTTTTTACGATTAAAAACCCTTTAACAGGGATCCCAAAGCTACCTTGATCAGAGATATTTGATGTAGTAATGCCCCAATTAACGTCACATGAGATATTTGACGTTGGTTTGGGCTTGAACGTTTAATAGGCTGACGTGGTAAACAGGAAGTACCAGTGGAACAAGCATAACATCCTGCAAATAACCATCATACTTCAGTTATGTTCTTAACTTACTCTTGGCACAACGAAAACAGCTATTCGCACGCATACGTGATGCCAAACATTGGGCCTTCTTATTGGTATGATTAATACTGATTTCATTCAAGAGATAGTTGTAAAAGCCAGCAGTAATACACTCTCGGCGGAAAAATTTGCTGCAACGCAGATCAACTAATTTTATTTACAAAAACATTGTCACAATTGTAAAGATGTTGTGGGCTGGATAATTTACGTTGGCAGGCCGGATCCAGCCTACAGGCTGTAGATCGACGACCCTTGTTCTAGCCTATCATTTGGTTGTTTCTGATGCGATTAACACCAGCGATTGAGCCAGATTACTGCCTTCCTGGTCTTTTAGACAGAATTAATGTTTGTAATATCCTATTTTGTGGCTGATTCCATCTATTCTTGATAAATTTTAGACCTTTGCACTAATTTGCTTTGATATTTGGAAAGATCGAAAAAAAATTGCCTTGGTAGTGGATTTCCTGATACGTTTGAAAAATGCCTTGAATCTAATAAGTGTACATCAAAACATTTTCAGCCTTTGGTATTTTATAATCATCGAGCCATTAGACAAGTGACATTTGTTCAATATAATAAGTCGTTTTTCAGGGCGAAGTTTTATTCCGCTGTTGAATGCTGGTTCCTGAATCCTATCTCTACTGGCGAGAAGTGCTACCCTGATAGACGTGTATGCAGATGAAATACTCATTTTGCTTATACGGCGGAGTTAGCTGTGTCAACTTAAAAAAAATTTGGATCACATTAAGATTTTAAATGGCTGCGTTTGCGATTGCTCATTTGCATGAGGTAAAAAAAATACATGGATTACTTGGCACTAAATGTGTAATATCTTCCGTATACACCAGAATTTAAAGATAAATAAAAACTTCAGGAAGGTGCCGGTACGAAACTCAAACAAAAAACTAACCTGCTTCTGTTCTTCTTTCAACTTTCGTTCCAAATTTTCTTTGTGTTGCCGGAACGACTCCTTCAATTTGCTAGGGATCTATAAAAGAAAGCATTGAGCTGGAAAAGGTTAGTTTTGATAACATCATCAAAAAACACCGTGAAGCGGAAGTGGATTGAAGTAAACAAGAACAGATTTTTTTTCTGAAAGATTGATTACTTTTTCAAATTTTGTTCTTTTTTTCCCTTCCCAAGTTTTTTTTTATGATTTTTCAACTTTTCCATAACTTTCAAATTTTGATCACTTTCCCATAATTTCTTCATGGCATTCCCGGAAAATTTAGTTTTCCAGGATTTTCAATGATTTTCCCTGACCGTGGAAACCCCGATTAGAGAGCATTAAAAATACAAGGTCAGTGTTACCTTGAGCTGTGGTTTGATTCCGACGGTGACGACGGTTTCATCAGCAAATAGCGGGTGGCTGAGGAGACCTTCGAGTGTGGGCAGCCCCATTTTGCACGCTTCTATACTTAATATCGACTCCAAAACTGAGCCTGCATATCAATGTACCTTTTTATATGAGGTTTTGCAATGGTGTTGAGGAAAATTTTCACCCCTATTTGGTCATAAATATTGGCTATTGCATTAATAAAAGCTCGAACATTATTACCATAAAAACATAAAGATCTTTATAACAACCGTGATATCTTTTATGACAGAATGGTGTTGATTTTTTTCATGAAAACCATTGCAAAACTTCGTGCAAAAAGCTTTAACGAAATCCTCGTCCAGTGTTTCTCAATCTTTTCTGGTCACAAACTATTTTTAAAAATTTTTTAAATCAGGCCAAAATTTAAAACCCCACATTTCTCAGTATAAATCAGCAAACATTGCCTCTATAAATTAATATTTCTCCAGAAAAATTGTTTCTACATCTACATTTCAGGACAATTACCTAATGAATTTCAAGAGCAGCGAAAGAACCATTATCATATTACACTAATGCAAAACAAAAAAACAAGAAAGTCTAGTGAAACGCTGTACATGACGAATATTCGTTGTTCGTAGACAAGAAACTCATTTCATTCCGAGGACTTGGGTAGACAAACACTTGTATAGTCTAGTCAAGACTGATTTAAAAGTTTGTGTTGCTTTCAAAATTGAAAGATAACTTACGAATCTCTGCAGGGCTCTCTGGTGGGAGACTGACAATTGTTGCTTGATTAAGCGGTCGTCCATAAACCATTTCAAAAAGGAGCTGACCGAAACTATAGACATCCACCGACTCTGAACTCTGCCAATGAAATAGAAACTCATTCTATGGATAAATACAGTAATTGCAATTCAATTCACATTCAGTTAAGGGGTTCATGATAAGACCACTTGGGACATTGTTTCATAAAATGAATAATGATTTAATGACAATAAATGGAATTGAGCCAATGCGACGACGCGTTTCATCCTTGCTCAAGGGACTCAGCAGGCGACAAAAGCCAATTTTGTTTTATTTTTAATTACGACAAAGACCAATTTTGTTTACTTGATTAATGAACATGCAATTGCAATTACATGTTTATTCATCAAGTAGCCTTGGCCAGGACGCATCGAAGTGATGTTTTGGTCTTTGAGTCAAGCTGCCATCCTCTGCAAACCAGTCTACCACATACTGTAGTACCAGGAAGATGTTGAAGGCACTGCTACATGACCACACATATACGATTATTTAACAAGATTTAACAAAATTTACCCTTAATGTTACAATTCACCGCTTTTTTCTTTATTTTGAGTTAAATGCGACATTTTGACCATTTGGCAGCATCATCGCTGTGGCCTAGTGATTAAAACGCGTGTCTGATAGGCCTCGCGCTTGAGTTCAAGTAGCGCTGCGTTTTATTGTTCCTTCATTACCTTGCATCAGGGTTGGGGTTCAAGCAGCGATGCCAGCCTGAGAGATAGCAAATCAAAAAGCTAAAAAAGTACATTTCTGCTCTAAAGGAATGCCGCCACCTCAAAACCAGTGCAATGTCTCTGGTTGTTGTAAGCATGAGTTTGATTCCCAACTGTAGTCAAAACTTTTTGACTACCGGAGACTGACCCAGCTTATGACTTTATGTCTTCTATTTCCCAGTTTCCTTAGTATCGACAACGCGGCGAGAGAAAAGCATCACCGCAATTCGGTAAAATATTACTTTTGCTGCTTGGTTGTTGCTATCATAGTCTAGGTAACACTTTTTAGGCTGAAACCAAGCGGGTCTAGACGACACATTTATACTTCTTTTTAATCTTTAAATAAATACAGCCTAATGAGTGTTCTCTAATGCAAAGCAGTTATAATAAATTGAAATGCCAGTGCGATTACCAATTTTTACAAAGAGCATCAACTGTAGTATGGCAAGACTCAAGAGCTAATCCCATCCTGTTAAGTACATTAGCAAGTCGCCCTAAAGCGACTGAACATTCACAAAGGCAGATTATGAACATTTAAACTGGATTTGCTAATTAGCCTGTTATGTCTAAAATGACATAACTTTGCATGTAACTAGTAAAAGTACTTCTCATTGAACTCAAATGAATATGCAGCAGCAAATACATACTTACATGGATTTTGCGGAACTGACTGTAAAACTGCTTGTAATAAGGAGGAATAGAAAGCATGTAGTTTTCGATGTCACTTAATTGACAGATTTCATTTTCAATTATAATATTACCTGCAATAATAGAGAAGTCAGAAAGCAATGCCAAATAAATATTATAATTCTGTTACATAGAAGAACTTATTCAATCTAATCAAACACAAAACGCATTGTTTTTTTTCATGGAATAGAAGAGAAAAGCTATCAGCATTCAGGGATTTCTAAACAGCCTTTTCTCTATCCAAGATATAAAGCTAAATTTCATTGCACCCGCGAAAAACGCGATGGTCAATCGAACATGTTTATTGGTTTGCTTGCATCAGCTGGAAGACAGCAAACGTGATTTATCTTTGTTCCAACTTAAAGAGGCATCTGGTTCAAGCAAAGTAGTCTAACCAATAGTCTTCGGCCTAAATGCAGCATTTTACCGTGGAGGCTCCACGCCATTCCGTTTCAAGATTATACAATATCCACAGTTACAGTAATGATTTTGTGGTCTATGATTTATCCCGACATAGGTAAAAAAGCTACAATGCTCATGCTCCATCTGCCAATGTACCAACTACGAAACCAAATTGGAACATCAAGAGCTTCTGGAAATCCAGTAAAATGTTTCGGAATGAGAAAAGCCCAGCCAGCACACACCAGAGATATGTAATCGACGCTGAAGTCCCAGAAGTCCTCCATCACAAACAACAACCATCAACCTGTTGGCTTACATTATACAAAAGCTTGAACGATATGACGGTTCAAAACCACCAAGCATGGGTAATCATCGTAAAGCATCTTATTCAAGAACGCAACAAACCCAGTTCATGCGATCAGGGCCGTTGAATCTTACGTTGTATTAAATTAGACAATTTATGACATCATAAGGAAATACCCATTCATCGTTTAGAGGTGAAAAATTTTTACGCTTATACACGATAGCTGATTCTAAAAATTAAGCATTTTTTTCACTGAAATTGTTTTTAGGTCAAATGCACGGGATACCCGCTTAGAAATTAAAATTTTCCAACATGGCTCAAATCTGAGCACCCCAGAGCTTGGTGATTATTAATACGTACAATTATACTCATTGCTACTAGTATCCTCTCATAATTTGTGACAGAGCACTTGTTGCTTACCTGCATGAAGATGGTGGCAGGCGAGGCCTTTGTCGTGCAAAAACTTTAAAACCTAGAAGTAATAACAGCATTAGCTCTTGGCAATCAGTGAAGTTGTTTTGGCAATTTCAAATATTTTACGCACTACCAGTACAAATGATACAGTATAAGGCTTATCACAATAGAACTACAGACGAACCTTTTCTGAAAGTGCTGTCTGAGTCTGAAATTGAAAGCGTCTTGTTCAAGGTATCCCCTAACTTCGCCCTCTCAAAATACGAGATTATTAACTGCATGAAAAAAAGCCTGGTCGGTATAAAAAAAACAAAAGATTAAAATGTGGTGTTACTTGGATCTCAAGGCAATCAAAGGAAATGTTTCAAAGGTGCTTTTGTATAGGTGCAATCCAGTGAAATTGCCTTTAAGATTGAATTGAATTTCTTACCTCAAGTATCTGTCTTCCGTATTGTTTGATCTGCGACATCGAGAATTTACCAAAGCTTTTAGGACTACAATACTTTTTCAGAAATGAAGATTTGATTGGTTTCGTCTGAAAAGCGAAAGGCAAGAGTTGACAGACATTTTCGACATATCCAACCAACCCTACAGATTTATTTGGTAAAAGCAAAGCAACATCTTACGTTTTACTTTGCTGCAGTCAAACCGACGGAACTTTGTTCAAAATTGGGTGAAGCAACAAATTACGTTACTTCACTGCCAGTGTAATTTGGTTTCTGAAATCGGCATGTGACAACTGAGGTTCCAACTTCCCAGCTGTTTGGAAAAGTGAATTTTTTACAGTTGCCCAGAGGAATATGCTCGAATTAAATGTCTCCTAATGCAATTTAGAATTAACAAAAATTGCATGTTCGCTCACCACACCGCTCTAAATATGCTCAAAAATCTGTCTTCAATAATTTATTGCCCCCGGTTATCAGAGTGAATTGAGTACGAATGGGAATCGAAATCATGCTCACAATCACCATAGACATGCACTGGTTTCGAAATGGCGGCAGTCCTTCAACGTAGGACAGACGCTAGATCAACCTGCCACCGTAGCCAAGTATGCTAACATTATTGAGATAGTTAATTGTTAAACTATACAACACCATCGCGTCATTATGACTGACATCTGCAAGCTTTCTTGCGTCTGAGTCAAGTAGAATGTAGGTCAATAAGATTACGTGCTCGAGCATGAAACATAAAACAATAGAAACTGTTTTATCTAATGCATATAACGTTTCAAATGATTGTTTCAAACATCAAATGTTGATGTTGAAACAAGGTCAAAATTATCAATAGAAATTTCTATCTGATATAGAAGGTTCTTCCTAATAAACTTTCCGGTGCATTAATGGCAGTGTACTTACTTTGCATAAATAGTCTCTCACTGAACCCTCTTTGTAGAACCTCCTAATCACCAGCGCACCACTTTCGGTTGAAACAGCTTGAGAAATGGGGTGGATGGAGGGATGCTGTAAAATTTATTTCACAATTCGGGACTGCTTCGGCAGAATTATAATTGCATTATTATAAAAATTAAACTACGAGAAGAACTTAATGATATGCTTCCATGCACCTCAGCTGACATCAGCATTGACCAGGTTCACTGTTGACAGCGTTATGCCCTGTCTACACCAAGTTTCAATTTCGAGTTTGCAGAGTTTCAGGTAGGTGTGCTCGAGCGAGTTTTTGCTCGAGTTTAAAAACTTTTTTGCTCTAAAGGAACTGGCTGCGCTTTGGCTGTAAGATGAATATTATTCACATAATAATTAATTGATGTACGACCGTATTTTTCGGACTCTAAGGTGCAGCGAAATATATAGTCACATGGTGCAGTATAAATAAATGAGGTGTTTGAAGAGTTGGTTGGTGGTACGGAACTTGAGAATAGCCTTGAATAAAATGTTCATATCTTCGATGCTTTTCGTCTGACACTTGTCAAGAAGAATCGTCAGAATGGAGAGCGCAGGAAAATGAGCGGCTATTTATAGAAAAAAGCCGAGCCGTGATTGGCTGAAAAAGGATCAATGAGAAAGCGTCGTTCGTGTACAACCTTAAGCTTTACACGAATTCTTTTTGGCGGCAGAGGGCGGGATTAGAAGTTTTGATGAAAGTGGCTATAAGCGCAGATAGATGAAAAGGTGAGCGGCCTTGGGCAAGAATAGAAAATCTACTGTCATCATAATGTTGAGCGCTGGTAAGATTGTACACTAATGACGCTTTCTCATTGGTCCTTTTCCAGCCAATCACGGCTCGGCTTCTTCCTATAAATAGTCGCTCATTTTCCTGCGCTCTCCATTCTAACGATTCTTCTTGACAAGTGTCAGACGAAAAGCTTCGAAGATATGAACATTTTAATCCAGGCAAATGGGGTGTTGCTTTTATTTTCTCACATAAAGTGAACGCACATTGCTTTCATCAAAATGTTCATGTCTTCGAAGCAGCTTTTCGTCTGACACTTGTCAAGACGAATCGTCAGAATGGAGAGCGCCCAGCATCTTGACAAGTATCAGACGAAAATCTAGCCGAAAGCCTTACCTGAATGTTGGGCAGCAACTTCAAAAACGCAAATTGATCTTTTAATGGAGTCAGCTGATCAGGAGCTGGCTCAATCTAAAAATTATAGACAAATAAATCGTCTTAACACTAATCGCATTGAGAACAATAAATCATTAGGAACAAAGTAATTAATCAAGCTTTATAAAAAATACAAGTACGCTACCAAAGTAACTGTATTTGTTTAATTTGTTTTGTTTTTTATTGCAAATGGGAAGTATAAAAGTAATTAATAAACTTGTAAAAATAATCGAGATAAAGAAAATCAAAATAAATATGATAGAAAATCTATGTTCTTTGTATTGCATGGAAACTGCAGCAAATTAATCGCTAAAATGAATGTCTTCTTCTTCTTTCTTCATTGCCCGCTTTTCCGTAAGGGTTGCGGGGGCAGTAGCTCAAGATTAAGCTGCCACACCTCACGGTCTTCCATCATCTCCATCATTTCGCTTGGGCGAAGTCCCAAGCAATTCCATCCAAAATCCTCAATGTAATCGGTCCATCTAGTTCTAGGTCGTCCAACTGGTTTTCTCCCATTTGCTTTGGCAAGTAAAGCTTGTTTGGGGAGTCTTTCCTGAAGCATTCTGCTTACATGGCCAAACCATCTAAGCTGAGATCTTTCAAATTGGAAAAGTACCGGCTCGATGTTAAGAGATTTTCGAATCTCACAGCTACGCACCTAGTTAAACAGCGTAACTCCTTCGATTTTTCGTAAAAACCTCATTTCAGACACTTGCACTTGTGATCGCACTCTTTTGGTCATTACCCAAGATTCATGACCATAAGTGAGAATGGGGACAAAGACTGCTTCGAAAATTGAGAGCTTTGCCTTTTTCGACAATTCTCGTTTCATGACAACCGAGTAGTGCAAAGCTCGCATTACTGCACTAACCTTGCCTATTCGAGTATCTAGTTCTTCGTCTTGCCTTCCGTCACTCGTAAATGCAACCCCAAGATACAAGATAAAATGAATGTAAAAGTTGCAATTAACGACAGGCAGTACCGTACTAGATGGTCGTACTTTTACATGGTATATGTGGTGCAAGAAATTTGATTTTTCGATTCATTACGACTGACTGTAAAACACCAAAAAGTAAGATGGTATTTACGACGGTGGTTCATTTAACATTTTTTGGTCAATTTTTTTAAACAGAACAAACATAAATTCAGAAACAACACCAGACAATTTTTTAACGCAGATATTTACACGCACTTGCGGAATTTACAACGGCAGGAACCTAAACTTTGCCCTTGCGAGTTTGAGTTCGATCAGTGTTCCCGCGTGCACCCAAAAAACCGGTAATTTTCTTATCGTAAACAATAGAAAATCCAAAAATGAGTCGGTATGTGCCCAATAAAACGCTGATAAAATGGCATAATGGTTACATAGAGTCTGATTCTTTACCACTGCCCTAACGCATAGCTTAGGTAAAGCACACTAGTGTAAAAATATCTGGTGCTGCCCATTACTAATTTCGATTTACCGGTATATACTGTATTCGCATTTTCAGTAATTAATTTTCTGTATTTTTTACGCAATGCAACAAACAGCTTGAAATAAAAAAGCGTTTTCAATCAGTTAATTTTCGTAGTGTTTTTAACATTTACAGAGATATACTTAATAAACAATCTAAACAACTACACTATGAAAAGCAAAAAGTCAAGCCTAAGCTTTCCTTTTGAACTTCCAGCATTACAAGATGGAACTTCCATTGCAATTGACAAACAGGTAATAGGCAGGAGGTAGCTCGACTTGGAGCAACGCAAGAACTTATTCCTGACAGAGAGAAATATTTCATGGCCAAGAAAATTTAATAAATTCATTGCGAACAATGCACTGAGAAATTAATCATATGGTAAGCTATAAACAGTAGGCCTATGCAGTTAATGTACCCATGACAGCAGTAAGCGTTCTTTTGGAAGAGTTTTTGGCCTGATGAGGAAGCAACTTTTTTTAATTCTCCATCCCATCTCTGGCAGAGGTTCTATAACCTCCCAGTGAGGCTCCGAACGCAAAAACATTGAAACAAATTGCAAGGCTGATTCTGAAAAGTTGAAAATTGGTTATTAAAACAGAAGAATTGCTTTTATACTTTTCACAAAATGTAAAAGAGAGAAGTAGACGGCAAGTAGATAACTACATGAAAAAAATATACATAGTAGAATTCGCCCAACTTATACCCGCATAATTCATCACATTATCGGTAACTAAGATTCAGCAACATCTTGTCATGAGATTAATAAAGCATAAAGGACTCTAGATGAAACCACGAGCAAGTATACTATAATATCATGTAGGTTACTTAAACTTATTAAAAAATAATGTACTTTAAAACGAAATTACTGACTGAAATGGAATCCCATAAGGCAAATGCATTTCCTAACCTACAACAAACTGTTTGTTCTGCAAGTTATATTTGGCAAAAACTTTTTTTTCTTATCAAGAAACAGCATTACACTTACAGTAATACTGTGATTAAGCTAAATAGGAAAAATAATAATCTAAACTGAGCTTATAAGAAGTATATAATATTTTGAAATATAAAATTTAAGCAATCTTTACTAATGTCCCCAACTGTTCAACAGCTACAGCTATTACATTTCACTGATTTCCAGAACAGTTTGACATTCTATTTTAATTTGATGGGATGATCATTCCTAATGATAGATACTGGACAGCAGGGTCGCTCAAAAACTTCGAGCCAAGTCAACTGACCGCAAACCAACGGTTTCGTTCCAGTGATTTTGTCACCGATTTCGTCGCAGTGATTTCATCACAAAGTGAGGGTTTGGGCAAGATGGCTCTGGGGATAGTAAAAATATATTTAGGATCGCTCTTCTCAGCCAATCAGGTTTGTTCACGGTCAGTTTGTTCTTGGTCATTTTGTTCGCGGTCAGTTTGTCGCGGTCAGTTGTCGTGGACCCCAAAAACTTTGGTAAATTGTGCCAAATTAGACATAAATCTTTGAGAGAGACTATTTTACCAAAAATTTTTAAGTTAAAGAGAATCAAACAAAAATGAGCAATATTTATCCATGAAGTTTTAGTTACTTTTCGAAGGGATAAGATTAGGGCTTGTTAGGTTAGATATAATTTTCGAGTTTAAGGCTTTGAGTTTGGGTAAGATGTGGGTCAGAAATAATAAAAAAGTAGATCAAGTCTGGTCGTTTCCTAATTTTTCAGTCATTTTCGGTATTGCACGCATAATTCTTGGTTTTGAATGCAAATTCTTACTATTTTTTGATCATTTTGACCAAATACACTAATTTAATCTTGGTCATTCACCAAAACTTTAGGTCAATGACTGACAAAGAACAAAAAATAACAAACAAAAAACTAGGTAGGTAGGCAGTCAAACTGTGATGAATTTTATACTAAACAACTAAACCAACATTGCTATCAGACCTCTTTGGTGTAAAAGGGCATTCAAGTAAAAAAAAAATTGCTCGGTTTTCTTTTAAAAGGTTTTGACAAATCCTAAAACCAGAATCACCAAATTTGACTTTCTGCGACCTTTTGTTCCCAAGATATGACAGTTTAGATTTCCCCTTATAAAGGCTTTTTTCCCAAAAAATTTTTCCTGGGTTGCCAACTAGAAACAAAAACTTAAAAGTTACTGTGTGCTTCTAATTCTCAATAAGCGTTTTGCATCAGAGTTGTTGTAAAAATAAAAAAGTGAACCGTCAGAATCTCATATTAGCTGCTTTTCAAGTAAAAGTGAGATAACTTTTCAAAATCTTCTGCCACAACACTGACAAAATGTCAACACTGAAGGACAAATATTGTTAACTTTGAATTGCAATACTTTGAAAACGACAAGACATAGAAAGTCTAAATTTGGTGAGAATGCATTTTAGACTTTCCCCAACATTTTAATTAACTAAAACTTGACTTGAATGCCCCTTTAAAATTTTCAAGCTTTCTAGCTTTGAAGGTGTCTTTGAATTTGACTTGTTCTGGCTTCATGGTTAAAACAGGCTCAAAGTTTCTGACATGGCTGGAAAACACAAGTAACAAACTGACATTTCTTTTTTGAGTTCATGTCTTACTAATCAACTTGTAAATATATTTTTGTATTCAAGATGTTTATCAACCTGTAAATGTTTTTTTGTATCAAAACATGATATTCAAGATGACTTAGGTAAAAGGTAACACTACACAGAGCAGCACAATTATCTACATTACCTGTATGATTCATATTATAATTTCGAGGGTCAAAAAATTTTTTGGTAATTTCACTTGCAGCCAGCATTGGATTGTCCAGGATAGCATCAACCAGTACCTGAAGGCCATGCTGCCTTTCAGCAATAAATTCACGATCCATGTTTCCCAAAAGCTTCTTTGGAGGCAGAGGGAGATCAATTCCAGACATCTTTAGGCTTTCATGAAGTGAAACAAAATCATTGTAGCGCCTGCGTACCTGTGGAAATAATCAAAGCTGCGCAGCTGAACAAACAAAAAGTGATAAAAATCTAAAAGAATAAGCTAAGAAAAATGTTCTGAAGAACAAATTAATCAAAGGTTGGCTAAGTCAATTATAACATGATTAGAACAAACAGATCTGGTTAAATGCAAACTGGTTACCTTAATCATCAGCACTATCAGGTGAAGAGGATTAGAGGGACCAGTACCTGCCCTTTTGAGAAGAAGTGGGCAATTTCACATTATTAGTAAAAACTTAATGTCAAAAAAATATTAAGATGTTTAATTCTAAACAGCAATAAAATCTAGGCAGGAACTGCTAGTACACACATTTGGTATTTGATGAAAATGTAAACTTGATCATTTGCTGATAAAATTAAATAGACACTTTGATTGAACACGATGCGCTGTCTTACAATGGTGCCAGGTAAGCATGCCACACTGTGTTATCGTGAGCTGCTTGTTAGTTGATAAGAGAATCATCCACATGGAAGAAAATTTTAATTGCTTCAGCGTTATTACTTGTTTAATGGTTAGATCCCCAATTCCTACTAACAACAATAAAGTCATTAACTAACAAAACATTGTATAGAACGATATTAAACAAGGCATGTATATAATCATAGCTATTAAATTTTGAAATGTCAGTATAACATTGCTGTGGTTTACAACAGCGATGTAAAAAGTACTTGAATATTGTAATCAAGTAAAAGTTTCATTACTGACGAAAAAACAACTTGAAGTAATGTACAAAGTACTGACTAAAAAAGTACTTGAGTAAAAGTTTAAAAAACTAGTCGTTTTAAAAGTACTCAAGTACAAGTATTTTTGAAAGTACCGAATTCAAGCAAAATAAACAAATTATTCAATCGACATATAACAGACAACTGGTCGATTACCTTCACACCACTGCCATATAACGCTTGGTCCTCAAACTTCTCATTCTCTCAAGAAGTCATGAATTATTAATTACTCCAACTTTTTGTTATTATATTCAAAACAATTAATCAAAAAGCACAACAACAACAAGACTTCGAGATTTGAAAATCAAGCCATGCAGAATTTACATGAAATCACTTCATAACATCTTTGCTCAAACACTCATTTTTAATTATTATCCTAAAATTTAAAAACACTGTGGACGTGTCTTATCAGTGTGTAGTCTACTGTATCCATAGGCGTCAATTTTGGGGGGTGGGAGCGGCACCCCCTCGGGTCTGACACTGTAGGAGACAAAATATGTCTGGTCCCTTCGGTTTTTTGTCAAGTAATACTCACTTGGCAAGAAGAAATTCGAAATTCCGGACTGAGATAGAACCAGAATGTGGCAAAGACCTTTTTTTTTTTTTCTTTACCTGAATTTGGGGGCAAAATTCGAGAGTGAAATAGAATTCGTTTGCGGCAAAGACATTTTTTTTTGGTCTTCACCTGAATTTGGGGGCAAAATTCCAGACTGAAATACAATTATTTAATTTAACCAAACTTCGCAAAAACATTTCGCCCCCTCGGAATTTGCTTTATGAACAAAAAATCGATGCCTATGACTGTATCTACAAGGTGGGCAAAAAGTTATGCACCATGGCAATTTCAATATATTCCGCGATAACCTTTTTTGGATTGATTAATACAACTTATTGTGGATTTTTTTGAATTGAATTTATTTCACGACATGCAAAGGCAGGCAGAAGCCTGATAAACAGTACATCACTAAATCACACAAAATTATTGTTGATAGCCCACTTAGATAGTCTGGGTCTTGATTGGGACAAAATTGATCATCATATTGAAAACATTTTGTAATTACATTACACAATAAATTACAGCATCATACAATGTTTATCGCATATATGGTACAAGTGATTTTTGGTTAACTCTGTAGAATTTAGCTACAGAAATGTTTAGTAATGATAGGATGCATTTTTGGCTAATTAGATCTCTGTTTGCTTCTTTCATGATTTAGTTTGAACACCTACGCTAATTGCTAGTATGCAACGTAGGGCAGACACCAAACAACAAACGTGAAATTAAAACCTTCTTGAACTGCTTTTCGCCAGACTGGATCTGATATGTACTTGCAGATGCAGTCACTGTTGTGGTCTGACCTCTGATGCAAGAGTTACCAGCCGAAAAGGACGATAAGACAATTAACTTAACTGAACTGAACAATTGCAGGTGGAAAAGTCGACCGTTCTGAGGAATTTGCGATTCAAATTTAAAATTACAGTACATTGAACTTTTCTGAATCAAAATATTACTTAAGTTGAGTTACTTCACTCTAAAAGTAAGCAAGTAAAAGTAGCTACAAAAAAATACTCAAAAAGTACTCGTTATCGGAAAAAACTATTAAGTAATTAATCTACTCAAGTAAACGCATTTCGTTACTTTACACCACTGATTTACAATTAACTTTTTTCGGTTTTAACTTTTATGGAACCTTTGGGGGGCAGAAAGCAAACACAAGAGTGTGTTTCAATATATTAAATACCGGTATTTAAAAGCAATAATGACACTTACATTCCAAGAATCATTCTTCTCTGGACCACGTTGAACTCTCAAAATAAACTCCTAAAACAAAGACTAAGTAGTACATAAGCAATTCAAAAACTAATACTGCTAAAGTTAGTTTTATTTTAAAAAATTATATCAAGTGTTTTCTTCTGAAAACAGGTACCAGTATTATGTGCAGTAACATGCATGAAAACTTTTGTATGTAGTGACTGCCAATCACGCATTTTATAAATTTGATGCCATTTCATGTCCTGCAAGAATAGTAGTATAAGACTATACTGAATTAGAATAGCCATACCAGTAAAGTCTAAAGTGTAACTTGTCTGCATTTCATAGACTTCAGTCATTTTTTTGATTTCATACTCATTTTTGGCTTAATTACAAAGCAAACCACTTTCTAAATAGATACTACTCTGCTTTGACAATGATGTAACATAGTAGTTAGGTTTTGCCAGTTTGTAGGTGGTATTGGTGGATCATTTGCAGCACACGATGAAATCTTGTTTCAATGTGATTCTGAAAATGTAAACTTTTGGGCACAGTCCACAACAGATCATTGCTTGCAAAAAAAATCCATCAAAACGAGTTGGACAAGCGCCAGTTGATTTGAAAGATCAATGTCCCATTTCAAAGTCCAATTAAAGCATAGTCACTATATACCTAGTCTGGAAGCTAAACGACAAAATTTCGTGATGTGGTTGTTCACAGCGTCACCTAGAGTAAGTGTCCCACAGCTAATTTAGCATGCGTAATTGTTAAGAGTTGCCATGGTAGCATTACAGACAGTATTCAGTTTTTAAGGACTGAAAGCCTTCCTTAAGAAAAGAGCTGAAAGACAAGTCACGCATCAAGGACAAAAATGTCATGCAGGTATTATCAAGCTCATGATCTCTTTATGACATCACAGAGTAATGCAAGTTTGCAAGAAAAGTTAAATCTGTGAGAAAAATTAAAAGAAAACTTTTGCTGAGAACAGATGAAAAGCAAGCAGCATGTCAGGGACAAAAATGTCAGGCAGACAGTAGCATGATAGCTATCTCTTTATGACGTCACACAAAGAGAATAAGAGAGCAAAAAGTGAGTGCTCAGTTGCTCATTTACAGTAGGTCTACTCTTTTTTATTTTTTAAGTTATTGCTAGGATTTGGGTAAGATGTTGAGTTTGGGTTAGGATTAACATTGGGGCTTGAGTTTGGGTTAGGTTTAGGGTAGAGGTTAGGGCTAGGCAGGGGCCGGATTTAAGAGGGACTCAAGTGCCCCCATCATTCACCACTAGTAGCCTGTACATTTATGCAATGTTGTGCGAAATAAAAACATTTTAAAAATACAGCTTATATATATCATGTTGCAAACTACTTTGGTCAACTTTTCCACTTTCTATGCTGAGAGGTTAATTCTGGTAATTTGATATCACAAATACATCTTTACTATATGAGCAAAAAGTGGGTCGGCATAAAATAATTTTATAATCAGCTTGACGTAACAATCATTTTCTTTGCTGCTTATGCCAACGACTCAGTGGCACAACCAGGAGGGGGTTTATCCTACCCTCCCTTTAGCTAAGTCACTTTGTAAGAGTAAATCCAAAACTTTTTAGCAAAAATTGTGAGTGTTTAAATATGTTTTGGACTTGACCAGTGACTAAGGGGGAGGTTGAAGGGGTTGGGAAATTTTATCCTTCAATTGGCTTTAGACTCTTAGCAATTTACTTCCTTCAAATGGCTCTAAAAAGATACAAAATTCTATGCAAATGGCATCAAAAATGGCTAATCTTTCAAAAAATTACAAAAATTGCCCAGCGACTGGGGTGAAGCCCCAGTCCCCCATCTGTGATTTGCGTGCGAGTTACACCACTTTTTTCAGCACGCTGTCCAACTGAGATATTTTTTAAGCAAATTGTTTGACCTTTAGGTTCAAGACTCTCCTTTTAACAAAATCCAAGCTGTGTGTTAGCAACAACTAACCTTTCAAGCATTTTGTTGAAATAAACTTGATTCGTGCTCTCCCAGTGACTTTTATATGAACATGTCATAAGTTGTTTGACGTCATTGTAAAATTTGCATAGACAAAGCAGATGTGTTTATCGATGCAATTTTTATTTCCAAATGTGGTAATTGCAGTTTTATATCAGTGCATGTTTGAAAGTTTAATGATTCTAAATTGCTGCTAATTTTTGTTTCCAAATTTTTGGTTGCAGTTTTATGTCATTGCATGTTTAAATATGTGTTATTCTTTTCGCCTGATGAGACCCTTGAGCAAGGTCGAAACGCGTCGCGATAGCTCATTCGCACTGTATATTACAATAATAAATTGTATAAATGAATAACTTATGCTTCTAAATGCTAGCCGTGAAGATGACATAAGTTACTGGTCGAAACATGAAAACCTATAGTTTAGGTTGACAATCATTGAATAAAAAATTTTAATGATTCTACATTGCTGCTAAACTTGATTTAATTTTTGCACCATCAAAAATGGGACCACCACCAAACTTGGGCCCCAGACCACTCCACCACACAAATCTGGCACTGGGGCTAGGATAGCAATTTTCTTATTCTGATGTAATGTAACAGTAGCCTCTGCCTAATTTTTAATCGATAAGCGATAACAAAAACTAAAAATACAGAATATTTCTTTTGAATAGTACTGCAGAACCAGTATTTTGGTACCATTTTTGAAAAAGGATAGATACTAAAAAAGTACCAATTGTTGGGACTGATACCAAAAAGGTACCAAGGTACAGTACTTATGTATTTGGTACTGCCCACTTATGCTTCTAAAGACTTGTATATACCTGCAGAATCATTGGAGATTTCGTTTTGGTATGCAACTGGATAATACTACTAAGAATGTGCCAGCAAAATTGTTTGGCAAGTTTAGTTCTTTCCTTTTCTCCCCTGATCTCAACCATTAAGGATTGCACCGCTTTCCCTTTATCGTACATAACTGTGCAGCACTCTGCTCAGCGACCCTAGCTTCCTATCAGCTCAGCAAAAAACTAATTGAAATATTAGGGACTTGTATAACCTTAAACTCATCAGCGTCAACTTTTCTTTGAAGAATATAACATCTTAGGGGGCAAAACTTTTTTCTCTGAATCTTTTCTTTTCTTTTTTTTTTTGAAGTGGTTTAGAATGTATGTGAGTGTAAACAGACATTTGCATCCTTCTGTACAAACCAAGTTGTCCCGTGATAGTCACAATTTTGAATTAGAGTTCGACCGATATGACTTTTTCAGGCCGATACCGATATCGATAACTGATATATTAACTTATTAGCTACGAAACTTTGTCACTATTTTTCATCTAACTTGACACTAAAAGCTTCTCTAATTCCCATCCAAAGAAAGACTATTGCAAACACAAGTCACACTCCAGTATCATTCATCAAAAAAACAAACAAAAAAATACAACGATTTGGCAATCAATAGTCAAGAGCGGTTGTGCTTGCTCTCAAAAATAAACAGTTTGAGGTAATTGTTCTAAGCCGATATTTTATCAGTGATAAACACCAATATGATATATTAGCTTGACCCTGACATCGGCCGATATATATCGGCTGACTGATATATCGGTTGAGCTCTATTTTGAATGCCTATACTTGCGAAGCTGTTTGTGGCGTTGCAATATTTTTAAGCACGTGAAGACGCTTAGCATAATGGCCTAAGTTTATTCCAGCACTGCTTCAACTTAACGTTATAAGCACATGTCATACTATTAAGCCATTAAGTCAATTTTTATAAGCAAATCAGCATTTTTATTGGGAACACGCAGACTCATTTTTGAATTTTCCATCGTTTATTGCCAATGTTTTGGGAGCAAGCTGACTCACCAAAACCTAAGACAGAATACTGGATGTCTTAAACATGTTATTCTACTGTTATTCACTGATAGTATTCTAAGTAAATTCTAACTACAGTGAAAGAAAGACGTGCATATAACTGTTCTTTCTTTATGATTTGCTGAGAATTATTTTAAATATTTTGTTTTTAAATTTAAATGCTACCGATACTGCTAAAATGCTGTCACAATGCTAGGATGTTAACAGTAACGTACTATTTCATTTTCTGAATGAGTGCCACATCAAAATTGTATGGAAAATGCTCTAATTTATTAAATGCAATCTCAACACAAGATTTTACAGCTCCATTAAATCAGAAAGTTATTAAGGTGGCTCAAATCTATTCATTAAGATATTGTCATTATATTAAGGTGACTCAAATCCATTTATTGCCATATTGTTATTAAATCATTATTCATTTTGTGAAACAATGTCCCAAGTGCTCTTGTCTTGAACCCCCCTGAATTTGATTTATGCTCACCAAATTAGAGGTTAGAGTGCTCTTGGTTTCGGAATCTTTTGACTAGGACTCTTGTCTTAGCCTCTCTCAAAATTTAAAAATAAATCGTGTATTGTATCTCATTTCAGCGCAATTAATGCTGCAGGAAAAAAACGATTACCATATTTATTCAAGTATAAGTCGCAACCCCATATTTGACATGAAAAACAGTACAAAATTTTTTTAAACATCATTGGTTTTATTCATTGGAATCACATACCAAAAATTAAAATTCGTGGAGTCACATAACTAAAAAAGTAACTATTAAACTAAAAATTCATTGCAATCACATAACTAAAATAGTAAAAATTCAACTATAAATTTGAGGAGTCGCAAACAAACTTCTTAAATTGTTTTTGTCGGATCGTTTTCAATTTGCTTCTCACCACAACTCATCATCTGATACATTAATAAACAGTCACTTGGAAGTAATCTAGGTCCTCTCTTATTTCTAATTTATATTAATGATATTCCTAATGCTCTTAAACTCAGAGCCAAGATTACTCGCCAACGATACTTGCTTAAGCAGCATTCCATTATAATACAACAAATTTTCAAAAAATATGCAACCACTATGTCACGAAATTGTGTCATTTTATTATATGCTGTAGTCCTCAAAAATTGAAGACCATAAAAAAAATTTTCAAATCGATTCAGTAGTTTTCGAGATATAACCTTTCAAAGTTTGGGCCTCCACTAGGTGCCGCTCTTCACCTGCTTAACAATTTTTTGTTTTATGAGCGATTTATGGGTGATTTCTGAGATAGAAAGATGGTTGAAATGACAATTACACCATTTTTGAGGGTGGAGAATCCAAAAATGACATTGTTTTTTCTCTAAACCAATTACTTTAGCAGTTTTTAGCACTTTTAAATTTTTTGGGTAGGCAATAAACTGCCCCGAAAACCCCATGTGGGAGACAAAATATCAAACAAATTTAATGCTCATAGGGTTGTTCCATAACCATACTAACCATACATAGAATAATTTCAGATAGCATTTTTGCCCTTTTTGAATAAAACTCTGCTCTAAACACACTAATTTAAAAAAAATTGTATCAAGTTTTGCTGCTTTACGTTATTTGGCATAAACTTTGTAAACGTCATAATTGGCCATATAAATAGTTGTGTAACATAGAAATTGTGACATAACAATATAGTATTGTTAGTATTATTGTTATTAATTAAAACTTTCCAGCATTTTAAATTAAAATTCAGAGTATTCTTATACAGACAATACAGTACCAGTGGTGGTAAGGCAAACAGGTTGAGATGTGTATTAACAGTGCTTTACTTTGAAGATTCAGTGTCAGTAAAATTATGAAATAGTTTGATTTTGCAGATTTAAGCTAAACTGTTGGTATATGTTATCATAGTGCCATCAATTGATAAACTTCATGGAGCCTTGTCTCATAGGATTGCTTAGCAAGAGTAGCTTTCATGAAACTAGGTATGCAAGAAAACCTGGCTTTATGTTGTTGTCTTCACTTTCTGAAACGGAACTGGAATTATTGGCTTTCAGATCTCAAACCAAATTATTGACAGAAAATATTTCTTCCAAGCACATTTGTTAGCATCATCATGCTTATTATTTGAAAAAGTTTTCAAGTCATGTCAGTTCAAAATGTTGCAATTTGTTTGGAAATCCTAATCAAAAATCTTGCAAAGGATGTCGTGAAATTACTTTGGAACTAGCTAAAGCTTTGGCTCCCACTTTTCCTGATATTATCCCAGGCAAAAAGATGTGCATTTCGTGCTGGATTACAGCAAAATCCAAATCAACTGAAATTGTCAGTTCAAGCGAACAAAGTGCTAGTACTGCAAGTGACTGGGAACAAGCTTCTGGCAATATAGCTTAATAAAAGGTCAAAACTGTCTTGCAATTGTTTGGAGAATCTCCTGTAGCAATGCACAGTAAGGCTCTCCACCAAAGATAGCCTCTTGTTAAACGCAAGCTTTCATCTGTAGCTCAAAATTTAAATGAAAGTTTTTCTAAAGTAGCGAAAACTCCCAAATTAAATACTGCTATTGAAGAGACCCCTAGCACAAGCACAAATGCAATAGCTGCTCAAGATTTAATGCAACTTATGCTTGAGCTTAAAACAAAATTCCAAACTGCCAAGTCACACTCTGACAAAGTGCAAATTTTGACTTGCAAACCATCCTCATGGACTATTGAAAAGACTGCAGAATTTTTTCAGTGCACAGTCTACATTGTCCGACAAGCTCTAGTACTGAAAGCAGCAGTTCTTGCCAAGCCTACTTACTCCAGGTTCTAGAAAAGGCATTGATGAAGAAACAGCATCCTTAGTGAATGCCTTTCATGAAGATGATGAGTTCACATGGTTGCTGCCAGGTTCCGAAGATATAGTCAGTATTGGCTATAAAGTCCATCAGCAAAAGCGTCTTATTTTATGCAATTTGAAAGAATTATCTATTGAATTTAGAAACCTCCACCCAAATGTTAAGATAAGCTTTTCCAAGTTTTGTTCTCTCCAACCAAAACGGTGTGTTTTGTTAGGTTCATCAGGTAGTTAATATGCAGTTTGCGTCTGCGTGATCCATCAAAATGCGAAGTTATTGGCTGCAGCTTGTCAATTAGATTATAAGGAAATAACGCAGATCATAGTTTGCGATACATCCAGCTAATACGCTGCCTAAATTGTCCTGGAAAAAATGCATTAATATCTGAATAACAACAAATCAAAAGTTAAGAGCAAAACTCAGAAGTAATATTCAAACAATGGCAATCTACTGATCGAACAACACTGAATACTTTGACACTTCCCACTGATCAATTTATTGAATTGGCTGCATCTCAACTGGAAAGATGAATGCTCACTCTTCCATAGCAAAAAGCCAAGCACAACTTTTAAAAAATAGAAAAGAATCAATTCAACTTGATACTGCAATTGTCCTGCTTGATATTTCTAAAAACTTTTCATTTGTTGTTCAAGATGAAGTACAAGGAATTCACTGGAACAAGGACCAATGCACTCTTCATCCAGTAGTAATACATTTTAAAGACCAAAACGAAAATTCATTAAAAGCCCTTTGTTTCTGTTTTTTCTCTGAAGATTTGAATCATGAAACTGGTTTTGTGTATGCTGTTCAGCAAATTTTAACAAGTAACACCAAAGAAAAATTTGTTGCAATCAAGAGACTGGAATACTTCTCTGATGGATGCAGTGGTCAATATAAAAATTATAAAAACTTTTTTAAATTAATACACCATCTTCACAATTTCAATTTGAAAGCTTCTTGGTCATTTTTTGCCACAAGCCATGGAAAATCTCCTTGTAATGGTGTAGGAGAAATGATCAAATGTAAACTGACCCAAGCAGTCTAAAGCGACCCACAAACAACCAATCAATCTGAGAATTTTTACATAGAAGATATGTGATGGCAAGCACTGTTCCAGGAACACAATCGTTCGAGTCTGATTCGGTTGGAATTCTTCAATTCAAACTTGTGTCAGATGATAAATCTTTTTGTGGAAATCACAATTTTTTAATTCAATCAACATCTCTTCAGGAGTCAGATATTTCCTTGATGAGCTATGTTTGCTGTGTCTATGATTCAAAGTGGTGGATTGGACATGTTCTTGAAACTGATTCTGTTGAAAATGATATTTGAATCAATTTTCTACATCCATGTGGACCTTCCAAATGCTTTTATTGGCCATCTCGTGAAGACATTTGCTGGGTTCCATTATCACATGTGCTTTGTAAAGTTAATCAACCTAGATTGGCTTCAGCTGCTGCAGCTACTAGAAGTGCCAGCCTAAAATATACCATTCTTCAATTAGAACTCAACCAAATCAAAGCATGTTTCAAATCTTTTGTGCATTGATCTGTTTCACTGGTACTAAATACTGCAGAAGTGAGAGTTAGCATATGGTTTTGATTGGGACTGAAGTTCAGTTAGGTTTTAGGGTTAGCTGGTATGGGAAACTCTTCAGGTAGAGTTCAGATTCGGATGGGGTAACCTCCCACTTGCTTCTCTATACTTTTTCACAGTAGTTTGTTAAACCCGTTTTTAACACTTTGGTTTTGATCTAGATGATCTCTCCAAGAGCAAACTTTTTTCAGAAAATCTGTAATTTTTCTTTCATTTCACAATTCAAATTAAAAACAGGCTTTCAAACATGCCAGTTATGTATAATTTTTATTCTTAGTTCTTAAGATATTGATTTTAAATATTTAGTATTTGAAGGAAAAAAAGTAAAAACCAAACAAATATTTTTACTTTAAATACTAAAATGATGAATTTTTAGTATCCATAATTTAAAAGTGAACATCATGCCTATTGCCAAGTCATCTAGCAATTGTACTACAAAATTTGAAAAATAAAGGCTTCCAGAACCTATATATTTGTAAAGAATCAGAATATTTCTGACCAAGGCTAATGTGCTAGTAGTAACATGTTTTAGTGCAAGTTGATTCTCGTGAATTATTGTCAGTAGTTGTGTTTAATTTGCTTTCAATTCTAACTAGGAAGTTGAATACTGTGCTTACAAATGCCTCTTGGCTGAAATTTCAGTGATTTCCTATTTTTCTTAGCATATTTTATCTTTGGTTCTATAGCAAAAACAACCACATCTTCAAGAAAAAACTATTTTTGACACACTAATATCCATACTGTAGAACTGGATGAGATTTTGAAAAAAATCGTATGTTTACTATAGCTTTTCATTCAAGAAGGACAAAAATGCTATCTGAAATTATTCTATGCATGGTTAGTATGGTTATGGAACAACCCTATGAGCATTAAATTTGTTTGGTGTTCTGTCTCCCACATGGGGTTTTTGGGGCATTTTATCGCCTACCCAAAAAAAAAAAATGCTAAAAACCACTGAAATATTTGTAGATAAAAAACAATGTCATTTTTGGATGTTCTCCACCCTCAAAAATGGCGGAATTGACATTTCAACCATCTTTCTATCTCAAAAATCACCCATAAATCGCTCAGAAAATGAAAAATAGTAAAGCAGATAAAGAGTGACACCTAGCGAAGACCCAAACTTTGAAAGGCTATATTTTGAAAACTACTAATGCGATTTGAAAAAAATTTTTTTAATTGTCTTCAATTTCTGAAAACTACAACACATATTGCAATCACAGAATTTCATGACATTAGTGGTTGCATTGATTTGTTGTATTATTTTATAATGGAATGCCTTTTAAACATTAACGTGGTTACAGCTTCTATGTTGAGCGATAAAATGAATCTCGAGCTAACTACATTACATCAATCAACAACAGCCAACAAAATAACAGTAAACCCCCAAAAATCTCACTGTTTAATAATACCCCCTAAAAAGAATCATCTAATATCAAATATTTCAATGACTCAGTGATAATGATTCATGACACAATAAAATATTTTGGTATTACAATTGATAATAAATTGAACTTCGAAGAACACATTAACGTGCTTGCTCCAAAAACATCCAGATTACTAGGAGCCCTACGCATTCTTTGTCATATTTTACCAAAATCAGCACTACATAACTTAAACCAATCAATTATTCACCCTCATTTGCTTTACAGAATCACGGTTTGGAAAAATGATTTTGACAAATACTTAAAAAAATTACCAACCCTACAAAACAAAGCTGTTAAACTACTTTCTGGAGCCCCATGGCATGATCATGTTACACCTTCCAATGATTTGTATTCATGAGAAGTTGCTAAGCTAATGCATAAGCACACACAAAACAAATTACCCATGATTCTTTCCACATTCTTTGCCCCAGTCAAAGCGATACACACACAAAGTACTGTACTCGTTTAGTATCATCTGAATAAAACCTTTACCTACCCAGATGCAAATCTCAAAAATTACAAAAAAGTTTTAAATATTAGGGAGTCAAGATATGGAACTCGATACCACAAGACATACAACAATTACCCTTTAATCGATTCAAGATAAAGTAGAAAAAACATTTACTCTCAAAATATAAATGAAAATTTTAAGCATCAAAAAGTAGTTGTTAATTAAAATAAACCACAGCAGTTGATAAAGTTTTCAAAGTTAATAAATTTAACTGCAGTGGAACTTTGCTAACCTGACCACCAATGGGACCATCGTGTTAACAGGGTGGTTGCATTAGCAAATTTTGCTTTGAAGTGTTTAGCGAATTTTGCTTTGTATTACCATAACCTTTTCTTTGCTTGAAAGTTCTCTCGGTTTCTTTTTACTACGTGCCATTATTGTTATCAAAGACCTGCAGAAAGAACTGAAACAAGTGTTTGTACTGAAGTTTATCGCATAAGATTCAGTTCTGTTTGCCACACTGGTCATTCATTGTGCAATTGCATTTTCTTTGTGAGTGTGCACGTGCTCATCTAATCTTATTGTTTTGATCACAAAGGAAAAGTTAATCTTATTGTTTTGAACCCAAAAAAATTTAACCTTATTGTTTTGGTCACAAAAGCAAATTATTGAGCACATGTGGTTGCTTTAGCGAAGTTGAATTTGCAGTATTGGACCAAAATAGGGCAGCCCTGGTCTGAAAACCTGGGTGGTTGCTTTATTGAAACAGAATGCAGCGCATTACCATAGTAAATTATTTGGGACTGCACTAAAGTGGTCCTGATAAAGAAGTGGTCGCGTTATCAATGTGGTTGCCAACTGGGGTTCCACTGTATACTAATTCAAAACAGCAAACCTCAGTAATTGATTTAAAATTATAAGGTGGCTGCTTGACTTGATGACCGAGAGATTCTTTGCAGCTTCCTGCTACATTTCATTTTAAAATGTTTGTGTTTGTATAAAGTGATTTTGAAGTGCAAAATAAACATCATTGTCATTATAAAAACCATCAAAGTCATCACTACTGTCACTGCCCACAAGACTCACGTGGTAGGCGATACCTAACATGATCGATTCCTGAGAAAAACGTAATGTGACTTGCTTGGAAGGTACTAACTAACACGATTGTGAAAAAGGCAATAATGCAAGCATAATTCATGGAAGGCAATAACTAATGCGATCGATCATGAGAAAGGCAATAGCATAAAAAGCAAAACCTGACTCGCATAGAAAGCAATCGATCATGAGAAACGGAGCAGTGTAGAAAGTTATAGCAAGAAAATATCTTGAAAAAAATTTGTATCACATATGATGCACTTCATTTATATGAGTATAAGCTGCACCTGACTTTTTGGGTGATATTTTGGTACAAAAAAATGCAACTTACACTCCAATAAATACGATATAATACCTATTATAAATAAATCAACATCTTACTGTATGGGTTTGCACAGTTTCAGCTCCAGTTATTACACATGATAATGCAATTGAATCATCGATGAAATTTCCTTCATTTTTTTCCAAGACTGACATGTTTTAATACCAGTACTTGATTACACTTGCTTTTAGTTTTACTGTAGTGCACTTTATATAAAATAGAGCAATTTTTTCAAGCAAAATGCACTAGGCCAACTAAACTATTATAGAACCCTAAATTCAGTTCTGAGTTAAAAGCATTTATTAAGGTGGGACTAAACTCCATATTCTATTCCATAGCTTTTCAAACAATAGATTAAAATTGAAATAAAGTCACAAGCTGGATCAGCCTGTTTTTGTCAGAAAAATGACAACAAAGTTATTTAAACTCATGCCCACATAACACAACTTGAGGCATATAACAGTTTTGAGGTTGTGGTAGTCTCAACATGAGGCAGGAGTTCGACCACTATGTTAAACTGTTCACTGCAACCACATCATATTTTAACAATTATCATAGCCTCTACACTCGCTTTTAAGCCGAGTTAAAAAAAAAAGTTACCAAACTAGAAGGTAAATCAGAGACACACCCAGAAAAAAGGGGGGTTCAATTTTTCAAAAAGCAACCAGTACCCAGTTGTAGTTAATTTACTCTAACCATTAATGAGAATGCATGCTATTATATTCAAGCAGGGTTTTGCAGTGTATAATAGGTGCATATTGTAACAACATTTGTTTATTCAAAAACCAGTAAAAACGATTTTGAAAGTTGTTGGTCGTGAAGATTGTGCGCGAGAGAACAAGTTACCACTATGGCAGTGGCGCACCCAGGGGGGGGTTTTGGGGGTCAAACCCCCCCTTGTAAAACTCAAAAAACAACATAATTTTGTTGATATAAACAGTTTGTAACACTTTGCCGTATTTACTTTTACTAAATAATCCCTTACGATGTTGTTTTAGGGCTGTAATTTGATCCTAACGTTGTTTGCCAAGCAATCATAAACTTCTGAGCAGAACATAACTTGACACTGAAAAGAAACAAACGTCATTTAGTGTGAAAAGTCGTCCTTGTGTAAAAAAAACCTACTAAGCCAATTGCACTTTTTTCCGTTAAAAAAGCAAACAAATCCGCTGTTTGAAGATGAAAAGCACAGCAAAATTACATTCAGACGTCAACATTTTTATTCTGCAAACGTATTCAGGAATTTAAAAGTGGCTTTTAATTGCGTCAGAGCTATCATTTCCAAATGCTTTTTCTAAATTTTTGCAATAACTTTATAGTATTTTGGGTGATTTTGCAGCATCATGCATCAAAATAACAACCCATTGTCTATTTCAGTGTAATCAACCTCTGTATATACCATCGCATTTTAGTTTTTCTTCATTTCAGCGTAGATTGATGAAGAGAGTTGGATGAAAACGTTCAATCTAAAACAGCCTGAGTGGAAATTAAAGCTCCGACGCTAGTGAAAGCTATTTTGAAATTCTGTGCCACTAACAAGCTTTTTGAATTTAAAAACATATTGATTTAAAAAATTTAAGCCAAATTTGCAATCTTTCAGCATATGAACATATTTTAGACTTGACCGGTAAGTATGCGGGGGCTGATTGGACTGAGCAAAATAAATTCTTTCAAATGCTTCCAAATCTTTGTAATTTAGCTTTTTCTAATTGCTCTAAAAACGTTCAAAACGTTATCCAAATAGCGTTAAAATGGCTATTTTTTTCTGAAAAATTGCAAGAATTGCCCAGTGGCTGGGGGCTTTGCCCCCATGCCCCAATCTTAGTAATTTAGCTTTTTCTAATTGCTCTAAAAACGTACAAAACGTCATCCAAATGGCGTTAAAATGGCTACTTTTTTCTGAAAAATTGCCCAGCGGTCCCGATAGGGGTAAATTGTTATCTTGCACGCAATCTTCACAACCAACAGCTTTCAAAATCGTTGTTACAAGGTTTTGGAATAAACAAATGTTGTAACGATACAACTATTCCCGCAAAACCCTGTTTGACTATAACTAAATTAACCACAATTGGGTACTGGTTGCTTTTTGAAAAATTCAAACCCCCTGCTTTAAAAATTTCTGGGTGCGCCCCTGCACTATGGGGGCATAAGGCAAAGGCTTCAGCCATCAGGCAATTCTTGCAATTTTTTCAAAAACAGCTATTTTAATGATCAATGGTTGAGTGGATAGAGCGTCTGCTACTGAAGCAGTAGAATAGGGCTCGATTCCTGATCGAGTCAAACCAAAGATTATAAAAATTGGTATTCACAGCTTCCCTGCTTGACGCTCAGCACTTAAAAGGACAGCGTCAAGCCATATCCATGTGTGGTAGACAGGTGGGCAGGTGACAGCTTGACTTGAAGACTGAAAGGTCCCTTCGCTGTATCCTAGCCAAGGCAACTTGGTGAATAAAATGCATTGTAATTACAATTACAAAAAAAATTACAACTAGATGGGAGTTTGCCAGCAAACCCAGTGAACGACCGACGCATAGCTAATGCTGTGACGCTCAAAAGTACTTTTTGTCTACCTTAAAATCAGCAATTATTCAAAAATATCTGATTATGGAACCTCAAAAAAAGTGGAGTCAAAATATTTGTCAGTTAAATATCTCCTGATAACATAAAACACTGGCACCCTAGCTTGAGTCATTCAAAAATTGATTTTTGGGGGTCCATTTGGGGGGTCCCTGGGGGGTGGTACCCCCAAACTATGTCAAAATATTTGTTTGTTAAATATCTACTGATATCAAAACAGACTGGCACCCAAGTTGATCTATTCAAAAAATTGATTTTTGAGGGGTCCATTTGGGGGTGGTCCCCGGGGGGGTGGCACCCCCAAAGTATATCAAAATATTTGTCTGTTAAATAACTGCTGATATCATAAAACACTGGCACTCTAAGTTAAACCGTTCAAAAAATTGATTTTTGGGGGTCCCCGAGGGGTGGCACCCCCAAACTATGTCAAAATATTTGTCTGTTGAATATCTACTGATATCAAAAACAACTAGCACCCTAGCTTGAGCCGTTCAAAAAATGGATTTTTGAAGCCCCATTTTGGGGGGGTTCCCGGTGGAGTTGCCCCAAAAAATTTCGGGAGAAAAAATTGCATTTGCAGCTCAACAACTTTACACAAAACTTAGATTTCGATGTTTTGTGGTTTAGGAGAAGAAGAGCCTACAAAAATTAGGAAGAAAAAAAAGGAAAAAAGAAATAAACCTCATCGCCGCCAAAAGTGGGTTGGTTGGGATGAAAGGGTATCTTGAGACATACAACCCTATGAAATATTTTTTGCAGTACTAAAGCTGTTTTTGACTGAAACCGCTTTTTAAGCCAAACTTGCAGGGCGGTTTTCGGGTTCTAAAACTGAAGTCACGTGACCTATTGCCTCGAAATTTGGTACAAACATACAACTCATTAATCTCAAACTGCTGTCAAAATTTCATGTTGCTAGACCCAACCGTTCTCAAGTTATAAGCAAAAGTCTGAAATTTCGCACTCGTTAGTTGGAAAATGGCTGAGTAAAAACAGAGGAACACGCGACATGAGCGTCGATCGTTCCAATAACACCATTTGGATGACATTTTGCATGTTTTTAGACTAAGGTTTGGAAGTGGTTGAAAGAATTTTTTTTGCTCAGTCCAATCAGCCCCCACACACTTTCTGGTCAAGTCCAAAAGGTTGCTGGTAATTTCGTCAAGGTGATTTCGTGACAGATAGAATTCTGCAGACCAAAAAGACAGAATAGGTCTATCTTCCAACCATATTGTACTATTGCATTCAGTGTTCCCTTTAAGCGCAAAAAAATGCAAAAAACACGAAATATTTTCCGGCATTTTTGCACAAATCTTTCACAAGTTCGAAACGGCGTTTCTGACTTATGAATTTTCGGCATTTTGATTTTCGTCTAAAAGGATTTATGGCATTTTTTTAATTTTGAGACTGCTTCATAACTAGCAGAAAGTGTCAGAAGTTTTCCACGCAATGACCCTTTTTGTGGAGATCATCTTTTTGGTGAATCAGAGGCTTTACCAAGCCTAAGCAATGGCATTTTCGAAACGACTTTAGGATACTTTTGTTTCTTTTCCGGCACTTACGCAGAGGGAGAAAAATATAGAGGGAACATTGATTGCAATATTAAAACTAAAGCATTGAATAAGAACAGCAGTCATTAAATTATTCTACTATCTCAGAGCCTGAGAGCTGTCTTACCCCAACCATCGCTTTGTGGCAAAATCACTGCGATGAAATTATTTTGTGACGAGATCACTGGTAACGGTCCAAAATACATTTAAATGCTGAAAGATCATGTGTTTGGCTGACTGCAAAGCTTTTTAAGTGAATTCATTTTTAAATTCAAAAAGCTTGTTAGTGTTAAAGAATTTCAAAAGAGCTTTTAATAGCGTGAGAGCAATCATTTCAGTTTTTCACTCTTTGAGAAATGGGCAAGGGCGCACCCAGAAATTTTTAAAGGGGGAAGGTTTCAATTTTTCAAAAAGCAACCAGACTCAATTTTAGTGAATTTATTTTATAACCATTAATGAAAATGTACGATATTATAGTCAAACAGGGTTTTGTGGTAATAGTGGGATTTTGTTACAGCATTTGTTTATTCAAAAACCCTGTAATAATGATTTTGAAAGTTATTGGTTGTGAAAATTGTGTGCGAGAGAACAAAATTACCATAATGGGGGAGAAGCCCTCAGCCTGTAAGCAATTCTTGCAATTTTTTTTTGGAAAGAACAGCCATTTTAATGCCAATTGGATAACATTTGAATTGTTTTTGACATTTTGAACATGCAATTTTTTTTGGAAAAAAAAACAGTCATTTTAACTCCATTTGGAAGACATTTTGAACGTTTTTAAAGCAATTAGAAGATATGCTAAATTATTAAGATTTCGAAGAGTTTGAAAGAATTTGGTTTTGCTCAGTCCAATCAGCCCCTGCATACTTACTGATCAAGTCCAAAATATGTTTAAATGCTGAAAGATCGCATATTTGGCTTAAATCTTTTAAGTGAATGATATGGTTTTAAATTCAAAAATTTGGTAGCATTGGTAGAATTTCAAAATAGCTTTAAATAGCGTTAGAGCTATCATTTCCACTTTCTGAGAAATGGGTAGCCTTGAAAAAGACTGTTTTAGATTAAAGGTTTTCGCCCACTTCTCTTCACGAATCTACACTGGAATGAAGAAAAGCTAAAATACTGGTGGTATAAGCTTATATAAATGTTGATTACATTGAAATAGACAATGGGTAGGGATGTTCATTTCAGAATACTGAATCCATTGGAACTGGTTCCAAATTATGGAATCGGAATAGTAAAAATTTGTTAAGATACGCCGCTTTTGCATTGTTTGCATATTAACGTCATTGACAGTGCATTGTTCACTCAGTAGCAAGCGCACATAGCAAACAGCCATTGCACACATGCTGCCGTACATGCGCATGGTGCATCCATAGACTCTTCATTTGATTATCTAGTAGATTAGAAACAGATATGTGGAGGAAAAGAGAAGAGCATTGAAGAACAAAAGTTTGCTGTTGTTGGAAAGATTTTTTGCATTCATGCTTATTCAACTGATTCGATTGGACATATTCGTAGAACGAGTGTACTGTGAAGAAAAAGTCCCTCCAATTGAACATATCGGCATATTGTAGAACAAATGCATCGTGAAGAAAAAGACAAAACTGACAATTTTCAGTCTATTAATGAAGAGTCTATGATGCAACCACGAGTAATAGCAGATATGTGCATGGACGTGTGAAAAATGCATGTCAATGCTTAATTGCTTTCTCTCTTTTAACTCTTGCGTTTCTCTTCTCATTCGTTTTTATGAGGAAAAAGATTGAAAATTTACATGTTCTTTCTTGTGGCAACAATAGGCGGGGATATCTTTACTGTACCACACGAAAAAAGCAAAAAATGGTGATCAACAAGTGACCATAACAATGCATTAATGGCGCTATTGATGTAGCCATTACTATTGCTACTCAGTGGTAGCACTATTGCTGTCAATTAGCAATTACTTTTTCATCCAAAATTGAATGATTTCGATATTTGCAATAGGATTCGATATTCTGGAAAGATTCTGGAATTCAAAAAAAGATTCGAAATTATTCTAGAATATGCAGACATTCTGAAATGAACATTCCTAACAATGGGTTGTTATTATGATGCATGATGAAGCAAAAATCATTTAAATACTATAAAGTTAATGCAAAAATCTAGAAAAAATCATTTGGAAATAATAGCTCCGTCACTTTTAAAAGCTGTTTCTAAATTCCTGAATAGGTTTGCAGATTAAAAAACTCGACGTTTGAATGTAATTTTGTAGCAGGTTTTATCTTCAAACAGCAGATTTGTTTTCTTTTTTTTTGCAAAAGTGCATTTGGTGTAGTAGTTTGTTTTTACACAAGGGTGACTTTTTTGACTAAATGGCCGTCTGTCTCTTTTTAGTGTCAAGCTCTGTTCTTTAAAGTTTATGATAGCGCTTGTGCGCACGCACACCGATTTCAGAGACTGCGCAACCACATAAATTTGCTGCGCACAGACATATTGTTGTTGATTATAAAATTACAATGATAAGACAGACAACAAAATTCCCAGAAAAAGTGTGCACACACCAAAATTTCTGTGCACAGAGACACAAAAAATTACAGGGAACATTGATGATTGAGTGTAATATATATAAATTATTGAATATCTGTGGATACAGTATATCAAATTCACTGTAGTTTTGTAATGTTTCTGTCAGCAATATCGTAGGTGAAACAAATGCAAACATCTGAATTGGTTGATAAATATTAAGCAGGATTAAATTATGGTCTAAAACAACTTCTTACATGATTAACTGATCAGTGGTCAAAGTGGTCGAGTGGATAGAGCATCTGCTACTGAAGTAGTAGACTTGGGTTCAATTCCCGGTTGGGTCAAACCAAAGACTATAAAAATTGGTATTCATAGCTTTCCTGCTTGATGTTTAGCATTAAAAGGGACAGTGTGAAGCCTCCGCCGTGTGTGGTAGACAGGTAGCAGCTTGACTCGAAGACTAAAAGGTCCCTTCACTGTCACCTGGCCAAGGCAACTTGGTGTTCATAAAATGTAATTACAATTACAATTAACAACAACTTAAGTGATTATTTAGTTAAAAGTAAATATAGCGAAATATTACAAACTGCGTTATATCACTAATCAACAAAATTATGTTGGTTTTTGAGTTCCAAAAGGGGAGGGGGTTTTGACCCCTGAAACTTCCCCCTGGGTGTGCAACTGGAAATGGGTATTGGATAGCCTTAAAAAGGCAGCAATGGATTGAAATTTTTTGTCCAGCTCTCCATATATCTATGCTGGAATGTAGAAACACTAAAATTCGGTGTTAGATATAGAGGTTGATTACACTGAAAATTGAAATTGACAATGAGTTGTCATTATGATGTATGATGCTGCAGAAATCACCTAAATTACTATAAAGTTGATGCAAAAACATAGAAAATATATTTGGAAATGATAAGCTCTGATGCTATTAAAAGCTGTTTTTAAATTCCTGAATATGTTCGCAGAATAAAAATCCAAACGCTTGAATGTAATTTTGTTGCGACTGCCATCTCTAAACAGTGGATTTGTTTGCTTTTTTTTTTGCAAAAGTGCATTTGGCTTAGTTTAGTAGTTAGTTTTTTTTACACAAGGAGGACTTCTTTCACAAAATGGCTGTCTGTCTCTTTTTCTGTTTTTGGTGTTAAGCTGTATGCTCCGAAGTTTATGATCAGGCATATTATAATTATCTATTATGCAATATCCATGGACATATGAAATACACATAGTTACACAATGTTTCTGTCACTGTCAGCAACATTCAGATATTGTAGGTGAAACAAATTATGCAAAAACCTCAATTGCTAGGTAAATATCAGGCAAAATCAAATTACAACCCTAAAACAACATCTTAACTGATTATTCAGTGAAAAGTAAATAGAGCAAAGTTTTACAAACTGCATTTATATTAACAATGTTACAGTATATTGTTTTTCGAGTTCCAAAAGGGGCATTTTGACCGCTGAAACCAGAAACCCTTCTTGGTTTGATTAGTAGATTACCATTATCTTGTTATACAGTATGCTGGTAATGCTCAAGACTTACGTATCGGTGATTATTTAAGCCTATACCTATCTATCAGAACTACCTACAATGAAACTCATCATTTTAAATGGATGGTTTAAAAGCGAGTATAATATATTCGATGCAATGTATTGCATAGCCTAGACTAGTACATTTCAGATCTTTCTGCAACAGCCAACTCACTGTCACTACTGTAGTGGGGTTGATTTATTTACCAAAACTGACCCGAAATAATTTCCAATAGAATATTGTCTTAAAATTCTGTTTGAATATTCTATTTGAGTAGTTCTACTTGAATAAGGGTATTTAAAATTGAATAAGGCATATCCAATCTAATTGAATTGATAACTTAAATTTCTGATATGGCATCCATTGATTCTACTGATGCTCACAGCATTTGTGGCAGGGATGACATTGATTCCAACTGGATCAAATGCACCAAAGAGAAACGTGAATCGCAATGGTGGCACACGATTTGTGCTGGAACGGGAACATGCAAAACCAATAAAAATGTAAGTTTCTACAACAAATGTCCCTGGACCTGCCATGCTTGTGTTATGGCTCCGTTCCAAAAGAATTCACCATTGTGTGCAACCAGGGTTGGAAGTCGATGCTGTTTAAAAGCAAAGACAAATCCATAGTTCACACAAAAAGCAAAGAGTAAAGTAAAGAAACTAAAAGCAAAGACATCAGAAAAAAAAAACATTAGTAATCGATGCTGAAATGCAAACAAAAATTTTTATTCTATTTTTCATGAGGATGCACTAAAATTTTTGCCGTATTGACCATTGAATGAAACTTGTGAGTGGAAAAACTATTATTACCGATACCATCAAGGATAAAAAATACACTTTGAAGAAAATATTATAAAGAGCAATATAGCTTAAGAGAAACGAAACGATGTTAGCTTAGGCAGACTCAACAAGAACAAAAGTAAAGTTTAAAGACTCTACTAATCGATAAAATGTAAGCAAAAAGCATAGAAAAGGCAATAATCGATAGAAAAAATTAAAAGCAAAGCATCTGCGATAATCGATAGCAGAAAAGCAAAGAATAAAGTATCGATTATCGATTACTGATCGATATTTCCAACCCTGTGTGCAACTACCCAAGCAAACACTAAAGACCTCCAATGCAAAGAATAACACTCTTTCAGCCAGTATGCATTAGGGCAATGACTAAAAATTTTTTTTGCAAAATTTCAAATTGCCTGCTATGGCATTGGGTGAGTTTTTTGTTATGTTTGAAAGATTTTAAAGCAATTTTTGATAATTTCACAAAAAGGTCCCCCACCAACCCATTTTTCTGACCCCACTTGCCCAAAATTTTGGGCTTTTTGGTTTGTGGTGCACGACAGCGACAATTTGCAAGCTTAAAAACTCTTTAGGTGGATGGGCCTTATGACTACACACAGTTTGAAAGAAATTTGGACGGAATCGAGAAATAGGGTCAAAAGTTATGAGCAATAAAGTGCTAAACTTGTGAAATGCTACCTCTAGCGGCAGAACTGCAAAAAGTACTATAATTGGCTTATTATTCTGTAAAATTGATGTTAAATTTTATTTTAATGGTTAGGAAACAACTAAAGCAAACATTTCAGTAAAAAATTTGTCATTTAAAAGCAATATACATGATTTTTTGTGCTTAGGTTGACATACTTTGAACTTGTACAAGCTTATGATAGTTTCAAATTTCAATTTTGAGTAGTAAAACTCTTAACATTGTCCTATTTTTGCTTATGTCATTGCAATCGTCTTCAAAAAAGTTTACTGTAGAAAACTAAAACCATCATTTTTCAAATTTGTACGCAAAGGTACTTCAAACACATTCAAACTATCAAAGATATGACAGATTGCTGTGAACTAATGTACTACATTGTTTTTCTTCCTCACAAAAACACTATCATGAACTATACCCACACTTCAATATATCTAATCTAATCAATGTATATTATCTAATCAAAAGCATAAAGTTTCATTTTTTGGAAAGTAAAATGATTTTTAATATTTGAAGTAAGCAGATTAGCAACCCAAGTAGATCCATATCCAAGCGAGGTTGAGCAACATCACTCTAAATTTTTCCTCCCCCTCTCTTCAAAATTCAGTCAAAATATACGGCAGCACGCAACCAAAAGCAAAAAATAGAAAAGTTTAAACTTCGTCACTAGCAGACCTTAAAAACACTTTGTTTAGCGTTTAGGTTTAGTTAAATTTTAGCACAAAAAAGCATTAAAAAGTGACAATTGTTGCCATAAAGTTTCAAACCACCTCTTAGCAACAAAAAGATTTGTTACTAAAATACCATTGCATAGAACCACACTTACAACTCTTTTAAGAAAATTGAATTGTACAATGAGCTTTTTTTTGAATGATGTTAAAAATCATGATAATTCTTTTAGCTTTGGATGACGAAGGGATCATTCTCAAGCTGCATTCACATGGGCAACTTTTAGCCAGGCCCGTAGCCAGGAATTTGCAATGGGGGGAAAGGCTGTCTCGTAGGTGTGAAACCAAACTGAAACAGTTTACATTTGGAATTAAAACATTTTTTTTGCCCGAAATTACGTGAAGACCAAAAAAAAGGTCTTCACCCATGTTGGGATTGAGTTTTGTGAGCGAATTCCCTTTAAGTCCAGAGCCAAAGCAGTCACATTCTTATTGCCAATGACAATGGGTGAGCTATTTATGCTTTTAGAGTAAAAATTGGTCTCAAAAGTATTAAAAACAGGGTATTTTGCTTACTCTGCATGTCAATGGGGGGTGAAACCCCCTCCCCATGCCACCCCTGGCTACGCTACTACTTTTAGCTATGAGAAGCGACATTTTGCCTTTTAATTTTACCTCAATTGCTCTTGTTTCTTTCTTTATCGATTTGAGAAAGAAAAAAGGCAAAATGCCGGTTCTAAATCCAAAATGCCATCGTTTAGCCTCCTTGGCAATGGCGTAGCTAGTGGTTTAAGTCAAAGGGGGCAAGCTTCACCATATATTTGCGACATTTTTCTATTAATTTTGGTGGAGAAAACAAAAGGTTTTTACCCTAAATTTCATGTTTTTTTTTCTGCTAGATAATGGTGAAAACCAAACCAAAGAAAGTCTTCACCGAAAATTCAATGCTTTTATTCACATCATTTTTATTTTCAGGGGAAGACTTTTCCCATTTTTGTCAATTCATTTTTTACAGAAATTTGTTCATCTGGGGGCCCATATCTAAGGGAGCTTCTTTGTAGCAAGAAAGAAAAAAAAAGACAAAAACAAAAAATTAAGTTTTAACAAAAATTTGCAGGATCTTTATTCTTTTCCATATCTCCGCATGTAAGATAAAGCTACGAATACCAGTTATATGTTGCAACCCCACTTTAACAATGTACCCTGAGGTTTGTCGCTAGCCACGTGTCTGAACGCAAGCGGTCGTCTTTTTAAAGCAGTCCACCATTAATACAGTGCCGTCGCTAGAGCAAACGAAGTGAGGGGGCACCAGTCGAAAATGGGGATGCACTAAAATAGACTGAATTTTTGCAAATATTTTACAACTACAAATTATGCGTTATATATTTAAAAAATTTAGTAATCATGTTTGAAAAAAGAGACGTACCGGTATAAGCCCGGCAGTGTTTATTACCATAGCTCTTTTCGTCTGCGGCCCATATAACCGCTTAAAAAATCTGTCTGCATGAGTGAATGTGACCAGAAGCACAACCAGGATTTTGCTGAGAAAGTTTGAACCAAACATTTGTTTTTTTTCACAAAAATTGTCCATTATAGGCCCCGAGCTGAACAAAGTGATGCAACTTAAACATGCCACAAAGGGGGCCTGGGGGCACAGCCCCCAGCCGCTAGATGATTTTTGCAATTTTGCGGCAAAAAATTGCGATTTTAGCACCATTTCAATCACGTTTCGCATGTTTTTAAGCCACAAGAATAATTAATATATAGTAAATTGCTAAAATTCAAAAGTCTTCAAAAGAATTAAATTGCCCAGCACCTTGAGCTCCCTAATACTTCAGGTCAAGTCCAAAACAGGTTGAAACGTTAATTTTTTTGGGGGGTTATATTTTCTAAATGACTTAGCTAAAGGGGGCTGATATCCCCCTTAGATCTTCCCCCTAGTTGCGCTACTGACTGCGATCTAATAAGATCTTTAATGTGCTCTAGGCTACATCTCATTGAAGGTTAATGATGTTGGAATTAATTCCTGTGATAACGTAAAATATTTGGGAGTTCAAATAGATTCCCAGCTACTCTTTAATTCACATATTACAATGATAGAGAATAAATATCAAGGTCTATAGGAACTACTATAAAAATCAAATCCTTTTTACCCCCCACAGCTTTGCTTAAATTGTATTACGCATTAGTACATCCTCATTTACCCTCTGGTCTTCTTGTTTGGGGCACCACCTACACATCCTACTTAGCTAAACTCTATACCCTTCAAAATAAGGTTGTCCAACAGTCCAACACATTGCCGGTGGCACAATTTAGAGATTTTGACACTTGAAACAGCTAAGTTAGTATTTCGCCACCAACAGAATAATCTCCTCTCTTATTTTCAGCCAAAACTAACAACATCTCGGTCAGACACACTAGATCTTCAAACACATCCAACTCACTCAATCTTTACATACCTAAACATCACTCTGCTAAATTACAAAGGTGCATTCGATATTAGGGAGTGAAAAGTTGGAATGACATTCCTTCAGATATTAAAAACAAAACCTTCAATCTTCCCAAACTCAATTATAAAAAATGCCTTTTAAACCAATACCAGAATACTAAGTAGCGGATATACTGTATGCTCATTTACTCATAGTTGATTACAATCTCGTTCTGACTATGGGTGGCTGCTTCACTTGAAAACTGAAAGGTTCGTTCGCAGTCTCCCTTACTGGTTAATAATAATAATAATAATAATTGAGTGTTTTATACTGCTTAACATGTACTGCATACTGTAGTTAAAAACTGTTACAGACAGTTGCTCAAAGCAGTTGAATAAACAATTAAAAAGATAATCTACAAAAATCAAATCTACAAAAATCAAATCAAAATTTCAGCAATACAAAATTCGAAAAATTGACATCGATGACTCTCACACAGTAGGTGTGGTAATGCAATCTCACAGGTGCAGGTAAAAATCATTTGTATAAAACTGGTTTCAATCCCGGCTTTATGGTTTCAATGGTTTCAATCTGGTTGACTAATATTTTCTTTTTTCGTTTGCATGACCGTTCGTTTGTTGGTTATCCAGTCATAATCATTAACGCAGTACTGGTAACGACTCTATTGGCTTACATCCCTATTCCGCGACACATGCGTAAAGTCAAGTTAATAAGACGGATTATTGCGTCACATTTCTGTACAGTAGTTGGAGGCCAGCAATTTAGCTAAGAATCAAAAAAACTTCCAACAAGAACTAGATGGGAGTTTGCCAGCAAACCCAGTGAACGACCGACGCATAGCTAATGCTGTGACGCTCAAAAGTACTTTTTGTCTACCGTAAAATCAGCAATTATTCAAAAATATCTGATTATGGTACCTCAAAAAAAGTGGAGTCAAAATATTTGTCAGTTAAATATCTCCTGATATCATAAAACACTGGCACCCTAGCTTGAGTCATTCAAAAATTGATTTTTGGGGGTCTGTTTGGGGGGTCCCTGGGGGGATGGCACCCCCAAACTATGTCAAAATATTTGTTTGTTAAATATCTGCTGATATCAAAACAGACTGGCACCCAAGTTGAGCTATTCAAAAAATTGATTTTTGGGAGGTCCAGTTGGGGTGGTCCCCGGGGGGATGGCACCCCCAAAGTATATCAAAATATTTGTCTGTTATATATCTACTGATATAATAAAACACTGGCACTCTAGCTTGAGCTATTCAAAAAAATTGATTGTTGGGGGGTCCATTTGGGGGAGTTACCTGGGGGGTGGCACCCCCAAACTATGTCAAAATATTTGTTTGTTAAATATCTATTTGTATCATAAAACAATGGCACTCTAAGTTAAGCCGTTCAAAAAATTGATTGTTGGGGGTCCATTTGGGGGGTCCCCGGGGGGATGGCACCCCCAAACTATGTCAAAATATTTGTCCGTTAAATATCTGCTGATATCAAAAAAAAGTAGAACTCTACCTTGAGCCGTTCAAAAAATTGATTGTTGGAGGTCCATTTGGGGGGTCCCCAGGGAGGTGGCACCCCCAAACTATGTCAAAATGTTTGTCTGTTAAATATCTGCTGATATCAAAAAAAAGTATAACTCTACCTTGAGCCGTTCAAAAAATTGATTGTTGGGGGTCCATTTGGGGGGGTCCCCGAGGGGCGTGGCACCCCCAAATTATGACAAAACATTTGTCAGTTAAATATCTACTGATATCAAAAACAATTAGCACCCTAGCTTGAGCCGTTCAAAAAATGGATTTTTTGGGGCCCCATTTTGGGGGGTTCACGGTGGAGTTGCCCCAAAAAATTTCGAGAGAAAAAATTGCGTTTGCAGCTCAACAACTTTACACAAAACTTAGATTTCGATGTTTTGTGGTTTAGGAGAAGAAGAGCCTACAAAAATTAGGAAGAAAAAAAAGGAAAAAAAAGGAAAAAAAAAAGAAATAAACCTCATCGCGGCCAAAAGTGGGTTGGTTGGGATGAAAGGGTATCTTGAGACATATAACCCTCTGAAATATTTTTTGCCGTACTTAAGCCGTTTTTGACTGAGACCGCTTTTTACGCCAAACTTGCGGGGCGGTTTTCGGGTTCTAAAACCGAAGTCACGTGACCTATTGCCTCGAAATTTGGTACAAACATACAACTCATTAATCTCAAACTGCTGTCAAAATTTCATGTTGCTAGACCCAACCGTTCTCAAGTTATAAGCAAAAGTCTGAAATTTCGCACTCGTTAGTTGGAAAATGGCCGAGGAAAAACAGAGGAACACGCGACGCGAGCGTCGGTTGTTCCAATTATCTTTGAACGAAATTATTCCTTTTTCTATTATTGACTGTTGTCTTGTCATTACGTGATGCTCCAAAAAAGCATTCTGAGTAAACTCAAATGGGGGGGCCAAACAGTCGTTAGGGGGGTACGGCCCCCCTGGCCCCCCGTAGCGAAGGCACTGCATCAATACCAATTGCTACTGTTTAGCATATATGATTGCCTTTAATTTAAATTTTGAAAATATTTCGGGTTTATTTTTCAAAATCTCATTATTATAACAGTACTGCCTTCCTCTATAGATGGATTGCACGTGACGTCATTGCGCTGCTAGCCAAACCGCTGGACGTCAAAATCGCGGATCCGCGCTATGTAAATGCGTGCAAAAACACTGACAGTGAAGTTATAGAGCGTATTTTCAGGCTACAAAAGAGTTTATTCTTTGTAATATTAAAGTTTAATGCTAGGCAAAAGCCCGTAAAAACTGAAAAAAATTTTAATTAGCAAGAATTCGGTTTTGTTTGCTTTTTTTCAGTGACATAAATCCGGCTTGCTGTTAAGTAACCCATTAGAATCATGTAATGTGGATGGTGGTTGCTAGTTTTGGTAATCAAATTCGTCGTTTACTATTGATGGCGCTATAATGGACAGAGGTGGAGTCGAGGACACAAGGCTCGAGGCCAAGGCCAAGGACACAAAAAAATCCGAGGCCAAGGCCAAGGTCAAGGACAGCCTTTCCGAGGACAGAACCTCTCGAGGCCAAGGACAGGAATGCTCCAGGCCAAGGCCAAGGACCGAGGACACAGACGCAAGCGTTCTCCTAAGAAAAAAAAGGTCTTCAAAAATATTTTTCAGGCGATCTCCAATTCATTGGCGTACCCAAAATTTTTGATTAAGAAAGGCCTAAACCACAAATCACATGATATGACGTCATCAAATTTTTTCCAAAGAGGAAGTTTTTGCGGGACACAGATATCGTAGGATGAAAGATCTGAAATCGTTGTTGCCTGTTTGCACGTAACCAGGATTTTGCAAAGGAAGAGGACTTAAACTAATAGTTGAAGAATGCAAAGATCTAACTTTGGGAACGTGTTGAGAAAGCTAGTGTAACTCAAATGTATCACAGACGAGGGTTCGGGGGCAGAGCCCCCGGCCTCCGGAGGCTTTGGGGGTCTGAGGGCGAAGCCCCCAGCCGTTGGGCGATTTTTTGTAATTTTTTTGGAAAAAACAGCTATTTTAATGCCATTGGATCACATTTCGCAAGTGTTCGGAGCCATTTGAAAGCACTAGATATTTGACATTCGAAAGCCAATTGAAAAAATCAAATTGTTTAATCCTCCTTTTACTCACAATTTAAAGGCGGAGAATCATCCAGCCAATTCCGGTGGTTTACAGTAGCTAAAATTGAACTACAATTTTTGATGTTTTTTGTTTTGATTTTGGTACTGCGGTTGCAAAGATATTCAACAAATACAAAAAGATGTCCCCCCAAAAAAGTTTTTGGAAACTCTGAGTTTTGATCTTCCCGCCAAAACCACAGTTCTCTAAACTATTAGGCCTACTGTAATCGTATTAAACTATTAGGCCTAACTATCTCTAAACTATTAGGCCTAATAGTATTGAGATAGTTAGGCCTAATTAGGCCTAAACTATTTAGAAATAAACTATCTTTAAACTATTAGGCCTACCACAGTTTTTTAAACCATTAGGCCTACTGTGGTTTTGGTGGGAAGAACAAAACGCAGAGTTTCCAAAAACTTTTTTCAGGGGGACATCTTTTTGTATTTGTTGAATATCTGTGCAACCGCAGTACCAAAATCAAAACAAAAAATATCAAAAATTATAGTTCAATTTTGGCTATTGTAAACCACCGGAATTGGCTGGATGATTCACCGCCTTTAAGTCCAAAACACGTTTAACATCTTGCATTTTGGAGTTAAATTTTAATTGTTAGTGATTTGGTCCATGTATGGGGAAGTAAGGTGCATTGTCTCTGGCTGCATTTTAGCGGTAAATAATAAATCCACTTGAAGATTTCCCTTAGAGATTTTTGTTTTGTCATGAAAATAATCAGTTATAGGATTACCTGTTCGCCAGGGGGCCCAAGACCCTCAATTGAAGTTCAATGATTCGTTCAACCAGCATTTTCCAGCGCTAATTTTTTTTTAAACTATTTTGTACGTAGAAGCCGGCGAGGTTGGAGGTGATATACTGAATTGTTTTTGAAAAATGGTAAAATAGATGGTTACGTCTGCTACCCATGTTATTGCCGGGCCGGATTTACATCGCGCTAGCCGCTAGGCCTCTGGTACTTTGGAGATTTTCGAAGCATCTTTCTCGGAAATATAGGTGAAGACCAAAAAAATCTTTCGATTTCAGCTCGGGGCCCGTAGCTAGTACGTCGTCATATTATGGTAAATCCGGCCCTGATTAATGCATTACGTTCACAAAAAGGCTAGATGTGGGCCTGAGATAGCAACTTTTAAAACAAAAACTCACCATTTTCTCCGGGTTATTTGTTTAAATTGGCTGGCAAAAATTGAATTAAATGGGAACCGGCGCCCCTGGTCTTCAATATTGTAAATTAGTTACACTGTTGTCAGCGAAAAATGCTAAAAAGAAACTGAAACTGAAGAAATAATAGGCTTTTTTGTCACATTTTTGTCATTGGTGAAATTACAATTAGAGGGGGGGGCTGCCTCCCTCCCCTTGTTTACGCCTATGCTCCAATTGAGGAAAACAAAAAAGGTGTTCGCAAATTTTCCGCCAGGTTTCTGGTGTTTTCCAACGAAATTTCAACTGTTCAAAAAATAGTGCTGTCCTCGAGCCGAGGACAGGGCAATTTTCTAGGACTTGAGGCTTCGAGGCCAAGGCCAAGGACTTCAAAATGTGTCCTCGAGGCCAAAGACGTCCTCGAGGACTCCACCTCTGATAATGGTACAGTTGTATCTCCTTTATTTGTGACAAAATTAGCGCTTTTTAAAACTTTTGTAATTTCAGAAGTCTATTTTGCAGGATCTTGGTGATTTTTTGCATTTCGTGTAGTCATTAGCGGCTTACCTCTATGATTATCGGTTGCTGGGAGTTAAAACGCATTAGCAGTTGTTTTCATTGAATTATTTCGTAAATATGTCATTTAAACGTTAAACTAATGATTTAACTGGCCTCAGTGTAACGGTGTAACTTTGATTGAGCCTTAATTTGCATTTGTTTTGACTTGAGCTAGTGATGTTAAATATTATTTATAAATAGTGCTTAAACTAAACATTAGTCGGCCATGTGTTACTGCTGTGACCTAGAATTTTAAGTATTTTAGGATATGGCCGAATTTACGATTTGAACCAAAGCTAAAAACCGGTCAAAGTGGACAATAGCAGGTAATGGACGATGAGAATTTACAAAAAGCGTAACTTTTCAGATCCGCTGAGCTATGTAAGCTGCTTAAATCGCTCCTGGTAATTACCAATTAAGGCCAGGCTATCAACAAAAGTGTTACTTTACAATCAAGTTCTTTAAATATGCCCACTGAAGGAATTATACGTTGATTTACAGTAACGTCCAATGCTTTGTAATGGCATTTTGACGTCCAATCGTTTTTGCGGGAAAAAGCTATGACGTAGCTGCAATCCATCAATAGCTTGATTCCGTCCAAATTTCTTTCAAACTGTGCGTAGTCATAAGGCCCATCCACCTAAAGAGTTTTTAAGCTTGCAAATTGTCGCGGTCGTGCACCACAAACCAAAAAGCCCAAAATTTTGGGCAAGTGGGGTCAGAAAAATGGGTTGGTGGGGGACCTTTTTGTGAAATTATCAAAAATTGCTTTAAAATCTTTCAAACATAACAAAAAACTCACCCAATGCCATAGCAAGCTCATTTTTGTCTGTAGTCATTACCCTAGTATGCATTCCATATTCTGGCCTCACCGAAGTTACGCGAAGCAGACGTATCGCTACGCCAAGCAACTTTTTTGATTTCAGAGCCTTGTAAACAGTAGAAGCTAGTCATACAAAAATCACGCAGGCAGCCGCATTTAAGCGTAACCCTCTATTGCCTTTTTCCCATGCATTTGGTTTAAATACGACATTTTGCTACTGCTTAGTGATTAACGCTGCATAGTGGCTAAACCTGCATAGTGGTTAACGCCTTTGCCTTCCAACCATCGCACCCGAGTTTGATTCGCGCAAGGGTTACAAACAGTAGAAGCTACTCATGCACACGTCACGTAGCGAACCACATTTAAGCATGACCCTCTATTGCCTTTTTCTCATACATTTGGTTTAAATACGACATTTTGTCATTGCATTGTTGCAAGCAGCACTGTGTAGTGGTTATCGTGCTCAGCTTCCAACCATCGTACCCGGGTTCAATTCGCTCGGGGGTTGCAATTGCGTGGAATGGAACAATACGCAGTACAAGGAATGGGGAAAAATATGCACGAAGCAGTCTTTCTTTTGCTTCAAAACCTTGCATTATAGTTAGGGTTGGGGCAGCGATTCCAGCCTGAGGGGATAGCAATTACGTCGCAGCAGCTTTTTCGCTTACGAAAGCGATGTAACGTTTCACTTCATTGCGGCTGCCTGCGTGACTTTTGCATGACTAGCTTCTCGTCTTGCAAACTTTACGCCAACTTGAAAAACTACACGGCATCGCCAAGTGGAAGCGGTGTAACACATTTCGCAACCAGCTGCCGCATGTGCAGGCGTGCTACTGCTGCAGTGTTCGGAGTTCTTCGCTCAGCTCTGGTGCCTTCTACCGCCTTTTAGTATTGTTTTTGAATTTTTTAAAAATAATGCAAATACTTCATTAGCAGTCGATTCCGATGATCTTTTTGGTCTTTTCGCTGCCTCCTTGCCAACTGACTATATGTTTTATGGTGAACTGTGAAGACTGCAGAGCTGTTGCCGAATTGGGTAATTACTACCGGTAAGTAGTATCCAAATCTGCATACTTTTGCGGATCATAGAGCTACGATTTTTTATCGAATAACAACTCCTTCAATCCTTCTCAAAAATCTTGTTTCCGATGCCAACAGTGTTGAGATCGCACTCTTTCTGGTATTACCCATGACTCATGCCCATAGTATGGGGGCGAAACTTGTTTTGCCTTTTTCGACTGTTCTTTATGTTGTTTAGAAGTAGTGCAGCTGGCCCTGCGTTAGGATAGCGTGACTGAGGGGACAGAAATAAATTTTAGGGAGGCACAAGAAGTTTATTTATCTGAATTCGAGAGGAGCACGGGGGCACGAGAAATTCATCCCAGTCTGGATGAAATGAACAAGTTGAAGACCAAAAATTCAGAGGGATTTTCCGGCCGAAATCAGAAATTCAAACGGTTTTTCCGGCCGAAAACAGGTGATCTCCAAAAAAAAGTCTTCATCCCAAAAATGTCATGAAATCCGGTGTCAGTCCACAAAAACTAAGAAAATATCGCTGGCAAACACCAATTTGGGCCTCGATTTGCACTCCAGAAGCCCGAAGCCTGTTAATTTCTTCGGGGCACAGTCCTCACTTGGGGGGGGGGCACAAGCAGTCATTTGGGGGGGCACGGCCCCGGAATGCCTCCCCGTGGCGCCGGGCCTGTAGTGCAGCTACACTACACTTGAGAATTAGCGAAGAAGTGCGGATGTCGAATGTCCTCATTTCCTAAGGGGTTAGTTGTGTAAAAAACAACATATCTGGGCCTTACCGTTACCGACTTATGCAGTGAAACGCTTGTGGGGTACTAGGCTATTTCAGCGGCAACCTGTGAGTTGTTTAATTAATATTACTATGAATAAATTAATTAATGAAAAGCCTTTGCGGGTTTAAGTCCTACGGTAGTATTTTTGTTTTCGTAAAGCGTATTTCAGGTACTGTATTGTGTACCACGTTTCTTGTGGTCCAGGCAAATTTTCTCTGCGATTGTCGTTGCCAATCTGGAACGAAAATGTCTTTAAGTTTAAATATCTTCATCTATGGTAACATGCATAACATCACAATGACATAAGCACTTTTTCAAGCCGTTTGTCATTACGGGCACAAGAAACTTAAAAAATAAGCAAACAGATTTTCTTAACATTACTACAGTTTGTATTTTAAGTAAAAATAGCAGAATCAATTATTGTGTTTAAGCAGTAGGCATTTGGGTACCCGCACTACCGCATACTCACATCACTACAGTATGGTCCTTGCTATCTTCTCCGTTCTTTATTATCTTTTTCCAATCTATGCAATCATCAGAGGTGGAGTCCTCGAGGACACATTTTGAAGTCCTTGGCCTTGGCCTCGAGACCTCAAGTCCTCGAAAATTGGCCTGTCCTCGGCTTGAGGACAGCACTATTTTTTTAATTGTTAAAATTTTGTGGAGCACTTGAAAAATATTTTGGAAAACGTCTTTTTGTGAAGATCGCTTGAAAAATTTTTGTGAAGACCTTTTTTTTTTTTTTTTCTGGAGATTGCCTGAAATATTTTTGTGAAGATCTTTTTTTTTGGAAAGCACTTGCGCTTGTGTCCTTGGTCCTTGGTCTTGGCCTCGAGCATTCCTGTCCTTGGCCTCGAGAGTGTCTGTCCTCGGAAAGGCTGTCCTTGGCCTTGGCCTTGGATTTTTTTTGCGTCCTTGGCCTTGGCCTCGAGCCTTGTTTCCTCGACTCCACCTCTGGCAATCATTAAACGAAATAAAATCAATAAGTCAACCAATTTTAATGTCTACATCTGCCAGCAAAGCACAAGACGTTAACGAATGAGTTTTTTTTTTTTGGTACCGCACCACAAAACAAGCACTGACATTACAAAATGAGTTTTAAAAAGTTGAAACTCAATCAAAATACACAACAAACAGTAGGCCTACACACAATGTTGGTAACGTATCGTCGTACAATGCAAATTATTTTCAAGAGAATAATTACCGGTATTAATGTGGTATCTGGGAAAACCACGAAGGGAACTTCAGAGTTTTATGGTCAAAAGGTAATCCAATTAAGTTTTGAGAAACGCTAATAGCGGAGGCAGAAAAAACTTATAACACGTTCAATAAAAAAATAAAAAATTAACGTATAGCGTAAGTAGAAGTAAACAAGAAAAGATAAAAAACAGTCTTTTTATTAACTACCGAGGCATCTGTGATTAATTACATATTTAGTTAATGAAAATGATTTATAATTTCTAATAAACAATTCAACAGATACGTTGATTTATAGATCTTGTTACTAATAGAATTCCATAATTTTGCTTTTGTTTATTGATATTTTATTGACTTTTGAAGTTTTATCATTCTGTAATGTGAAAGAAAATAATTGTGATTAGTATAGCCGATCTTTGTTTGCTTCTCACGAATCGCATTTGTAAGTTTGAACAGTCAAGAAAACTAGAAAGTTTGAAATTTAAATAAAAAATTATTTTGCTTTGAAATTAAACATAAATAAAGCTATTGCTATCTTAAATTTTTTAAATTGTTAGAGTAACATAATTCGAAAAAGCCCTTTTACGCCACGATCCTTCTGTTGCTTTTTTGACAGATTCGTCAAATCGAGTTTAACTTTTTTAGATAAGATTTGAATGTAAAGCTCCATAATTATACTGGTTCTGTTCTGAACGTTTGATCTCTAGCGACGTTTGACTGTTTTACCAACTTATCGCAAGAAAGCGCTATCGAGCTAAAGTGGGGACTGTCTTGAAAAGATGCCGTATTGAAGGTAAGAATGAAAATTGAAGCAATACAATAATTGAAGTAGAAACACGGAAACAGTTTAACTTTGTTCCACATACCTACTGATTTTGAAAGTTAATTTCCTAGTTTTTTAATATGTGAAGGAAACGACAAATCTTTGTCCATGAAGGAATGTTCACAGCGATAAATAACCAAGCATAAAGAAAATAACGACGTCGATTTTTGAAAAAACGCTGTAATTTTAACTTCGCGTGTTTCATGTTTCATTTACACCTATGAGCGGCATTAGCAAATCATAACGCAGCACACCAACAAAACAAATCAAGAATACGACGCGCGGTCAATTATTATCGCTGTGAACATTGAACAGCTCTTTACAGTACGGTGGGGTCACACTAAACTGCATCAGTGCGTGCGAAAAATATATTTTATGCTAGTTTGATTATGACGCAAGGAATTTGCAAAAATGGGTCACATAATAAAACAAACACAAAACAAGTTTTTCGCCCGCACGAACGCAATGTTGTGTGACTCCGGCATTACTCTCCACGGGTACTTAAGCTACAGTAAATTCATTAACAATCACTACTTTACTGGAATGCATTAACAGCAGCTAAAAAGCATGGCTTTTAATCCATCAAAGCTGAAGAATTATTGAGATCATAGCAAATAAAATATGTACCGGTACGGTACAAGGTATAACATCAAAATAATAAAGTCAAGTGGATGTTACACCAGGTAGGCTGTAAGTCTATATTCAAGCACGTAAGTCAAATCAATACATTTGTCGGTAAATCAAATCAACAAACGTTAGCTGTGTCTGGCTTGCGTTAATCTGGATACAAACGTTAACTGTGTCTGGCTTGCGTTAATCTGGATAAAAAAATTTCCAAACTGGATAGAAAAGAATACCGGTACAAGTTAAGTCTTCTAAGACGTTTTGTTAGCATTTTAAACTATACAATAAGTGACAAGACGAGAAATATGCTAGGCTTAAAAATTATTAATCTCAAAAAATTTTGAGGGGGCTTACGGAGCAAAATTGAGAGTATAACAGAGTTGAAGTATTTAAACTTTCTTTAGACGATAAGTCATAAATGAAAAGCACGAATCATTACTACAGAAAATAAGAATATTTTTCCTAAATTGTATCAAAAAGTTTATTATTTGTGATATCTTAAGCAACAAACTTAATACACAAACGAAAACAATAAAGGCTATACGACACGCTATGATGAAATTGAAAGAGAAGAACTACCAGTGTTTCCCTAGTTGAATAGGCTTATACCATACTTCAGCAGCATTTTTCCTTTAAAAAAAGTAAAATATTGAAGCTACCCATAAAAATAACGTCCGGACTAAAACACAAGTTGCAAAAGCATCCTTATAAAACTAACAGACAATCTGTCAAGAAAGCAACGAAATCAAAAAGCAATGAACTTTCACACTGAAATCTCACAAAGGTTACCGAGATCTCTTAACTTCTATTAATGCGATAATGCGTTAAATCATGGAGTTCGCACCCTAGAAACCCCCTTCATCCGCAGCATGCCTGTAATGGACATTGGACGAGACCCCTTCCGTTTGACCGCAGAAATTTTGTCTGTTGACAACTCCTTAATACTCTTGTCGTCTAAAATAACGATCATGTAGTCCAGTACACCAATATATGGACTTAAGCACATACAGTGCTGTACAGAATCACACGCACAGACACGAAAAAACGTTAGAATACTGCAAATTGTAGAGTTTGAGTGGTTTAACAGTTGGAGTGTTTTGGACAAATTATACCCCTCAGTGGTTTTTAATGTCACAAAGGGCTTTACACAAAATTGTTACAGGTGTTTCAAAGGTTCGGATGTTTTTTATGAAGTTTAAATAACGCCCCAACTTTTGAACCACTTCTTCTAAGCCGTTAATACAATTTACAGTACTATGACTGATATGACATCACTGACAGCAACAGATTATTTGTATTTACACAGATTTTCATAAAGCAAGATAAAAAAGGCAGATACGTGAGAGTTGAGGCGTTATGGGCGTTTTAAGAAGTTGTTTATTGCGTTAGCTCTAAGCGGTCCTTAATTACTGCTACATTATACCTATAGACTTTACCTTGTAATGCAAGGTTGGGGGTTAATTACCCTTGATTATTTTAAATGCACCGTCAGGTACCGCAAAGGTGGAAAACGAAAAACGGTAAGATAATGTTAAATAAACTCACACTCCGGCATAATAATCTTTGAGGAAATTATTGGGCCAAAAATGGGCATCGACCTTCTTCACTATCTAAACCGTCAATTACTTTAGACACATTGTGCTTTTTGGCTCGATTTCAAATAACAAACTAGATGGGAGTTTGCCAGCAAACCCAGTGAACGACCGACGCATAGCTAATGCTTTGACGCTCAAAAGAACTTTTTGTCTACCGTAAAATCAGCAATTATTCAAAAATATCTGATTATGGTACCTCCAAAAAAGTGGAGTCAAAACATTCGTCAGTTAAATATCTACCGATATCATAAAACACTGGCACCCTAGCTTGAGCCGTTTAAAAATTGATTTTTGGGGTCCATTTGGGGGGTCCCTGGGGGGATGGCACCCCCAAACTATGTCAAAATATTTGTTTGTTAAATATCTACTGATATCAAAACAGACTGGCACCCAAGTTGAGCTATTCAAAAAATTGATTGTTGGAGGGTCCATTTGGGGGGGTCCCCGGAGAGGTGGCACCTCCAAACTATGTCAAAATGTTTGTCTGTTAAATAACTGCTGATATCATAAAACAATGGCACTCTAAATTAAGCTGTTCAAAAAATTGATTGTTAGGGGGTTCATTTGGGGGGTCCCCGGGGGGATGGCACCCCCAAACTATGTCAAAATATTTGTCTGTTAAATATCTACTGATATCAAAAAAAAGTAGAACTCTACCTTGAGCTGTTCAAAAAATTGATTGTTGGGGGTCCATTTGGGGGGTCCCCAGGGGGGTGGCACCCCCAAATTATGTCAAAATATTTGTCTGTTAAATATCTGCTGATATCAAAAAAAGTAGAACTCTAGCTTAAGCTGTTCAAAAAATTGATTTTTGGGTGGTCTATTTGGGGGGGTCCCGGGGGGGGTGGCACCCCCAAATTATGTCAAAATGTTTGTCTGTTAAATATCTGCTGATATCAAAAAAAAAGTATAACTCTACCTTGAGCCGTTCAAAAATTGATTTTTGGGGGGTCCCCGGGGGGGTGGCACCCGCAAACTATGTCAAAATATTTGTCTGTTAAATATCTACTGATATCAAAAAAAGTAGAACTCTAGCTTGAGCCGTTCAAAAAATGGATTTTTTCGGGCCCCATTTTGGGGGGGTTCACGGTGGAGTTGCCCCAAAAAATTTCGGGAGAAAAAATTGCATTTGCAGCTCAACAACTTTACACAAAAATTAGATTTCGATGTGTTGTGGATTAGGAGAAGAAGAGCGCACAAATTTTAGGAAGAAAAAAAGGAAAAAAGAAATAAACCTCATCGCGGCCAAAAGTGGGTTGGTTGGGATGAAAGGGTATCTTGAGACATATAACCCTCTGAAATATTTTTTGCCGTACTTAAGCCGTTTTTGACTGAGACCGCTTTTTACGCCAAACTTGCGGGGCGGTTTTCGGGTTCTAAAACCGAAGTCACGTGACCTATTGCCTCGAAATTGTGTACAAACATACAACTCATTAATGTTAAATTGCTGTCAAAATTTCATGTAGCCGGACCAAACCGTTCTCGAGTTATAAGCAAAAGTCTGAAATTTCGCACTCGTTAGTTGGAAAATGGCCGATTAAAAACAGTGGAACACGCGACGCGAGCGTCGGTCGTTCCAATTAGGCCTGTGAGGTCGAATGTTAAGCGTCTCCGCTTTTGTAAATTTTGACCGCTTCGCTAACAATTCCGCTGCAGTTTTTCATAGAAGACAAACACCAGTTGACTTTCGCTCTTTGTAAGAGATTTGTGTTACTTTGACCTCCTTGTTGTTGCTAATTTCTCATGGAATTGTAGAAGCTTTCCGCAATAGCTTCAGAGCCTCCTTTGGAAAGGCAATATCCAGCATAATGCAAGCTTCAGGTTTTGCAATGTTGTATATGTTTTTGTCAGAATAAAATGAACAATAAAATCTGCTCTCCAAAAGTTTCACTTTCTGTTGCAATCCGTTGGATAGGCAAATCACAAAATAAGCGTCAAGGTCATCATGTTTATCATAGTCAACTTTCAACTCTTCGATAGTTGTACTCTCATTCAACAAGAACGCTGGTTGTTATCGCTCTCAACGAACCATGCACTTCCATAGCCCATCCATATACCAGCTTTTACTGCATCTTTTAATCTGCCAATATATTTATGAGCCAGGTGTGGATCGAAATTAAACGTCGAAGTTTTAATGTGCTCTATTGCAACAACCATAGATAGAAATTGCTGGCACTCTAAAACACCATATTACTCAACCTCAGCCTCGGGAAAGTCGTATACATTTGCTCCGTTCCTTTTCCCACAGTAGTTTAACAAAACTTTGCGCATCAAATATTTGCAAAATCTGCAATGTAGGATTATTTTCAACCGAAGATAATCTCCTTTCAAGAGCTTCTGTTAGGCGGTTCGCAAAGCCCTCGCGCTCTTGCTTTATTTTTTCTTCTTCGCGTACTTTCCATTTGAAACATTTTCCATTTTCATTGCTTCCTTTACCCAATAAAAGCAAATTATGGAAAAATTGTTAGACGCACACCGAGTAACAAACTACTAAATTATCTCTGCGCTTCTGGACTAAAAAAAAAAACGCTTGAAAGTCGTTTATCTACAGTATAACCTGTTATAATTAAGCACTACAAAAAAAATTCAAGGTGTTAAAAAATATTTTGAAGAGCAATTTACGATCACTTGAGCTTGATTTCAGTATTGATAACTATTTAATAAGGCGGTGAATCATCCAGCCAATTCCAGTGGTTTACAATAGCTAAAATTGAACTATAACTCTTGATATTTTTTGTTTTAATTTTGGGACTGCGATTGCAAAGATATTCAGCAAATACAAAAAGATGTCCCCCTGAAAAAAGTTTTTGGAAACTCTGAGTTTTGTTCTTCCCGCCAAAACCACTGTAGGCCTAATGGTTTAGAGAACTGTGGTAGGCCTAATAGTTTAGAGATAGTTTATTTCTTAATAGTTTAGGCCTAATTAGGCCTAACTATCTCTAAACTATTAGGCCTAACTATCTCCAAACTATCTCTAAACTATTATCTCTAAACTAATAGTTTAGAGATAGTAAGGCCTAATAGTTTAATAAGATTACAGTAGGCCTAATAGTTTAGAGAACTGTGGTTTTGGCGGGAAGATCAAAACTCAGAGTTTCCAAAAACTTTTTTGGGGGGACATCTTTTTGTATTTGTTGAATATCTTTGCAAATGCAGCCCCAAAATTAAAACAAAAAATATCAAAAATTATTGTTCAATTTTAGCTATTGTAAACCACTGGAATTGGCTGGATGATTCACCGCCTTTAATTGATTAAGGGCCCAAGATCCCCTTGCTATCTTTGAACATTGTTCCTTGATTTGTTGTTTCCAGTTTAGATTGTCGTCTATGAAAACACCTAGATACTTTATGTGATGTGATTGCTTGATTGGATTATTATCTATTGATACTTTGAGTTCAGGTTTATTTTGTTTTGTTGTCACTACCATAAACTCAGTTTTATTAAAGTTAATTGATAATTTATTCACCTTGAACCAATTGCTTACATTGACTAATTCATCATCAATATTTTGTTGCAGTGTTGAAACATTAGAATGGGAGAGAGTAAGGTTTGTATCATCAGCAAAAAGATGAATTGTGGAATTTGAGGCAAGTGGTAGATCATTGATATAAATATTAAATAACAACGGACCTAGAGTTGAGCCCTGAGGAATACCGCAAATAACATCTCTTGACTTTAATTTATATTGATTTACAATTGTATACTGTTGACGGTCAGTCAGGTAACTTGCTAGTAACTGTAATGGTAATCCTCTAATTCCATACTTTTCTAGTTTCTTGATCAGTATTGTGTGATTGATGGTATCATACGCTTTTCTTAAATCTAAGAAAATAGAACATGTAATGAGCTTTTTATCCATATTGTCAAGTAGCTTATTGTAAATATCTAAAACGGCTTCATTTGTTGAGCAATTTTTCTTAAAACCATACTGGTTTGGACTAATCAAATTATTGCTCACAAAATAATTGTTTAGTTGATCAAGCAGACACTTTTCAAATAGTTTGGCAAAAGGATTTAAAATAGAAATAGGGCGATAATTACTGCATAACTCTCTTTTGCCTTTTTTGAATATTGGAACAACTTCAGCGGTTTTTAACACTTTTGGAAAATATCCTGTTGATATGCATGCATTAAAAATGTTAGTCAGAACAGAGCCTGACATTTTTATATACTTTGCCGACACTAAACCTGAACTGACCTGGGCCTGAAACTCGTCTCAAGCTTAGGCCCGATCCCGAACCCGATTCGGAAAACCCGGCCCGATTTACCATGTGGCGAGTCAAAAGGAGCACGCTCCGATTGCGGTTAACCGGCTCGGTTGTACAACCTTCAAGCAGGCGTGTGTTGTTGATTGGATAGTGGCTGTTGCTTAGGTTGTGCACTTAAAGACTTGTGGAACGCGCTCCAATTGCGGTTAACCGGCTTGGTTGAACTACCTTCAAGCAGGCGTATTTATATTGATAAAGATTTATACACTTGTTGCATATTTCTTGATTTATCTAAAGCCTTCGATACTGTTAATCATACTATATTACTTGAAAAACTATATCGCTCATTTGGCATTAGAGGTGTTGCTCATGCTCTTTCGGAGTTATTTAACAGATAGACTTCAATGTACTGTTGTTTCTAATTCTGTTTCATGTAATAGACCAGTTAGGTGTGGGATTCCACAAGGATCATGTTTAGGGCCTTTATTGTTTTTGTTATATGTAAATGATCTTCCCAATATATCTCAATTCCATATGACTCTATTTGCTGACGACACACTTTTGATGCTTGCTGATAAAAATTTAGAAACACTTGAAACAAAGGTAAATGAGCAAATTCGACATGTTGATTATTGGCTTTGCAAAAACAAATTGTCTTTAAATTATTCAAAAACGAATTATCTGTTGATACATAAACAACCAAAAAAAAACGGTACATGAAAACTTCGTGATCCATATAAATGACAAAACATTGAAACGTTCCTCTACGGTTAAATATTTAGGCTTGTTTATAGATGACACTTTAAACTGGTCTTCCCATGTTAATTACTTATCTCATCAGCTTGCTCGTTTTTCTGGAGTTTTTTACAGGTTGCGCAATTACGTAAACAAAGAAACTCTTTCCATGCTTTATTATAGCCTTGTATACAGCAGAATTCGATACGGCATTATTGTATGGGGGACAGCTGACAAAACTCGTATAGAATGTCTACGAGTAAGATTAAATATAATTTTATCATGTGGTATTGAAACCCCAACTACAAAATTATACAGCATCTTACAATTTTTAAAAATTGATGAAATATACGAATTTGAACTTTACAAATTTATGTATCAATTACATCATGGTAAATTACCCAAAGTATTTACAATTCGTTTACAAATATTAACTCTGTACATGTTCACGATACAAGATTCAAAGATTCCGCTACGTATTTTCTACCTCGTGTTAATAAAAATTTTTGCAAAAACCAACTTTCATACAGAGGGAACAAATTATGGAGTGAATTGAACAGTAACTATAAAAGTAGGCTATGCATTGGGTTTCTTCTAAAAATAAATTCAAAAAAAATCTTCTAAATCATTATTAACTATTATTTGTTTTTTTTGTTTTTTTTTTATCTTGTCGATTTATTTATTTTCCTTTGATTTATTAATGTTCTAGATTAACTGTTGACTGCATCTACATCAGGGAGCATCTTGACTTGATAACCTAACGGTTTTTTTGGTGCTTCCTACCATTATGCACATTTAGTATATTGTTTATTCATTTCGTGTTTTATGTTTGTGATAACTGGCAAAATAAATACTTACTACTACTACTACTTCAAGCAGGCGTGAGTTGTTGATTGGATAGGGGCTGTTGCTTAGAATGTGCACTTGAGGGCTTGTGGAACGCGCTCCGATTGCGGTTAACCGGCTCAGTTGAACAACCTCTGAGCTGGCGTGATCTGTAGACTTAAGAGGTTATCAGTTCCATTTATCTTTCGTTTGTGGTTACTTTGCTACTAGCTTTTACAACGCCACTGGCTGAAGCAGGAACTGCGTCAACCACTTTGCCTCAGGCAGGGGTGCCGATCTTTGTTGAGCATTGGGGGGGGATAATTTGCAATTTTACCCCAATTTTGCCCTATTTTCAACTTTGGGGGGGGATGAACCTCGACCACAATTTTGTTCAGGTGAGCAAATTAAGTGAAGACCAAAAAAAAGGTCTTCACAAAAAATGGAACACTTTTTTCCCCAAATTCCAGTGGACACCTATGCTCAGATGCACACCAGAGTCAAATTATTGAGGTGGATGCAGATGTAGACCATACTCAAACTATTGGGGGGGATTCAATCAAATTATTGGGGGGACATCCCCCCCCCATCCCCCCCGGGTTTCGGCACCCCTGGCCTCAGGATGATCCATATGTTGGACTAAAAACTTTCATTTTTCGATTCTTAATTTAGTCGGCAGCGTGGCCGAATGGGTAAAGGCGTCATTTTTACAACGACTCTGATTGCAGGATCATGAGTTCAACCCGCACCCTGGTCACGTTGTTGCGTCCTTGGATAAGACGCTTAAAGATAATTATCTCTGCTTGGTGGCTTCGAACAAGCAGGAAATTTACGTGGGAAGAAGTCAAAACGTCAACAGGAAAGCTTGGAAAATGGTCAACTTCTAAGTGGGTGCGGATTTGTCCAAAGCATAGCGCACCGTCGCTTTCTCGTGATAGGAGGATAAAGATGCACCAATCAATCAATCAATTACAGGCCTTTTAGGCTATTGCTTATTCCGGTACGTCATTTTCTTGTTGAAAATTATTAAATTAGTGAAAATTTTCAGCGGCTCCCACGATCCCCTTCACTTTTTACTCGAACCATAAAGCTAAGTCAAAATTTTGATTTTGGCCTGGATTTACCCCCACTTTGAAAATGGCTACGCCATCCATCACTGTAGCAATTAAGTACAAAAGTATTGGCTGCCAGTACCATAAGTTATGCTTCAAACAACAGCAACATTATGCATTAGCCATTATTGCATAATACAGTAGTTGGATAGTCAAGGCCAAGGACGTCGGCAAAAAAACTTTAAGGAGGGGCAATAAGAATAGAGCTGGTATTAACTACTAAAAATGGAAGAAATTTTGAAATTTGCAAGGTTTAAGAGAGAGTGTATGAAAATCCAAAAGCCATGCCCCCCTAGATTTTCACACACTCTCTCTTAAACCTCCCAAATTTCAAAAATTCTTCCATTTTTGATAGTAGTACTGGCTCTATTCTTATTGGCTCCCTTCTAAAATTTTTCTGCCTGCCCTCTTGGCCTTGACTATCCAACTACTATATTAGCTACTTTGAGAAATAACAGCAACTCGACTAGCGATTTACAATCACTACTGCTATCGCTATCGTTATTGACAGCGACAAGCGATATTATAAACGTACAGTGTTTGCAATTGTAAATTTTGGGATATTTCAATTTATTTTTACCTCTGAATCAAATGGTAAAATACCTATAAAATGCCCATGGTATGTGGGCTCGTATGACAACCAACATATTGTAGCTGCTTTACTTCGACATTTATATTTTTTTGATAGAAGGTGGGACATTGCTTTAAAAAAGGAATGGGTTCAGGCATGAAAAATGGGTGGGGGGAAAGAATTAGAAAAAGGGGGCAAGTGAATAAATCATGGAAAAGTCTACAAAATGTTGTGTATTCAAAAATTATATTTAAATTTTTGAAAACTAGATGAAAAACCCATCAGTAGGCAGTAAGATAAAGGGTGGCGGAGTATGCAGTCTAGACAAAGGGTTAAAGCAAATAAGAAATAACATGCTGAGAGTTTCGTGCTTGTAACTTTTCTGTCTAAAAAATCTCTGTCTAAAAAAACTCTCTGTCTAAAAAAAGCCAGAGCTGGAAATCTCGCGCCAGTTTTACGCTGATTGTTATGGTAGCTCTTCTTCAACTCACGCCGCCACGCCAGAGTGACAAATTTTCAACGTTGGAAATATTCGGAAAAGCAATAAGCATAGGCTACATAAAATCCAGAATGCATTTTATGTTCTGGCCACGCCGAAGTTACGCCAAGCAGACGCATCGCCACGCCAAGAAACTTTTTTTCATTTTAGAACCTAGCAAACTTTACGCCAACTTAAAAAAACTACGCAGCGTCGCCAAGTGGAAAGGGAGTTTAGCACATTTCGCAATCAGCTGCCGTTTGTGCAGGCATGCAGCAGTGTTTGGAGTTTCTCGCTCAGCTTTTGGTGCCTTCCGTTTACCACCTTTTAGTATTGCATTGAATTTTTTTGAAATAAAGCTAATACTTTTTGAAAGTTGATTCGGATGACCTCTTTGGTCCTTGGCAAGTGCCTGTATGTTATATGGTGAACTGTAAAGAGTGCAGAGCAGGTGCGTAACCAGAAGTTTGTAATGGGGGTTGTTACGGAGGTCTGGGGGCAGAGCCCCCAACGCTCGAAAAATTTGTATTTTGTTAGCAAAAATAACTTAATGTTAGGCCTATTTTGATAAAAATTAATGCTATTAAGACGTGGAATAGAAATTAGCAGTGCAAAAACATGATTATACAAGTTGCATCAATGAGCTATATTTTATAGAGAACGATATAATTAGGGGGAGCTGATGGAAGTTTGAGAGAAGTGATTGGTAATTAACTAATACTGAATGGCTCCCCCCCCCCCATTCCTCAGCTCATATATGTAAGCATATATATTCATCTACATAAATATTTTCCTTTTTTTTGATGAAACATATTTTAAGCATTTTTCAAAGAGCGATCAAATTTGATTACCAGCTTTTGGCCATTTTTCAAAATCTTTTCTGATTTATAAGTTTACAGTATTTTGGACAAATTAGCTCCCCCCCTCCCTCCAAACTAAACGTTTCGAAATATGCTTTAAATCACTTTTTGAGTCTATTCCAGCGCAGAAGACAGTCTCAGATGTGCGAAAAACGTGGTATTTTCCTTATTCTTCGTTTTGGTTGGCTGGATGATGGGGGGCTATAGCCCCCCTCCCGCCCCCTCTGGCTACCCTACTGCTGCTGAATGTTTTGCTTTCTTCGATAGTTGTTTATTACTGTTGGGTTAGAGACCGAGACGGCATCTACCAAAACAGAGATTGAGACCTCAAGCATTTTCTCTAGAGACCAAGACCAATTTCGAGACCATCAGCCTGACTTTGAAATTTTATCCTCAAAAACTGCAAAAGTTGTTTTGCGCAAAAATGCAGTTTTTAATGTTCAGCCAATAAGCTTATTTTGTGCTTACCTTTTCGTTAACAAATTGTTCCGATTTCAAAAGAAAAAAATGCCTATTATACAGTAACTCACCTTAACTTTTCACACATTTTGAGCACGTGACGACTTCGGCATAATTTCTTCTCTTTCTGAAGTTCCACATATTAAATGCACGCGCTTGTTGCCAGAGGTGGAGTCGAGGACAGAAAGCTCGAGGCCAAGGCCAAGGACGCAAAAAAATCCGAGACCAAAACCAAGGACTTCAAAATGTGTCCTCGAGGACTTTACCTCCGCTTGTAGCAAATTTTGTATTTATGGCCACCCCTTACTGCTTTGTTGCAGACGTGACGTTCCATAAATAATAGAAAATGATAGCGTAACCGAACAACTTATCAATGCCAGTATAATGATATTGAAGTATATTAAATATGCAGTAATAAAACAATCAGAACTGATTAGCCTCAATATGTTGTGGCCTTCACGTCTGAATCAAGATATTATTTTTTCATACGTTTTCACAGTTTCAACTTCCAACATCTGCTATGAGTTATTATGAGTCCTATTATAAATTATTTCGTTAGTTGGTAGTTATCATCAAAGAATATTTCTCCACGTATACTCAATGGCTATTCACCGAAACAAGCGTTTTGGTGGGGGTAGGAAAGCAGGCTCGGCGCCACGAGGGGCATTTCGGGGCCGTGCCCCCCAAGCAAGAAATATGTTCTCCCAAGCGAGGATTGTGCCCAAAAAAAAGTAACAGGCCCGGTGCCATTGGAGTGCATTTCGGGGCCTGTATCCCCCAAAAATACTGCGTCATGGTGATCCGAATGATGGACTAAAGACTTGCAAAATCTTTATTCTCTGCGCTCGAGTGGAAGGTATCTCTCGATCTTGAATATGGATTTTATAGGCTTTTGATTATACCGGTATGTTATTTTTTCATTGAAAATTAGTTTAAATTTTCAGCGGCTCCCCCAACCCCCTCCACTTTTTACTTGATCCATAAAGCTGAGTCAAAATTTTGATTCCTTTCTGGAATTTACCTCCAATTTGAAAATGGATCCGCCACCATCACTGTGACAACTGAAGAACAGAAGTATTAGCTACCGGTACCACAAGCGTAGCCAGGGGGCCTATCCCCCCTCCCAATTGAAATGCCTTCAATGATGAAAAGTTGACAAAAAAGCCTATTGTTTCTTCAGTTTCGGTTTCTTTTAGCATTTTTGCGTACAACAGTACACGCGTACCGGTACAACAGTAAGTATTAATAATATTGACAACTAGGGGGGCCCGGGCCCCCTCAATTCAATTTTTGTCACCCAATTTGAATGTATCACCCGGGTGAAATTAAGGGTTTTTGTTCTAAAAGTTGCTAACTCAGGCCATCTTCTAACCTTTTTATGAACGTAATGTAGTAACCAGAGACGGATTTACCTTATGACATAGCGCAAGGGGCACCGCGCTCAGATGGTAAGACTTTTTTTGGTCTTCATCTGTATTTGGCAAGAAGATGTTGCGAAATTCCCAAAGTGCCGTGGACTCAGCGCAATATAAATCCGGCCCGGACATTAACATGGATGGTTAGTAGGCGTATAGAATAGAGTAGAAAACAGTTTATTCGCGATACAAACACATACAAAACGAACACACAAAACAAAAATCACGGTCAGTTTGTTCACGCCAGGAAGCACCGACGAACCCGCAGGTTTTTTAATCCAAGGTGCTTCCAGACTTGTTACTTGATAGTTTGAAAACTTAGAGAAGACCATTAACTATGCCAAAACAGTTCACCACCACTTTGCCAGTTTTTATGCGAAAAACTACTTTTGAAAAAAAAAAAAATCAGCTTGAGGAAATGCTCATTGAGCAAATTATTGAATTTGAATTGACGGAGCAAGGACCTCTTAGTGGTACATGTACTCCTAAACTGCTTATTTTTATGACGACACAAAAATCTTTAAAGGGAGATCTTCGAGTGGATTATTATTTACTGCTAAAATATTGCAGGAGGCAATGTATCTCACTTCCTCCTACCTGGGCCAAATCACTCACAAAATTTAACACCAAAATGCAAGATTTTCAACTTACTTTGGACTTAAATTGCAACTTAAAGGAGGAATGAACAATTTAATTTTTTTAATTGGCTTTCAAATGTGAAAAATCTAGTTCTTTCAAATGGCGATCTCTGAACAACTGAGAAATGTGATCCAATGGCATTAAAATAACTTTTTTTCCAAAAATTTACAAGGGACTTCGCCCCTAGACCCCCGTTTATATTACGTTTGAGTTGCACTACTTTACTCAACAGTCAACACTTCTCCCAGATATTTTCGATTTTCAACTTTTTAGTTTAAGCTCTCTCCCTTTAGCAAAATCCCAGTTAAGTGCCAAAATAGGCCAAGGCTTCTGATCTTCCACTCGACGATGTCTTTGCCTCACAAAAAGTTCCTTTTTCGAAAATTTCTGATGACGTTATTGCTTGTGATTTGTGGTTTGCTCTCCCCCCCCCAATCAAAAATCCTCGCTACGCCTGAGACCGTTACCAAACGTTATGTTTCAAACAACAACAGTACGCATCACAATAAGATTTCGGAGTCGCTGAAAAAACAAAGAAAACAAAAAACTATCGACAATCGGGTGATTTGCAACTTAGTGAAACAACAGTGACTCGACATGCGATTGACAATCGCTATTGCTATCGCCATTGCTAAACGAAAGCAACAATCGCTACGGCTATTGACAGCGACTAGCGATATTATGAAAATACTGCGTTTCCTTCGGAAAATTTTGAGATATTTCAATTTATTTTTACATGTAAATCAAATAGCAAAATACGTTGTAAAAAGGTCTGTGAAAAGCCCACAGCATGTGCTAGGCTAGTTTGACAACCAGTCAACCAGCATATTCTTGCTGCTTTCCCCGATATTTATATGTTTTTGAAAGAAAGTGATGTTAACTGTTGTCACATTGCATTTTCAAAAAAAAAGATATATGAGGTTCAGACCTGAAAAATGGGGGAGAATTAGGGGAAGGAGGCAAGTGAATAAATCACGGAAAAGTCAAAAAAATGTATTTTCAAAATATATTTTTAGATTTTTGAAAACTAGACGAAAAATGTAACTTATTGATATTTCATGTTCTAAGCTTTTTTTTCTGACATAAACTGGTAGAGATATTGGCCAAAATATTGTGATCAATGAAGCATGATAGGTGCACAATTTTAGCTCGGCGGAGTCGGCGGTCAAAGCAAAAGGTTAAAGCAGATAAAAAATAACATTCTGCGAGTTTCGTGCCTGTAACTTAAACTCCCTGTCCAGAAAAAGGCTTACGCCAGAGCGGCAGCATCTTGCGCCAGTGTTACGCCAATTGTCGTAGCTGCTCTTCAACTCACGCCGCCACGCCAAAGAAACACATTTTTCACGCCGGAGATCTTCGGAAAAGCATACATAAAATGCTGACTGGCATAAAATGCAAACTGGACAGCAGCTACTTGCCTACTTTTTAATTTAAGTAGCCTTTTGCTTTTGTTTCGTTCTGGTTTGGGAGTACGTTTCTGGTGTGATTTCAGACATTGACTGTTAAGAGTACAAAATTTTAGCTAGCAGTGATTTCAGATTTGATTTGAGATCATCGCGTATTCGGCTACTGTCACGTAAAAAAGTTACACTTTCACTTTGCTCTGCGCTTTAGTCTATATAAACGACTAAACCTAGTTCAGAGTTCAAGGATAAATTCTCTTGAGCTTATGAAATCAGTTTATTTCAATCTAGTAATAAGTCCCAAGGGTTAACAGGGTTACCTGTATCGGCTATTACAGTATATATTTTGGAAAATTGATAATTTTAGGTTCACATTTAGGCTAGCCTACCACCTGTAACGACAATGGTTGGGGTAGGACTTAAGGGTTAGGCCTAGGTTTTTTAAGTTTTATTACAAAATGTATGTGTGCATAGAACGTTCACCAAGCCTTTTCCTTTAGGCCTATTTTTTTACAATTGAGTTTGGCGAAGCATCAGGCGGTTTACTGGTCACATTTACATGCTTGGTTAATAAAGATTTAGGCAGTGGCTGCTGTTACGTTATGTAACACTTTACTCTTAGGATAATATTACATAATTTGTAACATTTCAGCGGTGAGATATGGTTGGTATTTTACGAGAATTTTGCCACTTAGCTCTTGCGATGTTAATTGAAGCGACAAGACTGCAAGTGCAAGAGCGTGTTGCATCGTAGAAGGGAGAAGCTGCATGCCTAATTATTAAAGTAATACTTTTTTTAATGTTTAGGACGCATTAGGACTGTAGAACGCATTAGGACCCGTCACAACAAAGTGATACTTTTTAAAAGACACTATCAAAATTCAACTTAATTCTATGGTAGTTTATTTAATTAAAAATTTAATTGGAATTCAATGAAAATCAACCAAAATCTAGTTATGAACAAAAAATTAGATGCGACTTCATGTGGTAATAAACGCAGTACGGGTCCATAATAAAACACCTCGTCGTAAAAAAGTTTGAATCAAAAGCGTTGTGTATGCGCTTGGATTTGCTATCTCGCAGGGTGGCACTGCTGCCCGAACCCCAACTCTTATGTAAGGTTCTTAAGTAAAAGAAATAAAAGAGAACATTGCGAATTTTCCAGATCGCGAATCATGCTCCCGCAATTGCAGCTAATCGAACCCGTATGCGAGAATCGGGCAAAGCATGTCCCTACCACTACACTATCAAGACGTTGCCATAAGAGTGTCAAAATGCCATATTAAACTTGTAAAAGCCGTAAAAAACTTTCAAACTTTTTTTAGGACGGATGTGTTTTAGTACCAGTAATGAATCCATTACCACATGAATTCGCATTTATAGTGTTTTATTTAAAACTAGATTTTAGTTGATTTTGATTGAAAATTATACAGCATCAACTAGACTTGAGTTGATTTTTGATAGTGTCCTAAAAAAAGTATCGGTTTGTTATGACAGGTCCTAATGTGTTCTACAGTCCTAACACGTCCTAAAAAAAAAGTACCGGTACTAATTTAATAATAACCCTGTGGCTTCTACCTTCTACGATTCAACACGCTCTTGCACTTACAGTCTTGTCGCTTCAATAAACATCGCAAGAGCTAAGTGGCAAAATTCACGCAAGAATATCTCACCATTGTAATGGCACAAATTATGTAATATCCTATGAGTGAAGTATTACATAATGTAACAGCAGTCACTGCCAAAGATTTACTGTACTATTTCAACACATTTGAATACATTTTGTGAATTGTTTCGTCTTGCAGGAATAGTAACATTAGTAGGCATATGCATACAATTACATAATAACAAACTTTGCCAAATTGTTTCTGGTAGTTTGCCTACGATACTCATATTTTGCAAAAAACTTGAATGCATAATCCAGAATCTGTAGCCTGCTTTAAATATCTGTGAAATTCTAGAAGACCGTTTCGTTTAGCTGTATTTTGGCATATGTCGTTTTAGTGCCAAAAAAGCTTGTTTTAACATGGCAAAATTCAAGCAATTTGAATTTCTTCTTCTTAATATTTTGACACTTATTTGTGTGGATGAATGCTCTAGGGTTACACGAGCTGTCATGATGTCTGTGCCACCAGCTGTCAATTATAACTGCTCTGATTTAACAATAACAGAAAAAAATAAAACTTCAAAGGTGATTCTCACTGGAACAGTCAGCACTTGTGATGCACAGCGAGCTGGCTCTTATAAATGTCGTCTACAGGTACAAAATTATTTTTCAAATTCTAGCCAGGTAGAATGTTCTTATTTATTGTTGTTAGAAAGCAAGGGGTTATTAAGGTACGGTTAGATTAATGGAAAAAGTAGGTATGTTACAGATTTTTTTCAGAAAAGTACAATATGCTATAGAAATGCTGTGTTATTTTTTTATACCTTCTTTTCTGTGCCTACTCCAGTGCTAGTTTGGTCTGTCAGTGATTGCCTTCTCACAGTAGCAAACAATGTGTCACAAAAAACATACATTGAAGACTGTCAGACAGCACTAAAGCTACTAACTTAGACAATTGGGAGTTCACTGTCATCTCATTTCATCTTCATGTGGTATTGTGTACTCTTTCTGGGCTACTGAGGATGATGCTAATTTTGTTTCAATTGAGGAAATGGGTAATGTTAAGATATGTAACGTCCACAAAGAAAATAAGGGAGCAAAAGTATGGGTGCTCGTCAGGGCATGGTATGGAATGGAACGAACATTTCGGTTTGGAATATGGAAGATGCCAGAATGGAATGGAAGATTTCAAGAATGGAATGGAAGACATACTTCCATACCAATTCCATACAAGATTTTGTGCATTGTATTTACAGAAAAATACATATCGATGTCGGGTGGTGATAAATAATATTGTTACAAAAGTATTTAACTTCAATATCTACGGGTAATATTTGTCGACAAATCGCAGTACTGCGGTTGTTTGTATTGTGCAAACAGTGTATGTATTGCATCATTGTAAGTACATTGCATTTTGCAGCATTGATGTTATAGTAGACGACTTTGACATGTTTGACTTGTTTTTTTTCTGAGATTGACAATTTGCCAAGTCCTAAATTTTGTTTTCTTACATCATCACGAAAACTCATATTTGTTATTTCATTCCCGTTTCAGCTTAATTTTATTTCTATTTTTAGTTTTTTAGCTTACAATAATTCTTTTTGGTGTTAAAGCTTAGTATTTCTATTACAGTAAACGTTCTTTAGCAATTTGGTTATGACAAATTTTATAGTTGATATGAGAGCAAACTTGTACGGTAATCATTAAACCATAAACCTAACCAGGGGGCTCAGGCCCTCTGCCTTCCCCCCAATTGAAATGCTACGAATGATAAAAGTGATGGCGCAAAGCCTATTTATTTAGTTTTAGCAGTTTTTGGGCGCAACAGTACATGCGTACAACAGCAATTAGCAACAACTTAATATTGACGACCAGGGGCCATGGCCCTCTCAATTTAAATTTTTGTCAACCAATTTAAATGTCCAAGCTGGGAGAAATTCAGTGTTTTTGTTCTAAAAGTTACAATCTCAGGCCCTCATCTAACGTTTTTATTCAATAATATGCTTTAGGCCCCCAGCTAACTTTTATATTGCAATAACATGATTAGTAATCGCTTATTGCATCTAATGTACCAACTTGAAATAACTTTAAATTCCACCTTCACCACCTACCAGCTTTAAATAACAATCCACCTCCATCTTGTCAGTTTTCACGCGACAAAATGCTTTAGAAAAAACTTAGCTAGGGAAAATGCTTATTGAACAAATTATTAAAGTTGAATCAAGGGTGCCTGGGCTCCTGGTTGTGCATGTTCCTAAAACTGGTTATTTTCATAAAAAAACAAAAATCTTCAAAGGCAAATCTTCGAGTGAATGGTTTTATGCTAAAAATGTTGCAGAAAGCCATGTACCTTGGCCAGGCTAAGGCTACATGTACCCTGGCCAGGCTAAGTCATAAAATTTAACCCCAAAATGCAAGATTTTAAACGTGTTTTGGACTTGACCTGAATGAAGTAAAGGGAGGAATTTGTTCAATTGGCTTTCAAATCTCAAAAATGTTTTTCTTTCAAATGGCTCTGAAAATGTTTGCAATGTGATCCAAATGGCATTAAAATAGCCATTTTTTTCCCAAAAGCTTACAAAAAAATTGCGCAGCGGCTGGATGCTTCACCCCCAGACTCCCATAGCCTCTGGTTGCTGATGGTTCCACTCCCAGGCCCTGTTGTAACACGTTTGAGTTGCACTAATTTGTTCACAAAGTCTCTCAGTTTTGATATGTTAGTAAAACTTTTTAACTTGCGGTTTTAGTCGTTTCCCTTTAGCAAATCCTGGTTACATGCTAAATCAGACCCCCAGCTTTTGATCTTTCATTCTTTGTCCCATAAAAAGTCTCTCTTTTCGAAAATTTCTGATGATGTCATTGCATATGATTTACGGTTTACCCCTTCCCCCAATCCAAAATCCTGGCTACACCTATGCATTAAATCATGTGTAATATGCATACCAGATACCGGTTGTTGCATCTTAGTATTGTTGACGCACCTTCACGAGCGGTTGCTTACAACATTGCCAAGATGCAAAGCAGCAAAATATGCGTTGCATTGTTTCCAGTCTAAAATTTTTTTGGTATGGAAGTATGGAATGGAATATGGAAGAAAATTTTAGTATGGAATATGGATTGAAAGATTTTTAGTATGGAATGGAATATGGAAGAAAATTTTAGTATGGAATATGGATTGAAAGATTTTTAGTATGGAATGGAAATAGAATGGAAGAAAATTGCCAGTATGGAATATGGAAAAATCGTCTTCCATTCCATACCATGCCCTAATGCTCATTTGCGCATTTACTCTTGTTTATGTTAGGATTTGGACTAGGTTTTGTTTTGAGTCTGTGCTAGAATTAAGGTTAGAGTTAAAGTTTGGGTTGGGGTTAGAGCTAGGATATTAATCTTATTTTTAGGTAATGAAACAGCAGCCTTTGCCTTTTATTCATGTCGAATGTTTTTAGCATTCAGGGGTCAAAGTTAACTTTTTCAACTACTTGCATGTTGGAAAGTTATATAAAATGTTTGCTTAAATTATTAATTGATTACGTTACACACAAAAAAAAACGTAGAATTACATGGAATAATTAATTAGTTATTGACCTGATAGAACCTCTATGTACAGTGCTAGTTGCCTTGAGGAAATTCATCAAAAAACTTGTTGCAGATTTGGCGAATCATGAAAGGAAATGAGATTGCTTATGACCTTATGGAGGAACAGGAGCAAGATTCCTACCTTAAGAAGAATTATGTCAATGTTTATGGATTAGGAGATGTTGCATTTTGTGAATCGAATGTAAGAATACAATCAATTAGTAAGAGGCACCAAACCTTCAAGTTTATGATGATCTACCCAATTTAGGGTATGGAGTTCTACACTACTCCCAAAGGTAGTCAAACAACTGAAATAGAAAGGATGGCAAAAGTGTGGTTTCCTCAGTCGCAATAGAATGCAATTTAGCACCACCTGTAAGCCCCTACTCCCCTAGCTTCCAAAACTGTTTAACTGCAAAACTGATCTGAGTTAGGCTGATTAAACTGGTAAATTCAAAAACTATACTATATCAATGCTGTAACTGGTAGATTGTGGTAGATTTGTTGAATTTTTTCATATCTTTCAAATTCAACCTTAATTATTTCTTTTCAGTGCTTTGTCTGTGACTCAAGTTTTACGTAATTTTACTTAAAACCAAACCCGAGTTTCACTTTAGCTATCCTGGCTGAAATGACTAAACCAAAATTTAAAAACTGACCAAAAATCCTGGAGTAACAAGGATTAGCATCCCAAAACAAATGGTAGTCAAGGCAACCCCAAGAACTAACACACAAAAAAACCCTTACAGTGGTCAAAAACAAAAGGACCAACCAGGCAAATTAGATTTTGAAATATGGATGGAAAGGGTTTAGTAGTCAATGTTGCAAAGCATACCAGCACTTAGCTACTCAGGACAATGTCAATAAATGATCATGGTACCAAAAGATCATCATACTGCAGTAGGTACTGAGGAGGATCATTATTGCCGATCAAAGTCAATTGGTAAGGGGCATCAAACCATTAAATTTATGGTGATCTGCCCAGTTTAGGAGATCGAGATGTAGGTTACTTCCAAGGGCGATCAATGAAACAGCTGAAAAAGAAAGGTTTTTGTGGTATTAGATGAATCCTGTACAAAAGCCCGAAAAACAAAATCCCAAACGAACAAAATCCTGAATGGACAAAATCTCGAATTGGACAAAATCCCAAATTGAACAAATCCTGAATGGACAAAATCCCGAATTGGACAAATCCCCAATTGGACAAAATCCGGAATGGACAAAATCCCAAATTGGACAAAATGCCGATGGACAAAATCCAAAATGGACAAAATCCCGAATTGGACGAAATCCCAAATGGACAGAATCCCAAATTGGACAAAATTTCAAATGGACAAAATCCTGAATTGGACAAATTCCCAAACGGACAAAATCCCAAATTGGACAAAATCCCAAATTGGACAAAATCCCGAATTGGAAAAAATCCTGAATGGACAAAATCCCGAATTGGATAAAATCTCGAATTGGACAAAATCCCGATGGACAAAATCCAGAATGGACAAAATCCCGAATTGGACAAAATTCCAAACGGACAAAATCCTGAATTGGACAAATTCCTGAATGGACAAAATCCCAAATTGGACAAAATCCAGAATGGATAAAATCCCGAATTGGACAAAATCCCGAATTGGACAAAATCCCAAATTGGACAAAATCTTGAATTGGACAAAATCCCAAATTGAACTAAATCTCAAATTAGACAAAATCCCAAATGGACAAAATCCCGAATTGGACAAAATCCCAAATGGAAAAAATCCAGAATGGATAAAATCTAGAATCGAACCAACTTCAAAAATAGAGAAAGTTAGGACTAATAGTGTACTCACTGCTGCCTTATACGCGCTAATAAATAAAAATAATTTGCCAACAAGACTGCATGTCATTCATTCGTTCGTGTCGTGGCGACCTAGAAAAACAGAGCATATAGGAAAATAAAGTGATCAAGTCAAGAAACTTTGCAGTTTTGTCAAGTTAATTAGGTGCTGAGCAGTTTGTCCTGTAGCGAAAGCCTCGCACTTTCACGTTTGCCGTCAACTCCTTTTGTTTGCCGAAAAAGAAACTAGGTTAACATAGTATTTAAAATAAATTAGCGAGTTTTGTTCTTCACAAAAAAGTAAGAAATTAAGAGAAGAGGAAATTGGCTCATGAACAAACTCCCTGAAAATTTTCTGTTTCCAAATTGCTTTCTTTTTTTGGCATGAAAAAAATTTAGTATGAATATTTACAAAATCAAATATTAAATGTATTTTGCTGTGACTAAATGGATTTCCTTTGAATAGAACCAAAACCGCCAAAAGAGCAATAAAATTTAGAAAATTATACTTCAGTTCAATCATCATGTGTTATGGTCAGTCATTATATGTTTCAAAGCTGCTTTTTGTTTCTACCACATATAAACAAAAACATCTGACGAACATGAATTCAAGAGAAGTGCAGGACAGTTTGATTAAGAAACTTACAGTTTTAATTTTTTTAAAAATTGCACTATGTGCAAAAATTGCACTCAACGTTTTTGGTAAACCATTATGCCCTTGTCACAGCATCTAAGCAATATAGCAAATCACTAGTTTCCACACAGAATTATATTAATTTACGCTTTTGCTTACTTTTGCAGTTGTTCGAATTAAAACCAACTAATTACGTCAACACATGCAATCAAACGAATTAAATAGTGCTGTTAAATGTTGGATAAGTAGGCAAAAAAGTTTACTAAAGTTGTCACTATAAATTTTACATTTGAAATCTAAAGAGAAGCAGTAGCTGTTGTGATTGATTTTCAAATTACTATTGAGCCAAAATGGTGAGTTAATGATCACAGGAGGGGGAGATGGGGGATGTATCCCTCCACCAGCCTAAACATAACGAGCATATGAATAATATTAAACTTACAAGTTATTTGAAAAAAAGCAATTAGTGAATACTCGATAGGCCGTGCGACTGTGATATAATTTTTAAAGCCATTGTGGGGGGCATGGAAATGTTATTTTTACAGCAAACGTTTTATGAAACAGAAATTAGTCTTTTACAAGTTCGATTGATTTGAAAGCATCGAATTGGCAAAATTCGCAACCTGCTCTTTTTAGCGATGAAGGCATAGTAACCAATAGCATAGCCAGGGGGATACGGGGAACTATAGCCCCCCCCTTATTGGCCTGCCGACCAATAAGCAGAATAAGGAAAATACCACTTTTTAGCACTTCTGAGACTGAATTTTGCACTGAAATAAACTCAAGAATGATTTAAACCATATTTTGAAACGTTTATTTAGGGGGGCTAATTTGTCAAACATAAAACTCATAAATCAGAATGAAGCTTTGAAAAATGGCCAAAAGTTCGGATTCAATTTTGATCGCTTATCGAAAAATGCTTATCATAGGTAAAAAAGCTCAGGAATAAGGAGGGCTATTTAGTATTAGTTAGTTACCAATCACTTTTCTCAAACTTCTTTCCATTTGCCCCCCTAATTATATCTTTCTCTGTAATATATCGACAAAATAGATTACTCCTTGAGAGTTTTATTGAACTACCAGTATAGGAATTTATAATTTATCAGCTTGTAAATTAGAAAACTGAAATTCTAGCAATAGCTACTTCCCACATAGCCAATTTATGCAATTAATATATTTATGTTTTTGCACTGCAAATTTTTATGCCACGTTTTAATAACATTAATTTTTTATCAAAATAGGCCTAAAATTAATTTTTTTTTGCCAAAAAATACAAAATTTTTAAGCACTGGGGGCTCCGCCTCCAGACTGCAATACAGCCCCCCGTTGCAGATTTCTGGCTACGTGCCTGCTAGGGCCACAACGGGAGTTCAGTTATAGCGTGTTTTCGCTCAAATCTCACGCAATACAGTAACCTGTTGTTATTCCTCTGTTCCATTTTTTGTGAAGTTACACCATGCAAATCCTTTCTTAGGTGACACATTGAGCTTATGAAAAGTGAGCATTAAGCAAGGTCAAAAACATTATCAATAAACATCTGAAATTTTGAGATTATACACAATTTGTACTTATAAATTTTATCAACCACCCACCAAAATTTTCTGGATCTGCCCCTCTTAACCATCAAATACTGCCGAAGCAATCAAAAACCAAAAACTTCGTTCCTGTAAAAAGTATTTTGATTGCATAGGCAGTGTTTGAACGGTTGATCACTCATCATTGTGTCTTGACAGTATTTTGAAAATTACCCATAGCAGATTGTCTTTAAACTTTGAATATTTACTAGGACAACTTAAGTAAACTGTTTCGCCCGCTTATCCAACATTAAACTGCACTTTTGAATTCATTTAATTGCATGCGTTGATGTAATTTGTTAAAATATATAATGACCATAGCACGTAATGATTGAACTGAAATATAATTTTCTAAACTTTATTGCTCTTTTGGCGGTTTTGGTTCAATTCAAAGGAAATCCATTTAGTCACAGCAAAATACATTTAATATTTGATTTTGTAAATATTCATACTAAATTTTTTTCATGCCAAAAAAAGAAAGCAATTTGGAAACAGAAAATTTTCAGGGAGTTTGTGCATGGGCCAATTTCCTCTTCTTCTCTTAATTTCTTACTTTTTTGTGAAGAACAAAACTCGCTAATTTATTTTAAATACTATGTTAACCTAGTTTCTTTTTCGGCAAACAAAAGGAGTTGACGGCAAACGTGAAAGTGCGAGGCTTTCGCTACAGGACAAACTGCTCAGCACCTAATTAACTTGACAAAACTGCAAAGTTTCTTGACTTGATCACTTTATTTTCCTATATGCTCTGTTTTTCTAGGTCGCCACGACACGAACGAATGAATGACATGCAGTCTTGTTGGCAAATTATTTTTATTTATTAGCGCGTATAAGGCAGCAGTGAGTACACTATTAGTCCTAACTTTCTCTATTTTTGAAGTTGGTTCGATTCTAGATTTTGTCCATTCTGGATTTTTTCCATTTGGGATTTTGTCCAATTCGGGATTTTGTCCAATTCGGGATTTTGTCCAATTCGGGATTTTGTCCATTCTGGATATTGTCCAATTCTGGATTTTGTCCAATTCGAGATTTTGTCCATTCAGGATTTTGTCCAATTCGGGATTTTGTCCATTCAGGATTTTGTCCAATTCGGGATTTTGTCCAATTCGGGATTTCGTCCAATTCGGGATTTTGCCCATTCTGGATTTTGTTAATTCGGGATTTTGTCCATTCTGGATTCTGTTTTATTTGAGATTTTGTCCAATTCGGGATTTTGTCCATTCTGGATTCAGTCCAATTCGGGATTTTGTCCATTCTGGAATTTGTTCAATTCGAGATTTTGTCCATTCTGGATTTTGTCCAATTCGGGATTTTATCCAATTCGGGATTTTGCCCATTTTGGATTTTGTCCATTCTGGATTCTGTTTTATTTGGGATTTTGTCCATTCTGGATTTTGTCCTATTCGGGATTTTGTCCTATTCAAGATTTTTTTCAATTCGGGAATTTGTCCATTCTGGATTTTGTCCAATTCGGGATTTTGTCCAATTCGGGATACAGTGTTTTTGCTGCACTTATTATTCCAAAACATTAAATGAGCGCGAGCGCTTCAGAGGTTTACGTTTGTTTTGTTGTTTCCTATGTTTCCCACTTGTCAATAATATTTGGTGGTAAAGTCATCGTCATTGTTTCATGACCTACTTGTGAAGATAGCGTGGCCGAATGGGTATGTCTACAGCGCGGCCGAATGGGTGAAGGCGTCGTTTTGACGATGACCCTGATCGCATGTTCTGGGTTTAACCCCCACCTCGGTCACGTTGTTGCGTCCTTGGATAAGATGGCTTTACTTTGATTGGTGGCTTCGAACAAGCAGCAAATTCAGTGGGCAAGAATTCAAAGAAATTCACAGGAAGATTGGATCCCTGGAAACTCCTCAGCAGGTGCGGATTCCTCCAAGCACGAAGTAGTCAATGCAATGAAAAGTGTGCTTATCGTCCAACAGTTAGTGTCTGACGCTGTTCGGTGACAGGAGGATAAATATGCGCAACAACAACAAGGTACCGATAGTTAGCGTCAGCGTCTGACGCTGTCCGATGAGAAGAGGATAAATATGCAATATATACAGCAACATCCGTTTTCTGGTGAGATTTATCAAATAGAAACTTCGTAATTCAAGTGACAGAACTGCTATTTAGATAAAAGACCACGACACGAGAATATTTTTCTTAAACCGTGCAAACGATCGTCTTGTTCTGTCCGCATCCTTGCTACGGATCACGCTGGCCAACCTACAGAACACTCAAGCGGTGATCGAAGGTGAGCTAATGCTTGCAATGCAGTTGCTTTTGATAAAATCTGCGAGTTGTTAAAATTTATGTCGAAAGAAGTAAAGTCTTAAAATTGCTGTTTGAGCTTGTTGCATATGCATGCATGCTTGTAATTTGCTCAAGAATTAAAATTCCATACTTGTGTGAACTTATAAATTGCTCGAAAACTTAAATTAGCAAATGGTATAGAATATAGATTTGAATTTTATTTTCACATAGCACTACTACCCACTACGTTGGTATTGTTTCAACCTAGTTAACCAAACCATTCATTAATCTCGCTGTATTACGTCGAAGCGTGTAACGAGTTGGCGGGGCCCATCTTCGTGTCATTGTACCTGAAGGCAACACAGCTCTTTCCAAAGAAATGTCGCAGCGGGCGCCGTCGGCAAGCAAACCTTTATTATAATCCGGTTGTGATAAAGCTATAGTACAATAAAGTTTGTGCCTGCGCTCTGCTTCGCGAATATACCTTACTTCGTTGTTAATCCGGAAGAGCTGTATCAACTAGTTCGAATTTTTTATTAGATTTTGTCCTATTAACGCCGCAAAAATCACTCCGAGCACATTCAGTTTAGTTTTTAACTTTAGTTCAAAAACTCTTATCTCTACCTCAAGGATGAAAAATTTAAGGAAAAGTTTGCGCCAGCGCGCTTCTGGTCAACAACTATGTATAAGCGAAGTGAGTCGCTCCTAGCTTTTATTTCTGACGCTGGTTTTAAGTTATTTTCTGATTACCTAATTTAAGCTGCTGAAACAAGCAACAAAAAAAAAACAACAACAAAAAAAACAAAAAAAAACTCAACAAAAAACAAAAGCAACAGCAGTTCTATTCCGTTTTGTTAAACTAACTCGAGTATGCTTGTAATACGTAAAAGGAAGATTTATTCATTGAACGCTGAACAGGCTTATTAAACTATGGTTGAAGACTTCAGGCTTTTTGCAAATTTCAATGCGAATAGCTGTGCAACTTACTATGTCTCTTAAACCGAAACGGCTAATTTGTTTTCTTGTCATTCAAGAAAAATTAGGTCATTGACCAAAATAGTCAACTGAATTTTAAAGTCTCCAGTTGTTGCCGAAAGCGAGTCGAGCATTGTATTACCGACTCTGCTTAGATTTCTTTCCAATATGTCTATTTTATTCTTGCAGTAACATATCCTGAAGACAATTAACAGCAAACAGACTTGGGCAAAATATTCTCCAAATGTATTTAAATACGAATACAAAACAGTGGCTATAAAGTGATTAAATACAAATACAAAATACTTTCCGGCAGTACTGGTAAATACAAAATACAAATACTGTAACAATGTATTTAAATACATTTGAAAATGCTTCTCCGAAAAACAAAAAAATCATGTACTTAAAACAATCTTGGCAAATACAGTCGAGACAATGCCAAAATGGTTATCAATTTTTGTGCTTCTCTTAAAACGGTCATTGCATTATCAATATCATATGTTTATAAAGGAAAAAAAATGACTGTAGAATAAACAACGAATAGTTTAATTAATCATTTGAATGGAAATGGAGCAAATAAGTGGGTTTCGTCAAATTGATTCAGACTGTTTATGATTGTATCTCTTAGTTGTGGTTATTTCACAATCACTTTTTGTTTAAAATAAACAAATAAAGATGGGCCTACACTGATCTACATTTGAATCGATTATAGCAAGCCTGAAGACAAAATTCTACGAACACAGAAATGAAAGCAAGCGTTGACAAAACACAAAGCGTATTTTTAAACGGTTAAATTTTTGCAGGTTTTGCAATTTGCACCGTGATGCAAGCATTTTGTAGACCAGTCTGAACATGCGTAATTGCGCAACTAAGTACATACTTTGAAGTTATGAGAGAGTTGTTTACAAAGTATGCTTTAACAGTAGGGAACTTCCTTCGTTCAGCGTTGTTTACATATCCATTGCGTGGAACAAATGTATTTAAAATACAAAATACAAATACTTGTTGTAAAAAGCATTTAAATACAAATACAAAATACATAAAAATAACTGTATTTAAATACCAATACAAAATACAGTATTTTGTATTTCAAATACGTATTTGTATTTTAAGTTCAAATACATCCCAAGTCTGATCGCAAGCAATTTAACATAGAATAAGTTGGAAGAGATTTTCCGTTTTTTAATTTATGTGATTGAATTCGGATAATTTGCTCCAACTTTGTTGTAAATGGTATGGCCGAACGTCGTTTTGTAATTTCAAGCCGGAAACATTCGTTAATTAATTGCTGATGAATTGTTCCGTATTGTTGCTCTTGAGATAGAAAGGTTAGTTAGGCTTGGTTCGCACTTCAGTGATAATAAACGCGGTGTAGCGACGTTGATCGTGATGTCAGAGTTACGTGCTTTCACGGCTGAATACGAACTGGCCATAAGCTGCCTAACCTTGCTTTATATTCATTTTTTTTTCTCGGCGTGCACGGCACGGTGCTCTTCAATGTTTTTCGGTGGTATACCTTATTCAACTTTTCAAGAACTTTGTTGCCTCACATTACATGAACAGAAATCACAAAAATAAACTAAAAATTAGGTGGTCAATCCAGGCTCGTAGCCAGCGACCAACCTCAGTTATGGGCATTATGGGGCATTCGAGTTCGTAAGGTGACGAAACTTTTACAAAACAGGTATTCATTGCTACATTATAAATCTGGGAGTCTGGTAGTAAAGTTTCCAGCTTCTAGTCGGTCAAAAATCTAAGTAATTAAAAAGTTTATTTTGGATTGTGGTAAAACAACGTAGTTTGGTTGAAAGTAAATCTAAGGTTTTTCGTCGAGGGTCCAATGGCGGAGCTATTTGCGTAATTCTTAGCCATGGTATTTTAGTTTTAATGCAATTTGAATACATTTTTACACCTAAGTAGAACCATTGTTTGATTCAATCAATCAAAATGCTTGATTCTTATACAAGTGATTCAGATGCTCGACGATGCTTTTTGTCACGAGCAATATCATTTCAATGATGCGCTATGTTGCACTGTTTTCGTCCGGCCAAGTCAACTTACAGCCGCTAACTGACCGCCAAACAAATTCACCTCCGGCCCAAGAGTCCGCTGAACCAATTAATTGGTCGCCAAATCTGCTGATAAACTAATTGTTTGTTTTTTACGATTCACGCTGCTTTTTGCGTTGGTTGCTGAAAGTACAGAAAATTAATTAATACAAATGTGAGAAATTCACGTGGAATGGAATATTTACTACTGAAAAATACATAAACAGCCCGTCTTAACGTTAGACTATGAATTGATCGGTAGAGGGTATTCGCAAATTCTCTCGTTTTAAACTCGTAAAATACTAATTTTGCGAACTAGAATATGACATCGCTAGCGATATCCAGGGACTTCGTGAAAGTATATAACGACACTGAACTAAAGAACTTCACAATTGCATTAAGCGTGTTTATGGTTGTTGATAGTCAGATCTGAAATATTGTACATCGCTTTCGAATTTCCTGATGTTCCATTAACTTGATCAGGTTTGTGGTTAACGGCTTTCAAAATTTAAACGTCTAGAAAAAGTAGCTATAAAATGACAATCAAAATTTTAAACTCTGCTTGGTTCTCCGTTCAAATTTTAAGGAGTTTGTTGAATTTTCACTTTGCAGCGCAATTGTTATAATTGCGGTTACAAACAAAACCCTTGTGAAAACAAATATTTTGACTGTAACCTTTTGCTCTGAACAAAACTTTTTGATCTGAAAATGCCAATATGATTTTCGGATTTGTAACTTACATTTTCTTGACCAAAAATTCACACACTATTCTAAATATCAAATCTACACCCTCAACTAGCCCACTGCAATATTTTTTTAAAGAAGAATTTTGTATTAGCACATGTACAGTATGAACAGTTCTATTGATTTTTCTCAAAAATGAAGAACTAAATCAAAACAATGTTTGCCCTAGAGTTAGCATGGAAAAAATATGTACACAAACAAAATTTAGAAACAAAAAGTCAAATTCTTATAAATTTAAAGTGATATTGCAGAGTCCAAGTTTACGTTGACTTCACATTGAAAGTTATATTAATTTACTCAACTCTAAGCTTTGAAGAACCGTAGGTGTAATGTTTAAAGTCAAACAATTATTTCAAAAATTATCTATTTCTTTTGCAGACAACGCTCTTTTTAGTTCTTTTTAACAGCTTTGAGGTTATTCGCTCTCGAAGTTTAAAGGTCTCAAAAAGTTATCAAAATAATGAAGTAACGTCAATCAAAAAGCTATAAGGAGTTCTTAACAGTTTTTCACTTTATTATGAAATAGCATAGAGCGATCTTTAAAATTCCAGCGACTTTATTACATCAGCCAAACTTAACATAACGCTAACCAGGGCCAGAAATATGCCGGTCTACGACTGCGCCTGGACTTTTAGGCACCAAAGGTAAAAAAAAAATTTATTTAAAGTATTTTTTGCAAAAAAAAACTATTTTTTCCAAAAAAATTTTTCTTGTTTCAAATAAGTTTTTTTTAAAAAACAAACAAACAATTTTTTTAATTTTTTTTTCAAAACTTTTTTTTGAATAAACGCTTTTTTCAATTTTCAAAAAAAAAGTTTTTCAAACAAAAAAGTATTACTTCGATTAAAATTTTAATCGTTTTGCGTGCTTCTGGCCTAAAGGCTACCAGCTCGGAAGCCTAGGGAAGAGCCAGAAGCACGCAAAACAATTAAAATATTAAAACTCTGGCCTGCAAACGTCAAAAAACATCTTAATTGACTTGTTATTACAATCATACAACAAGCAAGTTGCTGGGTTTAAATAGCCAAAATTAAGCATGCGAGGAGGCGTCTTCTCTAGCTCAAGTGGTAGAGCAGTGGACCGGTAATCCAAAGGCTGCAGGTTCGATTCCTGTGGGAAGACAATTTTTCGCATTGCTTGTTTTAAGTAGTCGCCGTTCTGGTGGCTCTTCCCTAGGCTTCCGAGCTGGTAGCCTTTAGGCCAGAAGCACGCAAAACGATTAAAATATTAAAACTCTGGCCTGCAAACGTCAAAAAACATCTTAATTGACTTATTATTACAATTCGATTAAAATGTTAGTATTTTCGAAGCTTTTCATCTGACACTTATCAAGAGGAATCGTCAGAATAGAGAGCGCGGAAAAAGGGAGCGGCTATAGGAAAATGCCGATCAGTAATTGGCAGGAAAAGGATCGATGAGAGAGCGTCGTTTGTGTCCAACCTTTAAGTTGAGAACGAATTTTTTTGTCGGCAGAGGGCGGGGTTAGAAGTTATGATAAAAGTGACTTCAAAAGCAGATAGATGGAAGGAGAGCGAAAAAAGTTCTACAAAAAATTTATTTTGATTTGTATTGTTTTCAATAATGTCACTTTTATCAAAACTTCTAACCCCGCCCTCTGCAGACAAAAAAAAAATTCGGTCTCAACTTAAAGGTTGTACACAAATGACGCTCTCTCATCGATCCTTTTCCGGCCAGTTACTGCTCAGCTTTTTCGTGTAGCCGCTCCTTTTCCTATGTTCTCTATTTTGACGATTCTTCTTGGACAAGTGTCAGATAAAAAGCTTCAAAAATATTAACATTTTAATCGAAGTAATACTTTTTTGTTTGAAAAACTTTTTTTTTTGAAAAAAAGCGTTTATTTGAAAAACATTTGTTTTTAAAAAAAAAAAAAATTAAAAAAATTGTTTTTTTTTGAAAAAAAAAAATGTTTTTGGAAAAAATACTTTAAAAATTTTTTTTTACTTCTGGCGCATAAACGTCCGCGACTAAAGGTCACGGTCAGGAAATAAGCACGCATTTTACAGCTATTCCTATTCTGAGAACGCTATTTAGCAGTGCGACCCAACGGCCAACATGTTGGATATTGTACCGTGCAGTGTATTGTATTTATTGGCGGGAAAGCTAGTGCAAAACGTTTGCTTCGTTAATCACTAGTCCGTTAACAAACTTCATACCTCCGTTAAGTTAATTTGTTACTTTCAGCTTTAATTAACCGAAGTTCATGAAGTCCGTTTATTCATTAACATTTTGAGTGTAATTTACGTTTCTTTTCATTCACTCACTTCTGGAACATGTAATGACACTGTTGAGCTGCTTGTAGGAAAAAAATTATTGCTATGGTGGTCTTTTTGTGTTTTGGAAGTTACATTTTACAGCCTAATCTAATTTCAAGATAAAAATAGGTTCAAATGCACTAATGAAGCTGCGATTGCAACACCTTTAGAAGTTGCGATCAGCGACAATTAATGGACTTATGAGGCTGCAGCTTATTATTTGCCACAAAAAACAGCTCCTTTCTTCGCTTTTTTTTTCTATAAAACTCGTGCTAATACGCTGCAAGTGTTACCAGTACAAACTGGTTTGTACCTGTACGTTGAATAAATAGGACAAGAAATTAGCGATGAAAACCTTAACGTAAGTTAATGAAACTTGATGTGTTATTTTGTCCGTTAACAGAAAAAACTTTTCAACAAATTAATGAAAAAGTTAGCTTCATCATTAACAGATTAACGATTAACGAATTTGTGCTCACCCCATTGTGGTACCCCCAAATTTTGTCAAATTTTATCTTTTCTTCATATTTACCTATTCTGAAAAGTTCGACAGTCCAGCTTGGGTGGTTAAAGTTTGAATTGTGTCATCCTTGTTTGAGGGGCATTCCTTCATTTTGTTACTCCCAAATTATGTCAAATTTTATCTTTTCGTCATATTTTCCTATCCTGAAAATTTTATATGTCTAGTGTGAGTGGTTAAAAAGTTTGAAGTGTGGTGGCCCTGTTTGAGGGGGACCCCCCAATTTTGGTACCCCTGAACTTTTTCGTATTTGATCTTTTCTATATATTTGCCAACCTTGAAAATTTCCTGTGTCTAGTGGTTAAAAAGTTTGAATTTAGGCGGTCTTGTTAAAGGGAGAATCATCCATTTTGGTACCCCTAAATTGTTTAAAATTTTATCTGTTATATTTACTTACCTTAAGAATTTCATGTGTCCGGCGTGAAAGGTTAAAAAGTTTGAATTTTGAAGGGTCTCGTTTTGGGGAAACTCCCCATTTTAAAACCCCCATTTTTTGTTAGAATTAGTTTATTTTTGATATCTACCCATTCCGAAAATTTGATCTATCCAGCTCTATTGGTTTAAAAGTTCAAAATTTTGGCGGCCCCATTTGAGGGGCCCCAATTTTGATACCCCCAAATTTTGTCATATTTTATCTTTTCATATTTGCCTACCCTGAAAATTTCATGTGTCTAGCGTCAGTGGTTAAAAAGTTTGAATTTTGGTGGCCCCGTCTGAGAGGGACCCACCATTTTGGTACTTCCAAATTTTGTCAAATTTCATCTTACCTTACCTTAAACTTGTAATATGTCTAGGTTATAAGGTTAAAAAGTTTGAATTTTGGAGGGCTCATTTGGGGAGGAACCTCCATCATGGCATCCCCAATTTTTGTTAGGTTTAGTTTGTTTTTGATATCTACCGATTCCAAAAATGTGATCCATCTAACTTTATTAGTTTAAAAGTTCAAAAATATGGAAGACCCAACCTGGCATCCTGGCAGGGGGATCCCCCCAACCTGGCATCCCCGATTGCGGTCGCACACTAGTCCTACCTGATATCTTCAATCGCTTAAACTTTGAATGCAATGCGTTTAGCGGTTTAGAGGTAGGTAGCGGCAAAAGAAAAAGAAAAGTAAGAAAAAAGATGCAAAATAAGAAAAACATTTTTTAAGTTGGGTTAAACGAACATAACCAAAAGAAAGGCGATTGATAGTGTGCTCAAAAACCACAAACCAATTTTCATCAATATCGGTAAGTACCGAGGTATATTAGTTCAAACTTGGCAACTTTTTGCCCATTTCCTGCCTGTAAAATTTTGGTCACGAGACCGAATTCCCCCAAACTCGGTTTGCATGAGCCATTTATAAACACCCACATTATTTCCAAATTTTAGCTTTGCACGTCAAGTGGTTTTGGAATTATAAGCAATTTAATAACTTTTCAAGCCAAAAATTGCCTTTTTTTTTATGTTTTTTTTGTGTCTCAATTCACGATCACGTGACCTAGGGTCCCCAAAATTGGCACACATGATGTTTTCAATTAATGCTTATGTTGAGCCCAAATTTCAACTTTCTAGGTTTTACCGTTTGGTAGTTATAAGCAAAATCAATCCTCATCTGCTAAAATTCGCGTACAAAAGCAAAGTTACTACGCTCTCATGCGAAGTCCCAATAAGGCTGGCACTGTAAAATTTGTTGCGTGAATGCTGTATCAGTACTACTACAGTATGATTCTCAAAATTTGTATTTTGAACAGTTTATACATTCACACCTACCGCAGTACACGGCATTGCGAACTGCAGCATATAAGTTATAACGCTGTTTTGTCGCTGTTGATTTCAAGGGTTTTTATTCGATCACACTGCTCGTAAAAAATCGTGAGCGTACGACGCAGTATGATGTTTATTTAAACTAAATGGCAGATTGTACGCTGGTAAGGCGCTAAGCATACCGAATTTCTGTTTACAATAAAGTGAAAACACGCTCGTACGCTCACGGTTTTACATGCAGTGCAGATCGGGTGTAAAGTACATTGAACAAAAAAGGTCAAGTTCGACTTGAAATCACGTTCAAGTGATAAATCGTATTGGACACTGCTATGCGCACAAAGTTGGACTTATTTGTTTTGTTATTGTACATACATTGCAATTGAAAATATGCATCGAAAATATGCATCTTTAATTTTGACTACATCATATGATGTGACGTGAGAAATTTTCGTTACCATAATATGGGAGAAAAATAAGGCTTTAACATTCAGTCGATAATATCAAATAGTAATTGTAAAAAAGACGTTACATTGCTGGCTTTTACTACATTTTTTACAGCGTGTAGCTTTGGTAAAATACAGTCTACAGTTAAAATATCTGGTTCTGAATGTAATTAGTGATTTACGATTTCATATTTGCTTTTATTCTCGGCAATTAATTTTTGTACTTCATGCGCTTCGTAATGAACAGCTTGTATCGCAAATTGATTTTCGTGGCGTGTTCATGATTGTTTAATTTTTTTTTTAAACATTTTTAAACGCAAACGATAACCTAAATCGTTAAATGCGCGAACGACAACCTAAATCGGGACTAACAACCAATTGGTTGATTTTGTGGCGTACTTATAGTTCTTTAGTTTTGCTTTATTAATTTGATTGAACGATCTCTTGTTCTCAGCGGGATTTGCGTTGATGACTAACTGTTTTCCGCGAAATTAGCAGATTTGGCGGTTAGTTAGTAAGTTCGGCTTTCAGTTGGGCCAGAGGCAAGTTTGCTCCGTGGTCAGTTGTAGGGTTGGATTGAATTTGAATCCACTCACGAGATATTGATGAATTTGAATTTGAATTCGACTTTTGCAAAGTCAATGAATTTGAATTTAAAAATTAGAAACAAAATGAATGGATCGAACGTTGCATTTAAGGATCAATACAATTATTAGTGCGCACTGCGCAATGATTATTATTATTGCATTACAATTTGTAATCGATAATCATCATCATCAATAACACTGTTCAACAAATTTTGGGTGATAAAAATATTCAAAAGCAAAAATGTGACCTCTTTGTCAATTTTGGGTGCTGAATCCGAATAGGAACTCTATTTTTGCCGATCAGGTCAGCGTTTTAAAAAGAATGCATTTGAAACTTTTCACAATTTCGTTCAAATTGCATTGGTTTTCTATAGCAAATGTACCACATAAGCCGAAGTTGCTGCAATTATATTGTTAAATTTGACAGGTTGGATTATGAATATAAAAGCTACTACAAACAAGAAATTTAATAACCCATTAAAAGCAAATATAGCGTGGTGAAAAATCTTGGTTGGCCGCTTGACTGCCAACAAAGAAAAACTGCAAACATTCTTATTGTTTGACAGTATATAAATTTTAAGCGTCGGGATAGTTTGTGTGAGGCAGGGGGGGGGTTGGGGGATAGGACAGCGCTTAGATTAAAGCCTAACAAAGGGAACCAAAAAAAACTAACAATATCTATTCATTCCTGAAACCTGTGTCAGATGTGTTTAATCCCTTATTTGACTAAAGCATACGAGCGTATAAAATTTTAAGCGCATTAAAAATATAGCTTAAGCACTGTTTACGTTTTCACAGTTTTCAAAAGACTGCAGTATCTAATCTCATTGCACTGTTTTGATTGCCAAAAATCTTCTTTAATTAAACGACATTTTAAATCCTTTAGAACAGTTATGTAAATTAATTCAGTTCCCCCATAAATCAATTGCAACATCATTTGAGATTGTTCACGGATGAGCGTATGAACACTTAGCAACATCATTTAGGACAAGCATCATTTGCAATTACTGGATACTGCACTCGACTTTAGTAGAATCTTTGCAACACCTTTTACCGTAACATATTGTACATCGTTTAAGTTTTAATTGAAGGTTGGCTCTTCTAGCAGGCAATGGGGACCATCAAAATAACAAACAAACAAATTCGTACCCGCCCATGCTCTATTCGGAGCAGAATGGTGAAGTCAGCGGATAGTAAGAGGGACCCAATGGGTATCTACTCCTCTTCAATGATGGTTTTGTGTGTGGTGATAGAGTGCCAACTCGTTGAGTGGTGTGGAAATGTCCCACTTTTATCTCCAATGTTCTTGAGCCTAGCTGGGGTTATCTGGTTTTTTGGTTGCCACAGTTTTTGGGTGACCACGTTTTTTGGGTGCTTGCTCTGCACCACAACAAACAGAGTGCCGTGCATAAAAACAATTACAAGATAGTTTTTTTGGAGCCAATCTATGTCTCCAGCGTAATAAAACAAAATCTGACTTAGATGGTAATGCAATTACGAACTACTGTAGAAGCCAATAAACTGCTGTTCCAGCCTGATAAGCAATCAAATTTAGGTTTGAAACAAAGCACCGAAACGCTCAGTTTTGCATTGCGAGGCAATTAAACTACTAAACGTATTAGTAGGCACTAAAATGTTCAGAAATCAGAAATGTAAATTCATTACTGGTGACAAATGCGGTTTAAAAATGTTCTAGAACATTAAAGATGCAGGCATACCTATAGAACATTTTACAACCAATTAGCTTAATCTACTAGCACTGGTAAATGATATAGCAAATGCATACATAAATGGGCAATAACACATAACCAGTTAAAAATTTCAAAATTTAAATTTTCAAAAAATCTTAGGCTGATGCGAAAACTGACTTCAGATTCGTGTTCAGCACACCCAAATTACCCTTTATGCATCAATTTGTTTTTGAATCTTTTTTAGTGCTGGACATGGTAATAAGTTTTTCAGTCTTCATGGCGCAACTAGGGTTGAATTAAATTTGAATCCGCTCAAGAGTTGATTGATAAATTTGAATTTGAATTCTACTTTTGTAAAGTCAATGAATTTCAATTTAGTTTTTTCAAAGTCAATGAATTTGAATTTGAATTAAGCTTTTTCAAAGTCAATGAATTTGAATTTAGTTTTTTTAAAGTCAATAAATTTGAATTTGAATTTAAAAATTAAAAATAAAATGAATGGATCCAACCCTAGTCAGTTGTTAGGCAACTGTTTTCGTCAATCTAATTCACTGTAAATACTCTTTTTTTACAATCATAATAAATTGGGTTTGAAAACTCTTACCACAGCTATTTAGTTCATACCCTTTTGCAGTGCCATACCCCTAGTTTTTATCTGGTATACCCTACGTTTACTGTATTCCCGATAAAAGTCTGTCGCACACGAAGAGGAAAGTAAGCGCGGGTGTAGTGCAGGAAGAACTGGTCCCAGCTCAAAGTGCATTGCCTGATCAGTCAGATCAGCAGATATGTTTTTGTCTGAAAAATGGCGAATCATGAGAAATTCTTTAGCGATTACACGGACTTGCTGTTGTAAGTATCGCGCTCGACCTTGACAGCTGACCTTTGTGAGATCATTCAGACACCGTCAATTTCCGTTCGCGTTCCAGCCGGCGTCTTCATTGTCCCGAGTTTCCTGCTTTATTCATAGCAAGTCGATAATATCGAAACGATTACGGCTTTGATCCATTTTCTTTTGTTCACTCGACACAATTATAGCAGTGTAGCAAAATTACTCGACGATTTACACCACAGTACAAGTTTTTCACTTTTGTAACCGTTGTACTGTATGTTGGATAGATTCATATTGCGTTAACTTTTTCGTACGTGGGATTGGCGACATACCACTATTCGAAGTTCGTTAATTTGTTTATAATTCGGAAACGGCCTGAACAAGTGAACATGCAAAGGTGAAACTCAGACAACATGAGAATAGATTAAAGCGTCTTGCTATAAACATGTCAAACTTGCGATGCTGTCCTTGCACTTGGACTGGTGCGAGGTTTGCGGCTGCTTTGCTTCGACTTTGTTAAGGGACAAATTTTCCAAACCAAGTCAGCTGAACGTCAACATAAGGGCTAGGGTTAGTTGGCCATCGGTTTATTCGTACAGTTTTCGGCAGTCAATTGTCGTGGACGTCAAATTTTCACACAGCTATAATACCACGTTTGGTTTCAGTGTAATGTTGCATCATCGATTTCATCTTTTGCTAAAAATTTCCAGGTAACTAACGACTGCTATTTTTGAGCTCGTGGGAAAGACTTTCGTTGTTTTATTGTATTAATGGCAGTTCTCTGCTTCATAGGGAGTTTGGAACTTAAGCAGTGGTTCTCAAACTGGGGGTCCGTGGCCCAGAGGCGTTGCTAAGGATGGTGACACCCGGGGCAGGGAGTGCATGGTGTCACCCTGTATGTGTGGTGCACCCTTCATGGTGTACCCCTCTGTTAGTGAAGTTAGTGAAGACCAAAAAAAGAAAGGTCTCCGCTAAAAATCAGTAGGTTTTCGGTTCAAAAGTAAGTGAAGACCAATAAAAAAAAAGAAGGTTTTCCCCGAAAACTGTGGGTTTTCGCTGCGTATGTGGATTGAGACCCAATAAATGGAAACAAAAAGTTCATCACAAACACATTATAAAATGGTGTCACCCAAAATGGTGACACCCGGGGCGGGCCGCCTCCCCCCCATCGACGCCACTGCCATGGCCCTTTTGGGGTGGTCCGCGAAACTGTTTTCCGGAACCGCGAAGCACATGTCAAAAAAAATCAAAAGGACGCTCGTGAAGCAAAAATCTTTATATAAAATAAGGTTTTCAGGCAACTTTATTTTTCCAAACCAAGTTTAGCACCCACAATCTACTGTGAAACCTTACAGGCTACATACACACCATGATAACACAATAAGATCTATGATGTCATTTAAGCAATGGCTGTTGTAGCGTGAAGTCTGCGAGAGATTGAGAATGTTAATAGCAAAAAAATTGTTTGGAAAGTAAAAACCTGCTCGGTGGCGGCAGCAGAGGTTGGTTTCAGAGAAAGTTCTGCAGTGTTTGATTTCAGTGCAATAAATTGTTCGCTTTCCTTGAATAAGTTTGCAGAATCTATAACATAGTAAATAATAAATCCAAAAGTATGTGGATTGTTGAGCTATTATAATTCCAAACTGCAAAACAAAAACTTTGCTCCATTTCCGCATCTCAATTCTTTTCTTGTTGAAAATGAACTTGACGTCACCAAAGGTGTTCTCGAGCTCATGAAACAACATGTTTCCATTGTTGGTGAAGAAATTCGGCAGTACTTCTCTGACTAGGAAGGTTTTCGAAAGTATTATCGTTTTGTAAACAACACTTTTGGAACGATTGTGGGAGAATTGCCTTCACAAGATAATTTATTTCAAGATCTGTTTATTAATTAGGTAAATGATGGAAATGCGAGAAGCTTATTTGTTGAAAAATCTTGCAGTGACTGTTAGATTGAAATGGCTCAAACCTATCCTGACATTTCGAAGATGGCCTTTTAGCATTTTCGGCGCTGCTTGCCATCGAGCCAAAAGCTCGAAGCCGGTTAGATGCGATTCACGATGTGAGGGTTGCGTTGTTCGAAACGAATTCAAACATAGTCGAACTAATTGCAAAGACGGAAGTGCACCCGTTACATTGATGCAGTAAAAAATCGATGTGTTGTTTTGTGTTTATGTTAATTTTTTAAGGGACCGTGAACCATTTTAAAGATTGCTAGGGGACCGTTGCGTAATTTTTTTTGAAAAGTAACTAAAGCCACGCGTAACTAATTTTTTAAGACTGATTAAGTTTTTGTTTTGAAACGTTTTTATGGTGTTTTATATGTTGAATTGAAAAGACTTTGCCAGTAAAAGTTGCCGAGTTAATTTCAAATGTCCGAAATCTTTTTTACAAGAAATTTAATCTAGCCACAATCTGGGCATTTCTAGTTTCTTTTTTTGTTATTTTATTTAGTAATTCTTTTTTTGCTCTATCTCCTTCAAACCACTCAATAAACAGAATTTAAATTTTGATTGATTATAAATATTAGGCGTTTTTTGGTTATGCTTGAAATAGGGGGCGTGTCATTTGGAAGGATTCCCTCAAATGGGACCCCAAAGGTAGAAAAGTTTTGATCTATTTTGGCCAGCTGGCTGAAAATTTTAAATTGGATAAGTATAGAAAGTAAAACCAAGCAAAATTTGTGGGTGCTACCATGGGAGTTCCCCGAAATGAGTCCTCCAAATTCGAAATTTTTAACCACTTTAGATCAACAGATAAAATTTTTAGGAAAGTTAACTATAAACAAAAGATAAAACATGTTAAAATTTGAGGGTGCGACGTTGGGGTTAACAACATCGAGGTATCCCGAATGATACGATGAAAATTTAAACTTTTTACGCACTTGAGCTAGACCAGTCAGCGGTTCTTGCGTAGTGACTAGAAAAAAAGATCTTCATTATTCTTGATATCAAATTCCGATTTTGTAGTATAGGAGTGTAGAAAGCTACCCAGCGGAGGCTTTTACTTCTGGCCTTCGGGAAACTGCTCTGTGGCCCATTTAAGAAATTTTATGCTAACCGATGGAAATTTTAAGAATAGATTGATCGTAGATATAAATAAAAGATAAAACATTACGAAATTTGTGGATGTTAAAAATTGTTTACCGCTTGATGGAAAAAGCTAAAATTTTCAGTAAAGGTAAGTATGAAAGATGATGCATGACAAGATCAAGCAGGGTTTCCCCGAGTGGGCTCCCAAAAATTTCAAATTTTTAAGCCCTAGAGCTACAGAAGCAATATTGTAAGGATAGATAAATGCACATGAAAGATGAAACATGACAAGATTTGGGTTGCCGTTTAGGGTCGCCTCCAAATGTGTCCTCCAAATTTTAAATTTTATCAAGCTTGAGCTAAAACGCTAAAATTTCCAGTGTCGGTAATTATCAAATATAAAAAAGAAACAATTTGGTGGTACCACGTTGGAGGTTCCCCTCTGAATGGGCACTGCGAAATTTGAGATATGGTGGCGTTTCGTTTACATTCGACTTTTAGGATATACTGTATAGAATAGATTATAGGTACCGTTAGGAAGAAAAAAAGATAAAACAAAACAAAGTTTGTGGTACCATATTGGGAGATTTCCTACAAAGTAAGCTCTTTGCAATGAAAAATCTTTAAACAGTTTGAGCTGGAAGACTTTAAGTAAAGAAAAATGAGAAATGGAAATATGACAAAACTTGAGGTTGTCACTTTGAAGGTTGGTCTTGTTGGTTGATGTTAATTGATTAATTCATAACTTCCAGGCATTAAAATTTTAAAAAGCGGATAACAACAAAGCTGTTTTAGTTGATAAAACATGACGAAATTCGAAAGCGATGTATTTAAGTATTATTCTGTCCATCTATCAACGAGCAGATTTTCAAACCTTTTTAACATGATTGGAACACTATTTTAAACTTCAGTAAAATTCTAAAGCTCAGTAAAAGTTGGATGCTGTCGCAAAGTCCCAGTAATCGCTTGCAATGTCACATTCTAGTTATAATTGACCCTTACTTTGTGATAAAATTGGCGTAAACGCCCAAACTTTGTTGGCTGAACAAACATTGGCTGGTGTAAGTCTCATTACCAGCGGTTAACTTCCACATTCTTTTCATCGCCGCCATTCATTCATACTTTATCGATAGATAATGTGGCCAAGGTCTACTGTTGCTCTCGAGTCGGCCCATTTTTTCTTACGCCCTTCCTCCCACCATGGCGTTGTAAGTGTGTTCTAATGGGCAGTGCTCTGCTATGAATTTTTGCTTCCCGTTCTAGCTAATCGTTAATCATGGCTTTACGCGCACCCGGATTGGACCGAAAGCTGCCTCCTTTAGTATACGATTACCAGGCAGTTTTTGGAATAGTTGCTGCACTTGCAGCAGTAGTCGTTTTCGAACTTGCATATCGCTTGATTGAGTTTCTTTGTTTATCCCAACACCCTTGTTTCACAACAAAGCTTGACTAGCGTGTTAACATCGTGCATGTCCCGGTTTCCTATATTGCTGTAACTTCAATTGAATATGAGCAGCTATTTTGTATACTTACCATGCTTACTCACTAAACAATGCCGCGAATTTTGGCAATTTTCAACAGCTTAAATTGATATTTAGCATGATCAGTTATCATGTGCGCAAAGCTCGTGTGTAGCAGCTGCCTAGTGTCAATGTCGTAAAGCGGCTCACCACCTAGCTTGAACTTACGAAGCACACTGTGGGTTTCAACCGCCAGCTGGCCCCTTTAGCTATGCGTCAGAAGTTGGCAGAGTGACCTGTGGAACAAATGACCACGAAAATGAGTAATGTTCATTCGCTCGCTTTTTTAGGGATCAATTTTGAGGTTTGAGTTATGGTTTAGGTTAGGGTTCAATTTGGGTTAGTTTTAGAGAAGCATTTGAATTTGGGTTAGGTTTAAGCCGGAATTAATAGATAACTAGATAGAAATTTCCGGTGATATACCGATACTCTTTTGCGTAGTGGCATTACTGCAGTTTCGAAGTGGTTAAAAAAAAAAAACGACTATTTACTATTTCCGTCAAGTTATCTTAAAATTAAAAGAAATGTTTTAGGCCGTAGAAAAGCGTTCTGCTTGCGTTTGAAAACACAAACTCGTCAAGTGATGGTTTAAAGTTATCGAAGCCACCCTTTTTCTCTTCAAAAAAAAGTAGGGAAACAATTGAGTGTGAAGACGGTACTTATAATTTTGCATTTTGTCGATACAAAAACATGTGATCCATGCGAGTGTAATGTCAGTCCTTATTAAATTTTGCCTAATTTGCGCGGTTTTGCATGGCTAAATATTGGTGAAACTTTGTCAAGAAAAATAAAAGTACATAAGTATATAGACATTTTACAATAAAATCACAAAAAATCTCAAACCACAACAGCGCTTGTTTTGCCGAAAACGGCTTCTCAGTATAAAATATTCAGGCATCATGTGTGAATGTAAATCCCGAGACCCCACAAGAATGCAAGCATCATCTCCTATTCTCCCCAAGCTTGGTACAACGTTGGTTTGACCGAGTCCCTTTTGGACCATATCTGTGATCTTGGCCAGGTTAGGCAAAACTAAGGCTATATATTCAGTAAAGAAGAGATGAATCTTCTTTGTTTGGTAGATTTTTTTTCATCATCAAACGGGGAGACAAAGGTGTCATAGACAAACAGGCACAAAATTTAATATCTATTTTCATACTGAAGACCCGTTGTGCCCTTGATTTTGCTTAACTTACAATCCAAGTTTTCCCGAGTGTTCCGTTCTTTTGCTTGTTCTTGCTAAGGGTTGTACACTTATAAGTTTTTTGGACCTCTTTACGAGCACGAATTGTAAAAGCTTTAAGCAGAAGAAGTTTTGAACTTTTAGAACGGTAAAGCGCTGATGTGGATGTTGTAAGAACTTGTTTGGTGACCCAAACGCGTCTAACTAGTTAATGCCGAATGCGACAAAAATCGCGTGTACATTGCAAAAGTTGGAAGAGTGGAGCTCACTGGTTTCTTGCAGGCAGGCCTGGTCTTTTGTTGTTGCAATTCTTTTGGTGTTTCGCTAGAAGCACTTTCCTTCATGCACATATGAATAGGCTTTTAAATCAACACTTGACATTTCGCGGTCGATTATCGCTCAAAACTTGTTAGGTCGACATGTTTTCGTCGAAACTCACTGTTCATTTTCACCACAATATTTCTCGCCAACCTCAAGATTGCAGCAAAACTTGTTTTGGGAATTTGCTTAAAAAGCGGCGTGGAGTAGATCTTGGATTTTTGAGTGTGATCTTATTTACTGACTTCGCAGTACCCAGATGGTGGTCCAAGAGTGGAGCTGCCAGAGATGAACTAACGGTATTTTCCAATTTTTGTTTGCAGCGGAAAGAAGTCGTCTTAAATCATTTACGATTTTGGAAATGGTATTTAATTGCAGTCATGTACCAATACAAAAATTTTGCCAATTCCGAAACCGATACCAGGCAAAACTACTAATTACCGGTCCTATTCCAACCCGATTATTGATTTTGATATTTTATATAAATCTGAATTTTTTTGACTTTTTGATAGAAATAAATACATTGTATTATTTGAGAATGAGGCAGCTGCATGTCTGGTGCTAAGGGTACCTTATTTTGTGGCATGAATAGTACTATATCAGATATTTCATCCATTAGTTGACAAAGAATTGAGTTAAAATTCAAATCTGCATCTTGCAAATTTTTTTCTAAAATGCGCTTTTTTGTTATTACGCATGTGGTGTAATTCACTAGACAAGTTTCTGCGCATGCGCTATGAATTCATGAGCAATGTATTAATGCGCTTATTAAACAGCTTGACGTTATTTTCAGTCTCATTTGTTTTTACTTTCAGTCTTGAAGTTATTTTCAGTCTCATTTGTTTTTACTTTGTTGGAGAATTGAGAATCACAGTTTTATTCTTGCTCGGATAAAAGTTGTTTAGAGTTATAGATCATACCTACGGTACTTTTAGATAAATCGACAATGGCAATATAGAAAAGGCCGAGAAAACTCTTCGGATTTCTTTAAAATACATTGCGCTAAAGCTAGACCATGTTCTTAGTTTTCTTTTCATGCTGAGATTGGCATTGTTCTGGATTTGTTATTAAATTTTGAAAAAAAAAAAGACCCCCAGTGTCCTGTAAACTAGTTCTTATAGTTAGGTAGGTTAAGGTATGATGTTAAATTCGGCGCAACATGCAAACTTTTCAATAGATATTCTTATCGTGACTCCGGAACTTAAATCACTAATTTTTTTCCAAATCGAATTTTCGCAGATAGTCTTGATTTATCTTGTAAACTATTTGTCTTAATTATTTAGAAAGTTTTGGTATCGGTTACTGCACTGTATGCACCATTTTTTTGTCAAAACTACTTGGAAAAAATTGGTATCGGATCAGAAACTTTTGATCCGATGCCGATCCCAATACCTTATATAACACCGATTCTACCGATTACCGATTGCATTGTGAGTCTTTGAAATCGAAATACAGAACTTTTTGTCCATCTGATGGGTTTTCTGATTTTAAACTGCCAAATCATTTGTTTACTTAGCTTTGCAATTTTTCTGATTTGTGTGTTTAATGCTCGCTCATTTCATTAAGACGTGATATTATGGATTCTCTACTTAGTTCTTTTGTTTTTGCTGAATCTCAAATTTCTCGATCATTTGCCAGAAACATCGTCGCGGACTATGCGGTTGCATAGTACACAACTGTTTATTATTGCAATATTATTACAAACTTCTCAACGCTTGTGTGTATTATGACAATTGACGAATTTGATGCGAGATGTTTTCGGCTGATGGGTTTGTTTGTTGCCTCAGGAGCTGCGGCCTGGGATGTCATTTTCTGGATGTTGAAATCGCACGCAATACCACCTGCAGCTCGCCACTGCTGTTTAAGGAGTTATGTAACACTCGTTATACACTTGGGCATAATTCTGCGAGTGTAATAAAAGATTTGATTTCAAATTTTTGAGACTTGCAAAAATAGAGTTTAATGCTAATTGCAGTAACCCTTAGATATCAAACCCCTACAGCCTGTTTCAACGTCAGGGGATCCTCAGGGGGTAATCTTTAATACCCTCGATCCCGTGAAGGTAAGATTACCCCCTGGAATCGTGTGAGGGTGAAACAGTCTTAGCGCACGGCCTCTGCAGGTTTCAAGAGAATGCGGATTGTGCGTTTCGGTGATGTTCTTAACTGTGCAGCTTAGCCGCGAAGTTTTTGCGCTAATGCGGATTCCTGTAAATTACCGGTCTTCTCGTAATAGCTTTATGATGGCAGACATAATAATCGTTATTGTAATTTTCTTCAATGACATTGAGTAATTTGATGTATATCTAACTGTTTGATGTTTTTGAAGGTCAAACCATTGTTGAAATTCCGAAGATACCTTACGGTAAGTTGTTGCAATGATTTAGACTACCTAAATACTGATTTACAGTGTGCTTGAAGTTTCGAGATTGTAGCAATCACAAGTTATGAGAATCTCCGGCCGAGTGAAGATTGTTGCATTCCAAACCAAATTAACCTCCAATCGAAACTTTCGATTTCAAATCAAACGATGTCAAAACTTTTTCCGACAATGTTAAGAGACTCTTTAGAGGAGCAAAATGATGACCGTCTTTCTTTTGCCGCCGCTATCTGCTTTGTGATTGTAATTACGTCTTGGTTTACCAAGTTACTCTGGACAGAATGAACAGTGACAGAAGTTGGTTTGCAGTCTCCCGGTCAAGTTGCCACCTATCTACTCAAAGTGGAACTCCATACATCAACCTTTTTTATGCTGAACGTTAAACTGGAAAGCTGTGAAATGTGAATAACAATTTTAAACTTAAGGTAAATTTACACAGTATCCGCTTTTCGTACGTTTTTGCCCGTTTTTGTACGTTTTTACTTCTCCGCGAAAAAGTATGTGCTTTTGTATCCGCATTTTTGTGTCTTCATATCCGCACTAAGTAGATTGTTACGTATTAGTAAAAATTTTGTGTGTGAAGGATAAGAGCGGTATTTCAAAACAGAGCTGTACCTCTTTATAAAAATTTTTTTCGGAAAACTTTTGTCCAGTATGTGACAGTCTGGTTAGTGCGGACATGGGGATATAAAAATGCGGATGAAAAAGCGCATACTTTTTCACGGAGAAGCAAAAACGTAAAAAAACGGATACTGTGTAAATCCACCTTTAGTCGGCAGCGTGTTCGGCAGGACAAAGGCTTCATTTTTACGGCGACCCTGGCCCTGGTACATGATCTGGGTTCAACTGCACCCTAGTCATGTTGCGTCCTTGGATGGGACGCTTTACTATGATTATCGCTGCTTGGTGGCTGCGATCAAGAAGCAGTGTCAGTGGACAAGATTTCGATCACTGAAAACTCCCAAGCAGATGCGAAACTGCAACTTCCTCACAGCACAAAGTAGTTATCGCAATTAAAAGTGTACAGATCGTCCAACAGTTAGCGTTTGCGCTGTCCGGTGACTGGAGGATAGTATGCTCAACAACAAGTTTTTGTTTGCGTAAGTCTTTAACCGCCTGTCCACTGATCGTGCTTGCAAGTTGCGGCTTGATTCGCTCCTTTCACTATCGTCTGTCGTTTAGATCCCTGCCTTACTATCCTATGCGGGTATGGAGCTCACTGTGAGGCTAAGGATGGGAAGGCAAGCTGTGTCTGCCCCGATCATACGTGCGCGCCTCCTGATAATGGCGAAGACCTGCTGGCTCCAGTTTGTGGTTCGGACGGGGTTACATACGCGAACAAATGTCGACTGAAGGATGAGCAGTGCATGGCTCAGCGCAGAATAAGGGTGGTGGCCGAAAGCGCTTGTGGTGAGTAGAGTTGCGTGTCCGCTCTAGTGCTGAAAAAAGTTTTAGTCGCATCCTCAAATTTTAAGATATAGCTGCAATAAACTCCCCGTTGGTTACTAAGTGCCGTGTTTGCTTTATGTTTGTGTTTAAACGATATTTTTTAAAAATGTATGAACACTTTTTTCAATATTTGTGGATGAATAAGAATTGGGCATAAATTCTAAGGTATATTTCATTGCTGGTAATTCTCGATTTTGTTTCTCCGCACTGCAGCAGAAATCCAGCAGCACTATTACGCACAGTGTCAGGTACCCGTCTAACTAAGTAGCCAAACGTTGAGTAATTTTTGGTTTTCAAATAACTATTGGTCAGGGTACACGAGTGTATACCAGCATTTTCAACTAACTATCAATGATCCACGTTGAACTGATGTGTAAATTGTTGTGACTATCAAAATGTTCGTTTCTTCCAAGCTTTTCGACCTCGCGCCTGTCAAAAAGAATCGTCACAGTTGTGAACCGCCAACCAACTCTTTCCGTTATACGTGAAATTCTATTACAGTTGAGCTTTTTTATTGCGACTAGAGTGTGTGAGTTTTTAAGTTCGTTCTACTGGGTCGTGGCTTGTTGGCGCAAATTTGCAACACAGCAGGCAGTGTTTGACGGATTGTTCTGGTTTAAACAGAGCCAGATTGCGAGGGAAGGGACCAGGGCTCGGAACTGTGTCAGGTGGCAACTACTGGTTAGTGTCGTTTGCTGTGGTCAGTGTGATTGTGCTTATAATTTTACACGTTTGCATGTTGCAATGACTGCTCGTGTTAACTTGTTTTTTGACGTGGCAGCAATGATCGGGAAAAGCAGACGACCAGTTGAAGGTGGCGAAGCGGAGCAAAATAGAGTAGAATAAGATCAAAAGCGTGGTATCTAGGTAGTGGTGTAACTAGGGGGTATTGAAGCCCCTCCTTAGCGAAGTCAGTTAGAAAATTTGACCCATATATTCATGCTTTTAAACATGTTTTGAACTCGACCAAGAAGTAAGTGGGGGGGGGGAGGAGGCTGAAGAGGCTAAATAATTTAATTCTCTCAAAGGTCTTCCAAATCTTTGCAAGTAGTTCTTTCAAACGCCTTTACAATCGTGCGAAATGTCATCCAAATGACGTTAAAAGAGCTGTTTTTTTTTTTCGAAAAATTGCAAAAATCGTCTAGCGGTTGGTGGTTTCATCCGTGACTTGCAGCAGTTTGAAGCTCCGCATTCAGCCCCATGTGTGTGAGAAGCAGACAGATTTTAGCTTCGGGCAAACCTTTCCTACCCCCTTTTGCAAAATTCTGGTAACGCACCTGGGTCTAGGGCAGAGTCCCCAGCGCTTAGTTCAATTCTAAGACTATTTTTGTTTAAATTTTTGCTAAAGAGTCATTGTTTTTTAACAGTTCAAAACACGCATACCAGGTTGCAAAAATAAATATTATAACCGGTCTTACTTGTTCTACTGGCTAGGCGAAAGTAGAAAATAACAAATGACCTTGACTTACAGTTTGCAAGACAGTGAAATCTATTGTCAGGTCAGGAGAAATTGGTTCCCCCATTCAAGTGGTGCTTAATTAATTTGCTGCAATTGTGCATTACACGTCAAAGATCTTCTCCATTTGTATTTGCATTATATGTTTATTTTTCGGTTTATTCCTATCACCTGGTTTAAACCAAGGGTGCCCAATAACTTTGAGGAGCAGCCAACTCTGTTGAGCTTTAGTGGGCCACAAAATTACTCATGAAATGTTTGGAATATCTTTATCCCAAATACTATGCAAAAAGCTTTATATTGTCCTGGCAAATTAAGCAATTTTTAAACCTTTAAAAAACTTGAACTTCGTTTTTTAATGCACCAAAAATTAAAGTTCGTTCAATTATATTGAAGATTTTTTTTGTTACATAACAAAGATAGTCCTATTTATTACACACTATGATATCAAAAAGTTTGCTAAAAGCGGGCTTGAACGAAAAGCTAACATTTTATCTTGCGAAATATGTAGAGTACAGAACACCCGACGTGTTGAATGCTGTTCGTCTCAATTGCATCATCGACGAAGCCCCAGCCACGGAGTCAGTTTTTTAATTTCATGAAAAAACTAACCGTTTTAATCCTTAGGAAGAAATTTTGCACTTTTTTAGAGCTACTTGAAAAAAATTGAATTGCTAAGCTTCTTCATTTTCCCATTTTATAAGTCAAGTCCAAAGCCATTTAAAGACAGACATATTTAGGTAAAACGTGTCGAAATACTCGGCTGAGAAAGAAAGCTTCAGCCCCTGAGACACCTCTTCACCAATGTTTGCAGCGTCATTATAACCGAACACGTCTTGATTCAAGCAGTCACAGCTAGGACTCTTCGTTTTTGAATGCAGGGGATGTGGAAACTGTCAATTTTTTAATGCTCCGCTTCCAGCTTCTCTTGAATTGCCACGCTTCGGAGTTCGCTTCCTCTTCTTCACTCTCAGAATTTATCGACTCCGACTCCGGTAAAATTAATTGCTTCCGAGTCCGCTTCCAGCTCATTTTTTCAAAACGCTTTCGCATTTGCCAAAATTACAGTAATTGTATTCATCTAATTTGTGTTGTATGTTCCAGCATGCTCAGAAAGAAGCAGAAAATTTAAATAGTGTAAAGAAAAGCCGGAAATTTACTGGTTTAGGCTGTATACATTCTTTGGGTCTTTAGTTCGTCTTTGCTAGAGCGGAAGGTCTGCGATTCAAATCTCGGGCCGGTCAAATCAAACATAGTATTGCCAACGGCTCGCCACCGCTGCGACCTTTTTTCAAAAGGAGTTCTGTTGCCAGCAGGCGCAGTGACACAAAGATGGGCCCCACAAACTCGTAACAAGCTTCTTACACTCGTGACACGTTACGTAATACAGCAAGTATAATGCAAGATTTGATTTAACTTGAAATTTTAACTTTATTAATTTCCTTTTTGCCTTACCGGTACCGCATGAAATGAACAATTATTTTTCGTCCGCGAATCGATTTTTCCGAATTTTATTCTTAATAGTTATTATTTTAAAATCGAAAATCCCAACGAGCTATACAGTAATTATTTCAGTTTAAAGGTTATTATCTACTAGGAAGTGTTAAATGCTAACTCTAACTTTCTTTACAGATTGACTTACACCTGTAATGGCTTTGGCCCGCTTACAGATGCGTTATATTTTAAAGCTGTTACATTACATCAGTGACCTCTTAGCAAAGCTAAGTTGCTCATGGCCCTGCATCTGTAAGCGGCATCAGTTACAGTATACGCTAAGTTAGATAAAAAGCTAAAAATTGAGGCAGTGGCACAAGAGCTTTTTTTAACCAGTGGAGCAACTTTTCAAACAACCCTTTGTTTGTTACCTAGCCCCCCCTCTTATTCTTTACCATAGCTTTGATCTCTAGCACAGACCTTAAAGTGTGACCAGACTGTTGAGGTCTCCGCAAACTTCCTTTGTGCCTCTAACCCTCAGAAGGGGGGAAATAGCATCAAGAACCATCCCCACCTCTCCGTTACGTATTCTTTATCTTTGATGCTCTAATGTTTGTTTTACCGGTTTTTAAGAAGTTGTTGTTGATCTTAAAGCCTAAACATACTTAAAATGAGCCATGTTACGAAACGTTTCGACCCATTTTTCACATATTTGTGACCATCCATAGATTATTAGTTAGGGGAAGGCATTCAAGGCGCAAAATGACCGAAAATTTGGTATTTTACTTACCATGGCCTTGAATTTAAAGCAGCTATAATGCAAACCGCACACTTCTATTAATAATTGATAGAAGTTAATACTATTGTTTGTTAAACTTTATTTCAAAACTTAACTTGGGGTGAAATATATTCTGTTTTTAGAGGATGCAGAAACATTTTTTTAACATTGCTTCCGCTTCCAGCTCCTTTAAAAAGCATACCTTTCCGAGTTCGCTTCCTCTTCCGCTTTCTCAAAAAATTAACCGCTTCCACATCCCTGTTTAAATACAAACTCAAACAGCTTTTATGTAGTGGCCAACGAAACACAGATTTGCTGTTTTCTGATCACTTCCAGTTACATTATTAACCGAATAACATTTACGTACCTTGATTAAAATTAATGTTTGAATAGTCACCACCAATAAACTTGACAGAAACTTTTTTCGAGGAAAAGTTGCTGACACAGAAAGAAAACCAGTCGCGGGCCCCAAAAGCTTGTTTTGCGTGGCGCACTTTAGGCAGCCCTAGTTTAAGCGTTTTAATTTTGCAGTAGTACTATGGTCAAGACTCCAGGTGGTTGGGCACGATTCGATTAAAGGTCTGCAGAATACCCCAAATAGCTTTGGGTTTACCCTAGACCTTCCTTCTGGTTACGCCTCTGTGTCGGAAAAAAGAACTTGAAGATTAAGCGACCTGTGAGGTTTTAATCAAATAATGGCACAGAAAATTCAAATGAACTTTCATAGATACGCTTTTATTCATCGTTAGTTCATCTAAGTATGGTTCGATATAAAAAAATAATACACAGTACTCAGTACACATCTTTTTTCACTCTTAAATATAGGCTAGCGAAGGAGTCTAGTGTGTTTATAGCATCTTGTTCTGGGCACTCGCCTCACTACCCCTTAACATGTTTTTGTCTTGGGTTACTTAATTCCTTAATGTGGCTCAAAAACGTAGATACGTCGAAGTACTGTGTAACTGTACGCTAACCTACGCTGTTTTGGTATAGTATGGAATTTCGGCACGATAATTTTTATAAGTACGAATACGGAAAATAGTTCCACTTAACTTCAATCGGATTTAAAGAGCATCAAAATGCGAGCAGTTTTATGTTGGTCATTGAGAAAAGCGTACAATACAAACCTTTCAACATCTTGCCAAGTGGGCCAGCATTATATGTTATTGAGTGTCATGTGTCAGTAATGAGTTGTAACGTTCGATTGTCGCCTACTCAGTTCTTCAATCTGCGTCATCCGATCTGGCAATCAACAACTATTTTTTGACAGGGAAACAATGGAGCTATGCGATTAAGTTATCATGTTACCTCATTGTAATTCTTTTCCAAGATTTTTTTTTGTTTCCCGATAAGCACGAGTAGGGATACGCTTACTAAAATATAGCTTGATAGTCGTAATTGTAATTACATGTTGATTCGGCAAGTTGTATTCGCCAGGAGACAACGTAAGGACCTTTCGGTCTTTGAGTCAAACTGCCACCTGTCTTACCACACACGGTGGAGACTTCGCACTGTCTCATTTAATGCTGAACGTCAAGCAAGAAGCTGTGAATACCAGTTTCATTGCCTTTGGTTTGACACAACCGGGAAACGAACGATGGTTTAACGAAGGTGGCATTCAAAGGATACTGCTCGAAATCGGTTTAATTGAAGAAATGAGAACTACTTAAAGTAATGAAACGGGGACTCTAACCTTGTTCCAGTATTCACCTTATCATCCGCGAAAATAAATTTAATCCGTTTGACTCTATACCATTGGCAACCCTGCCTCTCGAAATTTTGTTACCTCAGAAAAGGATGACTTTGCAAAATTTCTTGCAGAATAAGCAATGCGATGTTCGATATTCAACTATTGCGTTGCTTATTTAGCAAGAATTGCCAAACCTTGTTCCAGTATTCAGTACCCTTGTTTCAATCCCCATATCTTGTTCAGTGTTCATTTTATATGCGAAAATAGATTTAATCCGTTTGACTCAGTACCTTTGGCAACCCTGCGTTTCGAAATTTCGTGACATCAGAAAAGTAAGACTTCACAAAATTTCTTGCAGAATAACCGATGCGATGTTCGATATTCTGCAAGAAATTTTGCAAGGTCATACTTTTCTGATGTCACGAAATTTCGAAAGGCAGGGTTGCCAAAGGTACAGAGTCAAACGAATTAAGTTTATTTCCGCGGATAAGTGGAATAGTGGAACAAGGCTTAGGGCATCTTTTAGTAGTTCTTCTTCAATAAATTGGTAGTTCTTCTTCAATAAAACCGATCTCGAGCAGTAACTCTTTTAGGCTGGGCTTTGGGCAATATGACGAAAGAAATCCTGGCGCTGTATGGCTACGGAGATTAAATTGTTTTCGTTCTATTGTTTCGGAAATAGTGATTAAACTTTCACTTGTTGTTCTGTAACTTCTGGTGAGGGTGGACGTGAACTCTCGGTTAATAACATGGTTGCACTAATGACGACTCTGATCTGGGTTCAACCCGCACCCTGGTCACGTTCTTGCGTGTTGGGATAAAACATCCTTGCTTTACTGTAATCAGACTATTCATTTCTTCGACGCTTTTCATCTGACGCGAAAGCAGTGCTATTAGTTTTTTCAAGTGTCAGACCAAAAGTTTCGAAGAAATAAACATTTTGATTAATGCAATACTGAAGTTCTGTACTACCACCCAAGTTTTTAAATCTTTGTTTTCCGTTGATTATCTCTGTTTAAAACAAACAAGCAGCAAACTAATGGACAAGAGTTTGAAGAAATCAATAGGAACAATGGACCACCGGAAACTCCTTATTAGCAGGTGTGGATTCGTCCAACCATTTAGCACTTATCGCTAGGAAAAGTGTGCAGATTATCCAATAGTTAGCGTCTGGCCCTATCATGTGACAGGAAGATAAGTAATGCAACAACAAGCTTTGTTTCTATGTAGCAGTTTGTAAAATAAATGAAAAATGATAAAAATCAATTAACGAAAAAATTAATTGAACGATACTCTTCATAGCGCTATAGCTATGCTGCTAGGCCCATTGTACTACAACTATTCTGTTTGTTACTAGACCACGCTCAGTGAGCCAAGACTCAAAATGCTAGGCACATGCGCAAGACCTGCCACAAGCGCAAGCACCCAATGGGATAGAAGGACTGGTTTCTTAAGCAGCACACTATTAATGCGCTGCCACTTGAATTGTGAAAAAATCGCGTTGCACGTTAGTAAAAATGGCCACGTCCTCATTGTCGTCCTTTCCCCCCCTTACGGTGTGGAACAGAATCACCTCTATACTACTTGCAAGCAGCTTCGCGTGGTAAATATTTACTTACGCCTTGCACAATGCACATCCCATATTGGCACAGCTCTTAATTATTTGTGCTGCATGTTTTTTAACGTAATTGATTTTAAATTCCTAGCATTGTTTTAAAATGACTGCTGTTGCTTTGTGCTGTTTTTCTGTGCTTGTTCTGTGGCTTTATTAAACAACTCGGAATTAGTTTGAACTTAAAATTGCAGATCACATCGATTGTGAAATTAACAGTTAGTTTTTTCTGTTTCGGCGGCGACGATAGCTTAATTGGTAGGGCGTCGGGTTAGTGATCGAAAGGTTGCTGGTTTCCGATTCGATTCCTCACCTGGCAATTCGTTGTTTTGTACATGGAAAAGAGACTTAACGCTTACTTCCTAATGGAACCAAGCAGTCCAACTGTTGTAGTAGCCTAGCCTGACTAAAGACTTGCAAACAGAACCCAAAAAAGGATGCTCTGCGTTGATGTGGTTAGACAGGCGGAGTGTGCTCGGTTCATACATAGAAATGAACTCGGTTTCAACTTATTTTTTGCAGCTCCAGTCGTGGACGAAAGCCCGTGTGCAAACGTAACGTGCGGCTATTCGGCACGCTGTGTCATTAACATGGCCGTAGACGGCCGTGGCCGCCCTTCCTGTGTGTGCCGCACATGTGTTCAGGAGAGTGTGGAACCAGTGTGCGGATCTGATCAGCGGAGTTATTCTTCCGAATGCGAGCTGTATCGGATTGCGTGCATGGAGGCTCGCACCATTGAAATCCTCAGAAATTCACCTTGCGGTAAGCAGTCGCGCGCTGAGGAGTTTCGGTTAAATTTTTGATGTTTGTAATAAATGGTTTATTTAGCGTCGTTAAAATATAGCTGGTTTGCGGTTCCATGAATGGCAGTAGATTTTTAAAACTTTTAAGACCTCCGAGTCGTAAAAAATCCGGTTAGATAAGTACCTTCTAGAATGTGGCATTAAGAAAGTTTGAAACTTTGACTTAATGTCGTATCACCAACTCGGATTAACTTTGGTCCTCGGATTATCAATTTTCTATCTTCTAAATTCATTACGGCAGAAGGTTTTCATTAAAGATGAAAGGAAAGATTTACAAAAGTTGTGTGAGATCAGCTATGTTGTATGGAAGTGAAGCATGGTGCTTAAGAGAAAAAGAGATGGCAATTTTGAGAAGAACAGAAAGAGCTATGATTCGAGCGATGTGTGGTGTGAAGCTATTAGATCGAAGAAACAGCGAGGAGTTGATGGACATGTTGGGCATAAAGGAATCTTTAGATAGGATGGCTAAAGCAAGCAGTATACGGTGGTACGGTCATGTTTTGAGGAAAGAAGATGAAAATGTGATAGTGAAGGCTTTGAAATTTGAAGTGAGTGGTAGTAGAGGAAGAGGAAGACCGAAACAAACGTGGAAAAAGCAAGTGGAGAATGAGATGATAAAAAATGGACTGGTGAAAGAGGATGCATGTGATCGAACAAAATGGCGAGGTGTAGTAAAGACAATGTCCATACGAAACCGGCCAACTCCGTCGACGGGGACAATACCGGATCCAACATGTGATGATGAATCGTTCAGCTTTTAGATTAAAATAGACTGTATTCGCAAGTACAAAGGATTCATTCTTGGATTATTATTATTATTATTATTATTATAATTATGGTGACTGGCCCGGCAATTTGTTTAAATTTTCCGCCGAAGTTTTGTTAATCCGCATTGGCGCATTCAACCTTTAGCGTCGAAGTGAAAAAGTTTTGTTATTACCAGTTGACTAACTTTCATAAACAGGCATATCATCTGGTCATAAGGAAAAGCCACCAGTTGCTGGTGTTAAGCTTTGTGCTGTGAGAAGTCTAGTTGGAACGCCCGACGCTCGCGTCGCGTGTTCCTTTGTTTTTACTCGGCCATTTTCCAACTAACGAGTGCGAAATTTCAGACTTTTGCTTAAAACTCGAGAACGGTTAGGTCTAGCAACATGAAATTTTGACAGCAGTTTGAGATTAATGAGTTGCGTGTTTGTGCCAAATTTCGAGGCAATAGGTCACGTGACTTTGCTTTTAAGACCCGAAAACCGCCCCGAAAGTTTGGTTAAAAAGTTAAAAAGCGGTCTCAGTCATAAACGGCTTAAGTACGGCAAAAAATGTTTCATAGGGTTATATGTCGTAAGATACCCTTTCATCCCAACCAACCCACTTTTGGCCGCGATGAGGTTTTTTTTTACTTTTTTTCTTCCTAAATTTTGTACGCTCTTCTAAACCACAAAACATGGAAATTTGATTTTTGTGTAAAGTTGTTGAGCTGCAAATGCAATTTTTTCTCCTGAAATTTTTTTTGGCAACTCCCCCAGGAACCCCCCCAAAATGGGGCCCCAAAAAATCAATTTTTTGAACGGCTAAAGCTAGGATGCTAGTTCTTTTCGATATCAGCAGATATGTAACAGACAAATATTTTGACATAATTTAGGAGTGCCACCCGGGGACCCCCCAAATGGACACCTCAAAAATCAATTTTTTTGATGGCTCAAGCTAGGGTGCCAGTTCTTTTTGATATCAGCAGATATTTTACAGACAAATATTCTGACATAGTTTGAGGGTGCCACCCCCTTGGGGACCCCCAAATGGACCCCCCAAAAATCAGTTTTCTGAGAACGGCTAAACTTAGGGTGCCAGTTTGTTTTGATATCAGCAGATATTTAACAGACGAATACAGTGGAATTCGGTTATAACGGCTTCGGCTATAACGTAAATTCGCCTATAACGTTACATTTTTCTTGGTCCCGGCAAAATTCCTATCTTTTGTGTACATTTCAGTTCGTCTATAGCGGCATCGCCTATAACGTAAATTTGGCTGTAACGGCACCCTTTTTCCATCCCCCAGACAATTTTCTTTGCCTATAACGGCACTGTAGGCCATTATCTTTGCCACAAACTGCCAAACTTTATTGCGGGTGTTAATTCTGTGCGTTATTGTTTTTCTTTCGGACTGCGCGATGGCTGGACTTCGTTTTTATGACGCAAGGCCTGGTTGAAAACACTTTATGGCGCAAAATATTTCACACCTCGCACGTCTACATCGGATCTACATCGGATTTTGTGCAAGGTTTTGATTTCTGCACGAGTTTTGCTTAACCTGATTTCTTGTCTTTCATTACAATGTGAACCTAGCGTCATAATAAGCCTTTATGTTGAACAAACAAGTAGTTTTAGGACGGTTTGTGGCAGTTTGGCTATAACGTAAATTCGGCTATAACGGCAGGTTTTAAAAATCCCCCAGAGGTGCCGTTATAAGCAAATTCTACTGTATTTTGACATAGTTTGAGGGTGCCACCCCCCTGTGGACCTCCCCAAATGCACCCCCAAAATCAATTATTTGAACAGCTCAAGCTAGCGTGCCAGTGTTTTATGATATCAGCAGATATGTAACGGACAAATATTTTGACATAGTTTGGGTGTGCCATTCCCCTGGGATCCCCCAAATGCAATTTTGGGCAACTGCAAATGCAATTTTTTCTCCCGAAATTTTTTTGGGCAACTCCCCCAGGAACCCCTCCAAAATGGGGTTTTGAACGGCTAAAGCTAGGGTGCTAGTTCTTTTTGATATCAGCAGATATTTAACAGACAAATATTTTGACATAGTTTGGGAGTGCCACACGGGGACCCCCCAAATAGACCCCTCAAAAATCAATTTTTTTGACGGCTCAAGCTAGGGTACCAGTTCTTTTTGATATCAACAGATATTTAACAGACAAATATTCTGACATAGTTTGAGGGTGCCACCCCCCTGGGGACCCCCCAAATGGACCCCCCAAAAATCAGTTTTCTGAGAACGGCTAAACTAGGGTTCCAGTTTGTTTTGATATTAGCAGATATTTAACAGACGAATATTTTGACATAGTTTGGGGTGCCATTCCCCTGGGATCCCCCAAATGGACCCCCAAAAGTTAATTTTATGAACGGCTTAACTTAGAGTGCCATTGTTTTATAATATCAGCAATTATTTAACAGACAAATATTTTGACATAGTTTGGAGGTGCCACCCCCCAACTGGACCCCCAAAATCATTTTTTTGAAGGGCTAAACTTAGGATACCAATTTGTTTTGATATCAGCAGAGATTTAACAGACAAATATTTTGACATAGTTTGGGGGTGCCACCCCCCTGGGGACCTCCCCAAATGGACCCCCAAAACTTAATTTTTTGAACGACTAAACTTAGGGTGCCAGTTTGTTTTGATATCAGCAGAGATTTAACAGACAAATATTTTGACATACTTAGGGGTGCCACCCCCCCCCCAAATGGACCCCCCAAAAGTTAATTTTATAAACGGCTCAAGCTAGGGTGCCAGTGTTTTATGATACCAGCAGATATTTAACAGACAAGTATTTTGACATAGTTTAGGGGTGCCATCCCCTTAATGGACCCCCCAAAAGTTAATTTTATGAATCACTTAACTTGGAGTGCCAGTGTTTTATAATATCAGCAAATAATTAACAGGCAAATATTTTGACATAGTTTGGGGGTGCCACGCCCCTGGGGACCTCCATAAATACACCCAAAAAAAAAAAATCAATTTTTTGAACGGCTAAACTTGGGTGCCAGTTTGTTTTTATATCAGCAGGTATTTAAGAGACAAATATTTTGACATAGTTTAGGGGTGCCACCCCCCCGGGGACCCCCCAAATACACCCCCCAAAAATCAATTATTTGAACAGCTCAAGCTAGGGTGCCAGTGTTTTATAATATCAGCAGATGCTTAACAGACAAATATTTTGACGTGGTTTAGGAATGCCACCCCCTTGGGGACCCGCCCAAATGAAATCAATTTTTTTAACGATTTAACTTAGGTTGCCAATTTGTTTTGATATCAGCAGATATTTAACAGACAAATATTTTGACATGGTTTGGGGGTGCCACCCCCCATGGGGGATCCCCCAAATAGACCCCCCCCCAAAATCAATTGTTTGAACAGCTTAAGCTAGGTTGCCAGTTAGTTTTGATATCAGCAGATATTTAACGGACAAATATTTTAACATAGTTTGGTGGTACCTTTCCAAAAACTCCCCTTCCCCAAATATACCCCCCAAAAATCAATTTTTCGAATGGCTAAAGCTGGGAAGCTAACTGTTTTTAATATGATTAAATATTAGACAAATATTTGACATAGTTTAAGGGTTCCACTCCCTTAGAAAACCGAAAGTTGGACCACTCCTAAATTAATTTCTTTAAATCACCTGTTAGAGAGCTAATTGTTTTTAATATTAAGTCTCTAAAAAATAAATATTTTGGCATGGTTAAGAGGTGACACCCCTCCCCGAGAACCCCCAAATACATAGATTCCCCAAATTTTTACTTTTCATTTAAGCTAAAACCGTTTTTTTCGTACATAATTGTAAGACAAAGAATTAAAAATACAATTAGTCGTCTGTTCGTGATTGTCGCGATTGTTGATACTTAGCTAGAGTACAACCTTTAATCTCTAGAATTGCCCACGTGGACTGAAACTAGAGAACGACTGAGATGTTAATTGACGAATTGAAAATGGCAGTTGATAGTTCCTTTAGCTTCTTGAATCTCAGAAAGCAGCACACTAATCTTAAATTAAAACTTCTATTTTAAGATTGAAACACAAACCTGAGCAAAATCGCTCCACTCACACCTCTTACTAAACGGCTATACGAGCCAACCCCAGATACACAAACTCTGCTTAACTGCCTATGAAACTAATACCTAAAATCACCCACTCTTAGAATATTAGAATAATGAATGAAAAACGACCGGCCTATTTATACTACGACAAAAGCTATCGAATATCCCAGAAAAATCCTTGATACATCAGAATAGAAAAAATACACGAGCTTACGATAAACAAATTTCGACATAATTATGACGTCACAAACTTCTAGTCTAAAGATAGCAATTAAGAGTCGTAAGCAACCCAAACATCGATAACTGCAGAAAACAGCAGAATGTACTAGGACGAGTTATCTCGAATATTCTAAATCAAAAAAAAGCGGCAAAAGTAGTAAATCAGTCACGTACACGTTAAAATACAGCAAATAATCATATATCAGGCATTCAAAATTATTATTAGTGACACATAGAAGTTTAGAATGGTTGTTATTAAGGCAAAAACACAGATCTGGGATCAATACAATGCAGAGTGTCTTATGTAAATCAATAATATGTGTTAGACATTACCTGATAGCTTTACGACGATATATGTATTTATAGTACTGATGGTGGAAGCTTTAACAGACAAATTGTTGTTAATCACTTAAGATGTTAGTTTAGCACGTAATTTGGTAGGAAAGGATTTTCACTATGCTATTAAGATTTTTCTATTTGTTCAACCTACAATATTGCAGACAGAAACATGTTTAACTATGTGTATCGTACCACTGGATAATTAGATATTTTTGAATAATTGCTGATTTTATGGTAGACAAAAAGTACTTTTGAGCGTCACAGCATTAGCTACGCGTCGGTCGTTCATTGGGTTTGCAGACAAACTCCCACCTAGTTTTGTTTTAATGATACCGATATATAATCGACATCCACCTACTGATTTGAGAAATAGACCTGCGTACAAATCGAGATTTTTGCATTTCGACAGTCGCGCTTCTCATTTTAACTGAATGTTTGGCGATGTTCATGTGCTTAGTGTTTGACCAATGAGCTGGTTTACGAGCAGTTCGTCTTACGACAATAAAAGCTCAGCCACTGCTGTGTAAACCTGTAACTTTAATCACTTCGAGCTAATCACACGGTGATTTCAGATCCCTGCGATGTGTACAACAGTTCGACAGCCGCGTTCGAGCGCACCTGCACTGGAGGATGCCAGCTCACCGACTCCGGAAAGGGCTTTTGTTGCGATAGCTTTGAGTGCGGCGATGAAACAGTGCCTGTTTGCGGCAGCGATGGAAACAACTACGAATCCGAGTGCGCTTTGCAGAGGTGGGACACCGTATTACTTCTGCTAAGCTTGAAATGCAACTTTCTATCTTTGACTGTTTGCTAGTGCTTCAAAAAGCTTCGTCACAACAATGCCATGGATTTTTAAACTTTCTTTTCAAGCAGTGCTTGTTGAACTTTCAAATACTATGCCAGAGATGGTTATTGTAACGTAATTTATTTGACATTTTACTTTCTAAACCGAAAGATAACCTAAATCATAACCAAATTTTTGCATTGAAACAGCGGTCTGTTAGTGGGCATGTTATTTTGTCAGGATGCTTCTGGTGTTCAGAAACATAGTCAAACAGCATTGTTACGTAACATCTTTGATGCGATAGTTGTGCAAATATTGCTGGGAGAACAAAAAAGACACAAATTAGACAACTCAGGAATCAAAATGTGTAATTTTCTGCTAAAATGGTTGTTGTAGCGCATATTTATCCTCGTTTCATTTTCATTGCGGTAACTACGCGCTTGGAGGAATCTGCAGCTACTTAAGTCTCCACTCTCCAGTTTTCCACTGAGTCTCTGGGAGTTCGAATTCTAGTCCCGTGTATTTACTTCTTGTTTGATGCCTCCAATAATCATCGTAAAGCGTCATGTCATATCCAAGGTCACGACAACGTGACCAGGGTGCAGGTTGAACCCAGATTATGCAATACGGGTCGCTGTAAAGTGGTCACCTTTGCCCTTTAAGCTACGCTGATATTTTATTTAAAATATTTGTTACCGAGCGACACACTACTGTTCTTTTATGCAACTAAGCTGGCTGGGCTGAAATGATGCAGCGCCCGCCTTTGACGATATTCTAGTACCGCCACAGTGACCTCGTATGGACTAGTGAACTAGCAATGAAGCTTAAACTACGAGATTATTGTCGAAAATGCTAAAATGAAGAGCGCATGTTATCATCTGGGCTTTTTCTTGCAGGTATGCTTGCCGCACAGCCAAGGAGATATCCGTGGTTCGAACGGGTTCATGTCCAGAAAAACGAGGTAAGGGAAACAGTGTCGGGTAGCTAAGCACTAATTTGCTGCGTTTTGCTGTTTGCTGGTTGCATCAGTGTATCCATGTGGAATCGGAGAGTCAAATCCATGCGGTGGAGTGAGATTTGAGAAAGAGATTTGGTTTATTGTGACAATATACGGTGCACAACACAGCACACACAATTTATATAAAAAAATAACTTTACGCAGAAGCCATCAGTCACTTGAGTCGGCACGAAAGACCATAGTGCTGATGGGTACTGTTCGGTCACCTTTTGTGACTCACTGGACTGGCGGCTTCTTCATACTCTGAAAAAGCAAAGCGTTATCATGTGATACGTGAAACTAGCGGACAAGGGTTTGGGGTTGATATTTAATATGGCGCTTTTTCCAAATTTCCTTGACTAAACAGTAATTTCATTTGAACGGGTTCATGTCCACAGTAACGAAGCAAGGAAACACGCTGGTTGAGTTTAATGTTGTAGTGCGTATTAAGTTTATCCTCCTGTTACCGAACAGCGTCGGACGCTATTTAATGATCCGCTCCCTTTTCATAGCGGTAACAACTTCGTACTTGGAGAAATCCTCACCTGCTGAAGCAGTCTTCTGTGATTCAATGTTCCTATGGATTTCTTCCAATCCTTGTTCACTGAATTTGCTGCTTGTTAGAAGTCTCCAAACAGAGATAATTATTGCAAAGTGTCTTATCCAAGAACGCAACAACGTGATCAGGGTGCGGGTTGAACCCAGCTCATGCAATCAGGGTCGTCGTTGCGTTACCCACTCGACCACGCTGTCGTCAAGGCGTTCTTCAGCAGCAGCATATTTTTTTGCAGAAACGACAGTAGTGATGGGATCGATGAGGATCGCAGCGGATTGTCCAGGAGGCTGTGATGAGAGCAGCGCCCAGTTCCGCGACTTCACACGAAGTTTTGAAGAATCAGTCAACCAAGTACGTTATCGAATATTTGATCGATGGATTTTTTTATGATTACAGGTAGCTCGAGTAATGCTTCAAATACGGGGTGATGCACTCGTGGCCTCGTTTTTGTTGCTCTTCAGAAAACGATTATTTTTTTTTTTGAGCGATTTGCTTCTTTGGCCTGTAGAATTTTTTTACTATGATTGACGTAATTGATTGCCTTGAAGAAGACGGAAACTAGCAAATGCTCATTTACACCCAAACGACACTCGCACGGTGGCTCCATGAGTGAAGAAACCACAACACACTAAGTTTGGTTGTCGAGAATTGCCGAGTAGAAAGACAAAGGTCCTAAGCGCGAAGTCCCAATAAATAATGCAAGCTCGTTCTTTGGTTGCTAAATGCCAAGGCACAATCACCCCCGTTCGTGAAAATTTTCAAGCACCCGCAAACAACTTACTTTGCTGCAATCCTTCCAGTTTAAAAACCCAATTTAGCGTGTTGTGGCTTCATCACTCTATAGAGCCACCGTGCAAAGGCATAGAGTAATGTGAGGGTGGTTTGGGGCATATAAGCATTTTGTCGTTTTCGTCATCTGAAAGACAATCAGTTACGTCAATTACGTTAAGTAGGTTTTTAATAATTTTATTGAGGCCGGTTCCAAGACTTTTTTGATGTTGATCAACTTGATGACGTGACGGGTGAGCTAGCGCTTCGTTCTTATCATCGTTTTTATCCAGTTTTTGAAGTTAAGGGACATTCAGTTTTTTAAACATTCTTGAGTTTTGAACCGACAAAAGCATTCGTCCTGGTGTAAAAGAAGCAAAGCGTTCAGCCTTATCGCATTTTCAAGCTTGATGCAATTTTATAAATCGAGTGACGTCACTCTATGCTTCAGTTATTGAGCGGCGATGATGACGAAAACAGCGTCACCGACTTCCACGTGACCGGTACGTCCCCGGGCGCCATCTTGTTCAGGTACGCTTGCTGCGTTATTTGTTGGACACTACGATTTTAAACTTATCACTGCTCAGTAGTTATAGGATCTTAGCTTGGATATTGTGTAGTTCATACAGAGTGTTTTGAAATTAGCTAGCTCCCTTTACAACGAAGAAACATAAAAAGGGCTAAAATTACATAGATTTAGAAGAAGTAATAATTCTTTTTTTCATCAAATCAGTTTTGCATTGTGGGGCTTTCACGTGCCTGCACCACTGCCTATATTTTTGAATCTTGAAGGGCCCAACTAATTGGTTGTACTAAAAGCGGCGAGTCAAACTCCGTTTTCCCAGAAATTGTCACAGGTCGTTGAGAATAACTTTTCGAACCAATACAGTTTTACTGTACGCTCTTCAGCAAGGTCCTAGGATATAATTACCAATGATACTTTTACAAAGATTCAGGACAGAATAACTAAAAATGCGCCACTTTGCGCCAGTATCTCTGGCTTTGCCGAAATTTGGCAATCTTTATTTTCCATGATTCATCAGCTGTATGATTTTATCAAATTATGTTGTTTGACATGAAAAATATTAGAAATGCAAAATAAAAAATAGTTCAGTGGAGACTTACGTTTTTTAACTTGAAAATAATAGATTTTTGAAAATAACTTTATAAATTTTCTTGGAAGCTGTGGAGGAAAAGGCGCTAAAGTCTAATTTCGAAACATCCTGTAGTTGAATTGCGGAGTTCTTGTCCTGCAATTTGATAATGTTTTCGGATTACGCAACTTACTAGAACTTTGCGTACAGTTGTAAAAATCAAGTTTGCTCAGCTAATGTGTGTTACAGTAATACGGGATGCTGATGCGGCCAAATATCGTTATTTGCTTGAAGCTGTGAAATATGTTGATCTGCCTGAAATTGTCTCGAGTTAAATTATCATTTGAGTAAAACCGACGACAGGGCTGCAATGTTCAGGGCGTCGGCGGAAACCTCATCACAAGCGATCGGGGCGGACGAGGGTCCCGAAGCGCGGTACGCATGGGTCGGGACGCGTCTTGTGGATGGCGCCATCTCGGTCGTGTTGAGAGAGGGCGGGATTGAAACAATCGGTGATATCAAGAATACTTTGATTATTGAAGGTGAGGCTCAGTTGTTGTTTTTTTTGCGTCAACAAGAGTTTTGCTTGATCTTTCCTGTGGAATGGGGAGTGGGGTGCACAAGTGGATTAGACTTGCCAAAGATTGTTATGCCCTTTCTTCACCAACTGTAAAGGCAGGTGTCGCCCTACCACAAAGTGGCGATAGAACGTTGGTGCAGACAAATGCTCCTTTCGGATTTAGGTGATCCTGCTTGTTTCCCAAAATCAGTGATTTTGTTTCCATGAAAAAATAGTCGGAGTCGATTTGTGCCCTTTAAAAACACTAATTTACTGACAATTATATGTAGACTGAAGGGTAGTGCTCGATGGTTGTGTCGATTTACGGCAACCGCGGTTAGATCGCACTGGCCGTTGCCACTTGCGCGAGCACATGACCCTGTATGAAGCCTTCAAAAATAAGTTTTGCTAAAACGTAAATTTGTAAGATGAGGAGCAAACTCTAGGTAGCTGCTCACTGGTCTGTTGATATTAGAATGCACGTTTCCCAACTATAAATGTTGCGGGGCACACTATTCAAAACCAATCAGTGGTCAAGTGGATAAAGTGTCTGCTACTGAAATGGTAGGCACTGGTTCGATTCCCGGTCTGGTCAAACCAAGACTAAAGGCCATAAAAATTGGAATTCACAGCTTCCGTGCTTGACATTCAGCAAAAAAAACAAAAAACGGTGAGGTTGAAACCTCCACCGAGTGCGGTAGACAGGTGGCAACTTGACTAGAAGACCCAAATGTTCCTTCGCTGTCTCCTGGCCAAGGCAACTTGCTGAATATCTATGTAATTCCAATAACAACTATTAATGAAAACTTTGAATTTTGATCTTTGGTGAAACCACTGGGCTTTGACGAGACTCTTCACCCCCTGCACCAGAGTGTGTTGGTTGGTTGAAACTGTTTGGATCTTTTCGGTAGTTGAGAGCACGGCTCAACGATACTCCAGAGTTGTAAACGGGCCAAGTAGTTCAGGCTCGAATCCGAAAAATTGTTTAAAGCCCAATCCTCGCCCGAAAATGCCCGAAAAAGTTATGAAATATAAAAAGTTATAAAAGTTTTGAAATTATCATGCTGTATTTAATAACATGATGTTTAATAACCTGTACTAGGCTCTACGAAACGTATAAGTCATCTAAACAATAAACAACTGATTTTAAACATAATGGAAAATCGGCACTATCACGCTGAAACTGGCATCTGAGAGCAAATACGTAACTATACAACATGCGTTGCCCTGTGCTGTCTGTCGTACAACCATTGCAAAGCAGAAAAGCATGCAGAACACTATGACGTCAGCAAGCAAGATTTGCAGCGCTTGAAGAATATCACATTATTTCAGATCTATTAGACGTATAAGGTTAATTGTTCCATTCCTAATAACTTTAATATGGTGTGACGAAATAGATTTACTTATCGATGATAAATTGTGATTCAATGTTAGTAACTGTGTAGTGTGCTTTAATAATTGTATTGGTGCTTAAATGAAGTCTTCATTTAGTGTTGCAAAGTTATTTTGATTATGCTTCTATAGCTACCTAAAAGTCAAGGCACATATCAGTTCCAAATTAAGCCCGAAAGTTTGTTAATTCTAATACCAAACCCGACGCGAAAAGCCCTGTCCGACTTACAACTATGTGGTGCACTACAGGAACCCAGCTGGGTTGAGAACCCGGGAGAGAAAAGTGGTCATTTTTGCATAACTCAAAAAAAGTGGGTACTTCATCACCACTCACTTACATAAGCGAACCAAGTGAACTGATCGTTGTACACTGACCGTGAACTAACTGACCGCCAACATTATGGTTAGGGTTAGTTGGCGGTCAGTTGTTTCGCGATCAGTTTGCAGCGGTCAGTTGTTTCGCGATCAGTTTGCAGCGGTCAGTTGTTTCGCGATCAGTTTGCAGCGGTCAGTTGTCGTGGACCCTACGTAAGCCCCGCTGCAGATGGATACTCATTGGTCGCCTTTTCAACCCACTGGTTGAACGGCTTTACTATTATACCCCAAATGACGTCGGATTAAATCAATTCAGTAGCGATGATAAAATCGTTTTCAAATTAAAGTGACGAATTTGCGCATCTTCAAGTTCGCTTTATGCTGCGCAAAACATTTGACGATTGTTACAACAAGGTTCAATTACATGTGAAGTTTCATTTAAATCTTGTTGTTGCAGACGTTTGTTTGAACATCCAGTGCGAGTATGGCGCTGCGTGCGTGCTCACCCAGTCCCTCACTCCAATCTGCTCCTGCGAGGCGATCGGGGATGGCAGGAAGCAGCCGGTGAAAGGGTTTTGCGTTTCAGGCATTGATGACCGGCGATTCCTGAATATGAACGACCTGCGGGCCAGCATGTGCGCATCGCGGACCTATTACGCCCTAGGAGATGATTGCGAGGGTTAGTTGTGTGCTGCGCTCAGTGGCGAAACTTGGGTGGTTTGTGCCTTGGGGAACAAACTTCAAGGGGGCCTACAATGTGACGGAATTTAGGTGAAGACCAAAAAAAAGTGCCTCACCGAAAATTCGGAGGTTTTTTCCGTCAATTTTAGGTGAAGACCAAACAGATTTTATGTCAAGACAAAGGATTTGATCAAAGTTCTTTTTCTGCTTTTTTTTTTCCTAGAAATATCTTGCTCCTGGGCGACCAAGTTTCTAATTGGAGATCCTGCCCCCGGTCAGTTAGCCAGTGGCTGCGCTGCGTTAGGCAGTGACAAAAGCGGGCGAGTTTGCTGGTGGTTATATTGCGATGTGTTCCGGGGAGGTTGTTATTTAATTGACTAGTTGGTGATCCTGCCCCCGGTCAGTTAGCCAGTGGCTGCACTGCGTTAGGCAGTGACAAAAGCGGGCGAGTTTGCTGGTGGTTATATTGCGATGTGTTCCGGGGAGGTTGTTATTTAATTGACTAGTTGGTGATGCTGCTCTGCCATGTGCTAGCACGGTGGTCGCAGCTTACAAAACATCAATGCCGAATATGGCTGGGAGTCTTGGTGTGGCTAAACACTTGAACAGGGCCAAGTTTGGCACTGTTCAAGTGTTCAGCCACACCAAGACTTCGCCGATCAAGTTAGACAAAATGGGTGATTTATTGCAGGTGTGACGTAAGTTAGTTGCGATACATTGGCTAAACTGCCGCTTGCCACGTATTCAGCTGAACCTATCTTGCAATGCAGATTCCGTTGATCCGTGTGCTGACGTCGGTGGTTGCCATGGTAGCGGCGAGGTTTGCGTGAAGATGAATGGGAAGAGCCGATGCGAGTGTGTGACGTGCAACGAGAGAGACGAACCGGTGTGCGGGAGCGACGGGCAGACATACAGGTGCCAGCTCGTTTATCCCTTTATGAGTGGATGCAGTTCATTACTGCACTCTTTACATGTCTACTGTTTTTCTTCTGAAATCGATTGAGAATTAGAACCGCAAAAAGGTTCCGAAAAGGGCCTACTTTAAGAAACGGGTATGATGTCGAGCCGCGCCTGTTCAATGGAACACGAACTACTTTCGCTTCCAATTACACAATCTGTTATTGAGATTCTCCCTTTTTGTTTTTTCAAACAACCAGTACAGTAGTTTTCTGCGGTAGCACGCTTGAAACCATTATCAACAAAGCAATGACGAAGTTTGAACAGACGAAGAAGATGCGTTTGACATTGTTTCAGGAGTCGATGCGAGTTGGAGCGTCACAACTGTCTGACTGATGGCGGCGTCGCTGTGCGGCACGAAGGTCACTGCGGTAAGTTGCACAGGGCAGTTTGCCATCGTATCGCAAGACTTAAATGAATTTTTTAATTACACTGGAGAAAAATCGACCATTTCAAAAATATCCTGAATTTTTCAATCTAGATCGAAATTTGAGAATGACTGATTTTTGCTTTACGTTATAAGCAAAACATATTTAAAGTTTCTGTTAAATCTAGATTTGCTGTCAAAAGTGCGATTAGCTGAACCAATCGATGCAAGAGTTTATGCAAACGATTTTTAATTCGAACCCTGGATTCATTTTCTGAAATGCTTAAAGACATGTAATGAAATTAGTGTTTAAAAAATTGGAAGCCTTGTTTGGTATGATTGATCATAACCATTTGTAGCGGCGGTGATTTACGTATTATTGCTCGTATTATGGAAAGTAGTTTTCTATCACTTCTAGCAATTCCACGTTCTTTGTTAATGTTGATTTGATACCAGCTGTGAATTGCATGAAATACTAGCGGCGGTGATTTACGTATTATTGCTCGTATTATGGAAAGTAGTTTTCTATCACTTCTAGCAATTCCACGTTCTTTGTTAATGTTGATTTGATACCAGCTGTGAATTGCATGAAATACTAGTGACAGTCTACTTTGAGATTTTGCAATGGTGCTGATGAAAATTTTCAACACCATTTCGTCAAAATATTGGCTATTGCGTCACAAAAGCTTGTATCACGATTATTATTGCGTTAAAAAAGTTTTCATTGCAAATCGTGATATCTTCAAAAACGAAATGGTGTTGATTTTTTTCAAGAACACCATTGCAAAGCCTCATGTAAAAAGGGTGTTTGTTGCAGATAACCCTTGCGCTGACGTGAAGTGCTGGCACGGGGCCCAGTGCGTGGTTGAAGAGGAGGGAACCGTCTGCGTCTGTCCTGACCACGTAAGTCAAGCGATTGATTTCACTTTAATCCTTCTTTGGTTATGTTGGGACAAAGCAACTAACTGCTTTGTTGTAATTCGCTTCGAACTTTGTACTCTTGTCGAACTTTATTCACTCTCATGTGTGAGATGATGCAGCTCTGATGTTGCCGCTCAATGGAGAGTTTTCACCTGCGCTCTTAGTTTGGCTTTGCGGTTCATTAACTGCGTGTAGGATGAGTATATACAGTGATTTTGTGTTGCAGTGCACGTCGGTTTTTTTGCCAGTGTGTGGGACGGACTGTGTGACGTACAATAACGAGTGCGCGATGATGGTGCAAGCTTGCCTTAATAAATCCAATGTTCAGATCGCGTACCGAGGAGTCTGCCGTGAGTTTTAACGATATGCTTGCTGCAGCAGAGGTGGTCGGGGGACACTAGGCTGCAATGTATTCTTCTAGTCGCTGATTGTTTTGACATTCCAGTAATGTGGTTCTTGATGTGTTGCAATATGTGCAGTGAAAACCATCAGCGCCAACGTAACTAGATTGCAATCAGCCATCTGCAGGCCTTCATTACTGCCGTTGCTGTTTTTTTTTTTCGATCGGGTTGCCCTGTGTCACATGAATTTTGCAATACACTTTTTTTAAGAACAATTTTATAAGAAACGAGGCTCAGTTTTGCTCAAAATTTAAGAACGATGCCAGCCTCGGCACGAAAAAGATAATAACAAAGACACAGACCAGTACAACGCATTTGTATGAAATCAAAATGGTTTTCTTGGCCTTTTTGTATATTACTGTTGTTAATTTGTGTCTTTTTATATTAAAATATGTTAAGTACAATTCAATTCAATTCAATTGGCATTTATTTTTGTTAGAAAGATACTCTGCTAATAAATAAAATACCAAATCACACAGTTTAAAGAAGCAACAAAAAATTACGGCTCGATATTTTTGATCAGAGGTTTCGAAAGACCATAGGCTATTTCCTGGAAACAGCTCGAAGCTCTTTCCAAGTAAAGGTGAGGTCGTCGAGTCTGCAACCTCTCATCATCAGCAAACTATTTATAGCGCACAAACTTGGTTTGTACAGTACGAGTGAAAAATTACGCAGTTAATTTAGAAGAAACTTTGATAAATAAGTCTAGTTATATAAGCGATACAAAACGCACATGGACAAAAATATACAATTATGACTTCTGACAATATTCTGCTTAAATAACGCCACAAGACAGTAGATTTTTCAACTTGTTAGAAAACAGAAAATAAATTCAACATAAAACATAGCGTTTATAATAGCAAAAATATTCACCCCAGAATCTTTACCAGAAGTAGTATGATTATAGTTACACATTACATTATACGGTTGTATTAATTACACTTTGAAATTGCCTCAAAAACAAGTGATGCAAATGAGGCTGAAAATTTGGAAAAATTTAAGAGCAACCAGCCTCGACCCAAAATCGACTAGTTCTCATAAAAAAATGTATACGTTAAAATGATGGCCAACAGCACTGCTCAGTAGCGCGTACGAACTATATTATGATTTTTATTGTAGCAATGGAGGTTGGAGGTAGTATTGTCGGGGAAGTATAAAAATTCTGTAATTCGGTGTTCAGATTTATTAAACTGAGTTTCAAAGTCAAGCCAGTTAAAGCAAAAGTAACTAAACTTAGGTATATTTTTGTTTTTTCTTGTCAACTTTTCAGTCCCCGGCGTTCTTGATCCCGGTGCCTACTGACTGCTTTTAGCTGAGCCATGCCAAAAAGTCCCTAATTACAAAAGAACCGTGCAAAATAGCAAATCAAAGAGCAGATGCCCTCAAAAGATCGTCGTTAACGCATAAATTTTTCAATTGGCACTATTCTTTCGTAATTTTTGACCAAAAGCTTAACAGGTGAAGACGTCGAGTGCCTTTCTGATGAGGGGTCTGCTTTCTTGGCTGAGGAGGAGGAGGGTTCAGCTGCTGATGATGCATGCCGCTGCAGGTTTGGAGCGTATTGTGACGGAACAGATGATGACGAAGACACCGCTTGTGTGTGCTCGTTTGACTGCAAGGACGAGTGAGTTTACGTCATCGCGCTTGTATCCCACTTGATGAGGCGTGGCAACTGAGCGTGTAGATCGCACAGCATTTCGTTGCTTCAGTTTTCTGCTGGAGTTTGTGGCTTTGTAATTGTAATGAGATGTTTATTCTCCGAGTTGCCTTGGCCGGGAGACAGGGAAAGGACCTTTCGATCTTCGAGTCGAGCTGCCACCTGTCTACCACGTACGGTGGAGATTTCACACTGTCTTTTTTAATTGCTGAAAGTTAAACAAGGAAGCTGTGAATACCAATTTTTATAGTCTTTGGTTTGTTTGGTTAGACCCGACCGGGAGTGAAACTCGAATCTACCGTTTCATCAGGAGGCGCTTTATTCACTCGACCACTAATTGGTTTGGATCGATGTACCGGCCAGAACACCAAGTGTTAAGCGGCATCATCAAAATAATACAATGTGTGATTCACCAAACGTGTATTTTGCTACTTGCATTCGCTTGTTGGCCTGCAGTACACGTTTAGTACGAAGTTTTGTGTACCGTGGATAAAAATTCGTAAACCAGTATTCTTGCCACCGTTAATTATCGTCTTCCGAGTGACCCTAGAATCGCCTCTTGTTCTGAAGTTTGATGCGCTATGACAACCTTTCAGACCCCTGTGGTCGGCGAAGCTTAGAGTGTGCGTCAAACTTTTATCGACCGCAATTGGCACATGACCAGTCACGTGCCACAATTCTACGGAGGTCGCCTGGCGCTGGTTGGGGGTTTATCGGATCTTGTTTTTGCGGCAGGCCGGTCAGAAAACTCTGCGGCGCGGACGGAGTAACATACATGAACCGATGTGAACATAAGCGTGCAGAGTGTGAGAAGCAGTCTGCGATACCAGTGGAGGAAGGGTCGTGCAGCGGTGAGTTTGTTTAAAGTTAGCGGTTACCTCGCGGTTTCCATGGTTACGAGGACGTGGCCGAAAACCCTCTGCACCCTAACTTTTTTCTCCACTTAATTTCAATTAGGAAGAGAGTATTTCACTGGAAATTTCAATCGACTTTTTTGTTAAATCTGACCATTGGTGGGCACAAGTCCGTTAATTCGTTAATAACGAAGCTAACTTTTTCACTAACTCGTTAATCCGTTAAAAAGTTTTTTCATGTTAACGGACTAAATTAACTTCCGTTAAGTGCTGTTAACGGACTAAAGTAACTTCCGTTAAGTTCTGTTAACTTCCGTTAAGGTTTTTATCGTTAATATCTTGCAGCTTCGTTGTGCATTTGAACTTATTTTTATCTTAAAATTAGATTAGACTGTAAAATGTAACTTTCAAAACACAAAAAGACCATCCATGGACCACCATAGCCATAAATATTTCCTTAAAATCAGCTCAACAGCGTCAATGCGTGTTCTAGAAGCGAGTGAATAAAACGAAATGTAAATTAGAAGCAAAATGTTAACGGATTAACGGACTTTATTAACTTCCGTTAATTAAAGCTGAAAATAACGGATTAACGTTAACGGAGGTGTGAAGTTTGTTAACGGACTAGTAGTTAACGAAGCTAACGTTTTGCATTAACTTGCCCACCTATGATTCTGACCCAAGTTTAACCCCAACTCAAACCCTAACTCAATCCCTAATTTTAACCCTTAAAAAGTCAACAAAAGTACTCGGATCAATATTCCTCATTTTTTTATTCTCTTTAGCGTAAAAATTTTCGATGAAATAGTCACTTTCACTAGAAGAATGGCTTTCAAGTCGCGAAGGTCTTTTGCCTTTATTGGATATGTTTTCGCTAATTTTAGTTCAAACACATACGCACTAGTGCAAATTTAAACGTTAGGGAACAAAACAAAAAAAATGTTTTTTCACTACTGTAAGGCAGCACGTACCTCACATATCTGCTATCCCATTAGGCTAGTGTTTCATCAGCTTCTGAATTCACACATAGCCTATCCTGGCATCCCACCCGAACCTTCAAACCACACCCGAACCTTCAAACCTTCAAACCACACTCGATCTAAGTCTGACAACGGTCTAACAACGGTCTATCGATCTAAGTCTAACAAGGTCACCAGAAAGAGGATTCTCGACCAGTATCACGCTGGCACTTCACTTAGCTCAACCGCTTTGCGCTAGCATCACTAAGCATGGACACCATATATGACATCACATTAGCAATTTATCACAATAGTACGCTATATGCATATTTCAAACTTGTTTGTTATCATCAGGCGTACATACTGTGTAAATGCCTACTAAAAAAAAATTATTTTTTTTTAACCCCAAAAGCCAAAATTAGCCTACTTGCCATGTACAAAGCTAAAGCAAATTGCTATGTACAAAGCCAGTCAACGCCCATACGAATAAATTTTCATTTACTCGTATGTGTAGACTTGAATATTATGTTTTATGAATATGTGATTTGAATATGTGCAGACTTGAATATTATGTATAATATTATGAATAAATTTTCATTTACTCCTATGTGCAGAGTTGAATATGTGCAGAATTTTCAGTATTACACAGCAGACTTGTACATAAATGTGAGGTAAAAAACTTTATGTTCAAGTCTGCTGTGTAACTTCTAAAGCAAAAAATGTGGCTAAAAACATACTAAACTTACAAGTTGGTGATAAAATCTGGTACAGTAAAACGGCAAATTGCTAATTTTTGTTAACAATTATGCAGTCTTGAAATTTATTTTCGTTTAAGACGTTTTGAACTACCTACACCAGTAAACTAATCTTGTTTGAATAGATTATAGTGACACGATCGAAAACCACCAGACCACTTGATCGTGTCACTCTGCCAAATAAATTCTATTTGAATAAGATTGTTTTACTGATGATGAACGAAATTAGTTCAAAACGTCTGCAACTCTACGTGTAACTTAGTTTTAAGGCTGCAATGTTTTTTCAATAAGTTGTAATTGATTGTACCGACTTTCCCGGGAAAGGATAGTGGCCATTTCCACCCTACTCTAAAGAGTGGGCACTGAGCATTGAGCACCCCATCACCACACAAATGGGTTGTGGGTATTCATTGGTGGCCTTTTACAACCCACTGGGTGGGCATCTTCACTATTCTACTGTCGACTCCGCATCACTAACTGATTGTTATTGCAGATATCTGCCAGCAGAGCCGCTACGGGTGTTGTCGGGACGGCGTAACGTCAGCGAAAGGGGCAGGGAAGGCCGGTTGTCCTGGTAACTACTTGTGACGTGATAGTTTTGCCGTCACAACGCTAATGCGACGCTTTGTTTAGAAACGTGCCGGTGCAACGCCCACGGCTCCTACGGAGGCGGGTGTGAGGCAGGCACGGGGCAGTGCGTATGCCGGCCCGGCGTGGGAGGACTGAAATGCGACAGGTGCGAGCCGGGTTTCTGGAACTTCCGCGCACTGGCTGAGGGATTAGGGACCGGGTGCATGGGTAAGTAACATGACTGGATGACGAGCTTTCACTCTGTGCTCTTACTTTATGATAATTGGTTTTGCGGGGTTGCTCTTTATTAAGAGATGCAACAACCGGCTGTAGTTTCATCTAGGAGGCTGCCACCGCCCGCTGCTATGCAGCCGTTGAATATATCCACACAATTCATGCAGCACGACGCAAGCGACTTCGTTAGAGCAAACGGTTTGTTTTGGTCAGATCCCAGGCTGGTAGTTCAAGACTATAAAACTGTTTTTGCTAGACCACATTGTGTAATGTATCACGCTGCGTAGCTATCTGGCGGAGAGGTTTTATTACTGATCCCTGCCCGAAGTAACGCAAGTGGCATGACATTTCCACGAACTAGAAGCCTGCGTTTGTCCAGCTTCTTTGTGCGCTGTCAGTTTTATTGAAGGGTGGTTGATTTAATTCGGTTTCGTGGAGCCGCTACATAAACCAGCCAGTTGGTCGAGCGGTAACGCGTTCATATCTAAAACGGCTGGGGAACGTCTGAGGTTTTATTCTCGAGCCTGTCAAATCGGACATAGTGTTACCAACGGCTCGCCACCACTGCGACATACCCGTCACCACTACCGTGTTGCTGCACTGACGTGGAGATGGGCTCCGCTAACTCGTTACACGCTTAGGCGTGATACAGCGAATATAATAAAGAGAAGCCGCTACATCTTGGTTGAGCTGCGTCTTGCCCGTTGCTAACGCGTCTAACCTGTTCAGCCTGTCGCTGCCACGAGTTCGGATCGACGCGCGATGACTGCGATCAAATGAGCGGACAATGTTCGTGCAAGGCCGGAGTCACCGGAGTAAAGTGCAGTAAGTGCGCAGACGACGGATCGTGGGTGGACAGCAGCGCTTGCACAGGTACAGCCATCTAGTACACGTGGCAAAACTTGTGTGTTATAACTCTGACCGGCAAGGTGGATGCTTGACTCAATGAGCTCATGGTCCATTCGCAACTTCACTGTCCCATGTTACGCAAATACAAAGTAAACTGCCATTATTACTTTATCATCACTATCTTTTGTGTTAGTTCATAATTATCACTGTTACTAAGTGACTAAATAAATTTGTCTAGCCTATTTGTTCATTCATGCGTACGAATGAAGCACTCTGCTTCCGTCCAACCACCTCAACGCATAGCGTCCTTTTTTAGGTTCTGTTTGAAAGCCTTTTGTCAAGCTGAAACACCACAACGGATTAACTGTTGGGGCCCAACGGTAAAACAAAATATGCGTAAAGTGTCTTGCTCAAGTTCACAACGACGCATTGCCAGTTCAGGGATCGAACCGGGAGCCGTCAGTTTTGTTGATTCACTTAGAAAATCGTTGATCTGGAAAATCAAAAGATCTTTTTTGCTCAGAAAATTTATTACATTTATCATAAGAGCGAACTGGTAAACAACAAAGTCTATATATGTCTTGCAAACAAATACGCAGTTGCTATGTTTGGGTCACATTGCTAAATCTTGGCTATATCATTCCATCAAATATCAAAAAATACTCGTTTACGTCATTCCAAACCTGCCGTTCGTTATTTTTGAACGGATTATCGAAAATTTAATCGATAGCGAGTTCGTTGAATCAATTTTGCGAAGCATTGAATTAAAGTGCTGTCTAAGGTTAAGTGACGTAACAATACGAATATATTTTAAACTTAACGTAACATCGCTGTTTGCGACAATCGACAGCAACTTTGCGTTGGCTCAAGTACACGGAAACGACTAGCTACTGTGAAGAGCATCGAATGCTGCATTTGCAGTTCCTGGTTGTGGAATGTATCATGACGTTGTTTAAAACATTACTTTGAGCTTCTTGTGCTGGGTTTTGCGTAACGTATCATCTTCTATGAACCATCAAAAGAGAGTTATGTTGTAATATATTAAAAAACTTGTTTCGCACTGTGTGCGAAAAGTTAAGCGTCGAGTTTGCCGCTGCGAACTATTATCTTCTTCGACCTCTAACCCAAATCCCTTCGAAAGAGACAATTTCACCGCAAATTTTTATCTACTTTTTACTAATTTTGACCCAAACTCAAATGCTTACTCTAAAATTAATCTGAACCCTAACTCAAGCCCTAATTTTAACTCTTAAAAAAAGTAATTGAAAAATACGCGCATGAATATTCCGCATTTTCGTATTATTCTCTTTAACTTACAGATTTTCAGTGAAAGAGTCACTCCCAATCCCTAATAGGAGCACGAGAGGTGTAGAAATAGCATCATGTAGATGCCCTGGCACCAACTTAGGCGTATCTCATAGCGTTGAATGTTTTCAGACTCGTCGTCGTGTGTGGCCTGCCCGCCCGGTCAGGAGTGCTTTGATGTCGGCGGCGTGTTCACCTGCCGGTGCCCGACCTTCGCGGAGTGCGACGGATTTCACGGAGGAGCTGTAAGTTCGCTTGTGATAATCCGCCGCGATTAAGAGGGCAAACCGGTTATCAAAGGCGAGATATCCAAAAATGCTTCATTTGTTTAGGCAGAAATTCCGAAGCTCGTAGTCCACGCACTGCTGAGAATAGTGCAGCTTATGTAATAGATGAGGAGACGGCAAAGCCAGTTGCCAGCAGCAGCAAAACGCGAGAGACCCAGCCAGTGGTAGCGGCAGCTTCACTAAAGAAATCTTGTGGCTAGATCGCATAAAGCATTGCTCCCAGTGAGATTAGAAGTGCTAGTCAAGGTGATGCGATATATTTGAAAGGTTCAAGAGGCAATCGAATTGGTGGTCGGTTTAATGGTTAATCATCGTTTTAACTCGCTCAAACAAGTTGGTCGATAAAACCAGAAGAGAGAGACAACAGAACAATAAAATGTTTTAAAATCGTTTTACATGTTAAAGCTTGCTGTGTGTCTGTGAGGTGTTTCATATTCATTGACTAAACACAACCGGTGGTGAACTATCTTCGTGTGGGTTGGCTACAATGACATTGTTTTATCAAGTTTAATTGATATGAAGAGTATGCTACTACTGTGCTTGCCATCCACTACTGCTGATTCTGCACGTTCCCAGTTTTTTGTCTTGACTTTAGTGGGGACACCTGCTACGACTTTCTGCGTTTGCGTGAATGGCGATAAAACGATGTGTTTAAATTTTAACTTTGACATTGTTTAAATTTTAATTTACACATTAGCACAGAAAGAAATTTGCGTTATCAAGTTATGGGCTGCGTCGCCGAAAGGGTAAAAGCGTTGCTTTTACGAGGACTCTGCTTGCACGATCTGGGTTCAACCCGCACCCTAGTCACGATTTTGCCCCTTGGATTAGACGCTTACGATGATTATCTCTTCTTGGTGGTTTCAAACAAGCAGCAAATTCAATAGCCAAGAATTCGAAAAAAGTAACTGGAGCATTGGATATTGGATCACCGGAAACTTCTCAGCAGATGCGGATTTGTCCGAACGCTTCGCTTCTTATCGCAATAAACATTGTGTGGATCTTCCAATAATAATGAGCGTTTGACGCCGTCTTGTGATGTGAGCATAAATGACGCTACTACAGCGACAGCAAGTGTATTCTTGAAGAGAAAAAAGCTGCCGTGACAATCTTATTGTAACATGCTATTTCGGTAACCTATAAAATATAACAGTGGGCTCCGCTTAACTCGCGTTCTGTCCAGGTGTGCGGTAGCGATGGGCTCACCTACCCGGACGCTTGTCAAATGCGCGTCATAACGTGTAAGCAAGGGGTGGACGTGCGGGTGGTGGAGGAAGGAAGATGCAAAGGTAAGAAGGGCCGATCGGTGTGGAGATGGTGAACTGTGGGTTTGGTACCCCAAAAGGTTTGAAGTAGATTGGACGTTTGGGATTTCTGGCCATTCGTTGCAGAGATTTAAACCAGAAAGTATTCAGTCGAACAGATCTTGCACCGAAGATAATTTCCAAGCTCGATCGACAATTTCGAAATCTACCCTGCACCTTTCAGAGCTTCATTGATACCGAAGCAGTTGCAACTAGATCGCATTTAATTTTTGCAGCAAGGTGATTGGCTCCTTTTGTGCTCGAGGCATGGTAACAACTGATTGGTAATCGAGAAAATTTAGCTTGGGGCGGCCCAGTCCAAATAAAGACTGTTTTCCACCAATCAAACATGGAAATAATTCGCTAGCGCGTTAGGAAAGACCGACGCGAGATTTGGAATATTCACATGTTCAAAAACACGCTGCTTCTGTGGAAATTATATTATTATGAGGTCAAAACATTTGTCATAACCAATAAAATGTGCTGCATGGCGAAAGTCTCCATTAGTGATGAAGTGTATTGCAGCAGCATCATAATGGAATGATCGCATATTATAAGCTTTGGGTTGGAGCTCTATTACTTTTAAACATTTTCATACGGTATTAGTTGAACAGGAATCGCTTGTATAGTTTAAATGTTTTTGCGTCTCCAGGTAGCTCAGTGGATGAATTTCCTCCTTTTCATATGCCCAGCTTACCGTCTTCCTCCACTACCACCACCAAGGCCACCGCATCAACTACAATCCCTTTACTGGAAAACGATCCCGGTAAGGTTTCTAATGGTGCTACTGGGTTATATTTTGGTTCTGGCCGAATGAATTATTAAAGTAGGTATTTAAACCAAAAAGATTTTTGCTCGTTTTTTTCTCGAAAATTTTTGACAGGTTAGGAGACCAAACTTCATCAAAATTGAACTTTCTACGAGCTTTCGCTCTCGCGTAATCAGTGCTTAGATTTCCCGTAAGAAAAGTTTTTTCACTTTACGAATTTCTGCCAGGGTTGCCAATTAAAAACAAATGTCAATAACTTACTGCATGTTTTTAATTCTCAAATGTTTTGCGGTAGAGCTGTTGCCAAGACAAAGGGTCGTCAGAATTGACTTAGCTGCTTTTTAAGTAAATATGAGCCAACTTTTCAGAATTTAGTCGGTTACATTACTGACAAAATGGCAACTCTGAAGTTAGTTGAAAATTCTTTATTTTGAACTGTAATATCCTGAAAACGGAAAAACGTATAAATAAAGATCAAATTTGATGAGAATTGGTTTAGCACTACAAAAACGCAAAAACCTTTCTCAAAATGTAGACGGCTCTTAAAGATGAAGACGTGAGTGTAGCAATCGGTGGCGAAGTTGGTTCAAACGTGACACGTTTAGCGGCCAGCTTTTGCATAGATTGCTGAACTATTCGGGATTTTAAATGCGTTGTAATCACATTTGTAAAATTCTAATTACATCTTTATTTACAAAGTTGACTATGGCCAGGGGACAGCGAAGTCAGGTTTTGGTCTTCGAGTCAAGTTGCCACCTGCCCTCGTGTCTACCAACACGGTGAAGGCTTCATACTGTTTTAATGCTAAATGTCAACCAGGGAAGCTGTGAAACCAGTTTTTATAATCTTTGGTTTGACCCGACAGGGAATTGAACCCGAGTCGACCGTTTCTGTAGCAAATGTTTCAGACCGTTTTCAGTAGCATTGTTGGAGTTGAATCGACCGTTCAAAACTCGACCATTGTTGGAGGCTTTAAGAGTTCAACTACTTTCAAAAAACTACATAATGATATCGCATTACTTGCAGAGGGTAGTGCTGAAAGGGATTGCGGGTTGACAGACGATGAGGATTGCTACGGATCTGGCGGCGGTAACTTGGCCGATAATGAACAGGTAGAGTTAAATCTTTTATCTGATGTTCGCAATGTGATCGTTTGAATAGAAGTTGTAGGTTTCAACTTAGAACGAAAAAAATGATGACTTAGAGTTGACGCAAGACTCAAAATCACATCTTTCATTATACTTCCTGTATTGCGTTGAATTGTGTAACGAGTTTGCGTGGCTCGTTTCCGCGTCATTGTTCCTGCGGGCAACACAGCTGCTTTCGAAGAAATGCCTGTGTCGGATCTTGATCGGCCCGAAATTTGAACCTCCCACTCTAAAGACGAACGCATTACCGCACGACCAACTGTTATCCAAGCCCCGTATGTACGGAACATATAGTTTGAAGAATCAAAAGCGACAGACGGAATAAAACTCTGTACCGTGTAAGTCGACACATGGGACTTCCATGGGTATACGCGATTAACAGCCATTAGGCATGAGAGGATTGTAATTACATTTGAAGTTGCCTTTGCCAGGAGATAGCAAAGGGACCATTCGGTCTTCAAGTCAAGCTGCCTACCTGTTTATCACTCACGATGAAGGCTTCAAGTCTAGCAGGAAAGTTGTGAATATCAATTTTTACGATTTTTGGTTTAACTTGACCGTAAACTGAACCCAATTCTACCATTTCAATAACAGACGCTCTATCCACTCGGTCACGGATGGTGTAAAGATGGACTGATCCAGCTGCTGTGCTGTGAGGGTTAACGATTGGTGATTTCTTTGCAGGTTACAACCACTAGCAATCGCGCGATTCCTGCTGACACGACTACCTCGGGTCGCATCGTAACGACTACACTTCGTAGGACGACCACCCACGCAACTATTCCCCTTGTCACCACCACCACCACAGCAGCAGTCGTACAACAAAGTAGGTCTTTCGTGTATGCTGTACGTTAATTTTGGCGCAGTGCGACGCTACAACCCTGACGTATGGTCTGGATTCAACCCGCACCCTGGCCAGTAGTCACGTTGTTGCGTCCTTAGATCCAGACGCTTGGTTGGTGGCTTCGGACAAGTGGCAAATTCAATGGACAAGAATTTGAAGAAGTCCACAGGAACATTGGATCACTGTAAACTCCTAAGCAGATGCGGATTCGTGCAAGCAAGAAGTAGTTGTGGCAATGAAAAGCGTGTGGAACTACGCATCGTCCAACATTAGCGTCTGACTATATCCGATGACAGGAGGATAACTATTCATTACAACAACAACAAGCTGACCGTCATGCAGGATTGTGCAGTGCGGTAGCCTCAACTGACATCGACATCGTGCTTGTGTAGGTTATGATACGTAACATCCGTAAAGGTATCGGTACTGTTGTCGCTTTGACCTGCTAACAAACTGCTAGATTCGCTTATTGCTGAAACGTGTTTTGCAACCTGAGGCATCTCGTACTGCAGTTCAAGAGTTAGCTGATAAACCGTTTAAAATGCTTAAATCCTCTAAAAATGAGTTAAGTGAAATTTCACTAAGATTTGAAAAGCTCATGCTTACTCACGTTTTATTATTGCAATTGTAATTACATCTTGATTCATTAAGTTACCTAGGCCAGGAGACAGCGAAGGGACCTTTCGCGGTCTTCGAGTCAAGTTGCCACCTGCCCACCTGTCTACCACACACAATGGAGGCATAGCACTGTACCTTTTTGTTGCTGAACGTCAAGCAGGGAAGCTATGAACACCAATTTTTATAGTTTTTGATTTTGACCCGACCGGGAATCGAACCTGTGTGTAAGGTTTCAGTAGCAGACGCTCGACCACTGATCAGTTTGTTTTCGGATAGGCAGATTGCCCAACTACGTACGTCCAGCTGCGCTTGCAACGAGCGATGTAAAGCGCAGGTAAGCTACATTGAAACAAACCATCAGAAATTATTTCGCCTCGCTTAACTAAGTTTCGCGAAACTTCGTCTTTTATTTCAATATTGTGCTTGATTTCAATGAGGCTGGAAACAATCCATCCATAGGAAATCATTGTTGTGCTTGACAGCTCCAGTGGTTTTATCGGTTAGTGTTACAAGTTTCTGCATCGTTGTTCAGGTTTCCTGGCCACCGGGACATTTAAAGAAGTAGACGGCATCGCGTTGCAATACGGCGATGAACTGGCGAACCCCACGTCTGACTTGTACAAGCAATACAGCCAAGTCATCGAAGCAAAGGTGAGGCCTCTGCAATACATATTTCAACTACCTGTACAATGTACATATTTTAGGAAGTCTAATGCGGCTTGCTTCTGAGCATGGGACACTTTAGCCTTGTCTACACTGCTTCAATTTTGAGTTCGTGCTGGCTCACTTTTAGTTTATTTTACGTAATTTAAAGTTTCACGAAGTTGGGCCAGGCGCAGTTGCTTAGTTTGATTGAGGCTTGGCTTGAACCTGCTTGAGCTCGAAAACTTCTACTCACGGGAGCGATTAGCTGCGCTTGTCTGCACCCTGGATTCACATTGAAGTCGAATCTCTACGTGTGTTTGGCGAAACCGTCGTTCAGTGTAGACCAATGGTTCTCAACCTTTTCGAAACCGTGGCCCATTTTGTGCTGTTTAAAAGTTTGCATGGCCCATTGGTCTGTGGACCACCGCTGTTCGATCATAGCTCTGTGGCCCTCCGCCTTGAAAAAAAAAAGGTCTCCACTTTCAAGTCAGTGTTGCTTGCCTAGTGATGGTCCTGATCTTTACCTCTACATCTTTACAAAATAAATGAAAAAAAAGGTCTTTACCTCTGGGGGAGCAATTTTTGCCCGATCTCTAAAAAGAAAAAAAGGTCTTCACCTCTGGGAGAGCGATTTTTGCCTTGATCTCCGAAAAAAAGGTCAGCGCATCGGACTCTCCGATTTTTGTCAATTCTCCAATAGATATAACTAAAATAAGACTTTTTTGAACCAAGCAGTCAGTTTTTCTAATAGCTCTGTGGCCCACCGCAAAATCTCCTATGGCCCGCTGGTTGAGAAACCCTGGTGTAGACACTCTAAACTTCGCACTCACGCGTAAGCACGACAAAACACACAAAAACTTTGCGCATAGTGTAGACGGGTTTGAACATTAGCCAAGCATTGCTCGCAATTGCGTCTAGACTGGAGGCCGATAACGCTATCGAACAAAATTAAACATTTTTGCAGTGACGCACATAAAATATTCTTAGGGTGAAATCTGAGGTTATAATTAAATTAATATAAAGCAACAAGGGCGTGAATTCCAATTCGCAGCAATGTCATACGAGTCCAGCAATTCAATGTGTTAGCCATTATCCCTTTAGCTTTGAAACGCTGTGTCTTCAACTTTGTTCATATGATTACATTTCAATAATATCACCTGGTGGAACTGCACTAGTTTTAGTTTTATCAAATATTTTATCGTTGATAACTTGGTCTCCGTTGGATGCAATAAATTTAACGATGCCATTTAGAATTTGCCTGGTTTAGTTGTAGTGATACATTTGACGGTTTTCCTCCGTCATCACTTTTGAGTATTTAAAACAGTTCCACTATTGTCATTAGATTGTGTGCAGCGACGTGCTTTTGTCTAAGAAGAGCTATTGTCGTTTCTTCAAACTAGTAACCTTTTGCGTTAAAAAATGCATTCTTAGAAAGCGCATGGCTTTTTATTACTACGTTTTTGCATCGGCCGCCGGTCTAGAAGCGAATGCACCACATTGTCAAGAACTGATTCTGCGCCACCACAGCAGATGATTTCATTTTTTTGAACTCGTAGTAAAGCTCCGAATCTTTAAGCTGCCAAAGGATAAGTGTTTCGTCATTTTTTGTTCCGTTAACGCCAGGTAAACTCTTGTTTTCGTAGCCTTCAGTTTAGAAACATCCTTATCCTTATCGTAAAGAATACTCTAGGACTAGGTTCCGCTGTGGCCTGCAGCTGAGCAATGTGTATAACTCGGTGGGAATAGAGAATCAGTGGCGTAACTAATGGGTTGTGCCTGGGAAGGTAAGCGTCATTCGATTTGAAAATTCTACGCTTTTTCCGTCAAATTTTGGTAAAGACCAAAAAGTCTTCACCTAAAATTCGGTGTTTTCGTCGATTTTAGGTGAGGATCGAAAAAAGATCTTCCCCAAGAATTTAATGGCTTTTCCATCAAATCTAGGGGAAAACTTCTTTCCGTTTTTGTTTTTCCAGAAATTTGTTGCACCTGGGGGACCCATTTCTGAGAAAAGGGCCTACATCTGGAGGGCAAATGACCGTTGTCCGTTTTAAGCATAGCATAGCACAATTCAAGCAAATGTTTTGGTTAGATTATGGAGTACAAGGCTGATCCTTTGCTCGCCGGGAAGCTACAGGGCTTCTACATCCTCTCGATCGTTGACAACCAGCACTGGTTCTGGGGAAGCGACGGGGTGAAAGTCGAGCTTGTGCTCACTGGCGCCCCTAGTTCGAATCCCGAAGAGATCGTGGAAAACTTGAATAAACTGTCGAGCTCGAACATCGAGTTTTTGCTGAGCGAGCCTCCTGCAGGTAGCTTGTAGGGCGGCGTGTGCATGCTGTGCGCCCCTTTTGGAAACATTATGTGCTGGCGGGTGGGCGCACCATGCGGTAGAAGTAACATTAGCTCGCATTAACTAACCGTGCCACATACGGGAGTGATGCTGGCCGCATGATTAACTTGTGCAGTGTATTCAGCATATTTTTACACTACTTTCCCTTCATAGATTTATTCCAGTTAACCGCAACTGTGCTTGCATTTGTATTTTATAACATATTAATGAAATGTTTTCTGCGATATGCAATTGTGTACGACGTCATGAAACTGTTGCGTCATGGTAACTCAGTGTTCATGACTGCACTTCGTCACCTGTGTTAAGCCAATTCTTTCATCGAGTGCTTTATTTTCCCACCGTTTCATCGTAGCGCAGCGAGCGCATTTGTACATATGCACTGTACTTTGCTGGTGCTTGGATCGATCTGCACTGTGAAGAGGTGTTTCGTTTACCACCATTTCTCCAATCAAACAAAAATTTCCTGTGCGGTTTGCTTGGCAATGATGTCATTTTCTTGTACAGATCGTAACATCGAAATTACTTGGGTTAGGAGGTGGGGACAGGACGCGGGAAAGATCTATTTTTAGCACAATATAGAAAACCCATATCTATGTTAATGGCAAAGATGCACTGATCTTCAAATGCTGGTTAAGAATGTTCAATGAAATTATTGGAAACTACTGATAACGGGAGTAAATCCGACTTGGATCGGGGCGAGTCGAAAGGTTTTGTGGATGCATCTAACACGGGGTAGAACACAAACTTACATCAGAAACAATCGAATTTTTTCAATTGATCTCAAACCTGTGTGGTTCAGCCAAGCATGTCGAAATACCGGCAAACGAAACACTAACTGATGTAATAGATTTGCTTGCAGCCGTTGTTATAAGAATTTGAATAAAAGGAAGGTCGGTCAATAAGTGTGTTCTTTTTGCATGTCGCATGCTTGCATGGACTAATTGGGCTGTGCGCGTGGAATTGTGGATGTGTGTGCCACTGTGCCTTATGGCCGTGTGCCTGTGATTGTGCGCAATCAATTGCTTTTTCCCATATAATCGACCCTAAGCTTCACTGAGCACGGCGACGTCATCGTTTCTGATTTTAGTTGGCATGGCAACAGCGTTAGTTTGCTTTGAAAAAGTCAGTCATCATCCAAGTTTTTTACGTGCTGAAGCCGACTGAGCAGGGCAGTTCTGCCGATTACTACTGAAACCTGTTCTAGGCTTTCAGCGAAGGGAATAAGTTTTTATCTGTTAGAGAACTGCTTGCATAGCAGAAATCACTTCATTCATGCTTTAAAATATCAAATTGCATGTCTGATTGTGCAGGAGTGTTGCGTCTTTGCTTGCCCATATTTCTGCGTTGTTCATTGGTGTTTTGTGGTATTTGTTACTGGCAATCCTGGCTGCTTTTGTCATGGACGTGTAGCTGATGTCTTGATCAGTTTGTTTCGTACTGCAGTATAAGGTTTAACGCTTTCTAGGTTACCGCTTTGCTCTTTGTGTGTCTAACTCACATCATGCAATGAGATAAATTTGAAATCACGGCTGATTACTACAGACTAAATTTGCAATCACACGATTTCAACGTAGTTAGAGAATTCCCTCGTATCAAATCAATCCTTCCTTAAGTTTTAAAAGCTTCGTTCAAATTTTACTTTTAATTGTTGAACTCTAGTATAAAACACATGTATAGTCTACTGCCAATATTCGTATCAAACCGCCCCAAGGTTATGAGAATGCAAAGCCTTTTTCAGGATAAAGTGACTGGTACCTTGCTATATGTGGATTGTGGAATCAGTTGAGGATCAAATTTTTACAAAGCTTCCAGCTCGCAGATTTTTCTTTCAGCATCTTAATGGGCTTTTCGTAGCAAACTTTTTGTTACTTCTCACTTTGATTATTCTCGTTGAAAATTCTTGCTTGCCTGATTGCAATCCAATCATTGTTTTTGATGTAATGAGATGACATTAGAGGTAAATTAAAAGTTTTTATATTGGAATTGCGGCTTTTGATTGCGCTTGATGTTTGTTTGGATTGAAAGTAGGGAGTGACTGTTTCACTGAAAATTTTTAAGTCTTGAAGAGAACAAAACGAAATTGAGGACTATACATCTGGCCTTTTTTTTGTACGTTTTTAAAGTTAAGATTAGGGTTTGGGTTAGATTTGGGGTTAGTTTTCGAGTAAGGATTTGAGTTTGGGTTCGATTTAGGTCAGAATTATTAAAAAAGTGCATAAAAGTTTTCGGTGAAATAGCTCTTCTTTGAGAGTTTGTGCATGGTTACTGGTGCTGCATCCATCACTTCACTGTTAACCTGCATGCGGAAAGTTTGCATGCAGCTCTCATCAGCCGGAAGTTCATGCGATGCGTGTTGTAGGATGGGAGTTGACGTCAGGCAACAGGACGAACATTTACGTGGAAGGTGAGTGAACTTGTGAAGAGTGTAAGCATTGCTGCTATTCAGTCGGTTTGCGCAAACTAGTTCCTGCACAATTTGAATGGCATCATTGCCTGGAGGTCGTGCGGCTGTTTGCCTACCCTTTGTACGATCAATATTGTGGCATTGGCGGTTACGATACAAACTTACTTTAGCCATGAACGTTTTGGCTGTTAAGAAGCTGCAAAAGTGTTCCTGGTGGCCAAACGCAGAGGCTATGCAAACTTTCGGCAAACTAGTTGAGAATTTGAAAGAATGGACAGTAAAGCATTTTTGTATTTACCAGCTTTTCTACTTTCTTTTTAAAAAATAAGATACATCATTGCTATGCATGAAGCACAATATTGAAAAACATTTTTTAGTCGGTCTGCACCAAAAATTCTTTAATCTTTATGCCTGTCATTTATAGCGAAGTGTGTGTGAAAAGTTATTTGTTGTGTGCTCTTCGTTAATTTGTTTGAATCAATAGTAATTCTTTAATTTCGTGGAAGCATTGGTAAGGTAAACGAATGTGGTAATTGCAACCTATGCTTGTGCTTAATTCGTCAAAAATTAATTCTTGAAGATGATATTTGAATTTGTGTGGGAACCCTGATATTATAGTATCAAACGGATGTGGATCGTGGAGTTTCTGCACTAAAGCAGACTATGCTGTGCTATGTGACCGGCTGACCTGTTGCAAATCAAACGCATTTAGGGAGCGTGGTTCACCTTCAAGTTCGCCAGCGGTGGGTAACTACAACATTTTCGTTGAGATTGATTTGCCTCTTATTTTGCAGGTGCCAACTGGACCTTTCCCCAGTTCGGAGGTTCCTCCTTTTTGGAGTACCCTCCGATCCAAGACGCTTACAGCTTGCTCACCATAAAAATGAGGTTCCGCTCTTTCGACGACGATGGTTTGCTTTTGTTTACCTGGGACAATGACCGCGACTTCGTCTCGCTTGCAATCAAAGATGGGTTTCTCCAATTCAGGTTCGTTTTCGCAAATCTAATTTCGGATGCAAAGTTGAGGTTGAACTTCGTTGAAAGGCGCTCGTCGCGCGTACATGTTTGCCCTCTGCAGAAATTCTAAGTTTCAGCAAATGTTTGCTCCATTTATCAAGTTAATTGGACATCACTAGACAAATATTTCAGATATTGCCACCAACTAACTGAATATAATTCGTTGTAGGGTCAATGTTAGTCAACAACCATTGTTTTTTCTTCAAATGATGTTTCTCTTTAACATCTCTGCTGCATGGATCACCCTCGCGCCGAATGAGTACTTTGGTAGCTCTCTGGAAGGGGAAGGAACTGTCGCACGAGATATTCGGTGAGGGACGGCATGGCTAATAAGTTGCTTGTTTCAGGTTCGATGCTGGTGCCGGGCCGTTAATGGTTCAAAGTCCGTTTCCGGTTTCGGACGGCAGATGGCACGACCTGGTGGCCCGAAGGAACCGGAGAGAAGGAATGCTCACGGTGAGTTGCTTTTGAATTGCTACTACAACGTTAGACTCAGATTTGATTCCCGTTCCGGTCAAACTTAAGACCATAAAAATTGGTATTCACAGCTTCCATGCTTAACGTTCTGCAATAAAAAGTGACAGTGCGAAGCATCCGCCGTGTGTGATGCGCAGATGACTTGAAGACCGAAAGGTCTTTTTGCAGTCTCTTGGCCAAGGCAACTTGTTAACAAAAATGTAATAAGAAATGTTCAATGAGATATTGTGTGCTGAAAAGATACACTTTTTTATAAGAGCAATTTTATAAGACCGCGAGGCTCATTTTTGCTTAAAATTTGCGAACAGTTCTAGGCTCAGCATAAAAAAGTAATTAAGAACATGGGCACTAGCTCAACGCGTTGGTAAAAAGTCAGCAAAGTTTTCTTTGCCTTTCTACATTGCCATAGTCGATTTGCCGAACAGTAATCATGATCTGTCACAAAACACAACTGTAACCAAACAAAATAAGTTTGCGTCACTCTACCGTGGCCAACAAATTTAAGAACAAATTAAAAACATGTGAGTCTGAAAATTCGTGAACAGCCTCAACTCAAACTCTACTGGTTCTCATAAAAGAAAAGTATAGTTGCTTTAACCAACATAAACCGCATTCTGCCTTCTCACTTTTCCGGCAGATTTCCGGTTCTATTCAAGGGCGCGATTCGCTTTATTAAATGCAAATGAGCTGGAACCGAACCACAATGCAGCGCGTTGTAGTTTCAAACGTTTTCACTTCAAAAAAACATCGCTATGAAAACGTAAAAAGTTTGGTGTAATTGAAGCACCTTGAAACAATAGGAAAAGAATGTGAACAATTTTTGAGTTTGTGCAAAATTTGAATATGACTGCTGAAAGTTATATTCAAAAAATCAATGGTATTTCAAGATATTTGGCGGCATTTACTTTTATTAGCAGCTTGTCGTTTATCACTGTACAGTGTACAGTGTACCCTGTAAAGTTTTTTTGAAAGTCTTTTAATCTGCAGAACGTGATGTTCTCAGTTTTGAGTTAGGTTTGAAAATGCGTCCGGTAGAGTACGCAGCAACGTGACCCGGGTGCGGTTTGTACTCCGATCATTCGATGAGGGTTGTCGTAAAAGCGACGTCTTTACCCTCTCGGCCACAATACCGAATATGAAACCTGCTGAACCTACCGAATTGAAACCTAGTTCATTTGGTTTGCTCAGGTCGACGACGGAGAGTCCAGATACGGGACTTCCCCTGCTGGAGCGATCGGACTTGACGTGAAGAGTTCTTTAGTCGTTGGGGGATTCCCTTCAAAACTAGAAAGCAGGTGCGTGCTTCGCCACATGCTCACCAGAATAGATAAGAACAATTAAAAACAAGAAAAAAATACGTCCCGGACATTGCCAACAGATAGGTGATCAATATTATATTCCGAATCTGCAGATCCAATCGTAGATTGGTCAAGTTCAAGTTTTTCCAAAAAAATTTGTCCTGTTTCGCCCTGTAAATTGTGAACTCCCCTCTGAGCTGCGCAGGATTAATGGTTACGAGTACTCTTCCTACTGCGTCTGTGGACATCTTTCACTTTTTTACTCTTCAATTTTTTTCAAGTTTAAATTCCTCGTTACCGTTTGAGCGAGTTTGTTTTGTTAACTTCGGAAATGTTTTCTTACTTTGCAGAATTCGGGAGCGTGTTGAAATCGGGAAAGGTTTAACCGGCTGTCTTGCTCTAATATCGTTGCAGAATATCGAATTATCGATTTCATCGGGTGAATCGGACCGGCTGTCGGCTTATAGGTAAAACGTTGTTGCTTTGCCGCTCTACAGCGAGTGTTGACAGTGTGACGCTCGAAAGCAATTTGGTAGCAGGGTCATAGCGGCCCCTGCTTCGTGTCATCGCTGGCGATCTAGCGGTAGAGTGTGACTATTGAAAACCGCACAAACCTGGAGCTACGTGTACTGCTGGACACTTCTTTACATCATACTTTTGCTTTCATCTTTTTTCAAGTTTTATAAGCGGAAGCAAGTTGCTTTGGCGATTTTAGATCAGCTGGCCAAAACTAGCGAAAGATTTTAGTTTAGCAAGATTGTACAAGTGCAAGTAAATGCATTACATTTACATGTTCGTTGCACTGTCTCGCTGAAAATCTCCGCCTACGCGTAAATGGCCAGTGCATTGGACTGTGGACATAGACTGAAGTAACATCTTTCTCGTTCTCATGGCGTACGCGTTCACAAGTTGCGCTGATTGGTGTCATGTGTTGCCCACAGTCAATCTAGAAAGCTTCTATTGGCTGAGACGGAGATAAAAAAGCAAAAGTTCGCTTGAAAATAGTAGACATTGCGTGGAGGCTGGGTTTGCGATGAGTTCGTGCCTCGTGTTATGGTTGTTGTTGTGCATGTTTGTTTATCCTTTTGTTACTGTACAGCGTAAGATGCTAACTATTGGATAAACTGCACACTTATCATTGCGGTTACTACATTGTTTTTTAAAAGAAGTCCACACGCGCTGAGGAGTTTCCAGCAATCCTATGTTCGAATTCTTGTCCACTGAATTTGCTGCTTGTTCGAAGCCACCAAGCAGAGATAATCACCGCACAACAAGCGTCTTATCCAAGGACACAACAATGTGACCATGGTGCGGGTTGAAGCCGAATCACGAAATCGTAAAAACGACGCCGTTACCATTTTGGCGACGCTATCTTGTCACCAAATGTTACCAATGTCACTAAACAGCCTTCGCTTTGATGTCTCTATGTAAGTGCTGCTACTGCCGCAGCACTACTAAGATGAGTTCAAGGTGAGGCGAGGCAAACGCTTGTTGCTATACTTGCTAGTCTGGCACCATTTTTGTTTAATGTTTATATATATATTTTTTTTTTCTTTTACAAAACGTGAATGTGTTGCTATACCTTTGTGATCATTAAGCAGTGACTGGATATTTACGTTGCAGAATCGGGCAGTGCACTCTATCGCCCTGCTTTCCCAACCCCTGTCCAGACACCGCCAGTTGCTTCATTGTCGAAGATGAGGAAAAATACACGAATAAGTGTGAATGTAAAAACGGTTTTCAAGGTAGGTCACCTATGTTTATATTTACAGGTACTGCAAAATTACTGAAAAAACACGAAAATTCAAAGAGCTATTCACACCAAAACTGTCGGCGTCGTGGAAGCAAAAAAACGCGTAGCTTTCATTGTTTCGCAAAGCTATGCTTAGTGGAAACGCAACGCATTGCTTAGAGAAACCCTAGACTTCAAGCTTAGTTTATACTCTGCTTAGAAACCAAGGTTTATTGCCTCGAAGTGGTTTTACGCAGCCAATTGTGACCGACTTTCGATGAAAAGAGGTTGAGAAATGTGTTTGAGGGAAAGGTTGCATTAACGAACTGGCAATTGGTTTGGAGAACATGTGGCGACATAAGGGGTTTGCAAATGTAGCGTCAATATCGAGATGTAGCTGTTGGTGAATGGATACATGATCGCCATTCCTCGGCACTGCTCTTGCTGGTGGTTAATGAGATTGCAGTTTGTTTCACTTTGTGTTTTAGTTCTGGTGTTCGGCCGTTCTGCTCCAAAGAAGTTGCTGTTGTAGTGCATATTTATCCTCTTTCACCGGACAGCGTCAGACGTTAACTGTTGTGCGATCCACACTCTTTTCGTTTTGATAACTATTTTGTGATCGGAGGAATTCGTACCTGCTTAGAAGTTTCCAGTGATCCAATGTAATGTTCTTGCAGATTTCTTTGAATTCTTTACCACTGAATTTGCTGCTTGTTCGAAGCCACCAAGCAGAAATAGTCAACGTAAAACATCTTATCCAAGGACGCAACAATGTGACCAAGGTGCTGGTTGAACCCAGATCATGCGATGAAAGTTGTAAAAAAGTCTCCTTTGCCCTTCGGCCACGCTGCCGACAGTTGCGATACTGCTGCTTGTTGCAGGAGCCGAATGCGGCGAGCAAATTAACGGCTGCGCTGCTTGCCACCCTTCGTCGTGGTGTCGCAAGGAGCAAGAGAATTTCACTTGCAACTGCGTCCCGGGACGGTTGGGGCCTCTCTGCCAAGGTAAGTTATACCATAAATACGTATTGTATAATCTTTAATGAAAACCTCTACCACTAAACTATGGCACTTAAAATTGTCAGCAAACTTAACGAAGATGCATCAGTGCGCGTTGGAGTGATCCTGACTCCTGCCGCTATCCTGTGTACACTAGCTGCAACGTAGTGGCTCGAGTCCTTTTTGGTTTTCACGCAGTTTTAGCTTATAAATAGATCGACTAGGAAAACAACATTTTTGAACCTGAAACCAACTGTGGTGTAGCCGGTGCTATCATCATCAGCACAGCATGTTCTCTTGCTGAAAAGTACTGCTATGTTCCCAATGTAGGTGAGGACGCTTTCATATTTAAGGCTGACGGCGAACAACTCTATTCTCCATCAGGGAAGGTTCTTCAGCCCGGCAAATCGTGCTTTGAAATGAGTTACTAGACTTCAAGGAGGTTGCGAAGACTTATATTCGGTTGCCAACTCCTTCCGTCAGTGGATGCGATGGAGTTTCTTCGCTATAGAGTGTAGATGTTCGTGTTCATGGTGTGATATTACATCCACAGATCTGAATCGCGCCCCCAGGCCGCCTCCCTTCATGCCTGGATTCGCTGGGGATTCATTCAATGTCAAACCGTCGTTAGGTGACCTTGTGAAAAATGAGTTGGAAATCGTTCTGGTCTTTTATTCAAGTCAGCCGAGCGGTTGGTGACGATTTTGCGTAGACTGTGTCTTAAACAGCACTTCTGCTTTTGTATCGTAGAAGAGCAACTGAAACACCGGTTGTACATTGTTACCCTCAGCTGTTTACATCACAGCAAGAAGTTCCAACGTGTATGAAGTTTTTATTCCTCCCGAGACTTTTTCTTGAATATGCAGGCCGTAGGGTGCATGATCATACATTATACGAATAGCGATACTTTGTTTTTCAAAAAAGCATATTCGCCAATTACTGCGAAGCGAAACGGTTCAATGCAGTTGCAATAGCCTAAGAGCGGCGTTATCTTACGATAGAACTGAAATGGCTTCGCCATTGCTTTCCACGTCAGGGTTGCCAATAAAAATCAAAATTAGGGAGGCTTTACGTCGTGTTTTAAGTTAGAATATCTCTAGAACGGCTTGGTCAAGAAAGATGAAGTGAACGCCAATCTCATCTAATGCGATCGCCCTAACTTTAGAAACCCCCATGGATTTTGTCTGCTGTAATAGTCTTCGTTTAAGATTCAGCTGTGATTTTTATGTTCTAGCTTGACAATTGTTTAAAGAAATATCCGAAACGTCTCAATAAATATGCTCTGCAGTATTTTTGCTATTGTTTTTGATTAAGTTACTCAAGAAGTCCATTTGCCATGCTGACAAATTATTTCAAAAACTCAACCAATGATGTTAATTTCAGGTTTAATCTTCTACAACGCTCAAAAGAAATCCGGAAAAGGCGACCATATAGCGCTGATGCTTGCCGAGCGATATCTGCTCTTCTCCTTTGACCTTGGCAGTGGCGCGCTCGTTGTCAGGTTGGTGATTTATGTTCGTCAGTCGGGGTCTTGGTAACTTCTTACTAAATTGCGGATTTTATCCGATAAATCTGAGGCGAACTCGTGCGCAGCAGCAGCGATGAAGACGGGGCCAACTACGGTTTTGTGGCATATTTATCTTGCTGTCACCGGACAGCGTCAGATGCTAAGTATTGGACAATCCGTATTCCGTACACTTATTATTTTGATAAGTTACTTCGTGTTTGGTGTAATCCTCGCCTAGTTTTGCTTAAAAGTTTCTGGTGATGTATGTTTCTGTGGATTTCTTCGAATTCTTGAATATACTGCTTGTTCGATGCCGCCTAGCAGAGATAATCAATAATCATCGTGGAGCGTCTTGTCAGAGGACGCAACAACGTGACCAGGATGCAGGTTGAACCCAGATCGTGCAATAGAGTCGTCGTGAAAACCACGCCCTTATCCTCTCCGCCACGCAACCGATCAACAATGATTTTATGAACGAAACTTTATTTCTATAAAAGAAACACATTAAATGGCGAAGGGTTGTACCGGTTTAATAACAACTGCGTTTCAGAACGCGAGAACCGATCGAGCTGAACTTTTGGCACGAAATACGACTGGTGCGTAAGCTGCAGCTCGCAAGCATGGAGGTCGATGGGGAATCCCCGATCACCGGCAATGCTCCCGTGAGTATCACAGATAAACCTTTCCCGCCACGGTAGCAATTTTTTTACTGCAGATGCTCATATAAAATTATTTGAAATAATTTTCGATGATGGAAGAAATTTCATTAAGCTTTTACAGAAGATAAAAAATCAGCCATGTGTTGTTATTTTACGATTTAGCTTTTGGAAGGTCTAGCTCTTGCTAAGCGTAGCTCTTGCTAAGCATAGCTTGACTACTTGACTAGCCTTTAACACAAACCTGCTGCACCAAGGTAGCACTTTAAGATAATTTTCACTCGTGCATTTGGTGGGTTTTGTGTGAAATTCAGTGATACTCTTTGATGCGTTCCAGTTTGCAGCTGATAACTTTGATCTTTAGGCCGGCCACACAAAGCTGAACTTGAGGCAGCATCTTTACTTGGGCGGCCTCCCCCGTCATGTGCGAACTCCGGCGACAATCAGCGTCAAGCAAGGCCTGACTGGAGCGCTGCAAAAGGTATGTTGGCATTGACATCATTGCGTGACGAACAACTCCGTCTATAATTTGAAATATTAGTGCGGATCGCGGCGACAAATTTGTGCAAACGGGTTGAAAACGAGCCACCTTAGAGTGTGGCCTGTCTATTGGGTATCCGTCAAGTTTTTCCTCGGCCCCATCCTTCAAAAGAGTCGGGTTGCACCCTTATTACTATGCCTTGTGATTTGCGAGTGGCAGCAGAGTTGGAAACGATAGAAAAAAACAAAAACAACGAAGTACCGGTAAGCGTGGATAATCTGTGTGAAACATTATTGCGATTTAAGATATTATTATCTCGCATTACTTCAAAAATATTATATTTAGTTTGAAGTTAACGGGGTGGAGATTGATTTGGCGCCGAACGAGGAAAGTTACAACGTGCAACCTTTCAATGCTCACCCCTGCTACCACGCCCCTTGCGTGAACGGGGGCAGCTGCCTCCCACGATTGGAGGCGTACACGTGCGAGTGCGTGGACGGGTGGAGAGGAATTCACTGTGAAGGTAAACAACTGGATTGTTTTGTTCATGAGCTGGTTGAAGTTGAACTAATTCGTCGCATCGGTTGATTACGAAGTGGAGTTTGAAAAAGCCTTCTTGGGCTTTTTTTTCAACTTCGGCGAAGTTTGGCCTTGAAAGTACCTTTGATTTTTTTGTTTCGGCAAAGTTATTGGTTTTTATGCAACCCGGGGGGGGGGGGGGATATTGCCATAGTTTCGAAACGGTTGAAGTTAGGAATTGAAATTTAAAACTTAGATGGAGAATGCATGGAACAACGTTTCTTTTCAAGTTTGGGGGCAATTGGTCTCATGATACACGTTTCCGAGTTAGAAAACTAAAAAAAACAATGGTAGGTTCAAACTGCTCTAGCTCGAAAAGTAATTGCGAAAAAAGAATAATTTTTTGGAGCTTAGAACCACCTGAAAATGTTCATATTTAATAGTGAATAACTGATAGAAGGATCCACCAGCTAGGCAAAAACTGATTATGGTAGTAGAGAAAACTACGTCGGCTCATATAAATGAGAGATTACCGGAGAAGGAGAATAAGCGAAAGTTCCGTATTATTTGCTCTAAAACTAAAGTTTTTTTTATGGGTTGATTAAATTATAGTAATTTTTTTCATGGAAAAAACCAGTGAATCTCCGAACACGGACGCAGCCTTAGGTCATCTAAAATTCGAATTAAACCAAGTTGAAATAAATTAGATCTGCAGTCTGCAGATTTGGCTTGATTTTCATCAAAATTTTTTGTTGTGCAGTTGATGTCGTTGTGCCGTAGCCGAGTCATAGCACCTAGTGAAGTAGCGTCAACTTATTGCATCCGAATTGCGCTCGACCAGCACCAGCACTGCCTTCCCACATCTGCAATCTACCGTATTATTGAAGTTTTTGGAGGAGAACTCATCTCAGACTATCATTAATTTAAGCCGTTTGGAGGATTCCCGATGTCAGCCACCTTCATGCTCAACACATTGGTGATTTGCGAATCGCCGGCTTCTCGAACTACCTCATTTCGCTTGCCAAGTTGCCAGAAGCCGCAGCATCACTGTACCGCTATTGCAGTATCGTTGTTTATTTATCACTTCTATAGTTGCAATGAGAAGTATTTTACACATTTTATAGTCAGCATTTTTATGTTTTTTAGAAATAAAATTTCTATTAATGTTAAACATAAGTTACTCTTCGTTTTCAAAAAATTACCTCAAACCAGAAGCTTAATTTTCTGCGCGCCTGAAGATTTGAACGTGGACGTTCGGGGCGCTCAAAATCTACTTAAAGCGGTTTACTGGGGCGAATTGTGGCCCACTGTGACAGTGCCCAGTAGCGCCTGCTAGTCTACGACTTATGCAACATCACATACTAGTCGCACAGCCAGATAAACTTTGAGAATATCTAATTGGGGTCCCTTAATTAGTTCAATTTATTCACGTTGGGCTTCAACTCTGCTGCAAGAAGACGGATAGGCATTGAGCAGACAAGGCACTGGTGTAACTAACGGGAGGGGGGTGGTATTTATTCCCAGGCTCCCTGATGAGGGGCCCCCTTTGAGAAACGATTTTCCCGGGAGCAACGATGTTCTGGAAAAAGGCAATTTTTTATTTGACTTTTCCAAAATTTAACGAAAAAAAGCAACGAATTTAAAAAGAAAGCCTTTTGTATTTTTAGTTTTTACCTTAAATTGAAAGACAAAAACAGTGAATTTTCAGTGTGGACCGAAACAGAAAAATGCAGCGAATTTCTCAAGAAATTTGCCCCCCTGGCTTAAACGCAGAGTTCGAAACCAATGCTTGCCCGAGGCTAGCTGAAATCGCCTCGGGTTACTTTTTGGCTTAACTTGCCCGACGGGCAAGCTAACAAAATACAGCATATTAAACAACTTAAAACAAGATTATTTTGAAATTCAATTTAGGTCCGCTTTTGTTGCATTAAAATAGAATGTAAGTAGAGAAAGCTGTTACTTGGCTTATTTTAGCACTTTGCAACCATCACAATGAACACTTTGTTTAATCGTACGCACATAAGCAATCGTAATTAACACTTCTTGATCGCACGCAAATTTTTCGTTACTCAGACGCGCTTTGCAACTTCTTGGCTTAAAGTGGTACGTTTTTTTTTTCCGAGAAAAAATTTTCCTCGCTTGCGGTGTTAATCGCTGTTTCAAATATCCAAGTACAACTATACCCTGCACTGCATGAAGACAACGTCTGGAACTTTGTAATTTTTTTGTGTTTGTTAGTTTGAAGATCTTTCACCTCTCATAACTTATGCAAAAATTTTTGGCTTTTTAGCTGGTGTAGTTTCCAAAATATTCGCGATTGAAAATGCATTACAATTAAAAAATCAATTTTTGCGTAATGCATTGGAAAAAAGTTATTTGTAACGTCACCTACCGTAACAATCGCGCATAAAAACTTAATTCTCATAATAAGATGCACGTATTATGCAAATGCAGTGTTTTTGCCAAGATGTACATTTTACAAATTTTTTTCAGAGGTAAACAGCCTCAAAACTTATTGTGTCTATTTTTTTCGGGCAAGTTGAAATTTCCACGGGCAATTCGACTATTGATAGTTGTTAAAAAAGTTATGGGCAAATTGTTAAAGAAGTTAATTTCGATCCCTGCTAAAACGTCTAGTTACGCTACTGATTGGACGAAGATCTTACCGTAATCATAGCAACTAAAAAGTCTACACAGATGTCGAAAAGCACGCGAATACATCCTTAACCGCGTTTACTTCGCTTGCAATTAATAAAAGTGTTGCAAACTTACGGCATAAAATAGGTTATTTATCGTGAATTATAAAGCAGCTTTTACAAAAAAAAACAAAAACTAACGGAATTGGACCAAGTGAAGAAGCAACTCGTAAGTTTTGATTTCCAAAGCAAGAAGATTCCGGCTAGTTTTTTTCGATCTCGACTAAGCGCTTGAACCTCTTAGCGCGAGCTTGTTGATTGCTTCCCTCGAACGCCATTCCCGAAGCGAGGAGAAAAACTCCAGAGGCGATCCAGCATAGCCACAAAGAATAGCCGTAGCCTCCGAGGTAGGCATACCCTACAATTTCTTGATCGTTTTCCGCGACATTTCCGTCTGAATTAACTCCTTGAGGTATGAGGCTACAGTACACCGCTGCGCCGCTTACCAGGAGGCAAACTAAAAAATACAAGTTCGGTTACAGATAAAAAATTCCGATTCCAACGTTGTCAACTCTATTTCACATGGGGAAAAGAGGGGATGAATGTCTTCAGTTCAAAAGTTTTTTGCTTCAACCTAGTTGACTTTAAATTTCTTCACAAGTATCTTCTCAGAATTTGAAGTAGTTGGGATAATAGTAATTTTTCCAATTTCGGGGTTTGCCGAAGCCACGTCACAAAATTTTAACCAGTTTTAGACCCTCATAAAACCGTTTTGTGACGTTATCTACTTGGCTCATATTTTTATTACGATTAAAAAACAATCTAAGTGCAAACGTTGAACCGCGTATAACGTTAAGCCAAAACTTTAACATGAATTAGTCATAATACTCGTATGCGAATAACATGGGCCTTCGTATGAATCTAAAGTTCCAAAACTACCAGAGCATCTCCAAATCAAATCTTTCGTTATACTCGCTTTATTACGCCGGAGCGTGTAGCGAGTTTGCGGGGCCCATCTCCGAGTCATTGCGCCCGTGCAACACAGCTGCTTTCGAATAAATGTTGCAGTGGTGGCGAGCCGTTGTTAATACCAAGTCCAATTTGACCTGACAGAGATTTGAACCTTAGACCTCCCGTTCAACAGACCAACGCGTTAGACTGTTCGACTAACTGGCCGTTCACTAGAACATCTTTAGAATGAAAATATGTTTCATTCGGTGGCCTAGCAATTTTTGTATAGTTCTTCCATAGTTAATTTAGAGCTAGAAAGTTGTAGATTCGTACTCACACGCCAACATGTAGTAAACAAGCAGCACAACGCCACCGTTACTGGGGTTCTTTTTCATCACGTAAACATTGAAGAGAATTCCGAGCGATCCCACGATCAGACCGGCCATTACAAGGGCCCGGGCCGCCATAAACCACTCCGTGTAGAAGAAGTCTAAAAAATAAAACTGAAGAAATAGAAACCTAAGATTTCTGTATTAAACCTCACATTTTTTGCTCAAAAAGAAAACTGAAATTTAGCGCTTGAGCTACTAAAACTGAAATTTTTATAAAAGGTAAATGTAAAACGATAACAAAATTTGGGGGTGCCAATTTGGGGTCATCTCAAATGGACTGTAATAATTTTTTCCAGGGTTTTGACCAGAGGAAGAGTTCTCGAGGATGTCCTTGGCCTCGAGGATACATTTTGAAGTCTTAGGCCTTGGCCTCGAAGCTTCGAGTCCTTGAAAATTGCCCTGTCCTCGGCTCGAGGACAGCACTATTTTTTAAACCATTGAAATTTTGTTGGAAAGCGCCAGAAACCTTGTGGAAAACTTGCAAAGACCTTTTTTTGTTTTCCTCAATTGGAGATCGCCTGAAAAAAATTTTTAAGACGTTTTTCGCACGAAAAAAAATTTTGAAGACCTTTTTTTGTTGGAGATCTCCTGAAGAATTTCTTTGAGGACCTTTTTTTTTGGAGAACACTTGCGCCTGTGTCCTTGGCCTTAGCCTCGAGCATTCCTGTTTTTGGTCTCGAGAGGGTCTGTCCTTGGCCTCGGATTTTTTTGAGTTCTTTGCCTCAAGCCTTATGTCCTTGACTCCACCTCTGGTTTTGACGTCTGGAACTGCGGGCACGTGACCGTGCGCCTTCAAATATACGTCGTATGCACGTAGCTTCTATCTATCTTCGTGCTGTGTATACAGTAAATCTCTTTTTTTTTTTCATTCTGTTGTTTGCGAGTTATTAGCAAATTAATAAGACTTTCAAAGACTATTTTTTTCCGGTTTTTGGACTCCAAATTGCGGCCACGTGCCCGAGTGCCAAAAAATTTTTGTAGCATGCTAGTGAGACAAAAAACTGTTTTTTCTTGGATTTTTTGTGGTTTTGGAATCGCTATATTTTGGATCAAAATTTAAACGCGAGCACGTTAGGGGAATTTACTTTTGGAAATTTGAGGGTCCCGAGGAGTAGTTCAACGCCAGTAAGCTGGTAGCATCAAAAACAAGTTTGAAGTGCATGTTGCCGTTAAGTATTTTAACTATATCAGTTCCACGAAATTTTCTTTATAGGGAAGGAACTGCACAGCTTAAAACGCAGTCATAACTATCAGTTTGAAAAATGAAAACTAAAAAAGCATTTTCAAACAGCAGTTACGTTACGTTTTATCGATGTTTCAAGCTTTGTATTTTTCTTACCAAAGTGGTACTGCAAGCTTTTGTTTTTCAGACGATCGAGATTTTCTATCAGATCTCTGTATGTAGCGTTTTACTCATCCCATTTTTAATCCCGCTTCTTGTTTTCGGCATTAACATATTTGACGAGTTATGCCAAAAAACGCCAAATTAAAAAGAATTGTCAGATCAAAGAGTTTATGAGTCACCAGAAAAATTAAAAAAACATCGTTAGCACATAAACTCTTTGGTTGGCACGTTTTTTCGTAATTTGACACACTTTTGTCATGACTCAACGGTGACCGAGCAGCGGAATCAAAAACTACGCCTCAAAATGGATATGTAAAAACGCCAATAACTGCTTCCGCCAGTGTACAGACTTTGCATCATCTAACATTTAATCACCAAACTGTTTATCATGGACTTTTAATCACTTAAAGGGGAACTCCGGCCGAGCGAGGCTATATATCATAAAATACACCACAAAATTCCAAGACTTTTGCAAAAAAACGAACTCGCTACGTTTTATAGTTTTGATGAAATCCGAAAAAAACTGCGTGAACCGCAAGTCGATTCTGATTGGCTCACGCTCTGATGACGTACGTCTGTACTTTGCCTTTCGCTCATAGTCACTAATCTCAGGTATAAAGATTGCAAGTACGTTTAATATTTTAGCGAAGAATGCAATACAAGCGCTTCTACTTCGAAGTTTTTAGTCTTAAATAGCAATTTTATGCCCAAACAATGTAACAGACGTGTTCTGAACACGGAAGATTCCGCAGTACATTTGTCTAGCCTAGTAATATCCAGCTACATTGCATACGTTAAAAATATAATATCATATAATAAAATAACAAGTGATTACAGACAGTAGCTGTTAACAGAATGTCTGAACAGCAACGTGATAAAAACGAAGGGTTACTAAGACCCTTTCAGTGAACCTTCTACTAGTCTGGGTATCTTGTACAGGTTGAACCGGTACCGGTAGGTTTTAGCAGTTATGTTATTGTGTACAGTATACTGCCAGTTTTCTCAACTGTGCATACAGTTACTACACTACGTATGAACAAAAGTAAATTTACTTGAACTTTTGGTAGTATCTAGAGCACCGGTTTCCAATATGAAAAGGCTCAGCACCGATCATTTCGATCTATTGCTTTTTTTTCTCATTAATAATTCGAGGTAAATACGGCACATTGACAAATCAGCGGCGTTGCGTTTGTGGTGTATTGGTAAGGGCGCGCGTGCTCTCAGCTGCGCGGCTGGGTTCAATTCAAATCTAGTGAACAGCTAAACTCACGCTGTGTTTTTTAATTTTTTTTCTTCAGAACCTTGCTTGCATTAGAGTTAGGGTTCGGGCAGCGATGCCAACCTGAGAGATAGCAAATCGAAGAGCAAAAACAAAAAGTGCTCTAGACACTGCCTACACTTTTTACAAAATGATTGTCTGAGTAGAAAATATTAGACTATTGTCCAATACTTTCTCTGGCTTAAATTGGAGTGCCAGTGCCAAATTGCCCTAACCCAAGCACGTATAGACGTGAACACTGTGAAGTACTGGTAGAGTGGTACCGGTAGCACCACTACCAGTACAAGGGTATCTCACTTGTGCTGCCGCTACCGGTATATTTTCTTATCATAATACAGTTAGCCTAGTATTTTTCTGTTTAGCTATTTTAAGTTTAATGTTTGAAAAGCTTCACAATGCTATTGCTACAGTACTTTAGTGCTTGCAACCCAAGAAGCAATTTATACTTTGAGCTGGGAATCCTGCACATACAGAGCTGGGCACCCGCTACTTAAAAAGTAGCGGCGCTGCCGCTGCCGCTATTTGGCAAAAAAAGCAGCGGCGCTGCCGCTTATCGCTACTCAAATAAAAAAATAGCGCCGCTGCCGCTACTTGCATGCAAAACAGCGGTCGCTGCCGCTTGTCGCTTCCGTTACTTTAAAAAAATAAATAGTACAAAGAACGATGGCATTCAAATACGGTATCTAATGGTGAAATTTCAACTTTATTTACGAAAGTTAATTATTCAAGCCTTCTAGATATTGGTTCAGGTTACAATCGGCATTAGCAGGCTTAAATGGTACACAAGTAAGCAAATCACCATTCAATTAGTTGTTGGCATGCTCCTTTCAAAAAAACAAGCATTTCAAGATGCTGATTGGTTAAACCAGCGCTTTAGAAATTACTTAGGAAGTTACCCTTGGAAGTTACACTAGGAAGTTAAATTACTTAGTCGGCAGCGTGGCCGAATAGGTAAAGGCGTCGTTTTTACGACGACTCTGATCGCAGGATCATGAGTTCAACCCGCACCCTGGTCACGTTGTTGCGTCCTTGGATAAGACGTTGTACGATAATTATCTCTGCTTGGTGGCTTCGAACAAGCAGCAAATTTACGTGGGAAGAAGTCAAAACGTCAACAGGAAAGCTTGGAAAATGGTCAACTCCTAAGCGGGTGCGGATTCGTCCAAAGCATAGCGCACCATCGCTTACTCGTGATAGGAGGATAAAGATGCACCAATCAATCAATCAATCAATCCTTTTTGCATTTTCTACACAAACAAAAGGCAATAAAAAATATCGACTCAAATAACTTAAGGTTTTGCCATTAAAGCACAATGACATACAGTATTCAGCTTCTATATAATTCTGTCCCGGCTCTTTTAGCTCTATAGTAGTCGATCTGCTTATCACACTCTCGGCCCTCAACCTCTAAAATAATTCTTCGCGTAGAGATCCGAAAGGAAAATTTATCAATCGACCGAGTTCCAAAACATTTCTTAAAGTTTTGTAGAAATGGTAGGTGATTCACGTCCCTGCGATGATTTCTTCCAACTTTGACACAAAAGTAGATCGAGCGTTTAAGATATTGGTGTTAAGAAGTCGAAGGAGATACGTAGTAATGGCGCACATGTTAAGCAAATGATGCTCAATGCGATTCATGTTACACTGAGTATTTTTTCTACGAGTATAACTCCATAACTAAGTTGCCTTTGAAGTTTATTTATTACCCTGTTCTATTTGTTCGTTCAATTCTCAGCGCACTATAAACTCAAATCTTAGTTTTACTGTTAACTGTTGTAGCAAAATTTATTTTACTACGCATTGACGTAACTACTCGGGCCCGGCACCACAAGGCATAGGCGTAGCCAGAGGGGGGGCCCAGGGGGCCCCTTCCAATTGGAATGCTACCTATGATAAAAATGTGACAAAAAAAAACTATTGTTTCGTCAGTTTTAGTATTTTTTAGCATTTTTTGCGTACTACAGTAATTAACAATAATATTGACGACCAGGGGACCTGGGCCCTTTAACTTCAATTTTTGCCAATCAATTAAAATGTATAACCCGGCTGAAATTAAAGGGTTTTTATCATAAAAGTTGCTACCTCGGGCTCTCATCTAACCTTTTTAAAAACGTAATGCAATAACAGGGCGGGATTTACCATATGGCCCAGTGCCAGGAGCCCTGCGCTCAGATGGTAAGACTTTATTTTTGGTTTACACTTATGTTTGGCAGGAAGATGTTGCGAAAATCTTTAAAGTGCCAGGGGCCCCGCGCAATGTAAATCCGGCCCGAGCAATAACATGGTAATTAAGCGTAACCATCTATTGTACGGTTTTCAGTAACAATTCACCTCCATCCACCTCGCTAGTTTTTACGCTAAAAAATGCGTTTGAAAAAAAAATTATCTATGAGAAATGCTCATTGAACAAATTATTGAATTTAAATTGAGGGGCCTGGGGCCTCGTGACCGATGACCGTACATGTACTCCTACAACTGGTTATTTTCATGTCAAAACAAACATAAGGAAAATCGAGTGGATTATTATTTACTACTAAAATACTTGTAAAAATTTAACCCCAAACTGCAAAATTACAAACGTATTTTCGACCAAATTATAAGTAAAAGGAGAATTGAAACAATTTAATTTTTTTCAATTGGCTTTCAAATGTTAATAATCTACTTCTTTCAAATGGTTCTGAACACGTACGAAATGTGATCCAATGGCATTAAAATAGCTTTTTTTTCAAAAAAAATTGCAAAAAATCGCCCAGAGACTGGGGGCTTCGTCCCCAGATCCCCATCTGTGATACGTTTGAGTAAACTAGTTTACTTACGCAAGTCTCCCAATTTAGATATTTTCATTTTTAACTTTTGCTTTAAGCCCTCTCCTTTTAGAAAACTCTCGGTTACGTGCCAAACCAGGCCAAGGCTTTTGATCTTCCATTCTACGATATTTTTGTCCCACAAAAAGTTCCTCTTTCGAAACTTTCTGATGACTTCATTGCATGTGATTTTTGGTTTGCCCCTCCCCCCAATCAAAAATCCTGGCTACGCCTATGCACGGGGGATGGCATTTCGAGCCGTGTCCCCCCAAATAACTGCTTGAGCTCCCCCAGCGAGAGTAAACTTTTGTAGTAGCACAACTAGCAAACTTTTGGCCAAAAACACGTAACCACAAACGCTTTTTTCTTTAAAACAGCAAGACAGATCAAGTGAACGTAATCAAGTAGCCTTAGATTTCGCGATAAAGACCTTTTTTTATTTATTTTTTGGTCTTCACCTCCAAATTTGGTGCAAAATCCATACCAAAGAAGGATAACACAGGATTTGGAGCAAAATATTTACCAGATCGCTGCCGCATTCCGAATTCGTCTGGTCTCGGCTGCATAAGCGTCCCCCCCAAGTTTTTTGTTCCTCCCCTCCCCCAAACACACTACTATAATTATGGCTCTGTACCAGATATTGTACTGTTCTATTCGCAGTGCACGATCTATACTGTGGTCTGTGACCAGATAGCCAACAAACCATCTTCATTTGTTGTACTAAATATTGCGGAAAACCGTCTTAGCGATCTGCAAGTTTTTAGCAATTTATCGAAGTCTAATTATTGCATTTTCGTTAAAGAGATACTGCTCGAAATCGGCTTTATTGAAATCGGTTTTATCAGTTCAAGTTGACCAGCTACTAGTCCCAGGCTCGTAGCCAGAAATTCGCAATTGGGGGGGGGGGCTGTTTTGGGGGTCTGGGGGCAAAACCCCCAGCCGCCGGAGGCTGGGGGTTTGGGGGAAAAGCCCCCAGCGCTCGAAAATTTTGCATTTTTTTTGCAAAAATAACTTCATTTTAGGACTATTTTGATTAAAAAATAATGCTTTTAAAACGTCGCTTAGAAATTGGCAGTGCAAACAAAATTAAACTGGTGGCATAAATGGGCTATTTGGGGGGTGGCTAATGGTACAATGTTAGTTCTCTTGTTTAGATGCTGGCAAATTATAAAATCGAATAGTTCAATAAAACTCACACGGAGTAACCTATTTCGTATACAATTTATAGAGGAAAATAATTGGGGGAGGGCTAATGAAAAGAGATTTGAGAGAAATGATTGGTAATTAACAAATACTGAATAGCCACCCTCCATTCCTTAGTTTATAGTATATTTGTTGATGACACCTATGTTCAGCATTTTTACACTTGCGATCAAATTTGATTGCTTATTTCTTACCATTTTTCAAAGGTTTCATTTATTTGTTGGTTTTATTTTTGACAAATTAGCCCACCCCCTTGAACATATGTTTCAAAAAATGTTTTAAATCACTATTTATTCCACTCCAGTGCATAAAACAGTCTCAAAAGTGTTAAAAATGTAGTGTTTTCCCCATTCTGCATTTTGGTCGACATGTCAATGGGGGGGGGGAGGGGGAGCTATAGCCCCCCGACCCCCTGGCTACGCTACTGGCTAAAAACGTGATATTTTCCTTATTCTGCATTTTGGTCGGCAGTCTATTAGCCCCCCCTAAATAAGCGTTTCAAACTATGCTTTAAAGCATTTTTTAGTCTAATCCAGTGCAAAAGAGAGTCTTAGAAGTGCTAAAAACGTGATATTTTCCTTATTCTGCATTTTGGTTGGCAGTTCATTAGCCCCCCCCTAAATAAACGTTTCAAACTATGCTTTAAATCATTTTTTAGTCTAATACAGTGCAAAAGAGAGTCTTTGAAGTGCTAAAAACGTGGTATTTTCCTTATTCTGCATTTTGGTCGGCAGGCCAATGGGGGGGGGGGGCTATAGCCCCCTCCCCGCCCCCCCCTGGCTACGCTACTGACTAGACCACATTATTTGCTGAATTTCGATTGAGAAAAAATCGGACTATGTGCGATAAAACTCGCCTATACATACAGTATAAGAGCAACGACAAAACGTCACAAAGGTATTGTACGTTCTACTAAACTGAAATAACGAGATAACAAGAGCAGAGGGAAAACTTGGAGAAAAGAAACGGAGAGTAAAGACTCCAAACTATAACGTGTGAAAATGTTAATTGAAAAAGTCTTGGAAGGAGTTTATTAGCAGGAGCGGCAGCGGCAGAAAATTTGCTTAAAAAACAGCGCTGAGCGCTGCCGCTCTTTCGGCTAAAAAAACAGCGGCGCTGCCGCTTTTTGTTGGTGACGAAAAAAAGCAGCGGCGCTGCCGCTACCGAAAAAGTAGCGCCGCTAGTAGCGCTCGCTGGCGAACAGCGCCGCTGTGCCCATCACTGTTCACATATTGAGACTAAAACAGCTGTAGTACACAGCCCAGTTATTTGTTTAGTCAACATCACAGAAAAATTACACCAAGTGAAAAAATTTTCACCATTACCAAAGTGCACAATACAAAAAAACAACAAAACAATTAGATATTTAGTAGCTGGCAATACCAGTACAGTAGAGATGGTAACAGCTCAGCGTACGCGGCCGCGCGCTGTTGTTGGTGCACCACGCCGCGCAGCGTGGCAACTAAAATCTGTATTACGTCACAGCATCAGCGCAGCGCCGCGTACTATAATTTTTTACATTTTTTATACAATTATTGCTGGTAAATTATTTACATCCAACAATGGTCAATGATGATGCAACTATGATATGAATCGAAAAGAATAACAATATCATGTTGCGACAATACATACGTTTAGGCTACTAAAACAATAAAAGATGCCTTCGGTTCAAGTTTATTTTTTCAGAATTCGTAGCATCCTAAAATAGGCTATTTTGGCTACAACAAAGTTAGTTTTGATTGGCTGAACATGTTTCTTGTCACCAACAAAAAGATTTTGGTTTTGGTGGGCTAGGCCAGGAAAAGTTTAGGACGTTTGGTAAGAAGATAAAACAAAGGCAGACAAAAAAAATGTAGATGAAGCAGCTTTGTGTTAAACAATTATCAGAACAGAGGCACATAGCCTAGCCACATACCCACCCTGTATGCAGTAGGCCTATGGTATTGGTGCAACGCTTGCATTTCACTTTTCAGCGTGACAGAGTTAGTTCAGTGTAGCCAATAGTGGTCATCAACAGATCATGGCATAAAGCATTAGGCTTTCAATTCTAGATGTCTGTAGCCTGTCTGGTATGTGGTAGAGTAGGAAGACTTGGCTACACAAAGTTGCAATGACAGCATAGCCTACGTGGTAGTAGCAGATGATTAAAGGGTTCTCGGTTCATGGATGAGTAAGCTACCGGTAGTTTACCCAATATTGAAAACCCATTTATAGGCTTACGTTGGGAGGCAGCCAAGTTGTTCTTATCAAGTTAGACAGTTAAATACTGAGTGTAGTACGGTAGCTTGTGACAGCATGCAGAGCACGTGATATACCAGTATTTGAGCTATTTGTTTAAGATTAGTACAGTAGTGTCATAAATCATCTAGGTAGACAAGTAGATTGCTTTTGATTGCCAAAACACGATTCAGAAAATCTGGTAAAAACACACACACAAGGCAGATAAAACCAGTATAATTAGAACGATCAGACCTCGCGTCGCGTGTTCCTTTGTTTTTGCTTGACTATTTTCAAAATTGAAGAGTGCGAAATTTCAGACTTTTACTTATAACTCGAGAACAGTGAGGTCTAGCTGTATGAAATTTTAACAGCTTTTTGAGATTGATAAGTTATATGTTTGTGCCAAATTTTGAGGCAATGAGTCACGTGACTTCGGTTTTAGGACCCGAAAACCACATCAAAAATTTGGTATAAAAAACATTTCACAGGGTTATTATCAGAGGTGGAGTCGAGAACACAAGGCTCGAGGCCAAGGCCAAGGACACAAAAAAAATCCGAGGCCAAGGCCAAGGACAGCCTTTCCGAGGGCAAACACTCTCGAGGCCAAGGACCAAGGACACAAGCGCAAGTGCTCTCCAAAAAAAAAAAAAAGGTCTTCACAAAAATTTTTCAGGCGATCTCCAAAAAAAAAAAAAAAAGTTCTTCACAAAAATTTTTCAAGCGATCTCCCCAAAAAAACGTTTTCTAAAAAATTTTTCAAGCGCTCCACAAAATTCGAGGACTTGAGGCCTCGAGGCCAAAGCCAAGGCCAAGAATTTGACCTTCGAGGCGAAGGCCAAGGACTTCAAAATGTGTCCTCGAGGACTCCACCTCTAATTATTATCTGTCTTAAGATACCCTTTTATCCCTACCGATCTACTTTTAGCCGCGATAAGTTTTTTTTTTTTTCTTTCTAAATCTTATGTGCTCTTCTTCTCCTAAACCACAACATTTCGAAATCTAATTTTGGTGTAAAGCTGCTAAGCTGCAAACGCAATTTCGTCTCCCAAAATTTTTTGGGGCCACTCCTCCAGAAACGCCCCAATATGGGGCCCCTAAAATTAATTTTTTTGATTGCTCAAGCTAGGGTGATAATTTTTTTTTATATCAGTAGATATTTAAGCGACAAATGTTTTGACATACTTTGGGGGTACCACCCCCCCCTGGGGCACCCAAATAGACCCCCCAAAAATCAATTTTTGATTGGCTCCAGCTAGAGCATTAGTTTCTTTTATCAGCAGATGTTTAAAAAAACAAGTAGTTTGATATGGTTTGAGAGGGCCACCCCTCTAAAAACCGTCTAAAATGATGCCCCAAAAATTAATTTTTTTGTATGTCGTAAGCTAGAGAGCTATTTTTTTCTGATATTTGTGGAAATTTAAAGAATACATAACTTGCAGTGCGGTGCGGTGTAGCGTGAACTTAGTTGTGTTTGGATGCGGTGCAGCATGCGGACAAGGTTTGCGGACACGGCGCAGCATGCGGATACATTTTTTGTTATTCGCGCCATCTCTACGTACAGTACCTGACAATTGTATAACTGCTAAAACCTACCGGTACCGGTTCAGCCTGTACCTACATTGTATAACATAACCAGACTAGTTGTAGTCCTATTGAATAGGGTCTTGATCATTTACTTTTCTATCGTATTGTTGTTCAAACATTCTGTTAACAGCTACTGTCTGTAACCACTTGTTATTTTATTATATGATATTATATTTTTAACCTATGCAATGTAACTGGATATTACTAGGCTAGTCAAAATAAATGTATTGCGGAATCTTCCATGTTCAGAACACGTCTGTTACATTGTTTGGGCATAAAATTGCTATTTAAGACTAAAAACTTCAAAGTAGAAGCGCTTGTATTGCATTCTTCGCTAAAATATTAAACGTACTTGCAATCTTTATACCTGAGATTAGTGACTATGAGCGAAAGGCAAAGTACAGACGTACGTCATCAGAGCGTGAGCCAATCAGAATCGACTTGCGGTTCACGCAGTTTTTTTCGGATTTCATCAAAACTATAAAACGTAGCGAGTTCGTTTTTTTGCAAAAGTCTTGGAATTTTGTGGTGTATTTTATGATATATAGCCTCGCTCGGCCGGAGTTCCCCTTTAAATATTCCATTGTCATTACATAAGATATGTCATTGCATACAAGTAGGCCATAGATATTTTGTGGCCTAGAATGTACTTTCGAAACGCTCTAAAATCTGGCATCGTTTCGTTATGGTCTAACTATAGCCAATGAGAGTAAAATACACAGCAAATCTTAAGTGGTCATCACTTTCGCAGTACGATTTCAAGCTAATTTTATTGTTTTTGAGAATATACTTTAAGTCAGATGGAAGTACTAACAACCAAACATTGAGATAAGCTGCTTTAAAAACATTAATTGCTGCAATTGATATTATTAGTTACAAACTTAATCGAGCAGTATATTTCCACAAGATTTAGCAAAACAATCATTTTCATCTAAGGTGCGAGCTTACTTATAGCCTACAGTTTATGTTCTGTAACGTTTAAGTGATAAAATGTCATTGTGTTATAAAATCTAGGTTATTAAATCTCTAGTGATTAAGTGTATTTGTAACTAACAGTCGCGTCATAACAAGTCGTTTAACCGCTTCGGTCATAGATGCGCCATGGGCAGAAAAAAGTTTGCAGTACGTAACATCGTACCAAGGTATTCGCCGGTTTGGGTCCAGTAGTAGGTCCGGCCGTCTATGGTGGTGGTCAGCGTCCAAAGCCCGATTGTCAGCTTGTCCGTACTTGTCCATTCTGGTGTTGCTATGGCAACAATCGTCATTATCATCCCCACAAGTGCTATTGCACACGCAGCCATGTAAGGACGCATAACATTGTGACTTTTCATATTTTAATTGTTTAAAAAGTTCTTTGTCTATGAAGCACTATAAAAGAAACTTAAAAAAGTTCTACTACCGAATTTCAATCCTGTCAAAACTCCATCTTCATTTAGAGTTTTTGCAATGTCCAGTGTCCATTTTTCAGTCCCGGTTCTGGTGCCTGTTTAGTTGCTGATCCATACCCAAAAAACGCTAAATTGCAAATGAACTGAATCAAACAGTGTACGAGTGAATGCGTTGCTGCCGTCGAGGGTGGGCTCGACCTACCTAGTTATTTTGGCAGTCTAGGATCCCGCGTAATAAACCACGCAATTCCCACAACCTGTCACTGATTAACGAGGGTTCCACACCAAAAATTATACCAAATCTCGGTGGGCATCTTTTTTTTTTGGGTGTTTCACCAATAATATTGCTCGAAATATCAGCATTTTCCAAACCCTACCCTAGAGTCTCCGCCGGAGCCTACGTACAACGAAGCTTCCGAAGCCTACAGCTACTTAGCCGAGTCATTTAGAAAATTTAACCCGAAAATGCAAGCGTTAAACGTGTTTTGGACTTGACCTGTACGCAGACAGGTAGCCAGGAATTTGCTTTGGGGGGGGGGGGGGGGCTGTTTTGCATAGTGGAAAAAACATCAAACGATCTTGACCCAGATTTTACTCGATCTTCGATCAGTTTGAGTCGATTTTTTTGTTCAAAATGAGGTAATCTCAAAAAAAATAAAAAAAGTCTTCACTGGGATTTAACCGGTTTTTCTGGCAAAAATTAGGTGGTCTCGAAGGTCTTCACCCAAATTTAGTCAGTTTCTCAGACCAACTTCACGTGAGATTCAAAAAAAACAACTCCAGTTTTGTGGTCCAAATCACAAAAAGTCCTTCACAACTTCTGATCGCCAATCCCATTAGGCAGCGGCTATTTTCATTTTTAAAGCAAAAATCGGCTTCAAAAGCATTAAAAACATGGTATTTTGCATACTTTTCAGGCCAATGGGGGGTCTCGAGCCCCCCTGGTTACGCTACTGCCTGTACGTAAGGGGGGGAGGAGAGGGCTGAAGGATTTGTGAAATGTAATTCTTCAACTGACTTCCAGATCTTAGCAATTAAATTTTTTCAAATTGCTCTAAAAACGTTCAAAATTCGTTCCAAATAGCCTAAAAAAAAGGGTTATTCTATGCAGAAAAACCACAAAAATTGCTCGCGGCCTCCGGTAACTGGGGGCTCTGCCGTTAGAATCCGTTTATGTTGTCAACTGCACCAGTTTGCTCGCCACGTTGCCCTATTGTGACTTTTTTGAGCAAAAAAATCTTAACTTTTGGCTCAGCCTCCCCTTCTTAGCAAAGTCTTGGTTGCGTGCCTGCTACTGACCTATTTGTTTAGAACACAGCACTGAGTGTATGCCACAAAACGAACACCGCTAACACATAAACTTTTTGGTTGTCACAGTTCTTTCGCAACTTGCACTTTTTTGGTATAAACCAGCATTATTTGCAAAGTAGTAAACAAGCCGTCTGTAGTTCAATCCCGAACCGCTAAAATATGAGACTGAAACCGAAAAATGATTCGAAGCCTAAACCAGCCCCGAAGGTTAAGTTGTGTCTAAAAAATGTATGCGTTTAAATTGCTCGTACCTCACACCAATGCTCATACACAGTTACGCTTTTTTCAAACTTTACACTTTAGAGCATCGTAAAGTCTCATAGTGAATAGAAACTAGAAAGCGAACACTTTTAAAACTTTAACACTGCAAAAACGAATTATCTTACTGCCTGCGAAACCATACAATACTCTTATTGTTTTAGAAGTTTTAATTTTGCTTGCACATCAAAATTACGAAAATTTTATCATTTCAGTTCAGCACATAATTTAATTTCTCTAGCAATTTGAAATTTATTCCTTTCTCTTGCTCTGAATCATTTTTTTCCTGCTGAGGCTGGCATTGTTCTTACTTTGATCTTAAATTCTGCGTAAAATGAGCCTCGAGTTCTTCTACTGTAAATAACTTTGCTTATAAAAAAAACAATAAGCATGCTCTCTCTTTGTGGCGAACGTGTCGAATACTCCATCCTCTTTCACCAATACTTAAATTCAAGAAGTTAATCAAACTTTACCAAATTCTTATTATTTTTGATTTCTCGCTTTGCCCGAAATATTTTTTGGAGTATTCTGCTCAGTGGAAAATTAAATTGCTGAAAATCTCCAGTTACACTTCGCTACTTGAGTTAATTTTACAGCTCGACTTTGTCATACCGTTAATGAAGTTGTAGGATTGTGCTTTGTGGGGTTTTGATTAGCAAACAATGCAAGTTGATTATTAACCGCCCCGTAGCAATTGCCTTTGATCGGTGAGCAAACAAGCAAGTGCAGACCTGTACCCATTAATTATTATGCAACGATACGGTATGCACTCAGTGGTGGAAAAAGTACTCGAAAAGTGTAATCAAGTAAAAGTTTTGTTACTTGAACAAAAAAATACTTGAAGTATTAAAGTACAAAGCATTGATCAAAAAAGTACTTGAGGAAAAGCAAAAATTTGTCGTTTTAAAAGTACTCAAGTACAAGTATTTCTGAAAGTATTTAAGCAAAATATACAAATTATTCAATCGATGAACTGTTGTGTATGACAACCAGTCGACTACCTTCACATCATTGCCACATAATGCTTGGTCTTCTAACCCAGGAGTTCCCAAACTTTTTTTGCTCGCGACTCCCTTTAATCATCTAAAAATTTCCGCGACCCTTTTCGGTAAAATAACAAACACTGTGAGAATGTGTATCTGTGGTAATTATTCAATAGAAAAAAATAAAACAAGGCACTGATACTTAATGCGTACAAAACGCAAGCACATTTGCAAACACCCTGTTTGCATTTGTCATTACCGCTGTTTCGACATCATCTGCAGTACGCTTATTACCGTTATCGTGCAACTTTTTTTAACCAGCTATCCATTGATTAAAATCTAACCACACTAACCAGTAGTAGTAATGTGGTAGTTATACCTCTACTCATTGGATAATATTGGATAATAAACTAACTTTTTTTAACCGCATATCAAATGTAGCGAAAAAAGTATCTCGGTCATTTGGCATCATTTCCAAATTAAGACATTACGCTGCGACCACAATTTTACTTAAACTAAACTATGCTATACTTCATCCTCACCTGCTGTATGGTATTATAGTACGGGAAGGATCAACCTATAAATCATGCTTGCAAAAACTTGTATCTTTACAAAATAAAGCTTTAAGATTAATTACTAATAATTTCACGTTCCATCAACCCTTCGTAAAATAAGTGTGTCTTTGTTATACAAGCAAAATAAGCTACTAAATTATCAGATATTTATACTTATGAAGTCGCAATATTCATGCATACATTTTGCAATAACAAACTTTCAATTACTTTTTCGGAGTGCTTTTGTAAAACGAAAGCTGTACGCAAATTAAGAACGAGGCAAAATTTAGCTTGTAAGTTTGCTATTGCGCGATACAACACATCTCGATAGCAACGTTCTATAAAATATGGCAAAATTAAGACCTGGGATTCAATTTCATCTGAAACTAGAAATAGTTCCTTTAAAATTTTCAAGAAAAAGTACAAACAATGTGTACTTGCGCTTTGTTAAAGATTACTTTCACACAATATGAGTTCCAAATTCACTCAATTAGTGTACTTTTTTTTTCTGATAATACCATTCTTACACTTAAGTCAATATAGCCTGCCTTAGAATTTGCAACATGTTTTTTCCCTATAACTCTGATAGTATATTTTTGCCAATTTTTTTTTTAACTTGTTTTTCAACTACACTACCGGTAGTTTTTTTTTAACATGTTTACTGCTTTGCTTAGTAGTGCTCTGTTATTCGTATTTCATTGCAGAGATGGAACCGGTCAGGATTTTCTCGACCCGACCCGACCGGTAAATTTCAAAATTATCGCCGGTTGACCGGCCGGTCGACCGGTTTCTGACCGGCCCGGTCGACTGGTTTTTTTACAGAAGGTTTTTATTCACTGTTCAATGTATCTAATGAAAAATTTTCAAAAGGGGGGGTGGGCATGGGTGAGGTGTTAAAATTTGTGACTTTGGACGGGGGTCTCAGAAAAAACTTTTGCGTTTTTTGCAAAAATGACTCAATTTTGAGACCTTTTTTGGTTCAGTTTTGGTTTGAATGAGCTGTTTTGAGCAGCGCAAAACGTGCACAAAACAAGCATTAAAAGCACTGGAGGGTACAAGCTAAATTATTAGGCGTTCTTTCTAATGATATTTTGCGAAAGGCCAAAAAATGAAGTTATAATTTTTTAGCTATTGGTGACAGATTATTTGCAATTTGCCGAGCAGCTAACACTAAACTTTTTTCCGGCAGTGCTGCCTTTGCAGTTACAAAAAGATAAATCAGAAAAAAAATAACGGCAAAAGATAGGTAACAGTAAAAACATACAAACATCACAAGACTTGTACTATTGTACCCAAAAACATTAAAATGATGGAGCAATAACATTACATGATATTGAAAATTATGTCACTTACAGCGTGAAAAAAGGAATACTGAAAAGTTATGCCACTAACAGCGTGAAAAAAGGAATACTGAAAAATTATGTCATTAACAGCGTGAAAAAAATTTTCGTAACAACTAGGCTGCTTCACTAACAGTTTGAGAAAGTATAAAAAGGATCTATTGCAAAACATTATGTACTGGAAAAGCTTTTTAGCTCAACATACATTTATTATACGGACGGAACAATCAATATAAATCTATGTTGAGCTAAAAAGCTTTTCCAGTACATAATGTTTTGCAATAGATCCTTTTTATACTTTCTCAAACTGTTAGTGAAGCAGCCTAGTTGTTACGAATATTATTAATTTTTTTCACGCTGTTAGTGACATAATTTTCAATATTATATAATGCAACGGTGGGCAAACTGCGGCTCGCGAGCTGCATGCGGCTCTCGGACGTAAATTTTGTGGCTCTTGTATTGAATCGTAACATTTCACAAAAAAATTAAGATTATACTTTATTAATATGTTATCTCACGTTTGAAACTGTTTTCATTTATCGATGTATTTTAAGAGTGATAAAACAAGTGAGTTATATGTTTTTATAGCGCTGTCAGCCAAGGTTATACCAAATGTGATGACGAATTGCACTATAAAGACTTCAAAGAATCAAGGTAGAATAATTTTCCCGGAGTTGTAAAACACTTCAAAGAGCGCAATCAAGTGTGAATGTTGCCTTAGAGGGCAACAATCATTGTGTTTTTCGAAAGCGTAGCCTGGGTTTAGCCTCTTCCTCCCTAATTGATCTGTGGATCAGAATGCAGAATAATGAAAATACCACGTTTTTAGCACTTTTGAGACTGTTTTTTGCACTGGAATGGACTAAAACGTGATTTAAAGCATCTTTTGAAGCATGTATTTGGGGAGGGTGCTAATTTGTCAAAAATAAAACTCACAAATCTATAAAAACTTTGAAAAATGGCCAAAAACAAGCAATCAAATTTGATTGTTAGTGTAAAAATGTTGAACATGGGTTTCGTCGATAAATACATTATAAACTCAGGAAGGAGGGGAGCTATTCAGGATTAGTTAATTACCAATCACTTCATTCAAATATTTTTCCATTAGACTTCCCCCCAATTACTTTTCTCTACAAAATATAGACTTCTCCGTGTGAGTTTTGTTGAACTATTAAATTTTATGATTTACTAGCGTTTAAACAAGAGAACTAGAATTTTAGCATTAGCCATCTCCCACATAGCCCATTTATGCAATCAGTTCAATCATGTTTGCCCCGCCAATTTTTATGCCACGTTTTAAAAGCATTAATTTTCATCAAAATATCCCTAAATTTAAGTTAATTTTGCAAAAAAATGCAAAGTTTTTTGTGCTGGGAGCTCCGCCTCCCGACCTCCTTACCTCCAGCGGCGGCTGGGAGTTTTGCCCCCAATGCGAATTTCTGGCTGCGTGCCGGGAGCTTTCATTGCAGTTATGTTATTTTGTGTAAACCGATTTTGCGGCTCGCTGGTGTTTATGGTTTTCCGCAAGCGGCTCTTTCTTTGAGCAAGTTTGCCCACCCCTGATAAAATGTTATTGCTCCATCATTTTAATGTTTTTGGGTATTATAGTACAAGTATTGTGATGTTCGTATGTTTTTACCGTTACCTATCTTCTGCTGTTATTTTTTTTCTGATTTATCTTTTTTGTAACTGCAAAGGCAGCACAGCCAAAAATTGTTCTGAAGAAGCTTCCGGTTTGGGAAGCGAAACGTCAAACCAATAAATAACCTCATCGGTAGTACGAAGTCGTTATGAATAACTATCCCGATGAACGCAACGCGTCCGTTATTTTCATTGAAAACACTAAACTGTTATGACATTGGCTTGAAAACATTCAAAATATAATGTGCCCCAGCAATTTGCAGCTTCTTCAGAAGAAGCCATGGTTAGTTAGAGATAAAAAAATAAGAGCTATGTCTTTCTTGCCCAGTAGAGTGTGGTAAATATAAGTTGCAACAAGCTTTTCAAAGTGGCAAGATTTTAGCATGTACTAAAAAACCTGAAATCTGCGCCACTTCTACTCTTAAGCTGATTAAAATGATGCTAAAATGCCAGGTAGCGCAAGCCTCTTCCACATGCATGCTTTATTAGAATCTGAATACGCGATTTTAACGTATATTTTGCACTTTTTTGCTTTGTGCCGTGGCCCAAAGTCGGGAGGCATGGCACAATACTCTCACCCTAAATGCGTCCCTAGATGTGCATGTCTTAATGGTCACAGCATATTAGTCACAGCTTGAAACCATTCAACAAGTTAGTGTTTTCGAAAGATGTGGTTTATTAATATTAATTTTTTATAAAAAGTTTTATTGATGATAAAATATATACGTATATTTCGGTTGGTGCTTAGATGTCGTTTAGTTGCCAGAAAGGAGAATTCGACCGGTTTTTCAACCGGCTTGACCGGCCGGTCGAAGAGTCTCGAACCGACCGGCAACCCGACCGGTTTCCATCTCTGTTTCATTGTATTGTGGAAACCTTCGCTTTTAGGGTGACTGCTCGACTTGAAGATCCTAAACCGGTCATTTCGCAGCATCTTTGTTGTCTTTTTGAATATTTTACGTGGTGTGTTTTATTGATTATTGACGTGAGCAACAAAAACAAAATAAATCGTTCGTTCGTTCGTACTCAACTAGATATCTTACGCTCCTACTCCTTTACTAAACTACCGGTACTACAGCCAGGCGCTTAGCCAGAATTCTGCAAAGGAGGTTACGGGGGTCTGGAGGCGGAGTCCCCAGCTAGCGTTCGAAAACTTTGTATTTTTATTCAAAACTAACCTAATTTTAGATCTAGTTTGATAAAAATTAATGCTATTAAAACCTGGCGTAGAAGTTAGCAGTGCAAAACATGATTATACTGGTTGCATAAATGGGCAATGTAGAATTGCTAGAATTTATTGCTATAATTTCAGTTCTATTGCTGCAATTTCAGTTCTCTTTACAAGCTGGTAAATCATAAAACCCTATACTGATTGTTCAATAAAACTCTCAAGGAGTAATCTGTTTTGCTTATCTTTTATGGAAAAAGAAATATTTAGGGGGGCTAATGGAAGTTTGACAAAAGTGCTTGGTAATTAACTAATACTGAATAGCCCCTACCCTATTCCTGAGCTTATATATTTTTCGATGAAACCTATGTTAAGCATTTTTCAATATGCGATCAAATTTGAATACCGATTTTTGGCTATGTTTCAAAGTTTTTTTCTGTATTCTATGAGTTTTATTTTTGACAAATTAGCCCCACCCCTCTAAATAAACGTTCCAAAGTATGCTTTCAATCATTTTTTGCGTCTATTTTAATACAAAAGACAGTCTCAGAAGTGCTAAAACGTGGTATTTTCCTTATTCTGTGTTTTGTTCGGCAGGCCAGTATAGGGGGGCTATAGCCCCTGCCCTCCTCTGGCTACGCTACTGACCCCAGCACTATACAAGCATTGAATTTGGTCTGCATAGTTCTATTATGTGATAAACCAAAGTGACAAAACAAGACAAGTTAGGCATCCAGCTTTGCTACATACATGATACGAATGGGGAAAAGTTTATCTGCTGTCTTCTTATTATAAATTATAATACATTGTTCAACAAAGTCTCACTATTTAATAGCACCTATTTCGATATAATCTACGGCTAAGGTAAGAATAACGTTTGGCAGAATTGCACGAGTTTTTAACAACAGTCAGGGGTCGCTGAAAGTATACCAATTTTACACTTCCTTGTAAAAATTAGTATACTTTTTGTGACCCCTAAAGGTCGTTACGCGACCCCTTGGGGGGGTCGCGACCCCAGTTTTGGAAGCCCTGTTTTAACTCCTCACTCTCTCAAGCATTCATATTCAAATCAAAAAGAACAACAGCAAAACTTTGGGGTTTGAAAATCATGTCACGCAGAATTTATTTGGAATCATTTCATAAAATCTTTGTTAACTTAACTTACTTGAACAATTGCCTGTAGAAAACTCAACTGTTCTGACAAATTTGTGGTACAAATTTAAAACTACAGTCAGAGGCGTTGTTAGGGATGGTGCCACCCGGGGCGGGGTTACGTGGTGTCTCCCTTTTTTGGTCCAAAAATAGGTGAAGACCAAAAAAAAAAAAGGTCTTCGCCGTAAAACTTAGTGTTTTTTTGGTCCAAATGAGGTTGGAGACTAAACAAAATAAAAAAGCAAGGTCTTCACCACAAATTGGTGGAGTTATGGTTTTACATCATTATATGGCTTCGCCCCAAATGGTGTCACCCCAAAATAATGTCACCCGGGGCGGGCCGATCCCCCCCTTAGCGACGCCACTGACTACAGTACTTTGACTCTTCTGAATCAAAATGCTAGTAGGGTTACTTCGCGCTAAAAGTAATAAGCAAGTGAAAGTAGAAAGTATCCAAAAATATAATTAGTTTATAAGTGCTCGTTACCCACAAATTCTACTGGAGTAGGTTACTTAAGAAAAGCTACTTTCGTTACTTTACACCTCTGTATGCACTATCAAAGCATCGTAGAATTAGAAATCCTCCAACAGTTCACCGCTGATTATGACGTATCTAATGCGATAGTGATTGGTTGAAATACAATCTTCGAAAAAGAAGCTTTACCAACTTCCACTGGTTTGTAGGAATTGGCTGAGTGGGATATAGCTTCCGCTTTTGCAGAGGATATAAGTTTTTTCCTAATATGTAACTAGAATAGTGATCAACCCCAGCCTAGTCAACCAATATTCAGTATCGTAGACCATTTTAATATTCCTTTGCAAGGGAAAATTAAAAAGCTCATCATGTGTTTTCGCTAAGTGTTTGTGCATTCCAGATTGATTTTTTGTTTACCAACATCTTTTTCAAGATCGGCTGCCGACTTTTTTTCAGCCAAGTTTTTAATTACTGTAATTCGTGAGGGAATTCTGTGTCAATTAATTTTAAGAAATAGTTTTAGAAAAAACACTTCAAAACAATTATCAAATAACGAATTTTCAATATTGTCCGCAGCAAATCTTTGTTCAGATTTGGTGATTTACCATTTATACGCCTATTCAACGACTAAGTTTTGTTTATTGTTCACATAACAATATTTAATAGGCAGTAGATAGAAATGTATGTACATTTACAATGCTACATTTCTACTGCGTTTATTGATCGATAACCATGACAACCATTCCTCGTAGAATAGAAACGCTTGTCGAGCTAATCAAGAATATGCTTCTGCTTTAAGCTGAAAAATCGATCGCACTGCTCAATGCATTTGGTTAATCAGAGAGCAGCTGCAGATATTTTTGACGTCAGGAGATACCAGTTCAACGGACAATGCAAAAAGTCTTTGTCTTTGAAAATAGTAAGAAAGTTTTTGTTTTTGTAGCATTAAGTTAGTAATGGGAGGCTTTATTTCATCGGTAATTTCTATGTAGCTAGCTTTTTAATTTTGAGTCAAATTTAACCAAAACATAAATTCATTCTCTAAAACTAACCAAAATATAACCCTAGCTCAAAGCCTAAACGCAAACCTTAATCTTGACCCTTGAAAAACAAATAAAAAATGCGCCGATAAATATTCCTCCTCTTCGTTTTACTCTCTTTATTTTCCTTTAAATAGTCCCTTCCAAAAGCAATTCAGAAAAAAATTTTTTTTTGCAATTTCAACTACATTATTATGCATAGGTTAACTTGCGCAGCACTTATAAGCAATTTAGAACGGAGTAGAATATTTTGTTGTTCGACAACGTCAATAAAAACATCAACAACTAATTATTACAACATACGACTGCAAAAGGAACAATGGCCTTTGAATCAAGCAGTGCCCAAATCTTTTTTCTTATTTCTTAAAACAAAAGTTTGTTTTATTTGGCAAAGTTATCATCTTACTGTTCTGTCGTAAAAACCCATCGAGTTTAATGCAGCACGCATAACAGTTCGTAATATTTCAATACCAGTTCCGCCGCAATATTTTTCGAGGTCGGTGATCGCCTGATCGGCCCCGCGGTTAAAAAAGGACTAAAGGTAAAATAAATGTGGTTTCTAAAGTTAGCGTTGTCGTATTAGATTAGATTTGGCCTTGACTTCATCCTTTTTGACTCTGCCGTTCCGAAGATATTCTACATCAAACATGACGTAGGGGCCTCGCTTATTATTATTTTTATTGGCAACCCTGACGCTTCAATGCAGTAATTTGCAAGTCCACAAACGCCTATATTAACCTTTACCAAGGTTTTGAAGGCCTCTGTGCCTTAGTCTAATTACGGCTTTGTCTTAAGATTGAACTAAGATAGCATCGCTGATGTTATAAACGGCAGGGTTGCCAAAAAACAACAACTATGATCAAAGAGGCCCCTACGTCGAGTTTGAAGTAGAATATCTCTGGAACGAAAAGGTTGGAGTCAACGCCGATTCAATCTTATACAATGGCTCTAACTTTAGATATCCCCGTTGATTTTTCCTTCAGTCTTGGTTTAATTATTTTCGCAACGCTAAGAAACTGCTTTGGTTCAGTGGAGAGTAGAAAAAAAAACAAAATAAAAAAAGAACGAGGCACCACTCATGCTCAGTTGGCCTTTCGGAGTCAGAAAACAAAGTCAATCAATTATTTAGGACACTAACAGCATTCAAAAAGATAGTCGGAATATTATTGCCACTAGCTTTCCTTTCAGTCGCATAGCGTAACCAAATCAAATTTTATAAACCACCTTATCTTGTCTCAGGAAGGTTTAGGACTGAACCTTCACCATGTTTGAGAGTTGGCGGCTGTTTGATCCCTCTAACTCCCATTTCAACAGTACAGTTTTTAAAAAAATATTTCAGTCACGTAACTAACGATATATTCTGTCTAATCTTAACTAAATTCTGTTTACTTTACTTGAGGAATGATTTCAGATTTTAGAATATTTCGGGTTCTATAATAATATCAAAATCTTTTTTTCTCTAATGAAGATTTTCGAATGCTTAAACGAATTCTACGCTAAACAATCGCTTTACCATTAACTATACTTTTGGTTGATGATTCGTAAAGTGAAGTGAAATACTTGTGATCTGTAAGCACCGGTAGGTATACAAAAGCAAAACTCCGCAGTAGGAAGCGCAGTCATTAGACTTAAGTTTTTGTTTTAACTTTAACCCCATCTGACCCAGCGACAACTACAACTCTCTTCTTGGTTTGCGGCAAGCTGCGCATACATGTGCTTATTTTGTGAACTACACAGAGCACAGAACTACAAATTAAGCTGTTTCGTACCATTAAGACAGTGTTTTATATATTTTTTTAATACAAAAAATATTTTGATAAAGTAGCATGTTCGAATTGCCTTAAGAGCTGAATATGCTATAGGTAGCAAGCCTAAAGAACGTTTTAAAAAACTTAATGTTAAAGCAGCCTAGCGGTTAGGGCGTACAGTACATTATTAGACATTAGACTTTCATACATCATGTCCTCCGTCCAATCTGCAATGAACTATCTCCGTAGGCGGTTCTCCGACACCGCAAATAACGCCAATTTGCCCAACGGGTATATGGTGGATGCGGAAGCGGAAGAGAGTCCCTCTCCTCACAACGTGGCAGAGAGGCGAACCCACCAAAGAACAGAGTCAAACAGTAAGTGCCATTCTAATGTATACCGTTAACCGTAGATGAAGTTGATCAGCTACAAAATCATTTGCAGCCATACGCAGCAATAAAACTTGATTATCACCGCACAGTTGAATAGGCGCCATACAATGCACTGAAGTAAATTAAAGTGTAATGAACAGGAACTCCAGTGCCTTCGCTACGGGGGGCCAGGGGGACCGTGCTTCCTCCCTAACGACTGCTTGTGCCCCCACTCATTTCGGTTTACTCAGAATACTTTTTTGGAACATCACGTAACAACAAGACAACAGGCAATAATGGAAAAAGAAATAACAATGTTCAAAAATAATTTTCGTGTGAAGTTTTCTCGATTTTTGCGAAATAGCTGGCCACCAATTAACTGCTGTACATAAATGTGACGCAATAATCCGCTTTATTAGCACGCCTTTACGGATGCATCGCGAAATAGGGATGCATGCCTACAGAATCGTTACGGGTACTTCGTTAGTCATTATGACCTGAAACAATACGTGAAAACATTTTTTTAAACGGCCAGCTGTTTTTTTTAAAAGCACACTTAAGATTTATTTTAGGTCGCAGCCAGTCACGCGACCAGCGGGAAGGGGGGTATCAGCCCCTTTAGCCAAGTCATTTAGAAAAAATGTCCAAAAAAACGTTTAAACGTGTTTTGGACTTGATCTTAAGTTTAAGAGAGGCTTAAGAGGCTACGCAATTTAATGATTTCTGAAGTTTAGCACTTTACTATAATTATTCGTATGGTTTAAAAACATACCAAATGTGATTAAAATGGCGTTAAAATTACTATTTTTACCGCAAAATCGCAAACATTACCTAGCGGCTGGGGACTCTGCCCTTAGGCCCCCTCTTTGATACGCTTGATTGCATCGGTTTGTTCAGCACGGGGCCTAAAGTAGACAATTTTTGTGCAAAAACATTTACTTTTGGTTCAAGCCCCTTCTCTCTTAGGAAAACCCTGTTTACGCTTCCGTCGCATTCACTCCTATAGACAGATTTTTTAAGCGATTGTACTTGTCGGTTCTGGTCGCATTCACTTCTGGTCGCATTCACTCCTGTAGACAGATTTTTTAAGCCATTCGACTCCTGTAGACAGATTTTTAAGCGATGCAATCGAAACGAGCAAATAAACGCTGCCTGGCTTATTTATCTCTTTTTTCAAACATGAATACAAAATTGTAGCCGTAAAGTATCAGTTTTTGTGTGCAAAAGTTCAGTCTATTTTAGTATCCCCTCAATTTCGGATAGTGCCCCATCACTTCGTTAGCTCTGGCGACGGCACTGAGGAACTCTCAAGCAGAGTTGTAAATGGGCCAACTATAGTTCAGACCTGAACCCAAAAATATTAGTCCGAACCCGAAAAATAGTTTGAAGATCAAACTAAGCCCGAAAAGGTCTCAAAATTAAGTTAAATCCAAAAAACGTACACGGGTAATTACTCCCTTTGCTTTACATAACTTTAGTCCGTAGGCGTAGCCAGGGGGGAGGGGCCCAAGGGGTCAGTCCCCCCCAATTGAAACGCTACCAATGACAAAAATATTACAAAGAAGACTATTGCTTCTTCAGTTTCTTTTAGCATCTTTGCGTACAACAGTACACGCGTACAACAGTAATTAAAAATAATATTGATCCAAGGGGCCCGGGCCTCCTCAATTTAATTTTTACCAACCAATTTAAATGGGCTCCCTACAATAATTTTTAAATGACCCTCAATTTAAATGGGCCCCAAACAATAATAATGATCCAGGAGGCCCGGGCCCCCTCAATTTAATTTTTGCCAACCAATTTAAACGTATAACCCGAGTGAAATTAAAGGTTTTTTATCCTAAAAGTTGCTAACTGAGGCCCTCATCTAACCTTTTTATGAACGTAATGCAATAACCAGGGACGGATTTAACATGTGGCGCAGTGCCTGGGGCCCCGCGCTCAGATGACTTTTTTTTGGTCTTCACCTATATTTGGCAGGAAAATATTGCAAAAATCTGGAAGTTCAGGGGCCCAACTCAGTGTAAATCCGGCCCGGGCAATAACATGGTTTGTAGGCATAACTATCTGTTGTACATTTTTCAATAACAAGTCATCTCCACCTGGCCAGTTTTATGCAACAAAATACTTTTGAAAAAAGTTAGCTACAGTAAGGGGAATGCTCATATAACAAAATTTTTAATTGAGAGGGCCTGCTGGGCCCCCTGGCCGTATATATACTCCTATAACTGGTTGTTTTCATGACAAAACAATAATCTCTAAGGAAAATATTCGACTGGATTGTTATTTATGCTAAAATATTGCAGGAGGCTATGTACTTTACTTCCCATACCTGGACCAAATCACTTACAATTGAAATTTAACACCAAAATGCAAGGTTTTAAACGTGTTTTGAAATTAAATTACAAGCAAAAGGAGGACTGAACAACTTAATTTTTTCAATATTGGCTTTTAAGTGTTAAAAATCTAGTACTTTCAAGTGGCTCTGAAGACGTGCGAAATGTGATCCAGTGGTATTAAAATAGTTTTTTTTCCAAAAAAATTACGAAAATTGCCCAGCCCAAAATCCCTCCGCCCCCAGACCTCCTATGTTATACGTTTGAATTACAGTACACTGCTTTACTCAACACACATCTCCCAATTTAGACATTTTCGTATTTTTAACTATTGGTTTAAGCCCTTCTCTTTGAACGAGTTCTTATAGTTATGTGCCAACACCAGACCACGGCTTCTGATCTTCCATACTACGATATCTTTGTCCCCACAAAAAACTCCCCTTTCGAAGATCTTGATGACGTCATTGCATGTGATTTGGGCCCCCCCCAATCAAAAATCCTGGCTACGCTAATGATTTAGTCTGGTCTTAATTGTGACTAAATAAAATCTGTTCATTTCAGGATACTTCAACACTTCCTAAGTTGAAACAATGCTAGCTTACTTATCAAAATACAAAATAGCCAGACTTAATTCAAATTTAATAACTTGTTTCGGTGTTAAAGGGGCGTTCAATTAGCAACCTTAATTGTTTCTAATTGGCAACTCTAGCAGAATTTCTAAGGAAAAAAAGCTAAGTGGAAAACTAAGTTGTTATATTCCGAAATGGATGGTCGTAAAAGCTCAAATTTGGTGAATCTGTCAAAATTTACTGAGAGAAAACAGAGCAAAATTTTTATCAACCTAAACGTCCTTTTAAAGCTTAGTTCTCACATTTGGATGAATTTAAAATTTAACTTAACTTCTATTGCAACCTAATCAAGGAAACAATACCCAGCAACAGGGGGTGCCGAAACCCGAGGGGATGGGGGATATATCTTCCCCAATAATTTGACTGTATCCCCCCAATAATTGAAGTATGGTCTACATCTGGATCCCCCCAATAATTTGACTCTGGCGTGCATCTGAGCGCAGGTCTCCACTTAAATTTGGGGAAAACAAGGGTTCCATTTTTGGTGAAAACCTTTTTTTTTTTTTGCTCTTCACTTGAATTCGGGGGAAAAAAGTGTTCCATTTTAGATGAAAACCTTTTTTTGCTCTTCACTTAATTTGCTCACCTGAAAAAAATCGTGGTCGAGGTTCATCCCCCCCAATGTTGAAAATAGGGCAAAATTGGGGTAAAATTGCAAACTATCTTCCCCAATGCTCAACAAAGATTTGCACCCCTGCCCAGCAAGCCTGCAAATTGCTTCTCTTATTTACTTGTCACCATGCAATGCTTGAAAACTACAATCCATATCAGAGGTGCCCAATTGCAGCCAGCGCAACAATTTTGTGCGCCCCGCGATTGGTCTTAGGATTTAAGTTGATTTAGAACAGGGCGGATTTGAATGAGCTAGGAGAAATTTTGCAAGAAACGAAATCAATATTCTTTTGTTTCGCCTGGCCATCACCTGAAATTCCGGCAACAACACTTCAAAATATGGTGAAGCTCTTTTTTTTGGCCTTCACTTAAATTTCCGCGAAAATATCACATCATGGAACCGATTTCTAAATTACTACAGACCGTTCCTCAAAAAGTTTGGGCACCTCTGATCTACACAGTAATGGCAATGTGTGTTGATAGAATGCAAGAATGATAGGTTAACAATTAGCCTACTGCTAGATATAAATCATCATATTCAGAGCTTTAGAGAGAAATTTTATTCAGAGGGTACGAAGACTGAAAATCACCCTAAATTAGGTGAAGACCAATAAACAAACGTCTTCACCGGAAATCTGACTAATGTTTTGTCTGGAATTAGTTGAAGTTCAAAGCAAAAAACCAAACAGAAAAAGCCTTTACCAGGATTTAGCCAGAATTACTAAGTGGATCATTTCTAATTGCGTGCTATTAGCCGATAATAGTACTTGAGTGTGTGCGAACTCATAGGTTCTGCCGGGGCCGGGTACGACGTACCTACCCCCGACCCCTCCCATCTTGTAAGCTCTGTTCATTTCACCAGCATCGTTTTTAACAGGCCACAGTGGCGGTTTTTTTGCGTCACTCGCGTCGGGAAATCCCCTTGCTGCGTTGAAGGCCGACGTGAGCGACCGCAGCAGAACCGTCTTGATCATCGACGACCAGCATACGGAGTGGTGAGTCGCCATGCACGATCCGAGCTTTGGTTCATGTTACTTTTCGTCAGCAGATATTATCATTTCTGTGACTAGGATTGCATTTCAAAAAAAATTTAGGCCAAGGCCAATAGTGCTATTTAGCCGGTTTACACAAATCGTTTTCCAAATTGCTAATTTGATGAAACTAAATTGAAATGAGAGAGGCTAAGACAAGGGCCATAGTCAAGAGATTCCTAAACCGAGAGTGCTCAAACCACAAATTTGGTGAGCGTAAGAGCACTTGGGACATTGTTTCACAAAATTTTGTGAAACAATGTTCCAAGTGCTTTTGTGCTTAACCCCCTTTACTGAATGAAAAACTAAATTGATAAATTTTGATAGAGTTGTCATATTTTTGAAGTAAAAAATCGGAAAAGATTGCAAAACCGCAGTTTTCCACTGATTAAAGATGTTGACCAAAAAAGTCTTCACATAAGGGGGTTATTACATGCTTTTTGCTATTTACCAAACTTCGTTTTTCGTTATGGTATTTCGTTATTCATATTCGTAATTCTCTATTCATACGCGGTGTTTTGTTATTCATATTCGTATTCGTAATTCGCTATTCATATTCGCTATTAGTAATTCATATTCGTTATTCTTTATTCAGATGCGTTATTCAAAATTTTTTTTGTTTTTTTTTCGAATCACACATTTTTGTGGTGTAACGAATAACAAATCAAATGCAATTACATGCTCCGTTCGTAACAGAAAAGAACAAAAGATTATTAAAAAAAAAGAAATTACTTCGTTAACTCTGTTCCGACTGCTACGTCATAACTGTGTCAACCATTCCAGCCGTTGCAATCAATTATAATTCATTGGAATTGTTCTGCAATATACGTTACAATTATTCCATCTCTTCGACTGCTGCCAATTAATAAGCTTGGGTCATTTATTTGTTAGAAAGAAAAAAATATCACTGGTATAAGTTTCAATAAACAAAGCCGGTTTTTCAAACATAAACATGAAACAAAATGAGTGAAAGGGTAAAGGGTCGAGCACGGACACTTGGATGTTTATCGATTTGATGGTAAGAACTACTTTTTTCACTGGAGCATTTAATCTAGCAAAAACTAATAGCTAATTGTGCAAAGAAAGCACTCAATCTATTAATGCAGCTAGAACTTGAAACAATTTTGGCGATTTAAAAACTTTACGAGTATTGCTCTTTTTTTTGAACGATTTAGAAAATAAATTTTATTTAGTGACATTTAGTTTTGTGATTGTTTATTAAATGCTTTTTTGTATTCTTTCTTAAAGTGGACCTCCGGCCTAGCGAAGCTATATAATGTATAACGCAGAGATATGTAATATACATAATATATAACGTAAAACTACAAAACATTGAAAGTTCGTTTTGTTTGCAAAAGCCTTAGAATTTCATAGAGTATTTCATTATATTATAATAAAATACTCCATGAAATTCTAAGGCTTTTGCAAAATAAAACGAACTCTCTACGTTTTGTAGTTTTAATAATATTCCCAAAAAACTGCGTTAAACAGAAGTCGATTCTGATTGGCTAACGCTCTGATGACGTAAGTCTGTACCTTGCCTTTCGCTCATAGTTACTAATCTCAGGTCTGAACATTGCAAATAGGTTGAATATTTCAGGAAAGAATGCAACCCAAGCACTTCTGTTTAAGAGTTTTTAGTCTAACTAGCAATTTTATGCCCAAACAATGTAACAGACGTGTTCTTGACATGGAAGTTTCAGCAGTACATTTGTCCAGCTTAGTAATATTCAGCTGCGAAGCATAGGTTAAGAATATGATATTATATGGCCGTAATGAAACAACTAGTGGTTACAGTAGCTGTTAACTGAACGTCTAAACAGCAACGTTATAAAAAAGAAAACGTTATAAAAAAGAAAAGTTATTCAGTAAACCCACTACTAGCCTGGGTATCGTGTACAGGTTGCGCCAGTATCGGTAGGTGTTAGTAGTTATGCTATTGTGTACAGATAGTTGTTGATACATAGCAACATTAACTTTATATTTATCCAACCAATTGCAGAAGATGAAACAAGAATGCGCATTAGAGGACTTGATTCCTCCAAGAGTACTGGCATCGATGGCATTCCTATAAAATGCATAAAAATGGCAGCTACTGTTATTACTCCAAAACTGACACAACTGTTCAACATCTGCATAAAGGAAGGATATTTCTCTCAAGCATTGAAAATCGCATAGATAGTTCCAATATTTAAGAATGGAAACAGAGAAAATTGCTGCAACTATCGACCAATTTCAATATTGAGCCCGTTTGCAAAAATTTTTGAAAAATGTTTGCATGAACAATTCAACAAATTTTTTATCAAAAATGAACTAATTAGTTCCCAGCAATACGGATTTCCAAAAAATTGCTCAACCTCAGATGCTGTAGTGCTTTAATAACCTCAGATGCTTTAATAACAACCTCATTAAAAACATAGAAAATGAACTAATAACGTGCTCCATTTTTCTAGACTTGGCTAAAGCATATGATACCATTGATCACAGAATATTAGTTGTAAAGTTAGAGAAATATGGTATAAGAGGTGTACCCTTACAATTAATAGAAAGTTTCTTGTCGAGTAGGCAACAATACACTACCATCAAGAGCACTAAATCGGCTACAAATAAAGCGCTTTGCAGTATTCCTCAGGGATCCACTCTAGGCCCACTGCTATTTACAATTTACATTAATGATTTACCTCTGGCTTCTGATTTCAAAGTGCATTTATTTGCAGATGACACTAATCTCACATTGACGCATTCCCAACCGGAAATGTTGCAACAAAAAGTGAACGAAAACATGCAAAAAATAATTAACTGGATGAGAATTAACAAACTCTCAATAAATTACAGTAAATTAGAATTCATGATAATAACAAAGAAACAATTTAAACATAAATTTGAAATAGTTATAGAGGATAATAAAATAAAGCAAAAATCAATCGTGAAATATTTAGGTATATTGATAGGCGACAAACTAAATTGGAAACATCAAGTAAAACAAATTTGCTCAAAAATTGCACGAGGTTCATAAGCTCTACATCACATTAGAATTTACGTCGATAAACAGACAATGAAAATGGTGTGCTACAGTCTAGTGCATTCTCACCTTCAATATTGTATAAATAGCTGGGGTAGTGCTTCAGAAACTACGCTGCATCCTCTGAAAATAATTCAAAAAAGAAGTATCAGAATAATAACAGGAAGTAAATACAGAGCACACGCTGAACCTTTGTTCCATCAGTTACAATGCTTAAAATTAAATGATGTTTATAAGCTAGAAATGGCAAAGTTAATGTGCAGAATAAATAATAACATGATATCTTCAACCAAAGCCAACGATTTTCAATTAATTAGCCAATGTCATGATCAAGCAACACGATTGAGAAACAACCAAAATTATTGCTTACCTCGAGTTAGAACTAAATTAGGTCAAAATATGACAATTTTTTCAGAAACAAAAATATGGAATGGCATTAACAAACAGCTTAAGGAATTATCATTTCGAACATTTAAGAAAACTTTCAAAAATCAACTAATTTTTAAGTACCATTCTACAACCTGATATTGCTGACAACTATACAAAATGACAACATTTTGCAATACCGTATTTTCCAAACAGTTTTGGTGGCTGCCAGATTCTTATTATACAGTTTATTTTGAAATGTTTTGTAACTACTCCGTGTAAAAGTGGGAATTCATACCTTTGTAACAGTTTCTTTGTTTAAAAATTGCAAACGTACGTATAGGCCTACTAGGCCTAAAGGTTTGATGTTCACCAGGCATAAGTAAAATAACTCTAATTCTTGCGTTCTTCCGGTGAAGTCATAGTCACAGCAAGCTTGATCTTAAAAGCTTTGTTTTTATTGACGTTTCGTTGGTCATGACGTCCAACATCATCAGAATACGAGCAACGATAAAGAACTACGACTGAAGCTACGTAACATCAATATGAATCGTAAGATTTTTATAGTTTTCAAAATCCGAAAGTTAATTATTACGTCACAGCAATAAAAAAACAAATTTGTAGAAAAGCGGGGAGTAATAAAACTTTGGTCACAAAAAACTACAGTATAAACTAAAATGATATCAAAGCATCAGGACATTAAAGCAAAGAACGATAAACTATTGGAAAAGATTCACCATCTGAACGATTAATAACTTTTGGCCTAGAAAGAATAAACCAAGATTCGGCGGTTAATCTTTTAGAAAAATTACTTTCAGTTTTTAAAATTCGTGAGTTGGCCCAATCAATTACGTGATCAAATAATATTACATGTTCACACAAGGCGGAATTTTCTGGTTTTTGTTGCTTAATGGCTCTTTGGTGCTCTTTTAATTGGGAGTTTAGGTCTCGTTTGGTCTGGCCAACATAAACAAAGTCACAGTCTTTGCAAGGAACTTCATATACAACGCAGATAATTTCATTAGTGGTGATAGGATCCTTAGGGGAAGGTAGATATTGGCCAATGGTCCGAATATCTACCTTCCCCTAAGGATCTTCCCCTAAGGATCCTATCACCACTGATGAAATTACCTGCGTTGTATATGAAGTTCCTTGCAAAGACTGTGACTTTGTTTATGTTGGCCAGACCAAACGAGACCTAAACTCCCAATTAAAAGAGCACCAAAGAGCCATTAAGCAACAAAAACCAGAAAATTCCGCCTTGTGTGAACATGTAATATTATTTGATCACGTAATTGATTGGGCCAACTCACGAATTTTAAAAACTGAAAGTAATTTTTCTAAAAGATTAACCGCCGAATCTTGGTTTATTCTTTCTAGGCCAAAAGTTATTAATCGTTCAGATGGTGAATCTTTTCCAATAGTTTATCGTTCTTTGCTTTAATGTCCTGATGCTTTGATATCATTTTAGTTTATACTGTAGTTTTTTGTGACCAAAGTTTTAATACTCCCCGCTTTTCTACAAATTTGTTTTTTTATTGTTGTGACGTAATAATTAACTTTCGGATTTTGAAAACTATAAAAATCTTACGATTCATATTGATGTTACGTAGCTTCAGTCGTAGTTCTTTATCGTTGCTCGTATTCTGATGATGTTGGACGTCATGACCAACGAAACGTCAATAAAAACAAAGCTTTTAAGATCAAGCTTGCTGTGACTATGACTTCACCGGAAGAACGCAAGAATCAGAGGCGAATTTAGGGGGGTTGGGGGGATGCATCCCCCTCCACCAGCCTAAACATAACGTTCATATGCGTAATATTAAACATTTGAAAAAAAGCAATCAGTGAATACTCGATAGGCCGGGTGACTGCGATATAATTTCTGAAGCCATTGGGGAGGTGGGGTAGGGTGGGGGGAGAAAAAAGTTATTTTTACAGCGAACTTTTTACAAAGCAGAAAATAGTTTTTTACAGGTCCGATTGATTTGAAAGCGCCAAACTAGCGAAATTCACAACTCGCACTTTTCACCAATAAAGGCATAACACAACAGAAGTTCAATTATGGCGCATTTTCGCTCAAACCTCACGCAATACAGTAGTGCGGTTTCGCACAAAAAGTGTGTCGATTTGATAAAACATCAAGTAAAATGTCTTTTGGAATGTAGTTTTATTATATTGTTAGTTACGTTATGCTCAATGAACACTTGAACAAAATAGACTTTTGACAATAGAAATATCAAAGTCCGATGCAGATAGTTTTTACTCATTCTGTGAGAGTAGCACAGCCAAGGGAGGGCTTTTTCCCTCCCCCCCCCCGTTGGCCTGTCAACCAAAATGCAGAATAAGAAAAATACTACGTTTTTAGCACTTATGAGACTGGTTTTGGAACTGGAATGGACTAAAATGTGGTTTAAAGCATCTTTTGAACCATACATTCAGGGGGGCTAATTTGTCAAAAATAAAACTCACAAATCAATAAAAACTTTGAAAAATGGCCAAAAATAAGCAATCAAATTTAATAGCTCATTGAAAATGCTTAACATAGTTTTTGTCAACAAAAATATATAAACTCACGAAAAGGGGGGGATCTATTCAGTATTAGTTAACTACTAATCATCTCTCTTAAACATCTTTCCATTAGCCCCCCTCCAATTATTTTTCTCTATAAAATATAGTCGAAATAGATTACTTCGTGCGAGTTTTATTACACTGTAGGATTTTATGATCTACCAGCATGTAAACAAGAGAAAATTTTACCACTAGCCACTTCTCACATAACCCATTTATGCAACCGGTTTAATCATGTTTGCACTGCCGATTGCTATGCCACGTTTTAAAAGCAATATTTATTATCAAAATAACCCTAAAATTTAGTTATTTTTGCAAAAAGATGCAAAATTTTCGATCGCTGGGGGCTCCGCCCCCAGACCCCCAAAGCAGCTCCCTCATTGCGAATTTCTGGCACACACGCCTGTTCTGTGTAGATGCAGACAATTATGTTGGCGGAAGTTAATGAATACGATTTTTGAAGCAGGAAAGACGAAAAGAGCGTTTTATGTTATTAATTTTAGCTGAATTGGATAAATCAATGACTTGAAACTAGTTTTATGTCATTGGTTAATTTTAAAAAAATATGATATATACTGGTAACGTTTTTGGAATGGGACGGATCAAAAATATTCCCAACAAGTTTGCGCGAGGTCAAGACATTAATCATAAACATCCAAAATTTTGAGATTATCCACAATTTGTGCTCAAAAATTTTATCATCCCCCCCCCACCAAAATTTTCTAGATCCGCCACCGGCAAGAATTAGAGTTATTTTAGTTTCTTTGTTTGCCTTCAAGCGCCATTGTCTTTGTTTGAATAGGATTAGGCTACGCATTTCTGTCATCGCTATTCTCTTTTTTTATTTTTATTTATTTATTTATTTATTATTATTATTATTTTTGCATAAAACGCCAGCCATTTTTACGACATTCTGTTATATTATAGATCCTTGAGCTGTACGTGATATACTAACGTAATCATTATGGCACTGTTCATAATATTTTCTATTTATGTTTGGTTTTGTAACAGACTCCATGACCTTGTTAGAATAGAATCAGGCAATGTAAATCCTTCATCGCTTTTACTAGTAACATAGTCATGACCTTCTGCTATAGCTGCTGCATTCTTGAACTGTAAATAGTGTATATAGTGTACATATTTTGTTTTTCTTTTTTTTTTGGTCTTCTTTTGCTTTGGAATAATTGCTTGTATTTTTAGTAGGGTTGATCAAATCCAAAGCTTTCCAAGTTTGAAATTCTTACGTACAAAAATCACGGTAGGAATTCCAAAATTCCATTTCGCTAATATTAAATTTAGTATAGATTTCACATCGAATTTTAGAAATTTTTTTTTAAGTCATATTTCAAGTTTCTTAATTGACCCAACAAAAGATCTAACCCCACTGCTTTTCAGGAATTGGCCAATCTAGATAATAACAGTAACGATACCGGACCCATATTTTGAGGCGGAAGTGCAGGTGATAGTTGACTCCATGACATTTAGTCCTTCGCCATCACCTCATTAAGAATTGTATCTAATGTACTTATTTATCTCGAAACTGTGAAACTGCTTGCGTAATGCGCATAATTCAGTCGCTGTGCTTGACGAAAATAAATATATAAATAAATGAGAAATGAGTATACAGCCAGTATTGTCAACTGTGCATAAAGTATTACACCACACTTAAACAAAATGTCTTGACCACTGGTCCGGTTTGTAATATGAAAAAGCTGCAGCACCGGTCGTTACGATCTATTCTTTTTTTCTCATTAATTTGAGTTAAATATGGCACTAAGAAGAAGAAGAAGAAGACTTTTACACATTCACGACGTCGTGTCTGTAGTGTTGAGATTCGGGCGCTCGTGCGTGAAGTCACGCAATCAGATTCGATTCGCGCTGAGCGCGTCTGGCAAGTTTCGCGATCAGGGATATGTCTGCGTTTTTGCTCTGATTTGTTTTGGCACATTCAAAATAGCCCAGCTATTTTGCCTCCAGTGCTAAATATCCCTAACCAAACACGCCTAGACGTAAGCTGGGAAGCAGAGGTGGAGTCCTCCAGGACGTCCTTGGCCTCGAGGACACCTCTTGAAGTCCTTGGCCTTGGCCTCAAAACCTCAAGTCCTCGAAAATTGCCCTGTCCTCGGCTCGAGGACAGCACTATTTTTGAACCGTTGAAATTTCGTTGGAAAACGCCAGAAACCTTGCAGAAAATCTGCAAAGACCTTTGTTTGGTTTCCTCAAGTAGAGATCACCTGAAAAAAAATTTTTTTGAAGACCTTTTTTTTTGAGATCGCCTGAAAAAAGTTTTGAAGACCTTTTTTTTTTGGAGAACACTTACATCTGTGTCCTTGGTCCTTGGAAGGGTCTGTCCTTGGCCTCGAAATTTTTTTGTGTCCTTGGCCGCGAGCGTTGTGTCCTCGACTCCACCTCTGCTGGGAAGTACTGGTAGAGTGGTATCGGTAGTACCACTACCAGTACGAGGATACTTTACTTGTGCTGCCGCTATCGGTATATTTTCTTATCATAATACCGTAGGCGTGCTATTTTGCAGTTAAGCTATTTTAAGTTTAATGTTATAAAAACTTTATAATGCTATTGCCACAGTACTTTGGTGCCTAAAACCCAAGAATCAGTTCATACTTTGAGCAGTAAATTCTTTACATAATGAGACTAGAACAGCTGTAGTACAGAACAGAATTTATTTGTTTAGTAAACATCACAGAAAAAATACACTAAGTGAAAAAAATTTCACCATTTCACCAAAAAAAAAAAAAAAAATTTCACCGTTAAAAAAATTTCACCATTACCAAAGTGCACAAGAAAAAAAGTAAATTAAGACATTTTGTAACTGGTATTTCCAATACAGTATTTGACAATAGCATAACTGTTAGAACCTACCGATACCGGTGCAACCTGTACCTACATTGTACCACATACCCAGACTAGCAGTAAGCCAACTGAATAGGGTCTCAGTCATTTTCTTTTTTTTCACGTTGCTGTTTAGACATTCTGCTAGCAGCTACTGTAACCCTTTGTTGTTTCATTACGGCCATATAATATCATATTCTTAACCTATGCTACGTAGCTAGATATTACTAAGCTGGACAAATGTACTGCTGAAACTTCCATGTCAAGAACACGTCTGTTACATTGTTTGGGCATAAAATTGCTAGTTAGACTAAAAACTCTTTAGCAGAAGCGTTTGTATTGCATTCTTTCCTGAAATATTCAACCTATTTGCAACATTCAGACCTGAGATTAGTGACTATAAGCATAGTCACTAAATCAGTGACTATGCTATAAGCGAAAGGCAAGGTACAGACTTACCTCATCAGAGCGTTAGCCAGTCAGAATCGACTTCCGTTTAACGCAGTTTTTTTGGGATATTATTAAAACTACAAAACGTAGAAAGTTCGTTTTATTTTGCAAAAGCCTTAGCATTTTATGGAGTATTTTATTTTATATAGCTTCGCTAGGCCGGAGATTTCCTTTAAAGCATTTCCAAGAATGCTATTCCAAAGTTAACATCGGAAAATTTGATCGAATTCTTACTTGGTTGAGTCTAAGTTAAGAAATAATTTCTCCTTAATTAACCGCATTTGATAAATTTATTAATTGACGTGTATATAGGAGGCTACTAAGCTGTTATGTCGCAAATACGTTTTAGATAAAGCTTTTGTGCAATCAAGGAAGAAAAACTTGCCCAATTCAAATTTTGTTGTTTTCAGCAATTTTTATTTCGTTAAATTTTTGGTGTACCATACTATTGCCAACATTATTCTTTCCAAAAAAATTTATCAATCTCTTGTATAAGACAGTGTTAACATACAAAATGATAGAAACGTACCGGCATTTGCCTTTTCGCAATTTTTTATACTGAACGACAACAAAATATTGTGTCAAGATTGATAAAAATAAAGTTTACGAATGGTCAGTAGAATTCGAAAGATTTTCCAAAAAATGACGTAGTGTTCGAATATTCGCTATTCGTTATTCATACAATTTGAGCAAGTAATACCAATTAACGAATAACAAGTAGAAAATAATACCAAATACGGAATAACAAAGAGCAAAAAAACGAAATTGCGAATAGCAAACATTCGATTGCAATGGAATTTTTTGCGACAATTTCCGAAAGGTTACTACCGGTCATTCGTTATTTTTGGAGCATGTAATACTATTTTTCGAAAAACGAACATTCGATAAACAACGAAGAGTATGTAATGACCCCACAGGGAACTGCATATTTTTCGAAAATTTGCATAGACAAAGACAAAAAAACGGGAAATAATACGTAACCGACGCGACATCGGAACAAGGTTTCAAAAACGGGACGTAAGTCAACCCTAAATTTAAAGAGTCGGTAGCTAAATTCAGAGAACCGGTAGTTAAGACATTAAGTAATTCTTGCGTAGATTTCTAGCATTTGTGGTTCGAACAAATGGGTTACTATTTTTGTTAATTCTAATGTATCCTGCTCCTGAATATTTAAAGAGATACTTAGATAATGCTCGAAATCGATTTTTTCGAAGAAATAAGAACTACTTGAGGTAATGAAGAGGTGCCCCGAATCTTTTTCCACAATTTCCTTTATTTGCAAAACTACAATTTAATTTATTTGACTCCGTGCCATTGGCAACCCTGCAATTCTTAATTTTGTGACATCACAAAAGGCCTACTCTAGATCAGTGCTGGTAGCCTGGGTCTGCAAGTATCTGTAGCAATCGCCAAGTTTTTAGATTTGGTTAGGCTACTCATTGCTATACCAGTTGGAAAGTTATGGGAATTAGCATTTAGCAACTATGGTATTAGATTATGCTTACAGTACTGTATGATAACAGATCTGAGATTAGTTTACAAGTATATTTCGTTATTTTATTGTTTGTTATACAATAACTTAGGTTAGTGAAAAAGAGTTGGCAAAAATAGGACTGCTAGGCCAGGCTAATGTTGTTTTAAGACTGCTATAGTAGGCAAGAGTTTAAAGCTTTGAAGTCTGCAAGAAATTTTGAAAGATCAGCCTTTTGCGACGACACGGAATTGCGAAATGCAGGGTTACCAAAGGTACGCAGTCAAACGGATTAAATCGTATTTTCGCAAATTAGGTGAATTGTGGAAAAAGGTTTGGGGCACCAGCTCTTAATTACCTCAAGTAGTCATTTCGTCAATAATACCGATTTAGAGCCGTGTCTCTTTAAATAGCATCAAAGGTTAAATCTAATGACTGGAACCCCATACAAAAACCAAACAGCGCAACAACCTATTTGCTGTAGCCCTTCAATGCTGCAGAAAGAAGTGCCCATTTGTAAACCTCAAATTTCGTCAAAATATGTAACAAGTTACTGCTTTGTTGATTGTTTCTCAGCAACAACGCAATATACCACAGCTGGGTGCTTGGATCATGAATTATGAACGAGCTTGCGCAATGTGCGAGCTAACTAATTCAATCACAGCAGTTGCTGGAGATTAACTATTCGTAGTAGCATTTGCATTACGAGCATGTATTGTAGTGCACAAAGGCGTAGCCAGGATTTTTGATTTGGGGGGCCCAAATCACAAATCACATGCAGTGACGTCATCAAAATCTTCGAAAGGGGAATTTTTTGTGGGGGCAAAGATATCGTTGTATGGAAGATCAGAAGCCGTGGCCTGGTGTTAGCACATAACTATAAGCACTCGTTCAAAGAGGAGGGCTTAAACCAATAGTTAAAATGTCTAAATTGGGAGACGTGTTGAGTAAAGCAGTGTACTGTAATTCAAACGTATTATTAACGGGGGTCTGGGGGCGGAGACCCCAGCCGCCGGAAGCTATGGGGGGCTGGGGGCAAAACCCCTAGCCTTTGGACGATTTTTCGTAATTTTTTGAAAAAAAAGCTGTTTTAATACCTTTGGATCACATTTCGCACGTATTTCGAGTCTCATTTTAAAGTACTAGATTTTTGACATTTGAAAGCCAATTAAAAAAATTAAGTTGTTCAGTTCTTCTTTTGCTTGCAATTTACGTCCAAAACACGTTTAAAATTTTGCGTTTTGGGGTTAAGTTTTGTAAGTGACTTGGTCCAGATAGGGAGAAGTAAAGTACATTGCCTCCTGCAATATTTTAGCAATGAATAACAATCCACTCGAAAATTTTCCTTAAAGAATATTGTTTTGTCTTGAAAACAACCAGTTATAGGAGTACATATACGGCCAAGGGGCTTATGCCTCTCAATTCAAAATCTTGCTCAATGAGCATTCTCCTCAATGTAGCTAATTTTTTTCAAAAGTATTTTGTTGCTTAAAAACTGGCCAGGTGGAGGTTAATGGTTATTGCAAAATGTACAATAAATGCTTACACCTACTAGCCATGTTATTGCCCAGGCCGGATTTACATTGAGTTGGACCCCTGGCACTGTGGGATTTTCGCAATATTTTCCTGCCAAATACAGGAGAAGATCAAAAAAAGTCTTATATGAGCGCGGTTTAGCAGCTGTACGTATTTTACCAAAAAGTCGAACAGACCGATAAGTTTAAACCGCTTCTTTATTCGTAATACACACAGCATACGGATTTCGTTTCTCTGGCTGAGTAAGGGAGACAACGTCGGCTCGCTCCAGCGTTACATACCAACCGCCATTGTATATCATTGTTACGTCCAGGGCATGGTATGGAATGGAATCGAATTGAAAATGGAATGGAATAGAACGGAAATTTCGGTATGGAGTATGGAAGATGCCAGAATGGAATGGAAGATTTCAAGAATGAAATGGAAGACAGTCTTCCATACTTCCATACCAATTCCATACTAGATTTCGTGCATTGTATTTACAGAAAAATACATACATATGTCGGGTAGTGATAAATAATATTGTCACAGTAGTATTCGACTTCAATATCTATGCATATTTATTATTTGTCGACAAATCGCGGTACTTTGGTTGTGTACATTGCGCAAACAGTGTACGTATTGCATCATTGTAAGTACATTGTGATTTAATTGCAGCATTGATGCTACAGTTGACGACCTTGATAGATTTGACTTAATTGTTGTTTTTTGTTTATTTTGAGGCTGACAATTTGCCCAGTCGTAAATTTTGTTTTCTTACATCATCACGAAAACTCGTATTTACTATTTCATCCCCGTTTCAGCTAAATTTTATTTATATTTTTAGTTTTTCATCTTACAATAATTCTTTTTGGTGTTAAAGCTTGGTATTTCTATTACGGTAAATGATCTAGTTGACGTGAGGGCAAACTTGTACGGTAATCATTAAACCATAGGCATAGCCAGAAGGACCGGGGCCTCTGCTCCCCCCACCCCACCACGATTGAAAAGCTACCAATGATAAAAATGATGACACAAAGCCAATTTATTCAGTTTCTTTTAGCATTTTTGAGTGCAACAGTACATGCGTACAATGGCAATTAGCAATAACTTAATATTAATATTGACGACCAGGAAACCCATGCCCTCTCAATTTAAATTTTTACCAACCAATTTAAATGTACAAGCCGGGAGAAATTCAGCGTTTTTGTTCTAAAAGGTGCAATCTCAGGCACTCATCTAACTTGTTTATGCAATAATTTGTTTTAGGCTCCCAGCTACCTTTTATATGGCAATAACATAATTAGTGATCATTTATGGCATCTACTGTACCAACTTTAAATAACTTTAAATTACGAACTTTAAATAACAATCCACCTCCATCTCGTCAGTTTTTACGCGACAAAATGCTTTTGAAAAAACCTAGTAAGGGAAAATGCTTATTGAACAAATTGTTGAATTTGAATCGAGCGTGCCTGGGCCCCTGGTCGTACATATATTCCTACAACTGGTTATTTTCAATGACAAAACAAAAATCTTCAAAGGCAAATCTTCTAGTGCATTATTTAACGCTAAAAATGTTGCAGAAAGCAATGTACCTTGATTTCTCTGACTTAAGTCGCAAAATTTAACCCAAAATGCAAGATTTTAAACGTGTTTTGAACTTGAGCTGAAGAAAAGGGAGTGATTTTTTCAATTGGCTTTTAATCATCAAAAATTTTGTTCTTTCGAATGGCTCTGAAAACGTGCGAAATGTGATTCGAATTGCATTAAAATAGGCATTTTTTCCCAAAAAATTACAAAAAATCGCCCAGGGGCGGATCCCCCATGCCCCCTCTGTGACATGTTTGAGTTGCACTAATTTGCTCACCACGTATCCCAATTTTGATAGGATAGAAAAATTTTTAACTTGCGGTTTTAGTCCTTCTTCTATGGCAAATCCAGGTTACGAGCCAAATCAGACGCCCAGCTTTTGATCTTTCATTCTTTGTCCCATAAAAAGTCCCTCTTTTCAAAAACTTCTGGTGACTTCATTGCATGATTTGTGGTTTAGCCTTCCTCCCAATTCAAAACCCAGGCTACACCTATGGATTAAACCATGTGCAATATGCATACCAGATACCGGTCGTTGCATCTTATTATTGTTGACGCATCTTCACGAACGGTTGCTTACAACATTGCAAAGGTGCAAAGCAACAAAATATATAAGGTATCTGCAGGTAATAAGGCCATGCTGGTAATATGGCCCACTACTCCCATCTCCGGATCTAAAAAAAGTAAAAATTTTCTATTTGCATGCAGTTGGAGTATGATCGATGCAAGCACTGATTGGAGAGTTTGGGTTGGATCCGTGCAGAAATGAGTTCGCTACAGCGAAACAAAGTTTTAAAATCTTGAAATGGAGTCTTTTTGTTAAATCTGGGATTTTTCGCTTTCCAAAAACAAGATGTATCGTTGAAGAAAATTCAATTTCTCGTTAGCAGGACTGGAAAGGATTGTTTCACAGTTAATTTAAGCAGTTTTGTGTGTTTAGAAATATTTGAGCCTGAGTGTAATTGTTATAAAATTGTTCGAGAGCCTTTGCTGGTAGTCAGGCTCAAGCACTAGTATATCTGTGGTTGTACAGTTATACTAGTCCATTCACGTGAGTACTCGTCCATTCACGAGAGTACTAGCCCATTTACGTGAGTACACCTCATTTTTTTCAACTGAGCTTAAAATGTGATTGCTTAATTTTAAATTTAGTTGCATACAGCATAGTAATGCATTAATTTAGGGTACGTTTGCCCGCTTGTTTTTTGATCCCTAAAAATCAACCTAGTATTTAGAAATGATGTTCAAGACCTCCTGTTAATGTTCCTAAGCATCTTCATGCTTGATTTAATGCAATAACGCCACAAACAAAGCACTAGTTTTTTATCAAAATCTTCTAAACAGCTTGACAATCTTGGGCCTTATTACCTGCATATGCATCTAATATAGCCCCAAAAATGTGTTTTTTAAAAATTACCTCACGAAAAACCTAAACTTTATATGACCTTCAATGTTTGATATATGATCTCTATCAACTCACACTACATCCACGGAAAGTTTGATCTGAAACCTTCAAGTAGTTCGTGAGAAATGTGAGAAAGTTTCTTAGGGTGGCCATATTACCTGCAGGTACCTTATACGTTGCATTGCTTCCAGTCTAAAATTTCTTTGGTATGGAAGTACAGAATGGAATATGGAAGAAAATTTTAGTATGAAATGGAAGATGGAATGGAAGATTTTTGGTATGGAATGGAAGAAAATTATCAATATGGAATATGGAAAAATCGTTTTTCATTCCATTCCATACCATGCCCTGGTTACGTCAAGAGCGTCACAGTGATAAAACGAATGGGCAAATTGTATTGGTGCGCTGTAGTTGAGAAACAATGGTGCAATTTATGGAAGCGGTAAAGAGTGCTATCGCTACAGCGGGGCCCCTGGCACTGTGCCATCTGTTAAATCATTTCCTGGTAATTGCATTACGTTTATAAAAAGGTTACATGAGGGCCTGTGTAAGCAAATTTTAGGATAAAAACCCTTAATTTCACTCGGATTATACGTTTAAATTGGTTGGCAAACATTAAATCGAGGGGCCCGGGGCCCCGGGATCAATATTATTGTTGGAGACTTATGTAAATTGGGGGCCATTTAGATATTATTGTAGGGGGCCCATTTAAATTGGTTGGCAAAAATTAAGTTGAGGGGACCCGGCCCCCTGGATCAATATTATTTTGGGGGGTCCATTTAAATTGGGGGCTATTTCGTTGTAGTGGGCCCGTTTCAATTCGTTGGCAAAAATTAAATTGAAGGTTCCGGGCCCCTTGGATCAAAATTATTTTAGGGGTCCATTTAAATATTATTGTACAGGGCCCGTTTAAATTGGTTGGCAAAAATTAAATCAAAGGAGCCCCGGGCCCAATGGGTCAAAAGTATTGTAGTGGGCCCATTTAAATTGGTTGGCAAAAATTAAATTGAAGGTCCCGGGCCCCCTGGATCAATATTTTGCTGGGGGCCCATTTAAATTGGGGGCCATTTGAATGCTACTGTAAGGGGCCCGTTTAAATTGGTTGGCAAAAATTAAATTGAGGGGACCCAGGCCTCCTGGATCAGTATTGTTATTAATTACTATTGTATGCGTGTATTGTTGTACGCGAAGATGCTATAAGAAACTGAAACAGAAGAAACAATAGTCTTTTTTGTGACATTTTTATCATTGGTAGCATTTCAATTGGGGTGGGGCCCGGACCCCCCTCCCCCTTGGCTACGCCTATAGTAGTGCAATCACTATATGCTTTAAACTGGCGCGCAACCACAATCAGAATAAAAGAGGGTATGAAATAATGATATAAAATGGTATGAAATAAAAGATGATTTTTCCATATTCCATGCTGGCAATTTTCTTCCATTCCATACTAAAAATCTACCATCCCCTATTCTATTGAATGCTAATTTTTTTTCCTTTTTCCATTTCATACTTCCATATCAAAGAACTTTTAGACTGGAAGCAATTTAACGTTTAATTTGCACCTTCGCAAAGCTAAGCGTACAATCGCGAGTGGTCGCTCGCGAAGGTAAGCATTTAAGCAAGCACTTGCAAAGGTGCGCGTAACATTACAAAGACGCAACAACCGGTATCTGGTATGCACAGGATTTAGTCATTCATACCAACTATAGCATTTGACGTAACCAAATTGCTAAAGAACATTTACCGCAATATAAATACCAAGCTTTAACACCAAAGAGAACTATCTCGAAATGAAAAAAAAAAAAACAGTTCGAAGCGTCAAAGCCGTCAGCTATAGCATCGATGCTGCAAATTGCAATACGTACTACACTGTTTGCACAATTACACGCAACCGAAGTACCGCGATTTGTTGACAAATAAAATATAGATGTTGAGCACTTCTGTGAGAATATTATTTATCACTCTCCGACAAGCGTATATACAATATTTTTCTGCAAATGCCATGCGCTAAATCGAGTCTGGAAGATCGTCTTCCATTCCGTTCATGAAATCTTCCATTCCATTTCATTCTGGTATCTTCCACATTCCAAAACAAAATTTCCGTTCCATTCCATTCAATACCCTGCTCTGACCATAGGCGTAGCCAGAGGTGGGGCCCAGGGGGCCCGGCTCCCCCCCCCCAATTAAAATACCGCCAATGATAAATTATGATAACATAGCCTAGCGATGTTTAGTTGCAGTTTTTTTTTTAGTAATTGCGCACATAACAGTAACTAACAATAGTATTACTGACGTTGAGGGAACCCCGGGGCCCCTAACTAACAACCAGGGGGCCCCGTGGCCCCTATCTAACGATCAGGGGGGCCCTAACCAACAGCCAAAGGGCCCCTAACTGACGACCAGAGAGCCCCTAATCACACACAAGGGGCACCGGGCCCTTAACTGACAAACAGGGGGCTCCAGGGCCCCTAACTGTCAACCAAGGAGCCTTGGGACCCCTAACCAACAACCAGGGTGCCCCAAAGCCTCTAACTAACGACCAAAGGGCCTGGAGCTCCTAATCAACAACTAGGGGACCCTGGGGCCCCTAACTGACAACCAGGGGGCCCCGGGGCCCCTAACTAAGAACCAGGGGGCCCCGGAGCTCTATCTAACTACCAAGGGGCCCTAACCATCAACCAGAGGGTCACTGAGCCCCTATCTAACGATCAGGGGGCCCCTAATCAACACGCAGGGGGCCCCTAACTAATAAACAGGGGGCTCTGGGGCCCCCAACTGACAACCAGGGAGCCCTGGGGCCCCTAACCGACAGCCAGAGTGCCTCAAAGCCCCTAACTAACAACCAGAGGGCCCCGGGCCTCTAATCAACAACCAAGGGGCCCCGGTGCCCCTAAGTGACAACCAGGGAACCCTGGGGCCCTCAACCGACAACTGAGGGGCCTCAAAACCCCTAACTGACAAACAGGGGACCCCGGGGGCCCTAACTGAGAACCAGGGGGCCCCAAAGCCCCTAACTGACAACCAGGGGCCCAGGAGCCCCTAACCGCCAACCAGGTGGCCCCGAAGCCCCTAACTGACAAACAGGGGGCCTCAGGGCCCCTAACTAACAACCAGGGGGTCCCAGGACCCCTAACCAACAACCAGGGGGCCCCTAACTAAAAACTAGGGGGCCCCAGGGCCCCAAACTAACAACCAGGGGGCCCCGAGGCACCTAGCTGTTGACCAAGGGGCCCCGTAATTCAAGTTTTTAAGAATTTATATGCAAAACATTTGAGAAATCTAAGAGTTTTGTCCTAAAAGTTGCAACCCCAGGCACTCGTTTAACGTTATTATGAACTTAATGCTATAACACAGGCGGTAATGCAAACCCCCCAATTGAAATGCTACCAATGATGAATATAATGAGAGCATAGCCAGTATGCTGTCCTTGTCCGGAATTGCAGTTTCTTTAATTTAGGATTTGCGCGTACAAAAGTAAGTAATAATAATGACGACCACGTGTCCACGTCATAATAATGTCATGCAATTCTTGGAGGTTTTAAAAAACTGTCAATTGACTTGACTCGAGTTCTCCACGTTTTGGAAAAAAGTTATTTCAATTTTGCTTTAAATGTTTTTTTTTTATGAAAGAATTTAAGAGCGCAATCTTGTCTCAAAATCATAGGCGTAGCCAAGGGGATGGCCCACGGGGTCCGGGTCCCCTCAATCGAAATGCCACCAATGACAAAAATTTGACAAAAAAGTCTTGTTTCTTCATTTTCAGTTTTTTCTAGCATCTTTGCGTACAACAGTGCACGCGTACCACAGTATTTAAAAATAAATAATATTGACGACTAGGAGGCCCGGCGCACCTCCTTAATTCAATTTTTTCCCACCAATTTAAACGTATAACCAGAGTGAAATAAAGGGGTTTTGGCCTAAAAGTTGCAACCTCAGGCCCTCATCTAAACTTTTTATGAATGTAATGCAATCACCAGCGCCGAATTTGCCATATGGCACAGTGCTAGGGTCCCGCGCTCAGATAAAAGGACTTTCTTTGGTCTTCACTTATATTTGGCATATGGTGCAAAATCCCTAAGTGCTAGGGGCCCCGCGCAATGTAAATCCCGTCCGGGAATAACATGTTTAGTAAGTGCAACCATCTAATGTACCATTTTTCAATAACGATTCACCTCCACCTTGTCAGTTTTTATGCACAAAATACTTTAAAAAAAAAATAGGTAAGGAAAATGCTCGTTGAACAAATTATTGAATTTCAATTGAGGGGGCCAGGGCCCACTGGCCGTACATGTACTTCTATAACTGGTTAACATCATGACAAAACAAAAATCTCTAAGGAAAATCTTCGAGTGGATTATTATTTACTTCAAAAATGTTGCAAGAGACAATGAGCCTTACTTATTCCTACATGAACCAAATCACTTACAATTAAAATTTTACACCATAAGGCGACATTTTAAACGCGTTTTGGACTTTAATTGCAAGTAAAAGGAGGATTGAACAATTAAATTTTTTCGATTGGCTTTCAAATGTTAAAAATCTAGTTCTTTCAAATGGCTGTGAACACGTGCGATACGTGATCCAATAGGATTAAAATAACTTTTTTTTCAGAAAAATTACAAAAATCGCCCAGCGGCTGGGGGCTTTGCCCCCAGACCCCTGTTTGTGATACGTTTGAGTGCACTAGCTTACTCAACACGTCTCCTAAGTTAGACTTCGCACTTTCTAACTCCTAGTTTTCGCCCTCTCCCTTTACCAAAATCCTGCATAAGTGCCGACAGGCTACCGCTTCAGGATCTTCCATTCTACGATATCTTTGCCCAACAAAACGTTCTATTTTTGAAAATTTCTGATGACGTCATTACATGTGATTTGTGGTTTGGGCCCCCCCAAGCAAAATTCCTGGCTACGCCTATGGCTCTGACCACAATTTTGCTCGGAGAAAAGGGGGGGAGGCGGCTTTTTTATAAGTTAAAATGTTTTTGTTGAAAAAATGTTTTATATAGGCTAAGCAAACTGGTGCAACTTAGGTGTATCATACGTATCATAGACGGGGATCTGGAGCAAATCCAGATCAGCCTCTCGGAAATTGTTGTAATTTTTTGGCAAAAAATAGACATTTTAGCGCCATTTAGATCACATCTCGCATGTTTTTTAAAGCGATTTGAAAGAACTAATTTGCTAAAATTCGAAAGTCTTTTAAGAGAATAAAATTATCTCACTCCTTCAGCCCCACCCCCATTCTTACAAGTCATGTCCAAAACAAGTTTAAACGCTTGTAATTGAGGTTAAATTTTTAAAGAGCCTTCGCTAAGGAGGAGGGGTTAGCCTTCTTAACTCTATCCTGGTTCCCCTTCTGTCTTTGAAGAGCCAAAGCCTTGCAATATGTTGTCCTTACTGTTCTTGAATGCTTTTGCTATCGCCCAGTCCCCTCAAGCATGCCTATAGTGAAATAATTCTTTAAGAGCAAAACTATATGCTGTTAAAATTTACGTTTTATATTCTCTGCAGTTAGTAATTTCTGCGATTGTGTGGAAATACCGCAGACACGCCGCGCATAATCGAGTTCAAAATTCAACACTTCTTATTAAATATACGCCATCGTAGCTTGGATTTGAAACAGGTGAGGAAATCCAGAATTTCGAAAACAGCAAAATCTGGAGCAAAATCTAGAACTGCTCGCATATTTAACTGATTTCATTTTGAAGGTTCAAATACTTCAAAGGAAAGAAAATCCACAACGACCACAGCATCCACGTTGAGCAGGTGAGTTCTATAGGTATGTAACTAGTGGTAAAATGGGCGTGTGAGCACCTTTTGACTATTCTAGTGATTTTTGCTCCCGCCACAACGACCTTTTGAACTCTCACTCCAGAATTCTTCGCACAGTCATGTTCTTTGCTTTCTTGGATAGCACATGAAATTTTTGCCACTTCATTTAATCCAGTCTCATTTTTAAGCAGTTTAGAAACGAGAATTTTTTTAACCATTTTTGAGCATTTAATCCGCTCTCAGTTTGATTGACGAAAAAAAATCCAGATCTGCCAGCTTGACTAACGACCACACCACAGACACTCCACCGAGCGGAATTATTGTGATTATAGTTTGTATCACTGCACTTTTTTGCCAATGTGTGAATTCTTTTAATTTTGTATGATCATGACATTACTACAGGGCTAGTAAGATGCGTTGTTAGACTCCCAGAACTGACACAATTATAGCTGGTACCAATTATAGCAGACACAATTCTGTCTAGTCAGAAGCCAACCGTTGATCATTGGGGTCCATCCGCCTGCCATAAAGTATGAAGTTTGTATAAAGTGTATAGAATACCTTACAGTCAAGATAACAGGAAGGAAGAGACTGCTTCACCGGAAATGTTTATCTATTTTTTTATTACTCTTACTCAATCTACCCAAGCTTTAATCTGTACTCAAAAGATAACTCCAAAACTAACCCTAACCTAAACCCTAACTCAGACCATAACCTTAATCCTTGAAAAAGCAGTTTAAAAATGTGCGATATTTCTCATTTTCGTTTTCTCTTTAACTTAAAACTGTTTTGTGAAATAGTTACTCCCTAACAATATAATGTGTTTAGGCGGAGTTCAAAGAAATCACTTTATCGAGCCACAGTAAGTCAGGCGTAACGGTGGACATCAACAGCTTCAGAAATGGCACCAAAACGGTCAGGTAAGAGCTGAGTGTCTTTAAGCCAATTAAGAGAGGACTAAAGGCAAAATTGGGGTGTCTAAAGTCAAGGCAATCGTATTGGATTGAATGGGCGTTAATTCCATCCTTTCTAATCCAGCTGTTCTAGAAATATTCTACTTCGAACACTACGTAGGGGTCTTTCTAATTATAATGCTATTGACAGCCCTGACGTCAATAACATCGGTGACGTCATATCAGTTCTATCTCAAGGCAACGCCGCAATTAGGCTGACTAGAACATTTTAAAGTCGGCAGCGTTGCCGAATGGGTAAAGGCGTCGTTTAATCTACGACCTTAATCGCATGATCTGGGTTCAATCCGCACCCTGGTAACGTTGTTGTGTCCTTCAATAAGACGCTTTACGATGATTATCTCTGCTTGGTGGCTTCGAACAAGCAGCAAATTCAGTGGGCAAGAATTCGGAGAATATTGGATCACTGAAAACTCCTAAGCAAGTGCATATTCCTCCAAGCACGAAGTAGTCATTGCAATGAAAAGTGTGCCGATCTTCCAACCGTTAGCATCTGACTCTGTCCGGTGACAGGAGGATAAATGTGCGCAACAACAACAACAACAGCATATGCCTCTGTGGGCTAGGCTACCGCATTAGAACGTCGGTGTTGCCAATAAAAATTATAATTAGGAAGGCTACTACGTCGTGTTTGAAGTAGAATATCTCTGGAAAGGCTGGGTCAAGAAAGGATAGAGTCAACGCCAATCTAATTCAATACGATTGTCGTAACTTTAGATACCTTTGTCGGTTTTGCCGTCAGTCATCTTTTAAGTCTTGTTGATCATACTTTTTTTTTTGCAGTACAGCAAGTAAGTTTTCAACGTAAGGTGAAAATCTACCCCAAAAAAATAAAATTATTTTTTCAACCGTTTAGGTCGTTTTGTTTTTTTTAGTCAAAGAGTTTCGTATTTGAAAATTCACCTAGCTCTAAACTTCAAAAGTCTATTTCTTGAAATTTAAAAACTTCAAGTTATATTTGTTTCATGCTTCTTCCTTTTATTTTATTTGCGCTACTATGCAGTATGCATACATAAAAATTTACAATAATACAAAAAAGCCAACAAATAGGAGTAGCAGTAAATGTCAAACTTTATGACGCACTACATTCAGCAGTAGCATAAAATCAAAATTCAAACTTAAACGAGGAATAAAAGGCAAAATCGATGGGGTGAACTAAAGTTAGGCCAATCGCGTAAGCCTAGATTGGCGTTGACTACATCCTTCTTGACTCAGCCGTTCCAGAGATATTCTAATTCTAACACGAAGCAGGGGCTTTCAATGTTATAAATTTTAATAATTTTTATTGGCAACCCTCATTGACAGTGATAGCTTTAAGCAGGGTCCACGCGGAAGCCTTCAACGTTTACGTCGCTGTTCCGTCACCGTTCAGCCTTCAACCGTTATTTCGCGGCGACGGTAACCTGCTACGTGAATGGTTCACAGCGATCCGTTGCCGTTACGTATAACCTGTAACTGGTTGTAATGCTTGCATAGCAGTTTTGTTAATAGGCAAAGAGAAGAGGGCCCAATCATGTTTGGGCTTTGTAACCACCATACTATGGACCTATGCTTAAATTGAGAGCTACTGATAAATTTACAGGCTACTTAAAGAATTTTATCCTGTTGTGTTAACTTGCTAGTTTTGAAGTGCTTGCCAAGATCACTATCATTTTGATAATAAGTCAATTAAGATGTTTTTTGACGATTTAAAAATCAAAATCATACAACAACCAAGTTGCTGGGTTTAAATAGCCAAAATTAAGCATGCGAGGAGGCGTCTTCTCTAGCTCAAGTGGTAGAGCAGTGGACCGGTAATCCAAAGGCTGCAGGTTCGATTCCTGTGGGAAGACAATTTTTCGCATTGCTTGTTTTAAGTAGTTGCCGTTCTGGTGGCTCTTCCCTAGGCTTCCGAGCTGGTAGCCTTTAGGCCAGAAGCACGCAAAACGATTAAAGATCACTATCATTATCAAGTATCAGTGATTAAAATAAGTGATGAATTTCAAATTTAGTTTCACTTAGTTGCACTGTTGCACCTCTGCTGCAACACAAAACACATTCACTGGTATTGGTATACGCCTACCTGGAAGTAGCGCCAAAAACAAAGGGTAGGACTGCAGGATTGGCCAAAGGGTTGCCTATGGCTTGGTGGTGTAGCATTCAGCTTGCCTGATGGTATGGTATGACGTCGTGTTTGAAGTAGAATATCTCTGGAGCGGCGGCAGTCATTCACATAAATTGAAAACAAAATAAACCAATCATGAGCAGTACCTCGAATTCCACAATGATTGAGTTTAGCAAGTAAAATGTTGTGATCAATAGTGTCGAAGGCCTTGGATAAGTCCAAGAACACTCCTAAAGTTGCTTCATTAGATTCCATGGCAGCAGTTATTTTATTGACTAAGTATGTTGCAGCCAATTCAGTAGAATAGTGCTCCCTGAAGCCAAACTGGTATTTATGAAAGAAATCATTTTTTTCCAAAAAATTTGAGAGTCTAATTTAGCACAATTTTTTCAAGGAGTTTAGAAAAGCATGATAATAAGCTTATGGGCCAATAATTAGTAATGTTTTTAGAATCACCTTTCTTATAAATTGGGATTATTTTGGCAGTTTCAAAATGTTCAATAATTTTCCTTGAGACAGCGACAATTTAAAAATACGTGATAGAGCTTTTAGAATGTTATTAGGGGTAAATTTTACTTACTTTGGATGGAATATCATCTATGTCACAGCTTGATTTTGGTTTCATGGTGGTAATTATACTTTGTATTTCTTCAGCGGAAGTGGGTTTAAAGAATATTGTGTTTAAAGTAGGTTGAGGTAAAAAATCAGCAAATTTAGCAGCGGTCCAAGGAATTTTTTTGACCAAATTTTCAGCTATTGTTGAGAAGTATGTGTTAAAACGGTTTGAGATTTTTACATCATTGGATATCAACTCATTGTTAATGAAAAATTGATTCTTAATTTTGATTTTTGACTTACCTAAAAGCTGATTGATTATTTGCCATGTTTTCTTCAAGCTCTTTTTGTTTTCCACAAGTTTAGATTGTATGTATACTTGCTTTTTATTTTTCACAAGTCTATCATAGTAATTTCTTATTTGAGCGTATTTATTTTTATTCATTTCATTAGGTTTTTTCATAAATTTTTTATACAATCGCTGCTTAGTTTTGTAAATGGTTTGTAGCTCAGAATCATACAAAGTTGTACTCTTATTTTTATATTTTTTTGACTTGAAATAATTCATTACAGGAAAGTTATCGTAATAGACTTTGCTGTAGTTACATTCAAAGTTATTGCAAGCATCATTAACATCAGTCGATGTTAAAATTGGTCTAGTGTCGACATTTTACAAGGCTTCCATAAATTTTATCAAATTTTCACTGCTGTAATTTCGTTGTTATTTGCTTTGATTTCTGATTTGAGTTGGAGAGTTATGTAATTGTACACAAAGTACTGTAGAATGGGTAAATGGTCAGCCACACAGTCAGCCATACAGTTTACAGCAGACGCTAGTTTTTTGCTGAGTATGTTGGTCCACGTATGATCCAGCACTGTAGCAGAAGTAGCTGTGAATCTGGTTGGTTTGGTGATAGCAGGATAAAAACTGTTTCATACATTAAATCAATAAAATCACTGGCACAATTTTTGATGTATTTTAGTAAATTGTAATTTTGATCACCAACAATTATAGCCGGAGTTTTGGATTTGGAGATTGCTTTTAACATTGGTGTTAGATGATCAATAAACTGCATGTTGCAGTAGCATAGCCAGGGGGGGAGGGCTATATCCCCCCCATTGGCCTGTCAATCAAAATGTAGAATAAGAAAAATACACCGTTTTTAGCTCTTCTGAGACTGTTTTTTGCGCTGGAATTGACTAACAAGTGATTTAAAGCATCTTTTGAAACATGTATTCAAGGGGGGGGGGGGGGAGAATTTGTCAAAAATTAACGTCAAAAATCAACGAAAACTTTAAAAAGTGCCCAAAAATAAAAAAATCTTATTTGATCGCTAGTGTAAAAACGCCAAGCATAGGTTTCATCAACAAATATATTATAAACTCAGGAACAAGGGGGGTGGGGGGGGGTGGGAAGGGGGCTGTTTAGTGTTAGTTAATTACCAATCACTTCTCTCAAATATCTTTCCATTAGCTCCCCCCAATTATTTTTCTTTATAAAATATAGACGAAATAGATTACTCTGAATGAGTTTTATTGAATAATAGGATTTTATAATTTACCAGGATGTAAACAAGAGAACTGCAATGTTATCATTAGCCACTTCCCAGAACTGCAATGTTATCATTAGCCACTTCCCACATAGACCATTAATGCAATCAGTTGAATAATGTTGCGCTGCCAATTTTTATGCCACGTTTTAAAAGCATTATTTTTTACTAAAATACAGTAGCTCTAAAATTAAGTTATTTTTGCAAAAAAATGCAAAATTTTCGAGCGCTGGGGGCTACGCCACAGACCCCCGTGCCTCCAGCGGCTGGGACTTTGCCCTCAGAGCCCCAGCTTCCGGAAGCTGGGGGCTTAGCCCCAGACCCTGAAACACAGCCCCCCTATTGCGAATTTCTGGATACGCGCCTGGCATGTTGGCTGATAATTCCTGATTTGGTGATCTGTAAACAGTACCAATTGTAAGTTTATCATTGTTGAGTGAAATGTAAATGAACAAAGATTCAAAAATTTTTTCAATCGTTTTTGAATAGCTATTCTTTATAGTGAATGATAAATTAATTTTGATAAATGATAAAAGGCCACGTCTCCTCCTCGATATTTACTTCTTCAATTTGACACCAAAACATAATCTAAGAAAGCATTAAATTCTCCTTGCTGACCATTTTTAATCCAAGTTTCATTTAAAGATATTACATGTGGTTGATTTTTCATTGAAGTTACTAATATTTTTAGTTTGTCATAGTTAAGAAAGAGTTAATGATCTGACGTTTAAATGCATCACGATTAAAGAGCATCTTTGGTTCATGCCTTCCATTAAGAGCTTCTTGGTATTTTTTGAAATAATCGTAATTATGATCAATAAAATCAAGGTTTTATTCTTTTAAATTGTTTTCAAACTGACTATTGTGCAAATCAGTTTTCCAATTATCGCTATCAGTATTTGAAAATACTTTATTAAGATTGGATCTAATTTGGTTTTAGACAGAAGTTCATCTTTATTACAGTACTGAATAAAGAATGAAATACTTTGCTAGTACAACAGTAAAAAAGCAAAGCTTTCAGTAAACATTTTAAGCAGAGGTGGAGTCCTCGAGAACGTCCTTGGCCTCTCGAGAACGTCCTCGAGGACACATTTTGAAGTCCTTGGCCTTGGCCTCGAAACCTCAAGTCCTCGAAAATTGCCCTGTCCTCGGCTCGAAGACAGCACTATTTTCTGTACCGTTGAAATCTTGTTGGAAAACGCCAGAAACCTCGCAGAAAATCTGCGAAGACCTTTTTTGTTTTCTGCAATTGGAGATTGCCAGAAAAATTTTTGTTATTATTATTATTAATGAGCAGCGGTGCAAGCGAATCTGCTACCGTTAGGTAAAGTTCGCCTACACATTGCGTAGGCCTCGTTAGGGCCCATTGCAACTGCAGCTGCTATGTTATTGTTGTTTTGTTTGGATACTAGTCGAACTCAGAAAGCCTTCCAGCTTTCTTTAAGTACGTGGCCAGTTTATCAAAGTTACATTTCGTTACCACAGTGTGAACAGTGGTTTTGGTGATTCCAAAATATTTAACACGAATATCTTGGTAAAGCTTGCAATTGCCTACATGATGATTTGGTGTTTCTTCCTCAAGGCTACATTGTGGACACAATGAAGTCTCAACACGACCTGTAGGTTTCTTGTGTCGCTGTAGATTGCAATGCCCAGTTAAAACTTGCTCTACTGTGTTTAAGTGAGGCCTCTTAAGGTTAAAGAGACGTATTGTTAGTCGAGAAGACGTCCAACCTGCAGACTCCTTCATCCTCATTTAGTCCTTCCGTTCATTCCACATAGATTTCCACCTATCTGTGGACTCAACTCAACTCAGAATTTATTGCGTCCAACTCACTCACACCTAAATAATACAAATCACATATCGGTTCATGTATAAAATTAACATGGAAGGACAGGGAGACTGCGAAGGGACCGTTAGGTCTTCTAGTCAAGCAGCCACCCTATATTGGTAGGCAATTTGCCAGTTAGATTCAAATAAAAGCTAATAGTATTTAGATGTCTCTTGCAACTTGTGTTGCTTTACATCAACATTTCAACCAAAATTTTTGCATTTGAATTTTAGTAATTTGCAATTAGCTAGTCTTTGTAATTAGATTTGAATTTTCAGAAAGTATTTTTCCTTACATCGGAAGGAATATTGTTCCAAATAATAACGCCTTTATAATATTTGATTGAACGTTGCATTCGGGATGTTTGATAAAGAGGAATGCGATAATTGCAACCAGTCAGTCGTTTTCTGGTGTCTATTGTATGGATTTGATTCAAACCAACAAAATAATTTTAGAATTCAAAGGAAGTTTGTTATTGAAGTGTCGATGAAGGAATTTACCTATTTCAAACTTGACTAATTCGTTTATTTTGAGGATTTTTAGTTTCTTATATGCTGTAGTACTGCTCTGCCAATGGTTTAAGCCTTCGATTAATTTTATAGCTTTATTTTGAAGTGTTTGTAAAGGATTTTGAAAATGTAGAAGACCAGGCAGAGATGCAGTAAATTAGATGAGGGTGAAAGAGCGTATTGTACAAAAGAAGTAGATAAGTTTTTGGTAAATAGTGTTTGACTTTGAACATTACACCTAAGGTTCTGGAAAGCTTAGAATAGTGGAAGTTGATATGAGTTTTGAATGTAAGGTTGTCGTCTATTTGTACACCAAGATATTTAACAGATTTAGGAAGATTAATTTTGAAGCCGTCAAAGAGAATGGTCAAGTTTTGGTAAGAAGCTTTATCATTGCTTTTGGGCGATATTATCAAGGCTGAAGATTTTTGAGGATTAATGCGCAATTTGTTAGCAGTTATCCATTCAGAAACAAATTTTAAGGCGGAGTTAATTGTCTCTTGCAAGTTTTCAGGTTTTGACGAACTAAAGCACAGACAATTATCATCTGCAGACAATCGAGGTGTTACTGATGTGTAATTAATTAAGTCATTGATGTAAATTAAAAATAGCAATGGGCCTGAAGTTGATCCTTGGGGAACTCCAAGGTTAGATTTATATAGTCTTGATTCGTCATCCAAAGCAACAAATTGCTGTCTATTTTTTTGTAAGTAGGATTCAAACAGATTTTTAGCAATACCTCTGATACCATAATGTTCAAGCTTTGCAATCAGTATATTATGGTCTGCTGTGTCAAAAGCTTTTTGGATATCGAAAAATATTAATCCAGAATATTTTTTCTCATGGGTGTTATCATAAACTAGAGTTAACACAACACCGTTTCAGCATGCATGGTGGAAAGTCCTGGTCTAAAGCCATACCGGGTAGGTGCTATTATTGAGTGCATACGTATAAAAATATCGAGTCTTTTCTATAGCAATTTTTCAAAAATTTTGGCAAAACATGACAGCAGTGAAATTGGACGGTAATTAGTTGGATTATGTCTACTGGCTGATTTGTAAACAGGTATCACTTTTGCTACTTTTAAAACTTCTGGGAAAATCCCCAGTGTGATCGAGTGATTGACGAGTACAGAAAACGGTTCAGAAATTACAGGCCACGCTAGTTTAACAAAAAAAAGGAGGGATATGATCAAAACCACTACTTTTTCTTACATTTAGCGAATTGATTGTGTTAAAAATCTCGCCCGGTTCAGTAGGCTGCAAGAATATTGAGTCAGAAATGCGTCTATCAAGAAATCGTTTAAACGAGTTGGCCGAGGTAGGATTGGGATTATCTTTGACAATTTTTGAAACTATAGTACTGAAATGATCTCAGAATTGTTGGGCAATGAGTTTTGGATCATGCGTAATGTCACCGCTGACTTCTAATGCTTTAGGACATTGTTTGTTTTTTTTACTGGGCAAAAGAGAGTAGAGTAAATCCCAGATTTTGCGACCGTCACCTTTACAATTTTCTAATTCGCGATGAAAATATAGTTTTTTAGCCAGACACTTTACTCTAGTTAGCTTATTTGCATAAGCCGTGAACGACGTTTTTGCGATTTCACTGCCACCAATAAAATGCGCTTTATACATTTTTTGCTTACTTCGAATGGAAGCCAAGATTCGATTCGAAATCGAAGGCTTGAGGGCAAGGTTACTTCGCTTGCGCGATAACAATTTGAATGGAGCATTTTTGTCCAAGACTTTCGTGAATATATCGTGAAAGTCATTAAACACAGTATTAAAATCATTTTCATCAACTTCAGGGAGAGAATTAAGGAATTCGGAGAAAGAAACTACTAGGTTATTTTTGAATGTAGTTGGCGAAAAGTTTGTTGTATCCCTTAGTTTGATTCTTTTGCATCTTTTAACTTTTGGTTTATTTTTATCCCTAATAATTACATTTGTCATGTAGTGGTCACTTAAGCTCGTCGGTTCTAATAATTCCCGGGATTAGCTTGTGTGACAAATCATTAGTAATGATATGGTCGATGATGCTTGCATATGTGTCCGTTACCCTAGTGGGTTGGGTTATTAATGGAAAAAAACCCTTACTAATTAGTCCGTCTAAATAATTCTGTGCAAGAGTAAGTAGAACGATTAAATTTATTAATGTCAAGATTTACGTCAGCAAGTATAAAAGTAGTTGTGTTAGCAAAAGGTTGTTCATCCAAAGCCTTGTCTAATTTCAAAATAAATTTTTTTTTGCATGTGTTGGGAAATCTATACAAAACAATGACGTTTATGATAGAGTTTGTTAATGTCAATGTTTTGTATAGACATCCCAGTCAGTCCTTAACCGCGCTAACACAGCTGGCATACGGGACTGTAATAAAAGGCTCAGGACCATGTATTTTTGATTTAGATCCTGATTTGGCTACCACTTCGTTACCATGTACCTCTGCATGACCAGGAATCCAGACATAGGTGGGCACAAATCGCTAATCCGTTAATTAGCGAAGCTAACATTTCATTAGCGGATTAGCGGTTCCGCTAACGTTCAAAAATGTTAACGGACTGGTTATCCAAGCTATTTTTTTAGTCAATCCGCTAATCCGCCAGAAAAAAATAGTTGAACTGCGGTTTCAATAAGGTATAGTCAAAAAATTACTACATTTAGCCGATTTTGCTAGGCAGAGAAATGTGTACTTCAAGCATACGATGTAAGTCGTTTTTAGAACATGGTAATTTATGTCGCAAAACTCGTGCTTCGATATGGTAATGCTTTTCTCGCGTCGGTAATCCCTCCAGTCTATGACATCATAATGCTGGCCAAGCGCGATCACGAGCCAATACGAGGTCAAAATTTGGAAACCAGCATTTGGAAAAAGCACGACCAAAATTGTTCATGTCATATTGAACTTCAGGTACTTTGTGTTGTCCAGCTGGCTGCCGCCACCAACGGATTATCAATTCAGCAGAGCGCTCTTTCGTTTTTCATGCAGAGCGATCATTTAGAAAGAGGGAGCAGGAAGATTGAAATATTGTACCTGGAAGCAAAGTTGCAGTTAAAGCCAGCTACAGTACGTTTTACCGGATTGCGTAGGTTTTTGAGGCTGAACAGTTGGCTATACCCGTTGTGGTTACTGCTTAGCAGGCTGACTGAAGAGCCCAAAACCGTGACAATACCTTGAGATTGAATAAACTTTTGGAATTTGGAAATTTTGAAGGTGCAATATGTTTAGATTTGGCTTATCAACTGAAAAACGCAATATTAAAATGATAGGTACGAGTTACAAAATTGATTTTTTTCCGTCTAATATTGTACTTTTATGGTTAATTAGCGGGTTAGCGAATTAGCGTTAGCTTCCGCTAACAAAAAATTTGTGTTATCGGATTGGCGTTAGCGAAGCTAATCTTTTCAATTATCGGAATAGATGTTAGATGAGCTATTTTTGCGTTAGCTGTGGCTACCTATGAATACAGACAATACTGACGTGGTTTTGTTTACCTAACTGATTAAGGTTTCTAATACAGTTGAACATTGTAATTGATATTACAGTGCACTTTATGGGTGCTTTGATAGCTGCTTGACTATCAACCAGCTCACCAATGCTTTGATTGTGCATTTTTTTCAAAAGCGGGTTCTTTGCCACCAGAGGTGGAGTCCTCGAGGACGTCCTTGGCCTCGAGGACTTCCTCAAAAACACATTTTCAAGTCCTTGGCCTTGAAGCCTCAAATCCTCGAAAATTGCCCTGTCCTCGGCTCGAGGACAGCACTATTTTTGAACCGTTGAAATTTCGATGGAAAACGCTAGAAACCTTGCGGAAAATCTGCAAAGACCCTTTTTTTGGTTTCCTCAAGTGGAGATCGCCTGGAAAAAATTTTTTGAAGACCTGTTTTTTTGAGATTGCCTGAAAAAAAATTTTGAGGACCTTTTTTTTTTGGAGAACACTTGCGTCTGTGTACTTGGCCTTGGCCTCGAGACGGTCTGTCCTTGGCCTCGGAACTTTTTTGTGTCCTTGGCCTCGAGCCTTGTGTCCTCGACTCCGCCTCTGTTTGCCACTTCTGAAATAGCTAAGACTTCTGCCTGGAACACAGTACTGTAAATTCCAAGGTCGAAAATTGCTTGTTTTGGGGAGTTGTTTGGATATTTTGTATAGAAACCCGCACCTACTTTCCCACCTGGTTTTTAGCCATCAGTGTAAACCTTGATAGTGTTCAGATTTAGAACGCTTTCAGATCTGATAGCATTCTTTTTATCCATAATTTGACTTTCGAAATTTTTCTCGAATACCTTTGTTTTCTTTAGTCGGTCAGCTGACATTTTCAGCAGAGGTAAGAATCTTCTAGCCCCATTGCAAACATCAGCATGGCTTTTCGTTTTCCCAAAGGAACCAACTTGGTTGACATGCCAAAGCCAAAGCAGTGATTCTGTATGTCCCTCTCACTGCCTCAGCCAATAAGATTTCCTCGATGGGAGTTATTTTGAGCAATATTTCCAGAGCACCAGTCGGGGTGCAAGGAAAAGCTGATGAAATCATCAGGCTAGCAAGTCTCTGCACCTTTGTGAATTTCCGAACTAAATACTTTTTGTTGAGACCGCCAGCCCAGAACACACATGCATACGACATGATTGGACGTATCATAGCTGTCAGGGGCGCCCGCAGGGGGGGCACTTGCCCCCCCTGGAAATTAAGATCTTAAAAATTTTTTATGCTTAAATTTGCAAAATAATTCAACTATATCTATCTAAACTAAGAAAACAACCCTTTGTGGAGCTTTTTTGCCTTTTTTGCCATGGTGCAGAGGGCGGGGGCAGGAGAAACAGGATTGACCATTGGTAGTGACTATTTCACCGAAAATTTTGAAGTTAAAGAGAATAAAACGAAAATGAGAATAATTCATCCGCGCTTTTTTTATTTGCTTTTTTAGGGGTTAAGATTAGGGTTTAAGTTAAGGTTTGGGTTAGGGTTCGATTTGGGGATAGTTTTAGAGTAGGCCCTAAATATTTAAATTTGGGTTAGATTTGAGTCAGAATTAATAGAACAGTGGATAAAAATTTCTGGTGAAATAAACCCTTCCTTGCAGTAGTGGTCATTGACTTGGGGGGGCCCCGGGCAAGGATACAAAAAATGGGTCCCCCTTAAGCAACATCTAATGCTACTGAGATCGTGCAGGATCAGCGCTTCCGGGTTGGTACTTAGCACGAGCCCGTCCCCCCAAAAAAGGTTCTTTCTTAACCGATGTAGGCATGTAGCCTACCATCAGTTATAGTAAATCTGAGGGTGAGCACAATTAAAAACTCCCACAACTAGCCAATCAGGATCTGAAAATTCAAGATTAAAAGCAGTGTCATAACAAATTACTTATTAGGCCTACCCATACATGCTCAGTACCATAAAACTAGGCATTTCTATGTCATCACAGTACATTCTACAGCACAAACAAAAAAATTCTAAAATGCGGTTATCTACTAAAAGAGATGTATATAAGTGTATTAATTGTCTGTATAATAGCCTACGGCTTATGCCATGCCCGTGAACGGATATCAAGTACAGATAACCTGCAAATGCTTTGGGCTAGGCGTTTTTTGACACTTAAAGAGCCACTCTTTGCAAAGTGCCCCTCAACAAAGAGCCCTCTGCAAAAGGAACAGTAAGGAGCCCTTATGAAAAATGGGGTCCTTTGATAGTCTAAGCAACTCTTTGTAAAGAAACCATCCAAACAGGGCCATCTGCAAAGGGACCTTCCTCAAGAAGGCACCCTGCATAGAGCCTCTTCCATAGCCGAAAAGAGCCTTTTACAAAAAAAAAACTATTCAAAAAGGGCCCTATACCATCATCTCAAACGCACCTTCTTCATAAGGCTCCCGCAAAGGGACCCTCTTTATAGGGCACCCATAAACGGGCCCTCTGTATGTGTTTCCCATAAAATGCCCTCCACAAGGGGGGCCCTTATTTGTACACGAATGTACAAATAAGGGCCTTCCAAAATGTCCTTCCTGTAAGGGTCCTCTGTAAAGGCTCCTGGGCCCTCTTTATAGGGCTCCCGCTGAGGGGCCTTCTTTGTAGGGCCCCCTTAAACGGGTCCTCTATATGTGCCTCCCATAAAAGGCCCTCCACAAAGGGAACCCTCATTTCTACAGGAATGTACAAATAAAGGTCCTTCCAAAAATGTCCTTCAAACAAGGGCCCTCTGTAAAGGTCCTCCAAAAGGCGTCTCCAATGGGGTCCTCCACAAAGGGCCCCTGATGCCTTAACCCTAATGCCGGTACAAATAAATGTTCTATAGTAGGCGTAAATGTGCTACAAAAATTTGGGGGGTGTATGTTGCGTATTTTTTTGGGAGGGCTTTGTAGCACACAAAATCAAGTCGGGGGCCCCGGACAAATGCCCGGCTTGCCCATGCTAATGACTACCACTGCTTCCTTGCCCACTTTACGTGGAATATCATACAGCATTTTCTTAAAAGCGAGCGTAAGCAATGCTCCAGAAGCATTAAACTGTTTGATAAAATAATTATCAATATCAAATGTTTGTCAAACGTTTCAACATTCTGTCAAAGAGCTCTTATTTGGATCTAAATACAATAAAGTGTCTAATATTTCAAATTTACGCTGCGCTTATATAAACATTAAAATAATAATCACTCCGCCATTAAATTAATTTTGCCCAGAAACCGAAATCAAAACCAAACTTGCAATCAATAGCGTAGTCAGGGGGACTGTGCCCTCCTGCATTGGCCTGCTATAGACCAAAGCGGAGGATAAGAAAAATGTCACAATATTTGGCCTTTTGAGGCAGTCTTTTGCAGTAGTATGGCCTCTAAAGTTGTTCAAAGCCACTTTTAAAACACTTATTATTAATATTGTTATTATTATTTTAATTATAATCCTTTGTTTTTTTAGGGAGGGAGAGTATTAACTTATTTATCAAAAATACAGCTAACAAATTAATCGATAAAAACTTCAAAACATGGCTAAAAACTTGCAGTCAAAATTGATCGCTTAATGCAAAATGCGTATTGTAAGCTTCATAGAAAAAAAGAGTATAATGGGGACGATTCAGCATATAGTTTATTTAATTACAACGAGTTTTGGACTTGACCTATGAGTAACGTTGAGGTTTAATTTTTTTAAATGGCTTTCAAAGCGTATCAATTTAGTTTTTTAAATGGCTCTAAAAAGATGCGAAATTTAATTTAAAATAGCATTAAAATGGCTATTTTTTTTCCGAAATATCACCAAATTTGCCCAGCAGCTTGAGTTTTGCCCCAAGAGCCCGGTCTGTAATGTGCTTTAGTTGCACCTGTTTGCTCGGTACGCTGCCCCATTGAGACATTTTGAAAAAAAATTCAAACTTTAGGTTAATCACCCCTCCCCCCCAAACAAAATTCAGGTTGCAATCAGTATGGCAACCAAGGAGGCTCAGGGAGCTTAGCCTCCCCTTTTCCAAGTCACTTGGAAAATTTATCTCACATACAGTAGCGTAGTCTGGCTGGGAGGCTATAGCCCTCCCCCCCCAATTGGCCAGTCCACCAAAGTGCAGATTAAGGAAAATACCACGTTTTTAGTTCTTCTTAAAGTGTTTTAATCACTGGAATGGACTACAAAGTAATTTATAGCATCTTTTAAAACATATATTCAGGAGGGCTAAATTGTCAAAAATAAAACTCACAAATCTATAAAAACTTTAAAAAATGCCCAAAAATAAACAATCAGAGTTGATCGCTAGGGTAAAGTCGCTGAACATACAGTACGTTTCATCAACAAATATATATTATAAACTCAGGAATAGGAAGAGGGGGCTATTCAGGATAAGTTAATTACCAATCACTTCTTTCAAATATCTTTTTATTAGCCCCCCTCCCAATTATTTTGCTCTATAAAATACAGACGAAATAGATTACTCCGTGTGAGTTTTAGTGAACTATAAAATTTTATGATTTACCAACACGCAAAGAGAATTAAAATTTTACCTTAATCACCCCCCTACATGGCCCATTTATGCAACCAGTTTGATCATGTTTGCTCTGCTAATTTCTATTCCACGTTTTAAACGCATTATTTTTTATCAAAATAGCCCTAAAATTAAGCAAAATGCAAAATTTTCGAGCGTTGGGGGCTCCGCCTCCAGACCTCCATGCCTCCGGCGGCTGTAGGCTTTGCCCCCAGACTTCCAGCCTTCGGCGGCTGGGGGCTTAGCTTCTGGACCTCCAATGGCCTTCGGCGGCTCCGCTCCCAGACTTCCAAAACAGCCCCCCCATTGCGAAGTTTTGGCTACGAACGTTTAAACGTGATTTAAATTTGATCTGCAAATAAAGAGGGCTGAAAGGGCTAGGCAATTTGAGAATTTCAAGTAGATTCTTAATATCAGCATCTTTGTTCTATTCAATGGCCTATAAAACGTTCGTAATGTGATTCGAGTAACGTTAAAGTGGTTATTTTTTTCCAAAAATTGCGAAAATCGCCAAGCGACTGGGGCTTTGCCCCAGACCCCTGTCCATAACACCATTTGAATTGCATCATTTTCTCAACATGCCGCCCAAATTTCAGCATTTTTTTTAACAGGGTCATGTTAGCTTTTGGTTCAAATCCCTTAGCAAAATCCTGGTTGCAGTTGTAAGGTTTTATTTTATCCAGTGGATAATGGATACGTCGCTTGCCCCCCCCTGAAAAAATTTCTGCGGGCGCCTCTGATAGCTGTGTATTTCCATTTCATCATAGATGGTTTTATTCCCCACGTTTTACCCACAATTTGTGTACATTGCAATAATGCTGTAGTTGCTTTGCGGGTAATTGGGATAATATGTGGTTTCCAAGTTAGCTTGCTGTCAAGAGTAACACCTAACAACCTTGCTTCCTTGGAAAGTTCAAGTTTTGAACCATTTATTGACAAGGAATCCAAATCTGGATTCCGTTTGTGAATGAACAGTACAATTTCGGTTTTCTTCCTGCTAAACTGTAGCTCTTGTTCCGAAGCCCAGTTTGCAGCAATATTTATTGCTTTTTGGACCATACCTCTGATATAAAGCATATCAGCACCAGTGACCAACACTGCTAGATAATCGGCATTGGCTTGAACATAAAAGCCCCTGCTCCGTAACTTTTTGAAGTTAATTTTTTTGAAGACCTTTTTTTTGGAGATTGCCTGAAAAAAATTTTTTTCTGAGAACAGTTGCGCCTGTGTCCTTGGCCTTGGCCTCGAGAGAGTCTGTCCTCGGAAGGGCTTTCCTTGGCCTTGGCCTCGGTTTTTTTTGTGTCCTTGGCCTCGAGCCTTGTATCCTCGACTTCATCTCTGATTTTGAGCAAGTCCATTCAGTCTCCTCATTTTCATTACATAGATTTGTAAATTCAGCTGTAGTTAATTTTTCACATTTTGCATGCATCCAGTGATTACCAGTATTACAAAATACAGCATCTTCATTATCAGAAACAAATTTCAAACATAAGGGACATTTTAATGTTAATATGTATATAATTATGAAACAGAATCCTGTAATAGATCAACAATGCACAAAATTCTAAGGTAAGGTGTAACCTTGAAGTAACTGTTCGTCTATTTTCAGTGGTAGTGTACAAGTTATAGGAATGCCAGGCTAGCCAAGCTATTGACTGTCAACATAGCTAGTAAATTATGTAAACAATTCTACAATGAGAGTTACCTTGGTCTTAACGCTTTGTTATTGCGGATTGATCGGATTGTTCTGGAAGGCTTTCTGCTAAGCTATATAGATCCAGTTGAGTTTGTATTGCTTCTCTTTTAGAATTAATTTCAAAATATATTGTTCCTTTGAAGGTCCAGACCTTATTTTTTCCAATTAAACTTTGTGTTTCAGTAAACAAGGCTAGGCGCATTTTAGTGAGTGATTCGGTTAAGGCTAATCCAGAGCCAGCAAGCATTTTCTTCTTTCAGAAAACATTGTTTCTGTCCAATCTCCTTAAAAACTTGATTGTGATGGGGACTTTTCCGTTTCTTGCTTTAGGCAAAGGATGAGCAATATCTATAAGATTTGTTGACAAACGGAGTCCCAGACTTTGATTTATAATAGACAGCAGCATTTCAAGAAACTTGGAATAGTTGTCATGAGAATTAGGTAGCTTTTCAATGTTAAGGCCATGCAGAATAAAGCAGTTTTTTCTGCCATATTGTTCTAAATTGTCCAAACCCAAATCAAATTTTGCTATGATGTCAGAAATTAGTCTAAATTTGATGTAGAGTTCTTCAATTTGTTAGCTTAATCTTCCTTTTTCAATTTGCTCAGTATTATTAAAAGTAACGCCAGGCTTTAACATGGAGTGGCTTTAATCAGCTAGGATTTTTGTTGAGTTGGAACTTGCTTTGATCTGCTTTTGGGCTTCTCTGATTTTATTTGTTTCCGTTCCAGTTCTTTAACAGCTTATTTAGTTTCATTGAGGTCCATTTTCCCCAATGTTGCATATGGCGTAAATGTTAATGAAAAGTTCAGCTATAAGCTAAGGCTACTCTGGCAATATTACTAGCCTACCAATCAGTTTTCATACCTTATTCAAATAGAATGAATAAGAGTCTATGGTTAAACAACCGTTCGCAAAGTTTGCAACCTGTTAAATCTTTCCAAAGTTGTCAATGACGTCAAATTTTGGTTGTTTCGAGTCCAATGTATAAACAAACCTTTAGTCGCTTCCAAGTTCGCTTTCGCTTCCAACTATTTCCGCTTCCATACAAATTTCATCACTTTCAACTTCCAGTTTCACATTTGTCAAAATTGCAAGCACTAATTTGTGTGCATCTGTATTATTTGTATATGCTCAGCATGAAACAAGAAACTTCGTTAGTGCAAACAAAAACGAACAATTTCACTGGCTAGCCTGATACTTTGGTATTCTTTTGGCAATTAATCAACTTTATTAATTTTGTTTGTCCTACCTCATAATATGAACATTTGGTGTCTCTGATTCGATTTTTTTTGAAATTTAGATCTCTTAAAAGTATTTAAGTTTACTGTAGATGTAAATTGTTGGTAATATTATTTTAAAACCTCCCTTGATCGTAGTCTAAATGACAATGACAAGGAGCGCCTTGCTAGTTTACCTCACGGTTGTTCGGTTCTCCTTGGATTTTGCCAAATTTTTATAAGTCAGCTGGAAGCTATGAGATTAATTCACTTCTGAGAGTTTATACACTTTATTTGTTTATTTTTGATCGTGAGTAGTGATCTAAATAAACCTGATTCTGGCGTTCTTCATTAGTGATGTAAATGTTTTTTTTTGCCTTCGTTTAAAAACAAAACTTTTTTTTTTTCAAAACAAACAAATTTTTCAAAACAAAATTTTTTGTAAGTGGAAATACGGATTGAGCTTTGCTATTTGATGGCTTCTCGCTGTAATCCAATGGTTCTTAACCTTCGAATCTCTAGTTTCATTGAAGCATTTTAAAGGTCTTTTAAACGGGCTTCAGCCCCGTTAGCCAAGTCACTCAAAAAATTTAACCCCAAATACACACGTTTAAACCTGTTTAAAACTTAATATGTAAGTAATTCTCTCGAATGACTTCCGAATTTTAGCAATTTAGTGTTTTCAAATGTGTCCAAAAGCGTGTAAAGTATGATCCAAATGGAGTTAAAATGACTATTTTTTCCTAAAAGTTACAAAAATTGCCTGCCGGCGACCCCTGTCGTTTGAGTTGCATCAGTTTGTTCAGCACGCCGGATACATTACATTTTTCGGAAACGGTTCAAACCCCGAAACAATTTTAAGTTTTGCACAAGTTGGGAAAGGCCTGGGAGTTTGTAACGTTTACCGGCAAAATGTTTACGCGAATTAAACTTGATTCATTTTCTGTAGCCATTGCAACCATTGTTCGTTTTTGGTGGTTGTGACGTAATAATTAAGTTTGGCTTGAAAGTTCTGCGCTATGTCTGTATCACTCGCAGCCAGACGCGTAGCCAGAAAATAGAAATGGGGGAGCTGTTCCGGGACTCATGGCCAAAGAACAACAGAAGAAATACAACTACACATTTGGATTTGAAACGATTTTTCCATCGGAATTCAGGTGAAGACCAAAAAAAAAGGTCTTCACCTGTAAACTAGGAGCGTTTTTTCTGTCCGATTCCAGGTAAAATTTAAAAAATAAAGGTCTTCATCTAAAATCGTCACGGTTTTAATGTCCTAATTCAGTGATAGACCAAATAGAAAGAAAAAAAATGTTCGTAACCTAAAATCAAATCAAATTAAATCTTTCATTATAACCGACAAGTTTGACGTCCTTCGTGGTCGACTCCTGGGAAATCATAACGACTTCCACTGGCAGTTAGGTGGCCAGATCAACCAACAACCCTGCAGCTACAAAGCAGCTCGAGTCATAAGATGCACAGAGCTGGACAGCGCTGTCCAGCTCTGTGCATCTTTCATTATACTCGCTGTAATACGCCGAAGCGTGTAACGAGTTGGCGGGGCCCATCCCCGCGTCATTGCGCCCAGGCAACACAGCTCCTTTCGAAGAAATGTCGCAGCGGTGGCGAGCCGTTGGCAACACTGTGTCCGATTTGACCGGCCCGAGATTTGAACCTCAGACCTCCCGCTCCAGAGACGAACGCGTTACCGCTCTACCAACTGGCCGGTTCATGTTCGTAACCTAAACTTGGAAATGCCAATGGGGTTGGGGGCTAGAGATGGCAACAGCGCAGCGCACGCTGTCGCGCAGCGTGGCAACTAAAATCTGCTTCACGTAACAGCGTCAGCGCAGCGCCGCGTACAATAATTTTTTCATTTTTTTACCATTATTGTTGGTGATTGTCTCTTTATGAACAACAATGGTTACTGATGATGTAACTATTCTATGAATTGAAGACAATGCAAGTTACCAAAATAGTAAAAGGTGCCTTCGGTTCAAACGGGGATCCTACAACTACATGATTGTAGGATCCATGGTTCAAGTTTATTTTTTCAGAATTCAGAGCATCCTAAAATTGGCTATTTTGGCTATAACAAACTTAGTTTTGATCGGCTGAATATCATCATCATATTTATTTATTTATTTATTTACCAAGTGACGTCATATCACAAGAAAAAAACTACAACTTCCTCTAGGTTTATCAGCTAAGCATTAAAACATGCAATTCTTTCAAAACCAACACACAAACTTGCAAAGTCAAAGCGATATTTCGTCACTTGGTGAGGAGACAGCGAAGGACCGAAACGTTATCTAAGTCTACTGCCACCTCACCAAGTTAAGTTTAAAACAGCCACTTTTAGATTTTCTCTGTCTGCTATTTTGTATGATAAAAAATTTTATGCAAAATTAAAACAAAATATTCCAAAGATATGTACACTTTGTATCAGGGATGTGGAAGCGGAATCGGAAGCTGGAAGCGGAAGCGGTTAATTTTTCGTGGAAGCGGAAGCACTTTGATGAAAGAGATTGAAAGCGGGAGAGAACTCGGAAGCGAAAGTGTTGAAAAGGAGGCGGAAGCGGAAGCAATTTTTTCAAAATCAGGCGCTTCCGGATTTTCAACCTGGCTACAACCGTTGGGGTAAAATGTTACAATAATAATAACAATATAGAATCAACAACCAGAGCATAGTACTGTGGTATGGAATAGAATAGAACGGAAATTTCGGTATGGAATATGGAAGATGTGAGAATGGAATGGAAGATTTCAAGAATGAAATGGAAGACAACCTTCCATACTAATTTCAAACTAGATTTTGTGCATTGTATTAACAGAAAAATACATACCGATGTCGAGTGGTAATGAATAATATTGTCACAGAAGTATTCGACTTCAATATCTACGGGTAATATTTGTCGACAAATCGCGGTACTTTGGTCGTTTATATTGCGCAAACAGTGTTCGTATTGTATCATTGTAAGTACATTGCAATTTGCAGCATTGATGATACAGTTGACGACTTTGACAGGTTTGACTTGTTTTTTTTTTTGAGGCTGACAATTTGCCAAGTCCTAAATTTTGTTTTCTTACATCATCACGAAAACTCGTTTTTGTTATTTCATTCCCGTTTCAGCTTAATTTTATTTATATTTTTAGTTTTTTAGCTTACAATAATTCTTTTTGGTGTTAAAGCTTAGTATTTCTATTACGGTAAATGTTCTTTAGCAATTTGGTTATGACAAATTTTATAGTTGATATGAGAGCAAACTTGTACGGTAATCATTAGACCATAGGCGTAACCAGGGGGCCCAGGCCCTCTGCCTCCCCCCAATTGAAATGCTACCAATGATAAAAATGATGACACAAAGCCTAATTATTCAGTTTTTTTAGCATTTTTTGGGCGCAACAGCAAATGCGTACAACAGCAATTAGCAGTAACTTAATATTGACGACTAGGGGGTCCGGACCCTCTCAATTTAAATTTTTGCCAACCAATTTAACTGTCCAAGCCAGAAGAAATTCTGTGGTTTTGCTCTAAAAGGTGCAATCTCAGGCACTCATCTAACTTTTTTTATGCAATAATATGTTTTACGCCCCCAGCTAACTTTTATATTGCAATAACGTGATTAGTAACGATTTATGGCATCTAATGCACCAACTTGCAGAGGTGGACAAAGTAGTCAAAAATCTACTTAAGTAGAAGTATTGTTACTTACTCAAAAATGCCTTTCAAGTAAAAGTAGAAGTATGGCGAAGCATTTATACTTAAGTAAAAGTAGGAAAGTAGTCAAAATTAATTCTACTTAAGTAATGAAAGTAGAAAGTAATTTCGAATTTCACGTGTTTGTTTATTCTTCGAAGGTTTGCTGTTGTGACGCTTACGGTCAGTGTTCAAGCAAAGCCATACTTACGGTAGCATATCAAAAAATCAAAGTTTTATTATTCTCTTGAAATTACACCGAAGCGTGTTACGAATACGATTTAGTAGGGACTCGGGGCTCATCTCCGCGCCTGGACAACACAGCTTGAGAAGAAATGTTTCAGCGATGGAGAGTCGTTAGCAACACTGTTCGTTAACCGGCTAGGGAATTGAACCCCAGACGGGCCGCAGCAAACGCAACGCCGTTAACCGCTAATCTTTTTCTTATGAACCAGGAGTAATGCACATGTCTAGTTTGTCTACTGTACTATGCTAATCAGGGTTCGGTATGCTTTTTTTTTTAGTGAGACTGAGTCAACACCTGGTATTTGATGCAACGCAAAAACACACTACCCTAGATGACCTGTAAATGAATCGTCGTAACTATTCAATAAGTTTCGTAGTACTGTACAGTAAAACAAACTCGATACGTACTTATTGTACACATTGTGAGGTGGAATAATGTACACTACCTAACGGTCGAGTTCAACAATCCATTTAAACTTTTATTGGATTAAACCTGCTATGTACAATATGAAGTAAGCCAATCAGCAGGTCACCACAGATTCGTAACATCTAATTCGTACAAATCTTCACCCGGGTATACGATATACCAATTGGTATGCGAAACGGTAATTATGGTACTCGGTATACAGAGGGTATACGAAACAAAACTGCGATCTCAAAAAAAAAAAAAAAAAAAGAAAATGGTCTCCACTTACATTCGGGCTAGATTCGGTCCAATTTCGCCCAAATCTAAGCATGAAAAATCGGATCTACTAAAAAAGTCTACACCGTTTACACGGGCTAGAATTTTTTGTGGAGTATACAAAGCTTTCGAAAATCGCAAAAGGTATACCACGTAAAAAAAGGTTGAAGAGCACTGATCTAAACAATGCATTACTCTGCTCGGATGGCTAATTGTATAGCTCGCATGCCTCTAGAGCGGTAAATGACAGTCACGCAAGTGACAGTAGGCTGCTAAGATAGTTTAAATACAGGCTAGTCTAAACCTTATAATTTATCAATGCTTGTACTACGGTAGTAGCCCAAACGCTTACTGGTATATACTAGCAGCTAGAGGCCTAAGTGAAGGCTTTCAACTACCGGTATCTATCTGCAATACTTCTTTGGAAAACCTAACAAACAATAAAGTACACAATAATAGCCTACTGCGCCCACCTAAAACAAAGAAATTCCAGAAAACCTTGCCAAACCTCGAAATGGCGGCTCATTACCGGTACATAGACTGTAATCACAGCGTACCAGACTTCTGTTTCGCGTCCTGTACGAACATGTTTTCGACAAGCAGAGTTGCCAGATATAATGAGACAAACAAAAAAACTTCAAATCGTGGTCATTGGTCAAATCATCATCAAAAAGGATTGGCTAGGTGTTTACTTCTACTTTACATAAAAGTCATTACTACTCAAGTAGCGTTACTTCGAGAGGATTTTACTTGAAGTAAAAGTAGAAGTATCAGAAATGAAAAATACTTAAGTAAGTCGCTCGTTACCGAAAATACTACTTAAGTAGAACTACTTCGTTACTGACCACCTCTGCCAACTTGAAATAACTTTAAATTTCACCTTCACCACCTACCAACTTTAAATAACATACACCTCCATCTCATCAGTTTTCACGCGACAAAATGCTTTTGAAAAAAACTTAGCTCGGGGAAATGCTTATTGAACAAATTATTGAGGTTGAATCGAGGGTGCTTGGGCTCCAGGTCGTACATATTCCTAAAACTGGTTATTTTCACGACAAAACAAAAATCTTCAAAAGCAAATCTTCGAATAAATGATTTAATGCTGAAAATGTTGCAGAAAGCAATGTACTTTGATTTCCCTGACCAGGCCAAGTCACAAAATTTAACCCCAAAATGCAAGATTTTAAACGTGTTTTGGACTTGACTTGAAGTAAAGGGAGGGATTCGTTCAATTGGCTCTCAAATCTCAAAAATTTTGTTTTTTCAAATGGCTCTGAAAACGTGCGAAATGTGATCCAAATGGCATTTGAATAGCCATTATTTTCCAAAAACTTACCAAAAATCGCTCAGCGGCTGGATGCTTCGCCCACAAACTCCCATAGCCTCCGGCGGCTGGTGGCTCCGCCCCCAGGCCCCATTTGTGACACGTTTGAGTTGCACTAATTTGCTTACCATGTCTCCCAATTTTGATACGTTAATAAACTTTTTTAACTTGCGGTTTTAGTCTTTTCTATTTAGCAAATCCTGGTTACGTGCTACAGCAGACTCCCAGCTTTTGATCTTTCATTTTTTGTCCCATAAAAAGTCTCTTTTTTTGAAAATTTCTGATGACGTCATTGCATGTGATTTACTGTTTAGCCCTCCTCCCAATCCAAAATCCTGGCTACGCGTATGCATTAAACCATGTGCAATATGCATACCAGATACCGATTGTGGCATCTTAGTATTGTTCACGCACTTTCGCGAGCGGTTGCTTACAACATTGCAAAGATGCAAAGCAGCAAAATATACGTTGCATTGCTTCCAGTCTACACTTTCTTTGGTAAAGAAGTATGGAATGGAATATAGAAGAAAATTTTAGTATGGAATAAAATATGGAATGGAAGACTTTTAGCATGGAATGGAAATGGAATGGAAGAAAATTGCCAGTATGGAATATGGAAAAATCGTCTTCCATTCCATGCCATGCCCTGTCGACAACACAAGTCAAATAAAATAGCTTACAAAGTAAACTTGCCTGCTTTTTTTTTAAACTAAATGCAATTAGCTGTGTCATACTGAGCAGCGATGTGGAAGCGGAAGCTGGAAGCGCTGGAGGCGGTTAATTTTTTGTGGAAGCGAAAGCACTTTGATGAAAAAGACTGGAAGCGGAAGCGAACTCGGAAGCGATAAGCTCTATCCGGAGCCGGAAGCGCTAGCAAAAAATTCCAAAGGTGAGGAAGCGGAAGCGAACTCGGAAGCATAAAACTTCAAGAGGAGCTTGAAGCAGAAGCATTTAAAATTTGACTGCTTCCACATCCCTGCTTTGTACAGTATGTACACAAAACTCACAGTCAACATGTACGGTAAAGAAAATGCTAGGCAACATCAGAATCGTTCTAACTCTAAGCATGCTAAAAAATAAAATAAAATAAAAATACTACTGTTACTACAGATTGGATAGAACATAAATCAATAAATTTCATAATGCTTATTTATGTTTTATAGAATTTAAAGTGGGCAATTGGAGTGGAAAAACTCCTTGCTTTGTTTTGTATCGTTTGCCAATATGTCATCAGTAACGGCACAATTTCCGATACCAGTATATAAACAACCTCAGTCGGTTACTGCAAAAATACTTTTAATGGAGAGGCACATCATCAACATGTTTCTTGGGACTTGTTTCTTGAGACCGTGTTTCTCGAAACCAGCAAAAAGATTTTGGTTTTGGTAGATTAGACTAGGAAAGGCTTAGGACGTTCGGTGAGAAGATGAAATAAAGGCAGACAAATGCAGATGAAACAGGTTTGTGAGAAACAATCATTAGAACAAAGGCAGAAAACAAAGCCTGCCACGTACCCAACCTGTATGCAGTAGGCCTATGGTATTGGTACAAGCCTGAAGCTAGATAACAGTTTCTAATACCGGGGTGCCGATCTTTGTTGAGCATTGGGGGGGATAATTTGCAATTTTACCCCAATTTTGCCCTATTTCAACATTGGGGAGATGAACGTCGACCACGATTTTGTTCAAGTGAGCAAATTAAGTAAAGACCAAAAAAAAGGTCTTCACCAAAAATGGAACACTTTTTCCCCCAAATTCAAGTGGGTACGTACGCTCAGATGCACACCAGAGTCTAATTATTGGGGGGAGAGGGGGTGCAGATGTAGACCATACTTAAACTATTGGGGGGATACAGTCAAATTATTGGGGGGATATATCCCCTGGGTTTCGGCACCCCTGTCTACTACACATGCGCTTGCATTTTAGAGTGACAGAGTTAGTTCAGTGTTGCCTTTTTGTCAACAGGTCATGGGATCAAGGATTAAGCTTTCGGTCCTATGTCCATAGCTTACCTCAGATCTAGTAGGCCTATGTAGTAGAGTAGGAAGACTAAGCTACACAAAGTTCCAATGACAGAATAGCCTACTGAACTGAACTGAATTTTTTTTTTCCTTGCAGCCTGTTGTAGATAAACAGCACAAACCCACAAAGTAATGCAAAAAGAAAATAAATTAAATCTACGTAGTAACAGAATTTATTCCACAATCAAACACACATGCAAACGGCAAAGGTGTAATACTGGTACATTGGGTTATTAAAACAGTAAAGTAAGCCTAGGCTTGGTCTAATACATCGATGACTAATACAAAATAATTTGCTTGGTGGAAATGAGCTAGTTAGTCTGTTAGTGAGCTCGTGAGGGATGTTCTTGCAAGGGTTAGAGGGTTCACGGATACGTGAAGCTACTTTACAATAAGCAAGCTACTTGACACGGATAAGTAAGCTACTTTACCCAGTAGCCTATTGAATACCCATATGTAAGCTTACGCTGGGAGCCAGCAAAGTTGTTTTTATCAAGACAGTTAAGGTGCGTTTAGACTGGACGCGAAGCGACGCGAAGCAACCAAAATTTGACGTCATCGACAGCTCGCGAAAAGTTGCAACCGCTCGCAAACTTCGCGAGCAGTTGCGCAACAGCGCTTGCTGGCAGGCTGTAGTAAGATAACCTACTAAATCACTGATTGGATTTTTACGATCGCAGTTTGCTAGAAAATAATGTAAATAGTATATTTGTATGGTTTAGCGCCTATTTATCAGTCCAAAGAGTAGGTTGTTGGCAAAGTTAGATTCGTAATAGCCCTAGGCTAGCCAAGTTAATTTGGATCTAAACAGCTAAGGCTGTAAATCCTAGAGTGATCTTTCATAGCTATGCTGGATCTCAGAGCTTCATTATAATGAATACAGCAAAGCAGTAGGCCTAGCCCCTCGACATCTTGCTTTTAAAACAAAACTTTTTATTCTGTGCAGCATAGCAGAAGCTATTGCATTAGTCCAGTGGTTCTTTTGGCTGAGCAGCTTTTGCTTTTTTGTCTTAAAGTAAACTTAAACTAACATGATGTTGCTGTTTTTTTCAGAATATAAAATAACCCACCAACAGGCTAGTTTTGAATGTGTTGATAGTGTTTTTACCAGAGGTGGGCACAAATAACATTATATCAAAAGCGCAGCGCAACAAAACGCAACGATCTTTTTAACCAGTGAAAGCGCAGCGCAAAATGCGCAATTTAATTTTTTTGCTTGCTGAAGCGCAGCGCAATTTCCGCAATGAACTTTTGGATTCAGTTGAAGCGCAACGCAATTCCGCAATTGCGGAACGGCATTTTCGTATCAAGTTAAAGCGCAACCTAACTTCCTCAATTGAAATTTCGCAACACAATGCAAATACCGCATTTTTTGCAACTTTAGACTGAAAAAGAATAAATAATTTGCTAAACAAGCCCGACAATTATCAATGTTACGATCGAAATGGAGCAAAATTAAGTTCAATGTATAGAATTGCGCTTATAACCGAAAAAAAATTTTTAAGCGCAACGCAATTAAAGCGCAACAAATTTTAAAGGCTTTATTCCGCAATGCAACTTCCGCAATGTTTCAAAATAAAAAATTAAAGCGCAAGCAACTTACGCAATTGCTGAGGTTGCGGAAGTTGCGCTTAGCGCTTCTAATTGCGCTTTGCCCACCTCTGGTTTTTACCCATTGTTTGTTAGCTTGTTGTTTTAAAAGTAACCACAATTGAACAATTCCTTGAATACTCCAAAACTCGCAAAAGTTTTTTCACTCTCTACTTGACCAAGCCAACTTGGTAAATAAAACTGTATTTAGAATTGGTTTCAAGCTACACTGCTACATACAAGAGCTAGATAGATACAAAAAATCGAAAAAATTCTATGAACTTTTGGATTGGCCTAATTTAATTATTAGTCACTTCTTTGAATAGCTACAAACATGGAATTTTTTCTTCTGAATGTCCTCTTAAAAGTCTTCTTGTTTCTGAAGGTTTGTGACCGTGATCAAGTTGAACTGGAAGCAATGGTTTTGGACTACCCCAAGTTTCATAATCATGAATATTGTAGTCTGGTGGTGATTTTTCACTACAGTCCTATGTGATGAAAATAGAAGTGTCAAGTGTGTTAAATATTCATTTACTGTGTCTTTGTGTAATATCTGAATTTAGTTGTTTGTGAATTTTAAAATATTTTTACTGCCTTTTAAAATTTTTACTGATTTACATGGTGAATAAAGTGACAAAGTAAACAATTTTAAGTCTGAAGTTCAATCATTACAATTACAGTCAGTGTATTTAGATGAACTAGAAAGCCAATACATATCTAACCAGTAGAAATTGAGTTCTATTTTTTTGCTGAGGTTACTATTATTGGTAGAGAAGTACCCGCCAAGCAAGTTCATTAATATTGTTCCATTCTCATTAGTCACTACTAAACAAAAAACTTGATACAGCATTTATAATAATAATTGGACTGGGGAAGGAAGCGTCAGTTACATGAAAATGTGAGAACGAACAACACTTATTTCAGATGCTTGAGTAACAATTTTCACATAAAAAAATCTAAATGTTTTTTATCAGGGACATAACCAAAAACTTGCTAAGAAGAGGGGGCTTGACCTTACAGCTATAAGTTTGTCTGTATCTTACAAACCGTGGTTTGGAGCGAAGCCCTTTGAGGTAAACGCGACCGTCGCAACATAGCCTACTGGTACCGCAAGAAAATGCAAACTAATAAAATGCTATCAAAAGCATTTAACTTCGCACTAAACATCGACAAGCGCTCCGCTAGCGAGTAAAACACCAAACTTAGTTTTAGAAGCTGACTTTTCCTCAAAGCAACTGCTGGTATTACTGTGCTAAATTCTTGTCCTTCGATGATAGTGTCAAATCATGCAAAAACTGCAATGTTTTTTTGCTTTCTCCAGCAAATCAACACAGCAATCCATTGCACAATAAGCAAAAAATCCACTACATAACTGATGACAAATCCATCTTTCAGTTTCACTCATAGCGTTAACATTGGAAGTCTTCATAAACAGCACTAAATAACAAATACAAACAACTGTTTAAGCTTACTACAGGTATCATAACATGCTTGCCTGAAAAAGAAAAATCACATCAAAAAAGCAACATAGTTTATGCTTTAAATGTACCTGTAGACTAGCCTATTGGTCTACACTCTTACAAGATACCGGTTATCTACCACTACCATAATGAGACGTGGATGGTGAAAGCGTTTAAGGATTTGTTAACTGAGTAAACACCTAAAGAGAACTTTTGACATCTGCTTCCTGCTTTTTGCGTTTCTGCATTAAAACCCAGAACTGTCATCGTCAAAACAGATTATGGCAAGTTTTCAGTGGAAGGATCTACACAAATCATTGATAGCTAGTAAATAGGCTAAGTACTACTACGTTTTAGAAGAAATGACTAGTCTTTTCATTTCCAAATTCGATGTACTGTACTTCGTTTTTCACTTATACTTTACAAACTTTTTTCTCAAGATTGTTTCGTTACCTGAGCTATTATTAGTCTAGACTCTTCTTCACGGTTATTGCGTGATAACATAATATAAACTCAATCTTCGTTTTACCGGTAATTCCAGCGCGTTATGACAAAACAGAACCCGTGATTACTATAATAGCGCTTCAATAGTAAAGTACACAAAGCTTTCTGCTCATTGCATACATTTTACAAGTAAGTTATTAAAATTAGCCTATGAAGCGACCAGTCGCGAAGATTAGTAATCACTCGCGAAGACTCGCGAAGGTTGGCAACCTTCGCGAGTGACGTAATCGGCCACTCGCGAAGGTTGGCAAAGGTCGCCAACCTTCGCTTCGCGTTGCTTCGCGTCCAGTCTAAACGCATCTTTACGTAAAAGTGTAGTAGTAGCTTGTGACAGCATGCAGAGCACGTGATATATTTCATTATTGGATCAGGATTAGTGCATGGAATTATCAGATAGACTGATAGATTGGTTTTGATCGCCAAAACATGGTGCAGAAAAACCGATAAAAAGCACACACAAGGCAGATTAAACCTGTAGGCCTATAATTAGAACGACTGACCTCGCGTCACATGTTTCTTAGTTTTTACTTGGCCATTTTCAAAGTGTGGCGTGTCAAAAGGGATCGCGCTCCGATTGCGGTTAACCGGCTCGACTGCGCGCAGCCTTGTGTGAGCAGGCGTGAGGTGTTGATTTGATAGCAGTTGTTGCGTAAGTTGTGCACTTGAGGGGTTGATGGAACGCGCTCCATTTGCGGTTAACCGGCTCGACTGCGCAGCCTTGGGCGGATATGATCTGTTGATTTAAGAAGCCATCGGTTAGAATTATTTTTCGTTTGTGGTTACTTCCATGCTAGTTTCCACATCGCCACTGGATGAAGCAGGAACTGCGACAAAAGTTAACTAGTGCGAAGTTTCAGACTTCTACTTATAACTCAACAATGGTTTGATCTAGCTACATGAAATTTTGACTGCAGTTTGAGATTTATAAGTTATATGTTTGTGCCAAATTTCAAGGCAATGAGTCACGTGACTTCGGTTTTAGGACTCAATAACCACCACAAAAGTTTGGTGTAGAAAGCGGTCTTATTCAAAAACGGCTTAAGTACGGCAAAAAATATTTTACGTGGTTATATGTCGTAAGATATCCTTTCATCCTTACTTACACTTTTGGCCGCATCGAGTTTTTTTTTTTCTTTTTTTTTTGTTTACTTTCTAAATTTTGTGCGCTCTTCTCCTAAACCACAAAACATCGAAATCCAATTTTTGTGTAAATTTGTTGAGCTGCTAATGCAATTTTGTCTCCCGAAGTTTTTTGGGGCGACTCCCCCAGAACCCCCAAAATAGGGCCCCCCAATTTTTTTTTAATTGCTCAAGCTAGGGCGATTGTTGTTTTTTGATATCAGTAGATATTTAAGCGACAAATATTTTGACAGAGTTTGGGGCTACCCCCCCCCACAGGCCCCCAAATGGACTTCCCAGAAATTAATTTTTTGAACAGCTCAAGCTAGGGCATTAGTTTTTTTCTTAATCAGCAGATGTTTAAAAGACAAATATTTTGACATGGTTTGAGAGGACCACCCTTCTGAAAATCCTCCAAAATGATACCCCTAAAATCAATTTTTTTATATGTCGTAAGCTAGAGAGATAATTTTTTTCTGATGTAAGTGGAAATTTAAAGGGTAGATAACTTGCGGTGCGGCGCGGTGCAGCGTGAACTTAGTTGTGTTCGGATGCGGTGCGGTGCAGCATGCGGACAAGGTTTGCGGATACAGTGCAGCATGCGGATACATTTTTTGCTATCCGAGCCACCTCTAGTGGGGGCTTTTTTCTATTCCAGTGCAGAAATCAGGATCAAAAGTGCTAAAAACGCGGTATTTTCCATATTCTTTGTGCCAATGGGGTTGGACTACACCCCTTCCGCCCCCCTCTGCCTACGCTACTGCTCGTAGCTTCATTATTTCTGATGATGTTGATCTTCAGGACCAACAAAACGTCAAATACACCTAAAAATAGCTAGTTGAGGTCTTTTACTTTAACGGGAGAACGTAGATCCTTACACTAACTTCTAATCTTCCCTGAGCAAGTTCTAGCTGAAAACTTGGAAACAACCGGCAAATCCGAAGGAGTTGGGATTCGTACTGTGCATTGCGCCTCCGTCACTTTCTCATGAAAGCAAGATAAAAACCATCGCAGAAAAGTAGAAGGGACAAGAATTGGGCTCAGCTGGGCAAATGCCACACCACTGGGTCCGCAAAATACTAATTAATATAATGACATGTGCGACTGAGTTGTATGTCAGGCCGGGCTTTTCATTCAAGTCAGGTTCGGGTTTAATCTACAAAAACTTGATTAAACTGATTGCAGAAATGGGTTATGTAGAAGGTGGAAATAAACGGTAAAATTTTATTTTCATATTTACTAGCTGGTAAATCATAAAATTCTAGTTCAGTAAAACTTACAAGGGGTAATCTATTTCGTGTATACTTTAGAGAAAGGTAATTGGAGGGGAGCGGGCTAATGGGATGAAACTTGAAAGAAGCGGTTGACAAAATTTGAGAGAAGTGATTGGTAATTAACTAAAATTGAATAGCCCCACTGCCTATTTCTGAGTTTTAATTTTTTTTTGATGAATATCCTCCAAGTTCAGCATTTTTTAGCCAGCGATCAACCTTGATTGCTTATTTTCGCCATTTTGAAAGTTATTACTTATTTGTTTATTTTATTTCTGACAAATCAGTTTCCCCTAAATAATTGTTTCAAAAGATGCTTTAAATCATTTTTGAGTCCATTCCAGTGCAAAAGACTGCTGTCTCAGAAAGCTATAGCTATTACCCCAGCAGTGCCATCGCCAGGGCAAACGAAGCGAAGGGGCACTAGCCGAAAGTGGGGGGCACTAAAATAGACTAAATTTTTGCATATTAAAACCGATCTTCACATCTTGTACGGCTACAAATATATGCTATATTCAAAAATGCTGTATTCATGTCTAAAAAAAAGACCTATAAGGCCCGCAACGTTTCAAATCTCGTTTTTGTCTGCGGCCCCTAATACAGTGCCGCAACTAGAGCGTTGTTCTATGCAGAGTTGTAAACGGGCCGACAAGTTCAGGCCCGAACCCGGCCCGAGACCGAAAACATAAGCCCGAACTCGAAAATTAATTTGAAGCCCAAATCATGCCCGAAAAAAACGAAACTTAAGTTAGGTCTGAAAAATTTAGCAATGTTGCTAAGTTATTTTGATTATATTTTTGTGTATCTAAGACAAAAAGCACGTCTCAGGCCCGAAGCCCGAAATTTTTGTCAACTTTAGGCCCGAACCCGGCCTGAACTCGGCCCGAACCCGACCCGAAAAGCCCGGCCAAACTTACAACTCTGGTTCTATGGGGCAAAATTTATTTCAGGGGAGGCCAAAAATTGTTGCCTTTTTCTACAATACGAGCACGCTGGGCCATAAGTGTAGCCAAGCTTTTTGATTAGGGGGCAGGGCACAAACCACGTGCAATGACGTTGCCAGATATTTTTGAAAGAAGAACTTTTTGTTGGACAAAGATATTGCAGATTGGAAGATCAGAAGCCGTGGCCAGTGTGTTAGCACATAACCAGCATTTTGGTAAAGGGAGAGAGCTTAAACCTCCCAAAAAAGTGTAAAATGGGAGACGTGTTGAGCAAACTGGTGTAACTCAAACGTATTACAGACGTGAGTCTGGGGGCGAAGCCCCCAACCGCTGGGCGATTTTTTGTAATTTTTTGGAAAGCTAGCTAGTTTATTGCCATTGGATCACAATTTGCACGTGTTTAGAGCCATTCAAAAAAACAAGATTTTAAGCATTTGAAAGCCAATTAAAAAATTTAAATTGTTCAATCCTACTTTAACTTACAAGTTAAGTACAAAACATTTTAAAATCTTGCATTTTGGTGTTAAATTTTGTAAGTTATTTGGCCCGGGTAGGGGAAAGCAAGGTACCTTGCCTACTGCAATATTTTAGTAGTAAACAATAATCCACTCGAAGATTTTGCTTAGAGATTTTTGTTTTGTCATAAAAATAACCAGTTGCAGGAGTACATACACGACCAAGAGGTACAAGCCCCCTGAATTCAAATTTAATTGTTTGTTCAATAAACATTTCCACTAGCCAAATTTTTTTTCAAAAGTATTTTGTCGCGTAAAACTGGCGGGGTGGAGGTGGATTGTTATTTAAAAATGGTACAATTGATGGTTACGCCTATTAACCTTGTCATTGCTCGGGCCAGATTTTTATTGTGCGGGGTCCTTGGCACTTTAAAGATTTTCGCAACATCTTCCTGCCAAATGTAGGTGAAGACCAAAAAAGTCTCACCATTTGAGCGCGGAACCCCTTGCTAGTACTGTGCCATATTGTGGTAAATCCGGCCCTAGTTACTGCATTCCGTTCATAAAAAGGTAATCCTAAGATGGGAACTTTTAGAACAAAACTCTCCATTTCTCCTGGGTTATACATACATTTAAATTGGCTGGCAAAAACTGAATTGAGGGGACCTGGTCGTTATTATTCTTATTACTTACTGTAGCAAGCAAAAAAAGCTAGAAGAAACCGAAACTTAAGAAACAAGAGGCTTTTTTGCCACATTTTTGTCATTGGTGGCATTTCAATTGGGGTCGGGATTCCTGACTACGGCTATGTGCTGGGCAGTTTGCTTTAGAGATAAGAAAGCTTTTGGCAACCTCTGAAGCTGAGTTCAATTCATTGGTTGGTGCGGGTATGGGTTCGAAACCATTCGGGACAAAAGCAGCGGTTATTTTTGCCTTTCGGGAATAAATTCAACTTTGGATGTGAAGGATCAAAAAGGTTAAATAACCAGGGACACCAGTAGCATTTGCACATAATTAAGTGGAAGGAGTGTCGGTAGCTTCAGAAGAAGCAGGATTCGAACCGGGGTTAGGGTCTCTAATACTTCTCATGACAAACCTATCTATTACTGCCAAACAAGACAAAACGCACTGTACAACAGTTACTAAACAACTTTTTGGCCAAGGTCAAAGTGACCACGTGCACTCATTGCTAATGCTAGCGTGCTACCCTGGTGCTACCGCAACCCCACCTAACGTCAATTTTTTGATGTAAAATAGTTGCTACAGCATCACAATAAAATTTTGCAATATTCTTCAAAGATTTTACTTACTAAACAATTTGCAGCTTGTCAGCTAAATCAAGCAAGGATTGCGATTATACATTAGGCTTATGCATACCGGGTGCTTTCACAATCAATGTATACCGATCATATAAGTTTTGCGAAATGCAATATTTCGCATCAGTTCAAATCATTAATCAACAGTCTTACAATAGGCTATTTAGGCCTACCAATACATTCTCCTATTGTCGCTTTGGGGTTTGGGCGGGCGAAATTTTTGTTTGGGAGGCGCCGCCCCTCCTGGCACCCCCCCCCCCCCCGTTAGTGCGGCCCTGCTGTAATCGCTTGAAAACTCTATCTGCAGCAGTGAATGCTGCCAAACGCGCAACCAGGATTTTGCTAAAGAGAGGTGAAACAAAATTTTTTTTTGCTCAAAAATTGTGTAATTTATTCCTTGTGCTAAACAATCTAATGCAACTCGAGTGTGTCACAGACCTTGGCCTGGGGCGGATCCCCCAACCAATGGGCAATGTTTGTGATTTTACAGCACAAAAATAGCAATTTTAACGGCATTTTAATCACATTTCGCACTGTTTGAAGCCGCATCAATGACTAAATTGATAAAATTCAGAAGTCATTTCAAAGACTTAAATTGCTTAACACCTTTAGCCCTCCCCCCCCTTACTTCAGGTCAAGTCTAAATACGTTTAAACGCTTGTATTTTGAAGCTAAGTTTTCTGAGTGACTTGGCTAAGAAGACCTAAGCCCCTTCATAATGGTGCTCCACTGACTGTGACCGAAAAATGTTGAGTGTGCTCCTAAGATCAAAAACAGCTGCTCTTTGAAAAAAATGCTTTCACTTATTGTTCATGACATAATCACTAACAAAGTATCGGTAACAATTCTGCAGTCTTATATCTCTCTTCCGCGACACATTTGTAAAGGCGTGTTACAGTAAAAAGGCGGGTTATTCCGTTACAGTTGTGTACACCAGTTGATTGCCAGCAATTTGGCAAAAGATCTGAAAACGTCAAAGGAAAATTATGTTTGAAAGTTATTGTTGCTATATTTCCATCATTGACTATTGTCTTATCGTTACGTGATATTGCAAAAACAGTATATTGAGTAAACTGAAATCGGGGGGCACGGCCCCCGTCGCGACGGCACTGCATCACTTCCGCGCCTATAGGCTACTGACCTTAGTGCAGACTTACACGTATGGAAAGACGAAACTGGAATTTCACGACCATTACGCTTACATATGGCCTACAGCAGTGGTGTTCAACCTGTGGGCCATAGAAGCATTTTGTGGTGGGCTACAGAGCTATTTAAGTAATTGCAACTTCGGTTGAAAAAATGTCTTGATAATTGGCGCTGTGGGGCCCGTTAGAGAGCTAGCACAAAATTTGCGGTTTTTGGCGTGAATATCCTTTTTTTTGTGGAGATCACCTGAAAATTGAAAAATTGCGATTAAGCTAGCGATTTAGATGTGGGCCATGAAAAGTTTTGGAATTGAAAATAGGCCACGGCGATGAAAAGATTGGGAAGCACTGGCAGTAGCGTACGCAGGATTTTGAAAAGGGGGGGGGGGGGGGGGGCAGGAACTTCTGAAAAATTTGAGAAGAACAAAGATCAGAGTTAGAAATTGTTCCACCCAAAATCAGTCCAATTTTTTGCCCAAAATTAGTTGAAGAGCAAAAAAAAGGTCTTCACTCAAATTTAGTCCCATTATTTGCCAAAAGTTGAGTGCAGGCCTAAAACAGACGTATAAAACATACCCTTTGTGTGATCAAAGCCTCTGCCTAACTTACAAAAGGGGGGACCATGCCACAATTTTGCTTACTATTCTATGCTAATTATACTATCCTGGCGACACACAAGGGGGGCCATGGCCCAATGCCCCCCCTAAATACGCCCCTAAGCACTGGCCTACAGTCTTGCTTTAATGGAGCTCGTTAGGTGAGCGTTTTCTCGCATTAATTACAAATAATATAATGAAATAGTCGTATCAATAAATTTGAAGAATTAAAAAAAACACCGTACGGAACTGTCATTTTGATTTGAGGTACATAACGCGCCTTGAGGGAAAATTTATTTGAAGCAAAAATTAATGTTTCACGGACACCAATGTAAATTGGTGAAATTGTTCAATTCGAAAGATTGACAGAAGCCTGGTTGCAAACAAATATTAGCTCAAAATTCTCTCGTCAAAAGTACTCAGCAGAGAATTCTTAACAGCAGGAAATTCGAATTTTCATCATAATTATACAGTTGCAGTCCAGCTACCCCCCCAACAACAATCTCGACAAGATCATTCATTCTACGTTGTTCATTACATCGCATTATGCTGTCAGTTTTTGCTACAGCAAAGCTCGTTGGTTTTAATTGTGACGTCACCTCAAGAAATCTCTTATCTTCTTGCTACCTTTGCATGAACCAATGGCATGAACTGCGAATCAAATGTTCTAAATTGTATGAAATGGAATGGCGGGAATTGACATCATAATGAGCTTTCCGCAGGAGTGGCTTTCTCGGTAGTTTCAACTAAAAACTCTTTGAAGCTGGTTGCGGGAATGTAAGCGATTGCTGCTTTTTTAAGTGGTTGTAGGCTATAAAGGTGCGTTTAGACTGGACGCGAAGCAACGCGAAGTGGCCGATTACGTCTCTCGATTACGAAACCTTCGCGAGTGGTCGATTACGTCACTCGCGAAGGTTGCCAACCTTCGCGAGTCTTCGCGAGTGATTGCTAATCTTCGCGACTGGTCGCTTCATAGGCTAATTTTAATAACTTACTTGTAAAATGTATGCAATGAGCAGAAAGCTTTGTGTACTTTACTATTGAAGCGCTATTATAGTAATCACGGGTTCTGTTTCGTCATAACGCGCTGGAATTACCGGTAAAACGAAGATTGAGTTTATATTATGTTATCACGCAATAACCGTGAAGAAGAGTCTAGACTAATAATAGCTCAGGTAACGAAACAATCTTGAGAAAAAAGTTTGTAAAGTATAAGTGAAAAACGAAGTACAGTACATCGAATTTGGAAATGAAAAGACTAGTCATTTCTTCTAAAACGTAGTAGTACTTAGCCTATTTACTAGCTATCAATGATTTGTGTAGATCCTTCCACTGAAAACTTGCCATAATCTGTTTTGACGATGACAGTTCTGGGTTTTAATGCAGAAACGCAAAAAGCAGGAAGCAGATGTCAAAAGTTCTCTTTAGGTGTTTACTCAGTTAACAAATCCTTAAACGCTTTCACCATCCACGTCTCATTATGGTAGTGGTAGATAACCGGTATCTTGTAAGAGTGTAGACCAATAGGCTAGTCTACAGGTACATTTAAAGCATAAACTATGTTGCTTTTTTGATGTGATTTTTCTTTTTCAGGCAAGCATGTTATGATACCTGTAGTAAGCTTAAACAGTTGTTTGTATTTGTTATTTAGTGCTGTTTATGAAGACTTCCAATGTTAACGCTATGAGTGAAACTGAAAGATGGATTTGTCATCAGTTATGTAGTGGATTTTTTGCTTATTGTGCAATGGATTGCTGTGTTGATTTGCTGGAGAAAGCAAAAAAACATTGCAGTTTTTGCATGATTTGACACTATCATCGAAGGACAAGAATTTAGCACAGTAATACCAGCAGTTGCTTTGAGGAAAAGTCAGCTTCTAAAACTAAGTTTGGTGTTTTACTCGCTAGCGGAGCGCTTGTCGATGTTTAGTGCGAAGTTAAATGCTTTTGATAGCATTTTATTAGTTTGCATTTTCTTGCGGTACCAGTAGGCTATGTTGCGACGGTCGCGTTTACCTCAAAGGGCTTCGCTCCAAACCACGGTTTGTAAGATACAGACAAACTTATAGCTGTAAGGTCAAGCCCCCTCTTCTTAGCAAGTTTTTGGTTATGTCCCTGATAAAAAACATTTAGATTTTTTTATGTGAAAATTGTTACTCAAGCATCTGAAATAAGTGTTGTTCGTTCTCACATTTTCATGTAACTGACGCTTCCTTCCCCAGTCCAATTATTATTATAAATGCTGTATCAAGTTTTTTGTTTAGTAGTGACTAATGAGAATGGAACAATATTAATGAACTTGCTTGGCGGGTACTTCTCTACCAATAATAGTAACCTCAGCAAAAAAATAGAACTCAATTTCTACTGGTTAGATATGTATTGGCTTTCTAGTTCATCTAAATACACTGACTGTAATTGTAATGATTGAACTTCAGACTTAAAATTGTTTACTTTGTCACTTTATTCACCATGTAAATCAGTAAAAATTTTAAAAGGCAGTAAAAATATTTTAAAATTCACAAACAACTAAATTCAGATATTACACAAAGACACAGTAAATGAATATTTAACACACTTGACACTTCTATTTTCATCACATAGGACTGTAGTGAAAAATCACCACCAGACTACAATATTCATGATTATGAAACTTGGGGTAGTCCAAAACCATTGCTTCCAGTTCAACTTGATCACGGTCACAAACCTTCAGAAACAAGAAGACTTTTAAGAGGACATTCAGAAGAAAAAATTCCATGTTTGTAGCTATTCAAAGAAGTGACTAATAATTAAATTAGGCCAATCCAAAAGTTCATAGAATTTTTTCGATTTTTTGTATCTATCTAGCTCTTGTATGTAGCAGTGTAGCTTGAAACCAATTCTAAATACAGTTTTATTTACCAAGTTGGCTTGGTCAAGTAGAGAGTGAAAAAACTTTTGCGAGTTTTGGAGTATTCAAGGAATTGTTCAATTGTGGTTACTTTTAAAACAACAAGCTAACAAACAATGGGTAAAAACCAGAGGTGGGCAAAGCGCAATTAGAAGCGCTAAGCGCAACTTCCGCAACCTCAGCAATTGCGTAAGTTGCTTGCGCTTTAATTTTTTATTTTGAAACATTGCGGAAGTTGCATTGCGGAATAAAGCCTTTAAAATTTGTTGCGCTTTAATTGCGTTGCGCTTAAAAATTTTTTTTCGGTTATAAGCGCAATTCTATACATTGAACTTAATTTTGCTCCATTTCGATCGTAACATTGATAATTGTCGGGCTTGTTTAGCAAATTATTTATTCTTTTTCAGTCTAAAGTTGCAAAAAATGCGGTATTTGCATTGTGTTGCGAAATTTCAATTGAGGAAGTTAGGTTGCGCTTTAACTTGATACGAAAATGCCGTTCCGCAATTGCGGAATTGCGTTGCGCTTCAACTGAATCCAAAAGTTCATTGCGGAAATTGCGCTGCGCTTCAGCAAGCAAAAAAATTAAATTGCGCATTTTGCGCTGCGCTTTCACTGGTTAAAAAGATCGTTGCGTTTTGTTGCGCTGCGCTTTTGATATAATGTTATTTGTGCCCACCTCTGGTAAAAACACTATCAACACATTCAAAACTAGCCTGTTGGTGGGTTATTTTATATTCTGAAAAAAACAGCAACATCATGTTAGTTTAAGTTTACTTTAAGACAAAAAAGCAAAAGCTGCTCAGCCAAAAGAACCACTGGACTAATGCAATAGCTTCTGCTATGCTGCACAGAATAAAAAGTTTTGTTTTAAAAGCAAGATGTCGAGGGGCTAGGCCTACTGCTTTGCTGTATTCATTATAATGAAGCTCTGAGATCCAGCATAGCTATGAAAGATCACTCTAGGATTTACAGCCTTAGCTGTCTAGATCCAAATTAACTTGGCTAGCCTAGGGCTATTACGAATCTAACTTTGCCAACAACCTACTCTTTGGACTGATAAATAGGCGCTAAACCATACAAATATACTATTTACATTATTTTCTAGCAAACTGCGATCGTAAAAATCCAATCAGTGATTTAGTAGGTTATCTTACTACAGCCTGCCAGCAAGCGCTGTTGCGCAACTGCTCGCGAAGTTTGCGAGCGGTTGCAACTTTTCGCGAGCTGTCGATGACGTCAAATTTTGGTTGCTTCGCGTCGCTTCGCGTTGCTTCGCGTCCAGTCTAAACGCACCTTAAAGCGCAAAATCTTTAGCCGAGGAATGCGACAAGTGTTGTTTTGCTGGCTAGCATTTGATGTAGATTTTGGCTGCTGTGTACTCCAGCCGCAGAGTTAATTTTGTCGCGAACGCAAGACGAATTACACTTCTTTTTTATAACAATAATATTTCATAAAAACCCGAGGCTCATTGTTGCTCAGAATCTAAAAAAACTGCCAGCCTATCCATCAGTAACAAAAAGTTTGGAAACAAAATAGAATAAATTTCAAATCTTAAAAGCAAGTAAATTCTGTGCTAATTCATAACGATAAAATTTTAGTAATTTTCCTGTATTTATAAGCAAAATATTGCAACTATTCTAAAATTACAAAATGCTGCTTCAAACTGCGCAAGCAACTCATAAATATTTGGATGTTCTCACGTTAAAAAAAAAGTACTTTTCGCTTTTGCAGTTTTACGATGCTGCAAAAAAGCAAAAAAGTCTTTGCTCAAGCTGACAGAGCATTTGGAATTAAACACCAAAATACTGTAACTTTAAAAACATGGTCGTTTAAATAGACATGAACGACTTGAACGTTCTCTGAATTCAAGAACTAATATTAAGAACAAATAAAGCAGCAAATTGGCAAAAAACTCAGAGAAGCCAGCCTCAACTTAAAATTTATTGGTTCTTCTACAAAAGTGAAACCTGGGTTAAAGTAAGCTTGCTTTAACTCAATGAACATGCTTGCATCGATTTTTAACTGCTAATCTTTGTTACGGGTGATAGCAAATTGACTGATGAGCTAGGTTATATTTCTCATTCAGTAAGCTAACTGTTATCGCAACGTTTCTTAATTTCAACTACAAGTTTGTTCTGCTTATTAGAAATAAATAACCTAAACATAGTATAATTTTTTGAATGAAAAATAGTTTCTAGAAAATGAATTTTTGAGGAAATGTAATTTCGGCCAAATGTACATTCTGGCAAGTGTAAATTCTGAAAAATAAGTTTTCGGGGAAATGTAATTTCGGCCAAATCTACATTCTGGCAAGTGTAAATTCTAGAAAATAAGTTTTCGGGGAAATGTAATTTCGGCCAAATGTAAATTCTGCCAAATGAGCATTCGGGCTAATGTAATTTCTGGCAAGTGCATGTTCAGGAAAGTGTAATTTCTGGAAAGTGCATGTTCAGGAAAATGTAATTTCTGGCAAGTGCATATTCAGGCAAGTGTAAATTCTGGAAAGTGCATGTTCATGGAAATGTAATTTCTGGAAAATGCACGTTTAGGGAAATGTATATTTGGGATAATGTAGTTTCGGCTTCCCGGGGAAATGTAATTTCTGGAAGGTGTTTTTCGGGGAGGTGTATAGAATCCCTAGCTTACAATACTTAAAACCAAAACGTTTTCGTGTCAAACTTCTTGGTTTTATTTGGTTTCATTTGAGTTCAAAAAAAGATTGTGGCACTATTTTTTAGCTTACGAAAACTTTAAAACATCACAATTACAAAAATGTCAAAATTTCACAATTAAATTATTATTACTATTTTTTAGGCTGCGCAGTGTGCTCTTCATTAATTCATTATTACCTGTATTTAATCTTTAATTTGTTGTTTCAACACTATGTTAGTTATATTGTAATTATTGTAATTGTTGTAATTGCATGTTTATTCATCAAGTTACCTTATGGCTTGGCCAGGAGACATTGAAGAGCCCTTTTGGTCTTGCAGTCAAGCTGCCACCTACCCACCTGTTACCACATACCAGTAGCGTAGCCAGGGGGGCGGGGACGGGGAGGGGCTCTAGCCCCCCCCCATTGGCCTGTCAACCCAAATGCAGAATAAGAAAAATACCACGGTTTTGGCTCTTTTGAGACTGTTTTTTGCGCTAGAATTGACTAAACAGTGATTTAAAGCATCTTTTGAAACATATATTCAGGGGGAGGGGGCTAATTGTCCAAAATTAAAGTCACAAATTGATGAAAAGGTTAAAAAATGCCCAAAAATAAGCAATCAAATTAGATCGCTTATTGTAAAAACGCCAAACATAGGTTTTATCTACAAATATATTATAAACTCCGGAATAAAGGGAGGGGGGGCTCTTCAGTGTTAGATAATTACCAATCATTTCTCTCAAACATCTTTCCATTAGCCCCCCCATTTATTTTTCTTTATAAAATATAGACGAAATAGATTACTCCGTGTGAGTTTTATTGAATAACAGGATTTATTGATTTACCAGCATGTAAACAAGAGAACTGCAATGTAATCATTAGCCACTTCCCATATAGCCCATAACTGCAACCAGTTGAATCATGTTGCGCTTCCAGTTTCTATTCCACATTTTAAAAGCATTATTTTTCATTAAAATACAGTAGCTCTAAAATTAAGTTGTTTTTGCAAAAAAATGCAAAATTTTCGAGCGCTGGGGCTCCGCCCCCAAACCCCCGTGCCTCCGGCGGTTGGGGGCTTTGCCCCCAGACCCCCAAAACAGCTCCCTGTTGCGAATTTCTGGCTACGCGCCTGCCACACACGGTGGAGGTTTCGCACTCTCCTTTTTTTTTGCTGAACGTCAAGCACGGAAGCTGTAAATAACAATTTTTAGTCTTTGGTTTGATCCGACAGGGAGTCGAACCTGAGTATAGCAGACGCTCTATCTAGCCCTCGACCACTGATCTGTATAAATATGTACCATTTCTTGAATGTTGACCAGCGGAATATAAAATCAGTCAAACGATTTTTAAGCAATGCGTGTTATGATTATAGATCGTTCAAACCGGACTTTGTGCTTGTTCGGCAACCTGTCCGCTCCATGGTCGCCGGCGAAGATTTCAAACATTTACTGATTGGTCTGAAATACGGCGGAGTCCCAGCGGTCAACTCCTTGCACTCGCAGTACAACTATATGGATAAAGCTTGGGTGGTTAGTATGGAACACTCTATCTTTTTACTTGAGATTTTGCAATGGTGTTAAGGACGATTTTCAACACCATTTTGTCAAAATATTGGCTATTGTGTATTACAGGAGCTTGTATAACGAATATTATCACCTTATAAAAGTCTTTATAACAACCGTGATATCTTTCATGACTAAATGGCATTGATTTTTTGCATAAACGACATTGCAAAACTTCATTTAAAAAGGTTGACTAACTTATGTACAGTACTACAAGTTTAAAATATCATTTTATAAGTTGGGGCTTCGCGACGCGGGTGCTCGTCTTAGATCGTTGTTTTTTCTCTGTGACTAGCGACATACACGGCAGAATTTAAACAAAGACTGAAGGTAAAATCAATGGCGGTATCTAAAGTTAAGGCATTCGTATTGGAATAGATTGGCGTTAACTCCATCCTTCTTAATCCAGCCGTTTCAGAGATATTCTAAATTCTACTTCAAACACGAGGTCGGGGCCTCTTCAATCATATTGTTGTTAGCAACGCTGATGTTTATAAAATCGGCTACGCCATCTTAGTTCTATCCGAAGGCAACGTCGCATTTGGACCCAAGCCACATAGGTGTTTTAACCTACACGTAGATTAATATCTAGGCCCCTGTGGGGTCGACTACTGCTTTGAAACATTAGGGTTGCCTTTAAAAATTATAATGAAGGAGGCCCCTAAGTCGTGTTTGAAGTAGAAAATTTCTGGAATGCTTGGGCCTAGAAAGATGGAGTCAACGCCAATCTAATCTAATACGATTGCCATAACTTTAGATACCCCTATTTATTTTGCTTTTAGTCCTCGTTCAAGATGGGAAAAGGGCCGCATGCTGCAGCGCAAAAAAGGCGTAATTTTCAAAGCAGTGTTATTTCCGGGCATGGCTACTCAACTGGCGGACCGCTGTCCAAATCTGACCTCCGGAGCGCTAAGTCAGACCGCAGCCTACTATCGGACCTTCACACTTCTTTGGGCGGGAACTCACTGCCGGCCTAATGCATGTAGAGCGCGCAAATCCTCACCAAATCGCGGTGAAGACCTTTTTCTTTGGTCTTCAATCGCATTTTTGGGCTTCAAGTGCGGTGAAGACCTTTTTTTTGGTCTTCAAATGCGGTAAAGACCTTCCGTTTTTTTTGGTCTTCGACTGGAATTTGGTCTGCAATTGTTTTTTTTGGGGGTCTTCTACCGGATTTTGGTCTCCTTATATTTTGGACCTTTTCCAAATGTTCTCATCCTTTCCTGGACCCAACGACTTTTTGTCCTTCGGATCTGGACCTGTGCTAAACATAATGAGTACCCCTGTTTTCGGGTCAGACTACCATCGATATCAGTAGGAACAACTGTAGTTTAATTGTCCTCATTCATATCAAAATACGAGCCCAAAAAAAGCAAAAAAAACAAGAGCTAAAAGACAGCATTAAGCTGTTTCAAATGAAGTAGGATGGCAGCAGGCGCGTAGCCAGAAATACGCAATGGGGAGGGGCTGTTTTGGGGGTCTGGGGTCAAAGCCCCCAGCCGCCGGAGACACGGGGGCTGGGGGCGGAGCCTCCAGCGCTCGAAAATTTTGTGTTTTTTTTTCCAAAATAACTAAATTTTGGGGCTATTTTGATAAAAAAATAATGCTTTTAAAACGTGGCTTAGAAATTGGCAGCGCAAACATGATTAAACTGGTTGCATAAATGGGCTATTTGGGAGGTGGCGAATGGTAAAATTTTAGTTCTCTTATTTAGATGCTGGTAAATTATAAAATCTAATAGTTCAGATAAAACTCACACGGGGAAATCCATTTTGTATACAGTTTATAGACATAAATAATTGGGGAGAATAATGAAAAGAGATTTGAGAGAAATGATTGGTAATTAACTGATATGGAATAGCCCCCCCCCCCCCCCCTATTCCTTAGTTCATAGTACGTTTGTTGATGACACATATGTTTAGCATTTTTACACTTGCGATCAAATTTGATTGCTTATTTTTGACCATTTTTCAAAGGTTTATTTATTTGTTGGTTCATTTTTGAAAATTAGCCCCCCCCCCTTTGAATACATGTTTCAAAATATGTTTTAAATCACTATTTAGTCCACTCCAGTGCATAGAACAGTCTCAAAAGTGCTACAAACGTAGTGTTTTTCTCATTCTGCATTTTGGTCTGCATGCCAATGGGGGGGGGGGGGGCTATAGCCTCCCCCCCTGGCTACGCTACTGGATGGCAGGACGTGATGTCTCTGTGAACTATTAAATTAGTTCTGCCAATTTCACTTCAGGAACAATTTTTCAAGATGACAGGCCGTTAACTCTGACATTTGGTAAGGGAAAATCAGGGGAAAATTTTTGAAAAGTCAAAAATTAATGAACCACCCCAAGAAGTCACCACATATATGTCTTTCATGATAACCTACTCACAAAATACAAGAGCCTTGTACAACTGCTCTTTCAAAGGATGTCACTTCTCGTCGCCTATACGCTAGCCAGGTATAGGCGTTTCAACTTTGAAATGGCTGCTGTGCCACGTTTTAGCAACTTGCAACAATCACCGGAGTCAGTCCATCTAACAACTTTAAAAGCAGTTTAAGAGCTAAAAGAATTTAACATACAAATTTGTTAAAAAAAAGATTAACAAACGATATGTTATGACATATTGCAAAATGCAAATTAACGTCAATCAGCAACCAGCAACCAATTAAATTAACAGCATATGTCTTTACCAATGGCAACCTTTCAACCTTTTTGCATGAAGTTTTGCAAAGAAACTCATGAAAAAATCAACACCATTTCGTCGCTAAAACATACCATGGCTGTTATGAGTTTTATATGGTAGTAATATTCGTGATGCAAGCTTTTGTGATGCAATAGCTATCGTTTGTCTCGAAATGGTGCTGATTTTTTTTTCACGAACACCATTGCAGAGCCCTAAGCAAAAAGGTAAACAGATAGATGCTTTTTTTTTTTTTTTTTTGATAACATTCAAATATTGAGAAAATGATTTTTTATGTGACTCTTCAAAATCTAATTTGACGCAAACAATGCTGTTTATCTTTTTAGTTTTCGCAGTTGATCAGAATTCAAAAGAAGCTCGGGCCCTTTAAGTTCCCGTTGATCGAACAAACTTTCTACCCGTCACATGCTCAAATGGTGAGTTCAATATCAATTTAAAGCGTTTAGTTTGAAAGACAAAACCAGCCTGGCTTTTTTGGGCAATGTAATAGTTGTTTTGCATCAAATTCGATTATTTTTCAGAAGAGAACTGATGAGTAGGCAAAACCAATGTTTGTTTTTTAAATTTGTGCAATATGCTGACAGTAAATTAGATTGGTTTTAACTCCATCCTTCTTGATCCAACTGTTCTACAGATCTTCAAACTCATCGTCCTATCCCCTGACTTTAGCATGACATTGACGATTTTAGAACGCAACACCGATTTTGATTAATCTGGTCTGTGGTCACACTTTGCTGATTTTTAGCTTGACCTCAGAGTGACCAACCTCTTTTTTTTCTTTGCTTAAGTATAGTTCTTTCTTCCTGGTATAGTTCCTTCTTCCTCATCAAATAGGTAAGCGTTGGGCAACTGTGAATAAGCCAGTAATGATTTCGACTCATTGTTGCGAACTCGATCGATTTTTAATCGAGCTCAAGTTCGAGTTCGGCCTATTTTTAACAAATCCGAGTTCAATTTCGAGTTCTCTAATTTAACTTTTTCGAGTTCAAGTTAGGAAAATCTGTCAGGTTTTTCGAGTTCAGGCTGACAAAAATACTTACTTTTCAACTTGATCGCTCTTTTAATTTTTAGGTTGCCTCAGCATAAACAAGTGAACGCCAATCTCAATTTACATGGCATGATCAACAAAAAATATTTTGGTCCTAAAATTTTTTAATTTTTAAATTTCATTTTAATGAACTCTTAATAGTTTTTTTGAATTCAAGTTTGAGTTTAGAAAAATATTTTTTTTTTGAGTTCGAATTCTAATCCGCGTTCGGCAAAACAACCGAGTTTTTTGAGCTTGCATATAGGACAGTTGAAAGCTTATTTAATCTTGGGCCTGTCAAATGGGACACATTGTTGCCAACGGCTCGCCACCGCTGCGACATTTCTTCGAAAGAAGCTGTATTGCGGGGGCGCAATGACACAAAGATGGGCCCAGACTTGTTACGCGCTTCTGCGTAATACAACGAATATTATGAGAAATTCGATTTGATTTAGTTCTATAAAATATTGTCATTGTTGCGCGAAAGTCGGTCTCCTTTTAATCCATCAAATATAAGCTTACACTGCACGAAGCATTAGATTTTATTCTTAAAACTTCGTATCCACACCCACGATGAACCTACTGATGTAACGCAGGCAAAAATGAAAGACATCACAAAATGTTATTTATCTCGTCGGTTTGGAACCAGCCACTAGGTTGAGGTTTCATTGAGTTTGATTTTTCACTTTGTTGATATTTCATCCAAATCTCCTGGACTCATGCGGGGATTGAGGGCGTTGATCCATCTGCATTGCCCGTACTTCCGCACGCAAGCAAATTGGCTTGCTCGCGGGTTGTTGACCGTGTACAAGTTCTCCCACACACACTGGTTTCTGGTACGCTCCTGCGTCATAAGCATACGATGTCACAAGAAAACCAAGAAAAAAATATTCAATGCCTTACACATTGGCATTGTATGGAAACTAATTAAGCATATTGAAAAATATTAAACAAACGAAATATCACTACGAGACCTTCCGCCAATACATTAAGTAGCTCGCCATAATGGCTACCCAAAGCTTCCTATGCAGATTGCGGAGCCTTGTATGATGATTTAGTCTAGTCAAAAAACGCGTTTACGGGCCCTGGAAAGATATATTTTTTTATCCACATTGCGACGCTCAGTATAGTCTGAAGCTTCCGGCTAGGGTTACCCCCATCCCACTTCTCCTGCCCATTTACTTTATAATGACGTCATTTTCGCAAAAGTCAGCGAAATTTTTTAGCTTTGTTGACTTTTACTTTATTCATTCTCACTGCTCTTATGGTTGGACATGAATTTCCAAAATTGGATCACTCAACAAGTGGGACATGGGCAACCTTCAGATGCATTCATGACGTCACATGATGATGACGTCACAATGCCGAAACAAAAGTGTTACCAAAACTGTAAAATTACCATTTTGAGTGGTTGTCAACTCCTATAACTTTCATTGTATTTGATGTAGAGCCTTGATATTACTACTGAAGAAAGTACATGTATATTGAAAGATACTGTATGAATTTGGTATACTTTCATGAACATTTTCATACAATAAATTACATTGAAATTATGACACCCATTTTGCAATATTTGTCGTATTTCAGCGTTTTGCTTGTCATCCAAGACTGAGTTTGTTTCAATAATGATATTTGCTTCCATAATTCACTTTTATTTCAAAATTAGAAAATTTTTAACGTATTACAAAGGTGAAAAACTTATGTCGTCATATTGATGACGTCATATGTTAGTAAATAATCACAAAAACGTTCTTAAGTTTGTGCTGGTGTTATAGATAAGATGATATCAAGTTTTTTACAGACTGCATAAATGAGAGCAAAAAGTGATGACGTCATCATTTATGGCGTCATATTTTCGAAAATATTTCTTTTTACCATTATTGCTGTAATTGGTAGAGGAAAATTCTAACACAAATGTAAGCAATGTACTGTACCATTTATTTAATTTTGTAGAACTTTGATGTTGCAAGTGATGATGTCGTATTTAAATAAAACATTTTATAAATTTTAGAATTTATAAATAGCCTAGCCTCAAAATTTAATTTTTTTATGACAAAGACAAGTAGCTTGACCATCAGTCTGTTGAGAAATCAGCTTCCTCCTTCTCCTCAATACAGTCATCGAAATCATTTAATTCAATGAACACTTCCTGCTCGCGTTCTTGTTCTGCGCTATCCACCACAGGTGGAGTCCTCGAGAACACATTTTAAAGTTCTTGGACTTGGTCTCGAAGCCTACAAGTCCTCGAAAATGTTCTGTCCTCGGTTCGAGAACAGCATTATTTCTTGATTGGTTAAAAAGGAAAATAACCAAACAAAAGACCACATAAACTTCTGTTCTGTCAATTCGTTTCCTTTCCTTATTTGAAAAATAATACAATATGATAGCCAACTAAGCCGAGTCATACTGAAACTTGTTTTAAATGGTATTGTGTGAAAGCTCTAATCGGAAAATGAACGGGCAAAAAGCCTTGTAGAAAATTCAGGCTTGTCTTTGGGACATATTTTTCTATCCCATCCCATCCCATAGCAGTTCATGCCTGTTCCATCCTATGGGATTCCCATCAAAATACAAATCAATAAAAGTTAATAAATTTATGAAAATTTAAGTATATAATATGCACTAGATAGGGCTACACGTACAAAGAGAGATGCAAAACGACAAAATTTATTGGCTTTGTTAACTTTAAAGTTCAGTAGAGTTCACAATTCATTATCATTCTGGCACTCATATTCCGAGTCATTGTGCTCATTCAGTAAATTTTGGATTTCCTGCTCATCAACTGCTTCTGATTGTGGTAATTCAGTTATATATTGCTGTCCCTTAGGTCCCATGGGAAATGTGTGCTGTCCCATCCCATCCATGCGACATTTCTCATGGGATTCCCATGGTAATCCCATTCCGCCTGGCAATCTACGATGCCTACCAAATTGTTTGAAAGAAATTGGTCCTATTTGCCAAATCGGTTCCAAAAGGTTATTTGAGTTTTTGAGCCAACCTTGCTTGTCGTCACAAAGATTTGTTGTTTCGATGAATGGTTCATCAGCTCGTTAATAAAAGATACGGCAATGATTAACTCTGTATATGTGAAGAAGCAAATTACTATAAAGCATGGTGGAAGTCTAGCCAAATCAATTTCAGAATTTGGTGTAAGCGTTAGATCGTCTCTAACCATTTATTTTTATCATTTTGCTCCACAAAAAATTAGTGATTGAGTTTTATTGTCTCCATACACTAAGCAAGTAAATGATTTCAGGTCTCTACATAATTGGAGCGAAACTTCCGACTCATCGCCAAGTTCTCTACAAAACAATACTTTGTATGTTAAGGAATTTGTCTACTCATTTTAACCCTTATTCTACTAGTGTTGCCATATGGCAATAGGGTTTAGAAAATGTTTAAAATAATTTTTTGACCATGTTAGTTGGATTTCAAAAACTTTTAAATATTCTACGTTTAATTGTAGTAGAATGTTTATTTACAGTATAAAATAATTGTTCATATCGTTTCAAGTTTTGTCTCCAGCAAAAAGAAATTTGAAAAAATGTTCAAACAAATTGCTTGATCATTCAGATTACTTTTTGCATATCTAGTTCTTTTTGAAAATCATTCCTTGTACTTTGTTTTATTGTAAGAGCATAACGCGATATTATGACATGTGGCCCGAAACACAAGTCATAGGATAAAATGAAATGGGAGGCAATGAATTGGAGCGTGCCCATAAGGCAACACTAGTAAGATGTGAATACTTGGCTGTTTTTGTTAGTTATAGAGTGTTGTCATAAAAAGTTAGTTTTTACTAAATATTACGTTATTTAACTTGTGTTATGGCATGTTTGATGAAGAATGAGCGATGTTTACATTATTCAGGGGTCACTACTAATTTCTTCTTTGAGCTGGGTTCTGAGGTTTGAATCTCGGGCCGGCTAAATCTAACCTAAAGTTACATACAGGCTAGCTTTCCTTCAAATTTGCAAAAGTAGCTGCTGGTTTGTTTTGGGGCAGCAGGTCGCTTAAACTTCTTCTGCGGATCGGTGTATTAAGTTGAGTACCTGCCTTTAGTTGAGTATCAATCAACCATTGTAGGATTCGAACCCCAAATTATGCAAAATTTAGCATTCAAATTATATTTAATATTGGCTATGGAAAATATCGCCAAAAGTTCAACATCAATTTTTTGGCTCAAAAGTTTGGAGAAACGTATTGTTCTATTTTTGCGGTAATTTACGTGTTCACTGGTGAAGATGTTAAGAGTGCTTTTAAGGGAAAAGGAAAATTAGGTACTCTAAAGAACTTGAATCAGCCACACCATCAAGTAGCTTTCAGGAACAAAACAAAGTCTTAAACTGAGTAGACGAATTTCCTAACATACAAAATACTGTTTTGCAGAAAACTTGGCGATGAATGGGAAGTTTCGCTCCAATTATGTAGAGACCTGAAATCATTTACTTGCTTAATGTATGGAGACAATAAAACTCAATCACTAAATTTTTTGTGAAGCAAAATGATAAAAATATTGTTGGAGACGATCTAACTCTTACATCAAATTCTAAAACTGATTTGGCTAGATAGCCTTCCACCGTGCTTTACAGTAATTTGCTTCCTCACAAACACAGAGTTAATCATCGCCTTGCCTTTTATAAAAGAGCTGATAAACCATTTATAAAAGCACAAAATCTTTATGACGACAAGCAAGGTTATAGCTCAAAAACCAAAATAACCTTTTGGAACCGATTTGGCAAATAGGGTTGGATTGAATTTGAATTCTGAATTTGAATCCGCTCACGAATAATTGATGAATTTGAGTTTGAATTCGACTTTTGTAAAATCAATGAATTTGAATTTAGTTTTTTCAAAGTCAATGAATTTGAATTTAGTTTTTTAAAGTCAATGAATTTGAATTTGAATTTAAAAATTAAAAAAAAAATGAATGGATCCAACCCTGTTGGCAAATAGGACTCATTCTTCGAAGCGCTTTGGTAGATATCGCAGAGAGCGTAGAATAAGAACGCGAGCAGGAAGTGTTGACTTGGCTTAGTTGGCTATCATATTGTATTATTTTTCAAATAAGGAAAGGAAACGAATTGACAGAACAGAAGTTTATGTGGTCTTTTGTTTGGTTATTTTCCTTTTTAACCAATCAAGAAATAATGCTGTTCTCGAACCGAGGACAGAACATTTTCGAGGACTTGTAGGCTTCGAGACCAAGTCCAAGAACTTTAAAATGTGTTCTCGAGGACTCCACCTGTGGTGGATAGCGCAGAACAAGAACGCGAGCAGGAAGTGTTCATTGAATTAAATGATTTCGATGACTGTATTGAGGAGAAGGAGGAAGCTGATTTCTCAACAGACTGATGGTCAAGCTACTTGTCTTTGTCATAAAAAAATTAAATTTTGAGGCTAGGCTATTTATAAATTCTAAAATTTATAAAATGTTTTATTTAAATACGACATCATCACTTGCAACATCAAAGTTCTACAAAATTAAATAAATGGTACAGTACATTGCTTACATTTGTGTTAGAATTTTCCTCTACCAATTACAGCAATAATGGTAAAAAGAAATATTTTCGAAAATATGACGCCATAAATGATGACGTCATCACTTTTTGCTCTCATTTATGCAGTCTGTAAAAAACTTGATATCATCTTATCTATAACACCAGCACAAACTTAAGAACGTTTTTGTGATTATTTACTAACATATGACGTCATCAATATGACGACATAAGTTTTTCACCTTTGTAATACGTTAAAAATTTTCTAATTTTGAAATAAAAGTGAATTATGGAAGCAAATATCATTATTGAAACAAACTCAGTCTTGGATGACAAGCAAAACGCTGAAATACGACAAATATTGCAAAATGGGTGTCATAATTTCAATGTAATTTATTGTATGAAAATGTTCATGAAAGTATACCAAATTCATACAGTATCTTTCAATATACATGTACTTTCTTCAGTAGTAATATCAAGGCTCTACATCAAATACAATGAAAGTTATAGGAGTTGACAACCACTCAAAATGGTAATTTTACAGTTTTGGTAACACTTTTGTTTCGGCATTGTGACGTCATCATCATGTGACGTCATGAATGCATCTGAAGGTTGCCCATGTCCCACTTGTTGAGTGATCCAATTTTGGAAATTCATGTCCAACCATAAGAGCAGTGAGAATGAATAAAGTAAAAGTCAACAAAGCTAAAAAATTTCGCTGACTTTTGCGAAAATGACGTCATTATAAAGTAAATGGGCAGGAGAAGTGGGATGGGGGTAACCCTAGCCGGAAGCTTCAGACTATACTGAGCGTCGCAATGTGGATAAAAAAATATATCTTTCCAGGGCCTGTAAACGCGTTTTTTGACGAGATTAAGAAACGTCAATTTTTTTACTAATTTATTTTTTTATTTACTGTACGTCGTTTAATGTTATATTTTTCAAATATATTCACCAAATAGTTACTATTTATTGAAATAGCGATTATTTATTAAATCAACAAAATGAAACTGACAATTTAACTGAACATAAAAAAAAATACCACAAATATAGGTCGGCACACATTGGGCGTCCCGTATTGTTTTTGGATAAGGTCGTTTCTCGCGTAGTGTTAGATGCGGTTTTCTAGCTCAAAACCAAATTTAGCACGTGACCTACTGTCTCGAAGTTTGATGCAAACCAAGATCTTATGAATCTCATACTGCTGTCCAAATGTCGAGTTGCAAGACCCGAACAAAAATAAATTGCGTTTTATGTGGCTCTATTTCAACTGTTTGTTCAGAGCTGTAAGCGCAAACTTCATTCGAAACTAGTCGGACTGGCGTGCGGACGTGTTTTGTAAAGTAGAGCAGCAGGCAAATTGTGCAGGTAACGCGCTCAAAATTGTACGCTGCTTGAAGAGTTCCAAAGGTTACCAAACGTGGCTGCAAAAAATATTCGAGAAATCAAGGAATTGCGGAACAAACTAGTACATTCTATCAATAACATATCTGATAGATCAGTGGCCAACAGCCAAGATTTACCAGCATTGACAGCAAGCAAGCTAAAAGAGATCGATAGCAAATATTTCGAAAAAGCAACAAATTAGATGACATCACAATATCAACTGGATTTCGACATTAAACAGTGTGTGTCGAAAGTATCGGCACAAACTACCAAGCTTTCGAATTGTCATAAACTACCAAGTTGGACGATTTAAATTTATAAAACAAAGAGGTTGAGCAAAATCATGAGAAACTGCTGGAAAAAGACTGGAGAAGGACAATGTCATGCGAGACTCTTATAGTAAACGGCTCAATATTCTTTTTCACGGTGCAGAAGAAACAGTAGGAAGCAACGAGACGAAAGAACAAACGAAAACAGCTTTTGAAATCCTACTGAAGGATGCATTTGAACTTGAATCAGATGCAATTGAAATTGTGGACGTACACAGACTCCTCCAATACCCGATCAAAAAACAAGGTAAATTTGTTGTAATACCAATTATTGCAAAAGTATTAACCACCTTTGACAAAGATCTGATTTTCAAAAATATTTCTAAACTAAAAGAATATAACGAAAATCGGGGCTCTGAAATTTTCGTGACCGATCACTTACCTCAACTTTTTTACAAACAAAAGAAGTACCATATGTCTCAGTTTAAACAAGCTCAGCGCAGAGAAAAAGAAACTGAACGATGGGGTGTTTATGATGGACAGTATTGTCTATACATTGGTAACAAACGTATTCTGTTCCCTGATTGCCTTTAGACAGGGTTGATAGAGGTAAGCGTAGTTCAACTATACGATGATTTTTGATCCAACACAAGCATGTTCGTTAACTTCATCGTCAGGTCTCAAGTTTATTTATATTATGGGTGTGATTACCTCAGTTGGAAAAATTCTGGTGTGTTTTTAAGACTTTCTAGCATGGACACCGCTTACTATAACTCTTTATGTAGCTGCAACCTCTAAATTATGTCACACTTTGCTTCTAATGCATTGGGCTGTAGCGGGTGCAGACCACGATTTTGGGGATTACATGCTGAGTTTTACTGTTTATCTTGCTTGCAACATGCGATGAGAATACTTAATTTGAGAATTAATTAAATAATACTTGTGAGGAGAACGCTTTAGAAAATTATTTACTTTTTTTGTCCTTTAAGTCGTAGTTATAGTTTTGCTACAGCTCGGCGTATTGAAGGCGATTCATACATTGCATATTGTTATTTTGAATGGTATTATATTTGTATTGCTGATATACGCGATCTCCAAAACTATGGTCGTAGTTTAATGGGAAAAACCAAAAGCACAACAATCCTGTTATGAACGATGAGCTTAATGGTTGTGGGCAATCTGGCACAGCAATAAAAAAATTTTGACGCTCCAGATTGTGTCGTCAAGTAGCTGCCTCGAATTTTTTTCCGATTTCTAGTAAAGAGACACAATTACTGCACCTGTATTATATTGCATTAAGCTTACCTAATCGAAGATATATGTATTGCGTTAAAATTTTGTTCGTGATTATTACTTTACTGATTCTGCAATACCACTGGGGTTCGTCTTGCTAAGGGTAAATTACGTTGTGCAATAAATCTAAAAGTAATCTTCACTAAAAAAGGCATTAACAAAAATATCTTACCATCCTCATACGGGATCGAACTTGAGCTAGCTTGCAGAACCAGAGTCTCATTGTTCATTTATGTATGATTTACTGCTGTAACTTCAGCTGATTCGACATCATGCAAAAACTCGCAATCCTTCCAAAAACGCCTGCAGCACTACAGCAAAACTTTGTGCCGGTTTTTGAAAATCTTAATTGCTTTGGCACCGCGACCACAAATTTAAACTAATCTAATATAGTGCGTTCCTGCTGCAATTTGCCTGAATCTAAGTTACAGTTAGTATAGTAACAGGAAGCTGCTTGAGATCCTTGGCGTTAGTTGATTGGCTAACAATGAAGCTGACAATTGTGATGTGGGTGATTTGACATTTAGTACTCTGCTTAACAACATCGCTGAATGCAATTATTTTGACATTACTAATGCTAAAATTCTCTCTTCAACAGCTAATGGAATTACCTTTCTTCATCTAAACCTAAGATCAATAAACGACCAAGAAAACTTTGACAAATTTTATAAATTCCAAACCTTTTTACCATCCCTATCAGGTATAGTGTGTGTATTAGAAACGCGGTTGAAGAGTGACCCCTTAATCAATATCAGCGTACCAAATTATAGCTTTGAGCACGCCGATTCAATGACGAACGCGGGTGGAGTTGGTAGTTACGTCTCGTCTAAACTTCGATTTGAAGTAGACCCCACTCTTGAAATTAAAATTAATGGCTGCGAAAACTTGTGGTTAAACATATTGAATGACAAAGCAAGGTATAAATTTACATTAACTGCCATTTACCGACATCCGGATTATATCGCTGTTGAAAACTTTTCAGAGGCGTTAAGCAATTCTTTAAACTTAACTCAACGTAAAGGCATGTACTATTTGCTCAGAGATATAAGCATAAATATTTCCCCCGATAGGAGGAGATCTGTAACCGAAACGTATTTTGATTGCTTAACTAGTAGCGGTGCTGTTCCTATTCTATACCTACTCCTGTAGCTGGTGATTCCTTGACCATTATTGATCATATAATCACCAACGACTCATCCCATTTTATCGAACCTGACGTAATTCGTTGCGATAGGAATCTGTCTGACAACTATATAATATTTAGTAACGAGTTAGGCTACCATTTTCAAAAACCAAAACAGATGCATATCTTTATCAGAGATAAATCAAATTTTAAAACTGAAACTTATTGTGGTGATATGAACAAATCCGTAAATGAATTTTTTGAACACTTGGATGACCTAACGGAAGAAAATTTTGATAAATCTTTTGAAGCGTTTATCTCAGTAGTTCAACAAGTTATCGATAAACATGCCCCATATTAAACAAATGTCGCGCAGACTGCGAAAACTAAAGAGCAAGCCCTGGATCACTAAAGGTATTATGCGAATAAACTAACTAAAATTAAAACCCTAGCAAAGAAAAACTATTGTGCTAAAGAATTAGATAAAAACAAAAGCAAACCGCGAAAAACATGGGAGTTGATACGCATGCTTCTACCTGGAAAATCTTCTAAACATGCCAATTTACCACAAAATATTAGTCTTAATGGGAGCCAAATAACCAATTAGCAAACAAATCTAGTGAAGTTTAACAAATTTTTTTCAACAATCGGTAAAAACTTAGCGAAGAATTTGAATTCAAGTGATGATAATGCTTATAAGCGATTCCTTTGTAATAGTATTAAATCTTCCATCTTTTCGGAACCTCCTCGCGTTAATGAAGTTATAATTGTAATTAATTCGTTAAATTCTCATAAATCTCATGGCCACGATAATCTATCACCTTTTTTTCTTTAATGGCATCGAGTATTCTTGCTCCTACGCTACGCTATTTTATTGACAATGCGTTTCAATTCGGAATATTTCCACAAAGCTGCAAAATAGCAAAAATAATATCTTCATGTAAAGCGGAAAAACAAACAGTCTGACAAATTACCGTCCTAAATCCATTCTCACTTGCTTCTCTAAAATTATTGAAAGATTGATTTAAAGCGTTTGACGAATTCCTTTCAAAAAAATTCAGTTGTTTGTGATACTTAGTACGGATTTCAACGCAACCTATCTTCTACTCATGGATTGGTAGACGTACTAACTAGCACATGGGATCAAATTAATGCTGAAGATTATACTGGGTTAATCGCATTAGACGTTAAAAAAGCCTTTGATACTGTGTGTTTTAAGATATTTTTAAGAAAGCTAGGACATTACGGAATTCGTGGCCAAGCATTGAAGGTTTTAAATTCCTTCCTACATAAATATCATCAATATGTTTCTTACCATAATAAGCGTTCTGAAACCCAAATAAACCGATTTGGCGTTCCTCAAGGCAGCAATTTTATTTATATAAAACTATTTACCCTTTGCAATCAATTCACTACCTCGATTATTTGCTGACGACATCTGTTTGTTAATTTACTCTCCTAACACCTCCACACTAGCTGAAAGCATCAATTCTGAACTAGCTAATGTACATGAATGGACAGTGGCGAACAAAATTACTGTAAACCCTAAAAAATCATTAGCTTTAATAATACCTCCCAAAATTACTACTCCTATCCCTGACATTCAACTCCTTTTTAATAATAATTCAGTCACTCTAAAAAATTCTGTAAAATATTTAGGGATTACAATTGACGCAAGATTAAATTACGATATTCACATAAATACTTAGACCAGGAAAGTATCTCGATCTTTGGGTGTCATAACAAAGCTCAAGCAAATTTTAGGGCGAAAAACTTTCCGCAAGTTATATTACACTATGATTCACCCATATCTTCTGTATGGTATTATCATTAGGGGAAATCTTACGTAACCCATTTGAAAAGACTAAAATCTTTCCAAAACAAAGCTGTTAAAAGTAATTGCTGGAGGACAATATATTGACAATTTAACAGCATACTATAAGCAGCTGAATATTTCAAAGATTGAAGACCTCTACACTTTAAAAGTGGCTAAATTAATGCACAAATTTTCCCAGAATAAACTACCCAACAGGTTTTCCTCTTTTTTTACTCCAATAAATGCGATACACACACGAACCACCCGTTTAGCATCATCCAACCTAAATCTCTATGTTCTACTGTATCGAACTGTAAAAATGCAAAGATTTTTTAAATTTCAGGTAGTTAGCAGTTAGAATTCTGTACCTAAAGACATGAAAATATTGTCATTTGACTCTTTCAAAATTCAATTTAAACAACATTTAATGTCCAATTACCAGTGATTAACTTAAAATTATTGCCCTAATATTAATTGCTATTAAAATCATATCCCTGATCTTAGGTTGATTTTATACACCGTCCACACTACCCCTCCACCATGGAAAATTTAATACAGATAGCAGAGCGCCCTATACTCTTGATTGACTAACAAGGTAGCTGCTCGACTCGATGACCGAGAGGTTCCTTCGCAGCTTCCTGTTACAATTCACTCGACTGCTTTCTTTCTGCTTGATCGTGTTATCAATTTTATGTTTATTTTTTCGTTGTGATAGCGTTATTGTCATTGATTATCTGGACGGATTGAACAAACAAACAATTTACTTACATACTTTTGGACACGTACGAACATTACCCTTTTTAGAAGTTTTTACAAGGTCATTCACTTTCTTGGCTACACATTCTGGTTTAGGTTCTTTTTCTTTTCTTTTTCAAGAAGGAAACAGAAAGCGTCAGAAAAAAGAAACATATATAAAAAAGTATTTGCCAGGGCTTTTTTGTTAAAGGGGCATTCAAGTTAAGGTTTGACTGATGACCAACATGTTTGGAAAAGCCTAAAATTCATTCTTACCATATTTGAACTTTCTTCCTCTTACTTCAGTGTTGCCATTTTGTCAGTATTGTGACAGATGATGAACTTTTGAAGTTGTTTCTAATTGGCAACCCTGACAAAATTTCTAAGGGGAAATCTAAGCTGTTATATCTGGGTGTGAGTTTTTGGTGGGGTATGCCCTAGTGGCTAAATGAGGAGCGAAGGAAAGTTAGTCTTTCGATTTGCTAAATTCTTTTTTGAGGGAAAACCGAGCAAAACGTGCTACGAATTGAATAATCAGTGATGGCGCGCTACGATTGGTAGTAAAGTAAGCATTTTATACGCGGCATAAACAACAACTCTGGTTTGAAATAAGGGGAGCATTCGTACTTGGTTAAATTAAAAATTTTGTTTATAATAGTTTATTGATTTTGAACTCAACGACTTACCTCTTGGCAAATTATTTTGCAAACGTTGATAGTACAATTTGAGCACCCTTTCTTGAATTGATACTTCAGGTTTTTTACTAGATGGCGCTCTTCATCATCGTTCAACAGGCCAAGGTTAATCACGTGATCTGACAAGGTGACGTGAAGTGCATTAAATTCAGTGTTTCCTAAAAAACCGCAAACGTTACGTTAGATTTAAAACTACTTTATTTGAAAAAGAGCAAAATAACAAGTAGCAATTGAAATCATACTCAAAAAAGTACGTCAATGCTTGAGGTTTTACAGTACAATGTGTACATCGTTAACTGCCTGTAATGTTTGATCTTTTTCTTGCGTGTGGCGCTGTCGTTGATTATATATGTTTCAGCACAGTCCTTTTTTACTTGCAGTTACCTGGAATCGAACCTATATCTTTGTTTTGTTTCGTTACAGGGTTATTTTTTTACCAAGAGTCGAATTTTCACCTTCATGCGTTGTTGCGAGCAGCAGGAAATTTCAGCTTGCTGCGTTGCAAAATTACACCTTATTTGCATATAATTTGATCATTCTTTGTTTACGTTACTGCGATTTTTAGTTTTTGCTGATGGCAATCTCTAAAGAAAGAAATGACTGACCCGACACCTGGTTTTAGTTTCATTCCTAATTTTCAAGCGTACTGTCAACACATGGCAATTTTAGTTTTCTAATTTGATTCAACGTACCAAACTTCAGTTATTTTTTTATGCCGTGTGGAAGTCTGTTTTTATTTCTGTTAAATACAATCTCATATTTTAGTTGAAAAGTTCTCTGGTTATTTTTGCAAGCAGACCAAACCGGTGAAGGCCTTAGAGCTCCTCTGGGCCACGCGATTGTTTCTTAACAATATAGAATGGTGCTCCGCAACTTTTTTTAACTTGTGGCACACTTATACAACTTGCTAAATTCCGCGGCACATCGCAACAAATTATATCAGTAAAAACACCAATAAATGCAAACCACGATATTGATTTATTGTCGTACATCAGGGGTTTTTAAGCTTTTTTGTCTTGTTTGCCCCTAAAAAAATCTTTTTTTCCGATTTTCAGGTTGTCCCCCCCAAAAAAGATCTCCTGTCTGACAAACCACCAAATTTTACGTTTTTGGAAAAGATCTCCAAAAAACAAAAAGGTATTCGAGCTGGAAACCCACAATTATCTTCTGGTTTTGAGGTTGGGGCTTCTTACGTCACAAATAATAGGTAGACAAACGTTTAGATTTGGAAAAGATTTTTGTTAGTTCGCTAGAAAAATGACAAATGCTTTGCGACACACCTGAAATGATCTCGCGACACACCAATGTTTCGCAACACACCGGTTGCGGAGCAATGATATAGAAAGCGCATTTGCAATGCGTATCAACCAGGATATTGTTTGCTCCTCCAGTGATCGTATTCCTTCCAGTCCGATCGGCGGTAGGTGTTTCGCGCAGTGGCTGATGATGTGTTCCTTGGTTTATTCTTCAGCACCACAGGGGCATGCCGCGAAACGGCGGAAAGTGTACCTATGTCGGTGTGTAGGCGATTTAAGGTGACTCATGCCTTTCCTGACAAATCAAATCCAGCAGGGGAGAGGTGAAATCGGGCGGAAACCAGTTTTGCACCACTCATTTGTCCACACATTGTTGACATTGTAGGAGGTATCCCACAGGTGAACAGCCTCTTGGTGCAACGGACGACGGAAAGCAAGATGTCTATGAGGGGTAATTGGGGTTGACGTGCTGTGGTTGTAAAGAAAGTGCCTCGTATTTGAGCATGCTTTTTGAAGTAGGAGGTAAACGTGCAAGTCTCTATGAATATGGGTCGGTGTTTAATCCAGCTAATGCGGAAAGATATTCCGTTTGTGTTGGGCGGAAACAACCAGTGATGGTAGGCTGCGAATGGTTGAAGCATATGTCAAGCTTTTTAGTACGCTTGTTACCACGCCAGACAGGAGAGGCATGCTCGGCGGCACTGCTGTATACTATTGCCAACGCAAATCTTCGAAAGGTAGGCGTGTCACCACCCAATGATAATTCAGTAAGGCGTGGTAGCAAATTGCTTCGGGGCGTTTCTTTTGCGCATAAACATTCACATTTTATAATGAAATTTTTTTCGGCGAAGAAGGTCGGCACTGTGTTTATCGATCTCACAGCAGCCTACACGATACTTGATGGCATAGAGGCCTAACCTGCAAATACTCGAAGCCTTACTGTCGTGTCTCATTCGATACCATATGATACCTGACCGATACATGGTCCAAGTGAACATGGAACTAGTTTAGAACTGCAGCTTTATCCTCACAACCGGTGAAGGCAATGCGTTGTTGTGTACTTGGAAAAGACACTTTACGCTTATTTCCTACTTGGGCGAGGAAGTCTACCCGTAGAGGTGGCCCAGCCTGACGAAAGACTTGCAAACAGAATCTAAAAAATTAGGGTGAATCTAAAAGGTAAGCCACTGTCTTTTAGCGCTTATCTACAGCACGGGCTTATCGCGCATCTTGGAATAGATCCTTCACCTCTCAACGGCATCTGGATTTCCTGCGTAACAAACTCATTACAAGAGTTTTGCTATGCAAACATTTGGCTGGAACTGTATGGGGTGCTGAAATGCTGCTGATGCCTCGATCTTAAGCACAGCAAAACTTGACTAGGACACTCCACTGCAGAATACTGTGCACCTTCTTAGTGCCGCAGCGCCTATTCTTTCCTGATTAATTCAATCATCAACCGCGTACTACCTGTTGCGATCAGATCAGAGTTGTAAGTCGGGCTGGGCTTTTTGGGTCGGGTCCAGCTTAATTCGGGGTTGATATACGTATTTGTCTTGTGTTTTCGTCTCTTAAATGCTATGAAAGCGTAATTAAAAATAGAACGTAACATCACTAGCGATATCTGGGGACTTCGTGGCATTATCAAACTTTTACTAAACTTGATGAAGCTTTAACATAGTGATCTGATTGCTTTGAATGAATTTGTGAAAAATGTAGTCGTTGATAGTCAGATCAATAATTTAAATGCGTTCCTTTCAAATTTTGTTTCACTAACTTAAATCGCTTTGTGGTTATTCGAGTTCAAAATTTAAATACTTCGAAGTTATCAAAAATAATCGAGTAACGTCATTCAAAAAGCTCGTCTAACAGTTTACAATAAATACAACGTCAAATCTCGGCACTTTTTACGAGTTCTTAACAGTTTTTCACTTCATTTTGAAATAACACAAAGCGGTCTTTAAAATTCAAGCGACACACAAGCAAATTTCGTTACATCAACCAAACTAACAGCCATGCATGATTCTTAAAACGTTCTTTCGCATCGCAATTTAACATATTATAGTATTGGTATACCGGTTGTTTCGAAATTAAAGCTCCCTCCTCAACAGCATAAACTAAAATAAAAAAGTGCTAAAATTATGAAAATTTACTACAGGCTTTTATTTAAGTTTTTTATTAAATCGTTTATGTTTTTGCCACATAGACTTCATTATCGAATGGTATAATTTAACAAATTGCATAAAAAGGAGGAAAATGAAAATTTATTTTCCCTGCTTAATGCTTCACCAAGTTGTCTTAGGTCGATGAGAATAACTTGGTAAACGATCGCTGTTTTCCATACGCCCTTTAATTAACACCATCTTTTGGACTAATTATTGTCCAACATGGCGTTACCAAGTTTGGCCTGTTTTATCTTTTTCTAATATTAGCCTACCGGTACTCCTAAAATTGATATATCTTGATGGAGTACTTCGTATTTAAGATTTAAAAATTTTAAGGGGCCCATTTGGCATGGTCTCCTCAACGTGGCCCACCAAATTTTGTTATCTAGTGTATCTTTGATTTATATCAACCAATCCAATAGATCAGATTCGTTTAATGGGGGGAGGTGTCAACTTAATTGGAGGACCCCTATAGTATGAAAACCTCAATATTTTTCATATTAAATTTTTACCGATCTTGAAAATTTATCTGTCTAGCTTGAGTGGATAAAAATTTTGAAAGACCCTTTGGAAGAGGACTTTCCAGTTGTGGCACCAACTGTAATCATATTTTATTTACCTATTCTGATTTTATTTTTCTTTTATATTTACCTATTCTGAAAGTTTCATGTGTCTAGCTTTGAATGGTTGAGAAGTTTGAATGTTGAAGGACCCAATTGAGGGACCCCGATTTTGGTGCCTCAAATTTTGTCAAATTTTATCTTTCCTTGATATTTGCCTATCCTGAAAATTTGATGCGTCTAGCTTAAACAATTAAAAAGTTTGAATTTTGGCATCCTCGTTTTAGGGGGGTTCCCCATTGTAGTACCCCCAAATTTTGTCAAATATTATCTTTTCATATTTCCCTATTTTGAAAATTTCTTCAGTCTAGTGTGAGTGGTTAAAGTTAAATTTTAGCGTTCTTGTTTGAGAAGAAACTATTCATTTTACCACCCCCGAATTTTGTCAAATTTCATCTTTTTTGCGCACTTGCCTATACTGAAAATTTCATGCGTCTTGCGTGAGTAGTTAAAAAGTTTGAATTTTGGCGGCCCCGTTCGAGAAGGACACCCTCGTTGTGGTGTCACCAAATTTTGCCATATTTTATCTTTTACTTATATTTATCTATTTTGAAAATTTCAGCGGTCTAGCATGAGTGGTTAAAAAGTTTTAATTTAGCAGCCCCGTTTCAAGGAGATCCCCATATTTTGGTGTCCACAAATTTTGTCAAATATTATCTTATTTTTATAATTGTCAATCTTAAAAATTTCATGTGTCCAACGTCTATGGTTAAAAAGTTTTCAATTTTGGTGGCCTCGTTCGGGGGAACTTTCCATTTTGGTACCCCAAAATTTCGTCAAATTTTATCTTTCTTTGGTATTTACTTGCCTTAAAAATTTCATGCGTCCAGCTTAAAAGGTTAAAAAGTTTGAATTTTGGAGGGCCTCGTTTAGGGAAACCCCCATTTTGAAACCTCCAATTTTTGTTGGGTTTAGTTTATTTTTCATATCTACGTATTCCAAAAAATTAATCCATCTAGCTCCAATGGTTTAAAAGTTTAAAATTTGGTGGCCTCGTTTGAGGGGGACCTCCCATTTTGGTACCCCAAAATTTTGTCAAATTTTATCTTGCTTTTATGTTTAATTACCTTAAAAATTTCATGTGTCTAGCTTTAAAGATTAAAAAGTTTGAATTTTGGAGGGCCTCATTTAGGGAAACCCCCATTTTGAAACCTCCAATTTTTGTTGGGTTTAGTTTATTTTTCATATCTACGTATTCCAAAAAATTAATCCATCTAGCTCCAATGGTTTAAAAGTTTAAAATTTGGTGGCCTCGTTTGAGGAGGACCTCCCATTTTGGTACCCCCAAATTTTATCTTGCTTTTATGTTTAATTACCTTAAAAATTTCATGTGTCTAGCTTTAAAGATTAAAAAGTTTGAATTCTGGAGGGCCTTGTTTGGGTAGAACCCCCAGTTTCGAAACCCCAGTTTTTGTTATGTCTAGTTCACTCTCAATATCTACCCATTCCGAAAATTTGATCCATCTAGCTCTAACAGATTAAAAGTTCAAAATTTTGGCGGCCACGTTTTTGGGAGATCCCCAATTTTGGTACCCCCAAATTTTGTCAGATCTTATTTTATTTTCGTATTTGCCTACTCAGAAAATTTCGTGTGTCTAACGTGAATAGTTAAAAGTTACAATTTTAGCGACCCGAGTTTGGGGGGACCCCCAGTTTGGTATCCCAAAATTTTGTCTAATTTTATCTTTTCTTTATGCTTCCTTACCTTAAAAATTTCGTAGGCATAGCTTAAAAAGTTACGAAGTTTGAATTTTGGAGGGACCGTTTGGAGGGGAAACCCCCATTGTGGCACTTCCAATTTTTGTTAAGTTGAGTTTATTTTTAACATCTACCAATTCCGAAATTTTGACCTATCTAGCTTTAGCGGTTTAAAAGTAGATAGCCGGAGAAGAAAAAGAAAAAAAAAAGTAAGAAAAAAGAAGAAAAATAGTATTCGGGTTGGGGTAAACAAACATAACCAAGAGAAAGCGATTGATAATGTGCTCAAAAAACACAAATCATTTTCCATCAAAATCGGTATTTACCGAGACATATTGATTCAAAATCGTCCTCTTTCTGCCCATTTTTGGCCAGTAACCTTTTGGTCACGTGACCGGGTTTTCCCAAACTCGGTTTGCATAAACCATTTATAATTACCCACATTGCGTACAAATTTCAGCTGTGCACGCTAAGTGGTTTTGGAATTATAAGCGATTTAATAAATTTTCAAGCCAAAAATCGCATTTTTTAAATGTTTTTTGTGTCTCAATTCACGATCACGTGATGTAGGATCCGCAAAGTCGGCACACATGACGCAATTATTAATTTCCATGTTGAGTCCAAATTTCAATTTTCTAGGTTTTACCGTTTGGTAGTTACGAGCAAATCCATCCTCATCTGCCGAAATTTGCGAACAAAAACAAACCTATTACGGGCTCACGCGAAGTCTTCATAACTTTTTTGCAGTGAGTGACGACTTCGTTTCAACATCATGCGATTATCATTACACAATTGTTATTATTACATCACAATTTATCAGCAATGACTAGTTTTATTTTAACTGTATACGAGCAATAACCGTATAGGCTACATTTTAAGATCTAACCTAATTTTTGGGCTTTTTCAGGCCTGGTTTTGGCTTCAAATCACTGTTCAGATTCCGACTGGGTTCGGGCTTATGTTTTCGGGTTCGGGACTGTACTTGTCGGCCCGTTTACAACTCTAGACGAGATACCTGCGCCCCACACCAACACATTATCTCCCAGTATTTGCTGGCATCCAGCCAGCTCAGCTGAGCTTCGCCACAGACAAGCAACATCCACCCTAGCCTGTCGAGTTGTGAACCCAGGACACCTGCTCCACTGTAAGATAACCGACTTTGAACAACTGCATACTCGGAGATTCAAATTCAGACATCCCTTTGTATCTGCCGCTAAAGATTTTATGACAAATTTCATCAACTGGACACCAACGCATTAGATTGGGCGGAACGTTCTTGAAATACTTAAGTGTAGCAATCGCAGCAACAGACTCCATCCGTTCCTCCCCGATACTGATGCTTTTGCATCAGTAATGCATCTTCTAAGAAGCTCCTGGTCCGGCTACACACTGGTGTTGGGCGTTTCCGTTCTGCTCTACACAACTGGAGCAATGGGGCATAGCTATAAAGCTGCAACATGCGAGTACGGTGCTGAGAACTAAACGGCAGAACACATTACAGCGGACTCCAGGGGGCCCGGGACTAGGGTGTTGCAGCCGCCCCATAAATTTGAAAATTTTGTCGTGGCAACTTCTATCTTAGTTCAAGTTGGAGGCTTCGCCCAAAAACCGTTTTGGTCAAGTTTCGTAAAAATTTGTCAATGTTTAGGGGTAGCACAGTGACATCAAAATTTTGACAATTTCAAAAAAAATGTTGTTTTCATTTTGAATGTTTTTTGACTATAAGTCGAACCTGTGATCACTTTTAATCATTTCTACTGTTTTTGGAGTTGTTGTTTAGTCCATAGCCAACAAGAGAACTTCTTAAATCAAAGTTATCAGAAGTTGCATTATAGATCTACTGCCACAAGCATAATTAATACCAAATTATTGCATATTTTTCTAGTTTAATGATTAGCTTCATATCTGGCTCTAATTTTAAACTGAAAAACGCTCATTATTGTTTTTTACCCAATGTAATAAGTCTTTTTTTTTTATTCTAGACAGCTGTGTTAACAAAAAGCATCATCTTGATAAGCTGTCATACTTTCCGTTTCTTTTCTTCGACAGCCAAGTTTTTCCCGTATTCTCGATCCTGGTTTTTCAATCAGTTGTCATGCTATGCAAAAATGCTTTTCCTTTATTTTTCAATCATGTTAAGTCGTCGCTTGGTGACCAAAATTTCATTGTTGTGTTTAATTTTTTTTTCAAGTTTGAGAAATCTCGGAAATCACAGAGATCTTTTTGCATGCTAAGTCGATCTCGAAAAAGTATAATATGATTGCCTTTCTAACTTTGGAGGGTTCTGCAGGAAAATGGCGTTGATGGTCTGTTGTTACATGCCATTTAGGCATTCTATGGTGCCGACTGGAGTTTCGTGGTTGAGTAAATGGCAAGCAATCAAAGCTTTCCATATAGACGTTGAACTCTGACAAGGGTGCGTTTTGTTTCTTCTCTTCTTCATTGTTCGCATGAATTGGATCGACAAATGCAACCAAGCTGATGAGTTTGATACGATAGGAAATTGAAAAATTAGTGGCCTGCTAAGTGCTGATGGTTTGATTCTGCTTTTGCAGAATCTGGCCTTCAGCGCGCATTAAATAGATTTTGCAGCTGCTTATGACAGTGCAGGAATAAAAATAAGCACGGTCAAAACTTCATGTTTCAAGAAACCCTAATCAGTGCTTGTTGCAACTGACTGGAGCGACACAGAAACACGTACACACTACAGGTACAAATATCTTCGGGTAGCGTTCACGACTGACGGATGGCCAGACGAAGAACTGGGTATCCGAATCGGCACAGGTGGGCAAGTTAATGCAAAACGTTAGCTTCGTTAACCACTAGTCCGTTCTTCACACCTCCGTTAGCGTTAATGCGTTATTTTCAGCTTTAATTAACGGAAGTTAATAAAGTCCGTTAATTCGTTAACATTTTGCGTGTAATTTACATTTCTTTTTATTCACTCGCTTCTAGAACACGTATTGACGCTGTTGAGCTGATTGTACGGAAATATTTATTGTTATGGTGGTTTTTTCGTATTTTGGAAGTTATATTTTACAGTCGAATCTAATTTCAAGATAAAAATAAGTTCAAATGCACTAACGAAGCTGCGATCGGAAAATCTTTGAAAATTGCTAACAGCGATAATTAATAGACCTATGAGGCTGCAGCTTATTATTTGTGACAAAAAAGAGCTTCTTTCTTCGCTTTCTTCTATAAAACTCGTAGTAATACACAACACGTGCTATTAGTGCAAACTGGTTTGTATCGGTACAATGAATGAATGGTGCAAAATATTAACAATAAAAACCTTAACGGAAGTTAACAGAACTTAACGGAAGTTACTTTAGTCCGTTAACAGAACTTAACGGAAGTTAATTTAGTCCGTTAACATGAAAAAACTTTTTAACGGATTAACGAGTTCAAGAAAAAGTTAGCTTCGTTATTAACGGATTAACGATTAACGGACTTGTGCCCACCTATGCGAATTGGCAATGCAATTGCAATAATGTGAACTTTGTACTATTTAGTTGTTGTGATACGAGAATTGTCGAAAAAAAGTAAAACTCTCAATTTTCGAAACAGTCTTTGTCCCTTCTCACGTGCTGTTCTGTATCTCTGTATGATCATGAAAATTCGGAAATGATTGAAAAGGTGCGATCGCAATTGCAATCGTCCAAAATGAGGTTTCTCCAAAAAATTGAAGAAATTACATTATTGACAAGGTGCGCATCTCTTGAGATTCGAACTTCTCTAAAGTCGCTACTTCTCCAAATTGAAAGATCTCAGCTAAGATGGTTTGGCCACGTAAGCAGAAGGCCTCAGAAAAAACTTCCAAACAAGCTTTACTTGCCAAAGCAAATGGAAAAATAACGGACGACATCGAACTACTGTAGATGAATCAATATTACATTGAGATCTTGGGTGAAATTGCTTGGGACTTCACCCTAGCAAAATGATGGCGGTGATGGAAGACCGTGAAGTGTGGTAGCTTAATCTCGAGCTGCTGCCCCAGCAACCCTCACGGGAAAGTGGGCAATGAAGAAAGAGAGAATTTTCCTTGAAATTTTACAATGGCTTTGTTTGCTTTTCTACTGTTTGATCTGCTAAAGTTGTATTCGTACAAACTTTTCATTTCATCTACCACCTTCTTTACTTCCTCAACGATTTTTAATTAACTAATTGTGGGAATTCCAGCTTCGTCGTGGGAAAACATGTGCTTTTAATATAGTACTGTCATCAGGTCTAGAAATAGTTCCTGCCAGCCTACTGCAAGAATTTACAGATCTAGTAATGGTATATTGTTAGTAGACCTACTAATGTTCGTGTTTTATAGACCTTATACTAAGGAGATTGCACTAATCTCCTTATCTTACACAGCAAAGCATAACAAATATGGTTTTAGTAAGGTTCGGTAACGATAGTTAAGTTAGAACTGCAGTTTAATAGATTTAAATAACTAGGCCTAAAGCATAGTCTGCACCATCATTGTTTGAGAAAGTAACATTGTAGGCTATAATTCACTCTGTTTTACACAGCCAGCCAAAATAGATACCGTAGGTCTAACTCAAAATAGAGTTTCTTTTGTAGTTTCCTAGCTCAGAAACGATCAATTTTGATCACTTATAATTCTGAAAAAAAAAACATAAACGTAAACAGTTTTATAAGTTGCAGTGAAGTTTTTTTGAATGAATAAACCAAAAGTTTATTTCAATTTTGCAATGACAGATTAGTAACAAAGATTTCACATACCACCATCTAGCGGCACAAAATAAAACAAATACTAAATCCTAGGAAAAAACGTATCTGTGCGACCCCTAAACCTTAATTTTTTTTCTCAAACTTTGTATTCCTAATTTTCTTTGGCAGTCTCCTATTTTGATGAAGGTAGAAAAAAATCTAACTGCAACACTCTACCCGGGACGCCCCCAATTGAAATGCCACCACTGATAAAACTGTCATAAAAAACGACTAGGCTATTGTTTCTTCAGTTTCTTTTACCATCTTCGCGTACAATAGTACACGCGTACAGCAGTAATCAAAAATAATCTCAATTTAATTTTTGCCAACCAATTTAAATGGGACCCCTACTATAATATTTAAAAGGCCCTCAATTTAAATGGACCCCCAACAATAATATTAATCCAGGGGGCCCGGGCCCCTTCAATTTAATGTTTACCAACTAATTTCAACGTATAACCCGAGTGAAATTAAAGGTTTTTATTCTAAAAGTTGCTAACTGAGGCCCTCGTCTAACCTTTTTATGAACGTAATGCAATAACCAGGGACGGATTTAACATATGGCACTGTGCCAGGGGCCTCGCGCTCAGATAAGACTTATTTTTGGTCTTCACCTGTATTTGGCAGAAAAATATTGCAAAAATCCCAAGTGCCAGGGGCCCAACTCAATGTAAATCCGGCCAGGGCAACAACATGATTTGTAGGCGTAACTATCTGTTGCACATTTTTCAATAACAATTCACCTCCACCTTGCCAGTTTTTACTTTTGAAAAAAATTAGCTACAGTAAGGGGAATGCTCATTGAACAAATTTTTGAATTGAAATGGCCTGGGCTCCCTGGCCATATATATACTCCTATAACTGGTTGTTTTCATGACAAAACAATAATCTCTAAGGAAAATACTCGACTGGATTGTTCTTTACTACTAAAATATTGCGGGAGGCAATGTGCTTTACTTCCCCCTACCTGGGCCAAATCACTTGCAAAATTTAACCCCAAAATGCAAGATTTTAGACATGTTTTGTTAAATTGCAAAGCAAAAGGAGGACTGAATAACCAAGTGTTAAAAATCTAGTACTTTCAAATGGCTCTGATTACGTGCGAAATGTGATCCAATGGTATTAAAATAGTTTTTTTTTCCAAAAAATTACAAAAAATCGACCAGCGGCTGGGGGCTAAGCCCCGAGACCCCGGCTTCGCCCTCAGAACCCCGTCTGTGATACGTTTGAATTACAGTACACTTCTTTACTCAAACACGTCTCCCAATTTAGACATTGTCACATTTTAAGTATTGGTTTGAGCTTTCTCCCTTGAACAAGTTCCTAGTTACGTGCCAACGCCAGGCCACGGCTTCTGGTCTTCCATTCTACAATATCTTTGCTTTCACAAAAAATTCCTCTTTCGAAATTTCTACTGACGTCATTGCATGTGATTTGTGGTTTGGGCCCCCCCAATTAAAAATCCTTGCTGCGCCTATGCTCTACTCCCCACTTTACGGGACAGATGGATTGGTCCGTCCGTATGGATGAGGACACATTCATCTGGCTGCAAGAAACCTGCCTCGACATTTGACGGAAGCTTTAACGATCAGAAATGTTAGTAAGCACCGCTTATTCGCTGATGAAGGCAATCTTCTTAAAAAATTGATTTTGTCTAAATCAAATCATCGCTCGAGACCACTTAGTGGTGTTTAGATTCATTTAGCACAAACTTTGTCCCAACTTCCGAGTTTTCCTCATTTTTTCTACCGCTTTCGTTTTTACATGCCTATTGGAATGGAAATAATGAAATAATTTTTGTATCAAAACTGAGTACCGCAGGTAAAGACCGACAGTTATTTGTTGGAACCGGCCAAGCAGTTTTATAAAATCTGTTCATTAGTGGTGGATCAAGGGTTTGATGGAAAGAAAGTTTGAAACTGAAATGGTAGACTTAGGTTCGATTCCCGGTTTGGTTAAACCAAAGACCATTTAAAAGTGGCACTCACAGCTTCTCTGCTTGACGTTCACCGCTTGAAGTCTCTGCTGTGTGTTGTGGACAGCTGGGCTGATTGCAGTTTGACTTTAAGGACAAAACATCCCTTAGCTGTCTCCTGGCCAAAGCAACTTGGTACATAAATGTGAAATTACAATTATGCAAAATTGGCGAGTTCAAAATTCTGAAAATACCGTTTAAAGAGAGGAGATTTTTTTCTTTAAAAATTAATTACATATGGTGGTGCTCCATTGGCAATTTTTTGCTCGCAACAAGGTGCAATTTTTTAATCGTGCATTGTGCATAATCTAAACATTCTCGTAGGCACTCGTAGATTGTTGTAACCTTCTCAAACGTTATTCTGATTTTTGCGTGTTTTTGCCATGTAAAAGAAGGCCACAAATAATGCGTAGTATTCAGTGTATTAAGGCTAAAATCTAGCCAAAAATTCTTAAAATTTTTCAATGGTTTTCGTAATAAAAATACAAAACAAAGACCAATAAAAATTGACATTTGTTTTATTTTGTTAACTTGTAAATCTACTGTACGTACACCCCATTCATATGTTCGTGACATTGCTAACACCTGCCAGACAATTGATTGAAAAACGCCCCCAGTGCGAACGAAATGCGGTTGTATATGAACAAACTTTTGTTTTTCTTTTTCTTGATTGTTCATTATCAAGCCCGGCAGAGATCGATTCACCATCTCGATCTCTAATCTCCACCTTTGTTCAGTTGGTTTTAAAATTTTCAAAACTATTTTTCAAAGGAAGAAGCAATCTACTATTATGTTTTACTGCCTTCGCAAAGGTACGATTTTGTTAGTGAAACAGCAATACGAGTACAAGGAAATTTAACAAAAAACAAACCGGCAAAAAAGCAGAAAATCGCAGGTTACTTGTCAAACTTTGTTGCAAGCAAATTATCGCCAGTGGGACACCACCATGAGACATCGGTTCAGCAATTACCCATAATGATGTATCTCTGCTTTCTATCAAGATTTACCCCACATACCCCTTCATTCGGTGGGGAATAGAGAAACCTCACGCTGCTCTTTGATACGTTTCCTTTGAAAACCTAAAACAAAGTTACATAAGACTACAAACCCATCCGGCTAAAATGCTCCGAGGTTTAGTTCTTCACTGTGTGGGAATAGCAAAGCTTGTGCTGAAACAAGGGTTGGGGATTCTTAGGCCGTCGCACTTCTGTAGTGCTCCAATCAAGGTATAAAAATCGGTTAATTCTGCGATGACAAAAATAACAACAGCTCAGAAAGCCAGCAACAATAACGTAACAGCAATAGCAAATTCAATGAAAATTCTACCGTAATAACAGAGGCAAAGACAGCACAGTTAAAATTTAGCGGAAATTCCCTTGCAGCGCATTCGGAGCTTTAAAAAATGTCCGATCTAGTGTTTAAATGTTACGCGAGTAGAAATCAGGCATGCAAATTCAAAAAAAAAACCTTGAACGTTTTCAGAATTCGAATTTGACCACGATTTTTTTTTCAAAACTCAAACTTAATCGAAAAATATTAGTCATGTTTGAGTTTTAAGAGTTAAAATAAAAAAATCATAGCCAGCTGCTCTATACAAATTATTTATTTTTTTTATTGAAAGGTCAACCAAATTTACATTCTTGTTTGAAACCAACCTACTGCTTACACATTCGTGTTAGTGTTACGCATTCGCACACTACACCTTTTTACTTAAAGTTTTGTAGTGGTGTTCGTGAAAAAATCAACACCATTTCCTCACAAAAGGCATCAAGTTTGTTATCAAGAGTTTTATAAGGTAATTTTGTTCGAGTACAAACCATTGTGATACAATAGCCAATATTTTGACGAATTGGTGTTGAAAAATTTTCATCAACGCTGTTGCAAGATCTCATGTAGAAAGGTACATTGTCATGGACCAGCTTACTTTTAGTACGTTGACGGTATACTGCATCATCAATGCCGCCGTGGGTTCATCGTTTGGCAAGGTGAAGCCTATTCGATAAAGTGAAAGTTAGAATGAAGCTCGCTCAAAAGAATAATTTACAAATTGAATAAACTCTTTGTAGTGTACGTACACTACGTACAGTACGAGTGATACAGACATCAATAAAGGCACTTGCAAGAAAATAGTTTTAATGCGGATGATAGATTAAAGGACAGTAAAGTCAAGCTTCCCACTGTTGACCACAATATTGGAATAAGCCTAAAATGCATTCTCACCTAATATGAACTTTCTACATTTTCCAGTTTTCAAAATATTCCGTTCAAATTTAACACCTTTCCTCTTACTTCAGCTTTGCCATTTTGTCAGTGTTGTGACAGAAGATAAACTGTTGGAAAGCTAGCCTATATTTACTGGAAAACCAGCTGATTTACAGTTCTGACTCTTTGCTTTGTATTAACAACAACTCTGCTACAAAACACTTGTTGAGAATTAGCAACATGCAGTACCTTTTGAAATTTTATTTCTAGCTAAAAACCTTGCCAAATTTCTGAAGGGGAAAAAGCCTTTTTAAGGAAAATCTAAGCTGCTATATCTCGCGAAGGAAGGTCGTAGAAAGCTCAAATTTGATAAAGTCAAAAAAATTTGAGATGTGTCAAAAAAAAATTTGAGAAAAAATTCAGCAAAACATTTTTCGAGCTGAATGCGCTTTAAAGGAACAAAAATACCTTAGGTGTTATTCTGATTGTTATTACGTTCCAAAAATAGTTATAAAGTCCCAAAAATAGTTACTACTCGTGCATTTAATTTTTTTAATCAAACCTGTGGTAGAAGTATTGCGTATAATTCATCGCTTGTACTAGGGACTCGCTGCATCAGAGTTGTAAGTCGGGCCGGGCTTTTCGGGTTGGGCTCGGGCCGGATTCAGGCTCAAAGTTGACAAAAATTTCGGGCTTGATTCGGGCCTAAGACGTACTTTTTGTCTTAGACGTACAAAAATATAATCAAAATAATCGGGCAACATTGCTGAATTTTTCATACCTAACTTTACATTCGGGTTTTTTCGGGCATGATTTGGGCTTCAAATTAGTTTCGGGTTCGGGCCTGAACTAGTCGGCCCGTTTACAACTCTGCGCTGCATGCAGTAACTGTAAATTTGGGGACCCCGCGCAGGAAAGGCAGCGGCTCAATCCGAGTCACTTCCACTAAATCTGTTGTCAATGCCATCGAATGTGAACCAATGCAGTAGCATTTCTTTGTTGAGCCACGCTGCGCCACTTATTAGCCATTTATACGTAACCTTGTGTGGTCTTGCATTGGCCACTTCGCCTCTTTTTTTCTTTCTGAATTATTCAAACAATTATTCTAGTCTAGCTGTTATGGATTCTTCTAAACCTTGTGTGCCTGAGCGGAATGTATGTTGATTAGAGTAATTAGGGCTACATTTTCGATAATATTTTCCTGCAATTGCAAGATATAGATGTAGCGACAGTGCAAATACAATTAGCTTGTTTTCAAAATCTTGATTATTTAAACGTCTGACGTTGTGTTGCTACTTCCTTTCTCTGACTCTGCTTGCTGTCTATGAGTTAATATTTATTCGCAATTATTATGGTGGTCAAGAATAAAAAATGAACGAATGAACGCAGAAGCAAGCTAACTTTTGGGAGCCGGCAGCTAACACCTGTCAACAAAAAATTGCGTATGCTGTGTCCCCACAGAATTTTAACTTACCGGGAGGCGCGTTCAGCCAATCGGCGTTTCGCTTTCGCTTGTTTTGCGTTGTTATTGGAGAGGCTAAAGTTGTAGTTCAGTTCAGTTTATTGGTTTGCACCGTAATTCATATAGTTGATGCAAATTAATAAATTATGCTAGGTACTGTAAATATGGTTGAAGCAACTTCAAAACTTTGCATAAGCTTTGAGTGACAAAAAATTGTTACGGTAGTGCCATTGCTCAACTGCTGATTGCCTTGCACTTGGCAGCAATTGCAGACTACGTTTATGCATTATAAGGAAGAGATAATAATTATTGAATGACGCACACTTCTGGAGTTTTTATTGAATTACTTGGATCACTGGTGTATTTGTTCAAAGTTTAAACATATAGAACAGTTTTTAACATACAAAACATATTGTAACGTGCTTGATCGAAAAGTTTGATTTAGGAAAACTTTTCTTTAGCAATAAATAGTTTATACAGTGACCTAGCAAAGAAATTCAATCTCAGACTTTTGATTTCAGAGACGAGCGAGCACTTAATCAAACTGGTTTAGTGAAAACAGTTTTATTGAAACAGCTTCAGTGAAACAGTTGAAATAATGTGCTCTGGCAAAATACAGCCACTATTTATTCATAATCTTGAAGTCTAAATAAATCATGCAAACTTACCATCCGAGCGGTTTTCAGCTGGTATCAAATTGACCTGTAATTGGTAAAAAAACTTTATTTTGCTTTTCAACAATCGCCATGCAAATTAGAAATGACATTTTGGTTATTGTTGCAGACCAATCAGAAAAATACAGCGATCAAAATTAAGATACCGTTTGCCTCTGCTGCGTTTTATTTTGGTTTTCAATTAAAAAAAAAGATGCCATTGTATTGGAAAATTTTTCATTTGTCTTAAACCGACCCTTTTCAACGGCTGGACGAACAAGGCTCTACCGACAAATTATCTTTGCATCAGGACTGTCGATACGAGAAGGCACGAGGGTGCCGCGTTTCTGGCGTTCGTTGGTTTGGGCCTTTGTTTTGAGCCGCTTTAACGAAATTACCAGTTGCTGACTTTCGGCTCAATTCCCAAACTGACAATGCGTCGTTGTGTCCTTGTGAAAGACACTTGACGCATGTTTCTCGTTGAGGCCAAACAGCTTACCCGTTGTGGTGGTCTAGGTCCAGCCTGTTGAAAGGGTTGCAACCAGAACCCTAGAAAGCTTGCTTACTGCTTAGAGCGAGTAGCAATGGTGTTGTTAGAAAACGCAAAGTTCTTGGTTTAAAAGCTTGAATGAAAGACGACCATTCTCGTACCTCTGTTAGCAACGCAGAAGCGAGGTCACGCGCAAACTTCCTTGCAGCGATCAGTGCAGCTAAAACGCCTCCCTCGCTATTTACATTTGGTTCGCTGGAATTGGAGAGCGATCCTGAAGAAGCTGGAATAGTGGCTGTCTTTGTTCGGATGATTGGTGTATCAACCGACTCATCTCCGTCCACGGAGTCAGACGTATCCGATTCATTCAGTTCCTCTTGGTGCGAGTCGCTGTCAACGTCACTTACTTCAGGGCTCCTCTGAGCATCCGATCCATCAGAATTGTTGTGGATCACCGGCCACGAAATAAGCCTTCCGTCTGTGGACTGGGGTCCAGCTTCTTCTGGTTCTGCTGGATCTACATTGCTTACTTTTGCATCTTTTTTTTCATTCATTACAGGGTTTAAGAGCTCTGCCTCGTCTTTCGGAGGGATAGGCTGAATTTCCGGTCTAATGATTTCTTCTTCGGTAACTTTAGAAGATACTCCTGCATCTGTATGAACAGGTGTTTCAACGTCATTTTCCGTCGCTACAGCAGCTTCATTGCTATTGGAGTCCTGGTTTTCTTCAACCTCCGTGTTGGAGTGGACGCCAGGCCAGGTAATTAGCCTTCCATTACCGCCAGAGTCAGGTCCAGCTTCTAATGATTCGACGGGTTGCTCGTTTCCGACGACTGGCGGACTGTCATCCTTAGTAGCGTCTACACGAGGTACCTCCAGTGGTTGCTGATTTGAATGGACTCCCGGCCAAATAATTTCTGCACCATCAGTAGGAGCTGGGCCCGCCTCTTCTACCTCAGCGGGTTGCTCGTCACTTACTGCTTCACTTCTGAGGCTGTTTTCGACTGGAGGCGGGCCAGATGGCTCTGCAGGATAGCTTATTTCGATACTAGGCCACTTGATTTCTGCTCCACCACCTGGTGAATCAGGGCCGTCATCTTCAACCCCCACTGGTTGCTCGTTCCCAATTTCTTCTGGCGGCTGCTCGTTTGCGTCAGGCGGGAAACCGAGAGCGTCCGCGCTTTCTTTTTCAATTTCGATCGCTAGATCTCGATCTTTGAACAAAAGATGTAAACAATGTTACTCTTGGCCATTCAATTATAGTTTTTAAGCTTAGGTAGTGATATTAATTCAGATTTAACCGGTCTAGTGCGTAGCAATTATGGGATTGAATTTTCGACTGAAAGTTACCTCTAATATAGTGACGTATCCATAACGAAGGCCGGCCTAAACGAGCAACTTCAATCGCGACTGACGTCAGAATGATATGATTACGAATGATCGGTTAGTTATACGACGCTGTTTCTCACTAATCGGTGTTGGGAAAATTGCTCCGCAAACAACTGTATAGTCAAATAGTTTTGTTATGTGTATTAGTGTGCAATCACTGCCATAAAAGTGATTGCCTTAGGCCAGGCGCATAACCGGGATTAGATAAAGAGGAGTTGGAGCCTAAAACTAAAATCTTTTCTACGTTTTACAGAGGGGGGTCTGGAGAAGGAAGCCACAACAGCCACTGGGAGATTTTTGTAATTTTTCAGACAAAAAAAAGCCATTTAAATGCTATTTGGATGACATTTCGCACTTTTGTAGAGCCATTTGAAAGAACTAACATTGCGAAGATTTGGGAAAGAACTGAATGCGAAGATTTGGAAGCCCTGTTGCAAAATTACCTAGCCCCTTCAGCTTTCCTTACTTTTTGGTCTAGTTCTATATACGTTTAAAAAGCATGCATCTTTGAGTAAATTTTCTAAGTGACCTGGCTATGTAGGGTAGGGCTTTAGCTGCCTATAGACCCTTTTCTTGGTTATGCCCCGGCCTCCAGCCAACTTACCGAGTCATTAAACTTAGTGGCTCACCTTCCTCGCCATTCCTTCCCGGGCTTGAGGGCACCACCACCTCTTCCTCGTTCTGTTCACTGAATGTGCCGTCTTCATGTAGCATCACCAATTTCTTGCTCTTTACCAGCACTTTGACAACTGCAATGTAATAAGATTAAATCTAATCTTTTAATATACTCTCTCTATTACGTCGAAGCGTGTAACGGATTGGCGGGGCCGCGTTCGTTTCTGAAGCGGGAGGCTCGAGGTTCAAATATCGGGCCGGTCAAATCGGATACAGTGTTGCCAACGGCTCGCCACCGCTGCGAGATTTCTTCGAAAGAAGCTGTGTTGCCGTGCGCAATTAAGAACCTTATGTAAACGTGGGTTCAGCATACAGTATCTAATGTTAAACATTCAAATATATCTTGTTCACAATATTCTCTCTAACAACAGAAACTAATGCTCAATCTAAAAGTTAAAAAATCTATTATAAAAATGTAGCGCAACTGCAAATTTTCAGTAATAATGTAATGGTTACTGTTGCAATTCTGCATGTGAGATTGCCTGCTGTGCATGCTTGATTAATGTTTGTTTAGATTGATTATGGTAGCGAACAACAATTTAATTGAGACTAACAGGAAGCTGTCTAAGCTTCATGGCGTGAGCTCAATGAGCCCTAACCATACAGAAAATTGTGATTTAACTAAGTTGAATTTTTGCTCCTTACTTAATGATATTATTGAATATCAGTACTTTGATGTATCGTTCCACCACCCTACTTCTTCAATTTATAACATCAAAAATACAATTTCCTTTCTTCATATCAATATTAGATCCTTGATCCAAACAAGAAAACTTTGATGCACTGTGCATGAGTTCTTTACCTTGCTCCCATTTACCCTTAACATCGTGTGTGTATCGGAAACGCGATTTAAAGGTGATCCATTAATTAATATTGCAATACCAAATTATAACTTTGTTCACGCGGACTCTGTAGCTAATGCCGGCGGGGTGAGACGTTTATGTTTAGTCAACGTTCAGGAGTCAAGTAAATCACGAGCTAAATTTGATTTTAAACGGTTGCGAAGAAATGGTTAAACGTAGTAGCAGACGAAAATCTTTCAACAAAAATCACAATCGAAACTATGTATCGTCCAAATGACTTTGATGCTAATTTGATGCTTTTGTGTCAGTAGTTTATTCAGTAATTGAGAACCACGCCCCTCTTAAATGATTATCTCGCAAAGAGCAAAAACTTAAAAGCAAACCAAAGATATTTACGCCATGATTCGTCGCAAAAACTTACCGCAAAAATCTCACTCTATTTTAGGTAATAAATCAATGAAACACGAGTACCAAAGTATTCAAATAAATTGACCATAATTAAAGCAACCGATAAAAAACAGTCAATCCGCGAAAGACGTGGGAAGTGCTGCGCACTTTACTCCCACGTAATTCAAAGAAATCTTCTGCTTTACCTCCTGCTATTAGTCTGAACGGCAGTAAAGTAACCGATTACCAAATAATGTTGCGCGAATTCAATAGTTTTTTTCTCAACAATTGGAGAAAAATTAGCTGATAAATTTAGTGATTGTAAAACATATGAACGATTTCTTCGAAGTAGATTAAGTTCAACTATTTACATGGAACCACCTAGAAAAAGCGAGGTAATAAATGTAATCAATTCTCTAAATTTACATAAATCAGTCGGCCATGATAAAATATTATCTTATGTTTTGAATGTGGCTTCCAGTAATTTTGCGCCTGCAATGTGTTTATTCATTGACAATGCCTTTCGCATTGAAACATTTCCGCATAGTTGTAAAACAGCAGAGTAATTCTTTTGTTTCAGTCAGGAAAAACTGATAACTTAACTAACTACCGCCCCATATCAATTTTAACCTGTTTTTCGAAAATTTTCGAATTCGAAAAGTTAATGCACTAGCGACTAACAAATTTTTCTCAAAAGCATTCTGTCCTGATTGAGTCGCAATACAGTTTTCAAAACAATATTTCTACAACCCATGCTATTCTGGATGTTCTGGGTCCACATGACAGAAATTTCCTCGTTCACTTATATTTACGAGTTTTTTTTAAGAGGCGCTACCGAACGAAATACTCGCTAAACGTAAGAGGTCATTTTTGCACGTGTATGTAACGCCTTGCGAAATCGGTTACGTCATTCTTTCTCGCTAAGTTGCTTCGAGCGATTGCGGAAAGCAGTTCGAGTAAAAAAACGTCACATTTTCCTCGCCAACTGAAAGAGGATCTTGAAGCACTCTTTAAGCGTGCGAGAAGTCTTTTTGGTTCAAAAATTTAATGGCGAGATGTTGAAAACTTCTAACTAAAGCGAATTTTTGCTGAAAATTAATTCAAATCGTCGCCATGTTTGCTATTAGACTGCTAAAAAAAAGCGAATTGCATTGAGAACCATTTGCTGTTTCAACTGATAAAGAAATGTTGAGTAGTGCCAGTTGACAAAAATAACAATACACTTGTTTTATAATAACGATATCTAAAACACGACGCTCGTTTTTGCTCAAAATTTAAGAACACAATAAAAACAATGCCAGCCTCCGCAGCAAAATAAACCAAAAACAAACAAAAAAAAATAATTTCAAACTAATCAAAAAAACTTAAATTCGTGCTGATTCAAAACGATAAAATTTTAGTGATTTTCATGTGTTTGCAAGCAAAATTGCAGCTATTCAAGATTAATGCTCTGCGCAAGCAATTGAGAAAATTGTTTGGTAGTTGTTCAACTTGAAAAAAGCTTGCTTTTTCGCTTTTGCAATTTTACGATGCTGCAAAAGCAAGAAAAAAGTCTTCACTTAAAGCAGACAAAGCAACAGGAATTAAACACTGTTTCAAACATGCCCGCTAAAATTGACATCGATGCTCTCAAAATTTTTACGAAATCAAGAACAAATGAGACTAAATATCGGCAACAAATTAAAAACGGCCTGTCTCAACTCAAGATTTACCGGTTCTAAAAAGGAAGAGTGTACTTCGATTTGCTCACTTTCGAAAAATTTTGAAATCTAAAGACCCAAAGTTACTGTTAACATATGAGTTTACCCACTAACGACCTCAAGGGCACTTTACGTCATTTAAAAAAATTATAGTATGGAAAAAGTTGTTCTTATTTCACGTTGATCCAAAAATGTAATTAAATTCTGTCATTCATTTACTAAGTATTATCAGTTGAGGAATTTGCTAGCTTAGAATAATAACGCATAGCTTACAGTATCTTTTTCCATAACAATGCAGTATATACAGTACGTTCGAACGCATTATTTTGAAGTCGAAATGCATTTGACGTCACAATGAGATATTTATTACGTATTAACACAAGTAACGAACATCTCGCACAGAAATTCGAGCGAGCAGTTTTAACGTGTGTTGGGCGAGACGGCTCAGAAATGGCAGTTTGTCTACGAAGATTTTTTGTTTGTTAGCGCTTTTTAGCGAGCGAGAATGGCCTTTACAAGCTCGCTAGTACGTTTTGTCATGTCGGCCCTGACCACCTCTTACGACCAAATTAATGATGACAATTTTACTTGCGTATGCTATTAGATTTCCAAAAAGCTTTCGATACTATTTGTCTTACCTCACTATAATTATAGGCAAACTTGAACATTATGGTATCCGAGGAGCTGCGCACAACCTTATGAGTTCCTTTTTATTTGGGACAACAATATCTTGCCCAGCAAGATATGCAATCCATAATAGTCACCAATCAATTTGGAGTGCCCCAAGGCAATAACAGACTGCTTATTGTATTTGATATTTATAAATGACATATCTAATGCCTTAAGCACAACCCCCAGGTTATTTGCTGATATACCTGTCTGGTAATCCACGCAGCCATTCCGTCAATTTTGCATGATAATATAAATCATGAGTTACTAAGTATACTAGAATGGACGAAAGCCAACAAAATAACTGTTAACCCAAAAAAATCTTCAGCGTTGATATTGCCCCCCAAAATCACCAATCCTATTTCAACGATCGAAACACTTTTCAACAATAATCCAATTCCGTCAATACATCAGTAAAATATTTGGTCATTACAATTGATGAAAAATTAAACTTTGCTGAACATATTGTTATCAAGTTAACATGTAAAATATCTAGATCTGTAGGTATCTTGTCTAAATTACGGAATATCTTAACCTTTTACAGCTCTTCGTAAATTGTGTTATAGTGTGGTTCACCCTCTTTTATTATATGGTATTGTAATCTGGGGTAACACTTATAATAATCATTTGAAAAGATTAATTATTCTTTAAAATAAAGCCGTCAAAATAGTTCCAGGTAAACAGCGGCAGAACCACGTTACACCATTCTATCACCGATTATAAATCTTAAAATTGAAAGACTTGTACGGAAATGGAGTAGCAAAATTATTGCTCATAAACTCACGGAAAAAACTACCTAATCGCCTAAATTGTCACTTCACTCCCGTTACAGCGATAACACACGAACACTGCGCCTCGCTTTTTCTGAACTTACTTTGTGTTTACCAAGGTACAGAACATAAAAATTACAAAAAAGTTTTAAGTATCAAAGAGCCAAAATTTGGAACTCGGTACCGTATGAATTGAAAAAAATTACCATTTGATCAATTTAAATTAAAATACAAAAAAATATTTATTGTTAAATTACAAATGATTCAGAATTAATTAAAATTGCCAAAGGTCATGTTTGACCTATACACAACATATTCAAATCAACATGAAAACAGACACGCCCATCAGCTTGACATAACTAATTTTTGGGTGGCTGCTTGACTCCATGACCGAGAGGTCCTTATGCAGCTTCCTAATCAAATCAAATCTTTCATTATACTCGCTGAGTAACGCCGAAGCGTGTAGCGAGTTTGCGGGGCCCATCTCCGCGCCATTGCGCATGGGCAACACAGCTTCTTTCGAAGAAATATTGCAGTGGTGGCGAACCGTTGGCAACACTGTGTCAGATTTGATCGGCCGGAGATTTGAACCTCAGACCTCCCGCTTTAGAGACGAACGCGTTATCGCTCGACCAACTGGCCGGTTTCGCAGCTTCCTGTTCTATTTAATTGTATTTATGTGAGTCCATGAGACTTTGTTTATTGTTTTTTTTTGTTTCTTTATTATTTTTAATGGAACGAAATAAAACATATCTAATAAATAAGAACGCGGAGACGTATTAAGATTAAACTTCGAAATTCGCTCAACAAGGAAACTCAGCCAAAGATTTCACCTCAACTTTAAAAATTTTTAAAACACCAGTTTAGAGTACTGTACAGTATAGGTTAAATCAATATCTCAGCTAAAATACACTAAGGCGTATTTTAGCTTTAGTTTTAGATTTTGGCAGATGTTTTAATAATCGACAACTCGATTAAAAAAAATTTGGTTAAAACAGCGAAGAAGGCAGTATAAGATTCGTTTTTCTGTGTGTTCTCTTTTGCCTTTCACGTATACGTAATGCTGTAAAATGATTTTATTCGAGTTTCTGAAGGTTGCTTTTGTTTGACTGGTGATTTTCATGATTCATATCGACTTTACCATTGCATAGGTTAACAGAATTTTGAATAATTACGAATTTATTTTCTGTCTTTTGCTTTGTATGAAGTGGTCTTATCACAAATCTAAATTGTCGTCGAAACGAACAGTTGTTTTGTCACGTAATCAGCATAAAATTGTTTTGCAATAATTGAGGCTTCGCCCGTTGCGACGTAACAATGCAGTATTTGAAGTTTATCAAATAAGTTAAAAACGGCTGAACTTATAAAAAGCTGAAATTAAGACACAAATTGGGAATAGAATGATAGATGAAAGGGTCAAGTGTAATATTTTTATGGCAATCGGTCGCATGATCGCAATTTTACTTTTACTGTAGCGTCCGTAAATCGGAAAAAAATGGCCAAAATGAGCGCTGAAATTTTATTAATTTGTTTATAACTTGCAAACGACTGAAAGTAGAACGCTGAAATTTTTACACAAACTGGGGATAGATAAAAGCTACGAGCATACTAATTTTAGGGACGCCCGAACACGTGATTGTAGTTTCTGGGCAACAGTTGGGGAATTCACTACATCATGTTTTGCGTCATTTATACTCTGTTCACTATTAACTTATCAAACCAATTAGTTTTTTCCTGAATGTATGCTATTTTTGTGATTTGTATTATCTATTTTCCGGTTTCTGGACTCTGAAATTGCAGTTTTGTGACTTTGATCTTACTGCATGCAAAATTTTACTGCATGACGCTTTCACTTATCTCCATATTGTGCCCAAATTTCATTTTCTACGTTCAGCCGTTATGGATTTAGCTACTGTGTGCAAACAAATTTATGAACTTATGATAGGTAACAAATTTATGATAGGTAAGAACAGGGACAAAAACTTTTCTGAAAATTGAGAGTTTTGTCTTTTTCGACAATTCTTGTTTCATGACAACCGAATAGTGCAAAGCTCGCATTATGCACTAGCCTTGCCAATTCGGGTATCCATTCTTTGTCTTGCTTCCCGTCACTCGTGAATGCAACCCCAAGGTACTTGAACTTCTCTACATGCTTCAGTGTCGCACCATTCACTTGCAAAGATCACTGATCACGGTATCTTGATAGATGAAATACCTCAGTTTCTGCCGTGCTTATTTTCATTCCGGCGGTGTCACATGCATCTGCAAAGCTATTTAATGCTCGCTGGAGGCCAGATTCTGTGGCAAAAAGCACAACCAAACCATCAGAGAATAGCAGGCGACTGATTTTGCAATTACCAATCGTGGTACAATCATCAGCTCGCCTGCATTTGTTGATCCAATTCATGTAAACAATGAAAAGGAGAGGTGACAAAATGCACCCTTGCCGGAGTCCAACGCTCAAATGGAACGTTTTGTTTGACATTTACCCGAACACAAACCTCCAGCCAGGGCCTGCGAGAGAGGGGTTCAAGGGGTACATCGTACCCGTGCCTAGGGAGGCCCGGGCTCAAGGGGCCCGGAAGAGTTCAGGTTTCCGCGTTAAGTTTTGGTATTGCACCGTAACACCGTAAGCAAACTTGCCTACAGCAAAAATATCAGTCTGCCTATTCAGTACTGATAATTGGTCGCTATTTTTGCTGCGCAGCCTTTAGAGCATCCAATAGTGGCCGATTTGACTTTTAAAAAAAGAGGAAAATGTATCAAAAGCCAAGCACTTGCACCGAAATTACCGTTTTGTTACATTTCTCTGACTTGAGAGCTCTAATTCTACGGTATAACAATGTACGAGGGCTCACATTTCCGGAGATCCAAAAGCAATTCAACCTCAAAAAGCGGAGTCAAAGTTGACATACTATGCTACTATCATTAAGTAACTCACTCTATCTGTATGAGTTTAATAGGTATTTGGGTTTGTGAAGTCTATGATTGCAGATGACTTCTTAAAACTTTTATCAGTAACATATTTGGATTTGCAGTATTAAAGTCATTATATTGTATAATATTGTGTCAATGTCATCATCTCCCACTTCACATACTTTCTTTCATGTATATCACGTTTTCTGCTTGTCAATTTAAGCAAGTTTGGTGCTGGGGTGTTGATCAAATGCTGATTTTACCTTCGAGAAACATAAAAGGTGCTAAAGCTTTCGGGTTGGGTTCGATTCGCACTGCGTTCGTTTATTCTTTTTTTTCAGAGCCTTGCAGTAGAGTTAGGGTTCGAGCAGTGATGCCAGCCAGAGAAATAGCAAATCAAAGTTCAAAAAATAGGGTACATTTTGTAATTATGCGACCCGGACGAAAACCGCTTTGGCCATTCTCTAGTTTTGATTCCACTATTTCTCGGCATTTCCTTTCAAGACATTTGACATTAACTTTCCCTGGCAAACTAAGAAGTGATATCCCTCAGCAATTTGTACATTCTTGCGATCTCCTTTGTTTTTTTGAATATCGGAATAATCACACATGTTTGCCAATCTCTGGGAGTTTTGCCAAACTTCTATGCAACTGGTATACTTGCGTCAACCAGAGCATTCCTTCTCCAGTCAGCGCTTTCAACATCTCTGGTCTAATTTCGTCTTCACCAGCAGCAGCTTTTCCAGATATTATCCCTTTAATTGCCGTTGCCACGTTAGCTGCAGTAAAAACTTCTTCTTTCCCTAAATGTGTCACTTCTTATGTGTCATTAGTCGATGCCCTTACAGGGTTCAAAATTTCTTTAAAGTATTCTATCTATTGTGAAAGGATTTCATTCTCATTTATGAGAATGTTACCTGGAGAATCCTAGATAGAGTAAGTAGCACTCAATCGTTTGCCACGTAAACGGCGTATGGTGTGCCAAAATACTCCGTTTGCCGAAAAATAGTTGAAATCCAACCGATAACCGAACTCTTCCCTTGACACCTCCTTGGATTTCTTTACTGTCAAAGTTGCTGCTTTTCGCGCCTCAGTGTACCGGGATTGCAAATCAGATCGCGATCTGTCCTGTAGCCAGGCCTTGAACGCATCTTTCTTTGCTCGAATAGCTTCTTTTATTTCTTGGTTCCACCAAGGTGCTCTTATCTCACAATCCCCCGTCCTCACTTTCCCCGCCACTTTAAGCCGTTTTCTTCTACAACATTCAGCAGCTGATGAAGTGATCGCTGATCTGAACAGCAGCCATTCCTACTCGATGTCCTCGGATGCAACAGGAAGTTGTATGAACTTAGATAATAGACAGGATGCAAACTGTTTCCTCACTTCTTTGTACTCCAAAGTCTCCCATTTGATCCGGAAAGACCTGCTGGATTTTATGTTTGGTCAAGGTTTGAAAGTCGCAAGAAACATACCACCAGGTGGTGATCAGTTGACAATTCAGCACCTCGCTTCACTCGAACGTCCAGCTCATCAAAAAACGAATTTGACGAAACTATTCAAAAATCTATCAACGATTTTTGACCCATACTAGGTCGGTACCATGTATACTTTTGAAGCTCTTTGTGCTGTAAAAAGGCATTCATGATGTGCAATCCGTTGCTACAGCAGAGCTGCAATAAATACCTTCCATTCTCATTCAGTCCAGTGACTCCATGCTTTTCGATCACTGCCTTTCGCGTATCTGTGTCTATTCCAACATGTGCTTTAAAATCCCCCATAAGGACCGTTGATTCAGTAGGTGACACTCGGAGAAGAGCATCATATACCTCATCCACAAAAGCCTGATATTCACTCGTAGCATTGGGGGCATATACCTGCAATAGGCACATCGACCTTTCCAATACTTTTACTTCAACATGCAGACCCGTGATCCCAAAGGAACCCAATCTGACACACAGTCTGGTAACCGCAGGCTTGTGAGAATCCCCACACCCGGTTCAGCAGATATTCTAGGATCAGAACCAGAATAAAAGAGCTTCCATCCGCCATCCAGATCCACAGTTCCAGATCCACCTCTTCCATCCGGATCCACAGTTCCAGATCCACCTCTTCCATTCAGATCCACAGTTCCAGATCCACCTCTTTGGGTTGAAGAAACTCCGACAATATCGAGATGATACCGTTTTGCTTTCTCAACCAATAGTAACTCTTTTTCTGTCAGGGTGAGAATATTCCAATTGCACAACAGCAGTTGGTGATGGTTCACCCGTGAGTGCGCGACATTATCTCGAGTACGAATATTCTGCGCTGCTTCCATTCGCCTCTCCAAACGTGTAGCGGGTACATTGAAGCTGCCACAAGGGCTGGCTAGTGGAGATTGTCGCTTATTTTTCGAACAAGCCCCTTTGCCAAATACTCGAACGCCGTAGTGGTTTCGCTGAATGACGATCTGGGAGGCCCTAGGCGCTCCCCTGCCAGACGAGGCTTTAGTACTCTTGTTAAGGTAGGTGGACCCATTAACGTCGTTCTGCCATTTTTTGGGTGGGGGGTTTCCGCATACCATATTTTTGCCAAGTTTTTTGGAAGTTGAAAGAAAAAATTGCAGTGCGTGTTTCTGATGCTGCAGGCATGGGTTCAAATTCCATCCGTATAGTCATTATATTTCATGACCACATGCTGATCCAGCTTGTGACATTATGTCTTATAGTTATTTGGTGTAAGATAATTGCCACAAAAAGACTTGCTGACGCCAAGTCCTCAAATATCACTTGCGGTATCATATGCTGATTAATATTCATTTACACACAAATTTCACGTTTAGACTTTGGATTTTTTATTCAGGATGTTACTGGTAGCATAGATCAAAATTACTGTTTTTGAAAATGCCGGGTACACCAGTCACACCCTACAATACACATATGATTGCAAATCTGTTTGTTTTTTCGCCTGACTATTAAATTTGAACTTATTTTTATTTGTTTACGGCGAAAAGTGGCTGCTTTAGCTAGTAATAATAATAATAATAATGAAAAAAAAAAAGAAAATTGCACTTACCGTACTCCGCTTCGCAGTAATGGGTTTCCGGATGCCATGCTGTAATGGAGCAAGAAGTGACATTGGAAACTCCGTAAAAAATTAAGGCCAATATTGCTAGTACAACTTGCATTCTACAGCTTAATAAATTGATAGCATAAACCTGTGGGCTATTTTGATTAGCTCGGTGGTTCTCAGCAGGGCCTCAGAGAGAAACTTTTTCAGGGGGTACGAATATTAATATCGGGCCTCTTTGTCAAGGTCTCAGCCAGAAATTAAGTGAAGACCAAAGAAATAAAAAAAATCCGACCAATTTTTTGCCTGAAGTTAGGTGAAGACTCCCCCCTCCCCCCCAAAAAAGATTTTCACAAAGATTTGGCCTACACGTCGAACTAGGTGTATCACAACTATCTGAGTGCCGAAGCTACTACTTGAGTGCTCGTAAACTTATAAGTTCTCCTGCCCCCCCCTAGACCCGCGTATGATGTAACCCTGAACCCTCTCTCTTTGGCCCCGGTTCTCAGACTTCCATTATCCGTGGCCCTCTTCAAAAATTCTCAACACTCGTGGGCCCTTGTTTATCAATAAAAATACCGGACTTAGTTTTGTTGTTAACGGGTTTCCATCAGTTATTTTATTCTAATCCTCCAAACTTTTACCACTATTTACAACCGCTATCTTCGTAATAACAAATTGCAACGATATTAGTAGCGTGGATATTCCGACTCTATCCGTACCTAACTTTCATGTTGAGTTAGATCTAATCATAAATTCGGACCTTCCGTTCGTCTCCACTACAAGTTTTGCCTCCAACAGTGCGTTTACACAGCACTACGCGACGCAACGCGTTTAAGCAAAGCAAAGGTTGGCAATACTCGCGAGGAGTCGCTAACGTCACTTGCTTAAATAGGGCAATCACGTATCAACCATTTCCTCTAGGTGAAGTTAATAGGGCATTCAACCCTATTTTTGAAAAATGGAGAAAAATTTTAAAAAATAAGTGTACAAATTTGACCCCATTGCAATTCTTGCTACTCATCACGCTAAGAAAGTTTAAGGAAAAAAAATGTTTTCCTCTTAGAATCCAAATTTCGGCCATCTTGTTTCAAATAGATTGCACAATAAATCAGTATTGCAAGTTTCTCCTATTTCGAGTCTTGCTAAGTACCGGGCTTCTTGTAGCTAGGTGAGTGCTGAAGAACTTGAATCAGTGGAACAACTGCTGTTTGAATTCATGGAGGTTAGATGTTTTCCTAGAGCGTTTTGGCGATCAAGAGCAAGCAAAGTGTTTGGAATCAATTTAGTGCTTTAGGCAAAGTAGGCTACTATAGCCAATTGTGGCTATTGCTTACTATAGATAGCCTATCCAAAGAAATGATTGCATGTTAAAAGCTAAAGCATCGAGGCTAACTAGATTTTTGACGTTAAGAATCCACTTTTTAGTGAGCTTGTAAGTTTTGCGCAATAATTGCACAATTAGTTTAGGCCTAAAGGTCAGAAGGCCAATCAGTTTTTCACGAAATTATGCAATTGCAAACTTCAAACATTTTTCGTATGGGTTTGCTACGGCTATCAGCAGGTACCTACGAAGCCACTGCTTCGACAGCTGCAGCTGCAGTCAGTCATTTGGAACGGTTTTGACGCACTTCCTTTCGGTTTGGTAATGTTCGGAAAGCGTTTCTCCCTCGTCTAAGGGTAAAATGAATTGCGATTATCCTGCGATTTCTTGGCCGAAGAGAATCAACATTGGTGCAAAAAATTTCTAAGAAATAGACAAATTTCTTTTGCAATCGTTTCACAGTAAAATTTCTTTAATAAAAACGTCCTGAATGCCATTAAGCAACCAGTTGCAACCTTTCGCAAGTTGTGAATGACGTCACATTTTGATTGCTTCGCGTCGCATCTTATGTGAACCCACCCTTGACGCAGTAGTCAATAGCAAAATTTCGGCCGAAGGTACATTATTTAAAGCGAGCAAAATTGAAAGTACCATACGCATTACTAAGTAAAAAAGGAATCAGCCAACTTAGACGACGTTGATAAGTTGCAAATACGATTACACCGCGGTCCGCTGCTTCCTACCACAAAATTCCGTTACAAAATCACTCAAGTTACTGAGTGCAATGAGACAGATTAAGAACAAAGCTATAATAAGTAGCTTGTTTCATGGAGGGAAGACATTTTTGCCATTGGCTCCCTACCATAGGTGGGCACAAGTACGTTAATCGTTAATCCGTTAATAACGAAGCTAACTTTTTCATCAACTCGTTAATCCGTTAAAAAGTTTTTTCATGTTAACGGACTAAATTAACTTCCGTTAAGTTCTGTTAACTTCCGTTAAGGTTTTTATCATTAATATCTTTCACCATTCATTCATTGTACCGATACAAACCAGTTTGCATTGGTAACCCTTGATGATCATTAGCACAAGTTTTATAGAAGAAAGGAGCTCTTTTTTGTGGCAAATAATAACCTGCAACCTCATAGGTCTATTAATTATCGCTGTTCGCAATTTCCAAAGGTTTTTCAATCGCAGCTTCGTTAGTGCATTTGAACTTGTTTTTATTTTGAAATCAGATTAGACTGTAAAATGTAACTTCCAAAACACAAAAAGACCACCACAGCAACGAAATTTTCCTTACAATCAGCTCAACAGTGCCAATACGTGTTCTAAAAGCGAGTGAATAAAAAGAAATGCAAACTAAATGTTCATTTTCCCTGGGGAAAATAATACGGGACTTCCGCCAGTTCCATCTCACCATCATTCTCCCATTCATACTTTGAAGGTTACCGATATTTCTGTAAAACTCAATCGTATGCAATCAAACCGATTTTGTCTCATGAAACAAATAAATGTTGATTTTAAATCATTTGTGGTTTGGGTAAAATCATAGGTGGGCACAAGTCCGTTAATCGTTAATCCGTTAATAACGAAGCTAACTTTTTCACTAATTCGTTAATCCGTTAAAAAGTTTTTTCATGTGAACGGACTAAATTAACTTCCGTTAAGTACTGTTAACGGACTAAAGTAACTTCCGTTAAGTTCTGTTAACTTCCGTTAAGGTTTTTATCGTTAATATCTTGCAGCTTCGTTAGTGCATTTGAACTTGTTTTTATCCTGAAATTAGATTAGACTGTAAAATGTAACTTTCAAAACACAAAAATACCACCACAGCAATAAATATTTTCTTAAAATCAGCTCAACAGCGTCAGTGCGTGTTCTAGAAGCGAGTGAATACTGTAAAAAGAAATGTAAATTACATGCAAAATGTTAACGGATTAACGGACTTTATTAACTTCCGTTAATTAAAGCTGAAAATAACGCATTGACGTTAACGAAGGTGTGAAGTTTGTTAACGGACTAGTGGTTAACGAAGCTAACGTTTTGCATTAACTTGCCCATCTATGGGTGAAACCGATGTCCGACTAAGTATTTGAACCCACCTCAGTTCATTCACGACAATTTCAAACCCTGGCGCTTTTAATCATTATGCCAGCTCAGCATATGAACCCAACTGACTAAAATCAGTTGTTAAATTTAGCTTTTAAGAAGTGATTTTTGGAGAGGTTCATTTGGGGGTTGGTACCCCCAAACCATGTAAAAAATTGTCTTTTAAATATCTACCGATGTTGAAAAAAAACTAGCGCCCTAGCTCAAGCCGTTCAAAATAATTAATTTTGTGTGGTCCATTTGGGAAGGTTCCGGAGGGGAGTACTCAAAACTCTGTCAAACATTTTGTCTCTTAAATATCTCTTGATGTAAAAAATACTGTAGCCTTAGCTTAAGTTCAACAAATTGATTTTTGTGGGGTTCACGTGGGGATTTCCGGGGGTCTGGTACCCCCATATTATGTCCAAAAAACTGGAGTTTTAGCTTAAGCCGTTCAGCGCAATGACGTTTGGGAGTTTTTGGGGGGAGGGTACCCCAAACTATGTTCAAGTATTCGTCAGTTAAATATCTACTGATATCAAGAAAACTAGCTTTCTAACTTAAGCCTTTAAAAAAATTGATTTTGGGGAGATTTTTGTAGAGAATAAAACCGGATACCATTTGGTCATATCTAATGTCAAAATAAACAATTTAAAAACGATTTTGTTTTAATCAAAAAATGCGCAAGATTCAATATGATTTTGGAATTAGAAACCGATGGCCAACTAGATGATTGAACCCAGGTCTATTCAGTCACAATGGTTTCCTATGCTGGCGCCTTTAAGCACTAGGCCACAGTAGCACATATGTATGCATGACGAAAATCAGTTATTAAAATCATGTATTAAAGTTCGTTATTGTTTTTGGTGCGTCTGGCACAAACCACGTGACGTAGCAACTCCAAAAATGCAGCTGCACAACTTCATATATAGACTTATCAATCTCCAAAGTTCAAGTTTCTAGCTTTGATGGTTTTAGAGTTTTTGTCAAATTTAGCTTCTAAAAAGTGATTCTTTGGATAGATGTTTGGTACCCCCAGACTGTGTAAAAAAGTTTGTCTTTTAAATATCTACTGATATCCAAAAAAATTTAGCGTTCTAGTTCAAGCTGTTCAAAATAATTAAATCTTGGGGTCCATTTGGGAAGGTTCCGGAGGGGTGGTACCCCCGAACTATGTCAATTTTTTGTCGTTTAAATACCTACTAATATCAAGAAGACTGCAGCCTCAGATTAAGTCGTTCAAAAATTGATTTTTGTGGGGTTCATTTGGGGATTTTCGGGGGTTGGCACTTTCAGGTATGTCCAAGTATTTGTCTCTTCAGTGTTTCATAATATCAAATAAATACTAGAACTCTAGCTTAAGCCGTTGAAAAAATTGATGTTTAGAGGGTCCGTTTGGGGGATCGTCGGGGGGTAGTACTCCCAAACTCTGTCAAAATGTTTGCCTCTGAAATACGAGTGTACTGATATGAAAAGCACAGGCATCGTAAATTTGGTCGTGCAAAAATTTGATTTTTGGGGGTCCACTTTGGGGGGGTTCCGAGGGAAAGTGGGACCCTCAAACTATGTCGTAATATTTGTCTGTTAAGTATCTGTTGATATAAAAAAAAAAACTTGCACCCTATTTTGAGCCAAACAAAAAATTAATTTTTGATGGGTCCATTTTGGGGGGTCTCCGGGAGGGTATTCCCAAATGATGTCAAAACATTTGTCTCTTAGATATGTGCTGATATTAAAAAAAAACTAATACCCTAGTTTGAGCCAACCAAAAAATTGATTTTTATGGGGTCTGTTTTGGGGTTTGCATCCCCAAACTATGTCAAAATATTCATCTCCAAAATATTCATCTCCAAAATATCTACTGCTGATATCAAAAAAAACTGGCACCGTAAATTAAGTCGTTCAAAAGATTGGTTTTGGGGGGATCCCCGAGGGGGGCGATACCCCCAATCCACGTCAAAATATTTATATCTTAAATATCTACTGACAGCAAAAAAAAACTGGCACCCTAGCTTGAGCCATTCAAAAAATTGTTTTTTGGGGGTCCATTTGGAAGGGGGCCTCAGCGAGGTGGTAACCCCAAACTCTGTCAAAATATTTCCCTCTAAATATCTACCGATATGAAAATACACTGGCACCGTAGATTAGGTCGTTCAAAAAATTGGTTTTCGGGGGTCTCCAAGGGGAGGTTGGCACCCCCAAACTATGTCAAAATGTTTGTCTGTTAAGTATGTCTTGATATCAAAAAAACTGGCATCTTAGTCTGAGCCAATCAAAAAATTAATTTTTGGGGGTCCATTTTGGGGGGGTCCTCGGGGGGTAATACCCCCAAACGATGTCAAAAAATTCGTTTCTTAGATATGTCCTGATATCAAAAAAAACTAGTGCCCTAGCTTGAGCCAATTAAAAATTGATTTTTGGGGGTCCCCAAGAGGAGGTGGTACCCCCAAACCACGTCAAAGTATTTGCCTCTTAAATATCTACTGATAATCAAAAAAACACTGGCACCTTAAATTAAGTCGTTCAAAAAATTGATTTTTGGGGAGTCGATTTTGGTTCCCGAGGGGGGTGGTACCCCCAAACCACGTAAAAATATTTGTCTCTTAAATATCTAATGATATCAAATAACACTGGCTTCTTAATTTAAGTCGTTAAAAAAATAGATTTTTGAGGATACCATTTTGGTCCCCGAAGGGAGGTGGTACCCCCAAACCACGTCAAAATGTTTTTCTCCATAAATATTTACTGACATCAAAAAACACTGGCACAGTACTGTATGTTAAGTCGTTCAAAAAAGTGATATTTGGGGTGGCCGTTTTGGGGGTCCCCGAGATGGTGGTACCCCCAAACTATGCCAGGGTATTTGTCTCTTTATTGTCTCTTGTTATCAAAGATGTAGCACCCTAGCTTAAGCCGTCAAAAAAACTGATGTTTGTTTGGGTCCATTTGGGGGGTTGGTCCCCCCAAATTATGTCAAAATAGTTTTGTCTTAAAAATTTCTATGGACACCCAAAAAAAGTAGCGCGCTTGCTTATGGTGTTAAGAACGTGTTTTTTGGGGTGTCTTCACAGAGAATGAAACCTGATACCGTCTGATCATGGTTAGTGTCAAACAAAAAATATTATAAACGATTTTGTCGGAATCGAAAAAAAATTAATTTGCTAGATTCAATATAACATTGGTTTGATAAAAGCGATGACCAACCAGAGAATTGAACGTAGGTCTTAGGTTTAAGCACTGGCGCCTTTAACCAATCGGCCACGGCAGCACGCGCGCGTATTTGACTAAAATCACTTAATAAACTTCGCTGTCACAAGTTTAGGGTGCATATGCCCCAAACCACGTGACGCAGCGCCTCCAAAATTGGAGGGACCAAAGTTCATGTATGGACTTATCATCTGTCCAAATTTCAAGTTTCTAGTTTTGGTAGGTTTGGAGTATTTGTCACCATAATGTGATTTGCTTAATAAATAAATAAACAAATAAATAAATTAAATAAATAAGTGTCGGAATCGTCATAATTTATTTTTGAGAGCTGAAAGGGCATGCCCAGACGCTTCTAAATTCAAAAATTTTATTCCCCTAGTGCCATTAGTTTTTGAGCTAGAGTTGTTTAAACCTACAATTGGCATTTCATTTTTTGGCTCGGAAACCCGTATCACGTGACTGATTGCCCCCAAAATTTGCACTAAGAATGAATCATATGTGCCCCAGCTAAGATCTAAGTTTCAAGTTCCTACCTTTAGCCGTTTCTAGGTTAGAGCGTTTTCAAACTTTGTTTCCGAATTCATAATTTTTCACGGAAAAAACATAAGGAATTCCGACTCAAAGCGTCGCGGAAGTCCCAATTACACGCAAAATATTAACAAATTAACGGACTTTATTAACTTTCGTTAATTAATGCTGAAAATAACGGATTAGCGTTAACGGAGGTGTGAAGTTTGTTAACGGACTAGTAGTTAACGAAGCTAACGTTTTGCATTAACTTGCCTACCTATGCTCCTTACTTTCGTACAATATTATTTGTTGAAATTACCAGCGAATTTCAGCAATGGCTCCCCTTTGGGTTTCCTGCAAACGTATGTTTTTTTCTATTTGGTGCTTACCAAAATTTTATCTCAAAAAGGCGGTCTCGTTGTATTCTACATCTTTTTTTCGTTTGCACCTTAATTGTGACCGAACCCACCTCAATTTGAACTGAGTATAATCTTTGGATCTTGACAAAAGACTTTTTTGTTTTGGTTTTCAACTTGTTTCGACAGAGCACAAAACCAATTTCAGCCGAAAGCACAATTGCACTGGATCGAAAAAAACGAAGCGAAAAAAATTTTTCGGTTCTCACCTCAATTCAGCCAAAAATACCATCTTTTCAGCTGGTGGTAAATAATTGCCCGTAGACCTTCTCTCTTTTGTCTCCGATCCCCCCTCCCATCGCAAATTTTGTTAAATTGCAAAATGCAAAAAACCGCGCTACTGCTGGCAACCAGATAATTCAAAAACATTTCAGGATAACGTGTCACCGAACGTCTCAAGAGGTGATTTAGGAGGGAGAAAACAATCGCATAAGGTATTAGTCCTCTTAGCCCCCTCTGGTTACGCCACTTGCAAGACCCATCTCACCTGTTTGGGCCTGGTAAGCATAGTTCTTAAAAAATGCATTGCTAGAGTTAAGCCGTTAACAACACGATGTCCTATTTGAACGGCACGGGAATAGAACTCTAGAACTCCTCGTGTCAGAGACGAACGCATTACTGTTGGACCAACTGATAAAATATGACACAAAATAACAAATTACACTGCTGTTCTTCACCGTTTTTTCCTTAAAAATATTATTGTTTGTTAAATTGCGATTATAGATCAGAAACTCACTCTCGCTCACTCTGTCGATAAAATTTCTTGGAATTGGTAAATGAATTTTGCTTACTTGACTTCTTTTCCGAGTTTGATAAAAGCTACACCTTAATAGATCTTTACTTTCCGGGTTGTTAATACGGGACTTCCGCCCATTCTTCTATGCCAGCTTTCTCACATTCACATGAGCTGGCTTAATATTTCTCTACTAGCGTAATCAGCTTCCGTTTAGCTGGTGGATCTTTGCAAATTTAAGTTACTCACTATTAAGTACACTATACATTGGGGTTATTTGTTGATAGCTTTGAAAAGTTTAAACCAAACAATGATTGGATTGAGCAAAGAAAAACAAATTTTTTGATCAAACGTTTAATTTTTTAAAGAAATGCAAAATGACACATGCAACCTACAATCAACTAAAGTTTCAAGCGAAACGAGAGGTCCACACATCTCAGATGACGTCAATCGAGCCCAAACAGCGAGCGCGAGTTCGAATCCTCAGTACCGATGCTGAAACGAATAACCAAGACCAAATGTCATTGCGTCAAAACCTTTAGCACTCAACAACAAAATAATAAAATTATTTATTGCTTTCAAAAACTTTAATACAAAATTATAGCTAAGCTACGGCTTTATGAGTAACCAGTTCAATCCCCAAACACAGAACGTTCAACTAAAATTTACATCCAGCGACGAAGTTTTAAATCCTGCAGTAATTTAAAAAATATTTCTTTGGCAAAAACCGAGGTGTAGTCGAGGACGCAAGGCTCGAGGCCAAGGACACAAAAAAAATTCAAGTCCAAGGCCAAGGACAGCCCTACCGAGGACAGACCCTCTCGAGGCCAAGGACAGGAATGCTCGAGGCCAAGGACCAAGAACACAAACGCAAGTGCTCTCCAAAAAAAAAAAAAGGTCAACAGAAAAATTTTTCAGACGATCTCCAAAAACCGTTTTCCTCAAAATTTTTTCTGGCGTTCCACAAACTTTTAACTCCTCTAAAAACAGTGCTGTCCTCGAGCCGAGGACAGGCCAATTTTCGAGGACTTGAGGCTTGGAGGCCAAAGACTTGACCTTCGAGGCCAAGGCCAAGGACTTCAAATTGTGTCCTCGAGGACTCCACCTCTGGCAAAAACCATATCAAACTTAAAAGTTCTTTTAAAACCGAGTTAGTTATGGCAATTTCAGCCTTTGATGCAGAAAAAACGCTAATTTTGTCCGAAAAAAGCAAAAAAAACAAAAAAACAAATAGACTTCCAACTCGAAGCTGCTTTAATATGCGTTTTTAGCAGCCATAAAATTTAGGTTTGATGAGTAAAATTTGCTCCACTGTAGGTGTTCTGGCGACGGCACTAATTAAAACTCGTTGCAAATATGCTTCGATTCAGCAGCAAACGATATCATATACATTTTGTTTTACTATCCTCTTGTTTCTTTACAGCTGCTACATCTCTGAACTCATTGCAAACTACAAATCTGCAAAAACAACCCCATCAACAATGCAAGTTTCACTATTCGCTATTTTATCAATTGATTCTCTACTTCTTCCAAACAATCACATTCAATTTACTTCATCTATTCATTGTAAAACCGCTAACAAAAAGCATATTTTGTTTTGCGCACACGCTGGACCGGATATTTATTCACCCGTTTGAGAAATTATTCACAAAGCAGACTTTATTTGCGTTGTGACTGCACTGATTTATGGCCTCATCAAATATACATTTATGGCTTTACAAGTTCAAGCAGGCTATGCAGTGCTGGGCAGCGGTGTTTATTTCATGAACTGCATCGAAATAATAAGACAATCTGAGGTCACAAAGATGTGCCCCGAATTTTTAGCACCAATCAAATTGGCAGATATCTGAGGCATTACGCGACTTTCTTTGCTCGCATTAACAACGAGCGTTTTTAAGAGGCGCTAACGAACGAAATGCTCTCTAAGGCAAAAGGTTAATTCTTCACGTTCATGCTAAGCAATGCGAGTCTGATAAGAGGCATTTTCGCTTGCTAAGTTCCTTGGAGCGATTCCGGAACACAGCTAAATTCTTAATTTGACTATCAACGAAGATATACTGACAAAATCGCTAAACGAAATTAGGTCACTATTTTTAAGGTAATCAATTTCAGTAAAACTTGTGTGCTGTCGCTAACTCCACAGATATCCTTTACGATGACACGTTCTAGTTCAAAGGTTACGGTTGCAGTTCTGTCACAACTCACAAACTGTAAACGATCAAATTGTGTTCAAAGACGTTTTTTTACCAAAACAGAGCAAAATTTGTTTCCAGCAGCAAGAAATTTGCCTCTGCAATCTCAAGTCAAAGTATTTTTTGAGTTAAATCTTCGCTGAATTTACCTATCAATGTCATAATGTTCATTTCTTGGTTGTCTATTCATTGACGCCACGGTAAAAATTTGTGATGCTTCGTTTTTAACAATAATGCCTGTAGGAATCAAAACTCTAGATTGTCGCGATCGTTGATACTTGGCTAGAGTACAACCTTTAATCCCTAGAATTGCCCATGTCGGCTGAAACTAGAGAATGACTGAGATGTTAATTCACGAATCGAAAAATGACAATTGATAGCTCCTTTAGATTCTTGAATCTCAGAAAGCAACAAACCAATCTTAAATTAAACCTTCTATTTAAGATTGAAACACAAAACCACTCTCACTGAGCCAAACACTTCTTAAGATCGACCAGATTCAGATCGTAAAAGACTTAACCGCGACCGACCAGGTTCAGGCCGCACCTCACACACTCTCGCGATCGTCCAATTCAGATCGCCAAACTATACAGCTACACAAGCCAACCACAGATACACACACTCGGCTTAACTGCCTACGAAACTAATACCTAAAAATCATCCACTTTTAGAATACTTGAATAATATTAGAATCAAAACGATCCGCTTATTTATACCAAGGTTAAAGCTATCGAATATTCCAAAACAATCCATGATACGTCATAATAGAAAACATATTAGCGAGTACAAAAACACAACGGTAGCGTAATTGTGACGTCACAAACTTCAAGTCTAAATATAGCAATTAAGACATGTACACAACTAATTATTCCGGTCACTAATAGAAGACAGTAGAAACTACTAGAAAGGAAACATCCAGAATATTCTAAATCAAAAAGGCAGCAAAAGCAGTAAATCAGTCACGTACGCATTAAATGCAGCAAATAATCACATATCAGGCATTCAAAATTATTATTTCGTGACATAGATTTTGCGCTACATCATTAGCGCATTGATAAACATTTATAAAAATCAGTTTAGTTTGATGAGTTTTTAAATTTGCTATATTTTTTGTTCCTCTCATTTTGGTGTTACGCTCCCCACTTCATTTGCTTTTTGGCGGCATTACATTCAACGTTTTGTGTGATTTGAACCGCAAAACGCTTACTGAAGCTAGTCTGCACCCAGATTTCACCTTCTTTCATCCAAGTTGATGCTTAAAAAACCGCCTTCTGAAAGGTGAAGACCGATTTTTTGATCTTTAACTAAAGACCCATTTTTTGGTCTTCATCTATTTCGAGCCACAGAAAATAGGTTTTTGCTGATGGAACTTTGATCTGTGTAAAATCTCCCCTTACAAACTGAAACTATTTTTGTCTACCTACCAATAGTCAAATGGCCTTTTATAATGAAACAATGAAAACAAATGCCTTACTAAAATTAGGAACAGCAGTTTGGATAATTTGTTGATTTCCTGTTGTGGAGTAGTTCTTAGCTATGTGTGCAGATCACCTTGAAATGAAGTGGGGTAGCAATTTTGTTAAATTGCCTCAAGGATCCCTGAATTGTCTTTTTTAAGTTAATTTTCTTTCCACGTGATAGAGGAACAACACAAATTGCTTCTAATATTTTTCAAGTAGTTTTCGACCGCTGTAGCATTCTGAAAATATTTCAGGGTCACCTGCAACATCAATAAAATTGTTGAATTCTTCCAGGTTACTTCTTCTCATTTTCCCATCGTTCTAAAGATCGGGCATTCGCATCGAGGAATGGCCAAGTTCAAGGTCAACAACCATTATGAGTTCCAAGATGTCGTCAGCGTGGCAGCACTAGCCAACACTTATGTGGCGGTCGAAGCGTTTATTGACGCGAAGTTCGATATCAGAGTACAAAAGATCGGAGGCAACTACAAGGCGTACATGTATGTAACAGAAATCGACATAAGTTTAGCTCGCACTAGAGTAGTTTTTGGTTACATCACTATATTTTCTCCCTCGTTTTGTCTGAACTGCTTCATCGCGTCACTATATCAATTTGATAGGTCCAAGATAAAATCAACAAAATAATTAATTTGTGTTAATAACTAAGATAATTTAGTGGCAATGCAGCCTGGCTTGCATGCCGAAGGAGTTTTGATCAATTCTCGTCTAAAGCTATACTTATTTCTAACTAAACGTAGCTTCTTACATTAAATCTTGTAAGAGTTAGAGTTGGGGTCAGAGCAATATACTCCGACTACATTGGTTAAAGTTCTTCCTTGCTACTAATGATGTATTTTGCATGTTTAACAAATAATGGAATTGCTGATTTTGAAATAAAAGCAAAACATGCATTTTTTAAAACAAAGAGTATTAATGTATTCAGTTTTGTTTTTTTTAAATTTTGTATTGTAAAAGCACTGCTTAGCAGATCAATTTCACAAAACAGGCTTGGCGGTATGGCCTTGAAACCTCAATACGCTGTCCACAAACGAGCCTGATCTACTGGTCCTCGTATGTACAGTTGTACACTCCTGCAGAACATTTACATAAGTGCAACAGAAAAATTGCATTAATCGTTAAGGCATTTTTAATGTAATTATTTTGTTCATACAAAGTAACTTCTTAGTGTGTTTCTTCTTCTTAATATTATTCCTTTTTTTTTTTTTTTTCTTTTTTTGAGGAAGCATAAAGCGAGAAATTTATTAGCTAAAATTTAGTTAGCCTAAACCAAAAACTTTCCAAAAATTTTTCGTTACATGTATGTACAGTTGTACACTACAAACTATATTTTAGACTAATTGATCGTTTTCCTATCGACCAGCTGCCCTTAAACATCTATAACCAGGAAAACGAGGCAATCTACTGATTTTAAAAAAATTCCCCGTGCTTCTTTACTACACACATAAATCACAAAGCTGGGCACAGCTACTTAAAAAGTAGCGCCGCTGCCGCTATCTAGCAAAAAAGCAGCGCCGCTGCCGCTACAACTGCCTACAAAGCAGCAAGCGCGACTAAAAAATAATGAATTTTGGTTTTGATTCCAAAACCATTCTTGATTCCAAAACGAAAGATCGGCCAGTTGTTCGAGCAGAAACGCGTTCGTCTCTGGAGCGCGGGGAAGTCTAAGCTTGGCCAGGTCAAATCGAACGCAGTGCTGCCAACGGCTGGCCACCGCTGCGACATTTGTTCGAAAGGAGCTGTGTTGCCCTGGTGCAATGACGCGGCGATGGGCCCCGCCGACTTGTTAAATGTCGGCGTATTCCAGCGAGAAAATGAAAGATTTGATTTGATATTCTTGATTTGGGAATGCATTTTCGCTTTCACTAAAAATTTCTGAGCATTACCGGAATTTGCTTTTTTTCGGTAAAATTGCTCTATTATGTATTTTTAATGATTAGGTACAACAAAGGAGAACTGGTATACAAGCAGTACTTAAATTGTAGGGGGGACGCGGGGGGACGCGGGGGGACGCGTCCCCCCATCGAGAGTCAGCGTCCCCCATCGATATTTAGTGTCCCCCATCGATATTTGGCGTCCCCCCATCAAGATTTTAGCGTCCCTCCATCGAGATTTGAGCGCTGGATAATCAGACGAAAAAGGGCCTGTCAGCACAAGTAAATCCCACAAATTCTGGCAGAATATAATCCCGAATTGCGGTGAAGACCTTTTTTTTTCTTTTTTTTTGTATTGGTCTTCATTCGATTTGAGGGACGGAATTAGATTATTTCCACTGAAGCGCTTTCGCATTCCGAATGCGTTTGGTCAAGGTTGCAAAAGCGTACCCCCTTGCAAAATTTTACAATTTAAGTACTGTATACAATTAATATTAAATTAAATGCTGTGCCATATACCATTAAATTTATTATACAATAAATTAAATTAATAGATTAAAACAAAATAATGATCTAAACCGATTAGTTTGAATTTCAATGCATAGTAAGTTGCTTTCGAACCCTCAGCTTGTTAGGGATTAAGTGATTAAATTAACCTTGTTCGGCACTTTCGGCAGCAGGTCTCAAAACTGCACAATTTTATGATTTTCTAAATTGCATCCAAAACCTGCAATGTTTCATGTGGAAACACACTGTAGTTATATTGTAGAATAACCTCAATCATTAATATGAACTATAAAACTGTTAATAATAATCAGTGGCGGCTTGTGCCTATTTGAAGCGGGAGGGCTGCAAATGTTTTTGTTTCGTAATATTGCTCGTACTCTGCAGCTTGTTTGCGTCTTTCGTACGAATCTACGAAATGAAACTATTTCCGGTAGACCTACCTATAAACTTTTCGCTTTATATTAACTTATTTTTACGTTTGCTACGGTGCTTCGTTACAGTAACATGACTGTAGTAGCACTTCTTTACAAATAAGTTTGAAGTTGTTGAAAGGGAGAGCCAGAGAATCAAAACCAGAACGAAAAAGCACGTACAAAATGACGATTTAGTAGAGGCAGTTCATTAATGATGAAACATGGAATGCATTCCCAAAATCAGTCAATAACAATTCTTAAAAAATACCAAAATTTATTCAAAATTCCAAAAACATACAAAACTGATCCCTGACCGTGGTCCTTTGAGGCCGGGATCGGTTTTGTCATTTTGTGAAATTTTAAATAAATTTTGGTATTTTTTAAAAATAATTGACTGATATTGGAAATGCACTCCATGTTTCATCATATTGTAAGTCAGAAATTATGATTCTTTTTGGCTAACTTGGCAAATACATGTAAAACAAGAAAACCTGTAATAGGCAGTGTACTGAACATTAAAAATGAATACACATATAGAAAAAATAACAATAAAAAATAAAACCAGTCTTGATAACCGCATTGAAGTTGTTTCAATTAGAATACAAATTACATAAATTTCTTTTAAATGCTTGTAGTGCAGAATTGTAAACGGGCCAACTAGTGCAGGCCCGAACCTAAAAGCATACAGTAAGTCCAAACCTGGCCCAAACCCAAAAAGTAATTTGAAGCCAAAAAAGGCCCGAAAAAGCCCGAAAGTTAGTTAAATTTTGTCTCATAAGGGCTGCCCAAACCTCACTTCGCGGACCGCAAGTTTTGATAGGAACTAGCTGAGAAGTTTTGCTAGAAACCAAATCATATCTCTTTCGTTCGATTGGTCACCACTTAAAATCCCACCGAAAACACATCAGAATGCAGTACATCAGAATGCAGCCCCCCCCCCCCATTGGCCTGTCAACCAAAATGCAGAAATAAGGAAAATACCACGTTTTTAGCTCTTCTGAGACTGTTTTTTGCGCTGGAATGGACTAAAAAAAATTTAAAGCATCTTTTGAAACATATATTCGGGGGGGGGGGGGGGGGGGGGCTAATTTGTCAAAAATAAAAGTCACAAATCAATAAAAACTTTGAAAAATGCCCAAAAATAAGCAATCAAATTTGATCGCTAATGTAAAAATGCCAAACATAGGTTTTATCAACAAACATATTATAAACTCAGAAATAAGGGGGGGGGGGGGAGCTATTCAGTATTAGTTAATTACCCATCACTTCTCTCAAATATCTTTCCATTAGCCCCCCCCATATCATTTTTCTTTATAAAATATAAACGAAATAGGTTATTATTGAATAACAGAATTTTGTGATTTACCAGCATGTAAACAAGAAAACTACAATGGTATCATCAGCCACCTCCCACATAGCCCATAAATGCAACCAGTTGAATCATGTTACGCTGCCAATTTCTATGCTACGTTTTAAAAACAATATTTTTTATTAAAATAGCCCCAAAATTAAGCTATTTTTGCAAAAAATGCAAAATTCTCGAGTGCTGCGGCTCCTTCCCCAGACCCCCGTACCTCTGGCGGCTGGAAGATTTGCCCCCAGACCCCCAAATTAGCCACCCATTGCGAATTTCTGGCTACGTGCCTGTCAGATTGCGATAGTTTTTTGTTTTGGTCTTCATCTAAATTTTCGCCAGTTTTTACATCAAATCTCACTAAAAACCATTTCACTAAGAATAAAAGATCCAAAGCTGTCGTAAACATTTTCTTTAAAAAGAGACGTTTCGACTAATTACTTAAATCATTGTCAATCTGTAAATAATGCGCAAAAAAATTAGAGTAAAAGGTAACCTGCAAGGTTAAAATGAACAAAACTGGCAAAAAATACCGAAATTAACGCAATGTAGTTCTGCAGTGTGAAGACATCATTGCTTTCAAGAATGTCCCAAACCAAGGTAGTAAGTATTCAATTTATAAGGGCATATTAAATCTAACCAAGCGACACTCATCCATTCAACAGCCAAAGCACATCTAGAAACCAATATATACAGCCCAATTTTATTGAAGACAGTATGAAAATCAAACGAAAATTATAGAACCCGAGCAGTCACTCATAAATTGAAAGATACCAGCAACCAGTTTTCTTCAAATCATCACCATATAACGTTACTGCAACAACCCTTACTGCAAACTATGCTGTACTATGCTCGATTTCGCTCGTTGAGGAAAAAGATAGCTTTCTGGCCGCACGGTCGAATAGCTCGTGATACAAAAAGCAAAAATGTCTCGCTTTAGTAGAAGTCGCGGGCTGCAACTTTTGCAGTCTTGTGTCGGCAGAAATAATGTATCTTAATACCTGACACAAAATTATTTCTGCGGCATTACGAAACAAAAGCGTTTAATTGGCTCAGCAAATGAGGTAATCGCTTCAACTTTTGAATAAAAATTGAATGTAAAAACAAATTTCTTTTTAAATTTTTGTTGCAATGCCAACGACAGAACACACAAAATTATTTGAGTGGGGGATGCAACCCCTGATAATAGTAATACATTAGCTGTCAAGCTTTCTTAAAATGCATATGCTCAAGAGTCCACATATAAGTGGTAGCGCGTTTTTTATTCACATCTGACATTTTTTTCTAAAGGAAGTATTTTTTCTTCTAGTAAATCTCCATACTTAAATTTTCTTTCAAGCCTATTAAATACTATTTCAATTAATTAGTTCAATTCTCAGCGCATTATAAATTTAACTTGTAATTTTACCGTTGATTGTGTTGTAGCAAAATATAGTTTGTTATACAGAAGTTACGCGTTTGTCTGTGGAGTAAGAGGTCTGAGGTTTAAATCTCGGACCGGTCAAATCGGCTGCTCTGAGCACTATTCGCTATTGCATAAGATAGGGAACAATTTTAAAATTTGCTGACAGGACTGCTTAGTATAGAGTGCATACAAGCGCAAGGCCCGTATTCTTGAATAGCGCATATACAGTAAACTCCGGCGAAAATAAGGCAACAAATAAGTAAAAGAGTCATTAAGAGTCGGCGATCTCTGGTCACCTAGCAGCTTCATGTCAACTTTTCAAGTTAATGCTTATATTTTTTGTTCGAATTTACTTGCACCAAACACCACTCTATTATAGTGTTTTTTAGTTGGTTACAAAATCGACCTGTCTGTCTGTTTGTGGGAACTAAAATCCAGACCTGATAAGTTGGCGTGTAAGAAAGCTTTATTTTGCTGATTTTTTTATTTCGACCGGTAGCCGGACGTCGGTGTCGAAAAACTGGAAGGCGAACGTTGGGTCGGCGATACTGGAGGAGACCCCGGTTACCGACCGGTACAAGCTGTGGGTGGACGCATGCAGCGAGATGTTTGGAGGACTTGACATGGTGGCGGTAAAGGCGGTACACGGGAGCGACGGAAATGACTACATACTTGGCGTAAGGTTTTTTGAAGGAAAGACACATTGCAGAGCAAGAGATCTCAAATTACAGTAACACCGCTCAATCATAGTATTAGGCTACTTCGTTCATTCTTCTCTGTTTTATTTTTCTCTTTAAATTTTTTTCTCGTTTTTTTAAACTATAGTGTCTTAGGTTTTAAATATAGAAATTTCAACTCTGATCGATTATTTATAGATATCAAGTGTTTCTCATTCCTCCCTAAAATTACAGGGGCTACGTTGAGCATTTTCCTAAAATGGAACCCCAAATTAGAGATTTTCAACCACTTGACCTAAATGGTTGAAATTCTCAGGATCAGTAGGTATTACAGAAAGTTAAAACATGGGAAATCTTGGAAGTACCACGTTGGGTTTCCCTCCCTAATAAATCGGCGAATGGACTAATTGAAGTAAATAGATAAAATTTTCTTGATAGATAGGTTTCAAAAGTAGGACAAGTTTGAGGATGCATAGTTGAGAAAATTTTCACAACCCAAGATTTAAGATTTCAAAGCGCTTGATGGCTTTAAAAAACTTGAGCTATAGGCCAAGCTTTTGAATAAACTGTTATTTGTGACGTCTAAAAAACCTTTTTTTGATTCATTTGAATGATTTGGCTTTTTTAAATTTAGAATTTTTTTTAATTTTCAATTTTTTGGATTTAAAAAGGCTTATTTAAAACTACTTTTCAGTTTTAACACTGTTTAGTCGGTTAAGAGCTTGCTTTGGCAGAATTACAGCAGTTTTAATCAATTTTGGCCTGTCATCAGTTTTTGCACTGTTTGGTCGAATTAGTTGAATCTGAGCCGTTTTGAGTTATTTTTTGACAGTTTTCGTCAATTTTGGTGAATCATTAGGTTTTTGCATACACTGGTCTTTTTCAGGCGCGTAGCCAGAAATTCGCAAAGGGGGAGGGGGGCTTTTTTGGAAGCTGGAAGCAACAGTAAACGAACTTGACCCAAATTTTCATCACTCTTGAATCAGATTGAGGCAGTTTTTCTGTCAAAATCAGATGATCTCCGAAAAATAAAATAAAAAGATCTTCACCAAAATAGAAACGGTTTTTCCGACCGAAATTAGGTGTTTTCAAAAAAAAAAAAGGTCTTCACCCAAATTCACTCAGTTTTCCTGACCAACTTTAAGTGAAGTCCAGAAATAAAACTTCACTTTTCTGGACCAAATAACGGCAAGTCCTTCACAACTTCTGCTCGCCAATCCCATTGGGATGGGGGCTATTTTCATTTTTGGAGCAAAAATCGTCCTCAAAAGCACTAAAAACGTGGTATTTTGCATACTTTTCAGGCCAATGGGGGGGGCTCGAGCCCCCCCCTGGCTACGCTACTGGTCTTTTTTATCAATTACTGTAATTGTGCAAGGTTGAGGATGATTTTTGACCACTTTGTTGATTTTGGAGAATTTTCCACTTTTTATCTTGCTTGGTCGTTTAGAAGCGTTTTGGCGGAAATACAGCAATTTTTAATAATTCAACCGTTCGCCACCGCTGCTACATTTCTTCGAAAGGAACTGTGTGGCCCGGTCGCAATGACGCGAGATGGACCCCGTTAACTCGTTATACGCTTCGGCGTAATACAGCGAGCATACGTATAATGAAAGATTTGATTTGAATCATTTTAGTCAATCTTTTAATGTTTGCACTGTTTAATCGCTGTACGCGATTCTGCACCCTTTTTGAGAGAGTTTTTACAGTTTGGTCGTTTTTTACCAAGCTTTTAGTGTTTGCACTGTTTGAACAAATTAGTTAATTCTAAGCAGCTTTTAATGATTTTGGGCATTTTTTGCCGAAAGTAAGTACGATAGTCTTTCAAGGTTTGCACACATGGATCGATTTAGTCGACTGTGAGCCGATTCGCATGATTTTTTGACTGTTTTGGTTGATTTTGACAAATTTTGAGTTTTTACACCGTTTGGTGGTTTTACTCAATTAATTGTGAGATGTTTTGGCTAATTTTTGATGGTTTTGGTTAATTTTTTTTAAATTGTCGCCGGTACCTTCAGTTTAATTTTAAATTGTTTAAATTTTAATTTGATTTTGCAGTAAATTGTTATGTTCAGTTCAATGCTTCATTGCTTGACTTAAATAATCATTAGTTTTTTTGCAATTTTTTAAAACAAATTTAGCGATTCAAATTTGAACGATTTGATTCGTTAGATTAGCTTAAACTGCCGAGGTTAATGGGAGGCCGAACTCTTAATTAGTCTAATTATTATTTTCTTAAAGGTGACAGACTGTAGCATGCCCCTGATAGGGGAGCGACAGGAGGAGGACCGAAGAATTATTGCGGAGTTGGTTCTACAGAGAATGACCGCCAGTATCCGGCCACGCACGGATGTTCGATCCCAGATGACCTCCGCGCATTCGCAATCACAACTGCAGTTGAAGTAAGCGGTTGCTTTTCAAAGAAAAAAAATTTTTTTGTGCAACGCTTGCAGAATACTTCACAGCGTGTAAAGAATTAACGAATCTCTTATGCGTTGTTACATCGGGATTGTTTTGTAACTTGTTCAAAATGTCTTGCAGAATAAACAATGCGATGTTTGATGATCAAACATCGCGTTGCTTAGTCGCAAGAAATTCATCTAAGTCATCCTTTTTTGATGTCACGAAATTTTGAAACGCAGGGTTGCCAATGGTAAGAACTCAAACCGATTAAATCTATTTTTTGCGGATTAGGGGAATAGTGCAACAAAGTTTAAGGGAACTCCTTATCTCTTCGAGTAGTTCTCATTTCTTCATTAAAACCGACCTCGAGTAGAATTTATCTCTTTTGATTTTTTTTCAAGTTCAAAATAATACAAGCCCAAAGACTAGAAGGTGTAAAACACATTTACAAATGCGATTGGAATTAAACAGATACGCAATCCATGCTCAGATTCAACAATCTACGAAACACTTGAATGATGAGTGGGCAATTCACGTTTGGGTTACTCTAAAATTACTGCTGTAATTATGAATTAAAGAAAACCTTGTTTGGCCAAAAAAATACTCATAGCAAACTAGGTCGGTCAAGAAGATTGTAGAAAAAGCTTTCATGATCGAACAATCCATTAGATTAAACTAGATGGGAGTTTGCCAGCAAACTCAGTGAACGACCGACGCGTAGCTATAATGCTCTGACGCTCAAAAGTACTTTTTGTCTACCGTAAAATCAGCAATTCATTCAAAAATATCTGATTATGGAACCTCCAGAAAAGTAGAGTCAAAATATTTGTCAGTGAAATATCTGCTGATATCATAAAACACTGGCACTCTAGTTGGGCCGTTTGAAAAATTGATTTTTGGGGGTCCATTTGGGGTGATCCCCGGTGGGGTGGCACCCTCAAACTATGTCAAAATATTTGTCTGTTAAATATCTGCTGATATCAAAACAAACTGGCACTCTAAGTTGAGCCGTAGAAAAAACTGATTTTTGTGGGGTCCATTTGGTGGGTCCCCTGGTGGGTGGCACCCCCAAACTATGTCAAATATTTGTCAGTTAAATAACTGCTGATATCAGAACAGACTGGCACCTTAAGTTGAGCCATTCAAAAAATGATTTTGGGGGTCCATTTGGGGGGTCCCTTGGGGGGTGGCACCCCCAAACTATGTCAAAATATTTGTCTGTTAAATAACTGCTGATATCATAAACAAACTGGCACCCTAAGTTGAGCCATTCAAAAAATTGATATTGTGGGGGTTCATTTGGGGAGTCCCCGGGGGGGGGGGGGGGGGTGGCACCCCTAAACTATGTCAAAATATTTGTCTGTTAAATCACTGCTGATATCATAAAACACTGGCACCCTAAGTTAAACTATTCAAAAAATTGATATTTTGGGGGATCCATTTTGAGGGGTCACCGAGGCAGTGGCACCACCAAACTATGTCAAAATATTTGTCTGTTGAATATCTACTGATATCAAAAAAAAACTAGCACTCTAGCTTCAGCCGTTCAAAAAAATTGATTATTTGGGGCCCCATTTTGGGGGGGTTCCCGGTGGAGTTGCCCCAAAAAATTTCGAAAGAAAAAATTGCGTTTGCAGCTTAACAACTTGACACAAAATTAGATTTCGATGCTTTGTGGTTTAGGAGAAGAGCGTACAAAAATTAGGAAGAAAAAAAAGGAAAAAAAAGAAATAGACCTCATCGCAGCCAAAGGTGGGTTGGTTGGGATGAAAGGGTATCTTAAGACATACAACCATATGAAATATTTTTTGCCGTACTTAAGCCGTTTTTGACAGAGACCGCTTTTTACGCCAAACTTGCGAGGCGGTTTTCGGGTTCTAAAACCAAAGTCACGTGACCTATTGCCTCCAAATTTGGTGCAAATACATAACTCATTAATCTCAAACTCCTGTCAAAATTTCATGCAGCTATATCTAACCGTTCTTGAGTTATAAGCAAAAGTTTGAATTTCGCACTCGTTAGTTGGAAAATAGCCGAGTAAAAACAAAGGAACACGCGACGCGAGCGTCGGTCGTTCCAATGAATGCTTAAAAAATTATTCGTTGGCTTGCATTTTCTCGCAGTGACAGTCAACATGCTGCTTCGCAACCAACGGAGAATGGCGATCCACAACCACGGCACTTTTCACATGCTTCTCGCGTTGCATCAGCGCCACCTAGCGTCAGCGGTTCTGAACCTCCATCGCCAACCACACATCAAAGGCTAAACAGCAAGCGATTTTCCGGGGCAACAAGTGAGGATGAGGAGAGCAAAGCAGAACGCATCCGGAATCTGCGTCAGTCTTTTGCCAGCATCTTCAACGATTTCACATCGAGCAGTTGAGCGCAATGTATCTTAGTTTATTACAATTTTAACTTATACTATTCCATATCCATAAACTTTACAAATATGTTGTTGTTAAAGGCACCGCTGGTCGTTTTTTACGTTTGGTAATTTCATTTTTATTATATTCCATAGTGAGTTATAAATAACCATTTTCAACGTGATCGGCTGATTTCTAAAAAATTGCCATATGTCGTGGACTCCGCAATTTTTGTTCTATCGACGGTGTGCAAAGAAATAGAACTAGGAAGTCTTTAACTTTAACTAAATCTGAAAATCAGCTAGTGGTTGTTAAGGTGTAATGTGTGAAATTTTAAGATCCACCGGCAGAAATATGGATGTTGCGACACTCTTGTATTCACGTGTGACACTGTTCCATTTTCTCCGCTTGGTGCTCTCTGTTTGCAATGATAATTGAAACGATATACTGCGAGTGTAGTTTACCAATGTGTTTCAAATTTTTGTAGTTTTATGCTTGGAGAAATGTTTAATGTTGTAGGAGTTTATACCTTATATTTGTGCCACAGACAATTTTAACGTTGCCCTTGTGCTTCGGTTGTTTATTACAAAGCGTTTTGTGCGGCACCTATACGAGTATGACTTCATACTTCTGCGGAATTGTAGTAGTTAAATTCTATTTCCTTACTTCACGTCATAATTTTGGTTGTTCGTCCGTCTTTCGTCGTATAGTTTTTAGTTTGGTCAATGATCAATAAAAGTAAAACTTATGTATTTATAAGTAGTGCTTGTTCATCATGCTGTTGGATTGCTTTTTTCGTCTGTTTTGTCGCACTCTATAGGCAGGAACGCGGCGAGTTTGTAATGGGTTCAGTGAAGACAAAAATACAATGCTTTTTACTTTTCGTGATTACTCAAATCATGTTTTTACTCAAAATCAAGAGGCCAAAAAAACGTATTTGAAAGCCGTCTGGTATTGGTAATCAGAAGTTTTCAGAGAAAAGTACTGAAATTGTTTCATGACGCAAAATCATAAAGAAAGTCAACAACGTGGGAAATTTTTGCTAAATTCGATTTCACTAAACAAAAAAAATTAATTTTAATTGTTAGTCGAGGGTAACACGTTCGCCTCTGGAACGGGAAGTCAGGTTCAAATCTTGGGCCGGTGAAATCGGACACTGTGTTGCCATCGCTTCGCCACCGCTGCGACATTTCTTCAAAAGCAGCTGTGTTGCCCTGGCGCAATGACACGAAGATAGGCCGTGATAACTCGTTACACGCTCCGGCGTATTACAGCGAGTATAACGAAAGATTTGATTTTCATTGAAACTGCATCAAAACCATGTGGGCGACATCAACTTTATTTCAAACAAAAATTATTGCAGTTAAACTATTAATCGGTTGATTTCGTTTTCTCGATAATTTTTACGGCTTATTGCTAAAATCTATTTGAATTTTATTCTTTTACGTTGTAGTTTTGTTGTTTTTTTTGCATTGTCTTATTTGTAATTTTGCATTGTTGATCACTTGTTCTCATGTAACGACTTCGATATTTTTGTATTGTCCTTGTAATTATTAAACATCATATTTTGTCGTGCTTCTAGTGTGATTCTCGGCTGATGTTAAATCCAGAATTTCAGTTAGTGATATTAGGTCGAATCAAAGTCAACCAGTACTTAAATTGTAGGGGGGACGCATCCCGCCATCGAAAGTTAGCGTCCCCCCATCGAGATTTAGTTGTCCTCCATCGAGATTTGAGCGCTGGATGATCAGACGAAAAAGAGCCAGCTAACATGAATAAATCCTACAAATTCCGGCCGACTATAGTACCAAATTGCTCGGGGACTATTGATTTCGAGGGAAAAACACTTCAACTGTCGGCGAAGACCTTTTTTTTTTTTTTTTTTGGTCTTCACCTAATTTCGGCGAAAAAACACTTCAATTTTCGGCGACGTAGACCTTTTTTTTGGTCTTCATTCAATTTCGGCGACGGAATTATGTAATCTTCACTAAAGTACTTTCGCATGCCTAATGCGTCAGGTCAAGGCTTCAAAAGCATCCCCCCATGCAAAAATTTTACAATTTAAGTACTGCAGTCAACGTAACAAATTAATCGGACAACGTTAAGGAAGGTAGCGAAGCAGAATTAGAGTTTGAGTAGCACGACCCCTCTATTTGGAAGCTACATTTCAAAGTCTTGGAAACTGATTACCGCAAGAAAGTTGTTTTATAGTAAAAACGATTTATTAAGATCGTATGCATCAACGAGTATTAACTTTGATCCAACTATTATCAATTTCTATCTTTTATACACCTATGAACTTACCATATAAGATTAATATAAACTGAAATTGCAGTTTAGAAACGCTATTCTTGAATTACATTATAATTATAGCAATTTGCCCAACTATTTGTTTATCTAAATTATTCGCCTGAAGTTTTGTTAATCCTCAGATAAACATTAATCTACGTTGATGTATAGAACCCTACCAGTAGTTATAAGATATTGCGGGGCAATTATGTGCTTGAGCAGGATTGCAGTATCTTCGATCGACGTCCAAACACCCTTGCCAGACTTCAACGATTCTATCAAACAAACTTACTGTCAATTTTATTCAAGAGAAATACCACTAATCAGTCCTAATTAACGCTAGATCTTTATGACTCTTAATGTATCTATGTATAATGCGCTTAAAAAGATACAGCTCGAGATCGGTTTTATTGAAGAACGAGATTACTTAAGATAATAAAAAAGTGTCCCAAACCTTGTTCCACTATTCCTCTTAATGCATTTGACTCCGTAGTCCGTAGTACCATTGGCAACCTTGCGTTTCGAACTTTCGTGACCGTTTAATATTCTGCAAAAAATTTTGTAAATTGACAATTTCTTGCAGAATAAAGAACGCAATGATTGATGGTTATCGAACATCGCATTCCTTACTCTGCAAGAAATTTTGCAAAATTATCTTTTCGAATTTCACGAAATTTCGAAACGCAGGTTGCCAATGGTACAAAGTTTAACGGCTTAAATGTATTTTTTCGGATAATGGTAACAGTGAACAAGGTTTAGAGCGCCAATTTATTGCCTCAAGTAGTTCTCATTTCTTCAGTAAAACCAATCTCGAGCAGTATCTCTTTAATTAACTATTTGTGGCTAGGTTGTTTGTCAAGTCTAGAGATGGTAAAAAGTTATTTATTTTCGCTGTTTTTTTTCTTTGTATTCGCCAAAAGCAAAAGATAAGTTTGTGTTTTAAATAAAGCAGAGCAATTAGCATCAAATGGCACGACTACCACAGCAGAGTATCGCACACCAGAGTTGTAAACGGGCCGCCCAAGTACAGGCCCGAACCCGAAAATACGATAAGCCCGAATCCAAAAAATGATTTGAAGGCAAAACAAGGCCCGAAAATTAAGTTAGATGTAAAAAATATGCGGCTGCTGCTCGTATAAGGTTACTGATCAATTGTGGCATAATAACCGTGAGTGTGTAATAATAATTAGCATTGATGCTTAAACGAAGTCGTCAGTCAGTACGGCAGCAAACCGTGATGCCAGTTTTAATCATTCAGCATCAGATCCGATGTGTTTGACGTGCAATCTGATGTCTGATGCTTTTATGGAAATCTGATGGAATTTGTAAAATCGATCAGTGGTTGTAAAATCGATCAGAGCGTCTGCTATTGAAATGGTAGATACGGGTTCGATTCCCGGTCTGGTCAAATGAAAGACTTAAAAATTATTCTCCGCTTGACATTCAGCAATTGAAGAACAGGTGGCTGTGAATGAAAAAATAATGATAGTGAATGATAGGCAGGTGGCTGTGAATGAAAAAAATGTAACTATGTAATTACAATTGCCAAGATTCTTTGCTTTCAGGAGATGTTTTAGAATTGGATAGACATGTTTGAAAATGAGGTGATCTCGAAACGAGTAAAGGACTTCACTCAATATTTCTGAGAAAAAGGTGATCTCCAAAACAAAAAAAAAAAGGTAAAAAAGTCTTCAGCCCAATTTCATCTCTGATCATGGATGTTTCTATTGGTAATTTGCCGAAAAAGATCGGTTTAGTGATTTTGATGTTTTTTCTCTAAAAATCTGATATTTTTTGAAGGGCTCTCGCTGGCATCACTGATAGCAAAGTTTTGATTACCGGAACGCTTTTACAGTATTTAAAAGGCGAAAACACAAGGCAAGCATACGTAGACTAAGCCGATGTTTTGTCAATCTTAAACCCAACCCTGACTTGAAAAGCTTGGCCCGACTTGCGACTCTGTCGCACATGTCATGTGCGACATGTCATTGCATTTATTAATATTTGCGGACCCTGTGACTTGGCATTTGCCCAGCAGATCACAATTCTTGTTCCTCCTGCATTTCTGCAATGGTTTTTATCTTGCGTTTAACGTATTTGTCTTGCTTTCATGAGAAAGCGACGAGGGTGCTATACATAGTATGAATTCCAACTCCCTTTGAATTTGCTGTTGTTTCCAAGTTTTTGGTCAGAATTTACTTAGCGAAGATTAGAAGTTAGGACAGCATTTTACGTTTTTCAAGTAAAGTAACAAACTTCAATTAGCTATTTTTAGGTGTATTTGACGTTTTGTTGGTCCTGAAGATCAACATCATCCAAAATGATGAAGCTAAGAGTATTACATACACTGCCACAGTATTTACAATCAATGCAAAACAATTGAAGTTAAATCCAAACCTGTAATTATTTCGTCACAACCACCGAAAATGAACAACGGCGACAGAAAAAAGATCAAGTACAATACGCGTAAACGTAATTCTGCGGTAAACGTTGCAAACTCCCAGATCTTTATCAACTTGGGCAAATTTTTTCGGTGCTTGAATCAAACACCAAAACTTAAATTAATTTTTGTCCAAAAACTGCGTGTCGAACAAATTGATGCAACTCAAATTTGTTACAAACGAGGGTTGCCGCCGCATGATTTTAGTGATTTTTTGAAAAAATATAGCCTTTTTAACGCCGTTTGGATCACATTTTAAACGTTTTCAGAGCCATTTCAAAAAAATAAAATGCTAAAATTCGGAAGTCATTTAAAAGAGAAATTGCCCAGCCCCTTCAATTCCTCTTTACTTACAGGTCAAGTTCAAAACATGTTTAATCGCTTGAATTTTGGGTTAAATTTTCTAACAGACTTGCGTGCGAGGGGCTGTCGCCCCCTTAGCCCTCCAGTAGCACCACTGCTTATATGTGCCTAAACTGCATGGGGCATAATGTATAACCCACTGCCGAACTCTTAGAAATGCTTCAATGAAACTAAGGTTTCGAAGATTAAAAATCATTGGATTACAGTGAGAAGCCATCAAATATGGGGTGCCATGTGTAAAATTATTTTTCAAAAAAGTCTACTGTTTTTTAGGCATATTTAAGACGAAGATTCCGATTTAACTTTCCGATTTAACTTTCCAATTTAACTTTCCGATTTAACTTTCCGATTTAACTTTCCGATTTAACTTTCCGATTTAACTTTCCAATTTAACTTTCCGATTTAACTTTCCAATTTAACTTTCCGATTTAACTTTCCAATTTAACTTTCCGATTTAACTTTCCGATTTAACTTTCCGATTTAACTTTCCAATTTAACTTTCCGATTTAACTTTCCAATTTAACTTTCCGATTTAACTTTCCAATTTAACTTTCCGATTTAACTTTCCAATTTAACTTTCCGATTTAACTTTCCGATATAACTTTTTGCTTGGCAACACTGAATGAAATTGGCGGGAACTTGTTTTGGAAGTTTTTCGCTAAACCAGTGGTCAAGGCTCCTGAGAGTTTTGTGATGTGATCATATGAGTGGTGACTTGTGTTAAAAAAGGCAAAGAGAAATTGAAGTAAGGGAAGCCATGAAAATTGAGCATAGCCAAGCAGTATGCGTCAAAATTCTCGAGAGCTAGCAGGACGGCTTGGCAATAGCATGAGTTATTCTGCCTACACATACTGACTAAAAGTTAAACTAGGCTAAATGTGTAAAAGAAAAATTATTATATGATTGACAAGTGCCAGACTAGGATAGGATATCAAGTACTACAGATTGGAGTACGGATACTTAGTAAGATTAAACTAACTTATTCCAACAGTCCAGTAAGTGGTAACCACAAGTTCACAACGTAGTAGTTTGTTAAAGCAGCTGGGTGAGGGATATTTATTTAACATCTCATATTCGGTAAAGTAGCCTAGTTTTTGTATGTGCAGTTTTAAGTGCAATACCTCTGCAATTAAGATGCAATCTAATATTAACATTAGAACCACTTTTATCTGTAGGTTTTGATGCAGCCTGATACATCACACGCTTGATAGGTAAATCATTTGGCATGCTCAATAATGAATAGCTAATGATTATGGTCAGATTGTAATATGTGTAGGCAGAATAACTCATGCTATTGCCAAGCCGTCCTGCTAGCTCTCGAGAATTTTGACGCATACTGCTTGGCTATGCTTAATTTTCCAACAGAGGTTAAATCAGTTTTTGAGCACAAAAGATGCACGTGTGCACTCCTCCAATGCACACGTGCACTACCACGTGCACATGTGCACTTCTCACATGCACATGTGCATTTCTCATGTGCAAACATGCACATGCACTTTAGAAGTGCACGTGCACTTTGGAAGTGCACGTGCACATTTCAAACGTCTTACATGCACAAGTAGTGTACGTGCACTCTTCAAAAGAAAGAGAGTTGTTGGTCAGCTGAAGAGTCTCTCATGCACAAGTGCACGTGCACAGTTCAGAAGATAGTTGGCTGGTTGCTGAGGTTAGCGTCTCGCGTGCATGTGCACACTTTAGAAGAGAGTAGGCTCCAGAGACTCAGAGAGTAAAGTGGTTGCTGAGCTGAAGCCTCTGGCGTGCACACATTTGGAGAAAGAAATTAAATGGCTGATGCAGGATGGTAGGCTAGGGTATCAGGTATTGGAAGTTGATTAGAGATTGGGAAACGCAGCTTTTACTTGTTGTGTTACTGTTAGTGTTAAACTGTTAAATACCTAGAGCTGAAGAGAAGAGAATGCAGTCAAGTTAAGGGTGGCCTAACTATTCACTTTCTCAGTATTCGTCTATTGTTGTAACACTAACAGTGAACTAGGTTAGTTGATGAGAGATCGCGAAAACGGAAAAGCAGCTTTAACCTGTTAGGCCTATAGTGTTAAATCAGAACTGCCCAAAGGTAATACAAAAGAATGCAGTCAAGTATTAGTAGCCTACAAAGTTACCCATAACTAGCTTAGCCTATTCTTGCAACAGTGCACTGTGCACTAGACTGCTAGAGCAGCTTGTACGCTAGTTTAGCAAACAGCATAATAATCTGCATAGGTGGGCACACATCCGTTAATCGTTAATAAAGAAGCTAACTTTTTCATTAACTCGTTAATCCGTTAAAAATTTTTTTCATGTTAACGGACTAAATTAACTTCCGTTAAGTTCTGTTAACGGACTAAATTAACTTATGTTAAGTTCTGTTAACTTCCGTTAAGGTTTTTATTGTTAATATCTTGCACCATTTATTCATCGTACCGGTACAAACCAGCTTGCACTGGTACCACTTGTTGCGTATTAGCACAAGTTTTATAGAAAAAAGTGAAGAAAGGACCTTTTTTGTGGCAAATAATAAGCTGAAGGGTGCAGCCTCACAGGTCTATTGATTATCGCTGTTCACAATTTCCAAAAATTTTCCAATCGCAGCTTTGTTAGTGCATTTGAACTTATTTTTATCTTGAAATTAGATTAGACTGTAAAATGTAACTTCCGAAACACAAAAAGACCACCACATCAATAAATATTTCCGTACAATCAGCTCAACAGCGTCAATACCGGTACGTGTTCTAGAAGCGAGTGAATAAAAAGAAATGTAAATTACACGCAAAATGTTAACGAATTAACGGACTTTATTAACTTCATTAATTTAAGCTGAAAATAACGGATTAACGTTAATGGAGGTGTGAAGTTTGTTAACGGACTAGTGGTTAACGAAGCTAACGTTTTGCATTAACTTGCCCACCTATGATAATCTGTAATGTAGTTTTTAGGAAAAAGCTGGTGTTTTGTTACCAGTAAGCATTAAGGTGGGCACTTGAAAAATTGCGTTACAGCAAAGGTGGGCACTTAAAAAATTGCGGCCCAACTACCTATTTTGCCTGCAATAGCGCTTGCACTGCAATTATTTTTCAACGGTTGCTCTATGCTTGCATTGCTAGTATTTAACGATTATGAAAGCAATCGCGAAAAAGCAATTCAAATCTGATTAAGAATGATTTTTTTTCACTTAACTGTGATTGAAGTTCAGAAAAACATTGACAAGGTAGGTTCATAAAAGCCTTGTTATGGGAAATTGCATTTGTCCACTGCTTGCAAGCCTTCTTTCACGGAAAGCTTTTCTCCTAAAATATTTTGCCAATTTTTCAAAAAAAAAGTCAATTATTTCAAAAATGGTTATAAAATCAAATTTTAAACAAAACAATTGTTTTTGTGATTGTCTTTCAAGAACTATGTTACTCGTTCCTAAAAATTTTTAAATTGCTTGAAGTGTTGAATGCATTACACACAACAGTCTTACTTTTTTACCAAAATTTCAGAATTTGAAAACAAGTTGCAAAAACTATTAAGACATAAAACTATTACAACTTTTTTGCTATTCTGGAAAATTTTGAAAGATACTGTGAACAGAAGCAGGGAGTGACAGCATCGGTAGTTGACTTTAATGATTCGATTTTTTTTAACAAAAAAACATAATAATTTTTATAGCATGCTTCATGTGTCAGAAAGTGATCTGGTGATACTGATGTATACAGTACTAATTGTTCCAGAAGCACAAATGCATCAAAGCTGGTAGCCTATTTTGTTTGATAAGCCATTAAAAAAAACAGCAACTCCAAAGTCATTCGCTTACCACCCAACAGCCCAAGACGTTATTCAGTATTACTATTAGTGGAATTTTTTTACACCCGGATTTCATTAATTGCGGGTGTTGCAAGTCTTTTATTAAGTATAAAGAGGTTCTTTGCCCAAAGGGGTTAAGCAATGAGCATTTGTAAATGCTTACCACTATATTTTTTAAGGAAATCAATAGTTTTTTCTTTACTGATTAGGTAGCATGCATAATTTGTTTTGAATATTGGTTTTCTAACGTAGCCTAGTGCAGTTTGAGCTGTCAATTAGAATTGTACTTTTCAAAATATCACGCGTGCACTTGCGTGGCAATTATTTTTTGGTAGTAACTATTTCTCCGAAAATTTTCAAGTTAAATAAAAAGAACAAAACAAAAATGAGAAATATTCTTTCACATGTTTTTTATTTGCTTTTTCACGTTTAAGATTAGGGTTTAAGTTAAGGTTTGGGTTAGGGTTCAATTTGGGATAATTTTAGAGTAAGTATTTGAGTTAGGGTTAGATTTGAGTCACAATTAATAAAAAAGTAGATAAAAATTTCCAATGAAATATAGCCTTCTTTATTTTTTAGGCTTGAGGAAAAAGCTTGCGACGCAAGAATTTTAAGAGTATTTGTGTGTGCGCTTTTGGTGCTACTTTTATGGCTTGCGCTGCCCACCTGTGTTGATACGTAACGCCCGAAAGATTAAGCCATTGTGCACTCATTTGCTCTTTTTCATTGTTTAATTATCGTTAGGGTGTTGGTTAGATTTTGAGTTTAGGTTAGAATTAATGTTGGTGTTGAGGTTACAGTGAGGGCTAGGATAGTGATTTTCTAATTCTTACGTTATGTAACAGCAGCCTCTGCCTTTTTTTTTTCAGATGAGCATGTACAAGTAGCCTATCGTAAATATTTACCCACCCATTAGCTGACTTTTTTTGGTTATCTGTTATGGTTTTCAGTTATATAATGACAAAATCCTGTACTTTTCTGTGCTCACGGGCAGCATTTCATGTTATTTGAAATTCATGCATGTGTGGGTGATATTTGATTCTTCTACTGGTGATTGGTTGCACAAGTGCACAGTGTCTTCAGAAAAATAATTCTGTATTCATGAAGTCTGTAGCCAAAGGGTACATCTGACATTATTCTAGAGGGTGCAATGAAATTGGAACAACGACAATGGTACGAACTGTGTTTGAAAACTGTTCAATTGCACTTCAGAGCAGTGTAGAATAGTGTGTCATTTTCATGTTGTACAAATATTTCTGTTTAGTTTTGCTTAATGCTTATGCAAAAAAGATCAAAATTTTATCTTCATTGTGCTATTTCATTTACCAGACTTCAAACTGGCAGTGCTAATCTTACTTCATTCTGCATTAATGGTAACAGATCTTCTTTTGAAGAAATGTTTCGTTAATGACGTATGTTAGGCCGGTTGGCAGTACTGATTTCATTTTGACTGATTTGAAAAATAAACTTCAAGTCTTCTGTTTAGCAGCATCTCTGTTACAGTTCAATCAACCATATATTATATGAGTTAATTATTAATTTTGTGATTGCAGATTTACTGATTGAGACTTTAAAAGAAAGAGCAAGATAAAAACAAACTGGAATTATTTTTATCATCAAAAGTAATTCCTCACTAAATTCCCCACATTTTTTGACCGAAAATGATCCTCCTACTTCTTTCACTCCACTTAAGAAAAGTTGCCCTTACTGCAGTGGAAGCTTGGTTGCAAAACGCAAAAAAACTTTTACCAATTTCGGTGTTGGATCAATATTGCAAGGTACGTAGTGTAAGCAACATGTTAAGAATGTAGTGTTTATTATGAGGCTTTCATTTTGTTTGAAACTTTGCCAAGAAATTGCTTTTACTTGAGATGGAAATACTTACTTATCATGTAAAATAATATGTAGTAGAAATGGATACAACGACTGAGCAATTAACAACTTTGTGATGTTCAGAACACTAATGATAATTGAAAGTTGAAAACTTCCTAATCAAGAATACGTTATTATTAAAAGCCACTAATCTTACCATTTTTGACAAGAAACAGTAGGCTAGTAAAGAATACATTGTAATTTAATTAGATAAGCTAATCAAGATAAATTTTAAGGCTCATAAGTTGAATTGATGTGCTTTACTGTTTGTGACATGCCCGTCAGCTTTGAGGATTATGGCCGTGGCGTTAATAACTTTAACAATAGTGTGATGTTAACGCTCAATCTCTCTCATTTTCTTTGAGTAGTCAAAGTAACTTCTGGAGCATAGGTTGATTTATTTGTGCACTAAAATATACATGTTTGCATGTATATTTGTTCACCAAAAAGAAGTATTTTGTTTCACTACAATATTTTTTATTGGTAAAAATTTATTGCCAAATGAAAAATTTAAACCTTTTCCCTGATTGTCTAGAAAAGGATTTGAACCCCTTGACTGGATATAACTTATATCACGATTAATGACCTTTTGTATAATGGGATGACAAGATCACTTTGTCAATACAGTTACGTTCAAAATGTCATAACAGCAAAATAATTAGAGGCTGCGCATTGTTATAATGTACATTGTACAATACATGACGAAAAGTTAAGTATAAAATTAAAAATTAACTGCGTACATTTTGTTACAGACAATATGCATAACGTGTGCAATGGATAACGTTGACAATAACTGGGTGAGTCAAAAGTTCGGATTTTAAAATTTGTTTTAGTTGGAAACGTGTTCAAGGATAATTTTTTCATAATACCAACACGGTTGCAAAGAGTTTATCAGTTTTTACTAAAATGTTTTAATAAATAAATATATTGATTTTAAAATGATAGTCGTAAAAAGCACGTTTATTGAGTGAACACCTCCAAACTAAGCTATCATGTTGTTACCCAATACTTTGTAAGAACTTCTTACTTTATGGTAATCGATTCGCATGATTAATTCATTCGTGTGTGTGAATCAAGCTATTGGCGTTTATTCTTGGATCTCTGGTCCAGACCATGAGATGTGGCCCGACTTTTGGGTGTCAGCTCTTCCATCCTCAAGGGGTAGGGTAGCAGCATCATCACCTGCGGCTATTTGACCACACCAACGCAGAGCACCTTGTTTACAAGAGTTTCCACCAGGGTTGGCCACTAACACGGATAAACTGCTTAGCATTTGGCAATAGTGAAAAATTCGCTTTAGTGTTTTTCAAGGACACTACAACGCATTGGCAGTTTGGGAATCGAAGTGGGGGCCAGCAAGGTTTCGATCACTAACTCGACGCTATACCCCCTCAACTATCGCCACCACTTCACATAATTATTTTTTTAGGTTGATTGCGACATCTGTTCTCGCTAGCTCCACACGAAGTGCGCCAATCGAAGTGCGGAAAAAGGAAAAGTTTTCGGATGTGCCTTATGCATGAATATGAATAGGCTTAGAAATCATTGAAATAGCAAATTATTAAGGAATACCTCATCCCCCAACTTTTGTGATGTGCCCCCATTCAGGTAACTGCGGAGTGTGTCAGAATTAATGGATGATTTAAAAAATTTTATAACTTTGTATACAATCAAGATAGATAAATAAAATTCGTTTCAAATGAAAGATAATTGTTTACCGTTGTGACTTTTGTTATATTGTTGTCAATTTTTGGTCATAAATTTTTGGCCCAAAAAACGGCATTTTTTAATGGCATAGTCAGTTCAAATTTTGGATGTAAGTTAGTTTTTTTAATGAGAGTCAAGAAATCTATTAGTAAAAATAATAATCTCACAAAGGTCTTACGGCGTCATTTAACTTCGATGTGGACCAAAAACGACCAAAATTTGTGTGGATTGTCACTGAAAAGTTGATGGTGTTGTTTTCTCCCCGCCCTCCACCCATGCAAAGTAGAGTTAAAACTGATCAGCGCGTTAAGTTTGAAATGTGCGCTTAAATTGCTTTTGTAGATTGTTTAAAAAATATAAAATGAGTCTGAAATTATCTTTCATTTGAAACCAATTTTAGGTATCGGTATGTAAAAGTTTGAAACCATCAATTTATTTTGGGACACTATGCGTAAATTTCGTGGTTTGGTATACCCCTTATCAATTTCGGATTGGAGGAAATGTATGCTTATCGTTTTGTAACACTAATTATGATTTTAAAATGTCGTACAGATATGAATTTTTTTAATCGATTTTGTAATGTATTTTATACTGTGTCTTGAAATCTTGCAACAGCGTATTTTTGCCAAGACTTTTTTAAAGATATTTGTGTGTTTAATGGTGCACATATTTTTGACCTCATATGCGTTTTTTTTTTTTTTGCCTATTTTAAGCTGAAATGTAACTTTAATATACTTTGCGTTTTAGACTTAGCTTGCGTTTTAGGAGCCTATTTTAATACACTTTATCTGCCAAAAAGAAGGTTTAACCATGACTTGCCGAGTTTATCGCCCATACCGCGATTCATTGTACTTGTAAGCACTAAATACTGCCACGTTTGTGTTTTGACATTTTGTTATTTATATTTTATTGGCATTGGCATGCAAGTGTTACAAAACTGCATTCGTTGTAGAAAAAAATGCTCATCGCGCATTTGTATGTACTGATACTACGATATTTGATTTTTTTCGAAATCCATTTAGTGTTTTCGAGCTTATTGTATTGCTATGAAATTCGGTGCTACTCCGTAAGTAAAGTGAACGTGTTTTTTGTTACGAAACTGCCCTAAGCCAAACTAGATTGTTACTACTGTGTTGAACGATAAAAAAAAACGTTTTACAATGAGTGTATTTTATGCAGCAAGCTTACGTGCAATATTGTACGCCCAATCGCCCTCTGTACGTAGTTTTATGCCAAGACTGTGCCTTACATTTGCTTCAATTGCGTTATTGGTCTTTTGTTTAAAGTGTTGTTGTTTTCAAAGTGATTGCGCTACGTTACTATCGTGTATACGTAGCTGCACATCATTTGCTGTTTTGCTAGTGTAATGCTTAGATTATCTGTCACATCAGCGACTAGGGCCTGGTCGTCAGTTTTGAGAAATATCTTCGTAGCATTTACGCTTTACAAAACTTTTGCTTGTGTCCCTCATTTTCCACTTATTAGTTTTCCCCTTTGCCAATAATTTTCATCGAACATTTGTAAACCAGAGGTGTATAAATTCCGGCCCGTAAGTCTTTTGCAGCTCTTCCCTATCTTCACACTTATTTTTCGACTAAAATTTGCAGATACTCAAAACGAATTACCTGTTTTTGCGACTCAAATAGCTTCGAAATTTCACGGTTTTCATCGTGTTATTGAACTTATTATTGGCCCGCGGGCATCTTTGCAAAAGTTTGGAGATACCTGTCGTAGACAAACTGTGTTACGTGATACAATATCAGTACTTAAATTGTAGGAGGAAAGCTTCCCCCTACACCGGTGGTTCTCAACTTTTTTCTAACCTTGGCCCAGATTTATGTTGAAAATTTCCCAAGGCCCATCTCTCAAAGTGTTGCTGAATTGCAATTTTCCAATATTCTGCGATCTGTTTGCGATTTCAAAAAAAGGAAAAAGATCAACGCACCAGGTAACGCAGTTTTCTGCGTATTTTCAAGCGATCTTCAAAAAAAAGGTCTTAGCACCAGACACCGTATCTTTTTCAGCTTTGCAACGATTACGGGGAAAAAGGAGGTATAATCGAGCAAATGCAACATTTTTAATCCAAATATTTAATTTTCCAAATGGCTCTGTGGCCCACCGCAAAATGCTCCTATGGCTCACAGCAGAGGTGGAGTCCTCGAGGACACATTTTAAAGTCCTTGGCCTCGAGGCCTCAAGTTCTCGAAAATTAACCTGTCCTCGACTCGAGGACAGCACTATTTTTTGAATTGTTAAAAATTTTGTGGAGCGCTTGAAAAATTTTTTGGAAAACGTTTTTTTGTGGAGATCGCTTGAAAAATTTATGTGAAGACCTTTCTCTTTTTTTTTTTTGGAGATCGCCTGAAAAATTTTTGTGAAGATCTTTTTTTTTTTTTTGGAGAGCACTTGCGCTAGTGTCCTTGGCCTTGGCCTCGAGCATTCCTGTCCTTGGCCTCGAGAGTGTCTGTCCTCGGAAAGGCTGTCCTTGACCTTGGCCTCGGATTTTTTTTGTGTCTTGGGCCTTGGCCTCGAGCCTTGTGTCCTCGACTCCACCTCTGGCCCACAGGTTGAAAACCACTGTCCTACAAAAAGCGCCCTGGCTGATTTAAAGGCGAAAACCTTTTTTTCAGGTTTGGGCAATAAAAAAGACCAATGTGGACTTGGAGACCTTTTATTCGTAACTGTGAAGATCTTTGTTTTTGCGCCCTGAAACGTTTTCATTCTGATTGCGTTTGGTTATGGATGCAGAAGCGTTTCCCCATCAATATTTTACAGTTTAAGTGCTAGATACAATGGCACCTCCAACAAAAATCTCGGCTTAAAAGATGTCACAGGTGATTAAAAAAAGGTACTTTTATTTGTGAATATTTTACTTTCGTGCAATGCATGTCTTATTCGTATGTTTTCAAAATTAAAAATTGCTTTTCGAGTTCTCAGTTGATGGTGTTCTGCGCAAAACAATTGTTTTACCAATAGGCTGGAGAACAGAAGGCCTGGAATCTGTTCTTGGGAGTTCAAACTAAAAACAGTACTTGAGCTGCTTCAAAGGTGCGCCACCGCTCTATCGCGAAAATCGCTTTGAATTGTACGCTGTAGAGATAGAGTCGGTTACTTAGCCGTTTGCAACTTTAGTGCTGTAATTATGCTTGCTTTAGCTTGGCATGCATTTTTGATCCAATTACACACGAGTAGCAAACACAGTCTGACAAAAACTAACTCACTCTGAACGGTACTCGGATTACGCACTAACTGAACGTAGATCACGCAATACAGGAACACGTTCATTCATTTTTTTATTCGGACCACCACAACAATAGCGAATGCATAGTAACACGTAGAATCAGGAAGTAGCGACACAACGTCAGACGTTAAGCCATGCCGAGGATATTGAAAACAAAAAAATTGCTTCTGAACACTAAGTTTTATTTGCATGGTTGCTTGAGTGCTTGACCTGTCACACCAGTTGAAATATGCACAACATAGGCCAAATCAAATCACACTCTTCAACATATACATGCAGGAACACAAGATGCAAGTAAATCTAACGGCTGGAGTAGTTGATCAAATAACTGATGAAGAAACAGGGGGGAGTGACTAGGGCGAGGGAAAGCACGGTAACGTAGGTAGTCAATGGGTGGCGCAACCGGCCCAAAAACTACCTTTAGCTCAACAGAGCATGGTGAGGAAAGAAAAATCACCCTGAAAACAAAACCTCACAGGGTTCGAAAATCCTTTCAAGTAGCAGCTGGTCATAGCATCAAGATAATAACGACAAATTTTGTAATCAACGCATATGCATACAACATACAGCAACAGTTAGTCACACCAACCACACTGCGTCTAAATGGATAGCCGAGAAGTAAAGGCGTCGTTTTTACGACGACTCTGATCGCATGATCTGGGTTCAACCCGCACCCTGGTCAAGCTGTTGCGTCCTTGGATAAGACGTTTTACGATGATTATCTCTGCTTGGTGGCTTCTAACAAGCAGCAAATTCAGTGGGCAAGAATTCGAAGAAATTCCAAGGAACATTGTATTACTGGAAACTCCTAACCAGGTGCGGATTGCTCAACAACGAAATAATCACTGCAATAAAAAAAGCGCGGATAGTCCAATATTTAGCGTCTGACGCTGTCCGGTGACACGAGGATAAATATGCGCTACAACAACTTTGAGATTACACATCTTTCTATGCCACCAAACGTACCGAAACGCGGCTGAGCTATGTACAAAGCCCTCAATTAACATATAATGAACATCTACTGCCGACTGAATACGTATGCTTAATTGCTTAAGCATGTCGAAGTGAATGATGTGTATGTAGATTATGGGTTCTACCAAACTGGTTTAGCATACAGTGTAGTAATTCATTTTGAGTAAACCAAATAACAAACATACAAATTACAGCATTAGTTTTTATTACTCACAACAAAGCGTTTCAAAGAAATCTCGCAAGTTCAACAAAAACAGCATTGCTTCAAGTTTGGTCTTTTACGGTGCCATGCTATTTGCGATCACCTAACCTGCGACAGGATTTCATTAAGTCGGCAGCGTGGCTTAGAGGTAAAGGCGTTTCGAACGTGCAGCGTTTGGATTACCGGTCCACTGCTCTACCACCCGAGCTGGAGAAGACGTCTCACCGCATGCCCAACCCTGACTATCCAAACCCAGCAACTTGCTTGTTCCATGACTTTAACACGTCAAACGTGATGTTTCTTGACAAGGTTCAAATCCTGTGGGAGGACAACTTTTTCGCATTGCTTGTTTTGGGTAGTCGTCGTTCTGGTGGTTAAACCTTAAAACTCTGGCCGACAAACGTTAAAAACATCAAAATTGACTCTATTGAAAGCATGAATACGTTCGCTTATATATCAGGGGTGGAGTCGAGGACACAAGACTCAAGGCCAAGGACACAAAAAAAAATCTGAGGCCAAGGACAGCCTTTCCGAGGACAGACCCTCTCGAGGCCAAGGACAGGAATGCTCGAGGCCAACGACACAGGCGCACGTGTTCTCCAAAAAAAAGTCTTCAAAGTTTTTTTTCAGGCGATCTCAAAAAAAGGTCTTCAAAAATTTTTTATTTAATTTTAACAATCAAAAAAAAAAAATAGTGCTGTCCTCGAGCAGAGGACAGGGCAATTTTCGAGGACTTGACCTTCGAGGCCAAGGTCTTCAAAATGTGTCCTCGAGGACTCTACCTCCGTTAATTATGTCAAAGCGAATGATGAGTAGATTATGAGTTCTATTAAACTGGTTTAACATAGTGTAAAAAATCTTTTTGAGTAAACGAAACAAGAAACATGCAAATTACAGAAGCATTAGTTTAGTTTATTACTAACAACAACGCGTTTCAAACAAATCTGGCAAGTTTAAACAACATTGCAGCAAGTTTAGTCTTTTGCGGCGCCATAACCAGCGACAAGATAAGTCGACAGCATGCCTGAGAGGTTTAGGCGTCGTTTTTACGACCCTGATCGCATGAACTGAGTTCAACTCGCACGCTGGTCACGTTTTTGCGTTCTTCGATAAAACGCTTTGCGACGATTATCTCTGCTTAATGGCTTCGAACAAGCAGCAAATTCAGGGGACAAAAATTCGCACAGGGACACTGGAAATTCCCAAGTTGGTGCGGATTCCTTCAAGCACGAAGTAGTTATCAAAACGTAAAGTGTGTGTTATCGTCCAATAGTCAACGATAAATATCATTGCAACAACGAAAACAAAACTAGTGCAGCACCAAGAAATAAGTTAGCTAGCTACTAAAACCATAAAGTCAGAAGGGCTTTTGTTGACAATTCATATATTACGGTGGTGGTCAATTGGCGCATTTTTTGCCCACAACGACATAGTAATTTTGTTGAGCTTGGCACATGTTAAATCGTAACAAGTGGGACACTCCCTCCTCCCCATTTAAAAGAGCATTTTATCTATTTGAACTAACTCGTTTCCAGCGATTTAAAAGCACTGCAAATTTACAATAATGATATACAACCATTGTGATATAACGGTATTGTATAAATAACAGGTTCAGCAATATTTTTCAATAGTGATTAGCAAACAATGTGTGTTTTGTGTTACAATAATTATAATCAGCAGCTATGCGAGCCGGAACGCCGTTCCACTAAAAGATGGGGAGTCAAAACGGCCCAAATCTTTCTAGAGGAAAATCTTATCAACAGCATTCCGATAACAAAACCACTTTAACCACTGGCACTGCTACTCATTGAAAATTGCCTTATATGCAATCAAAAATAAAAAAAAAATTAATTCACTTGTCAGTAGTTAGTGCAGCAATATAGTTAATTAAATATTCCATCTGAATAAAATTGAAAACGACTTTAGTCGAAACGTCTCGTAAATAAACTGAATCATTTCATCTTGGCTCTTTTTGTTTTGTCACATATTTCAATTTAATCATAAAATAGTAAATGTCACAAAAAGAAAAGGTTAAAAACTTATAATTTTCGGGCTACCGTACCTAAACATCCTACAGCCCGCTGCTTTAAGCAATTAATTTCAAACTATCGCTATTGCATATGGTAGTTCTTATTCTGTAATAAAATAACATCTACCATTTGTATGAATTATTATTCGAGCCTGGCATGAAATCGAGCTAAGTTTTTCCAATCAAGCACAGCAAAAACAAGAAACCGAAACATGAAGTAAGTTAAATCAGATTTTATTTCTGTCCAGGCTCCAATGCAGAAAGACTGTGAAGCCATCTGCTGGTCAAAGAGATTACATGCAACCGTTAAAATGGTTGAATGAATAACAGCAGGCCAGACTGTATACTACAACACATACACACAAAACAAGCTATGACAAAAATAATTAGTGGAAAAATTCACAAAAGAGCCACTTTACCTTTTCTATTTACAACTCATGAAATACTGTTGCAGTAAAATACTTGAAAATAATAAATATGAATTATTAACATGTAAAAAAGCAATAAATAGAGCGCAGCTAAAAACAAACTTTACATAATGATACTAATATGCTCAAAATTTCGCAATATTAAGCACTGCAATTCAGAGAGGCAAACATCACTTCCAAGCCTAATTACGAAATAAAAAAAAATACTGCAAGTATTCTCAACGTCTTGGACACATTTTCACATTAAATACCATGAAAACTCTTAATGATATAAAAACACATCTCATAATATTCTGAAAGCTTGCGCTACAATCGAAATTTTTCATAAAATGTTAAAAAGTATTCAATGCGTGCACCATTGACAACACAGCACAAATCAAGCCGCAAGTCCAGTTTCTTGCCAAATGTGTTCCAGCATTTTGTTCTCAAAGGTTGCAACAGCTTTCGTTATTCAGCACTTCAGCTCATCTAGTCTCTTGAAAGGAGAGGCATTTAGACCAGTGTTTTTATAAATCTCTACAAAAACATATCACAGTGTGTGAGATCTAGGAGGCCAGGGCGTGATGAAAACGTAATTGCCTATAATGTCTAATTTATCTCTCTGGCAGTGCTGCATTCAAAAACTGTAACTCTGAGACTCCAGCGCAGCAGTACCGATTTTGTTGAAAAATGAAGTCATCCAACTTTTCCTCACTTACTGGTATTCATTGACCAGTTTTGAAGCATGTCGACTGTTGAGACATGCCTCACCATTGCTTGTTGCTCTTTCAAAGAAGGATAGTTAGTAAACAGCTTTCTTGAACTGGTAGCACAAAACACGGCCACATTTTGAGGATCTTGCTGATGCTCAAGAATTTGAAGTGGTTTTTTAATACTGGTACCCCATAAGTGAGTGTTATGTTAGTTAATTTTGCCATTTATGAGAAAAGTCACCTCATTTCTAAAAAAATCCAGTCATCAAACCCATTATTTTCCATCTTCTTGTGTATTGCAATGCAAAAGTCACAACAAGGCAAGCTGGTTTGTCAATGTCCATTAACTATCGCACTAACTGCAGCTTGTTAAGCATCATGTACAATTGTCTTGTAGTGTCTTTTAAGACATGCAAAACAGTTGTTGTAGAAAGGTAAAGTTTCCTACTGGCTCTTCTAAACAATTTACGAGGGTTCCACTAGAAAGCAGTTTACATCTTCAGAAGCTAACAGGCACCTATTCTTCATGAATTTACCATGCCACAGTAATATGAACTTCCTTTCTGCTGCCTCTTTGGAATTTTATGCAAAAAGCACATTGAACAAGTGTCCAACTGTCCATTAGTCAATTCTTTTCAAATTCAAGCATGCTAAAAGCCTTTCTTGGCTCTGCAAATGGTGAAAACGTTTTTCAGCTATTAACTTTAATGCTTTGTTGGATGCATTACATTACTAGATCTGAAAAGAAAGAAACTTATTAGCATAACAAAATACTTAACAAATTTAGTTCTAAAACTGATACCACTTTCATCTTATTGCCATTTATAGTTTATTGCCATTATAGTTTATCATCCATTAATAGCTAATAAATGTGCACAAGACTTTTGGAACACTCTTTGAAGAATGTAACTCAATTTTCAGCAAATTGAAAGGACTTGGCTTTATGTTTTCTAAAAGTAATTGGAAACAAAGTTGGAAAAAAGCCAAAAAAAAATGAAGCCCGAACTCATACTTTACATCTAGAATTAATTAAAGGCAATAAGGATGGCATTAATTATCGGTAACAGTATTAACACATTTGTTCGAGTATAAGAGGCATTTTTGTACCAAAATATTGCATAAAAAAGTGAGGTGTGATTTATACACGAGTACATGAATTGTATCGTTTGTGATACAAAATTTATATGCGATATTTCTCCTTTATCACTTTCTATGCTATTGCCTTTCTCATGATCGATTGCATTACTTAGTGCCTTCCATGCAAGTCACATTACGCTTTCTATACTATTGCCTTTCTCACGAACGATCGCAAGAGCTATCACCTTCCATGCATTATGTTTTCTACATTGCTTCCTTTCTCACAATCAATCGCATTAGGTATTGTCTTCCTTCCTTACAATTCCATCCCTAATCTTGAATTGATAATCAATGAAATGGTTAGTGGATAGGTCTAAAACTTCATCAAGAAAAGATGGGATCAGCCACAAAACAGGGGATCACAAACATCAATTCCGTCGAAAAGACCTAGGTGGCAGTAATCTGCTCAGCCGCATTACTGCTAACCGAGGATCACTTTAAGCCATCATAATTACAAGATTCGCATAGGCTAGGAATAATTTTTGGTGGATAATTGGTACCGGCAAAGTCCAAAGCATAACAATTTTGTTAAGTCATAGAGCTCAGTCAATTTCTTGACCGAACTACCACCAAGCAAAACAGTCATGCGAAAAAAAAATCTTCTCTGTAGCAAAATGAAATTTGAGAGTAAAATAACCCTCCATGCAATGCTCAGGATAGCGCTATTTCGGTCAATACCAAACCTCGTCAGCTGAGCTGGCATGAATCGAAATGAGTAAAAAACAAAAAATTTTCTCGCTATTTATAGAATTTCCAGTCGCCGAAAACAGGCCAAGCCAAAAAAAATATAGAAGGCCGAAACAAAAGAGCAAAAAATGGGCAAAACCTACAATAAGCTCCGAAGTCAAAATTATCGTTTCGCCAGCGATCAAAATGCAAATAAAGCGTAAATGCAAATGCAAATTAAAATTGACATAAATCAACATCAAAATGCAAATGAAGCGATCAAAATTGACTGAGCTCTATGACTTAACAAAATTGTTATGCTTTGCCGGTACCAATTATCCACCAAAAATTATTCCTAGCCTATGCGAATCTTGCAATGAAATGGTTTTTAGGTATTCTTTGCCAATCACTTTGACTTGATTGATTGATTGGTGCATCTTTATCCTCCTATCACGAGTAAGCGACGGTGCGCTATATTTTGGACGAATCCGCACCCGCTTAGGAGTTGACCATTTTCCAAGCTTTCCTGTTGACGTTTTGACTTCTTCCCACGTAAATTTGCTGCTTGTACGAAGCCACCAAGCAGAGATAATTATCGTAAAGCGTCTTATCCAAGGACGCAACAACGTGACCAGGGTGCGGGTTGAACTCATGATCTTGCGATCAGAGTCGTCGTAAAAACGACGCCTTTACCCATTCGGCCACGCTGCCGACTTAGTTGTGATTATTTTAATGTTATGCTGTTGTTTTGTTGATTTTGTGAATTCTGAATAGGAGCAAATAAATTTATTTCTTTTATCAATCATAAGCATTACATGCTATTACACGAAATAAGGATTTTTATTGTTTTGAATAGTCTATTAACATGGGTTAACAAAATTAGAATAACATTTCAACTGTTTACTTTTACACTTATGATTGCAGATTTAATAGATAGAATATTAAGGTCTGAGGTACTGTACTACAACCAGTGTATCAGATCAGACTTGGAAAGGTGGAACAGTTACTGTGTTACAAAACTAAAAAGTGGTAAATGTTACCAAATGGCTGCCAAAACCAAAACAAAAAAGAGAATTCACAATAGAACAAAGAGTGGAGCCTGCTCCTTTTCTCATTCTATAATAAAAATTGAGTGCTTAATATAATTATATAGCCTACTACTTAACTTATATAAACTGTATGCGTTAGTAAAAAACTAATTTGGACAGTTGCATAAGGCAGTTGAAGAAAAAAAATCATACACGTGTATAAATCAGATTGATAGCACTAAGCAATTAACATAGCCAGTAACAAATAAGTACCGTAAATAAGCTTATCCATATAAATTCAGTGCTTTTAATTTATTCACTAACATATTCAGTAACATTATTGAATTCAAAAAATCACATGGGATACTTTTCATGCAATACAATATTGTAATATTTTATGCAATGCAATTCCACAGATAAAAAAACAATTCTATAAAAACAAATGTCATGACTTCAGACTTAAAGCACATGAAAACGTGCAGCTGATCTGTGATAACACAACTGATATTGCAAATGAACATGCACTCCTAAACTGATACCAGGTGCTCCAGCTGATACCATTCCAGATTGAGATACTTGAAATGGGACATGCTCGTGAAAAGGTTCAGCTGATTTGTGATTACACAACTGATACACCAGACACTCTATAGCAAATGAATGTGCACTCCTAAGCTGTGCAGTGTGCACCTTTACATGTGCAATTGCATGCCACACGCTCCAGCTGATACCATTCTGATACTTAGATTGGGATATGCATGTGAAAAGCTCCGGCTGATCTCTGATAGTGATAACATAACTGATAGTGATACAGTAGAGTATTGCAAATGAACATGCACTCCTAAACTGCGCGTGTCTACTTGTGCATGCCAGACGCTCCAGCTGATACCATTCTGATAGGCAGATAGGCTTACTTCAAAAGCTTTGGCTGATCTCTGATAACATAGGCCAACTGATACAGTATAGCAAATGAACGTGCACTCCTAAACTGTGCACGTCTACTTGTGCATGCAAGACGCTCCAGCTGATACCATTCTGGTGGGCCTACTTCAAAAGCTTCAGCTGATCTGTGATAACATAACTTAACTGATAAGCTTATTGCAAATGAACGTGCACTCCTAAACTGTGCACGTCTAATCTACTTGTGCATCAAGACGCTCCAGCTGATACCATTCTGATAGGCCTATCGGTACTTCAAAAGCTTTAGCCGATCTGTGATAACATAACAGTATCTGATAAGCCTATTACAAATGAAGTGCACTCCTAAACTGTGCAAGTCTACCAGTCTACTTGTGCATGCCAGACGCTCCAGCTAACACCCTTCTGATAGGCCTACTTCAAAAGCTCCATCTGATCTATGATAACATAACTGATAAGCCTATTGCAAATGAACGTGCACTGCTAAACTGTGCACGTCAACTTGTGCATGCAAGGCGATCCATTCTGATATTTCAATCGCACGAGAAAAGCTCCGGCAGCTGATCTGTGATAACATAACTGATATTGCAAATAAACGCGCACTCCTAACCCCTGCATAAGCTGTGCACGTCTATTTGTGCATGCCAGACGCTCCAGCTAATACCATTCTGTTACTTGAATTGGGACATGCACGGGAGGAGTGCACAACTGCACATCATAAGTGCACGTGCACGTCCGAAGTGCACGTGCACGTCCAAAGTGCACATCATAAGTGCACGTGCACCTGTGCACGTGAAAAGTGCACTGTGCACTTAGGAAGTGCACATGTGCACTAGGGGAATGCACATGTGCACGTTTTGTGCTCAAAATTGAATTCTACCCCTACTCCAATTTTCATGGCTTCTCTTACTTCAATTTCTCTTTGCCTTTTTTAACACAAGTCACCACTCATATGATCACATCACAAAACTCTCAGGAGCCTTGACCACTGGTTTAGCGAAAAACTTCCAAAACAAGTTCCCGCCAATTTCATTCAGTGTTGCCAAGCAAAAAGTTATATCGGAAAGTTAAATTGGAAAGTTAAATCGAAAAGTTAAATTGGAAAGTTAAATTGGAAAGTTAAATTGGAAAGTTAAATCGGAAAGTTAAATCATCGGAAAGTTCAATCGGACAGTTAAATCGGAAAGTTAAATCGGAAAGTTAAATCGGACAGTTAAATCGGAAAGTTAAATCGGAAAGTTAAATTGGAAAGTTAAATCGGAAAGTTAAATCGGAAAGTTAAATTGGAAAGTTAAATCGGAAAGTTAAATTGGAAAGTTAAATCGGAAAGTTAAATCGGAATCTTCGTCTTAAATATGCCTAAAAAACAGTAGACTTTTTTGAAAAATAATTTTACACATGGCACCCCATAATCAAATAGCAAAGCAAAATTTGTAATTCCACTTGCAACAAGATTTTCTAAAAAAAAACAGTTTTCTTAGACCATATTGTTACGAAAAAAACATCCTTTTTTTAAAAAGCGAAGGCAAAAAAACACCCACTTTATTACTCAAGTCCGAAATACCAACATGTTCAATAAGCTTTAAAATGTTCCTCTGGGCCATTTTTTATTTGTATTTTTTCAGAAGTATTTGGGTTGCGTAAAAACTAGCGAAGACGGATTAAGATATGGTCACTAATCCTACAATTGTGTTAAGTTCATAAAGAGGTTACAAGATAGACCTGCGGGGGTTGCGGCTTCAAGAAACATTTTGAATTTCTCACGCAACTATATAATTAAATTGGTTGGTAAAACTTTGAATTGGGCCCCCAGCGCTCAAAAATTTTGTAATTTTTTTTTGCAAAACTAACTTAATTTAGGCCTATTTTGACAAAAAATTAGTGCTTTTAAAACTTTACTTAGAAATTAGCCGTGCTGCAAAAGTGCAAAAACATAATTAAACTGGCAGCATGGGCTATGTGGGAGGTTGCTAATGGATAAATGGTGAGCCATAAAATCGTATAGTTCAAAAAAACTTACAAAAAGCAATTTATTTTGTCAATATATAGGGAAAGATAATTGCGAGGGCTAATGGATCGACACTTGAGAGAAGTGATTGGTAATTAACTAGTACTAAATAACCCTTCTCCTTCCCCCCTCCCTATATTCCTGAGCTTATATATTTTTGATGAAATAATCTATGTTAAGCATTTTTGAACAAGCGATCAAATTTGATTGTTTATTTTTGGGCCATTTTCAAGTTTTTACTGATTTGCCAGTTATGCCGTCCACAAAGTCTCTTTAACAATTTAAAAAAATTATTACGAAGTGAAATAATAAGATATCGCAATGAGGGTTGTTTTACGTTAATTAGTATTTCATTAAGTTTTTATTGACACTAAAATTTATTGCTTAAGATAAATTTTTTATGTGTTTCTGATAAAATTTCTATATGTTTAATGATTGAGTTATATGAACTTGCAAAAATCACTACTCCTCAAAAAAAGGGCAATGTGTATCCTGGTTTTTTGAAACAAAATCAGATAATTAGACCCAGCAAGATTACAGAACTAAGTATGGAAAAGACCCACCATCACGTTTTTCAATTCGTTTACGGTACAAGAAATTTATGGAGAATGTGACGGCTGTCACTTCACTGAGAATCGAAGCCTTTTTCTGTTCCACCAGCTTGTGATGCAAACCCTAACAGCAACGTGAAGTTGCTTGATCAGCATCACAAGCTGGCTGAACAGAATAAGGTTGTAATGCTAATTCTGTTTAACCAGCTTGAGATTGCTAATCATGCGACTTTGCGTTGCTGTTGGCATTTGCATCACAAGCTGGTTGAACAGGTTATTTTTATGAGGTTTTGCTTGAGAAGTAGTCATTTTATGGGGGTTCATATAACTCAATCATTAAACACGTAGAAATTTTATCTGAAACAATGAAGTTTAGTGTCAATAAAAACTTAATGAAATACTGATTAATATAAAACAACCGTAATTGCGATATCTCATTATTTCACTTTTAATAACTTTTTTAAATTGTAAGCAGACTTTATGTACACCCGGTATTTTTATTTTTTGACAAATTAGTTCCCTTAAATAAATGCTTTCAAAGATGTTTTAAATCATTTATGAGTCCATTTCAGTGCACAAGACAGTCTCAGAAGTGATAAAAACGTGAAATTTTCATTATTCTTTATTTTGGTTGACAGGCCATTAGAGAGGGGGGCTGTAGCTCCCCTTCCCTTGGCTACACCATGGCAATATTTAAAAGCCGAATTCTGGTCCAACCAAATTTTTTATAACAAATAGCAAACAGTATTCCAAGTCTACTGAAAAAAAAAGCTTTCAATTTATTTACTTTTGAAGAGAACCGCAAAAATTATGTGCTCCATGACGTACTCTGTGGAATTTTTGGATGATTTTACATTGGTTTATAATATTGTAGTTATTTCAAATTCTCAAATCAAATCAAATCTTTCAATATACTCACTGTACTACGCCGAAGCGTGTAACGACTTTGCGGGGCCCATCTCCGCGTCATTGCACCCGGACAAAACACGGCTTTATTCGAAGGAATGTCGCAGCGTTGGCGATCCGTTGGCAACACTGTGTGCGATTTGACCAGCCCGAGATTTGAACTTCATACCTCCCGCTCCAGAGACGAACGCGTAACCAATCGACCAACTGCCCGGTATTTCAAATTCTCACGTAGAAAAAAAAAGCTTTGCAAAATTGTTTTTAGTAGCGAGGTGCATTCATGGAACTTATGACAGAATAATTTTTAGTTTCTGAGCGAAAAGAAAGAGAAAGTTCAATTTGCTGCCAAAACCTATCGGTACTGCTGCTTGGAGTAGGCAACGTAAATGCAGCCAGTTCATTTTCGGTTATCTATGCCATTTTTGTGTTATTATGCAACCATTGTTAATTGTCATTTGAGAGTTACTAAACAATTAAAATTTTATCTTCTGATGATAGTTCTTTACTTAGCCTTTTCGTTATAATGTAGATTTTGACGGCCAAGCAGGGCCTGCGAGAAGGGGATTCAGGGGGTACATCGCACCCGGGCCAGGGTCTAGGGGGGCCCGAGCTTAGGGGGCCCGGAAGAGTTAAGGTTGTCGCGTCGAGTTTTGGACCAAAAGGACCAAATTTGAGTGAAGACCTTTTTTTTTTGGTCTTCACCTACTTTTGGGCAAAAATCAGGACCAAATTTGAGTGAAGACCTTTCTTGATTTAATTTCACTAAATTTTGGGGGCCCGGCGTCGATCTTCGTACCCCCTGCAAAAGTTTCTATCTAAGGCCCTGCGGCGAAGTACACTATTACATTAAGCTTAGGCTTTTGTACAGTACTCTTTGTTTTCGCTCAGAAATTAAAAAATAATTTTGCAGCAAATGTCAGTAGCTTAATGTATCATACCACAATAAACAACCTTGAATAGACAAATCTTTTCTCCGCCGCGATTTGAAATATCCACTCCATTGAAAACCAATGTAAAACTAAAACCATTTGAAAACACTATATTGCGATTTCGAAAATGACCATGATTTCATTTTCTGAGCGCAATACGTTTGGTAAGGGATTATCATTTTATTGAAAATGAGCGTTGCTTGAATTCGAAGTATTTAACTTTGCATTTACATTATGATAAGTGCGCAGTGATAAATGTCGAAAACGTTTTATTAAGTAACTAATAAGCAACTCAACCGGCCAGTTGGTCGAGTGGTAACGCGTTGGTCTGTGGAGCGGGAGGTCTGAGGCTCAAATCTCGGGCGGGTCACGTGTACAACATATACCGGCCAGTTGGTCAAGCGGTAACGCGTTCGTCTCTGGAGCGAGAGGTCTGAGGTTCAAAACTCGGGCCGGTCCAATCGGACACAGTGTTGCCTACGGCTAGCCACGGCTGGGACATTTCTTCAAAAGAAGCAGTGTTGCCTGGGCGCAATAACGCGGAGATGGGTTCCGCCAACTCGTTACACGCTTCGGCGTATTACAGCGAGTATAACGAAAGATTTAATTTTGATTAAGCAACTCAGTGCTTATAATCCTGCCGCACTGATAGCTATAGCTTTGCCGAGGTTTTTGAAAAGAATCTTCCTATCGCGATTGTATCACCAATAAACAACCACTTAAATTATGCAAAATGTACTTGACAGAATGCATTTTTGCAAAATGGCAAGAAAAGTTTGGAAGCAATTCTTCAATAATACATTTTTATCTACGTACTGCAAATTTATTGCATGCATTTTGCATATTTAATAAGCTATATGCAAATTAACACTTTAGCTAAAAGGAGTAATATAGGGCAGAGAGGTTTCAAGCTTTTTCTAGGCCACAGCACACCAAATACCTCTGGATTTCATTGCGTACTCCGATTCTCTTCTGCGTTACGTTATCTAGGGCTTTGTAATTATTTTAAACAAGGTGGCATGGTTCAAGAGGAATAAAATGGGATCTGGCGGCAGAGCCACCAGCAATTAGAAACTTTTAAGATTTTTGAATCAAAATAGCCTAATTTTAAGAGTATTTTTGTTTAAATTTCTGTCAATGGACATCTACTTTCTGCAAAATAAAACTTTCAATTAAAGCATGGAAAACAACAAGAGAACGAAAGCAGTACCATTAACCCTTTTTGTTTTTCATGCCACTATGGTAAGACCAAGGTGGGAAATCGAGCTAACCTTTGTTGTTGCAGTTGAAAGTCCTTGGTTTGCAACTTTCAAGACAGCAAAAACTTTGACATTCGCGGAAAACATTTGAAATCTTTCCTATCTCATCCACCAGCTGCTTGATATATTTTTCTACTATACAAATATTTGAATGATCTATCCTTACGCCGTACCATAATTTTTGCATAAATTTTGAATTTGCAACATGTTTTTTGCCTATAACTCTGATAGTATATTTTTGCTAATTTTTTTTTTTCTTTCAACTACAGTACCGGTAGTTTTTTTTTCTTTTGTTTTTGCTTTTCCTCTTTTTTTTTAAATGCTTACGGCTTTGCTTAGTAGTGCTCTGTTATTTGTATTTTATTGTATTGTGGAAACCTTTGCTTTTGGGGTGACTGCTTGACTTGAAGACCCTAAACCGGTCACTTCGCAGCATCCTTGTTGTCTTTTTGAATATTTTAGGTGGTGTGTTTTATAGATTATTGATGTGAGCAACAAAAACAAAATAAATCGTTAGTTTTGTGTTTCAAAAACCTTTTTCTGTTTTGCGCAGACTCGGTGCCAGAGTAGCGTGACTGGGGGGGGGGGGGGGGGGCAGAAAATTATTTGGAGGGGCTCTGATAAATTTTCTCTCAAATTCGGGAGTGAAGACCAAAAAAGAAATTTCTTCATCCCAAATTACAGCCTGTGGATACCAGCCGTTGGCACCTTTCGGGGCACGATTATTGCTTGGGGAGCATGTTCATAGCCTGGCGGGACAAAGCGGAATCTTGTGGTGCGGATCTCGGTTCTTGCCCACAAATTCAGGAGTGAAGACAAAAAAAGGTCTTTGGTGCGAAATTTTAGGCTTCGTCTTGGCGTTCACTCGTGTTTTTCGTCCTGAAAAGAGACTTTACTCACGCTTGGGGGGGGGGGGGGCACAAGCAGTATTTTGGAAGGCACAGGCCCGAAATGCACTCCAGTGGCACCGGGCCTGTTACTTTCTTTTGGGGCGCAATCCTCGCTTGGGGGGACACAAGCAGTAATGTGGGGGGCACGTCCCCGAAATGAACCCCCCGGTGGCGCCGGGCCTGGTTGTGCGACGACCCAAAGTGATGACTAGAAAAACATGGCACTTTGCCGCTCCTTAATATGCTACTGACGCAGTAACAGTTTTATGATTTTCACAAAGTCGTTCATTTCAACACAAGTTGTTCAACAAAAGAAATTAGTAATACTTCAGTAGCTTGTAGTTACGATGTTTCGAACTGACCAATCACAGCCCTTTCTTCTCATCATATCTAGCATATTCCAAAAACAAAACGTAACTTTCATCAAAAACTCTCGAAAAAATAAAAATAATATAATAATAATTGCAATGCAAAACCTGTATTTTCAACAACCGTATGTCTGCATGCTTTATTGTTGTTTTACCGCTATAAATAAAGCATGTACTCCACTAACAAGCCTTAAGTGACGCAAGTTTTTTCACGAAAAGTTTAACCAATATTGGCAAAGAGATTTTCACTGCCACAAAAACGTGTGTAATCATTAAAAGCAAGCGCAAACTTGTACATCGTATATGAATGCAGCACTTCAGTGTTTTCGCGAAATATTTTATTGGCAACACTGCTACTCCTCTTCTTGTCCATGTGTGATAATATAACAAAGAGCTTTGTAATCCAAGTTTCCAGCGACATCAATCGGAGCAATCTCGAACATTTGGTCAATCTGAAAATTACATAAAATCAAGGATTGCGGTACGGGACGTAAGTACGGTACGCCTCAGTTTCTACAAAGAAGTACGGTACGTTTGTGCGGTACGCGCTTTTTGTGAAGGCACGAGTACGGTACGTTTGTACGCTGTTTGAATGTGCGTACTAAACGTACTAACGTACCGTACCATGCAAGTACGTTACGTAAGGGCGTTTTCAACTCGCTGACGACGCTACCTATAGTTTTTGTATTAGTAGGATGCATTGTCACCCGTTGGTAAATTATTTATGACAAGTGTTCTGACTTCCGAGTTCTAAATATTTGTTACCCTGCTCTTTCTTCCCCAAGAATTAAGGCCAAAAGGCGTCATATGACTTAAACTCCTCCAAACTTGGCAAAACTGATGTTCATAAATTCAATTTTTAAATATGTATGTAGTTAAACCGTTCTTTAAAGCGCGAAAAATGAGAACTTCGGCAAAGCCTTAGCAATTTTTTTATCTACGTACCGTACTCTCAATTACGGTACGTGTAGAACTTTGATTGACCTACGCAGGCTACCGTACTTTTTAAGTACGGGACGTTTAGAGCGTACCATCCGAGGAAAAGACGGAGGCATTAGGTACGTTTTGTACGTATACAAAAAAAATTTTTGGTACGTTATATACGTAAGTACCTAACGGTAAATTTTTAAAGTACATTAAGTTCAAAGTTTGAACGTACCGTACTGCCATCCTTGCATGAAATTCATTTGGATAATTAGGATAAGGTCTTCTGTCGTTTTGACGGAAACAGTGGCTCTACATTGTCTAATTTCTGAAAGATCTAGTTTTCTATATGTTTATGGACTGCGGACCCACATTTTATACTGCATTGGGTAAATTGGAACAATTTAGTTCACATTAAGAGATTTTAATACTGCTTTGATTGAAATGTTCACGTCTTCGAAGCAGCTTTTTGTCTGACACTTGTCAAGACGAATCGTCAGGATGGAGAGCGCAGGAGCGGCTATTTACAAGCAGTCTAGCACACAGTCTCTTGCTTCTGATTCAGCCGTAAGACTTCATCTTTTACAAAATCCTGCCTGTGCTCAACATTACAATGATAGTAGATTCTTTATTTTTGCCGAAGGCCGTCCTCCTTTCCATTTAACTGCGCTTGAAGCCACTTCATCAAAACTGCGAACCTTGCCCTCTGCCGACAAAAAGAATTCGTGTATAGTTTAAAGATTTTGCAGTCTGCATTGATGATGCTCTCTCATTGATGTTTTTCCAGCCATTCGCGGCTTGGCTTTTTCCTGTAAATAGCCTCTCCTTCCTTTCTGAGAAGTGTCAGGCGAAAAGCTTCGTAGACATTCGAAGACATGAACACTTTAATCAAAGCAATTCTCAAATTCTGTTCCACCAATCAACTCTTCAGATTTTTATATGTGACGCCTGATTCATGCTGAAATTTGATTAATTTAATCCCTTAAACCTTTCTAACTGGCAATTGAGCAAAAACTTTGTTGACAATCGCTAGCAGGGCCGGATTTAGAATATGGCAAAATAGCACAGTGCCTGGGGCTCCGAGCTTTTTTAGGGGCCCCGCCCGGCCCCGCGCTTTTTAGAGCCTCGTGTTTGGATGAGGGCCCAGCGTCTGGATGGGAAGCCCATTTTTTTTATATTCACCTACATTTGAGAGGAGAGTGCAGCAAATTTCTGGGTAAAAACCTTTTTTCGTTTTATTGGTCTTAATCCACAGTTGGCAAAAAAATGCAACGAATTTCGGGGAAAATCTTTTTTTTGTTGGTCTTCACTTATATTTGGCAGGAAATTGCAGCAAAATTCCCAAAACTGCCAGAGGCCCTACGCAATGTAAATCCGGCCATTATCGCTAGCTGTTAGTTTCACCTGAGTCTACGGAAGCTATTTCACCAAAAGACAGAATGTTGTACGAGTAGCCTTTACTGTGCTGGCGAAAAAAAAAAACTACTTTGGCACGAGCCAGGGGCGTAGCACCAAGCCGCCCCCCTTTGGGTCGCCAGTATAGTAAAATTAGCATAGAATAGTATGGAAAATTGTGGCATGGCCCCCCTTTGTAATTAGGACAGAAAGTCTGAGCACAAAAACGGACAAAATTTGACTGAGGACCTTTTTTTTTGGTCTTCACTTAATTTTGGGCAGGAAAACGGACTGCTCTGAGTGGAGAAATTTTTCTATTGGTCTTCATTATTCTCAAATTTCCTGGCTCCTCCTTTCGAAAATTCTGCATACGCTAGTGGCACGAGCTCTTAATTTTGACCAAATAACTAGCTAGTTAATTGGTCGAGCGATACAGCGTTCGTCAACAGAGCGGAAATCTGAAAGTTTCAAATCTTGATCCTCTCACTTTTCATTGCAATGACTACTTTGTGGTTGGAGGAATCCGCACCTGCTCAAGAGTTTCCAGTGGTTCAATCCAATGTTCCAGTGTATTTCTTCGAATTCTTGTCCACTGAGTTTGCTACTTGTTCGAAGCCAGCAAGCAGAGATAATCATCGTAAAGCGTCTTATCCAAGTACGCTACTACGTTACCAGGGTGCGGGTTGAACCCAGATCATGCGATCAGCGTCGTCGTAAAAACTACGCCTTGACCCTCTCGGTTACGCTGCCGATTCAAAAGGTGGTGTAATACAGCAAAAATAATGAAGATTTGATTTGTGATGTAAATCTACAAAACCACAAAATTGCCTCAAACCGCTTCTGGTGTTATAAATTTGATTTACAACATGCTCACCTCTTCTTTAGAAAACTTGTCTGCTTGGGTCATCAATAGTTGTTGGATGCTGAAATACAAAATCAACTACTTGACATGGAGGCCATTGTCAAGAAATAGAATGTTAATTCATTTATGCTCTTGAATCAAACACTGCTTCATCTTTTTTATTTACTACACCAACAAAAAGCACCTTTTTGGGGTTGTGTTTGTAACTCTTTCGTTAAGCCGAGCCACTACAACTCGAAAGCTGCTCGGTTCTAATGAGAAATAAGCCTTGCCAAGACAAAAAATAAATCAGCAATAAAATGTTTTTTCCAACGACGCGACCACGCATGACCAGTTTCAGAAAGAAACCAGGGAGTCAGCAACATTTCCATCACTAACCAGACGCTCTAGCATTGAGCTTCGCCTCACTAAACACAACAACAGAGCTGAAATAAAATTTGTCATTGTTTTGATGATTCACTTTTGTGCTGACAGAACCCAATTGAAACCCCGCCATCTGGCGGCCAAGGCGTAAGCAGACACTTTGTTCGAGCGGCATTCATCAACTTCGAGCGGTATTTAACATATCCGTAATTGCTGTTTACAGCTACAGTAATACGGTGTTGCACTTCGTAAATTTTTTTCAGGAGGGTGAGGTGAGCTTTTGAATTAACCAAGACGATATATTAAGTCCTAGTTTCAGGTAAGGTCCTGTCAGGAAGCACTGTCAGAGGAAAACAGTGCAGAGTGCAGAACGTGCGACTAGTCGTTAACGCACTCACAGCTCGTATGTTCAATAGTTAATCGTGTTGAAGAAGTGTTGGTGGCCATAAATAGAGACAAGTTTTAGTTATAAATTTTTTTATTGACTCTGTCTTGCGTTAATACATATCAGGTTCGTGTATCACAAGCAAATAAACCTGTTGTTTAAGTGCTAAGACATAGAAGAGGAGCGAATATGCGAAAAAAAATTTGCGTCCTCAGTCTAAGTAGTTTACGTTACGACAATGCAGTTGAGAACATGGGCACTTTGAAGCCTCCTGAAGCAGAAACTATTCGCTTTTTCAACAATGCTAATTGAAGAATTAAGCCAAGCATCTTCTTACTAGTCTTTGTGAATGACGCCTTTCTGTTCAGGATCTAAGAGTTTGAAAGCCTGTACGATTGTATCTTCAGGATCCGTGCCTGGAAGAAAAACAAACTAACTCTGAGACTGTAGATCGAAAATCATCGAAGCAAATTTCGAGCAATAAAGCTCACCGATCAGTGGTCGAGTGGATAAAGCGTCTGCTGCTAAAACGGCAGAATTATATTCGATTCCCGGTCGGGTCAAACCCAAAACCATAAAAATTGGTATTCACAGCTTTCCTGCTTGACGTTCAGAAATAGAAAAAAATAGTTTGGGGTCTCCACCGTGCGTGGTTTGTTTTCTACTGGCCAAGGCAACTTGGAAAATAGAGATGTAGTTAATTACTTTGCTGCAACCCATCAAACGTTTTGAGTCCGGCCAAACGACATACCAAAAACATGTGATCGAGCCGACTTTTCGTTGGCGAGCTAAATTCGACCCGCATGTTGTAGTTGGCTCGATCCCTGATGTAAATATCAGACAGTAGATCATAACACAGCACTCCTCACGAATGAAAATGGAAACCATACAAGTGAAAAAATTTTTAGACTTTTAGTTTTAGGTATATGATTTATTACGGTGTAATTTATTTTGATGTTGAATTCATTACACAGTGGAATTTTAGGGCGGAGGTCCGAGCAGACAGAGGCTATTATGGCCTAGCCGCTGACCAATTTTTGTAATTTTCTACAAAAATAACACCTTTTTCAACTCATTTACACGAAACTATAAAAATACGTTACTGCACTTTTGTTTCAAAAATATCGAAAATTGTTCGAATATTGTCAAAGTGGCAATCACCAATAAGCGTTTACGTGAGCTGTTAGAAATATATAGCACATTATCGTAAATTATTTACCCTTTTTCTTACGCTTTGAAGCATAATTATGCAACCAAATCTATTTTCTGTAGCCCATTAATAAACAATTTTAGCATTATCAAGAAAAATTAGAGATTTTTAATGAGTTTCTTTTTTTTTATCAAGAACCCTTTGGCAACAGAGCATGCCCTTTTGCAGAAGACTTGGAAATACTCAGAGGTGGGCACTTGCGCTGCAATAATTGCGGCGCAACTATTTTACTTGTGACAGCGCTTGCGCCGCAATTATTTTTAAACGGTTGCGCTGACGCTTGCGCCGCAAGTATTTCAGCAATTTTGAGCGCAATCGCGCCAGCGCAACTCAAATACAATTAAAAATGATTGTTTTTCAATCAGATGTGATTAAAGTTAAGAAAAAACATTGACGAGGTACTTAAGCGTAACCAGGATTATTGATTGGGAAGACGGCCCAACGCAAATCACACGCAATGACGTCATCAAAAAATTTTGAAAATAGGGTTTTTTTATGGTTCAAAGATACCGTAGATTGGAGGATCAGAAGCCGGGGCCTGGGTCGGTATGTAACCTGGATTTTGCTGAAAGGAATGACTTGAACCAAAAGGTAAAAAGGTTTCCAAAATTGTCTAAATTAGGAGACGTGGTGAGCAAACTAGTTTAACCCAAATGTATCACAGACGGGGGTCTGGGGGCCGGCCGCTGGGCAATTTTTGTAATTTTTTTGGAAAAAAAAGCTATGTTAATCCAATTTGGATCAAATTTCGCACGCTTGTAGAGCCATTTGAAATAACAAATTTTTTAAGATTTAAAGCCAATTAAAACAACCAAATAGGTTAGTCTTCCCTTTACTTAGAGATTAAGTTCATAACACGCTTAAAATTTTGAATTCGAGGGTTAAATTTTGTAAGTGATTTGGCCCAGGTGGGAGAAGCAAGGTACATTGCCTCCTGCAATATTTTTAGCAGTAAATAATTACTCGAGTTCAGTCAAACCTCGGTTATCGAACCTAATCCGTTCGAAAAGGCTGTTCGAAAAGTGATTTGTTCCAAATCCGAAACAATTTTTCGCATTAGAATTACTGTGAATAATTTTAATCCGATCCAAGTCTAGAAAACAACTTTTGTAAAGTATTTTTTTACTATTTTACACCATAAACTGTACTGTATCAGGATACGAAATTAACGCTTGCCTGCTTGCCCGAGGCAAGATGAAATCGCCTCGGGCAAGTTTTTTTTGGGCTTAACTTGCCCGACGGGCAAGCTAACAAAATGCAGCGTATTAAACGTCAACCAAGATTATTCAGAGATAAAATTTAGGTCTGCGTTTGTTGCAATACAATAAAATGTAAGTAGAGAAAGCTGTTGCTTGGTTTATTTGAGCACATAGCAATCATCACAATGAATACTTTGTTCAATCGTACGCACATCATTAATCGCAATTAACACTTCTAAATCACACGCAAATTTTTCGATACTCAGACGCGTGTTGCAACTTTTTGGCACAAAATGCTGCGTTTTTTTTTGGTTTGTTTTTTTTGAGAAAAATTTTCCCACGCTTGCCGCGTTAACCGCTGTTTCAAATACCACAAGTACAACTACACACTGTGCTGCATGAAGACAACGTCTAGAGTTTTGCAATTTTTTGGTTATGATTATTTTGAAAATCTTGTTGCTCCTATAATTCTTTCAACAACCATTTTATCAAACTCGAAAACAAACTTAACTGCAATACTAGACAAAAAACTTGAAATGAGTACTTTCAAACTTTTTTCGGCACTGAAACAGGGAAAAAGACGTTGCATCATTTCGGTTTGAACGAATGGAAAAGTATTCCGCAAGAATATCGTAAATGTTCTTTTATAAAATTTAAGAATATTTTTTATAAAATTTTTATGAAATTTTATTTTTATAAAATTTAAGTTCTTTTATAAAATTTTTGTAAAAATTAACTATTGCACAGTTACAATTGATGTGATTAACTACGAGAAATATCTGGCTATCACTAGTTTTGCAATATTGTTGACTTTTAATTGTTGACTTTATATTGTTATTTTTGTTCTTCCATTGTATCGGCTGTACTTTTCCTGTGTATGTCACTATACCGACAGTACATCTATTCTTAACAAGTTGAGCTTTTAACAATGTCCTATGTCAAAATAAATCGATTTCTTAAGCAAAAGACAGTTTTTTTTGTGTGTGTGTTTTTTTTCTAAGTATTGAGTGCAAAGCTGGAAACACTGTTAGTATCATTTGCTTATGACATTTTGAATTATTTTTTAAATTTTTTTTTTTCTATTTTTTATTTTTATCTTTATTTATTTATTTTTTATTTTTTACCTTTTATTGTTATTTTTTTTTGGAGGTTCCATGACAAGATTAAGTTGACGCCTGTAACTGTTAAGTATTGCTAACAGGTGCAGTTGACCTAGATGACCGCCTGGTCTTATCGCTGTTTCCTGCCTGCGTACTTTTAAGCGTATGGTAAAATAAACTTGACTTGACTTAACGTGTGCAAAAAAATTTTGGCTTTCTAGCTGGTTTAGTTTCCAACTACTCGCCGTTAAAAATGCATTACAATCAAAAACTCAATTTTTGCGTGATGCATTTGGAAAAAGTTATTTATTGCGTCACCTTACCATAACAATCGCGCGCAAAAGCTTAATTCTCGAAATAGGATACACTTATTACGCAAATTTAGTGTTTCTGACAAGAAGTACATTTTACAAATTTTTTTCCAAAGGTAAACAGCCTTAAAACTTTTACTGTGCATTTTTTTTCGGACAAGTTGAAATTTCCACGGGCAAGCAGATACATGATATCACTTGCCCGTCGGGCAAGTTGTTAAAAAAGTTAACTTTGACTCCTGTGTACACGTACAGGGTGTGGTATGAAATGGAACGGAGGATGATTTTTCCATATTTCATACTGGCAATTTTCTTCCATTCCAGTTCCATTCCATACTAAAACTTTCTTCCATATTCCATTCCATATTTCCATACCAAGGTAAGTTTAGACCGGAAGCAACGCGTAATTTGTACTGCACTTTTGAAACGTTAAGCGAACTTTTGCAAGTAGTCGCTCACGAAGATAAGCTGTATGGTACAACACATCTCATCCCATATCTGAAGCACTATCGCAATAACCTGCCATAAAAATTCACTCAGCATAAAAATATCAACCATAGACGTAGCCATGATTTTTGATTGGGGGGGAAGCTGAATGCAAATCATATGCAATGACGTCATCAGGGATTTTCAAAAAGTGGGGTATTATGGGACAGAAATACCATAGAATGGAACGTTAGAAGCCAAGGCCGGTGTGTGTTGCACATAACCATGATTTTGCTAAAGGGAGAGACCTTCAACCAAAAGTTATGAAGTTTCCCCTAAATGTTTAAATTGGGAGACGTGGTGAGCTGACTAGTTTAACTAAAACGTGTCGCAGACGTGGTTTTGGGGGCAGAGTCCCCAGCCGCAGGAGACTATGGGACTCTTGGAGGAAGCCCGCAGCCGCTGGGTGATCTTTTGTAATGCTTTGAAAAAAAAGCTATTTTAATTTTAATGCTATTTGGGTCATGTTTCGCACGTTTTTGAAGCCATTTGAAAGAACCACACTCTTAAGATTTGAAAACCAATTGAAAAGCTCCAATTGTTTAGTCCTGCCTTTCATTACAGATTAAGCCAAAACACGTTTAATATCTTGCATTTTTGGGTTAAATTTCGTAACTGACTTGGCCCAGTTGTAGGAAGGAAGGTACATTGCCTCCTGCATAATTTTTAGAAGTAAACAGTAATTCATTCGAAGATTTGCCTAGGAGATCTTTGTCTTCAAAATAACTAGTTTTGGGAGCACATGTATGACTATAGGCTCAGGCCCCCTCAAATCATTTTTAATAATTTATTCAATGAGCATCTCCTCCGGCTAATTTTTGTTTTAATATTTTGTCACGTAAAAACTGATGAGGTGCAGGGCAATTGTCATTTGAAGTACATGCAATAGATGGTTATTGGTTACTAATCATGTTAGTGCATTACGTTCATGAAACGGTTAGATAATGGTCTGAGATAGTAAATTTTAGAACAAAACCCTGAATTTCTCCCGGGATATATGTTTAAATTGCTTGGCAAGAACTTGAATTAAGGGGGCCCCTAAGTAGTAAACATTAATATTATTATTAATTATTGCTGTTGTACGCGAAAATACTAAAATGAAGTGAAACTGAAGAAACTGAAAGCTTTGTTGTCATGGCTTGACATGAAAGTGGAAGTTGACATGGCTTCCCAGGAGTCGACCACGAAGGACGTCAAGATGTTGCAGTTTTGATTTCCGTGGTCACGCAGAGGGGAGTCCTTGCAGTAAGGATAGCCTATGGCTGTCCTTACTACAAGGATCCAGCGATTTTTCACTAGTTTCTAAAGTACCACAAGTGAAAAATCGTTTATTTCCTACTAACCATCTGCCTCTCTGCAAACCAACAAGGTTTGCCAGTTAGGCCAAGATGTTTGTTCAGTTGGGAATACCTTTGAAAAGATAGCTGAGGGCTGTCGATGAGAGCTAAAAGCTCGAAACAGCGCTGTCCAGCTCTGTGCTTAATTGACTTGAGCTACAATGTGAAATATCATTGGAGCTGCAGGGTTGGTGGTTGTTCTGGCCACCTAACTGCCAATGGAAGTTGACATGGCTTCCCAGGAGTCGACAACGAAGGACGTCAAGATGTTGCAGCTTTGTTGTCATTATTTTCATCATCGGTGGCATTGCAATTGGAAAGGCGGGCCCCCGACCCTTCTGGCTGCGCCTATATCATATCAACCACTTAATCAACAGATAATATCTTTACCCGTATTGCTCTGGGTTTTCAGCTAGTCGAAATAATGAAATATGCCGATTTTTAAACGACCAGCGACAGACACAATGGGAAATTTTATTCGATCGTAAAGGATTAATGATTGCAAGTTTGTAATCTTCCCAACTATGACATTTGGCATAGACAAACTGCCAAAAACATTTTAAAAACATACCAAAAAAAGCTTAAAGGTAAAACAAAAAACAGCACAAAGAATTAAGCTCAATCTAGGAGAGAAAAGTGAATATAAATCTTTGTTACAATGGAAAAGTTTTGTCACTAGGGAAATTGCCATGCACAAAATAAAAATCAAACCTGTCAGCATCACTGCAGCTGCAAATTGCAATGAACATATTCTGTGATTTGATGATGAAATGCCTACAGCACTGTTTGCGCAATGCTTATGACCGTATTACCATTTTAATTTGTGTACAGATGATTACCTGCTAAACGCTTCCACATATTTTTTAGTTATCACTATTCGTATATATTTTTCTGTGGATGCCATGTGCGAAATTTGGCATAAATTGGTATGGAAGTATGGAAGATTGTCTTCCATTTCATTCTTGAAATCTTCCATTCCATTCTGGCACCTTCCATATTTCATACCAAAATTTCCCTTCCATTCCATGCCATGCCATGCCTGTGTATGCTGCATACCATAAATAAAAGTGGGTAGAAATAGATTGTGTGTTATTTTAAAAAAGGATTTTTTTATCCAAAATCATTAAAAAAAACAAAAAGTAAACACTTCGTATGTTCTATTTTTAAAACATCGAAAACATTAAAGGTTAGGATACTGCACAGAACAAAACTTTTTTTAAAAATTGCAGAAATTTGTAATGCAACGGTACAAAAAAATATAACAGCTCAGTTACATCAAAGACCGTGTGAAAAAAGCCGACGGATGCAGGGTCACGTCGCGTTTGTGTTCGCATGGCTTCTCTCGGTTTGGTCGTGACCTGAGTTTATGTTCGAAGTTTGAGACGTAAAAATCTCGAATTTTTTGGTCAAAAACCGATTTGGTCGAGAACAGAATCGTTCGATAACCGAGGTTTGACTGTATTTGCTTTGAAGATTTTTGTTTTGTCATGAAAGTAACCGGCTTTAGGAGTGCATGTACGACTAAGGAGTCCTGGCTACCTCAATTCAAATTCAATAGTTTGCTCAATAAGTATTTTTCCTAGCTAATGTTGTAGTTTTTTGTCCAAAAGTATTTTATCGCGTAAAAAACTGGTGAGGTGGAGGTGGATTGTGCTTTGAAATTGGTGCTATAGGTGGTTACTAAGTAGGCATTTCATTGCATTAAGAGTTCACAAAAGGATTAGATGAGAGACTGAGGTCGCAACTAGTAGGAAAAAACTCTGAATTTCTCCCGGGTTATACATTTCAATTGGATGGCAAAAATTTCGTCAATATTAATAAACTTATTAATCTGTTGTACACGTATACTGTTGTACGCGAAAATGCCAAAAGAAACTGAAAAACCAAAAGGCTTTGTTGTTATCATTTTTATCATCGGTGGCAATTTAATCGGGGGGCGCGGGTCTTTCCCCCCCTCTTTGGCTACATCTATGACGAGGTAGGTGCAAAAAAGCTTCGTCATGAGAAATTCCATTCATCTACTACTTGCAAAACTTCTGTAGGATTTACAACAGAGATCTTCTTTCGCTGACGCCTTTCTCTCTAAAATATTTTTTGCCGATTTTTCAAAAAAGTTTTTTAATTGAGTAATTTAAAAAATGGTTGTAAAATCAAATTAAACAGAAGAATTAGTTTTGTGATTGTCTATCTTGAAATAATCTGGTCATTTTTAAAAAATCTTAAGCTTGCTTTAGGCATTAAACGCGTTACTCGTAAAACTATCAAAAACAACTTTTTTGCTATTCCGGGAAAACTTAAAAAATATTGCAAACGGAAGTGGCAGCATTGTTATAGCTCTTATAAGTAATACTTAGATGGTTCGATTTCTTTACACAAAAAACAGGATGATTTTTTTTGCGTGCTGCATTCGTTAGATAGTGATGCTAATTGCTCCAGAAGCACAAAATATATATATCGAAGCTTGTAAAGGATTTCTAGTTGCTCCTTGACGAGCAACTAGAAAAAAACAGTGACTACAAAGTTGTTCTCTTACCACCAACTGAAGATTTATTAGTGGAATTTTTTAACAACCGGGTTCATTTAGTAGCGGGTATTGAAATTATTTTTTTCGTCAGGTAAAAAGACGTTCTTTGCCCAAAAAGGTTGAGCAAAGCACAATTTCAAATGCTTGTATTTTTTAAAGGAAATCAATAATCTTGTGTTTACTAATTTGGCAGCGGGCATAATTTGTTTTGAATATTGGTTTCGTACCGTAGATAGCGCAGTTTGAGCAGTGAGCCAATTAAAATTATACTTTTCAAAACGTCACACTTGCGGTTGCGCTTGCGGCGCAATTATTTTTTTGGGCTTGCGGAAACGCTTGCGGCACATGATTTTTGGAATAGTTGCGCGAGCACTTGCGGCGCAACTTTTACAGCTTGCGCTGCCCACCTCTGGGAATACCCACTCATCCAGTGAGCAGTAATGAACTGTCCACTCACCATGTAGCTTCTCGGCGAGCAAGTTGAGGAATACCGTGAAGTTGAGGGCGCTTGGCGCCTCTAAGATCATCGCCTCAAGCTTTTCCATTTTTACGTCACGAATCCCTACAAAGTGGTAAAGTTTAAGAAATTAAAAAACGATCTTAATTTAACCATTTACAAGAAGAAATGAATAACATTTTGATTAATTCATACGTCTACAGACACACAGCGCTCCTTTGGTCTATTTTCCATGCCCATATCTGCTTGCACTTCAGATAGTTAGAACTGTCAAGCTGACAATCTTGACAACTAAGAGGTAGAACCAACTTATAAAACTCGTTGAAATTCTCGAAAAACTGCTAAAATATCACCAACTATTGAAATGGGCTTGAACAAACAGTAAAACATATGCCCAGTCTTGAACGCAAAGAAAAGCAGATGCCAAGAAAAGAAAAGCAAGCTATGAATATTATTTGTTTGCTTTGATCAAACTCGGAATCGCACTGGAGTCATTGCTTTGGTGACAGACATTCAACTGATAGAACAAAACGAAAAATCTAAATCTATTCAACTGCGTGCCCAAAGCAGGTTGAATGATTTGAGTTCTCTTTCCAACCAAATTAATTTTCTTCGAATTGAACCAGATCCGGCCGAATTCAACACTTCATTGTAAGTTTCATCCCAAACTTGTTACCTCTATTTTAAACGAGCATTTTACACGCAGTGGTAGAAAAAATGCCCCCTATCTGACTTTTAAACCAGAGATCAAGGGAGCACCAAATTTTGCATTGCTCTTCACCAGAATTTGTTGGAAAAATTGGTTTTGAGTCGTGCCGCCATGACCAAGTTTATAAAACTGACGTCATTTTTTAAGTGACGTCATGGGCGTTTCAAATTTTGCACATGGGTTTTTTTATTCTGTATCATATACCTAAGTCAAAATGATTGCGTCAGTGGCTCCGACTTCGACAAACCTCAATGGCTTCGGCAAACTTCAAAACTTGAAAACTTTTCGTAACTCCAGCAACTTCAAATTTTCTGAGATTAATAGCAAATAAATATGACATCAAATTGGTTTGAGGAAAATAACTTTTTTCTGAAAAGATTTATCACGAAAAAACAAGAAGAGAGCGTTTTTGCTAACCCCGTGTAAAATAGGCGTTAGCAACAGGAACTACGACAGCAACGAAGTAGCTTACCAAGGGAAGCGTAGGTGTCTTTCAGGTCGATTTTATCGATGAACCCATCTCTGTTTTGATCCATAATTGAAAAAGCCTGAACATAAAGAGCTGTAACGAAGCTGCAAAGTTAATTTTGTCATAACGTTTTTCCCACCACCAAAAGCATATAAGAAATTACGGCAAGATCTCACTAATGCAACCAAGATAAATTGACTGTATTACTGTTATAATTTTATTATATTTGGCTTGTATATAATTTTCTTATTCCAAAACATTTGCTTAAAACTTTGTAAGTTTAGGGCTATTTCTTTCGTTTTCTCAAATACACTAAAATTGGGCGGAGATTTTAAAAAGGTTTTGAACAATGTTTTATTGGCCCTAACCTCACGTCATCGAGCTTTCTATATGACTGGTTTATGGCAAACAGCCTGGTACACAATGTTTGAATAACTTTCGCTCAACAGTGTTATAATGTAGAATGGCTTCATTTTAGCCCCAAATCAGCAGTCGAACTTGCGCCTAGTAATCTTGTTGCTAGAGCCCCACCATCAAAGTTATCGGTCGCTTCTTCACAAGACTCAGTGAAGATTCAGCACCTTGCATGATCTTCAATTCTAAAAGCAAACCTCGACATAACTTTTACATATCGCTAAATCATTGTCACGACGATTCTTTTATCTTTGCAGTGCTTTAGAATGTTTTAGTTCAAACAAGTGGTCGATCAGTTACCTGTTCGTCTTTGGCGCAGGCGGTCTGAGACTCAAATTTCTGGCTGGTCAAATCCGACACAGAGTCGCCAACGGCTGGCCACCGTTGCGAAATTTCTTCGAAAGAAGCTGTGTTGCTCGTGCGCAATGACGCGGAGATGTACTCCGCCAACTCGTTACACGCTTCTGCGTAATACAGCGAGTATAATGAAAGATTTAATTTTACAAAGACTACATTCTGATGTTTGCCAACAAAATACCGTGTTGTGTTCTGACCTCTTTGAATTCCTGGATCTGGTTTTGATCGAACATAGAAAAGGCATTTGACGTCGATTTCTGATCTTTCTTCTTCCCCTCTTTCTTTGATTTCTTTCCTCCAGCCTTAAAAATCAGTTGATGTAGAATTAATGCTCGAAAATATTGCTTCAGCAAAAATTAATTTAGCGTGGTTTGCTGATTAATTTGTTCTTATCTCGACACAAATCTTAATTCAAACCCGACTCACAAATGAGTGTATATTTTTCACTTTTTAGTTCATAGGAAAACATTACTTCATAAGCTCCATCTGCTTCAATTGTCTGTAAAAAGACTACTAATCTTTTTTTTTGACAACCTGAGACCAACGTTTCGTGATTCCTTTATTATATTTTCACTTCAGATAAATCTTTGGGAGAAACACTTTATGAAAATTTCTGCAAATAGTTTTACGTGTTTTACTAACCATTTTCTTTGCTGTGACTTCAGCAGTGCAATTGAGCAAATATCTTGGCTATGGGCAGCTCCATTGCTATCATGGCTTCATTAATGACGATGGCAGATCATTGATGACGCGATGACAGGAAATATCAGCTGCCGAGCAGGGTCAAAATATGCATCTACGGAGTCTTATAAGGGAAGACGTGTGTGCTTATGAAATAATTTGTGAATATCGCTCAGGTGTGCTACTGATGAACTACGGTACTACAGAACTGCAGCACTATAACTCTACATTCCATGGTTGTAGTGAAATCAAACAATGCTTTTCAAATCAGCAATATATTGAAAATATGCTGGACTCACAATTTGAACATTCGGTTTGTGAACTGTTCAGATATTCTTAAAATTCTTTCACAGTTCAATCCTATATATAGAGTCCCTTTTGTATCAAAAAAAAGAAATCAAATTTTCAGAAAGCATGTTGTAAAAATTTGAAAAGTTTTAAATAAGTGAAAAATCTCTAAATGCAATGAAATGTAAGAGCAAGCTGGAATTCATTCGCCATCAACAGATTATGGGAATCTGAGACTGTAAGAGGCAAACACAATTGCTTCTTACCGATGCAGATAGTGGCTAATTAGCGCAGACCAACTTACTGCCTGGAAAATGCGGCTTGCATGTTAACTGTCGGTCCGCAACTGTGTAAGCCAGCTGACAAACTACCAGGTATCTACTGTCTATAGAGTCATATACAAACTTACAAATCTACTAGTGGTTACTGTAGGATGAATACCAATCTTTTTTCATTAACAAATCATCTATTCTTTTGCTTTATATAACCACAAGTTGGCGCCCTTGCACTTTTTCATTCCATATTATTAATACCAATAATATTGTCTTGCGGTGTCATAACACAGTAATAACAGTAATTAAGTATCTACACAGACAGCGCTCCTTTTATTTTTGGTGTTTTTGTGAGTGCGTGTGTGTTGAGTTATTTTTGTGCATAATTAAAATAATAACCACTTGCAGTTGGACCTGTACAAAAACGTTAGACATTGATAAATAGGCCTAGGGTTCGATTCCCTTTCACGTTGAAGCCTTTACAAATGCATGTTTATTTAATCATTGTTCGGTGTTAATCTTGATTGAGTTTTTTCTTTGGGGAGGGGGCGGGAGTAAATTTTAATCTTTGTGCAAATTTATACTTCTTCTTAAGATTTGTGGTTGCTGCCTGGCCAAGTTACAGTACCTGTTCACACCATATTAGTGTAGTCAGAAAACGTGCTTACGAGCTCCGGAAAGATATATTTTCTTTACCTATATAGCGATGCTCAGTATAGTCTGAAGTTTCCAACTAGGGTTGTCTCCACCCCTCTTTTCCTGGCCATTTACGTCATTATGGCTTTATTTCCGAAAAAGTTGGTTAAACTTCTTAAGATTGCTGACTTTTATACTTCATTTACTCTCACTTCTTTTGTGGTGGACCTGAACTTCCAAGCTCGGTCACTCAGCAAGCGGGACGTGGGCAACCTTCAGAAATATTGATGACGTCATACAATTATGGTCTTACAATCCAGGGAAAAATTATTTTCGAAACTGTGAAATTATAAAATTTGGTATTTTGAGTGATTGTCAACTCTTATAATTTAATTCTATTTGACGTATAGAACGTTAAAATTGATGCTGAAAAAAGTAAAGGTTTGTGGAAACTTTCTGTGTGAATTTGATTTATTTTGATATACAGTTTCATAAACAAACCAATATACGTCACCATTTTCACCAATGTACAAATTTAATATACGTAACCAATTTTAAGAAATTAATAAAAACTCAAACTTTTTGAGATTTGAAGCTTGACTGAAACTTGTTTAAATAATATTTTTTGCGGATTCGATTGCCTTTTGTCTTCAGAATAATTTTTGGCGTTATTTGTAATGCCATCATAGCTGCATGATGACATCATATTTAGAAAAAAATCATTCAAACGTGGATGCTCACATAGACGAGACTAGTTAGGTAATATATGTCTCAAATGCAGTGGCTAATGCAAGCATATTACATTGTATCGTGATTAACGGCGTCAAAATTGACAGGCCTTGTTGCTACGACAAAAATTATAAAAAAAAACGTGTATTTTGTTCAGATGTTTAAAGCTATTTGCGAACTTTTTACTGTTTATTTGGACTAAGATACGATAGGTGTTTATAATAGTCATTGTACCGTAAAATCGAATGTAATGAAAAATTTCCAATCTATAGATGTAGTGATACTCCATACTTGAGTTGTAATAACAAACATCTGCGTTTAACTAGTCGGCTGGGTCCATATCCGCGTCATTACAGCTGGAATCCACAACTTCGTACCAAGAGATGTTGCAGCGGAAACAATCAAGAGCAAGCGATAGAAACACTAGGCCTGCTAATTTGGCAGGACCGCAATCCGAACTCCACTTCCTTTCCATGTTCTAGGGGATTGGGCGGGTAAAAATGATCGTTAACAGTAAGCGTGAAAAATAAATTGCTGCAATTTTGTATAACCAGTTTGATGAAAATTTTATTGGAAAATCGTCGTCATCACTTTACAGTCTGATTATCATTTGCAAGCTTGAGATTGCACAGCCAGTCTTTCGTGATTGTTTTTTTTTTTTGTTTTGGCAAAAATTTTCTAGTCAAAAAATTTTTTTCTTTAAAATTTACAAAATTTTATAAAAAAAATGGCCGAGTTTGGCTTTGCCAATCACCTTACGACTTGCGCAAGCCATAGCAGCCTCATCAATCAAAGCTTCGTGTCATATCACAAGTGTTTGCCGACGAATCGCGTGGCGTTAATTTGATATTTTTGGATACCCGAGGCAAAATATATATACCCGCCTCGCCCGCCAAATGGAAGGTTTTATATCAATTTGCGGTTTTGATTACCAGTTATTAGCTTCTTTGTTTTATCTGGCTTCATCCAAAGGCAGTTTGTTTGTCTGATTAAAACAGGATAAAATCAACTTGCAAAGAACGCAATGATATAAGATTCGTTCACACAATAATGTAATGCCACTCCGAAGATGGTCAAATTTGGTCAGTTTTTCTCGACGTAACTCTGTACAAACACATGTGATTCTTCTTACGTAGCTAAATGACATCTTTTAATTTATCTCGAATATGTCTTGTTTCCCAGCCTCAGCGAGAAGTGACTTAATTACAGTTGAGGTGGCTCACCAATGTGTAGCGGCTGGAAAAACACCATTTCATTAGCGATTTCGGTTCTGGTCTTTTGTCTTTTGTATTTTTCCGTGCTTTTTATGGATCTAAAGCCGCATTTACGCGGGCGACTTTTTTGCGTGCGATTTTTTGATAAAAATGGATATGGCAGAGTTGCATTTACTCAACGGCGGTTTTGATCATGATAATTGGGACCTTAATGATGGAAGTAATTTTCTTAAGTTGGTTTCATACCAATATTGTTGTAATTGAAAACTTTAGAAGAGAATCGGTGCTGCAATAAAAAATCGCAGTGAGATCAGTTCTGATTTTGTTTTAAAAAGATTTAGAATATCACTATCGGAATGGAAACAACTTGAGACAGTCATTTTCAGCCATAAGATAACTTTCATCACAATGAGAACCATTATTGAATGGATGCAACTTTGCCACATCCACTTTTATCAAAAAATCGCACGCAAAAAGTCGCCCGTGTAAATGCGGCTTAAGATTTGCATCTTTCACAGAACAAAACTTTTTGGTTACCACAATTTTGTCCTATAAACGCAGAAAGGTTTATAGCCATTAATTTAAGGAATGCAAACAAGATTTTGTTTCTCACTGTTGGACCCTCTTGAAGAAAAAAGTTTGGGTTTCAGTTACAGGTCAAATCGAATGCAGATCAGAATCGTATGTCGGGCCAGGCTCTTTGGGTCGGTTTGGGCAGAGTTCGGGCGTTAGATTGACAAAATGTCGAGTTTAATTCGGGCATGCAAACGTATTTGCCTATTGTTTTAGCCTTTAGCAGCGCTGAATTACGACTTCGCTTAAGTATAGATACGATTATTACTACACAATTATTATTGCATTACATTGATCAGCAGCAAGTCTTTTTTGTTTATTGCTTTGTTTTGAGCAGCATAGTATTATTTTAACCGCTTACGAGGAATAACCGAAAACATTTTTGGACATAACTTAACTTCTGCTGTACTTTTCGGCATGGTTTTGGTTTCAAATTACTTTTCGAGTTCAGGTTTATGCTTTTGGGTTCGGACCAGTATTAGTCGGCCGGCTTACAAATCGAATGCAGGGTACCAAAGGCCTTCAACCGTTACAAGAAAATATCATCATTTTATCTCTCAGAATGACAGCGCAAAGTAGAAAAAATTGGTATTTATTAAAATGACGGACAGGGAAGTTGCGATAGACCTTGCGGTCATCGAGTCAAGTTGAGGCCATCGGATCAAGAAATAGCGATGGCGGTATAGTCATGTCGTCGTCACAATTTTGTTGTAATACACTACGGCAATTATAATGGAGAACTGAACTGAATATTCAATGACATAGAATAAAATACGCAGAGCAATTGAACATTATTTCGAATATTTCAAAATTGCTCAAAATTACTCAATATGTCTGAACACCTTTGCCTGCAATTTGCTATCAGCAGAGGTGGAGTTAAGAACCCAATCTTCGAGGCCTTCGCCAAGAACACGAAAAAAAATCCGAGGCCGAGGACAGAGTTTTCGAGGGCAGCCGCTTTCCAGGCCAAGGACAGGAATGATCGAGGCCAACAACCAAGGACACAATTTTTCTTATGGTCGGCAAATTTTCCATTTTTTAAAGTGCGAAAGATGTTACATTTAATTGAGTTTTTGATGGTTATTCGAAAATAGTAGTTTTTAAAAATAATGAATGTCATTTTGAAGTTTTACGCGTCAGCAGCAACGTTGATTGCGTAAGGTAACGGTATCGTGGTAATGATCAAACAATTAGGGCCGTAACTGGTGAATGGAAATAACTAAATTATCCTTGTGGAAGACCGGCCAGTTGGTCGAGCGGTAGCGCGTTCGTCTCTGGAGCAGGAGGTCCGAGAAAATCTCGGGCCAGTCAAATCAGACACAGAGTTGCCAACGGCTTGCCACCGCTGCGACATTTCTTTAAAAGGAGCTGTGTTGCCCGGGTGCAATGATGCGGAGATGAGTGCCGCAAACTCGTTACACGCTTCGGCGTATTCCAGCAAGTATAACGAAAGATTTGATCTCTACGTGAAAATGGCCATTTTTAAGGCCTTTTAAAACTTTATCAGTTAGGGCCCAGGTGCAAACGTCTACTGATAAAGGATCCTCACTGTTTTAGGAGATGCCAAATACATACCTTATTGCTTGATTAAAAGACTTTTTTTCAAAGAATTTTTTAAAATATTATCATATTTTTAAATATCACATAGCGAATATGATATTATTATTTAAAAGTATTGTAAAACTCTATAAATTTGTGCTTTTAAATGAGTTGAGGTACCATACCTGGTATTCGCAAGCTCAAGTCCTAGGAAAAAATGGGGTTCTGGGGCCGATGACAAAATTTCCATGCCTCCGTTGAACAATTTTGGTGTTTCTTTTTTTTTTTTTTTTCAGCAAAATAGCAATTTTTGTGACTTTTCCGGGAAATTACACAATTGGATTTTCGAAGCGATTTGAAAAAGAAAATACCGTAAAAGTTAAATGAGAAAAATTTTAGTTTTCTCACATTTTCCCAATTCTAATTTTTAAGCCAATGTTTTCTTTACGTTTCAGAGCACGTGATATTCCTTATGCAGTCTCTATTGTCTCACATGCGCAACTAATAACGCCTATCAATGAACAAGAGCGTAGGTTTTGGCCTCCAAAAAACTGTAAATTAAATTTAAGGTATATAACTGTAAAATGCAACCTGAGAATCCCAACAGGGCAATATTAAGGAGGACGGCATTGAGACATTTGCCCCGAAACCCCGACTCTTCAAAAGACCCACAATTGTTCAAACGTAAAAATAATAAATCATTATTATTATTTGGGTATTTTCTAAAAATACCCAAATTTTTGGCTGGAGCTTCGCCCTCTCATCTTCATGACGTTGTGAGAAAAATTGGTAAAGTCCGTGGTTAAGTGCAGCGCGCATCTTTCCAGGCATTCGAACAATGATTCGTAGTTTTATTTAATTTCTAACTCGCTTTTTTAATAATTCAGTTTATTGATTAGGACTCTTAGCGGGATTTTTAACGCAAAAATTGCTCAGCGGATGTGACTTTGACCCCCAGGGACAATGATTAAAGTAGTCCTTTCTTATCTCAAACCAAATTCTTAGCAATATTTGCTCGCGTATTTTCAGAACAATTTGGCGTTATCAAGATACGTTTTGTAAGTTATATCAGGGATACACTATAGCTTAAACTGTATTTCATTATCACGCACATTATACTTTCTTTCGAATCCACACTCAGATAGGCACGGTCATGTTCTAGGATTAGAAACTCAAAATGTTTTGTATCTGGACCCCCGTATGTATAATTACTAAGTGTACCCTCTTTTTTGTACTTTGATTTGCTATCTCTCAGGCTGGCATCGCTGCCCGAATCCTAACTATAATGCAAGGTTCCGACGAAAAACAATAAAAAAATGCAGCGTGAATCGAATCTGAGCGCGAGACTTTGCAGACGTGCGCTCTAACCACTGCGCCACAGAAAGGACGCTGGCAACAGTTAAAATGCCGTATTAAACTCAAGTTAATGAGAAAAAAAGCAATAGAATGTAATTATACGGGTACGCTTTGTTAAAATGCCCCCCAGATCCCTTGTTATGACCTCGAATGATTTTAATTCTTTGCTGTTTGTACCACCGGCATCGAAAGTATTAGCAGAAATAAAAACAACTATTCTGCACTGCCTTTTGTCCCTTCAATCTCCGATTAGAGCTCTCACACAATGCCACTTAAAATAAGATTTACAACGACTTGGCTATCACATTATATTATTTTTTAACTAAGGAAAAGAAACAAAGCGGCAGGCTAGAAGTTTAGGTTATTTGTTTAGTTATTTTCCTTTTCAATCAGTCAATCAATAATGCTATCCACGATCGAGGACAGGACATTTTTGAGGACTTGTAAGCTTAAAGGCCAAGGACTTGAGCTTCGAGGCTAAGGACTTCAAAGAAGTGTCCTCGAAAACGTCCTCGAGGCCAAAGTCGTACTCAAGGACTTCACCTCTGGCTATCAGCAAGATGCAACCTCACAACAAATCAAATGGAACTTGATTTTATTGGCAACAACATGCAATAACATAAAACAAGGAAGTGATTTTTGCTACAGACTGCCATCCAGCGGCAGCAGCACGCAAAATAATGTGTGTTATAGTGGCAATAATCATATGGATAAAACGCAAAGTCAAACAAATCACAAAACAAAGAAGTGCTTGACATTTGAAAAAAAAAAAACGAAAAAACAAACAGCAGCACTTTGCTTGTGTTCTTTAAAAACACTACAAAGGAAAGCCAATTTATGGCTTTTAATTTAATAGCAGATGCGCAGCACGTAAAACCAAAGCTAAAGTTGATAATAAAAAAACATCCAATAAAGAATAAAATGCTCAGGGTAAATTTTGTACCATCGCAATGATTCCGAACATCATTTTCAAGCAGTATTTAAAAAATTCAACACAATTTGAGCGATGAACTACTTCCGAGCTAAAGCCCCACCAAACACAAAAATCTCCGACCGTCTTTCGTTTAATCAGCTATGCAATGCACTGATTGACTATTATTGCACGGAAAAGCACGACATTGACAGGTGATCAAGGTCGACGTTGCATTTGTTTGATCCCGGCTGCAAGTCCTTGGAAACCGGCGTTGTAATCGATGCGTACGCTGTTGTGAAGAGCGTCACTGGCGCGATCGCTGTATCTGAAGCGAAATGATAAAATTATAGCACGGCTTTAATTGTAGCATTCTCATTATAGGCGAAAGGCATTCGAATGAAGTGGCAATTCAACTGAAACGAATTCAGTTTGCCGAAAGCAACGATCTTCGGAAGTTCTCGCTTATACTTTGAAAGGTGATCAACGAACTTCCTGGGCCATGATGTACCTGGTACCCCCTTTAGCCATAATTCGGTTTGGAAAAACTATCCTTTGCTCTAGTTTTTAGTGTTTTAAGAAGCTTTGCTGTTAGTGACTTAAAAGAACAACAAATATGTTTTTGTGAAGAAAAACTATTTCTTCCATAACTTTTTGTATTTATCAACTTTTTTTTTCAATCATTTAGAAAAAACATTTAGCAATCTAACAACAATTTCACAACTGACCAGTGACCACGCATTTTCGTTCAACAAAACCTCAAAGTTGGTTTTGTTATTTGAGTTTAAGCAAAACTTGAACTGAGTGTAATTTGAAAAAACCTGTTAATACATAAAAACTTCATATTCTAGGGTTACGCAGCTTTGAAAAAGTTGTCCAAATGCTCAATCACTTTACTTCCCTTCTACGAGGCACCATGAAATTGACCAATTTTATGGAAAAAGATCTTAGCCTATGGACCAACAGCAGCTCAGAGGCTTTCCATTGAAATGCTTATTGTCTACATGATTATTGCAGATACCTTCCGTTCCTGTCAATTCCGGAAACGAGAGCTCCGTAAAGGATGTGTGGATTATCCTGGTTCCGGTACATCATGGATCTGGAGCAGGGGGAAGGGGGTATCGGACACATGCTGCAAAAACAACAAAGGTGGTAGCTGTTGAATGTGTCAAACTAAAATAACAATAAAAGCTTTTACGGTTGTTGTCTTCCAGAAACAATTTAAAATTCAAGTTCTTATAAGTATAAATCGCCGAAGCGTCTTTTTGAATTGTTTTGCTATATTTTAGTAACAAGAACTCCATTTACCACGCACAATTACATTTAGAGTAAAAATCGTTCAAGCTAGTAGCAAACATATTACAAAAAAAAGCGTTCTAGCTACAGTGTACGTAATGCATCCGATCAAAGATTCAGTTCCATTATTTCTGCTTACCTTCCCTGGTGATGAACCTGTTTAGGGGAATTTCTCCCAACCCCAACCACGTATCCTTGACCTCTCACTCCCACCAAAGTTTCCATCAATTCTTCGGCATATTGTTGACTCAGTCTTTGTTCCTCTTCCGAGCCCTGGTTTCGAGCAGCGTATACAGCGAGGAAAGCCGCGTTTACTGAAAATCAATCATCTATGTGAATTACAAGTTGCATTGTTAAAACAAAATTTAAATCTCGCATACGCAGATTCAACATGGGAAAAAAGTTAATTAAAGTCAACAATTCATGTACCGGCACTAACGTTTTTCAGCGCAAGTTTTAGCGATGTGAAAAAAAAACTTACGTTTACTTCAACCACTTTTTAACCAAGAAATCCAAGACCCAGAGTTTGATTCTTAGACCTCCTGTTCCAGAAACGAACACGTTACTAGCTCAACCAACTGGCCGATGAGGAATTTTATGTTTTAAAATGTAATGCAAAAATGCTCTACTGTTTTGATTTCACAATTTGAATAGCAGAATTTCTCTTTCAATTCGATATACTCAAAAATGTTTTTCAACTTGAATAATGAAAATAATTAGTTCGTACCAGTAAAGTAGCTTAACCGAACTTATACACCCTGCAACTTTGCGTTCTGAGTAGAAAACAAGTTTAAAAAATACGTTTATAACGTTTGTACTATGAAAAGTGTCATTTATTTAGTTCATTTTACATAAAACTACACTATAAGTTCACTCAATTACTGGCAGAATTAAGTGTGGACGCATTGTGACTTGCAGGACTAGTGGTGACGAGTTCCGAATATCATGTTTATAATTTCGTTATGGCTTTGCGTCACATCACATGCCTTGAATTGGTACTCAATTTGCTTTGCTCTTGTTTGTTTGGATTTCTTGCAAGGTTTGATATCTGATCTTTTTTGATTTCGATTAACCTTTCACTTATCCTGCATGCCATTTCATGCAAATTCATAATGAAATAACACAACAACACAACTTTAAATGATTACAAATCCTTGATCAATTTCATGGCGCAATGATAAATAAAATAATTAAATTTGCTTTTTGCACGACAAAGTAAATCTATCATGGCGTTTGCTGAAAGTTGTGAGAAGACGTAGAGGTAATTTGTATTGAGAATTCGGTTGTGAGACTGAAACACGAAGTGGGTCGCAAAGCTGACTACAAATTGAACCCAAAATTTCAGTTGTTGTACAAATTTTAATCCAATATCAACCACACAAAAGTGAATGATTATATATTTTTTTCATGAGTGTTATATAAAGCTGCGGTGTTTTGTGAAGAAAAAGCTACTGTGTCAAAACACCCGAGCCTGTTGAATTGATCGTTAATTTTTACTCGTCAAGATTGGAAATTATGCATTCTTTCGTCCAAAACTCGAAGGATTATCATTCAATTTTATTTCTCGCGAAAAGCGTGCTTATTAACCTCCTTACATATTTGGTCATGCCATGATGCACCGCAAACCAACTAACTAAACCATACAAAACAATGACATAATAATGCACAACATTCTTTGCAATGCTGATTCTCACCTGTGTACATGTTGGAGTCAGTCGAGGTCAAATATAGAAGGCGCCGAGAGTTAGATCTTGACCTGGTCATGAACCAGCTCAGGTACTGGCTCGTTTGCCGTTGATACCGCGGGTTGCTTGCCAAGTTTGCCAGGAGTATCTGCGCGACATATTACATAACTGGTGAAACTGAACAACTAACAAGAAAAAGAAGGTCGATGATTTGGCGATCGGCCATTGACTTGCTGTGTGGGTTGACACGGAAATGATTTTGGATGCTGGAAAGCAGATGGTTTCCTGAGGAAATCAATCCTAATGGTGAAACCAACAACCGGATCGATATTACGCAACATAAAACCTTCAAACACCACCAAGAGCTGTATGCAAATACTTGCTTCATTTCATCCAAGTAAATCTTCGTCCAAAATCTTTTGCTCGTTAAACTGAGAAACCAACTAAGTCGGAAAACCAAATGACCGAAAAAAATTTAACCCCAACATAATTCTAATTATTTTTAGAAATTTCACTTTTTTTAATGCTTCAACCGATCAGTGGTCGATTGAGCGTCTGCGACAGAAGCGATGAAATTGAGTTCGATTTACTAGTCAAGTCAAAAACTGTAAAAATTGGTATTCTTGACGTTCAAGATTAATTATGAGTCAGCGTGAATAAGTTTGTGAGGTAGACAAGTGGCAGTTTGACTTGAAGATTAAAAAATCTCCTTCGCAGTTTTTTGGTTAAGACAAGTTGATAAATAAAGATGGAATAACGATAACAATTCAAGCAAAAGCCGAGTTGTTAGTTTTTTTGACAATTCTCTGTGATTTTATCGGTTGTATCTAACGAATTCCATTAAATCACAACGAACCTGGATGAAGCTCACGCATTCTCGAAACGGAATATAAAAAGTTTTTTGTATCAGTTTTGCTTTTTGTTACTTACAAATTTATTTATTTTAAAGTAAATAATTATCGCCTATCGTAATCATAATTATCAATTTGACATAAATACGGTAATTCGGTTATTAGCAGTTTACAAGCTGAACGACAAATAAGTAACGGTTGCCCGTACAGTCATTCAATTAAATTATTTATGTAGGAATAAAAATGTACTCCTCACCGATATAGCTTGGGATTTTTGCTTCATCGAAAATAGATAGGATCTTCGCCCGATACTCGAGGAGATGCCTTCAGCTATTGTGAGGTAGCGATCCTCTCCGGTGGCTTTGTACAACCAGATGGCAGCCCACGCCTAAAAAGTATACTAATGCCTTAGAAACTGTTTGCATTAGTAACATTGCTTTTGGATGCGTTGACAGAAAGTACCAAATTGCGAGCGATATTTTTGAGCTATATCGTGCGTTAGGATAACCATGACGGAGCTTTTGCAGTAAGCCTTGCAGAAAAGAAAAGATAACAAAATTACAGGAACATCATTTATTTAATCTAATCAAGTAAACACCACAAATAACGACGGCAATAGGTAAAAACAAATATATATTAGTCTACGTTTCTTATCAATTCGTAGTTATTGCTCTGTCAAAAACAATTAATAATAATAATAATACTGTAATTGCAACTTATATCCCCCTTAAAACAACACCAACAAGTGTCGATGAATCTGACTTAGGGGCCGTAGTAACATTCAAATTGCTTTACAGATAGCTTTGCAGAAATAAAGTTAATATACAACAAAGGTACTAATTCCACAGCTATAAGCATCAAAATACTGGTATCAAACAGTGGTAACATCCTCCAAGGCTAAATTAAAATTATACGCTTTTAGACGTTTTTTGAAAAGGGACAAAGTTTTAATTTCACACAGAGATAAATTGGCATTACAAGCACTAACCACTCTATTAATATGTTTTTCAAGGTTCAGTCGGTTATCAAATATTACATTAAGAATTTTAACGTAATCATTACGCATAAGCAAAGAACGGCTATAATCAATTTGTATGTTAGAAATTATTCTGAATTCAACGTTACGGTTAGATAAAATTTCGATAACTGTGGTTATACTTTCATTCAGTTTTAGAAAATTGCAAGTCACCCAATGCTTTAAATCTTGCAAAAGTGCTCGAATATTGTTTTCAAAAACGAACAATAGCTAGGATTGTGCCTATCTTCAAACCAGAGTTATAAACGGGCCGACTAATGCAGGCCCGAACCCGAAAAGCGATTTAAATCCAAAATCAGGCCCGAAAGTTAAGTTGGTCTAAAAAATGTGTACGGCTATTGCTAGTATGCCGGTAAAATTAAAGTAGTTACTGCTGCAGATTGTGACGCAGTAATCATAATAATTGTGGTAATAATTGTATTGATGCTTAAACGAAGCCGTCAATCAGTATTCTAAAGTTATATAAATTACTCTTTTATCACTAATGATGGAATCGCTTGGGACTTCGCCTAAGCGAAATGATGGAGGTGATGGAAGACCGTGAGGTGTGGCGGCTCAATCTTGAGCTACTGCCCCCGCAACCCTCACGAAAAAGCGGGCAATGAAGAAAGAAGAAGAAGACTCTTTTATCACGCTTAAAAATCTAAAACACAAGGCAAGTACGTATATCAAGCCCGCATTAAGTCCGGCATGTTGACAAGCTTAAGCCCGAACCCGACCCAAATAGCCCGGCCCGACTGACAAGTCTGCTTCGAAATGTTTTGCTAGCTGTTTGAACTCACAATAACATCGAAAACACCGTGCTGAAAGCGATAACTGAAGTAGTAAAAGTAAGAAAAAACGCCAAAGCAACTTATATTTTTTCCACTTTTTGAGTTGCAATGTAATTCTTTCTTAAACTGTGCAAACAAGATTGGAATTCGGGACCTAATAACGGGCCGACCCCGCTTCGGAACTCACCACTTCTTCTTTGTAATCATGGTTCACGCCGTACCAGAAAGTTGAGTCTTCTGGATCGAAACTGTAGCGCCTCTGGTGTAACTGAGCAAACTCGAAAAGTTCCTGGGCCATCGCCAGGCATTTCTGAGCGTAATTTGCATCTAGAAAACATAAAAGCGATGAACTGGAATGCCCAGATATTTTCACTATAAAAATATGATTGTTGGACTAATGTTCATTGTCTGGCCAAATAAATCGTCGCCGCTCGCGCAGATGCACAAGTTTTCCAACGGAAAGAACAAATAAGAAAATGCAGTTGACGGGAGAAACTCATTTATCTTCGCATGCGGTGAACAAATCGTGAAATTTTGATGATCAAATATTTTGTCCAATTATGCTTAGTGAATACTGACAATCAAAAAAGAAACTGTTTCACCGAAAATTTTCTTTCACTTTTTTATTAATTCTGACCAAGTCAAGTCTAACCCAAATTCAAATCCTTTCGCTAAAACTAACCCTAACTCAAACCTTAACTCAAACCCTAATCTTACACTTAAAAAAGTAAATTAAAGATGCGCAGATGAATGTATTTCTCATTTTTGTTTTATTCTCTTTAACATAAAAATTTTCGGCAAAACAGTCACTCTTTAAAAAAATTAAAAAAATAAAATTGAGTAACAATAAGAACGCTAATAGTCGTAAACCAGATTTATGCTAATAACTGAGCAAGAAGCATTTTAAGAGAAGCTTCTGCACAGTTTCTTGAAATTCGCTCCACAATGTCCAACGCCCAAAAGATCAATGATATAACATTTCATTACACTAAAATTTATGATCAACCACAAAAATAAAAGCATGATGTGTAAAGTGTTTCAACCCAAGTTGACGTTGAGAAAGTAAAGGCGTGCTTCTTTGCACACGTTTGCATAGTATTGCCAAGATAATTATGAGGCTTGCGAGTCGTATCAGTTGAAACCAAATTTGTCCAATCGTGTCCGAACTACTCAATACCACCAAAAAATGTGAAAGAGCGAGCAGCTTTTCCACTTTAAACAGCGGAGATGGAAAAACACGCAAACACTTGTTTGAAGTTTGTTTTTTTTTCATCATAGTGCTACAAAATGCCAGCAAAGAACTTGAAAAGGCTGATTTTCTCATCCCCATTCAATACGTTTCCTGAAGCTAATGCTTCAACACCAATGTAAATAATATGAAAAATCATCGACCAGAATTCGTTCACGCAGGGAATGAGTATGTTACGGTGTGGCATAAAAATTAACTAGACATTTTCATTTCACAACCACCACCGTAACAAGATTTAGAAATACTTTTTGCTGAATTTGCTCTTCTAGAGGCCAAAAAAATTCTGCCGCGTTGATCTTACAAAATATGGCTGTATGCAGCCTGTATTCGCTCATTGATTTTGTTAATTACGCTAATAGGTTTGTCGTAATTAGAAATTACGCAAAATAAGAGCTTCCTAAAACATTGTTTTAAAGGTGAGGATCAAACGCAAGCCAACCTTTTCGCAAAAAGAAACTACACGCTATAGTGTCGGAGGAATTCGTTGTTCGGCTGGCTAGGCGATCTAATTTATCTCGCTTTCTGCACTACATCCCAACACTCTGCAAACATTTCAAAGGTTTGATGTCAAACAGCAACAAGAATGAGTTTATCGTTTGATGAAAGAAACGTGAATAAGTTTCCAACAATATTAAAATTACCAAACATGGCCCTAGGCGTGATTAGCAATTACCAATTGCTTTTGGCTGGTTTTCCAACAATTTTTCATAACTGCTTTCAACATTCTGATCAATGTTTTTGGCTGGACTATTTTTAGATTTTTTGATGGTGCAAACGTTTTGCACGCGCGACTTTCTAAAGTTGTTGTGAACGGACGATCTTCATTGTATTGAAACAACGCTTAGGCGTTTCATTTAATTCACTATCAAATACGTCCTCACTGCTCACCTGTTTCATTGAATAAAATACTGGACGCTGCCAAACTTGCAGCGACTTCCCCTGCTACGTCAGCAGCTGGTTTTGATGGAGAGGCAAAGTGAACAGTCCTGGTGGACGGATCCGATTGCTCCGGGCGACTCCAATCCTGCGATGATGACGTGGCATCTCCAATCTGAAAAATCCAAAATGAAAAGATGTCAACTTTCTTTGAATTGCAATAAAAAGTTGAAACTCATATAGATCGTTGTAAAATGTTAATAATCATTCATCAAAAATTACAACTTTATTTCAACCCAATGACATATAATTTTAGGATCACATTGGGATTGTTGTCTCGAAGTATGTAAGACGGCGAATGTGTAAATTGTACCTATTATTTCCAAAGCTGAGCAAATCCTTAATAGGTCCACAAGTTCGGGTCTTTTTCAGTTGCAAAATATTGCGATTAGAAGTAGTTTTAGTTGCGAAAGCTTTGACTTTCTAATCTTCATCTCCGGAAATATAAAAAAGTACATTTCATTGAAATCGAAAAATGCTGAAAGCATCTTCTATGTTTTACTAAAGTTTTGCTGATGTGATGGATATCTATTTCGGTTTAGACACAGCACGAGTACAATATTGAATTACAAGTAGATAACTGATTGTATTTATTTTTTCCGCTACCTGTGGAAGTTTAGCTAACGGCTATTGTAAAAAGTTGAATGCAGTATTCAAATTTGCTAAGATTTTGAAGCAAATTAAGAATTGCAAAGTAGCGTTGTGGACTTCAGCAAATTTATCAAATCGAATATTGCCTTGAGGTTTTTTACATATTTATCAGTAGCCGAGTTGCGTTGCGGATTGCCTTACACAATAATCTGTTTGCAAAATTGCGAATCGCGGAACTGCGTTCAATTTCGGAATTGCGTGCGACTAACCAATACCAAAACCTATTGCAGAATTGCAGACTGCGCACGTGGAAAAAACTGCAAAGCCAAGCACTGTTTGTTTCACCGTTAAACGAGGATTCAAAACAAAGTCATTAAAGCATCTAAAGTTAGGGCAATCATATTAGATTGGCATTGACTTTATACTTCTTGACCCAGCCATTCTAGATATGCTCTACTTCAAACACCACGTAGGGGACTCCCTGATCTTAATTTTTTTGGCAACCCTAACGTTTCAATGCAGAAGCCTAGCTCACAGGGGCCTACATTGACCGTACATTCGTGAAAAGACCTCTGCGGCTTAGTGTAAATTGGGGTGCTGTCTTAAATACGATAGCCTCCCCAGATGTTATCAACCCCAAGGTTGCCAATAAAGGTTATAATTAGAGAGGCCCCTATGTCGTGTTTGAAGTACAATGTCTCTGGAACGGTTGGGCCAAGAACGATGGCGTCAACGCCAATCTAATTTAATACGATCGCCCTAACTTTACATATCCCCATTGATTTTGCCTGCATTTCTCGTTTAAGTCTACTTTGCAAAAATTTAGATTAACTTAAGATTTCTCACCTGTACCACCAGAGTATTGCGAGCAGTTCTGCATTTGATTAAATAATCAGTGGCCCAACGGATCTGGTTCAAAACCTCGGTCATTTCCCCAGCGTTCACGTAAGCATCCCTGTAATCGATTGCTCCCCATGCAAGAAGAGTAGTGGAGAACGCGATTAGGGGGGTGTTCTTCACATTTCCTCCCGCTGAAAATAAACAGACTTAGCTTCACGCAAGAACTGTATGCTGCTAGATCAATCATTTGAAAACCCGCTGCTTACTGCACAGTGGCAAAAAACAAAAAGATTCGCGTACAACACTTGTGTTGAAAACAATCCCGCTCCCATAAAACCAAGCTACTAATGCAAAGTAATACAACGTCATAAACTAGAGCAAAAGCCAGTTCACTCATCCGAGCTTTGAAACTTTATTTCTCACAGTGTAATATCCAGTAGCGTATGCAGGATTTTCGAAAGGGGGGGGTCAGGAAATTTGAAAATAATGAAGAGCAAACAAAAAGTTACTCCACTCAGAATCAGTCCGCATTCCTGCCCAAAATCAGGTGACGACCAAAACAAAAAAAAGGTCTTCACTCAAATTTTGGTCCGGTTTTTGTCCCCAAATCAGATGAAGACCAAAAAAAAAAGATTTTTTACTCAAATTTTGGTCCGGTTTTTGGCGCAAAATTGGGTGAAGGCCTAGTATATTGGTCAAACCCTCTATCCAACTTGCAGAGGAGAGCATGCCGCAATTTTGCATACTAATTATACTATCTAATTATACTATCCTGGCGACACAAAGAAGGGGACCATGGCCCAATGGCCCCCCCCTAAATACGCCCCTGGTAATATCGATGATCACGACGTACAATCAAATGTACGGTTGGTTTGTTGCCTATGATCTTAATTTGTTACTCCGTGAAAGCAAATGGAAACTGAAACTAAGCTTTCGGCTCCGATTTTTGAAACATTTTAGTTTTTTTCTTTTTTTGTTAAGTTAGAAATTTTTATACCAGAAGTTAAAAAAAGAGAACTTTAGCCAATCAGAAACTTGAGTTTTCTAAATTACCTATTGAGTTTTCCTAATTCTGGGATAACACAATCGCTGGCGTTGTGTCGACTCCTCTTCTCTCTAATGATGAAGTCAGTTGACTTCGAAACACGGAATTACACCTGCGATGGGTGCTCCTTCTCACTTGCGTCATTCGGGGTTGAAACGATTCCTATAAGAATCTTTGTGTCTGTCTCACCTAATAATCGGACTCACAATAACAACGCTGCCACAGCTTGGTTTATTAAATGAATGGGGTCATGTTGTACTGTATAGTATTTATTAGTTCGCTGCACTGTCTGCTCTAGCAAAACCTCAGAAGCTAGTTAACGACTTACAGTTGTACCAGCCTCCCGTCAGATCAGCTTGAACAGAGCAGCCGTCCTTCAAATCGGCGTCGCCTCTCCATGGAATCCGGTTCTCCGGTGGCAGGATTCCGGATCGCTGTGCCTCATAAAAAAGGATCGATTTGTGGAGAAGCTCGTTGTAGTCGACAGCTCCTACGAAGAAAGATGTCAAAAAAAAATGCTACAGAGTGCAGACTCGTAGCCATTGGAGTATAAGATTTTCAATGGCATAAAATAAATTTAATAAATTTGCTTCAATTAATAAAATTGTTTACCACGCAATTCTGTGTTAAATATATTTTTTATACCTCTGCAAGCTTATGACGCCATTTTTTTACCAATCGATAATTTTAGCTTAAATTTAAAGCATGTTTATTTTTTCGGCAATGATTGCATACAGTTTTGCATATTGTTTACACCTCAAAACCGCTTTTTTCAATGACCACAATTTTCTGATTTTATGCAGCAAACAGTTTTGTGGATGACACGGCGCTGGTCAATCCATTAGGAGCGCATTTTGAAACTATAGTGAGTTTCTAGTTTGTGCTACAGTATATCCCTACAATTTTATCTCATGCATAATTGATTGCATATCGTATTAATAGGACATTTTGGCATGTGAACGACAATTCTGATGACATAGCTCACCTTCCTCCGATACCTCCCACTCCGGCACAGTGTTTCCTCCCAATGCCTCCCTTCCGTTCGGGGCATCGGGTAGGCACCGCTGAGTAGGTCTTCCACTCTCTCCCACTGATGTTTCAGCATCTTCGGTCTCTCCTTCTCTCACTTGCGATCTGAGGGGTACAAAATCATGTGAAGAATATAAAGCATAAAATTAGCTGGCAAAAGATGCATTCATGCCCATTAAAAACTTTTTTAAAAATATTCTCGCTTGTCTTTTAAATTTTTGAATCAGATTAACCAAAAAAAGTTACATCAAATCAAACATAATAACTAGAGTTTAAAAATATAAAATATAACTCAAACTACCACCAAAAATCAGACTACAAGCCCAATGAAGCCCAATATTACCACAGCAGTACCCACAATCGCTGCCGTCTTTTTACCCACGTAACATCTCACTCCAGTAGTCAAACCAGTTTGTCGCCAAGATAAGAAAATAAAAAACGGGGAGAAAAATAACATTTTATGAACTTTTTTTAGGAAAACAATGAACCAGTTGATTAAAACACAAAATTATTTATGAGAAATTTCACATTTCTTCATAAACATTATCATTTTTTAATTGCATCTGCTACACAGTTGCTAGATTTTTTTTTTGGTTTTGACATAGAAGTTCAGTTAAGACATTATATATATTTTAGATCATAAAAACTGTTTTTCAGATAAAAATAGTTGCTTCATGATCATAAAAAAAGAAGATCATAAAAACAATTGCTTCATGATTACTGCGGTTAGTGCTAATCTGCGATCTGTGCAGAGAATTAAGAAATAATTTTTTATTAATAAAACTTTACACAATCGGAAATCTGGTTTCGTGGATAATCAAAGCGCTAATCAAAAGTCAACAATAATAATTACGGTATTTAATCGTTTGCGTGCAATTTGGCCTAAAGGCTACCAGCGCGGAAGCCTAGGGAAGAGTCACCAGAACGGCTACTCTGCTAAAACAAGCAATGCGAAAAACTGTCTTCCAGCAGGAATCGAAACTGCAGCCTTTGGATTACCGGTCCACTGCTCTACCTTTTGAGCTAGAGAAGACGTCTCCTCGCATGACTAATTTTGGTAATCCAAAGGCTGTAGGTTCGATTCCTGCGGGAAGGCAACTTTTTCGCATTACTTGTTTTTAAGTAGTCGCCGCTCAGATGACTCTTTTCTAGGCTTCCGCGCTGGTAGCCTTTAGGCCAGATAGCACGCAAACAATTAAATATTAAACGCTCTGGCCAGCAAACGTAAAAACATCACCATTACAGTAAATTATTAACAATTATTATCTTAAACTAGATGGATGCAAAAATTTTTTTTCTTTGACAATAAACAACGCAGTTTGATTAATTGGAGAATTGCTTCAAATTGACGCTACTTCAAAGTTGGCAAATGCTGGGCAACACGTGATATTTGAAAGGTTATGGAAGAAAACAGCTGTCACGACACCACGTTGCACCGACAGTGGATTGGTCGCACAAAGGTCAAATGAAAAAAAATCGAAGAATTTGGTAAAGTGCGAGTATATTCGTGAACGTAAAAAATAAGTTGTTAAAATGGGAAAAAGTCTATCTCAATTTTTAAAGCATATAATTTAATGCAGCCCATGACACTATTAAACACTATTAGACATACGTATAGTCACACGAACTTCCAAAATTTTAGGTATTTGTTGTGTTGTTGACGGTTCTAATTTTAAAAATTATAGAATGAAAACCGCGAAATCATTATTTTTAGACTCTGAAATTTGAAGTTTTGTTATAAATATTTGTAGATCAATCATAAATTTTTGATTGCATTTGTAGCTTATTTATAAGAAATAACCTAAACAGATATTCTCCTGACGAGTTAAAAGAGTGAGCAAGCAGTGGAGGGTTTTAGTTTAGTGTTTTTAGATTCAAAATTTTATTGTCTGTCATTGATTCTGTTAGTATAGTTTAAAGAAATCATTGATTAGTTTCTGGAAGTACTGAACTGCGCATTATTGTGGCATGGAGTTTGTTCGTATTATGTGAATGCATTGCATAGAAACGTTTCCAACCACGATTTGAGGATACTGTTTCGTCACAAATGATCTCCTGCGTTCAATCAATTTGTTTCAAAATGCTTGACAAGAGGTTAATTTGTTTTTTCATTAAAGCTTCTAATTGACTTTTCAACTTCTTTTTAATGGTTAGTCCGTGTTTGGTGTTTCCAATTCCCTTCGTAGATTGGTCAAATGTCAAATAATGGCTGTGGTCCAGCGACGGGAATGACACACTAGCACGATATTGTTCAAAATTCCAGAGTGCAATCCCATGAAATACGGGAAAGCTTTCCGTGTAAAATAAAGAGAAGAAAAATAATGTTGCCAAATGTTGAATGTTTCTGCAGTATTCGACCACGTAAAACGCAGTTCAAGCAAATCCATTTTGTTTTAACTGTATTGCACTAAACTAGGTGTCGTGAAAATTACGAGATGGCAAGTTTGTTTGTTTGTTTTAAAAAACAGACGATATCGTGGAAAATTTGCATACATGGCGTACTGCAATACCGTTATGAACTTCCCACAAGTGATACATGGACCAACGATGCAAAAAAAAAATATCACAGCGCTAGCAATTTTTACCCCATCTTCATTTAATTTGTTTCGATCCAACCAAACCAAAAAAGCAAAAAGCAAGAGTCCAAATCGGGTGTGTTGTTTCCTACGTTCCTTCGCCGAGAGTCATAGCAATAAAATAAAGAAAACTCGTAGTTTTATATACGAGTATGTACGCAGTACGCACAGTATGTACTCTGTACCTTTCGTTGTTGAAATCTCGTAACTGAGAAGAATTTCTGGTCTCAACTTGAAAACCTGGGCCGCTGCAAACGCCCATCAACTCGGCAGAACTTCGCAGCCTGAAAATTCTTAAACCCGGATAAAAATCTCCACTGATGGAAACACTGAATTCCTGGAATCAAAAGCAATGTTTTTGACTCTTGCAGCTGAAATAAGTTCTTTTCAACTTCATGCAAAAATGATGTTCAAGACATTGCACTTTCCACATACGACACCGGCGCGAAGTACGGCACTATTAATTTTTTAGAAAATTAGTTCTACTGCTATATGATAATAACTGAAGGAAAAACACTTTCCGTGAAGTCGATTTCATTCAAACTTTTGCAATAAGCTTTTCGGACAGATATTAGAGATCGAAACTGAAGAGTTCCGTCCGAAAAGCTTATTGCGAAAGCAAAATGAAATTGACTTTACCGAAATTCGTATTCAAATTTTGCACCTCCTCGAAAAACAGTTTCTTTAACTTATTTTCAGCAAACGTTATCATATAACTTTTGGATGGGTAAATACTTCGCATTTTTTTAATTTATTCCCAGTGACTACTTCATGTTTAAAGTGGGTTGAGTAATTTACTGGAGTGAATTATTGTCGGTCAATGTTCATGAGCTACAATTTTCAAAATCAAGATATTTAATACAAACAATAATTTTTTCACATAATTTCTCAAATGCTCTATGTCACAATCTACTTATATATTATCTTACCCGATCTTTTTCGATAACTGAGACAGGGTTTTGAGGTACAAAGCAATATTCTCGACGACTAGGACGAATAGAACCACAGCTGACTTTCATAAAACCTTCGCTGGAAAGATCTTTAAGAGGAATGGGAAACTTCATTTTGATCATTAAGCCTTGTGACATTTCTTCTTCGAGCGCTGGAAAGAGGAAGACTCCAACGAAACCGGTTCTTGACATGCTGGTGACGCTGAAGTTTCCACTCATTGTCGGGCACCCGACCACGGTACCGTCGTAGCCGCGGTGTTTTGGGGACTGAGCGTCGTCCAAGTAAATGAAAGAAAACTGTCTCGTTGGGGGCGTGGGGAGAACCCGGGATTGGAATCTGTTTAGTAATGTGCGCGATGTGGGAATACCTCTTTGAGTCCCAACACTGGGTTCGGGAAACCGGGTTCTTGCATTAGCCGGGTTGGGGTTTCTAAAAGGCTGAGGTAGCGTTCTTCTAGCCGGTAGTGGCCTTCTTTGTGGCAGCCTACTCAAGCTTGATATTCTCAATGGCTCAGGCGGAGCCGTCGCTCGGAATTGGGATAAGTAAACCCTTCGTGTTGGTGGGGTTCTGCGTGGAAGGGAAGAAAACCTTCTGAACGACGATGGTGGAATCACCCTTGTCAATCCGGCTCTCGGACGGAATCTACTCAGAGATGGAAATGTTCTTCGATTAACCAGGGATGGTCTGGCAGTTGGAACGGTGCTCGGTGAAACAGAAGAGCGAGTAATGTTTGGATTGGAACTTGGGGAAGGGGAGGTCAGAACTTGGCTGCTGGGTAAGGTTCTTGAAGAAGTAAAACGTCGACTGCTAAACGAAATAGTTCTAGTGAAAGCCTCCACCCTTACGCCTGTGGGCAGGGTTCTAACTGGCAGAGGAGATGGATAAGCAGTTGGTAAAGTTATGATGGAAGCAGGACTTATGCTGGAAGGAGGAGTGGGAAGAGTTCTCTGTGTGAAGGTGGGCCTCACCGTTTGGTTGGCGAGTTCTTCTTCGACAGGTGCTTCTTCATCCGATTCAACGTCCGTCAAACTTTCGGAGACTTCCACAGATCTTTTGTGTCTCCTCACTTTGCTCGCTTGTTTCGTTGTCTGCTTTGTTGAAAACTTTTCTTGCTCAATCAACATTGCATCTAACATCAAGCGAGCATCTAGAGATAGACGAAAGAAAGTAAGGTGAAATCGTCATGCAAAATGTGCTGATTTGAGAATGATTTTGCGCAAAATTAAATTTATTTATGAAAAAAGCAGCGTATGAGACAAGAACAAGAAAACAACAATTTGAAAAAACTAATTTTTTATAGGCTTCAGCGAAACGTAAATACAAGCATTTCCAGTTTTTGGCAAGCTAAGAATAAAGTTGCAAAATCGAAAAACCGTTACAACTGCAGGTTAAATAGTTAAATTTGCAAATAACTATTTTAAAAACCATTTAGTGTAATTGTAATTACCTTCAAATTTCACCACTTGTCCATAATATTCAGCTCTATCATCGGCCAGAGCAGGAATGTCAAGCTTCATGTCAAAACCATTATCAGGCTTATTGCGTATGAGTAGGGCAAGGCGGGGCCCGGTGGCGAAGCAAGCCAGCTGTTCCTCGTCAGATACATCAATTCTAACCATATTTTGTAGAGTAACAATAAAGTTTGCTGTTGCAAATTGTTAGGCAAGTTTTACTCTTTTAGAAGTGTTAGCAACCGTCAGACTTTCCACATTTTTTATACCTCGGTTAGAACTTAGAACAATACTCGCACATAAAATACTCGCTAGGCAACAGAGGTGGAGTCCTCGAGGACAGATTTTAAAGTCCTTGGCCTTGGCCTCGAAGGTCAAGTCCTTGGCCTTGGCCTCGAGGCCTCAAGTCCTCGAAAATTGGCCTGTCCTCGGCTCGAGGACAGCACTATTTTTTGAATTGTTAAAATTTTGTGGAGCGCTTTACAAATTTCTTGGAAAACGTTTTTTTGTGGAGATCGCCTGAAAAGTTTTTGTGAAGACCTTTTTTTTTTTTTTGGAGAGCAATTGCGCTTGTGTCCTTGGCTTTGGCCTCGAGCATTCCTGTCCTTGGCCTCGAGAGTGTCTGTCCGTCTGTCTTCGGAAAGGCTGTCCTTGGCCTCGGATTTTTTTTGTGCCCTTGGCCTTGGCCTCGAGCCTTGTGTCCTCGACTCCACCTCTGCTAGGCAACATGTGAATTTAGACCGCTCAGATACAATTTGCAAAAAAGTTTCAACCATCAGAAAGTCAAGATGTGGAGTTCAGTACCAAAAGATTTAAAACAACTACAGTACATCATTCTGTAAGGTCATTTTAAGAAAAAATACGAAAAACGTACCTCTTAAATCAATATTGAAACTAAAGTATAAAACCAGGTATTGTGCTGTTTGAATACATAATTTAAATAAAATTATGCAAAATACAAAAATTTGATGATATGCACAGTACAGCAGTCTAGAATTTTTGAAAACAAGAAAAAAAATTTAAACTAAAACAGCCACCAAGATTAATTAATTTTAAAATATTACATTACGAGGCTGCACGACTTGAGTTAAAACCGAAAGGTCCCTTGCAGTTTCAAAATTAAGCTTTTTACTTCACTTTTCAGTAATCGGATCGAAGGTCGATTACTTTGTTTTTACTCTGCATTTCGTCAAAACTTTTTCTAAGTGCGTTTTAACTTTAAACTTTTGCAGTTACAAAAACAAGATAAATGATTTCAAGCGTTTGTATCTAAGCAAACTTTTATCAATTCCCTGACTCAAGCGTCCCCCTCGCTGTGATTCACCCACCTGACTAGGTCTCCGGGAGCGATTTCGTTCAATGTTTGCTGCTCGACGCCGAGAACCAGCACTGTGATGCTGCTATCATCAAGTGAGGAAAGATCATTGAGATCTTGAAGAGTTTCAACCTCTAGAACCGCATTTGATCTGCAAATGCATAAAGAGTTAGTATCAATCTATTTGCAGTGAGAAGTAGTATTTCAATGTCAGTAGAATTTACCATTAGCCTGCCTAATTGGCCATGCCTAAAAGTCGGAGACCGTCAACAAAATCACATAAATGATTAGGTAACTAAGTATTTCTGTGGGGACTGAACAAATTTTTTTGATTGATAGCACAGATTTTGTTGTTGTATAATTGATTGCGAAGAGGTTTATATCGGATGCGCTTTCTCACATCAACGGTAAACTTCTAAATTTTATCTGCTTGATGTTCTTTTTGTCAGCATCTCACGGATAATTAAGAAAGGGTAAATCTTGTAATAAAAATTAATGACAATATAAATGGAAATATTTTGTGGTCCGGTCATTAACCGACCCATGAACTCTCTTTCTTAGATAATTATTACATTTGTGAATTTATCATTATCGTGGGTTATTATTATCACTTCTGATTTGTTTTTTTTTAAGTAATTGAATTTATCAGATTGTTACTGGAACAACAAGTTTTGCTGCAGCGATGTTCTTAGAAAGCTCTGAAAAACAGAGAATCTCATTACGGAAAAGGTTGCTCACGCCGATTTCGATTAAGTTTTGTTCTGGTTATATTGAGTTCAGTGTTTCGTCGCGATAATCCCACTTTACAAGAATAAACCAAACAAATTGAATATAAAATAGGGAGTGCAGAAGACCAAAAGTAATACCCACCGGTAGCAACATTTGCCAACGAGTTTACAATTAGTATTGGAGGTGATTAGGTACATTTTGAGCGGATGAAGACACAAGCTAATTGCCTAGTGAAAAGCCATTGGCGCGTAACGATATCGCGAGTCTTAGTGTACGCACGCCTGCCCAACCTTTTAACTGCTACGGGCCACTTTTACAGAAGAAAAGTTATTGCGGGCCACTAGAATTTTTACCAAAATTAAGCACCAATAATTTGCTCGTTTATTTCGATAATATCAATAAAAATCAAACAGTTTAGTGAGCCACTTGACGTATTTACGTTTTCGGTTTATAGGTGTGCTCATTTTTGCTAAATCAATTTTAAATGCTGCATTTATGTTACCGGTACTAAAATGTAATTACACAAACAGTTACCCAAGACAAATACGAGAAAATAATATAAGCTGTATAATTCACTAGTATTTTTTTTAATTCACAAAAAAAGAATTTAAAAAATGATAGCAAATTTATACTCGTGGCTTTAGAAAATGAGTCTCTGCAGAGGACATACACGCACGGTGGCGTAGCCACAAGGGGGGGCTTGGGGGTTAGAACCCTCCTCATTCAGAACCTGAGAAACCAATGAAAAGACTCCATGAGGAAATCGACACCGCAAAATAGCCCGAAATTGCTCGAAATTATGCGCTTGAAGACCTTTTTTTCGCTCTTCACCTACAGTGTATTGACCGGCAAATTTGTGAGACTTAAAACGCCCCCCCCCCATTGAAAGTTTCAGGAATGATTTGAATGGAAACAACGCCTTTTCTGCAACCCCCAATGAAAAAATTCTTTCTACGCCCTGCATGTGTTTTTGTAAACATTATTTTGCTTGTCAGCAACAATAGGTTATAGTATCTAACAGGACCAAAGTCTAACATAGCCATAGAACACAGCCTAAGGAAAGTCCTCACTGTCTACCAGTCTACGTTAGTCAGAACTACTGATGTCCTTTGAAACTAACAACCTAAACAACTCTCTTACTTCTGCTGCCTGCAGGCTAAAGCTGCGTATCTACTTGATTTTTTACCAGTTTGTAACCTCGTTCTGCAGCTACCTCCTTTGAGCAAACAGGGCCGATTGAGCGTTGTTTTATTATGGTGAATTGAGAATAATGTTTTGTCGATCGTATTTTCAAAGAAAACGGTAGTTCAGAGGGTTTTAATGCTTGAAATTTATGCAGAAAATTCTCGATAAAACCAAAAAGTTTGCTGTTTTGAAAATAATATTTATATTGGATGCAAAATGTTTCGAGGTGCTGAAGCTCTATAGCTTCTGTGAACGAGCTGCTCGTGCGATAGCGCGGGCCACATAAAACAACCTCACGGGCCACAGGTTGGGCAGCCCTGGTGTACCGAGAGTCTGCAGACAAAAAGCGCAGCGCAAATCAAACCCTACTGTCGAGGGCAAACTGTAGCGTATTGCATCACGCTACAGAGATGTTACTTAAATATTTTGTTAAACTCTCGTATTGCTAAATGAAGCATTTATTGCATGAAATGAATTTAAGATGGATTTACACAGTATCCGTTTTTCGTCCGCTTTTGTCCGTTTTTGTACGCTTTTTCTTCTCCGTGGAAAAGTATTCTTTTTCTTCCGTATTTTTATATGTCCATATCCGCACTAACCAAACTGTCTCATGTTGGACAAAAATTTTCCAAAAAAAATTTTTGTATAGGGGTGCAGATCTGTTTTGGAACATTGCTCTTGTTGCTTGAACGCGAAATTTTTAATCAAAATTTTTATCATCATGTGTGCGGATACAGACATGAACTTATGAAAATGCGGACGAAATAGCGAATACTTTTTCATGAAGAAGCAAAAACAAAACAAAAAACGGACGAACAACGGATACTGTATAAATCGTCCGGAAAGTTCTAAAGGTACAATATTTCCGGCCATGGCATGCCGGTGTCGACACTTAACATATGGGTGAACTTCATTAATTAATGCCTTAGGCTAGAGTTTTTTGACAAGAGCTTAAAACTCCGTGCTGGTCTGTCTGGCTCCACTAGTGTAGTTACCTGCCGTAATCCATAGCTCTTTATCGGGTGATCGTTTGAACCATTCGTGCAGTTAGCATTTTTCGATGTTAACTTAACTTAACTTTTAACAAAAAATCATTTTATGGCCGAATTTAGCAAAAAATCATTTTATGAAGATTACAAACAACTTGGTATTTGACGGTGAGTAATCTGGTAGTTTTTGTTGTAACCGACCGAAACAAATACAAAATTATCTCAAATGATATTTTTTCAAAGTTTATGATCTTTGATCGATATAACCAGTCAGCCATTTTTTAGTTCTCTCATATTTGTGGTTGGTGATCATACTAATTACAAATCGCTCATGACAGAAGTTGAAAGAAGCTATTTCAGATTGTTTGTTTTATCTCAAACGATCACAACCTTCGCTCTGCATTGATTTAAAACTTAATATCGACAATTTATTGCGGAAATTAGCTTTAAGTAAACCAAATTCCAAGCTCTAAATACCGCTTGAAAGTTGCGAAGCTATCAATTACCAAAATACAGAATGTCAATTGTTTTTAATTTGATGCCCTTTGTACTTCACAGCTAATGCATTTCGCAGATCTCGCAATAATACACACACAAACATCCATGAACGAGGTAGTTTTCACATTTTAACGGTTCTTATTTTCATTTTTTTTGTCTTTCAAGTTCATTCGCCCACACTAAAAAATATTTTCAAACACATGAAGTAAAACAATTTGCCCTCTCGTGATCTCAAAAAATCAGGCAAGAGCACCGAAAGAGTTACAATATTTTGTTTTAGACCCAGTCTACACTGAGAGTAAAATCGTGAGCGTACGAGCGCACATTTTAGTTTATTTTAAACAGAAATTCGGTACGCCCGGGATACTGCTTTATCAGCGTACAAGATTAAAATAAACTAAGGATACTCTCGTACGCTCACGGTTAGACGCACATTGTAGAGCGTCCCTAAAATTCCATTGTGAACAACACAGCTCGTTATTCCTCAGTTACAGCGTTTATCATAAAACTAGGAACCTGGAACGGATTTCAACGAGTTAACCGCTGTCCCCAAAGCCGAAGCTATGTATATTCAATAAAATTTTTCCGGGATGATAAGTTGTTGCTCGTGGGCAAAATTTAATTTTTTGAACTGTTCTGTTGAATTTAAATGTATTATTTCTCGAAAATCCTGTTATTTCTGCTGCATGTGCAAAATGCGATTATTCCATTTCGTGTGAGATTCTTACGTTATATTTTCTCTGATGACGCGCGAAATAAGCTGATTAAATTATTCATTAAAATATTTGATAATTCTCCGCAATATTGCATCAAGTTTGGTCATGTTAAGAGCGAAAAGCATTTTGAGCCTTAATTAACAAAAAGCGTTGTTGTGGAGTTAATGAACGTACCCGAAAAGCCGCGATAGAATAAACATGAGGACTGATCGGGATGTTTTGCAAACAAACGTGCAAGCAACAAATTTCAAATCGCTGCTGTTTAATTTGATTTTAACGTTAATTTCTCTGTAATAATTTAATTAGCTCTATTGGAAATGAGTAAGCTATATTTATCGTCCTCTTCCGCGCAGCTAAACGTCGTTCATTAACTTGAATTTTTTCACCGCTAACTATCCATAATAATCGGCAATGGTTCAATGTGCTTATTGGACCGCTAAATTTAAGTTTTAATTTTTCTCTGAAAACCCCATCCAGAAATCGCCCTTGCCATCTATGGTCGAGGCGGCTTGCGAATGAAAACAGTTTCAACAATATTGGTATCAAAAGTCTCTTGCACCATTAATCGATACGTAATGCACCTGGTGATATCTGTGAAATTGAATTTGAAACGTTGTCACACGAATTAGTCTGCATTGGACTTCCGGCATCGCTCATGCAACATTTTGAACATTTCACAAAAGCACGCTCAAAAAACTTACCCTTGCCACATTTTTGACAATTTGTAATGATAGTTCTAATTTACTATTTAACCTACAAGCTAAACCCTTTATCCTAAGAGTGTCAAAACTTTTTCGAAAGGATGCAAATCAGAATTCGCAAAGTTGTTCGCATGCCAGCAACTCATACCACTAGCTTAGCCGATGTGCAGACGATGGACCTATTGCAAAAGGCAAAAACAAAATAAGGTTTTTGACTTATTTTGAGGGAATTTTGGGTCGTGAAAATACAGAAGTCCAAAAAACGTTTTTGGCATGTTTCGTGAAATGATTGAACCGCATATCTTCAGGGTAAATTTGGTCGAAAAAAGGTAAAATGAACGCGAAGCGGCTAAAATTTCAATACGAGCCGGACTTTAGTCACCCTGTATGCTGGTGTTTTGACTCTGTTTCGCAGATGTGACTGGTAGTACGTGCATCTTATAGTAGCTTACTAGTGCAGAGGTAGAATTTTTCTATTATTGACCAAGGAAAAGCAGTGAAAATAACTTCAAATTTCTTTGCAGGAATGGTCAAACAAAAAAGAAATCATAACTATGATCTAATAAGGTTTTAAACAGCTCAGTGGTCCACGCCTCCACGTTCGTTCTTGCCAGTTTTCACACATTGCGATTCCATTCGTTGTAATTCTATCGCACTGATGTAACTGTTGTCGTTCAAGTTTTCGTTTTAATGTTATTATGAGTAATCCAATCTCAAGTAACGAAACCATGCGGTCGGAGCTTAGCTTCGACTGGTACAATTCACCAACGAATTGCGAGAAATAAACAAACGATTGCGTCAAATTCTTGTGTTTTTAAACAGTACAAAACTTATCAAAAAATACTTTTCGAAAAAGCGCAAATCCAAAACGCCACAAAAACCGAACTTTAAACATTATGCTGGGAATGAAAAAAATGATTTTTTTTCGTTTTTCTATGTCGAACCCAATATTTTTTAGTTGATACCATTTTGCTTATTCAAATCCGTGTTTGAACGAAAACAGCCAACGCCCTTCTCATTAAAAACTTTACAGCGAAATTGTAATGAAGTAGATGAAGCAGCTCTAAAAAAGCGAAAGCTTGTATCTAAACCAATTTCAGATGGACAAGTTCAAGAAAGCAGTTGGATAGCCACTTTACAAACACTCCGGACTGTTTTTTCAAACATCCAATACTTTCTCAATAATTAATTAATCTAGGTTTTTGAACTCAGTATCTAAAGTTTCTGCTTATCTCATAGGGTTGCCAGTGATCAACACACCAAGTGATACTGAGGCTAGATTAATTAATTATTGAGAAAATAAAAGGTGCTTGCGAAAAGGTCTACTTTTGGCATGTTTGTGAAGTGGCAACCAGCTGTGTTTTATACCCATTGAACTATTAACAACTTGTAGGTATTTCGCCACTGAACTAAAATAAGATAAGTTGGTTGATCAAAATTTCATTTGGCAATTTTGCTCCAAAATAAACTTTCGAAATTAAAACATTATTTTTTTGGGAATATTTTGTTTTGGTGCATATCACGTAACATTGTTTTGGAAAACAATAATTTCTTACAAATTTTCTAAGCGTTGCTTAGTAATTAAATAGTGCGTCAGCAAATTTCACCTTATTAATTTAATTGTGATGTTTTGACGTTTGCAGGCCAGAGTTTTAGTGTTTAATCGTTTTGTGTGTTTCTGGCCTAATGCGAAAAAGTTATCCTCCCACAGGATTCGGACCTGCAGCTTCGAATCCTGTGGGAAGACAACTTTTTTGCATTGCTTGTTTTTAGTGCTCGCCGTTCTGGTGGCTATTCTCTGGGCTTCCTCGCTGGTAGCCTTTAGGCTAGAAGCACGCAAAAACGATGAAACAAATTTCATCTTTCCAAACTTCTCATTTGTCGGCTTTAGGCATAAAGTTGAACACTTGTCGTGCCTATTTCAAGAACACTGTCTGATCCATCGCTAGGCCAAAAGCAATTTTCTATCAAACCAGTCAATTCAAGAATGCAAAATATTACCTGATGCTCTCAAGACTTCAAAATAGCAAAATTAATGTGACAACATCGGAAACAAGGACGCCTTACCTTTGAATCAGCTGTTCCAAGCCAACCGTTGCACTCTCCTCCACACAACACTGAGTCAACGCTGCACACAGCAAGAGGATGGTAACTCGCACACCCAACATGGTCTACACTATTATTGCAATTCTAAAAAGATATTCTAAAAAGATATGCTAATGTTAAAATCAGCTAAAATGTTGTTGCCACTTCTTGCTGCTAAACACAGAAATTTTTTTCCCGCGACTTTCGATGTATAAGGGTATTAAAAATGTTTGTCTTGAAAATAATAGCATTAAGCAACACTTTTCTACACTTTCGATTAAAAAACATGTTTTTATAAACGAAAATTGTTTCCTGCCTAATAAGGTAAGGCGGAATTTGCCATCAAACTTCAATTCAATTGAAAGGGAACACGATTTTAAAGGTACATTACAAACGCAATCGAATAGACATCAAAGTTCACCGAAAACATTACTAAAATGAAACCAAAAACACTACAAAAAAGGAAACAAAAACCACAAACACAAAGTTGCATTTTTTTGTTTCCTTTTAGAAATGTTTTCCGTGAATTTTGATATTCGTTCGATTTTTTGTTTATTTTTATTTTGTTTATTTATTTTATTTATTTTTTGTTTATTTCGAATTTTATTATTCGTTCGATTTACAAAGTTGCATTTTTTTGTTTCCTTTTAGAAATGTTTTCCGTGAATTTTGATATTCGTTCGATTGCTTTCCTAATGTACCTTTTAAATGGTGTTCCCTTTCAATTCTGTTGTAATACGTGATTACCACACCCACTCAGCTTGGATGGATTTCCTAATGCGACAACTTTGTTGTCCCTCTCTTTTAAACTTCAATTTATTGTTAATAATACTAGTGCTCTATTTTTTTGCTATTGCTGTGCTTATCATATGCAAACTTTTTAATTGCTATAAAAAAAAACGAGAAAAAAACGCATCTGAAATACGCCAAAGTGTTCATTGTTCAGGCATGTGCAGGAGGATATTAACATAGTATTTTCGGTTTTGTTTTTGTTTTAAAAAAATATCGGAATCGGTTTTTATACGAAATGCGTTGAGGCATGAGCGATCAATGAAGTTTTTAACATAAAACAGTAAATTCTGTGCTAACTCTAAATACCGATTACTAGAAAAAGACTTGCCCAGTATCAGTCACAGCAAAAAATACAAGAGTATAACATATTGAGATACATCGATTGAGATGCACTGCTAGACCGTAACCTTATGATTAATATTAGTTAAGCTTTAATTTTTTTCACGAAAACAATTATGATCATGTCTGAAAATAATACTTGTTTAACATTATTAAATATTTAGGAGTGGCCGCGACATTATCCTTGGCTAATCTCACGCATAGCTTTGGCTAAAGTTTTGTGACATGTTTAAAGTCAAGGCCAAGTTATGACCGTGCAAATTCACCCAAGAGCGTAGCCAGGATTTGAAAAAGGGGGCGGGGCTTTTTTGAAAGAGTGGGACAACTGTAAGAGACCTTGACCCGAATTTTTCTTGCTTGTGAATCAGAGTCACAAAGTTTATACGAAATTGAGACGGATTTTTTGGCCGAAATCGGAAATTCAGACGCTTTTACCGCCCAAAAACAGATGATCTCCACAAAAAAAAGAAAAAAAAAAGAAAAAAGGTCTTCACTGAAATTGAGACGAATTTTTCGGCCGAAATCGGAAAATCCCACGATTCTTCCGGCCGAATCACGACAACGACTTCACAACTTCGGCACCCAAATCCCTTCGGGGGGGGGGGGGCTGTTTTCAGTTTTTCAGCAAAAATCGGCCTCAAAAACTACAAAAACATGCGATTTTGCATACTTTACAGGCCAATGGGGGGGGCTCGAGTACCCCCCCCTCCCCTCGCTACGCTACTGAATTCACCTATATTAATAGAGCAATGCGTACAAGATAACGACTGATAAGCTATACAAGATCTTACAGACTGCTGATAAAGGCTATTTGAGTATGTACAAGATAAAGGCCGATGCGACATTGCACCATTTGAATTGTTTTAAATAAACTAGCTACAATTTTTTCAGTATTTTTAGCTAAGCCGCAGTGAGCCCGGCATCAGTAATGACAAATCTTATTTCAACAAACTGCGACATATGATTAAAATTTGTGAAGACAAGGTCAATTAATATGAGCTACAGTAAAATTTTGAAGAAGTATTTTTAACATTTTTGCAAAATTTAACAAACCCTAAGCATAAGGAAAGTGTAACTCATAATTCTGTGGCCTTCAGGCGGGCAAATTATTTGCTGCAAAATCTCCGCCAACCCTCTAATTGCGATTCCTCAAACACCAATATGTTAGCTCTGATTCTGGAGCATTATGCAGATCAAATTAAGTCTGCAGATATCTACTGAAATTTATGCTAGAAATTTACTTTCCTTTGTAACTTCGCTAACGAAACATTCTTGAATTTTTTGTTGGTTACACAAAAGCTTTTCATGAAACAAAATAAGTTTCGATTTTTGAACCCACCAATTATTTTAACAATCGCGTGTTTACAAAAACAAGATGCTTCAAATCATCATTAAAACATCCAAATATTGCACCAAATTATTTCGAATTTCTAAACGCCTCCGCCGTAATTGACAAAATTCTTTGAATGCAACAGGCAAGTACTTGAGGCGTCAACTCGCTTTTATAACGTACCTGAGTTTACGTCACTGAAGAAACGAAAAAAGGGAAATTTGAGGTGATTGGCAACAGTCCGCACAGACTTTTGCACAAGGCCTTCCACAGCAAAACAAAATTAGCATAAATCGCAAGTAGGCGTTCTAATTTCACCTGCTTTATTGAAACCCAAATCCCTGTGAATTCGCATTTGCGTTCAGGGATATTAATCGTAGCAATACTTCATAGACACCTTAAATAGAAGGAAGAAAGGACCGTGCAAGCGAAACGAATTACTGCTCTCTACTTGCTGTAGAATTCGAAATGATGCTGACTGTTGTACAATTTTCCTCTTGGATGGTACTAATAATTATTGTTTCAATAAGTTAATCGCGAGAAAGCTTAGTTAGTTCAAATAAAAATATAATGTCTTGCTTTTTACTACTTTAAAAGCTTTGGCTATCTTGGTTTGCGTTTGCGATATTTTTTAGCTTGGCGGTACAAGTATTAAAGCGTCAAAGCTCTAATTGCTGTGAATTCAGCTGCCTTGATATTTTATCAAGAGTTATTTCTTAAATACAGCAAAAAGTTCAATGCAATATTAGAAAAATAATTTTTGGCCGTTTTAGAAATCAAACCGTAAACCTTGGAAGTAAGAGTTCGACACTTTAACGCTAAGTGAAACTGCTAACTTGCTTTCGTATTTTGCTTAGCAAAACTCATCTTCTTCAAAAAAATGATAGCAAAGAATTATCGTAGTCAAAAAATAATGGCAAAGATTATTTTTAACGTATTCTTTGTACTTTAGAGATATTTCTGCTAGTAATACAACTTTTATCAATCTTGTTTAAACAGAAATTAAGTATGATTTGATTTGAATAAGATTGAAATATAGTGGTTTGAATTACTAACCGAAACGTTTTTAATAATAGAACATTGGCGCAGCCAGGGGGGGCAGGGCCCCGGGCTCCCCCCAATTGAAATGCCACTAATAATAAAATGTGGCAAAAAAGCTTTGTTTTTTTCAGTTTAGTTTTTTTAGCATCTTTGCGTACAAACAGTACACGCGTGCAATTGTAATTAACAATGATATTGATAACTAGGGCCCCTTTAATTCAATTTTCGCCAACCAATTTAAATGTATTGTTCGGGTGAAATTAAAGGTTTTTGTCCTAAAAGTTGTTACCTCAGGCCCTCATTTAACCTTGTTAAAAACGTGATGCAATAACCAGGGCCGGATTTACCACATGGCACAGTCCCAGGGGCCCCGCGCTTTGATGGTAAGACTTTTTTTTGGTCTTCTCCTATATTTGGAAGGAAGATGTTGTGATAATCTCCAAAGTGTCAGGGGCCCCGCGCAATGTAAATCCGGCCAGGAAATAACATGGTTAGTTGGCATAACCATCTATTGCACCATTTTTCAGTAACAATTCACCTCCACCTCGCCAGTTTTTACGCCAAAAAATCCTTCGGAAAAAGCTTTTGAAAAAAAACTAGCTAGCTCATTGAACAAATTATTGAATTTAAATTGAAGGAGCCTGGGGCCCCTGGCTGCACATGTACCCCTATAACTAGTTATTTTCACGACAGAACAAAAACCTCTAAGGAAAATCTTCCAGTGGATTAATATTTACTGCTAAAATATTGCGAGAAGCAATGCACCTTACTTCTCCCTACCTGTGCCAAATTACATACAAAATTTAACACCAAATTGCAAGATTTTAAACGGGTTTTGAACTTAGATTGAAAGTAAAAGGAGGGTTGAACAATTTAATTTTTTTCAGTTGGCTTTGAAATATTAAAACTTTAGTCCTTTGAAATGGCTCTGAACACGAGCAAAATCTGATTCAATGGCATTAACACAGCTTTTTTTCCAAAAAACTACAATAAATCGCCCAGCAGCTGTCATACGTTTGAGTATCACCCACCCCGTCTGTGGTACTTTTGAGTAACACTAGTTTACTGACATACGTCTTCCATTTGCACTTTTGAGCTGTTGCTTTAAGCCATTTCCCTTTATCCAGTTCCACTTAAGTGCCAAACTAAGCCACTGCCTTTGATCTCCTGTTCTACGATATCTTTGCCCCACAAAAGGCATCTTTTTTGAAAATTTCTGATGACGTCATTGTATGTGATTCGAAATGTGGCCCCCCAATCGAAAATCCTGGCCACGCCTATGTAATAGAATATGTTAAAAATAGTCTTGACTTTAATTTTTTTAAAAAGATCTTTCAAATCTGTCGCTTATGCTCCGAAGAACTCACCTTTTTTGTCTATTTTTAATGTGCTGAAAAATTTTGCCTTTGAAAGAAGGAGAGCCCTGGGTTTGATTTTCAGTCGGTAAAACTCATGCACATACAAACTTTGATTGCCAAGGTTTTTTATCTGAGCCAAGTAAGAACTAAAAAATGCGGCGAGAACACGTTTGTATTACCGGTATGTCATAGCCTTATGTTGTATATTCATTCATAGCATAATGGTTAAAACCGCAGACTATTGGTTTAAAGATAGAGTTCGATAGACCAAAAATTGTTTGTAATGTGTTAATTTTATGATATTCTAAATAGTTTCCTCCACCTCCTTTTCTGCATTTTTCCAGGTAACGTACTGTGAAGCTTCAAACTCTCAAACAAATATTAGCAGATTATTCATTCATTAATTCAAAGAGCGCAAATCTTCAATAGTTCGAAAAACGTTTTCCAGCCACTCATGCATCTTTTTGCCAGAGGTTGGCACTCGGTATTTTTAAAGTGCCGACGATAACGGTATAAATACTTTTCCAAAAAAGCGCCGACGGTACGATATTAGGTACTTTTTGAAAAAAGTACCGACGATAACGATACTCGGTACTTGCCTCGGTACTTTTTAAAATTTGGTCCTTCAAATTGTAAAACATAGGTACTCATTTTTGAATCAAAATTTCTTTTTTCCTGTTTTTTTTTTTTTGAGTAAATATTTCGATTGATGTATTTGCTGCATTTGCTGGTGAAACGCAGAATGCGCTGATGCTATGGCATGTACGTCGGCTGCGTGGAGCAGCGGGCAGGAGCGCCGTTTTAACATCGGCCGTGATCGCAAGGCCACTGGTTCTACTCTCTCTAAAGCGTTGTTACTTGTTGCTTCCTCCGATAAGATACGACGATTAATTATCTATGCTTGGTCGATCTTACGAGCAGCAAATTAACTACGTAAGAATACAACCGGAAACCTCAAGAAGCCGACAACTCCTAAGCGAGTCTGGATTTGTTTTTTGAAATACTATAAGCAGTATCACTGTTAGTTGCTTGCGAAGTTGGCTAAGTGGAAACGGCACTTGGGAAGCAGTCCAGAGGTTGTGGATTTGATTCTCCATAGGGTCGAGTAGAATAGCCATCAATTCATATATCAGTGATGTTGTTGTTGACAATGGGAAACAAAACAGATGTAACAAACAAGAAGGATTACTTTGTTCAAGATGTGTATAGGTCTTTTACCTCCAGCTTAACCTAGGAGCTATGCAAAATAGTCACTGCCATGTCCTACCTAATCATGTAACCAATTAACCAGTAACCACTACCCAGGTCAACTCGGCTTTGTATAAAGCCCACACTGGCTTGCGGCTACGGTTAGGAATCCTTTGTGATGTCACAAAGTATTTTTCTATTGCATCACATGTAGTTGTACTTTGGTCACCCCGCAAACTACCAGTGCCATAGCCACATGAACCTGGGTCTAAGGTTGCCAACCGTCCCGGAATGCCCGGGACAGTCCCGGAATTGACGTCTGGCGTTCCGGGCCGGGCCACGTATGTCCCGGAATTTACTGACAATCAAGGAGTTCTAACATAAAAGGCCATATAAGCATGACGGCTTTGTTCAAAACTGGAAACGGATGTAAATCAAGCGAATATTTTTGTAAATAAAAGCAGTTTACATCATTTTGTATGCGTCGTCACATAAAAATGAGTTAAAAGTAATATTGTGGACAAGACGTTTCGCCGACTGTGACGTCCTGATGACATAACAATCAAAAAAGTTAAACAATCGTAAAATGGAGGATAAATCATCTGTCCCCTTAATTTGAGACGATCATTCGACTTCGTTCATCGATTAAAAAAAACGAAGGTACATTTTAAAACGGTTTTGTAGCTGTAAGCGTAAAAGGCAAGTAAAGAAAGCAGTTTAAAAGTAAAGGTGAAGATATGACTAGAATAATTAGTTTGTATAATGTTAGTCAATAGGCCTATTTAGTTTATAGGCCTATATTGCACTGTTAGTGTGAGGCTTTTTTATGACCAGGTTTTCATTATTCAGTCAGTTTTTTGGCGTACATGGCCTTCTAATAGGACGCCTTGCTGACAACTCTTTGTCTTAGTGTCTTTGTTCAGAACTGATTTTTTGTTGGAGTTCTTGCAACTTCTTGGGCAGCATACTGCCAGTGGCGGATTTAGGGGGGGGGATGCATCCCCCCCACCAGCCTAAAAGTTACGATTTTGGCCAAAAAATCAGCCTCTATTTTGAATAATTCGGCTCCATTTCGGGATGCATCCCCCCCCCACCGACCGAAACGTAACGAATCCGGCCGAAAAATCAGTCTCAATTTTGGTGAAGACCTTTTTTTTTTTTTTGGAGACCACCTGATTTTGGGCGAAAAAAACGTTTAAATTTCCGATTTCGGCCGAAAAATCCCTCTCAACTTTGGTGAAGACATCCGAATTTTTGAGGTTTTGGCTTCAAATCCCCCCCCACCAAAATTTTCTGGATCCGCCACTGCATACTGCTCAATTTTTTTGTCGCGCTCTAGCGGCTCTACGCATCGTAGAGATAATAATAACAAAGTTAACGCATTACGTTAAGTGCAACAAAAGTTGAGCAGTGTATCGCCCCTTATTTTTCGTTGGAGTTAGAACAAATAGTGTCCATTTTTTCTGTTTTAGTGTTTTTTGCATTTATGCTTCAAAGATTCTCTATTCCTCACGTTTCTTTGATTATGATAAAATCATTTAGAGGCTGGGAGTTGGTTAGTAATGCTGCTCGATCATCACTCTATGACGCGCAGCATGCACTGTTGCTTTTGATGTCATTTGTGTGTCGTAAGCTTCTGTTGCATCAGTTTTCAAATTCTAAGCATTATAAAGCGTCCCGGAAACGTTAAACGCAAAGTTGGCAACCCTAAGTGGGTCGACGACTGTTCTCACTCCTTCCCTAATTGATTTGTGCAGAGTTTGAATAAATTACGGCTCCATTCCGGAAAAATCACAAAAAAGTACCGAGTACAGACCAAAGAAGTGAGAAAAAAGTATCGGCGGTACCAAAAACGATACATTTTTAAAAAAGTACCGCGGTACTGCCCACCTCTGCTCTTTGCAATAACAAATTAACAAAAAGTTATTACGCAGGTAACTTTTGAATTCATCGAATTTAAGCCGCAAACTAAAAAAGTTTTCATATAGCGATCTTTGCTGTCACATGTTTAAACAAAACTATGGCTCAGCGCTCCAACAAATATTCGTAAATGTCTAACTGAAACGCTAATCGATCTGTAACGAGAACTGAAGGCAAAATCAATGGGGTATCTAAAGTTAGGGCAATCGTATTAAATTGGACGGGCGTTGACTCAATCCTTCTTGACCCTGCGTACTTTAAACACGACGTAGGGGCCTCTCAAATAATACGTTTTATTGACAACCCTGACGTTATTAAGATCGGCGACGCCATTTCAGTTCTATCCCAAAGCAATGCCGCAATTAGGCGAGGCCGCAATGGCTAAAGCAAACTTCAATCTTCAATATCAAAGAAGTGATGGTGTTTGTTGCACTGGATTGATTCCCTTAGCGCCATATTTTTGTTGCCTAAAAAAAGGACAGTTCCGAAAATTAATAGCAAGCCGACCAAAATTGAAGAAATTTGTGGAAAACCCGCAGAAAAATCTCAAAACCTACAGAAAATTGTGGATTTCTGGCGTGAAGACTTTTTTTTTTGAGATTAACGCAAGGTTTGCAGAAATTTGTGGACCACAAAGAAGATTGAGGTTAATTATGCTGTTTTTATTTGGCAAGGAGTAAACGAGACAAAAAAGATTAGGAACCCCTGCTGTAAAGTGACTACGGGCAGGGCTACTGCATCGAAACGTCAGGGTTGTTAATAAAAATTACATTTAGAGAGGCCCCTATGTGGTGTTTGAAGTAGAGTATCTCTGGAACAGCTGAGCCAAGAAGGATGGAATCAACGTCAATCTAATCTAATACAATTGACCAGACTTTAAATACCTACATTGATTTTGCCTTTAGTCCTCGTTTAAGCAATCAATGATTTTATCTTTATGAGGTTTTTCCTGTATCTTTGCCAAAACCAGTCTTACTTTGTGGAAAAGCCTTTCAATACGGTAGCCTAATAACTTGCAGTCTTAATGGAATAAAGTGATTAAAAATAGGCTCTATTTTCAAACTTGCACGTAACAAATTAAGTATATTACGTCAGCTTTTTTTGAACGAAAATTCGAAAATAATTTGTACTTTTGCCGCCAACGAATTTGCGTAAAATATTTCACTGCCATTTAAAGTACGACGGGATCATAACCGCAGACGCGATACTTATCTTAAAGCGATGTTTTTAAATACAAACATAATGTGCTTCGCCAAATCATTAGACCATGGAACATTCCAGAAAAACCTTCATAGCTTCGTTAGATGTGGAAATACCAGACATTCAAGTCAAAAACGTCGTTTCGCAGCACTTTTGGCGTGATTGTCTCACTTATTATAATATGCGGATATGATTACCTTTAAAAAGGTTAACGATCTTTGACGCAAAGCGGTAATATTTTTTAATTTAACAGTGCGTGAGAAAGATTTCTCCTGCGTGCATCAAAATCACTGTGTGCAAATTTTTATTGCTTTTGAAGGAGGTAGCATATCCTCAAAATAAAATAAAAACCTTTAAAACCGCAAATTATGACACGTAAAAACATGTTTGAAAATAAAGTTTACGAAAATCTCAAACTGTGCTAACGCTAAATTTTTGTGTTACAGTTCGCATCGAGCAAAATCAAGAAACTGTTGAAAAAAGATGTTCATCCTGGCTCAGACCCGTTTCCAAAGAAGCGCATTGAGGCCAATGCCCAAAATGTTTTTAGTCCCTCAATTTTTTTCCAGAAACTTTGTTAAATGCTAGAAATACATTTTAATACTATAGATAGTATTGTAGATACTACACAAACTAATGACGCTATTTGAGTTAATGGACTTTTTTTCTTTCAAAAACGAGAATTTTAATATGAAAAAAATCCAAATGAAGTTACAAGTCCAAGGACTGTCCCAGCACGCTTTAGTTTTGTGCATTTTTGGCGGCACCAAATGAGTCAATGCAGCTTTTATACAGTAATTTGATTAAAGACAGCAAAGAGTTATTTTTGAAACACTAAACCAGGCATATGGGTCGATGCTTGCCAATCTTTTTTGGAAAAAATGGTTTTAAATTGATGGTGTCATCATAGCGACGTTACCACCGTTTTTTGCAATTGGCGGTTTAAATTTAGCACATAGATTGTTTTTTTTTCATGCTTAGTATTCAAACTAGGCCTATTTAATCTAAACTAAGCGGCTAAGCCAAATACATTTATTTTCTCATTTTACAAAAATTACTGATCAAGTCAATTGCATGCAATTTGATCTTGCTGTCGTACAAAAAATATTAGTTTAATAGTATTTTCGCAGTACGGGTTTGATTTCAAAGTCTATTAGAATGGTTAGTTAACCGTTTTCAAAACAAAAGAGAAAAGATATCACTCTATAACTATTTTCAACGCTTAGTTAAAACCTAATTAAAATTGGAAATTCAGCAAAATGTTGGTTGAATCGTTTTTCTCCTGAATCGTTAATTTGACCATAGACTTTTTATCAGTAAACTGGAAATTGACAGTTTTGTCTTTTTTTCTTCAAGGGTAAGTTGCTCTAAAATATGCTGCTTCGTCCAATCAGCGTGACTTTTTTTCACCGTTCACTCGTTCTACGAATATGTCCTGTAAAAAATCCCTGCAACGAAAGCAAACTTTTTTTCTTTAATCCTCTTCTCTTTTTCTCCGCGCGTCTCTTTCTATAGTCTACTAAATAAAGAGTCTATAGTTTGACTTTGACCATCTCCACTTAAATCACTTGACCAAGTAAGCAAAATACCTCAGGAAAGACTTTCTAAACAAGGTTTTTACTTGCCAAAGCAAACGGAAAAAGGCCACTTGAACGACCCAGAACTAGATGGATCAATTACATGAATGATCTTCGATGGAATCGCTCGGGACTTCTCCCAACCGAAATGATGGAAATGATGAAAACTGTAAAGTGTGACGGCTTAATCTCGAGCTGCTGGCCCCGCAACCTTTACGAAAAAGCCGACAATAAAAATAGAGGGTTTTTTAACAAAGAGTTCGGGCAAGCTTTTTCTCTCAGTTTAAGAACCTCAAAAATAAAATTGCAAAACCAGGAGTTCCCTATTTCGTTATTAAGGTGGATTTACGCAGTATCCATTTTTGCTTCTCCATGAAAAAGCATACGTTTTTTCGTCCGCATTTAGTAATTCCATATCCGCACTAAATACATTGTTAAAGTGATGGAAATTTTGTTCAGAAATTTCAGGTATGAACAATGAGAGCAATATTTCAAAATAGACCAGCACCCCTTTACAAAAACAAATTTGGAAAACTTTTGTCTATAGATGCGGCAGTCTGTTGGTTAGTGCGGATACGGACATAAAAAATGCAGACGAAAAAACGAATACCAGTAATTTTTTTTAAAAGAAAATATAAATAATTACGCTGTAGATAGAAAATTTTAATTAGAATAACGTTGGGGCACAGTATAAATATCATACAGTAGGTTCACTCCAAGCAAAAACCATTATGACGTGGTCCGCATTTTTTGAGAACCAAGCAAAACTTTGGAGTCAAATTGACGTCATAACTGTGACATCGTGAGCGGATTCGAATTATGCCAAATGATAGCAATTGTTCTGAACTTTTATGAATTTTGTCTCCACCTTACGAAATTAAGTCCTTCTCCATTTTTTATTGCCCTAAATGTGGATGGGCACCATTTTTCGCAGCCGTCATACTCCTGACGTAACTTGACGTAGCTTTCGTTGTGCTTTTCGGATCGAAATGAATTTGGTACCAATAAATCCGTTTAAGCTCGGGCTTTGATTCGCTCCATTTGTTACGTCACTTGTGTATGACGTCACAAAGTTACAAGCGTAAATATAACCTAAAATTGGAACTTTTCGTTCTTTCGGTAACTTTAGTCATGGGGGATTTTGTTCGCGTTTGACACCCAACAGTTTTGTTTTGCCCAAAACTTGCTCTGTATCGTCAACTAGCTTTCCTGCATTTTTCGTTTTAATTGCTGTAGGATTTACGAAAATATCGTTGGTTGTTTGCAAGACATGGCAAACTATAACGATAAATGCAGCATTTAATAGCCTTTGTGCTTTGAGTGAAACAACTTAATTGTTACGTCAATGCTTTTAAGTTGAAGCTGGCAGTTCCTAAATTTTCACCAATTTTCAGCCTTATTTGTTCCCAAGTTTGTTGGAGAATAAAGTGCATAAATTTATTCTTGCTTAGTTGAAAATTATATTATTTTTTGGTAGTGAAAATTAGCGACTTCATGTTAGACAAATCAACAATAGCAATGTTGAAAAGTTTTAAAAAAGTCTGCTGATAGTTTACAAATCCGTTGTACTAGCCTGTGTTCTTTATTATTATTTTTTTCTATGCTGAAGCTGGAATGTTCGTAATTTTTTTCTTTTAAATTTTGAGCAAAAATGAGCTTTCTTTGCCAAAGATGAGCATCGTGTCACCACCTGTATCACCCTCGCACAGTTTTAGAGCTATTTGCAAGAACTAAATTGCCAAATGTCAGAAGTCATTTTAAAGAATTAAATCAATTACGAAGCACTGCGGCTATATCGCAGCAGTGAGTGTGAACAGGAATTAGTGAATTTGGTGTAGCCAGGTTGAAATTATACTCTTCGAGAAAGAGATCAATTTTTTACTACAAAGTTGGTGTTAATAGTATTCTTTCAATTTAACAGAACATGAGAACAACAACAATTGGTACACGCAACAACGAAATACAAGCGATGGAATATTTAAACTTGAGAAATAAAATAGTTAAAATTATAGAATTATTTCTATGCAGCTGAAATAGAAATACTGTTTCGAACCAAAAAAGGCTGTTTCAAATCAAAAGACATCAATCAAGTCGCTAACTAATGACAATGATGTAACAATTAAGTGGTATCACTCAAAGCACAAAGGCTATTAAATGCTGCATTTATCGTTATAGTTTGCCATGTCTTGCAAACAACCAACGATATTTTCGTAAATCCTACAGCAATTAAAACGAAAAATGCAGGAAAGCTAGTTGACGATACAGAGCAAGTTTTGGGCAAAACAAAACTGTTGGGTGTCAAACGCGAACAAAATCCCCCATGACTAAAGTTACCGAAAGAACGAAAAGTTCCAATTTTAGGTTATATTTACGCTTGTAACTTTGTGACGTCATACACAAGTGACGTAACAAATGGAGCGAATCAAAGCCCGAGCTTAAACGGATTTATTGGTACCAAATTCATTTCGATCCGAAAAGCACAACGAAAGCTACGTCAAGTTACGTCAGGAGTATGACGGCTGCGAAAAATGGTGCCCATCCACATTTAGGGCAATAAAAAATGGAGAAGGACTTAATTTCGTAAGGTGGAGACAAAATTCATAAAAGTTCAGAACAATTGCTATCATTTGGCATAATTCGAATCCGCTCACGATGTCACAGTTATGACGTCAATTTGACTCCAAAGTTTTGCTTGGTTCTCAAAAAATGCGGACCACGTCACAATTGAGTGAACCTACTGTATGATATTTATACTGTGGTTGGGGTATCTTGTTAAAATTTTCCATTGCGTAACGTTCCGTACGTAACGCTTTGCCATATTTTGTATTTTTTGACAATAATGGACTATTATTCGGTATTAATTTCTATGATTGATTTCAAACTTAACTCCATGCAGACCAAAATTGCACTGTTAGCATTAAGTAGGCTTAGCTTGTAGATTTCGGTAACAGGTAGTAGATAGATTTTATTTGTGGTAAATTTTGAAGGTTTCGAGTAGCGAGTTAGTAACCTACTGGGTAATGGAGGTCGGTAAGTTGCAGACGAAAAGTTTTGGAGTAGCCATATTGCACAGGAAGATAGATATAGCCCAGAAACGGTAAGGGGGGGGGGGGGCGATTCCAATCAAAAAAGTTTTTTTTGGCTAATAAAACAAAATTGACCTTGTTGCCTGAAGAGTCCCTTGAGCAAGGACGAAACGACGGCTCAAATCCATTTATTGTCATTAAATCAGTATTCATTTTGTGAAACAATATCCCAAATGCTCTTGTCAGAACCCCCTTAACTGAATTTAATTACACTGTATAAATTATATTAAAACGGACAAAAGCAGACGTAAAAACGATACTATGTAAATCCACCCATACTGTACAAAGATATACTGAGCAAAGAACAACGATTTTTTACTTACGTGAATCAGTTTTGTCGAACTGAGAGTCGAGCTTATGGGGCGCCGTTTGTGTACCCTAATTTGTGCAATGTTTTTTTGCATATTTAATTAAACAGTCATTTTAATTAAATGTACAAAAATCTATAGTCAAAGTTGAAATAAATAGTCAAAAAAACTGCGCAAAATAAACCGTTGCAAAAATAAATAGTCAAAAAACTGTGCAAAGTAAACCGTGGCAAAAATAAACAGTCAAAAAAACTGCGCACAAAATAAAGCGTTGCAAAAATGCACAGCTGACTTTTTTGTATATTTGGTAGTGGAGCGTGACGAAGCGCTCTCTGTTGCTCTTGGAGCGCATTGAAGAGCAGCCGAAAGCACATCAAAGAGAAGTCGAGAGCGCTTTGTCACGCTCCACTACTAAATATGCAAAAACGTCTACAGCGCATTTTTGCAACCCTTTATTGTGTGGGCAGTTTTTTGACTATTTATTTTTGCAACGGTTTATTTTGCGCGCAGTTTTTTTGACTATTTATTTTGACTGTGACTATATATTTTTGTACATTAAATTAAAATGACTATTTCATTAAATATGCAAAAAAACATTGCACAAATTAGGGTACATAAAAGACGCTCCATACGGGCTGACTGTTCAAAATAGCGCCCGGCTCTGATGTCTACCATAAATTAAGTCAAAAACTTTGCTAAAAGTTGTCAGACAGGGTGTGACCAGCAATTAATGCTCATATGAACTCAAAAAGCATGTTTCCGGTCTGATACGATTTCCGGTTTTATTTTGGCTTGGTTTTTATGCGGTTGAAAATACAATCGTGCGAGATTACGTTTATTTACATAATTAAAGGGGAACTAAATTGCGACCCAAGTTAAATTTCAAAAATATAAATGAAGCTGTCTAATTTCTGTGTTGTAGAGTTGTATAGTTCCATTACCATCACAAAAAACTTACGAAGAATAAAAACTGTACCAAGAGAATGAGAAAATATTTTTCCAGATAAAGTATGGTCGCAAGTCAAGCAATACCCAACAAATTATGCTAAACCAATTATTTGTCACTAACTGAGATCGTTACCGAATGACACTCACTAAAACTTTTACCGATTGAAAGTAGGTTCAAGGCTATTAATCTAACTGAAATCTTTATCGAATTAAATTATGCCACAGAGTACAAATTAAAGCATGCAACTTAATTATAGTTTTTATGTTTTTTTTCCCTTTTAGCAATGTTTTTTGTGAGTTATGATGTTTGTTTGATTGCTTTCCTGAAGTGTCTTTAAAATCGTGTTCCCTTTCAATGCTGTTGTAATACGTGATTACCACACCCACTCAGCTTGGATGGATTTTCTAATGCGACAACTTTATTGTCCCTTTCTTTTGCGTTGGAATATTCCACTAATCTTGCAAAAATATTCCCGTTGTGGCTCTAATTTAAGCATTCGGGTACTTTCAAACCAGTTGTGAAATATATCTTCAGCATTATTTTGAAAAGATGAAGTTTTAACTGGCAACATGTTGGATAGATCTCTTAAACTTTGAAGTAAAATATCTCTAAAACATTGTAAGTCGTAGAAAGCTGAAATTTGGTAAGAATATAAATTACTGTATATCATTTTTAATATTTTGCACGTAATCCTAGGCAGATGTTTCACCCTTTTCAAAGTAATTCAGCGGGTACAATCTTTTCGATTTAAACCAAGTTTTGCTTTTTAAGTGATTCTATCGAAAATATACTTTGATATCAAACGAAAATGCTTTCATATATTAAGAACAATGTACTGAGAAAATTAATATAAGAACTAAGAAAATAGGAAATTATTTTGCATTAAACTATTAGAATTATCTCTTATAGTATTGTGGTTACTTTATATTTTTGGAAAAAAAAATTGTGTCATGATCTGGTTAATTTGCGATTCTTTGCCTTTCTACGCTCATATCTGCAGTCCTAGCTATACTGACGAGGAATAAAAGACAAATGTCGATATAGCTTATTATTAGCTTTCATATAGTTTTTATTTTTTAGAGTGTGGAGAGAGAATTTCGTGTGAAACCGACTTATTATTATTGGTGGTAACTAACAACCCACAAAGCAGTCTGGAAGAACGACTGGATTTTGACATTCTCAAACGCAGTAAGAAGCAGCTCAATTAATTAGATCGCAAATTGTTCTTTTTAATACGAGGTGGTGCTCTTTTGTTTGTCCTGTTCATTGATTCTCTTTTGCAGCAGTGATTTTTTGTTTAAAAGATCCAGAAACCGCCATTTTTTATTTGAGCAAACCACATGACAAATTATTGCGCAATATCACATTGTACCAATGTACCATGACCTTATTTTGGGGTGACCTTAGCATCAAACACGTGACTGTTTCTAACTTCTAAGATTGAAATTAACACGCCAAAACTGTTCAACACGTGCTTTTTTATCTTTCCCAAATTTCGACAAGTAAGCAATGAGCATCATAAGAAATTCAGATCAAATTTAGGCAGTGGTGTAAAGTAACGAAATACTTTTACTTGAGTAGATTACTTAAGTAGTTTGTTCCAGAAACGAGTACTTTTTGAGTAGTTTTTTGTGGCTACTTTTACTTGAATACTTTAAAGGTGAAGTAACGTTTCTTAAGTAATATTTTGATTCAAAAAGTACAAAGTATTGTAATTTTTAATTTAAACCACAAATTCTGTAATTTTAAACTTAAACCACAAATTCGTCGGAACGGTCGACTTAAATTTAAACCACAAAGTACTAGTTTAAATCTGCTCAGCAGAGACAATTACAAAATGTTTTCAATATGACGATCAACTTTGTCCCAGTAGAGACCCAGACTATCTAAATGGGCTGGCTATCTACCGTAATTTTGTGTGATTTAGTGACGTAATGTTTATCAGGCTTCTGCCTTCCTTCACTTGTAGTGAAATACACCAAATTTAAAAAATCCACAATAATTTTAATTCATTCATCCAAAAAAGGCTATTGCAGAAAATACCGAAATAACTATGATGCGAACTTTTGGCCCACCCTGTAAAGACATTACACTATTATGCACTGTAAGGTAGCACTTCCTCACATATCTGCTTTCCCATTAGGCTAGTGTTTTATCAGCATCTGAATTCACACATAGCCTATCCTGGCTACAGCCTCTTACCTATGCAGGATCAACTTAAAAGAGATCCCTCTGCAGCAGCTGTGGATACAGAACTGAAAATTTTAATCTCCTCCTTAACTGTCAGTCTCTGAGCCCATCAACGGAGCTATTTTGGGCTCTTTCTAACCATTCTTTGACCTTTAATGAAGACACGTGGATGTGGTTCAATTGTTGTTGCATGCTCTAATTTCTTGAAAGGGTCAGAAAGTACTACCACTGCCAAGGCAATTAATCTTGTTTTTCTGTAATGTGTTCGATTCCTAAGTTATGAAAGTCAAGATTATAACCACTAATGTCTTGTATTTTGGCGCAAAAATCATATAAAAAAATCAAAAAGCATCAGGGAACTTCAACACCACTAGTTGCCAACCACTGTTTTTCCAAAAGAATTCAAACATTGACGTCATTACAGCTGCAAAACTCACGCGGTTAAACTTTTAGTACCAACTCCAGTGAAGTTGACCTGAAACCATAATCCTTTTATTCGTGCTTTATAAACGAATCCAGAATTCGGATCTGCTATGCTTGTTTTTTGTTTTTTAACAAGATGAACATAAATTCCGAAAGAACATCGCTGCCTCATTCGCAAGTTCGATTGTTTGAAACTGAGAAAGCTATGTTTCTGCAAAAGCTCTATTACGCAATATGACTCCAAGTTTAAACCCAACAGCGTCACCGTGCGATTTTGCTCCGTCAAAACTAAGCTATGTGTAGTACTGCACCATTATTACAGTAACTCTTTCATTGCTTGTAATAAAAAATTAATAGAATCAAACAAAAAAAAGTCAAGAATATCAGTTTAGATGGGGGTTGCTCAAACGTTTTGAGGAGCATGCCGCAATACACTTTTTCTGAGCTTTAGTGGGCCGCACAATTCCCATAAATTGTTTGGATAATTTTTATCCCGAATACTACTCATAAAAGTTGGTATTGTCCTACCAAATTAAATAATTCTTAAACCGGAGTTATCTTTTAATAAAATCAGACTTCGCTTGTGTTCACCATAAATCAAAGTTTTTTTTCAATTACAGTATATGGAAGAACTTTTTACGACGCAACAAGCAAAATCCTCTTCATTACACAGCACCATCATATATTTTTGAGTCTTTTTGAAAATTGGAAGAACTATGGAATCTAAATTTGACCAAATTATTCTTTATTTTTTTATTTTACCTCTAAATGCCTGCTAGATTGAGGGTAGTTGTTGAAATTTTGAGTAGTTGTTGAAGAATTTCGATTCTCTTTTTGCAAAAAATTTTAAAAGCAATTAAAAAGATTTTTGGACGATATCTTGACAAAGAAAAATCACATAGTAGATACCAGCAGAGGTGGAGTTGAGGACCAAGGCCAAGGACACAAAAAAAATCCGAGGCCAAGAACAGCCTTTCCGAGGACAGACACTCTCGAGGCCAAGGACAGGAATGCTCGAGGCCAAGGCCAAAGACCAAGGATATAGCCGCAAGTGTTAAAAAAAGATCTTCAAAAAAAATTTTTAGGCGATCTCCAATTCATAGGCGTAGCAAGAATTTTTGATTTGGTGGCCCAAACCACAAATCAAATGCAATGACGTCATCGAAAGTTTTCAAAAGCGGAACTTTTTGAGTGACAAAGATATCGTAGGATGGAAGATCTGAAATCGTTGTCTGTTGCCTCTTAACCAGGATTTTGCAAAGGGAGAGTGCTTAAACTAATAGTTCAAAAGTGCAAATATCTTACTTTGGAGACGTATTGAGAAAGCTAGTGTAACTCAAACGTATCACAGACGGGTGTCTGGGGGCGGAGCTCCCAGCAGCCAGAGGCTATGGGGGTCTGGGGGCGCAACCCATAGCTGTTGGGCGATTTTTTGTAACTTTTTAGAAAAAAAAGCTTTTTAAATGCTATTGAATCACATTTCGCACGTGTTCAGAGCCACTTGAAAGCACTAGATTTTTGAAATTTGATAGCCAATTGAAAAAATTAAATTGTTTTGTGCTCTTTTTGCTTGCAATTTAAGTCCAAAACACGTTTAACATCTTGCATTTTTGTGTTAACTTTTAATTGTAAGTAATTTGGTCCAGATAGGGAAAGTTAGGTGCGTTGTTTCTTGCTACATTTTAGCAATAAATAATAATCCACTTCAAGATTTTTCTTAGAGATTTTTGTTTTGTTATGAAAATAACCAGTTATAGGTGTACATGTTCGGCCAGGGGGCCCACGCCCCCTCAATTGAAGTTCAATGGTTTGGTCAAACAGCACTTTTCATGGCTATTTTTTTTAAGTATTTTGTGCGTGAAAACTGGCGAGGTGGAAGTGAATTACTGAATTGGTATTGAAAAATAGTAAAATGGATGGTTACGCCTACTAACCATGTTATTGCCAGGCCGAATTTACATTACGCTAGGCCCCTGGCACTTTGGAGATTTTTGCAAGATCTTCCTGCCAAATATAGGTGAAGATCAAAAAAAAAGTCACCATCTGAGTGCGGGCCCTGGCACTGTGCCATAGGAAAAATCCGGCTCTGGTTGTTGCATTATGTTCATTAAAATGTTAGATGAGGGCCTTAGGTAGCAACTTTTAAGACAAAAACTCTTAATTTCACTCGGGTTGTACGTTTAAATTTGTTGGTAAAAATTGAATGATTGGGACCCCGGGGCCCCTGGTTTTCAATATTGTTGTTAATTACTGTTGTAAGCGAAAAATGCTAAAAAGAAACTGAAACTGAAGAAACAATAGGCTTTTTTTGACACGCTTTTGTCATTGGTGAAGTTTCAATTGGGGGTACCCAGGCCCCCTGCCCCCTCTTGGCTACGCCAATGCTCCAAGTGAGGAAAACAAAAAAGGTGTTCGCAAACTTTCCGCGAGATTTCTGGCGTTTTCCCAGATAATTCCAAACGGTTCAAAAAATAGTGCTGTCCTCGAGCCGAGGACAGGCCAATTTTCGAGGACCTGAGGCTTCGAGGCCAAGGCCAAGGACTCCAAAATCTGTCCTCCCAAAGTGTTCAAAATGTGTCCTTCAAAGGACTCCACCTCTGGATACCAGTACTTAAATTGTAAAATTTTTCATGGAATGGACGCTTTTACAGCCTTGACCAACTTTCCACAAGTTTAGTGGAAATGATGTATTTCCGTCACCAAAATTGAATGAAGACCCAAAAAAAAAGGTCTTCGCCGCAAATTGATGCCATTTTTCCCCGAAATCAGGTGAAGACCAAAAAAAAGGTCTTCGCCGCAATTTGCGACCATTTTCGGCAGGAAACCTGTAGGATCTTTTAGTTTTGGCTGGCTATTTTTCCTCTGGTCATCCAGCGCTCAACTCTCGATGGGAGGACGCCTAAATCTCGATGGGGGACGCTAAATCTCGATGGGGGGACGCTCACTCTCAATGGGGGGACGAGTCCCCCCGTGTCCCCCCTACAATTTAAGTACTGGTAGATACGCACATGCGCAGGTGTAAAAGACCGTTGATTTCGTAATTGATAGCAGGGTTGCGGCGCGTCATTGTGTGCAAACAAAGACCTCTGCAGAAGATTGATTTCAAAAAAGAGAGGTTTAATCTACTTCCTTTTTTTATCATCCTTTCGAAAAAAAGCAAAAAAGACTTCTGCACCTAATTTCTTTCAAAAGCAAAACAATTAGAGCACTGATGGGCAACGAAATAATCGAATTTTAGTTGTTTTTTTATATAAAAAGTTAAATATAATAAGAAAGTTAGAGTATCAACACGAAAAGAACCACGAGGTTGCATGTGAGAACAAAACGTTGCTGAAATGGTTTGGCTAAGAAGTTAAAGTTATGACAAATCCATTAGAATTTAGATAGAATTTGTTATAAATTTTGCGGAAACTCTATTATTTTTGATCGAAAATTTCATCGAAGTTTTTGAGCTTTAATTTCCTACGAAATCGCAGTTGGTAACATCATCCCGAATTCAAGTTCAAACTGCCCAGGGTTTTGATATGAAGCATGAATATCCATTCTCGTTGGGAAGTTTCTTCGTTGCTTATTTCACGAGTATCAATTGCGCAAAAATTCACCGTTTCTCGGTTCGATTCCACGTCTTTAAAACATTATAGTAAGGACAAACGTTTTTTTGTACTTTGGAAATTGGAATTCTTAGTTATAACATAAAGTTCAACTTCATTGAACCAATTGGTTTGTTTTGAAACTTATGACAAATGCATCAGAGATGTTAACTTGAAATTAGTTTAAAGTTTTGCAACAATTCCATTATCTTTCATCAATCAGTGCCAATTCAAGATCACGATAAACATGAATTTTGTAAATTTCTAAGAAAGAGTTATGACATCAAGATTTTTGCAGCGAAACTTTCCTGTGAGAGCTTGGACAGTTGTAATGCTGTTACAGTGCAGTTTTATGGGAAATTTGTTAGTTACATCGTTGAAGTAGCATTGCATTTAGCGCACATGCCTTTTTTGGATATTAGCAACGAGGAACTGCCCAGTTTGCGGTATATCCACGCTGGGAGTTCTTCATTGCTGATTTCGAACTATTTGAACATTTTGAAGTTTTCACCCCTCAGGAATAATTAGGTGGTTTTTCGACAACTCAAAAAATCTAGTGAAGCAAAGACTGCGAGTAGAATTTGTCCAGCCTGAGGTACACCAACTTTTAAACTCGTGTCGTTGAAACTTACCATAATGCCAGACAGTTCGGCAAATTGCAACTTAGCACAGGAGCTACAACGGTGCAGAGTTTCCTACGCGTTAAGTTTGGATGGATAGTTTTGGCGTCGTTAATCAACACTAAAAACCGGCTGTATAGTTTGACAAAGACGTCGTGAACAACGATCGACTGCGTACAAGCTAGGTGAGGTGTTGCAGATTTTTCCAATTGTCAGTATTGAAATACCACGAACAAGGAACCCTTATTTCGTGAGAATTTCCCCATTAAAAGTTCGGCCAACTTCGAGAACGAAACCGTGACGTCCGAAAAAAGTTTGCAGCTTAGAATAAGAGTCTAAAACTTTGCATATAATATGTAGATAAAGAGCAACAAGAAGCTTGGCGAGAAGGAACTGCTACTTTGCGCTATGAAAGTTTGAATATCGTGGCTTGAAGTTCTCAGTCGATGATTTCAATTGCAACAAACGTCAAGTATGGGCCTTTTTCATTGCCAAAGCAGCCCCATTTTTTATTGTTGTCATGTTATTGGAACTGCACAGTAGATTAAGATTTTCAAACTTTTCTGTTCTTTGTTTCACAATGACGGCTTGATCAACTTCGTAAGATCGTCAGATGGCAGCAAGTGTAATTGAATTCAAGGCAACTTTTTTTGAAAAACAGATTAGTGACCAAAAAACATTTCAGAAAGCACAAGGGTTGCCAAGGAGCAATGGCTTGTGGTGTTTTTAGAACAAACATTTCAAAACAGTCGTATACACTATACAGTAGTGTCGAACTTTCGCCTCAGAATGACCTTGTTGTGATGGAGGTTTTGCAGCCGTCACTGCGGGGTAGTTTCGTAGAAGAAAGATTTGAAAACCTTCATATGAAGTTGCTGCTGGATAGCATTATTTTCACGAATTCGTTTTGAAAAATATGAAGATAAATTTGCAGCAAAACTTCCCTGTAATAACTTGGAAAATCGTAATCTATTGCAGTGGAGTTTTTGCAGTAAGGTGTTGTCCATTTCAACGTTGGAGTTTTCAATTATTAAGAATTAGCATCAGATTTGAGCATATGCGCCAAGTTTGGAAGTTAGCAATAGGGAACTGCCCAGCTTACGGTATGCATAATGAAGTACCCACGCTGACTTCCAAATCTGTAACTGTATCAAGCTTGGACGCACATAGCAGGTATTCGTAGCTCGCAAAGCCGCCTGCCCTAATTGAGATTTTAAAAATTTAGTTATTCGGGAGTTGACGAAAAGGATTTTCCCTGCTCCGGGTGTTCCAGCATGATAATTGGCCTTTAGCAATCAGTTTTGCGTAGTTTGTGATTTGCTGCAATTCTGTAAAAATTGCACGTTTGTAACAAGTTTTAGAGCGCCTTCCGCTCTTAATTCGCGTAATTTGCATAGGATTTAATCACGTGATACACTCACCACACCTGCATTTTTTGGTTAGTCATTCTTAGTTTCTCGGTATATCTGCTAGCAGGGCATTTTAATTTTGACAAGTTTTTCTTTTATGAGTTAAAAAGATCGGATTCTACACAAAAGTTAATTTGCTGTTTTGTTAGTGCTTAGTTACTGTTCTTCTGCCGTTTTGCCTAAGTTACGGTACGTTCCTACTGTGATTGAGTTATTTTATTTGAGATCCGATCAAATTTACATTTTCAAGAATAAATATACTTTTTGGATAGAAAACTGAGTTTTTTAGCACAGCAAGACAGTGATAATCCATTAGCTCCCTTTGGATTGGAACTCCGATACTTATAATTGTAAACGGAAGACTTGAATCTGCAACACCGGGTATGAGCTGTGCAATACCAAACTTGAGAGTTGGCTGATTTCGAACGCTACCCACACGCCAGGTTTCGAACCCGTATCGTCAACACTTAACACATAGCGATAATCAGTTCGGCATTAGGACAAGGACAAGCAAATTGGCAGATTTAGGTCCAAGTAGGCAAGAAAGTTTCGGCAATGTTCGGACTCGTTTCCGAAGGCGTAGCAGTAAATTTGCAGCGAAATTTCCCTGTATTAGCGTGGACAAACATATTGATGTTACAGCGGAGTTTTGTCGTAAATTTGTAGATTTTCGTCGTTTAAATAATAATAGTATCATCAAGTGTGAGTACGTGCTCCATTTTATAGATCAGCAATAAGAAACTGTCCAGTTTGCGATATGGACAATGGAATATCCACGCTGGAAGTTCTCCATTGTTGGTTTCAAAAGCTGCAACGGTATGGAGTTTTGAAGGCGCAGACTTTTGGATCATGTGAAGACTTGTTTTGATAATCAAAAAGATTATTATCTTGTTAGGTGAAAATAAAAAATTTAGCCTTAGGAATGAGCAATGGACTGCCAGTAGAGTTGTGCCAATTTTTCCAATTGCCAGCTTTGAACTAGTGAACTATCACGAACAAGGAATCCCTTTTCGTGAGAGTTCCCCCACTGACAGTTTGGCCAACTTCGAAAGGCGTAACTGCCGTAAGCAACGACAAGTTTTGAGCCTAAAATAGGTATTATCAATTAGAGAGATGTGAACAGAACATTTCGATGAATACGCGACGAAGATAAGGCAATAAGGAACAGCCCAGTTTGCGGTATGGAATGGAATACCCACGCTGGAAGTTCTCCAATACTAATTTTAAGAGCTACCTTCAACGACATGAAGTTTTCGAACGTGCAAATTTCACGTTAAATGGTTTTTTCTATACTTCAAAATTACCTAATTTGGCGAAGATGAAAAATTTACCCGTGGGGACTGTATAACGGATGAATACTCAGGATTAAGTTTCACTTTTGCTGTCTGTGAACGTGAGTGCAAAAAAGTGAAGTAAGAATGAAATAAGGTGTTGCGGATTTTTCCAACTGCCAGTGTTGTACTACCACGAACTAGGAACCCTTTTACGTGCGAGTTCCCCGCTAACAGTTTGGCCAACATCAGTGGTGCAATCGCAAAAGTCAGCAAAAAGTTTTGATCTTGGAATAACAGTATATCTTCGATTACATAGATTTTTATTCGGCATTACGATGCAAAAGCGACAAGAAACTTGGCGAAAAGAATCTGCCCAGTTTGCGGTATGAGAGTTCGAATAGTGTGGCTGGAAGTTCCCAATTGCTGAAAACAAACGTTGAGCTAAAGTTGTTTTCCTAAAAGTTTTCTAAAAAATTAATAATAAGCTATAGACAGTATACATAGTCTTATAGGCACAATCAAACCTTTGCTTAACATGCAGCCTAAGACATTATACACATACAGTTTCGAAATCGACAATCGTCTTTTATTCTTCGTCAGTATAGCTTGGACCATAGGTATGAACATGAGCGTAGAAAGGCAAGGAATCCCAAATTAACCAGAATATAACACATTTTTTTTTTCCAAAAATGTTAAGTAATCAAAATATTTACAAGAGATAATTATAATAGTTCAATTCATTTTTCAGTTAAGATTTATTTATTTTGGCTAAAATTGACTGATTGATGGGTAAAGATTTATGTATTATAAACATAATCGGAAAAGATTTATTCATTGATAGATAAATTGGTAAAGATGTATGTTCTGAAGATTTGTATCACTGGTGATATTTGTCCTTTTGGCCTAGCTAGCCTTACTGATGAGCCCTGAGATTGGGCGAAACAGCTGTCTAAGGCATGCTATTGGAAATTATTCTGAATTGAACTATTATAATTATCTTTTATAATATTTTGATTACTTAAAATTTTTGGAAAAAAAATTGTGTTATAATCTGGTTAATTTGCGACTGCTTGTCTTTCTACGCTCGTGTTCATACCCGTATAGTTCAAGCTATACTGACGAGGAATAAAAGACGAATGTCGATTCCGAAACAGTATGTGTTAGGCTGTTAATGAAAGGTTTGATTGTGCCTATAAGACTACGTATACTGTCTATAGCTTATTATTAATTTTCTTAGTACATTGTTCTTAATAAATTTTCTAAAAAAATTTCTTAATAAGAAAACTTTCCTGTTTTATTGTCATCTTGGAACAACCCAACAGATTGGAACTTAGAAGTATTCTGTTGTTAGTTTCACAAAGACGTCAAGACCGACATCGAAAAGGATGGTAAGTAACGTGGTAGCGGGCAGCAAAGGCTTGTCGGTTCGAGGCCCAAGAGCAGGAAGATCAACTTCAGGCTAATATTTCGGGAATTATAGGTGAGGAATGCAGACGCATGATTTTGTAGTGTAGTGTCGAACCAAATTTCGTCTCGGAACTTCTTTCATCTAGGATTAATGGTGTACGAGGTTTCGCGATGGTGAATAATTTGAAAATCGTACAAATTCGTTTTCAAAAATATGGGGGTAGATTTGCTGCGAAACTTCCCTCGGGGCAATTAAAATGGTTTTACTGCGGAGTTTCTACAGTAAATTTGTTTTTACAGTAAGTTTGTTCACTTCATCTTAGATTTCGTGCAGTAAATTTGTTCACTTTATCACTAAGGCAAACGTTTTTTAATATACAGGGTTGGCCAAAAAGAATTGCACCCTTGGACAAAGTGTCGTAACTTTTTTTGGAATGAGATAACATTTTAACGGTCAACGAATCGACGCTCAACGAGGTCAACGAATCGACACTACGATCAAAGAGAAGCGTACTGAACGATGCCCAAACCTTCTTTGTGTTTTTACGAAAGAAGTCTTAAAAACGGTATTTTTCAGTGATGAAAAAGTTTTTAAGGTGACTCAAATGCTAAATGTCCAAAACGATCGCACTTATGCTCCAAGTGCCTACAAGAAGTCTACAATAGAAAACAAACGCTTGTACGTGGAACGCAGTGGATTTCCGATGAGCCTCGTGGTGTCTGTTGCCGTATCAAAAGTTGGCAAATCATCCATTTTCTTCGTTGAACCTTGGGCAAAAGTTAACGGTGCTTACTACCGCGAAAAGCTGTTAGCGTCGATGATATCCGAAATGGATAGACTTACTGGATATCAGCCGTATGTGTTTATGCAAGATGGGGCTCGATCTCATACTACAAATGAGACAGTTAGATTTTTGAATCAACAACAATACTTAACATTGTTGCAGCCAAACATGTGGCCTCCTAACAGTCCAGATCTTAATCCAGTCGATTACTGCGTTTGGAGCGCTTTGGAGCGAAATGTTTACCGCGGAAGAAGATTTGAAAACACCATACAATTGAAAGAAGCCATCCTTCAAGAGTGGGAAGCATTGCCCCAAGCGGTAATCAATAACGCCATCGATGGGTTTCGATCTCGTGTGCGGTTGGTGATTGCAGAAAACGGACAACACATCGAAAAATATTGATCGAATGAACAATCAATCGCTTACTATTTGTGCCGTGTTAATTTTCATGCAATTGCAGTTTGTGATACTCACTATTTAAACACCGGTAATTTTGTTATTTTATGAAAATTTTTAATAAGATTTTACACAGCTACGCAATATATTGTCGTAAAGAAATGGTAAAAATTTTAAAATGTTATCTCATTCCAAAAAAAAGTTACGACACTTTGTCCAAGGGTGCAATTTTTTTGGCAACCCTGTAGTATCATTTTAGAGATTGGCGAAACAAAAACGCCAAATTTGCTTTATGAATACCCTGACAAGAAGTTCCGAATCGCTGAAAACGAACGTTGAGCTAAAATTATAACAGTTTTACAAAAAAGACTTTAATGTTTTATTGTTTTTGTCTTGGAACAACCCAACAGAGATTGGAGCATTTAAACTTTTCTATTGTTTGTTCCACAATGGCGTCTTAACCAACTTCAAAAAAAACAAACAATGCATTTAGGACCTGTTTGGTTTCAAGCCAAAAACCAGCAAGTTCGATTGGATGCTAATATTTCGGGAGTTGTTGAATGATATATCTACTGTATATTCACTTAGCACGAGAACAAACAGTGAAAAGGTATCCATTAAATATTAGACAAGTAATTTACACATCTAATAAATTCAGTTTCGAAATAATGGGAATACATTTGCAGCGAAACTTTCCTCTGATAGTTTGAACAAGTCAAATGTTATTGCAGTTAAGTGTTAAAGTAAATCCGCAATAAACTATCAAGGCATAGCAAAAATTCTTAAAGGCGCTTGCTGTTTTGAGGGCTTAGCAATTAGGAACTGCCCAATTTGCAGTATGAGTGCTGCTTTCGATTCCTACAACAAGATTCAAACCCATAACTTCCGCATCAAATCATGCAAATTAAGTTTGTTAATTAAAAGAAGTCGAACGTTTAAGGTAAATTTTCAAAAACTGTTCCCTTAAATATTGTAATGTTTGACGATTTTTTTAGTTTTTTTTCATGATAATGATTTTTCTTTTGGGCTACCCCGTTTGATTGTGCTTTTTCAGCTGGTAATGGAGCATCAGTCCAATGAGCCTGAATGTCAGTGTTTTTGGGCATGCTATGAAGAGTTATAGCTAGTAAAAGAAGGTCTTAGTTAGAACACCGATTTTTACTTCTTTTAGTAATACCGATAGCCAGGGCCTGCGAGAGGGGGGTTCAGGGGGTACATCGTACCCGGGCCTAGGGGGGCCCATGATCAATGGGCCCGAAAGAGTTCAGGTTTCCGTGTTAAGTTTTGGTATCGCACCATAACACCGTAATCAAACTTGCCTACAGCAAAAATATCAGTCAGCCTATTCAGTACTGGTGATTGGTCGCTATTTTTGCTACACAGCCTTTAGGATATCCAATAGTGGCCGATTTGACTTTTAAAAAAAGAGGAAAATGTATCAAAAATCATACACTTGCACCGAAATTGACGTTTTGTTACATTTCTCTTACTTAAGAGCCCTAATTCTACGGTATAACAATGTACGAGGGCTCACATTTCCAGAGATCCAAAAGCATTTCAACCTCAGAGAGAGGAGTCAATGTTGACATACTATACAACTATCATTAAGTAACTCACTCTATCTGTATGAGTTTAATAGGTATTTGGGTTTGTGAAGTTTATGATTGCAGATGACTTCTTAAAACTTTTATCAGTAAAATATTTGGATTTGTAGTATTAAAGTCATTATATTGTATAATATTGTGTCAATGTCATCATCCCTTGCTTCACATACTTTCTTTCATGTATATCACGTTTTCTGCACGTCAATTTAAGCAAGTTTGGTGTTGGGATGTTGATCAAATGCTGTATTTTACCTTCGAGAAACATAAAAAGTCCTAAAGCTTCCATGGCGGAGCCCCGGACACCGTTGGGAGAGCTCACAGCGCTCAGACCCCCAGACCCCTAGCTGGATTTAAACCCCCAGACCACCTAGCTGGATTTAAACCAATTTTATGTCTATTTTTGTTTTTCATTGGTCCTAACTGTATGCGAATATCGCTATGCCCTCACTTTTAAATGAAGATCTACAACAATCGGACAAAAAATGATTTAACGGCATGGGCACCGATAAGGCTTGGGGGGCCCAATAAGATTTGGGGGCCCGGTATCGACCTTCGTAACCCCTGGAAAATTTTCTCTCTGAGGCCCTGCTGCTAGCTAAATCAAGCTTCAGTCCACACAACTGCGGTTTATAGTAGATAATTTAGTACTCATTTTTGTTTTGAAATAACTCGGAAAATTTCGCTTTTGTGTAAGAAAAATTTTCTTCAGATGCGGTTGCTGGCAACAACTCGAAAAAACCTGACGAGGTTCGAAAAAATAAAAAACTTGAAGCAAAAATAAGTTCGAGAAATCAATTCCAAAAAAACTTGCAGGGAAAATTTTTCAGGGGACAGCCACCTAAATATAATTATGAATTAGCCACAAAAGCTCCTTTAACGACTATAGCAGTAAGTTAATATGTTTAATTGCTTCGAGCTTTGCTCATAGCAGGTTGGATTATTGTGAGTGCCATTAGCAATTTTTCAGAAATTTTTGCTTTTCTTTTGGCCCTGTTATTTCATGCCATTAAAAGTCCAATCTAAGTTCGTTTTTTTCGGTCATTGACCCGAGTTTTTAATAAAAAACGAAAACAAAATTAACCATTTGGTCACATTGTCTCAAAAAAATTTTAAAAGTTTTGCTTAAATCTGTTTCTTAAAACAATCCCGAAAGTTGCCCCCTTGCAATCGCGGAAATGACCTTGTGTAAAATCATTGCGCTGTTTGCTCAATTTGTTGCAGTCTTGGTCAGAGCTAGTCTCAAAAAGTGCCTTTGCTTGGTGGTTATTATGAAGCCCCTAGAAAACTTGAAAAGCTTTTCTCGCCTTTGATCTGTATAAACTGGTCCGAGCATTATAAAGAATTATATTGTCTTGTTGTCTCTAATCCTAAAATCCCATTTTTATCTCCTTGAAAATTCTGCATTTCTTTCTTTCTTTTTTTCTCTGCTTTTGTTCTTCTCCTTTCATGTATTTCTTTGAGTCTACAACTCAAGGGGAAAGCAGGATCTGATGATGGTGGCTAGGTGCGTATACGTTCAACTGGGCAAAGCAGTAAGAACTGAAGTTGTGTAGCTAATTCAATTACCGACTTGAGCTTTAGATGCATCTCTTTTACGCTGGTTATTGAAACTGATAGCTAGATATTAAGCCTATCAATTTTTGGTTCAGAACTGTTTGACATCCAGTCAGAATAACCATTATGTATATACCATCTCATCAGGCATGATCAAATTATTACACTCAATGAAACGATTGTCTCTGATCTATTTCATACTATAACCTTATTGCTCCCTCTGTAAAAATAGTTTCCATCGTTCTTATTTGATTTCGTTTTAATTTTTGTCTTTTTTTTGTTTTGTTATTACTTACTCTTCGTTTGTTTTAATTTTTGTCTTGTTTTTTTTTTAATTTACTGTTATTTTTGACTTGTTTTTTTTTATGTTGTTGTTACGGTTTCTGACTAATACTTAAACACTTTGGCACAGTACTATGGTGCTAAACTTTAGTGCAAAACCTGATGAACTTGATAAATTAACGATTTACTAGAACTTGAAATTACTTACACAATTTGATGTAGGCAATTAACTGCTTGCTCGTGAATTCCAGTAGTTCTTACAGCAAGAAAACTAAAGCCGTTACCCTTTAAATTGAGTACCGATATCACAGTAATCTGCCTAACTGATCTGAGATATACATCATCAACAATGCATAGACACATATTTACAGTAGTTCTTCCATGAAAAATCAATATACCTTTGTTCTAATTGAGATTATAAGTTATGGTGCGTTTGTACCAGATATTTATTTAGACGCAATGTGGATGGTGTGACTCACTGCATGTTGTACACAATTATTTTAATGCATATCCAATATGCATCGATTGCAAAATTGCTTTTATCTTGATACTATGACCAGCTGCTATTTGAAAGGGTTTCCGAACCCGGTGAGGTTTCATTTTTAAGGTATAAAAGCAATTTTACAATATACGTATTTTATTATATTTGCAATATTTTTTTCTCACCATGCTCCGTTGAGCTAAAGGAAGTTTTGGGCTCGTTGCGCCACCCATTGACCACCTACGTAACCGTGCCTGGCCTCACACTGGTCACTGCCCCTCTTTTTCCTTTTTATCAATTATTCGAACAATTACTCCAGCCGTTGGATTTAGTTACATCTTGTGTGCTTGTGTGTATGTTCATGAATGTGATTGATTAGGCCTACATTGTGCATAAAACTTGTGTGACAGGTGTATATAGCAACCTTGCAAATAAAAGTCGCTTTTTTGTCCTCAATATTCTCTGCATGTCTTAACGTCTGACGTTGTGTCGCTACTTCCTTTTGCTGGCTCTACATGCTATTATTGTGTTACTGTCCATTCTCTATTGTTGTGGTGGTCAAGAATAAAAATAAATGAGTGAATGAACCTCAAGGTTTTTGAAATAACAAAAAAATTCACAAAATTCAACATTTGACCTTAAAGTCTGACTGCAAAACGACAAATAAGCCCAAGACTCCGATACACCTGCGCAGCCAGAAATAAAAAAAAAGGAGGGGACCAAATTTTTTTTGTCATGATTGCAGCATATGCAAATCGGAATTTTTCAGTTAGGCAAATTGTAACAAATTACTCAGATTTAGCGATAACAGGCAGAAGTCCTGCCGTCGTTCATGCAGCAGACGCATAAAAAAAAGTAAATGAAAGAGTATAAAACAATCTTAATATAATGCAAAGAGCCAAAACGTGAGCGAACATTTTTTACTGAGCGTTTCAAGACATTACTTGTCTCATCATCAGCAGATTAATGATATAGGCAACAGCAACTTGTCATGAGCAAAGCACTGGAAAAAAAAGGACAAAGCAATGACGCATAAAAAAAGAATTAACGATTTTTATTAATTAACGATACGTATAGTTTAAAAAATGTGTTTAAACATAAAGAGCAACAACAAATTCTCCATCAATATGGCGTTGTGCATGAAATAAGTTGTAACTGTGGCAGTTCGTATATTGGCCAAACGTCACAGAATCTAATTACCCGTATCAACAACCACGATCCTTCTTCTAAAACGTCACTGGATACGGGCGTCACTCGGCATTTGACCGATAATCCTAATCACGCAGTTTGTTTTAATAACCCCATCATCCTGGCTAGATCTGACCATTGGCGAAAATTATTAATCAAAGAAACCTTAATGATTCAACAAAGAAATCCAGATCTAAACTCCGACAAAGCTTCAATTCCATTATATTTATTTAACGTGTGAAAAAACTAAAAACATTCGTTCAACATGAGGAAATATTTATTCAACGTGTGAAAACAATAATTGCTTTTAATTTTACGCTCGATTCCTTTTTTTTTTTCTTTTTTTATGCGTCATTGCTTTGCCCTTTTTTTTCCTGTGCTTTGCTCGTGACAAGTTGCTGTTGCCTATATCATTTATATGCTGATGATGAGACTAGTAATTTCTTGAAACGTTCAGTAAAAAATGTTCGCTCACGTTTTGGCTCTTTGCTTTGTATTGATTACTTAAACGTTCCAATCCTTATGCTCCGAAGTATAAAACAAGTTTCACCTGATTTTACAATTTTATTTTATTTGATGATGCAACAGCGGACGCAAAAAAACACTTTTTCTTGATGTAGGCCATTCGAGAAAGTCGCAAATTGCCGTTATTAATTCACGCAAGCTGGCATAATAATATTTCAACTTAAAAATATAGTATATTGCAACAAATTAAGAAAAAATGAGACGTACGATTCGCAAAACACACGAACACCCCCGCCTACATCCGAAAATGATTGGTTTTTGAAAAAATAAGTGTTCCCTATTATTATTTATGTTAATTGACACCACATACTGTTTGCTATCTTCAAGCAGAAAAAAAATGCGCAGATTGTGGTTTGCCAATACAAAGTTTTGTTAATTCATTACTAAACTGTTATATTATTATCGTTGGTAGGAAATAGGGATCTTAGCAATTAAGCAAGAATAATGCGATAGCAATCGACCATTCCTTACGTGCGGTTAATTGTCTCAATCAAATAATGCGAATTTGAATGCAGCGTTCGCGGAAAAATGGTCATAACTATTTACAATGAGTTTATTTAAGCAGCACGCCCGCGAACAAAATTTGGTTCGCGCCGAAAACTGCGTGGAATGCTTCCAGAGAGAATTTTTGGGCCCGCCCTACTCTGTGCGTAAAATCGCGAACGTATCGTGCGTGCCGTTAGTTAGTTTAAAACAACTGACTGCTTGTACGCTGGTAAGGCAATACGCTGGGTGTACCAAATTTCAGTTTAAAATAAAGTTTAAGGCGAACTTTTGCGCTTACGCCTTTACGCACAGTGTAGATCAGGAATAGGCAGACAGTGTCTGCGCGACTTTTTGCTCGCAACTAGCGCACTCAGTTTAGACTTCCAGACAATTTGAACATTTTCACCGAACTCGCTGTTCTCATGGACAACGAGAACACTGTTACAAATCAATACAATTATGCTGTGTAATATGCTGTCATAGAAATTAATCAAAAAAAATTTACTAAAAACGAATTAGCGTATTATTTACTGTAATAAACATTTGACCTTGTGCGGTTTGAAGTTGTAAGATTAATTCAAACCAGCCGATCCCCCAACTCCAGCTGAAAATAAAATTATAGGATCCAACTGACATCGCAGCTACGCTTTTGGTAAACTGCAAAAACTTTTTGAGCATTATTATATTAATTCCGCCGTTTTTTAGGCAACGGGTTCCCTATAGGCTGTTGGTTTAAATGTTGGCCTGTATAAGGCGGTTTAGTCAATTACGTTCGACATCTTTTTCAGTGTAAACGCAAAAAAAAACAAAAAACGGAAAACAAGCAAAATGCATGCAATCAAATGACATGCCCATAAATTTGCGTGATCGGTAAAACTACAGTATAACAAAAAATCAATTTCAACGTTAAAGATAGTTAGAAAGTCATTCTCTTAGAAGAGATTTGCTTTCCTTCGGCGATTAGTGTTTTTTCCAAATGTTTTCAATTAAAATATTCTCGAAATTTTCTCAGGGCGAAATACGATTTCACTATGGTGACATTTAATTCGTGGACCGATACACGTCGTTTCTCGGCCGCCCCAAATTCTCACGGTATCTGATTCTACTTTTTGAAAAACGATTAGTTTTGAAACACAATGAATTGCGTTTTTTGGTGCAAAATTGCGCTGGTTTTGCCTCGTTCGCGTTCTCCCGCAAAAGCATTGCGGTATGCTTACGAGACATTATTACAGTGATCCCTCGCTATATCGCGGTTCACCTATCGCGGCTTCGCTGTTTCGCGGAAATGTTTAGAGTGCTTTTTTTACAGTAAATTCTGATTGGCTTAGGGGCGTTACTGTTGTCTAGAAGTTCATTACAATAAAAAATTTTGTTTTACAACACCGTTCTTTCAACTATTATAGTTATTTGTAAAAAACGTTAATATTTCTATTTTTTAAGCACATTTTGGGCCTGAAAAAAGGTTCTATTTTTTGTTTCATTCTGCAGTACAGTATTGCATTGTAAAATAACAGTAAAAAATAAAGCTGACTACTTCGCGGATTTCACCTATCGCGGGTTATTTTTGGAACGTATCCCCCGCAATTAACGAGGGTTCACTGTATTCCAAGACAGCGCGATAGGGGGCTACGCAATGATCTAAGATTTTCTATAATATCAACCCTGACTATACAAGCATTCTGACTTTCCGGGGTTTGTTTCAACCCTGTGTTGCAAAAAGGCAACAAGGCTAAGTATTCTTTGGAGCAGAATAACGGGACGATATGAAGAGCTTAGACAAAAAAACCAGAGCCAGGATAAAATGAATCATTCTATTTCGAGACGTTTCGACTTAAACTAAAGTCATTATCAATCTATAAAAATCATGACGTTAGAATTGTTGAAAGACCATCAATATAGACCAAAACGATAAACCGGAGGTAGTAGTTAATAACCGGGTCAAGGGTAAAATCTAAAACTAAACCAAAATAGAAATGGAAAAACATATTAGTAATTTGCCTCAGATAACCCAAATTTAATGAATTTATGCAAAATAAATAAATAAATAAAAACCCTCTAACCACGATGGTTAAAAAAAAAAAAAAAAAAAAAAATACAAAACTTACCTTGGGTATTATAATTCCAAGTGAAGACCTGGTTATTAACTTATCTCTCTTTAAATCTGTACTGTACTCTCAATAAAATTTGGTGCTAAATTCAAAGATCTACAGGTCAAACTGGCAACTCACTTACAGTTCAGAGACAAGACTAATAACTGAACTAATCAAGTGCACTTATGGAACAGTAAAATTTTCAAGAACTAAGATATTCAACAAATCAGAGTTCTAAAATTTTTGAGAGAAATTTTAGAACTCTGATTTGTTGAATTAGTTCTTGAAAATTTTACTGTTCCATAAGTGTACTTGATTAGTTCAGTTATTAGTCTTGTCTCTAAACTGTAAGTGAGTTGCCAGTTTGACCTGTAGATCTTCGAATTTAGCACCAAATTTTATTGAGAGTACAGTACAGATTTAAAGAGAGATAAGTTAATAACCAGGTCTTCACTTGGAATTATAATACCCAAGGTAAGTTTTGTATTTTTTTTTTTTTTTTTTTTAACCATCGTGGTTAGAGGGTTTTTATTTATTTATTTATTTTGCATAAATTCATTAAATTTGGGTTATCTGAGGCAAATTACTAATATGTTTTTCCATTTCTATTTTGGTTTAGTTTTAGATTTTACCCTTGACCCGGTTATTAACTACTACCTCCGGTTTATCGTTTTGGTCTATATTGATGGTCTTTCAACAATTCTAACGTCATGATTTTTATAGATTGATAATGACTTTAGTTTAAGTCGAAACGTCTCGAAATAGAATGATTCATTTTATCCTGGCTCTGGTTTTTTTGTCTAAGTATTCTTGTTCCAGTAAAATCAAGCTTTTATGTGCAATTGTTATATCGCAATAGATAACTTTTTCAATCGTGTATACCAAAATTGATTTTTTTGATTGTAACTCATTTCGATTGTTACGTTAATTACAATAACAATGATTCACTTCATTTTTTTGCCCGAAACGTTTTTCAACCCGAATATATCGGAAATAATACCGGTGCACAAGGATGGTAGTGCGGTACGGTACGGTACGGTATGCCTCAATTTTTGCTGAGAAGTACGGTACGCTTTTTCTGTAATGGTACGGGTACGGTACGTTGGTACCGGTACGCCTTTTTTGTAAAGGTACGGTACGTTGGTACGCTTTTTGAATTAAAAATCCTAGACTTTTTGCATATTGCGCTGGCTTTTTGTATATAGAGGCAAAAAACAGCTGAAACCGACGCCAAATGTTTGAATTGAGATCGCTGATTTACGATAGGCAAGTAATTTTAAAGACAGTTAAAGTGGCGAGTTTTTAAAGTAACGATGACAATATGGTATGGTACGTAAGTACGGTACGGTTCGCCTCAATTTTTTCTAAAAAGTACGGTATACGGTACGCCTTTTTTGTAATGGTACGGGTACGGTTGGTTGGTACGGTACGCTTCAAAAATTGAACTGAAGTACGGTACGCTGGTACGGTGCGGTTCAAGGTGCGAGGTACGTAGTACGCAAATTTTAAACGTACCGAACCGTACTGCCATCCTTGCCGGTACAAGCTAAACCCACAAGCTAAACGGCTGAAATTTTTTACAGATAATGACCTTGAAAAAATTTTTCGTAAAAGGCAAAAGTTTTGACGTTGCTTATTTGCAACTCAGGGTAGAATTACACTCGAGTTGAGCGTTTTTAATTAGTTTTTTGACATTTTATCTTTTTCAAATATTTTTTGTGAAATTGTGCACTTTCAAAAGGGGTGGACTGGTCCCCCCAATTCCCCCCTGGCTGCGCCGGTGCTCCGATATCTGCCCACGATGTGCTTTTTCTTGATGCTCTGTACAAATCTTTCAAATGCACTCTTATCAAGGAAATCTCTTCTGTTTACCAAATTTTGATCTTTCAAATTTGTGCCTTTTATTTGGCACTTTAATCTACAGCCGCTTTTTCATACAACAGCTGTTGCGTAATTTTTTACAGCGCTCATGCAAAGAGCAAATTTGTCACCGGTACGCAAATTATGCTTTACGAATAAATAAATAAATATCTGTCCCGAGAATAGACCTAAAAGATTGCTAGAGCCAACATTCAGTTGTATTTTGAGGATCTTGTTTGAAACTTTACTTTATCACTTTCTGCTAAACGTAATACTGAAAGAATATAATACATCAGAAAATGCATTAAATGTTCAATACTCGGTATAATACATTAAACTTTTGGCTATTAATACTTAGATTATAGGCCGAACATACCAACCTAAAAGTTAGCTTTTTTTGACATTTTGTGTGCCTTTTGTTTTTCATTATTTGCAAAAAAATTTGTTTTTAAAACAAAAATTTTACATCAGCTTCATGGTCCATGTAAGCTTATTATTAAATCTTTCCATTACTTTTTAAAGCTTGGCTGTGATTCTTTGCACTAATACTATTAACCAAGGCCTTTTATCGGGTAGGGCTCACGAATTACAGTTGGAAAGCTGCCCAACATTAAACGAAACAAAGAGTTCACTTGTGGCCAGCGAGACAAAATCTTGGGGCAAAAAAGGTTCTTCGAGCTTGTCAATTTTGTCTGCATATCAGCCAGGCAAACCATGCAGTAGGTAGCTTCAGATTTTCTAAGACGGTTTCAGCCCTGCCTCGACCCATCTGGCTACGGTCCATTTTGTAATTATAAAAGATGTTAAAGCCGTAAAATTGCTTGAATTCGACATATCAAAATCCGCCAAAAATCTTGAAAATCTTAAAGTATTTGGTACGCCAGTTTTTGTTTCGTTTTAGAATAAAATTTTAGTGCAGAATTACGTAATACATAAAAATTCATTGATTGCAAACCCAGGAATGACCAAACGTTAAAAAATTCATAACTCTAGTACCAGTAGCGTACGCAGGATTTTCGAAAGGGGTGGGCTACGACATTCAGAAAATTTGAGAATAATGAAGACCAGAAAAAAAATTTTCCAGCCCAAAACCAAGTCCGTTTTCTTGCCCGAACTTAGGCGAAGACCAAAAAAAAAAGGTCTTCACTCAAATTTGTCCGGTTTTTTGTCCAAAATTAGGTGAAGACCAAAACAAAAAAAAAAAGAAGAAAGGTCTTCACTCAAATTTAGTCCAAAAAAAAAGGTCTTTGCCCACCGTTTCTGTGCTCAAACCTTCTGCCCAAGTTACAAACGGAGGGGCCATGCCACAATTTTGCATACTATTCTATGCTAATTATACTATCCTGGCGACCCAATGCCCCCCCCCAACGCCCCTGTCTAGTGCACAGCCACTCAGCTTGTTTTCGAGCGTTTACGATCAAGTATCGAAAAATCGAAAACATGGAAGTTGCGAGTGGAAGTTTTTAACATCTATAATAGAGGGACTCCCAGTTTTATCTTTGGACACTCAGAAAAAGTTAAAAGAGGTGAAACATCCACCCAATTGCGGTAGTTTACCAAATCCGGTAGCTAAAATGGAAACAATATTTTTGTAATTTTTTGCTCTCATTATGGGGCTGCAGTACAAATAAAAAGAAATATCCCTCGAAAAATGTTTTTTGAAATCCTAACTCTGCTCTACTTGCATGAACTTCCAGGGAGAAAAAGGATATTGTAAATAATATAAATCCTTCCACTTACATCACATGGCCAGTCCAAACTTGATAAAATTCTGGAAGTTTTGGTTGGGAGAACAGATTCAAGGTTTCCAAAAAACATTTGCAGGGGGATATCTCTTTGTATTTGTTAAATGTCTTTGTAACCGCAGCCCCAAAAGTACGAAAACAAAAAATTTTAACGACTATATTTTAATTTTGGCTGATGCAAACTACCGATATTGGTTGGATGCTTTACTCCCTTTTGAAATGCCACCAATGATAAAAATAAGGACAACAAACCCTATTTATTGTTTTTTCAGTTCCTTTTGGCATTTCTGCGTAAACGCTTACAACAATAATTAACAATAATATTAATACTGACGACCTGGGGGCCCGGGCCCACTCAATTTAAATCTTTGTCAGCCAATTTAAACGTATAACGTGGGAGAAATTTAGGATTTCTGTCCTAAAAGTTGCAACCTCAGGCCCTCACATGCAAACCTCAGGCCCTTACAAACCTTTTTATGAACTTAATGCAACAACATGATTAGCAATCATCTACTGTAGTGTGCAAACTTTGAATACCAGTCTACCTCCACCTCATCAATTTTTACGCGACAAAATACTTAAGGTGAATTTACACAGTATCCGTTTTTCGTCCGTTTTTTCACGGTTTTGTTTTTCCTTGAAAAAGTATGCGCTTTCTCATCCGCATTTTTATAAGTCCATATCCGCACTAAGTTCACTGTTATAGATAAAAATTTTGTGTATAAACGATAAGAGCGATATTTCAAAATAGAGCTGTACCCCTTTACAAAATCATTTTTTCGGAGAATTCTTGTCCGATATGTGACTGTCTGGTTTCTCCTTTCCACGGTATCTTTGTCCCATAAAAAATCCCTCTTTTCGAAAATGTGTGATGACGTCATTGCATGTAATTTGTAGTTTGGATTCCCCCCAATCAAAAATCCTGGCTACGCCTATGCAGGAAGTCCTGCTTCTACTTCTACCGCAAAAAGCGGCTCGGTTAAAACGCTTTGCAGCCAAGTTTCTTCGGAGAAAATACAATAATGCCCATTTAATCCCCCTAATTTATTGTGCAAAATTTGGCTACAAAACTCAGTATTCGTTTTTAAAACACTGAGCATTCGTTTTTAAAGTTTTTTGTACTTGAAAGGAAACGCTGAGCGTATCAGTGATAACTTAAACACAAAGCAGTACCAAACGTTTTACTACGAACAATCATCTTTATAGCCGTAAGAGACTAAATTTTTTTTGGAGGTGCGAACACAACTTTGCCTGAATATTTGTTCATTTGCCAAAATATTACGACGCAGTTTGACCATCGTTCTGTGGCGTAAGCAGGAATTTCAAAAAGGGAAGGTCATGCCGTCAAAATGGATTACAGGCAAGGGTCTGGTAGGGTCTGAGGGCTCTGGCCTCAGCGCTTGATGATTTTTTTACGATTTTTTGAACAAAAATAATTCAAGTTTTAAGACTATTTTTGTTTGGAAAACATGGCTTTTAGCAGCGCAAAACATATAAAATTATAATAAAAAGCTTTTTCCACATTTTGTATGCTCTATTTACTTTTCGTTTTACGTTTTTAGCCCTTATTTTGCATTGTGTCATGGCCCAATATCCTTACATAGAACAATGTCCTTCTAAACCAAGTAGCTACTACCAACGGCACTTTGAAAGCCAACCATGAGAGTGAGCAAGTCGATTGTGGAAGAACTTTGCTCTCGATTTTGTCGCTAATGTTGAGTAATGTTGAGTTTACCGTTAAAGGCAAAATATTTATAGGGCTATTTTTGCGGAAAATAGAATTAAAAGTTACGGATTGATTGATGGTATTTCAGTTGCCTGATTAAAATACCAATTTGCCTGAATTTTCTACGTTTTGACCCAAATGGGGGGAGGTCGCTCCCATTGTCTCTCCGCCTCTTACGGCAGTGCTGATTTTAAGTATTTGTTGCAAAATCACTACCACAAACGTCCTCAAAGAACTGAATTTTTTGTAATTATTACAATTTATAGAATTAGAAGTTGATAAAGAACATGATCGCTAAAGATAAAAACAACAGTTATCCACTCTAGTTAGTTGGTGTGAAGCTCAGCCTGCTTCAACCCAGCAACCAGCGACTGAAATCCGGCGTTGAATGTGATGCCCACACTGTTGTGAACAAAATTGATCGCCCTGTCAACATATGTCCCATCCAGACCCGGTCCATTTACCAGCGCCCCATACAGGATGTGCGGGTTTGAGTCAGTGCTGGCAAGCACATCGCTTGTGCAGATCGACGAAGTAGAGCAGGTGCTGAAAGATGAAAACACGTCATTATTTTTGCAAAACCACCAGCTGCTGGGCGATTTTTATAATTTTTTTCAGAAAAAGTAGCCCGGAGTTAAAAACTGGCCGACAAGTACAAGCATAGGCGTAGCCAGAGGCCAGGAGGCCCGCCCCCCTCAATTGAAATGTCAACAATAACACAAATGTGACAAAAAAGCCTATTATTTTTTCAGTTTCGGATTCTTTTAGCATTTTTCGCTCAAAACAATAATCAACAACAATATTGACAACCAGGCCCACCTCAATTCAACTTTTGCCAACTACTTTAAATGTACATATAACCCGGAAGAAATTGAGAATTTTTGTGCAAAAAATTGCTATCTCACGCTTTCTCCTAATCTTTTTATGAACATAATGCAATGACTAGAGCCGGACTTACCATACGGCATAGTACCAGCAGCTATGGGCCCCGCTCTCAGGTGGAGAGACTTTCTTTTGGTCTTCACCTATATTTGTCAGGAAGATATTGCGAAAATCTCCAAAGTGCCAAGGGCCCCGCGCAATGTAAATTCGGTCCGGGCAATGACATGGTTAGGAGGCGTAACCATTTATTTTAACATTTTTGAATAACAACCAACCTCCGCCTCGCCAGTTTTTACGCAACAAAATACTTTTGAAAAAAATTAGCTAGGGGAAATGACCATTGAATCAATTATTGAATTTGAATTGAGGGAGCCTGGGCCTCCTGGTCGTATACAGTGCCGTCAACAGAGCAAACTAAGTGAGGGGGCATTAGCCGAAAGTGGGGGGCACCAAAGTAAACTAAACTCTTGCACATAAAAACTGATATTTACGGCTACAAACTATGCGCTATTTTAAAAATTTGGTATTTATGTCTAAAAAAAAGAGACGCATAAGGCCGGCAGTGTTTTTTAGCTCGTTTCGTATGTGGCCCATATAATCGCTTGAAAAATTCGTCTGTAGCATTGAATGCGACCACAAAGCGCAACCAGAACTTTGCTTAAAGAAAGGGGGCTTTTTTCCACAAAAATTTTTTAATTTAGGCCCCATGCTGAACAAACTGATGCAACTCAAGCGTATCACAGAGGGGGTCTGGGGGCAGAGCCCCCAGTCCCCTGGGTGATTTTTGTGATTTTGCGGAAAAAAAATAGCAATTTTAACGCCATTTTAATCACTTTTTGCACGTTTCTGAAGCCTAATGAATAACTACAATAAATTGCTAAAATTTTGAATTCCTTAAAAGAATTAAATTACGTAGCCCCTTCAGCCTCCTTTATACTTAAGGTGAAGTCCAAAACACGTTTAATTGCTTATATTTGGGGGTTAAATTTTCTAAACGACTTGGCTAAAGGGGACTGAAGCCCCCTTCCCCCTGGTTGCGCAACTGCATGCGACCTAAAAATTTTTTGAGTGAGCTCTTAATAAATACAAACAACTAGTCTTGTAAAGAATGTTTTCACGAATTGTTTCAGAACATAATCACTAACGAAGTACCGGTGACGATACTATAGACTTACACCCCTATTCCATGACACATCCGTAAAAGCGTGTTAATAAGACAGAACATTGCCTCGCATCTATGTACAGCAGTTGCTGACCAGCAATTTCGCAAAGAATGGAGAAAACTTCGAACGAAAATATTATATTTGAACGTTATTATTCCTTTTTCCATTATTGCCTGTTGTCTAGTTGTTACGTGATGTTCCGAAAACGTATTCTGAGTAAACCCAAATGGCGGGACACAAGCAGTTGTTAGGGGGGGCACGGCCCCTCTAAACCCCCGTAGCGACGGCCCTGGTCGTATATGTACTCCTGCAACTGGTTATCTTTATCAAAAAAGAAAAATCTCTAAGGAAAATCTTTGAGTGGATTATTATGTACAGCTAAACTATTGCAGGAGGCAATGTACCTTAATTTCCCTTATCTGGGCCAAATGGTTTACAAAATTTAACCCCAAAATGCAAGATTTTAAACGTTTTTTAGACTTAAATTGTAAGTTGCAGGAGGATAGAACAATTAACCCATTGATGGGTGGCTATTGTATATAAATTCGTGCTTCTTACTTTGTAAATTCATTCTACTGATCATAGGCGTAGCCAGGGGGGGCTAGGGGGCCCGCCCTCCAATTGAAATGCTACCAATGATAAAAATGTCACTAAAAATTTTATTGTTTCTTCAGTTTCAGTTTCTTTTCTCACCTTCGCGTATAACAGTACACGCGTACAGCAGTAATTAACAATGATATTGATCCAGGGGGCCCGGGCCCCTTCGATTTAATTTTTGCGAACCAATTTTAAAATGCCCCCTACAATAATATTTAAATGGGCCCCCAACAATAATATTGTTCCAGGGGGCCCAAGTCCCTTCAATTTAATGTTTGCCAACCAATTTAAATGTATAAACAGAGTGAAATTAAAGGTTTTTATCCTAAAAGTTGATAACTGAGGTCCTCATCTAACTTTTTCATGAACGTAATGCAATAACCAGGGACGGATTTAACATATGGCACAGTGCCAGGGGCCCCGCGCTTTGATGGTAAGACTTTTTTTTGGTCTTCACCTGTATTTGGCAGTAAAATATTGCAAAAATCCCAAAGGGCTAGGGGCCCAACTCGATGTAAATCCGGCCCGGGCAATAACATGGTTTGAAGGCGTAACTATCTATTGTACATTTTTCAATAACAATTCACCTCCACCTCGCCAGTTTTTATGCAACAAAATGCTTTTGAAAAAAATCGGCTACAGTAAGGGAAATGCTCATTGAACAAATTTCTGAATTGAGAGGGCCGTATATGTACTCCTATAACTACTTGTTATCATGACAAAACAACAATCTCTAATGAAAATATTCGACTGGATTGTTATCTACTGCAAAAATATTGCAGGAGGAAATGTACTTTACTTCCCCTACCTGGGCCAAATCACTTACAAAATTTAACCCCAAAATGCAAGATTTTAAACGTGTTTTGGACTTAATTGCAAGCAAAACTAGAACTGAACAACTTCTTTTTTAATTGGCTTTTTAATGCTAAAAATGCAATACTTCCAAATGGCTCTGAATACGTGCGAAATGTGATCCAATGGTATTAAAATAGCGTTTTTTTTCAAAAAAATTATGAAAAATCGCCCAGCGGCTTGGGCGGTGCCCCCAGACCCCGTCTGTGATACGTTTAGAGTACAGTTCATTTCTATACTCAAGCACGTTTCCCAATTTAGACATTTTTGCGTTTTAACTATTGATTTAAAGCCCTCTCCTTGAACGAGTTCCTAGTTACGTGCAAACACCAGGCTACGGCTTCTGATCTTCCATTCTACGATATCTTAGCCCCCACAAAAAATTCTTCTTTCGAAGTTTCTGATAACGTCATTGCATGCAGGCTCGTAGCCAGAAATTCGCAATGGGGGGCTGTTTTGGGGGTCTGGGGGCGGAGCCCCCAGCCGCTGGAGGCCAATGGGGATGTAAGGGCGAAGCCCCCAGCCGCAGGAGGCTGGGGGTTTGGGGCAAAGCCCCCAACCGCCGGAGGCACGGGGGTCTGGGGGCGGAGCCCCCAGCACTCGAAAATTTTGCATGTTTTTGCAAAAATAACTTCATTTTAGGGCTATTTTGATTAAAAAATAATGCTTTTCAAACGTGGCTTAGAGATTGGCAGTGCAAACATGATTAAACTGGTGGCATAAATGGGCTATTTGGGAGGTGGCTAATGGTAAAATGTTAGTTCTCTTGTTTAGATACTGGTAAATTATAAAATCGAATAGTTCAATAAAACTCACACGGAGTAATCTATTTCGTATACAGTTCTTAGACAAAAATAATTGGGGGGGGCTAATGAAAAGAGATTAGAGAGAAATGATTGGTAATTTCCTAATATTGAATAGCCCCCCCCGCTCCCCCCCCTGGCTACGCTACTGATTGTATGTGTGATTTGTGGTTTGGGCCCCTCCCCCAATCAAAAATCATGGCTACGCCTATGCTATTGATGAAGCTTTAAGTTAAAGCGAAACGCGTCTAATAAATTGATGAGCTTAGTTCTATTGTGGCAATCGTTTTTGTTCTTAGATCACCAATCATGAAGTTGGAAATTTCTTTAAAAGTCGGACCATAATGCTCTGGTTGCGTACAACTTACGGTAGATATAGCCTAGATCAAGCTTTGGTAGGCTGACTAAATCCGGCCCACAAGGTTTGAGCTCGCTAGCGGGAAACTATAAAAGGCTGGCTATAGGCCTTTATTAACTGCTAATATTTCACAGATAGGATTCAATTTAGTTTCTTTCTTAAAAAATTCATCCTTTTTGCCATTGTGTCGGCTGGTTTTTACTGGTTGATTTGTTTAAAGTGACATCATGAAGCAAGCATAAACCTCACCAATTATAGAAGGTAGAATCTGGAACCACAAAAAATGTTTTGATTTAATCACCAATGATTCGGAGAACACCGAATCATTCGTGATTGTGCAACCGTTACGAGAAACTGAGCAGGCTATGGTAGGCTTTACCTTCCTCTATGATACGGGCGTTGAGGGGAATTGGGACCCACTCCGACAACATAGCCCAGTTGAAGGCCACCGACAAGTCTTTCCAGCTGTCTTCGAGCAAAGTTGAGGTAGCTGTGCCGCAGCAGCGGGTCGCTAGTAATCTCGCCTGCCTTCACGCTCAGAAATGCGGAGTTCGCTTGATAAAATAATGAATTTTTCAGGGAGGTGTTTGCGAAAACAAATATGATTTCCAGTTCAAGTTTTACGACCAAGACATATAATTCTGACTTTGAAAGTTTTACTAATAAACTTAAAAAGAAACCCAAGACGAAAAAACCATTCACACCTCATAAAAATTAAATTCAACTTTATACATTCGAAGACATTTTTTAAATCAGCACTCAAAATATTTTTTGAAAACTATATGATGCTATATTATACCCTGTGCTTATCCGGAAAAAATCTTGCAAAGGCTTCTTAATATCTGGTAATGTGTTCGATCGTTTACGTGCTATCTGGCCCAAAGGCTACCAGCGCGGAAGACTACGAAATATTTGTTCCCTAGGCTTGTATCAGGTTATAAGCCTAGGGAATATTCCCCAACGCGGAAGCCTAGAGAATATTCCCTAGGCTTATATTCCCTGGGGTATTCCCCTAGGCTTCCGCAATGGTAGCCTTGGGGCCACGTAGCACGTAAACGATAAACATTAAACCTCTGGCCCCGCAAACGTCAAAACATCACAATTACGTAAATTATTATTATCTAGTAATGTCTCGTGGTGAAGTCCGATAAGTGCTACACTATGTTATTTTCTTTGTTACGTAATGCCAGTCTGGCTCAGGCCTCAGCTTGCGATACATTTTCACTCTTTGCTTACAGCAGCATTACGAAATGAATTAAATCCCATGTTTTGCTGTTAATTTCAGTATGACGACATGTAGCCGAGGCAGCAGCTAGCAACTCGAGATTTTTTGCTTTAAAAGTCAGAGCGACGGTCTTTTAAATTTTACATGTGGTCACTTTGTCTCAATATCTAATAGTAGCGCTTTGTCGATAACCTGATCAAATTGCCAGAAATGTGAACATGATTGCATGAGCTGTGTTCGAATTTCAAATTGGTTGCCTTGTTTCATCCTTGGATCATTAAGACGCTTTAAAATGATTTTCTATCCCTTGTTTGTTGCTTTGAACAACCGGCAAATGTAAGTGTGAAGAATTTAGAAAACTTGGGATTCGTCCAAGAATATTGCCACTGTCGCTTTCTTGCGGTAAGAGAGCTAAAAAAATGCATTTATCAATCAACTCATTAATCACTAGCAGTTTTTATTTGAGAAAGAAACATAATTTGTGCAGCTATCCAAAATTGGAGTTTATTGCGGGAATAAAAGATGTTGCCATGGTGTTCATCATCATGTCTTATCGCACCTAATCTTTAACCATCGGACGGTTGACGAGTTTACTTCTTTAAGATCGTGATCGGAGCAGTGTGGTCCAAGTTGACTCTCCTGAAGGAAGTGCTCCATTGTTTGTAGATTCCTTTGGTGGTATGGTGGAAGATGATGTTACCCGAACCCTTCCAAGGGATGAAAGCATGGAGAAACTTCGCAAAGACCCAAAAATTGGCCACACCCGAAGGTCTGCACCAGAGGTCAAAGATTGAGAAAGAAGAGCCAAAAACTTTTTTTTAATTTTTTCAAAGGACGATCAAGAAGAAATTGCTTTGTTTTTTCGCAAGTGACTTCAGCAAGATGCTAGCCGACTGGTTTGCCAAGGACGCATAGTGATGTGTCGAAGTATTAAGTGATATGATAACGGTTTGTTTACTTTCACCATGCCATCTTACCGGTCAGCATGGTGGTTCCGACTGCGTCCAGCCATAGCAGACCTCCCGGTGTGTAGTGGGGTGCTGTCATGAGCCACCTCATGTAGCTAGTAGTCGTGATTCTGTACACAGCCGAATTCTGGCTCAGCTCCGCCAATAAGATCTGAAAACAAAAGTGAAGAAATAAAAGTTTTATATACACAGAAAACGATCAACTCTCTTAGCCAAACTAAACCGACTTAACTGGTACACCAATTAAGCGTTCTACATGCAATGATTAATTATTTTAACAAAAAGTTAGCATCGATTAATTTTAGCAAAAAATTTGCATCATGGTTTAAAGTCAAAACGCCTTTCAACGAGAAAAAGAATATTGCAGTCATTTATTTTCAGCTTTGTGCTTTATCGGCACATCTTTCCGCATCGTACTGTTTTTTCTACGATGCTGTAGCTTGGAGTAAAAACTTCAACAAAAACAGAAAGTGGATCTGAGAATACATAAAGTTAGATTCTTCATCTCTGAGGGTGTATTCAGAACCATTCAGTCATCTAAGTCAGGGGTTCTCAAACTTTTGGTGTTATGGAGACTGTGAAGAGGTTGACCATTACTTACGGAGCCTCACAATAAATTTCTGAAATAAAAAAATAGCTTGCAGAGCCTCTGAGTTTGTTTAACTGTGCCATGGGGCTCCTTACGGGCACTTTGAGAACCTATGATCTAAGTGAGTGAAAACAAGCTCACATCCAGTTCAAGTCTCAGCCCAACGCCATTTTACAGAGATGATTTTCAACAGTCTCAAGTTATTTGTCGCATTATTAAACAAACTTTTGTAAATACTGCATCTGAACCAACTCACAGCAACAGCTCGGGTCTTGTCGCCCCAGTAGAAGAGGTTCTCATATTGTTCAATGTTCAGAAAGTTATCCTCCGCCTGATTTAGGAAGTTCGCGTTGCGGGTTGCCATGTAAAGCCAAGTGGCCGACCAAGCCTATGCACAAAAAACTGCAATAATAGAAGTCAACCTGAAAATTGCAGATATAAATGGAATATATGCTTGCGCTTTTCAACTTAATGTGTGTATGATAGGGATGGGCGTTTCAGAATACCGAATCCAGATGGATCCGAATCCCAAACTATACGGAATCCAAATTGAAATATAAACCGGATAATTGGAACCGGTTTTAAATCAACGCAACAACGTTAATATAAATTGTTTGCTATTAATTATCACACAGAAGTGTAGTGAGCCATTTGCTCTGTAATAGGGACTTCGCGAGAGCGGGTAGTACCTTTGTTTTTGACCGCTAATTTTGGCAGATAAGGATTGACTAGCTTATAACTACCAAACGCAGGGTTCCCACGATCGGGAAAAGTCGGGAAAAAGTCGGGAATTTCGTAAAGGCATTTCCCGACCGGGAAAAAGTCGGGAAAAGTGTGTGCTAGTATAGAATAAGGATGGAAAACAGTTTGGCAAAAATAGCGCACTGCACCTTGTAAAAACTAACGCGATTGGAGAGGATGAATATTAAATATCCCGTTTGTCTTTCTAATACTTCTATTAAGCGCATAAAAATAGTAATAACACACCTGGCAGTGTTGTGTTAAAGCTTCAGGAACGGTGGTCCTACCGATTTATTTCGTCACATTATAGGTTCAACAAAACTTTAATTTAAAAGTACTGGAAGATGGTTAATTGGTCAGTGCAGTTTTCGTGCGGGTCGCAGGCGCAGCACCACGGATCAAATCTTCCCACTGAAGCAAATCTTCGAGAAATCTTGGGAGTATGGCAAAGATGTCTTTGCATGTTTTGTCGATCTTGAAAAAGCATATGACCGAGTTCCTCGGAATAAACTTTGGAAGGCTTTGCAGAAGTATAGCGTTGATGGTCAATTGTTGCACGCCATTAAGTCATTTTACTGCCGACCGGTGGCATGTTTTCGGGTAAATGGCAAGCAATCAAAACCGTTCCATGTGGGCGTTGAACTTCGGCAAGGGTGCGTTTTGTCACCTCTCCTTTTAATTGTTTACATGAATTGGATCGACAAATGCAGCCAAGCTGATGAGTGTGCCACGATTGGAAATTGCAAAATCAGTCCTCTGCTATTCGCTGATGATTTGGTTCTGCTTTCTTCCGCAGAATCTGGCCTCCAGCGCGCATTAAATAGCTTTGCAGATGCATGCAACACCGCCGGAATGAGAATAAGCACGGCTAAAACTGAAGTACTTCATTTTTCAAGAAACCCTGATCAGTGCGTGCTACAAGTGAATGCAGCGACAGTGAAGCAGATAGAGAAGTTCAAGTATCTTGGGGTTGTAATATGAGTGACGGAGGGCAAAACGAAGAACTGGATACCCAAATTGGCACGGCTAGTGCAGTAATGCGAGCTCCACACTACTCAGTTGTCATGAAACGAGAATTGTCGAAAAAGGCAAAGCTCTCAATTTTCAAAGCAGTCTTTGTCCCCATTCTCACTTATGGTCATGAATCTTGGGTAATGACCGAAAGAGTGCGATCACAAGTGCAAGCGTCCGAAGTGAGGGTTTTACGAAAAATCGAAGGAGTTACACTGTTTAACAAGGTGCGTAGCTATGAGATACGAAAATCTCTTAACATCGAGCTGGTACCGTACTTCTCCACTTTGCTTTGGCAAGTAAAGCTTGTTTGGGGAGTCTTTCCTGAGGCATTCTGCTTACATGGCCAAACCATCTGAGATCTTTCAATTCGGAGAAGACCAGTTGGACGACCTAGAACTAGATGGACCGATTACATTGAGGATCTTGGATGGAATCGCTCGGGACTTCACCCGAGCAACAGGATGGAGGTGATTGAAGACCGTGAGGTGTGGCGGCTTAATCTTGAGCTACTGCCCCCGCAACCCTCACGAAAAAGCGGGAAATAAAGAAAGAAGAGAAAGAAGAGTATTATTATTATGCTGTAGTTAGAGTATTATTACATCAAAGGCAATCAAAAGCGTGGCATACGCAGACAGTATGCGAAAGGTTAGCAGAAACAGAAGAAGACTACCGGTATTTGAACAGCTGCTGCATCCGAATGAAGTTCAGAGATTATTAACCTATTACACGTTAATAATGCACTGATAGCTAACAGTAGGCTGTCTGCCTAGGCCATGTTTGGCTTTTAAGTCAAGTTGAGAGATTTACAAGCCCACGAACTAATAATGTGCTAATAGCCCACAGCAGTATTAGCCTGCAGTAGGCACTCTGCTTAGGCCTATGGTTAGCTGTAAGAGAAAGCTCCCTTTCAGCAAAGCATACTGGTTCCTGCAGTTGAACTACTAGGAATATATTCACTAGACTATGCCTGCACAGGTAACCTATATCTTTGGCACAAACACTGCAAATAGCAGGAGGCTATGCACAGAGGTGGGTTAAGCGTAATCAGAAGCGCAACCTCCGCAATTGCGGAAGTTGCGTTGCGGACTAAAGTCTTTAGAATTTGTTGCGCTTTAATTGCGCTGCGCTTTCAACTTTTTTTTTTCGGTTAATTGCGCCATTCTATACATTGAATTTGAACTTCATTTTGTTCCATTCGATCGTAATATTAATAAATGACGACCTTCTTTAGCAATTATTTGCTCTTTTTTGTCTCAAGTCGCAAAAACTGCGGTATTTGCGTTGTGTTGTGAAATTCATTTTGCGGAAGGTAGGTTGCGCTTTAACTTGGTACGGAAATGCCGTTCCGCAATTGCGGAATTGTGCTGCGCTTCAACTGAATCAAAAAGTTCATTGCGGAAGTTGCGCTGCGCTTCAGAAATTAAAAAAATTAAATCGCGCATTTGGTTGAAAAGATCGTTGCGCTTTGTTGCGTTGCGCTTTTGATATGTTATTTGTGCCCACCTCTGGCTATGCAGATCCCGGTAGTTAGTCTGGTGTAGGCCTACTGTATGTATCTCACTTTGTCAGTTGGTCACCCTATGCGTTAAAGGTTATTCAGCTTACGCTTTAGCCAGTAGTTAGGTTAGGCTATCCTATGTTTACCAGCCTACAAATAAAAAGGAGCCATAGTTCGGATTACACAAGCTTCAACTGTATAAGCCCATGCGGTACCGCTTGCCTACTGCTTGGTTACTTTTAGCATCTGACAAAGAAGTCAACCAGATTGCCTACAATGTGCAAGAAATTAGTCAATCCCGATGTACCAGTGCTTACCATTGCTAAATCGAGAACTCTAGTCCTGTAGTAGTGAATATAGCAGCCGCGTGGATACAACCTTTGAGCCTATGACTTAAACACTATGCCGCATTGCCTTCATCCTGTATGAATCCAAACACTATGAACAATCACTTAGCAATTAAGAAATGTCCATTACTATAGGCTATTTATTCGTCTTCATCCCTGTTGTAACTGAGTTCTGTTGAGTTAGTTTTTGGATTGTGTTAAAATAACTGCAATTTTGTGTATTTCAAATGACTAAAGCTTAGTTTGTTTTGAGTAAATTTATTTAGGTATGGAAAAAGTAAGGAATTTTTTGTTGACAAATGCGTGGGAACCCTGCAAACGGTAAAATCGAGAAAGTTGAAATTTGGACTCAACATAAAGATTAATGAAAGCGTCATGTGTACGAATTTCATGGATCCTAGGTAACATGATCGTGAATTGAGACCCAAAAAAGAGCATAAATGAACGGCGATTTTTGGCTTGAAAATTTATTAATTCGCCTATAACTCAAAAACCACTTGATGTGCAAAGCTGAAATTTGACTACAATGTGGGTGCTTATAAATGCTTTATGCAAACTAAGTTTAGGCGGTCATGCGATTTTTATATGCCGAAAATGTGGTCATGTGACCAAATTTTTATATGCCGAAAATGGGTGAAAATTTGACGAATTTGAACCGATATATTTCGCTAATTACCGGTATTACTGAAAAATGGTTTGTGATTTTTGAGCACACCATCAAGCACCTTTCTTTTGGTTATGTTTGTTTACCCCTACTTAATACTGTTTTTCTTACTTTGCATCTTTTTTCTTACTTTTTTGCTTTTTCTTGTGGCGCTATCTACTTTTAAGGCGCTATACGTACTGTAATCAAAGTTTGAGCGATTGAAAATATCAGGGAGGACTTTTGTGCGACAGAAATCGGGAGTGCCAGGTTGGGGATCCCCCTCAATTGGGTCCTCCAAAATTTTGAACTTTTAACCCGTTACAGCTAGACGGATCAAATTTTTGGAATGGGTAGATATTAAAAATAAACTAAACCTAGCGAAAATTGGGGGTGCCAAAATGAGACTTTCCCCTCATACGGGGCCCTCAAAACTCAAACTTTTTAACCTTTTAAGCTAGACAAATGAAATTTTAAATACAAAGGAAAATAAGTAAGTAAATACAAAGGAAACATAAAATTTAGAAAAATTTGGGGATTGCAAAATTGGGGCGCCCCAAACAGGGCCGACAAAATTCAAACTTTTTAACTAATCACGCTGGACACATGAAATTTCGGGGTTCGCAAATATAAGAAAAGTTACCCCAAACAGGTCCCTCCTAAATTCATACTTTTTACTTTTTAAGCTGGACACATGAAATGGTGGTCCACAAATTCTGAACTGCCCCATTTGAAGCAACTTGTTTCAAAATACGTTTGCATTCCTGCAACATCAGCTTCTTCCAAAAGGTGTTTCTTCAGTGCAAGCTTGACTGTGAGCGAATTAAGAACGCAACGAAGTAGTGAACATTAGAAGCACTGCAATAAACTGCTGCTTTAATTACCGTATATACCCGTGTATAAGTCGAGTTTCTGGGACCCGATTTTAAGATAAAATTTCAGGGGTCGACTTATACACGGGTAATGTTATAAGTTAAATAATATAAACCTTTAATGATGCAATTTCTTGTCTTAAAATGCGTATCGACTTATACACGGGGTCGCCTTATACACGGGTATATACGGTAAGCAAATTGTTGAATAAATTTTTTCTGGATATAGGTGGTGATTGGACTGGTGGTTCACTTTTTCAGCAAATTAAGTTAATTTAAACCAAAATAGGATTCGGTATTCTGGATTCGGGTTTTAGCTATTCCCAATGATTCTGGAATAGCCCAAGTCAACTATTCTGAAATGCCCATCCCTAGTGTATGAAAACGTAAAAGCAATTTCATTGTAATGAGAATAGCAAGTATTGCATCATTTTCATCAAAATCTACCTCTGATTGTAAGAAAAAATGACTACGGATGGGATTTGAACCCCTGCCGCAACAACCAGAGACATACACTAACTTCGACCTCGTCGTAGTTCTTTAACGCAGGACAGTCGTTATACCACTCTGCCACAGCAGCTTAGTGGTGTTACGACCATGCAAACATTTTCGAATGGTAAACTGTCGTGCGATGACGCTAAAATCAATCGTTCAGCATAATCTTGTGTCAGGCTAAATCCATGAAATTTGCGCGGTAAAAAATGGAGACGAGTGCGTTCTTATTAGCAGAGTCAAGGGACTGTAGAAGATAAAACTCTATCAATAAAGTCAATTTTTATTTAAGATTCGAAATGGCTCAGAAATCTCAGCACCAAAAAATTTGTCTTTTCAAAAAATCCCAAGTTGTTATCTAAATAAAATCAAGAGCAAAAACAAAGACATCTAAATCTATTTTCAAATTTAAGGTAATTACGATCTGTTTACACTGGAGTAAAAAGTACTCGAAAAGTGCAATCAAGAAAAAGTTTTGTTACTTGAGTGAAAAAACTACTTGAAATAAAGTCCAAAGAATTGACGAAAAAAGGATTTGAGTGAAAGTAAAAAAGTAGTCATTTTAAAGGTATTCAAGTACTAGTATTTCTAAAAGTATTTAAGCAAAATAAACAAATTATTCAATCGCTAACTGTTGTGCATGACAAATAGTCTACTACCTTCATATCACTGCCATATAGTGCTTGGTCTTCTATCTAACCTCTCATTCTATCATGAAGTTATGAATTATATTAATTGATGCAAGTTTTTGTTATTATATTCAAAAGGAACAGCAGCAAAAGCAAAGTCGTATCCAGGATTTTTGATTGGGGGGAGGGGGCAAGCCACAAATCACATGCAATGACGTCATCGGAAAATTTTTCAAAGAGGAACTTTTAGTTGGTCAAAGAAATAGTAGTTTGGAAGATCAGTAGCCGTGTCCTGTTTTAGCAAGTAACTATAGGATTTTGCTATAGGAAGAGGATTTTAACCAAAAGTAAAAAATAAAAATGTCTGATTTGGGAGACTTGTTGAGTAAACTAGTGCAATTCAAAGGTATCACAGACGAGAATTTGCGCTGGGCGATTTTTTGTCATTTTTTCGATAAAATATCTGCTTTACTACTACTGAATGACATTTTGCAGATGCTTAGAATCATTTGAAAGCCAATTGAAAAAATTAAATTGTTCAACCATCCTTTTACTCACAATTTAAGTCTAAAACGCTTTCAAAATCTTGCATTTTCGAGTTAAATTTTGTAAGCGATTTGGCCCAGGTAGGGGAAAGTAAGGTACATTTTCTCCTACAATATTTTAGCAGTAAATAATATTCCACTCGAAGATTTTCATTAAAGATTTTTGTTTTCTCATGAAAATAACCAGTTGTATAGGAGTACATGTAGTACTAAGGGGCCCAGGTCCCTTCAATCCAAATTCAAAGTTTGTTCAATGAGCATTTCCAAAAGCTTTTTTATTCATGAGTATTTCGTCGCGGAAAAACCGGCGAGGTGGAGGTGAATTGTTATTTTAAAATGGTACATTGGATGGTTGCGTCTACTAACCATGTTATTGCGCCGGGTCCTTGGCACTTTGGAACTTTTCTCAACATCTTTCTACTTAATTTGGTGAACACCAAAAAAGGTTTACCATCTGAGCGCGGGGCCCCTGGTTCTGTGCCATATTATGGTAAATCCGGCCTAATTATTGCATTACGTTCAAAGAAAGATTAAATGAGGGCCTGAGGTAGCAACTTTTAGAACAAAAACCCTCAAATTTTCTGGGTCACACATTTAAATTGGTTGGCAAAAATTGAATTAAGGGAGGGGGTATAGGGCTCCTGGTCGTCAATATTGTTGTTAATTACTGCTGTAAGCGAAAAAGGCTAAAAGAAACTGAAACTGAAGAAACAATAAGTTTTTTTGTTACATTTTTATTATTAATGACATTTTAATTGAAGGGGGCCCGCGCCCCCTGCCTCCTTCTCGTCACGCCTATGAGTAAAACTTTGAGATTTAAAAGTCATGTCTCGTAAAAATTTACTTGGAATCATTTCATTAAACCTCAGTTAAATTAACTTACTTGAACTATTGCCGGTAGAAAACTCTTAACGTTTTAACAATTTTGTGTTTTAAATTTAAAACTACAGTGCTTTATACTCTTCTGAATGAAAATGCTACTTAAGTAGCGTTACTTCACGCTAAAAGCAAGAAAGGGAAAGTAGAAGTATCCAAAAATATAATTACTTTAAAAGTGATCGTTACCGACAAATTTTACTTTATGGTAAGCTACTTAAGTAGAGCTACTTTCCTTTCTTTACACCTCTGTCTGTTTATAACTAAAAATCATCTCCCAGCAAATTGCCATGTATTTTTAATCAACCGTAAGTTAGTCTTAGTCATCATCATCAAGCAATTTATAGAACCCCATTGATGGTGAACCCTGCTTTAAATTTTTCACTGCTCGTCAGCGCTGGCCAGTCTTGCTGAAAGTTAGGTAGGAAGCTTTTGTTTTCAACAATCAACACTGATGCAATCGATTGCAACTTTGAATCGCATCATAACCGAATACGTGAAGCATCAAAAGCTCAAAATAAGTTTTACATTAGTTTTAGCGCTTTAGACACGATGGTCTCCATTCAATGTTACATCAATATTAGTCCCAAGCGGTCAAAACACAGACTTCAACTTCGACACAAACTTTTAACACACTCACCGCGTCATCCTCCAATCCATTTCTTGGATCCAACCACTCCGCGTCCCGAACAGGCGATCGGTATGGTAAAGGATACGCATCGGCGAATGCATGCAGTTGGAGGGCGTGTTGCAGGCACTTATCAGCGTAGCTCGAGTCATCTGCGGATGAAACTTGCAGCTGTGTGTGCATAAATGACACAATAAAATGTCAATCAGCTTGTTTTTGCCAAAGTTGATTCAAGAAAGTAGCTTATTAAAATGCATTTTATAAACTGCAATTTCAGGTTTGTTTTTCAGATTACCTTGACCAGAAGACAGCGAATGGATGTTTCTGTCAACCCTGACACGATCTATTTGTCTATCTCTACCTTTAAACTCTCAGTGTTTGAATGGATAGAGCGCCTGCTACTGAAACGGTAGACTGGGGTTCGATTCGAGGTTCAGTCAAACCAAAGACTAAAAAAATTGGTATTCACAACTTTCCTGGTTGAATTTCAGTTAATAAAGGGACAGTGTGAAGCCTTCAGCGTGTGCGGTAGACAGGTGGGCAGGTGGCGGCTTGACACGAAGACCGCAAGGTTCTTCCGCTGTCTCCTGGCCAACGCAGCTGAGTGAATAAGATGTAATTACAATTACATATGGCGAAGGCTTCATTCTGTTTTTGTTTTTTTTTTAAGTTAAATGCCAAGCAAGGAAGCTATAATTATCAACTTTTGGTTTGTTCTGAAGATTTTATCTATTAGACTCGTTTTTGTTGCTTGCTAGAGCTTCTTTTTGCCGTACTGATACAGAGTTGCAAGCGAACCGCCAGGTTCAGACCCGAACCCGAAAATATATAAGCCCAAGCCGGGTCCGGACACGAAAACTGATTGAAGCTCAAATCAGGCCCGAAAAAGCCCGAAAGGTAAGTTACAGTTTGTAGGTCTACAACGTGAATGGTTAATCCTTTCTTTACGGAACTTCAGTCAATTGTGACTAAACAGTCAATAATACTGCTTATTGATTAATTGTGATGTAATAGTAATAATTATGCACTAATAATTGCATTGATGTTTAAATGAAGCCTTTATTTAGGGTTGCAAAGTTATTTTGATTATGTTTTATAGCTACCTAAAAGAAAAAGCACGATCAGGCTCAAATGAAGCCCGAAATCTGTCAATCTTGAGCCCGAACCCGGCACGACTTACAACTCTGCCCTGGAATAACTTGTTATAATGTTTTACTTTTATGAGCTCAGCAAAAAAGACGAGGCGCTTCAAAAATGCAACTCGTTAATAACACAAACTCTACCTCGCGCTTCACAACCTACTGTTGGCGGTGAAGAGAAGACTCGCCGCTGCGAGGGCGGCTGCCACGTCATAGGCAACATCTGCTCCGGGATTACTTGCATTCACAATGTAAACCGGTCTCAAATCCGGGTCAAAATCTTCTGGAGGTCCCCAACTTTCTTCCGGGATTGTAAAGTTGCCGATCTGCAAAATTGGATCTCCTTTACCAAAGCTTTATTTGATCCAATTCGTAGGGTCATACTTGCGTTAATCATTGTGCCTGTGGACAATATAGCTCCTTCCGAGAAAATGTCGCAGCGGTCGCGAGCCGTTGGCAACAATGTGTCCGGTTTGACTGGCCCCAGATTTGAACCTCAGACCTTACCGCGCTTTAGTGATGAACGCGTTACCGCTCGACCAACTTGCCGGTTTAAATTCGGAAAAGATTTAAAATCTATAGAAAATTCACAATGTTAGTTCGAAAAGGAACTTGGAAAAACTTCGGGATACTCCACAACACGCTAGAAGCGGAAGTTGAAGTGAACTAACGTATTTAATCCAAACACCTTAATGAAATTACTGTGTGTGTTGGCATAGTAAAAGATTTATCACATTTTCCTTTAATTTTTTGTATATATATCTTCGAAGAGTGGTTGGTGGTACAGAACTTGAGAATTGCTTTGATTAAAATGTTCATATCTTCGAAGCTTTTCGTCAGACACTTGTCAAGAAGAATCGTCAGAATGGAGAGCGCAGGAAAATCAGCGGCTATTTTGGTCTTTTCTTAGACAGCCTCAACTCGCTTCACCCTTCTCTCCGCTTTACTTTCGAAAAAGAATCCAACCTGGCTCTCCCATTTCTGGATGTTCTTGTTGAAAAATCCCCTTCCAAGTTCATTACTTCCATCTATCGGAAACCCACATTCACCGGTCAATATCTACGCTGGAATTCCTTCAGTCCTCGGAAACGCAAAACTAACTTAATTCTGACATTAACTCATCGGGCTCTTGCCATCTCTTCTCCTGAAAGATTGCCATTGGAACTAGACGAAATCAAGTTCATTCTATTGACTAATGGACACCCTGAGCACGTTATTAAGTCGTTTATGGCTATGAAGATGAAGCAATTTCACGCTCGGCCCAAATTTGAACCCGAAAAATGCTCCGTCTATCTACGTCTCCCATGGCTCGGTTCTGTTTCTACCCCGTTTGAAAAGCAAGTTAAATCTGCTGTTAAACAGTGTTTTTCCCCTGTGGAACCACGTGTTGTTTACTCTACCAACGAGCTTCTCTCCGCTACCAACAAGGATGTACTGCCTGCTTTACAGAAAGGCAACGTGATTTATCAATTCTCAAGCCACTGTGACAGTCGGTATGTAGGCCGTATTTCCCAAAGAATGCAGGACAGAATCAAACAACATGTCCCCAAACCTATCCGTTCTTGCTCCCTTTTCCCAAAAACGCTTACTTCCTGCCCGTCGGTGCAAATCTTCCACCCAGACTAACACCCAGTCTCTTGCTTCTGATTCAGCCGTTAGACTTCATCTTTTATAAAATCCTACCTGCGCTCAACATTATGATGACAGCAGCTTTTCTATTTTTGCCCAAGGCCGCTCACCTTTTCATCTGTCTGCTCTTGAAGCCACTTTCATCAAAACTTCTAACCCCGCCTTCTGCCGACAAAAAGAATTCGAGTACAGCTTAAAGATTGTACACTAATGACGCTTTCTCATTGGTCCTTTTTCAGCCAATCACGGCTCGGCTTTTTTCCTATAAATAGCCGCTCATTTTTCTGCGCTCTCCATTCTGACGATTCTTCTTGACAAGTGTCAGACGAAAAGCTTCGAAGATATGAACATTTTAATCAAGGCAATATGTAGCTTCAGTCGTATTTCGCAACCGACCCCACCTGCACCACAAGTTGGTTCTCCCCAAGATGGCACTTAATGAGGTAGTCGGTTGCCCATCGGATTTGGTCCAAAACCTTTGGCATTTCCCCGGCGTCCACGTAAGCTTCTCTGTAATCTATCGCTCCCCACGCGAGGAGGGTGGCAGAGAACGCGATCAAAAGGGTGCTCTTTACATTTCCTCCCGCTTAAAAAAACAGTAAACCACCGTTGATAAAACATTTGCTTTTGGATACAATTACAATTACATGCAGGAAAATTTGTCTGGACAAAATACTATTACGCCTCCCATTTAGCAAGTTATAAAAAAAACATTTCGAAAAAAAAAACATTGTGATAACCTGACCAAAGTGAAACTTCAATTTTTGAAAGTGGATCTGAAATCTCATTGCCTTTAATCGGCTTACATAAGACCAATTTTTTTCATCGCTGATTATTACAGCACGATGTTGAAATTAATTGGTATATTCATTAAAACGGCTAATAGAATTAGTGGGGGTGCTGGAAATATTGCAGAACATAAAACCGCTCTTCAGGACAAATTCGTAAGCACAGTCTAGTAAAGTTTTGAACAAAAATTATAACACCATTATTTTGCTATGTTCCTTTTGAAACACCCCGTATAGACTTATAAAAATTTTTCCGGGTCATCATGCCCCCTGGACCTTTTTGAATAATTGTGCCTTTGACACTCACAAAGAAAAATTGCCTGGAGTAAAAATACATTTCTACACCAGCATCCCGCAAAAAGTCTCTGCGTACGTCTGCGTATAGCTTTGACTAATCAACGACTTTAAGTAATACTTTCCAGCGGGTAAGTTGTTGTTGTTTAAAGTTGCAGTCACATTGTAGGAGTAACTTTCACTTGGAGGTTCTGGGAACAAAGTTCCTAAGCGTTGATATGAAAGTGTGTTAGCAGCAACCTCAAACATTTTGGTCACGAACCGCTATTGGTCCATATTCTACCGAAATACATTGTTTCCGTAAATGCGATTAACATATTTGGTGCTAAATCAATAAAATCGCTTTAGGTGACCAAACTTTTTAAAGAACAGGCCGCATTACACTTTTCTGAGCTTTAGTGGACCGCATAATTCTCATAAAATGTTTGGATAATTTCATTCCAAATACCTCTAATGTGAAGTTTTGTTTGGTCCTATACTGAATTAAATAATTAATTCTTCAACCGAGTTAACCTTCACTAAAATTAAATTTCGTTTTAAGTTTATCACAAGTTCAGGTTCATTCAATTGCAGCATTTTATGGAAGAACTTTTTATTACACAACACAAACAATTCTGGTTATTGCATAGCAAAATCATATCCAGGATTTTACAAAGGGAACCGAACGCTTACATTTTTTCTATACCGAAGTTTCTAGTATTCAGCACCCGACATGATAAATATATGCCATGCTTTAAAACTGGGTCATGGAGGATATTTGGCGGCTAAGCCCCTACCACTGGGCAATTTTTGCAATTTCATGAAAAAATAGCTTTTATAGCTTTTTAAAAAAATTTTTTAATAGCTTTAATTAATTTGTGAAACAAATTTTGCACCTTTTTTAAGCCACTTCAAAGAAAAGAATTGCCAAGTCAATTAATTCCCGCACTTACAGGTCAGGTTTAAAACAAGTTTAAAAGTTTAGATATTTGGGTGAAACTTTTTAATAACTTGGTTAAAGAAAGAGAGAGACTTCAGCCCCCGCAACTCCTGGTACCCAATAGTTGCGCTACTACGCACATCTTGCGAACTACGAAGAAACAGATGTGACCCTTCGTTTTGGAATGTAAACTGCGCCGAGATAAAAATAAAAATAATGCAACGAAAGTAGTTACATCGTAGCTTGTAGGTATAGTTGCCAACGAAACGCAAATTTGCTGTTTTCTAATTTACGCACTCGCACTAACGTTTGTAACCAAATACCATTCACGAAAATTGATTAAAATTAATGTTTGAAAAAGCCAGCGTCCATCAATTTAACAAAGCAATTTTGTGGTACCAAATTGTAAGCATCGAAAGAACTTACAGGTCAGGTTCATAGCATGTTTAAAAGCTAACATATTTGGGTAAAAGTTTTTAATAACTTGTGGTAAAAGTGTTTAATCTCGAGACCATCGCGGGCCGCAAAACCTTGTTGTGTGGGCCGCACTTTGAGCAGCCTTGTTTTAAGCTACAGCTACGCGATATGAGCGACAGACAAAGGCAGCCGATCGCAGCAAATTTTGCCTCCCCCCACTTTAAAAATAGTTACGCTATTGCTGATTGCTCCTGCAACTTGTATCAAGATTGTTCCATATGGCACTTATTCATATTCTAAATTTATAGTTTTTCTACCTTGATCCTTTTCGAAGTTGTGGTAGTTTCACCTCGTTCAGAGCAAAAAAACCGCTAATTTTGACTAAAAGTAACTAAGGTACACGCATATGAATTCGTAATACGCGCTAGGTTTAGCTTGATCTTCTTTCATTAATCACCCAGCATATCAATTCAACTTACTTCTACATTGTTTTTTTAGGGCCCAACTCTAACTTTAGGGTTTAGATTTGGGTTTGCAAAACGTTTCGATGTGATTTTAGGTTTAAATTACGGCAATCAGCCCAGAAATGACTATTGTAATAATTATTACTTACTTAAAAATTACAACATCTTTCATATAAAGTTTCAAAAACGCACGACGACAACAAACAAACAACGTCTCATCAGTCAGTCAGCAACTTACAGTTGTACCAGCCTCCCGTCAGATCAGCTTGAACAGAGCAGCCGTCCTTCAAATCTGCGTCGCCTCTCCAAGGAATCCGGTTCTCCGGTAGCAGGATTCCGGATCGCTGCGCCTCATAAAAAAGGATCGATTTGTGGAGAAGCTCGTTGTAGTCAACGGAAGACGCGGCTGCAACACGGTTGCGTTTATTCTCAAGCTGCTTGTACGGTAGGTTGAGACCATTTCACGACTGCGTCGTGTTTGTGCTGGTAGTGACAAATAAACAACTATAAAAAAAGTTCATCACTACCAAATTGCGGTTCCGCATCGATTTGTTTATGCACCTATCAGTTGAGTATCTTGAAATGTTTCCTACTCTTTCATTTTCAAACCAACACTGCGAATTTTATGTAGATTTTAAAGCTTTTCCGAATTTATGAACCGGCAAGTTGGTCGAGCGGTAACGCGTTCGTCCCTGGAACCGGTGGTCTGAGCTTCAAATCTCGAAGCTTCAATCTCAAAGTTACCACTACGACATATCTTCGAAAGGAGCTGTGTTGACCGGGCGCAATGACGCGGAGATGAGCTCCGCAGTAGAGATGGCAACAGCACAGCGTACGCGGCCGCGCGCTGTTGTTGGTGCACCGCGCCGCGCAGCGTGGCAACTAAAATCTGTATTACGTCACAGCGTCAGCGCAGCGCCGTTTACATTTTTTTTACAATTATTGCCGGTAAATTATTTCTTTATGTCTAACAATGGTTAGTCATGATGCAACTGTAACATGAATCAAAAAGAATAACAATATCATGTTGTGACAATACGTATGTTTAGGCTACTATACTAAAACAGTAAAAGATGACTTTGGTTCAAGTTTATTTTTTCAAAATTCGGAGCATCCTAAAATAGGCTATTTTGGCCACTATGATTTTGGCTGCAACAAACTTAGTTTTGATTGGCTGAATATGTTTCTTGTCACCAAGAAAAAGCGTTTGGTTTTGGTAGGCTAGGGTAGGAAAAGTTTAGGACGTTTGGTGGGAAGATAAAACAAAGGCAGACAAAAAAAATGTAGATGAAGCAGATTTGTGGTAAACAATTATCAGAATAGAGGCACATAGCCTAGCCACATAGGTGGGCACAAGTCCGTTAATCGTTAATCCGTTAATAACGAAGCTAACTTTTTCATTTACTCGTTAATCCGTTAAAAAGTTTTTTCATGTTAACGGACTAAATTAACTTCCGTTAAGTTCTGTTAACGGACTAAATTAGCTTCCGTTAAGTTCTGTCAACTTCCGTTAACATTTTTATCGTTAACATCTTGCACCATTCATTCATCGTACTGGTACAAACCAGTTTGCACTGGTAACACTTGTTGTGTATAAGCACAAGTTTTAAAGAAGAAAACGAAGAAAGGAGATCTTTTTTGTGGCACATAATAAGCTGCAGCCTCGTAGGTTTATTAATTATCGCTGATCACAATTTCCAAAGATTTTCCGATCGCAGCTTCGTTAGTGCATTTGAACCTATTTTTATCTTTAAATTAGATTAGACTGTAAAATGTATCTTCCAAAACACAAAATAAATATTTTCTTCTACCACTGCAATAAATATTTTCTTCAATTATACCACAGCAATAAATATTTAATATAAAAGACTACCACAGCAATAAATATTTTCTTCAATTAGCTCAACAGCGTCAATACATGTTCTAGAAGCGAGTAAATAAGAAAAAATGTAAATTACACGCAAAATGTAAACGAATTAACGGACTTTATTAAGTTCCGTTAATTAAAGTAGAAAATAACGGATTAATGTTAACGGAGGTGTGAAGTTTGTTAACGGACTAGTGGTTAACGAAGCTAACGTTTTGCATTAACTTGCCCACCTATGCCTAGCCACATACCCACCCTGTATGCAGTAGGCCTATGGTATTGGTACAACGCTTGCAACTTTGAAAACAGGTCATGAATCAACAGGTCATGGCATAAAGCATTAGGCTTTCAGTCCTAGATGTCTGTCGCCTGTCTGGTAGGCTATGTGGTAGAGTAGGAAGACTAGGCTACACAAAGTTGCAATGACAGAATTGCCTACGTGGTAGTACATGATTAGACGGTTCTCGGTTCACGGATAAGTACCGGTAAGCTATTGGTAGTTTACCCAATATTGAATACCCATTTATAGGCTTACGTTGGGAGGCAGCCAAGTTGTTCTTATCAAGTTAGACAGTTAAATATGAGTGTAGTACGGTAGCTTGTGACAGCATGCAGAGCACGCAATTTACCAGTATTTGGGCAATTGATTCAGGATTAGTATAGTAGTTTCATAAATCATCAGGTAGCCAAGTAGATTGTTTTTAATTGCCGAAACACGGTTCAGAAAAACTGATAGAAAACACACACAAGGCAGATAAAACCAGTATCATTAGAACGACTTACCTCGCGTCGCGTGTTCCTTTGTTTTTCCTCGGCCATTTTCAAAATCAACGAGTGCAAAGTTTCAGACTTTTACTTATAACTCGAGAACAGTGAGGTCAAGCTGAATGAAATTTTAACAGCAGTTTGAGGCAAATGAGTCACGTGACTTCGGTTTTAGGATCCGAAAACCACGTCAAAAATTTGGTATATCAAGCGGTCTTATTGAGAAACGGCTTAAATACGGCAGAAAATATTTCACAAAGTCTTAAGATACGTCTTAAGATACCCTTTTATCCCTACCAGCCCACTTTTGGCCACGATGAGTTTTTTTTTCTTTTTCTTTTTAAATCTTGTGTGCTCTTCTTCTCCTAAACCACAACACATCGAAATCTAATTTTTGTGTAAAGTTGCTAAGCTGCAAACGCAATTTTGCCTCCCGAAATTTTTTGGGGCCACTCCTCCAAAAACCCCCAATATGGGGCCCTTAAAATTAATTTTTTTGATTGCTCAAGCTAGGGGGATAGTTTTTTTTTATGTCAGTAGATATTTAAGCGACAAATGTTTTGACATACTTTGGGGGTACCATCTCCCCAGGGGCCCCCAAATAGACCCCCAAAAAATCAATTTTTGATTGGCTCAAGCTAGAGCATTAGTTTTTTTTTATCAGCAGATGTTAAAAAAACAACTAGTTTGACATGGTGTGAGAGAGCCACCTTTCTAAAAACCGTCCAAAATGATGCCCCCAAAATCAATTTTTTTGTATGTCGTAAGCTAAAGGGCTAATTTTTTTTGATGTTTTTGGAAATTTGAAGAATACATAACTTGTGGTGCGGTGCAGCGTGAACTTAGTTGTGTTTGTATGCGGTGCGGTGCAGCATGCGGACGCGGCGCAGCATGCGGATGCATTTTTTGTTATCCGCGCCATCTCTACTCCGCAAACTCGTTATACGCTTCGGCGTAATTCAGCGAATATAATTGCTGATTATATTCGCTGAATATAAACGATTTTTTTTTTATTCGTTTATGCTAGAAAGTGGCTACGGACACAAACTCTATACCAGTGATGGAGTCGAGTACTCAACTTCAGAGTACGAGTACCGCAAAAAACTTCGAGTACGAGTACGAGTACTGATATTGAAAAATGTACTCGAGTTCGAGTACCGTAAAAAAGTTCGAGTACGAGTACTTTTACAAGTTTAGAAAAAGAAATTTTTAAGTTGTAACAGCTCAAAATTTGTCGCAAAAACCTAAACCAATACGTTTTTTTTCTGTGAGTGGGATGTTAAGAAGGCGCACAACTGCAGGCGACAATTTTCTGCTAAGTTACACGCAAAATTACTGTTATATTTTAAACAAATTAGGTACCTTGACATTGAAAGCAAGTGCACGTTTTTTTTGCGCGTCGGAAAAAACTTTGGCTTGCAGAAGCAGCAAATTGCTCATTGTGGAAGAAGTTCTGTTGCAGTCGCAGAAAAATGTTTAACTCTAAAACTGAGCAAAGAATTCTTGAAATTTTTGGTAAAATTCAAGCTTTGATGGAAGTTTACGGCAAAGAATGCATGTCAAGAACCAGCGTTTTTGAATGGCACAAAAGATTTCATGAAGGCCGGACTGATGTTGGAGACGATGAACGTTTACGACGCCCAACCATATCAAAAACCACTAACAATAACCGAGAAAGTGAAAAAATTGTCCGAGAAGATCGTCGGCTTAGCATTCGACTGATAGCAGAGAGGATGTCCATTGACAAAGAAACAGTGTGGCAAGTACTGAATGAAAATCTGCATATGACAAAGGTCTGTGCACAAGTTGTTTCAAAGCTTTTAAATGCGGTGAATCATCCAGCCAATTCCGGTGTTTACAAGAGCTAAAATTGAACTATAATTTTTGATATTTTTTGTTTTGATTTTGGGGCTGCATTTGCAAAGATATTCAACAAATACAAAAAGATATCCCCCCGAAAAAAGTTTTTGGAAACTCTGAGTTTTGTTCTTCCCGCCAAAACCACAGTTCTCTATACTATTAGGCCTACTGTAATCTTATTAAACTATTAGGCCTAACTATCTCTAAACTATTAGGCCTAATAGTTTAGAGATAGTTTAGCGATAGTTAGGCCTAAACTATTTAGAAATAAACTATCTCTAAACTATTAGACCTACCACAGTTCTCTAAACCATTAGGCCTACTGTGGTTTTGGCGGGAAGAACAAAACTCAGAGTTTCCAAAAACTTTTTTCGGGGGGACATCTTTTTGTATTTGTTGAATATCTTTGCAACCGCAGTCCCAAAATTAAAACAAAAAATATCAAAAATTATGGCTCAATTTTATCTATTGTAAACCACTGGAATTGGCTGGATGATTCACCGCCTTTAACTAGCGATCAAAAAGAAAAAACGCCAAGAGATTTGCGCTGACATTTCAAAACAAATTGAAGAAAACCCTAAATTTTTAGACAGTGTGATTACTGTACATGCGATGAGAGATGAATTTTCCAGTACGACCCAGAGACAAAGAAGCAGTCCTTGCATTGGAAAACTGCAAACTCATCTCGAATTAAAAAAAAACAAAATAGAGCAAAATCAAAATTCAAGGCAATGTCAATTGTTTTTTTTTTATGTTAAGGGTGTTGTCATGTTCTGTTTTTTTATGAAAATCCGAATGAAAAGCTGTGTTGATGCTAAGGGAGAATACATCAAAGAGGAAACAAAATAAAACGACCTTTTTTTCTTCAATAAAATTGTTTTCTGTCACCAGTCTTGTTATTTAATAGCAACACCTCGTATACCGTATGCTTCTTTCAATCACAAATAAGCTTTCAAAGTCCTCTACTCCAAACATGATTACCCACAACAATTTTTTGAGAGCTTTTGCGATTAAATGTTATATTCAATTAACATTTATTCATAGGTGGGCAAGTTAATGCAAAACGTTAGCTTCGTTAACCACTAGTCCGTAAACAAACTTCACACCTCCGTTAACATTAATCCGTTATTTTCAGCTTTAATTAACGGAACTTAATAAAGTCCGTTAATTCGTTAATATTTTGCGTGTAATATACATTTTTTTATGTTAACTCGCTTTTAGAGCACGTATATTGACGTTGTTGAGCTGATTGTAAGGAAAAAATTTTTGCTATGGTGGTCTTTTTGTGTTTTGGAAGATACATTTTACAGTCTAATCTAATTTCAAGACAAAAATAAGTTCAAATGCACTAATGAAGCTGCGATTGGAATATCTTTGGAAATTGCGGACAGCAATAATTAATAGATCTATGAGGCTGCAGCTTATTATTTGTCACAAAAAAGAGCTCCTTTCTTCGCTTTCTATAAAGCTCGTGCTAATACGCAACAAGTGTTACCAGTGCCAACTGATTTGTACCATTATGATAAATGAATGGTGCAAGATATTACCGATAAAAACTTTAACGGAAGTTAACTTAATCCTTTAACATGAAAAAACTTTTTAACGGATTAACGATTTAATGAAAAAGTTAGCTTCGTAATTAACGGATTAACAATTAACGGACTTGTGCTCTTCTATGCATTCAATCAAAGTCTATCTAAAACTTGTAAAACTAAACTGCAAATGACGTAGTAGTAAATGTTCTCGAAATAATGCTGCATTTCAAAGGAGGTGACTAAGTAATGTGAGCATAAAATAATGCTGCCATTTAATATCAGCTACTAGCTACAGCTGTAATTTAGAGCGGTATTTTTATTCTGTATATTTACCTGTTTACTGTTCTATTATTTAATTTCAGATCTAACATCCATTTTTATAAAATAATCCTAATTAGTGCTTAGTCATATTAATATTTCAAACGCATTTTACATGCGTTATCAAAAGACTTGACTTATTATTTCATCAATTTCTTGCAAAAAAAAGTAAAATTTTGGCTACAGCTGCAACTCAGCTACAGAATAACTATGCAACTAAGCTCTCTCTATCGGACCTAAATTTAACTCTGAAAATATTGCCTGCAAATCTAACTCTATGCTTTTTCGGATACCCCTTCCAATACCACAGTAAAACTATTACCGTATTTACTCGATTGTTAGCCGCCCTTGATTGTAAGTTGCCCTTGATTGTAAGCCGCCCTTGAATGCAAGCCGCATTTACTGTATCAGTGCCTACCGTATACCGTATGGGTTTTAGCATATCTGGATGAACACGAAAATTAAAGTATGGTTACTGGTACCCGTTCTTGAATTCGCGTATGATGTAGCACTTGCGATTAGTTCCACACCGTATCCTTAGCTTATCACAATCACCAGACAAAGCTGAATAAAACTAACAACTAACAACTCCCTTTTTTCTTTAGAAGCACGTCATAAATGCATGTGACAATTTAGAATGCACGTCACAACTCTCAACTTCCTTGTTTAGACAGTGGAAGACATAGCATCAGACAAAATACCGTATCGGCATAGCAACAAATCGCTAAGCAAAAAAAAGGAAACCGACCTTGAATTTAAGCCGCAAACATGATGGAAAGAAAAACTTTATAAGCCGCGGCTTACAATCGAGTAAATACGGTATTTTGGATTGGGAGATTACAGTAATACATCTGCTATAGAAAATACTCTATCAACATTTGAGCTGAAACCGTAAAATGCTAACCCAACTGATGCCGTCTTTGTACAACACGCGTGTCTCGATTTCTGTGGTATGTAACTTTAATTGCTAAATAAATCAAAATTTGCGGCAACTTTCACACGTTTTCTGCAGCAGAAAGGCGTTTGTTGTCAAACAATACTATGCGCTGTCGACCAATCACTTTACCACATTCCAACGCTTGATTTCGCTCGATCTCACCATTAAAAGCTGTTTGTTCAGCTGCGGTCTGCACGGATCCCAGCAAAAGCAACTCAATAAATTAGCGGGTTTTATTGGCTGCAGTTTACTATCAAATATTCATTTTGTTTATTACTTTTAGCGAAGGCCAAATGTACTCGTGTACTCGGCTCTTTTTTCGACCGAGTACCGAGTACATTGACCTTCGAGTACGAGTACCAGCCGAGTACCTGGGGTTCCAAGTACGAGTACTCAAAAAATGGTACACGAGTACTGTACTCGAGTACTCCATCACTGCTCTATACACAGTAGACATTGAACTGCATACTTGCATAGTTCATTCATTGTTCATAAAATTTGCTGTGTTTGATTTAACTGCACCCACACAGTGAAGGAGGTAAATGCAACTTTGGTCAAACTTGTAACGACTGATGCAAAAGTCGAGCGGGCTGCCTGCAGCAAAAGCAGCTATGCAGTAAAACCGCCATTTTGCGACGAGCGTTCAATTTTTTTTCGGTTAGGCCTGTACAAATTTAGAGTTTTCGATAAAAATATTGAATCGATCTATTTAATATAAGATTAACAACAATTCAAATCTTCGTGAATTCAGTAGATTACCACAAAAATCCTTATAACTCTTTACTTGAATTCATAATGTTCCATTCTGGAATTGTATTCCCTCCGTCTGAAAGTGATCCGCTCGGTTCCGTAACGCTACATCGACCAGTTGGGGCTACGCTGGGGGCAGGGGTTGTCGAAGAAGGTGAAATAGAATAACCGGGAAGGGTACTCGATGGTAATGGTTGAACTCCACCGCTATTGGAGTTCGGAATACCAGCATTAAAATCCGGGGGTGGGTTGAACGAAAATTCTGTTCTGAAAGAAAATAGCGATTGCTGATTACCAACTTGAAGCAAAGTCGCAATACCAAAAAATGATCATTGTGATGTAGCAATTTCAAATTGCAAAACTATGATATCTATTGTACTTTACAATCAGTGGTTCCCAACCGCCGGTCCTCGTACATTTTTGGCGGTCCGCAGAATATCTTTTTTCATACATCATTCCAATGCATTTATTAATTAAAAACTCATTTTATGTTTGGTCGATTTTTAATTAGTTAGTAAACCTGGCGTTTCTCCACTTTCTTGCTACATTTTATCAAAGATGTCAGCACATATAACCGTAATCTCTGGGAAAAAGAAAAACTGTTAGAATTATGACCGATTCTACTTTGCACCCAACATACGAAAAAGAATCCTACTCTAACTTCTGGAGATCTCTTGAAAACGAATATCCATCTCCAAGTTGTTGACGGTATTTTCCACAAGCTGCTTAAGCGCGAAAATTTTTCAGCTCAGACTTAATTCGAAGCAAAGCAAAGAAATCGATGGGATGCTGAAGCAGAGCTGCGTATTTAAAAAACTTCTTTGCTGCCTCGCTTACCTCTCATATTAGCATCGAAACACCAATAAAGTTCCCAATAATTTTGATTTTGTACTATACGTCCATAAATTGACATTTTGTTGAATTGTTGTATTTAATTGCGTAACAAATGCCGAAACCGTGGCGTAGCCATGGCGGCGGCGGGGAGGGGGGACTATTTAGTAAGTATTAGTCAAGCACTTATTACTTCTCTCAAATCTCGTTCCATTAGCCCCCAATTATCTTTCTCTATAAAATATAGACGAAATATAATATTTCTTGTGAGTTTTGTTGGACTGTAGAATTCCATGATTTAACAGCTTGTAAATAAGAGGATTGAATTTATCTTTATCATTAGTCACTTCCCATAAAGCCCATTTATACAACCAGTTTAATCATGTTTTCGCTGAGCTAATTTTCATGCCACGTTTTAAAAGTATTAATTTTTTTCATAGTAAACCTAACATTAACTTATTTTTACAAAAAATACAAAATTCTCGAGCGCTGGGGGTTCCGCCTTCAAACTCATGAAACAGCCCCTCTATAACAGATTTCTGGCTATGTGCCTGAGCCGAAATAATGCATTTTGCTGTGCTGTGCTATGTATTTTGCGGTTGTTAACAAGTGCGGTAACTACTACACCGGTATTTGTTTTATCCATTTCGATTTTTGGTGCCGGTCCGTGAACATTTGTTTAATTTTACCGGGCCGCCGATATAATAAGGTTGGAAACCACTGCTTTGCATTTGCCAAATGACTTTTCGACCAGCCAACACACTTTATTACATGAAGTTTTGCAATGGTGTTGATGAAAGTTTTCAACACCCTTTAGCCATAAATTTGGCTACTGCATCACAAAACCTTGCATCACAAATAATATTATCTCATAAAAGTCTTCATTACAACCGTCAACCTTTTTACGTGAGATTTTGCAATGGTGTTGATGAAAAATTTCAACACCATTTTGCCATAAATTTTGGCTATTGCAGTACAAAAGTTATCAGAAATATTATTGTCCTATGTAAAAGTATTCATAACAATCGTGAATCCGTGACAGGACTGCAACTTCGATCGATTTTTATCCGAGTTCCAGTTCGAGCTAGAGTTCAGTCTATTTTAACAAGTTCAAGTTCATGTTCAAGTTCTCTAATTTAATTTTTTTGAGTTCAAGTTTGGCAAAATATCATGATTTGTGAGTTCGAGTTTAAGTTGACAAAATACTAAGTCTACTTTTGGACATAATCGCTCTCTTTTTTGTATACTTGCTCGTTTTCTAGGTCGCCATGGCACAAACAAGTGAACGTCAATCTCAATTTACGTGGCATGATCGACGAAAAATGTATTTATCCGATAATTTCTAACCTTTTAATTTCATTTTAATGAACTTGAACAGTTTTTATCGAGTTCAAGTTCGAATTCAGAAAAATGATTTTTTCGAATTCAAGTTTGCAGCCCGATCCGTGATATCTTTTTTGACGAACTGTTCTAGATTTTTTTCATGAACAGTTGAACACTAATGCAAAATCTCATGTAAAAAGGCAGAGTGCAAGAATCATAGAAAACCATGTGGTCGTCAGTGGGCTACGCAGGATTTTCGAAAGGGGGCCAGAAAATTTGAGAATAATGTAGACCAAAAAAAAAAGGTCTTCACTCAGATTTAGCCCGGTTTTCTGCCCAGATTTAGATGAAAACCAAAAAAAAAGTATTTATCTTAGGTATTTATGTATTACTGGCACCCCAAACTGGGGAGAGGGGCATGGCACAATACCCCCCTAAATACGCCCTTGGTGGTCGTGTTGCAAATAATTGCTTTACTACGTAGCGAAAATATCCTGATGCAAAGAAAGTGGTAAAAAGCGAACAAGTTTTGCTCAGATTTATCCGACCACTTAAGTCATGCAAACAACGTACCGGCAATGCCTCTTTGAGAGATGATTTTAAGCTCAACGATGCTTAATTTTCATGAAATGAAAAATCAGCAAAAAGTGTTAGCAAAAAATGTTCAATTAATTAAATTTTTTTAACTTTTCCCTTGTTGCCTGTTTTACTTTTTTTAAAACATCCATCTTCCACCAGCGCGCATAAGAGGAGCCAACAGAGTACGGAAAGTCTATTAAAAGGTCATTCAAATGGCCCAATTATTCAAAAACAATTAGATGGTATTATACCACATAAAAAGGACTAAAAGTCGTTGTTTTTTTTGTTTGTTTTTTTTGTCTTACTTAACAATAAAAACGTCTGTCTGTCTAAGAAAATTACCAAAAGATTTTGTTTTGTTTTTTTTTGGACAGAATGTTGTACGAAGACATTTCATTCTTTTTTGTGCACAGCAAAAAGAGCTTAGGATTAAAAAGTCATCAAAGGGATTCCGACTGAGATACTAGACAATATTACGTAATGCGCGGTTTCACAATACCTGATCTTTATCAGTAATATTTTTGAATAAATGCTCGCTTTTTTAATGCTATTAAATAAAATATGTGATATCTTAGGATAGTTTTACCAATCACGCGTTTTAGCATAGTATTAGGTCAACATGGGAACAGCTTCCGACGAACTAAAAATCTGCTTCTTTTGCGAAAAGTTTTTAACATCGTTCCGTTTTCATTTTACTCGATCAGTGTTCAAGTGAATTGAGTATCTGCTGCTGAAACGGTTGACTGGAATTCAATTCCCGGTCGGATCAAACCAAAGACTACAAAAATAGTACGGTGATCACAGCTTCCTTGCTTGACGTTCAGCATTGAAAGGGACAGTGTGAAGCCTCCACCGAGTGTGATAAATAGGTGGGCAGGTGGTAGCTTGACTCGAAGACCGAAAGATCCCTTCGCTATTTCCTGGTCAAGGCAACACAGTGGATAAAGATGTAATTACAATTACAATTCACGTTACTGCTGAGAAATGTATGCAAAAATGCTTGGACAGCAAGTGAAAGTTACGACAAGAACCTGTTTGTGATCCATGCTTCACTGTAGTTTCCATTCGGGTCATCGAAGGGCAAAAGATGCTCGATGGTGACAGGGTCATACTCTTCCCCTCTGCACAGCCCCAGAAGGAAACCCCTGCTGAGAACCTCCACAGTGCCCCCGTTCAACGCACTCGACAAACCGTTAAATCCCAAAGTCAAATCCTATAAGATATTTGCTGCTTGTACAATGCTTCCCCGTGGATTGAGCTTAGAATCAAATAAATAAGTATTGTTGGTGTTACGTTACCAAATATCAATAAAATATGTCTTTAATGTTGTAGTGATGTGTAGTTGTTTGGTTTGTTTCGGCGTTTTTGCTTTTTGCATTGCGGCAAACGCAGCTCAAACCTTCGCACACACTTTTTTGCTTCCTAAACTTCTTTGTTATCTGATACGATCGCCCTTACTTTAGATAACCCCATTGACTTTGCCTTAAGTCCTCGTTTAAGGCCCGTTTTACATTGGGGGCAAATCGCGGGTGTATATGCTTAATGTTTTCGCGGTCGTTGCTGGCGTGGGTTCAAATTCCACATTACGAGCCATTTTACTGATGTTTTGAAGAAAATTTAGCTTATCGTCTAATGTTTTCTAATTTTTAGTAGTCTTTGCAGAAACTTCTTAAAATCTCTTTTTTTGATATTTTTTTGACATTGTTGTCAGAGGTGGAGTCGAGGACACAAGGCTCGAGGCCAAGGCCAAGGACACAAAAAAAATCTGACTCCAAGGACAGCCTTTCCGAGGACAGACCCTCTCGAGGCCAAGGACAGGAATGCTCGAGGCCAAGGACCAACGACACAGCCGCAAGTGCTCTCCAAAAAAAATAAAAATAAAAAATAAAAAAGGTCTTCAAAAAAGTTTTTCAAGCAATCTCCAATTTATAGGCGTAGCCAGAATTTTTGATTGGGGAGGCCTAAACCACAAATCACATGCAATGACGTCATCAAAAATTTGCCTGTTGGCGCTTAACCAAGATTTTGCAAAGAGAGAGGGCTTAAACTAATATAGTTGAAAAGTGCAAATACGTAACTTTAGAGACGTTTTGAGAAAGCCAGAGTAACTCAAACGTATCACAGACGGGGGGTCTGGGGGCGGGGCTCCCAGCGGCCGGAGGCTTTGGGGGTCTGGGGGCAAAGCCCAAAGCTGTTGGGCGATTTTTTTGTAATTTTTTGGAAAAAAAGCTATTTTAATGCCATTGAATCACATTTTGCACATGTTTAGAGCCATTTGAAAGCACTAGATTTTTGACATTTGAAAGCTAATTAAAAAAATTAAATTATTTAATCGTTCTTCTAGTTGCAATTTAAGTCCAAAACACGTTTAACATCATGCATTTTGGTGTTAAAGTTGAATTGTACGTGATTTGGTCCAGGTAGAGGGAAGTAAGGTGCATTGTCTCGTGCAACATTTTAGCAGTAAATGAAAACCCATTCGAAGATTTTCCTTAGAGATTTTCGTTTTGTCATAAAAATAACCAGTTATAGAAGTACATGTTAGGCCAGGGGGCCCAGGCCCCCTCAATTGACGTTCAACGATTTGTTCAATCAGCATTTTCCATGGTTAATTTTTTTAAAGCATTTTGTGCTTAAAAACTGGCGAGGTGGAGGTGAATTAATGAATTGTTATTGAAAAATAGCATGGGTGGGCAAGTTAATGCAAAACGTTAGCTTCGTTAACCACTAGTCCGTTAACAAACTTCACACCTCCGTTAACGTTAATCCGTTATTTTCAGCTTTAATTAACGGAAGTTAATAAAGTCCGTTAATTCGTAAACATTTCGCATGTAATTTACATTTCTTTTTATTCACTCGCTTCTAGAACACGTATTGACGCTGTTGAGCTGATTGTAAGGAAATATTTATTGCTGTGGTGGTCTTTTTGTGTTTTGAAAGTTACATTTTACAGTCTAATCTAATTTAAAGGTAAAAATAAGTTCAAATGCACTAACGAAGCTGCGATCGGAAAATCTTTGGAAATGGTGAACAGCGATACTTAATAGACCTCTGAGGCTGCAGGTTATTATTTACAACAAAAAGAGCTTCTTGCTTTGCTCTCTTCTACAAAACTCGTGGTAATACGCAACAAGTGTTACCAGTGCAAACTGGTTTGTACTGGTACGATGAAAGAGTGGTGCAAGATATTAACGATAAAAACCTTAACGGAAGTTAACAGAACTTAACGGAAGTTAATTTAGTCCGTTAACATGAAAAAACTTTTTAACGGATTAACGAGTTAATGAAAAAGTTAGCTTCGTTATTAACGATTAACGGACTTGTGCCCACCTATGAAAAATAGTATAATAGATGGTTACGCTTACTAACCATGTTATTGCCCGGCCGGATTTACATCGCGCTGGGCCCCTGACACTTTGGAGATTTTCGCTACATCTTTCTGCCAAATGTAGTTGAAGACCATAAAAAGTCTTAAGATTTGAGCGCAGAGTCCTTAGCTGATACTGCGCCACATTGTGGTAAGTCCGGCCTTGGTTAATGCATTACGTTCATAAAAAGACTATATGTGATCCTGAGATAGCAACTTATAGGACAAAAAGTATCCATTTCTTCCAGGTTTACGTTTAAATTGGCTGGCAAAAATTGATTTGAGGGGGTCCCAGGGACCCCTGGTCCTCAATATTGTTGTTCGCTACTGGTGTAAGCGAAAAATGCTAAAAAGAAACTGAAACTGAAGAAGCAATAGGCTTTTTTGTCACATTTTTGTCATTGGTGAAATTTCAATTGGGGGGGGAGGCCCGCTTGGCTAAGCCTATGCTCCATTTGCGGACAACAAAAAAGGTATTTGCAAATTTTCCGCAAGGTTTCTGGCGTTTTCCAACAAAATTTCAACAGTTCAAAAAATAGTGCTGTCCTCGAGCCGATGACAGGGCAATTTTCGAGGACCTAAGGCTTCGAGGCCAAGGCCAAGGACTTGAGGCTTCGAGGCAAAGGACTTCAAAATGTGTCCTCGAGGACTCCACCTCTGATTGTTATATCAATGATTCTTTTCTTACTTTCTTAAAATTTTTGTATCAAAAAAACACTCCAAATTTGCAGTCGCCAGTTTCTTTCCTTCAAATAAGGTTACTTTTTAAGCATGTTCAACTTTACCCTAGCATACAATGTTTAATGCGAAGGTGAATTGTACCTGAAAGTAGATATTCTATTGGTCGCACTTAGCGAGTTTGCTCTCGCGACCGATTCGCGAGTACAAATTCGCTTAATAAGATGGGCTGTTGCGGTTATAGTATTGGTTCGGTTCCTACCTGAAACAAGTTACGATTGTAATCTTTCGGTACAAGAGCAAACTCCTGGCGTGATTGCGAAACGGCAAAGATATCAGAGGTGAAAGCATCTAGTCGGTGCAGGGGCACACTAAAGATGAGGCGCACCAACCAGCCACCCTGCAGCGGTGCCACAAGAGAAGGAAAGTGCGCCGTTCCGTGGAAACCGTCTCTCCACACGCTATGGATTGTGATGGAACCTTCATATATAGGGCACCCAACCACCAGGGCACCAAAACCCAGTTGGGGATTGTCGATGGGTCCCATATTTTGCGGGGACGATGGGACAGGAGAGGTTGTCATTGCTTGTGATGAAGTTGCTTTTTTTGTGACGTTGGTTGATGCTTGTTCAGGTTCGTTAGAAAGCGTATCGGGGGATTCGTTGAAAAGTTTCACAAATTTTGGCTGCAGGTTCGATACGAGGTCAGGTTTTTTTTTGTCAACATGGTCAGGTTTCGTAGAAAATTCTACACGTTTTGTATTTTCTGTTGGAGTAGTAGTTGATTGGCTGTCAGTGCTTGTGGTTGTTGTAAATGTATTATGTGGAAATGGTGATAATAACGTAACAGTACTATGTGGTAACGGTGATGATGACGTAGAGGTGCTTTGTGGCAAAGATAATGACGTAGTTGTGGTTTGTGACGACAATAATAATGATGTAGCAATGCTTTGTGATAACACTAACAATGGCGTAGTTTTGCTTGGCAGCAACGGTAATGATGTTGTGGAGTTGTGAGGCAAAAGAGATGATGACATACTAACGCTTGTAGTGTCTAAGTATATTGTTTTGCTGGTCGTTGTAGAGGAAGCTTTTAGTGGACTATTAGTAGGTTTCGGTGAAGTTGCCTTGCGAGAACTCGCGTTTGGTGTTGATCGAGAAAGGTTTTTAGAAGGAAAGATTCTCGACCTCAAGCGGAACAGCAGTTCCTCACTGCTCATGTTTACGTATCTGCTGTTCAACATCTTTTGTCGTTCAGTCAATCCAGAATTCGGGGAATCTCTTCGTGTGCACCCAAAATTTCTCGTCGGATTCCATGTCATCGACTTGACGTCGCAGGTTTTTATTTGCGCTCCCCTTAACCTAAATCCGTCATGGCACGCTACCCGACACCTCGCTTTGTCTTTTGTGCACTGAATCTGCCCGTTACGTGGTCGTCTCAATAAGCGGCATCCAGATCTCAAGATGGATCTTCCGGAAATGCTTCCTGAAACGCATTCATTCAAAGGGGGGGAGATTACTAGTGGTACTAATAACTTTGATATAAACCAAAAAATCGATTTATAAAAATTTTGTATGACGCTTGCCAACAGTACTCTTGCCGATGATGTATTAAGATCATACTAAACATGCACTTAAATGGTCGTAAGAACAAATGGCAATTTTAAATCAGCAAGCTTGCCTTACAAAAACTTGAATGCTTATAATCAATCAGCAGCACACTATACTAGCGATAAAGCATCATTTAATAAGACTTTTAACTGAAATTTTTACAGCGACTATCACTGAATCTGAGATACAATGCAATCGGTTTACAAGTTTAGCCTAGTTTTCAGCGATGGTTTAGTCACTTTTGCAATAGCAGATGAGCTTGTAACGAACCAATTACCTGTTAGTACTCCCGTGAAAAACCTTTCGGTTGCAGATGATAGAGGCACGGGGTTAAAGGTCATGGAGTAAAGGGTACGGCCGAAAAGCGTCCGCTTGCGGAGGAAGAGAATATACGTAGACGATAGCTGGATCTCCGCACAGTTTGGTCCCTCTCCAAACGGCCCAAGCCTAATAATAGAAAAGCATTAAAATTTATAGCTTTTCCGGACTGTTCTGACTAAAACATTGATACACGTTATTTACAATGGTTGTGCACAATTCTACTGGACCTTATTTTTCTGGCGAAAACTGCTTGTTGATGGCCTTTTTTCCAATTTAAAAGCTTCTCGTTGTATTTCTAGATCTTGCTAAAACATTCGACACTGTTGCTCATAACATTTTTCTACAGATAAATCAATTTTAACGGAATTCGTGAGATTTTATTCAATCTCATTAAAAGTTACCTTACTGACCAAAGTTATTCTAAGTTAGTCAGAGAAATACCTTTATAGATACAAAAATTGTCTTGTAGAATTCGGAAAGGATTCCCTATTAATCTATTAATATTCATCTTATACATAAATAATTTACCATTAGCTTTTGAATTCAATGTCAATTTGTATTTGCCAATGACACCAATGAATGTTAAAATCTTAGAATTAAAGGCTAACTGAAAACTTGAACCTGAAACCAGGTAAGTCTAAAAACTTTCAATCAATTTTTAGAAAACAGAATGTTAATAACCAAAAGATAAGAAATAAATAAATTTAAATACAATAGTAAATTGGCAAAGTTTGATGAAATTCAAGTTAAGAATCATCATAAAATATTTTGGGGTTAATTATTGATAAAAATTAACAAGGAAAAACCACATTAATGAAATTAGGACAGCACCCTTACCAGTTACCACATCATCAAATCAACTTTTATTCGGAATGGTTCAACGCTAACACCACATCACCTTTTAAATAGCACAAAGCATGCACAAAAAAAATGAAAACTGTAAAAGCACAAAAGCCAAACCAGGAGACAGCGAAAATGACCATGCGGTCTTTGAGTAAGTTGCCCCTTCGAAGCTGATATTAAACAAAATAACAGTAAAATAAACTAATTAATAAACAATTTAATATTAAGATATTAAACAAGCAGTAAAAACAACGCACATGAAGATATGTACAAAGTTAAGGCAAGTTGTTGCCCAGTTCCTTCAGCCAAAAAATTAACCTGGAATTAGGATTTCTTTGGGCAAATTTTACACAAAATGTCAGCATTAATGTTGGAAAATGTTTACAGAGAAAGTAAACAATGAAATGTAAACAATGAAAATTATAAACTAGCCCAAAAGTGGGAAGACATAAGCATTTAAGCAGTTGTTAATGACACCACCGAGTTGTAAACGGGCCGACAAGTACGAGCCTGAACCCAAAAGCATAAACCCGAACCCGAAAATGATTTAAAGACAAAACCAGGCCCTAAAAAAACGAAAATTAGATTAAATCTAAAAACGTGACAATTATTGCTCGTAATGAAAATACTGATTGTTGATTAATTGTGACGCAAAAATAATAATTGTGTAACAATAATCGCATTGATGCTTACACGAAGTGAAGTCGTAATTTAGTAATAAAAAATAATAATAATTGCAATTTATATCCCCCTTGAGATAACACCAACAAGTGTCAATGCATCTGACTAAGGGGCCAAAGTAACATTCAAATAGCTTTACAGAAATAAAATTAATACTCAACAGAGGTACTAATTCTACAGCAATAAGCAGCAAAATACGGGTTAATACGGTAAATACGTAGTTATTTGAATTACGCTTTTGTAGCATCTAAAAGGCGAAAACACAAGTCAAATACTGTACGTAATATATCAACTCCGAATTAAGCCCGACATTTTGTCAATCTTTAAGCCCGGCCTTACTAACAACTCTGTAGTGACCGCCCTAGTTGGCATGTTGACTGCTAAGCTTCCACGAAAAAAATAATATTCATGTATGCAGTGCAAGTGAATAATAATTTTTTTAACCATGTAACCAGTACTTAAATTGTAGGGGTATGTAACCAGTGCTAGTATTAAATGTATGTATTAAATGTAACCAGTACTTAAATCGAGAGTGAGCGTCCCCCCATTTAGATTTAGCGTCCCCCCATTAAGATTTAGGCGTCCTCCCATCGAGAGTTGGCGCTGGATGACCAGAGGAAAAATAGCCAGCCAGAACTAAAAGATCCTGCAAACTTCCTGCCGAAAATGGTCGCAATTACGGCGAAGACCATTTTTTTTTGGTCTTCATTCAATTTTGGCAACGGAAATACATCATTTCCACTTAAACTTTTTGTAAAGTTGGTCAAGGCTGCAAAAGCGTCCCCCCATGCAAAATTTTACAATTTAAGTACTGCATGTAACCATCATATTACCACTTCACAATCGTACATTAATCGACGCAATGTAATGCTATAGAATTACTAATTTTTCGTCTTCAATCATACCAGTATTTTAACGTTCAACTGATGATGAAGCAATATCATCGAGACACGATGTCGAGTCCCGCAGCCTCGGAATAGCAGGCAATGAAAAGGTTGATAGCTAAACTCACGTGACTGTTGATGAAGTGTTCCTACTGGCCAGCTCGTCCTCTCGATTTGGGAAGCCTCTGATCACACGGAATGTGACGTCAAAGCGGTCAGGAAATCTTCGGTTCTGAGCTTCTTTAAATGCTGTGGCGCTTACCATCAAAGGCGAACTTGCAAAGACAACAAGAACAAAACATAAAAACTCAAATTTTGCTAGACTGCCACCAAAGCATTAAAGCACTAATGTTTTGTGGCGAACTGTCTTTGGTTCACGAAAGTAAATTCTATACATTTTTAACTTCAGGGGCTAGCTGCTGGATCAAAATTGCGCATTTGCAGACCCTCTATACACAGAATGATTACTTATCGATTTACGCTACTTATTCAGGTCTAGAAAGTATTATAGGCAGTGGCGTAACTAGGTGAGACCAAGGGGGCTTAGCCAAGTCACTAAAAGTTCACCACCAAAACACTAGCATTTAAACTTGTTTTGAACTTGATCTGTAAAAAAAGGGTGGTGGATGAGAAACTGATTTAATTCTTTCAAATGACTTTGGAATTTTACAAAGTTATTTCTTTCAAATGGCTCCAAAAACGTGTAAACTGTGGTCTACATGGTGTTAATATGGCTATTTTTTTTCAAACAATCTCAAAAATTGGCAACGGCTGGGGGTTTTCCTGCGTTAATGAAAAAGTTTTCAACCAAAGAGTTTTTACTTTTGCTTTAAGCCCCCTTCCCTTTTTTTCTTGATTGTTTATTATCAAGCTAGCGGAAACGTGCGATTATTTGGTTGGTTTTCAATTTTTTAAAACTATTTTTCAAGCAAAACAAAATCCACGATCATGTTTTACAAACTTTGCAAAGGTACGATTGTGTTACTGAAACCGAACAACAGGAAATTTAACAAACACAAACAATCAAAGCGCAGGTTAGTAGTCAAACCTTGTTGCAAGCAAATTACCGCCAGGGGAACACCACCTAAAGCATAGCTTAAAATCGATTTTGATTGCATCGCTCTGCATATTTTTTGAAGAGATTATTTCAAAGAAAATTTTAATCTCCTTGTTTTGACCCAAATCTAACTCAAACTCAAATCTTTACTCTAAAACTAACTTCAAACGTACCCCTAACCCAAATACTAACGTAAACCTCCCTCAAAAAAGTAAATAAAACATGCGCAGATGAGTATTCCCCATACTCGTTTTATTCTGGGTAACCCCTTCGGTCACCACACGTACAATTGTACAGTTTCGTTTAGGCGTTGATTTTTCGTTCAGGTGTACTAGTAGGGCTTAAGTCATTAATAGCACAAGTGTACTGATAACACCATCACGTGACAGCAGTTCTGGCTGGAGGCCTGCAACTTTAAAACGATAGTCAACTGCCGAGCAAAACGGCTGCCAACATGCTTGCAGCATGTGATAGTAAGCAAAATATGTTTGAAAATAAGTCGAAACCAAATAAGTTAATAAACAATTAGACTTGCTATGAATTAGTAGTTCTTTGAAATCATGTAGGGAATATTTTTATTTCGATTTTTGTTATAGACTAGCCTACACAATTTTTCGATCAAAATCATGTACAATTGTACGTTCCGTGTCTCAATGCAGCTTACGCAGCAAAACGTAGTGGAAGCTAAATAGCTTTATTTTTGGTAAAATAACTGTAATTTTTCAGCCACTTGCACTCCAAACCATTACAGAAACATTAGAATGAACATTTTCATCGGCAATGTGAATTTTTTTTTGATTTCGAAAGTGCTGGCAAGCCATAAACAGTGCTGTAGCGCCGTTTTGTTGTTTTTCTGATTTATTTATTTATTTATTTACTTTGTGTGAGTTTCAAACCCGGTTTCATTGTTTTCGTTAATTTGCATTTGGAAGCCACGACTCGTTCCTCAATGCAAGTATTTTATCCATTGAATCGTTGCAAATGTTGAAATCTGTTAAATCCGGTTGCCGTGAAGATGTTCTTGTTTCTTTTTATATGACGTAAGTTACTAATTTTCGCGTTGACTTAATTGAGTGTAAATTTTTAACTTTGCAAGCTGAAGCCTTGCGATGTCAAAAGCACTATTCAGTTGAGCGTCTGCAGTAAGCAGAGATGATTTTTTGTAACTAAATTTAAAGATTGAGTCAGCAAAGAACTACAGTTTGAAATTTGAGATATCGCTGCTTTTGCAGCTCGTATTGAAGACAGCTGATCTTCCATTAGATTTATTTCGAGTGCCAATTGCCATGGTTTCTATTCAGATAGTTCACTGACTCAATCAATCCTAACAAATATTTTTTCCCAACATTCCCCTTTTTTGTGAGCATTAACTGCAGCGAGTTTGACATCGGCCAGGCTTCAGTTTAAATATTCAACATTTGATTTGATCGCATTTGGAATTCAACATTTGATTTGATCGCATTTGGAATTCTCCGTCTGCATTGAAAAATTCATCAATAAGTACAATGTATTGTTTGGTAATTGTTTGTTAATTGTAAAAATAGCTTCTAAATTTGAACAAGCAATTGAGATAAACGAGTTGTGTGCTGAAGGTCATATTTTGTTTTCGTTGAATCATTAATTCCAATTTGTTTTGTTTTTGGTTCAAATTCAAGCTTTAATTTATTCCGTAAAATATTTCATGTGTTTTTTGAGTGTCTAAACGTTTATTTTTTCTCAGAAACTGCTTCCCGTTTTCGCTTGCGCATACCTATACACCAACAAATAAAGGACAAAATTTCAAACAAGAACTGCGAGTTACGAATTCTCGAGGCAGACTGTAGACAAATCGAATGCGTAACAGTGCTGCCGTTCTATAAAAAAATAAGTGGGTAGGCTTTGGAAGTTTTGTTCCAGTTTTGTGCCAAAACAAACGGTCTTGGCTTAAACTTTATTCATTCCTCCGTCAATTTCTAGTAAAAAATAAAAAACTGAAAATCTTTGCCAAAATTTTTTTCTATTTTAGTGCCAATTTCAAGAATACGAGAAAGTCTTCGCCAAAATTTCGTAGCCATTTCCAGTTATTTTAAGGCGGAGGTCAACGAGAATTAGCAAAAAGTTATGACATTCGAGGGCAAAACAATTGTGAGCCTACCCTGCCAAAGAAACTCAGTAGGACGAGCCTATCCTCGACCGCAGCACTGAATACATGTAGCCTAGTATGCACGTTTAGGCCAGTTGAGTCACAAACAACACTATTGTACATACAAGTCAGTCACAAGCCGTGCAATTGTACCCCCCTAATTTGCATCTTTATGAAAGAAAATTAAAAATTAAACATTTTTCGAGTTTAGTAGCTTATAAGGGTCGTTAAAACGGAAAATAAAATTTTTCATAAAGAACTACTATGCCGAGTCCGCAGGGAGTAAATTTTAAAATTTCAATGAAATCTTCGCTCCCTATTTCTCGTGTAAGAATACTCACAATAATAATAGCCGGGTCAGTCTCGATTAGTTTTCGAAGCTCTCACTTACTATTTGGCGAAGTCGGCAAACTTAGTTACAGGCACCGTGACGAGGCAAGGAGGTTCTTTGCATGACGAAAGGTGGAAATAGAGGAACGCGATGACGAAAGTGGCCGACCAGTGCATTGTTCCTCCAGAGAATGTCTAACACGAATTGATTCAATTACACATCCTCAAAACTTTTTTGATAAAACGCTAAAATCACAAACGCCACACTAATTAACTCGCTGGTACAAGTGGGACCCCAAAAGCTGGAATACCTCTGTGTATTTGTTTATATACTTTTGAGCATTCCTAAAGCCACACACTACTAAGTTTGCATCAAATCAGTTTGCGCAAGAAAATGTGCATTTACGTATATAGACTAATATTCCTAGCAAAATAACAGTTTTTATTCTTTGCAGTACCGCTCCAACTTTAAAGATAATGTAAATCTTTTTTGATATTTTACAGTATTTCTAGGTACAGTAGAATTAGCAACAACAAACAGTTGTTTTTAATTTTTGGCTTTAATTTGCTTCGTCTATAAATGTCAAGCCCTTCGTTTTGAGAAGTTAACCAAAAGTACGAGTACCAAATCAGACCAATTCGTATTCAATTGATTTCTTACTTAAAAGTTAGTGCAAAGCCGTGGAAAACACTAATAGCCAACGAAAGTTTTTTATTGAGGGCACATTTCGAAAGAATTCTTCATAAGTAAAAAAGATGGGAGGTTAATATGCAAAACATCGCAAAAATTACGACGTTGTACAACATCGTTTTTAAGCTCTTAAAAATATAATGTAGGCTACGATGTCGTAACTCATACAAAGCATTGCATAATATGGCCCTTGGTTTTGAGTCGCACACGATTTGCTACGCTTTATTTTCGTTGTCGAGTTCTGCATATACTCTAAGCTGCAAACAAATGCAATTTTAGCGTGGCTATCACAGTATGAAACCCAGTAGCCTATTCGAGTTTGTAAGTGATTCCTCTCACTATAAACCCACGAATGTTCGAAGCGTAGCAAAATTTGGTTCAAAAACAAATAAACGTATTACCACTACAGTCAGAGATGGGCAAGATCTTGAAGATATAGATCAGATCATCTAAAAAATGTGATTTTCAAAATCAAGATCAAATCATTAAAGTAATGTGATCTTGAAAACCAAGGTCAGATCACGATTTTCATCTTCAAGATCACGATCTGACCTTAAAGATCAAGATCGTGCCCATGTTTGGTTGTTAACGAAGCTGATTTGTGATTAATTTTATCGTCAAGGTAGCAGGTTGGTATTGCCGTACTGGTTCGTACCTGTCCTGTCTGTACCACGGCAAATGCGAATTACTTAAATCTTCAGTTTAGACTCCATTCCGTGTCGGAGCCATGAAATAGCTTCAGAATATCACATAACCTGGCCTCGGCGATGCTTGCCCTACGCGACATTTAAAAATGAAAGTGATCTTGATCTTCAAGATCAAGATAACACAAAAAATGTGATCTTTAAAATAATGTGATATTGAGATCAAGATCAGATCACGATCTTGATCTTCAAGATCACGATCTGAAGATCAAGATCGTGCCCATCTTTGACTACTGTATACACACGTATGTCGTAAAATTTCAAAGTTGGTTTGATGTTTATTTGCAAACTTAGTAATTCCGGAATAAATCTTTAGTAAAAACGATTGCAACCAGGGCCTCAGAGAGAAATTTTTCCAGGGGGTACGAAGATCGACGTCAGGCCCCCAAAATTAAGTGAAGCGCTTGCAGATAAATCAAAAAAGGTCTTCACATAAATTTGGTCCTATTTTTTGCCCAAAATTAGGTGCAGAGCAAATAAAAAAAAGGTCTTCACTCAAATTTGGTCCTATTTTTTGCCCAAAATCAGGGATGGATGAAGGGCAAGGGAGAAAAAATTTGGTCCAAAACTTGACGTGACAACCTCAACTCTTCCGGGCCCCCTAAGCCCGGGCCCACCTGGACCTGGGTACGATGTACCCCCTGAACCCCCTCTCGCAGGCCCTGATTGCAACCACATATTTATAGAAAGTAAGCTACTAGCAATCGATTCAACGAGAGTAGTATATACTGAGCCGAATGCTGTACGTTTGGGGCGTGGGCCGTTTGGGGCGTGGGGTGTTTGGGGCGTAGGGTGTTTGGGGCGTGGGTCGTTTGCAAAGTTATCCAATTGGGGCGTCATGCAATTGCGGCGTCTTAACCTTAGCTCTAACCCTAGCTAGTTGTTTGAAAGTTGGTCCTGCCTGAGTATCGAACCACCGCAGGTGGTTTGCCTGGGCATTGGTTCAAGTCTAAAGACTCTTAGTGTCTTGCTCGAGTACCGAACCACCGCAGGTGGTTTGTCAAATCACCGCAGGTGCCTGGCTTCAAAGTTGCCGGTTAAAAGTGAATAACCCAAGATCTAGTCTTAACTCTAAGTTTAGTGTAGTTATAAGAATGGAAACTTAGCGTTGACCTGAAGAGTAACTGAGTATCAAACCACCGCAGGTGGTTTGCCTGGCTTCAAGTCTAAAGACTCTTAGTGTCTTGCTCGAGTACCGAACCACCGCAGGTGGTTTGTCAAATCACCGCAGGTGCCTGGCTTCAAAGTAGCTGGTTAAAAGTGAATAACCCGGTAGTTTCTAAAAAAAGATTATCTAGTTAATGCTATGAAGTCTATTTTGTTCGTATAGGAATAAGCTCTGTGTAACTTGAAACGTTTCCTGTCGAGCTGTAGTTGAATTTCCGCTGCCGTGTCGAAATCGTGACAGCTGTTAAACTATCTAAGGTTTAGCTGTGAATCGCTACCTTTTTGTTAATTTTTTTTTTTTCGAATATGGAGCGAGCATAGCGCAATGCAACTTGTTTAATCCGATGATGTCAGGGTTGGTTTGTTACTTTTTTTTTTCGAATATGGAGCGAGCATGGCGCAATAGAACTTGTGTTTTAAATTCCAACCCAAATAATAATTACCAACGCAATAGTAGGACTCGCCTGAAAGTCGAATGCAAATAATCTTCAAAGCTACTTGTAGTTTAACGTAGTTTAACGTTTTTTCTAAGTTCGAATCAAAATATCCTTAACATTTCATCTTGCCTAAGATTCAAACCCAGAGCTAAATCTCTTTTGCTTAAAACCCAAGTGTCTTTTTTTACCTTGTCCAAGATTCGAAATTCTCAAAGAGATCTACCTCACACTTTTCCGCTTTAACTCGGTTGGTATTTTAAGTTATCTGATGGTATGCAATCTACGAAAACTGTCTTTTGTTATTTTCCCAAAGACGATACCCAAACCTAGGCGCAAGTTTTTCACACAGTTGCTTGAAAAGAGCTTAGTGATCTTTGGCTAGTTTCAAAGTATGTTACAAACATAGGTTATTCTTGAAAATCTCACCAAAACTCACATGCATTTTCATCTTTGACGTACCTGAGGTTTGAACCACTGCAAGGTGTTTTTTCAAAGGAAAATCTAAGGTTCAATAATTCAACGAATGTCTTGTGCAAGAGTCGAACCCAGATATTAAATTATCAACGAGATTAGAGCGTGGTTCACCTGAAACTCAGTTTTCCGAAAAAAAAAAATTTATAGATTACTGGTATTTCAATTTAGGGTTTGACCCGAGTACCAACGAAGTCGCTTTATTTTGGAAATTTTAAAGTTTTATAAACCGCATAGCTTTTATTATATTTAAGACTTCTTTTCAGCAAAAAGTTTATATTGCGTCTGTCTGGAAGGTATAGCTTGCAAGCGAAATATAAAACACAAGGGACGTTACGTGTTTCCTTGACACTTGTATAACGTAAAATTAAATCTACTCGACCGAGATTGAAAGTTTAAATCGCGGCAGAATAACTTGAATTTTACCGGTGTTATTGTACCTTGAAGTGTTGGATTTCACCTCAAAGAAGTAAAGTTGTATTTGACCAAAGTCACCTCATTACATTCGTCCAGCATTTCATCCCAAAATCTGTCGAGAATAAAAACTTCCGTAATCGCGGACGTGTTCAGTTTTACAGGGTTTAATGCATTGCAGATACCGTCAATTTTCACCCCGAACCGTAAATCTTTTTTTACCCAAGATTTAAAACCTGCATCACACTAAGCGTTTTTTTTATTCGCACTCTTAAGTAGTATGTAAATTCACCTGCAGTCACACATTTTTCATATTCTATCATCATGGGTGATTGCTGTGACTCCGATGCACTATACCCGTTAGTTCTACTACCTCAAGCAAAAATCCGAAGTTTCAATGTTTATTCCCCAAAAACAGGCATCTGAAAAAGTACGCTGACCGATTGGAAACTTTTACCGAATCGATCAATTGGCCAGGTGCACGAATTAAAGCGACCTGTCGTGAATTTGCTGACGCTGGTTTTTATTACCTCGGTGATCGAGATAGAGTCAAGTGTTTTTACTGCAACGGTGGTTTAAAAAATTGGGAACCGACTGATGACCCTTTTCAGGAACACGCAAAATGGTATCCGTTGTGTGAATACATTTTAAAAAATAGAGGAGTTGAATTTGTCAAAAACGAAGTTAAAAAATACCGTGATTTGAAACGTCCGATTATAACAAATCCCGCTTCAGTTCAACTCGTTGGTGATTTGATGAAATATCTGAAACCTCAACCAGAACTTCAGACTTCTCCGGCTTTTACTAATTCCAGAAAATTGAAAATGTGGCAATCAATAAACAATGAAATGGATCATGGAGAAAATGTGAGAATTCTGAAAACGCTAGGATTTGGGGAGGCGAAAATCAGACGCATTTTAACTCAAAGATATGAAGAACACGACAATAATTTTTATAACTTTGAAGATTTTCTTCAAGCGTTGTTGGATGCCCCTGAAGATCAACAAATGACTCTGGCAGAAGCTAGAAAAATTGTGGAAGAAGAAGGAAAATGTAAAAGATGCAAGAAAGAAGAAAGAGATGTGGTCTTTAAACCGTGTAAACATTTGGGTGTTTGTTTTCGATGTAGCGAATTTCTCACTCGATGTAACATCTGTGACGTAAAAATCGATAAAAAAGTGAGAGTCTATCGATCATAAATTACACCATCAATACTCAAACACGTTAACTGTCATGACCTATTCGTTCTAAGTTCACTATGATGTTTTAATTGTGAAATTCAGAAAAAAAAGCAGAAATTCAACAGGAGGTGGTAGTAGACAGCTATTAGCTATGTTTCAAAATGGAAAACCTAACCTCGACGTTGTTTTTTGTATCTTCTCAACAACTACAAATCGCTGGTTATTAAAATGATGAAACTTGACATCTAACTCCCCAAGGTCACAAGCAACTTTTGTGACTGTTTATCCGCTGTGCGAAACCGACGAACAACAACTGGCGTGGCAAAGCGAATGAAACGCTGAAAAAAACGCTACCGAAAATCTAACCGTTTTTTATTCAAAGTTGTGTTTTGTTTGCAGTGTTTTTATTGTAATAAATCAACATTGGTATATTTTTTGTGTTGAACAAGACGAAAAGGCGAGTTTTTTATTATTTCCATTCACTCGACGAATCCCAAATTTGCGACATAAGTCTATTTTCAAGCGTGCATAATTATAGGTAACTTGCTTCTCACACGTCTGGATTTCATATAGAGGTTTTTTCGGTAATTATTAAAAACAACACCTTAAGAAAGTACTTCATGCTTTTAATAAAACTATTATTTCAAACAAACAAACAAAAAAATTGCAAAACTCGGAATCATTTTTCATAAAACTATTCTATGAATACAAGAAAATCATTAAAAATTTACAATGTTGGGTACACTTTTAAGGTGCAGACAGTGTTCAAAACAAATAAGCACAACAATGTTGAATATTTTGATCAAATCATCCTGATACAAACAAGAAAATTAAAATTAATTAACTTTCAGGCAAGAGTTTCGATTACTTACGTTACAATTTTCACTCAAAGCAAAGAAATTACCAGGAAGGAAGAGATTTTCGTAAACTTATTCCTTTGAAAACAATATTACGTTATAAAAAAAAACAAAAAAAAAAAACAAAAAAAAAACAAGATTTTAGATATCGAGCGATATTCATTTCAAGGTAAAATTATTGTTTTAAACAAAGAAATCGTAAGACCTCAACTATTTTTCACAAAAAAGTATCTCTGTATAAACAAGATTATTTGAAACTTGTAAGGTTTTAAGTAAGTTTTCGATGTTTAGATAGAATTTTTATTCAAGGCAAAAAAATTGTGATGAGGATTTTGTACTTTTGACCTACTTTTTCTGCGAAATCAAGCCAATGGTTGAAAATTTTACAATATTGGGTAAGTTTTTTAAGGCAAAGCAATTTTCAAGATGAAGAAACGTAAGACTGTTTTTAAATTCCTTTAGGTAAACAAAAAATACTCCAAAAAAAGTTAAAATTTTAAGTAAGTAGCCGATGTTTGAGATAAAATTACTTTCCAAGTCCAAGAAATTGTAAGACCTTGAATGTTTTTTGATCAAACTATTCCTATGTAAACAAGGAACTTCAAAAATTTGAGATTTTAGACAAACGCTTTTGTTTTTTACGCTACCGTTTTCGCTCAAGACAGAGAAATTGTTAAGTTTTAAGATAGTTTATTGAATTGATCCCTATAAATCAATATAACGCGACTACAAAGCCAAAATTTTAGAAAAATATTAATTAAAAGTTATCGAATGATATTCATTATTAGGGTGGAATTATTGTTTTAAACAAAGAAAGCGTAACACTTCAATTATTTTTTTAGCTAAACTAACCCTAAACAAGACTAATCAAAAAACTAGTAAGATTTTATTCAATACAAAGAAATTGTATGACTTTGAGATATCTTGAAACAAAATTAACTCTGTGCAAACAAGAAAATCGCTAAAATATTTTAATTAGGAAATTTTTGATTCAAAGTACAAAAAACTACGTTTCAAGTAAATTTATAACCGAGATCACGAAAAGAGGTTTAATTTTGAACGATTTTCCAGAATAATTATAAAAAATAAGGTTTTCAAACAAGAAATTTAATTCAAGCTAAATAAATGTTGAAGATAATTTACAAAATTATCCCCATATTCCAAAAAAAATTTTAGGTAAATTTTCGCTTCCTAAATAAAACTCAAGAAAATGCAAGTCTTTCAACGTCTTTGACCAAACAGTTCTCATGAAAACAAAAATACGGTTAAAATTTTTTCTATGTTAGATAAGTTTTTTAAGTAAAAGTAATAATCAAGATAAAGAAACCCAAGATCTCGATCAAAGTATTGCAACACAAAGAAAAAAGTTAATAACTAGTTCAAGTTTTGGGTGAGTTTTTCGATTTATTTACGTTCCAAGTTCCATTCAAGTCAACTAATTCGTAAGGTTTTAAGATATTTTGACGAACTTACCCCAATAAAACACGACCAAGTAATAAAAAAACACAAGTTCTTAGAAAAATTTTGATTAAAAGTTGTCAAATAATATTCGTTTTAAGGTTGAATTGTCGTTTTAATCAAAGAAATTGTACGATTTTGCGATATTTATGCAAAAACATCTTGATACGAACAAGGAAATTGCTAAAACTGGCGTAAATTTTATAACTCGAGACGATAAGACAAGATTTAATGTCGAATGACACCAAAAAAATAGCGAAAGATCTTGTTTTAACTCAAGATAGAGTGTAGTTGAATAAAATTTTACGGTATTTTAGTAAAAAAATCAGCGAAAAACTAAAAAAATTGTTAAAAAGTTTAAGATGCTAGGTAAACGTTTTAATTTCAAAGTACAAAAAAGATCGTTTTTACTTAAACTTTCAATTTAAAAAGACGAAATGTAAGATTTTTTACAAAACTATTGCTTCGACAACAAAAAAATTGAGGTTTATTGACTAAAATTAATACACATTCCCTATTTTGGTTAAATTTTATGGCATTTTAGTAAAAAAATCAGTGTAAAACCAAAAAATTGTTAAAAAGTTTAAGATGTTAGGTAAACGTTTTAGTTTCAAAGTAGAAAAAAAGATTATTTTTACTGAAATTTTCAATTTAAAATGACAAAGCGTAATATTTTTTACAAAATTATTGCTACGAGAACAAAAAAGTCGAAGTTTATTGACTAAAATTAATAAACATTCCCTATTTTGGTTAAATTTTATGGTATTTTAATAAAAAAATTAGTGTAAAACTAAAAAATTGTTAAAAAGTTTCAAATGTTAGGTAAACTTTTTTGTGTCAGAATAGAAAAAAGATTATTTTTGCTAAAATTTTCAATTTAAATGATGAAACGTAAAATTTGTAGAAAATTATCGCTACGAAAACCAAAAAGTTAGGCTTTTTTGATTAAAAATAATGAACATTATCGTTTTTAGTTAAGTGATTTGCTAGACATTTTAATGGTTTAGAATATTTTCTACCAAATGTTGGTAAAAATATAAGAGCCTAAGAAAATTGCTTGGTTAAAAGATTGTTAAAAATCACCGTTTCCAAGGAAAAAATTCAATTTGAAACAAACAAAGCAAAACAATTTAATGTGTTTTTACAACAAGACTTGCATCAAACCACGAAAATCGATAAAAGATTGATATGTTAAACAAGTTTAATGATGTTTATGGTAAAAACTTCATTTAAGACAAAGGAATCACACGATTTTAAGATATTTTTGACAAAATTATCCTTCACAAATGCAAGAAAGTTAATCAAAGGTTGCGATTTATTAGAATGTTTTTGTTTAAAGTAGAAAAAATAGCTGCTTTTTACGTTAAAATTGTTAATCAAGTCTCAGAAACTTGAATTGAAACAATAACAACAATAATTAATGCTTCAGATTTTGCATATTTGTGTGTCTAACGTCTGAAATATCGATACTTTGAAACTTACAGAAGGATCTACATGTTGCTTTTTAATATCTTTGAACTTCGACTTTGTTTAACAACGCAAAAAATCAAATTGGAACAACTCGTTTTTCAGGTTCGTATTAACCAGGCACTCGTCTGCACCTATCTAATCAAACCAACACAGAGCACCTTTTTGGGAGTTTTATTTCCAAGTATTTTATCAGGCTGGTCCACCACAACAGGTATTGACTACTTGATCCAAATGGTAAATAAGCGTAAAGAGACTTTCCCAGGGACACAACGATGCATTATTACTGGTTAGAGAATCGAACACAGTCAGCAGCCTTTCCCAACGCTCAACCACCGCCTATCGCCACCGCTCTTTTCAGGTCAAAACATATTATAACTGTAGTTTTCTTAGTTTTAAATGCTTGAGATCTAAAATTTGGCAACGTATAATTCGCAATAAAAATCCATTCTCGCATTTCTTCGCATTTTGAGTCGTGTTTAGACAATATTGCTGTCGGACGTGTAATTTTTTGTGTCGCAACCATAGTCGCGTAATGTTTTTTCCCAAGTCGAAGCTATATGACTGTACTTTTCGAGGTTTTTATGAATTCTTTTACCGCTTTGATTTGTAAGTTTTTTCTTCGAAACATTAGTTTTTAGAATAAGGTTTGTTGTTTGTCTTGCAGATATCAGAATCTAAAGTCTAATATACATTGTTCATAGGATTTCAGAAAATTTGATGCTGTACAACTAAATGTTCAAAACAATTTGTAAACGCTATGTGATAAAGTTTTCTTTAGACCCGAACATCTAATCGAACAGCTTTCAAAACGCCCAAGATTTTTTAACGTTTAAGATTACATCAAGTACCAAGAAATTACAGATTTTGTTTACTTTTTCCAAAGTACTGAAAAAATGTTATGATCGAAAAAAAAAAACGTTATGATGAAAAAATGTCATTTTGAGACATTTTTAATTGAGTCATGATCAAAAACGTCCGGGACAAGGTCGTAAGTCGTGTATAAAATTAATAAATTAAAATTGTTTAACTTAAAATTATTGAAATTAAATTTTTTGAATTGAAAATTGTTAAAATTAATAAATTGTTTAAATTAAAATTATTGAAATTAAATTTTTTGAATTGAAAATTGTTAAAATTAATAAATTGTTTAAATTAAAATTATTGAAAGTAATTTTATACA